>CM073591.1:189798597-192437764 GCA_037074705.1 Zhengitettix transpicula
TTAATTGACTTTCTACCGGTGGCAGATTTCAAAGTACCACAATCTTGGTATAACTGACTATTTTAGTAATTTATTATATTTAAGAAAATAACCTTTAACATTCACAATATGTGTTTGTGCTTGTGCGTGCCTGGGTTGTCATAATAAAACACTGCAAAATCCAAAAAGTGATTTGACTCCTATCTCGATTGTTTTTTCGTCATTTTTTTTACCTGTCTTCCACCCCCTACAGGTCCTCCCCTTCCGTGCCGAAAGGGTTTAAATTAAACACAAAAATATCTGGAGTTACACTATCAATCTCATTGATCCCAAAAAATTTTCGTTCAACATAAATGTCTGCCTCAAATATTAAAATGAAAAATGTACATCTGTTTTGAAAATATGAATAATCGCAAAGTATGGTCTAAAGAAGTCTTGATATATTCCACAAAATGTTTCTGGAAACCTGGTTCCTTTCTTCAGGTGCTAAGAAAACTATAAGCAACCACACAATACAGTTGACAAACTTAAAAGCTACAAATTGACCACTTGTTTCTAAATGGAACCAAATTCCTATCGAACAAACTACACCTTACATAGGCCTTATCCTTGATTCCGAATTGTCGTGGAAACCTTGTATGAACCACATTACCTCCGAAATCAATATCAAAATAAAATACTTTTCCATCTACTGAACAGAAAATCTCCCATATCGCTGAGCACCAAAAAGCTCATATAAATATATCCATAATCTGCGCTATATAAAATTATACTCGTGTTCCAATTGGGAATACACTGCCTATTCCAATTCCAACAAAATAGAAACTAAACAAAAAAAATTAGATTAATTTTAAATTCCCCCTGGTACTTTTGCAACACTGTTATCCACAAAGACCTTGAAATTCCCTAATTTCTACTATAATTAATAAATCCACCAAATCACTAATTAATCCATCAACCACCAAAATTAAACTATTGAGATTTTCTACAGCAACAAGCCCTACTCCTCCACAAAATCACATTCCCAATTGACATCATCCTCTCGCTAAATGACTGTGGAACCACCAACTAGAAACTACATACTCCCTCAATATACAATCCTACATATTATGCATTATATCATGTTGCACAGGTCATCTTCAATACCCCAAGTTTACATGTTAAATATTATTAAATTGTAAATACTATAATCATATTTTAAATTATTGTTAATTAAAATTTCTAGAATGACACTAACATTCAGCGACACCAAAAATCTTCTATTCAACACCGATAATGACAATTTAGGATGCTTTTAAATGTAAACACCTCCACTCCCACTCCTTTGTTCACTTTTCTTGTGAGCAAGAAAGAAACACTATGTTTTATAGAAATTGCTCCACATGTTTAAGATTGTACAATTGGTTTTCTATTAAGTAACTGTCAGAAATAAATTATTCACTAAAAAGTTACAATAATTTTATATACTTTATAAACTTGAGTACGGATACAATTTTGTCAAAAATAATTGCAATCTTGGTATGGAAACGATGGAGATAGTTCGTGGCTTTCCTGAAATTGAAGTACGGTGTAGACACGGGACTAAAGGAAGCTCTTTAAATTTTCAGAGGCTCTCAACCTCCTCCTTCAGGAAGGAGTGTTCCACCATTCTGTGCATACCCTGGGGAGTTTAACTACTTATTAACCTGTATGATAAATGCCAAAATTTGTCGGTAATTTCTATACCTCAAGATTTGACACCAAACTCCATGCATGTGGAAATTTGTTTCACCTCTGCTCCTAGTGGCTGAACCACAGCCAGTATGGTAAATGTCAGAATTAAGGTCTGACTACCACAATCCCAGATTGAACACCAGTCTCAGTGGTTTACTTGTTACTTTCCCTTAGTGTTACTGACATCCCATGCTGTAAAGGGGTTGCAATTATACACGAAAAATATCTGGAGCGAAACTATTAATCCCATAAAACCCAAAAATGGCTTTCATTTATATTTAATATATATATATTTATATTATATAAGAAAGGATATGACATTGTCAAAAATAATTGCAATATTGGTATGGAAAGGAAAGAGAGAGGTTGTGGCTTACCTGAAAGTGAAGTGCGGTGTAGGGAACTGCAGGTAGTTTTTCAAATTTTCAGAGGCAGTCAGCCTCCTTCTTCAGGAAAGAGTGTTCCACCATTCTGTGCATACCCTGGGGAGTTTAACTACTTATTAACCTGTATGATAAATGCCAAAATTTGTCGGTAATTTCTATACCTCAAGATTTGACACCAAACTCCATGCATGTGGAAATTTGTTTCACCTCTGCTCCTAGTGGCTGAACCACAGCCAGTATGGTAAATGTCAGAATTAAGGTCTGACTACCACAATCCCAGATTGAACACCAGTCTCAGTGGTTTACTTGTTACTTTCCCTTAGTGTTACTGACATCCCATGCTGTAAAGGGGTTGCAATTATACACGAAAAATATCTGGAGCGAAACTATTAATCCCATAAAACCCAAAAATGGCTTTCATTTATATTTAATATATATATTTTTATATTATATAAGAAAGGATATGACATTGTCAAAAATAATTGCAATATTGGTATGGAAAGGAAAGAGGTTGTGGCTTACCTGAAAGTGAAGTGCGGTGTAGGGAACTGCAGGTAGTTTTTCAAATTTTCAGAGGCAGTCAGCCTCCTTCTTCAGGAAAGAGTGTTACACAATTCCATGCACTGGCTAGCTGTGTACTCTGCAATATAATGATTTAACACTCCTTCCTCAAGGAGGAGACCGAGAGCCTCTGAATATTTGAGGAGCTTCCTGTGGTCCCCTGTGTCTAAACCCTTCTTCTATTTCACGTAAGCCACAAAGTATCTATCCTTTCCATACCATAATCGTAACTATTTTTGACAATGTCATATGTTTATAATTTGTATTACATAAAATTGTTGGGGGGAAATGTCTGAATTTCCAAAACTAATTAATTTAATGTTTTATTACAGGCTCTTGACAAGATTAGATATGAATCTCTTACTGAACCTTCACGGCTTGACAGTGGGAAGGAGCTTTATATTAAATTGATACCTAATAAGGATGAAAAGACTTTAACAATCATAGATTCGTAAGTATTTTTGAATATTGTTATTTTTAGTTTCTTATCAATTGTTTTGCAAAAATAGTGATAATTATCATGCAATAAATGCTGCTTGTACCTTTTTGGTGAATAATTTATTATAGTTGCTTAATAGAAAGTTAAATTTCTTGGCTTACAAAGGTTTTTTTTCGTAGAGGGATTGGCATGACCAAGGCAGATTTGGTGAACAACTTGGGCACCATAGCAAAATCTGGAACAAAGGCTTTCATGGAAGCCTTGCAGGCTGGAGCAGACATTTCAATGATTGGCCAGTTTGGTGTTGGATTTTATTCAGCATATCTTGTTGCTGACAGAGTTACTGTTGCATCAAAACATAATGATGATGAACAGTATTTGTGGGAGTCCTCAGCTGGTGGTTCTTTCACAATTAGACAAGATTCAGGAGAACCTTTGGGAAGAGGAACTAGAATAGTATTGCATTTAAAAGAAGACCAAACTGAATTTTTGGAAGAAAGGTCCGTTAAGGAAATAGTAAAAAAACATTCACAGTTCATTGGTTATCCAATAAAGCTTGTCGTACAAAAGGAGAGAGACAAGGAATTGAGTGATGATGAAGCTGAAGCTGAAATAGAAAAGAAAGAAGGAGAAGAAGGAGATACAGATACAGACACCAAGCCAAAGATAGAGGATGTTGGTGAGGAAGAAGATGAATCTGGGGATAAGAAGAAAAAGAAAAAAACTGTTAAAGAAAAATATACTGAAGATGAAGAACTTAATAAAATGAAGCCAATTTGGACTAGAAATCCTGATGATATTACCCAAGAAGAATATGGGGAATTCTACAAATCACTCACAAATGATTGGGAAGATCACTTGGCTGTCAAACACTTCTCTGTTGAAGGTCAACTAGAATTCAGGGCTCTTTTATTTGTTCCAAGAAGAGCACCATTTGATCTTTTTGAGAACAAAAAGCGGAAGAACAATATCAAGCTATACGTTCGAAGGGTTTTCATTATGGACAATTGTGAGGAACTTATTCCAGAATATTTAAATTTCATTAAGGGCGTGGTTGACAGTGAAGACCTGCCTCTTAACATATCAAGAGAAATGTTGCAGCAAAACAAAATTTTGAAAGTTATAAGGAAAAACTTGGTGAAAAAATGTCTGGAATTGTTCGAAGAACTCTTGGAGGATACTGAAACATATAAAAAGTTTTATGAACAATTCAGCAAGAACTTGAAACTTGGAATTCATGAAGACAGTACCAACCGCAAGAAATTGTCAGATCTTTTGAGGTATTACACTTCTGCTTCTGGTGATGAATCCTGCTCTTTGAAAGATTATGTTGGAAGGATGAAGGAAAATCAAAAACATATATATTACATTACTGGAGAAAGTAAAGAACATGTGGCAAATTCTTCTTTTGTGGAGAGAGTCAAGAAACGAGGGTTTGAAGTGGTCTATATGACTGAGCCAATTGATGAATATGTTGTACAGCAGTTGAAAGAATATGATGGGAAACAGTTGGTTAGTGTTACAAAGGAAGGTCTTGAGCTTCCTGAAGATGAAGAAGAAAAGAAAAAGAGGGAAGAGGACAAGGCCCGTTTTGAGTCACTGTGCAAGATTATGAAAGATATTTTGGACAAAAAAGTAGAAAAAGTTGTAGTTAGCAATAGGCTTGTGGAATCCCCATGTTGTATTGTAACTTCCCAATATGGTTGGACAGCTAATATGGAACGCATTATGAAGGCCCAAGCTCTAAGGGACACTTCAACTATGGGATACATGGCAGCTAAGAAGCACCTTGAAATCAATCCAGATCACCCAGTAATGGAAACATTGCGACAGAAGGCTGAAGCAGATAAACACGATAAAGCTGTCAAGGATTTGGTTATGTTGCTTTTCGAAACTGCATTGTTGTCATCTGGATTTGCACTTGAAGAGCCACAGGTTCATGCTTCACGCATCTACAGGATGATTAAGTTGGGATTAGGAATAGATGATGAGGAGCCACGTGTGACTGAGGAAGAAAAAGATACAGAAATGCCTCCTCTGGAAGGTGATAGTGAGGATGCTTCTCGAATGGAAGAAGTTGATTAAACATATTTATTATTTCTAACAAGACTGACATTCCATTCCTTACAATTACTTTTGTAATTGATTTGACTGCAATCGCAAATTAATTTGTTGTGCCAATTATTTCATTGTTGTGATAGACTGCTGATGGCTGTGGATCTAATCTAGTTCATTAATAATTTAAATATATAAGCATTTGTTTTGTATGATATTTAAAAAAATTTCCATTCAATGTAATTCGCCAAATTGTCTGGAATAAAATCTGTAAATTAATATTGTCATTTATAGTTGTTCTGCTTTATTTTCCCTTGTAGAATAATTCAAATTATAATAAAAACAATTAAACTGGTTTAATTTTGTTAAATTGATTCAATTAGTTTTTCTGTGTAATAAATTGAATATACAAAAGCTTTCAAAGATTGAAGCCTTTCCCGGTGCAGTTGTTCAATATATTGTTCTCAGAGTTCAACCGGGTTTTGCATAATTGTAGAACGCAACGTTTCGATGACTAAAAGCTCTTGTCGTCATCTTCTAAGCGAAGACAGAGCTTTTAGTCGTCGAAACGTTGCGTTCTACAATTATGCAAAACCCGGTTGAACTCTGAGAACAATATATTGAAAAGCTTTCAAGTTTTAGATTAAATTTGGATTTTGATTGAAAGCAAGAAATGGTAAATTTATTGTTGGTCAAGACAGGTGATAATGTGAAAGTGTAAAAGCACGCTAAATTTTAAAATTTGTTGCTGATCAAAATTTTTGATATATGATCAGAGTATTGTGACTTTTCTAGTGCAAATCTTTTTCAGTGTAGACTGTTGGCTCACAGTTTTCCAATTTTCTTTGTATTGATCTGCAAATTCTTTGAATGCCTAGTCAATCAAATTACCCAAATTGTGACTAGACGGTCAATATCTTGGCTCATAATTTTCTCCACATTGTCATTAAAGTATTTTCACTAACTATGAATTTAATAGATTTGGAAGTTAATGGTGTAAACTAAATTTAGGTGGATGCATTTCCCACAATTGTGTGGAAAATATATTTGACATTAAGCTGTCATTTTATAGAAGGTACAAGATAGTTTGCATATGCAACTAATTTTGTGTGTATGTAGGGAATAGCCAGCATTATTGGAATCTTCAGTATTCATACAGGGTTAGGATAATTCAGTTTAAACCCAAACAAGCTTAATTCATCTACATACTAATGACAAGCTTTATACCAATTAATGATTTATATGATTTTAAAGTGAATTGGAAGAAATGAAAGAAAAATGTATAAGCTTTTGTTTTGTATAATAATTAATAAATTACACCGTTCAATGTAATTCTCTGGAATAAAAGTGTAAATTAAGTCATTTATAGTAGTTCCCTACACCAAAACTACAAACCATTTGAAAAGTTTTTAATTTGTGTACTGTGCTATTGAACTTCAAAAAGAACCTGAAAATTTTGCTAGTGTGTAAATTGTTTGTATTCATGGGGTGAATTTTTAGAAATGAAACTGTGAATGGGGTTATTCTTATCATTCAGTATATTGTTAAATTCCTGTATGCTTTCGTCTTTTGTGAGAGTATGTTTGTTGTCCAGTATATGTTAATATATTTGACTTGTTCTATATCTCAGAATATTTCGATGTACAACAGATTTAAAAGGACCAGTAGAAATCTTCATGCATTAAAAGAAAAATAAGTAAGCAGAAAAAGTTAGCAGAATACAATAGAGGACATGCAGTTTGATGTATCCTTTGTCTAATGCTGTCAATGAATGGTCTCTTATGACCATTTTCAAACTCAAAATTTTTCGTATCTGTAAAATTATATTTCTCCGGCAAATATAAAAATTTGTAACTGACGTTTCTCGGATAAAAAGTTCTCGGTTTTCACACGGGTGCCAACAGAACTTTTTATCCAACAATTACGCCGGGAAAGTCTTCAATCTTTCATAACATTTTTCTTTTCTCAAACAAAGTTTATCTTAATAAAATTAAATGGCATGGGAATGAATATGACAAAATGTATCAAGTTACAGTCGTTAAACATTTTTGACAGGGCATATAGGGAAGAGCGTTATTAGGTGAGATAGTGTATTATGGTTATCAATGTAATCATCTTCAGAAAATGAATGACAATTTATATTTAAGTTTTGATTGTTCTGTTACCAAATATGATTACTATATATTCAAAAGTAACTGATCTACCGGCCGTTTTGTTTGTATAATATTAAAATATGATTTCTGTGGTCGAAAATTATTGAAACAACAAAAATAATGCATGACCATCTAATACAATTTTTATGCCTAATTTAATCACATGTTCTTCACAAGATTTTCTGACAAACGTATCAGATTGATATTCTGGAAACTAATTAGGCCAACACCAGAGACTCGCAGAATATCGTTATTTATACTTTAACAACAAAATAAGTTGTTAATCTTAAGAAAAATAGGTAAATAGTGGTGATATAAATACTAAACAACGTTTCTGGAAAAATAAATTGTTATTAAATGTTGCAATATACAACGCGATTTTAAGAACGTAAATTATGTGACCCCGTAAATAGATGTAAAACATTTGAACATTGGTAGAATATACTCAACAAAGAAGACCTTTCAGATTTAATTCGAGTAATATAACGAATTATACGAGAAATGAAATCTGTATGTATCATGCAGTGGGAAACTACAGCCGTTTTCAAAATTAGTATTATAAATAATGTCATCTTTATTCCGTCGATGTATAAAAGAAATACCAATTTTGTTCGTGTGTGCAACTGACTATCTTTGACTTTTACACTCGTATCGAATAATTGATAGTGTAAATAAATATAACCAAGATGTTATGCCGCGCTCTATCCATTATGAAAACGATTTCGTAACATATAGTTATTGTAAAACTTTATTAGCAAACATAATAAGTTTTAGTTATGTGGTTTTTATATATTTTAAGTTGGATAGCACTTTTGGTGCAAGTATGCTTCATTACTGTTGCAGTAGGTAAGTATTTTCCCCATGTGTAAACAATAAAAATCGCAGGGTAATGATGAGATCGTAAAATGTTAGAGGGTTAGAAACTACTAATTATTTTATATGACGGAAGTGCTTTTCAGAGAAACGTGGTAATTTTGGACTTGGGGGATAACCGACAAGAATAATTTAAAAATCTTTTATTTATATATTTACTTAAATATCCAATGGCTAATAACAGGACTCGGTTAGGCTTAAGATTGAGTTAACTTGTATACTCATTAATCTTAAATGATAATCATCTCTATTTCTCATCCAATAAGTATGTACGTCAGTATATTTCTGTGCCATCCCTTTATCTAATTTCAACACAAATAATGTAAAGCAACAATATATTTGTTTCTTAATAATAGTCATATAAGCATTTCTACATCTGTTTAATACATGCTATTGTGCTCTATTTATAACAGTCACCTCGACCTGTTTTGAGAGGTGTATGTTCCGGGGTTGCAGACCTTGGGCATATGGTAAGGGTTGTCCGCATTTCCAATTGGAATAGTCAGCCAGCTACCTCCTAAACTGGTCGAGGCACGGAGAAGGGAAATATATCCTCTTGAACCACCATAAACTATACTGTTCTACAGTATCTGACTACTTTTGTAATGTATTTAAAAGTACTAACCTATTTTTTAATATACCAACAAAATTATTTAATTACCCACTGCTTTTAATAAAACAAATACTGTACATTTTCCTAAAAATTAAATAAAATATAATAAATATCAAAATTTTCACTAACTCATTACAATTTTTTCATTTAACTCTACCTGCCAATAACTAATTAATATGCACTTAGTCATACTTTTAACATGATTTGTTGATAATATAAAAATGTTTGCATTAAATGAAAATTAACAAATAGATAATGAATTAGCCAATCCAAAGATAAAATTGAGTGATAAAATAAATACCACACATTTCTGCAAACCTTTTTGCTTCTGTCTGGCTTAAGATAAATAAATAATAGCTTTAAGAATAACTTTCAGTAAGGCCAATCCATACAAAATGAACAAATAAAAAAATAATTAGTTGCTGACTTATTTTATTTTTACACAAGGATTTTCTATTTATTTATGTATGTATCTGGGGGTACAAAACGAATTTTTATTTCATTTTATTAATTCTACTTTGGATTTTAGAAGGCATTTTGATTATGAGGGTATATCATTTTTGGCGTTTTCGGAGGTTAGTGATAAGTTAAATAACTTTTTTGTTAATTGAGATATAAACCTGGAATAAAAACCATCTTTTTCTTGTTAAAACCATTTATAAATCATGTTATGGGAAAAAAAATGTTGTCATAAGAAAATTATTTATTATTATTTAATTTTTTTCTAATTGAAACACTTTTTCTAGTTAAGTTTTTAGGTAATTTTCATACTACTTTACATTTTTTTGTTATAATATGATTTAAAATGGTTTTATTGTGAATAAGATGGTTTTTATTTCAAGTTGATATCTCGATAACAAAAAAGTTATTTAACTTATCGCTAACCTCCAAAAACGCCAAGACCTGCCTACCCTCTTAATAAAAATTCCTGCTAAAATCCAAAGTAGTAATAATAAAATAGTAAAATAAATTGTTTTGTACTCCCAGATACATACACAAACAGAAAATGTATTATCAAATATAAAATATGTCAGCAATACCCACTGGTTTATTTAATAGGGATTGACCCAGCACAAACCATGCAATGTACTCAAAAGAAAGGATGCATCTAGTTTTTAAAGCTCTTATAATAAGTTTTATCTGGCGAAAGCAAAAGTTTGCAGAAATGGGCACTTAGGGCAGTCACCACATTCCTGAAACAAACAGGTCTCGTACATCACAGAATACTAATGACTTCACATGTTGAACCAAGAGGTCATATGTCACATCTTCAAATATATTCTTCAATAATACCATGCACACTTCAAAATTGGCACAATACACACAAACTGACATATCTAGGTGGGTGTGGAACTACCCACTACGGTCATAGAGCATAAAATTTTGAGTTCCCAACGTGGTATACTGAATCTTCCTTTTAATATAGGGCCAAAGTTTCTTTAATTCTGTGTGTCATGCATCTTTTCACTTTATACCACTTTTACCCTAGCAACTGTTTTAGTGATTGTGTCTTTTTTATTGGCACTTTGGTGAGAACAATCCCATTTATCTTTTTGATAAATTGACTCTTCAAGATAAATGTCACTTACAGGATGACCATAATAGGGATCTGGTTTTCCAAGCACTCCTTTTTCAGACCTCACATTTCTTGTTTTGTCTGCCATGTATTTTGTTGCAGATGGAATATAGTGCAAAATTTGAACCTTGGAAAGGGATACTGGGATAATTGTTAGAACTTGCACCTTTTCATTGTAAGATTCACAAGATTCAACAGCTGAATTTGTTTGATATCATTTCCTGGAAAGTTGCACATGCTTCTTATGGTTCATTGATTTTTGAAGATGGCATTTTTTTGTTAGTTTTGATTAGGTGTAATCACCCATGGCTTCCATAATTTCTGTATGCTTTCTTGAGAGCTCACGACTTGAGTTGACTGACCATGGTTTTTTAGCACGACTAACACTGACCTCTATGGCAGACTGATTCAGGGATTGTAATTTATCTTCTGCAGATAAAAATTCATCATCATCCAAATGATGTTCTTGCTCAGTTATTGTCATTGATGATATTCTGTGAAAGAATTTAGAACACAGAAAGTCATAAATAGAAACGTCATGATTTTGAAACAGTGTCTTGAAATGCGCACTCTTATTCCCAACTTGAATAAAGTCTGTTTTTTTGCTAGTTTTATGTATCACTCTATTATGAATATGCAAATAGCCTGCACATTTCACTATCCTGTGAGCCCACTCAGAAGACACTTCAAACTTAGTCCTTCATGTTAGAATTTTGTACAACACAGAATACTTCAACAATACAAGAAGAACTTAGAACTTAAAAGCTTCCTTTGTTCTAAAACATCCCACCTTTAAAAGAGGTCACACCTTTTCCTTAATTTTTATATTAATAACACTTTCCACAAAGCACAATCAATCATTAGAAACCTACAAAAAAAAGCATGAAACAAATGTGATGAACTGCTCTCTTTGCTTACCTGATGACAAGTCAACAACATCTGAAACTATGAAGGTAACCTCCTGCCTGAATGGATATGGATTTGGCCAACCACAAAAACCACAATTTTTAACATTGTTTTTAAATTATCCCCCCTCCCCCTCAATCCCACCGTCTGAGTTTCATTGATAAAAATGCTAAAAGAATATTAAACTAATTGATATATAAAAATCATTCATCAACCTCAAATAGTAAAAATCTATGGGCTGCATTGTTTTATCATTTCTAGAACACATTCAATTTAAATTAATCAACCTGTTTGACAATTATTGTGCTAGAATAATGTTTAAATCATAAAGATGTTTAAAAAATTTGGATAAACATAATGTTATATACTAAGTTGAAGAACCTGCTTTATCTGTCAAGTGAAGTGTAAGCTTGAAACCATAATTGAAGAACATTTTGAAAATTTAAAACAATCTGTTTTACATGAATAATCATGGATTAATATAAAATTTTAGATGCTGAATGTAATTATTATCAGCAATTGATAAGTGAAATGTTGCATTATTAATTTAATTAATGTGAGAACATTCTCAAAATTTAAATTTCATATATGATTCAGTATTGCTAATATTTATGTGTACTTGAAAGTATAATTCTTATGACAAAAAAAAACAGTTACAACAATGTAATTTTTGAATGGCAATCTTTTCTTTTTTTGCTATGAAAGTTAATGAGTCTTATTTTTTTGTGTTAAATTGTTTAAATAAATTCACAATGTATTTTAATTGTTTCTTTAATTATGCAAGTAGTCATTTATACTAAATTTAGTTGTTTGTTTGGGATTTATTATTTTATTATATTCATTTATTAAGTTTTAGTTGCAACTAATGAGCTCCCTAAGCAAAGGGAAGATATGTTTTGTTCTTATTTGAAAATTTTAATATTAATAAATTATGACTTTTGGCCATTTTACACTAATTATAATTATATTTAATACGAGTCAAGTGAAGTTTTCACTTTTATTTGTTACAGTTTTATATCACCTACAGAAAAATTTGTGTTACATCAGCAAAATAGTCATTATTACTTAACACACTATACTGGGCAAGTAATTTATATACAGGATGCAGTTGTGGCCCCAACTTTCTCATTTGAGTCACTCAATGCATCTTCAGAGTGAGATTTTCCTTTAAAATTAGCATACTTGTTATGTATTCACAAAATATTTTTCAAGTCATCCTCTGAAGATGTTCAAAATGTCCACCTCCTGCTTGGATACAGGCCTCACATTGATGTGTCATGGCTCTGTAAACATGATCCCATAGTCCAGGAGTATTGCATATTTTCTCATAACTTATCTGTGTTTCATGTTGAGCCAACCATTTATATTTCTGGCAATAAATATTTTTCTATTGATATTAATCCTGACAGTTTGTAACTTCTCTGATTTCATTTCCTTTACACTTGATATTCCTATATTTATAGTAACTGCTACAGCACATTCTTTAATATCAGCTTTTTTGTTTTCATGCTAACAGCTTTTTGTGTAACAATCTTAACAACTACTACTGGCTCTTGTCTATTAGCCAGAAACATAGGCTCTAATTCCCTTCTCCATTAGCATATCAATTTTCAGAATAGTTTCTGTAGTCTGCCTCATGGAAAATTTAATTTCAGTTTGTTGAATAACCGTTTATAAAGAACTATCAAAAAATTAGTAATTAAGTCACTTAAAATGTATAAAAACCTGGCTGCACAATGACTTTACTGTTCTTATTCCATTTCTAATGTTTCCAAAATGGAACAGTCGTTTTGTATGGTTACTATAACTGAACTTGAATGCCATGAATGTGATCTTGTTGGAATCTCAGTAAGTCATCAACATAGTAAACCTCTTAAAAATTATCATATTAATAAGAAAAAATTGGTTGTTCATACCATTTAGTGGTTATTGCTGATTTTTTTTGGTAATAACACTATGGTTAGTCAGTGTTGTAATATTTACTATATTTTTATGATTTTATGTATATAAAAATAAAACATTAGTGGAATATAAATAATATATACATTTATTTATAATAAAATTACTACTGAAATTAACAGACACAATTAATAAACATAAATGAGAATGAGACTGGTATAGTTAGGGTTACTTTTGTGGGCCACACCCAGAACACTAATAATAAAATAATACAAAAAGAAATATACGACTCTTCGCATTGACCGTGGTTATGTGAGATTAATGTGCATTGCAACTAACAGATCACATGACTTTTTGAACACTGTGACCAAAGCAATGAGGCAGGCAGGTTTGGCACTGCACCTACTGATCTTTACACTACTCAGGGTTCCATGCTGCTCAGACATGGTAGACTACAATGTGGGAATCTCTCCCTCTCACTACCATAATAATCAACCATCTTCCACTCCACCACACACACATGTATATATAGACTTATCGATGGATCCTGCCAAGCATTTATATTGCCACCCATGGTAGTGAAACTTGCTTTAAGTTCGAAGAAGTACATTTTTCTTTTGACCCAGAGTGAGACGTTGGGCTCGACAGGCAACTATGTCAAGTTGCCTGTCCCAGTTATCCAGGGTCACAAATTTGGTGTCACCCCTTTGGACAATTGTCTGATGACCCACCAGTCCCCGAGGCTTCAGTTAACCTAACAAAATTTCTAAATATAATGCATTATAATGTGCACTATGAAACAACATGCATGACATGGCGCTCATATTAAATTTATTGTGTTTTTCATCATAAAGACTTAGTAATATTAATATGAGTGTTTCTAATGTGTTTTATTAGTACTGGGTAATGGTATGGAAGTTTATTGTCTTAATGATTCCAAATATTGTCAAAATGTAAATCATATTTATAACTGATTAAATATGGGTAAAAGTTATTTTTATGTTCAGATAAAACATTATAATTAAATGGCAAACAATAAACAGACTAAATTATGTGATAAAATAATTACCGCACAAAGTTTCTTTGATTCTTTATTTCTGTTGTCAGGTGATGCTATTTGTGAGAGTATAAGCATATAATTTTCAATAACATACTACAAAACTATAATATGGGCTTTTTAAAATGAAAATATAATATGTCTGTATAAAATGTAATAATTAAATGAAATAGACAAATACAGACAGAATTAAGTGATGATCTATTTGCATATACACCTGACAAAGGGGCTCAGGCCCTCAAAAATTAGAACTTCTACCTATGCCAGACTGGACCAACTATTGATTTTGGGTAAGTTGGCATTGCTGTCTCTCTTTCCTATCAAAATGTGTTTTACTTTGAGTTTGTTAACTGTAATTGTGTGGTTGTGTCATTGCTGGCTCTTGTGTTTTTTCCAATCACTTGATAAAAGGTACAAGAATCCCAGAAATGCTGAGTGGTATTTATAACATCACTTAATTCTGTCTGTATTTGGCTATTTTATCTAGTTATGTGGCTTTTTAGTTAGTCAGCTGGTTTATAAAGAATGACACAACATGCACACAAGTTGACAAACTAAAAAGCCACATATTATAGTTTTGTGGTATGTTATTGTAAATCTTGTGCTTCCACACTAGAATGCAACAACAGAAACTGTATACTCACACAGAAAGAAGTTAGGTTATATCTGATTGGACTCTCTTTATAAACTCTAATTCATTCTTCCTTCCTGAAGATAAACCATATTTTTCTGCTGATTGTGTGTATGTTGGTTTAAAATCTACTCCTTCCACTTTCCATATTTTGTTTACTTAAAACTGAGATATGTTATTTCGACTATGTCTTATTAAAAATGGAACTAGTCTTAAAAATTGGAACAAAATTATGCATTTGGTGTACCATTACTAAAACAATTTTTACAGAGTTGCTGTGGTTTTTAAATATGTATTAAATAATATTCTTTTCAACATAATAATAATTCTGATTTATCAGGATTTCTGCTGTAGTTAAAATTTCACTTGAGTATTACATTTTTTATTTCCCAATTTACAGCTGCTGGACTATACTATTTGGCAGAACTTGTTGAAGAGTATACAGTGACATCTAAAAAGATAATTTGGTGGATGATTGTGGTAAGATTTATCATATTTTTCAGAGGCATATTTTGTAGTGTATTCAATGGTAACTTTAACAAGTTTTAGTCACCTGTCTTGTTATGGTATGTATTGAAATTATTGTTTTTGTTACTATGACTTATGACAAAAGAAATAATGCTTCTTTTTCAAAATTACAAGTATTTCGATACATTGTTTCTTGTTTGAAAATTTGTTGACATGAAGATAGAGTTGAAACATTTACCAAAGATGTTAGTTGTTACTCCATTGTCTATAATAGAAGAAATATGGGAAAGTGCAAAAGAAACAACAACGAATCTTACATTTTAAACAATAAAAAACTCGCTGTATTCAGTTAAGAATCAGATGTAGAACACCGGTCTGAGCCCTTAAATAAAAGAACCTACATAATTCAGTCCTATATATATATATATATATATATATATATATATATATATATATATACACACATATTATATTAGTAAGGATATGATATTGTCAAAAATAATTGCAATTTTGGTATGGAAAGGAAAGAGAGATAGTTTGTGGCTTACCTAAAAGTGAAGTGTGGTGTCACCATAAGGAACTGAAGGACTGCCAGTCCACAGCCGGCCGATGCACGGAACGGTGTAACACTTCTTCTTGAAGAAGGAGGCTGAGAGCCTCCGAAAATTTGAAGAACAACCTTCAGTTCCTTATGGCAACTCCACACTTCACTATTGTTATAACCAAAAAATATTAAAAATAATGTGGAGATAAAATTTGGTAAATAACTTAAGTAATAAGTTTGTCACTAATGATCCTATATTTGTATCTTTAGATGTTATTTCTTTTTTAAAAAATTCTTTACTTCATGATATAATATAGAAAGTTTCAAATATTAATGGAATTTTCCCCTATATTAACTCAAATATCTTTGTTGATAATCCATATTTTAATCAATGTAATTTGAAACTAAACTTATTTTTCATTTAATAGTTAATACTATCATCAAATCATCGGGTGCCCAATGGGAAAACTTATTTATTTTATTTGCAGTGTTTGTTATAAAGTTTTTTTTAGGCTTTATGTATTTCTTCATTTGATTTTAAATCATTAAGCTGTCATATATGTTGATACATAGATGAATTATTTGGTTAATTTTTTCAAGAATTATTATTCAAAATTAAATTTTACTTTTGAAATTAACTTTACTTGTTTTAGTCATTGTTTTGAAGAATAATTTGTATAAAAATATACAGGAAGGGTCCTTAATTATACGTCCAACCATTCTTTTTCCCCAATAAAGGCCATGGTTTACATTCTAGTAGATAAGGCTGTTAGATTATCACATATCAGATACCACAAAGAAAATTGAGATTAAGTTGTTAATATTATGTTAATTAATTATTTTATAAATTTTATTTACAAGTATATTAAAAGTAATAATTTATGTGTTAAAAAGACCAACAAAAAAAGTTTAATACTTTTATCTTCTTTAGCTAATATTTAATACAAATTGATCAATTTATTTAATAATATGCTGTAGTTTAATTAATTATAATTAGATAAATAAGTAGCCAAAATCAGACAAAATTAAATTATACAGTAAATACTATATGTTCCTGCAATCATTGTTGCTTTTGTCAGGTGACAAACTTAAATATAAAGATAATATAAATGCAAAGAGAGGTGAGCCTAACAGTTGCAGTTATTGTTGGTACTACAAAACTGAACAATGAGCACACAAATATTAAATTTTAAAAGGTTTTGAGTTGTGTCAAAGCACATCTCCAACCATGATTTTGATTGGCCTAATATTAAAATCTTAGATGAAGAAAACAAGCTATTTTACAAGATTAAGGAGTGACATACTTGCAAATTCAATGTATACAACAATGAAATTAAAATTTTAAACGAAAAATGTATGTCTGATTGAAAATTAATTATAAGGATAGCTGAAACAGACAAAAGTATATAAATGATCACTTTTGTCTGTTTTGGCTATCCTTATGATTGTTTAAATTTTACTCAAAATTTATATATAAATGTGTGTTTTACGCAGATATTAATGGAAGAACTTTGCATCATAAACATATTGTAGGGTAAATCAGTTGTACATAATTTTATATAACAAATTTTGTCAACACACATTAAAAATATAATTTTCTTTGGAATGAAACTGTAACATGTTTCTTTTGAAAATTATCTTATTAATTTTCTTTTGATTATAAATTTATAATACACAAATCTACGCCTGATAAAGTTGTAGATTAAGGACAAAAAATTGTGAAATTTTTATCAATTGGTTTATTAATTTTTCAGACTTATGGTCAATTTATTTATTTATTTAATTATAAGAAAGATAGCAAAATACATCCAAAAGGAGTGATAATATAAATACCACACAAAGTTTCTGGAAGCCTTCTTCCTTTCTTATTGGACAGAAAAAACACAAGAGCCTAGAGATACACAACTGCACAAGTCAGTTGACAAAATTCAAAAGCTGTGTTATTTCATTCTACCTGTTAGTGATATAATTAGAAGATCTACTTATTCTTCTATGAGCCAATTGGCAGAAGGGAAAATGTAATCAAAATTATAGGTTTAATTCTATCAAGATTACTTAGATTGCAAAAGTTAGAATAATTTTTTTTTCCTAAGTTGAAGTCATTGGTAAAAATACTTAAAATAACTTCATTTTAAGTAAAGTAATTTATATTATAAAATCTAAGAAATACATAATTTAATTGCAACTCTTTCCAAATTATTCTATAAAATTATTAATATTAAATATTTTTAGTATACAAAATATTTTTTTATTATATCATCTTAATAAACTTCCTAGTTTCACACATGTTTTGTGGAACTTACTTCATTGCAATTTAACAGAATTTTTTTTTGTTTCAGGTGACGCTTGTTATATACATTTGTTTTATTCTATTTGAGGACTTTCCATATACGGTTACAATATGTGGCATCATTAGTCAAATTGCTCATTTATTTATTTTAAAAACTTATCCTTATGTTATGATCACATCACCTGCATTCATTGTAGCTATTATTATGCTAGTTGTGAATCACTACTTAGCATTTCAGTACTTTGCTACCGTGTATCTTTCTTTCTCAGAGGTAAGTGTTTTTTATAAATAGATAAATTTGATCGGCCCTTAAAATTAATGCCAAAAAAATTATATTCAGCACATTTAACCAAATCAGTTATTTGAAGATAAAGAACCCTGACATACTTCATGAGTGACCAATGCTTTGTTCCTCATTTTCATGTCAATTGCAGCACTTCAGATTTGTTGTTTCTATGTTGCCCTTTTAACAGTAATATTTAATACAAATTATTTTCTTTATGTGATATAATTGTCAAATCTTTATTTAGTTTGTAAACCGTGGTGAATACCATTCTTTGAAACAATAATTCAGATATTAATTATAAAACTAATACATTTATTGACATTGTTACTTATTATTGTAATATTGATTTTCCTTTAAAACAAGTACAAATCCAATCTATGATAAAAGTTCAATAACAAAAGGAATTCTAATATGTCAAAGGAAGAAAGAACTCTGTAAAATTACATCAATCCTATAATTCCATAACTACTTCAAAACATAAAACCCTCATAACAAAAGTAATATGTACTTCTTAAAAACTCTGCAACCATCAACAGTGATACATTGCTCACATCAAATACATACTGCTGGATCTAGATGGTTTGGCAGTCGTTGTACGCTGTAGCTGTAATCTTATATTTTCCTTTGAAGCTTTCCATGAACTTTATGGTGGATACTTGTGAGTGCTGCCGCTGGCCAGTGTCCCATTGTTTGTTCACAAATTTCTCAAGGGATGACCTTGTACAAATTACAAATGGGCAGGTATATATTTTAAAATGCAAAATTTTAACTTAAATCCAAGCCACTACTTGGACATATATATACACACGTTCCCCTTGGTGTCTTGCCACAAACTGTCTTCAAATCTCCCGCCCCTTAACAGCCAATCATCATCTAGCGTCACTGGGCTTCATAGATGTGATGGATTTTCTCATATGCTGAACCAAAGGCTTACAGTGGCACAGTGTCTGTTATCTTGGTGCTTTTAATCCTATGAACTATTTAAATAGCTACGTGTAGCTACCCGAGTCTTGGCAGGCTAGTGTCTATAGTTGGAAACTAAAGGACATTCCCAGCTACAGCTCACAACAACATTTACGAAAGTGAAAAAAATTTAATTAAAATATGCATGTTACAATACACACAGAATATATTTGTAATAAACTGAACTTCATCTGTTATGCATTCAGAGTCAGTGATTAAATCTGTGGCGTTGCTACTCTTCATACAGCCTACTTTGCTCATATTAACTCACTAATATCATTTGGCATACCATCACAAGAAAGTACTCTGCTAAAACAGATTTTAAAACTTATAAAGGATATACCTTTCAGATCTCTAACCAGACCCACTTTCAGGGAACTTGGGATACTTCCTGTCCCTTGCATATAAATAATGGAAACGGTCTGTTAATAAAAACCGTGATGGGTTCAGCCTGAACAGTGACATTCATGCACACAATACACATGTTCATAACAATGTACATTTACAATTTAAAAGGCTTAAAAAATGCCAAACTGGTCTAATTTTATTGGTGTGGGTGTTGTATAACAAACTACCAGCTGATATAAAGGGGCCCTGACACATTTAAATACAATGTAAATAAATTATAGGAATAACACTGTTTCTACTCCATATGTGAGTATTTGAATGCCAACCTCCATAAGTTTAAATGTGTGTGAATGTATTTCCTTAGCTGAATATGTAATATGTTGTTTAAATTATTATAATTTTCATCTTTTTATTTAATATTAGCTGGGTGCCTGGCGTTGCCTGAGATGTCAGTTATCCATAACCCCCGACTTGACTTGAATCTAGGTAGCACTGGCGTTATTTTTATGTACCACAACTTTACCCCTATCCGAAAATTTGATCACTTCCTATTCCGATGGGATTGAAATCATTTACCATGAAATAGTTTCATTCGATGAATATATCGCCATTTGAACATGTTTGAAAATTTCCACCCCTGCTATCGAGAGTTAAACAAAAACTATTTATTGCACACAAAAATCGGCTGGTTACATTGTTTAAAAATTTCTACCCTTGTCCAGATCCACTCCCACTGCCATGCATTACTCAGCGACATCCATAACCCGACTACTGACTCGAATATCGGTATATTCAAGTTATTTTCATGTAACACTCTACCAAATTCCACCCCTAAGCTTTCTCACCTCCCATTCCAATAGGGGATGAAATTATACACAGAGAACGCCTACCGAAATATTATGAATTTAAATGAAACCTAAAGATATGTATTGGACCCAAATATCAGCATATAAACCTGTTTTAAACTTTGCACCCCCATTCAGCCCGAACCGTGGGGATTACACTGTAATTTTAATGTCATAATTAATCTCAGCGACATCCATAACCCTGATTTAGACTTCAATCTCAGTTTTTTGCGCTATTTTTTATGAAATTCAGCTCCACTCAACCCACCATTATTCTCTCATCCGAAGCCAATAGGGGTTGTAATTGTACACAGAATATATTAAAAAGTTTATTCAACAAAAATAACGACAGGTTAGTATTTTTGAAATTTTCTACCCCATCCAGCTCCAACCAAACCTTTCGCGGTGCCTAGTTTGTAAAAATAAACTTATCGATATCCATAACCTCAATTTGACTCGAATCTTGATTTTTTATCTTTTTTATATGTAACACCCCTCCACCCCCACCCTTAAGTGTGCTTCCCTCCCATCCCCAAAGAAATTAAAATTATCAATAACAAAATCAGCATAAATACTATCAATCTAATTAATCAGGAAAAATATTTTTTGAACACAAATATTGGCAGTTCACATGTTTCAAAATATTCACCACATCCACCCCCCGAACCAGGAGGCTAAATTGTAAATTGAATGTATTAATTATACTCGGAGAAATCCATAACCCTGGATTTGTTCCGGTTATTTTCTTGTAATGCCCCTCCAAACCCAACCCTAAGGGGGCTCCTTTCCTGTGCTGTAAGGGGTTGAAATTATAAACAGGCAACATGTAGAGAAATATTATAAATCTCATTGTGCCCAAAATATATTTCTTCATGCAAAAGTCGGCCGGTAAACATGTTTCAAAATATCAACCCCCATCCACCTCTTCCCAGTCCCTGCCACGGCCGCCTACCCCACGTGTTACTCAGGTTTTCATAATTAAACTCAGTGACATCCAATACCGTCCTTTCACCCCCACACCAAGGGTGGTACTTTCCCCTGTTATAAAAGTTGAAATTTTACTCACATACATTGGTACAAACACTATTAATCACTTTTACCCTGAAAATAATTATCCGACTCAAGTATTAGCCGTGTTAGCATGTATAAAAATTTCCATCCCTAACCACCCCCGCTTGGGGGACTTAAACATAAATTTAAATATCATAATTAAACTCACTGACAATCATAACCCTGAATTCGAGTCCAATCTCGATTGTGTTAGCGTAATGTTAATATAAATACAACTCCATCCCCTCCCTTATAATCCAAATCCTGAAAGAGGTTAATATTAAATATATGGTACATATAGAGAAATTTTTAGAATCTCAGTGAACCAGAAAAATATTTATATGACGCAAATATCGATTGCTTATCATGTTTGAAAATTTCAACCCCTATCCCCCTCGCTATGGGGAGTTAATCTGTAAGTTGAATGTCATAATTAAACACAGTGACAAATATAATTCTGGATTTGACTCCAAACACGAACATTTTGGCGTTATTTTTATCTAATGCCATTCTACCCCCAACACTTAAGGGTGCTCCCTTCCCATTCCGAAGGGCTCGAATATCAGCCGTTTTAGCATGTATGAAATTTTTCACACACGCTCCTGGGGTTTGTAGACGTGTCTCACCCCGACAGTGTTCGTCTCCTTGTCACAAAGAACACGTGTACGAAATTTGATTAAATTTGCTCCACGGGTGTAGATTTGTATAAGGAACATACACTCATTTTTATTTATAAGATGTAATGTATTTAGCTGTATATACAATTATGTTGTTTTAATAATTATATATTCATATTTTATTTTTAACTTGCTTACCTATTAGTTACCACTTGACTTGTCGTATTCTTGTAAATCAAGATTTCTGGATTAAATAAATACAATAATACATTTTGTTCAGATTTTCCATTGTGTTTTTTTTAAAAGCTGGTATGAGGTGCAGGAGAAAGGGACAAGAAGGGAGATGGAAATAAGTTCATAATAAATTTATTTAAAGAAGTCAGATAATTTTAACTGTTGGAAATTTACCATTGACTTTCAGCTACTATTTTTAGTATTAAACTTTTGAACAAATATGAGTTAGCTGGCTCCCTCTCTCTTTATAATATATATATATATATATATATATATATATATATATATATATATATATATATATATCACATTTATATAGGAAAGTTAGACTGCGATTCTGACTTACCAGTAATCTATTGTTGGTCCAATCTGGCAGTGGTGAGTGAATACTACAAATTTTCAATGGCCTGATCCCCTTTGTCCGGAGAGGTCTGAACTGTGTGCCAGCTGGGCATGAATTGACAAATTCAAACCAACGTATACCAGCCGTTAGACAGCAACAATTGACATCCAACAAAGCCAACCACACACTCTCTCTCAAGGAAAGGTCACAACAATGGGAAAATAATGGAAATATACATACACACATACATGTGCACATAACACAACCACATTTGAAGGAAAGTAAAAATTAAAGAAAAGGATAGGAAGTTAAAAAGTAAAAGAATGAAAATAGGGAAATGATTAAACATCGTTATAATAGTAGTCACTATAATAATTATCATATCATTATGTTGATACAATATATCAACTCAATAGTACAACCACTGCCCCAATGATGACTTTAACAATATTAGAGAAAGTCCACTACAATCCTCCAAAATCTTGTATCAACATAATATTATGATAATTGTTATTGTGTGTGTGCGTGTATTCATATATGGAAAATGTGACAAATTCGAATGAATTAACTCATTTTGGATTGCTAAGAGAGACAAGGTTGTTAACGTTTTAGTTTCAAAGATCTGAGACCTCTTCATCAGAATAGTAGGTCTGGACTACATGTTGGCTGAATTTTTATTTCTGCACAGCCTGACTGGCCAATTGTTCATTTACCCTGTTTCCCTCTCTCTCTTTCCTAACCAAATGAGTTATGCATTTTTGTATATATAATAGGGGAACCATTTTCTGACTTATTTTAACTTTTATTTTAATAATTATTTAAAATTTAAGTCACACACTGTTTTATGATGAAATAAATTTTTTGGGTATGACCGTGTTTATATTCACTATTTGCATTCTAATCAACATTAACCAAAGATCAAATATGATTAGAAGGCAAGTAAAAAAGTGAAACAATGCATGCAAATAATTAAGTATTCGTTTATTTATGAGAAAATGGGTCAAAGAATGTGAAACGAGTACACTAATTCGATTTTGATTCTTATTGCAGGTCATTGCATATTTTACATTGTGCTTATGGTTAGTTCCATTTGCATTATTTGTTTCACTTTCGGCTAATGAGAATATTTTGCCAACTCTTGCTGAAAAAAGGCCTCTTCTTGGTGAGTTTCCCATTATCAAATTAATTATGTATAAAACTTTGAGTGAATTATAAATTATTTTGCATGAAGGTTATCTCAGTAACTGTTATTACATCAATGTTACATATATAATTTATTCTTTCAGATGACAATGATGTTGTTACAAACTACTTCTCAAGAAAAGGTAAAAAATATGGACTGCTCTCTTTCTTTAACTACGCAAAAGAATCAATCTTACCACAACGGAGTAAGAAAGCATTTTAATATTTACTTCAAGAAGAAGTACTTTTCCTTATCACCAATTTAATAAATGGTGGCTCTTGTAGTGATGTGGTGTGATGTTAAAATTATTGATATGTGTATAATAGCCAAAATTAAATTTTAATTTTCAAAAACATGTACCAAATTCATTGTCATTAAACTACAATTTACATTATGATGGTGAAAGTAGAATTGTTATGTGATATTCATATATAATGACTAAGGATTAATATTTTTGTACAAAATCTTGTTCATATATTATATGTACATAATCTGTAAATACCCTAATAATTAGTGTTGCAGAAAATTGTAAAGGTTTTGTTATTCTACAATCCTGATCTGTATAGCCAATAACTGCATATTTCCTCAGATTGTTTGTAGTATATGAATTTTATTTATTTATTTATTTATCATTCTTTATGTCTGCTTCCATTAAACATTTAATTTACACTGAATATTTTGTATTTATTTAGGCAGTTTACTATCCAACCTGTAGACATTGAGAGTGGGTAGTTTTACTGATGAAGATTTCTGCCTAGAGATATTAGAATACCACTCAACTGTCATTTACATGCCATTTACCAACTAAAATGTAGACATTTAAGTTTGGTAAAACTAAATGGGCCTTTTCTGAATATAAAGTAACTGACCTCTTGTCAGTGTGACTGCCTCATGTCACAGAGGTCCTGGGTTCGAATCCCGGTGAGGGCATGGATGTTTGTATGTGTGAGAGAAACTCTTGTCAATTAGTCCCCCAACAATGCAAAATGAGTACTTCTAAAAGAGCCGCTAATGACCTGAGATGCCGATGTAACTGTAAATAAATCTTTATGCATATATGAGCTATGCGGCGCTCAAAACTCCGCAGCTGGCCGGTGCACAGAATGGTGTAACACTCCTTCCTGAAGAAGGATGCTGAGACCCTCCAATAATTTGAAGAACAAGCTTCAGTTCCTTATGGCGACTCTGCACTTCAAGTCACAACCTATCTCTCTTTCCTTTCCATACCACTATTGCAATTATATATATATATATTGTAATAATTTAATAAAAATATTAATTGTAAGCGCTTTACAATGATACAAACTGTAAATTATGTACATTATACTGTTCTCATTTCTCAATTGATGAACAAAATTGCCATTTTACATTATAAGCAAATCGATTGATGCGTCTAAACATAGACGAACTTTGTTGTGGAAGAAACAATACTACAGCTTGAATTTAAACAGTTTTAAATTTCATCAGGAATTAACGATCTCATTTTATCGATAATTAAAAATTAAAGAACGATCTGACTTTTATCTTTTAAAAGTGGTTTACAATATGATTTTAAAGTTTTTCTACTTACGGCCGCCCAGGTCTCATTTTAGGTTTTTCGTGCATAAAATTTGAGGATATCACTGATTCTAGTACTCACAGATTCTAAATGTCAACAAATTCTAATTGGCGTAGTTTTGTTAGTTGGTCTAACACAACTTAGTAGATTCTCGATGCTTTGCTGCAACCTAGATTTGAAGATCTCGTGTAGTTGGAAATGTACTTCCTTGGTTTGTCTATGGCCAGCAGGTTGAATTTATGCTCGGCCACCGATTACAACATTAGTTTCACTCTTTCCTTCCCGACTGAAGATTGCTTTACTTTTCAATATTTTAATGCATGTTTGTAACTGCTATCAAACTGTTCTATTTACGGTCCGCTGCCCGACTGCAAAACTTTTTATAATATGAAAAGTTTTGGTCTTTACACCTTGCTGTTCTATGCCTGACTAAAACTTTTGTACAAAAACTTTGCTGGTCCTTATGCCTCGCCGTTCATTGCCTGACTGTCCGTTTGTCTCGTAGATTTTGAGCGCGTAAAATTCTCAGCCGATTGACAACAATACATTCTTAGCCTTGTTGCGGCGTCCACTCTATATTCACTAATAATTAGTCCTCTACAATCCAACTTTCCAATTAGCACAATGTCTTAATTACCAATTACTACAATATATATATATGGAATCAACACAGTAAAGTCACTGTACAGTTGGATATACATTGCAGAAAACAATGTGATAAAAATAAATAGAACTTACAAGGAAAACACGGGAAATACAGTAGAAAAAGATTATATAAGAAGACCATTGTTAAAGAGTAAATGGCTCAAACAATGAACTGCAATGAGAGAATAACAGAGGAAAATAAAACTTAATTCAATAAGGCTGCAACTACAAGACACTTCATAAAGAAGGAAAATCCAACTTGATGTCAAATTATGAATTAGAATTGAAAGACAATCAATGAAAATTTATAAAAGGCCAAGGAAAGTACCTAAAATTTGGGATGTATATATGAACTTTTGAAATATACACACAGAATGAAGTTGAGAGTGCTATCAATGAAATAATAATAAAGGTAAAATGATATTATAATATCAAATTGAAGAAACTAGGTTTAATAATCTGACATAACTTATTAATAGAATATACAGAAAGGCAGAATGAGCAAATTATTTATTCAATTACACTATTATGTCATTAAAGAAGAATCACACTAAGAAATAAAATGATTATAGAACTATTAATCTGATATTGTTTGTAGGAAAACATATAGCCAAATAATATAGTCATCTGTAACTCTGAAGAGGACAATAATTAGGAAAGTATTATCAAGTAACTAAAAGGAAGGAAGAAGGATCTACGAATGGAATTGTAAGATTGTTGATTCTGCAGTGTCGGGTGATGCCTAGAAATGTCCTTATTAAAAAATTTTTGTGAATGCTCCAGACCTGAGAGTTCCTGAGCTGTGATGGCATGAGCCTACCACTGCTTAGGAAGTCTCGAATATAATAAGCAAAATGCTGCCGATTTCTGTGGTATTTCCTCTAAAATACTAAAGACCATCAAAGAAGAGGTATTAGATTACCTAGTGACTAATTAATATAGTCTTCAATACTGGATGTTTTACAGAGGACATCTGTTGTGACTCCAGTCTACAAGAAGAAAGGTAAATTAAATGACCCATCATCATATTGACCAATTGCTCTTGTGTCTAATATGTCCAAAGTATTGGATGCATTAAAAAGTAGACTACCAAACTTTCTAGAGCATTATAATGTTTTAGATATTGACCAACATGGTTTCTGATATGGGAGATATACCAACTACTAAATAATTTCCATGAAGAAATCGTAGATGTCTTTGATAATAAAGAACTTGTAACAGATCTGTTTTCATTAAAGAGTCGAAAGTAATCTCGAGCAGGTTGATTCGCAGATTTTTCGAAGTCGAGAAACCCCCAAATAAACCGGTGCAGGACCCAGAAGAATTGTATAAGTCTTCGGTCGAGCGTATCGAAAAGGGACAGAAGCGCAAGATTTAGGGGAAAGATCTGCAACACTGAGGAGATTCGAACGTCTGGTACGCAAGGTGCATTCGGAAGTTGAAAAGTTTGTATGACGAATTCATGAAAGATTATTTGTAACATGCTCACATGGGGTAAATATCGGAACAACGGTCATTTGTCAAAAGTTATTATATTCCACATCACTGTATTTTCAAGGGTCAATACGAGGCAATATAAAGATTTCGAATCGTCTTTGACGCGTCAATGAAAACTTAGAATGGGCCCTCCCTCCATCAGTTTCTGTATATAGGACCTAAGCTCCAAGCATAGTTGATTTGATTATTTTGTTCTAATAAGGTTGTATTGGTGACCAACATTCGCCAGATGTATCGAAACATACGCATAAGGAAGGCCGATCAGGATTTCCAACGTATACTCTGGAGATTTAATCGTGAGGAACCCATAAGGAAATTTACAATTACCACTGTAACTTAAGGGGTTTCAGGAAGTCCATAACTAGCGATTCGCTCTTTGCGTCAGCTGGTTGCAGTTGACGGAGCGGATTATCCCCTCACCTCCGACGCCATATTGAACTCTATGTACATGGACGATTGTTATGTCACAGTTTCCATTCAAAACCGAATTCATCCAGATCATTGGCAAGGCTGGATTCTAGTTACAGAAATGGGAGAGTAAATTTCCGCAGCTGTTATCTGATCTACCGACGGAAGATTGCGCCGTGACGGCGAAGAATTTATCGTTTGCGTCGGAATATGACCCTCCGGCCAAAATTCTCGGATTGGTTTGGAAACCCAGTTCCGATTCTTTTACAAATCACGTGACAGGTTGTACAGATACTGTTACGAAGAGGTCGATAATGTCGGACCTAGCCACATTTGTTCGATCCTATCGGATTTATTTGTCCCGTAATGTTCACAGACAAATGCTTAATTAACAGCTCTGGTTATTGGGATTTGATTAGGATGAGGAGGTTCCCATGGAATTGATCGATAGATGGAAAACGTTCACATCCGAATTGTCCGAGGTCGGAAAACTAGCAATCAAGCGGCCTGTGTGAGTAGTACGGCAACATCACTACAATTGCCGACGCATCAGAACAAAGATTTGCAGCCGTAGTGAATATACGAGGGTTAATCAAACATAAACAAGACTTATTTTTTTAAATATTTATTTTGATTTTAAACGCACAAACAATCATAGTTTATTTTTCTACATAATCTCCTGATTTATAAACACATTTTTCCCAGCGTATAGGTAATTTTTTAATTCCTTCCACGTAAAAAGAGTCAGGTCGTGTTTGTAGCCAATTGCGCACATATGCTTCAACCTCATTATCGCTGTGGAATTTTTGCCCTCCCAAAGCTTCCTTGAGAGGACCAAAGACATGGAAGTCGCAGGGAGACAGGTCTGGACTGTATGGAGGGTGTTCCAGTGTCTCCCAACCCAGTTGCTCCAATTTTTGTACGGTCAGGGCTGCTGTATGGGGGCGAGCATTGTCATGGAGGAGAATCACTTTTCTCATCGGAAGGTCTCGTCTTTTACGGCGATATGCAAGTCTGACCTCAGTCAAAATTTGGCAGTAGTATGCCGCATTAATTGTTCTGCGCTCATGCAAAAAATCAAGGTGCAGCAGGCCACGCTGGTAAAAAAAACGGTAGCCAAAACCTTGCCAGCCGATAATCGTGACTTGGCTTTCACTGGTTCGGTTTCTCCTTTCTTCCTCCACTCCACACTCGCTTGTTTCGACTCAGGGGTGTAGTGATGCACCCACGTTTCATCACAGGTGACAATGTGAGAAAGAAATGGGTCTCCTTCCGAAATCGTGCAAGAAGACGCTCACACACTTGAAAACGATTCAGTTTCTGGTCAACTGTGAGAAGGCGAGGAACCCACCTGGCACACACCTTGCGATACCCTAGCTCCTCTGAGAGTATAGAGTAAGTGCTCCCATAACTTATTCCAACCTCAATTGCAATATCCGAAGTTGTTAGACGCCTATCACCTTCAACAAGTTGACGAACACTGTCGATGTCGCCCGCTGTAATGCTAGTGCGGGGTCTGCGGTCATGGCTCTCATTTTCAATACGTTCACGGCCCTCCACGAACTGTTTATGCCAAGCAAACACTCTAGCTCGCGACAGCGTCTCTTCCCCGAACTGTGCAGTCAATCTTCTCAAGATTTCGGCCGGTTTTACACCTTCGGCAGCTAAAAACTTGATAACAATACGTTGCGCAATAGAGGGAGGTACCTCCTGCTCGGACATCGTAACGATGGACACTGAGCGAGTCTATGATGATGAGTCACGTGCTTCCCCCACTCCTGACAAACCAACCTAACAACCAATAACAGCGGAACGTTCTTCCATCACTATTGCGCGCGCAGGTCCAAAAGTCTCGTTTATATTTGATTCACCCTCGTACGTAGCACACAATCAGTAACGAAGGTGCGTCATTCCACGATGACCTGCTTAGTCGTAGAAAATTTTGCTAAACTAAAAAAGATAGTCGCGTGGATTTTGGGATTTGGGACGCTGAAGAAGACATGTCTGTCTGCATAAGCAGCAGCGGAACTACAGAAGGTGAGTGTCGCCTGCACAATGCCGGTTCAGCATAATGATAACACCCCAGATATTTCCGAGGACGACAGGTCAAGAAATTGCGACGAGTGAACGCTTCCTTTAACAATCAGGCAGTCCTCAGGGTGGGCGGGCGCCTACAACTTTCGCCCTCCCCTCTGAGATAAATCACCCCATACTGTTGCCGAAGACACACCCGTTAAGCAGCATGACAATACGGCATTATCATGAGCAATGTCTGCACCCTGGTCCGAATACTTTTACATTACATTATCCATCAGTAATTCTGGATGTTTCCGGTCAGGCAATTGATTCGAAACCGATTGAGACGTTGCTTGAAATATTTTCGTACGAACTCAACCACAGTACAGCAATTTATGGGAGACCTACCAGCAGCTCGGATGGAAACACCATTTTCGATTTGTGCGGTCGATTTCGGAGGACCCTATGAGATAATCATGGCTAGACAAAGGAACCCCTGGAAATATAAGGGATATATTTGCTTGTTCGTGAGTTTTCCAACCCGCATTGTTAATCTTGAAATAGTATCGCACTTATCGTCCCCAAGATTTCTAGCAGCCTTTCGTCGTTTTATCAGGGGTTGTCAGATAACCGCAAAGGAAACATTGAAACAACATTTTAATTCTCTTTATGTACAACAAGAAAAACAGATTAAGAAAACATCATCAAAAAGACTTAAAACTACCTTAGCACAGTAAAACCCCTAAATATGAATTCCGCAAACCTAAACCCAGAAGATAGAGAGAGAAGGACGAGGAGGTCGTTAGGTTGTTTCCTGCTTGTCGCCTGAGACCAAGAGAAAGAGTAGTAGTCATCAGCGTTGTGTTTCGTTGCAGGAACAACACGCATACATAAGGTGGAGAGGGAGAAGCGTTTGTGGCGCTTAGGATCGTTTCACATTTACCCGACAATCGGCTAAACGACATCAGATTCACTACAGAAAGATTTAAAAACTTATTAGACGTTTCAGGCTGGATCGGCGCGATGTCGTCCAGGGCCCAGGTTCTCCTACTGCAGAGTCCAAGTGCGTCAGCCTAGAGTGTGATTAAGTTATGGAGCGTTTCTCATCTACCCGGCCCGATTCGTCTAGTCTACATTCTTCCTGCTTCATCATTTGCGTTCTTTAAGTAAAATATTTTTGAACTTTAATTTTTTGCGTTATCAGCACGGAGGATATATTTATACTTATAAATTTAATTCATGCCATTTTACGGAGTCCGTGTGAGTTGAAAAGTAATCATCATCGCGTTTCTTACGTTATTTTCTGAAATTCCTCCACGTACTCATCCACTTCTCGCTGTACTTTTAAACCCAGTTATGGACAAAGTATCCGTCAATTTGTTGCCGTCCCATTAAATAACAAAATTATGTAAAACTTTACATGCCTTTACAATATGAATTAAGGATGTAAGTTTATAATTCTGTGAAAAATCCTCCATTTTTTACACTTTCTACGAACTTTAGAGCTCTCGAGACGCTATAATTAAAACTCTTTTTGGAATTGAAATTGAGCGTCCACTAAACAATCGGATCTTGATATTTATTTTTCTTAAAATTTTTGAATCCATCTGAAAAGTCCGAAAGTAAGGATGAAATGAATAGTGGTGGTTGAATTTTTGTTGTATGTTTCCTTTGGCGTCTGACGTTTATATATTTTATTATAATTAATATATTTTATTATAATAAATAAATAAAACTTACGTTTTCTTGTGATTGTGGTTTGCAACATTTGTAGGGAATACATTCCCTGAATCATGTCTTGTGGCTTTGAATGGATTTTTCTATCTGTGTAAAACGATCGACGAAATTTTCAATACCCGTACGAAAATAATAAAACACTTATTTTCAAATTTTCTCAACTCCTCAAAGTGAACATAGAATGCCCCCAACATGTCTCTTTTCATAATTATTGGACAAACCCATTGCATCATTATTATTTTTTTCGTTTTTAAAAACATCTATACGAGACTATATATTTTTAAAGAAACAGGCTACATGAGGATAATCCACATTGTGGCAACTCCACTTTAATAGCATAGGAAAGGATCTGAAAGGGGGGATGCGGAAGGGTAGAGGAAGGTAGCCAAGGGTTAACTAGGGCCCCCGGGCTATAGTTTCAGGATCCTACCCGCCTAAAAGTAATGCTGGGAAAACCCTAGAAAAAGCAGCATTAGGTAGGTCGGGTATTTGGTACTTGTCCCACGCCCTTCCGATGGCGGGAGAGGAGTTTCCTGTGGGGACGCAGCATTCCCTTCTCCAATGGGAACAGTGAACAACTCTTACCGTATGTCCAAAGTCTGTGACCCCGGAACATACACCTCTCAAAACAGGTCGAGGTGCCTCGGCATGTGGGAACCTTAGTTCAAAAAACCAGAGAGATGTGAAGGCGTCCCCAAAGGTAGCCTCCGCCAGAGCTCTCTGGGAAGGTTCACCTGCGAGAAAATTCTCTCGTAGGCTTCCTTATACGAGACTATGCAAGGGAAAAGGTAAAAAATAAATATCGTAACAATAAACGTTGTAGATCCAAGTGGATGAGGAAAGGTTATGTTTGTTTTTCTTGTTTTCTTTTACAATGTAATAGGCTCTTGTGACGTCCATCGAGTGGCTGGCCCACGGTTGTGACGACGTTCCGAGACCCGTTGAGCCAGGAGTCCCCGGTAAAAAGACGTGATGAGTCTAGGATAGTCCGCGAATGAGGACACATCACAACAGACGAGGCTCGTCAGGTTACTGTAGATGGGCAGGCTAGAAGTGTGCCGCGGAGGGCAACTGTCTGTGCAGCTGAACTAGTCGACGTCAGCTCTCGGAAAATCCCTTGATGACACGGAAGACGTTACCGTGTCCTTGACTACGGGCGAAGCTTCAGGTACGACCTAACTTCCATACATTTACAAGTAACTGAAATGAGAACGTCTGAATTAAATATATTAAGTAGATGAAATAGCCAAATACAGACAAAATTAAATGATGATACAAATACCACACAAATTTTCTGGGATCCTTGTTCCTTTCGTCAGGTGATTGGAAGAAACAATCACCAGAAGCGACACAATCGCACAATTACATTTGAAAATTTTCAATAACATACGACCAAACTATAATATATGGCTTTTTGAAATGATAATATAATAGTGTGTACAGTTTGTCAACTGTAATTGTGCGGTTGCCGCGCTCCTGGCTCTCTTATTTTTTACAATCACCTGACGAAAGACACAAGGATACCAAAACGTTGCGTGGTATATATCATCACTTAATTTTGTCTGTATTTGGTCTGTTGTATGTTAGGACTGTATTTCCATTTGTTTTCACAAAAAAATAAACTTGCGTATGTGCTATTATGATGTGATTGTTATAAATGCAGCATGCAACAATATAAAAAACAGAAGACGGACTGAGACAAAACATAAACAACTTTCCAAAGAATACCTTGTGCTACACAGATGCGCTACACCACACAACGATATCAAGGCCTTGATTACAATAAGTAATTAACATGGTCATTTCGTCTAATTACATGAAACAAGTTACGTTCCCCTTAAGTTTTCTGCAGGAGCCCAAAGGTGGTATATGAAGAATATAGAACAGTACCCAGATTTTCCACTCCACTCCACTAATTGTGCAACATTAGAATTTACCAGTCTTAAAAAAAAAAAAAATTATAATTTCTTTACTTGAGAAAATGAGCACGTTTCATGTATCCAGATTTCACGTGCTCTAGGGTAAGATGATTTGGCATCAGAAATATGTTTGATGCGAAAAGACTAATTTGGATGAGTACTGATTGGAGGCAGAGCTGATGGGTGATTTTTGTACATGACTAATTGCCTATTTTAAAGTTCTCCACGACCCGTCCTGTATTGAACTGGAATTACATAGATATTTGGGCTCTAATGATATTATTAAGAGCAGATTGCCAAATTTGTTGGATGTATCTTTTGTCAGGTAATAAGTCAGAGATGGAAAGAGCGTGTCTGAGTAGTAGTTGAACATAATTGAATGAGTGTATACTAGTGAGCTTCATGACGAGCAGTGTTGAAGGCTAATTTCCGAATGCTCTTCCCCGTGACAAGCAAGAAGACTAGATTTAAAATTTAGAAGAATCCCCTCAACGTGGAAGATCGTGCGGATATGATCAATACATTTTTTTATTATTTTTATTTAAATTAACTCTTAGTCCAGAGACTTTACAGTCATGATAATTTAACGTAATAAAAGTATTTAGAATTTGTAAATATTTAACAAATAATACATAATAAAGGTATTTAAAATTTGTCATATCCAATACCCCAAGTAAACTTGGAGTGTTGGATATGACCCTTGTCTTTCCCAGTTAGAGACGAGAGAAACCAACTAACGTGTTTACAACATATTAAGGAAGGTTATCCGGCATTATGTTAGGGATCGATCTGATCATCGGGAAAACTTCGTGTCATGAAATGCATTAAGGAGGTTATTGGGATGATGGGAAGAACGGATATTTAGGGAGAATGTAGAGCCAGTTGGTAGGTGGGGGTTAGAGTGAGGTAATTCCGGAGTGATTTAGGGGCAGGATGATATCAATTGGGAGTTTACGTTTTAGTCTCCGATTTTGTGAAGGAGGCGGTGGGTTACTGTAGAAGAGCTCAATGATTGGATTTATATGGTTGACGTAGCCATTTATTAGGGACTTGGTGGATTTATGAATTATGATAGGAACTAGGGGAATTTCAAGGTCTTTGTGGATAACTGAGTTGCAAAGGTACCAGGGGGAATTTGAGATTAAACGATGAGCATTGTCTTGTTTTGTTTGCATTTTGTTGGAGTGGGAATAGACAGTGGATCCTCATATGGCACATGAGTACGACCATATGGGGCGGTTTAAGGACAGATAGAGAAGTCTTTTGGTGCTAAGGGATATGGGAGATTTTCTGTTGATAAGAGGGAAGAGTTGTTTTATTTTGTTGCTGATTCTGGAGGTAATAGGGGCTATGTGAGGTTTCCTAGATAATGTGGAATCGAGGATAAGGTGCAGTTTGTTGGATAGCTATGTTGGTGCCGTTCAGAAAAAAGGAGTGGTTGATGGAATGTTCGGTTTTAAGGGTGAAAGGAATTATTGTGGATTTGATTCTCCATTTCTTGGCCCAGCTTTCAATATCATTGAGGGCGATTTGTAGTTTTCTGGAGCCCGAGTCTAGAGAGGATGTTTGGTGGAGTATGGCAAGGCCATCTGCAAAAAGTACTGTTTTAGTAGATAGGTTTTGAAGTATGTCTTTAAAATAGTGGTTGAAGAGGAAAGGGCCTAAGATGCTGCCTTGGGGGACGGCAGACGAAATAGGGAAGGAATTTGAAAGGGTATTGTTAAATTTGATAGAGAAGGATCAGTTAGTAAGGATTCTGAAGAGGGAATCATAAGTTCTTCTTTGATTTTGGGAAGTAGTGATTGGTGGTGAACTTAATCAGAAACTTTCATTGCTTCTAGGAAGGCAGCAATGCACGAGTTATTAGAGTCGAAAGAATTGTTGATGTAGGATGTCACTGAATAGAGTTGACGCGAGAGGGAGAGGGAGAGGGGGGACGGGGAGAGAGAGAGCGAGAGAGAGAGCGAGAGAGAGAGCGAGAGAGAGAGCGAGAGAGAGCGAGAGAGAGAGAGCGAGAGAGAGAGAGCGAGAGCGAGAGAGAGAGGGAGAGAAAGAGAGAGCGAGCGAGCGAGAGAGAGAGCGAGAGAGAGAGCGAGAGCGAGAGAGAGAGAGAGAGCGAGAGAGAGCGAGAGAGAGCGAGAGAGAGCGAGAGAGAGAGAGAGAGAGAGAGAGAGAGAGAGAGAGAGAGTCCATGCATTTAATTTCAAAACAAATTTTCTGGTAAATTCATGTTTTTTGTTTATTTTTATTTTTATTAAACAATTAAAATAAGTAAAGTGATCTTATTATTTAAGAAAACCCATCCCAGGGGAGCAAGGTATTACAAGTTCCTACAGCCAAATACATCGAAGAAAATGTAACGTTGCAGCCGTTCCAGTATCAGGCAGGGGGGTACGCCGACGCAATGTAATCAGGAAAGTCATTTTCGAGAAAGGTTTAGTGAGGCTGAACAAAGAGAGGCAGACGCTTGGATGGCAGAAAGGGAAACGTTAGGTCAGCAGTCCCCTCTCTTACGACGTCTAGTCAGTCTGCCTCCTTCTTCATCCCCAATCAGACTGCAATTGGGAATTAATTCTGATCTATATAGACTTGGAGTTATTCATTCACCGACCCCCAACCTATCCACTGGTTAACCTCAGGGTTTTCCCGTACCACTCTGAAGAATTTTCTTTTCCTGATATTTTTACTGTAGAGACTAGTTCTTAAAATTTCCTATCACGCTCGTCCAAGTCTCCGGATAGTGTTACAGCAATTACAAGGCCAATTTTGGCACAACAATTCTATAGCAGTCTGTGTCCAATATTATCTTGTGTACCAAATTTGCGACAACCAAAAATGTTTGGTGCCAAGAATAGTTAGCAATTTTGACTTTAAAAATAATTTACCTATTACGTAAACATTATTCATATTTCCATAATGGTATATAAATTGAAAAAAGGTTTTGAATCGCGTAATTATTCATTTTTACAGCATTGGAAGCATCTAGATTGCGCCTGAATGCTCACATACGAAAAAATTAGGAACTAATTAAACTTGAACTGCTACCAGTGTCTCTGAAGAATTCAAGGCGAAATTAGCACTACCGTATCGTCAACTAGAGGGGAAGAAACGGTGGACCATGCTGCCATAGCCGACCTGTGGCTATGTTAATTGCTGCTGTACGATTTCTTTCTAGACATCCTTTTCTTAAATGACCGTTTCTCCACAATGCCAACATTGCTTAGTTGACATATAGGCCTAACTATAGGATTACGACTCCCTGTTGCCACTTTACCGTGTATGTTCCAGAATGGCTTACATGTGGCATTTACTTCACGATTATTATAGTTATTCAATAAATACCCTATTTTCTCAAGAACAGATAAAGTTTTGCGAGGATCCTTGAACTATAATCTCAGTGTGCATCAGAACTCCACGTATTATTGAAGATTTCCTGATCAGAATAAGAGCAGCGGCTGTCTTAAAGATTTATGTTTAACAGTCTTTAAACGATTCCTTGTGTTGCTGCAGTCTGGCATAGTTGATTGCAACCAATATATTACATACATGGTTAGGTAAATATGTATCTATTACCTATACATGCAATTGGACTGTCGAGTGAATTTTTTTTAGAGTAACAGGCTACATGAGGGTAATCCACATAGTGGAAACTCCCCTCTTATAGCATAGGAAAGGGATTGAAAGGGGGGATTCGGAAACGTAGAGGAAGGTAGCCAAGGGTTAACTAGGGTCCCGGCATATAGTTTAAGAATCCTAAACGGCAATTCGCCTAAAAGTGATGCAAGGAAAACCCTAGAAAAACCTTCATCAGGTGGGTCGGGCATTGGATACTTGTCCCACGCCCTTTCGATAACGGCAGAGGGGTTTGCTGTGGGGACTTAGCATTTCGCTTTCCATGCCTTGACCAGTTTAGGAGGCAGCTGGCCGACTATTCCAATAGGAATAGCGGACAACTCTTGCCGTATGCCCAAGGTCTGCGACCCCGGAACATACACCTCTCAAAACAGACCGAGGTGCCTCCATGTGGGAACCTTAGTTAAAAAAAAAACCCAGAGAGTTGTGAAGGCATCCCCAAAGGTAGCCGCCGCCAGAGCTCTCTGGGAAGGTTTACCTGCGAAAGAATCATCTCGCAGCGTTCCTTGTATTATAATTTAATGAATTGTCCCATTTGTGACTGTGAAATTATGGGTGTGTGTGTGAGAGAGTGAAAGTATTCTTGGTTCTAAGTATTCTGACTCATCCAAATTTTTTCCGTTCGTCTCAAATTTTTATATTGCTCCAATCTAAATTATGTTTTTATAAATAAATGTTTTTGAACACGACAGAATAACTTTTTATTTCATTCTCAATTTACCTTTTTACACTCATAACTCATTATAGACATTATTTACCAAATGTCTAAACACAATTGTAAACGGATTTCAAAATCTGAATCAGATCTAAACACAATTGTAAACAGATTTCAAAATCAGAATCTGATTTTCTTCTATGGACTGACTTGACAGTCTTTACTTAATACATGTTTGTGTGTCACATAACTAAGCTATAGCTTCTAAAACTAGTCGTATACTTGCTTGACCATAATTCCCTGTTTACACTGCAGTAGTGAAGGTCGTCTTTATTCCGATTTAGAATAGTGTATCCTAAACAGGCTTGAAAGACAGCTGGTGATTGTAACTCCTTTCGATGAATAACAATGACTATTTGCGTCCTTTCGATCGCGTTTCCACAATTTCAATACCGGTTTCAGCCATAAATACGCATTGAAATATTCCGGCGAAATGTCTAACAATCACTCTGAAATGATTTACATTGTATGAACCTGTATATATATATAATGTAGTTATTGGTAATTAAGGCATTGTTCTAATTGAAAAGTTGAATTGTAGAGGACTCATTATTGGTGGATATAGCGGACGCCGCAACAAACCGGCAATGCAAAAAAAAGTATTGTTGATCGGTCGAGAAGGTTTTACGCGCTCAAAATTTACGAGACGAACGAACAGTTGGGCAGCGGACAGCAAGTAGAACAGAGTAAAAGAACGAACAGTTGGGCAACGGACAGCAAGTAGAACAGAGTAAAAGAACGAACAGTTGGGCAGCGGACAGCAAGTAGAACAGAGTAAAAGAACGAACAGTTGGGCAGCGGACAGCAAGTAGAACAGAGTAAAAGAACGAACAGTTGGGCAGTAAACGGCGAGATGTACAGATGAAAATTCTAATTCACGAAAACTTGAACAATCTTTGTCAGTCAGCAGTGAAGACTGAAAGGTCTAATTTAAAGAACGAGAAAGTGTTCCAGTAACCAGTACGCTGTTATATCAAAAATGCAGAAACTGAACTAGTCTTCAGTCAACAGACAAAACCAATGAGGTGCATTTTCAACAAAAATCCACGAGATCTACAAATCCAGGTTGCAGTAAATCATCGAGAATCGACAAATTTATTTTAAACCAACTAACAAACTACGCTAATTAGAGTCTGTGAACATTTAGAGTCTGTGAGTAGTTAGAATCAGTGATATCCCCAAAATTGTGCACGAAACGTTAAAATGAGACCTGGGCTGCCGTAAGTAGAAAGAAAACTTTAAAATCATTGTAAACCACGTTTAAAAGATAAACGTCAGATCGTTCTTTAATTATCGATAAAATGAGATCCCAAATATTTTGTAATTTGAATACTTGTTTTAAAATTGTTAATAAATTTTGTTTGTTGTATAAAGTTAATAGTTTTTAATTATAAAAGCTAGTAATAAATTATTACAATATCATCACTTAATTTTGTCTGTATTTGGTCATTTCGTCTAATTACATGAAACAAGTGACGTTCCCCTTAAGTTTTCTGCAGGAGCCCAAATTGAGATACAACGTAACCAAAGGTGGTGTATGAAAATTATAGAACAGTACCCAGATTTTCCACTCCTTTAAAGCCTTCAAACAATAACTTATAATTACTTATTCAATCTTTGGTATTATTTCTTCAGCAACAAATTTCGTCTATGTTCAGATGCATTGATTCCCATATAAAGCAAATGTAATTTTTGTGATTTTGATTATATAAATTCTGCCATTATCAAACCCAGTTCAAGACCCTGAGATCCCAAATATTTTGTGATTTGAATACTTGTTTTAAAATTGTTAATAAATCTTGTTTAATAGTTTTCACGTAATAGTTCTTTTAATTTAAAAACGCCACATAGCTCATATCATGAATTATTGTCAAAAGATGCAAGCTATCGAGTTAAATTATTACAATATATATATATATATATATATATATATATATATATATATATTTATAGTACAAAAATTCAATTTCGCAAATAAACTAAATTCCATTCTTTTTCAAAATATATGTTAATTTATAGGATATATAACTTAAATAACCATTTGAATGACAGTGCAGAATAATATACTAAAAAATTAATATTGGGCAAATTAGAATTAAAATTCAATTTCGTATTATCAGAAAATATTTTTTAAATTAAATTATCATCAAAAATAGTCATTTTAAACTATCATACATTTAACGATGTTGTCGTACGATTAGAAAAGAATCAACTGTTCTGTACAATCAATCTCTACTTGTATTCAGGATTAATGGTGAAATCAGAGCTGCGACATTAGAGCCCGAGAACTAAGGACAGGCGCAGAAAAATGTAATTCAGGCTAAATGAATGTGAAAGCAAGCCGTAGTACTGGCACATAAATTGAAGTGTGTTGTAACATCATATAATGGACTATGCGTGCTACAGTTGAGACCACGGCAATTAGAGCCAAGTATGCTGAAAATTATATACATGTGCGAAACACAGTGAAAGACTAATTGTCTTTAAATCACTACTCAGATTAAATAGAACAAACTGAGCTGAATTATAGGTCATGGATCTCTTCACCAACACTCAAGAACGTTTCAATTGAAAAATATACGTCTGTTTTGAAAATTATCTTCTAATAAGTTTCCTAGTGAAACTGGAGTCAGAAATTACGTCACAGAAAAAACCCACAAAAGACATGGTCTTAATAAAACTTAAAAATTCTCAATTAATTTGTAACCAACAATTATATTTATTGCATTGTTTGTAATTTAAATTTAAACATGTTAACAGTGCCATCAAAGATAATAACAATACAGAAAAACAATAGGTTAAATTGCTCATAAGTCGGCCTTTGCACACAGAGTCATTACAATTGATTTTGACCATATATCTATCATTAATCTTGTTGCACTTGAGGGCGAATGTCAAAATTGAAAGTTATTCTGCTACTGTGACTTTCATTCTCTGAAAAATGATAACCTAGCAACTAATGAGAAATACTGTTGGGAAAAACTTACTGTGCGCGATAATTTATGGGATTTGTTTCTATAAAAATTTTCATGAATATTATGTATATATTTTGTAACTGCATGTATTTCTACTGTAAGGGACCTACAGATCCATAAACAAAATATTTCCTTGGATTGTACCTTCAAAATTCGTGAGCAATGTGTTTAACTTACCTCAATTTGTAAAGAAAAATGTAGTTAACAAGAGTGTCATTCAGGATGACTTCCGAAAGTCGCCCCGAACTCCAGCATTAAACTTACCCTCCATTTTTAATTAAACAGTTTTGATTGGGTTGGGAGATGTCATATAATTATATAATTTTTATTGTATCTCGCTTATTTTTCATTATTTCTTGTTAGCAGATTGCAAGGTATCCAGATGGGGACGGATGTGGCGTGATCAGTAGTGGAGGTCTGATTATCAGACAGGTTGACAGTTTTTTGAACCAGTTTCGGATTACTATGCGAACCTAGTAGAAACTCAATGTTTTCCGGCTTGGAGAGGCCCCACCGCCGACCACGTGGGTCTTTTGAATGGTTCCCTACTACGTGTGCAGGCGTCTATGCTCTAGGAAGGGAGAGCTCTAAAATCACCCTTCCTTCAATCTCCAAGTTGTGAATGCTCCTGGACTCCATACAGTTCGGTATTTCCGTTAATATTTATCTTTAAACTTCCTAAGAGCGTTCTGATTTGTTTAAGTCTCTGGACGGTACTAAGGATACCAAGAACCTACAGATAGCTTCCTATGTACACTGAACAAGAGACGGCGCTTGATTTTCCTCCGACCTATTCATATTCAGTCTGACCATTTCGGTACCCTTGCTAAAAGTTCAAAGTTATTTTCATTCTTCTTATTTTTTCTTTAAGTTTTAGCGGGATACCATATTGCACCATCTTCTGCACACATCCGGAAACATGTCAAGATACTGACCTTCCGAAACCAGGTAAAGACCACCAGCTTCCGACCAACTATATAACGTTGCGTTGCTCCCTAGGAAAATTGATGGACGTTGTTTTGTGAAGGATCACAGAAAACGATCTAAGACCAGAGCAATTCGGCTTTAGGAATCATCACTGCACAATACTCCATGTTCTACAAGTATTTGGAACACGTAACATTTGGAAGGCCCACGGCAGCCGTTTCCCTTTGTCGGCGAAAAGGTTTTTGACAAGGTATGGAGTAATAACTACTCAATTTAAACTCCTGATGGCACTCCCCACTACTTCATTCATACCGATCACGTAGGACATTCTTAATTGATGACAACCCCCAAAAGTCGCATGGAAGGAGTGCCTCAAGGAAGTATCATAGGGCCAGTTTACATAAATGATGCCCCCAAAAAAAACAGAAACCCAGATCGCCATATTCGATTCAATTCCGAGACACGGTTAAATACCTAGGAGTCTCATTTGATCCGGTCCTAACAAAGAGGCTCAACACCACGAACACCATTAGAAAAGCAAACATTAGACTAAAATAGCTATACTCTTTGCTTAACAGAACAAGCACCCTCAACATATCCACTGCCCGCGCCCTATACTTAACACTCATACGGCCAATTATGACCAGTGTGGGGCTATGCAGCCAAGTCACATCCCAGTAATCTCCAGTTTGTACAAAACAAGGTTCTGAAAATCATCGCCAAGGCACGTTGGAGCGCACGAACCAACGATGCCCACATCGAAATGAATATTTGGCCACTAATGGACGTTATCAGAGAACATGCAAGACACAATTCTCACACAACACTATTATAAGGCGTCTGGACAACTATGATCACACCCGCGCCACCAAACTACTTAACTGCCCCGACACTCCATTATTGTTGAAACTTATTAAAACTGACAACGCTTAGTTATGGATTTTACAGGAATGCACGGTGATCCGGACGCGATGGAGAAGAAGATTGATGTGCACGAGACCCAAGCCCAATTCCTAACTTTATCTTCCCCCAAAAAATCGACTTCCATTCTGTTAGATGACATTTTGCCAAATTTCTGGTAACTTCATGATCCCGCGCTCTTAGAACTTCTGGTCCATATCAGAAAAAAAAACGATTTCACGTCATAGCTATTACTGAAAATTTACCATTTAAAAAGTTTTATAAGCTTGGAAATAAATGATAATCCGGTGGTGCATGGTCGGGGCTATATGGAGGATGCGACATCAGTTCCCAACCAAGATCCAATAATTTCGTAATTGTTGCTAAAGATGTTTGACGCCTCGCATTATCGTGGCGGAACACGACTTATTTGCGATTAGGATTGCTTCCTCCAATTTCATAAGTTGTTTGCAGTAATCATCTGAGTTCATCGTTCTGATGCATGGAAGAAGCTCATAATACACAACACCTTTGTAATCCCACCAAATTGACAGCATGATCTTTTTCTGATGCAATTCAGCTTACGATAAGGTTCGAGCCGTTTAATCATGCTTGGACCATGATATTTTTCAATTAACGTTATTGCAGACGATCCCGTTTTCATCGCAAGTGATAATTCGTTTCCAAAAAGGGTCGATTGCATTACGTTTGAAATGTGTATCACAAATATTGAGTCGTTGTGGTAGATGAATTTATTTCCAAATATCGAGCTTCTTAACAAGTTCATGCCGTCTTGTATGAATGTCAATTGTTGTGTGTGATACATTTAAATGTTTTGCAATCTCTTTCACAGTTGTATGTCAATTTGATTCAATCATGACTTTCATTCTGTCATCATCAACTTCAGAACGTTGGTCATCTTTCTGTAAAAAATTTACAGAACTAAATTTTTTAAACCAATTCTAACACGTGAGTACTGTTAAACAGTCAACACCATAATCTTCACATATCTCTTTGACAATCTCAGCCGCTTTCTTGCCATTATAGAAATAACGTAAATGTAGAAAATACTTATTTCAGCACTCAAAGTTAAAAATAACCGTAGTAAACAAACTTACACGGAATTTGTTTCTGTAACAACCTAAAGGTATCCAGTACCAAATTAGAAAAAAAAATTGTTTTAACATTGACAACAGAATAACGAAAGAAACAACACTATCTACTGGTTTAAATCGAAATTACTTTATTGCCAACCTTATATTTAGCGTTAAGATTTAACGCTAAGCAGCTGGAGCTATTTTCGAGTCTGTCTTAACTCTTTCTTACATTGAGTTACAAGAGGAATCCAAGCCGTGAAAATCTAAAGACGTCTGTAATATTCGGAACAGAACGGTAACGTGGGATACTCAGCCACAAAAACACCTCACTTTCGGTCATCTTGGTATTATTTCCTTTGGAACGGCAATTACGAAATACTTTGTAGGAAGCGCTCTGAGCCGTTGTTATTCTGAGATGGAGTACTTCCCTCTTCGTAACTCCTTTATCAGCAGGGCGCCGTGTGTGCAGAGTTCTCCAGTTGTCTTCGAATTCAGGCATCGCAGCCACAAAGTTTTCAGGATATATCCCTGTTACCACAACTTTCTGAAGGAAAACTTGCAGGAAATGACAGAGAGGGGCCGTTGCCTTCATCTTCACTGCCGCAATTTACACAGAAGCGTTTTAAACCTGTGGAGGTATTCTCGGAAACATCCATGTCACCTTCAGGAGTTGGGTGGTATAATTTAACCTTTTCGTTGCTGTCGGTCGACTCATAATAATCATCGTTTGAGCCGTCGAGTCAGCTTCAGTTCTTTTGCCTGTCTGGATGTCTAGCAGTGGCATTCGTGCAAGCCATAGCTTGACAGCACTGGCCTACGATTGTTTACCCATATCGGATGGCTATGCAGCAACATTGGCTTCGTTAATGACTGCTGTACACACACTCGCCCAAACTTTCCCCGAGGTGGTCTTGAACATGATCAGTAAGTCTCGTACAATGTGCCACTTCCGTCAACGAGAATGGATGACATTAATGCTGCCTATTGTGCATATGCGTATTATAAATATGAGTACATTTACGACAAAAAAGATTACGAAGCATTGAACGCCCAGGAGATGGTGGAGGACATCAGTTAATCGACGATCAAGAACACGATTTGTATTATTAATGAAAAAAATATCTGACTTTTGTATTAATATAAATAAATATATGGCCTTGAATCAGAAAATTGTTTATTAACAAAAAATTAAATACGGGACGTTTATTCCTCTTTTTTGTGACCTCTTCAGGTTAAATATTATTTAGAGCCGCATCAAGGACTTTTCGCACTTTGTTGCTTTTCACTGTCGGGTCACTAATTTAGTGGGCGTTTATAGGAATGGAAACACACACAGGCCTCGCCGGGATTCGAACCCGGGACCTCTGTGGAGAGGGGCAGTGACGCTGACCCCTACACTCCGGTACGTCGGGCATAATACTTTGTTAAGTAAATCACGAAAAAATTTAGAGGAAATATTTTTCTGCCTTGACTGTTGCGATAGGCAATGCAGCAAAACCTTGCATCTAAAATTGAGATGGTGTAGGATCTATATATATAAAAATTATTAAACATGATCAGGCCCTAAAATGAGGACAAAACGTTCTTGTATATTTAATTTTTTGTTAATAAGCAAATTTGTCTGACTCAATATATTTATGGAAGATTCGTATTCTTCTTTATTTGTTAATTAATATCTCCTCTGTATGCGTAATTTTGGTATGCTTCCAAAAATTCAATAGTAAATTCATTGCTCCACTCCATTAAGAAAATTATATCCAACTACAGTCTAAATTTCGGAAACTAAAATTTCACAAAAATAATTACGACCATAAATACAAAATTAGACATCAACCAACAGAGGAAGGTCGAGCGTGTACGCCGAACACTCGTGTCCAAGAAACAGACTCCCACCCGAGCGTCGACGAGGTGAGGTAAGACAGCGTTTGAAGTGAGGGAGTCATGCAAATTCTTCATGTTGTGATGTCATACAACCCTATTAAGGCCTATTGTGTTGGACGAGGTAACCATAAATAAAAACCACTTGGTTGACATTAAGAATCATTAACACCAATAGTTTGAATGAACCAGTACAAATAAATGATTTCCTTCCATCACATTCGTGCAGTATATCATGTTATTTAAATTAGTGCAATTTTCAAAGTAATATTTCTGCCCTTAAATGATGAGTCTCAAAAGTGAAATAAGATGACTCTAAAAAAAGTCTGCTCTCTTAAATGGTAACAAAAATAACTTTAACAATGGAATATTCTCATTACTTTTTACACACACACACACACACACTACAGTTCTTGTCAACACTTTGTTCAGGGCAGTACTCAAGAGTTTATATGAAAACAAAACATGTAATGTTGCTGAATAAAAATATATTGGTTGCAAAGATAGAGTGCCTATGCAGATGCACTTCTATCACACATGGGTACTGTAACACTGAAATAACTCTAGGTCTGGGATAAATTAATAAAATTAATTAAAAGTATTGGAGAAGTGCAAGACCAAAACATAAGGTAGGTTTGGGATTACCTGTCATAAAACCTGGCACCTTGCAGTTGCCTCAATATGACAAGAATGTACAAATTAGAAACTTTGAGGGATTAACTTGCCCATGGAAAAAGGCAGGTCAACGGGACATTAACACCAAGAAATTTTGAAGGACATCTTTCCAGCATCAAAACCAAGGTTTGGTGCCATGACAAAATAAATTATGATTGTTAGAAACCTATCGCATGACACAAATTTAAAACCCTGAGGAGGGAAGAAAGTTGTATAGCTCGGCGGTGAATAAAAGATTTTTAATTAAGTCATTAAACATATTTGAGAGAGAGAACAGTTACAGAGCAGAATCTCTGCATTGACAAACATGACATACTGATCTGGAACATTTTCTGGCAGCTTAAAAAACATAGGCATGTGACACTGTCTTCTAGAATTACATAAATGTATACTGACATCCAAGTAAACATTACAGATGGAGACAGGCCCCCTTGAAGAAGGGGATAACGCACAAATTCTAATAGTGAAGTTACCTTTAAAGTTTGGGTAAAACATAATATCTTTCTCTCTTGCCTATTTGAATTAATTATATGATAATGTAAAATATCCAATTTTTTTATTATATTAATAAAACTTACTTGCTTGCTCCAGCTTTGTTAAAATCATTGGTTTCGTACAGGAACATAAAGTATATGCTAAAAGTGGAATAACAAGGTTCTACTTAATTACTCAATTATAATGAACTGCAAATATTCTAACATAAAACTGACACACCACTTCACCAGCTGTCATCATCATCAAATAAAATGTTCTGCTCCCATACAATTTAGGCTTGCTCAGGGCTTCATGTATAAATGTCCATAAAGATAACATGTAAATTGTCCATTAATGAACACCACATCTAATGTGTTTAATGAGGGTAGCCTTCTGAATATTTGATATATCAATTGAAAAACTGTCATATGTAAATGAATTATAACTTTACCTATAGTTAAGTTTCAAACTTAACAGATAAGAAAAAATCAATTTTTTAATGCCATAGAAATTGTGAAATTAATAATTAGTCTATAGAAAGTTTGAATAAATAGTATAGAAAACAAAATCTATTTAAACAATTTTGAGAAATAATATTCATAAACAGCTCACTAAAAGTGGGTAAATTTTTTAATCCATCAACTGTATTGTTAGTTACAGTGCAGGGAAAGAAATGTACAAACTAAACTTAACAAAACACACAAGAAATAAAATATCAATTCATAATTTTAAGTCTTGGAAAAAATTCTAAAAAGACCTGAGATGGAACTTGAATATTTTCTTCAAGTGAATGGTCAACACATTGACCTATTAAAATTTTTCTTTCCAATCCAAACTGTGGTAAACTGTGACATTTCTTAAGCAGGTGTACCCAAAAACTTTAATGGGAGAAATTTTAATTTAGGCAGTATTAACAATTCTTATTAAAGTTAAAGAAGCAATAATCAGTCATTCTGATACTAGAGATTCCTTTCTAAATTAAAACATGACCAGATGAAACCATCCCTGTACAAAATTTAATTTTATAGCAACAATTATCTAGTTAGTATGCATTTAACATTATTAAACTAGTTTCCCCTGAAATTAAAGAACCAATTAACTTCATATAAGATTTGTGTGAAATAATTAAGTAACCTAGTGACAGCTTATAGTAAAAACCTCTCTCTAAATTTACAAATCTGATACTTAAATAATAAACATACCCAAGAATCCAAGAAATAAATATTACTTGGCTAGTGGCTACTTTAATTTTATAATTAACCGTGTCACCTTTAGCTTGAATTTTTATATAAAATAAGTTAATTATATTAACTATACAGGATTCAAATAATAAATTATTAAATAATTAAATGAAAAGCAAATTACAGCAACAATCAGAGATGATGTAACATCAGAATTTTTTCTGCCAACATTGGTGTTTCAATTACAGAATGGTTCTGGTTTGTGCTACTTTCAGTAAAATTATTTCATAATTATGATTTAGGAGTACTTAACAGTCAAACAGTTCACGGAGAGACTTCTCAAGGGTTCTTACTCTTTCAACCTTATGTCTGAAGGTATGAGCATAATAAATATAAGTACTCAATTGAACACGTAATTAACATCTATCAGCTGGGTGGAATTGTTTTGGCTGTCTGTCCATAACCTAAACTGGGTCGTGTACCAAACCAAGACATCTTCCAATCTAAAGTCTCCCTCAAAAGGCGCTCTTCCTCAGGAGAAAAATGTAGCAGTGTAGCCACAGCCCGTGTCAGGTGTTGAGCCTGTGACATTTAAACAGAAATTATTACATACAATAAACTTAAATTATTAGTTGAGTACAATATTGTGATACAACTAGTCGAAAACAGCACAAGATGTTTCATTCTTGTTTTGGAACTTCTTCAGGTGTGCAAGTATAAGAGATAAGTTTGGTATTATGTACTTTCAGTCAATAATAAAATGTGGGGGAAAAAATCTGTATAATCAGGAAAAAATAAATTAATTAAAACCAAATTTATTATGAAATTATGTGTACTGTAGTAGTCAGCAATACAAAATTTGCTATCTTATAGTTTCACACCTGATGAAATTCTAAAACAGGAATGAAACACATTATTTTCTATTAAATTTTTTCTGATGTGTTAGCCATTTTATTAATCAATTAATTAAACTGATGTCAGATAAATATAATAATTAATCATAACTAATTTAATTAAGTGGTAAAAAAAGGTGACCTCTACAAATTAAATTTCATAATAAACTTTTTGATATTAAAAAATATCACAATCAACAATAGTGTTCTGCCCATAGGCAGGTTTTCACATGGTAGCTCTCCATTTTCTCTTGTCTTCTGTCATGTCCTCTTCATGTTCATATATTTTCCGCTTCCTTTGATGTCTTCTGTTATCTTGAGTCTTCTCCTCCACCTCTTCACTTGAAGTAGTCCTTCCATAGATATAGTTAGTAAGCAGTTCTGTATCAGAGCATGCCCCAATTCTTCGTCCTTCTCTTATAATTTGCAGTAGTCTTCTCCTCTCACCAAACCTTTTCAGTACTTCATTTGTCACCCTTTCCAACCTCCAAATCTCAAAGCTTCTAGCATTTTCTCATCCTCTCTTGTTAACATCTACATTTCTCCTCCGTATAGTACCACACTCCAGAAAAAGCACTTGCCTAATCTTTTTCTCAGTCCTTTTTCTAGTTTGTCACACAATAACTTCCTTTGCTATGACAATGAGAGTTTCTTACCTCTTGATGGCATCTTAAGTCCTCAGTGACCAGATAATAAAGGAACTTACTTGACTTATATTTACTTGCCCTATATTAATCTTTGTCTGTTTGCTTCCTTTACCAATCACCATGATCTTTGTTTTGGAAGTGTTTATTCTCATTCCATATTCTTCACAGGCTTCATTTAAATCTTTTAACATTTTGTTTGCAATTCTTTCATTTTCTGCTAACAGTATCATGCCATCAGAAAATATAATACATTGTATTCTCTTTCCACCAACACATCTTCCTCTTTTTCCATCTAATATACGTATGATATTAAAAAAATATTTGTTTAAAAATAATCACAAAGTAACATTAAATGCTTTGAGCACTAGGAGTGTTTACTTAAAAATTCTGAGGTTTCATTTCAAGATTAGGACTTCTTTAGGGATTAAAATAATTACTTAGAAGATCTTAAAAGTAATTAGTTTTGAATTTTCTAAAGTTTGTTCTGATGATGTAGTACTTAAATAATTTTTTACAGAAATAATAAATAAATAAATAAATAATAAACCCATTTATTAGAGAAATAAGAGCAACAAATGATACTTACATTTAATATAAGATATGTACAATTAAAATTTCAATTATCAGGATGCAATCAAGAAACAATGTGTACAATTAGCTATATAAAAATCGGAAACCAGGCTAGGTGCCAGCTATTTTCCTAAAACTATCTAACCTGGATATTGGGTGTCACAGTTACTTTTCTACTATAAAAATTTTTAATTCTGAATAGAAATATAACACACTACGTAAAAATGTAGCAATGATGTTACTAACCTCATATTCCCGGCTAGTTAGGAACTTTATCAAGACATGTTTCAGGTACTTGAAGTTGACATCATCATCTGGGTTGAGAGATTGTGACTGTTTCTGTCTGCTGCTAGCACCGTCTTGTTCACAAGAACTTTCTTGAGGTGTGGTGGGGTTCCTTAATTCTTTCTGTAAAGTCTTTTTCATGTCACCAAGTCGCTGCTGTAGGTTTCGTATAGCCTGCAAGATACAGATGAGATAATGCCAAATTATAAACAAAAGATTAAAGGAATTTTCACGTTTAGCTCAACTGTGATGATACGAGGAATGCTTTAAAAATAAAAATCTTTTTTTTGATATTGTAACAACTTACCCAAACAGTAGTATTGTTTATTTTCAGACATAATACACAATTAAAATAACTAAGTGAGAAAATAAATTGGTGTTAACTGAGGGTGGTGGTTAGGTCCTAAAAAATTTGATGATATTGCTTCCCAGTCTGGTCATTAAGCAAAGAATACTATTTTTTCTCATAAATAAATGGACTTGAGTCAGAAAATGGTTCATTAACAAATTATTAAATATACTGACGTTTTGTCCTTGTTTTAGGCAGTCTTGCCTGTTGCAATTATATATAAATCAATTACATAGAATGTCAATGGCACAAATGCCATTAAACTTATGAAATGTAAAAAAGAATAACAGTAAAGGCCAGAGACTTTATTGTTAGTCCGACAGACGCCTTTGTTGGCTTGCAGTCGCAGTTAATGCTTCGTGTAGTTTTTAAGTAAAGAATCTGTTTATATTGCAAAAGTGTTTGAAAGTATTGCAATTGCAGTTAATATAACGACTTTGGTTTATTAATTGTACTAGCTGGGTTCCCGGCGTTGCCCGGGATGTCGTATATCTATAACCCCCAATTGGACTCGAATCTCGGTTGTTTTTGTGTTAATTATATGAAACGCCCCTCTACTCCCACCCCTAAGGGTGCTCTCCTACCATGCTGAAAGGGGTTAAAATTTTACAAACAACATCGGTAGAAATAATATCAATGTCATTGACCCCCGACAAATATTTATTCCAGGCAAATATCGACCATGTTTGAAAAATTTCACCCCCGGCCGTGGGGGGTTAAATGGCCAATTGAATGTCATAATTAAACTCACTGGCATCCATAACCCTGGATTTGACTCCAATCTCGGTTGTATTGGAGTTATTTTTTTGTAACGCTCTTCCACCCTCACCCCTAACGTTTCTCCTTTCCAATAGTGTAAGGGGTTGAAATTATACTCATATCACATCTCGTTGACCCCAAAAAATATTTATACCACTCAAATATCGGCTGTTTTAGTATGTTTATGTATTTCCACCCCCGTTCCTGGAGGTGGTAGACGCGTCTCACCCCGACAGTGTTTGTTTCCTGAACGTAAAGAACACGTGTACGAAATCTGGTTAATTTTGCTCTACCGGTCTAGATTTGTATAAGGAACATACAAACAAACACTCTGCTTTATTTATTAAGAACAAGAAGATTAAATTCCATGAAATGTAAAAGAGCGTAGGGACCTACTTTCGAGAGTCACACGTATAAATGGAGTCCGGCCGAAGTCAGCTTGTGTGGAATCGACATCAAAAACGAATACAAAGAAGAAAGTTAAGTGGTTAGGGCCCAAAAAACAGAGCCTAGTTTAATTTGAATACATATTAAAGTGAGATAAGCAAACAAAAACTTTATGTTACGAAGTTAAATACAACTTCACAGTGGCACTAAAAACAATCTATAGTCATTGTTCTCGATTTTTCACTTGCAAACACATCTATAATATCATCATAATTTCATGTTTTGGTAATATCTTTTTCAGTTAATATTATAGACATAATTTTTTAATCGCTCTTGTCCAATAGAAGAACGAAGGTACGATTTTACAATTTTTAATTTGCTAAACGAACGTTTGCAGGAACTTGTTACAATGAAAATCCTAAATGCTATGTCTATATTTGGATGTCTTTTGTTCATAATTTGTTACCAGCGTTCATATCGCCTAATTATTCAAAAACTTCTTGATGGCTTCATATTTGAATCTTTCAATTTCACATAGAATTTCTGGAGCATCTAAATCGTTGCACACCGTTTAAGATCAGCTAGCGACATGATTTTTAAAGCGCTTCCATTTTTTAAAAAAACTGAATTCTTTTGCGACATCTTGCAAAGCAGTAAATCTATAATTGACTTGTATTATATCTAAAACTTCACACATATTTTTAGTAATTCGCTTACGCGGAAAACGAATCATCAGAAGCTTCCTCGCCAGACAGTTTGCGCAGTCTTTTTTCTGGAATGTAATTTCAATATTTGGAAAAAAGTTTGCTGAATTGCCAATCGAATCGAAAAAAATGTTCCGGTTCTGTTGAATTTAATATTTTAGAGCATTTTCGACTGTGGTTTTTCTGTCTTGTAAAAGTAATTTTACTTTATCATTCCTAATATAACAGTCGTTAATTCATGTTTCCTGCTTGGCGACTCCAACTTTTGATTTAAGGAAAGTCAGCTGCTCACTATCGCTCTTTCTTATCCAATTGAATTAATTTGACAATGTCCAATTTTCTTTAAACGCCCTAAGGAAAATGCGACGAGGTCAAATTAAATAAGACATTTGGATAGGAAAGAGAGACAGCGCAGTCAACCTATCACAAATCAACACATGGTCCAGTCGGACTGCGAAATATATATTTTTTGAAGTTTTCGAGGGCCTGAGTCCCCTTAGCTTGACCGGCACGAAATCATATATATATATATATATATATATATATATATATATATATACACACATACATGTAGCATATCAACGGCTGTCCGTTGAAAGATGAATAATTTGGATGTGTTGTTAAGTATGTCGTATATTGTTAAGTTTTTGGCGGCAACTCTCAACAATCAGGGCTGGAGCGCGAATGAGTATAGTTTTTTTTTTAAAAAAATTATTTATTTCTAACAATCTGTCAAAAAGAGACATTTAGTTATTGTTTTGACAGACAGTATTAGAAGTTATGGTCAAAAAATTTCCATTGAAAAGTTTTCAAAATTAAATATATATATATATATATATATATTTATATTGTAATACTAATTAGAGGCCAGCAATGATTTTAATTGGATTGTTAGCAGTACCAATTCTTCAAAGATGACAATGGGTAGGCTAGCTTTGTTGTGAGCCGCTAGCACTGTCTGAAGGCAGTTGGTCGGTTGTTGTGGCCGCGTGAGGAAATCAGAATCTGGGAGCGGTGAACTAACAGCGTGGCTACAGTATAAATTCAACCGAGAAAGTTTCAAGTTTTTTTTAGAATCAAAGTGTAAAGTTTGGACAGCGAGATACTTTGTAAAAGAAACTGCAAATAGTAATCAAATATTTAACGCCACATTAAGATTCCTACGCGTACTGAGATCATCATCATTTTCCACATAAAGACAATGTGTAACAATATGTCTGACTAATGATCCAGAGGTTCAGTTCCCGGAGGAAAATTCAATAACTACGACCGTGTGTTTGACAATCAAGTGTAGAGTCAGTGTTTTATGGCCTATTAGCATAAATTGTGAGCCCGAGCCCAGGAATCTAAGTCTGGTACCAGCCGAACATTTGTAAGTAGAAACCAAGCTAGTTAAGTTTGCAAACGATAGTTAAAGGTATTCGTCAGATTTCGTTCGTCTCGTTTCGGTTTTGATTGTTAATTTCTTAATTTATAAATTCTATGATTGTGTAACGTAAATACAAAAGTTGTTCTTTACTTATCAAGCCCAGGTGAACGACGCTGAAAGAAGAGTTATCAAATTTCTAAACATTGAAACTTTAAATGTGTTTAACCTCAGAAAAAATGTTATAAATTTCTATTAAATAATAAATGGTATTGTAAAGTTTAAAGTAATAATTATTTCTCGATCCTTCCTGTTAAAATAAAATAAATTGTTTCAGAACGAACTATCAGTTTAATAAAACTGCAAATTAATTGTTTAAATATTAATAAAAGTTTGTTTAATTAAAATCCGTTTTAAGCATTACATTTTGGCTTCCACAAGGTGGAGCAATCAAATTGTTTAATTAATCGCTTTTGATAAGGATTACAATTTTGGCTTTCTCAACGCGGGCGGATTTAATTATATCTCCCATGTATTTATTACAATATATATGATGTTGTGATTCCCCGAGCTCACGCGCCATGTTGTTGCTTAAACACGCATGCAGTCTCACAGCGAGTGTTATAGTACGAACCTATGTTTGTTACGTTACAGGTGTTTTACGATATTTTCCGACGTTTTTGTGCGTGTATATTTACAAGACAATTTTAAGTGTTTCAATGGGGGATAGCAAAGTAAAAGCGACAAGGAAATACATTTCGCTAGATAATGTAGTAGTGAAGTGATGAGAGTGAAACATTGTGGAGACGGGTGTGGCAGCTTATTGTAAAATAATATGTTGACTTTGTTGTTTTTGTTATTTTACAGATGAATATGCCTGAATGAGGTTTAAGATTCTGTAAGTTGTAATTTATGACATTTTGCATTTGCAAATAAACTGAGGACTGAAACAAATTGCTATTTTATTTAATTGATATATACAATAACTACAGTCTTTATTACAATCATTTGTGTGTCTAATTGAAATATAAAATTCATATGGCAACTTCAACAATATGGATAAAATTAAAACTAAAGAAAACATAGTGAACTCAATGACTACAACCACAACTTGTGCAACGAAGGATTACCACTTCCAGAAGCAATGTGATTAAGTAAATGTATAAAGACTTTCCATGTGGATTGACGAAGAAATTGAACCCAATATGCCATGCCATTAAGTCAAGCAATCATAATGGAAAAGGAGGACAAATTTTAAGGATATTCAGAATGAAAAAATGTTCTGGGTGTAACACTAATGTAATGTTACAAAATAAAACAAAGTAGTGGTGTGTGTAAGTAGAAGGGCCTTTAATTTAGAAACAATAACTTCAGGAAATGGTTCTCTGGTTTAAACTGTAGACAGTGAAAGCTAGCACATCTACCTTCTTCCAGGATGAAGTGTATGTGGTATGGGGCTTCAGTCTGGAAGAATATGGCAGTGCTAACAGTAACTAACATTGTTGCCTATGGATATAGCCTGGGTGGAACACGGGAAGCTTTTATTAATCAGGAAATCATTCAGTTTTTAATATATTAACTTTAATTCACCATTGTGTTAATCATGGTTTGCATGTGTTCTAATTTATGGTTAAGTGCCAGTGGTCACCTCAGCTGAGCAAAGATGGCCATGTCATCTAAAAATAAGGTTACTTCGGTTTCAGGTGTGGGACATAATTTATACAGATGTTATGTAGTACAGGACACAGATATATATGGTGCATGGAATGGTGTAACACTCCTTCCTGAAGAAGGAGGCTGATAGCCTCCGAAAATTTGAAGAACAACCTTCAGTTCCTCATGGCGACACCGCACTTCACTTTCAGGTAAGCCACAACCTATCTCTCTATCCTTTCCATACCAATATTTTTGACAATGTCACATTCTTACTATTACAATTAATATCTATCTATCTATCTATATCTATCTATCTATCTATATATATATATATATATATATATATATATATATATATTGATATAGATAGATAGATCTATAGCTGATTGTGGATGTGTTGTCGTGTAACGTGGCATTCATGTTTGTGATCTATTCGACTGCCCAGGGTGAAAGCTTTTTGACTATTTGATTCTAAATGCCATCTGGGATGATTTTGTCATATAGCCCACTAAATTTTACCATTTTAATTAATGTTTGTATGCCATACAGACTTCGTGTTTTGTGGGGCTATCACCTGGTCCATTTCTTATGTGAATTGCAGATCTAAAGGTTCATTATTCAATTGAAATGTGGCTTCAAAAGTTTCGACCAGCAGTTTAGCTTTTTTGAAATCCTGTCCTGCAGCTCCTTTAAGTCTGGGAATTTGGTATGTCTCTCTCTCACCAATTGTTATGTGAAGCGTTTAGAAACTTATCCCATTCCTTGAGTATTATTTTACATGTCGATGAATAATGTGTCTAAGTTTGTCCATATGTGCTTTGAAAAGTATCAATCGAGTACACAGATAAGTGTATTTCTTAGGGGTGATTAATTCTATTATACTGTCAGATATCACTGCCTGGGTTGATGTGGAATTATGTTTGGTATAGCTTTGTATATTGCTTGCTGTAAGGCAGTAATAAGGGAATGGACAAACATCTATTTACTCACTGTTGATATTGTCTGTCTAGTTAATATTTCTATCCAGGTTTCCTGGAATGGCTCCCAAGATGCTGCATGATAGTTAAACATGACACATTTGTGTCTGTATTTCTGTTTATATTCCTAATTAGTACTGGATAAAAGTTTGAAGCTAGGTCCTGTTTTACTGCGAGGCCAAGTGTTGTTGTTACACTATTGACAAATGTTGTGATTGTGTATCGGCAACAAAATTTACCTCCCTTGGCCATATGTCTATGTAGTTGTGTGTTTGTGAGTGAGTATTTATTACCCTTCTGAGGGGGTTGGTATGCTTACACTCTAATATAGCATGTTTACTGTTAAATACCCAGCCACCATGACCCTCCCTGATATGTTTAGTAGCTATGGGGGATATGCAGCCAACTCCCAACACTGGATACTACAGAATGTACAAAACAAGGTCCTTAAAATCATCAACTTGGAAGGCATGCACAAATTATGTCAATTGTGAGTTAATACTACACAAATGCCCAAAGCACCTCATTCTCTCACAAGATCCCCCCCCCCCCCCATGATTGTCTAAACATATTATAACTGACCAAGTTTGTTTACGGATGTTACAGGACAATGATTATCAACCCTGGATGTAATGGAGATGAAGAGAATTGATGTACATGATATCCAAGTAGAAAGTTTCAGATTCTCATGCAGCCACATTGTCTGGAAGGTGATATAATGAATAATAGTTTTAGAATTTATATTTTAATTTCTGAATGTGTAATGTCATAGATGTATCAAGAGAAAGGCTGTATGATGAAAAGGCATCTTTCCCAGACATTTTTGTTTCAAATTGTGAACAATTTGTGTTGTGATTAATATGAATATATAATTTTCAATTGGATAAAAAGTTCTCAGTTTTCACACGGGTTTAATATTAACCATTTTAAGATGTTCATCTTAAAACCATTTTCTGTCTTAACGAATACAATCCCGGCCAGGTAAAGAGGGCACTAGCGCTCCGAAGGGAGAAAACAGTAGAGGAAAAGGAAAATGCAGACAATCATGTTTACATTCCTTTCCCCAGGAACATCAAAAACTGAATAGGACGCCCACTGGCGAAGCATAACATTGACACGGTGTTCTATCCACAGAACACCTGGGGTATACAGCATACCGTGTGAATGTGGCAAAAAGAACATTGGCCAAACTATTCACACGTTAATGGATAGATGCACAGAACACCAAAGGCATCTCAAACTCCAGCAGCCAAATGAGTCATCAGTGGCAGAACATGATATAAAGTTCAATGAAACCAAAATCTTGGACCGTGTCAATGGTTTCTGGAGCAGCATAATCAAAGAGGCAATACATATTAGGACACAAGACAACCTGCTCAACCGGGACACCGGGTTTCAATTGAGCAAGACTTGGAACACAGCTATAACAATATAAGACAAAGGGTTTGGAGCTCTACTGTGGCCGGGGTTGCTATGGGTAATGTACCTCAGCGAGTGACTGGTCTCTTGACTGATGCTGACATGGCTGAGGTGGGCTGTTGACTGAGCACTGATTGGCTCCCGCAGCATGATGATCCGGCAGAGGGTATATATAACATGAAATGGAATGGTACCAGCACTTTGCCTAGAAGATGACAACAGAACTTTTAGTTGTCGAAATGTCGTGTTTTAATCTATTAAACCCATGTGAAAACCGAGAACTTTTTATCCAACAATTACACAGGGAAAGTCTTCAATCTTTTATTATAATTTTCAATGCTTAATGAAACTCTGATCAATATCATTAAATTAATTTGAGTTTGCATTTGTTTACAATTGGAATGATTGGTGATTATATATTGCTTGCATTTACATAAATGGATATTGGCCATATTTTATTTGTAGACTGGAACAGAAGTACAACCAGAAAATAGTAATCACTAAATCGTGATCAACAGGATTGATGTTTGAGAACTAACAACAAGGTAAGAACATTCAAAATATTCTATTTTTGTATCTTGTTTTGGCATTCAGATAGAAGTTATGTCAGAAATATATGAGGATTCCTGGCATTTCTACTTATTCAATGTAAAGAAATAATATTTTGGAACAAACCTTATTTATTTAATACCTGTGTAAAAGAAATTTGATATATTTAACTACACAATTATAATTACTGTAGAGAGACTGTCGATTGAATAGGTATATATGGACTATAATAATATATAACCATTATAGACAGAACTGTTGGTCTGTGAAACAACATGGTTTAATAATTGTTTTACTAATGTGGAAATCCAAGAAATCTTTCTGCTATAAAATAAAATGATTTATTTGACAAATTGAAAAAGACAATTATTGTCATTTTCATTAATTTTAATAGATGTTAACACAAAATAACAGACTTTGTATTTATAATGATATTTATATAAGTTGTTGAAAATTTATATTTCAAGATTTTTGTGCAAGAATGTGACAGAAGATTTCGAAAATAATTTTATATTTGGTGTAATAAATGCACCTGATAATTTATACAGCTGGAATTAATTAACATGCATACAATATGAACAAATATAAATTTGTGAAACTTTGCAAAAACAATTATTAGCATTTTTGTAAGCACATTTTTATGTGGACAATATTAAAGAATGAATGTTATGAAGTGCATGATAAGGTTGATTGATGAAAATTGACAAAATATTTTAAAATTCTTATTCTGAATGAATTAACAAAAATAGTACTACAGCAAAAGTTACACCTAATTTTGTTTAATTTTTATTAAAATGATCAATCAAGTCTAGCATTCCATTATTCCCCAATTTGTACCATTACAAAAAGTATAGGAAAGAATTAAATGATCGTGTATTCTGCTAGTACGCTAGTTGCTTGACTATAACCTGAAGAAGGATGACAACTACTCTGAAAATATGAGGCGTATGTTTTGTAGTGTATATTTTGCAGGCAGGTGTGAGCTAGCAATATGTTTGAGTGTGCTGTGTATATCAGTAGTGAAAGTCAGAGTGTGTTGGGGAGTTTGAGGATATCTTTGAGGTAAGGAGTTTGGAGAGAAACTACATGCTTTTAGTGTGTATATTAAGAGAATTAAAATCAAATCAATAGACCTACTGTAATGATTCAACACAACATATAATCAATCAGTGAATTAGTCTGTAGCTGCTAGAAACAATATCCACTACAGAATTTAGTGGTGTAAAACTACATGGCATGTAATCAACCAGCGCTGTTTATTGGATGCCAGAAGGAATATCTGGGTCATCAAGTGGACATTGGTGAGACTAATTCATACTACTGTCAGACACTAATATATATTTTTAATATTGTATTTGTCTCTGCTACAGGGGCTATATCTCTTGAGAGATTGAACCATTAATTTAATACAAAGCAAATTGATAATTTTTGTAATAACTGGAATATAAATTATTAATCAATTAATTGTTTTGTTTATTAATCTGTTGCTGTTCCATTCAAGACTTATAAAGTGCAACCAGTAAAATAGTTGTTACAGTTTCCTGTCTAACATGGTGACTCTGATCCACAATTTCAGAGAAGCCATTACTAACAATCTAACTTTCCTATTATATATCCAATAAACAAGAATGTGTATGTTTCCCATACAATGAAAACACAGAGCAAATTGAACCAAACTTGATCACATGTTACAATTTTGGGGAAAAAAAAGTAGGAGTAAGCCTTCTTTCTCAAGACATAACAGGGCTGCACTTTGTGTAGTTGGTCAGCAGAAGGTGATGACTGTTTTGTCTAGCGGAAGAAAATTTGACATGCTCCTTACTATCCAACGTGATGACACCAAATCTCAACTTAGGTGAGTGAGTTGCTCTCACTCTCTTTCCTGTCAATGTGATTTATGTTAAAATTTATGAAAACTATAAATACATGAAAAACCAGTGATGTCATTATTGACAGGTGTTTTTTAAAAATAAAAAATTTATTTGAAATAAAAATTTATGAAAATAAATAAACATTCTTGATTCTGAGTTCTGTAAATAATTTAAGAATTTATTTTGGTTATGGAAAAAAAGTCACAATAAAGCTACCTTATTTTTTTCAGTAATTTGGTCTTCAAGGTCTGTTATCTTTGTCTTTAGTTCTTGTTCTTGTCTAATATGCATATTTTTATCAAACTCTGAGGTTTCTAGGATCTCTAATCTTACATACATTTTTTCCATCTTTAAGGAACTGTCTTCCAGCTCCTGTAAAAAAGAAAAAGATATCACAAAATAATAATATATTTTCAATTACTGAAAATGACAAAATTGGAAAGCAAGGAGATTCAGAAGTCAGGTAACACAGCATTCCATCCATTTCCTGAATGATAACACCTCTAAAAACTTGAAACACACATTGTATCCTGAATGGTAACCAATATTAAAGTTTACACAACTCGTGTAACTATATTCAATACCCATATAGTGTAGGATCCTGAAATTTCTCAAAGGCTGAGAAAAGTTTATACTAATTTGATTTCACAGCCCAAAAACATGATTATTACTAAATTTTCAACAGCTGTGAGATAATTACTTTATATTTCTTGTAATATACACCAATTTTGATAATATAATTTTCAAAATTTTACAATTATAAAATGCATTTGATAATGGCCATGTAATATAAAGAATCTTGGGCGTTGATGAAAATAGTGACTGATTTACTGTTGGATGTGGGCAAAACATTGTGGGTCCATAGGTGGAATCTCATTGTCAGGAGCTCTGAAAAGACAGAAGTGTGTTTGGGAAAATGAATGTGTGACTTTGTACATATAATGGCCTATAATTCCAAAAGTTTAAAGTTGATTTTTAAAAGATTTGGTTTGGTAAATTTTGAGGATTCGAAATTGAGCAGTGATTGCAAACGGTATGTTGAGTGTTTATTTTAAATTTAATAAAATTAGTAAAATACATTGTAAACTTTTGATCAAAATTCATTTCATTTAGTGTTTTAATTTTGGGGGCTATTATATGTTTATATTTCTGTAATTTGAACTAAAAAATTGTCTTTAAATTTTATATTTCACGGTGTAAACTGCAACTCTATGTTTTTTACTAGCCTGATAAAGTCTGAGATAAGATTAAAAACCTATATTAATAGCTGTGACAAATTTGAGTAAAATTTATATACCAAATTCATAATATATTTTAAATAAATTCTCTAAATCATATAGTAATCCAATTTCTGTTCGATCATTTCAAATCTAGCACTAAATATCAACAATTACTATTAAAATCTTGCAACAGTGAGGGGATACCACAAATATTTGAAGAGCTGAGCCCCTTTTGTCAAAAGAAAATGGCTGAACTGCGTGCCGGGTGGGCACAAATTGACAAATTCAAACTTAGGTGCAACAATCGACTCCCAACAAAGCTAACAACTCCCAGTCTGCCTCTCTCTCTCTTTAAATATATATAAACACACACACACAATAGTAGGAGAATCCATTAAGGAATTGGAACAAATTTGGTGGCAAAGTCATATTTGAACTTGAATTGTGAGGAAGGATAGAAATGAATAGGAGAAATAGGAGGATTAATTTTTAATGTGAATTCATATGCTCAGGTGTGGAATCATGCACATAGAAAAGCATATGTTCATATATATAGGTTGTGGCTTATCTGAAAGTAAAGTGCGGTGTCACCATAAGGAACTGAAGGTATTTAACAATATTGCAATTATATATATATATATGTATACAATATCAGGAGAATCCATTAAGGAATTGGTACTAATTTGGTGACAAAGTCACATTCAAACTTGGATAGTGAGGAAGGATAGAAAGAAATAGGAGGATTGTGCTTTATGTGAATTCCCGCTTTGTTCAAATATTTTCAGTCTTTCCTTCTTCCATCCTTCTCTCTGCTTTGAACATATGCTTTCTATGTGTGTAATTCTTCGCCCGAGCATATGAATTCACATAAAGTGCAATCCTCCTATTTCTCCTATTTATTTCCATCCTTCCTCACTATCCAAGTTTGAATGTGACTTTGTCACCAAATATGTATATGTGTGTGTGTGTGTGTATATATATATATATATATATATATATATATATATATATATATATATAATTGTAATATTGGTATTGAAAGAAAAGTGAAGTGCGGTTTCGCGAAAAGGAACTTAACAACTTCAGTTCTTTATGGCGACACCGCACTTCACTTTCAGGTAAGCAACAAATTATCTCTCTTTCCTTTCGATACCAATATCAATATCACAATTATTTTTGATAATTACCAATATATTGGTATGGAAAGGAAAGAGGTTAGTTTGTGGATTACCTGAAATTGAAGCACGATGTAGCCACATGGGACCGAATGAAATTCTTCAAATTATATATATGGAAAATGTGACAAGGTCAAATTAAATAACACATTTAGACTGCGTACTCAGCTGGCAAGCAGTTCTGACCTTTGCTCCTGAGGAAGGAGGCAGTGCAGTGGGAGAATGACTTTAATATTTTAGTCAATATTTATTTATATAATATCAGACAACAAATTTTGTCAATATAGGTTTAAATATAATTTCTTTTAATTATTAGATTTGTAATACTACAACTCTAATGTACAGTTTTTTCTGACATGGGCAATTTATTTATTTATATAGTGAATTGATGCATTACAATTATCAACACATTCCAATATTAACAACCTGTATAACAGAGAAAAGAAATTAATTTTGAAAGTGAGTATGCATTGTGATCTTTGTCAATATTATTGCCAGACTGTTACAGTTGACCGAAACATCAATTCTTTTAAATTACATTTTTCAAAATTAATTTCTATTATTGCATGTTATATATGTTGTTAATTTCTTGTGTTATTGTCTCAAAGACATTAAATGCATTCTATAACATACCAATTTCCACAGATAATTTTAATGAAGGAGTTATTGAATGTGTTCTAAAATTATACTTAATAAATCTGAGAAATATGAATTAAATGTTAATTTATATCTCATAGTTATGCAATTATCATAAAAATATGATGTCCATGTTTTTAACGCAAAAAATTACTTCTATTTAAATCTTCAAATGTATAATTAATAAATTATAAATGCACTGAATAGACACATACTCAGTAATAAAAAACAGACTACATTCAAAAAAAGCAACTACAGAACAAAATATTCTGATGACCATTTTATTCATAAACAAACTTCAGCTCCTATCTAAACACTTTTATGGACAAATTTGTTGTAATATCTTACTTCTTACATGCAGTTTCTGTTAATATGTTTATAAATTACATACAGAGGTAATTTACTAATTAGTAAATATAGGTTCCCCTATCTTTCTGCTGATTACACCTTTACTGTTATAAGATCAATAAGTGAGGTATCCTGCATGCTGAAGATTATTATTTTAAAGATAGCCATGATACTTCTCTTTCCAATCTTATTCCCATCAATATGTCATTATCCAAGTGCAGAACTGTTTCAGAAGTAAATAACTGAAGATGAAATTTCCTGTATTTTTTCAGCTACTCCCCACTTCATAGTACTAAAGCATAATAATTAGTATCTGTTTGAATTCAATAGACCACCAGTAATAAGCCTAACTATTATGATGAATATAAGACATCATTCAGTAACAAATTGTCATTATGTTTATCTTACCTTCATTGTCAAGCCTTTAAAAGGAGAGAGAGAAAGTATAGTTTTCAAAAAAAATTGTTCCCCATTAAATAACCAAGATCTTATTTTTTAACATACTTTAAATATAATGAAAATAGTTACTGACATATATGGACTAGATCAACCAATGGAAGAATCTAGGTCTATAACATTCCTCACCTTGTCTTTGCTGATTAAATTTTCTACTAAATTTGTGACTTTCGTGTGCAACTCTGATAGTTCAAGACTCTGATCTCTCAGTTCTTGCTTGGCAAGCTCCATCTGTTGGTTGAGTTGAGCATTACGCAATAGCATTTCATCCTTCTCCAGGCCTGCTGCATCCACTTTTGATCTAAGTTCAGCACTACGAGCAACTTCGTTGTCCAAGGACCTGGACAGCTCAATTATTTTCTCTTCAAAAGATGTGGACTTCATCTTCTCGACTAAAACAGTTACAAGACATAAAAACATTATCACAAAAATAGAAAATAAATTACTTTTAATGGCCACCTTCAAAAGACACAAGATTTAGTTACCTTCAAAAGCTGCCTCCTTTTCAGAACATTGTGCCTGCAACATGTACAACTTATTTTCATATTCTGACAAACGAGCCAATGATTCATTTGCCTGAAGTTCCATCTCTCTTTTTGAATCTTCAACAATTTTCTGTAATGAAATGAGAAAAAAGAAAAATTATGAATCTTTATACATGTATACAAATTAAATGATCTAAAATTTAAAATACAGTGGAAGTTACACTTTCTTTACAATGAGTGTTATGCATTGTTTTTCTCTGTGTATGTGTACATTTAAGTAGGTATTTGTTACATCTGCTGGCTGGCCATAGAACATGGAACGAGTCATCTTTCTCCTGAAGAGAGGCTGACACCTCCAAAAATTACTTAGTTTCAATTTCATTAATGTTACTAGCATTCCTTTCCATACTGATTGTTTTAATTATTCTGGAAAAAACCACATCCTTGTTCATTATTATGTATATATATATATATATATATATATATATATATATATATATATATATATATATATATCACTCCAGGAAAGAGTGACAAGGTCAAATTAAATAACACATTATGCTGGAAAGAGAGACAGCGAAGCAGGCTTACCCCACATTAACAGTTCGTCCAGTCTGGCTCAGCAGTAAAAGAATTTCAAATTTTTGATAGCCTGAGCACCTTTTGTCAGGAAAGAAGGTCTGAATTGTGTGACGGCTGTGACTTTTTGTGCAACCAACAGATGGAGCTTGCCAAGCCACAAATTATGGATCACAGCCTTGAACTACCAGAGTTACACACCAAAGTCACACTCGTGACAATTCGTGCCCATCTGACACACAGTTCAGACCTTCTTCCTGATGAAGGGGTCTCAGTGCCTCTAAAATTTGAAATATTTTTACTGATTAACTCTGACTGGACCAACTGTTTATTTCAGGTAAGTCTACTTCACTGTCTCCTTTTCCTATCCAAATGTGTTATTTAATTTGACCTTCTCACATTTACTTAGGTCTTACACATATATAAAGCAATTAAAGGAAATGTGACATTGTCAATTCAATTCAATTGTGTAGGAAAGAGCAATGGAGAGTAGTTGACTTACATTAAATCAAAAGTAGGAGTCACCAAGCAGGAAACCAGTAACATTACAAATTTTCGAGGGCCTTCTTCATAACAGTAGATCTGATGTTGTGTTGATAGGCCACACAGCCTTGATGTTCAGTCCTATTGTTATGAAGATGTAACCTTAGGCTCTAAAAATTTCAAGGTTTCCCAGCCTGGTTACATCAAACGAATATTTAAGATCAATCAGCTGCCATCTATGTCTTTTCGTGTCCATGTGAGTTTATTAATTAGAAGACAAATGTGACAATGACAAATTAATTAACTCATTTGGATATGAAAGAGAGACAGAGAGCAGCTGGCTTACCTTAAATGGCAGTTGGTGTGTTTGGTCTGGGAATAAATAATTTGTCTAGTTTTCCAAGGCCTTTTCTTCAGAACAGTAGGACTGCACATAGTGCCAGCCGACATTCAGACTCTCTCTCCTGAAGATGGGGACTCAGGCCCTTGAAAATTTGACCAATTATTCATTCCCATCCTGACTACACCAACTGTCATTTAAGGTAAGTTAGCTGTTCCTCTCTGTCCCTCATATCTATACAAATGAGTTAAATCAATTTGTCCTTGTCACATTTCGTTACTTGATTTATATGCTTTCCTTAAAAAGCTTATTACCACCTTTCTACTATATTTATATCTTTCCTCATTATCCAAGTATCTAATGTGACTTTGTCACCAAATTATAGTTCTCAACATTGTGTGTGTACAAGACTTCAGGAAAATGTGACGAGGTCAAATTAAATAACACATTTGGATGGGAAAGAGAGACAGCGATGCCAACTTACCTGAGATCAATAGTTAGTCCAGTCTGGCATAGGTGGAAGTTCCAATTTTCTAGGGACTGAGCCCCCTTCGTCAGGAAGGAAGATCTGAACTGAGCTGGCCAGGTACGAATTGACGAAGTGCTGGTGCACTTTAATTTGAAGACTGCAGATATTTATCAATGGGACATTTAATATTGGACGTATAGTACTTGGTACGGGTAGTATGTGATCTTTACATTTGCCTTATGAAGCAGGAATTACAATTAGAGCAAGAGATTTTGTACACTACATAATGTTTGCTATAGGTGTCACGTGGGTCCCTGTGGTTTTTATCAATAAGGAAAGAGCATTAGTAGATCTGTAAATAGTTGATATTTTATATTCATTAAAAATTTGAATAAACTTATGATGTAGAAATTTGTTACACAGGAGTACAAATTTTTTTTTTTGGATGGAGGTGATTGGGGAACGAGTGGCAGCAGGGTATTGGATTTTGTTCAAGCTAATTTTTAAGTCTTTATTAATAAAATTTAAAGGGTAGTCATTAGAAACTAATATGTTATGGATAATATTTATGTTGTGTTGATGGAAATTGGAGTTAGAAAGTAATTTAGCTCTGTCTTTAAGATTGTATATGCTCTCTTTTGATTAGGAGGGTGATAAGAAAGAAAATTGAATACATGTCCTGAATATGTAGGTTTTCTGAACCAATTGGTAAGAATGGAAGTATAGTAAATGGATAGTAACATCATGGGAATTTAAGAGAATGGTTTAATTCAAGTTTATGAGAAAAATGAGGTGATAGTTTTGAAAGTTTAGAGTATAACGTTAAATTTGTCCAATATCAAACTTCTATTTGACAAACAATCTGTATTCTTCAAACATATAATTCATTCAAAACATTCAATTGATTGTCATAATTCTAAGATTCAGAAAGAACAGAAGGAAAGCTTTCAATGAAGGTCGCCATATAGGCCAAGTCCTTTAATTCAAATTTATGGACTATATGGCTAAGCTTTGTTGAAAGATTTCCTTCTGTTCTTTCTAAATTAATTAATTGCACTGTATCAATTCACATTAAGGTCCCACATTCAATGAGTCCAAAAAGTTAGGCTGTAAAGAATTTGTGATCCGGTGAATTGTAGGTTAAGCTGGGCTCTGGTTATATATACAGTTGATTAAGAAATGCCGTATCTGGCCTGTAGTCAACTCAGGCAGTTCAGTTGTTAGAGTACACGTGTAGTAAGCAGGAAACCTGGGATTGATTCCCAGTCCAGTTGATATTTTTCCATCTTGACCTTTAATGTTACATATTACATCTAACACCATTGCAATTAAGGGAAGAATTGATACTATGAAACTCAACAATGATTCTTTATTGTTATGCTACCTCCTCTTTGGCTTTTCAGTGTCATTGTGTTTAACTTTGCTTTAGAGATAATCACTTGGTTTTTGTGGTGTGGTGTTCTTACAGCTTTTGCTATACTTTAATCACAATATATATATATATATATATATATATATATATATATATATATATATATATATAACACACATAAATTTCTTAAAAAATTGAGAGAAAAAGGACTTACATAAGTTATATGAAAGCAACAAGGATTGCAAAAATGATGTGTGGTATTTATTTATCTCTTATTTTGTCTGTTATTTGGTTACTTATTTATTTGATGTTAATGTGACACTGTCAAAATAATTCAATTGGATAGAAAAGAGGAATAGAGTGGCTGACTTATCTTAAATTGAAAGTTAGAGTTGCCAGGCTGGGAAGTAATAACATGTAATTTTCAGGGTCTGGAGGCCCCTTCCTCAGGACATTAGGTCTGAACATTGTGCCAGACAGTGAAGGATAAGTCAAAATTAAATTAAGAAGCTCCAACATATTATGGAGACATCTCATAGCTAGTAGGATAGGAAAGATAGACAGATAATGGATTTATGAAAATGAAAGCTAGTATTGCCATGTGAGAACGGAAACAGTTCAAATTTTGAGAGGAGCTAGCCTCCTTCCTCAGAAGAAAGGTGAGTATATATATATATATATATATATATATATATATATATATATATATATATATATATATGTATATGAACACACACATAAATTTCTTAAAAAATTGAGTGTAAAAGGACTTACATAAGTTATATGAATATAATGTTAAATAGTGCATGTTACTTAAGATACAGGAGGAAAAATTGTGGGATTAAGATACCCCTAGCATTCCAAGGTGTGGGGGAGGAAAATTGCAAATAATTGTGTTGAATAAATCACATGATGTTCCATCCTTCTGCCCTATAGAAGGTGGCTCAGGACCTTAAAAATCCTAAGTTATGGCTTTACAGCCTCACAATGCCAACTGTGCCAATTTGCAACAATTATATGTCATATAAAAATGAAACTTTGATATTTTCCATTCAATTTACAAATAATTTTTGACAATTTCTGAATTATATTCAATATTTTTGACATCCAGAGGGACTAGTGATCAAATAAACACTATAATTTTCACTATTAAAAACCATTAACAGTTAAACATCAATCTATATTTTGTATATTTCAAAACAATATTTTGTAAACTGAAGACTAGCCACTTTAATAAGGAAATGAGTTGTCAAACTTTCCTCCATTCCAGGATAACTATCTATCATCAGATAAACATTTTTTTGACCATTAATCTTTTTTATTTTGTAATCTTTGAGGGGTTCACATTTTATTCAAAGGTATGACCATTCAGAGCAGGCCTGTTGTGATGTAGTGGTCAGCATCATTGCTTTGCATCACAGAGGTTCTGGGTTCAAATACTGGTTGTTTGTGCTTGTCCTGATCAGTAAAACAGGGTTAAGACATGTTCAATCCTTCTGGCCTACAAAAGGCCCTTGAAAATCTGACAATATTGATCCCCAGCCTCACAACGCCAACTGTGACATCATTCATAAGTCCAGAATGCGTCATGTAAAATAACAGTGTGGCAGTCATCCCAAAAGGCCAAGACTCTCAATGGGCTGTCAAGCCATCTAACAATAATAATGTTCAATCAGAAATAAAATGTAAATGATTATTAAGATCATTAATTCTTTTAATACATTATCTGTATTTAATGAGTAACAGTGATGATGTAAAGAGAAATCTTTAAATTAATACTCTCTTTTATAGAAGGTGTTATTGGTGATGTGTCATTGGCATCACTACATTATTTAAATAAATAAATGGTGGTAGCTAGTTGGGTTGCTGATAGGTTTGTGCAATACTGTCAACTATTTACACATAATGGCAGAATTATTTTTGCCTCAAGAACATGTTTAGTTGAGTGAAACATGATTATTTTTGACATTAATAAATAAATAAACATCAGCCAATTTTAAGTCAGAAAAAATAATTTATTAATGTCAATTTCAATTATGTTGTTTAATTTTGCATTAATAAATTCTTCTTTCTGACTTCAAATTTGCTGATGTTTATTTATTTATTAATTTCCATTTTTTTCTCTGTGGACAAATATGGGAAACAAGAGATGAAATATGATCAGTGCAATTAGCTCATGGCAAACACCAGATTCTTTGAGCTTATCAAAAGGTTTAAAAGATACTGGATTGTCTCAGGACTTTGTTCAAAATCAAAAATTGAACAAGTTACATTATTTACATAATGGGTGAACAATCTGATTACATTTTACTGACATTAAATACGGCAGATGATAAAAAGAACATGTAAGAAAGCTTTACAAGATTATTTTATTGTGAACCATAATATAATTTATGAGAGGACAATGTTTAATAAATTAATACAAGGTGAAGAAGAAATTAGTAATTGGAAACTGTAGATGGTATGCACAGTGATCAGTGTGGTGGTCATGTTTATCAATAAAAATCAATATGATTAGGAGACCACAAATCAGTGGGACCAATCATTACTTTAAGTCGTCTGTTAAACTATGAATTCATTTAATTTTGAAAAAAAGAGGTATTTTAGTAGTTGTCAATTATTACTCCAGATGTCCTGTAGTTGCTCTACTTAATAATAGTAAGATTGAAGAAATAATTTGTCATCTGAAGGCAATTTTTGTCTGCCACAGTATTCCTGAGAAGGTAACAAGTGATAATGGGAATCATTTTGCTCAGTTTTCTGTTTTGAAGGATAGGCAATTTGCTCGAGAGTTTGGGGCTTTCCCATATAACAATGAGTCCTCATTTTTCTCAAAGTAATGATTTAGCATTAGAGATTATGTTTATAATCATCAATATTTTTAAGAAAAATGCAGATCAATATTTGGCCATAGAAAGATATTGAGCAATACAATTGAGCAGTGGATTTTCCTCACATAAGTCATCCGTTGCTTCCTTTTGAAACATCTGATCTTATGCCAAAACTACCAAATTTGTGGAAATTTTGGAAGGATGAAAGTTACTACAGATAGCATAATGAAAACAATTTTAATTTGTGACGTGGAGTTAATGAACTGCCAAGGCTTCAGCCATGAGACAAAGTCTGGAATACAAAGAAGGATACTGTTTGGATAGATCAATTCCATTTTGTAACAACAGCAAACAGCTCTACTTCAGATGCTCTAGATAAGCAAAGAGAAATTTTGCAGGCCAAAGCTAAAAATGAGAAGTTTAGGTTGATGTGTGAGGTGATGAGAAGGAATGTCAGGAAATATGAGTTTTATGTGCAAATTGGAAAAGGAAATTTGGCAGGCACAAAACAAACTGAACAAACTTCGTGATACGGAAGTCAGATTAAAAAACCTGATAGACTTATTTTGTCAATTTTAACTTTATTTCAAATTTTTATTTTATGTTGTTTTGTATTCTTTGAAAGGGGATGGGATGTCTAGAGGGCACTGTTGGTGACATGCCAGTACTTTCACTACATTGTTTTAGGAAATAAATGACAGTGACTAGGTCAGTTGTAGTTAGGTTTGTGATAATTTGTGTAATCCTGTTGACTTTTGCATATTAAAAAACTTTGCTCTGGTTGAATTAAGCCCACTACCAATCAAATTGCATGACACCAAACAAATTTATTCTAATACTGCCTTTGAATATCCATACCAATTGCTTCCAGAGATCATTTTCAAAACATTAAATATACTAAATTACTGTCAATACAAAAACATGAAAAGAAGAATATATTAAATTATTTGAACGCCAATAATTTATAAACTAAAAAAATTTAAAAATTACAGACTGTTTCTAATGTACAGTGCATCATAAAAAAATGGAATAAAAATATATAGATTACATCAGTGCTCAATTATCATGCAATAATTTCCACATCATATTAAATGCTGTAATGCTTCAAAAATCAATTTCCATAAGTCTATAATAAAATTGCTTCAGATTTTCTTCAACATTTTACACAAATATTTATGAAACTTAAGATTGTTTAAGGTACAGATAGTTGCATATAACTACATTTTTAGAAACAGTACCAATATGAATATGTGGGATACTAGAAGCTTCCAAAAATTTTAAATGCTGTTAACAGAAATAATTTATTTTAATATAAATTGAACAATTATTTTAATTATCAGAATTCCACCTCTGTGAAATATGATTACCTATTTAAGTTAAGAGCAAACTGCTGTAGTGCTTCAAAAATCAATTTCCAGATGTTGCATGCATTCAAATTTGTAACTTAATATTGTAAATCATAAATATAAGGGCAGTGTGAAAATAACAAAAATAAAGTCTTCATTCAAACCATTTTATTTCCCGAAGTTTACATAATGTAGCAAAAAATTAAATAAAATGTTTCTCATTCAACATTGTATGCCATGCAAGCTATAGTAGTAAGACCTACAACAACATATGGTATGAAATATAAGCTACACTTCAGATAGAAAGTGGAAATAAGGTAACAACACAACAATGTAGGAAATTAAACAATGTATTTTCTGGAATCATTATTGAATGTCAATAGGTTCTATAATCAAAATAGTGCAGAACACATTCTTGGCTGCAACTGGAAAACCAAGGAAAACTTTGACTTTATTTGAACCAATATTTTTAAGACTGCTCAGAATATTAAGAGTGTAGTCATTGTGGTAGAATCAGAAAGATTGGAAGGTTGTTTGAATAATGACATTGATTGATTTTATAGTTTTCTACTAACATTAAATTGTTTACCTCGTAATTGCAAAATGTCCAAGTTTTATGTAATAAATACTCACATGAAAATTACTTATATATGACAAAATTATTAATCATTCCATATTAATTTCAAACTAGGCAAAATATTTTCCATGAAAATAGTGGAATCTAGGAAGAAGCCATAAAGGAAAAATAATAGAAAAAAATACTGTATCATTATTCATTATGAAGACAAAGTAGCATTTCTGATGCATGAGGATTTTCCTGGTTTAATTGTTTTATAAATCACACTTAGGCCATTAAGTAGTTCATTACGATTAACACAACTTTTTAATAGCTGTTACTTCCATCATCATAAAGTGAAAGCTTCAAAATAACAAGTCTTGTGAGTTAATTGACATGCTTCATATAGTGTTAAATCCATAATGGGTCACACTGGGTCATGATTGTCTACTTTTCTTGTGAAATCTTATCTTCTAATACAGACACTCTGGTGGAAGACAACACAATTCACCATATTAGGCATGATCTAGTTCGTAAAAACAAGAACCTTAAGAAGCAATTTATTTGAAGTTTTCACCAAATGATGATGGTCAAGATAGCTATAAAACACTATTTTAACAATATGATATAGTTAGTAACCCAAGAGTTGTTTATTAAGTAGCATTATTATAAATTAACAGTATTTAAAATATACTCTTCTTTTTTGGAACCCCAAGGGTAGGAAATACAGTAGCCATTGTGAAAGGTATGTTAACACAACAGAAAATAATTAGGAACACAAATGCAATTTATGTTTGGATGTTCAAAAACACTATCCTTTAAATAGTCTCATTACTTTATTGTGATGTATATTGCTTATTTTTGTCAGCTGCGGCTGCTTGAACAATTGATCCCTACAACTGGAAATTTTGTATATTGTGTTCTGGTTTAAAAATGGACAACTGCCTCAAATGTGAATTCCATTAATTTAATTTTAGCATTGTAAATGGGACGCTTACATTTTGGGTACAAGTAATATATATCTCCTAGCTAATTCACATTGTAACAACTAAATGCATGTCAAAAATTAAATGGTTAAAAATTACTGGATCACCTTTTATAAAGAACTAGAAAAGGCTATTTTGCAGTACTCGACAATTATATGGCAATCATTAAATGTAAGCAAGCAATAAGCATATAAATTAATGATTGAGTGTGATAAATTTATTATATTTCACACTTGCATGTAGCAGATATGAAATTCTAAGCTATATTATTTTAATATTTTCCATTTGTGTAATTTAAGTATCAAAATGCTAAGGTCATGTGAAACCACTGAGTTATATAAATCAACATATAATCATCTATATTGGTTATGCAAATTATCATCATGTATAAAACAGGTATTTATTAGCCTAAAAAAGACAAAATTCTAAAAAAGTAACGAACAGTGGTTTCAACTCAACATATTAGGTTTGCTGGTAATAATGGCTGCATGTAATAATTATAGAAAACTTTTCAATTTCATCTGAAATAATGTACATAGCAAAATAATTGCTTGGAAAATATAAAAGGACAATGTCTTTGAAAATTATTTTAAATTTTAGTGAAAATGAACCAATAGACATGGAAAATTTATTTTATTTTACAAGCAGTTATCTCCTATTCTTCGATTTATAATACGTCTGCTCAACTATTGAAGAAATCTCTAGACCATTCAAATTTTCTACCTCAAGAAATTTAAATATATCAGATTCTCTATATTTCCCTTTCCTATACTCAGTCAAAATTTTAGGAACTAATTTGGTGATGAAGTCACATTTGATCTTGGATAGTAAGGAATGATAGAAATAAATAGGAGGACTGCCACACAGTTAGTAGCCCATAAACAATTAACACCCCAACAAGCCACACTATCTTTCTCTCTCAAGGGGAGGTTGTAGCATAGGAAAGGTTCTGATAGTCATCATTCATACAAAGCACCATATACACACATATATGCTTAAACATGCACAGACATATACACATATGTATGCATACAACATGCATACATAAGCATGCTCATACATACTCACATGGTCTTGTGAAAGTAGGGTGGCAGGTAGGAAGGGCACTATTTAAAGGAGCTTTGGCTGGACTGTAAGACATGTAGGAAGGAGAGTTTCCACAAATGGAGTTCTGCCTCTGATGAATCGGCAGGTAGAGCTTTAAGGATGGTGAGTGAAGCATTGGTAGAAATGGTTTATATTGTGGCTTTGGGTGTGAGCAGCTACTCAGAATTTAATTTTGGAAAGTTTGATAGTGCTGTGCTGGTTGGTTATTTGTTCAGGAAGAGGTCTTTTCGTTTGGCCTATATAAAATTCAGGACAGAGTCTACAGTTAATTTGGTGGATTATGTGGGAGGAGATGTAGTGAAATTTTCTTTGATTTTGTGTGATTCTTTGATTTTGTGTGATTCTTTGATTGTGGTGGGATATAAGATAGGACAGTCATGGCATCTGATCCCTACCACAAGGTTTGCAACTCGCAATGGGTGGGCAGGTGGGGTTATGAGTTTTACAAGGATGGACAAGTAAATTGCAGAGGTTGGGTGGGCGTCAGAAGGCAACCCTTGGGCAGGTGGGGAGTATAGTGGGAAGAATGGTTTTTAGTTCAGGGTAGGATTGCAGTCCAGTGTACGCTAGGCGGAGAATGGAATTGATTTTTCTCAGTCCAGGGAAGTAGGTTGTTGTGAGGGGTACTACTTTTTTTTGGTTTGGTCCAGAGTGGGTGTGGGTGTTTGGAAATATGATAGGGAACAGGTTATCTGTTTTTGGACGAGGTCACATAGGGATAGTTTCTAATGATAAAGGCGTTGAGGATCCGGTTGGTGTAAGAGGCAAGACTGTTCCATGTGGAGCAAATACGTGCCCCCCTGAGGGCTAGACTTTATGGGAGGGAGCGTTTTGTGTGATGTGGGTGGTAACTTGTGAAGTGCAGGTAATGGAGTGTATTCATGGGTTTTATGTGAGGGAAATCAGAAAATTCGTGGTGGGGAAATAATTTTGTGGCCTGTGAGACAAGAAGTATTCAAGTGCTGCTAGTCCATTGGGATGGGGAATATTGGTGTAGAGTGAGACAACATCCACAGTAACCAAAAGGGTTATCAGGTGGAAGAGGTTTTAGGATTTCATGGAGATGGCGTAGGAAGTGGTTGGTGCCTTGGATGAACAAGGGTAGTTTTTCTATAATCGGTTGGAGGACTCATCCAAAAATACAGAAATCCTCTCAGTAGGGGAGTTGCAGCCGGCAACTATTGGTTGGCCTAGTATAGCAGGTTTGTGGATTTTGGGGAGCAGGTAGAAGGTGGGTGTTCTGGTTTTTTTTGGGGGTAAGGAGTTTGATGGAGGATGATGACAATTTTTGGAGTTTTCCTTATGAACAGACAAATTTGTCTATTACTGAAGTGATGGCTGGATTGTGGTCGGTGGGTATAGGTTTGTACGTTGTGTCATCTACCAGCTAACGAAGTGCCTCAGCCGTGTACTTCTCCAAGTCCATGGCAACAACAGTGGAGCCTTAGTCAGCTGGGAGCATGACAATTTCCTGATCATTTTTGAGGTTTTGGATATATATATATAATTGCAATATTGGTATGGAAAGGAAAGATATATGTTGTGAAGTACGGTGTCGCCATAAAGAACGGAAGGTTGTTCTTCAAATTTTCGGAAGCTCTCAGCCTCCTCCTTCATATAAATAAATATATACATATATGTATATATATATATATATATATATATATATATATATATATATGTATATATATATATATATATAGGAAAGATAGAAATAAATAGAAGAATGGTGGGAATATGGTTTATGTGAATGTATATGCTCAGGCAAAGCATTATGCACAAACAATTGCATTTGTTCAAAGCATTGAGAAGGAAGGAAGAAAGAAGAAGAAAATATTGAAAATATTCAGCTTGGGCAGACAGACAAACACACACACACACACAAACAAGGCCATTGGGTCATTAACCACTTGAATGTGAATGTTCTCATCCCTTAATTTAAACATCTTATAAATAAATAAGATAAACTTCCAGAAAGTATATTTACTGTGGTATGGTAAACTTACAATGAATAATAACAAAAAAGAAAGCAAATTCAGTGCAACATGCAACTAATGAGTAATATTGGTTACTATTTTAATATAGATAAATATTATTAGTGTTGCCCATTAAAAGTACAAGAGACATGACTCAGGAACTCACAACTTTCTCATTAAGAAGTTTCAGTTGTTCAGCCAGGTTACCACACTCCTCTTCTGCCCGCTGCAGTGCTTCTTCCTTCCTTTTAATGTTGGTCCGACTCTGTTCCAAGAGCACCTCAAGTGCTCTGATTCTGCCCAAAAGGGCATCTCTTTCACCTTCCACACGCCGGCGTTCCAGCCCTTCTTCACCAGCCTGTCTGGATAGACGTCCCACTTGTGTCTCAAGAGCTGCAATCTTCTCACTCCATGATGTTTTGATATCTGCCAGATGAACATGTGTCTCCTCTAACTTGCTTTCCAAGAGGGTTCTCTCCTCCAGTAGTGCTTTAACTCGGCCCTCAGTATCTGTTGTTATCACCTCTGATCCATGTCTTTGTTCAAGAAGATTAACTCTGTCTCGAAAGTGCCGTACTTCCTCTTCAGAACGTGCTAGTTCACTGGAGAGGTGAGCACGAGTTCGATCTGAGGAGTGACGCAAGGCTTCCAAATCATCCTGCCAGAAAGGATACTGGTTAATTTTTTTTATATCAATAACAATTATAATGCATATGATGTTTTATATTAAGGCTCACAGATGAATCATAAATGGTTATTTAGGTAAATAAATTAATTGATGGAGGCACCATGATTGGCAGGAAACTAGAAGTCATAGGAAAAACATTAAATTGTTTACCTGTGTCATGATGAAGACAAATATCAGGTTATATATACTTGAAAAAGGATATAAACGTAGGTCTGTTAAGCTTGAATGGACTTTGATAGATTACATTAAAAAAGTTAAAAGTAAAGAAAGATTCAATTAGTATTTAAGCAATCAAGTGGGAAAACATTAAACAAAATGAAGATATAAATGTTACAGAAAATGTACAGGTTTGACAATAAAGATGGTTTGTTTTAAAATCACCATTGCCTATAAATAGTATGGTGGGGACAGTAGGTAAATCATTGGAAATGTAGTCATGAAGGATCATTTCACAGGAGCACAATGTACTTTTTTACAAAAATGATGATTCATGCACTTTTGATACATATTTATTTTTTTGCAATATTAATAGCTGCATGTTACAGCCTTTATCAGAAGCTTACAGAATTCCAAAGTCAACTTGAAGCAAGGATGCAGTTAGCTTCTATGCTCGTTAACTGCTAAATCATCAGCTCACAAGAGATCAACTGAACTTGCAATGCCACAAACATCTGTCTTGATATATTTTTAAATAAGGCCCTAAATTACACCTTAATAAGATTTATTTTATGAAGGAATTAAATCCTAATTATTTGAATTTGCATAGCGTTAGTTGAAACCATATTGGAGCATTTTGTAAATTTTAACATTTTCTATTCAGAGAAAGCTTATTTTTTAAAAAAATTGGTATGTTTATAAACAAAATTGGTGGTAATGAGATGAGGAAATTTTTAAATCAAAACATTAAAGCTTCTATATTCACCAAAAGGTACAATATGCATATGAATTTCATAGGGAATAATGTGTCTCTATTTGCTGAAAAACAAGCGAGGTTCAGCTGTAACCACAATTCAAGTTGTTACACAACAGTATTAGCTAAGATCTTTCTGAAACGGGTCAATTTTGAAGCCTACAACAACAGGACATGCTTTTTACTAGATGATGCCACATGCACTCATCTAACAAATCTTCAGTTGTTGTAAATAAAATTATTAAACAGAAGGAGATATTCCATGGTGTCACAGGAGTCCTGCGTTTGCTACATCATAAGCCATGGAATAACTATGACTCTTGCATAAAGAATGCATTCAAATTGAAATACTGTATGAATTTTGAAATGTTTGCAAACTTGTGCAATATAATTAAGGTGTTTGATAAAAGAAACTGATTCTGTACAGTACAACAAACTGTATTTAACAAATATATATTATAAAATCTGTAATGATTCTCATACACACTTTTTTTTTCCTGGCAGATAGTGTAGTTGATCTGATTATCCTGAAAAATATTTTAGCCGTGTATATGAAGACACTAACACAGTTCACTTAAACTTTTATTGGTTTCCCTTAAAATTATTTTCCAAACTGTTTTAAATTCAATGCTGTTCTTTGGGAAATGATAAACAACCACAAACATATTATTGCTGTTTTCCAGTTTCCTGAAGTAGTATAGGAAAATTTTCAATAGTATATAAATTAAATGAGCTGTTAGTGTTTGTAAGTACAGTTTTGGGCTACTGTCTAATTATTTATTTACATTAAAGTCCAAACACACAATTTGATGTGCCATTTAATGTCTCTCCTTCAACTGTGATTAAAACTGTTTTAAATAATGGAGCTAAATGTGATTCAGTGCCTGAAAAAATTTCTGAAAATAGTCTTGAAATAGCTTTATATTTAAACCAACACTATCTCAATACTAAAACTTTTAAATTGATTTCACTGTTAATCATTGTAGTATTTTATTAAGAAGCAAAGAAAATATACTTCATGTAGTACACAAATTTTGAAAAGGGCTACAATGAACACAGAATACTCAAATTGCTAGTTATAAAGCTGTCATTTTGGCAATAAGAAAATGATAAATTAAGTGCATTAAGTGAAAGCTGCTTCATTCAAAAGTATGAATAAGACTGCTCAACTACATCAAATGGGTAGCACAATTAATAAGACTATAATGCAAAATAATTTTAGAGTAACGAGAAATTGTAAATTTTATCATAAACAAATTCTTCTGACATCAATAACATTGCAAAGGAAGGAAGCATGCAAGATACTACAAAAATTTATGCAGTGGTGTGTACTGAAACCTCTGCTCACTTATTATTATCCAAATTAGCTAAATTTATGAAAAAACAACTATAGTAGCACCAGGAACTAATGCTATAAATTATCATGGAAATGTTTATATTTTATTACATACAATTTTATTTAATAGACAAAATAATAAGAATTTAACTATATCATATGAATTTTAAAAACACTAGATCCTATAATATGATCAAATCTAGAAAATTCTTTTGTGCTAGTTTCTTTTTTTTTTGCATAGAAGCTTATAAAATTAGTGAGCTACCAAAAGGAAAGTTAATTAAAACTAACTCCAAGTCACATTTGAAGTTAGAATAGAAGTCCAATGCTAGTTGAACACAAACCAAAGTAATGTGATCCTACAATAATGCAATACAATACTAACTGCAAGAACACACTGAAATTAAATAATGCTCTTCACACACAGTGATTTCAGTTCACACCAATTGTTTACAAGTACTATTAATCAATCATGCTAACAAGCTCCATGAGAGAATTGCACATACCTTCCAGTCTTTACACAGATGGCAGCTTCTCTGATTTCTCAAAACTTCCATGTCTAGAGAAAACTAAGACCACACAATGTGTGCCTAGTCTCCCTTTCACAACACTCTTGGAAGTCTTCACATTCTAGAAGGCTCAAGGATAAAAGTATATTCTGTGCTCAGACCATAGAAAAAACTCCTGGCTTATTTGCTTGCTTTCAGCTGAAGAAGTGCAAGTTGTGAAGAAAACAAAAGCAACATGCATTTATGTGATAAGGTAGTTCTCAGCGGTACATAAACTAAATCAAGAGTGTGCATATTTATCTTCTAGTATGCCTATACATTTTCTGCATCACAAAATTAGTGTTCAAAAATCATTAAAAAAAGCACATAACACTGTCTACAAATGAAATGTTTCCTTCAAGCATAATTATCCTTTTCATGGATACAGTTATTAAACAGTTAAAATATACATGATGTGACAGAATATGAAAGGGAAATAATCAGATATAATTGGGGAACATGCGTTTTAATGAATGGCTTGAACTCGGCATTAAAAAAGAAAAAATTTCCAAAACAAATAACTTTCTAATGAATAAATTCACAGAATTTTTTTTCACAAGAACTTTCTTTAAAATGAAATTCTGCTACATTTATTAATGATTAAAATGTTGTTGGGAATGTAATACATTTATTAAAAACATATTCAAATATTTTTGCTAGTCATTTTAAAATGTCTAATCACTTAATATAGAACATTCTACAATATCTCAAGATTAGCTGATAACTACAATGCTCAAACATATGGCCCATAAAAATTTGGAAAACTTATTTCATGATTTGCAATTTTAATTCATATTTTAACTGTAAATATTCAAACCATTGGGACATAAGGCTCCAATAACTATTACAAGTGATTTACTTAACACTGCTTTACCTTCGAAACAAGAATAAGTAAAATTCAGACCCAGCAATCTTTTCCCTTCAAGAAAATTTCAATATTATCAATTATTTTCAGTTTTTTTAAAAATATGTGACATTAGAAATATTCAGCTAAACTATCTAGGACTTGGTAGTCTTCAGCAGATCCAGTCTATAGCCAGCATTTAACTGGAGTGACCTTGAACATCAAGGAAACTCTCAAATTACACAAAATACAGACACCATATTTCACGTAAATAATGATCACTTCATTTATTTTCTTTGTACCAAACTATATTTGCCAATTAATGACAAATGCAATTCTTGAAACTGTGGCCATTTTTAATACTTACTACCTGTATTTTGATTACCACATTACTTTATATGCATAGAAAATATGAGGAAAATAAGTGAAACATAAAGTTATCATAATGGCACAAATGAGGTGTGAAAGCTGAAATTGTATACAAATATATTGGATACTTTATATCCACACATAGTCCTAATTTTAAATAATTACCTAAGACTTGCTTGAACATAAATAACATTTTTGTTTACATTATCCTACATGGTTTATATAAAAATTAAGCAAGTAGGCAAGGATATCCATAACACAATCTGGAATAATTATCAAATTTTTAAAAAAATTCTATTTAGTATATACAAATACATAACTTCACATTATACATATGGTCAGCACATGGGTAATTTTTCTCCTGACAGAGGCTAATGCCTGCAAAAATTTGAAGAACTTCCTCCTGTCCTGAATGGCAACACTAAATTTAATATCAGGTAGGTCACCCACCTTCCCTTTCCATGACAATTACACACACAGAGATATATATAATTATCAAATGTGACTTTGTCAGCAATATATAAATCCACAACATTGTAATTATTCCTTAATGGATGCTCCAAATTCTTCACTTCATCTACTCTATCCATTCCACACTTCATCATATGACTGACTATATTCAGCAGGGTTGTCGAATGGCAGAGTAGCTCAGCGATAGAGCAGTTTGCTTACTGAGAAAATGTACTCGGGTTTGATTCCTGGCCTTGTCAAATATTTTCAGTCTTACTTATTTCTTCCTTTTCTCTCCACACAGTAGCCATATGCTTTCCTTGAAGCGTATTTCTATATCAGAGCATAAGCTTTCTTTAGAGCAATATCTAACTTTTCTCCTATATTTCCTCACTATCCAGTCATCAAACATGACTTTAACACCAATATATAAATCCTTAACATTAAATATCTAATTCATGCCCAGCCAGCCCACATTTCAGACCTTCTCTCCTGATGAACAGGGCTCAGGCCCTAGAAAATTTGAAATATTTTTACTCTTCAGCTCGACTGGACCAACTGTTGATTTTAGGTAAGCCGTCTTCGTCGTCTCTCTTTCCTATCTAAATGTGTTCTTTAATTTGACCTTGTCACATATTTTAGAGATTACCAGTGTGTAATGTAAGTTTTATTTAATAATTTTAATATTATTGTTGGCATAATTATTGGGGGCAGAGCATTGTTTGGTGCAAGAATGCAGAGACTGAAAATGTTTTTATGCTATTATGCAAAGCAAAGCATAGGCAGAAACATTCAGTGTGTTTGGAGCCTGACCAGTGTGGTCATGGCGAGTCTGAGTGGTTTGGGAGCTTGAGCGGAGTGTTTTGGAAACTAAAATGATAAAGATGATGAGTCTTTTTTTGGAATGTGACCAGAGTAGTCTTGGCGAAAAAGTGTATTGGTCATGGAGTACGAGTCTGGTTTGGCATGCAAACGATAATATTTTGAAGCTTGCTTTGGGACTTTAACCAATCTAAAAAACAATAGGACGACATATAGTTTGTAAACAATTGTTTGAGATGCATCCGGAGAGCCGGAATTTTGTGATGTGAAACAATATAGTAACCAGTGTTATGGCCTTTCTTTAAAATAAAATAACTGTGGAGTGCACAATACAGTACCAGAGCAGCTCTAAACAAAATGGTATGTAGAAACCTTATTTTGTAAACTTTTATGTAAATATAATTTACTGTCAGATTTCTCTAGTTTTCCTTATATTCTTTTATACAATTTGTTATTTTAAATTAAATATGTATTTCTTTTGTAACTCTTTTGGTGATAATTGCAAATCACTATCATTATTAGAGACCCAGTAAGTGGCTCGAGTTGCACCAAAGCTATGGCAATTTGTTAAAAAAATAAATATGTACAAAATTTAAAGTAAATCGAAATTGTAATAAATAACTTGTTTGTTATCTTTAAGAATATTGTTTAAATTCAAGAAAAAATCCATTAAATTTTCATTTCCTTTTAAAAATTTCGTTTTCTACTTAAATTGGTTGCAATGTGTTAATAATTTCTTAAAATGTTAATTGATAACACAGCTGATTGACTACAGACACCTTAAGGTGAGGCCTGGGAACTATTGTGACCCGGCAATGTTTTAGTATTTGTCACCGGCAACATGCCAGCCAGTACTTAATACGTTTGAAACATTGCCTGGCAATACTAAAATATTGCTGGGTCATATGTATGTATGTATGTATTGCCAAACTTTTTGTTGGATTTAGAGCAATATTGCCTGGCCACTTACAGCCATAAAAAGTTGCTTGTTTGCAGACCCCTTAAGGATAGTATAGAGTTAAGTAAGAAATGAATGAATGAGTTCATAATATTCAATTTAAGAGCCTTATGACTAAGCTGATACGATAAATTTGTAACAAATAAATAAACAAATGACCTTCAGTCAGACAATTGTTTATTGACAAAAAATAAATGTTTAGTAAACAAATATAACATTTATAACAATATAAATAAATAAAAAAGTGGACTTGAGTCAGAAAATTGTTTATTATTTTTGTCATCTTCAATTTGTAACCAAATGTTTGTAAAGGTTGTATTTTTACGTCGGTTTTGTAATGATGCAAAATTAGGTGCCTCAAACATTCTTTGAAATTAAATATAATTCGTTAAGAATTTGGAGTGTTTTGGATGGGACGAAATTGCAGGTGTGTGAGGTGACCTTTGTTGAGAGGGTTTGGGTCTGTAAATTTATGATGGTCACTTTCACACATCTGCTTGACAGAACAGAGGAGTGGGACAGTAGCTGATGAGTGCCCGTCATGAACAGTTGAAATTTTTATATAGATATATAATGTAAAGTTCCAGTAGCTGGTGATTGTCCAATGTGAAATGTCAAAGAATATAAGTTTTAGTACAATTTTGAAAGTCAGAGAATTTTATGTGAAAGCAGATAATACGGTGGAACAAAAGTGTGACAATTGCATTTAATCTATGTTAAAAAGAAGACTATAGTGGTTTTTTTTTATGAAGAAAGCTTGGAAGTTATTTAGAGAAGTTAAGGTGAAAAGTGTAGGAAAACTATCAGCGAGGATTGCAGAAGGGATTTTGTCAGGTACATATTGGAAAATCACAGATAATACATTAATATTAATAAAGAAATCTTGATAATATTGCCACTTAAATTTTTCTATAATCTCCCAACGAATACCTACCCTGAGAAAAAGGTCCATGATATATGTTTTAAATTGTATAAGCAAAATTTTGTATATTTTTTGTATTTTCATTTCAAATGTCTCATGTTAAAAGTACATACATATTTCATAAAGCAAAACTTTGATTATTTATAATAAATAAAACCTTAATAAAAAAAAACATTCATTACAGTTAAGTAGTTAATTCAATTTTTTGACCAATTACAGACTATTTATACACAGAATAAAAACAACATTTTGGTACATGTTTGTACCTTCCTCAGATCTTTCCTTATTATCGCTAAATGTTAAAAAATTATTTTCAGATGATATTAAAATACAACACAAAATTTAGAAGTTAATCTGAGGCACCTTTTCACAAGCTACACACTAGTTGGACTGTGACTGCACTGTACAGAAACATCAATCTAATAAATATTGTCTGTAATTTGTCAAAAAAAACTGCATTATCAATATTTTTGTAAATTTAATTGTATTTCTAAATGATAAAGTTGCAGTATTTTTAATTAACTAAACCCTCACAATTTAAAAAAAAAGCCAGGATCCCTGAGGTACCAAATATGAGAGTTTCTGGCAAATTGTTTATCAGCTTCCTGTTTAGAGGACGTTTCAATTTTATGAAGATGACTTCACAGATAAATAACTTAATTCTGCATACACAGTGGCGCCTGGGCCAGAAATTGTCAATCAAAAGATAAGAGAAAAGACATAATCAAATACAATATATCATAATACATGTAACAAAAAAAAAGTTCTTTGGGGGAGACGTGTGGGGAACAATCACACAAATATACTAATTTCTATATTGTTCTGAAAATGTCAGTTAATGGAAGTCATTTTACAACAAGTATGTCAATACTAAGAAAGATAGCCAAATACAGACAAAATCAGTGATAATATAAATACATTTTGAGTTTTCGAGTTTTGTCAACTGACATGTGCAGTTGTCACTCTAGGCTCTTCTTAGCACCTGAAGATAAGGACAAGGATTCCAGAAATGTTGTGTGGTATTATCACTTATTTTGTCTGTATTTTTTATTATTAATTTTCAATCAGACATAATTTATTTCATTCTATATTGACTGACTACCAGTGTTGTCTATATTGTTGTGAAATGTTGCAACAAATGTATATGAAAGCAAATAATATCTTAACTGACTTAATGGAATATTACCACAAACATCTGATGAATAAAGCGTGTTGCTTAAAGTGAGACTATTTAAAACAAGAGAAAACATGATAAATGTTAAGACTGAAATGAATACCATTTCAAAAGCTTCCACCTACAAGATGTAATAATTACAGGACAGATGGGGAGGAATGTGTTTTACTAAGAGGACTGCTGGTATGAAGCATATGCATGTGGTAAATTTATATGTTGTATTAATAAATATTTGCCGCATCAAGGATCAGAAATCTTGTTTTTGAACATGTAACTATAAATTTAAAAAAAGGAAGCAATTGAAACAACAAATAAAACACCCAAAATAAAATAAAAATGTCCTTCACAAAGTCATGAATCACAGCATAAGAGAATGTAAACAATATTGGAAGAGTTCTTGGGTTTCCAACAAGGTGGTGTCATATTAGCATTCCATTTTGGGAGACTTGGCCCATATTTGTAGGGCCTCAACAATACTGTCCCAGTATTCCCTAATTTGTCTGATCGCCTTAGTTTCCTGAAATTGAATGTGATGTCTGGTACTCATGAATTTTTTGGCCGATTTTAAATATGACTGTGCTAAACACATTGTGCTTGTACAATGCCACACACTAGTGGAGAAACAAAATTTCTTCCAAATTCAAGCAATTGGAAATGAATTTTTTCTTTGTTTGAACGTCATTCTCTAGTAATTGGAGAGTTGAAAATAGACATTATTGATCAACTTAATATAAAATTATTTACTGTTCATTTTAAATTAAAGAAACAAGGTGAATATAATGTCTTTGGAGGTCTGAACGAAGTTTATGGCTCCATTACTCCATTAAGTTGGCACACTTATGTCAAGCATAATTTTGGAGTAAAATTTTGGAAAGTAACTCTCTGAGTAAACCATTTCAAATTAATTATAACAGATAAAGAAAGCAACACAAATTCTGTTCTACTAATTATGTAAGGAAAATGTGATATTAAACAAATGTATATCCTAAATATAACATTTGACACTAATCTTTATATAACACAAAATATAAATGGCTTCCTACTTGGTGCACAAATAAAAAATACCAAAAACAGCTTATACTACAAACTCACCTGCATACTACTAAGCTGTTCCTCAAAGCGTTGCAAACGATTCACTTCCAATTTTAAAGATTCTACCTGACTTGTACTCTCTTTCAAAGCTTCAGATTTTTCAGCATTCTCTTGTTCCACTTGCAAAAGCTGCAATTGAGGATATTAAATAATAAATTTGTTTGCATTGCATCATAAAGTTAATATTTTTTATCCGAAAACTTCAAACAATCTTATGATCTATTGGAGTGTGCTAAGAGTAGAAAAATGAGTGAATAAATAACTGTGCAACCTATGTATACAGCACAAAAAGAACATCAGAAAATTATAATTCGCTAATACCTATTGACAAATACTTGAAAGCTTTTAAAGTATGAAATCAGTTTATTTCACAAAGAATGATAATAAAACAGTTCTCTGATAATAATTGTGGTTTTCAACTATAATTATTTAATAATCTGGAAAAAACCTTAACAGTATATTAATCTAAAACAATGAGTTAATTATAAAAATTACAAACCAGATGTTTTATTTTGGCCATTTCCTGTGCTTGAAATCCTTCTAATTGGTCAAGATCTTCCTGATATTGGTAGATCTTCTTCTTATACTCTGTAATAAATAAATACATACAGGGTAATTTTTTATATATTTTTTCCTTATACTCCATTTGTACTCTTTTTACTTTCTAAAGTTGTTACTTCACAAAAAAAATGGCATGATCTGTAAAAATACCATTTTCCCTTAGAGTTAAATTGAATTTGCTTTTGTTTAAAATCATATTGACTCTTCGTAAAAAAAGACTTTGTAATAATTTTTACTTCACTATACAAATGCAAAATGTATGATATTCTAAACCATCAATGATTGACCCTCAAGTTTTTTCTTTTTGTACAGTATGCATACTTATGCATGATGTAGAATGTTTTCTGACATTTTATTACATTTTGAGCTAAAGTAATTGGAATGAGAGTTGGTAGAAAATATGAAGCATAACAGACCAAGAAAAAATTAATTAACGTTACACAAGTTTAAGACATTGTGCAATGAGATAAGAGGTCAAACAAAGAAATCTGAAGGTCATGAATGTTTATAACCTTTATTATATACAAATCATTCATGATTAGATAATGAGGTAAATTGATAAACTACAGCTATGCATGTAACAGAGAATAAAAATTTAAGGCTCACATTAAAATACTTTGTCAGTGTGATTAATAAACAAGTTGTACAAGTGAAGTAAAAGAGGAATAATTAATAAGAAATAGCCAATTCAGACAAAATAGTGATAATATAAATACCACACAATGTTTCTGGGACCTTGTTGCTTTCCTCATGTGCAAAGAAGAGCTTACAGTGACACAATTACACTCGTCAGTTGACCAAACCTTTTTTTTGAATTTTAAATGGGGAATAATTACTCAAATAAATTGGAGGAGGGAAGTCTAATAGAATGGAAATTGATTGAAATAAAATGCAGTGCTGTTTAGTTGAAATTCAAAGCTCTTTCTAGATATAATACCACATGGCAAATATACTAACGGGTGAACTGTTTTGCTATATGTATCAAAGCTCATTTATTTACCAACTTCAATTGCTTAATTTTTCATTCTTGAATGGATACAGTTAATTTACAGCTATAATTCCCACCAAAAATAAGGTGAGAATATATCCGATTCATTTTTACTTAGATCATTTGTAGCTGCTGTGTCTTTCAGCAAGATGGAAGGAAGGGGTGTTGATGTGTAACCTTCCTTCATCCCTCATTCGCCATTAGAATACAGCTTTAATTTTGTTACATTTAATTTGCTACAGTTTTACTAATAGTTTTACAATTCTTATAATTCAATGTACTTTATTCATATATTGGATGATGTTAGGTGTCTGCGCTTTGGGGCATTGCCCCACAGAGTGCCACGCTGATTGATGAATTTTGTTGGCATTGAACTATGATGTCACGACAAGTCTACTGAATGAACAAACTCTCTAGTATTTGACCTTCAAAAATTTAACTCCAGCCCTCAATTTTAGGGAAACCAATAATTCTTTGTCACTTCAGTGTCCATATCAATTATGTTTACAATGTCACATCATCCTTGGTTTGAGTTGCACTCTGGTGTTCTAAATGAAGGCTGGGACATTGCTGAGAAGCTGTGATGTCATGGAGAAGTAGAGAGAGACAAAATACAATGGGGTGGGGCTTGTTGGAAGAGGGGATAGGGACTTTACGTGGAGCTACTGACAGCCTCTTTAGCCAAACTTAAATATTAATGTTGCACTGTGTATGCATAGTGAACCAAGTGATATTCTTCCCTTACTGTTTTGTGTCATTTTTGAGGGATACTTGGTTTAGTTTTAATTGTTGACACACCACTGATGAAAAACTATACAGAATTTCAAATGCCACAAGCCAATGAAATTCTTCAAGTAATATACAAACTTGGAGTAATATTTATTTCTTAAATAATATAACTAATCATTCCCCATTGCTAAAGTAAATTGATCACAGAAATATAAACAAAGTTATAACCATTTCTGCCTTACCTTCAGCTGATTTTAGTGATTCCTCTAAAGCTAATTTCTGTTTCACAACCTCCATCTTCTCCTCCTCAAGGACACTTTTCTCATTTTGCAACAGCTCCAGTGACACTTTCCATTCCTCTTGTTTGCATTCTATCTGTTTTTTCCACTCCTCTTCCATCTTCTCCAACTGTTTTCTATGCTCATCTTCCTTCCTCTGCATAAGTCTTTTCCAGTCTTCATCCCTTTTATCAGAGCGTCGAAGAGCAGTGACTTGATTCTGTATTAAAGTAAATTAAATAATACTTCTATAATTAGGTTTCCTATTATATAATACTAACTATAAAGAAATTTAAAGGAAATTTGTAAAGTAAAAAAGTTTAAGAACTGAGTTGTACAATTGTATGCATGTGACACAAAATAATATGGAATAAGCTATGAAAAAAATATATATAACTGAAATAATGACTTCATGAGATGTATGACCATGTATGGAATGAATAAGAAATCTGAAAAACCAGTGGGAAGGGCACACAGTAGGGAGAATGGATGACAGGTAGACAAGGGGAATTCTGAATTAGAAGTCACGAGACCATTAGCAATAAAAAGGATCCCATGGGAACAAGAAAATCAAGAATACAGCTGGGATTAACTGGATGAAAGCAGATCAACATGGACGACAATAAGTTAGCAATATTAGGGAACTGTGGTTTCCCCGGTGCATCTGTTGTAGATAAAATTCTTGGGTATCAACATGGGTCAATTGTTTGTTGAATAACATTTTGACAGCAAGCTCCGCCATTGTCATCAGGTTGACCATGATGCCGAGACTGTGGCACCCGTACTTATACTCAGTCCTAGCAAACAATTGGCCCAGGTTGAGACCCGAGAATTTTACAAGTTATCAATAAATTACAGTGCAAGGGTAAGATAGAACATACACAGAATAACTGTAGAAATAGCCGAGAATAATATATAGTCATATTTCTTTAAATGTAAGCCAATCTCTATGATAACATTATGTAAAGTATAGGTACAATTGTTTCAAATTAGCATTTACATAACCTAAAACCTTAAAACGAAGGTTAATATTTGTTTTGTTGTGCTTACTTGTGAGCTCAGTGAATTGCTTGACACGGCAATATCTTCATGAAAACTGTCAACCGATAAGCTTCCAATGCTGGAACCCGAACCGCGCCGTGAATGCTTATAACTAGCACTGGATTTCTGCGGTGGACTACTTAAAATTGGAGCTAGTTTTGCCAGGTCACTACCAGTTTCCTCCTTAATTTTATTTTTTAAACTGGCGAACATAGCAGAGATAAACTGCGAATACAAATTAGATTTTATTCATTCTTCATGTAACAAGTAGTAATACCAGAAAAAAAATTCTGTACTGAATTTACCTAACATACAACTTCATAAGTCACACAAAACTGTGGATTGAAATAATTGATTACTCCTCTACAAGGAAAATTATGGAAGGATTCTCGATATTATCATTCTTTAAAAATATATTCTCTGAAATCCTGTTAAGCATTCATTTATAACTGAATTTTTGTTTGCTTGTTTGCCGTAACTAATTGAAAGTATACTTGATAGAATTTTCACAAGATATATCTTCTGCCATACTTGTCATTACGTCATTAGCCGAGTTATATCTTTTCAAAGAATAAAGTCACAGATTAACTAAGTTTTCAAAACACGCATGCGTCATGTGCATGAACTCAATTGAACGACATATAACATCACATCCTCACATCTTTTGTCTGTATTTGGCTATTTTTCTTATTCTTAATTTTTATTTTAACAGACGTATATTTTTCATTTTGAAATATAACAAATGAAAATATAACTCGTCCGTTTTCAAAATTAATAATGAGATAAAATAGCCAAATACATACAAAAGAAATGATGATATGAATACCACACGGTTTCTGGAAACCTTGTTCCTGTCTTCAGGTGCCAAAAGAACACAAGAACCAGAGCGACACAACCGCACAATACAGTTGACAAACTCAAAACCTAATAACAGATTTTAACTATATTTATATTACAAAATTACGAGCCCATAATCGATTTTATGATTCATATGATTCAATATGAATCATGTTTTATAAGTATCGTTCAATCAATATATATTTTAGAATATAATGAAACTGGTTATTGTTTCTTGTAGCTAATTATCGTTATAGCCTGCAAATACGGCTGCAGTTCAAACTAAGGATCAAATAAATGTGGTTTGAGAGTCTGCACAGAACAAGATTATGAATGGATGGAGGTCGATCTATTTACGAAATATAAAGAGAATTATTTATTGAAGAGAGAACGCTGTCATAAAAGGCACTTCCCCACTTTACAGTAACAGATACACATGTATTCCCGTAAGGACTCTATACGCGATGCAATTTGTACAACATGGTTAGTCTGTAGTTGATACTGTGTTTCTGAATAAGTGTCACTAAAGTACCATAGTTTACCTGTGTTAAGAAAAGTGAAATTAGAAATATATCAAAAATGAAAATGCAAAGAAAAAGGTGTCAGCCATATATAAACGCTTAAACAATATGCGTCCATGTTACTGATGTGAATTGAATAAATAATAAGAAAGACAGTCAAGTGATAATATAAATACCACACAACCAATTGTGTTATTTATATTATCACTTTTTTTGTCTGTATTTGGCTATCTTTCTTATTATTGATTTGCAATCAGACGTAATTTTTTTCATTTTAACTGAATAAATACATTAACAGTGAAAGATTAGGAGTTTACGTTCATTATTTATATGACCCAATGCTGGGGTACTTGGACGACCTGAAATTTCTGCGTGATTTACGGTTGTTACATTCCCATCCAGACACCTCTCCACGACCTTCTCTGAGAACATGTCAATTTTAATATATAAATATTAAATATTTATTGTAATGTAATTTACGAAATTGATTTTAGAATTTTAGAATACTAAGATTGGATTTTGATGAGTAGTTCACAATAATAATGTTAATAAGGGCGAGAGTCACGACGCCTGCTTGCAGTTAGCCCCCAATCATATCAATATCCAAAGGATCATCTTGTAAGCCCGACTAAAATAACAACTGACAACTTAGGGGTGAAGGGTGGTCAATTTGAACCCTGCCAGACTGTGTCACAGACTATGTATAAAAGCCGATGTGACCTTCACCTCAGCAGCTCACATCAATTTCAACTTGTAACCAGAAACTCTGTACCATTTTGGATCTACAATAAACTTTGTTACAACTTACTTTGTTGTACAATTCCTTTCTTCCTGATGAACCTGGAATATCATCACGGTCCGAACATGTGGACCGATTGTTACCTTACTAAGGAAAGGTGACTTATTTAACTCGGTTACTTGGCATAAAAACTCTGAGAAACTTAGAAGTTAATATAAAGCCTGGTTCAGATTTAACACAGAAACAAATAAATATATAGAATTTTTTGTGCTTGTGTAAATATATAGTATAAGTATAAGTAAAAGTATAGTAAAACAATCTAAGCATCATTATCTAAAGAGAGCCAGTGAACATTTCGATGATCTGAAAGAAAAATATTAGGCTCTAACTAAAGAAAATTATTCGGTCGTGGCGTCAAGAAATTTGAACAAGAATCAAAAACAGTATGAAAGAAATCATATGACTAATCAACACCAACTCCTAATCTTTCACTTTAATTGTCTTTATTCCGTTCACGTCAGTAATATGGACGTATATTGTTTTAACGTTTATTCATGGACGAAAACTTTTTCAGAAAGAAAGCAATAGAGGAAACGTTTTGGGGCGAGAAAACCAACTGACTTTTAATAGTTCTCAAAGGTTCACTTTATCAACTGGGTCTTCATATTCCCTTATCACCGTTTTCAACAATTACGAATATGATTGTGTGGTCTTCCTATAGAAAACAACAAGTGTTTTAAAAATAAGGTGTATTCAACTGTTTGTCAATTAATCAAAGACACAACATTAATAAGTGATTTTTATTAATTTGTTACTATTTGGAAATTACATACGTGATTTATTTTTATAATTTAAAAGTCCACAAAATAGCTTTATAAAACAATTTTTTGCCAACAAAAATGTTAAGAGTTTGAAATAATTTTTTATCCAACAACTATCTAACCAATTATCACATCATCTTGGAATTTCTTACTAGTAGATTTCTTTCGTCGTTGAGAGTAAATGAAACTTTTTTCACGATTGGCCGCACGTTTCACATGGAGTGACGCAGGTGCATCCAGGAAATAAGTAGGAACCTGTGATTTATTATACTGGACGAAATATTCGCCAAACAGCCAATGGTCGATCCATAAGTCATTTCAGCTGCAGAAGCTATTACGGAGTCGAAGCAAGACTACGGAGAGAATTTTCATTCAGTCGGACATCTTGTGAGTCTGTATCGTCGTTTTAGGGCTCCTGGGTATTAGTTCCATCATGCAGTTTCTTTGAGGGTGATAGGTAGCTTGTGGTTCGGATAGTTTGACTCCCAATCATCATAGCAAAAACACAGAGTTGGGTGTCGAATGGTGAAGCACGATCCGTCATGTTGACTTCCGGTGCTCCATATATTGCTATCCATGTTCTGAATACTACGGTGACGGCTTTGATCGGCATTGTCTCTGGCCACCAAGTGAGCCTGTCTATCTTCGTATCTGAAACCTTACTACGGCGGCAGTGGCCCAATAAGATAAGACAAGATAAGATAATCTGTAGAACATAGAAATGTTTTTATATAAAGGAAAAGTCAATTAACATATACAATAAACATACTCTCACTCATTCTCTCTCTCTCTCTCTCTCTCTCTCTCTCTCACACACACACACACACACAGACAAATACAGGAATTTAACAAAATACGAAATTATGACAATAACACAATTTAAGGTTTCGTTTTTAAAACGTCGATGTGGATGTGGTGGAACCTCTCGATGTGAACAGGTTGTATGCTAACATAGCTACCCATTTTTATCGTTTATTCTGTAGACAGGTGCGGGCCCATTGAATAATTTGTTTTTCTTTTAACGCCTGGCCACACGAACTGACACTCAGTGTCCCGTCGTTGCAGTAGCCTACGTAAAAAAACAAATCTACATCCGCAGGGTCTGTGGAATGTACGGTCGGATTGTTGAGGTGGAGACGTTGCCGTAGTCGTCCCGTCCACACTTATCTGTAGAAGTTTCAGTCACGTGGCTTCCTGGAGAAGACCCAGCTATTCTTCGTCCTTCTCAAGACTAATTGCTTTGGTCGTCACCTCGACGTTGACCCTCGAGAGTACCGGTGACATCATTCTCCAGTAATTAATCGGGCCGATGAGATCCAGATGCCAGCGTTGCCTCGGGAAAACCTTTTCGGGATCGAAGGCATAAGTTAGCGGTCGTGTAGATAATCCTTTTCCGGCCCTCGATCATATTGCAGAATAAATTTTTGACAGAGTGTATAGCCAGTAGTTTCAAGTCGTAGGTTCTGTGCCATGTTTGTATCGTCGTCATCTTCCTCGAGAAAATCAATGTGGTTGGCGTTTGCAATCGTCGAAAGCCTGTACGGTTGCGGAAGTCAATTTTATTGGCCGCTTGTCGTTCTTAGCGCCTCCTGTGAGCTCGGGCCGGAATGCTTGAAGTTTGGTTGCGTGACGCATGAAACATCGAAACGAACTCTAGTTCGGAATGGAATAACTTCCTGTTCGGTATTTTCCACATTTCTGCTCTTGAACAGTTATTTCAAAATAAGTTTCCCATAAGCCGTGACACCTTGTCTGGTTTTGAGGGGTGTATATTCTGGGGTCACAGACATTGGGCATACGGTGAGAACTTATTGGACCAGTCGGCCAGCTGCCCTTCAAATTCGGCCGAAGCATGGAGGTTTGTTTTCTGCATTCCCACAGCCAACAAAATTCTAGTAACGGAAAGGCGTGGGATAAGGACCAAATGCCTGACCTTCCAAATGCAGGTTTCTCTATGGTTCACTTGCATCGCCATTAGACAAATGCCAGGTCTCTCTCTCCTCGGCGTTACAGTCCATGTAGTACCTTGGGCTCTCTAATGATCATAGCCAAATCTTGCCGGTCCTCTGATTCTTTCCTACACCCATCTTTCATAACACCCATCTTTCATAAGTCGTCCTCCACATCGTCTAACCATCGTTTTCGTGGTCTCCCTTTGCACCTTCTGCCACCTGGATTTCCTTTGTACAAATACCAGGTAGGATCCTTAAAAATATAGCCCTGGGGCCCTAGTAAATCCTAGGAAACCTTGCTCTACTTTCCATATGCTTCCTTTTCCATCCCTCCCTATGCTATTAAATCGAAGTGAACATTGAAGCGGATAACCTTCTTGTAGCCTGTGACTGTAAAAAAAAGCATGAAACATTGATAAAAATTCAACATACCCAAGAATCTCTGGAGCTCTGCAATCGTGTTTGGCTTAGGTAAATCTTGGATTGCTCAAACTTTGTCATACAGTTGCCTGGTACCCTGGACATCGAACCGGTGACACAAATACTCCACATTTGACTTACCAAAGACACATTTGTTTTTCTTTAGAGCAGGCACAAGTTGAGACATGAAGTGAAGTGAGGTGGCTGTGACAACACAGGAAAATCTGCTGGAGTCTTCCACCCTAATTTGGTACTAAACTGTTACTTGCATTCTTCTTGCAGATGGTTAATATTTGTAGAAAAGTAGCTTTCATTTTGGTATCTACATAATAAACTATTTCCTTCACATTGATGGTGGTATGGCTTTTATCAATTCATAAATAGATAAAGAAAAGTCATAGAGAGCGTCATTGGAAAGTATTTCTGTAATTTTATTTGATCCATCAATTTTGCTTTCTTCAATCCTTACCTCAGATCTTTTTTTGAAATGCTCTGCTTGATTAATTACCACTTTTTATTCTTTTCTGAGAAGTATGAAACTTATATGCATTTTAGGTATTCCATCATTCATTGCCATCTCTGTCACCACTAGTTTCAAGGAATTTATAATTTAAAGTTCACTTTGAGGTTTCTGTTGCAATGTCATAATTCTATAAGTTGCCTTAATGTGGCCTGGATGTCATATAAGACTGTATAAACCCTATTTGATTTTGATACTTCCATAGTCTTATGGTTTATGCTATGGCTCCTGTTTTTAAACATATGTTTGCCTTCTCAGTTCATCCCTGAAAGAATATCAAAGATTTTCCTATACAGCTTTTGTTGTGGAGTAGTGTTTAGTGTCTTTGCCTTGAACCATTTAGGTCCTGGGTTCAAATCCCATTTAGGGCATGGATGTTTGTGTGCATCTCTATTTATAACATAATCTCCAAACCTATTGCCGTAGAAAACTTTTCTCAAACCAGTCTCATGACAACTATAATATATAACACTTAGCTTTTTTTTAATGTATTTGGCCTCAGGAAACGTATACAAACCTATTTTGTATTGTTATAGAATGGGTATCAAGATGGTTTCTGACATTGTGAAAGAAGTATGCAATACATCTCTCCTTTGTGTTTGAATTTTGGGTAGGATTTTCTTAAATAATAAGATTCTTTAACTTTTATAAGTGTTTAATAATAATAAAAAAGGAGTCACAAAAACACCAATTTACCAGAAAATTTGTTCTAAATAAAATGTCAGAGATACTGTGGGGTGAATCTTAACATGATCAAAATGAACGATTTCTTGAATCTGACTTTAAAACAAAAGGAGGGACCTAACAATTACGATAATTTATTAAAATCTATTAAGTTTTGGTTATATCAGTGGAATGAAACAAGTGATGAAACGAACTCTATGCAGTAATTTATTTACAAGCTTTACAATAGAATAACATGGAGAGTAAGACAATGACTAACTAACTAAATATTCTTTAGGTGTCTCTGCTGTTTAAAGTTGCCCTGGCAAATATTAAGAAACAACTGTTCCTTTTTAATACTTCCTCCACAGGTCAACATTTCAGCACATGAACTCCAATTCTTGTTCGTATTGTGTCAAATCTAGCTACAGGACTAAATAGTTCATCATAGTCAATAACAGTTTTTTGTGAATAGCCTTTAGCAACTAAGTGGGCCTTGTATCTGGCTACAGAACCATCTGTATTTAATTTGGTTCTGAACACCCAACGATTGTCAATAAGTTTGACACCAAAAGGCTTGTCTACCATTTTCTCATCACACACTTTCTTCCAATTGTCAAAAATGGATGATTTCATAGCCATTTTAAAAGATTCAGGGTCACTGATATTGCAGGAATTTGCAGTAACACATAGTCACTAAGCCACCCAGGAGTCCTCCTTTCTGGTTGACTTTGACTGTTTTGGTTGACTAAACCAGTATCACCATCTGAGACATTGTCTGCTACGTGTTCTACATTCTCACAAGACTGTGTGTCACTTGTTTGGGGAAAATCATTGAGTTGCACTTCGATCCCTGGACTGTCTTCACATGGTACATCTGACACCTTTCCTGGGACATCATGGATCCCTACAGCCAGTGTTGTTTCTGGCTGAAATATGACATCTCTGCTGACAATTACTTTTCTCTTACTCGGAAGCCTAATTCTATAACCACATTTTTCACTGTGGTACCCTAAAAATACACCTGGAATGCTTTCTGCATCCCGCTTCTGCTGTTTTGGAATGTGGGAATAACAATCAGTTCCAAAAACTTTCAAATTTCCTAAGTCATTAAAGCTTTTCTGATACCACAGTTCCCAAGGTGATTTGCCAGGAATTGGAGAAGAGCCTGTTCGGTTTAAAAGATAAATAGCAGTGTTACAAGCTTCAGCCCTTAAGTGCATAGGTAATTTCTTTGTCATCAGCATGGATCTAGCAGCTTCAACAATGGTCCAATTTTCTTGTTCAGATGCACCATTTTGCTCTGGACAATATGTAGCAGTTGTTCTCAGTGTAATTCCACGACATGAGATACTACTAGCAACAGTTTGGTTAACAAACTCAGTACCATTGTCACACAACAGATCTTAGTAGTATTTCCTTGAACTTTAGCTTCTTCCAAGAATGTATTTAAACATTCTGTTACCTGCTCTTTGTTTTTAATGAAAAACCCATGTCTGAACTTACAGTAGTCATATTTAAATACTACAAAATAGCAATTTCCTCCATTGGACCACACACATCACTATTTATTAGTTCACCAATTATTGTTGGTCTATTCTTTCTAGTTTTGAAACTAGATGTGACTTCCCTTGAGCACAGCCATTACAAAATTCATCACTACCTGTTGTTTTGATTCCATATTTATCAAGGACTTCTTTCACATGTTTCTTGTTCTGGTGCCACAATTGAAGTGCATTTGTTGGTAGTGTTGTAACAAAGGCAGCTTCTTTTGGAACACACACTTTCATATTCAGCAGCAGAAGTCCATTACGCTTTGTTCCAGTCAGACAAACAGTTTTATTTTGCTTCAATACTCAGCCACGGTTGTTGGCTTCCAGCAAATAACTTTTACTCAGAGCTTTTCCAACTGAAAATAGGTTTCTGCAAGCATTAGGCACATACCATACTTCACTTAGATGGGATTTCTGCCACTTATTATTTATTTTGACAAAAATATTTACCCTCCCTTGACCATATGCAACAGCAAACTCACCATTTATATCCTGCAAGTTTTGTGGAATAGCAAAGGCTTTATATGTTGCATACTTTTCCTTACTGGCTGTTATATGCACCAAGTCCAAAATCCAAGAGTTCACAGAATTCACATTATTATGACACACAAATCCTGCATTAGAGTTGGAATGGTTAACGTACACTTTATTTGCATTTGGACTTTTCTGTGGTGTTTTACAGTCTCTTGCTGTGTGGCCTTTGAGTTTAAAATTATGACACTTGATCCATTTCTTCTTGGAATGTTGAGTACTTGCTTGACCTGCAATAAATGCAGATATTTCTGTATTTACTTGACTCCTCTGCTCTATTGTTCTGAGCTTTTCAGTTAGAGTTCTTAAATTTTTTTCACTAGGTTGCATTGCTTCTCATACATTTCTGAATTCATTAAAATCTGGACCCAAGGTTGAAATAATTCTAACAATTAAACATCTTTCTGAAAAATGGTGTTCATGTTGGGATTTCATTGCTTCATTAAGCTCAACAAAGTGTTTTTGAAGTTTTTCAATATGAGCAGCAACATCATCTTCCAGCTCCCTTTTCTTCCAACTGAAAAATTCTTCTAGTAACCTATCCAGTCTTTGTTCATTGCTTTGTTCAAACACAGATTTCAAAGTTTACCACACTTTAAAGGCCGAATCAGGGGTTAGAACCAATTCAGCACTGCCATTATCCAACAAATTAATTGGAACAAACATTGCATCAGCATCCTTTTGTTCCCAGAGAGATATTTCAATCTCTATCTTTTCCTTGTCTCCAACAGGTGAATTTTTGTCCAAAGGCAGGGGTTTTCTACTAACACCTGTTACAAAGTTACAGCTGGCTCTTCTTCAATAATAAAGTAATCAGAAGTTTCCACTTCGGCCAATTTGCAGCTCCATCTAAATTCTCAATGTTTAATTTGTCTGCCATTATTGTATTATGTTAATAGTCCACCTTGATATTTAAAACACGCTGCAAAATAATAGTTTTGTCTTGAGATGCTTAACACGTGTTGCACTCCAACACAAAGTTCACTTCTGTTAATTTAACTGCATGTGTTATTTTCATTACACAGTATTTAATTAAATACAAAGAAAATAAAATCACTTTCTCAGTTCATGATTCCCTGGGCCCATAATCTATTAAGTTTTGGTTATATAAGTTGAATGAAACAAGTGATTAAACGAACACTATGCAGTAATTTATTTACAAGCTTTACACTAGAATAACATGGAGAGTAAGACAACGACTAACTAACTTAACATTATGAAAAAGTTCTTTAGGTGTCTCTGCTGTTTAAAGTTGCACTGGAAACTATTAATAATCTATTATGAAACACCAAGCCTCAGTGTTGCAACTGGCGCAGACTAGTGGCAGTGCAAACTTCAGATCTTGTTGATGATGGATCATGAGCCCCACAAACTGCCAGGCTTTCATTGAATTCTGCTTTGAGCTTGGTTACAAACTGCTCAAGCTCATGGCTGGTTACTTTCTCTCGAATCTGCTTTCCCAGAGTCATTAAGACTCTCCAATATGTCTTTCTCATTTACTCTGCCCATCAACTCAATATATTTCAAGCTCTGGGAGCTAACTTATACATGCCTAATAAATTTGGTGTCCCTTGGAGCTGTCAGTGTCCTTTAGGCACTTTGTCGCCTTTGTTCAAAAGTTGGTCTTCTTTTCTTTAAAAAGAGTCCTAGACCACCATCAGAGTCTGCCAACTGAACAAAAAACAGCTAACGTCTGAAATATCGCACTTCTAAGGAATGTTCATTACATTATAACAGATTTATGAGATATCATACTTCCATTATTTATGTATATTATTAAGTTAAAAATTAGACATAAAATAAAACTGAATCTTCACTTGTTCATTTCCATTTCAAACTGTCCTATTTTCCAAAAGATTCAAAGTTCTCACAATAAAGGTTCCTTTCTTAAAATGTTGACGATTTCCTCTGAAATACTCCCTACCTATAAATATGAAAAGAAGAGTATTTTATCTCTACTGTATTTTGATTTTGAAAGAACCCTCATTTACTAATGGAGATCTCTTCAGAAAGTATTGTGGTCTTCCCATTTTCTTTCCATATCACTGTACTTCAGCCGTCTCACCATTCAACAGGCTTCATCTGAAGCTGTGTTACCAGAAGCAATCTCAAATATAATTTGTACATTACCTCCTATATCTATTAAAATTGCTTCTGTACAAGTTCTTACATTTGAGTCTGCCAGAGATATTGTATTTGTTCCTACAATCCATCTAAGAGACATACCTCTATCTTTTACAAGGGAACAATTTGTGTGCAAATTATACTTGGCATACTTGAAAGAGTTCTGTATTAATGTCTGTACACTCCTTCAGTTACCGCACATACTTAGAAACTATTATATATTTGAGCAAAGAAATGATTTCTACATTCAATGGCTGAAGTGTTTTTATAAACTGACATTGTCCATTCTAATATTTTACTCACTTGTGCCCAGAATATTTTATAATTACTACAAACCTAGTTTATATTATTAATGGGCCATTCCAAGTGGGGGAAAGGGTACAAAATCATCTACTGATGAGAGGTAAAAATGTATGGGAATATGTGGAAATCTCAGAAAAATTAGGCAAACTCCATTATAATATTATGTTAAATAGGACTCTATCAGGATGTTAAATTGTCTAGCTATGATCAACCCTGGTGAGCAAGAAGGAAAATGGTGTCTGTTTTGATGTATCATAGTTCATATTTTTATAAATAACACTAGCTGGGTGCCCGGCGTTGCCCGAGATGTCATTAATCTATAACCATCCATAAGACTCCAATTTTGGTTACTTTTGCGCTATTTTTATGTAAAGCTCCTCGAACCCTATCCCTAAATGTGCTCACCTCCCATGCCGAAGGGGGATGAAGTCATTGACTAAATATATCGGCCGTTTTTACATGTTAGAAGATGACCACCCCCACAAATATGCGATAATGAAAAAGAATGTATTCCACGCAAAAATCGGCCGATTACATTGTCTGAAAATTTATTCCCCCGCCCAACACCTCCCAAACCCGTCACGTTACCCAGGTTGTCACAATTAGATTCAGCGACATTCATAGTCTCGGAATTGATTCGAATCTCCGTTGTTTTTGCGGGATTTTATTTAACGTACCTCCACCCCACCCCTAAGCTTGCTCCCCTCACAGGGGCTAAATTATACACAAACAACATCGGTATAAATACTATCAAAGTCGGTAGAAACTCTATCAATATCTGAGACCCCTAAAAATATTTATCCGACTGAAATATCGACTGTTTTAGCATGTTCAAATATTTCCACCCCCGTGCATCCCCGCTTCTGGGGGTGGTAGACATGTCTCACCCCGACAGTGTTTGTTTCCTGGTCGTAAAGAACACGTGTACGAAATTTGGTGAAATTTGCTCTACCGGTGTAGATTTGTATAACGAACATACAAACATACAAACATACATACACTCTTTTTTATTTATAAGACTAGCTGGGTGCCCGGCGTTGTCCGAGATGTCATTTATTCATAATCCCAGATATGTCTCCAATTTTTATGTAACGCTCCTCGAACACTATTCCTAAATGTGCTCACCTCCGATGCCGAAGGAGGTTGAACTCATTGACCAAATTAACGGCCGTTTTTACATGTTAGAAGATGACCACACCCACAAATTTCTACCCCCGCCAAATATCTCCCAAATTTGTCGCGTTACCCAGGTTGTCACAATCAGACTCAGCGACATTCATAGTCACTGAGTTGATTCGAATCTCTGTTGTTTTAGCGTTATTTTTATTTAACGTACCTCCACCCCAACCGCTCTCCTTGCTCTTCTCACAGGTGTTGAAATTGTACACAAACAACAAAAAAACTATCAAAGTTATTAACCCCCAGGAATTAATTATTTAACGCAAATAGCGACCGTTTAAAATGTTTGAAAATTTCCTCCCGCGCCCAACTCCGCGAGGCCCCTCACACCCCCACCAAATCTCGCGCATTGCCCATGTTGCCAAGTGACTCGAATCTCGTTTTTTGAGGTTAGTTTTATGAAACACACCTCCATCTCTACGCGTACTTCCCTACCATGCCGTAAGGTGTTGAAATTATACTCAATCAAAATCGGTAGAAATACTATCAATGACATTGCCTGCGTAAAATATTTATTTCACGCAAATATCGGCCATTATACATTTCTGAAAATTTATACCCCCGCCCAGAACTTACCACCCCCAGTCACTTTCCCAATGGTTGTCATAAATAAACTCAGTGACATCCATAACCCATAACTTGAATTTGACTCCAATCTGGGATTTATTTTCTTGTAACGCCCCTCATACCCCCACCCCTAAGTGTGATCTTTCACGTCCTTAAGAGGTTTAAATTAAAAACAGAATCGGTAGAAATATTATCAGTACATTGACCTCGATAGATATTCATTCCTTTCAAAAATGGACCGTTAAACATGTTTTAAAATTAACACCCCCGCCAACCCTTCCTTGGGGAGAGTTAAATGATTAGTTGAGTGTAATAATTAAACTCATTGACATCCATGACCGTGAGTTCGACTCCAATTTCGATTGTTTTTGCATCATTATATTGTAATTACACTCCACCCCCACCCTTAAGGGAAACTCCATTCCCAATCCCAAAAGGGGTTGAAATTATACGCGGAGAAAATGTAGATAAATTTTATTAATCAAATTGATCCAGAAATATATTTAATAACGACCGGTCAACATTTTTTTTATAAATTCACCCAACTCCTCCCACCTCATCCCACCCCTCACGCGTTGTCCAGAATGTCATAAATAAATTCAGCGACATCCTTCGATTTGACTCGTTTTTTTCTTGTCGGTGCCCTCTACCCCCATGCATCGCCCTCATGCCGAAAGAGGGGTTCAATTTTTACACACACAACTTGGGTAGAATTACTTTGAATCTAATTAACCCTGAAAATATTATTCACTTCTAATATCGGTCGTGATTTCATGTTTCAATATTTCCACTCCCGTCAAACACCACTCCTCGGGAGTTAAATGACAAATTAAATGTCATAATTAAACTCAGTGACATTCATAACCCTGTATTTGACTCTAATCTCGTTATTTATTTTTAACACCCGTTGACCCCCACCCCTAATGTGAGCTCCCTCTCAATCCCGAAAGGGATTCAAATTAAACTCAGAGAACGTGTAGTGATATTTTAATAATCTCATTGTTCCATAAATATATGTAATTGTCGAAAAGTTCAGACGCTTAACTTACTTTATAATTTCTATTCCCCATTCACCTCCACCCAAAGCCTCCCACCCTAGTCCAGCCCAACCCTGCGCGTTGCTCAAATTGTCATAAATTAACTCAGCGACATTAATTACGTTCGATTCATTCGAATGTTGGTTGTTTTCGAGTTATTTTCTTGTAACACACGTCTCCCCCCCTCCCCTAAGCGTTCTTCACCCTCATGTCGCAAGAGGTTGAAATTGTAATACATAAAATGGGTATAAATACTATAAATTAATTAACCTTGAAAAAAAATATTTTCCGTTAATATAGACCTTTTAACATGTTTGAAAATTTTCAACCCCATCCTCTCCCGCCCCTGGAGGTTAAGTGAGCAAATGAATATCATAATTACATTTTGTGACACCCAGAAACCTGGGTTTGACTGTAATATTGGTTTTACTCGCGTTATTTATTTATAATGCCCGTCCACCCTCACCCCTAAGAGTGCTCCTTTTCCATGACGTAAGGGGTTGAAACCATACTCAAATAACATCGATTAAATTACTATCTATCTCTTTGATCCCAAAAATTTTTATCTGCCTAAACATCTGCTGTTTTAGCATATTTTAATGATTCCAGCTCCTCTCCTAAATGTGCTTCCCTCTAATGCCGAAAAAGGTTAAATTTTACAAACTACATCGGAAGATATATTATAAATGTCATTGACCTCGACAATTAATTATTTAATGCAAATATCGACCGTTTAACATGTTAGAAAAATTACATCCCCGTCCACCCCAACCCTTGGGGTTAAAAGGCCCCGCCCAACCCTTCCTACCCGATCCTACAACTGCGCGTTGCCCAGATTGTCATAAATTAACTCAGCGACATCCATTACCTTTGTGTTGACTCGAATCTCGGTATTTTTAGGGTTATTTACTTGGAAACCCCTTCCACCGCCACTCCTTAATGTGCTCAACCCTCGTGCCACAATGGATTAAAATTAATAAAAATCACATGAGTAGAAATACTATAAATCTAATTAACCCTGAAAAATATTTATGCAACGCAAATATCGGACATTTTAGCATGTTTGAAGATTTCCACCACCGTCCAATCATTCTTCTAGGGGTGGTAGGTGTGTTACACCCGCACAATATTTGTTTCCCTGTCGCAAAGAACACGTGTACGAAATTTGGTGAAAATGCTTCGAGGGTGTAGATTTGTAAGCGGAACATGCCCATATACATACCCACATGTATACACACATACATACCCGCATAAGGCAATTTTATATAATAGAAGCTAGTTTTAAATAGTGTATATATATATACACTATTTAAAACAATTACTAAATTTGTAGATATATAATTTTTCCATCTGAAAATAAACTATTTGGTGGTTTTAGCAATCTGCAGTTGGCAGCATTGTATAAAATTAGTGCAAAACATTACGAAATACGCTTTCTTTAATAGAAAAATATTAGTTTTTAACATTTAAGTATTGTTCTTATCATAATTCTATGTATCTTCCCGTGCGTATTGCAAGATATAATGAAAACAAACTATTTGGTTGTTTTAGCTGTCTGCAATTGGTAGCATTGTTTAAAATTTATACAAAACGTTACGAAATACGCTGTCTTCAATAGAAAAATATCAATTTTGAACATTTATGTATCGGTTTTATCATAATTCTATGTATCTTCCAGTGCGTATTGCAAGATATAATTTGGCAACATATTGGTCCCTGATCCCGTTATATATTCCACGTCAAAAGTCAAGTTATTTAAAAGAAATTTAATGCCACGGATTGTATAACCTTTGATAATGAATTTTATTTATCACTCGATGTGGTATTGGTAGATTTAATTATACTTATTATTCAATCAAAATATTTTTTCTCAGCTTCATTTCTCAGAAATTGAACATCTAGAACGTCGATCTCAAAAATGGAAAACAAATACTGCTATCCTAAACTAAAATTTTTGTGTCACGACACAAATTGCACGCAATAATTTGTTTACATTTATACAAATTTATAGAAATACGTTGCGTAAAGTACAATTAATTGTACTTTTAATTCAATATAAATGTTCCTATTACTGTACATACCTTTGATTGAGAGTGCATTAATTGAATAACGACCATAAAAACTTTCGGAGTTCCGTACGTCATTTTGAATACTTTTATAGTTACAAACATATAATTCAGCAGTCGTACGTTAGACAAATCTTATTATCTTCTAAAATATTATACAGGATACAATAGTACGTTATATTATGAAACTTTAAAATCTCGGCCGACACATATTAGAATGTATTATAAGGCGCCATATTGGCTTTTTTAAGTACGGCGGCGTAATTAACTTTTCCAAATTAACTTTGAGCAAAGCTGGTAAGTATTTCGTATTGTTTTTTATCTATTCGATGGAGTATTACTGAAAAAGTTATACTTTTTATTCAATCAAAATATTTCTGCTTTATTTCATTATGAAATACAGAACTATATTTTTTATGAAGCGTCAATGTTTTTCCAATGACGTCACCGTCTCTTGGCGCGCAGTAATTTAACACTAATTCGTAAATTATTTCAACTATAATTATTTCCACGTTTATTCTAGGGGTTTCTCACCCCCACAGTATTGGTTCTCGATTTTGGCAGAATATATATACCAATTTTTGTTTAAATCTGTCCACGCAATAAAATTTGTATACGGAAAATACAAATATACAAACTCTCTGCTTTATTTATTAGAAGAAGAAGACTAGCAGGGTAACCGGACCCAGTACCTAACGATAGTCAGTTACTCACTGCACTTAAGTTAATCAGAATTACTCCCAGTACTTTAAAAGAGTCAGAACTACTCCAAGTACTTTAAGAGAGTCAGAATACATCCCAGTACCTTAAGAGAGTCAGAATTACTCCCCGTACTTTAAGAAAGTCAGAATTACTCCCAGTACTTTAATAGAGTCAGAATTACTAACCCGTACTTTAAGAGAGTCAGAATTACTCCCAGTACTTTAAGAGAGTCAGAATTACTCCCAGTACGTTAAGAAAGTCAGAATTACTCCCAGTACTTTAAGAGAGTCAGAAATACTCCCAGTACCTTAAGAGAGTCAGAATTACTCCCCCTACGTTAAGAGTGTCAGAATTACTCCCCGAAACCTTAAGAGAGTCAGAATTACTCCCCGTACCTTAAGAGAGTCAGAATTACTCCCCGTACTTTAAGAGAGTCAGAATTACTCCCCGTACCTTAAAAGAGTCAGAATTACTCCCGGTACCTTAAGAGAGTATGATATACTCCCAGTACTTTAAGAGAGTCAGAATTACTCCCAGCACTTTAAGAAAGTCAGAATTACTCCCAGTACCTTAAGAGAGTCAGAACTACTCCCAGTACCTTAAGAGAGTCATAACTACTCCCCGTACTTTAAGAGAGTCAGAATTACTCCCAGTACCTTAAGAGTGTAAGAATTAATCCCCGTACTTTAAGAGAGTCAGAATTACTCCCCGTACAATAAGAGAGTCAGAATTTCTCCCCGTACCTTAAGAGAGTCAGAATTACTCCCTGTACTTTAAGAGAGTCAGAATTACTCCCAGTACTTTAAGAGAGTCAGAATTACTCCCCGTACTTTAAGAGAGTCAGAATTACTCCGCGTACATTAGGAGAGTCAGAATTACTCCCAGTACGTTAAGAGAGTAAGAATTACTCCCAGTACTTTGAGAAAGTCAGAATTACTCCCCGTATTTTAAGAGAGTCAGAATAACTCCCCGAAACCTTAAGAGAGTCAGAATTACTCCCCGTTCTTTAAGAGAGTCAGAATTACTCCCCGCACCTTAAGGGATTTAGAATTACTCCCAGTACTTTAAGAGAGTCAGAATTAATCCCAGTACTTTAAGAGAGTCAGAATTACTCCCATTACGTTAAGAGAGTCAGAATTATTCCCAGTACTTTGAGAAAGTCAGAATTACTCCCCGTATTTAAAAAGAGTCTGAATTACTCCCCGTACCTTAAGAGAGTCAAAATTACTTCCCGTACCTTAAGAGAGTCAGAATTACTCCCAGTACGTTAAGAGAGTCAGAATTAATCCCCGTACGTTAAGAGAGTCAGAATAACTCCCTGAAACCTTATGAGAGTCAGAACTACTCCCAGTACTTTAAGAAGGTCAGAATTATTCAGAGTACTTTAAGAGAGTCAGAATTACTCCCAGTACTTTAAGAGAGTCAGATTTACTCCCAGTACTTTAAAAGAATCAGAATTACTCCCCGTACCTTAAGAGAGTCAGAATTACTCCCCGTACTTTAAGAGATTCAGAATTACTCCCAGTACCTTAAGAGAGTCAGCATTACTCCCCGTACTTAAAGAGAGTCAGAAATACTCCCAGCACTTTAAGAGAGTCAGAATTTCTCCAAGTACCTTAAAAGAGTCTGAATTACTCCCTGTACTTTAAGAGAGTCAGACGTACTCCCCGTACTTTAAGAGAGTCAGAATTACTACCAGTACTTTAAGAGAGTCAGAATTACTCCCCGAAACCTTATGAGAGTCAGAATTACTCCCAGTACTTTAATAGAGTCAGAATTACTCCCAGTACCTTAAGAGAGTCAGAATTACTCCTAGTACGTTAATATAGTCAGAATTACTCCCTGTACTTTAAGAGAGTCAGAATTACTCCCCGTACTTTAAGAGAGTCAGAATTACTCCCCGTACTTTAAGAGAGACAGAATTACCCCCAGTACTTTAAGAGAGTCAGAATTACTCCCAGTACCTTAGGAGAGTCAGAAATTCTCTCCGTACTTTAAGAGAGTCAGAATTACTCCCAGTACATTAAGAGAGTCAGAATCACTCTTCGAAACCTTAAGAGAGTCAGAATTACTCCCCGAAACCTTAAAACAGTCAGAATTACTCCCCGTACGTTAAGAGAGTCAGAATTACTCCCAGAAATTTAATAGAGTCAGAATTACTCCCCGTACCTTAAGAGAGTCAGAATTAATCCCCGTATCTTAGGAGAGAGTCATAATTACTCCCCGTACTTTAAGAGAGTCAGAAATACTCCCCGTACCTTAAGAGAGTCAGAATTACTTCCAGTACCTTAAGAAAGTCAGAATTACTCCCCGTACGTTAAGAGAGTCACAATTACTCCCCGTACTTTAAGAGTGTCATAATTACTCCCAGTACTGTAAGAGAGTCAGAATTTCCCCCAGTACCTTAAGAGAGTAAGTATTATTCCCCGTACTTTAAGAAAGTCAGAATTACTCCCCGTACCTTAAGAGAGTAAGAATTTCTCCCCGTACCTTAAGAGAGTCAGAATTACTTCCAGTACCTTAAAAGAGTCAGAATTAGTCCCCGTACGTTAAGAGAACAGAATTACTCCCCGTACGTGAAGAGAGTCAGAATTACTCCCCGTACTTTAAGTGAGTCAGAATTACTCCCAGTACTTTAAGAGAGTCAGATTTACTCCCTGTACTTTAAGGGGAGTCAGAATTACTCCCAGTACTTTAAGGGAATCAGAATTACTCCCCGTACTTTAAGAGAGTCAGAATTACTTCCTGTACGTTAAGAGAGTCAGAATTACTCCCAGTACTTTAACTGAGTCAGAATTACTCCCCGTACGTTAAGAGAGTCAGAATTACTTTCATTACGTTAAGAGAGTCAGATTTACTCCCCGTAACATTAAGAGAGTCAGAATTACTCCCCGTACCTTAAGAGAGTCAGAATTACTGGCCGCACCTTAAGAGAGTCAGAATTACACCCCGTGCTTTAAGAGAGTCACAATAACTCCCTGAAACCTTATGAGAGTCAGAACTACTCCCAGTTCTTTAAGAAGGTCAGAATTATTCCCAGTACTTTAAGAGAGTCAGAATTACTCCCAGTACTTTAAGAGAGTCAGAATTACTCCCAGTACTTTAAAAGAGTCAGAATTACTCCCCGTACCTTAAGAGAGACAGAATTACTCCCCGTACTTTGAGAGATTCAGAATTACTCCCTTTACTTTAAGAGAGTCAGACGTACTCCCCGTACTTTAAGAGAGTCAGAATAACTACCAGTACTTTAAGAGAGTCAGAACTACACCCCGAAACATTATGAGAGTCAGAATTACTCCCCGTACCTTAAGAGAGTGAGAATTACTCCTAGTACTTTAAGAGAGTCAGAATTACTCCCCGTACTTTAAGAGAGTCAGAATTACTCCCAGTACATTAAGAGAGTCAGAATTACTCTCTGTACCTTAGGAGAGACAGAAATTCTCTCCGTACTTTAAGAGATTCAGAATTACTTCTAGTACATTAAGAGAGTCAGAATACTCCCCGAAACGTTAAGAGAGTCAGAATTACTCCAAGTACCTTAAGGGAACTAGAAATACTCCCCGTATCTTAGGAGAGAGTCATAATTACTCCCCGTACTTCAATAGAGTCAGAATTACTCCCCGTACTTTAAGAGAGTCAGAATTACTCCCCGTACTTTAAGAGAGTCAGAATTACTCCCCGTACTTTAAGAGAGTCAGAATTACCCCCAGTACTTTAAGAGAGTCAGAATTACTCCCAGTACCTTAGGAGAGTCAGAAATTCTCTCCGTACTTTAAGAGAGTCAGAATTACTCCCAGTACATTAAGAGAGTCAGAATCACTCTTCGAAACCTTAAGAGAGTCAGAATTACTCCCGGTACTTTAAGAGAGTCCGAATTACTCCCCGTACTTTAAGAGAGTCTGAAATACTCCCTGTACTTTAAGAGAGTCAGAATTACTTCTAGTACATTAAGAGAGTCAGAATATTCCCCGAAACGTTAAGAGAGTCAGAATTACTCCAAGTACCTTAAGAAAGTCAGAATTACTTCCCGTACGTTAAGAGAGTCACAATTACTCCCTGTACTTTAAGAGTGTCATAATTACTCCCAGTACTGTAAGAGAGTCAGAATTACTCCCAGTACCTTAAGAGAGTCAGTATTATTCCCCGTACTTTAAGAAAGTCAGAATTACTCCCCGTACCTTAAGAGAGTAAGAATTTCTCCCCGTACCTTAATAGAGTCAGAATTACTTCCAGTACCTTAAAAGAGTCAGAATTAGTCCCTGTACTTTAAGGGGAGTCAGAATTACTCCCAGTACTTTAGGGGACTCAGAACTACTCCCCGTACGTTAAGAGAGTCAGAATTACTTCCAGTACGTTAAGAGAGTCAGAATTACTCCCAGTACTTTAAGTGAGTCAGAAATACTCCCCGTACGTTAAGAGAGTCAGAATTACTTTCATTACGTTAAGAGAGTCAGAATTACTCCCCGTAACATTAAGAGAGTCAGAATTACTCCCCGAAACCTTAAGAGAGTCAGAATTACTCCCAGTTCTTTAAGAGAGTTAGAATTACCCCTAGAACTTTAAGAGAGTCAGAATTACTTCCCGTACTTTAAGAGAGTCAGAATTACTCCCAGTGCCTTAAGGGAGTCAGAAATACTCCCCGTACCGTAAGGGTGTCAGAATTACTCCCAGTACGTTTAGAAAGTCAGAATTACTCACAGCACTTTAATAGAGTCAGAAATACTCCCCGTACCTTAAGAGAGTCAGAAGTACTCCACGTACTTTAAGAGAGGCAAAATTACTCCCAGTACGTTAAGAAAGTCAGAATTTCTCACCGTACTTTAAGAGAGTCAGAATTACTCCCAGTACGTTAAGAGAGTCAGAATAACTCCCCGAAACCTTATGAGAGTCAGAACTACTCCCAGTACTTTAAGAAGGTCAGAATTATTCCCAGTACTTTAAGAGAGTCAGAATTACTCCCAGTACTTTAAGAGAGTCAGAATTACTCCCAGTACTTTAAAAGAGTCAGAATTACTCCCCGAACTTTAAGAGAGTCTGAATTACTCCAAGTACATAAGAGAGTCAGAATTACTCCCCGTACCTTAAGAGAGTCAGAATTACTCCCAGTACCTGAAGAGAGTCAGTATTATTCCCCGTACTTTAAGAAAGTCAGAATTACTCCCCGTACCTTGAGAGAGTAAGAATTTCTCCCCGTACCTTAAGAGAGTCAGAAATACTTCCAGTACCTTAAAAGAGTCAGAATTAGTCCCCGTACGTTAAGAGAGTCAGAATTACTCCCCGTACGTGAAGAGAGTCAGAATTACTCCCCGTACTTTAAGTGAGTCAGAATTGCTCCCAGTACGTTAAGAGAGTCAGATTTACTCCCTGTACTTTAAGGGCAGTCAGAATTACTACCAGTACTTTAAGGGAATCAGAATTACTCCCCGTACGTTAAGAGAGTCAGAATTACCTCCAGTACGTTAAGAGAGTCAGAATTACTCCCAGTACTTTAAGTGAGTCAGAATTACTCCCCGTACGTTAAGAGAGTCAGAATTACTTTCATTACGTTAAGAGAGTCAGAACTACTACCCGTACTTTAAGAGAGTCATAATTACTCCCCGAACGTTAAGAGAGTCAGAATTACTCCCCGTAACATTAAGAGAGTCAGAATTACTCCCCGAAACCTTAAGAGAGTCAGAATTACTCCCACTACTTTAAGAGAGTTAGAATAACCCCTAGAACTTTAAGAGAGTCAGAATTACTTCTCGTACTTTAAGAGAGTCAGAATTACTCCCAGTACCTTAAGGGAGTCAGAAATACTCCCCGTACCGTAAGGGAGTCAGATTTACTCCCAGTACGTTTAAAGAGTCAGAATTACTCACAGCACTTTAATAGAGTCAGAATTATTCCCAGTACGTTAAGAGAGTCAGAATTACTCCCCGTACTTTAAGAGAGTCAGAATTACTCCCCGTACTATAAAAGAGTCAGAAATACTCCCAGTACTTTAAGATAGTCGGAATTACTCCCAGTACCTTAGGCGAGTCAGAATTACTCCCCGTACTTTATGAGAGTCAGAATTAATCCCCGTACCTAAAGAGATACAGAATTACTTCTAGTACATTAAGAGAATCAGAATTACTCCCCGAAACGTTAAGAGAGTCAGAATTACTCCCAGTACCTTAAGGGAGTCAGAATTACTCCCAGTACGTTTAGAGAGTCAGAATTACTCACAGCACTTTAATAGAGTCAGAATTTATCCCAGTACGTTAAGAGAGTCAGAATTACTCCCCGTACTTTAAGAGAGTCAGAATTACTCCCCGTACTATAAGAGAGTCAGAAATACTCCCAGTACTTTAAGATAGTTGGAATTACTCCCCGTACCTTAAGAGAGTCAGAATTACTTCTAGTACATTAAGAGAGTCAGAATTACTCCCCGAAACGTTAAGAGAGTCAGAATTACTCCCCGTACTATAAAAGAGTCAGAAATACTCCCCGTACTTTAAGAGAGTCAGAATTAATCCCCGTACCTTAAGAGAGTCAGAATTACTTCTAGTACATTAAGAGAGTCAGAATTACTCAACGAAACGTTAAGAGAGTCAGAATTACTCCCAGTACCTTAAGGGAGTCAGAAATACTCCCCGTACTTTAAGAGAGTCAGAAATACTCCACGTACTTTAAGACAGTCAAAATTACTCCCAGTACGTTTAGAGAGTCAGAATTTCTCACCGTACTTTAAGAGAGTCATAATTACTCCCAGTACTTTAAAAGAGTCAGAATTACTCCCCGTACCTTAAGAGAGACAGAATTACTCCCCGTACTTTAAGAGATTCAGAATTACTCCCAGTACCTTAAGAGAGTCAGCATTACTCCCCGTACTTTAAAAGAGTCATTATTACTCCTAGTACTTTAAGAGAGTCAGAATTACTCCCCGTACTTTAAAAAAGTCAGAACTACTCCCCGAAACCTTATGAGAGTCAGAATTACTCCCCGTACCTTAAGAGAGTGAGAATTACTCCTAGTACGTTAAGATAGTCATAATTACTCCCCGTACGTTAAGAGAGTCAGAATTACTCCCAGTACTTAAATAGAGTCAGAATAACTCCCCGAAACCTTATGAGAGTCAGAATTACTCCCCGTACCTTAAGAGAGTGAGAATTACTCCTAGTACTTTAAGAGAGTCAGAATTACTCCCCGTACTTTAAGAGAGTCAGAATTACTCCCAGTACTTTAAGAGAGTCAGAATTACTCTCAGTACCTTAGGAGAGACAGAAATTCTCTCCGTACTATAAGAGAGTCAGAATTATTCCCAGTACATTAAGAGAGTCAGAATCACTCTTCGAAACCTTAAGAGAGTCAGAATTACTTCCGGTACTTTAAGAGAGTCCGAATTAATCCCCGTACTTTACGAGAGTCTGAATTACTCCCCGTACTTTACGAGAGTCAGAATTACTTCTAGTACATTAAGAGAGTCAGAATACTCCCCGAAACGTTAAGAGAGTCAGAATTACTCCAAGTACTTTAAGGGGAGTCAGAATTACTCCCAGTACTTTAAGGGAATCAGAATTACTCCCCGTACGTTAAGAGAGTCAGAATTACTTCCAGTACGTTAAGAGAGTCAGAATTACTCCCAGTACTTAAAGTGAGTCAGAATTACTCCCCGTACGTTAAGAAAGTCAGAATTACTTTCATTACGTTAAGAGAGTCAGAACTACGACCCGTACTTTAAGAGAGTCATAACTACTCCCCAAACGTTAAGAGAGTCAGAATTACTCCCCGTAACATTAAGAGAGTCAGAATTACTCCCCGAAACCTTAAGAGAGGCAGAATTACTCCCAGTACTTTAAGAGAGTTAGAATTACCCCTAGAACTTTAAGAGAGTCAGAATTACTCCCAGTACCTTAAGGGAGTCAGAAATACTCCCCGTACCTTAAGGGAGTCAGAATTACTCCCCGTTCTTTAAGAGAGTCAGAATTACTCACAGCACTTTAATAGAGTCAGAATTATTCCCAGTACGTTAAGAGAGTCAGAACAACCCCCCGAAACCTTAAGAGAGTCAGAATTACTCCCAGTACTTTAAGAAGGTCAGAATTACTCCACAGTACTTTAAGAGAGTCAGAATTACTCCCCGTACCTTAAGAGAGTCAAAATTACTCCCAGTACCTTAAGAGAGTCAGAATTACTCCCCGTACTTTAAGAGAGTTAGAATTACTCCCAGCACTTTAAGAGAGTCAGAATTACTCCCCGTACGTTAAGAGAGTCAGAATTACTCCCAGTGCCTTAAGGGAGTCAGAAATACTCCCCGTACCGTAAGGGTGTCAGAATTACTCCCAGTACGTTTAGAAAGTCAGAATTACTCACAGCACTTTAATAGAGTCAGAAATACTCCCCGTACCTTAAGAGAGTCAGAAGTACTCCACGTACTTTAAGAGAGGCAAAATTACTCCCAGTACGTTAAGAAAGTCAGAATTTCTCACCGTACTTTAAGAGAGTCAGAATTACTCCCAGTACGTTAAGAGAGTCAGAATAACTCCCCGAAACCTTATGAGAGTCAGAACTACTCCCAGTACTTTAAGAAGGTCAGAATTATTCCCAGTACTTTAAGAGATTCAGAATTACTCCCAGTACTTTAAGAGAGTCAGAATTACTCCCAGTACTTTAAAAGAGTCAGAATTACTCCCCGTACTTTAAGAGAGTCTGAATTACTCCAAGTACATAAGAGAGTCAGAATTACTCCCCGTACCTTAAGAGAGTCAGAATTACTCCCAGTACCTGAAGAGAGTCAGTATTATTCCCCGTACTTTAAGAAAGTCAGAATTACTCCCCGTACCTTGAGAGAGTAAGAATTTCTCCCCGTACCTTAAGAGAGTCAGAAATACTTCCAGTACCTTAAAAGAGTCAGAATTAGTCCCCGTACGTTAAGAGAGTCAGAATTACTCCCCGTACGTGAAGAGAGTCAGAATTACTCCCCGTACTTTAAGTGAGTCAGAATTGCTCCCAGTACGTTAAGAGAGTCAGATTTACTCCCTGTACTTTAAGGGCAGTCAGAATTACTACCAGTACTTTAAGGGAATCAGAATTACTCCCCGTACGTTAAGAGAGTCAGAATTACCTCCAGTACGTTAAGAGAGTCAGAATTACTCCCAGTACTTTAAGTGAGTCAGAATTACTCCCCGTACGTTAAGAGAGTCAGAATTACTTTCATTACGTTAAGAGAGTCAGAACTACTACCCGTACTTTAAGAGAGTCATAATTACTCCCCGAACGTTAAGAGAGTCAGAATTACTCCCCGTAACATTAAGAGAGTCAGAATTACTCCCCGAAACCTTAAGAGAGTCAGAATTACTCCCACTACTTTAAGAGAGTTAGAATAACCCCTAGAACTTTAAGAGAGTCAGAATTACTTCCCGTACTTTAAGAGAGTCAGAATTACTCCCAGTACCTTAAGGGAGTCAGAAATACTCCCCGTACCGTAAGGGAGTCAGATTTACTCCCAGTACGTTTAAAGAGTCAGAATTACTCACAGCACTTTAATAGAGTCAGAATTATTCCCAGTACGTTAAGAGAGTCAGAATTACTCCCCGTACTTTAAGAGAGTCAGAATTACTCCCCGTACTATAAAAGAGTCAGAAATACTCCCAGTACTTTACGATAGTCGGAATTACTCCCAGTACCTTAGGCGAGTCAGAATTACTCCCCGTACTTTATGAGAGTCAGAATTAATCCCCGTACCTAAAGAGATACAGAATTACTTCTAGTACATTAAGAGAATCAGAATTACTCCCCGAAACGTTAAGAGAGTCAGAATTACTCCCAGTACCTTAAGGGAGTCAGAATTACTCCCAGTACGTTTAGAGAGTCAGAATTACTCACAGCACTTTAATAGAGTCAGAATTTATCCCAGTACGTTAAGAGAGTCAGAATTACTCCCCGTACTTTAAGAGAGTCAGAATTACTCCCCGTACTATAAGAGAGTCAGAAATACTCCCAGTACTTTAAGATAGTTGGAATTACTCCTCGTACCTTAAGAGAGTCAGAATTACTTCTAGTACATTAAGAGAGTCAGAATTACTCCCCGAAACGTTAAAAGAGTCAGAATTACTCCCCGTACTATAAAAGAGTCAGAAATACTCCCCGTACTTTAAGAGAGTCAGAATTAATCCCCGTACCTTAAGAGAGTCAGAATTACTTCTAGTACATTAAGAGAGTCAGAATTACTCCCCGAAACGTTAAGAGAGTCAGAATTACTCCCAGTACCTTAAGGGAGTCAGAAATACTCCCCGTACTTTAAGAGAGTCAGAAATACTCCACGTACTTTAAGACAGTCAAAATTACTCCCAGTACGTTTAGAGAGTCAGAATTTCTCACCGTACTTTAAGAGAGTCATAATTACTCCCAGTACTTTAAAAGAGTCAGAATTACTCCCCGTACCTTAAGAGAGACAGAATTACTCCCCGTACTTTAAGAGATTCAGAATTACTCCCAGTACCTTAAGAGAGTCAGCATTACTCCCCGTACTTTAAAAGAGTCATTATTACTCCTCGTACTTTAAGAGAGTCAGAATTACTCCCCGTACTTTAAAAAAGTCAGAACTACTCCCCGAAACCTTATGAGAGTCAGAATTACTCCCCGTACCTTAAGAGAGTGAGAATTACTCCTAGTACGTTAAGATAGTCATAATTACTCCCCGTACGTTAAGAGAGTCAGAATTACTCCCAGTACTTAAATAGAGTCAGAATAACTCCCCGAAACCTTATGAGAGTCAGAATTACTCCCCGTACCTTAAGAGAGTGAGAATTACTCCTAGTACTTTAAGAGAGTCAGAATTACTCCCCGTACTTTAAGAGAGTCAGAATTACTCCCAGTACTTTAAGAGAGTCAGAATTACTCTCAGTACCTTAGGAGAGACAGAAATTCTCTCCGTACTATAAGAGAGTCAGAATTATTCCCAGTACATTAAGAGAGTCAGAATCACTCTTCGAAACCTTAAGAGAGTCAGAATTACTCCCGGTACTTTAAGAGAGTCCGAATTAATCCCCGTACTTTACGAGAGTCTGAATTACTCCCCGTACTTTACGAGAGTCAGAATTACTTCTAGTACATTAAGAGAGTCAGAATACTCCCCGAAACGTTAAGAGAGTCAGAATTACTCCAAGTACTTTAAGGGGAGTCAGAATTACTCCCAGTACTTTAAGGGAATCAGAATTACTCCCCGTACGTTAAGAGAGTCAGAATTACTTCCAGTACGTTAAGAGAGTCAGAATTACTCCCAGTACTTAAAGTGAGTCAGAATTACTCCCCGTACGTTAAGAAAGTCAGAATTACTTTCATTACGTTAAGAGAGTCAGAACTACGACCCGTACTTTAAGAGAGTCATAACTACTCCCCAAACGTTAAGAGAGTCAGAATTACTCCCCGTAACATTAAGAGAGTCAGAATTACTCCCCGAAACCTTAAGAGAGGCAGAATTACTCCCAGTACTTTAAGAGAATTAGAATTACCCCTAGAACTTTAAGAGAGTCAGAATTACTCCCAGTACCTTAAGGGAGTCAGAAATACTCCCCGTACCTTAAGGGAGTCAGAATTACTCCCCGTTCTTTAAGAGAGTCAGAATTACTCACAGCACTTTAATAGAGTCAGAATTATTCCCAGTACGTTAAGAGAGTCAGAACAACCCCCCGAAACCTTAAGAGAGTCAGAATTACTCCCAGTACTTTAAGAAGGTCAGAATTACTCCACAGTACTTTAAGAGAGTCAGAATTACTCCCCGTACCTTAAGAGAGTCAAAATTACTCCCAGTACCTTAAGAGAGTCAGAATTACTCCCCGTACTTTAAGAGCGTTAGAATTACTCCCAGCACTTTAAGAGAGTCAGAATTACTCCCCGTACGTTAAGAGAGTCAGAATTACTACCCCTATTTATAAGATTCAGAATTACTCCCACTACCTTAAGAGAGTCAGAATTACTTCCCGTACTTTAAGAGAGTCAGAATTACTCCCAGTACTTTAAGAGAGTCAGACTTACTCCCCGTACGTTAAGAGAGTCAGAATTACTCGCTGTACTTTAAGAGAGTCAGATTTAGTCCCCGTACCTTAAGAGAGTCAGAAATTCTCCCCGTACTTTAAGAGAGTCAGAATTACTCCCAGTACTTTAAGAAGGTCAGAATTACTCCCAGTACTTTAAGAGAGTCAGAATTACTCCCCGTACCTTAAGAGAGTCAAAATTACTCCCAGTACCTTAAGAGAGTCAGAATTACTCCCCGTAAATTAAGAGAGTCAGAAATACTCCCTGCACTTTAAGAGAGTCAGAATTACTTCCCGTACGTCAAGAGAGTCAGAATTACTCGCTGTACTTTAAGAGAGTCAGAATTAGTCCCCGTACCTTAAGAGAGTCAGAAATTCTCCCCGTACTATAAGAGAGCCAGAAATATTCCCAGTACTTTAAGATAGTCGGAATTACTCCCAGTACCTTAAAAGAGTCAGAATTACTCCCCGTACTTTAAGAGAGTCAGAATTTTTCCCAGTACATTAAGAGAGTCAGAATTACTCTTCGAAACATTAAGAGAGTTAGAATTACTCCCCGTACTTTAAGAGAGTCAGAAATTATCCCCGTACCTTAAGAGAGTCAGAATTACTTCTAGTACATTAAGAGAGTCAGAATTACTCCCCGAAACGTTAAGAGAGTCAGAATTACTCCAAGTACCTTAAGGGAACTAGAAATTACTCCCCGTATCTTAGGAGAGAGTCATAATTACTCCCCGTACTTTAAGAGAGTCAGAATTACTCCCAGTACGTTAAAGGAGTCGGAATTACACCCAGTACTTTAAGTGAGTCAGAATTACTCCCAGTACGTTAAGAGAGTCTGAATTACTCCCCGTACCTAAAGAGAGTTAGAATTACTCCCCAAAACTTTAAGAGAGTCAGAATTACTCCCCGAAACCTTACAACAGTCAGAATTACTCCCCGTACGTTAAGAGAGTCAGAATTACTCCCAGTACTTTAATAGAGTCAGAATTAGTCCCCGTACCTTAAGAGAGTCAGAAATTCTCCCCGTACTTTAAGAGAGTCAGAATTACTCCCAGTACTTTAAGAAGGTCAGAATTACTCCCAGTACTTTAAGAGAGTCAGAATTACTCCCCGTACCTTAAGAGAGTCAGAATTACTTCCAGTACCTTAAGAAAGTCAGAATTACTCCCCGTACGTTAAGAGAGTCACAATTACTCCACGTACTTTAAGAGTGTCATAATTACTCCCACTACTTTAAGAGAGTCTGATTTACTCCCAGTACCTTAAGAGAGTCAGTATTATTCCCCGTTCTTTAAGAGAGTCAGAATTACTCCCCGTACCTTAAGAGAGTAAGAATTTCTCCCCGTACCTTAAGAGAGTCAGAATTACTTCCAGTACCTTAAAAGAGTCAGAATTAGTCCCCGTACGTTAAGAGAGTCAGAATTACTCCCCGTACGTGAAGAGAGTCAGAATTACTCCCCGTACTTTAAGTGAGTCAGAATTACTCCCAGTACATTAAGAGAGTCAGAATTACTCCCTGTACTTTAAGGGGAGTCAGAATTACTCCCAGTACTTTAAGAGAGTCAGAATTACTTCCAGTACCTTAAGAAAGTCAGAATTAGTCCCCGTACGTTAAGAGAGTCAGAATTACTCCCCGTACGTGAAGAGAGTCAGAATTACTCCCCGTACTTTAAGTGAGTCAGAGTTACTCCCAGGACGTTAAGAGTGTCAGATTTACTCCCTGTACTTTAAGGGGAGTCAGAATTACTCCCAGTAATTTAGGGGAATCAGAATTACTCCCCGTACGTTAAGAGAGTCAGAATTACTTCCAGTACGTTAAGAAAGTCAGAATTACTCCCAGTACTTTAAGTGAGTCAGAATTACTCCCCGTACGTCAAGAGAGTCAGAATTACTTTCATTACGTTAAGAGAGTCAGAACTACTCCCCGTACTTTAAGAGAGTCATAATTACTCCCCGAACGTTAAGAGAGTCAGAATTACCCCCCGTAACATTAAGAGAGTCAGAATTACTCCCCGAAACCTTAAGAGAGTCAGAATTACTCCCAGTACTTTAAGAGAGTTAGAATTACCCCTAGAACTTTAAGAGAGTCAGAATTACTCCCAGTACCTTAAGGGAGTCAGAAATACTCCCCGTACCGTAAGGGAGTCAGAATTACTCCCAGTACGTTTAGAAAGTCAGAATTACTCACAGCACTTTAATAGAGTCAGAATTATTCCCAGTACGTTAAGAGAGTCAGAATTACTCCCCGTACTTTAAGAGAGTCAGAATTACTCCCCGTACTATAAGAGAGTCAGAAATACTCCCAGTACTTTAAGATAGTCGGAATTACTCCCAGTACCTTAGGCGAGTCAGAATTACTCCCCGTACTTTAAGAGAGTCAGAATTAATCCCCGTACCTTAAGAGAGTCAGAATTACTTCTAGTACATTAAGAGAGTCAGAATTACTCCCCGAAACGTTAAGAGAGTCAGAATTACTCCCAGTACCTTAAGGGAGTCAGAAATACTCCCCGTACCTTAAGAGAGTCAGAAGTACTCCACGTACTTTAAGAGAGTCAAAATTACTCCCAGTACGTTTAGAGAGTCAGAATTACTCACCGTACTTTAAGAGAGTCAGAATTACTCCCAGTACGTTAAGAGAGTCAGAATAACTCCCCGAAACCTTATGAGAGTCAGAACTACTCCCAGTACTTTACGAAGGTCAGAATTATTCCCAGTACTTTAAGAGAGTCAGAATTACTCCCAGTACTTTAAGAGAGTCAGAACTACTCCCAGTACTTTAAAAGAGTCAGAATTACTCCCCGTACTTTAAGAGAGTCAGAATTACTCCAAGTACATAAGAGAGTCAGAATTACTCCACGTACGTGAAGAGAGTCAGAATTACTCCCCGTACTTTAAGTGAGTCAGAATTGCTCCCAGTACCTTAAGAGAGTCAGATTTACTCCCTGTACTTTAAGGGCAGTCAGAATTACTCTTAGTACTTTAAGGGAATCAGAATTACTCCCCGCACGTTAAGAGAGTCAGAATTACTTCCAGTACGTTAAGAGAGTCAGAATTACTCCCAGTACTTTAAGTGAGTCAGAATTACTCCCCGTACGTTAAGAGAGTCAGAATTACTTTCATTACGTTAAGAGAGTCAGAATTACTCCCCGTACTTTAAGAGAGTCATAATTACTCTTCGAACGTTAAGAGTGTCAGAATTACTCCCCGTAACATTAAGAGAGTCAGAATTACTCCCCGAAACCTTAAGAGAGTCAGAATTACTCCCAGTACTTTAAGAGAGTTAGAATAACCCCTAGAACTTTAAGAGAGTCAGAATTACTTCCCGTACTTTAAGAGAGTCAGAATCACTCCCAGTACCTTAAGGGAGTCAGAAATACTTTCCGTACCGTAAGGGAGTCAGATTTACTCCCAGTACGTTTAGAGAGTCAGAAATACTCAGAGCACTTTAATAGAGTCAGAATTATTCCTAGTACGTTAAGAGAGTCAGAATTACTCCCTGTACTTTAAGTGAGTCAGAATTACTCCCCGTACTATAAGAGAGTCAGAAATACTCCCAGTACTTTAAGATAGTCGGAATTATTCCCAGTACCTTAGGCGAGTCAGAATTACTCCCCGTACTTTAAGAGAGTCAGAATTACTCCCCGTACTATAAGAGAGTCAGAAATACTCCCAGTACTTTAAGATAGTCGGAATTATTCCCAGTACCTTAGGCGTGTCAGAATTACTCCCAGTACCTTAAGGGAGTCAGAATTACTCCCAGTACGTTTAGAGAGACAGAATTACTCACAGCACTTTAATAGAGTCAGAATTTATCCCAGTACGTTAAGAGAGTCAGAATTACTCCCCGTACTTTAAGAGAGTCAGAATTACTCCCCGTACTATAAGAGAGTCAGAAATACTCCTAGTACTTTAAGATAGTCGGAATTACTCCCCGTACCTTAAGAGAGTCAGAATTACTTCTAGTACATTAAGAGAGTCAGAATTACCCCCCGAAACGTTAAGAGAGTCAGAATTACTCCCCGTACTATAAGAGAGTCAGAAATACTCCCCGTACTTTAAGAGAGTCAGAATTAATCCCCGTACCTTAAGAGAGTCAGAATTACTTCTAGTACATTAAGAGAGTCAGAATTACTCCCCGAAACGTTAAGAGAGTCAGACATACTCCCAGTACCATAAGGGAGTCAGAAATACTCCCCGTACCTTAAGAGAGTCAGAAGTACTCCACGTACTTTAAGACAGTCAAAATTACTCCCAGTACGTTTAGAGAGTCAGAATTTCTCACCGTACTTTAAGATAGTCAGAATTACTCCCAGTACTTTAAAAGAGTCAGAATTACTCCCCGTACCTTAAGAGAGACAGAATTACTCCCCGTACTTTAAGAGATTCAGAATTACTCCCAGTACCTTAAGAGAGTCAGCATTACTCCCCGTACTTTAAAAGAGTCATTATTACTCCTCGTACTTTAAGAGAGTCAGAATTACTCTCCGTACTTTAAAAAAGTCAGAACTACTCCCCGAAACCTTATGAGAGTCAGAATTACTCCTCGTACCTTAAGAGAGTGAGAATTACTCCTAGTACGTTAAGATAGTCATAATTACTCCCCGTACGTTAAGAGAGTCAGAATTACTCCCAGTACTTAAATAGAGTCAGAATTACTCCCCGAAACCTTATGAGAGTCAGAATTACTCCCCGTACCTTAAGAGAGTGAGAATTACTCCTAGTACTTTTAGAGAGTCAGAATTACTCCCCGTACTTTAAGAGAGTCAGAATTACTCCCATTACTTTAAGAGAGTCAGAATTACTCTCAGTACCTTAGGAGAGACAGAAATTCTCTCCGTACTATAAGAGAGTCAGAATTATTCCCAGTACATTAAGAGAGTCAGAATCACTCTTCGAAACCTTAAGAGAGTCAGAATTACTCCCGGTACTTTAAGAGAGTCCGAATTAATCCCCGTACTTTAAGAGAGTCTGAATTACTCCCCGTACTTTAAAAGAGTCATTATTACTCCTCGTACTTTAAGAGAGTCAGAATTACTCCCCGTACTTTAAGAGAGTCAGAATTACTCCCCGTACTATAAGAGAGTCAGAAATACTCCTAGTACTTTAAGATAGTCGGAATTACTCCCCGTACCTTAAGAGAGTCAGAATTACTTCTAGTACATTAAGAGAGTCAGAATTACTCCCCGAAACGTTAAGAGAATCAGAATTACTCCCCGTACTATAAGAGAGTCAGAAATACTCCCCGTACTTTAAGAGAGTCAGAATTAATCCCCGTACCTTAAGAGAGTCAGAATTACTTCTAGTACATTAAGAGAGTCAGAATTACTCCCCGAAACGTTAAGAGAGTCAGACATACTCCCAGTACCATAAGGGAGTCAGAAATACTCCCCGTACCTTAAGAGAGTCAGAAGTACTCCACGTACTTTAAGACAGTCAAAATTACTCCCAGTACGTTTAGAGAGTCAGAATTTCTCACCGTACTTTAAGAGAGTCAGAATTACTCCCAGTACTTTAAAAGAGTCAGAATTACTCCCCGTACCTTAAGAGAGACAGAATTACTCCCCGTACTTTAAGAGATTCAGAATTACTCCCAGTACCTTAAGAGAGTCAGCATTACTCCCCGTACTTTAAAAGAGTCATTATTACTCCTCGTACTTTAAGAGAGTCAGAATTACTCTCCGTACTTTAAAAAAGTCAGAACTACTCCCCGAAACCTTATGAGAGTCAGAATTACTCCTCGTACCTTAAGAGAGTGAGAATTACTCCTAGTACGTTAAGATAGTCATAATTACTCCCCGTACGTTAAGAGAGTCAGAATTACTCCCAGTACTTAAATAGAGTCAGAATTACTCCCCGAAACCTTATGAGAGTCAGAATTACTCCCCGTACCTTAAGAGAGTGAGAATTACTCCTAGTACTTTTAGAGAGTCAGAATTACTCCCCGTACTTTAAGAGAGTCAGAATTACTCCCAGTACTTTAAGAGAGTCAGAATTACTCTCAGTACCTTAGGAGAGACAGAAATTCTCTCCGTACTATAAGAGAGTCAGAATTATTCCCAGTACATTAAGAGAGTCAGAATCACTCTTCGAAACCTTAAGAGAGTCAGAATTACTCCCGGTACTTTAAGAGAGTCCGAATTAATCCCCGTACTTTAAGAGAGTCTGAATTACTCCCCGTACTTTAAAAGAGTCATTATTACTCCTCGTACTTTAAGAGAGTCAGAATTACTCCCCGTACTTTAAAAAAGTCAGAACTACTCCCCGAAACCTTATGAGAGTCAGAATTACTCCTCGTACCTTAAGAGAGTGAGAATTACTCCTAGTACGTTAAGATAGTCATAATTACTCCCCGTACGTTAAGAGAGTCAGAATTACTCCCAGTACTTAAATAGAGTCAGAATTACTCCCCGAAACCTTATGAGAGTCAGAATTACTCCCCGTAATTTAAGAGAGTGAGAATTACTCCTAGTACTTTAAGAGAGTCAGAATTACTCCCCGTACTTTAAGAGAGTCAGAATTACTCCCAGTACTTTAAGAGAGTCAGAATTACTCTCAGTACCTTAGGAGAGACAGAAATTCTCTCCGTACTATAAGAGAGTCAGAATTATTCCCAGTACATTAAGAGAGTCAGAATCACTCTTCGAAACCTTAAGAGAGTCAGAATTACTCCCGGTACTTTAAGAGAGTCCGAATTAATCCCCGTACTTTAAGAGAGTCTGAATTACTCCCCGTACTTTACGAGAGTCAGAATTACTTCTAGTACATTAAGAGAGTCAGAATACTCCCCGAAACGTTAAGAGAGTCAGAATTACTCCAAGTACTTTAAGGGGAGTCAGAATTACTCCCAGTACTTTAAGGGAATCAGAATTACTCCCCGTACGTTAAGAGAGTCAGAATTACTTCCAGTACGTTAAGAGAGTCAGAATTACTCCCAGTACTTAAAGTGAGTCAGAATTACTCCCCGTACGTTAAGAGAGTCAGAATTACTTTCATTACGTTAAGAGAGTCAGAACTACGACCCGTACTTTAAGAGAGTCATAACTACTCCCCAAACGTTAAGAGAGTCAGAATTACTCCCCGTAACATTAAGAGAGTCAGAATTACTCCCCGAAACCTTAAGAGAGTCAGAATTACTCCCAGTTTTTTAAGAGAGTTAGAATTACCCCTAGAACTTTAAGAGAGTCAGAATTACTTCCCGTACTTGAAGAGAGTCAGAATTACTCCCAGTACCTTAAGGGAGTCAGAAATACTCCCCGTACCTTAAGGGAGTTAGAATTACTCCCCGTTCTTTAAGAGAGTCAGAATTACTCACAGCACTTTAATAGAGTCAGAATTATTCCCAGTACGTTAAGAGAGTCAGAACAACTCCCAGTACTTTAAAAGAGTCAGAATTACTCCCCGTACGTTAAGAGAGTCACAATTACTCCCCGTACTTTAAGAGTGTCATAATTACTCCCACTACTTTAAGAGAGTCAAATTTACTCCCAGTACCTTAAGAGAGTCAGTATTATTCCCCGTTCTTTAAGAGAGTCAGAATTACTCCCCGTACCTTAAGAGAGTAAGAATTTCTCCCCGTACCTTAAGAGAGTCAGAATTACTTCCAGTACCTTAAAAGAGTCAGAATTAGTCCCCGGACGTTAAGAGAGTCAGAATTACTCCCCGTACGTGAAAAAAGTTAGAATTACTCCCCGTACTTTAAGTGAGTCAGAATTACTCCCAGTACATTAAGAGAGTCAGAATTACTCCCTGTACTTTAAGGGGAGTCAGAATTACTCCCAGTACTTTAAGAGAGTCAGAATTACTTCCAGTACCTTAAGAAAGTCAGAATTAGTCCCCGTACGTTAAGAGAGTCAGAATTACTCCCCGTACGTGAAGAGAGTCAGAATTACTCCCCGTACTTTAAGTGAGTCAGAATTACTCCCAGGACGTTAAGAGTGTCAGATTTACTCCCTGTACTTTAAGGGGAGTCAGAATTACTCCCAGTAATTTAGGGGAATCAGAATTACTCCCCGTACGTTAAGAGAGTCAGAATTACTTCCAGTACGTTAAGAAAGTCAGAATTACTCCCAGTACTTTAAGTGAGTCAGAATTACTCCCCGTACGTTAAGAGAGTCAGAATTACTTTCATTACGTTAAGAGAGTCAGAACTACTCCCCGTACTTTAAGAGAGTCATAATTACTCCCCGAACGTTAAGAGAGTCAGAATTACCCCCCGTAACATTAAGAGAGTCAGAATTACTCCCCGAAACCTTAAGAGAGTCAGAATTACTCCCAGTACTTTAAGAGAGTTAGAATTACCCCTAGAACTTTAAGAGAGTCAGAATTACTTCCCGTACTTTAAGAGAGTCAGAATTACTCCCAGTACCTTAAGGGAGTCAGAAATACTCCCCGTACCGTAAGGGAGTCAGAATTACTCCCAGTACGTTTAGAAAGTCAGAATTACTCACAGCACTTTAATAGATTCAGAATTATTCCCAGTACGTTAAGAGAGTCAGAATTACTCCCCGTACTTTAAGAGAGTCAGAATTACTCCCCGTACTATAAGAGAGTCAGAAATACTCCCAGTACTTTAAGATAGTCGGAATTACTTCCAGTACCTTAGGCGAGTCAGAATTACTCCCCGTACTTTAAGAGAGTCAGAATTAATCCCCGTACCTTAAGAGAGTCAGAATAACTTCTAGTACATTAAGAGAGTCAGAATTACTCCCCGAAACGTTAAGAGAGTCAGAATTACTCCCAGTACCTTAAGGGAGTCAGAAATACTCCCCGTACCTTAAGAGAGTCAGAAGTACTCCACGTACTTTAAGAGAGTCAAAATTACTCCCAGTACGTTTAGAGAGTCAGAATATCTCACCGTACTTTAAGAGAGTCAGAATTACTCCCAGTACGTTAAGAGAGTCAGAATAACTCTCCGAAACCTTATGAGAGTCAGAACTACTCCCAGTACTTTAAGAAGGTCAGAATTATTCCCAGTACTTTAAGAGAGTCAGAATTACTCCCAGTACTTTAAGAGAGTCAGAACTACTCCCAGTACTTTAAAAGAGTCAGAATTACTCCCCGTACTTTAAGAGAGTCAGAATTACTCCAAGTACATAAGAGAGTCAGAATTACTCCCCGTACCTTAAGAGAGTCAGAATTACTCCCTGTACCTGAAGAGAGTCAGTATTATTCCCCGTACTTTAAGAAAGTCAGAAGTACTCCCCGTACCTTGAGAGAGTAAGAATTTCTCCCCGTACCTTAAGAGAGTCAGAAATACTTCCAGTACCTTAAAAGAGTCAGAATTAGTCCCCGTACGTTAAGAGAGTCAGAATTACTCCACGTACGTGAAGAGAGTCAGAATTACTCCTTGTACTTTAAGTGAGTCAGAATTGCTCCCAGTACCTTAAGAGAGTCAGATTTACTTCCTGTACTTTAAGGGCAGTCAGAATTACTCTTAGTACTTTAAGGGAATCAGAATTACTCCCCGTACGTTAAGAGAGTCAGAATTACTTCCAGTACGTTAAGAGAGTCAGAATTACTCCCAGTACTTTAAGTGAGTCAGAATTACTCCCCGTACGTTAAGAGAGTCAGAATTACTTTCATTACGTTAAGAGAGTCAGAATTACTCCCCGTAACATTAAGAGAGTCAGAATTACTCCCCGAAACCTTAAGAGAGTCAGAATTACTCCCAGTACTTTAAGAGAGTTAGAATAACCCCTAGAACTTTAAGAGAGTCAGAATTACTTCCCGTACTTTAAGAGAGTCAGAATCACTCCCAGTACCTTAAGGGAGTCAGAAATACTTTCCGTACCGTAAGGGAGTCAGATTTACTCCCAGTACGTTTAGAGAGTCAGAATTACTCACAGCACTTTAATAGAGTCAGAATTATTCCTAGTACGTTAAGAGAGTCAGAATTACTCCCCGTACTTTAAGAGAGTCAGAATTACTCCCAGTACCTTAAGGGAGTCAGAATTACTTCCAGTACGTTTAGAGAGACAGAATTACTCACAGCACTTTAATAGAGTCAGAATTTATCCCAGTACGTTAAGAGAGTCAGAATTACTCCCCGTACTTTAAGAGAGTCAGAATTACTCCCCGTACTATAAGAGAGTCAGAAATACTCCCAGTACTTTAAGATAGTCGGAATTACTCCCCGTACCTTAAGAGAGTCAGAATTACTTCTAGTACATTAAGAGAGTCAGAATTACTCCCCGAAACGTTAAGAGAGTCAGAATTACTCCCCGTACTATAAGAGAGTCAGAAATACTCCCCGTACTTTAAGAGAGTCAGAATTAATCCCCGTACCTTAAGAGAGTCAGAATTACTTCTAGTACATTAAGAGAGTCAGAATTACTCCCCGAAACGTTAAGAGAGTCAGACATACTCCCAGTACCATAAGGGAGTCAGAAATACTCCCCGTACCTTAAGAGAGTCAGAAGTACTCCACGTACTTTAAGACAGTCAAAATTACTCCCAGTACGTTTAGAGAGTCAGAATTTCTCACCGTACTTTAAGAGAGTCAGAATTACTCCCAGTACTTTAAAAGAGTCAGAATTACTCCCCGTACCTTAAGAGAGACAGAATTACTCCCCGTACTTTAAGAGATTCAGAATTACTCCCAGTACCTTAAGAGAGTCAGCATTACTCCCCGTACTTTAAAAGAGTCATTATTACTCCTCGTACTTTAAGAGAGTCAGAATTACTCCCCGTACTTTAAAAAAGTCAGAACTACTCCCCGAAACCTTATGAGAGTCAGAATTACTCCTCGTTCCTTTAAGAGAGTGAGAATTACTCCTAGTACGTTAAGATAGTCATAATTACTCCCCGTACGTTAAGAGAGTCAGAATTACTCCCAGTACTTAAATAGAGTCAGAATTACTCCCCGAAACCTTATGAGAGTCAGAATTACTCCCCGTACCTTAAGAGAGTGAGAATTACTCCTATTACTTTAAGAGAGTCAGAATTACTCCCCGTACTTTAAGAGAGTCAGAATTACTCCCAGTACTTTAAGAGAGTCAGAATTACTCTCAGTACCTTAGGAGAGACAGAAATTCTCTCCGTACTATAAGAGAGTCAGAATTATTCCCAGTACATTAAGAGAGTCTGTATCACTCTTCGAAACCTTAAGAGAGTCAGAATTACTCCCGGTACATTAAGAGAGTCCGAATTAATCCCCGTACTTTAAGAGAGTCTGAATTACTCCCTGTACTTTAAAAGAGTCATTATTACTCCTCGTACTTTAAGAGAGTCAGAATTACTCCCCGTACTTTAAAAAAGTCAGAACTACTCCCCGAAACCTTATGAGAATCAGAATTACTCCTCGTACCTTAAGAGAGTGAGAATTACTCCTAGTACGTTAAGATAGTCATAATTACTCCCCGTACGTTAAGAGAGTCAGAATTACTCCCAGTACTTAAATAGAGTCAGAATTACTCCCCGAAACCTTATGAGAGTCAGAATTACTCCTCGTACCTTAAGAGAGTGAGAATTACTCCTAGTACGTTAAGATAGTCATAATTACTCCCCGTACGTTAAGAGAGTCAGAATTACTCCCAGTACTTAAATAGAGTCAGAATTACTCCCCGAAACCTTATGAGAGTCAGAAATACTCCCCGTACCTTAAGAGAGTGAGAATTACTCCTAGTACTTTAAGAGAGTCAGAATTACTCCCCGTACTTTAAGAGAGTCAGAATTACTCCTAGTACTTTAAGAGAGTCAGAATTACTCTCAGTACCTTAGGAGAGACAGAAATTCTCTCCGTACTATAAGAGAGTCAGAATTATTCCCAGTACATTAAGAGAGTCAGAATCACTCTTCGAAACCTTAAGAGAGTCAGAATTACTCCCGGTACTTTAAGAGAGTCCGAATTAATCCCCGTACTTTAAGAGAGTCTGAATTACTCCCCGTACTTTACGAGAGTCAGAATTACTTCTAGTACATTAAGAGAGTCAGAATACTCCCCGAAACGTTAAGAGAGTCAGAATTACTCCAAGTACTTTAAGGGGAGTCAGAATTACTCCCAGTACTTTAAGGGAATCAGAATTACTCCCCGTACGTTAAGAGAGTCAGAATTACTTCCAGTACGTTAAGAGAGTCAGAATTACTCCCAGTACTTAAAGTGAGTCAGAATTACTCCCCGTACGTTAAGAGAGTCAGAATTACTTTCATTACGTTAAGAGAGTCAGAACTACGACCCGTACTTTAAGAGAGTCATAACTACTCCCCAAACGTTAAGAGAGTCAGAATTACTCCCCGTAACATTAAGAGAGTCAGAATTACTCCCCGAAACCTTAAGAGAGTCAGAATTACTCCCAGTACTTTAAGAGAGTTAGAATTACCCCTAGAAATTTAAGAGAGTCAGAATTACTTCCCGTACTTTAAGAGAGTCAGAATTACTCCCAGTACCTTAAGGGAGTCAGAAATACTCCCCGTACCTTAAGGGAGTCAGAATTACTCCCCGTTCTTTAAGAGAGTCAGAATTACTCACAGCACTTTAATAGAGTCAGAATTATTCCCAGTACGTTAAGAGAGTCAGAACAACTCCCCGAAACCTTAAGAGAGTCAGAATTACTCCCAGTACTTTAAGAAGGTTAAAATTACTCCCAGTACTTTAAGAGAGTCAGAATTACTCCCCGTACCTTAAGAGAGTCAAAATTACTCCCAGTACCTTAAGAGAGTCAGAATTACTCCCCGTACTTTAAGAGAGTTAGAATTACTCCCAGCAATTTAAGAGAGTCAGAATTACTCCCCGTACGTTAAGAGAGTCAGAATTACTACCTCTATTTATAAGATTCAGAATTACTCCCACTACCTTAAGAGAGTCAGAATTACTTCCCGTACTTTAAGAGAGTCAGAATTACTCCCAGTACTTTAAGAGAGTCAGACTTTCTTCCCGTACGTTAAGAGAGTCAGAATTACTCGCTGTACTTTAAGAGAGTCAGAATTAGTCCCCGTACCTTAAGAGAGTCAGAAATTCTCCCCGTACTTTAAGAGAGTCAGAATTACTCCCAGTACTTTAAGAAGGTCAGAATTACCCCCAGTACTTTAAGAGAGTCAGAATTACTCCCCGTACCTTAAGAGAGTCAAAATTACTCCCAGTACCTTAAGAGAGTCAGAATTACTCCCCGTAAATTAAGAGAGTCAGAATTACTCCCTGCACTTTAAGAGAGTCAGAATTACTCCCCGTACTTTAAGAGAGTTAGAATTACCCCTAGAGTCAGAATTACTCCCCGTAATTTAAGAGATTCAGAATTACTCCCACTACCTTCAGAGAGTCAGAATTACTTCCCGTACTTTAAGAGAGTCAGAATTACTCCCAGTACTTTAAGAGAGGCAGAATTACTCCCAGTACATTAAGAGAGTCAGAATTACTCCCTGCACTTTAAGAGAGTCAGAATTACTTCCCGTACGTCAAGAGAGTCAGAATTACTCGCTGTACTTTAAGAGAGTCAGAATTAGTCCCAGTACTTTAAGAAGGTCAGAATTACTCCCAGTACTTTAAGAGAGTCAGAATTACTCCCCGAAACGTTAAGAGAGTCAGACATACTCCCAGTACCATAAGGGAGTCAGAAATACTCCCCGTACCTTAAGAGAGACAGAAGTACTCCACGTACTTTAAGACAGTCAAAATTACTCCCAGTACGTTTAGAGAGTCAGAATTTCTCACCGTACTTTAAGAGAGTCAGAATTACTCCCAGTACTTTAATAGAGTCAGAATTACTCCCCGTACCTTAAGAAAGACAGAATTACTCCCCGTACTTTAAGAGATTCAGAATTACTCCCAGTACCTTAAGAGAGTCAGCATTACTCCCCGTACTTTAAAAGAGTCATTATTACTCCTCGTACTTTAAGAGAGTCAGAATTACTCCCCGTACTTTAAAAAAGTCAGAACTACTCCCCGAAACCTTATGAGAGTCAGAATTACTCCTCGTACCTTAAGAGAGTGAGAATTACTCCTAGTACGTTAAGATAGTCATAATTACTCCCCGTACGTTAAGAGAGTCAGAATTACTCCCAGTACTTAAATAGAGTCAGAATTACTCCCCGAAACCTTATGAGAGTCAGAATTACTCCCCGTACCTTAAGAGAGTGAGAATTACTCCTAGTACTTTAAGAGAGTCAGAATTACTCCCCGTACTTTAAGAGAGTCAGAATTACTCCCAGTACTTTACGAGAGTCAGAATTACTCTCAGTACCTTAGGAGAGACAGAAATTCTCTCCGTACTATAAGAGAGTCAGAATTATTCCCAGTACATTAAGAGAGTCTGTATCACTCTTCGAAACCTTAAGAGAGTCGGAATTACTCCCGGTACTTTAAGAGAGTCCGAATTAATCCCCGTACTTTAAGAGAGTCTGAATTACTCCCCGTACTTTAAAAGAGTCATTATTACTCCTCGTACTTTAAGAGAGTCAGAATTACTCCCCGTACTTTAAAAAAGTCAGAACTACTCCCCGAAACCTTATGAGAGTCAGAATTACTCTTCGTACCTTAAGAGAGTGAGAATTACTCCTAGTACGTTAAGATAGTCATAATTACTCCCCGTACGTTAAGAGAGTCAGAATTACTCCCAGTACTTAAATAGAGTCAGAATTACTCCCCGAAACCTTATGAGAGTCAGAATTACTCCCCGTACCTTAAGAGAGTGAGAATTACTCCTAGTACTTTAAGAGAGTCAGAATTACTCCCCGTACTTTAAGAGAGTCAGAATTACTCCTAGTACTTTAAGAGAGTCAGAATTACTCTCAGTACCTTAGGAGAGACAGAAATTCTCTCCGTACTATAAGAGAGTCAGAATTATTCCCAGTACATTAAGAGAGTCAGAATCACTCTTCGAAACCTTAAGAGAGTCAGAATTACTCCCGGTACTTTAAGAGAGTCCGAATTAATCCCCGTACTTTAAGAGAGTCTGAATTACTCCCCGTACTTTACGAGAGTCAGAATTACTTCTAGTACATTAAGAGAGTCAGAATACTCCCCGAAACGGTTAGAGAGTCAGAATTACTCCAAGTACTTTAAGGGGAGTCAGAATTACTCCCTGTACTTTAAGGGAATCAGAATTACTCCCCGTACGTTAAGCGAGTCAGAATTACTTCCACTACGTTAAGAGAGTCAGAATTACTCCCAGTACTTAAAGTGAGTCAGAATTACTCCCCGTACGTTAAGAGAGTCAGAATTACTTTCATTACGTTAAGAGAGTCAGAACTACGACTCGTACTTTAAGAGAGTCATAACTACTCCCCAAACGTTAAGAGAGTCAGAATTACTCCCCGTAACATTAAGAGAGTCAGAATTACTCCCCGAAACCTTAAGAGAGTCAGAATTACTCCCAGTACTTTAAGAGAGTTAGAATTACCCCTAGAACTTTACGAGAGTCAGAATTACTTCCCGTACTTTAAGAGAGTCAGAATTACTCCCAGTACCTTAAGGGAGTCAGAAATACTCCCCGTACCTTAAGGGAGTCAGAATTACTCCCCGTTCTTTAAGAGAGTCAGAATTACTCACAGCACTTTAATAGAGTCAGAATTATTCCCAGTACGTTAAGAGAGTCAGAACAACTCCCCGAAACCTTAAGAGTGTCAGAATTACTCCCAGTACTTTAAGAAGGTCAGAATTACTCCCAGTACTTTAAGAGAGTCAGAATTACTTCCCGTACCTTAAGAGAGTCAAAATTACTCCCAGTACCTTAAGAGAGTCAGAATTACTCCCCGTACTTTAAGAGAGTTAGAATTACTCCCAGCACTTTAAGAGAGTCAGAATTACTCCCCGTACGTTAAGAGAGTCAGAATTACTACCCCTATTTATAAGATTCAGAATTACTCCCACTACCTTAAGAGAGTCAGAATTACTTCCCGTACTTTAAGAGAGTCAGAAATCTCCCAGTACTTTAAGAGAGTCAGACTTACTTCCCGTACGTTAAGAGAGTCAGAATTACTCGCTGTACTTTAAGAGAGTCAGAATTAGTCCCCGTACCTTAAGAGAGTCAGAAATTCTCCCCGTACTTTAAGAGAGTCAGAATTACTCCCAGTACTTTAAGAAGGTCAGAATTACTCCCAGTACTTTAAGAGAGTCAGAATTACTCCCCGTACCTTAAGAGAGTCAAAATTACTCCCAGTACCTTAAGAGAGTCAGAATTACTCCCCGTAAATTAAGAGAGTCAGAATTACTCCCTGCACTTTAAGAGAGTCAGAATTACTCCCCGTACTTTAAGAGAGTTAGAATTACCCCTAGAGTCAGAATTACTCCCCGTAATTTAAGAGATTCAGAATTACTCCCACTACCTTCAGAGAGTCAGAATTACTTCCCGTACTTTAAGAGAGTCAGAATTACTCCCAGTACTTTAAGAGAGGCAGAATTACTCCCAGTACATTAAGAGAGTCAGAATTACTCCCTGCACTTTAAGAGAGTCAGAATTACTTCCCGTACGTCAAGAGAGTCAGAATTACTCGCTGTACTTTAAGAGAGTCAGAATTAGTCCCCGTACCTTAAGAGAGTCAGAAGTTCTCCCCGTACTATAAGAGAGCCAGAAATATTCCCAGTACTTTAAGATAGTCGGAATTACTCCCAGTACCTTAAAAGAGTCAGAATTACTCCCCGTACTTTAAGAGAGTCAGAATTTTTCCCAGTACATTAAGAGAGTCAGAATTACTCTTCGAAACATTAAGAGAGTTAGAATTACTCCCCGTACTTTAAGAGAGTCAGAATTAATCCCCGTACCTTAAGAGAGTCAGAATTACTTCTAGTACATTAAGAGAGTCAGAATTACTCCCCGAAACGTTAAGAGAGTCAGAATTACTCCAAGTACCTTAAGGGAACTAGAAAATACTCCCCGTATCTTAGGAGAGAGTCATAATTACTCCCCGTACTTTAAGAGAGTCTGAATTACTCCCAGTACGTTAAAGGAGTCGGAATTACACCCAGTACTTTAAGTGAGTCAGAATTACTCCCAGTACGTTAAGAGAGTCTGAATTACTCCCCGTACCTAAAGAGAGTCAGAATTACTCCCCGTACTTTAAGAAAGTCAGAATTACTCCCCAAAACTTTAAGAGAGTCAGAATTACTCCCCGAAACCTTACAACAGTCAGAAATACTCCCCGTACGTTTAAAGAGTCAGAATTACTCCCAGTACTTTAATAGAGTCAGAATTACTCCCCGTACCTTAAGAGAGTCAGAATTAATCCCCGTATCTTAGGAGAGAGTCATAATTACTACCCGTTCTTTAAGAGAGTCAGAATTACTCCCCGTACCTTAAGAGAGTCAGAATTACTTCCAGTACCTTAAGAAAGTCAGAATTACTCCCCGTACGTTAAGAGAGTCACAATTACTCCCCGTACTTTAAGAGTGTCATAATTACTCCCACTACTTTAAGAGAGTCAGATTTACTCCCAGTACCTTAAGAGAGTCAGTATTATTCCCCGTTCTTTAAGAGAGTCAGAATTACTCCCCGTACCTTAAGAGAGTAAGAATTTCTCCCCGTACCTTAAGAGAGTCAGAACTACTTCCAGTACCTTAAAAGAGTCAGAATTAGTCCCCGTACGTTAAGAGAGTCAGAATTACTCCCCGTACGTGAAGAGAGTCAAAATTACTCCCCGTACTTTAAGTGAGTCAGAATTACTCCCAGTACATTAAGAGAGTCAGAATTACTCCCTGTACTTTAAGGGGAGTCAGAATTACTCCCAGTACTTTAAGGGAATCAGAATTACTCCCCGTACGTTAAGAGAGTCAGAATTACTTCCAGTACGTTTAGAGAGTCAGAATTACTCCAAGTACCTTAAGGGAACTAGAAATACTCCCCGTATCTTAGGAGAGAGTCATAATTACTCCCCGTACTTTAAGAGAGTCAGAATTACTCCCAGTACGTTAACGGAGTCGGAATTACACCCAGTACTTTAAGAGAGTCAGAATTACTCCCATTACGTTAAGAGAGTCTGAATTACTCCCCGTACCTAAAGAGAGTCAGAATTACTCCCCGTACTTTAAGAAAGTCAGAATTACACCCACAACTATAAGTGAGTCAGAATTACTCCCCGAAACCTTACAACAGTCAGAATTACTCCCCGTACGTTAAGAGAGTCAGAATTACTCTCAGTACTTTAATAGAGTCAGAATCACTCCCAGTACCTTAAGGGAGTCAGAAATACTTTCCGTACCGTAAGGGAGTCAGATTTACTCCCAGTACGTTTAGAGAGTCAGAAATACTCAGAGCACTTTAATAGAGTCAGAATTATTCCTAGTACGTTAAGAGAGTCAGAATTACTCCCCGTACTTTAAGTGAGTCAGAATTACTCCCCGTACTATAAGAGAGTCAGAAATACTCCCAGTACTTTAAGATAGTCGGAATTATTCCCAGTACCTTAGGCGAGTCAGAATTACTCCCCGTACTTTAAGAGAGTCAGAATTACTCCCCGTACTATAAGAGAGTCAGAAATACTCCCAGTACTTTAAGATAGTCGGAATTATTCCCAGTACCTTAGGCGTGTCAGAATTACTCCCAGTACCTTAAGGGAGTCAGAATTACTCCCAGTACGTTTAGAGAGACAGAATTACTCACAGCACTTTAATAGAGTCAGAATTTATCCCAGTACGTTAAGAGAGTCAGAATTACTCCCCGTACTTTAAGAGAGTCAGAATTACTCCCCGTACTATAAGAGAGTCAGAAATACTCCTAGTACTTTAAGATAGTCGGAATTACTCCCCGTACCTTAAGAGAGTCAGAATTACTTCTAGTACATTAAGAGAGTCAGAATTACTCCCCGAAACGTTAAGAGAGTCAGAATTACTCCCCGTACTATAAGAGAGTCAGAAATACTCCCCGTACTTTAAGAGAGTCAGAATTAATCCCCGTACCTTAAGAGAGTCAGAATTACTTCCCGTACTTTAAGAGAGTCAGAATTACTCCCAGTACTTTAAGAGAGGCAGAATTACTCCCAGTACATTAAGAGAGTCAGAATTACTCCCTGCACTTTAAGAGAGTCAGAATTACTTCCCGTACGTCAAGAGAGTCAGAATTACTCGCTGTACTTTAAGAGAGTCAGAATTAGTCCCCGTACCTTAAGAGAGTCAGAAGTTCTCCCCGTACTATAAGAGAGCCAGAAATATTCCCAGTACTTTAAGATAGTCGGAATTACTCCCAGTACCTTAAAAGAGTCAGAATTACTCCCCGTACTTTAAGAGAGTCAGAATTTTTCCCAGTACATTAAGAGAGTCAGAATTACTCTTCGAAACATTAAGAGAGTTAGAATTACTCCCCGTACTTTAAGAGAGTCAGAATTAATCCCCGTACCTTAAGAGAGTCAGAATTACTTCTAGTACATTAAGAGAGTCAGAATTACTCCCCGAAACGTTAAGAGAGTCAGAATTACTCCAAGTACCTTAAGGGAACTAGAAAATACTCCCCGTATCTTAGGAGAGAGTCATAATTACTCCCCGTACTTTAAGAGAGTCTGAATTACTCCCAGTACGTTAAAGGAGTCGGAATTACACCCAGTACTTTAAGTGAGTCAGAATTACTCCCAGTACGTCAAGAGAGTCTGAATTACTCCCCGTACCTAAAGAGAGTCAGAATTACTCCCCGTACTTTAAGAAAGTCAGAATTACTCCCCAAAACTTTAAGAGAGTCAGAATTACTCCCCGAAACCTTACAACAGTCAGAATTACTCCCCGTACGTTTAAAGAGTCAGAATTACTCCCAGTACTTTAATAGAGTCAGAATTACTCCCCGTACCTTAAGAGAGTCAGAATTAATCCCCGTATCTTAGGAGAGAGTCATAATTACTACCCGTTCTTTAAGAGAGTCAGAATTACTCCCCGTACCTTAAGAGAGTCAGAATTACTTCCAGTACCTTAAGAAAGTCAGAATTACTCCCCGTACGTTAAGAGAGTCACAATTACTCCCCGTACTTTAAGAGTGTCATAATTACTCCCACTACTTTAAGAGAGTCAGATTTACTCCCAGTACCTTAAGAGAGTCAGTATTATTCCCCGTTCTTTAAGAGAGTCAGAATTACTCCCCGTACCTTAAGAGAGTAAGAATTTCTCCCCGTACCTTAAGAGAGTCAGAACTACTTCCAGTACCTTAAAAGAGTCAGAATTAGTCCCCGTACGTTAAGAGAGTCAGAATTACTCCCCGTACGTGAAGAGAGTCAAAATTACTCCCCGTACTTTAAGTGAGTCAGAATTACTCCCAGTACATTAAGAGAGTCAGAATTACTCCCTGTACTTTAAGGGGAGTCAGAATTACTCCCAGTACTTTAAGGGAATCAGAATTACTCCCCGTACGTTAAGAGAGTCAGAATTACTTCCAGTACGTTTAGAGAGTCAGAATTACTCCAAGTACCTTAAGGGAACTAGAAATACTCCCCGTATCTTAGGAGAGAGTCATAATTACTCCCCGTACTTTAAGAGAGTCAGAATTACTCCCAGTACGTTAACGGAGTCGGAATTACACCCAGTACTTTAAGAGAGTCAGAATTACTCCCATTACGTTAAGAGAGTCTGAATTACTCCCCGTACCTAAAGAGAGTCAGAATTACTCCCCGTACTTTAAGAAAGTCAGAATTACACCCACAACTATAAGTGAGTCAGAATTACTCCCCGAAACCTTACAACAGTCAGAATTACTCCCCGTACGTTAAGAGAGTCAGAATTACTCTCAGTACTTTAATAGAGTCAGAATCACTCCCAGTACCTTAAGGGAGTCAGAAATACTTTCCGTACCGTAAGGGAGTCAGATTTACTCCCAGTACGTTTAGAGAGTCAGAAATACTCAGAGCACTTTAATAGAGTCAGAATTATTCCTAGTACGTTAAGAGAGTCAGAATTACTCCCCGTACTTTAAGTGAGTCAGAATTACTCCCCGTACTATAAGAGAGTCAGAAATACTCCCAGTACTTTAAGATAGTCGGAATTATTCCCAGTACCTTAGGCGAGTCAGAATTACTCCCCGTACTTTAAGAGAGTCAGAATTACTCCCCGTACTATAAGAGAGTCAGAAATACTCCCAGTACTTTAAGATAGTCGGAATTATTCCCAGTACCTTAGGCGTGTCAGAATTACTCCCAGTACCTTAAGGGAGTCAGAATTACTCCCAGTACGTTTAGAGAGACAGAATTACTCACAGCACTTTAATAGAGTCAGAATTTATCCCAGTACGTTAAGAGAGTCAGAATTACTCCCCGTACTTTAAGAGAGTCAGAATTACTCCCCGTACTATAAGAGAGTCAGAAATACTCCTAGTACTTTAAGATAGTCGGAATTACTCCCCGTACCTTAAGAGAGTCAGAATTACTTCTAGTACATTAAGAGAGTCAGAATTACTCCCCGAAACGTTAAGAGAGTCAGAATTACTCCCCGTACTATAAGAGAGTCAGAAATACTCCCCGTACTTTAAGAGAGTCAGAATTAATCCCCGTACCTTAAGAGAGTCAGAATTACTTCTAGTACATTAAGAGAGTCAGAATTACTCCCCGAAACGTTAAGAGAGTCAGACATACTCCCAGTACCATAAGGGAGTCAGAAATACTCCCCGTACCTTAAGAGAGTCAGAAGTACTCCACGTACTTTAAGACAGTCAAAATTACTCCCAGTACGTTTAGAGAGTCAGAATTTCTCACCGTACTTTAAGAGAGTCAGAATTACTCCCAGTACTTTAAAAGAGTCAGAATTACTCCCCGTACCTTAAGAGAGACAGAATTACTCCCCGTACTTTAAGAGATTCAGAATTACTCCCAGTACCTTAAGAGAGTCAGCATTACTCCCCGTACTTTAAAAGAGTCATTATTACTCCTCGTACTTTAAGAGAGTCAGAATTACTCTCCGTACTTTAAAAAAGTCAGAACTACTCCCCGAAACCTTATGAGAGTCAGAATTACTCCTCGTACCTTAAGAGAGTGAGAATTACTCCTAGTACGTTAAGATAGTCATAATTACTCCCCGTACGTTAAGAGAGTCAGAATTACTCCCAGTACTTAAATAAGTCAGAATTACTCCCCGAAACCTTATGAGAGTCAGAATTACTCCCCGTACCTTAAGAGAGTGAGAATTACTCCTAGTACTTTTAGAGAGTCAGAATTACTCCCCGTACTTTAAGAGAGTCAGAATTACTCCCAGTACTTTAAGAGAGTCAGAATTACTCTCAGTACCTTAGGAGAGACAGAAATTCTCTCCGTACTATAAGAGAGTCAGAATTATTCCCAGTACATTAAGAGAGTCAGAATCACTCTTCGAAACCTTAAGAGAGTCAGATATACTCCCGGTACTTTAAGAGAGTCCGAATTAATCCCCGTACTTTAAGAGAGTCTGAATTACTCCCCGTACTTTAAAAGAGTCATTATTACTCCTCGTACTTTAAGAGAGTCAGAATTACTCCCCGTACTTTAAGAGAGTCAGAATTACTCCCCGTACTATAAGAGAGTCAGAAATACTCCTAGTACTTTAAGATAGTCGGAATTACTCCCCGTACCTTAAGAGAGTCAGAATTACTTCTAGTACATTAAGAGAGTCAGAATTACTCCCCGAAACGTTAAGAGAGTCAGAATTACTCCCCGTACTATAAGAGAGTCAGAAATACTCCCCGTACTTTATGAGAGTCAGAATTAATCCCCGTACCTTAAGAGAGCCAGAATTACTTCTAGTACATTAAGAGAGTCAGAATTACTCCCCGAAACGTTAAGAGAGTCAGACATACTCCCAGTACCATAAGGGAGTCAGAAATACTCCCCGTACCTTAAGAGAGTCAGAAGTACTCCACGTACTTTAAGACAGTCAAAATTACTCCCAGTACGTTTAGAGAGTCAGAATTTCTCACCGTACTTTAAGAGAGTCAGAATTACTCCCAGTACTTTAAAAGAGTCAGAATTACTCCCCGTACCTTAAGAGAGACAGAATTACTCCCCGTACTTTAAGAGATTCAGAATTACTCCCAGTACCTTAAGAGAGTCAGCATTACTCCCCGTACTTTAAAAGAGTCATTATTACTCCTCGTACTTTAAGAGAGTCAGAATTACTCTCCGTACTTTAAAAAAGTCAGAACTACTCCCCGAAACCTTATGAGAGTCAGAATTACTCCTCGTACCTTAAGAGAGTGAGAATTACTCCTAGTACGTTAAGATAGTCATAATTACTCCCCGTACGTTAAGAGAGTCAGAATTACTCCCAGTACTTAAATAGAGTCAGAATTACTCCCCGAAACCTTATGAGAGTCAGAATTACTCCCCGTACCTTAAGAGAGTGAGAATTACTCCTAGTACTTTTAGAGAGTCAGAATTACTCCCCGTACTTTAAGAGAGTCAGAATTACTCCCAGTACTTTAAGAGAGTCAGAATTACTCTCAGTACCTTAGGAGAGACAGAAATTCTCTCCGTACTATAAGAGAGTCAGAATTATTCCCAGTACATTAAGAGTGTCAGAATCACTCTTCGAAACCTTAAGAGAGTCAGAATTACTCCCGGTACTTTAAGAGAGTCCGAATTAATCCCCGTACTTTAAGAGAGTCTGAATTACTCCCCGTACTTTAAAAGAGTCATTATTACTCCTCGTACTTTAAGAGAGTCAGAATTACTCCCCGTACTTTAAAAAAGTCAGAACTACTCCCCGAAACCTTATGAGAGTCAGAATTACTCCTCGTACCTTAAGAGAGTGAGAATTACTCCTAGTACGTTAAGATAGTCATAATTACTCCCCGTACGTTAAGAGAGTCAGAATTACTCCCAGTACTTAAATAGAGTCAGAATTACTCCCCGAAACCTTATGAGAGTCAGAATTACTCCCCGTAATTTAAGAGAGTGAGAATTACTCCTAGTACTTTAAGAGAGTCAGAATTACTCCCCGTACTTTAAGAGAGTCAGAATTACTCCCAGTACTTTAAGAGAGTCAGAATTACTCTCAGTACCTTAGGAGAGACAGAAATTCTCTCCGTACTATAAGAGAGTCAGAATTATTCCCAGTACATTAAGAGAGTCAGAATCACTCTTCGAAACCTTAAGAGAGTCAGAATTACTCCCGGTACTTTAAGAGAGTCCGAATTAATCCCCGTACTTTAAGAGAGTCTGAATTACTCCCCGTACTTTACGAGAGTCAGAATTACTTCTAGTACATTAAGAGAGTCAGAATACTCCCCGAAACGTTAAGAGAGTCAGAATTACTCCAAGTACTTTAAGGGGAGTCAGAATTACTCCCAGTACTTTAAGGGAATCAGAATTACTCCCCGTACGTTAAGAGAGTCAGAATTACTTCCAGTACGTTAAGAGAGTCAGAATTACTCCCAGTACTTAAAGTGAGTCAGAATTACTCCCCGTACGTTAAGAGAGTCAGAATTACTTTCATTACGTTAAGAGAGTCAGAACTACGACCCGTACTTTAAGAGAGTCATAACTACTCCCCAAACGTTAAGAGAGTCAGAATTACTCCCCGTAACATTAAGAGAGTCAGAATTACTCCCCGAAACCTTATGAGAGTCAGAATTACTCCCAGTTTTTTAAGAGAGTTAGAATTACCCCTAGAACTTTAAGAGAGTCAGAATTACTTCCCGTACTTTAAGAGAGTCAGAATTACTCCCAGTACCTTAAGGGAGTCAGAAATACTCCCCGTACCTTAAGGGAGTTAGAATTACTCCCCGTTCTTTAAGAGAGTCAGAATTACTCACAGCACTTTAATAGAGTCAGAATTATTCCCAGTACGTTAAGAGAGTCAGAACAACTCCCAGTACTTTAAAAGAGTCAGAATTACTCCCCGTACGTTAAGAGAGTCACAATTACTCCCCGTACTTTAAGAGTGTCATAATTACTCCCACTACTTTAAGAGAGTCAGATTTACTCCCAGTACCTTAAGAGAGTCAGTATTATTCCCCGTTCTTTAAGAGAGTCAGAATTACTCCCCGTACCTTAAGAGAGTAAGAATTTCTCCCCGTACCTTAAGAGAGTCAGAATTACTTCCAGTACCTTAAAAGAGTCAGAATTAGTCCCCGGACGTTAAGAGAGTCAGAATTACTCCCCGTACGTGAAGAGAGTTAGAATTACTCCCCGTACTTTAAGTGAGTCAGAATTACTCCCAGTACATTAAGAGAGTCAGAATTACTCCCTGTACTTTAAGGGGAGTCAGAATTACTCCCAGTACTTTAAGAGAGTCAGAATTACTTCCAGTACCTTAAGAAAGTCAGAATTAGTCCCCGTACGTTAAGAGAGTCAGAATTACTCCCCGTACGTGAAGAGAGTCGGAATTACTCCCCGTACTTTAAGTGAGTCAGAATTACTCCCAGGACGTTAAGAGTGTCAGATTTACTCCCTGTACTTTAAGGGGAGTCAGAATTACTCCCAGTAATTTAGGGGAATCAGAATTACTCCCCGTACGTTAAGAGAGTCAGAATTACTTCTAGTACGTTAAGAAAGTCAGAATTACTCCCAGTACTTTAAGTGAGTCAGAATTACTCCCCGTACGTTAAGAGAGTCAGAATTACTTTCATTACGTTAAGAGAGTCAGAACTACTCCCCGTACTTTAAGAGAGTCATAATTACTCCCCGAACGTTAAGAGAGTCAGAATTACCCCCCGTAACATTAAGAGAGTCAGAATTACTCCCCGAAACCTTAAGAGAGTCAGAATTACTCCCAGTACTTTAAGAGAGTTAGAATTACCCCTAGAACTTTAAGAGAGTCAGAATTACTTCCCGTAATTTAAGAGAGTCAGAATTACTCCCAGTACCTTAAGGGAGTCAGAAATACTCCCCGTACCGTAAGGGAGTCAGAATTACTCCCAGTACGTTTAGAAAGTCAGAATTACTCACAGCACTTTAATAGATTCAGAATTATTCCCAGTACGTTAAGAGAGTCAGAATTACTCCCCGTACTTTAAGAGAGTCAGAATTACTCCCCGTACTATAAGAGAGTCAGAAATACTCCCAGTACTTTAAGATAGTCGGAATTACTCCCAGTACCTTAGGCGAGTCAGAATTACTCCCCGTACTTTAAGAGAGTCAGAATTAATCCCCGTACCTTAAGAGAGTCAGAATAACTTCTAGTACATTAAGAGAGTCAGAATTACTCCCCGAAACGTTAAAAAAATCAGAATTACTCCCAGTACCTTAAGGGAGTCAGAAATACTCCCCGTACCTTAAGAGAGTCAGAAGTACTCCACGTATTTTAAGAGAGTCAAAATTACTCCCAGTACGTTTAGAGAGTCAGAATTTCTCACCGTACTTTAAGAGAGTCAGAATTACTCCCAGTACGTTAAGAGAGTCAGAATAACTCTCCGAAACCTTATGAGAGTCAGAACTACTCCCAGTACTTTAAGAAGGTCAGAATTATTCCCAGTACTTTAAGAGAGTCAGAATTACTCCCAGTACTTTAAGAGAGTCAGAACTACTCCCAGTACTTTAAAAGAGTCAGAATTACTCCCCGTACTTTAAGAGAGTCAGAATTACTCCAAGTACATAAGAGAGTCAGAATTACTCCCCGTACCTTAAGAGAGTCAGAATTACTCCCAGTACCTGAAGAGAGTCAGTATTATTCCCCGTACTTTAAGAAAGTCAGAAGTACTCCCCGTACCTTGAGAGAGTAAGAATTTCTCCCCGTACCTTAAGAGAGTCAGAAATACTTCCAGTACCTTAAAAGAGTCAGAATTAGTCCCCGTACGTTAAGAGAGTCAGAATTACTCCACGTACGTGAAGAGAGTCAAAATTACTCCTTGTACTTTAAGTGAGTCAGAATTGCTCCCAGTACCTTAAGAGAGTCAGATTTACTCCCTGTACTTTAAGGGCAGTCAGAATTACTCTTAGTACTTTAAGGGAATCAGAAGTACTCCCCGTACGTTAAGAGAGTCAGAATTACTTCCAGTACGTTAAGAAAGTCAGAATTACTCCCAGTACTTTAAGTGAGTCAGAATTACTCCCCGTACGTTAAGAGAGTCAGAATTACTTTCATTACGTTAAGAGAGTCAGAATTACTCCCCGTACTTTAAGAGAGTCATAATTACTCTTCGAACGTTAAGAGAGTCAGAATTACTCCCCGTAACATTAAGAGAGTCAGAATTACTCCCCGAAACCTTAAGAGAGTCAGAATTACTCCCAGTACTTTAAGAGAGTTAGAATAACCCCTAGAACTTTAAGAGAGTCAGAATTACTTCCCGTACTTTAAGAGAGTCAGAATCACTCCCAGTACCTTAAGGGAGTCAGAAATACTTTCCGTACCGTAAGGGAGTCAGATTTACTCCCAGTACGTTTAGAGAGTCAGAATTACTCACAGCACTTTAATAGAGTCAGAATTATTCCTAGTACGTTAAGAGAGTCAGAATTACTCCCCGTACTTTAAGAGACTCAGAATTACTCCCAGTACCTTAAGGGAGTCAGAATTACTCCCAGTACGTTTAGAGAGACAGAATTACTCACAGCACTTTAATAGAGTCAGAATTTATCCCAGTACGTTAAGAGAGTCAGAATTACTCCCCGTACTTTAAGAGAGTCAGAATTACTCCCCGTACTATAAGAGAGTCAGAAATACTCCCAGTACTTTAAGATAGTCGGAATTACTCCCCGTACCTTAAGAGAGTCAGAATTACTTCTAGTACATTAAGAGAGTCAGAATTACTCCCCGAAACGTTAAGAGAGTCAGAATTACTCCCCGTACTATAAGAGAGTCAGAAATACTCCCCGTACTTTAAGAGAGTCAGAATTAATCCCCGTACCTTAAGAGAGTCAGAATTACTTCTAGTACATTAAGAGAGTCAGAATTACTCCCCGAAACGTTAAGAGAGTCAGACATACTCCCAGTACCATAAGGGAGTCAGAAATACTCCCCGTACCTTAAGAGAGTCAGAAGTACTCCACGTACTTTAAGACAGTCAAAATTACTCCCAGTACGTTTAGAGAGTCAGAATTTCTCACCGTAATTTAAGAGAGTCAGAATTACTCCCAGTACTTTAAAAGAGTCAGAATTACTCCCCGTACCTTAAGAGAGACAGAATTACTCCCCGTACTTTAAGAGATTCAGAATTACTCCCAGTACCTTAAGAGAGTCAGCATTACTCCCCGTACTTTAAAAGAGTCATTATTACTCCTCGTACTTTAAGAGAGTCAGAATTACTCCCCGTACTTTAAAAAAGTCAGAACTACTCCCCGAAACCTTATGAGAGTCAGAATTACTCCTCGTACCTTAAGAGAGTGAGAATTACTCCTAGTACGTTAAGATAGTCATAATTACTCCCCGTACGTTAAGAGAGTCAGAATTACTCCCAGTACTTAAATAGAGTCAGAATTACTCCCCGAAACCTTATGAGAGTCAGAATTACTCCCCGTACCTTAAGAGAGTGAGAATTACTCCTATTACTTTAAGAGAGTCAGAATTACTCCCCGTACTTTAAGAGAGTCAGAATTACTCCCAGTACTTTAAGAGAGTCAGAATTACTCTCAGTACCTTAGGAGAGACAGAAATTCTCTCCGTACTATAAGAGAGTCAGAATTATTCCCAGTACATTAAGAGAGTCTGTATCACTCTTCGAAACCTTAAGAGAGTCAGAATTACTCCCGGTACTTTAAGAGAGTCCGAATTAATCCCCGTACTTTAAGAGAGTCTGAATTACTCCCTGTACTTTAAAAGAGTCATTATTACTCCTCGTACTTTAAGAGAGTCAGAATTACTCCCCGTACTTTAAAAAAGTCAGAACTACTCCCCGAAACCTTATGAGAGTCAGAATTACTCCTCGTACCTTAAGAGAGTGAGAATTACTCCTAGTACGTTAAGAGAGTCATAATTACTCCCCGTACGTTAAGAGAGTCAGAATTACTCCCAGTACTTAAATAGAGTCAGAATTACTCCCCGAAACCTTATGAGAGTCAGAATTACTCCTCGTACCTTAAGAGAGTGAGAATTACTCCTAGTACGTTAAGATAGTCATAATTACTCCCCGTACGTTAAGAGAGTCAGAATTACTCCCAGTACTTAAATAGAGTCAGAATTACTCCCCGAAACCTTATGAGAGTCAGAAATACTCCCCGTACCTTAAGAGAGTGAGAATTACTCCTAGTACTTTAAGAGAGTCAGAATTACTCCCCGTACTTTAAGAGAGTCAGAATTACTCCTAGTACTTTAAGAGAGTCAGAATTACTCTCAGTACCTTAGGAGAGACAGAAATTCTCTCCGTACTATAAGAGAGTCAGAATTATTCCCAGTACATTAAGAGAGTCAGAATCACTCTTCGAAACCTTAAGAGAGTCAGAATTACTCCCGGTACTTAAAGAGAGTCCGAATTAATCCCCGTACTTTAAGAGAGTCTGAATTACTCCCCGTACTTTACGAGAGTCAGAATTACTTCTAGTACATTAAGAGAGTCAGAATACTCCCCGAAACGTTAAGAGAGTCAGAATTACTCCAAGTACTTTAAGGGGAGTCAGAATTACTCCCAGTACTTTAAGGGAATCAGAATTACTCCCCGTACGTAAAGAGAGTCAGAATTACTTCCAGTACGTTAAGAGAGTCAGAATTACTCCCAGTACTTAAAGTGAGTCAGAATTACTCCCCGTACGTTAAGAGAGTCAGAATTACTTTCATTACGTTAAGAGAGTCAGAACTACAACCCGTACTTTAAGAGAGTCATAACTACTCTCCAAACGTTAAGAGAGTCAGAATTACTCCCCGTAACATTAAGAGAGTCAGAATTACTCCCCGAAACCTTAAGAGAGTCAGAATTACTCCCAGTACTTTAAGAGAGTTAGAATTACCCCTAGAAATTTAAGAGAGTCAGAATTACTTCCCGTACTTTAAGAGAGTCAGAATTACTCCCAGTACCTTAAGGGAGTCAGAAATACTCCCCGTACCTTAAGGGAGTCAGAATTACTCCCCGTTCTTTAAGAGAGTCAGAATTACTCACAGCACTTTAATAGAGTCAGAATTATTCCCAGTACGTTAAGAGAGTCAGAACAACTCCCCGAAACCTTAAGAGAGTCAGAATTACTCCCAGTACTTTAAGAAGGTCAAAATTACTCCCAGTACTTTAAGAGAGTCAGAATTACTCCCCGTACCTTAAGAGAGTCAAAATTACTCCCAGTACCTTAAGAGAGTCAGAATTACTCCCCGTACTTTAAGAGAGTTAGAATTACTCCCAGCAATTTAAGAGAGTCAGAATTACTCCCCGTACGTTAAGAGAGTCAGAATTACTACCTCTATTTATAAGATTCAGAATTACTCCCACTACCTTAAGAGAGTCAGAATTACTTCCCGTACTTTAAGAGAGTCAGAATTACTCCCAGTACTTTAAGAGAGTCAGACTTACTTCCCGTACGTTAAGAGAGTCAGAATTACTCGCTGTACTTTAAGAGAGTCAGAATTAGTCCCCGTACCTTAAGAGAGTCAGAAATTCTCCCCGTACTTTAAGAGAGTCAGAATTACTCCCAGTACTTTAAGAAGGTCAGAATTACTCCCAGTACTTTAAGAGAGTCAGAATTACTCCCCGTACCTTAAGAGAGTCAAAATTACTCCCAGTACCTTAAGAGAGTCAGAATTACTCCCCGTAAATTAAGAGAGTCAGAATTACTCCCTGCACTTTAAGAGAGTCAGAATTACTCCCCGTACTTTAAGAGAGTTAGAATTACCCCTAGAGTCAGAATTACTCCCCGTAATTTAAGAGATTCAGAATTACTCCCACTACCTTCAGAGAGTCAGAATTACTTCCCGTACTTTAAGAGAGTCAGAATTACTCCCAGTACTTTAAGAGAGGCAGAATTACTCCCAGTACATTAAGAGAGTCAGAATTACTCCCTGCACTTTAAGAGAGTCAGAATTACTTCCCGTACGTCAAGAGAGTCAGAATTACTCGCTGTACTTTAAGAGAGTCAGAATTAGTCCCAGTACTTTAAGAAGGTCAGAATTACTCCCAGTACTTTAAGAGAGTCAGAATTACTCCCAGTACTTTAAAAGAGTCAGAATTACTCCCCGTACCTTAAGAGAGACAGAATTACTCCCCGTACTTTAAGAGATTCAGAATTACTCCCAGTACCTTAAGAGAGTCAGCATTACTCCCCGTACTTTAAAAGAGTCATTATTACTCCTCGTACTTTAAGAGAGTCAGAATTACTCCCCGTACTTTAAAAAAGTCAGAACTACTCCCCGAAACCTTATGAGAGTCAGAATTACTCCTCGTACCTTAAGAGAGTGAGAATTACTACTAGTACGTTAAGATAGTCATAATTACTCCCCGTACGTTAAGAGAGTCAGAATTACTCCCAGTACTTAAATAGAGTCAGAATTACTCCCCGAAACCTTATGAGAGTCAGAATTACTCCCCGTACCTTAAGAGAGTGAGAATTACTCCTAGTACTTTAAGAGAGTCAGAATTACTCCCCGTACTTTAAGAGAGTCAGAATTACTCCCAGTACTTTACGAGAGTCAGAATTACTCTCAGTACCTTAGGAGAGACAGAAATTCTCTCCGTACTATAAGAGAGTCAGAATTATTCCCAGTACATTAAGAGAGTCTGTATCACTCTTCGAAACCTTAAGAGAGTCGGAATTACTCCCGGTACTTTAAGAGAGTCCGAATTAATCCCCTTACTTTAAGAGAGTCTGAATTACTCCCCGTACCTTAAAAGAGTCATTATTACTCCTCGTACTTTAAGAGAGTCAGAATTACTCCCCGTACTTTAAAAAAGTCAGAACTACTCCCCGAAACCTTATGAGAGTCAGAATTACTCCTCGTACCTTAAGAGAGTGAGAATTACTCCTAGTACGTTAAGATAGTCATAATTACTCCCCGTACGTTAAGAGAGTCAGAATTACTCCCAGTACTTAAATAGAGTCAGAATTACTCCCCGAAACCTTATGAGAGTCAGAATTACTCCCCGTACCTTAAGAGAGTGAGAATTACTCCTAGTACTTTAAGAGAGTCAGAATTACTCCCCGTACTTTAATAGAGTCAGAATTACTCCTAGTACTTTAAGAGAGTCAGAATTACTCTCAGTACCTTAGGAGAGACAGAAATTCTCTCCGTACTATAAGAGAGTCAGAATTATTCCCAGTACATTAAGAGAGTCAGAATCACTCTTCGAAACCTTAAGAGAGTCAGAATTACTCCCGGTACTTTAAGAGAGTCCGAATTAATCCCCGTACTTTAAGAGAGTCTGAATTACTCCCCGTACTTTACGAGAGTCAGAATTACTTCTAGTACATTAAGAGAGTCAGAATACTCCCCGAAACGGTTAGAGAGTCAGAATTACTCCAAGTACTTTAAGGGGATTCAGAATTACTCCCTGTACTTTAAGGGAATCAGAATTACTCCCCGTACGTTAAGAGAGTCAGAATTACTTCCAGTACGTTAAGAGAGTCAGAATTACTCCCAGTACTTAAAGTGAGTCAGAATTACTCCCCGTACGTTAAGAGAGTCAGAATTACTTTCATTACGTTAAGAGAGTCAGAACTACGACTCGTACTTTAAGAGAGTCATAACTACTCCCCAAACGTTAAGAGAGTCAGAATTACTCCCCGTAACATTAAGAGAGTCAGAATTACTCCCCGAAACCTTAAGAGAGTCAGAATTACTCCCAGTACTTTAAGAGAGTTAGAATTACCCCTAGAACTTTACGAGAGTCAGAATTACTTCCCGTACTTTAAGAGAGTCAGAATTACTCCCAGTACCTTAAGGGAGTCAGAAATACTCCCCGTACCTTAAGGGAGTCAGAATTACTCCCCGTTCTTTAAGAGAGTCAGAATTACTCACAGCACTTTAATAGAGTCAGAATTATTCCCAGTACGTTAAGAGAGTCAGAACAACTCCCCGAAACCTTAAGAGTGTCAGAATTACTCCCAGTACTTTAAGAAGGTCAGAATTACTCCCAGTACTTTAAGAGAGTCAGAATTACTTCCCGTACCTTAAGAGAGTCAAAAGTACTCCCAGTACCTTAAGAGAGTCAGAATTACTCCCCGTACTTTAAGAGAGTTAGAATTACTCCCAGCACTTTAAGAGAGTCAGAATTACTCCCCGTACGTTAAGAGAGTCAGAATTACTACCCCTATTTATAAGATTCAGAATTACTCCCACTACCTTAAGAGAGTCAGAATTACTTCCCGTACTTTAAGAGAGTCAGAATTACTCCCAGTACTTTAAGAGAGTCAGACTTACTTCCCGTACGTTAAGAGAGTCAGAATTACTCGCTGTACTTTAAGAGAGTCAGAATTAGTCCCCGTACCTTAAGAGAGTCAGAAATTCTCCCCGTACTTTAAGAGAGTCAGAATTACTCCCAGTACTTTAAGAAGGTCAGAATTACTCCCAGTACTTTAAGAGAGTCAGAATTACTCCCCGTACCTTAAGAGAGTCAAAATTACTCCCAGTACCTTAAGAGAGTCAGAATTACTCCCCGTAAATTAAGAGAGTCAGAATTACTCCCTGCACTTTAAGAGAGTCAGAATTACTCCCCGTACTTTAAGAGAGTTAGAATTACCCCTAGAGTCAGAATTACTCCCCGTAATTTAAGAGATTCAGAATTACTCCCACTACCTTCAGAGAGTCAGAATTACTTCCCGTACTTTAAGAGAGTCAGAATTACTCCCAGTACTTTAAGAGAGGCAGAATTACTCCCAGTACATTAAGAGAGTCAGAATTACTCCCTGCACTTTAAGAGAGTCAGAATTACTTCCCGTACGTCAAGAGAGTCAGAATTACTCGCTGTACTTTAAGAGAGTCAGAATTAGTCCCCGTACCTTAAGAGAGTCAGAAGTTCTCCCCGTACTATAAGAGAGCCAGAAATATTCCCAGTACTTTAAGATAGTCGGAATTACTCCCAGTACCTTAAAAGAGTCAGAATTACTCCCCGTACTTTAAGAGAGTCAGAATTTTTCCCAGTACATTAAGAGAGTCAGAATTACTCTTCGAAACATTAAGAGAGTTAGAATTACTCCCCGTACTTTAAGAGAGTCAGAATTAATCCCCGTACCTTAAGAGAGTCAGAATTACTTCTAGTACATTAAGAGAGACAGAATTACTCCCCGAAACGTTAAGAGAGTCAGAATTACTCCAAGTACCTTAAGGGAACTAGAAATTACTCCCCGTATCTTAGGAGAGAGTCATAATTACTCCCCGTACTTTAAGAGAGTCTGAATTACTCCCAGTACGTTAAAGGAGTCGGAATTACACCCAGTACTTTAAGTGAGTCAGAATTACTCCCAGTACGTTAAGAGAGTCTGAATTACTCCCCGTACCTAAAGAGAGTCAGAATTACTCCCCGTACTTTAAGAAAGTCAGAATTACTCCCCAAAACTTTAAGAGAGTCAGAATTACTCCCCGAAACCTTACAACAGTCAGAATTACTCCCCGTCCGTTAAGATAGTCAGAATTACTCTCAGTACTTTAATAGAGTCAGAATTACTCCCCGTACCTTAAGAGAGTCAGAATTAATCCCCGTATCTTAGGAGAGAGTCATAATTACTACCCGTTCTTTAAGAGAGTCAGAATTACTCCCCGTACCTTAAGAGAGTCAGAATTACTTCCAGTACCTTAAGAAAGTCAGAATTACTCCCCGTACGTTAAGAGAGTCACAATTACTCCCCGTACTTTAAGAGTGTCATAATTACTCCCACTACTTTAAGAGAGTCAGATTTACTCCCAGTACCTTAAGAGAGTCAGTATTATTCCCCGTTCTTTAAGAGAGTCAGAATTACTCCCCGTACCTTAAGAGAGTAAGAATTTCTCCCCGTACCTTAAGAGAGTCAGAACTACTTCCAGTACCTTAAAAGAGTCAGAATTAGTCCCCGTACGTTAAGAGAGTCAGAATTACTCCCCGTACGTGAAGAGAGTCAAAATTACTCCCCGTACTTTAAGTGAGTCAGAATTACTCCCAGTACATTAAGAGAGTCAGAATTACTCCCTGTACTTTAAGGGGAGTCAGAATTACTCCCAGTACTTTAAGGGAATCAGAATTACTCCCCGTACGTTAAGAGAGTCAGAATTACTTCCAGTACGTTTAGAGAGTCAGAATTACTCCAAGTACCTTAAGGGAACTAGAAATACTCCCCGTATCTTAGGAGAGAGTCATAATTACTCCCCGTACTTTAAGAGAGTCAGAATTACTCCCAGTACGTTAACGGAGTCGGAATTACACCCAGTACTTTAAGAGAGTCAGAATTACTCCCATTACGTTAAGAGAGTCTGAATTACTCCCCGTACCTAAAGAGAGTCAGAATTACTCCCCGTACTTTAAGAAAGTCAGAATTACACCCACAACTATAAGTGAGTCAGAATTACTCCCCGAAACCTTACAACAGTCAGAATTACTCCCCGTACGTTAAGAGAGTCAGAATTACTCTCAGTACTTTAATAGAGTCAGAATTACTCCCCGTACCTAAAGAGAGTCAGAATTAATCCCCGTATCTTAGGAGAGAGTCATAATTACTACCCAAACTTTAAGAGAGTCAGAATTACTCCCCGTACCTTAAGAGAGTCAGAATAACTTCCAGTACCTTAAGAAAGTCAGAATTACTCCCCTTACGTTAAGAGAGTCACAATTGCTCTCCGTACTTTAAGAGTGTCATAATTACTCCCAGTACTTTAAGAGAGTCAGAATACTCCCAGTACCTTAAGAGAGTCAGTATTATTCCCCGTTCTTTAGGAGAGTCAGAATTACTCCCCGTACCTTAAGAGAGTAAGAATTTCTCCCCGTACCTTAAGAGAGTTAGAATTACTTACAGTACCTTAAAAGAGTCAGAATTAGTCCCTGTACGTTAAGAGAGTCAGAATTACTCCCCGTACGTGAAGAGAGTCAGAATTACTTTCCGTACTTTAAGTGAGTCAGAATTACTCCCAGTACCTTAAGAGAGTCAGAATTACTCCCTGTACTTTAAGGGGAGTCAGAATTACTCCCAGTACTTTAAGGGAATCAGAATTACTCCCCGTACGTTAATTGATTCAGAATTACTTCCAGTACGTTAAGAGAGTCAGAATTACTCCCAGTACTTAAAGTGAGTCAGAATTACTCTCCGTACGTTAAGAGAGTAAGAATTACTTTCATTACGTTAAGAGAGTCAGAACTACTACCCGTAGTTTAAGAGTGTCATATTTACTCCCCAAACGTGAAGAGAGTCAGAATTACTCCCCGTTACATTAAGAGAGTCAGAATTACTACCCGAAACCTTAAGAGAGTCAGAATTACTCCCAGTACTTTAAGAGAGTTAGAATTACCCCTAGAACTTTAAGAGAGTCAGAATTACTTCCCGTACTTTAAGAGAGTCAGAATTACTCCCAGTACCTTAAGGGAGTCAGAAATACTCCCCGTACTTTTAGAGAGTCAGAATTACTCCCCGTACTATAAGAGATTCAGAACTACTCCCACTTCCTTAAGAGAGTCAGAATTACTCCCCGAAACCTTAAGAGAGTCAGAATTATTCCCCGTACCTTAAGAGAGTCAGAATTACTTCTAGTACATTAAGAGAGTCAGAATTACTCCCCGAAACGTTAAGAGAGTCAGAATTACTCCCAGTACCTTAAGGGAGTCAGAAATACTGCAGGTACCTTAAGAGAGTCAGAAGTACTCCACGTACTTTAAGAGAGTCAGAATTACTCCCAGTACCTTTAGAGAGACAGAATTTCTCCCCGTTCTTTAAGAGAGTCAGAATTACTCCCCGTACCTTAAGAGAGTCAGAATAACTCCCCGAAACCTTAAGAGAGTCAGAATTACTCCCAGTACTTTAAGAGAGTCACAATTACTCCCCGTACCTTAAGAGAGTCAGAATTACTCCCAGTACATAAGAGAGTCAGCATTACTCCCCGTACGTAAGAGAGTCAGAATTACTCGCCGTACGTTAAGAGAGTCAGAATTACTCCCCATACTTTAAGAGAGTCAGAATTACTCCCAGTACATTAAGAGAGTCAGAAATACTCCCAGTACCTTAAGAGAGTCAGAATTACTCCCTGTACTTTAAGAGAGACAGAATTACTTCTAGTATATTAAGAGAGTCAGAATTACTCCCCGAAACGTTAAGAGAGTCAGAATTACTCCCAGTACCTTAAGGGAGTCCGAAATACTTCCCGGACCTTAAGAGAGTCAGATGTACTCCCCGTACTTTAAGAGAGACAGAATTACTCCCAGTACTTTAAGAGAGTCAGAATTACTCATAGTACCTTAAGAGAGTCAGAATTACTCCCCGTACGTTAAGAGAGTCAGAATTACTCGCCGTACTTTAAGAGAGTCAGAATTAGTCCCCGTACCTTAAGAGAGTCAGAAATTCTCGTACTTTAAGAGAGTCAGAATTACTCCTAATACTTTAAGAGAGTCAGAATTACTCCCCGTACATTAAGAGAGTCAGAATTACTCCCCGTACTTTAAGAGAGTCAGAATTACTCCCATTACTTTAAGAGAGTCAGAATTACTCCCAGTACTTTAAGAGAGTCAGAATTACTCCCCGTACCTAAAAGGACGGTGGAACTACTGTTGGATGCTGCACAGAGAATAGCCACATGCGGCGCACAAGGGAAAAAGCTCGAAACGAACCTTTATAAATAAAGATGATTTATAAAACTATTTCTATATTTTATTTTTATAACATTAAAACAAATGAGAAAACATGACGTGATATATATATTTATTTACATATATACTATTTTCCTATATGTATTGCTGGTTTTGCAAAGATTTTCATTTCCACTTTGGGGGAAAACCTTAGATGATGAAGCATGGAATATTTGAATTTAGCGCTTCAAAAACTGTAGATGGCACCCAAAATCGGTACAAAAAAACACTATCAATTTGCAGGCATGTGTTATACGTGAATTAGACTGTATATGGTGTTGTACTGTGGCCTTGTAATAAGTCAGAAATCTTTGCAACCCGTAACATTTATGGAGTTTGATTGCAATGCGGCAGCTTCCAGATGATATTAATAGCCATAAGAACTCATTGATGTCGCTTCCTCCCTCATACAGTCGTTACCGAGTCCTCATTTGGATGGACAGATACCTGGTTCGTGTGTTTCATGTCTCTCGGTGTATCTCATATCTGAGTAACGTGAACGCACTCTCACGGGCTAATGTATTTAGCTTTCAAATTTAGTTCTTATCTTATAATAGCGAAAGTAATCATAGTCCTTGAAAAGAATCAAGAGCAACAACAAAATCGTTTGACCCCGTGGGCAGAACAAAGCAGGAATATGCCAGGAAAAGCCTTTATTCCACTTTTCGAAGATTTAGTATCAAAAGTAGACTATTTTCAAATGAAATTGGAAATGAGGCTCCTATTATTGGGGTTGCATAGGAAGAGTTTGGTGAGCTGGGACTGCGTCGTATTGACTGTGTGCTGGGCGTTTAAGGGCCGAGGCCGTTATTATCCCTCGAGCAAGCACAACTCCCGCCACGCGACCTGTGTCAATGTTTGCCATCCCCCTAGTGACAGCTCGTCAAACCGTCATTAAAGCTACCATGTAATATTGCTAATGGATGCAAAACGCAAATATTAAACGTTCAAACCTTAATCAAAATACACTCCCTCGAAAATATCTTCATCCCCAAGTGAGAGTTAGAGAAGGGTGGCGAGGGATGACGCTCGATGAATGGAGTCAATCCTAAGAGAGCGTTGCAAGGAAACTCGAAAACAAAGTCGGGTTAAACTTATTGTTTACATCGTTATAGTTGTTCCTATTCATAAGCGTTAGTGCTCAGTTCTGCTTAAGACTCAATTTGAAAACAATTGTATTGTAGACCTCCTGTCGTGTAGGGGTCAACGTTTCTGCCTCGCATCACAGAGGTCCCGGGTTCGAATTCCGGCGAGGGCATGGACGTTTGTGTGCGTGTGAGAAACTATCGTCAAATCAGTCTCCTGACAAGGCAAAATGAGCTCCCATAATAAGTCGCTAATAACCTGGGCTGTTGATGAGTCTGTAAATAAATCAATATAAAAAAAAGTATTGTAAGGAACGTATAGAACCACGAACAAAAATAGGTAACTGACGACTATTCGTTATCGAAATATATTTTATGAAAATTTCAGCCATGTATGAGCTTCAGGGACCGAATATTTCTGGCATAACGCTTCACGTGATATTTATCACGTTTATTGATGGATTCAACATAAAGTTGATGTGTCAGACAAATGAAGTATCTTCTGTGAAACTGAAGACTGTTTCACAATAAGAATCAGTCCATAAATTCACAACTTGTTTTTCATTTGATTTAATTTATTTTATTCCATTCGTCCTCGTATGAGGAAATGGGAGACGTCAATACATAAAATTTCAATATAAGAATTGAATGGTACAATTATAAATAATTAGAAGGTAACATAAAAATACTAAAATTCGGGAACACAAATTTCCCTGTCTAATATATAAATAATATGAATAATAACAAAAATAACAATTCTTTAACTATACTAAGGGTATAATATAATATTTACAGTTCTAATAAAAATATTCAATATCTACTAGTAAATAAATAATGATTCGAGAATGAACTGTCATGAAATATAAAATTTACACATCACTCAAAAATAAACACAAAACTTGACACACGCACACTAGGAGGAAACACAAACGACGGACAAGTCACTTCACGAAACAGAGGGACGAGGAATCTGCAAACTCCAGGCCGTACATGAAAAAAACAAACAAAAGAGCAGAAAAGACCAACAGAGACTAAGCAAGTTATGAAATAAGCAACACATTTAAAACTGTTGCAGTTTATTTTAAAAAATTAATTATTTGGGGAACGGTCAAGAAACCCCTGAAGTGAGTAAAACACCGACACCTTTCAGTAGAATATTTTTACATTGAATCCCAAAACTCTTGTAGTTATTATTGTTCTTTACATCTGGATGAAGACTATTGTATAAAACTTTCTCTGAATGGTGAATATTTCTCTGGTAGGGAAGAGTTAATATTCGCGACTTTTGTTTCCTGTTTAAAAACTGAGACATGATGACAATATAGAGACACGGATAAGAATATAAGTGATTAATATTATATAATCAAACAGTAGAATCAAACTCAAAATAATTGCTAAATCCATCGAAAGTTTGTTTAAACTAAACTTATTATATAATTGAAATTTTGGGGCATCAGATAAATCCCTCTCTTGTTTTTCAAATCATTCCATAACAACTTAGATAAAAATTAGTCGTATAAAAAGCACATCGTCAATTTTTACGATATTTACTAATTCTCATCATACAAATATAAAATTAAAATTATGTGATATTCATAATAGTTTATATGGGATGGATAGGAGTGAGAGGTTACCTGACAGTGAAGATGGGGTGCCATGCAGTAATTTAAATTTTTGAGATGTTATCGTTCTTCATGTTAGTCGAGTGCAGTGTGTTGAATTTAATAGCACAAAATTCGGCAGTTGTTTGGTTTATTTTTACATTTTTGATTGAATGTTAGAGAAGAATGCTCTTCACTAGACAAAGTTATTTTAGAATAGGGTTGTCTAACACTTAAATACATTTTGCTTACTAACGCTCAATATGACTTCAGGAGGGAATATTGAACAGGCCATTTTCTCTGTCACCCAAATAATATTAGAATATATTAAAAAAAGCAGTATCCATTAGGAATCTTCTGTGATCTTTACAAAGCTTTTGATTAAGTTGGCTATTCTATTCTACTGGAGAAATTAATGTACTGTATTAATGAAATATTGAACCCATTCCTGGTTCACTTCATACTTTAGCATCAGGAAACAAAGAACATTAAAGGATGCATGCACATTCTGGTAAAACTTTTAATTCTGAGTAGAGAAAAATAAAGACAGGGGCTCCACAAGGCTCTATTCTGGGACCATTCCTCTTTGTAATACACAAAAATGACTTGTCAAAACCTATTATTTCTTTTTCTGAAGTTTTTATGTTTTCTGACGACATGATCATTTTAATAAATGATAAAGACGAAACATTAGAAGAGTAGCCAATGATGTAATCAATCATCTCATACACTGGTTTTCAGTTAATTGGATTATTTCCTTCAAGGAAAGATCAATTAATTGTAAAAAATACATTTTATGCAATTTTAAGCCAAAAATGTGGCATTTAACTCTATAGAGAAAGGATAATAAAATTTGCGAAGTTCTTAGGATTATCTGTTTATAGTAAATTAAAAATGAAAATTCACATTAATAAACTTGCAACAAAATTAAGCTCAGCCACATATCCTGCTAGAATAATGTCGAAATGAAGTGAGCGGAATATTAGAAATTTAGTTTACTTTGCATATTTTCAATCATTTTTGTCATATGAAAGAATGTTTTGGGGTGATTCTTTAAGGAAAGATAAAATCTATATTCTTTAGAAAATGTTTTTCAGATTTGTATGTCAAGTTTCATCAAGAAAATCTTGCAGGGGTATCTTACATGCCACTACATACCTTAATGTTGTTTGTGATAAGGGACAGGCCAGCTCAGACGTTCATAATTTCAATACAATAACAAGAACAAATTTTACAAATACGGTAGATTACTATCAATTACATAGAAAGGAGTGCATTATAATGGTATTACTACCTTCCACACAACATTAAACAGTTAAAGGATAATAAAATCTTATTTTAAAAAACTATCCAAATTTTTGCTTAATGAACTGACAGAATTAGTTTAATATTAAAATAAATCGAACGTAAAATATATTATGTATATTTATCATTATAAGATAGTATTGTAATTATATACAATTAATATCTCATTCCACATCCTTGAAGCCAACTTCTCTACAGTGTCTACGGAATATCATCTAATACTATACTGTAGCGTCCGCAGAAGAACATGCTGAAGAGAGGAGTAGGACAAATACTGGAATTGTTTTTGAACTTCAATTGGATATAGAGAACTATATTAATAAATGTCATACTGGCTTTCCTAATACGTTTCCCAAATAAATGACGAGTTTAACATGGCCACGATAGGCTGGTGTGAAGTAAAATTAAACAAGAATTATTTTGCTTTCCTTATAGATTATGTTGGAACAAAATTTATAGTCAAGTTCATGTTTGCATCAATAAAAATATGGTCAGGAGCTCAAATTTGCAAAAATTAGGTATTCGCATCACAGCACGAGAGAAGCAATAGGCTGCCTGGCATGGCAAAGTTATTGACGGTCAATGGAGCCATCAATTGAAACAGAATCAGTCTAGTGATACATTGAGAGACGATACATCGCTGTACTGTTCCCTGGATTGGTGAAAATATATCAATCGGATAATATTATAAAAGAACATGTGTTACAAATTAAAGAATTTCTGAAGAGGAAAAACAACTTCGAGGATGATTGAATTTACAACCAGTTAATAGCTGAAGAAATGACGGAGGACAAGAAAATTGTAAGTACTGCTCATTCCACCAAAAAATAATCAGATAACGAATAATAATTTCTTTTGCGTTATTTAATGTAGACCAGAGTGAAATTGATTACAGTTTGCTGACACGAGATATAAAACGGAATATAATATAGCAAAAGCGGTAGTAGAAATTTTGTAAGAAGATAATATACCACGGTAGGATTGTCGTGCACAGATTGTGGTAAGGTTATTAATTTTAAAAATAATTACTTTAATTTATTATTAATTTTGTTTGATATAATTTACGCCAATATTTTGAATACAAAATAATTATACAATTCATCCACATATACAAAATGCGCACTGTAAATTAAGAAATATGTAAGGGTGGTATGAAGCAAACTAAAATGAAAATGACAATTGAAATGTTTTTAAAGAAATTTAATAAATGACAACCGCGGGATTTGCTTACGTAAAGTTCAGTCGGTTTCATCGGATAATTAATCCTTGGTAGTTTGGCAAATTTATGTCCTCTTCTTCTACAATCTCTCCTGCTATTCCGTCTTGATTATCGTGCAGTATTTCCGTACTTTCTGATGTCTCCTGTATTTCATTTTCTGTGCCTTCATGCGTCGTTTCATTAATAACCCGAGTATCTTCATAGACAACTTGAAAACAACCCTCCATTTTGCCTTCTCCTCATTATTTCTGTCACCTATTCCACTTCTCATAATCCGCAAGTTATCTTGATGCATAGTTTGCATTTCTTTTTTCATCTTGTAAAAATCTGCCTTCATTTGCTCAGAATGTTGTGCAAAGAGTCTAACAAGCATTGCATTTAAATATGCGTTTGAGTTATCAACTTTCGCCATGTCGTTTGTTACAGGTTTCATTTCAATATCATTTGCCACATTACACAAATTATTCTCTATATCATCTTCAGAGGGGTATTCGGCCGTTTGCCCGACAAACACTTTCCCGATGCACGTTCTCCCAACAGGACAAAATCTCGATTGCTATGTGCCCTACAGTACATTATTCCCGATTCACGTTTTCCCGACAAGTCATGTTTACCGATGATAAATTTTCCTAAAAGTGCATTTTTTAAGAAATAAAGCATAATATTAATATTGTAGAACCCTTACAATTTTACTTATCTTATAATACATTATAATATTTCAAAAAAAGTAAATTAAGTTATTCATTAGTGCGTGTAAAAATTTCAACCAAACCTGGTACACGTATCATTTAAGATTCAGGAACCAACCCCGTGGATTTAAAATAACTCTAGCACCCTTATGGGTGGAAGGTGTGGCATTTTCCAAATACAAAATATATATTTAACGACCTGTATTGGCGTCGAATAAATAGTTTACGTGGTCACTCAGATTCATAATGCCACTCTCGATACCTTTAGTGGTGACTTTCATCCCCTAACGGAATAAGGACATGTATGAGGTGGGATGAAAGGGAGTGACAAAAAATTGCGATAACTACCAAGATTGCTGTCGAATCTAGTGTTTTGGATGTCGCTGAGTTTAGTTCTGGTATCCCAGCATGGTTATGTTAAAGTTTAAATCCTGAGGGTGGGGGTGGAACGGGGGGATTATAATAATTTGATATCACCTGATATTGCTGTCAAAATCGGTGTTATGATAGTGACAGCTCTTTTGCCACATTTTCAGGCCACCACGACCAAACGTTGGAGCGCCATACATTAATTCATTGCACTGATAAATATGATTTTTCTCCATGTATTCTCTTCCACTCATTAAAGTACACTCCGAAATAACAGTACTCTCAGATATTACACTCGCAGATATTGCTGTACAATACAAGTGCCCCATATGATGATTTCCTACAATCTGCTAATAAGGATGTGTCGTGTATTATGCGTAGGCCTAGGTAGACTTCGTCTCTCTCTTTCATTGAAACATAGAAAATATTATGTTATCCAATGTCAGAATCTGCTAATTATTAGAATTTAGCAGATTTATTTGTAAAATTTATTGATTTTTTTTCGATTGTGTTTATTGGAGGCTGCAATTCATTGGCACTGTTTATTTAGATGCTAATGTGCAGTTCAGAACCAATTCTTCACTGGCAACTTTAATGTATTATTTTTCATGAACAACTGATATTTTAATGTTTATTCATATATATTACTCTATTAGTGTCTGATTGTATTGATCGTCTGGAACAACTCATATTCATTAAATATAACCTCAATAATGACTGACTAAGACTGTTTTTATTTTATTTTAGGAAAGGATTATGATAAACCAAATGAATCTCAATGGATTTAAGGCGAAATGCATACATCTGTTTGTCTTGCTATCCAGAATTCACTTATTTTAAGTGATCGGTGTTACTCCTTTCGTAGCAATGACTGAAGACGAGTAACTTGTAATGAAAAAAAAATCTTTTTATAAAGGTCAAGTGCGGACCAGATAAAATTTATGTGCCAGCGTCTAAGACGATTATTACTGGTTATATTAAAAGAGTAAATAACAAAAAAGTCCGCTAGCTTCGGTTAAAATAATTTATTTAACTGTATACAATTCTACAAGTAGTTTTCGACTTCTTAAGTCATCTCTGAAAACACGGAAGTACAGTACAACTGTATAAATAAAACAAAAACAGATGTATACATAAACAGGAAAGAGGGCATTGATTCAGTATTTAGGCAAATCTATTAGCTCCAACTCTGTACGCACACAGTTCAGTTACAGCACTGTTTCAGTTACTGCGCTTTTAGGACAATTGACAGAATGATCGTATGAAATCCCGTCTGATTTCTGTGATTGGAGGTACTTCATACTGACCGTTGCATAATTTTCTGAATGAAATTCTGCATATAATAAGTGGAATGCATTGACTTAAAACAATAATAATATTTCTGGTTGGATTTGAATCGTAGTTTTTGCTTCATTTTCCAAAATTTGTAGTTAAAAAATAAAAACTTCGGTTATTACTAGGTGATTTGTATTTGAAATTTAATGGAAATGGTTTGTTAAATTCAGAATTAATATTTCTGTGGTATTCCATTGCCTGATATGGAGAAGTAGCGTTTATAGGATGTTGGGCGTAGGGAGAATGATAATTTTTTTCACCTACCATCCGTGCGCTCTGTCTCCATTCTCTGCCTCTTCGTAAAAATAAACCTTTACACCTTTAACGCCTCCAACAATCACCTCCTTCTTACAAAATCAGACAATTGAACAGCCGAAATATGTAACCTGATACTTAAATCTATTGAACCAGTACCTGTTAATTAATCATTGCGCCAATTAGAATTATATGTTACATTTGATAGGCTTTTTAAAATATTTACCCAAATTTGTACTTCTCTTAAAAATTAGTCTAGAGATATTCCAAAGAATAAAGTAGAATATTAAATTTTAATAAATTGGATAATCGAATAGATTTAATATTTAGAGGGACTATTAAATTCGTGTTTAGCTTTGTATATGCTCTAAACGATTAATTGGATCATGCGAATGGGGAGTGCAAGTCACCACAGAAGAAGAAAAGTAAGTTGAAACCAACGTTTGAAGAGTAAAGTCTCTGTTCGCCTCAGGACTAGCGGAAAGAAAGCCAGTTGTAGGTCTAATTAATCCATCCTAACTCAACAGCCAGATGCCCCTTTGTCTTCAACGAAATGAGTGACGCGCTTCGTCTACTCCGCCAATGACGACGAACTAAACTAATGTACAGGAACAATTTTCAGTATTTGTTTACGCAGATTATAGTATTAAAAATATTAGTGTGTCATCAACAAATTGAATATCCCCTAAAAAGAAATACAGTAACATTTCCAGTCATCTGAATGAATGGGAAATCACATGTGGGGAGTCTGAGATCCCAACTCGTAGTACTTTATTGTTAATTCCTTATATTTATGATACTAATACGGTAACTTACCTGCTGTGGTATAGCGGTCATAGTCATCGCATCACGGTCTCCAGTTCGAATCCCGGCATTGGCATGTATGTAACTGGAGTTACGTCTGACCACCTACCACTGTAAAATATACGGAATGTGTCATGTAAGACGACAGTCTGGCAGTCGTACTCGTAGACCAAGCCTCTCAACGGCCTGTTAGCCTAAGAGAAGGAAACCAAAGTACGGCAACTTCTCCACTTCTACTCACACAATAACTTTAAAATTTATCTTTCACTGATGTCGAATCGAGTTTTATCACTATGGCAAACATTAGATTATTCTTATTTTTATTACACTTTGGACGATCTTCTCTTATTGTTGCAGGTAATGTAAAATTATAAAAATATCCCTACAGGTGTCACCACATAATTATCAACAAATTACATTAATATTAACCACTCACGAATAGTTAATATAACCTCCGTTCCAGAGACGAACTTCTGTCAAATAAATTATTGTCAAATGGAAATACATACTTTATTAAACTACTCAGCACTTAGTATATTCGCCTGCGAAGTGTTGAATGTACGAGGGCTATTCAATAAGTCTGATAAATTTTTATGAAAGAGCGGAAAATTTCGCGCCATTGATGGTAAATACGATCCTTTTAAAGATATTCCTAAAAGTTTTAAAGATTCCAGCCGTAGTTTATTGTTGGCATCCTTCTGTAGTGTTAGATGTGTAGCCAGGCGGAGACAATGAAAAAAAAACTGATTTCGCGCTGTCATTAACCCCCTTTTATTCGAAGGGTTGGACAGCTGCACAAATCAAAACCGAATTGGATGAGGTTCATGAGGACAGCACCAGCATTGAAGACCATTTACTTCTAGATTAATGAATTTAAACGAGGGCGCAGAAGCACAGAAGAATAATACCATTAAATTAAACTCGCTGCAAACAAAAACGTTTTGTCTGCTGGAAAGGTGACGGCCACTGTTTTTCGGGATTCTCAGGGTAGAATATTCATAGATTCCATGGAAAAGGGCAGAAGCATAACTTGGCTCTATTATCCTGCTCTGTTGGATCGTTTGAAACAGCTACTGATTGAGAAACGACCAAGATTGGCGCGCAAGAAAGTGCTGTTTCACCAGGACAATGCACCAGCGCACACAGCAGCAGTCGCAATGGCGAAAGTGTACGAGTTGGGATTATAATTGGTTTCGCATCCACCATATTCACCAGACCTAGCACCAAGTGACTTCTCCTTGTTCCCGCATATGAGAATTAGGCTTGGTGGGAAGAAATTTTCATCAAATGAAGAAGTTATCGAGGCCGTGACGGAGTATGTTGCAGAGTTTGACAAAACCAATTTTTATGATGGGTTAAAATAGTGAATAGACAAGGAAGGAGACTAAGTTGAGAAATAAAGTAAGTTTTCTAAAAATAAAATTCTTTTTGTTACGTTTTTATCAGACTTATCAAACAACAGTCGTATACTATTTAATCCATTTCATTTGGTATTTTTTGTATTGATTTTGACTGTTTTCCATCTTTAGTTTCATATACAGTAACGACTGATGACGTATGAACAGATTTAAGGAAATACTCCATCGGTTGTATTTTGTACTTCGTTGTGTGGTAAATCTTTTGGTGAGTTTTATATTAATGTCTAATGTAAATAAAATTCTGTGACCGTAATTATTTTAAGTGTAATGTATTTTCTCAGAGATATTTAACATAGTATTTCTTAATGTTATGTACTGTAGATAATATGCCATTGTTTATTATTACTGAAATGATGATATCCTACTTCTCCGTCTGAGAACTAATGAGAATAATCCATCAATCTGCATACATGTGTCAATTTTTCTTGTGACCTCTGAAACGCATAGAAAATTTGTAACCAAATACACGTGCGTTTCAAAGTTAGAAACAACAGGAGAACATTGTGGGGTGAGACACCCCTAGGGGATCTGTATGTGAGGCGTAGCAGAGGAAGAGGGTAGGTGAGAAATGGTCCTCAACCTTCCTAGGCCGATTTTCACGCTTCTTGTCGCTCAGCCAAAATTGCCGTCTTTGAACCGACGAAACCAATCTCTGCACGTTGTTTCCGATAAAGCACTGACGCTATAGGCTTCCTCAAGCATTTGATGCGATTAGGCTTCAAATTGAAGCTGAATTTGAACAATCCTGTTGTTCCTGTGCGAATTGTAGACGTTTCCTCTTATCTATTTTAGATTAGTATTTGATCTAATTCTCAGTTGTTGGAATAAAATAGAAAGATCTCTCCCCAATTAACAGTATGGAAGTCGGTAAAGTATGTTCAATTAATAGCTATTTTAGTATTTTACATTTGAAAATACTACTTGTTAACACGTACACGGTCTCGCAACTCGAGGACGATTATCTGTGAATATTGTGAGAATATAATAATGAATCATATAAAGAATAAGTTTCAAAATGCTAGGATGTAAAGATAAAATCCGTCAAAGTACACCCATGATGTATTCACGATAATAAATAGAGATAAAATTGATTCACGAATCGATTTAGTCAACATTTAGTCAAAATTTAAATTTGCATTAGAAAATCAAGAAAAAAATAGAAAAAAATTACCTTCACGTTATATAATTAAAAATTATCTTATCAAAAAATTGTATAAAAACCTACCACAACTTGCAACTAATAAATAATTGATCAACCTTTCCTCCAAAAATCATTCTTGTGCCATTGCACAGGCCTACATTTAAGTGAACTCAACACGTATTCATTATACACAAATATTGAATACTAACGTCGTATTGCCCGAGCTTAAGCAACCGCCAAACCGTATATACCAGAATGCACTAATTCAGAAGAAACGCTTATTGTATTTACTGTAATCGCCTACCCGCTCCCTCGGATCCTTATAATGGACGAATGCCGACCCGGGCGCCACTGCATGTGCAGAAAAGTTTTATTTTAAATTATACAAACGACAATCGTCTCATTAATTAACATTCGCGTTCCGCGCGATCCACACCAGGGAGCCGATAAACGATTTGCCAGGACTCGTGAGTACTTGAGTCGAGCATGAGACTCTCAATAACTGTATCTCAGGTGTCCTGGCTTTGATCAATTACGTAAGGAAGGATTCACTGAATGAAAACAAAATGTAAACATAAAATTCAGTTTAATGGGCAAATTAGAGTTAATACAAATACTCGGCACGACTCCTCAATCGCTAAATGTTGCCTTTTCATACACTCTTATTCATAAACTTAAATCTAACAAGTCTCCGTAAAGTTACTATTTTGGCCAAATTTATCAAATTTAATATGTCCTTTAAGAACACAGCCGGTCATTGGACCCACAACTCTCAATTCCCACTAATTTCACACGATTCAGGGAAAGGGAGGGAAGTTTTCTTACTGTGCTGCGACGCGTTGTCTTTTGATGATGTCCAAGTTCGGGTTCAGGTGCCTGGCCGGTCGACTGACCAAATCCTCGCACACAGAGCAGCGGCTAAAACACATAGGCGCGACGGCCTACACTTGCTCTGCAATTCACGGTTCTCTCCTCAAAGAACCTCCGCACCAAAATCTCCTACGCGTTCGTCCCTTACAGTTCACCAAGAACTGACGACGCCCGCTCTCCTGCCTTCCAGGACGCGACTCTTCTCCACCACACTACTCCGGTCAAAAAGCCGCCGGCTCTGCTTGCCAACAAGCCGAATGTTGGGTAACAACTGTCCCGTCCCCTGGCCCACAGCTTCTCCTTCGCCGTCCAGGACCCGACTCCTCTTTAATCCGCCCCAGCTGTGACCAACCACGGTCACCTTTGTCCTAGCACGTTCACCACTACGGTCAGAAAATGACCTGACCAGGCGTCCCTCGCAAACCGACTTCCTGTTGCCGTAAACTTGGTCCCAAAGACCGTGTGAAAAATGTTATCTCCAACATTCCCAGGACAAGACAACTAGTATTAATGTTTAAAATCACTTATTACATTACATGTATACAAATCTCAAGATAAAATTAATTAGCTTTATCACACACCAATTCAATTAGGCCGACTATGCAACTATGAAATCCGCATTTAGAAAATCCATTTTGTGACACTTTCCAAATTGTTTAATTTCAAGTCCGAAATTACGTATTTATCGTGAAATTCGCAGAGGGTTTCGGATAGCAGAGAGCCATTTTCATCTGTACGAACATCAATATTGTATTCATCTATAAACATAATACTATAAAAGCAAAATTCCCATAGTTAAACATGTGCAAGTGTTTCCATTTTTGTAAGTGTTCATGGACATTTATTTTACTTCAATCTTTTCTTTATAGAACAATGAATAGTTTGCATATAAGTTAGAGTGCTAAAATGTAGCTTGAAGCTAAGGATTTACTAATTAGTGTCCTTAGAATTCTGGTAAATTATTTTTTGTATATTGTCATTAACACATACACTTGGTCACACAGTATGTTAATTTTTTTATTGAAATTTTATGGTCGCGTCAACCAAATTGTTATTGGCCGCCTTCTTCATTATTTAACTAATAGGGTACGTAAGATTTTCTTTATTCTACTGCGATGATTGGGGTTCCATTCAGTTTCTTCTCAAATTTTGTCGATTTTGGCACTGGTTAAGAAGGCTAGTCATGAAGCGATTGTTTGTGGATCAGTACAGAAGTCCTTTCTATTGAATTTGGCAATTGTCATGTTTCGTTTTTCTTCGTATTTTTTGCATTTAAAGAGCACACGTTGAATGGTGAGGGTTTGGTTGCAGGGACTACATCCAATACAACGCTCTCAGGATGCATCCACACCACCCCTATCGTAAGACGCTACAATGAGGTCAACGACATTCAACTGGGCATAAGAAGAAAATTAAATATAAAAAAAATTATTTAAACTCTCTGCAAGCCCATTCTCCTAACATCCGTACTCAACCAATGTCACCATACCCTCACTACAGCTTCAACACCAAAATACCTCTCCCCTTCCACGCATCTGACAATAAGAACGTCCTGGAACTAATCTTAAATCCCCCCTGACATTGACCACAATTCAACCTCCAATACTCCCCCGTGGAAATTAGTGGAACGCCCCATCGACATCTCACTCAGCAAAATTCCGAGAAAAGGCCAACCACCATCTCCACGCCATAATCTAGAAATATGGAAATCCTATCCAGTTGTATACTGATGCCTCAAAAACGGAAACGAGAACCACAAGCGCGTTCATACACGGGATTCTTAGGAAAGTGGTCCAGATAAACTCAACTCAATCCATCACAACAGCGGAGATCTACGCAATACTCATGGCTCTCGACAACTGCCCTGAATACCCTCTAAACAACGTAATAATATTCTCTTACTACCTGGAAGCATTAATTGCCATAAGGAACCCAACAATCAGGACTGGAAACAATGACAAAATCAGAATACTTTTACAGAACATATCAATATGTAAAAAATCAATCTACATTATATCTGGATCCCCGCTCACGCCAAACAAGGCGGCGGACGCTCTCGCTACCATAGTGGTCATCACCCTGACACGTCTACAGTATGCACAACCTCGGACTATTACAAGGAACTCAAGAAGAAAATAGAATCAACCAGGCAAGCAAGGAGACGTACTGGAAACAACGGACTCTTCCATCAGAAATTAACATCATCATCCGAACTAATACTTCCCAAGAACCTCCACAGAAAGCAGCAAATATTAATCTCTAGGATAAGATCCCTCCATACGAACCTTTTGCATGCTTACCTCTTCAGCAGAACAATGTTCTGTTTCTGCGCAATAGCTGGAATAACTCGAATGTCTTGGTTCGTTTGAGTCTTCTCGCTAGTTGTGAATTATCGAGGTGCTGGATGGTCTCAATCTTCAAATGTTGAAGAATAGTTATTCATGACTTCTGGTAACCTTAGAAACGACGTGACTGACAGTCATCACTTTGAGGTTCCGATGAATATCACTGTTGCGACAGTTTCATGGCACTTCTATCTTGTTCCATAATACTTTGTTTTGGAATCGCTGGATAATTTAAATGTTCCTGTTGCAGACACAATCCCAGAGTTGAATGCCATTTGGGTTTTAATATTTGCTTATAAAGCAGCAGCTTATTATACATGGAAAACTTGGAGTTTCGTCCAATACCCAATACAATTTTTAATATTTTATACCGTGTTTTTCTCTTTTATTTTAGATGTGAGCCTTCCAGCGTAGCTTCATATCGAGTATTTAGCCGTATTTCCATATGGGATTTGGTTTTCATTAATTCTAACAGTTATGTATTGATGCATGTTATTGGTAAAGTTGATATGTACGGATTTGCACTTGTTAAACTTTATTCTCCATCTATTAATCCAGGTTTATTTAATTAATAGTTGTTTGGAGTTTCCTGGTACCTTCATCGTGATCATTTACAATTACAATAATTGCTGTATTGTCGACAAGGGTGGCGATAGTTCCGTCTTCAGAATCCGGAAAGTCACTGGTATAAAGCAGATATAGGACACTATCTTATGGCACACATGCATTAATTTTTTTCAATTCAGAGTACGTATTTTCTTGTATTACTCTCAAGTACCATTCTGACAAATGGGATTTTAAATTTTCGAATAATGAGGTAGAGGCTTGTGCAAGGCCTTATGCCATAATTTACCAAATTCCTGAGCCACATTTCAATGTTAAAAAAAATGGTGGCGCAGCCTTTCTTTTCATCAAGTACATTTTCGATAATTTTCGTGAATCTATGCACTTCATGGATAATTTAATTGAGCTAAAATGGTAATGAAGGATTAAACCCCTTTCAATGATTGTTTGTTTCATTCTTTTCAGTAGAAGTTTTGCGAAGAGTTTCTATATAATGGGAAAAAGTGAGATAGGTCTGTATGATGAAACTTCTTGTGTAGCTTTTGCTGGTTTAGGGATTATCATGACCTCTGCTACTTTCAACTTACGAACATACCACAGTCTGAATTTTGTATTGATAAGACTGGTCAGTTTTACAATGGATTTTCTTGGAAATCGCTTCGCCGATAATAAGATCGAAGTCTGGACCTTTTTTCTCATTAATGTAGTATTGATTCCGTTAGAGCCTTCGTTTAGTGGCACTGAGTCAAATGACAGCATTTTCTTGTATCTTGTTCTGCCCAGTCTTGGGGGATCTTCTTCAGGGAAGTCATTTCCAAGTGCTCTGCGATTATCCTTGATTTTTTTCTCATTACTACGTGCCAATTTACCAACTGCAATTTTGATCGGTAGATTTTTACTGACTTTCGAAAAGGAATAATCCTACTTGCAATAATTGGTCAATTAACTTAAGTAGGTGCTCATAAACTCATTTTTAATACAGAGGATCCCCCGCTTTAACTGGTGAGTGCCATTATTTTGGGCAGTCTTAACTACAGGAGCTCTGGTTTGATGCCCCCTCACTCACAGTTTTCCATTTTCTCTAAAGAGGTCTATAATCTATTTTGGATAAATGTTTCCCTTTCCATTTTGTTTTATTTCTAGAGTATTATCCCAGGCTACTTGTTGAATGTTCTAATAAGCAGTTCTGTTTATCATAAGTTTTTTTTCTTTTTTAAGGGGGACAGTGATAATATTGAAGGAATTTTGAAGTTGTCTTCTCAAATATTACAATCTGTCAGTTTGTTTACCGGCGGATTTTCTTTGTTTATTATCTTGTCATATATGGAAAGTGATCAGAATTCATACTCCTTGCCTCTTCCACATACAGATAATTTCCTGACTATAAGAAATCTGTAAGGTCAGGAATCTTTTATGATCAGACGGCCAATGAATAGGTTTCACAGTCGATATTGTATCACGGTAAAAGATCTTTAACTTTGTAGTTCAGCCTCGATCCCCAATGGACGTGTTGGGTACTGGAGTTTCCTCCAATATCCTGCAATAATGAACCTGCATCCTTGGCTTTCAATGGAATGCCCAGGTGGTAAATATAATAATTGTGTGGTAACAACTTCATAAGTTTTTGTTGTGACATTAACATTCCATTTCTAAATTATATGTAATGTTTTCTCGTATTATTAATGTGCTACCGCCTCTGAAAATTATGTAGGATTCTTTGGTGAAATTGGTTTCGGCGATAAGACACACATCAATTTTTTCAATGCCCAGGACTGGTTTGTAGTTCCTGTTGGTGTACAAGTGGTTCATTGACGTTCCATTCCATTCGTATTAAAATATTATATATTTTTAGGATTAGATGTCGCTCCTTGAGTGCAATATTCCAGCTTTGTTATACGATCGTCCTCATTATTTAATTGTTCCAATACTAATTGCAGCGTGGTTTCTACTGACGAGTTTTGTTGGCTTGATGTGTTTTCGTTCTGTTTCTGTGTCTTTCTAGATGAAATGCCTGGCTATATCTTGCTTTGGTGGGATTATGTTTATATTTATTTTGATTATGTCTGTTTGTCTGTCAACGCAAGCTCCGGTTTTTCATTTGTTTATTCTTTAACATATGAATTTCCTTTGCTACCATGCATCCACTGTAGTTAGCTGGATGGCCTTCCCCACAATGTACACAATTTGGAGGAGTTTCCTTTCGTTTCTTGCATTCTGCAGTTATGTGTTTATCTGTGCATCTTAGACACCTCGATTCTTTGGTACAGTATTCCTGTGTGTGTCCATATGCTTGATATCAAGTACTTACTTTGCTTACGTAATTGAACAATACGTGTTTGTGCTGGAGGTTGATAGACTAAGCCATATTGCATTCCCCTAACAACGGATTCCTCCACCGACACTCCGGTGTATACAATACCATCTGCCAGATGATCAGGATTTGGACCAAATCTACCATCCATTTTTCAAATTTATCGCCGTAAAAATTAAATTTCATATTATGTACAGGTCCCGTTTGATATATATATTGTAATGCCAATTAATTAGGCCATTAATTGGTTGGACATAAAATTTGAATTGTTTGAGAAATCCATTATAGCGGTCTGATCGAACAAAGCAACAATGAGAGAAGCGAGCTCACTTTGCTTTGTCGAAAAGTTAAAAATGGCGTATGAGCGCTAAAACTCGGGAGAACTAGGAGTCGGTTTGCGGAAAAACATCGTGAGGAGCAGAACATGTAATATAACTGCTAGTTAGCGGAGAAAGAGTGTTAGGAGCTGTTTGCGGAAAGACATTATAGGGAGCAGAACAAGAAATATAATTTGAGCAGAGACTAGACATCGTCAATGTATAACTAGTTAAAGTTGTAAATTAATACGAAGAAAACATTCACGCCTCAAGTAGTGCAGCGTAAATAATTGATAAGTAAGAGCAGTTTAAGTCTACAGCCAGGAGCTAAAGAATAGTCAGTTCGCTCCGAAAGAATAAACAGTTAAAATAAATCGTCAAGGAGATACGTTGCAGTTTACGTCCAATTCAGTAAAAGACTAATAAATCTACGAATCATAGGGTTCCGGTAAGGCGAGCAGACATCAGATAGCTGACATTCAGGAGAATCATCCAAGTTCCTGTCAGCCTATCAATTTTGACTTCAATAGTGTAAAATCTGTGAGTCGGTGTTTAGAATCAGTATATAAAAGTTTGCCATAGTGTACTTCCGAAACAAAAAGAATACTGGTACCAGCTGGACAGATGTAAGTAACAAAACCAAAACTAATGATTAATTGTAAACGCTAATTAGGGGATAAGGTCAAATTTCGTTAACTTTTAATTGTCAGTCAGAGTTAATTTCTTTACTTTTAAATTTCTCTCTACCGACATATTGTTTAGGTAAATTGTGAACTGTTTGTTAATAAGATTTTTAAATCAATTTGTTGTGTCCATTATCAAACCCAGTGAAGGCCCTGAGAAATTAATATTTTAAATTGTAATTGTTTTTGAGTTAGAAGCCACAAAGTGAAAATAAATAATTTTATGTATTAAATTTTTTGTTAATTCTTTTATTTAAACCCAACTAGTCGATTATTACATAAAGGTGCTTCAACGTGAGGTAAACTCTTCAAATTCTATAAATTAAAATTAAATTAAAACTTCATTTAATAAACGCCTTACTGTTGATTAATACAATATATATATATATATATATATATATATGTATATACTATCATTATTTCTATTGTAAATCACAACAGTTTCGATTCACTTAATCAACTCAATGTAATTTCATGATATTTTAAGAGATCGTGCAGCATTATTATTATTTTAATTAATAACAAGCGCCCTATATTGATTTGCATTGGCTCTTCTCAGTTCGTTTCCTATCCCTGGAAGTAGGAACAGCAAAGGGAAAAATGTGTGGTGTCTCAAGAAGCGCTGGTTTCTGTAGCGGTTGTTACTATTTGAAGATCCATGATGCCATCCATGCTTTTTTGAAAACTAGATGGGTATTATTCCAAGAGCGCCAACAATTATGGGTATTATACGTAGAAGCCTTCTTTTCCCAGAACCGTCCATTTTCGTTTTTTCTACCGCATAATTTTCTGAGGTTCCTTTTCTTGGAGCCGACTGTCACTGGGCACTGATGTATCAATTATCCAAAAACATTTGTCTGGACCACAATAATGTCATGGACACTGTGCTCCAAATTTCCGCAAAATCTTTGCTTGTTCATTTTAAATTATTTTCTTTGGGTTATCTTCCCACCAGTTGTTTTTGAAATTGTAATTTATGTATAAAATCCAGTTGATCATCGGAGTCACCTTGTTATGCATATGAAGGCATCCACATATCAGGTGTTCAACAGTTTCTTCAGTATCTTTGTATAGAAGGCAACTTCTATCCTGGCTTTATTGCATTTGCTCTTAGTGCTTGATCTTGAGCTGCCACTAGGAGACCCTCCGTTCCTTTCTTGAGTGTTTCTTTGGTCAATCATTAACAAATATTTTTATCATCATTTTTTTTATCTACAGATACTGAACGTTTTGTGCCTGATTTCTCCACCATTGTACTTCTTCTAATTATTATTTTTAGATTAATAATCACTGTGGTCGAGAAAAAATGTTTGGATGGTTGATATTGATGGCACATGTGGTGACTTCAAGAATAGGAAAGAAACAGGGATTATTTTTTAAATATTGCGGATTCATTTTCATGTAAATGTTTCAGAACTGTAAAAGAAAGTTAACATGCTAAAATCGAAATTTCGACGGGTAACAAAAAAAATTCAAGATGCTAAGAAAAGTCGTTTTACACCGAAGAACTGTAATTGGTTGGGGTACAAGTCACTTCTATTTATTGGCGACAAAAACAACCAAAACATTAGGTATTTTGAATAGGAATATAGCCATGGAACTGATTTTTCAGCAAGAAACTCATTTCGGATTTCCTGTGCTTCACTTGTTGCATTCCTAGATATATCCAGTAATGACATAAGGGTTTTCCATTGTCCTAGAATAAGATTACTGTTGGAATCCTCAGAATTTTTAAAACTTGCTCCGTTTGCAAATTTTAGTTTTGTCAAAAGCTCATTCCCGTAACTGGTGTCTTCTATTACTGCTTTCCGTATACACCAACTTCTTTTTTAAGTATGTAGAGCGATAGTTTTATTATTGGTATATATATATATATATATATATATATATATAGATTTTTAATTTAATTAATATTAGCAAGGGTTGAGAGCTTTGCAAGTTGGAATTTGACCAGGCGCCGGCGTGACGGAGAGATAATCCCTAAAGTCTTGTCTTGGGCACGTAGGTTGTTGACCCTCGGAAGTTACCTGGACTATCACACCGTGGGATAAGGCTCACCAAAAATTCCATAAATTGAATTAACTGCATGAACCAATCACATTTCTTGGTTCAGGAAAGATCGATCCAAAGATGGTCGAGACCATCGATATTTCACATCCAACGAAGGAGCTGTAAAGAAAGTGTAGAGGACGTCGCCAGGGACGGACGTACAGCCCCAAACTTGAATCATCCAGATAACTCGGAGCGATCGAGGGTGCCACATGATCACGGCCAGAGATCAACGCGAGGTAACTGCCAAGTGTCTCAATCCTTGACGCGCCTAGGGAAATTACCGTAAACCATGGTTTAACTTGGGATTAAGGGATCCGATTGTTTTGCCCGGCTAGCTGAACACACATAATTTCTATTTATTTTATTTTATTTTTCTCATGTCCAGTTAAATCATTATTAAATTCTGCAAAATATCCCTTCACTTCATCATTTAAAAAACCTACCACTACAAGTACATTCCTTTGACCGTTAAGAAAAATAAATAAATTGGCAGCACTAAAACCTGCAATAGCCTCTCCGTACATCATAAGCACTTGGACGCGAAACAATGAATGTGTATTGATTAATCTACAATTTGACAAATCTTCCGATGGTATTATGATAACATTGCTTGTTTTCTAGCTTAGACTAACAGTAATAAAATATTGTCCTTTGATGTTTGTTGTTTTTGTATTATTGTAAATTTACAATATAGTTTTGTTAAGTTAGTTACATTGATAGTGTAACCACTAATTGACGTGACACGTGGAAGAGAAAAATGTTCATTAGCAGGCCCCAGCTTACAAATGTGATGGTGCGGTATTTGAAAGTGCAAACATTGAAGTATTGTGTAATGAATGCCACATAAAATACAATTTTCCGCTACGTATTTATTACGTTTCACCGCTTCGAAAGTCAGATCTGCATTTGCTCTTCAGTCTTCTTTCGGATTTTTTTTAGGGAGATTAACTGCCGTAGGAGTCACTAGCTGCTTCCTGTGGCACTCCATTGATACGTGAAGCCTCCGATAGCTGGATTGTATTCAGTCAACCATCGACAGTATATTTAGATCTCTGTGGATGTTGTCGTTCCTTATATACCACGGTGCATTGGCAATAATTCTTAGTATTCTATTTTGTACCGTTTGTATTTTTCTTTAATTGAGATGGAGCCGCAGATCCCCATACACCACATCCATATAACCATATGGGACGCATTATTGTCATGTAAACAAGTCTTTTTAATTTTATCGGGAGACATGCTAAAACGAATTTTAATTGTTTTAATCGTAATCTTAATTTTTGAACCACTGCTTTAAAGTGTGGAGCGCATGTTAATTTCGTGTCTAATACTAGGCCCAAGTATTTGACTTCTGTTGACTGCGGTATGTTTTTACCATATAGTTTAATGATGTTTCTTTTGCATGTAAATTTTATTAATATAGACTTTTGCAAGGATAACTTAACTCTCCACCTTTCGCACTAGTCCTCAACCAGATGCACATACTCCTGCTATCTCACGATATGTCCCCTTAATTAATACAGCCACGTCATCTGCGAATTGGGCCATCTTTATGTCAGCTGTACTGAGAAATCAGACGAGTATATTAAGTATAAGTATGGTCCCATGATGCTTCCCTGGGGGAGTGAATTCTAGAAGTGATGGATGTGCATTTTCCACATATAGCTGCAAACGTTCTTTTATCTAAATAAGATTGGACTATTTTGAAACGTGTGTCTGGAAGATGGTCTTTTATTTTGGCTTCATGCCAGACACGGTCAAATGCTTGATATGTGTATAGGAATAGAAAAGATGCCTATAGCTGTCAGGTTAGTTCCTAGGTTTATTTGGTTTGTGGATCATCATTATCATGGGGTTTCATCCAAAATATGTGGTACGAAGAATGCTGTTGAAAATTTTCGTTAGTAACACTATCGTTTTACGGGGTAGCGCTTTGAGCATTGGCTGAATTATTTGATGTTGGTGTTCTGTTTAAGGTGTTTTTTAGCTGTGCAGGAGAAAAGTATGCAGCAAATGGTGTCAGCTGAAGGGATTCACTAAGCATGTCTTTAATAAGGTGTTCGAAGGTTGAGATGATTTCGGGTGAATTGTTTTTGTATAATTTCATTGAATAACTCTGCCTTTCATTTTTCTTGAGTGACGTATTTGGGACCTAATTAAATTGGTGGGATTCTGTTTAAATTCCTGGTTAGATATTTCGTTTTTTCTATAGTGATTTGTCGTTAGAGTCCAGAGTTAGTAACACCTGCTCTGTAGCTGCTCCTCTTCCTTCTCGCAAAGCATCTTACAAGTCACGGGTTGCTTTGTTGTACGCCGATTTATGGTCTGGGTATCGAGTTGTGAACCAGCCTTTGCGACATTGGGTTTTGATTTCGTAAAGTGTTTCTATCAATGAAGAATTTTTCATGTTATTAAATCTTATTGTTTTGTTGTTTCCGATTCTCTTATTTGCAGTTTTGGCTGCGTTTGTCTGGCTATTCCTTGTTAATGTTGCCACGGAAGCATAATTGTCCTTGCTTGTCTTCAAGAGAATACAGAGGTCTGTAAATTCATCTATGGTACTGGTGTATAGATCCCAATCAAATGGGTACTAACGGGAAATAGATAACGTCCTTTGTGTGGGTGTAGCATTTACTTTCAGAATTACTGGAAAGTGGAGGTCGGATTTCATCTCGTAATTACTTCGGGGATTGAACATAATGAGGAAATGCTTGTGTCTATGAAGAAGTCCAAAATGTCTGGAGTGTGGCCGGAGTCCGAGAAGTAAGGCGACACTGTCGGATATAAAAGTTCAAGGGTTAGTTCGTGGGTTGTTGTAGTTAGAACCCCACATAGTGTGTTTAAAATTGATATCTCCACAAATTAAAAAGTTGTTTCCTTTTCTGTAAACAAATTGTTGAAATCCTGAGATTTCAATTTGTTTCCTGGAGCGGTCCTATTTTGTAAGAACAGCTGGTTATCCTTACGATTACGATGGCGACTTGGTATGTGGGCTGACGTAGTGACGGAAGCCGAGTGTCGTAGTGCGCCTTTACAAGTATTGCTACTCCGTCTTTTATTAAGCGCTTGGATGGTCAGCTCTGTATATTGTATAGTTGGGTATATAGAATTTTATTTACATTGCTAGTTTAGTTTCAGCATATAGAAGAAGCATATCGATGTTATACATCTGCAAATAGTGAACAAGTAGATAGTATTTGTTGTTTAAGCCTCTGGAATCCCACTCGTTTGGGAACGTGTAGTACCTGATTCATTTGCGTTATATTAGCACTGGTAGTACTTGAGTAATCGTTACAATCAACGCTTGGATTAGGCTAATCAATGAGTCAATTTTATCCATTAATTTTGATACAGTTGAGTTGATGTCTGATGGTGGGCATGAGTTTGCAGTGACTTCTGCGTACGAACGGTTATATTGGTTGGAGATTAGTTGGTATACTGTATGTGTTTGCTTTCTTTTGAAAGTTGGGTTTGATTGGAGGAAATTGTGACGTAGATTGGAGTTCCTTGTAAAGAGGACATCCTTTGCAATTGGCCGTGTGTTGACCTTTACAGTTTGTGCAGGTTGGAGGGATATTCATAGGCCTTGTACACGTAGCAGTGCTGTGGTATTCTTCGCACTTAACACATCTCGGGGTCTCGTGACAATAATTTTGAATACGGCAGTTTAAATATTGTATTATTAATCTTTTCGGACGGCTCCTTCTTAATTACACCATGATAAAGTCTGCACAACTTTTAGACTTCTTCGTGTATGGGATTGGGCTTTGAATCAAGAAAAAATAAAGACAATGGTTGCTTAGCAGCTGGGTGATAAACTGGGCTCATTTGTAAAGGTGAGAAACCCAGTTCTGTAAGATCGGACATAATGAGTTGTGTGTCACAGGTATAATGTAATCCCCTTATGGAATTGCGCTTTGGCTTTCTCGAGATATTTAGTTAACATCCTGAAGTATTTATTTTAACTTTATTGTTTTACACCACGGCATGTTTAAAAGGGCCTGTATCTAAATGTTTGTCTGCTATTAAGGCATTCATATTACTAACATTTGTGATGAATATAGGAGGAGGTTTGCTTTGATTTTGATTTATAGTTTGATTAACTGGATCCGCAGTGATCATTGTCTCTTCAGTGGTAAGGGGCTCAAATAGATTTGCAAATAGAATGCTGAAACCTCAGAAGACTTCGTGTTCTTCGGGTTAGGCCCATAAACTGTTTCATCAGGCAGATCCCCCATCGGAGTAAGTTATAGCTAACAGCAGAAAAAAAATTGTCTGGGATCTCACTTACGCTTGGATTTGGAAGCACCTCTCTTTTCGAGTGTTCGATGTGACTGTTTCTTGTATCTGCCAACACCAACGATGACTGTCCAGCTACTCAATTTACACTCTCTTCAACTTTCTGGTGGCGACTTTAACTTCACCCTAATTCGCGTCACTTTAATTCAAGTCGCTGGAACTTAGATCAGTGAGGCTCGGGCGCAAGTCGACATTTCACTTGTAAACACTGAACCAGAGGGTGCATACACAACCACGACGGTCAAACTCTAACAAGAAGGAAGAGTGATAGAAAAGAAACAAAGCAAAGAAAGAAAGAGGGAAAAGAAAAACCGCCTGGAATAAACATGGTTGAACACTACACTTCATTATAAATTGGGTTATGATTTTAATTAATTAGCTGGGATAAACACTTCCTACTTTTTTTTTGTATTCAACCTAAATTTGATTTCTTCGGGAGGACTTACTCCAAACACTTTCACAGTTAAATTATTCCAGTTTTTAATCGTCCTATTTAGGATGGAAATTTTCCCACATTTGTTTTTTGTTTCCGGCATTTTATTTTAAACTAATGGTTCCACCTACCGTCAAGGAAGCCTGTGAGAGCATTCTCTCGCAGGTGAACCTTCCCAGAGAACTCTGGAGGAGTCTACCTTTGGGTATGCCTTCACATCTCTCTGCATTTTTGAATTTCCCACATGCCAAGGCACCTCGGTCTGTTTTGAGAGGTGTATGTTCCGGGGGGTCGCAGACCTTGGGCATACGATAAGAACTGTGACCCATAGCGAACCCCTCTCCCGCCAATTTAAGAGCGTGAGACAAGTACCAAATGCCCGACCTACCTGATTCTGTTTTTTCTAGGGTTTTTCCTGCATCACTTGTAGGCGATTTGCCGGGTAGGATCCTTAAATCATAGCCCGGGGGCCCTACCTTGCTCTACCTTTCTGCATCTCCATTTTCACTCCCTTTCCTGTGCTATAAGAGGGGAGTTACCACAATGTGGATTACCCTATATAGCCTGTCTACACCCTCTTCTTCTTCCACCTACCAATATAACTGGGCTTTTGAATTTTGTAGCTGATTCCAATCCATGGCTCTTGCCCCACATAAGATTTGAATAGCCCCGCTCTCTCCATCCTTTGCGACAACTCCCAACCTATTTGTTCGCATGTTCAGGTCCTATTCTTATAAATTTAGCTGCCCTTTTTTGAACTTTCTTCAACGATTCTATTTTTTCTATAGGGTACCTACAAGCTGCCCCGTATTACAAAATTGGTGTCACTAAAGTTAAGTAGAATTTCATTCCCCCTTTTTTAGTTTCTCATTATGAAATGTAAAGAATTCCACGCTTTTTGTATCGTGAAATTCATCTGCTCCTCCCACCCAAAGTTGTTGAGTTGTATTCCTAAACATTTGCAGCTCGTCAGCCTTGGAATGAATACCCCGTCTAGACTATATTATTTATCGTCATTTTCCTTGTAAACTAGATTAAGCTACTTTTATTTCCATTTCCATTTTCTTTAACCCAACTATTGACCCTATCTACATCTTCTTGTTTCACTAAAGTATCTCGACCGTTCTTTATCCTTCTAGATGATGCAGCCGTCCGCGAAAAGCCTTACTCCCAAATTTAAGTTGTTGGCAGATCGTTTATAAATATTAGAAAGGTTAATGGTCGAATTACTGAGCTTTGAGAAACTCCCGTCGTTAAAATACCTATATCTGAAGTTTTCATCTGACCCTTAAAAATTTCTCTACCCAGAGTTCAACTCTTTTAGCTATAACTGTTTTGTTTAATTTATACAAAATTTATAATTTATACAAACCATAATCCTTTTTTGCAAAGCTTTAACGCATCTATTCGACCCCAACCATCTACTTCGGCAGATAACTTCTGAAATAATGTTTAGGCCTACAGTTTGTTAACTGTTTATACACTGTGTTCAATATTGTTTCGCAATAGTTCTTTAGTCTGAACTAGGCTTAAGAACGAGTAACGAGGTCTGGACATTTTCAAGATTAGGTACGTTAATCATTTCGCAATCAATGCACAGACTCGCAAACGTTTACATTAGATGACGCAACAAAACGGAAATGACGCCAGTTACAGGTCGAGACAAAAAGAAAACAAATGTGCTTTGTTTCAGCCATAGTGTTCTCATGTTTTTAAATAAGGAAATCTGTAAATACACCACGCACGTGTCTATGGTATTGTAAATGTAGACAATCACACGGCGTACATTCACATCAAAACTTTACGCGGTAATCTATATAACAAAAAATGATGAATATTTGTATGTATGTATTTACGTTAATTTCTATACAAATTTTTACGCGGGGACAGAATACAACAAAAATTGGTATACATATTCTGCCAAAATCGAGAACCGGTACTGTGGGGGTGAGAAACCCCTAGAATAAACATGGAAAGAATTGTAGTTGATTTATTTTTACGAATTTTCCCATAAGAGTTAATGTTATAATTTAGTGTTAAATTACTGAGCGCCAAAAGACCGTGACGTCACGTCATACGTTGACGTGTGATACAAACGAGACATTCACGCGTCATAAAAATATAGTTCCGTATTTCGTAATGAAATAAAGCAGAAATATTTTGATTGAATAATTTTATTCAGTAATACACCATCGAATGGTAATAAGAAACAATACGAAACACTTTACCATCCTTGCGCAAAGTTAATTTGGAAAAAAATAATTGTCGTCGCCATCTTTAATATCGCCAATATGGAGACTTTTGTTTACATTGTGCGTTTCAAATGTATGTCGAAGGAGATTATTAAATTTCATTGTATTCTGCTGCTCATAAAGTACTATTGTATCCTATATCATATTTCAGGCGGTAATAAGAGTTGTATGAGGTACGATTGGTGAATTAAGTGTGTGTAAATACGTACGAATCCACCAATAAAATTTTGTTATTGTTGTTATTCAGTTAATGCACTGTCAGTCAAAAGTATGTACGGAATCAGGAACCTTGAATTAAAAGTACAATTAATGTACTTTATGCAACGTATTCTGTAAATTGGTATAAATATAAAAAATTTGTAATTTGTGACGTTAAAAGAAATTTTATTACAAACTTTTGTGGGCTCGAGTCTCAATTAATGCAATTGTTTGTGATAAATCAGCTAATTTATAATCCATGAAATGTTAAAAAATGTCAAACAGTCGATATTAGAGTTTAATAAAAAATATTCGAGCTCAAAGTGACTCATATTTTTAATATATTCTGTGTATAATTACAACCCCTATGGATTGGGATTAAAGAACCACGTAGGGTAGGGTGTAGTTGCATTACATAATTTTTTTTGCATAAAACCGAGGTTGTAGTGGAATCTGGGGTTATTGATGTCGCTGAGTTTAATTATGACATTAATCTTCCAGTTTAACCCCCAAGGGCGGAAATTTTCAAACATGTTGATCGGCCGATATTTGCGTCCAATAAATATTTTTCGATGTAATTTAAATTCATAATATTTGGGTAGATATTCTGTGTGTATAATTTCTATCCCTATCTGAATATGAGCAGAGCACGCTAAGGGGTAGAGTTTGGTGGAGCGTTACATGAAAATAACGCGAATAGACCGAGATTAGGGTCAATTGGATGTCGCTGAGCTTCATTGTGACAAACTGGGTAATGCGTGGAGGAGGGGGGGTCTGGGAGGGGGTAGACATTTTTAAACAATATAACTGGGCGATTATTGCGTGGAATAAAAACTTTATGTTTAACCCACAGAAGCGGGAGTGGAAAATTTCGAATATGTTCAACCGGCGATATATTTCTCGAATAAAACTATTTCAGGGTCAATGAGTTCAACCTCCTTTGAAATGGGAGGTACACATTTCGGGTTAGGGGTCGAGTTGCGTCACATAAAAATAACGCAAAAGCCACCTAGATTCGAGTTAAGCCAGATGTTATTGTAAAATGACGTTTCGGGCAACGCCGAGCACCCAGCTAGTTCCAAATAAATCCGCAGAGCTGAGAGCAGTTGCGGCTTCGAAATTTTTAATTTATGTGCTACATCATCCTAAGAAATTCTTTTTTACGAGAATAATTACGTAAAATACTATTAACAGTACAACAGCGATAAATATGCTAAATTTCTATATATCTGCACATAATACGCAATACTGTTTAATATGTAACCTAGATAATCTTTAATCTAGAACCAAGTTGATATACATTTGTAACATCTTCTTACATACATTAAATAAAGTTTATTTTTGGTGTTGAATTTGGAATATACTATTTTATGCGCCGCACGAGGCAGTTTATTGAGCTTTACGGGTAGTGCAGGAGGCTGCATTTTAAGTCTTAGACATGGAAGCAGGATTTAAACAGTTAAAACACAGTTATTATCAAGGTTCTTAAATTGAGAAAAAATTCTCCATAAGTTTTTTTATTTGTAGTAGCATATGAGCAGCTGCCACTGGCTGTTGAGCAAGTTCTCAAGACAGTTTCTGTCGTTGGACTATTCACTTTAATAGTGGTCATGTTGGTATAGTAAACTAAGAAGGCCGAAAACATTAATAGGAGGACGAAATGTGATACGTGTTGCAGGTCTCCTTGAAGACGTTCGTCAAGTCAATTAATTATGAAATTATTCTATATTTGGCAAAATAATTAGAGAGGAGCAAAATTCCTGATCAGTAGCCTTCACTCTGCTTTACTGCTTAACATAACAGCGTTGTTTATAGAAATAATTGACATCGAATGCATTCTTGTTATCAATTATTCTTACCGCGAAAATACGAGTTACTGACTTTCAGCGAGAGTTGAAGCCAGTGTTCAACTTCTACTACGAATAAAAATATTTAGCAAATATTTATAGTTGTCTATCATCAGGATTCGGCATGACAGATGGTCCCGTTTGGAATAAAGGTCGCAGCAGTGACTTCTTGAAAAAACCTGCCTAGAATATTAACCCTTTAGTGCCCATTGTGGCTTACATGCAACAAAACTTTTAGTATCATCCCAGAGGTATCTGTTAGTTTCTAAGGGAGCTTAATTGTGATTCAGATATGAAACAAGATGCACTTAAGGAAATAATTTGGCATTCGTGGACAGGTCTGCACAAACCTGTCCTAGCTTTCTGTGAGTCAACCCCTCAATCCAGATTTTTCTGCTCGCTGGTATGCTTCAGGTTATTTATTTTCTGTGCTTTTTTTTCATGAAAGAAAATTGAAGCTTCATTCTCATGGTATTATAATCACACTAAAATAATAATTATTCAATTATTGTGAATTACTGATAAATCATACCTAATTGTGACAAATGAGTCAAATTGACTTTGGTCACATTTGATATGTGAGATGACTGAATAGTTTATTATGCTTTTAAATGATAGAAGAGTAAGTTAAGTGTCAAGGGACGAATTTGTAGACATAGTAACTTTCAACAACGGAAGTTTGAAATTATTTCATTATACAGTGGAATTGAAGATACGACAATGCTGTCGGACGATATTCTTTTGGAAAGAACCCATGCCCTTACTTCTTTTAAAATAACAAGAGGAAAACCACACTAGAAAATACACAGTCTCTTCTGAAAAAGAGGAGGAACTCCCATGCAAGAAGAAATTTCAACGTAGAAAAAAATCAACCTTATACTAATGGACGAAAAGCGGACTGCAACTGACGGTAGATGGAATAAAATTCATAGGTAACTCCTGATTTACAGAAGACATTTTTCATTTGGATACACCAAAATATTGAGGAGCGTCTAAGAATTTTGCTTTTACTAGAGCTAGCCCTGATTTGAGGGAGGATGGACTAAACCATTGGGACTCCAAAAGGAATCGTTGGAAAGCATTTGGTTGCAAGGGTTACATTTTTGCGAATGTGCAAAATATGTAAACTAAATCTATGTTTCAGTAAAGAAACAAATTGATTTCATTTATTTCCTAAATAAATAGAGCTACAATTATTTTAATAAAATTGTATAATTGATCAAATTCATCTTAATTTAAATAAGACTTTTTATTTTAGACTAACTTTTAATGAAGAAAAGTTTGATTTGAATAATAATGATAGCCAATTTAGTATTGCCAACTGACAGGTGCAGTTGTGTTTCTCTAGGCTCTTCTTAGCATCTGACGAAAGGTACAAGGATCCCAGAAGCATTTTGTGGTATTTATATTACCTTTTTGTACTAATTGGCTATCTTTCTTATTCATTATTTTCAATCAGACGTAATTTTTTCATGTTTAAAGTTTGATTTGTTATCATTTAAATTATATTTAATATTATTTATTATATTTAATATTAGCCAAATTTTATTTAGAAATAGAAAAAGCTTAAAAAATTGACGTTATGGATTAATAACCATTTATATTTAGAACATACTATGCATGAATGTGCAACATAATCATGCAATATAATATAATAAAAATTTCAACCATAATTTTTGTTATTTTTACGGTATTGTATTCACTAAAATACATTTGAGAAAATGAACTTCTAAAATTTTATAAGAAAAACACTCAGTAAAAGGGTTAAGTAAAAAAAACGAGTGGTCGAGGCTAGAGCACTCATTCTAGTGATAAAATTCAAGACAAGAGGGATGCTGGCTGAACATGAGTCCCATAGATCTAAGCAGAAGAGCTTTTTTTTTTAGGGTAACAGGCTACATAAGTGTAATCCACATGGTGGCAACTCCCATTTAATAGCATAGGAAGGGATTTGAAAAGGAGTAATGCGGAAGGGTAGAGGAAGGTAGCCAAGGGTTAACTAGGGCCCCCTGGCTATGTTTTAAGGATCCTACATGGCATTCGCCTTAAGAAATGCAGGGAAAACCCTAGAAAAACCTGCATCAGGTAGGTCGGGCAATAGGTACTTGTCCCACGCCCTTCCGATAGCTGGAGAGGAGTTTGCTGTGAGGACGCAGCATTCCCTTCTCCGTGCCTCGACCAGTTTAGGAGGCAGCTGGCCAACTATTCCAATGGGAATAGCGGACAACTCTTACCGTATGCCTAAAGTCTGTGACCCCGGAACATACACCTCTCAAAACAGGCCGAGGTGCCTCGGCATGTGGGAACCTTAGTTGAAATAACCAGAGATATTTGAAGGCGTCCCCAAAGGTAGCCTCCGCCAGAGCTGTCTGGGAAGGTTCATCTGCGAGAGAATCTTCTCGCACGCTTGCTTTGTCAACCAGAAGGACTTTATGCAGTCATTCCACACATAAACAGGAATAACAGTAAGGCTTGCAAGACGTTAGCACGGAGTCTTTGAGAAACGAAAATAAACATGTAAGTAAACGAAAAAAGGTGTGCATTATATATAAAAAGTTTCCTCTTATCGGCTTCATGGTTTAGCGCAAATCTATTTGAGTGTAAATATCTGATGTATATGAATAAGAATGGCTTTGCTTATTTGGTTGAATGCGATTAAGGTCTTAGTGATCTGTTTATAGGTGGCTGGTGGCTCCCTGCGGCGCTGTTCTGCCCCGCCACGCCTCATTAGCCCGTCGGGCCCGCTTGTTGTGACGTGCAGCCTCCTCCTGCTCCATTGCACCCTCACACAGAGGGTAAACTGCGGCTCTTCCCACGCATCCGTAATTGCTCGGGAAGCTACCATCACAGCTCTCCTTTTATTGGCTGTAGATTAGCGACCCTCGTCGCTATCAAACTTAAGCTTGCGAATGCTGACATCTGTGACACCATCAGAACGGAAAAGTCGGTCGGTCGCCTCCCCATTATCTGCCCCAGCAGAAGAAGCAACTTCTACACCTGGGCTTTTATGAATACAGTGCTATTCAAAATAAAAATCACAAAATTAGAGAATGTTTAACAAGCTTATAGATCAGTTCTTAGTCGAAAGCTAAAAGATTGGTTCTACAGTTCTTTATATCCTCTCCAGAAGTTCTTTTAAATGTATTGTGCAGTTTCTCATATTTGAACACTTGAAACTTAATTTATCATAATTTTTCTCCTAAATTATTTCTACATTTGCATTCAACGAATTGAATGAACAGTTTTAATTTCTGTGTGTTTGATATTTACTAAATCATACAGACGGAGCGGATTCTTCATATTAACTTTCTTACTTTATGATTTTTATTTCCGCTTGAATCAAATTATTACTAATTTAAATTATAGTGAATTATTGAATACAAGGAAAATGTCCCATGTAGAAATAGTAATTAAAACTAGAAAATTATGTATAAAAATAACTCAAGATGGACTACAACATATATCAGAAGAACTGGAGTCTGAAATTTAATTGTTACACTGTATTCACATATTTAATTTAGGCTATTATAACTTATAAATTACTAACAAATAGCAATTTTGTGCAGGGAATCCTGACCAATTTGATCAAAACAATGAAACCATTGCACTTTTGTAAAATACTACAGAGATTTATGAGACATTTAAATATTAAAATGAAAAAAATTACGTCTGATTGAAAATAATGAATAAGAAAGATAAATCAAACATGAATAAGAAAGATAGCCAATTCAGACAAAAAGAAAATATAATATTCCACACAATGTTTCTGGGCTCCTTGTGCCTTTCGTCAGGTGCGAAGAAGAGCCTAGAGCGACACAACTATTTATATTACCTTTTTATTATATTAACCTTTTTAATATTTTAAATATTTATATATATATATATATATATTTATATTACATTTTTGTCTGAATTGGCTATCTTTCTTATTCATTATTTTCAATCAGACGTAAATATTTTCATTTTATAAATCAAACAACGCAGCTATTAATGTACAAACAGACACTATGTAACTCAATAATTGCTATGATCCCTTATTATTACGGTGAACCTTCTATTTTCCCATTGTCGTTGCTCCCTTAGTGTTACGCTAACCATTCGGCTCTCCCATTGTTGTTGCGTTTTCGTCGCTTTTGAGTTTTGTCAACTGACAAGTGCGGTTGTGTCGCTCTAGGCTCTTCTTCGCACCTGAGGAAAGGCACAAGGATCCCAGAAACGTTGTGTGGTATTTATATGATCACTTTTTTCTCTTTATTGGCTATATTTCTTATTCGACATCAAACTATTTTAAATATATTACGTATATAGTTTGATGATGTCTTCAGTCTTTCATTAATCTTAATTTTATATTAATACTTATAATTGGTTAGTTATAATAATTTTAATTTTGTATAACATACTTTAAAATGGGTTAATTATAAAGAAAATTGAAATTCGAAAGCTTCTAAAGTTTTTTGGAATTTTTGAGCTCTAATCTGCTTTATATAATCTTTTCTACTGGAATTGCGCGATTTTGAAGTCAATATCATCAGTTTTTCAAATATTTTGAGCCCTAAATATGTTATGTTAAAGGACAATTACGTAATAATTCCATTTTTCTTTTCATAAGCGCGGTTGGAAATAGATCCCATCCAAATATCAACAAATCACGTTATTCTATTCTTTCAAGCGAAAATTGGTGACCAAACAGGAAACTTTTGGGTAATTATACAATCGCGACTATTCATAGTATAAACTTCGTTCATAACTCATTTCTTTAGCGCAAAGAAATATGATAATAGTGTCTCGTGCAATTATTTTTTCATACAACGCTTACATGTTGAGAAATATGCGGCGGCGGAAAATGTAAATATAAAGGTGAGTCAATCACAGAATATTGTAAATTATTGCATTGCGTTTGTGTTGGTGAGAATGCGGTGCCATCGCGATCGCGTCACTTGATCATGGAATCAATCAACAAGAACTCCACTTGTACATCGACCTTAATAAAAAAGAGGTAGACCTAATTTTTGTTTGAACGAGCTAATTGGCCGTAGTTACCGAATACGCAGATTTATCAGCCGATAGAACCAGACTTAAAAGATAAGGCGTCATAGTTGAAACATTCACGCAGTCTGAGAGAGGTTTCAAGTACGCTATAACCGATGAGAAATATTTACTTGCTCAACCTCTCAATTCAACACATTAGACTTAGAAATGACAATGGTAGATTTCATTCGGAGATAATATTTATTGAACACGATCCAGATGAATAGGACGAAATCTGGAGAGAGTACTTAGAATTAAGACGAAGTAATATAAGTCAGAGAGGATATAGTGACAAAACGTCGTTTCCAACAATAAAAAACTTTGTTCATCACCAGAGGGATGGCGCATCAGGTGAAAAAACCATAAGAATCAGAAACGTCTAGTCGTAGACCTAGCGTTTACATACCTCATATTTAGAGGTCCAAATTCATTTCACCCTTTAAAACGCATGAAACACCCACGCATGGAAAAACTATGAAAACTGTTTATCTCTTGTTCCCATAGTCATATTATTTGAATCCGCTTTCGATTGGCCCATCGAAATCTAACTTCTAACTCTCTTCAATTGGTTCATTGCCCAGTAGCTATGTCCAAAAAAGAAGGTATCCGCGAGAAAACGGTAGGGTATTTTATTTTCCAACTTGTTGTGGCCATACGTGATAAACCAAGTTTTCTAATTCGGAAAGCCACGGGAAAAGTTTCCGTGCCCTAAAAACCAACAAATTTTGCACCTATTTTCAGTTTTCCGCTAATACAAAGCAGGGAGCATTCTATTGAAACTAATGTTCAGTAATATATTGTAGAGCATAAAATTCTTCATAGAATGGTGTATTCAATTACGACGAAATTCGGTCGTACGAAGTGGTACAAATCGTTCGTTAAATTTACGACATTTTACGCCATTTTAGAAAAGAATGCACTTTGTCATATTTCTAGTGCTGACATCTCAAAAATGGTCTACAGTTAACTAATTTGTCATAGAATAAAAGTTTCAGAGAGTTTTAGTCTCTTTAAAACGCATTATCTGGTTTTAAAAGCAAAATCGCCGAAAATGCGTACGAAGTTTATTGCTTTCCATCTATTATTGGTCAATAAATTTACTTATTTCCCCCATATAGGACATAACTAAACGTTACACCCAATTATATGGAGCTATTCGACCCATAAATATTGTTCTGCTGAAGTAAAGCTGATAGTTTTGCTTGTGGATGGATTTAATTTCATTTTATTTTGCGAAGACCAGTTTAGTATTTTGTCTAAATGCGATTGAAGACAACGTCGTTTGGCTGTTTAAATATGCGTATAAATAATGCAGTCGTAGGTGACGGGTTTTATATTGGACTGTATACAGAATGGAAACTCGTTAATACAGTAAAAGACCCTGTAACGCTTTCTTGGACGACAGAAGTTTTATACGCAGTATCGTCAAGTTTGTCGCAATATTCTTGATATATTCTACTGTCACTAACTGACTTTCCCAAGAGTATTTAAGTCGAAAACCATGCTGGCTAGATAATTTTTTTATGTGTAGACAGGTTATGTATATATTATAGCATAGGAAAGGGATTTTAAAGGAGGCATGCGGAAGGGTAGAGGAAGGTAGTCAAGGGTTAACTAGAGCCCCCGGGCTATGGTTTAAGGATCCTACCCGGCAATTCGCCTAAAAGTGATGCAGGGAAAACCCTAGAAAAAACTGCATCAGGTAGGTCGGGCATTTGGTACTTGTCCCACGCCCTTTCGATGGCGGTAGAGGGGTTAGCAGCTTTCCCCTCGCTGTGCCTTGACCGGATTGGGAGGCAGCTGGCCGACTATTCCAATAGGAATAGCGGACAACTCTTACCGTACGCCTAAGGTCTGCGACCCCGGAACAAAACCTCTCAAAACAGGCCGAGGTGCCTCGGCATGTGGGAACCTTAGCTCAAAAAGCACAGAGAAATGTCTGTCTCGAGGATAATAGCACCTCGATTATTTATGAAAACAAAATCAGCTTACAATATATTTTATTCACGTCTTTAGTTAAATAATTAACCCAACCAACTTATAGGATATTACACTATTATACACATTTAAATTGCTTGTATATAATAACACACTATGCTCGACGAGTCTCAGGAATTTAATGAGTTTGGATAATTAGAAATTAATCTGTATTCAGAACGCTTATAAAACAGAATTCACCTCTTATAATTGTTTACTTTTTTTAACGATACTCAGAGCTTATAGAAATATTGGCTTTGTGGTTGTGTCCAGTAAGTCTGCCTGGGCCGTTAGTTCAGCTTCTGAATAGATTTGACAAGCGTCACTCTGACGTCATCAGTTTACGAACATTCTCCCCTAGAACACGTATGTAGAATGTACATAAAATTAGAATAAAATGAAAAGGAACAATTAATTAATTATTAATTCATAACAATGTTCCAAACGTAATATTTAATATTCCTTTAAACCAATGAACAATTCAATATCCTTGGACTCTTAATAAAATTTGATAAACATGCAGACCATATTAATTTCTCCGTTAGTTTCAATATGCGGCGACGAGTATTCACTATTTTCAATTCCAAATACTATTCTCGATATTTATACGACCTCTGTTAAACGGTTTTTGAGCCTTTATAATTATCATTTTTTAAAACAACCTCATCACTGATAATCCATAAACGATTGTATTTATCATCATCAGATAACAACCACCGGTCAGACGTAATCCTCCATACCCCTCACAATATAATCTTTTCGTTGCATATATTCAATTATGCCCCCCCCCCCCACAGTATTATCGTGACCAGTTAAAAAATATTTTCCCAAACATTGTCAAAGTACGTGATGTTAATGATATTTAATTACATTTTATTTTTATAAAAAATTGAAGTTGTTAAAATCCCGCGTCACATGCAAACATAATTTCCCGATCAGAGATACTGCACTTATCAGATGTGATCGTTCTTGATCCCTCAATTTGCCTAACGAATTAAGTTAATTTAAATTTTTTAACAAAGTGGTGACTGGCTGAAAATGCCATGTCACACGCTGGTTTCTGATCTTGGGCTCGATTTGTAAATAGGAATAACCCTAGGATTTTTTCAGTCCTCTGCAGCTGCGGACTTATTGATTGAAATTTTAAATAGTCGCATTAGGTACCTTGCCATTTCGTCCCTTCTTAGCTTCAAATCTTCTATTGAAATACCATCTGGTCCGACCGATTTTAATTTTAATTTTCGAACCTGAATTCTAACATGTTTACGAACTTCGCACGATTTCAACTCAAATTTTAGCGAATTGTCTGCAGCAGCATATTTTGGTATGCACTAACGCGTAGTATTTTTCAAAGGTAGTAGCTTCACATTAATCGTGTAGTATTGTTTTTCTATTCTGGTCTCTAAGTGGAAGGGAAATTCCCACGTCACCTTTGCGTGTCCTAACGTATTTATAAAACTGATATCATCCATTATTATTCGCTATGATATATAGAACTTTATATATATATATAACTGATAACATCAGTTATTATCAGGAATGAGCAGTAAAGTTGATTAAACCGGTTATTCTCTGAAGCTTTTAGAAACTTCCACGGCTTGCCTTTAAAGTTTCGATTCGTTCGTTGATGATCCTGACGACCTTTTAATGAGGTCGGCAGAAATTATGTTTTCGTTAATACAGTCGCCCTGCAATTGCTTCTCACTGGTCCACATTAAAACCAATATTTCAACACCTTCCAGAATACGTGGCCGTTGCGTAGTAATTCTTGTGATACCCTTTTAAGCAACAAATCCAACCCTCGTATTTTAGTGCTAGGTCAGCTTGTTATTGTTTTTCAATGATTTGGCGTTTGACTTCTACTGTGATGCTTCTTCTTTTACTCCATCCTCTCGCGGTCTTTTCTTTGGAGTCAACGAGATAGAATCTACAACGATTTTCATTTTTTATTAAGTAAGCCTGCGAGAGGATTTCTCGCAGGTGAACCTTCCCAGAGAGCTCTGGCGGGGGCTACCTTTGGGGATGCTCTCACATCTCTCTGGTTTTTTTTTGAACTAAGGTTCCCACATGCCGAGGCACCTCGGTCTGTTTTGAGAGGTGTATGTTCCGGGGTCGCAGACCTTGGGCATACGGCAAGAGTTGTCCGCTATTCCTATTGGAATAGTCGGCCAGCTGCCTCCTAAACTGGTCGAGGCACGGAGAAGGGAATGCTGCGTCCCCACAGCAAACTCCTCTCCCGCTATCGGAAGGGCGTGGGACAAGTACCCAATGCCCGACCTACCCGATGCAGGTTTTTCTAGGCTTTCCCTGCATTTCTTTAGGCGAATGCAGGGTAGGATCCTTAAACCATAGCCCGGGGGCCCTAGTAACCCTTGGCTACCTTCCTCTACCCTTCCGCATCCCCCCTTTCAAATCCCTTCCTATGCTATTAAAGGGGAGTTGCCCAATGTGGATCACCCTCATGTAGCCTGTTGCCCTAAAAAAAAAACATTTTTTATTCGAGTGTTTTCTCTCGCAGGCAGAACCTTTTAGGAGAGATACGAAGGGGCTACCTTTGGGTATGCCTTTTCCTCTCCGTTTTTGAACTAAGGTTCCCACAAGCCGAGGCACCTCGGCCTGTTCTGAGAGGTGTATGTTCCGGGGTCACAGACCTTGGGCATACGGTAAGAGTTGTCCGCTATTCCCATTGGAATAGTCGGCTAGCTGCTTCCTAAACTGGTCGAGGCACGGAGAAGGGAATGCTGCGTCCCCACAGCAAACTCCTCTCCCGCTATCGGAAGGGCGTGGGACAAGTACCCAATGCCCGACCTACCCGATGCAGGTTTTCCTAGGGTTTTCCCTGCATTTCTTTAGGCGAATGCCGGGTAGGAACCTTAAACCATAGCCCGGGGGCCCTAGTTAACCCTTGGCTACCTTCCTCTACCCTTCCACATCCCCCCTTTCAAATCCCTTCCTATGCTATTAAAGGGGAGTTGCCCAACGTGGATTACCCTCATGTAGCCTTTTGCCCTAAAAAAAATCATTTTTTATTCATCACACTGCTGATGTTGATGAATTAAGATAATATTCAATGGATTTATCACGGAAGTATTCAAATTGTCTTAACGGAAGTGAGCTGTGTGAAGAAATATAACTAAACCTAATGCTGATGCTTTGAAAATTTTAATTTTGGACATTTTACAATAATTAACTGACTTTTTGCCTGTATTTCAAAACATGTCTATAGTTTTTCTCATTTCCTTAACCCCGCTTTTACGTGATAGATCATTTATTAAATTAAGAATGGTAAAAAATTAACCTCGCTGCATCCTAACATGATCTCTATAGAAGTTTGTATTTTAAAAGCAATAAATGTTCATCTATAGATTATTATCTCAACTTATCATTTATTTTACTTTCATTTAAATTATTCTGTAGTTTATATAATGTTCCTTTCTTCATGATAATATTTTCTTAAGAGGGGTACGTATTTACTCTGTCGAGGTGAAAATGTATCAGACTTAACGAAATAATTGATATTGTCTGTTTATTTTATTTACAATTTAAAATAGTTCTTAACTCAATATTATTAAGATACTTCCCTAAAACTTTACATTTTTTGTGACTGACTCTGTAACCATTAATATAATTATGTTGTTTTTAAATTTCATAAAAATAGTTTGAGTGATTTTTTACATAAAAAAATTAAACATTCGTTAAATTTTCTAATAAATTGGTCAAAACTTTGGTGCAATTGGAATTTCTCTTGAAATGTACTCTAGGAATTGTAACTTAATACCTAATCATATTAAACTGTTATTCTAAATACCTTTAAAGATTCAAATATGAAATTAAATAAAGAAAATCTTTGCAGCATAAATTGTTAAATTTTGAAATTAAAAAAAAATATGCAGTCCTAATAACTCTTGAATATAATTACATAACATCAATATTTGGTTGATATTATTTGAAAAAATTTTCAACGTATGTAAATGATTTGTAACACTTCAAATCAATTCGAAACCCGTTGAAGTCCTAGATTGAGAACGAAACGTCGTTTTAAATATTGTTATTAAATTATTTCTGAAAAATTGGTTGTTTTCATTAATTTATGATGATATTGAAATCATACAATTGTAACTATTAAATAGTTCTTATTTTTTAATGCTATAATAAGTTTGTAAACCGGACTGAAATTGGAATAAAAAATTTGGTAATATTTAATAAACCTCAAACTTCAAGAGAAAAAGTATAATAATGAATCTATAGGTTGTTGGGAGGAATTGAAAGAAGCGTAAATTATAATTTAATTATAAATTAATTAACTATTTATCTCCGGGCGCTGCAGAGCTTTGGTGCGGAACAGAATGAATACTCGCAATTTTCCTTAAATCGCGACTGAAAATAATTTACTTTTTAAAAACAACAAGAACTTTCACCTAGTTTTCCCGCCAATAATAAATTTTAAATTGATCAATTTTGATAAATATAATGGTTAGAAATATGTGGACTGAATATTTTAAAATAAACAATTAAATGACGATAGAGGAATGTTTGATTTGTCTGACCTAATAGCAAGGAAAAGAAAAACTAGAACAAATTAGTGTTAACATTTGACGATTGTGCGAAGTGACAGTTAAAAGAAACTGACTTAACGTTCTTGTCAGGCGCTAACATTTTCTAAGCAGCACATTACAAGTTGAGGACGGAAGCTGGGGTGGCAACAATGAAGGGAGGTAGCTCAGCGGGTAGCAGTTAATATTTTTCGCGTGGGTTGTTGGCGCAGTGGTCTGGAAGGTGGACGTGACGTGTTCTCACGAACCCCCCAGAGAGCACCACAGGAATCTACTCTCGCCGCTTCGCTAACTCCTACCCAACGAATTTGTCAAACGTATCACTTTTACAAGTCGTTGGACAAGGGCTACTTACACAGTCGCTGGAGTCTACGTCGCTATCGCCAGGGACATCTCACCCGCACAATGGAGTCGCTCCAGCTGGCCCACAACCAAGAAATCGCCTTCCTGCGCAAAGGAAACCGTTCTTGCGCATGGAAGGAGCATTCTGCGGCACAGCTCTAACAGTTCGGATTGATCAATTAAATAACAATATATACTCTACAAACTTTGTGCTTTCTCCAGGTGTAGAGTTGAGATTAGTTGGAGCTTTTTGAAATTCACTCAAAAAGGGCAAACTGGAACAAACAGTATTCATTTCAAAATTTCCACTCCCCAAAATTTGATAGAACAAACATCTATAAAATAACAGTTCATTTCCATGAATGATGTAGCTTCATTATATAATTGCCAGGGCTTTATAATGCTTGGGGATAAGAAGTGAACCGTTGACAGTAACGCCGAACTACACGTGGCCCAACAGCCCGAAGACCGATATCTTATAATGAAACAAAATCTAATCCCGGCAACTTATATTGTCGTCAAATTTTCTCTGGAATTATTTCCGTTCCCTTTCTTACTATAAGGTATATTAATATATCGTTCCACATGATCTAAATTTCACTGTTAAATGGTTCTTTACATGATGTGTGATAATTGCATACAACGCTCTATTGTCATTTGTATATGGAATGCTAAAGAAATTCTCTGTCATTTTTTAATTAAAATTAAAGATGACAGTAGAATGGGAGAACACAAAACAAATTATTTTCCAAAAAATTTGTGAATAGAAAATTGGACAAATAAGAGAAACCCGCCCACGTGAAAGAAACGGTTAATGGAAGTAATGTTAACTTTAGATTCGTTTGCAGTGTTTCCTATGAAGTCATTGTTTTATAGATAACAATTAAAAACAAGCACAGGTTCAATTAAAAAGAATTTAAACGTTATGCGTTTGGACTCTTATGACGCATAAATTAAAGATAACGCAAATTTATAAGATACTAGCAGAATGCCCGGGTTGTCATAATTTAACTCAGCGACATCCATAACCCCGGATATGACTCCAATCTCGGTTATTTTTGCGTGATTTTTATGTAACGCTCTTCCATCCCCATCCCTAAAAAAGGAGCTCTCCTTATAAGCCGAAATGGGCTGAAAGTATACTAAAATATCTGGGAAAACTCTAACTCTCCCATTCACCTCGAAAAAGTTTATTTCGACGAATATATCGGCCGTTTTAACATGTTTGAAAATTTCCACCCCCGGCCATGCAAATTGAATGTCATAATTAAACTCAGCGATAACTATAACCCCGGATTGACTCCAATCTCGGTTGTTTTCGCGTAATATTCTTGAAACGCCCCTCCAACCCCACCCCTGTGCAAAAGGGGTTGAAATCATACATAGAAAACATCACTACAAATTCTATCAATCTCTTTGACCCCGAAAAATCTTTATCTGACGCAAATATTTCGACCGTTTTAGCATGTTTGAAAATTTCTACCGCGTCCAACCCCGCCCCTGTAGACTGTCTTACCCCCCACAGTGTTTGTTTCCGGGTTGAAACTAACTTGTATACGAAATTTGGTCAGATTTACTCCACAGGTGTAGATTTGTATGCGAAACATACATACACATAAATACCCTATTTTATTTATAAGATATTATATAATATAAACAATGTGGTATCACATAAGTCCTTTTTATTCTGTATACATTCGGAACTCTATATCGCCATATATCTTTAGTATACTAAATTGTATTTTAGTTTGGCGGCGTAATCTCCAATATCACAAATTATGACCTAGGCCAACTTATTCAAGTTCTCATTTGCAATAGGCTTGCCTATTCATTTATTAAGACGATGTAATCAATGTGGTAAGTAAATGCGGCTGTAAATAGTTGTGTGCAAATACGTAGGAAATTAAGGATCTAAATAGCATAATTTGTTCAACGTCAATGGAACCGTAATTGACTGTCAATCTCTCGGATAGCAAATTAAGCAGTTCAAATGCAGAAGCCAGTATTAACGTGATTGTAGTGAGAGTGTCCTTGGGATACAAAGTATCGGCGGAAGGAAGACGACACAGTTGGAATGAAATTAAATCGAAGTTTATGAGAGAGATTGAGTGACGGAACACCTGAACGTTGTTTCTGCTACCAGTATTACCGGCGATCTGCTGGAGTCATTTTCAATCGATTATCCAGCCAGCAATGTGAGTGCGGCCCGAGCCCGCCAGGTGGCAGCTGTGTTGTGATAAGCTTTGTGTGTCCCAGATCTTATCGCCGCACGCAATGCACCTGGTTCATTCAAATCACAGTCATTTAGTCAAAGACCCGTCCTACCGAATTATTTCAGCTATGCCTTACAAAGACTGACCCCAAAAAGAATTCGGCGACGGAAAGCGCTTTTATTTCTTCAATTCAGTTTTATAAATTTGGGAGACTCATTGTTATTCCTCGTGAGCTGTTGTTATTATATTTAGAGAGTCCTAAGTGAAATCTCGGAGGATTCGTTTACATGCAATCAAAGTTTCGCGGATGGACACTAATTGTCGATTAATAGAACTAGAACTAAATAGACGAATTCTGTATCATGGTTCAGTATTTACTTGCGGACGAACTACCTCTTTGTCAACATTTATATAATTCTTGCGCTTGCGCAAATAAAAATAATATGTACTGATTTATTTACATAACCTGCTAAGACTCTAATGAGGCATTAATTAGGAAAATTTACTTTCTCTCTCTCTCTCTCTCTCTCTCTCTCTCTCTCTCTCTATATATATATATATATATATATATATATATATATATATATATATATATAATTCATGTGGCGCTCATTTTCTTTTTGACGTATAATTCTCCAGGAACAACATGACATAATGACGTTCTTGATTCTTCAGTACCGTTGGAGTATGAGTAACTGATCACGAAATTGCTGGGGGAATAGATTATTTCCGATAAGCTCTCCACGGCCAAATTACACGGTGTCATAAATTTCATGTCCATTTTGCGAGTAAGTTTCATGTTGACTGTACTATTTGTATAGTAATCGATGTCTACATTACATTCAAATCCTTCATCAAGAAGCTGTATGAGAGAGGTTTTCAGCAGCCAAATACTGCCATAGTTTCCACTTTGCCAAATTAATTCCTAAATCCTCAGTTTATGCTTTGATGAGTAATACAATTTTTATTCGTTCTTTATTTATTTTTCAGATTGCGTATTACTGCTGTATTTCCACTGTAACTGAAAGGACCGCTTCTTCGTTCGTATCGGTTTAAAAAAGAAGTCGTTCCGCCAGGATTCCACAAAACTTTATTTCTGCCAATGCTATACATGTATACTGTAAGTTAAACTGAGAGGGGTCCGTAATACAATGCCCTTTGTTTTATTACCGCGTTTTAAAACAGACGTGATAAAGCACGTTCAACGCGAGCAAAACAATAAAGTATCGATCTAAACAGAGCATGAAGAAAATTGTGCTTGCTCATTATTTGCTTACTTAGACGTCCGTGTAAATGATACAAAGAATAGGAAATGTCGTAGCTATAGATCAGGTGACCCTTGAGAGAGAGAGAAATGAAGCTTTAATAATCAGCACTATATTTCTTGCGGCTGTGGGCCTACATGGCATCGCACAGTACTATATATTTATACAGGATTATTTTGTTCTATCACTGACTAACCATCTTATATTCCATTGTATTAGGATCTAGAATCGTATTTATTTCATTGCCACTGTTCGATCGAGCTTTGCCTTTCTGTATCTTCTGCAGAGTTTACCATCCCTTATACCATTCTCTCCTTTTCTTATCAAACTTCTCCCCAAATATTGCTTCCACAAACCTTAGAATGGATACCCACTATCCTTCTGATTATTATTTGGAACTATTCATTTATTTTCTTATATGTAGAATTGTAATTTTAAGAATCAACGAAAGTTTTGTAATGTATTATTAATTGGTCATTTACAGATACTACATCCGGAATCTGGTTTTCCAATTTAAAAGATAATATTTTGTTTGGGTTTATGTATTAGAAGTGCGAGACTTCTTAATGTGTTAGAATGAGGGCTTCAATGATTTTTTGTGTAATGACTTCCAAAAGTCATAATGTAGGGAATCTTACCAGAAACTCGTGTGACTGATTCCGGGAATTTAGACTACTGAATGTGAAACCTACGACCTATCTTATGAAAAAGGTATTAGAAAAAGGCCAAGTTTAGATTTAATGAATATTTACACGAAATTTCTTTCTGTTCTATTTCTTTGGTTCAATAACGCCGAAAGTTCACTCTGTACAGGTCTGTGTTCGTTTAATCTATTGCTAGGTTTCCTACTTGTTTCTCATACGTCAATTCTAACTGGGAGTGGTGTATAAAATACCTATATTCTATCCGACGAGTCTTCTCTAAGACGACGAACAGAGATTTTCTATGTTTCCGAAATATCGATCGACCAATCCATTCTGGTTTATGTGTATCACTCCGTCTAATTACTCAATGTCTCCGTTCCCTAGAGGTTTTGTTTCTACCAAGTCAAAAACGCAGGGAAAAATTAATTCATAATATGCTTCAAATACGTCGAACCAGTTCTAGACGAGAATCTCAAAAGATAAAGTGATTTAGGAATAGAAACTGTACAAACGGCAAAATAGGTGAACGCTTGGGCAGAGCAAAAGGCGTCCGGCCGGTGCGGAAATCATTATAGTCTTCGTACAACAAAAGATGCCAAAAATAGTGTTAAATGCCGATTTGGAAGGAATATTTAGTGCTGATGCAGGGTACCAAGCTCCCATCCCATCCCCTCCAAGCTCCCCCCTCCCTCCACCGCTGCATGGGCTGGCGTGTGCGCGCGCAGGAGGGCGGGGATTGTGGGCGCCGCCCCTCGCGGAGCTGCGGCGCGTCACTGTGCTGTGTGCGATGACTCTGGCGGTGTCCGGCGGTTTCTCGCTGCTGGCGAACCTGAGCCAGCAGGAGCAGGAGGCCCTGCAGCGGTCCGCCGCCGCCGTGGCGGACTTGCTGCCGGAGCTGGGGGCGGCGGACCTGGCCGGCATGTCGCTCAGTCCCCGCCACCACCCCCACCAGCAGCATACGACGCCCTTCTCCGTGTCGGACATTCTTAGCCCCGTGGACGAGCCGCAGCCCCAGGCGTCGCCCTACCGCAGCTCGTCGTCCAGCTCTGGGGCGGCCGGCACCGGCGGTGTAGCGACGCACAGCCCGCCGCCCCCGGTCCCACCTCCTCCTGTTCCGGCCTACATGCAGCTGTCGCACCACCACCAGTTTGCGGGGGCGGCGCAGTACTGCAACGGTTCCGACATCTCCGCACATTACGGCAACTCGGGTTGGTACGGCGCCGCGACGGCCGGAGATCCCCGCTTCGCAAGTAAGTAATCGAACAGGACGACGGCGCTCTGTCTATTGGACGGCACTTTTTACTTCTAACACTCTACTTATAATATAGTTTCACATACCATAAATTTTATCAAAATTATTCATAAATAATTAGGAGCGGTGCGAGAGATAAATGGTTGAGGATAGATTAAAAAATTGTGATAATTCTGATTATGGAGAATATGAAAGAACGTAATCGCGTTTCAGGTCATAATTTTGGTCTAAGAGTATTAGGAGAGAAATTGAGTTATTGGTATTTACTAATGCGGTATGTTTGAAGCTTTTATTGTGTTGTCCTAATAAACGTTGTACTTAGGATATGCTCAATGTTATGAGTTAATATATTTCCGTTCATATTTTGGTTTTAATGATTTGCATTGCTGTCATCGTCTGCTTGATCAAAACGATCGAATGAAAAATATAATTTTTTAGTGAAACGTAAGTTGTATGGTCCCCGTTAATGTTTCAGCATAACTACACGTTACCGGGATAATCTTTACATTTAAAGTATTTTTACTTAAAGATCTAAATTGTGCGTAAGTTTTATTCTTCAATTGGACCTATTGACTTATACACAGATACAGATTTTTCCTGTTAGTATTTAAATGACACCGTTATGCTGGTGATCATAACACATTTTGGCCCGAATTTATTGGAATCTTAAGTTGGTCCGCAGTTAACTTTAATGCCTTTTGTCAAAGCAATATTTAATATGCGTTATATCTAGTTCTGTCGTGTAAACATATTCCAGCCAACTGTCACATGTGTCTCGATTAATAACCCACAATCTTTCTATACATTGTTGCTGTGCATCTTCTATTAATTTATATATTGAAACAAAACATAGCTGTTTTTCTGTGGCCTTGACCCTATGGTTAATCACGACTACTTAGTATTTATTATTTCCCTTAAGAGAACTATATATTGTTATCGTGCTATTAATATTTGCTACCTGTTTAATGTATATTAATTTGAGGATTAATTATTTAGTTTTTAGTAGGGTTTCCGCTTAGATATTCTGAATCTAGCATGTAAGATATACAACAGGAAGTTTTTAATGAGCTGTTTTCACAAATAGTAAAATCATTTATTATTTTTCCTTCAACAATATTTATCAAACATTATGAATTAATTTTGTTTTGCATTTATATTTTTCTTTAATAAACTGCAAGTACAGTATTTTTAAAACAAAGGTACGCCAAAGCTTATGAACCCGTCGAAATGAATAATATATTTTCGAAACAAAGACATTTCCCCTGGATTTTGAAATACTTGCATTGTCGTTCAATTTCTACCCGCATATTATATCATTACGTTTTATATATCTTATAGATATTTTATACATACATAACTAACCATAGCTAAACTATTTTTTAACTTTATGTCAAATTTTAATTTAAAAATGAACAAATCTCGGACGTATCTTTAAGTAGAGATCTATCCGACGATACGCACAGGAGCCTCCGACGGTGACTTTTATGCTTCTCTAAACTTCATTTGCACTTATAGATAAATGTTAATTGCTCGTGTTTCTTTTTCTACTTTTCTACTAATATATTAATCAAAGGTAGACTAAAATTCTTACCAGGGTTTGCTAATTAAAATATTGGTACCAGAAAATACGTTTTCTTATCAATATCCATTGTAAAATATTTGCGATACAAATTTAGATATAAACTTAGCCTATGCCTTCCATTTCATTATTGACTTTTTCCTTATTTGAGTCACTTTTCAAAGTAAAACTAAGAACTGCGCAACGGAAAGAAGAAAAGAAAGTTTATAATTTGGTATGGCTTTCAAATATTCGGAGAACTTTAATTCGATTTTAATTTCATAAAACTTTCTTAAAAACGGTCATATATTTACCGTCACAAAAGACGGAAATTGTTTATTTTCATCATCAGGAAATTACATGGTACATATTTTAATAACCCAGGGCAAAAATTTGCTTTTTAACATAATTGAGTAATTTTATGTGATTGTACTTTTATTTAAAGTAATAGACAAAATATGTTTTACTAACCGATTATTTATAAGAATGTAATGGTACAATATCTACGCCTTGTTAAGTTCTTACATAATTTTCGGTCCCTTATAACTTCGAAATTTTAACAAGTACCATTCATGACAGTCTGATGGGGAACAGAAAATCAAGGGTATAGAAATATATAAAGTGATCCTGCGGAGGTACTAATTACGGAATTACTATTAATCTTTAATCATACACAGTAATGAATACAGCTGCATTTATACTCAATCGCCCGATGTTCAGGAAAAAATAAAATAGTAAGATTTATTACAACTTCCTTGAATTTAATTAAGAGGATTCTTTTGTAAATTATCATTTTCCTTCTACTTAAGCAATCTTATAGTATCAGGAAAAATTACATTGTTCATAAATAAATAAACAACATCGTATATGTATGCGTTATAACAGTTTTTCGGGTATTTCCGGGTTTCTACAATAATTTATCATTGTATCCTACAATTGTTAGTTACATTAATCTCAAATTCTTCAAAGTATTAATAAAATTAAGTCATAAAAATGGTTAAACGTGAGTTTTATATTTCCAAATTAAAAGAAAAGGATTTTTGACGTGAAAATATCCTCAGTAATTTTTCTGATTATGTTCTTCTGTTCATATAACAGGGAATGAATTTGATCTTACAGAAGATTATTAATTCTGACTGTCCTGGGGCACGATACTAATGATCTAATTTACTAAGATTAAAATAGTCCTACGTCGATATACGTAACTTAATTAATGCTGTATTTCAATCCAAGTAACATTCAAGAAATCACTGTGTTCAAAATTGTCTTTTTCAAGGGACTCGGCAATCGAAAAATCTTCCACGCGTACATTATGTCTAGTTCAAATTATCTGCAATCAAAGTAAACTTATTATCTATTTTAATCTCTTTCATCAGTCACTTCTGGGTAGTGTAAGTAGTAAAGAATCGAAAAGTATAATAATCTAAATAAAATTCATAGGTAATGTATAGATTTGAATGCGGGCCATATCCTTGAAGAAGTTTAGAGAACATTATACTAAACGTCACTTAATATTTTCATAAAAAGGCTTCAAAATTCTATAATGCTTCTGGTAGATAAACCGTCGTAATTAATAATAGTATTATTATTATCATCGTCACCATCGATGGATGGATAACAGTTAACAAATCCTCATACTCATAAAATTCTTTAAGAGATCATAAATATTTGCAAAAAATGAAATAATCACTATATTGTACGAGTGTCAGCTTAGTCTCAATTCTGTGATTTTAATCAGAAATATTAATATATGTTTGAATAATTTTATTGAAGGCGCCAACAGTAACTGAATTCATTTGCTTACTCGTCACTTAATTTGTATTTAATCTAAATTTAATGACACTATTATTCCAACATATGTAATTTTTTTCGCATTCGTTATTTCTCGATCAGAAACATACAGTTAACTTTTAAATTTTTAAAATTTTGCATGCCTTCTCGAATATATCTTATATTAATTATACATAAGTACATTATTATAATTTTTGCTTATTCAATAATGTATATTATTTGAATGAATTTGCTCGTTTTTCTTCGCAGTGTCCAGGAATTATTTAATCGCTATAAAACTAAGCTCATATATTAACTAATGGATTTTATTCTGTAATAATTTGTAATGCTGGATCCGCATTATGATTACAATTCTGTTGAGCATCTAAATATAAATATGCGAGTGCAATGTATATCAGTGAATAAGGATATACATTATAATTCGAAATACGACAAAGAGGTGGGGAGATTCTAATATACAGAGATTCAATACATGTGGCGAGTTAATTTAACTGGTAGTTTATTTGTTCAGCTAACCCTTTCTCCGACTATTTTATGATACGGTTGAAATCATTCTGCTGTTCCTTTGCTATGTCGAGGCGTTAATTGACTTCCTTATCTCGGACCGGGGAAGGTTTGTGAAATATTTAAATAAGCTAGTATCAAGTTGAAGAAATTTCTTTTATTTTGAGCTAGGAGCGATGGCCATAGCGGAAGTCTCATGAGCGTCCAATTAGCGTCGGAGGGGAGACGGCGGCCCACGTGGGCAACTATCGTCCTATCCCTTGTTATGTCCAAGGAAGAAGTCACGAATAATTCAACTTTTCGGTGCACCTTCAATGCGAGTTTTAACAATTTTAATTAATATTGCTTTAATCTGTGACTCGTCCCGGAAATGAACAAATAGGCCTATAATTTTATTGAGACCAGACTGAGTTTTGTTCCATAGTTTTATTTTTTTTACTTTGTAAGAATTTTATAAAAACTGTTGTTACACGCCTCGCATATTTATAATTTTCCCAAGTGTGCTTGGGCTGTAGACACGTTCCTCTGCCCTTGATTCGCGGAAAGTGTAATCCGGGCACCACACAGCTCCTTGAAACTTTCAATGAATCATTATTAATTGATGAAACGTTTATTTATAAATTGAAGGAAGCATGATGCAGTTTTACGAGTATATTATCTTTTATATTTTACATTACTTATAACAGATGAATTGTTCTAATATGAACTGTTTGAAGACACTCATTCCGAGAGTTGCAATACACTTGTATGGACGTCGAAAAGTACTATTGAACTTGTAATACGATTATAAACAAAACCCTCGTAGTAACACGACAATCTCCGTTCCCTCCTGCATCCTATTTTGCAGAGTTAAAGGGCTTTGGCTGTGTCAACAAGGAAGTGATGAATCATAATGCTTCCCGTGCAATCGGTTCCTATAGTCAGTTCAAATATGAAAACATTAATTAAATTGAAAACGACAAAATGTCTGCAAAAATGAACTTCTTGCTTTGTTCCTGCGTGATTTTTCTTGCCATTAACATTTTTGTCCGCCTTATATTTATTCTTCACTTCTAATAACATTTTATTTTTGAAGTCTACAGACGCACCTTTAGCAATTACTTTCAATATAAAATCGGAATAATAATATTATTTTAGTTATTATTACTTCTTACTTCTTCATATATTAAACTAAGATTTAAAAATTTTATGTACCCCACCACCATCATTATCTTCGTTTGAATTATAATTAATTATTAGTTGTTGCTTTAGTATGCCTAGACGTGGTATTAAATGTACGGTAAATGAATTACACTATTCAAGTAAAGTGAATTTTTTTTATTCCTTCTGGAATACGTTTTGTTGACGCTCGTTCTCATTTGCGTAACGCTTTTTTTCTTCCCCAGTTGCTAAGCCGCGATTTCAGGAAACAGCCTTCACTCTCTCTCCTTGTGTCTTCAAGCAAATCTGTTAGCTCAATCGACAGCCAGATTCCATCGAACTTGATTTGCTGTTTTTGGGGGCAAATTGAAATCGCGGAACTGGTAGGAGACAGTGCACCGCGGAGAAAGAACTCTTTCTCGTAAACTCGTATCTAAAGCTGATTTTAGGACTTGTCGTCTATTTAATCCATGTTTTGCAGATTGGTGTATACTGTATGTAATTGTATATTAAATTTTTTTTGACGGCTACGTCTATTTTCTTTAAATGACACGTCACCTATACATACTTTTTGAAAAGGACGTTTAACTGCTATTTGTATTTTTTTGTCAGGTATTTGATTACAATAAATAGCAACTTTACTCACCATAGACCTTTCTTCTAATATGTAAAATTCAATAAGATTGAAATTATCTTAAAGCGTACTCATTAAACAAATATTCTCAATATAATATTCTGACATCTGAACTACAACAGTTTCACCTGTTTTTACTACACAAATTAGTGCTTTAACGTGCTATCGATTAAACTTACTTTATTTTAAAAGTAGAGTACTTATTAATATGAATTTGAATCGCGTGTGCGTATTTAATATAGACTATTTGGGTTTGAAGAGCATGGATTATGAAATTTTATCTTAAACAAAACTTGTCCATTATTTACTGTACAAATACAATATTATGCCATCTAACTCTGCAAATGTTAATCCTCTTTGAACTCACATTATTTTTATTTTAAATTTAATATAAAATTTACATAAAATTTACATTATGTCATTCATTAATTGATAACCTAAATGGTAAATTATATAAAAAACTAGAAACATTTTGAAGTACTTGGATACCAAACTTAGAGGCATATTTTACTTTGTACTCACAAGAAATGGAAAAATTCCTTCTTGATCTGAAAATGAATAGAGTCCTACCAAGTTTAATTGGCCTTACTTATTTTTTCCCTAAATCGGAAGTTACATTAATATTAAAATTAAATTGTATGACATGAGGAGTTAGATGCGAAATAATAAAAAACGATATAATCTTGATTTCATAATGTAGCGGAGCATTCTATATTAATTATTTACAAAGTATCGTCTGTGTCATGTACTTTATTACACGTATTTCTGATTACAGGTTTACTTAATTAAATTTTAAGTATTAATTGGAATAGAGACTTAAATATATTGTTTCAATTTATTGTTTACAGTTTAAAAAGGTTACCGGTGTTTATGTAGCAAAAAGAACTTCCTTCGTACGGAAATGAAAACATTGGTATCGTTAAAGTTTGTTTAGATTGCATACTAGATAGCACCTTTTTTATTTAATGCCTTATTAATAATTCATTGTTGCTGAATCCAATTATTTCTTATTTAACACTTTTCTTCTTATTCTAGAACATTATTTTGCAGCTTTCTTCTTGCATTATGTTTAACTACCAATGCAGACCCTAATTTTTAAGTTTTAACTTTTTCGAATGGTAGACTAATATAAGAAAGTCTCTAGGTCTTAGAATGACTTCTTCTAGTCTCCAGATGCTTTTTGCGGCTCTATGTAACCACGACATCAAGTTTAATAGAAATCTGAATGGTTATTTCCTTGTAAAATGCAAACAAATTTTTTGCCGCAATATGGCGGATGACATTTTGATACCGCTATGTACCTTATTACTGTTCTATTACAAAAATACATATGTTTAATCTAAATCGGCCCGACCGTTTTCTCGTATGAAGAGAAACAAATCAGTGTGACAGACAAGGATTTAGATGGCATCAGTTTAGAATTCTCTAAATTAAATATTTATTTCGACGGCTATATCAACAGGAAAATTCCGACATTTTTTCACGCTAATGCTCAAACTTCCGATAATCTGAAATAACGATTTTTGCTAATTTCCTATATATGATAAGCATAGATTATTATTACAATATTTTAATTTGAGTATGAAGTTTAATAAAAGCATTTTACTGATATAATGACTTATGTTATAAAATAGTCAAATTTAACGCAAATTGATCAATGGAATGACCGCAAAAGTGTCTTGGTGGCAAGATTTTATCTTTGCACTGATCAAGGAAAAATGCCTCATAGGATAGGTTGAGCGTGGTGGCCCAATTCCAGCGAGTGGTAGAGGAATTCCGTTTGCTTTTGAGAGTCGGGTTTCACACGGCACGGCATAGCACAGCACAGCATACAGGTGGCTGGGATGTTTGCCGAATTCTTGGCCCGCCGCAGCTACCGACAAGCCTCAGCAAGGGTCAACCTACACACGAGTCACATCGCAGTCATTGCATTTATCTTAACATACTACAATAGCACTAATAAAATAGTCAACCGCTTCAAACCTACAAAAAAGTTGGTTCAGTGTTGAAAGAAATTGTGACCAATTTTAATAAACAATCTACAATTTGGGAATATTATTATTTTCTTGAAATTCTAGTTCTGAAAAATTCTATGAAGAGCATTTGAAGAGAAAATATAATTGTTATGTTGGCAGTAGAATGGTTAGTGCGTGGAAAAAACGTCTGTATAAGCTAGTGTTCTATTGCTGCTGTTATTATTCTGTCGTTGCAATAATTCTTGTAGTAACGAATATAAAGTATTCGCGCGTTTTCATAATTAAAAAGTTATTATGGCGAAACATTTTTATTCGCCTTAAGTTAAATGACAAAATCTAAATTTTCAAACATACGGAATAATCCGATGACAACGCAGAAAGCTGAATCTACAGAATGGAAAGCAAACGAATTAATCGATCTCTCTCATAAAGGAATATAAAATCGATATAACAAGGACAGCGGATAATTTTGCGAAGGTCGCAAGAAAGTTTGCACTGGAAGAATGCTAATTGAAACTATCCGCTTCTCAGCTGTAAGCGAGAACCAAATTTTATAAAAATTAAATTTCAATAGGTCCATATACCTCCTCGTACCCATCGTCATCATTATTTTGTAGGTTTGCCAATGGTATTTCCTCATAGAGCGTTCAAAAAGTTGAGAGATTAAATTATTCCGAATGTGAAACATTCCCACTTGCGATTTATTGATTATATGCACCAACGGTTGTTAATAATTTTACTTTCAAATAAAAGTGTACCCACTATAAAAATTTTCATTTCAAAATAATTATATATTTTAATTTATTCTAGAGCTTTCGGCCTGTTTGTTCATAAGGCTCTATAAAATTCTGCTTAATCATTTTAATAACTGTATCCAATTTTAAAAATTTTCGTTTATGCCCAAATTTTAGCATATTAATAAAATATATTACTTTCATAATGCCCCGTTTCTTTTCTTTAGTCTGCAAAATCAAAACAATGAGTAGTTAGCCTACAAGGAATAGTTAAGGATGCTTGTGTTGGCCTTTGCTTACTTTATGATTATTTTACATTTGTTAACCAATACATTACGTTCTCTGTAAACTTATTCAAATTTATCTACTCATGATTCCGTTTTTAATATAATTAGAAAATTTATAGCCAGGTACCATTAATTTATTTAAGTGTTGATTTTTTTTGGCCTTGACCTTTGGCGCAGACTGAAAAGAATTTTGTGGATCGGATGCAGTATTTTCACTCCAGCAGCAATTTGCTTCAGGTAATATAGTTAAAGCTTCAACTAGAAAAAATTCAGAGCATTATTACACGATTTACTTTGGTAAATGAGAAGAATCGTTGGTGCTGAGTTGTGGTCGGTGTTGACCGGCGTTGGCTGTGACGGTGACGTCAACTTCCCGTTCCGTCACTTAGGTAATTTACTGCAATACTCCTGTATTTAGAGGCATTTTAAGACGATTTTCTTGCTTTTAAGCACAGATACTTTGCAATTTCAAGGCCCATATCTTCCCCATTGTGATGACGCGGAACAAAGGAGCAGCAATCGCAGGGTTATTTTTATTCCCGGCGCTGCTGCTGTATTTACTTTTGGAGGGGGACAATGCGCGTTGATGGGCACGTCGCGGACTCAATGGGGAAGAAGGGGGATTTGGCAGGCCTTTAAATAAACACGTCGACCAGGACAAAGGCCGATGACAGTCAGGTAGGTGGGTGGCCCTTCGTCGCCACGCAGTCTGACCACTCCGCCATGCCACTCACTTTCTGTGTCTTTATGAAAACCCCAAGCATTACAGTTTCCTCGCGAGCCATTACGTTTCGTTTTATACTGTTTCCAGCCAATTGGGCACCAAGACACTCCGCACAACAGACATTCGGTTGAAAGTTTATTACTACATTATTTCATAACAGTAGCCATTAAACTATATATATTATCATATAAACAAAAAATGTTTTATTTAATTTCATATTCATATTCATAAATGTATATTATCATATTGTTATAATTGTGTATGAAATATCACATAAATATATAGGCAATGCAAATTTGTATTTAGACAAACTTTGGAGCTATCACAAGTTTAGGTAGTGAAAGAATACAGAAAACAGTCCTGTTATTGGACACGTCGAACGAAAAGGCAGACTGGCGTCTCGGTGCAAATGAAATCTACTGCGCATAAATTCAGGAATCAATAAAAAAATAAAACTACTGCTGTTGGATAATGAAAGGAGGTGAATTAATATTATCATGGTAGTTCGACATGAAATTCTCTGAGACAAAGAGCAAATTAAAAACTCAAGTTCTATTGATAAAAAAAACTTTATTTTAATTTTTGAAATATTCACTTAAAATTGCAGCATAATTATTTTATTTTTAAATACGAGTTGTTCTCCTTGCAATTTCATAATTAAATTTTCGAACCACTTCACGTAGGACTAATTTTTTTCAACTTATTTTAAATACATGTTTATTTAAAATAAGCTTCATTTTTTTTAAACTATAGTGTCAATGAGTGAACCATTTTTTTCATGAAAATATTTGACTCAATAATATTAACTTTCGCAGGAGTTTGATTCATATTTATCCATTCAACAGTAGGTTATTTTTGAATGGAAGACAGTATCATATTAATTTATCATAAATTTTGTAATTGTAAAAATAAAATATATTGATTTATTATGGATCTTCACTTAACGTACCAAGAACAGACAATTTATAAATGGAAGACATGTGAGAAACTTTCTACTACGTAAATACCAGCTTATTCTGAATTTTTATTTAGGCCTACATCTACAGTTCCAATATTGAAGTATAAATTATTTACGGAGATGAATTTAAAGTTACATACTTCTCATAAGTGCTTCCCTTGAGTGAGAGAAATTTTATTTTAGGAGCGTTTTTAGTATTGTATTCTTTGGATCTTCTCGACCAAGTTTCGGAATCGGAGAAACCTCAAGGACTTTCGAAGCACCGCTTTCTCCATTACGACTCTTGCCCTTCTCCACGTCTTTGGGGTTTCGTTGGACGTTTTTTTTTGTAGTTTAGTTTAAAATTATTTCATCAGGACTCAATTTTCTAGTCCTCGTTTTAACAATATAATTTCCCTTATTCATATAAATCTGGGACGATATCCTGACCGAGATGACGTCCTAATTTCTAGTCTACGGTCGAATGATAAATATTTCTTTATTCAGACATCGAATCGTTGTTATTCCCTTTTAGTTGAAAACTACAATCATTTATGGATTGGAATCGGAAGCACTCATTTCCCGACAGGCTAGCATCAATGGATATTTGAATCTCCACGTTAAGTTTTGTCATGTTTCTATAAAGTTCATATCGGAAATGCTTGTAGAGATTTTTCCCCTTGTAAGTAAGCTGCGAAATCCGTGAGCGTGTGGGGAATGCGCACCATTATGGGAGATCGTGTCTCCGCATTCTTCGGGAACACGCAGTCCCGCCAACGCGAAAAATCAATAAGAAAACCGGTCCAACAGTTTGCACAAAATCACTGGTCTTAACAACGTCCACACAATTGGAAAAGTTTATTTTCCCACTCCACAACACCCTATCCTAACAATTAGTTTTCATGTTTTCAATAACTTTTGCGCAGGATTTTTTTTTACTCAGAATGAGTAGATATTATAAGTAGATAATATTTATTTACCTTAGTGACTACTTGTGTAGTTGTATATTTTACAGCGTTATCCGGAAACACTGTCTGGTGTTAACGTTCTCTGTACAGTAATTGTAATGTCAATTTTTCCCAAACAGGTGTTATGCTACGTCAGTGTCATTTTCGTCTATCTCCTTTATGTCATTAAACGAGATATTAAGAACTTCATTGTAGAAATTATTCTCCGTTCCAAACGTCTAACGCATTCACCATTCACCTCCATCTCTTGTAAATTAATTCGTTTCGTTACAAATTGTGAATATTCACGATATGGAAGATAGTGTTTTTATCTGTGCTCATATAAACTTAACTCTACGTTCTACCATATTTATGTTTCGTAGTTTTCTTCTAGTTTTAACGTTCTCGTAATTATTCTATTAGGCTACGTTTCACTATATCGCTTATCGACGAGTCTGTAATATCAAACTTTTATATTCCTATCTAATCTACTTGGAAATTTCTGCCAGATATTTGGACCATATTGTATTTTCACATATTCATTCGATTATATAATAATGTTACTTGACGACTTCACTCTCAATCTGGCGGAATATTCACGTTATTTTCCATGCGCTAAATGCTGTTTTGTATAAAATTTCGGAAGTTTTATTTTGAAACATATTGACCGTCCTCGGTTATTAGAATCTAATTTTTTTACCCAATGACAGATCAGATTAATAAATAGAAATAAATTTAATCACGCGTTCGACTTTAAGTTCGTAAATAGCTTTGTTGTTGATAAAATATAAAGTCCTTTTGCAACCATTATTGTTAAAATAATATGTTGTAAAAGTCTTGCCTTTTTAATCTGTTTTCTATACGTACATGAGAGACACGAATGTAATATTTGCCAACCAAAAATTAGGATACGAATTACAGCTAATTTTTGTTTCCTGAATTAAAATGAAAATATTTTAACAAATACCAAACTTAGTTATATATTTGCTCCAAAGATATTGGGTCATATAACTACTTCTTTACCGATGTTTAAATTTGAATGGATTTAAATTCCGTAGTTCATTTGTTTACATTATTAATAAAAATTTCAGTAGCACGTGTAGTTGGTAACTGACATTAAGAACCTTGCTACTAAGATAATTCGGAAATATGACTGGTCTTTTATTACGTTTATATTATGTGTTTTTATGACTGTCGTTTATATAGATAATATTTATTTATTTGTTTCACTGACGTATTTTATTTTAATTTATTTCTCATTTACATTTCGTATTTGTGTATGTTTTTCTGTGTCATTCACGTGTTTTCCTACTTGTGTCTAATTCATTATTTGTGTGACACCTACGTCATTTTCGACTATCGACTGCATTGTTTATATGATATAGGCTCCGTCATGGATCCAAGATCTTCATTGTAGAAATTCTTCTCCGTGTGGAAACGAAACCTCAACTTCTTGTGAATTGACTCGTTTCTGTTTGTGTGGGGAAGATTCATTACATGAAAATACAGTGTTGACTTGACTTGTCCTATTTCCTCAGTAGAGGTCTTATGGGCTAAATTCCGTTGGATAGTTTATTTAATTTTAGATTCAAAATTTGCGGATATTCATTTTCGTATGTGCTCAACTCTGTTTAGGTTCCTACAGTACATATATACATTTGTATACTAAAAGTAATTTTACGATCGTGGAAACGATTCAGAAAGACACATATATGTTAGTTGTTCAAGGAACGAGTTTAGGAATTAATATTCTGCAGTCACGTGGGATATCTGTCTGAAAAAGGTTTTTAATAATTAAGCGTTTTCTTGGACAGGCAATTTAACAGTAAGAAAATTTAGGTTTAATAAAACGGTTTGTATGCGAATTTGAAAAACAAACATACATATAAATTTTATATTTATTGATGAGCCTTAAAAGTTGAATACTGATGTTGAACTATTGTATATATCCGCTACAACCTTATATTACGATATGAGCTGCGACCAGATTTGTAAATACGATGAAATTAAATTAGGACTCAAATTAGAATTTAAATTTCAGAAATGAAGTAAAGCATCACATATTAAAAACAGTAGGACTATTAAAAGACCACATTTAATTGTTCTACGATCCAACATTGAAAGGAAATCAATATGTGTGTGTCAATGATGCTGTAAAAAAAACTCGAAGAATTATTAGCAAGATTCAAGACGGAGACAAGAATGAAGTTATGAATTACGGGAATTCAGTCGGTAAGACGTGTGATTACGTCCATCCGTATAATGCACCACATAATAAAAACTTTGGAATGTAATAAAGTAGCAAACTTTTGGAAAAGACGATGATAATTACAGAATAAAACTTCGGGAGAATTTGTGAAGTTGTATATTTCTTCAAACAAGTGAACAAAAAAAGGATAGTACGAATTACTTGTAATATTTCTTTCCTCAACTATAAGTTTATTTAGTCTATAAATTTAAATGAATAATTATTCGTCGTATAGATTAAATGCCAGCTTTGGTGTGAGCAATTCTTTGTTCTGACGTATTTTTTCATCTGTCACCTTTTCAGTGTTTTAAATAATTTATATGAATGTTCTGTGCATTGTTATCCTCCCCGTCATAAATAGCTCCCACGATTTTTCACTACGGAAGTCAGTATAGTACTGTGAGTGGCACAATATGTTACGAATAATTAATGTATATTATTATTACATAAAAGCCATAATTTTTTATATTTCATTCGGCAAATAACAGCGCAGGACTCGTGAAATATTCAATTACCTCAACAAAAATACGACGTTATAGTTTTATTGAACTTTTACATTTCGATTTTTTGGATTTGAAGACTATCCGCACCGAACATCTCGGGTCAAAATCTTTCACGTTTTAGTTACTTATTATTTTGACGTTGACAAAATTGTTGTTTTTTACTATAAGTTATATTTTTAACTTTGAAGTTATTACGCTAGACCTAAGTATAGTTGCAGTTCAATAAATTATTTAATAAATTCAGTAAATTAATTTCTTATGTGATTCCTTTGTAGTCTTTACCGTGAACTATTTAACTGAATTAGAGTCTGTTTCCGCTTAGAACGGAAACAAAAGCGTTCCGTCACCGTATCGACGTAATCTCAAATATTCGATTTGGGGTGTTGGCTTGAACGTGGCGTGACATGACTGTGTAGGGCGCTAATTGAGCCAGAGCTTATATGGGATGATAACGCTTAACTACTGTGATCCTGTATCAAGCGCCACCTCACGCCTCTGAATTTAGACCACGCTTCTTGGACGAAGCACACGCACACACTCTTCCAACGTGAAATTAGAACTGCAATTAATTACACGTTTCTATGAGTATGCGCTTGCCTCTACATATTGTATACATGCTGATGTTTACCCTATAGTGGAACAAAGAAAATTCTATGGTGAATTTTCTAATATTAATTTTAACGATAATGTTGAAGCAAAGTAATGTTATCATTCAAGCAACGATAGTGTGAAAAATTAATTATGAATAATGCAGCCGAACATTTAATATGCAGTATATATCATAAAAATAAAATAATATAAAAATAATTTCGACGTATGTAATTTAAAGTAATCGGAAACACAGCATTAAGCCTCCTCTTCGAATGACGAAAAAATTAAAAACGATTAATACAAATGCTCTTAGAAAATTAATAATTTTCAGGTCATGATTTACCATTTTACGTTTCAATCAAATGAATTAAAAAATTATTGCAACTTTAAAAGGGAATTTATCGTTATTTACGGTTTAGCTAAAAACAAATTGACTTTAAAATTGTCCATGTATATTTGCAAATGCTCTTTCATTTTTACGATGTTATTCACAGAGACTGTTTTGTTCACTTGATAGTTACTAATCATGATCACTCTAAAAATAGAATATCAAGGACGCAAACATAGTCGACGTATTCAAGCCGCGGCCCACTGATTGAGTCATATCACTCGTCGGTTTCATATAGTCAAAAGCTGTGATTAACGAAACACTGGAAAGCGTCAAATTAGAGCCCTAAGAACAACGCGCTTCATCAGGTGCGAGAAATATATCCGCCGTTAAATAAATCAAGAAGAGAAGATACATTTTTGTATATGCGTCATTTAATTTATTCGTTATTTTATCGCATTAGAAATAAATATAATGTATTCTAACATATATTAATCAATAGTTGTACGTAGCATTGCTTTCATAAATAAGCACTTCATCTTTCAAACCACATTTCAATATTTCCACAGTACTGTCAAGTTTGATGCAATTTAGATTTATCCGTCCTGAATAAGAAAGATAGCCAATTCAGACAAAAACGTGGTAATATAAATACCACACAACGTTTCTGGGATCCTTGTTCCTTTCGTCAGGTGCGAAGAAGAACCTAGAGCGACACAACTGTACTTGTCAGTTGACAAAACTCAAAAGACCTCAATCAGACGAAAATTTGTTCATTTATCCATCCTGTCTGGGTAGATTTATCCATCTTCTACCTTCGATGATGTGCCCATCACGTAATACTTTTTCAATCTAAAATGCCTTAATTCGTTCCCATAAACGTGTTAAATTTACAATTTATACATTTACAGTGTTTTTCGTTAGCTTTGTGAAATGTACGACCATCGAATTCTATGTAGAATGCATGCCTGCGGTCCATTTCATTCATCTTAAGTATCGCATAGCATTTGAAACCATTTACTGAATATCATGATATCCCATGATAGTTGTCCTGCTTTAGTGTCGTATTGTTGTGTCTTTTTATTTTTTAATTCTTTTTCAATTTTCATTAGTGCAAGTAGACCGATAAGCTGGTTCTTTTCTTTTTAGGAATATGCTGAAGTGAAATTCACATAAAAGTTTGGTAATCCTAAACACAGAAAAATTTAACTTTGCAGACGTTAAGTAGATGAACAAAAAGGGAATAGGGATAGCCGTCATGTCGAGGTAAGGTGTCTTTGAGAAGTCAACGCTCAAAGAAAAAACAAATCTTGTGGAGACCAGGTTCAGTATGGAAGGCTTAGAAGATATTTTACATTGTAATGATGGCAATCAGCTTTTAAGATTTTTTACTGTACCTCGGATCTTGATTCGTTCTTGATAATGAAAAACCAGATTCCGAAATTTGGATGAGGAGACACAATTGCAGACTCATATTCTGTCGTAGACTGAAAACTTCTTTCGCACAAACTTATTCTTATTGCTACCCATTTCGGACACACACAGGTTTTTTTCGTGGCTCCGTGGTGAAAATGTGGGTGGATAATTGTCAGCTGATAGTGACACGTGTTCCACGTTGAGTATTGTTCGTCCGGTCCGGCCGGCCGGAGAAGGCGATGAGAAGCGTTTTCGTGAAGAGCCTGCCGCCTGTTTGGCAGTTGAAATCTCGTAACGGCTTGAACGCGGTTTATTTACCGATTTTGTTGTTTTGTTGTGCGCGGTAGGTATGGCGCCCAGGTGCAAGTCACTGCGCCCCCCCACGCACGACTCAGGAATGCCAACTACTCAACTACTCGCATCGATTCCGACGCAGGCCCGTCCTATTGATTCAGCGTTTCCTTGCCACGTCAGGGCCCCGTCTCCTCTCAAATATGTCCGACTTGGCCACAAAATCCACGAGGAAGTATACGCTTCCTCATATCCCAATAAGTCAATATTCCCTTTCGAATTCGTTTCTGAAACTCTTGCTCAGCTACTAAGTGTTGTCCAACTATTACATCTGTCATCGAAGTTTCTCGCTCGATTCACAGATATTTCGAAACATCAAAATAAAGGAAACTCGGTCAAATAACCTTCAATTATAGTAACTATCGACACTAAATGAAGTCCACCTTCTTATATTTTCTATTATATAAACAACAAAATATTCGAAGAAGAGACATAAAATTAATATCTAAACTGTACTGTTTCCATTCTTCTGGTACAATTAATTTTGTTGGCTCGGGTGCTTCCAGAACAAGGAAAGGAAAGAAATTACGTAACAATATTTTTTTGCAACGAATTTTGTTTACATCCTTTTCAATTACATATATTTCCATTTTTTTTATAATAAGGCTATTCAAACAATTTAATTTTTCTTTCAATTTTATTTATAGTTGATTCGACTGCTAAGATCATTAACGGCTTTGTACAGGTTAAGTTTGACTTAGTCGGGGAACTAATTTCTTGGAGACTCACAACACGCATGCCCGAGGCGGGATACGAGCCCGGGACCTCTGAGATGCTGACAACTGCACCACAGGAGGTCGGCTTCAATTATTGTTGAACAATTTTGTTGTGGTTATAATGAGGCACGCTCTTTAGGTTTATTAGTCAAACCTATATTTAAATCTGACAGGTTTTTCCGGAAGCTGGAGACACCTGAGGAGCTGTGACCTGACTTTCTCCGCAAACAAGGCCGAACAAAGCTTTCACCGTCGTCCGACTCAGGAGAGACAGCCCACCACTACTCTCCGGTCCTTAAATTTTCTTCAGCACACGAGCTTCCAAGCATTTGGATTCCAATTGTAATATATTTCATTTTGTCGTCTCCTAAATCTGTTAGAAGAGACAATGAAGTAGCGACGTCTTTAGGAATATTTACCTATCTCCAAATTTGAAGCTAATCTCACACGGAGAAAGTTATAAATTAATACAAATTCGATTTCGATTAAATTGGTAACAATTGTCATTTTTTTTGCGCTGTAGTACTGTGTGGTGACGAGCGATGTAAGAGGTGCATTTTTGTGACATGGCGTATAATTCTTGCCAGTCCTTACTACTACTACTTTAGTGTGAATAGCTGTTGCTGAATTGACCTATAGTCTAATTGCATCTTATTCATCATTCGAAAGCCGCCAGAAAATGGTTGCAAAGTTTAGACGCTCCGTGCACGAGCTTTGTACTTGTGTTTCACCAGCAATATCCTGCTACAATGCGTAGAATATTCAAAGGCAGTGTTTACTTGTGTTAAGGGATGCGAAGACGGATGTAGGGGAGTCGGGGTGAGAGAGTAATCATCTACGGCTACGCACTCGGGGGAAGTTCGGGACACTCAATATGCAATCTTAATATATTCAAGAGACAAGGCTACAGGAAAGGGAGCAACGAAAAATTACCCACGAGAAATCAATATATAAGCTGGGGGCCAAGTAGAAGATTGGGATCTACGATATTTGAAGCACTGTAAGTGGATTACCAGTATAAGCACCAAAACCTCCACATAATCCTCAATGATCTTCTCACACTGAGGGGCTGCCGTACTGCGAAATATTTCCATTCTCAAGATAGCCTGGTGAAGTATTTTCTATTCCTGTCTATTACTGCTAACAAGTGAAGAATTTTCCCTAGTAGAATCCTTAGTTTGTGCAGGTCGTGGCGTAGGTGGAGAGAATGGGAAGTCTTGACTCGGACCGAATTCGACTGCAACATCTTCGATAAGAGATACGTTAGAATTCACGAACCACAATAATTTTGTAGAATAACTACAATGATTAATTAATTGGTTTCACTTTTATCACACTCCCATTACGACATACTTTTATAGTTCGACAAAAATATTTCTCTAACCGGCAGAATAAAAAATATTACAGATATGAAACATTAATATAATAAATATATTTCTAGAAAATTTCTTTAGCAACTTATTAAATAAATAGCAAATTATCACACTTCAAAATAATTGTATTAAAATTTTAAGTGAACGGTTTTCTAAATTCTCATAAGCAACAAAATACCCTACATTTTAATAATAGTGACCAAATTTGATGGAAATTATTAAAAAGGTATAAAAAATCAAATTTCGAATATGTGCTCTGTGTGAGTGTAAATAATTGTTCAATTTCATGTCACTTTGTTTGTATGCTTTTAAATCCCAATTAGTTTTGTATGTGATATTATCTAGATTCCAGTTCATTGCTATTTATTTGGATATATTTTATAATTCTGATTCTGTAGCGACGCTGAAGAAGACGGTAGTACGTCAAGCGTTATATTCCACCTCAGGAAGCATTTGACGCGTTCTAACTTCTAATATTAAACAGTGTGTTTTGAAGCCTAGTATTATTTACTTGTCAAGTAAAATGTATGATTATGGAATTTTGAGACTTTCGTAAGTCTGAATAACCGTAAAAAGTGGTTACCTTAATATGAATGACTTCAGTCGTACAGTTTAATTAAATGTGAATATTCGAAAACGTTGTGTCGAATTTCCAGTCGATAGAGCAACGTAATTTAGCGCGGGAAAGCGTTCCTATGTCCTGCAGCGAAATCTTCAACCTCACCGCAGAGGTTGGCAATACAAGTACTCAAATTGTCGCCGCAGAAAACCTCAGCGAACTTCATCAAACATTTACAACAGGGATCTTTATCCATTAGCTTAAGTGCTTTCATGCTTATTCTTGTCGGATCCCTCTCTCGCAAAAAAATTGTTCTAATAGGAGGTTGAACTTTCTGTAATCTAATGTAAAATTTTTCAGGAAAGGAGAATAGAGCTATGATTTGTCTTCCAACACCGTTACAATTTTATTTTAAAGAATTTAAAACACTTGACGATAAGTAATTGAATAGTAGGTAGGAACAGTGCAGTCGTACGCGTTGAAGGTTCTAATATCGTTTTTAAACTTAACAGAAATTTCTTGTGTAATGAAACTGTCCACTTTAGTTCCTAACGACGCCTCGAAGGGTATTGAAAACTTTGCATTTTCTACAGAGATGTGAATGAAAATTACCAATACCCGGAAATGAAAAAGATAAAAATAATTTCAATCATACAATACAAACGAAATTGAATTTGCGGTAGTATTGAGATAAGAAGACGAGTTAGTGACGTAAACCAATAATTGAAAATATCCGGACCTTACTTTAAATAAGAATATAAATTCAGGAGAGCACATTATTTCCGTGACGAATAAAAGCAAATAAAGAAAATTTTGAAGCAAATCACATACCTATCCTTTGTTATACCTTGTCTCCTTTCTTATCAAAATAATAGTGAGAAAAATTTTACGATCGTAGGAAATCTTCCGAAGAAAACGTTACGGTTCAGGACTGGAGGAAAGGTTCTCATAAAAACTGGGCTCAGTCGTAAAAAAAAGACCAGGCTTTACGAATTTTATACAAAACAGCTCATCTTGAGAGAAATAAGAATTTTACGATTTGACAAAAAAAATAATACTGTTTCTATAATTATAATGATAAAAAAATACATTTTTTCACAAGCACCTTAAGAGATTTCAACGAATTACCTGATAATGTAGTGGCGATTTTATAACGGGTTTTTCAAAATTTGAAGTCTAGATTAAATCAATTAATTTAGACATAACATGTAGTGGAGTGACCAACGCTCGAAGTCATAGAGCATTGACGTGCTGTGAAGCAAATAATTCTGCACAACAGGGAAATAATAAATTAGATGTGTTGTTTTAATAGTAAATGTGACAGTATACAGCGATGAATTATTTAAAGTAACACTATCAGCAATTAATTGTGTCACAATTCATCGAAAAAAATTATTGTTATGATTGACAAAGTAGGTAAATTTTATTGAAATTATTGAGGTCTCATTGAGAGTAAATATTGTATTTTATGTAATTATTGTTTGTTTATCTGTTTGTTGCGAGCAGAGAGACGAAGGGACCGTACGTGTTCCTGTCGACGGGACGTCGGCGCCAGACTAGTTGAGTTAGTGACGTGAGTGGTTTGTGTCTGTTGCAGTTTCGCGGCTGATGGGCTCGACCGCGGCAGCCACGGCCACGATGAACATGAACATGGGCAACATGGCGGGTCTCTCCACGTGCAGCGTCTCCGCAGACAGCAAGCCCATGCAGTTCCCCCTCGCACAACGCCGCAAGAGGCGGGTGCTCTTCACGCAGGCTCAGGTCATTATCTCTCCACTTAACACGTTGTAGTAGCCTACGTGAACAACCCGACAGCTTTGCCGATCAATTGTTCACCAAGGTATTCTAGGATGCGTTCTTATAATATTCATTACAACAGAAATTCGTTTTGTTTCTCGTAAAAGCTAGACATTTGTATATTAAAGATCAACAGTTCTCACTTTCCAGTAAAGTCCTCTGACATTTCCGTTTGTGTTCTGTAAGTAGAAAGGACTAAAACGTTTCTACTTTACTTTTAAATAAAGCCTAACCTACGCGTTTCAATATTTCCATCACTTCTTTTTTAATTTCTCTTATTTATGGATTTACAAATGTTATAGAATACAAATAGGCTCATCGTTGCTTTTATGTAACACGTCGTAATACAAATTATCACAAATCCATTACAGTCTATAATGAAGTATATCAATATTTTCCAGTTGTTTAATCAAAGCTACAAAAAAGCTTGCACACTGACATTACATTATATATTATCGAATAATTCATATGGAGTGGCTCATCCTTGCTTTATAGATGAACAATATTTAAATGAAAATTCGGAGTTTTATATTAAAAATATAAAATATCTTAATTTTCTTGGGATCTAAAACTTTGGGTGAATACAATTTACGACATAATGTATCTGAGAGTTTGTAAACTGTAGGAATAATAATCCCTGTACAGAACACGCAGCACGCGGCCATGAATGAGATTCCATCTATTTAGCTTAGCGTGTGAATATCAAACTAAAACCGATGTCCGTATCTGTATATATCCTCGAAATAATTCAGATGGAGTGGCTGATCCTGCCTTTATTCATACTTCAATGTTAATTTATACGTCAAGGTGTGAATACCCGAGGCAATGTAGGTACTTCGCGTAATCCCCTCAATTAGAGGTCATCAGACGCTTTAAATTTGTGATTCCTCATGAAGCGAACTCAGAAATTGGATCATTAGCTTACGAGTTATTTCGTCGCCCGGTTGAGTGATGTGGTATGACTGCTTGAGTGCCTACTGTGTACTACCTCGATACAAGATCTAGGAACTATTCTCTTCCGATGTTTCCCTAAATAGCCTCAGACCAGTATAGACTGAAATTTGATATGGGCTGTTTAATTTTAAGTGTCGGCTAAAACAAACTGAATTATTTTTCAGCTATTCGTTTTGCACATTCATACTGTACTCTTTCGGGATCAGATCCCAGTTTCAACTTGGAAGGGACGGTTAAAAGACAATGTTTCAGAGGTTTTTAAACTACTGTTTGTTTTTGTTACATAAATTCGTGTTTACATTCAAACATATTCCTGGAACGGCTCAGTCACGTACCCAAGGTCTCCGGCTCAATCTTCGGGGATTTTTCTGAGTGGGAAAACACGCCTCAGTATACGATTTCAGACTTTCCTTGAGTTGCTTGGCATCATAATCTCTTCTGGCATCAATCAGCCGTTAACGTTAAAGGAAGAAAAGGAAAAAAAGAACGCGAACCACAAAATTACCGGGAAACCTCCAATTTTTACTGGCAGGCGTTATAAACTGGTCGACTGAGTATCTTTTCTGACTTTTGTAGTGACTAGCGAAAGAAAAATGTGACCAGATACTATTTTCCCGAGGAAAGGGTGTCTTTACCAGGTGAGAGGTTCCACTTACACTGGGAGTTGCCATGTTCGAAATTTAACTCAAACATATCCGCGGCGAATCGTTTCGTACTGCAATCATTCATCGTCAGCTGGCAGTAATAATTCTTGCAGACACACACAGACACTAAGAATCCAACTCACATCTTCAAAACTATTTGGAACGGTGTGAAATAAAATAGCCTCTTTGAGGCGTAACGATGAAGCGTGGGCCTTGCACTGCATTCTGTATAATACAGGACAGACACAAGTTTCGCGTGTTTTGTAAAGTTGGACGGGTCGTTGTAGCGTTAGTTTCGAGTTTCCGTTTCGACCCAATTCTTCGACATGCTACCGTCGACGACAACGAGAAATGAGTTTCTGCTGAAACGGTTGTCCGTTAGGTTAAATCTTGATAATATTTCCCACATAGGAAAGAAGTTAATAAGTTCACATTGATGAAAATATTAAAAAGATTAAGATGTGGACGTGCTCATGCTGGAGACTTGCGTAAGAGGCACGCAGTGTTTGTGCAAGTCAGCGGCTGCTACTCTACTCCTCGTATTTACACAACGGAAGCTGCAGCCAGCAGCCAACAGCCAGCCGAGTTCGCCAAACAAATCTCTCTGTCTGCTCCTGCTTCTGTCCAGACTCGCAGTATTCATACTTCGCCCAACTCATTTGAGTCCATGTCTATTATCGCGTACGAGATTATCAACTCTTTAGATTCGAAATTCCGACCTCATCGATTACGAGAAAATATTACAACCAATAATATTTGTTACCGAATTTAAGCTAATAGAATCTAAACAATTATCATCGTCTTCGTGTGATTTTTTTTATGAGCCACAAAAATTTTATCTGGTACAAGTGGATCACTTTCCCTGGTATGTTATATTAGAATAGTATAGCCTGACCACCAATCGACCCAAATGTAGAGCGTCTGGTGACCTCTAATTGAGGGGATTCCGCGACGTACCTACATTGCCTCGGGTATTCACACCTTGACGTATAAATTAACATTGAAATATGAATAAAGCAAGGATGAGTCACTCCATCTGAATTGATTCGAGGATATATACAGATATGGACATCGGTTTTACTTTGATATTGTGGCGATAGGCCACACGGAACATTTCACACGCTAAGCTAAATAGATGGAATCTCATTCATGGCCGCGTGCTGCGTGTTATGTAAAGGGATTACTATTCCTACAGTTTACAGAATCTGAGATACATTATGTCCTAAACTGTATTCACCCGAAGTTTTAGATCCCAAGAAAATTAAGAATTTTCATTTAAATATTGCTTATCTGTAAATTACTTCTTTTAAGTATAAATGTGAGTAAATGAAGATTTAAAATATCAACTAAATTAAAGTATGAGGATGGAAAAATCTCGGCTGGACCAGGAATCGATCCTGGGGCCTCCCCTTACCGGGCAGAAGCTCTAGACCTGGGCAACCCATGTCGACTCTAGATCAGGTGCCACATTCCTCCACACATGATCCAGGCTCACCAAATCGCAATTAATAAATTTTAGAACCTAATGGAGAACGGAGTTTTTTATATGTAAACTGATCAAACGTTTTAGAATTTTTAATTCAAGAATAGAGAGAATTCTTTCCCATATCGATTGAGTAAATTCGGTGGGTACCTGAGCATCTTCTCGAACATACTATGTTAATTCTAAGAGGTTTTGTCTCATTTGCGGTCGCTTCTAAATCAGTCTTACTTCCGGTCAAATGACAGGGGATTTACCTGCTAGCGGTTGTTTACATTTCTGTGGACCATGAAGGTATTTCCTTCACAGAACTTTCTTTCCGCTTTGAACCTGATCATTTTATCGCTAATAGGCAGTGCCAGTGTATGTAGTCTGCATCATTTAGAATTGGAGTTTATTCAAATAATAAAAATAAAATCTTGGATGTGCAGTGTTCCGAGATATGGTCACACATCCATAACTCAGATATTTAATGACAAATTGCATCTTTTACAAAATTGTGGGTGTTAGCTGATCAATAGAACGTCTCAGCAGAGACGGAGACAATGTTTATGGGACACAGTGAACTAAATCAACTTCAAATAATGTGTTTGAGCGAGGGAAAAGTCTAAGGTGTATAATTTGTTTAAACATGCAGCGTTCCTTTAAAATAGCTTTATAAATTCTAACTCTTTACAAACACCGTTTTCACCAATAATTCCTCTTTTTAACAATCAAACAACAAAGATCTTCCCAGCACCAAGGGAAAAAATTTTTTTTTTTGCATAATAAGATAATATACCATTTGTGAAAAGTATAGTTCCCAGATAACATTTATCAGATGGCCAACGTCATCATATCTCTCAGCGAGTAACTGTCTCCTGCTGCCAACTAAAAACACTGAAAAAATATTTTTCGGTTCAACAGAGACAGGCAAGCCAATCCGATATTGTTGATATCAGTGAGGAATTAATTAAAACGTCTGAGGGAAGCCGTTTTCTTCCCATTATAGATGGCGTGCTGGATATACTATTAATTTTCGCTGCCTCCCAATAAAAAGTATTAAGAAACAAAATTATATTTTTGTGGACGGGACTTTTTAAAGCTGTAGCAAACAATTTGAGCAAATATATAATGTCAATGTAGGCTTAGGAAAAACACAATCTGAAACGGATGTTTTTTGATAGCGATAAGAGTATATGAGGGTCATCCACGTGGTGGTCTCTCCCTTTTAATAGCATAGGAAAGGATTTGATGCGGAAGAGGGAGTAAGGTAGCATCGGGTTGATTAGGACCCCCGGGTAAGGTTAAGGATCCTACCCGGCATTCCCCAAAAAGTGAAGTTGGCCACGACCTAGAAAACCAGAATCAGTTACGTGAAACTCTTTGTAATTGCCCCACATTATAAGAAGGCAACTTAAGTTTGTTCGTTTGGTACTATGGGAGTTACCCGTGACTGTATACTCTGATTTTGAGGCATCCGCAAAATCAGTACTGAATGTGGCAGTTCCTTTGATCAGGCTGCGTGGATGTTATTTCATTTCACGCAATGTGCTTAAAGAAAAGTTCAGTACGTCTGAATAACAAACGTGTTTTAGAGACAATGAATATGCTAGGCTAAGTTTCCGAACATATATAGTATTTGCTTTTCTTAAGCCTGAAATTGTAGATGGGACTGGGTATACATCCACGGACTACACCCAGAAGAAGAAAAACTCGGGGAATTCTTTGAATACTTTGTAGAATAGTGGTTAGATAATCCGTTAGTGCCCTCATTTTATGGAACCATTACTGCAGACGCCGCAGGACGAAGAATTGCGTTGGAACCTTGACTTGACTTTCCAGGTTGGAAGACTACACTCGAGAATAGTCGACTTCTTTAAATTTTTGAAATCTGAAGCTGCAAATACAATCAAACACTGTTAAGAATTGAACTAAAAGAGAAGAAAGGATTTTTTTTAGGTAACAGGCATGAGGGTAATCCACATGGTGGCTTCTCCCCTTTAATAGCAGAGGAAGAAAGGAGAATCATATTGACTTAGATAAGACTTATGACTGTAGCAGTTTGGTAAAATATAGGATATTTTTATTTAAAAGTATTCAAGTAATAAATCAGAAGTTAACTCTGAACCAAACATAGTTGATATGTTGAACACATATTTAGTAAATTATAGCTTATTTGCTATCTTTTTCTTGTAATACTGCGTATTTAAAAAATAAATAATTAGAATTTTGATAGACAGAATTCCACTAGGTACTAAATACGGCCTTCCCTAACCCTCTCGTCCAGGACTCGCTACCTGGGGTGACTGCATATGAGACGACACTATAGCCGAAGGTGACAGAACGCTGATCCCAGATTTTCGGGAGACCAACGCAACTTCCTTAGCCAATACTGGCAAGTGTCCGATTTATTTAATCACTTCTGTGAAATGTATGCTCTGCCCATATGCCACACAGCTCCATTGAATTTTTTAGGAAAGGCACTCGTAACTACGAAAACTAGCTTCGACATTGCGAAAATGGTAGTGTGATGTCCATGTCTGTTGCAGGTGTACGAGTTGGAACGACGCTTCAAGCAGCAAAAGTACCTGTCCGCACCGGAAAGAGAGCATCTAGCTAGCCTCATCCATCTCACTCCCACGCAGGTACGCATTTCTCGCAATCAAATTGGACCGTTGGCGCAAAAGATAAATAAACTATTTGAAACATTAATTTATTCTTCTATGAACAGTAATCAAAATTTATCAGTACTGCCTACAAAGTCCCAGAAAATTTATGTATAGTTTTTTTCTATTATAATGTAGGCCTACTACATATTAAAGATCGCTTTACATACGGAGTGCTACTGAAAACGATTACCAAGCTCATCTGATAAATCTAATCGTTATTTTTCGAGTATTGAAGTAAAATAGGAACGAGTGTATTTACTATCCTCCGGTATTGCACCACCTGAAGAAAGGATATTATTATTGATATACTTAAATGCTCTTATTTTCATTATCCGGTATAACCTCATATTCTTATAAGAATGCAGTACGTTAAAAAAACTATGTAAACATTTCTGAGAAACTGTGAGGAATAGAGACGAATAAACCAGCCATATTAATCCGAAAAATATTTTAATAAAAGACTGGCAGAACTTATTGTTACTTTTTAAACATCTCCAGGAACATATACAAAATTTTACAAATATGAATTTAAATTATTTATTGAAATATTATTAAAATGTTTCACATTGGAGTCAAAAAATTTAATACAAGTAATTAAAACTATGTAGTGACTCAGGTCAACTCTCTGAGACTTCAGTTGTATATCACTGCGGTTGTCCAATTACTTCCATTTCTCTATTAGGTTATATTTTTTTTTATTCCCACATTTTTACACTCGCTAAATTGTAAGTTGAACTTTTTTTTCTATTACAATGCGTGGAATTCCAGTGCTTACTCCTACATTAACAGTTTATATCAGCGTCGCCAAAGAGCCTCTTATATCCCGGATATGTTTCTTGAAAGGTAATCGTGTCGGAGATATCTTGTAAGTTTAAATGAAAAATATTTAGATTAAAGAAAGGAAAACAAACTAAACGAAAACACACTCGACGTGGTCCTTGATACAGATCGGGTCTCGTGACCGTAGTAGTAGGCTTACAGTACGTCTATCTCCAAATGAAACGTTTAAGTACCTCGTATTACTTTAATTATTTCTATGTATAATCTATAGGCCCTTTTGCTAACATCTGTTAGGGTTTTCTATGAACCGGACAGGTGAAAATCATTTGTTTTATAGGACCCGTTTCTGTGAAGAATATTAGCAAACCGTCCTTTGTCTTCAAAACATGTAATTGTAATAGGAAATGATCCCTGGATTCACGAATGCTTTCATTCTTTTAAATGGAACACGTCTTACAAAAAATTATTCCCGCCTATTCACTTCAATATCTTCTAATTAATGGTAAACCGCACAAAACCCGATGCCTGATATCGACTCGGACTTAACTTCTCTTTTAGCTACATCTAATTTAATATTTCTGTTCCTTCCTTAAAACACACTGCAATTTTTCGCTCTACTTACAGTTTTACTGAAATATTTGTAATCCTTTAAAATGAGTTAGTGTGCAATTGTTTATTTGATTTTTTTGCAGTGTGTGTCGAGGTAGCGATGGCCGCAGGTGAGTTGGGGTTGTTCCCCGGGGCTGGGCTCGTGTTCTTGACGCGCGGGCCCTTACAGGCAGGGCTCATTGTATCTGAAGGGCGTGCAAATCAGCACTGCATTGTGTCGCCCTAATGATTCACCCACAACGTTCACGACTAATGTATTTCTCCCTTCTTTCTGCTACTACGCGCTGCGAACAGCTCAGACGTGTGTGCGACGTCTCCTTACCAAAGTCGACTAGATAAAAAAACCTACACAGTATTATGGTCACTTTTAATTTTCTATGGCAACAAAATTCTGATTCGTTTATACAGTTTTACTTCAACTGCTACTTTGTAACGTCAGGAAAATGGCAATATCCGCAGTATATACAGGTCAGTGTTGTATAGAGTCTGTTGAATAGAATTTCGTAGAGATCGTTTAGGGAAGGAGGATACTTTTTACGTATTCTTATAAGAAACACGTAAATTATAGTGTAGACAGGCTTGCCTTAATATAAACGTGTTGCTAAAATAGTTATTTAGGCCTACTGAAGAAAAACTACAATGAATTTCAATTTTAAAAACTTAAATTGTATTCTAGTAACTTTAAAATCCATTATCGTAAGACTCTGTTCTCGATAAATAAATTTTTTACCATATTTTACTATTGGCGTTTAATATTATAGATTCATTTAATTATTGCGTTAGTCCTTTACTGCGAAATAGAACGAGTCCGGAACGTCATTATTTTTTAAATAAAATTAATCTAATAAATAAAATAGAGTGAAATTTGTGGGTTTGTGTATGTTTGTATGTGTGTATGCTCTTCATACAAATTTACACCCGTGGAGAAAATTTGACCAAATTTCTTACTCGTGTTTCTTTCGAACAACAAACAAAAACTGTGGGGGTAAGACACGCTTACCACCCCCAGGACGGGGGTGGAAATTTTAAAAATGTTTTCTCCCGATGTTTTTTCTGTATAATTTGAACAGTTTCTGCATGAGAGAGGAGAACTCTTAGAGAAGGGGATTGAGGGGCGTTACAAAAAAAATAACCCGAAAATAACTGAGATTGGAGGAAAATCCGGGGTTATGGATGTCGCTGAGTTTAATTATGAGAACCCGGGCAATGTCGGGCACCCATCTAGTAATTTATAATGTTTTTAGGGTAACAGGCAACATGAGGGTAATCCACATGGTGGCAATTCCCCTTTAATAGCATAGGAAGAGATTTGAAAGGGGGATGCGGAAGGGTAGAGGAAGGTAGCCAAGGGTTACTAGGGCCCCCGGGCTATATTTTAAGGATCCTACCCGGCATTCGCCAAAAGAAATGCAGGGAAAACCCTAGAAAAACCTACATCAGGTAGGTCGGGCATTGGGTCCTTGTCCCACGTCCTTCCGATAGCGGGAGAGGAGTTTGCTGTGGGGACTCTGCATTCCCTTCTCCGTGCCTCAACTAGTTAAGGAGGCAGCTGGCCGACTATTCCAATGGGAATAGCGGACAACTCTTACCGTATGCCCAAGGTCTGTGACCCCGGAACATACACCTCTCAGAACAGACCGAGGTGCCTCGGCTTGTGGGAACCTTAGTTCAAAAACGGGGAGGAAAAGGCATCCCCAAAGGTAGCCCCTTCGTATCTCTCCTCGGAGAGGAGTTTTTTTTTTAGGGCAACAGGCTACATGAGGGTAATACACTTTGGGCAACTCCCCTTTAATAGCATAGGAAGGGATTTGAAAGGGGGGATTCGGAAGGGTAGAGGAAGGTAGCCAAGGATTAACTAGGGCCCCCGGGCTATATTTTAAGGATCCTACCTGGCATTCGCCTAAAGAAATGCAGGGAAAACCCTAGAAAACCCTGAATCAGGTAGGTCGGGCATTTTGCTGTAAATGTGAATCATATATGTTAAAGTTTTAAATCCAACAATGAGAATATTTATTAAATATTAGAATTAATGAATACATGTATGAAAAAAATTAATAAACCAATTAGAAAAATCGAGCATTAATACATTAATTGGGAAAATTAAGACGTAAGGCCTAGCAGAGGTCGAAATGTATTTAGAAGGTGGAATATTACGAAAGGAACATTATACAGTATATAATCAGATTCGGCAGTCTGTGAAGGCAAAGAAAAACAAATATTGGTGTGATTTTTACTACTTACTCAGTGCAAATTCCTGTTGAAGAAGGAATTTTTTCCATTTTTTAGGGTCCATGGACTTAATTTTGCAAGTCCGGCATCATTGCATACGAAAACAAATCCGGAAATGTAATGTTGGAAAATCGTTGCTTTAAAATCACGACTCGCATAGTCAATTATGTTGATGGTCTCTGCTTCTCTGTTGTCTATATGATAATTTGAAAATATTCTGAGCATAAGCGAAGTAGGCAAATCGTCGGTAATTATTTTTGAGTGAGTGAACTAATATTAATAAAACGAATATTAAAACTTATGAATATTGCGTATTTGAAAATCATTTTCATCACTTTCAGGTTTGACGGGTTCATTTACGATTAATTTTCCAATTTGAAAGATCTTACGAGTGAATGTTTGACTATCATATCGATACAGCTTCACCTAGTAAATCAAACTGCAGTCGTCGTGTTCACTTTTGAATGTATAACATGGAATAATAACCCATGGCTACTATGCTCTCGCAACCGCATCCCCCATTTCATGACCTGTTTGACGTTCTATGTAATTTAGTCTGTAGTATATTGTATTCGTAGTTTCTTCTGGTGTGTTATGTTATCCTTTCAAAGTTACTTATACTTTCTGTGAAAATTGCTGATCTTTCACCTTTTTCCAAGTTTTTATTTCTTCCACAGAGATTCGATCAGATATTTCCTAATTGGCAAACACTGAATCGTACCAGACAAAACCTGTAAAACCGCACATTAAAGTAATAATTTTTAGATCTTATTCGTCTTTTTGTCAAATTATGATTCTATCTTGTTTTGTAAAATAATTAATACTTCAGCATTTATTTAAGAAATATTTTTGTTGGCACACCACTGACTTGACGTCGAAGAACGATTTGCGGGTTCAAATGCTATTGCACACAGACAAACTATAACTATAAAGTTCCTAAAACGAACATTCTGTCATAAATTTAGTTTTATAATTGGTTCTAATTTCAGCCATCTGTTGTCGTGAAAGTAATTCCGTAATGAAGAGTACGATGGCATATAGCCTATACGGCCCCATGTCCATGTATAATCGCGTGGGACTAATAGGCAGTATGTGGCAACGCAGCTGGCGTAGCTGGAAATGACATCCCTTAAATCTCCGGCGGCCACGATGACCCTGACCCCCCTGGATCGTAATAAAACAGTGGCCAGTGCTCCCTTCCTGCGTGACACTAGGAGGGCGTCGCGCTTAATACTAATAAATGGCGTTTAGGGGCGCCGCGGCGCCAGTCGCCACCACTCAACGCCGAACAAACCGGCTCTTCCTTACTTGAGGTTTTCTTCTCTACGGTGCCATGTGCCTCACATTAATTAAAATGTATTTTTTTAACGATCTCGACTCGATTACGTTCCTGCATATAAAAGGACAAACTAACCGACGGCCTGACATCAACGCAGAGCCAAAACTTCTGAAGATAGAAACGTTAAGTTTGAAATATACCTTACTATTTCAAAGAAATACCCGTGAAGGATTGAAATTTGGCTTATTATACGACTGAACATTTGAACAAGAAAAAATTGAGAAATGGCTTCTTTTAATCGTATGACGCTACGAGCGGCGCTGAGTATATTTTCTGCCACTACCCCAATGTGTTATTTTTTTTATTATAAACACACTAATTAAATTTATAAAATTGAGTATGTTGTTCACAAACCAAATTTGCTTTAAAACCCACAATTAAAAAACTGTAATAAAATTAAATATAAAACAATTTTGTCGATAATTTTACCAACGAACTATCCCAATTATTTACATTCAAATTAGAAAAATAGCCAAATACAGGCAACAGAAGTGATCATTTAAAAACCACGCGAAGTGTCTGGAAGCCTTGTTCCTTTCCTCAGGTGCAGAAAAAAACGTAAGAGCCTGGAGCGACACAACTTTTGTCTATATTTGGCTAGCTATTATATTAATAACTAGCTGGGTGCCCAGTGTTGCGCGGGTACTTAGTCTTTACATATTTGCTATCAAATATGTGAAATTATGATATACACACAGTACCAAAATTTTTCAAGATTGTCACTTGAAATAATTCGTCAGTTTTAGCACATTTAAAATCTATTAAATTATGATGATTAACAATTATTAGGTACTAGCTGGGTGCCCGGCGTTGCCCGAGATGTCATTTATCTATAACCGTTTTTTGTTACTTTTGCGCTATTTTTATGTAAAGCTCCTCGAACCCTATCCTTAAATGTGCTCATCTCCCATGCCGAAGGAATATGAAGTCATTGACTAAATATATCGGCCGTTTTTACATGTTAGAAGATGACCACCCCCACAAATATGCGATAATGAAAAAGAATGTATTCCACGCAAAAATCGGCCGATTACATTGTCTGAAAATTTATTCCCTCGCCCAACAACTCCCAAACCCGTCGCGTTACCCAGGTTGTGACAATTAGATTCAGCGACATTCATAGTCTCGGAATTGATTCGATTCTCGGTTGTTTTTGAGGGATTTTATTTAACGTACCTCCACCCCACCCCTAAGCTTGCTCCCCTCACAGGGGTTAAATTATACACAAACAACATCGGTATAAATACTATCAAAGTAATTAACCCCAGGAAATAATTATCGCAAATATCGACCGTTTAACATGTTTGAAATTTTTCACCCCCGACCACTCCCGCTTCGGGGACTTAAACGGTCAAGTTTAATGTCATAATTAAACTCAGTGACAATCCTGATAGTTTCTGGTTTCTTTTTATGTAATGCTACTTCCACGCCAACCCTTAAGGGTGCACCCTTCCGAGTCCGAAAGGGGTTGAAATTACACACAGAGAACATGTAGGGAAATTTTATTAATCTAATTCATCCCGAAATATATTTAATTGACGAAAAAAAGGCCGGTCAACTCATCTTAACCCAGCCGATACCCGCGCGTTGTCCAGATTGTCATAAATAAATTCAGCAACATCCATTACCTTCGATTTGACTCGAATGTCGGTTGTTTTACCGTTATTTTCAAGGAAATTAATTAAACTCAGTAACAATCCCGATAGCTTCTGGTTTCTTTTTATGTAATGCTACTTCACGCCCATCCTTAAGGGTGCACCCTTATGAGTCCGAAAGGGGTTGAAATTATACACAGAGAACATGTAGGGAAATTTTATTACTGTAATTCATCCCGATATATATTTAATAGACGCTAAAAAAACAGCCGGTCAACTCATCCCAACCCAGCCGATACCCGCGCGTTGTCCAGATTGTCATAAATAAATTCAGCGACATCCATTACCTTCGATTTGACTCGAATCTAGGTTGTTTTACCGTTATTTTCAAGGAAATTAATTAAACTCAGTGACAATCCCGATAGATTCTGGTCTCTTTTTATGTAATGCTACTTCACGCCCACCCTTAAATGTGCACCCTTATGAGTCCGAAAGGGGTTGTAATTATACACAGAGAACATGTAGGGAAATTTTATTAATGTAATTCATCCCGAAATATATTTAATCGACGCAAAAAACAGCCGGTCAACTCATCCCAACCCAGCCGATACCCGCGTGTTGTCCAGATTGTCAAATAAATTCAGGGACATCCATTACCTTCGATTTGACTCGAATCTCGGTTGTTTTCCCGTTATTTTCAAGGAAATCCCACCAGCCCCACCCCTATCATGCCTACAAACAACATCGGTAGAAATACCATCAACGTCAATGGTCCCGGCATTCATTTATTCCACGCTAATATCAATTATTTAACATGTTAGAAAATTTCCATCCCATCCACTCCAGCCCCTCGGGGCTAAATGGCCAATTTGATGCTATAATTAAACTGGACGACATCCATAACCTTGGATTTGACTCCAATCTCAGTTGTATTCGCGTTATTTTATTGCAGCGTTCCTCCACCCAACACCTAAAAGTGCTCTACTGATAATCCCGACCCGCTTCTGGGGGTGGTAGACGCGTCTCACCCCAACAGTCGGTAGAAACACTATCAATATCTGTGACCCCTAAAAATATTTATCCGACTGAAATATCGACTGTTTTAGCATGTTTAAATATTTCAAATGTAAAATTATGTTTATAACAATTTATAATATAAAAACTTTTTAAAAGAGTATAAAAAGCAATGGTTCTGAAACACTTTTATTTTTGATTAAACGTCGTTATTAATGGAAACAACATCGGTTAAAATAGTATGAACAACACCACCCCTAAATCTGCTACTTTCCCGTGGTGGAAAGGGTTGAATTTTTACTCATATCACATCGGTAGAAACACTATACCCATAAACACATAACATTTTGGCAGTTTTAGAATAATAGACAATTCTCACCCCCAGCCCTAAGCAAGCTCACCCCTAATGTCGAAAGGGATTTATATTTTCAACAACATCCGTTGAAATAGTATTCACGTAATTCTCCTCCAAGAACGCGCAAGAACTGACTATTTATCTCCCCTTCCAACCCCCACCCTTTCGGGTTAAATGGGCAATTAAAAATATATATCCGAAGTATACTCACTGACATCCATAACCTTCGATTTGACTCCAAACTCGGTTGTATTCGCGTTATTTTTCTGTAAAGCAACTCCACCCCAAACCCTAAGGGTGCCCTTTTCCCAGGGCGTAGGAGATGATTATTATATTCAGATAACATCGGTAGAAACACAATCAATATCTTTGACCCCAAAAATATTTATCCAAATCTAATACCTGCTGTTTCAGTATGTTTAAGTATTTCAACCCCCGTCCACCCCCGCTTCTGGGGTTGGTAGACGCGTCTCACCCCGACAGTGTTGTTTTCCTGGTCGCAAAGAACCCGTGTACGAAATTTGGTGAAATTTGCTCCAGCGGTGTAGATTTGTACTCTCCACCCCAAACGCTAGGGGTGCTCTTTCCCATGGTGTAGAGGTTGAAAATTATATTCCGATATCATCAGTGAAAAGACTATAAATATCTTTGACCCCTAAAAATATTTCTCCGACTGAAATATCGACTGTTTTAGCATGTTCAAATATTTCCACCCCGTCCACCCCCGCTTCAGGGGGTGGTAGGCGCATCTCACCCAGACAGTGTTGTTTTCCTGGTCGCAAAGAACACGTGTACGAAATTTGGTGAAATTTGATCCACCGGTATAGATTTGTATTCTCCACCCCAAACCCTAAGGGTGCCCTTTTCGCAGGGTGAAGGGGATGAAAATTATATTCAGAAAACATCGGTAGAAACACCATCAATATCTTGGACCCCTAAAAATTATTATCCGACTAAAATATCGGCTGTTTTAGCATGTTTAAATATTTCAACCCCCGTCCACCCGCGCTTCTGGGGGTGGTAGACATGTCTCACCCCGACAGTGTTGTTTTCCTGGTCGCAAAGAACACGTGTACGAAATTTGGTGAAATTTGCTCTACCGGTGTAGATTTGTATAACGAACATACAAATATACAAACATACAAACAAACAAACAAACATACAAACAAACATACAAACAAACATACAAACAAACATACATACACTCTTTTTTATTTATAAGATTGATTTTACCATCATTCTATGTACATACAAAATTGGGCAAAATCATAGTACGTGCCATATTTATGCCATGTAAGTGATTTAAAAGTCCAGTTCTTTTTAAAAAATTTAGTTCCACAGATCGTATAATCTTTCGTAATGTTTATTATCATCATTCGATGGAGTATTGCTGGATAGAATTATACGTTTTATTCAATAAAAATATTTTCGCTTTATTTCATTACGAAAAAGGACCTATTTCCTTTGTTGTGCAGTAACGTCTATCTCGCGTGAGCGATGACGTCATGATTTTTTGACGCGCAGTAATTTAACACAAAATGGTTACAATATGCGTTAATTATAAATCTTTTCCAGTTAAAGCTACAGGTTTATCATCCCCACAGTACCGTTTTCGTCTTTTGTAGATTATGTGTACTAATTTTTATTGATATCTGTCCACGAGTTTAAATATGTATAGATTAACATAAATACATACATACATACATACAAATATACATCTTTTTTATTATATATATTTTCAATGAGACGTAAATTTTTCATTATTTTACATTATAATATTTATCGGCCTAATTCATTTTGTATTGTTTGCTACTATATTATTTAAACATCATCAGGGTCTTTTCTGTTAACATCTAATGGGCACATGTAGTGGAAATTTTCTAAAAAAAACTGGATGTCATATATTATTTAAAAGCCCTTTAGCAGATTTGGTATCGAAATCAGATTACAATAGTGGATTGCATATACTTTCCTGGTGTTGGTTCGGTACTTGCCAAATGTAGAACATCACTCAGAAGCCGCTTAAAGTCTCCACTGCATGTACGTGATTGAGCTTTGAATGGCTGCGAATAATACAGCCAAAGTTCCATTCGAATCTCCTTAAAAAGCACTTTAGAATTCACTTTCAAATAAATCGTTATTGCTTAGAGACTTATCAACATTCTATGATGCTGAATCTTCGGGCGTGCGTATTGCGGGATTTAATTATTGTACTTTTCATTGATACGAATTGCATCCGGTTTCCCACAAACTTCCGTATTTCTTACGCGAACTTTAATGTCCTAATGCATACATCCCATCAGTCGTAAAAATATAATAAATTTCTGTGAAATATCGATACGATGGTGCATTAATTGAACAGAAACCCAACTATTTCCAACTATGCCTCCCGAAAGCAATGCGAAATTATGATTCCATCTCATTCCCTTTATACTCGTTGGAGGCAAGAATATATTAATTACAGAACATATAGCCAACCGTTCTGATCTACTTGATAAGGTGTGTTATCTTTTGTTTTGTCCGATATTTACGGTCGTTAGTTATGTGTTTTTTACATTGGTAAAGGAATAAAATTAATTTACTGTTTTTCTTGAACACAGATATACGGTTATTTATATATAGCGTACTAAATATGACAGGCTAATTTGCATATTGAAACTATACGAGATTTTTTCAAATAAAATAGGATCGAAAAAGCTGCGTAGGAGTATAAAATATCGTTACATTAGAAATTACCGGGCTGTTGGTAACGTGTTAGTTTGTGGGCCTTCTTCAATCATGCTATTAATAAAACATACTTTAATCTGAGAGGTCTTGAAGAATAAGAAAGTTAAAAGGAAATAATGTCATCGTATTCCATTTTTAGGCCATTTAAATGTATTCTTGCAAATAGGCATGTTTTGATATGAACTTCCATAATTTTTCACCAGTTGAATGTGCCACTGATAAAGGCAGAACAGGAGTTGAAAACATTGTGCAGGGGTTCAGAGAAATTAAATCCCACATTTCCTTCTAGGGCAAGAAGTAAAATACTATAATTAAAAAAGTAGTCAAATAACAGACAAAAATAAGTGGTAAATAAATACCACAGAAAGTTCTGCAATCCTTGTCTCTTTCGTCAGGTGATTCTAGAAACCCAAGAGCCGTAACCGCACGAACCAAGTGATGAACTAGAAAGCATTTTTGGTTCGTCACCTGGTTTGTGCGGTTGTGTCATTCTCACGGCTCTTGGGTTTACTGACTCACCTGACGAAAGAATCAAGGATTGCAGAAAAATTGTGTGGTATTTATTTAGCACTTATTTTGTCTTTTATCTGACTACTTATTTATCTAACTATTATACTGTTAATACTGATGTTTTATATTTTTATTTCAAGAAGTAAAATAAGTAATGTTCTTTGAGGGGCATCAGGGTCAGCTTGAGCAATTTTTTGAATTACTTCCACCGATCCACTGTATGTTTCCTTATTTATCAATTTCACGCTACCGGAACGATTAACAGCAATACGTCGACGTAATGTTAAATTTGCTTACTCCGTAAGAATTAAAACTATTGCGATTAAAGGCAATGTAGTTTTTAAGCCAAAACTTGTTTAAAATGGAACCAACTAGATATTACGAAGATGAAAGCTTCGAAAGTTTTTCAACATTTCACTTCTTGTTCCTCTTGTTGAAATTATAAGCAAAGTTCTCTAGATACTGAACCACTGCGCGTAGAAGGTTCAACACGGTCATAAATTAATCGTCTGTTTGAGGGTTTGCCGGTCTCTCGGCAACAGTTATAGGCCTTTTCTGCAATTCAAAATACGCTATAATCATGCTGAGTCCATTTTTTTCATCAAAGAAACAATTTTCTATTAATCAGACGATTTTGAGCATCACCATACCTGCGAAAGATGTGCCTCACCTTTCGAGAAATTTTTGCTAAGTGGAGTTAACTGAGGCGTTATGTTTTATTTTCCTAGCAAGATCAACTGATAACTAACACAACTACTCATAACCTGTGATCAATTTTCTCTCTCTCTCTCTCTCTTTTTAGGGTAACAGGCTACATGAGGGTAATCCACATGGTGGCAAATCCCCTTTAATAGCATAGGAAGGGATCTGAAAGGGGGGATGCGGAAAGGTAGAGGAAAGTAGCCAACGGTTACCTAGGGCCCCTGGGCTTTGGTTTAAGGATCCTACCCGGCAATTCACCTAAAAGTGATGCAGGGAAACCCCTAGAAAAACCTGCATCAGGTAGGTCGGGCATTTATTTTATTGGGTAGAATTACTCCAAGGCAGAAAAATCGCCTGTGAGAATGTGGGAAGAGAAAACGCGGTAGTCGACCTGAATAATTTAGAGAAAGTTATCGTACATTTTTTCTGTAGTCATATTTCTGCCTTACAGCTATCACCTTTACCAAAACTATTCAACCCAAACAACATAAAATCCACCATCAACAAACTGAAAGGTTAAAATGCCCCAGATTATGACCTGATAAACTCAAACCATATAAAATATCTCCATGACCAACCAATAGTTTTAATCACCCAAATATTCAATGCTGTCATAAGAACCACACATATACTTCAGACATGGGAGCATTCTACAATCATAATGATGAATAAACCAAACAAACCTAAATTCAACCCTACAAGTTACAGAGCAATAAGTTTATTACCACAGTTAGCCAAGTTATTTGAAAAACTTCTAATCCCAAAAGTTAAAAAACAGATAAATCACCTAATCCCCAACCGACAATTTGGTTTCAGAAACAAGCACTCCTGCACACAACTTATCTATCTGGTAACTGAAAATATTAATAATTCTTTTGAAAAACAAAACATCTGTGTATTCACATTTATAGACTCTGAACTGGCATTTGATAAAGTATACGTCCCAGGCCACCTATACAAACTAAACCACATCTAAATGATTTCCACTTCAGGCTAAAAACAAATTATTTAACTAACAGATCATTTTCAGTAAAATTAAACAATACTTTCTCTTCCATTCATAAAATCTCTGCAGGGGTACCCCAAGGGAGTGTCCTTGGACCCCTTCGCCACTCAATTTATACACATGACATCCCAAACACCTTTACTTCCGTCTATGCCGATCATATAGCCATACTATGTCCAGCCCCAGACTTCAATACTGTACAACCAATGTTGCAAGATTCACTTAATCAATGGGCATCCTATTGGAAAATCTCTCTTAATCCTAACAAATCTGTCACAGTTCCCTTCTCCCTCAAACGTAAAATTTACCATAACATCCACTTAATCTTAAATAATCAACCTGTCCCCAATAAAACATCCCATTCATACCTAGGAGTCATTCTAGATCATAAACTTTCATGGTGTCTGCACATTATCAACACAAAAAACAAACTTAACACAAGATTTATATTATTAAAGGCGCTACTATCTCATAATCCACTGTCACCAAAAACCAAAAAGCTGATCTATACATCATTAATATCCCAATCTGGCAATACTCATGTAACATCTGGGCCACAGCAGCTAATTCCTATATAAACAAAATCCAAACTTTCCAAAATAAAGTATCCTAATTCTTCCTTTAAAGAGGTAGGATAGATATACTTTGAAAAAATAATAACAATTAATATATTGCATATTTTTCCTAACACCTTCGAATATCACGAAATATATTTATGGAATACAAAATTTTAATTCATTCTTGTATCTGTTTGTTAAATTAATTAAAAGACAGGACCAAAATCTATTATATTGGGCCAATTGAAAATTGTATTGCATCTGGGGAGAGATAGGTTAAGTAGAATTCTAATTCGAACTAACAAAGTTAATTGGTTTTGGATTCGTAATTCTACATTCCAGAAACGTATGGATTTAATTCCATTCGCCTTAAATATTGAAGACCGACTTGGAAAGTTAAGTCCATAAAGTAAAAAAATTGAGCTAAAAATAAATCGGATATGGTCCCTATAAGAATATTATTTCGTTAATTTTGAGGCCTCAGCGATACTTATAATTAACAAAAATATCAAACAAACTAAATATCACCCAAATTAAAGAGCGGCTCAAAAAGCAGTCTGTCCCTTTCTGGTTTACTGGCTGCTTCACTTAAATTAAATTGCCTACATCACATACTTTAAGAATTTTATATGGTTCGAAAATTATTTATTATGGAATTTGCAATTTTGAATTAAAATTTCAGTCATATAATTTTCTATTTCTACACCTGATATTATCCCTATTTATTTATCTGTTTTGCGGCTGTCAAATAAACTATTGAGTAATGTCTCTACGGAATCCCAGGCTCGCCCGGGTACGCTTAGTGGGAATTATTGTTGGCCACTCTCCAAACTTTGCATTAATGTGGCGATGCTAGTATTCTCGGTTAGTTGGCCTGTCTCGTATTTCGTTGGGTGATGGAAACGTCGGGAAGCTACTACCGAGATTAGTAAACATTTGTTTTGGGTGTCCTCAATATAAGGATTCAATATTAGTTTATGCCTCTGTCTTGTAACAAATGGTTACTGTAAGCGTCCGTGGCGAAAGTTATTTTCATTTGTTTTCTTCTTCAGCGAAATACACTGTCTCTCCGGAAAGCTCCAGTCAGACAAGGAAACTTCCCAGGACACGATGTTGCGCCTGTCTGTCTGGTCTTTCGATTCATAATATCGTAAAATTTTCAGTTAAAAAAATATTTGATTGAAGAGTGAGTGATCAGGGCTGGGAATATTTTTCAGCACGCGATGCATAACCTAGCTTCGTCGCAAGCTTGCGGAGCTGTAAGTCTTCGTATAGGCGCAATAAGCGAACTTAAGTTCAAGTTCACGTCTAAGTCAAACCACGAGTAGACACAAGTTACTTGCACGTTCGAAAGAAGGGACGTTGGACCTGGGGGAGAGAAATGTATCGGTGCGACTGCGACGGCGCGGAGCCGGGCCCCGCCCCCTGGACGATCCACCAATGGCACGCGAGCCAGCGGTTTCAATTATTTTAATTGGGTCCCAACGGTGCGACGGTCAATATTGGCGCTGGCAATTTCGGCACGCGGGGGTCGATAGCTCCCTGCCACCGCTGACGTGCCGAGATTAAAACACAAATCTCGCACACGCTGTCGGTATTAGCGTGCATTCAAAACGTACGTTGACTTAGCGGTCCGTCAAAATATTTTTCGAGGTCTAACAATTTCCATCAACCTTTAATAGATTCTTCGATACACGACCAAACAGATATTTTTACACAGTTATCTAATTGGTAAAGCAAGATATAAGCATTAAAGAGAAATAAATGTTGAAGCCAACATTCCGGGCAGTCTTCATGGAAAGGTAAGAAAGAATGCGAAAGCGTTTGATCCAACCAAGCGTAGATATATTTGAATTCAGTTTAACTTCTCTCACTTTCGTATCTGAATCTAAAGGTTCAGCATTCTGATCCATGACATATTTTGCAGTTTGGGGTCTAAGGCACTGAAATGGATCGAAATAATATCATGTTCAGGAATATAATTTTTCTAACGAACAACAATATAAGGAATAACTTCTTTTCTGGAAATAGAGGTGATAAATTAAAACAACTATTTGCACCAAATAAAATGTAGATGAACTGTCTTTCTATTTTTCGGCTGGTTGTGACTCTTGACATCTATTTGTCTATATGGCAAATGTTTAAAGCTAAAAATCAGATATTCCGTGGTGAATGCGCGTGGAAAACCTTCGTATATAACTAAATGCAAGATTTGTTTTATTATTTCAAATTTTTGTTTCACTCTTTCTTCTTTACTGAGCTATTAACTTTTATTTCTTGGAAACCCGCAATAAATCCCATTAGTTGTGCGACCGTTTTGTCAACAATCTTCAGATTATATTAAATATTCTACACATATTCATAAACCATATCGGTTTAAAGTTTCGGCACTTGTTGTGCTGAATATTACAGTAGTTCCAAAATATTGCGTGTGCTAGAAATCGCACATTGGTACATTACAAATACAGCTCACTTAGTATGGAGGCAGTACCTGAACGTTATGGACATTAAATTTTGAAAATGATATAAGCAGGCTAAAAATATTTTATGATGCTTAAAATATCTAACATTAACAATAATGTAAATAAACAAATATTCTGCTTTGAGTCAGACTCAAGGCCGAGTATTTGTTTATTTATAATCATATTTAATTTATATTTAGAGTAACTAGACCTATGATGTTAAAATGGATTCTCTGAAATTTGATATTGAAATTACAACAACCGTTCTCAGACTAATACAGAAATACTCAACGATTTTTAGACTGATTATTTAAAATTGGAGGAAAAAATAATTCAGTAGACACCAATCATTGCAATTTTCGGAACGAATAAACAATAGCAGATTTGAAGAAACAGTCTCGTGAAACTGCAAGTGGCCGCCACGCCCTGAAGCAACACAATCTCTCTGACCATAGCAGGTCGGAACAGTTAAATTTTGAAAGTATTACTATTTGCTACCGTTCCAGTATTAATGCTTCGAGAGATGAGAATCGTTTAACTTTTGAATTAAGTCTAATAATATTAAGATGATTTAACCAAATGTTTAAATCATTTAAAAATTTTATAAACGTTCGATTTTATTCTATTATCGTGCTCTAGTGCGATTCTTCTGCAGGTCGGATGTAAGAAATTTTAATTTTAAACGTATCGTTATATTTAAGCTGATCCTGTGTAAAATAATTAAGAACCATCCTTCATTCCTGAATATTTCATACATTCGTGCCAATATAATTGTATTAACGAAGCATACCGTAAGGGGAATGAAATTAGATGGATGTGCAACAGATTTTATTTTTGACGTTGTTTGCATTTGTGGGGAATCGTGTAATACATTTCTTATGACAGAAGTGAAGGGAGGATTCAGGGTTACAGACTGAGAGTTTTAATATTAACAAGCTACTAAATGTAGTGTACAGTGAGAATCGATTGTTTCCATTTTTATATTCAGTATATGCGGTGATGTTATTAATCTAACAAGTGCTTCACATTCAGAGGATTCTTGTAACATTTCAATTGTATATGTTACCCATGTGTGAAATTTAGTGTTTTATGTAAGGGATATTTGGAAAGCCTAACATCGAATGTCAATGTATAAAATGATTAATATTATAGGTCTACGTATTTTCTAGGCATTCTATTTAATTACCAACGGCCAGCCGGCAGCATATTCAGGCCTTGAAGCTTCCATTGCCGCCAACTCGAATTGCTATATATATATATATTATATTATATTATATTTATAATATATATATATATTATATTTATATAATATATATTTATTATATATATTTATATTATATATACAGCCTAAAATATAGTCTAAGAGTATGTCCATAGGAATTCTGGCTATCAGTGAGCAGAAAACGACCGAGGACCCCTGATATATATATATATATATATATATATTAAGGTTTATTGCCAAAATCAGAAGCACTTCTTAATTATGAAAAAATTAATGACATTCTGGCCTTCCTTCCTGCAACTAGCACATTGTGTCATTTTTCTGATAATAACGATAAAGACGTGTTTGGTACTTGTTATTCTCTATAATACTGGGACGTGGTTATGAAATGTCTAGAAAAAGTATGCAAAATAAACACAAAAGCCAGCCACTTCATACTTTGCAGGCATTCCACGCATTCTCTAGGTATTTTAACAAATTGTCCGTAACATGTACACTAGATAGGTATCTTTATAAACGGCGAAAGGAAGACGTGATGACAGATGCGGAAGCGAGATAAGAATCGATTAGGGAGCTTTTCCTGCCGCGATTTAGTTTACGCAATGATGATTCGTTGAGGTGTATGAAGGGACTACCCCGTGCAGATGGCAGGGTACCTGCGATATTGTTGAGGTTTCCATGGTAGGCGGCTGTTTTCGTAGGTCCACGCCTTCGTGTCTGCGATTCAAGCTCCCCTCCCTGACCGGGGGAGGGGGTGGAGCGGGGGGGAGGGACGGAATAAACTCAATTCGGATGTGTATTTAATGAAGTGCAGTCCCGTCCCCTCCAGTACTCTTTTGCTTATTGTTAAATCGAGCTCAATTAGCGGAAGGTGCCATCGGAAGGAATAAAGGAAGATGACGATCGAGTGATAAACTCAACTCCCGGTAGCAACGAATAAGGGCAAGGGAGGGAGAGCCTTAACTATTCCATCATAACAATGGGCTAAACATTACACTTTCAAATTTCACTTGTATCTGTTTATAAATGGAAAACAACATTATTTATTTAATTACTTCAGCAATAATAATATTAGTATAATGTTGTTATTATTGTAAAAGCGCTTCAATTACGAGCTTACACGTTATTTCATTATATTTGCAGATGTAAAATTAAATGGTCAAATCAGATAAAATTTGAGGAGAGGAAGGAAGCACGCTCTGAAAATCCTGTGTTCTTCAACACCGAAAAAGTCGTTTTTAATTCATTTAATTAATTTATGTCCATAAATAGGAAATAATGTTTTTTGAGTCTGTATATGAAACAGTATCTCAGTTGTTCACTCATTCTTTAATTTTATTTTGTTACTATTGTTTAACTGAAACACATGTGAAAACTTCGAAACAAAAATGTAAATTATGTTGGTCCCAAGTACAGAATATGATTATAATGCGTCAGTTATTTTTGGCATTCTATGTATGTTTAATTCAATAACAGAAAGCAGTTCATATTATTTCATAATCCATGCTGTAAGTCTGTAAATGTTTCAAAGTTTAACGTTGGCTTCCATTTCTGTTCTGTATGAAATGCTGCCAAAGTTAGGCCTAGCCTATTAAAGTGAACTGAAAACACAGCCAGTTCTTCAAATAATTTTGCTGACCACCACAGATTACATTTCTTATGTAACTAGGTAATTATCTCGATCATTTTCAAAAATAATTCTAAGTAAACAGTTTGAATATAGTAAGCGTCCTAAATTGTTCCAGGTTCAGATTTATAGAATAGGCCTACCCACGCCTTAAGAATCATAAAAGGACTCTGACACGCAACAATGTTATTAAAATCAACCTCTTAAGTCCGTAATGCCAAAACACTAAGTAATGGGCAATTGGCAGGACATGCAAATCTAAAGGTAAAGCATAGATTCATTAAGAAGTTAACTATAAAATTTGAATATTAACAATTCAATACACATTTTTGCCAAGTGAATTACTTTAGAATTAGAATTGCATTTCATTACAAGACGAAGTAATGTGAATTTATTGTGTTACTAAACGAAATGTAACTATATGGAAATATAATTGAAATAAATTCCTAGGGTTAGAAGTACGCTGAAACCAGAATTATGTCTCAATGTATAGCCTACATAATTTATCTGGTTGATTTATTATTCGAGAAGAGGCAGGACTTATTTCATTATACAGTTATTAAATACTATCATGCCACAGAATTAATTTCCGAGAGCGACACACTGTAACATAGACCGATGCCTCATAAAAAATACTTTTGCTCCATGTTTATTGTTTAATATATTTATATAACTTTATACGATAAATATTTGCCAATACGCTTTAATTTGTGACGTAGGCTTTTATGAATAAATTAAACCCGTACTTCTTATATGAACCAGCATAACGGCAAATGATTTAGAAAATGAGAAATTTGTTATTGTTACTTAAACATTTTTTTCCTTTTACGCCTTTTTAATTAATATTTCAAGTAGTATAGGTTTGATAATTATTTGAATAATAAGCAACACAGGAGGATTAAGCTACACGGCTGGTGAGGCTGCGTACAAGTCCGGGGGACATTTTGAGATGCGCAGATGTTACAGCATGTGGCGAGTCTCTTTTTTTGACACAATGAAGTACAGCTGCATGTATTCGACGCTAGGGGGCACGGCGACGCCTAGTTACATGACAAAACAGCAATAAAAAAGCGACAGGGGCGTCGACCATAAGTGGAAGAGGAGAGAAAAGTACTGTGTGCCTCACAAGTCGCTGCTTTGTCAGCATACGAAGACGATGACGACGACGGCGAGGGAGACTTCTGGACCGAGAAGACGCGAGCTGTAGTCGGAAGACGTTGCCACGCCTAATTACAACAACAAAAACAAGGAAACTTGGGGGGAAATGGAGGAATATAAATATAAAAAACCTAGGCGTTTGTGGATGAATGAGTCGATATGGTATAGGGGAAGGTACGTCAGCTGCCTCTCAAGTACCCAGATGGGGAGCTGTTCTCACCACAAAGGCCTCAGCATCCACCATTCGGGCTCTACAGTACATCCAGCAATTCCATCATTCAACTCATTATTAAGACAATCAATTATGACATACCACGTTCAATTTTTCAGAAAACATGTTATTTTTTTTGGTTGGTTGTCTTTAATTAAACATAAGAAATAATTTCAGCTACCATTGTTGTAAATAATTATCCAGAAATCTAAACATTATTAGTTTATTTTGGACACTTTCAAAGCTTAATAGAATGTGGTATAATTGTTATGGAATAAAAAAGAGATCCATTTTATTATTCAAAACGGAGATTGTTAGATAAAATATAAAATTCACATGAAGATCGTCGCTCGGGGAGCCTTCAGAAATAATGAGAACACGTGTTAGTATATATATTCATGATAAATGTGGCACGTATTTAATATAAGAATTCATTTAATTAGTTGCAGTGCCTTAAATGATTTTAAATAGTAAAAATAGGCTATTCATTTTAAATAATTGACGGTATAAATGTTATTTAATAAACCATAATTAAATTGTATAAATCACTTACATTTTTTCTATGGTATTGCTTATAAATTAGGCGAGTGCAGTATTATACTAGGCTATATTACCAAATCGTAGTTCAAGTAAAGTGGTGTGATAATATACTTACGGTTGTAATCTCTATGCCAATTACACTACTATTAATAAATAAAACATATGGTAGTACTCTGTGTAGTCTATTAAAACTATAATATAATTAATACATAGTTTCCGATTTTTCCATACCCTGAGTTCTCTATACGTTCTATATAACAAAAACATTAACATTAATTCTAGCATTAATAATACTCGTACTAGTTGAAAAGTTAACGTATTTTCATTTTTGAAAGCTGTTGGGTCTTGAAATATATAAATAATATACGATTGAAAAAATCAATTTCTTACTTATTTATTTTAAAATTGTGGAACTGCAGTTTGTTTTTATCCATTTTAAATCGATACTGGTATTTCTTCGTAAATAAGTTGGGTCAGTTTTCGAACTCCTTACAAATCAATAAATGCTATTAGATGTGTAATTTTTGTGTATGACTGAATCTATATAGAATACTACATACTAATGTTTTGAACTTTAACACCACAATCATACGTGATCAGATTAATAACAAGCAATATAAAGAGAATTATGGGCTTGCCTGAGAGCCTTATGTCCTTATCTATGATATTATGTTAAATTATTAAGAGCAGATATTTCCTCCTTAATAATTTATCATCTGCTTAACTCTCTTCTTAACATCTGTAAATATCATATTTATCGTTACCACGTGTTGCAATTTTCTCTTAAGTTTTTATAATGTGCACCAGATAATATATTTGTTTAATTATATTTTAATACTAAGAAATAAATAGTTTTCAATAAGCTTTTTAAAATTTTTCAATGTTTTTTTTTGTTTTTAGAAATATTATCAGTGACACATTTATACTTAATATAATTATTTTATAACTCATGTCCTTAGCTCCTGTAAAGATTTAAAAATATTATCCAATCACTTAGCGACGAAAAATTTGTTTTTATTTGTGACGATTGAATTTTCGACTCTTATTTTAGTATAAGTATTATAGAATATTGGTTCTCATTAACAACGATTCTCCTATTCAGGTAGTGGCTGCCTGAAAATGATTTGTTCCGTTCTATAAGTGCAACATTGTCATGATCAAACGAAATGTGTTACGGGAGTAATTCAGGTAGATAAACATAGATAGCAAATGGGTTGTATGTTTTTCTGAATCATGGGATGAATCATTTATTTGAAATGTTGGAATTTGTATCCTTTCTGTAAGGAAAAATGTATCCACATTGTTAGATATTATCGTGATATCTGAAGGTCACAAATACTTTATTCCGTAATTTGAAAATGTGCTAATTTATTTTCATAATATTATAGTTTCAAATTACTACAAATTTATACAATCAGAGTTATTCCCAACGCTGTTTTCGTATTCGGAATATTAAAATTTACTTAAACATGCCTCCGTATTTATCGGGAAAAATTTGTCGTGCTGCTTAGAAAAATACGGGTAAAACTTGCAATAATAGAACTTATATATTGCTACATTAACACTCGAATTAGCCATATAATAAATTGCAGAATAGATTCGTCAGTACAATATTTATATTTACATCAATGAAGAGTGTAAAATTATGATAGGATCGTGCATTATTAGAGTATTGTTTAACCACAGGAAATTATATTTTCCGGTACAGCATGTTTCCGAGGTGTGTAATCAGTGCCTCATGAATAATTTATAATTTCTTAGCACAGTTTCATCCTCTCCTCATTAAAACTGTATACCTGTGCTTGTCTGGAATGAAGAATCAAACGGTTTCCAAATTCCGCATTTATTATTCGCTCCACTTGAAATATAAAAGACAATTTTTGAATTGTTACAATTCTGGTTGCAATGTAATGTAGGCAAACGCCTGTTTCCTTATATGTAGTGTAACTGAGCCACGTTGGTTGTTAATTGGGCCTGTCTCGTGCAGGGGGCGACGTCTGTCATGTCGAGCCAATTTCATTGTTTACGCAGGTAATTTGACCGCCAGTCAGCGCTAACACGGCGTCAAACTATGAATGCCACCTAGATTACGCCTCGATTACGGCTAACACAACATACATATTTATAAAACCACCCACCACGCTGTATTCTCAAAATCCATTGATGTTTAACATCAAGTAATTGGCTCAAAAATTGATGAAGGCAACGTATAAATAAATCACTTACAGTTTGCACTCGTGCTGTTAATGGTGAGGAGTAGTGAACAGAAACAGACAGTAATATAGAGAAATAAAAAATTTGGCCTAATGAATTGGAATACAAAATTCGAAAAATGGAAACTAAAGAGACTTTACAAAAAATAAAATGATAATTTAGAAAAAGAAGTTATACTTTAAAACTAAGTCTACTAAGGGCTGGTCATAACATTCATTCCTGATGTGACGCGATAAGTCAAAGCTCTTGTAAATACTTATTAATAAAACAACTAATCGCGTTATTTAACAAATGTTTACATCAACAATAATGGATAAATTAAGCACATATTTTAATGATACCTGAAAAATATTTTCGTATTGTTATTTAAATATTCTAGAAAACAATTAAGTCTCTAACTTTTTCATCTTAATTATGCTGTAATAAATAACCTAATAATTGTTACGTTTCATGTTTCTGTGTCTTAAAAATCTCATATTTCATAGTATTAATTTTAAATATAACAACGTTCTGATATGTCAAAGAATTTAGTAATTCAACTATAGCTTATATTTGTGTATAATGAAGATTATTATTAAATCATACCACTCTGCAGTAAATTGTTTTTGTAATAGTATAATATTCCTGGTTACAATTTTGTTTATAAAGAATGCTTTGTATTTAAATATTTTAAGTAGTAAACGATTACAGAGTAAAATATTTGTTTCCTTAGCAATTGCATTCACGAATATATAAAATATATTAATTGATAGATAGGACTCATTGCCATTGTAAGTTTATGGGAAGATTTCTCTGGCTTCCAAATAGAGTTATCATAATGATTAAAACTTGTAATATAGCTCTTAAATGATTCTTCTTCCCAGTATTTTAATTTTGCTTTGAGTTTATTACAATTAAATGTAGTTTTATCAGCTGGCACATGGATTCTTCCTATTCGCTTGTCCACTACAAGTTTCTTAATTTATATTGGAATATGTATGACATCATTCTTGCTGGCTATTAATTTTCCGTTGTGATAATTTGACCTTAGTTCGAAAAACATACACTGAAAATTCAATATTCTTTAATGCTCCATTACAAGTGAACGGCGATTAACTTTAAACCGTGAAATTATGCTGCATTGAAAAGAAGTATCGATCGGACTTTATATAAATTACAAAGCTTCAGCTGAATTATCACGAATTGTAAATGAGAACTAGTGTAATAGAAAGACTATCATCTGGAATTCGTTTTTGTCATGTAGTATATTTTATTTTTGTAATAATTAGTTTACAAGAAATTTTGGTATTCAAGAATTTGTAACGGACTCGTTAATGTCTTATTTCAGAATGCCTCTCAATCAAAGTCTTGAATGCTTATAATCAGTTATTACGGTGTTTGTGATAAAACTAGGACTTTTCTCATGCGAAGAACGTCATTGATTTAATAATATTCTGTAGATATGCTACGATTCAAATGTGAAGAACTGTATATGGATTATTAACTAGTTGAGTTTTATCACTACTTTCCTTTTTTATCATTTAAATTTATTTACAAGTAAAAACATAAAAAAATTAATTTTATTTTCGAAATTTACAGTTATATATTACAGTAATTTCGACTAATATCACATGATCAGTTTACAATTATCGTATTTATATAAAATAATTTATATTTAGCTTTGAATGTAATCCTATGAAACTTTTTAATTCATACGAGAATTAGTTCAATTGAATTCTAATTGAGTGACTGATTCAGAGAATTTGGTAAAATTGGCATAATAATTGTTCATTGCTTCGTGGAAGATGTTTTTACTTATTGTGTCGACCTGTGCACATCAGAATTGGTTGTGATTAGATAGCTCTTATTTACAAACAACAGCAAATTTGAAGTCGTAAAAAGATATATATTTATAGAAAATTCTACTACGGTTCGCCGCTAATTTGCGACCTCTTCAGGTTATGAAGTTAAACAAAATTTTAATTGTCAGGTCGTTCTCTCCTGACTGCCGTGGTCGAAATTTGTAAAACTTCACACCTGAAGAGGTCACAAATTTTCGACGAAACGTAGTAGAATTTTCTATAAATAAATATCTTTTTTCTGACTATAAATTGGCTCTTTTTTATTTATAAGTTTTCTTAATAATCAGAATATATATATATATCATTTGATAGCTCTTATTTCTCACTGAGTTTGAATATTTCGACATTCATAAACATAAGAATTCTAATTTGTTTTGGTAAATTATTGATTTAAATAGATGCATTAATTGTAATAATCGTTTCCTGAAGGATAAAAATAAGTTCTATTATTATTGGTATTAATTGATATTAGTTTATTTCTGTCTATACGGTTCGGGAGGATAAAAATTCAGTCGTTATTATGGTTGTTTCAGTTATAAAATTTATTTTGAAGGGAAGGATAACATTTTGCTGTTTGTAAGCTGTAAAGGTCGTTAGTGCGAGCTTTGCGTAGAGAGAAAGCGGTGATCCGTTTATTAGCCGGGCTGCGCTTAGGGCGTAGTGTTGAAATGCAATCTCCTGTAGTATCGGAAGCAAATTGCCTGTTATTCAGGGGTGGCGAGGTAATGTCATTAGGACGGGCAGGGGCTGCCTGAATGGGGTGTTGCCCCGCATTGTCTGCGGTTATTCCGCGCCATTTGCCGGACCTCGTGGCGTTAATGCGAGATTAGGCTCGCCAGTGTCACGACGCCTTCTTCGTTTCCCTATCCTCGGGACATGGGGGTGGACTTGAAAGGGACGGGTGGTAGGAGCATTCACATCCTTGTCTCAACAACACTGCGCGCTCGCGGTATTCCGGCCTTTGTCCGCAACAATAGGGGACCACTACAAGCACCCCAGGCTATTTCGGGATACGCACAAAGAACATCGACTCTCAAAGACACTGACGCAAACATGACATCCCAGGAAACCGCGGAGATCGTTCTGCAGCACAAAAACATATTTACGTCACCTCAGACTGACTTGGAACATACAGCACTTCACTTCCGAGTCCGACTCAGTAATGTTCTTCAGCCTGCCAACAAAGAAGACAGTCCGGAGTAGACGCAAAAAATGAAAAAAATCTCTATGTCAAGAAAATATTGAGAGTAGAATAAATCTATGGCCTTATATTTATTTTAAATAAATTAAGTAATGTAAAAAAATTCAGAAATAATTTTTAAAAAATAATTCTTTTATTGGGTATATTATTCGTACGTAAGATCATCGAAATGTTTGTGTAACCGAGGATTTTAGTTACATTTTTAAAGTGCCTCCATTTATGTTTCACAATTTTGTTTTATTGGCATAGAATCAAGTGAGCATGCTTGGGTTTTGAACATAACTTACAATAGTATGTTAATTATGTCTTTTTTTAAAAAAATTGTGAACTAAATATACTAGCCTTAGTACTTAAGTAAGTTAGGGATTACCCTCCATAATTAACATTTTGTAATTTGTTTCATCTATGGAACATTAGACAATAACTTGGGACACCAAATATCTTTTTACTGTCTAAATATTTATTTTCTTGGTAACTTTTTCGTTGATCTGAATCTGAACGCTTTCATGATCAACCTTTATTAAATTATTTCCACTCACACTTTTACCAGGCATAATGGTAATTTTCTTCTTTCATTGTCTTTGATTTTCTCACGATTATTGTCACGTATCCTTCAAATTAATTTGACCTGGCAGTCGCTGTTTCATCCTTTGATTCATCATTAACTTCTTCTTTTTTTTGGGGGGGGGGGGTGGGTGGGGGGGTTAGCAACTATTTAAGAACACAATATTTGTGCAAAGGAAAAATCAACTTTTTAAAATTTCCAGCTGATTACTTCGTAGCAATGTTTTCCTGTATAAATGCTTGATTAAATTCTTGGTAACTGATATTTTCCGCTCGGATATCTGATGTCTCCACGCAGTTTTCAATGGACTGAGAAATGAAAGATGCAAAGATGCATGAATACTGTTCCGGAGCTGAAAGATAAAATAAATCAGTTATTGTTCTACGTGCATTGATATATGACGTTAGATATTTGGCTTTTTAAATTACAGCATATCATTATATGGAGAGTCCCGCATACGCTTCAACTTTTGGATAGCAATTTCTTGAAAACAGTCCCTGTAACCAGCCAGATTTATTTGCATTTCACCTTGAGGCCCTCATTTCCATGTGTCATACATGTTGTTCGCTTTATAAACTATATATACAGTCGCAATGTAACCCAACTCGTATATACCGAAAACATTAAACAACTGGCCGAAGTTTGGTATAAAACTTTTAATATATATACGGAAACATCTTAAAGGAAATTAGTTAATAATTAGATTAAATAGCTTTTTAGCGTTTGTCAACTGAAATTGTGCGGTTGTGTCGCTCCTGGCCCTCGCGTTTTTTCCAATCACCAGAAGAAAGGGACAAGGATCTCAGAAACGTTGTGTGATATTTATATCATCACTTAATTTTGTCTGTAATGATTATATTTTATACAGACTTATTATTGTGTACAATTACATAGCGGTAAGTGTGAGAGACATTCATACAAATTCTGTTCAGTTATGCTAGGCAAAAAAAGTTATTTAAACTCACGTGACTTCAAACAGTAATTATTCATTTAACCTGTAACACTATTTGTTTCGTGTACCGACACTAAAAACAAAATTTCTCAGAATATCCCAAGTTAGGATACTGTAAAACATACACAAAATGTAGCTTTTTATAGTATTTTATATATTTATTGATTGTAACAGACTTTCGTTCTTACAGAAAAATCTGTCATAAAGAAGACAATTCCATCTAGTCTGCGTCACTTGAATTACGTATATTAAAAAATATATTTTATATAGGGAATCCCATAATCTGTTCAAATTATCTTCTATAGGCATAACTGAAACAAGTTTCTTGCACATGATTGAGTAATAAATTCTTTTTTTAAATTTATATTACCAATTCATGAAAATTATTATCTTAAAAAAAGGAAACATTTCAACGTAACGCAGTTGAAATGATAAAATTGGGATGTCGTACTTAATATATTCCTTTGTGTCTCAATTCACTATTGGATGAAATAGACAAGAAATTCATATGTTTGTCGGAGACTTTTGTCGTAATGGAGTGTATGGGATTGTAGAGCCATGTAAGGCCAGACTACCTGCTGGGCTATTACTGCAGCATGCATAATTCCTCCCCAGGGCACGCGCACGCCCCATTACCTCCCAATGGCTCTCCGCCCCCGCGTTCCAAATAGCACTGAAACAGGTGCCTTGTTTACGACGCAACTGTCTTCCGGTCCTTGACAGGTACCAACGCTCGCAGCTGCCCCCAACTTATTAATCCTCTTACAACAGTCACCTTCACGGGCCTTCACAACATCTTAAACACGTGAAATAAGGGAACGATTGTTAAAATGTCGAGAATGACACAAGTAGATCGGGCAAAACAAGTTTCGGTACGTGGAGCGCTTAAGGTCGATGTCAAAATACGATGAAACGTCTTCAAGATATTAGCAGAGAGTACACGTTTTGTGAAGGTTGGAGAGATAAACACAGCTCAAAAGAACATAATGATTATGGATATCGTTTTGAGGCCAGGATCTCGTCGGTAATGGCGCTCCGGACGGATTGAATTTATTCGGACGCTTCTGTGTCATTTGATTTGTTAGGTATAGCTAGAAAATTATTCTGTAGACGTAATCAGACTGTTGCAGTCCACAAAAACATATTAATTGTCCCATATAAGCGGGAAAGTATCACACCAAGCGATTACAACAGGCTACCGAAAACTGCCGCATTTAAATACACTTTAAATCGAAAGCTTCTCGAGCTAATTTGCCATATTCTGAAGTGTAAAATAAACTTAACAAATTTTTTTATATATTTACTGAAGAGATTATGAAACAAATGAACGATAAATATTCCTAATTTTCATTTTATTAAAATGTGTTAACTTTTATTTTATTAAAATCTTTCTGAGGAGTTGGCTGGCATATTCATTTACGAATATTATATTCTGCACAATATTGGAACAAAATACGTATATCGCAGGAAGATAGTTCAAATACAGGCTACACCTTCTTAAAGCTGAAATAAAATATAAGTTATAGTAGATTTGATTTAAAATAGTTTGAACTTGACTATAATCAAAGCAATAACACGAAAAAATATTCTAGAAATCCATTTTTATTAATTCAAACAATCTCACAGCTCTTGACAATGAGCCAGGTCAGTTCATAACTCCTACATACCATGTGACTACAAAATTCTAGACTTTGGTCATATCAAAGTTGCACAAGTCAGGCCACTATTGAAGATAGGAACAAGAAACAAAATGAATAACTACAGACCAACCTCTGTGGATTTTCCAAAGTTCTAGAGAAAATGTAAATTTTCTACTCTTGCCAGAAACCAATATTGATTTAGAAAAGCTAGATGAACGCAAACAGCAACATTTGAATACACAGAAACAATTCGAAAATCTTTGACAATAAGGAATTAGTATCAGGAATTTTCCTAGATTTATATAAAGCTTTTGATGTACTGGATTATAAGGTTCTTCTAGAGAAACTATAAAGAAAGGAAATAAGAGTGATTGTGAACTAAGAGCTTCGATCATTTTTAGAAAATCGCAGTCAAAGAGGAGCTCTGAGATATGAATGTTGTATAAATGGCAAAACAAGGTACACAGAATTTGTTTCCGATAATATTAATGTTAAACATGGGGCCAATTCTGGCTCCAATCCTCTTCATTTTATATTTATAGATAACATCGCCCATAATATAAATTATGGCGCCTGCGTATTATTAGCTGTTGACACACAATTTTCCTTTTTCGAAACCAAATCCCGTTGCACTAAAGAAAACTTTAGAAAACTCATGTTCAGATATCATTAATTGGTTTCGTGTATATATCTTATAATTAACACTGATAAAACAATTTTCATGAATTTCAAACTTTCACATAATTGCTCCAAATTGAACTTGACAACGAAAAACTAGGTTGAATACACAAAGTAATCTAAAACAAACAACGGTGACAGCATATACTGTTTTTTTTTCATTCTGTCTTAATGTATGGCATACTATTTTGGGGAAACACACCATATAGTTTGGAAATACAAAAATTCAAAAGAGAGACATTAAAATAATGAACAACCTGAAGCCAAGATCCAGTTGTAAGCCCTACTTCATAAAAATAAGGATCATCACAACAATGTCACTGTCAGGTATTTAAAAATGGAAGTCGTACAACTCAAAACTCATTTAACCGTGTACATAATCATTTAACATCTCAATTTTTTTCTCTTTTGTGTAAAGAAATTTCATAGTCACATATACGAGTATTAAATATTTGGGCGAGACCCGATTCCTTCCCGGTTTATTGCGGTCTCTTTCAGGTATATAAATGACAGCCCGATTCTTTCTCGTCGTATTGGTAAAACCTGCGCCTCCATAACCCCAACACCAATAATTAAAAAAATTAATACTATTCTCAAAACCCTTTTCAATTATTCAAAGTGTTAAATGATTACTAGTCTAAAATCAACGTTTTCCGGATTGTTTCTCAATTTTTATTGAAGTCATTCTTTATTCCAAAAACGGGCAATGGTTTATAATTTGGCTCATAAAGGAATTCGTTTATCTCACATAAAATTCCCCAAAAATTAAATAAATTCAACTTTAATTTTTTAATGGCGCATTATTGTTTTATCAACATGTATACTAAATTTAGAATTAACAAAATTGAATCATCTTGTGAATTAGTTACCGGAATAAACACTTTAAAAATGTTTATTATTCTTCCATTTTTAAAGAACACACAATTTAAACTTTCCGAATTACTTAATAAATAAAAAGTGTATTTAATTCTTTACCTAACTTCTTTGGGTTTTTAATTAAATAAACCCACTGAAGCTGGGCATAAACTGCATTGTTAAATGCTGATTTCTTTTAATGCTATTGAATTATTCACTTACAGATGAAATGAACATGGCAAATAAATCTTAAAGCTTACAGATAATTATAAGATACAATTTCCTGACAGTTTTATTGCTTTTTCAAATCATTTTAGTATATTTCTACATTTGTCACACATAATAATGATGATCATTACATTAACGTAGCAGACATGGAAATATATTTTTCTAAACTGTCATTAATTAAATTGATATTAATATATTTTATTGCATTTGTAATAAATAAAACTTGGCATGAAAATAAAAATTCAAGATGAAAAAACATTCCACTTAATTTTACTCCAGTATCTGGTTGGGAAGAAATCGGGTCGTTTTTAGTTGTTTGTCTCTGAACGGCCTGGGAAGGAATCGGGCGATCATTACGGCCCTCAGGTAGTTGCGGGCCTGGGTAATTGCGGGAAGCAATCGGGCTATGTCCAAATACATAGGGTATCGCGCATGCTGTGTTACGGCTCACTCTTAGCACGGTTTTAAACTCGACAGAGTCCAACGATTTTTAGATTATTATAGGACAGGATCATAATTAAATTTAAACATTTAATATTCAACGTTTATTGGATTCTTTCTCTCAGAGAATTTTGGGACTCGTTAATATTACCATACTTTGCGAAATAGCAATTAAAGACCCAATGGCCGTGACTACCACTGCTCGGGACTGCTGATCTCATAAGTTGGTGGCTACTTCGGACAGCGGTGATGATCACCCTTTCCGCATTACTCGTCAGACTCTGCAGTGGACTTGAAGGGTTAATTGGCCAGGATGTAAGTCAGACTGCTGCTCCGTTTCTCCTCGTCTCTCCTCCTTCCAAGATTCCCGCATCAACACTCTCTACTGTTGGAATTTCCCTGTAACGAGACAAGTTATTTTCCCCCTGTCAGCACCTCAGGACCACACTATTATTTCATGTGGATTATGCACGTCTTGTCAGGTTTCGTTCGACCAAGTATCTAGATGTATTTAATTTTGTGCAGCTCAGACTTTCAATTAATATTAAATATAACCATTCGAAAGATAATTGCATGATATTTGTCACTCATGTTACGGTTACTTACATTATTCCGCACGAAAAAAATTCATATGAGTAGTTATTCGAAAAAAACCGTCTTTTGATATAAAATTGGGTAATATTTTGGTTCATTAATCATAAACTAACATGTTACCTCCTTTCACGTAATATGTTGACAGGGCCGTTGCGTTAAAACGATTTGCTAATTAATTTTTCAAAAATAAAATGAAAAAAGTATTTGTAGTCTATAATTTTATTTTTTGGAAAATTGTTGCTTTGGTTTTTAACTTGATTCACTTCAAAATCGTTTATTCAGGGATCATCTACAGCGGTTGTATCGAATAGACAGAGGTGGGGAATTATTTTACGAAGAAGAAGGTGTAGACAGGCTATGTATAGGGTAATCCACATAGTGGCAACTCCCCTCATATAGCATAGGAAAGGGATTTGAAAGGGGGGATGCGGAAGGGTGGAGGAAGGTAGCCAAGGGTTAACTAGGGCTATGGTTTTAAGGATCCTACCCGGCAATTCGCCTAAAGAGATGCAGGGAAAACCCTAGAAAAACCTGCATCAGGTAGGTCGGCCATTGGTACTTGTCCAACGCCCTTGCGATGGCGGGAGAGGGGTTTGTTGTGGGGTCGCAGTTTTCCCCTCGCCGTGCCTTGACCGGTTTAGGAGGCAGCTGGCCGACTATTCCAATAAGAATAGCGGACAACTCTTACCGTGTGCCCAAGGCCAGCGACTCCGGAACATACACCTCTCAAAACTGGCCGAGGTGCCTCGGCATTTGGGAACCTTAGTTCAAAAAACCAGAGAGATGTGAAGGCATCCCCAAAGGTAGCCTCCGCCAGAGATCTCTGGGAAGGTTCACCTGCAGGAGAATTATCTTGCAGGCTTCCTTGGAGAATGTTCTCCATTAGACGCCACATTTAAACAGCAAACTCTTCTCCCGCTATCGGAAGAGCGTGGTAAGTACCCAATGCCCAACCTACCTGATGCAAGTTTTCTAAGGTTTTCCCTGCATTACTTTTAGGCGAATGCCGGGTAGGATCCTTAAACTATAGCCCGGGGGCCCTAGTTAACCCTTGGCTACCTTCCTCTACTCTTCCGCATCCCCCCTTTCAAATCCCTTCCTATGCTATTAAAGGGGAGTTGCCACTCTGTGGATTACCCTCATGTAGCCTGTTACCCTAAAAAAAAAATAGGCAGTAATAAATATAAATGCGAGTTTTCTGAAATTCTTGTACTATTACTAGCTTTTAAGAAGGCCACAAAAGAAACTCACAGAGCCTGCATGTTCCCCAATATACGAATTCTGATTTACTTAGAGCAGTAAGACTAATGAATAAAAAATTGTTTCAAGTAAATTTGCTTTCTTATTACAGGTGAAAATTTGGTTCCAGAACCACCGCTACAAGTGTAAAAGACAGGCCAAAGAGAAAGCAATGGCGGAACAGAACGCGCAAAACCAGGTAATAATACAATATAATATAAGAGGTAAAAAAAAAATTGATAAGTATAGCTTAGAATAAAATTTGTTTATTCAATAACGAACGAGTGGTACATCATCTTGAATTTCTCCACAAAAATTTTCAACTGTTTCAATAATCAGAAACGATGTGTAATATACGAATAATACTTCAATGAAAAGCGCACAATGTCATAATATTTTTGCATTATCCTACTGATTCCTTATCGGCGCTAGAACTATTATTTTCTATCATTATATATTATTTATTAGTGTATTCCTTAAGGACTGAAGTGGTATTACATGTAGTGCCACAGCGTTGTTCGCCGCACTAATGCGACCTTTTGTGGCGCGGCGAAAGAATCAGGAACCTTCGTGGTATTGTTTGATCCTCGCGATAAGAACATCGATGTTTGAAAAGATGGCATTCCATCAATAAATCGAGTTTATTCATCGCGACCCGACGAATGATCTCCATCCCGAAGGAAGCTGTTGTTTTTCCACGCCCGTGCACGAAGGAGGGGGCATTTTTTTAGTTCCTCAAGTGGTCACCGCTGCTGTCAGCGACACACGCTTGCCTGTTTGTTTGTTGCCGTGTAATATTATTGAATTTTCTAGTGGCTGCTCCTGATGGACAATATTTTCTGCGCGGCCGTGTATTGTCCGCCATTAATTACTGCGCGCCTTGTTTTAAACGGGGAGGTGTGACAGCCGCTGTCAGCGCCACGCAGGAAACAGCTGTCAACCAGCTACGCTATCCATCACTAAAAAAAACAACACCTCGGCTTTCCTATCTCAAAAAAGGCGACCTGCTATCATCAAGAAAACTCTCGCAATGTAAACAACACTAAGGCAGCAAATTACGTTCAAATATTTACCGCAAACTAATTATTTTTTGTGACTTGTATCAGACCAGGGGAAGCTCGCGAAAGGTTATTAGACAAAAGAGAAAATAAGGAATCTCCGTCCTGTTCTCTTTTAATGGTTATTAATTTTGTTTTTAGTCTGTTTCAAGACTATGAATGTACTAAATTGCAAAATTGCAGGGAAAGGAAAAGGAATTAGTGAAAATGATGTCAGACATAATATCATTTTTAGCTAAATTGGAGGTTTTGGAGGCAAACTTTAGAAATGGAAACATCAAACAATTTAATGTCTGGAAGAAACAACTTGAAAAATACAGACGTTCTCAACCCTGTTTGACCAGAATGGTGTCTGAAGTTTTATGATAGAAATTTCATCTCAGCTTTCAGGACGTAAAAAATTGCATACCTCGCACAATTTACTGCAATAACCTTTGCTACAAGTCAAGACAGAGACTGAACATTTTAACAAAGACGAGCCAGTACTTGAACGTGAATTAATATATCTTCAAAATGGTTCATTTCTGAAATCAATTCCCACCAATCTGGCCAGTCCTACCATTCAAAATAGTCAGTGAATAAGAAAGATAGCCAATACAGACAAAGAAAGGGTAATATAAATACCACACAACGTTTATGGAATCCTTGTTCCTTTCGTCAGGTGCTAAGAAGAGCCTAGAGAAACACATCTGCAGTGGTCAGGTGACAGCGACGCTTTTGAGTGTTGTCAATTGACCAGTGCAGTTGTGTTTCTCTAGGCTCTTCTTAGCACCTGACGAAAAGTACAAAGGATCCCAGAAACGTTGTGTGTTATTTATATTACGCTTTTCTTGGTCTGTATTGGCTATCTTTCTTATTCATTATTTTCTATGAGACGTAATTTTTTTCATTTTAAAAATATTTAGTGTTGCTCCGTGTCGCACTGAGAGCGAAGACTTTGTTCAGCTCAAGATAACGGTGCGAATATTCTTTTTCGAACATGAATTTCTTTTAAATAAAACAAATCCAGATCGGTAATTGCGTCCGAATGGCAGTGACCAACTACTCACCAGACATAGTCAAACTCGTATGCAATTTAATTGATTTTTTTTCTAATTTTGTTATTCTGTTATGAATTTAAGTTTTGAATTTCTAGAATTTATAATATTAAGTAGGGTTCAAGAATAGAAATAATAAATTTAATTGAAGTTGGTTTAACTCTCGAAATGTAAACAACGCTAAGGCAGCGAATTACGTTCAAATATTTACCGCCAACCAATTATTTTTTTGTCACTCTGAGAGACGTTTGATGCAATCCTTCGACTTGTGCTATTTTCCCTTATTCCAATTACTTACAGCAGCATAAATGTTCGATAGTTCGCCTCTTAATCCCTCGTTAGTTTTGTCCGCTTTCAAAAGTTACGGTCTACCTTATTATATCGCATAAAAAAAAAGCCGGCTATCTCCGCAAACATGACTCGAAAAGTAACTGACATGTGTAGTAAGAGTATCACGTGGCTTCGGAGCCCGAGTTTTTACACGAAGACATTGTATTTGATCACATATTGGAGATTAATTATATTCTATTGATACACACACCACTTGTCTAATGGTTTTTGCGAAGATTCACAAAAACTGTCATTGGGTTATGTTTTGAAAATAACTATAGTATTTACTATAGCAACTATAGTATTATGAACTAGCAGAAGTCCACTAGGTAAGTAATGAGCCTTTTCTAATGCTCTGGGCGCACTTCTTTAGTATGTACCTTCACAGAATTCACTTTTGGAATCAGGACATAAGCTCTAATAGGCAGCTCATTCCATATTCTTGTGCGTCACTTAACTTGAAACGTTCCTAGACAGTTGCAATAATTGGGCCGCGTTTGCAGGCGCAGAGTTCTCCACGGCGCGTCGCGGTGCCCGTGCTGGTGAAGGACGGCAAGCCATGTGCGGGGGCCGGCGACGGGGGCGGCGTGGTGCGGGGCGGCGTTTCTCCCCCTACCACCCAGTGCTCGCACAGCCCCGTGGGCATGGTCCACCCCCAGCAGCCGCCCCCGGGCCACCCGCCGCAGCAGCAGCAGCAGCAACAGTGCGCCAGCCTCCTGTACCAGCAACGGCACGCCGCCATGATGCCGCCCACGCACCATCAGCAGCAGCACTCGGGCGCCTACCTGCCCCTGCAAGGACGGGCCTGGTAGTGACGCCGTTGTTATCTCCGTGTTTTCTCTCTATCTCTCCTCATTGTAAATAATTACATTAATTAATGTTCGAGTAAATGGGTTATTATTTTTCAATACTTCGCCCCCTCCTCCAATACACCGTTTCTTTTGTGATAATCGAGAGACATATTTTGCTCATTGTGTGAGTGTTATCAACTAATTTATAATCTGTGTAAGTTTGAAAAAATGAAGATATTCGTTGAACCGACGATAAAATAACGAACGGTTATTCTGTATTTCTACTAACGATATTTAATGATAATTCTGCGAAATGGAATGTGAAAAAGTACAGATAAACTGACGCAGTTATAATTTAAAAATGATTGTAAATATTATTATTAATACTGATATTGATGATATTACCTGGATATTTTTTATTTATTAGACGAGAAAAGTACATTAATGAAAAATAAATCGTGCGAAAGACAAAAAACCTGATTATTACTTGTGCTTCGATAATGTGTATTTATCCCTACTAAATTGCTTGTCCCACTGCTGTAACCCTCAATTCGAAGAGTATCCGACATGTATGTAACAAATCACACAACTATTTATTATTATTCCTTTAATTTTGCGAAAGTATCTCTATAGTTCGCATCTCAATTAATTTATTAAATTTTACTGACTGACTAACGAGTCTCCCGGAATACTCGTATTTACACTAGGAGGGAAGCTGTTACTCCTCAAGAAAAAAACTAACTGAAAAAATAGGCTAGTCGGATACTGTTCGAATAAACCTTCAATGTGCTATCCATCCAGAAATTTACTTAACTTCTCTTCGTGCTTCGTATTGTAACGTTGAAGAAGAAAAAATACATGCACATCTTTATTTCTTATTTTACATTGGATTTAAGACACATTTTGTGTAGACTATTATTCAAATAACTACACTACTTTATAATTTTGTAACGATAGTGACATACGTATAAGTGGCTGACTGCGATTCCTATGTATTACGTAGTCGCGGAACGGAACAAAAAACACAAGTGTAATTCTATGACTAATAACAGTAAACCTGTACGAAAATGTTCACTCACTCTCTTATGTTAATTAGATAAATTAATAGCCAAATAAGATATTAATAAGTGATAAATTAAATAACATACAACGTTTCTGCAATCCTTATTGCTTTCGTCAGGTGATTCAAAAATCGCAAGGACGACCCAACCGCACAAACCAGCTGACGAACTCACTTTTTTAAAATTCGTTGTTCGCGTGTCTCTTTTAATGGTCAACTTCCAAGATAATCGAGACAGACGAAGTAAAGTTTACATCGAAGTTCATTTTTATTTTATATTGAATAGTAATACTTCACACGTGTTTGTAGCGTTTATGTTTAATATTTCTGCTGCTTAGAATTCTCAACGCTAAATTAATAAATACCGTTCCAATTATGAAGTGTACTTCTCAAACTCAGAAATTCCGAAGTTCACGAATAGAAATAAATAAATAAACACGGCATAAATTTTAATTTAAAAATATTGGCTGACCATGATGAATGAATAATGTTTTATTAAGGGGCTACTTTTATTTTACTGTTGATAGTTAATATACCTGATTCACTTAAGTTACTTGAAGTGAAGTTCTTTCAATATGTGCCACAAAAATGATTAATTATGCAATTCAATTCTATTGAAATTGAATTGGGCTTTAAAGGAATACTAACGAATAGTTTAAAGATAAAGAGGTGATAAATTATAATTTGTAAAGTATCTTAAGTATCAGTTATACTTCAAAAGTACGAACGAAACGAGCGAGGGAACTAAAAATTGGAATTCAATACCTGCTAACAAATAATATTTTCACTAAGTTACTCTTTTGTTTCAGTAATTCATGTATTTGAAGTGAAGTAGCAGTAACGATTCTAGCGATTCACACAATCTGATTATCGAGGAAGAAACGATAACAAAAGAAAAATTACAGGAAATAAAACGGATCTCTCAAATTCGTTTCACAGTTACTATACCTATTTGACTGGCTTGTGAAAAGAAAAGAAGAAATTTTACGGTCAGAACGATAAGAATTTGTGTATAAAAAAGGCTGTGATTCACACACACGTCATTTCGGTGATTGAGAATTTTATTCACTAGTATTTATGAAATAACGGCATTTAAAGAAATATATTGTTCAGAAGCCCAGGGTCACATTCATGTATGTGTATGTAATTTCAACATGTGTTCTATAGATTTAGCTCATATTTTAGATTTTTTACCCTGGTTGAAATAGTTATTCTGGCCAATAAAAAAGTTGTTTGCTCAACTAACTATTTATTTTATGAATTCCATATTGACCTTTCCTTTAACTTAAATAATAATATTCATATATTTGAGAATTGATAATTTATAATCTATTGACTTATGTTTTTAAACCGCTTTAATATGTACAATTGGTATACAATTGCCTGATAACCTAATTTTTTGTTTTGTAAAGATCGTTTGGTTCTGTAAACATTGGTTCCAATAGCGACACCGACGAATGATGTCTAGTAAATTAGAAAGCTTTAAGTCAGGATAAATGAAAACTTAACCTTTTTCAAGTCAGTATTTACTTATTACTTTGAGCTCGTGTTGTTGTGGATCCTTGGCTAGAGAGGGTTGTGTTTACTAAGCTCTTAGCCGTCTGGAGATTTGCAGTTTAAATGTCGCGCATTCCTGAGTGGTTAACTATGCTTTCCCCTGGCCAATGAGGTTACCATCAACCTTCAGCTCAGAAGAAAAACGCAAACCATTGGCCTGAGTTTACTTGTAAACTGTAAGAAAAACCGGTAGTTAATCAAGTCGGTCAAGAGGTACAAGCCTAATGTTTAAATAAGACATAAGCTTATTAACTTCACAATAATTGCCTATGCAGTTTATAATCGTAATATCCGAACTGGTAAATGAATAAGGAACAAGTAAAGGAATTAACGCATAAAATTGGTTGAAATTCTACATAAAATTTTATATTTAATTTTGAATGGGCCGCCAAATTAATTTAAACCCACTCCCTTAAATTATTGGACAGTAAAAAAATGTTTGTAGTAATATATCGAAATTAAATATTAGTAGCATTTGAATATTTTAAAAAATATTGGTAATTGAAGAAAAGGAGAAATCTGGTTATAAGATGATCGTGGAGTTGTTGAACTCACGAAGTACAGAAATTCCGTTATTTGATTTAACATTGAAAATTTATTACATCTGCGAGACTAGGAGGGATCTAGTGTAGTATGTGTCACTATTATACATTTTTTTGGAAAATAGTTTCATAAAGTTGGATTATATAGACTTTTAAGTCACTTGGGTGAAATCAAATTTGGTGCCTTCAAAATCACGTAAACCGAAACAGCGAAATTGTGTAACTACACATTCATTACATCTCACACGCTACAGATAACCAATTACTGTAAAGTAGTATTTAAATTTGGGACAAGTCATTGTCGTGAAATTAATCATTAAGATATTCGAGGCCCCTCGGGATCCAAACAGAGCGCCCGAGAATATCAATGTTAGTGTATTACCCAAATGGAAAATTTCGTGTTGTTGAAGGGCAGAGGCTTTGTTCACAGCGTTAATGTGAAAGTATGACAACTGTTAATTGATTAACGTGGCTAAATCACGACACTATCACGTTAAAAAAATTTTTAGAGCGACTTAAACCTTTAAGTATTTGCTTTACACGTCTATTGCATTGATCTATTTCAGAACGTAACCAGATGAAAACAATATTAAATTTTTTTAGAGTAGGCTACAGTAATCTGAAGATAGAAATGGTAGCTTTTCTGTGCATTATTCCTTCAGGTGTTTTATTTAGCTACTTCCTTTACCTTTCATATGATTTTTAACTTTGATTATCGTCTATGAATAAGATTTTACTCTCTAGCTTGGATCAGATGGCTAAAGTACATTGTATGGATAGGAAAATGTTGCTATGTTTTCACAACAAGAAGTATCATGAAGTGACAATTCCTTGTTCGTGGAACACAGACTGAAACTAAGAGTTTATGGATGTCGTCCTTTGACAGTTCTGTACCATCGAGGTCTGCTAGTGTGGTTTGACGAATTTTAGTATTCAAATATATGGGTTTGGTAGCGATAAAAAATTGAAGATTTTTTATAAGGTTAACATCCTTCATTTCGGTTTCAATTGTAATTGGAAGCTTTTGAAGCCAGAATGCTTCTATTATTCTAGGAATGAACTCACATTCCACAAACAATGGTTAATCTCTCACACTCTAGTAAACGGTCAGAAAAGCTAATAAAATAACATTATGAATTGTAATTCTCTCGCAGGCAATACCTGTGAGGGATGTTATCTCGCAGGCAGAACCTTTTAGGAGAGATACGAAGGGGCCACCTTTTGGTATGCCTTTTCCTCTCCGTTTTTGAACTAAGGTTTCCACAAGCCGAGGCACCTCGGCCTGTTTTGAGAGGTGTATGTTCCGGGGTCGCAAATCTTGGGCATACGGTAAGAGTTGTTCGCCATTGGAATAGTCGGCCAGCTGCCCCCTAAACTGGTCGAGGCACGGAGAAGGGAATGCTGCGTCCCCACAGCAAACTCCTCTCCCGCTATCGGAAGGGCGTGGGACAAGTACCCAATGCCCGACCTACCCGATGCAGGTTTTCCTAGGGTTTTCCCTGCATATCTTTAGGCGAATACCGGATAGGATCCTTAAGCTATAGCGCGGGGGCCCTAGTAACCCTTGGCTACCTTCCTCCACTCTTCCGCATCCCCCCTTTCAAATCCCTTCCTATGCTATTAAAGGGGAGTTGCCCAAAGTGGATTACCCTCATGTCGCCTGTTGCCCTAAAAAAAATGTAGTGGTTACGGATAGACTCACGGCCGGATGCTTGCTGATCCATTTATAGAAATTCTGTGTTTCATTCTCTATTCGTTGGAAATCCTTATCACGATTGTTACTGTTACAATATTATTATTTATAGAGATTTGAAACATGGGTCGTTTGGAATTGTAAATTATAGAGATAAGGTAAGCATCAGTATAAATTGTTTCCATCAGTATAGCGGATCAGCGTTCTTATCGAGACGATCAGTATTGAGAATTAATTGGAGCAAGATCGATGCGATCAGCCAAACTCTATGAAACCATAAAAATTATTGAATAAAGTCTGCTCGGGCTTCTAACCGAATAAACAATTGTATTCGCGACGTTTCAATGCTAGAAGATGATAGCAGCGAACGTCATCGAAACGTCGCGAATACAATTGTTAAGACGGTTAGAAGCCCGAGAAGACTTTATTCATTTTCTACACCGAGAAAGACTACATTCTTTATAATAATTCTTTTTAGTACAGTAATTTGGCCACATAAACTTTTCAGTTTAGAGGAGAACATATATGACAGAATAAAATAAATCATTAGGCTGAATTGGAATTATTTGTTAGTCAAATTAAGTCGGTACAAACTATTCAAGTGATTTTTAAATATACTGTTTACCAATACAACCTCATAATATCATTTTAAAAAACTTATGGGTGTTTTAAAGGATAACTCAGCGTGATTTAACGGGCTATTTGTCAGTTTTTCTCGTGCCTGCTAACTCACTTACATTAAACATTCACACCTGCACATTCACTAACGGCTATTTATTAAATTAACGTAAAAAGTACTATAGCGTCGATATTCATTAGAGAGATTGTCGGATTGCAGGAAGAGATTGCGATCTTAAACGAAGAACGAGAGCAAGCAGCTTTTATGGTCTTTAAAAACAAAAACAAAATACAATTTCCGATAATTAAATATTCATCCTCTGCCACGGTAAATTCCATACAGAAGATCAAAACTGTTCGGACAATCGGCCGAAATTGTATTGTTCATTTTAGAAAGTTTTTCTAAGGAAAGTCCCTTCCGTTAGGCTTGACTTGTGAATATCAAAAGGAGACTGGGCTACTGATCAAATAATCAGGCGAGGCGATCTGCAGACCCATGCCTAATAAGCGTATCAATAAAATAATCATAATTACCAGTTTTATACTCATAATATCCTACTTTGGTCCCTTGGCTGGAAGCAAACTGGCCGATGTGTTGCGTCGAACCGTTCCCTATCTTTCCATTGAGCTTGTAAAGTACATATTCGGGCTAGTTGTCGAGAATTTTCAGCTCTCGTTAGAAGTTGAATGTACGAGGGTGAATCAAACATAAACAAGACTTATTTTTTAAAATATTTATTTTGATTTTAAACGCACAAACAATCATAGTTTATTTTTCTACATAATCTCCTGATTTATAAACACATTTTTCCCAGCGTATAGGTAATTTTTTAATTCCTTCCACGTAAAAAGAGTCAGGTCGTGTTTGTAGCCAATTGCGCACATATGCTTCAACCTCATTATCGCTGTGGAATTTTTGCCCTCCCAAAGCTTCCTTGAGAGGACCAAAGACATGGAAGTCGCAGGGAGACAGGTCTGGACTGTATGGAGGGTGTTCCAGTGTCTCCCAACCCAGTTGCTCCAATTTTTGTACGGTCAGGGCTGCTGTATGGGGGCGAGCATTGTCATGGAGGAGAATCACTTTTCTCATCGGAAGGTCTCGTCTTTTGCGGCGATATGCAAGTCTGACCTCAGTCAAAATTTGGCAGTAGTATGCCGCATTAATTGTTCTGCGCTCATGCAAAAAATCAAGGTGCAGCAGGCCACGCTGGTAAAAAAAACGGTAGCCAAAACCTTGCCAGCCGATAATCGTGACTTGGCTTTCACTGGTTCGGTTTCTCCTTTCTTCCTCCACTCCACACTCGCTTGTTTCGACTCAGGGGTGTAGTGATGCACCCACGTTTCATCACAGGTGACAATGTGAGAAAGAAATGGGTCTCCTTCTTCCCGAAATCGTGCAAGAAGACGCTCACACACTTGAAAACGATTCAGTTTCTGGTCAACTGTGAGAAGGCGAGGAACCCACCTGGCACACACCTTGCGATACCCTAACTCCTCTGAGAGTATAGAGTAAGTGCTCCCATAACTTATTCCAACCTCAATTGCAATATCCGAAGTTGTTAGACGCCTATCACCTTCAACAAGTTGACGAACACTGTCGATGTTGCCCGCTGTAATGCTGGTGCGGGGTCTGCGGTCATGGCTCTCATTTTCAACACGTTCACGGCCCTCCACGAACTGTTTATGCCAAGCAAACACTCTAGCTCGCGACAGCGTCTCTTCCCCGAACTGTGCAGTCAATCTTCTCAAGATTTCGGCCGGTTTTACACCTTCTGCAGCTAAAAACTTGATAACAATACGTTGCGCAATAGGGGGAGGTACCTCCTGCTCGGACATCGTAACGATGGACACTGAGCGAGTCTATGATGATGAGTCACGTGCTTCCCCCACTCCGGACAAACCAACCTAACAGCCAATAACAGCGGAACGTTCTTCCATCACTATTGCGCGCGCAGGTCCAAAAGTCTCGTTTATATTTGATTGACCCTCGTAACTGTCGTCGGTATTGAAAATTGTGTCCTGTGTCGTTTTTGACTCGCGACCGTGAAACCGGTAGTTCTTTGTTTGGCGGTGATGTAGGCGAACGTCAAATAATGGAAGTAACGCGTACCAATTTTTCTGAACGTCGTCGGTGTACATGTACACAAGTCAGCCAAAGTTTTACTTAGCCTCTCAGTAACCCCGGTTTGAGGGTGGTAAGTAGTCGTCTCTCAGTTAGCTGTTTCACACAGTCTATTTATCTCTTGTATTAGTCTACACTGAAATTTCGTTCCTCGGTCAGTGATTATAATTCTTGGAGCTCCACGCCTGAGTACTATTTCTTCCCAGATGTAGCTGGCGACATCGGAAACTTCGGTCACTGCCATATGATTTGTATCGCCGTACCGAGTTAAATAATCGGTACATACAATAATTCACTTGTTTCCCAGATATGATGCCGGGAATCTACCGAGAAGGCCAATTCCGATAAGTAGAAATGGTGCGTCAGCTGGAAGAATCCATAGTAGACGTCCAGCTGGTCGCTGGGCGGACGCTTTCCTCCTATGAAACTCTCTACAGACAAATCACGAAGTTTCTAACGTCCTTGAAGTTTCGCGGTCAATAAAATAGTCCGCGGATTCTGTGGTATGTCTTGACGAGTCCTAGGAACTCAGCGGTAAGTGCGTCATAGAATTGTAGCAGAATCGTCAGTCGCAAACACACTCAGAAGAGTATCACCTTCTCCCAGATGGATCGTAGTCTTTCTTTTGTAGAGCATATTAATTATTCCAAAGCCTCATTTCACATTCTACGAAGAGTTGAAACTTGTATGATTTTCTGCAGCTTTGGGTCCTTTCTCTGTTCTTCACAAACGCCCGGCTAGTAGCTAAGACGATCGGGGAGGTCAGATATTAGTGAATCGTCGTCAACATGTTTTCTGGAGAGACAGTCGGCATCCTGATGCTTTACTCCACTTGTGTATTTAACTGTGACATCATAGTCCTGAAACCGTAATATGAATCATCCGGGCTGGTCAATTGTATCTTCTGAGTCCAGGCAGCCACCAGAGAGAATTGTAATTTGTTACAACAGTGAACGGCTTATGAAAGACATTCGCCCGAAGTTTATTAATGACCTAAATAACTGCAAGTCGTTTGCCTAACAGACATTAGCCCGATGCACGTTTTCCGGTCAACAATATCCCGATTGATGTTTTCCCGACAGTACATTATCCCGATTGACGTTATCCCGACAGGTTACTTTCCCGAAAGGTTCGTTTTCACGAAATAAATCATAATATGCTAATTATCTTATTATACATGAATATTATTGTAAATTTTGTTACTCTTTAATACGTGTAACAATTTCAACGCACCTTGGCACAAGTATCACTTAAGATCGAGGAACGAACCCCGTGGTTTTAATATAACTCTGAGCGGGGTTGAAGAGAGTGACATTTTCAAAATATGAGACAACGGCTTATGTTGGCGACGAATGAATAGGTTACGGGGTCGCTCAGATTCATAATGTCGCTCCCAATATTTCCAGTCTAATTTCATCCTCTAAAGGCATGAGGACAGCTCTAGTGCTCAGAGAAAGTGTTGACAAAAATTGGGGACAACGACCAAGATTGCTGTCGAATCCAATGTTACGGTAGTCGCCGAGTTTAGTTATCGCATTCTAGCAGGGCTGAGTTAAATTTTAACCCCTATGGGTTATCACCCCTTCTACCCCCACTCCTAGGGGTTAAACTTTAACTTAACCCTGTTGGAATGCCATTCCTAAACGCAGCTTCATCCATAACTCCGGATTAAACAACAATAACGGGCGATATAAAATTATTATTAGCACACCCTATCACCCGCACCTCTTTATATATATGCATATATATAATACTTTATTTGGTAAAAACGCACGTTTCGGGTTAATGATCCAACGGAAAAATGACGAGTCGAGTAAACGTAAATCGTCGGGTAAACATTAATAGAGATATTACTATCGAGAAAACGTGTATCGGGCAAGTGTCTGTCGAGTTTTTGTACTAGACCCCTGCAAGGCATTCTCTCTGTCGTGAAATAGTTCCTTTACGCTATACCGAGTCCCGATGCAGATTTTCCTAGGGTTTTCCCTGCATTTCTTTATGCGAATGCCAGGTAGGATCCTTAAAATATAGCCCGGGGCAGTAGTTAACCCTTGGCTACCTTCCTCTACCCTTCCGCATCCCCCCTTTCAAATCCCTTCCTATGCTATTAAAGGGGATTTGCCCAAAGTGGATTACCCTCATGTAGCCTGTTGCCCTAAAAAAAATAAAAAATAAATGCCCTGACAGACAAAGCCTGCGAGAGGATTCTCTCGCAGGTAACCTGCGAGGGATTTTCTCTCGCAGGCAGAACCTTTTAGGAGAGATACGAAGGGGCTACCTTTGGGTATGCCTTTTCCTCTCCGTTTTTGAACTAAGGTTCCCACAAGCCGAGACACCTCGGCCTGTTTTGAGAGGTGTATGTTCCGGGGTCGCAGACCTTTGGCATACGGTAAGAGTTGTTCGCTATTCCCATTGGAATAGTCGGCCAGCTGCCTCCTAAACTGGTCGGGGCACGGAGAAGGGAATGCTGCGTCCCCACAGCAAACTCCTCTCCCGCTATCGGAAGGTCGTGGGACAAGTACGCAATGCCCGACCTACCTAATGCAGGTTTTTCTAGGGTTTTCCCTGCATTTCTTTAGGCGAATGTCAGGTAGGATCCTTAAAATATAGCCTGGGGGCACTAGTTAACCCCTCCGCATCTTCCCTTTCAAATCCCTTCCTATGCTATTAAAGGGGAGTTGCCCAACGTGGGTTACCCTCATGTAGCCTGTTGCCCTAAAAATAAAAATAAAAACCAAATGCCCGAACCCAAGGAAGCCTGTGAGAGAATTCTTCCCAGAGAGCTCTGGATGAGGCTACCTTTGTGGATGCCTACTCCTCTGTCCGGTCTTTTTAATCAAGGTTCCGCAAAGCCGAGGTCCCTCGGTCACTTTTGAGAGGTGTGTGTTTCCGGGTCGCAGACCTTGGGCAAGAGTTGTCTGCTATTCCTATTGCAATAGTCGGCCAGCTGCCTCCTAACTGGTCGGGGCACGGAGAAGAGAATGCTGCGACCCCACAGCAAACCCCTATCCACCCATCGGAAGGGCGTGGGACAAATACCAAATGGCTATTGTCCAGCCCAGGTCGCGTTGTCTAGTTTTCCAGACTGAGTCATCTATGTGACCGAAGTGAGCGTCTGAACGGCAACGGAGAACTCGGTGAACATGCCGAAGATGAGGCGATGATTTCTTATATCGTCCTAGGAAGATTTCCGATTCTCCTTCTTGTCCGTGTGGTCGTCGTATACGTCAAGTCGTCTGCTGGCCCTCCTTCTCTCCTCGCAGTACCTTATGACAAATCCAGGACTGCTTTTCCAAGAGGGCCTCGGTGTTGTGGTTGGAGCCAAGACGTGCTCCAGTTTCTCTCGGACGGCTTCTTGTAAAGCCTGCGGCTGAGTTGCGTCGGTCGATAAGCATAATGTTCGTTGTATTTCTTCCCTCACTATTTGGCGAATAAGGGAGTATACATCAGTTTCTTTCCCTATTGAGGCAATCGGAACCACATTCGGGAGTCTCTCGCATCTTTTAGGACCGGTCCTTTCTTGATTCATCTCTTCTATGAACTGTATCGCCAAATGCTTTCTTAATTGCCGTCTCAAAAATATTCCAAGTGACCAGTTTGCTTTCCACGTTCTCCAATCATTGTCTTCAAGTTCTCTCCAGATATAAGTGGGTAGGCACACTGTGGCGTTGCATGTAAATAACTTTGTGATTCGTTCATATCCACTGAGCTTTTCTCCTTGATCTTGCCTTGTGTCTCCGGTGAAGAAGGTGAGATTCCTAATGTGTTGCTGCAAAACTGCGTATGTCGATGCGCTTCATTCTTCCAATTGTATTGTTCTGTGTATAGGTTCAGAATATGGCGGACATTCCAGTCATTGACGCTTGTCTGTGAGTTGACTGCCGATATTATACGTGTCAGAATTGACACGTTACGCGAGGTGTAAGCCAACGAGTTGTATATGGATAGCGTTTATTTCACGCTAAGACACTGTACGGAACAGTTGTGAAGGACTTCTGCGTAGAGGAAAATTACTATTTCCACAGCGATCGAATATTAGTGTAACTGTACATTCTGGTAACAGAAAATTACAGCAGTCTAGAAATAGATATTTGATTTTATTAAATAAATAAAAATGTTCGAAATGAGTATTCATCTTTACTTTGTATATCAATTCTGTTTATCATTTACGTCCATTGAAGTTGCATTTTTAAATAATCTTTTTTTAAATTAACATAAAGCAGCCAATATTACAGAAAAGTTTGTATTAATTAAAAAAATTAAAAATCATTGCAATACGACGTTTCGTCCACAATTTTGATATATATATACATATTATAATGACAATCAATATATGCAATGAAAGGATTTTCTAAATTATTCATAATTGTATTGTCAGGGTATTATAGGTAACAGTCATCATTGCGTAAGAAGGTGGAGTGTTCGAGAGTATTATTGTGGGCGGTGTATAGTATTGAAAGCTTTGAAGAAATGCACAGTCTCCGATGGGACTTGGCCGGGGAAGGTTAGCTTCTGTCTCTGTGCGTGGCAGTCAGAGATACCAGTTTAATGTAAAATGTTAATAAACTGATAATATATAACTGACATGGCACAATTAAAATATTATTTACTGCCCAATTCTTAAAACACATAGAAGAAGATGTTGTAGACAGGCTATATATAAGGTAATCTACACGGTGCCCAGAATTATAGGATAGGAGAGATACTGAACGGGGAGATGCGGAAAGATAGAGCAAGGTAGCCAACGGTTAACTAGGGCACTGGAAAGTATTTTTAAGCATCCTACCCAGCATCCCGTCTAAAACTGATGCAGAGAAAGGCTTAAAAACCTGCATCAGGTGCTTTTCCACCGATGGCGAGAGTGGGAACTCAGCATTCCCTTCTCCGTGCATCAAACTGTTTAGGAGACAGCTGGTTGACTATTCCAACAGGAATAGCAGACAACTCTTACCGTATGCCCAAGTGCGGCGACCCCGGAGCATACACCTCTCAAATCTGTCCAAGGTCCCTTGGCTTGTGGGAACCTTAGTTCAAAAACGTTCGGCTCACCTTTTATAGTTTTTCTGCGAAAGTTCCAGAATCTTATCTTTGCGGTCGACAATCAGAATCCACATTCAAGTTCCCTCAATAACCGTCTATTAGTTTGCTTTCTTACGCTATCAAGAAACTGCGTCGTATTTTATCGTTTTAATAATCAATAACCAAGCTTCTGTAATGATTTTAAATAATTAAAGAACCGAATACAATTATAACAGAGACTTAAATTAATTATTTTAAATTACTGACAACTGAATGATGGTGAATTAAAACTTAAAATGTTCGAAGAAACTGTTAGCATTTCCTAAAAATAGCTTAAAAATAGCTCCCTTAACTCAATCAAACCAATTAATAACTACAACATTTAAAATGAAACCTGAACAAGATTTCACTTCATTACAATATTTATCGTGGACGATAGGTCGCTTTTTAATTATTTTTTGTTTTTGTTATTTAATACCCTTTTTTCTGTCATATTGGTTGTGTTGATGTGTATTTATTAAATGATAATTGTCTGATTATTAAATATATTTTATTGTTTTGCCAGGTGTAAGTTCTGGACTCAGTTTGTGCGGTGTTAACTCGGCATCGGAAGTTCTCTGTACTTTGTCTAACTAGCGGGAACATTCAGCGGAGTAAATAAATTGAATTATATTTTTATGTAATTATAATGCGATACTTCAATAGCCTTTACATTACATCTTCGTTCTCACTGTATTTGGTGTTGACAGAAATGACGAATGTGGCGGAAAACTATATTCTAATGTAACCCTAATTAATTTATACAATATATTGTGAAGAGAATTTTTTTCCCCCCTGACTGTGCTTACTGGTTAGTGTCGTCATTGGGAAGATTGAGATGTGTCACTAATGATATTATAACGCGTCCGCCATTAAAGCTCGTGAGCGTGCCTCATATAAACTGTTTGCCCTGTTAAGATACGAGTAGCTTACACGACTGGCCGCTCTACGGAAAAGCAATTAAAGGCTGCACGACCTCGCTCCCTTCCCTGCTCTTTGCTTGCGTTGCTTTGCTTCATCTTCGTCATTTTCACCAGAGTAAATAAACTGTATTATACCCACATCAAAACAGTGTTAATATAAAATTTCGGTGCCTTATCTATGCGGTGTCTGGATGCGGTGAGCTCTCTGATCTGTTGGATGCCCAACAATCCTTCCTTTACTATGAATCATTTAATAAATCCCATTACTTTCTTATTACTTTCTTAAATCGTGTGTCTATACTGATTTTTACGCCATTCAAAGTTTTTTCGGGCGGTTTGAGCCACTTGCACAACGTGGAAAAAAATCAGATAATTTTATTGAAAAACTAGCTAGATCGCCGGCGACATCCATAACCCCGCATTTGACTCCAATCTCGGTTGTTTATGCGTTATTTTTATGTAACGTCCCTCCACCCCCATCCCAAAATCTCCTCCCCTCCCATTATTTAAATTATTACAAAAATGCTGAACTGGAAACAATCAATAAGCAACATTTAGCAAGATTTAGTAAGGATTTTTATTGCGAGATCCAGGTTGTGTCCTTATATCTGGAACTGTCAGGACTCCGTGATGATGTGCCTTATTTGTATTAATTAACTAGCAGGGTGCATGGCGTTGCCCGGATTATCATAATTAAACTCAGTGACATCCATAACCCTGTATTTGACCCCAATCTTTATATACCGCCTTTTCAGCGCCCGCGTTAAGGGTTTCTTTTCACCCATGCCGAAAGGTGTTGAAATTATAGTCAAAAATATCTCGAGAAACGCTTATCTATGTCATTGATCCCGAAAAATTTTCTTTCGACAAAAAAATCGGCCGTTTAATTATGTTTGAAAATAACCACCCCGTCTACTCCCGCCCCTGGAGCCGGCAGTGTGTCTTATCCCCACAGCGTTTGTTTCCGGCTCTAAAGTTACACGTGCGCGAAGTGTGGTAATATTTGCTCCACATATTTGTATACGGAAGATACACACATACAGCCTATTTCATTTATTAGAAACAGGGGTTGTTTATATATTTCTAAATATAGAATCTAAATTTTTCGAAATATATTAACTTTCCACCAAATGACGAAAGCCATTCATCGGAGACAGTATCGATGCAGGTATATAATATAATGTTTCGGCCTCTCATGTGGCGCATCTGAGTGTTTTTCTCTCCCTGAAGACGAACCAAGATTTTTCTGTACTGATCGAAACGTTCGAGTTTCTATATATTTCTCTGAACTTCCTGACGATTTTTCACGTCATTTCTTTAACGTAACTTGCTTCTTCCACACTTCCTCTCTCTTTCTGTTTATCTTGTTTTATTTATTTTCTAGGCTTGGTGTATATCTCTACATCTTTTTTCTGATCTTATAGACGACCTTTCTTGTCATCTCGTTATCCATTTGCTTTCTGTTTTTCTTTTTTTCTTTGATTTTATTTCTTACTTTTCTTTGCCTATCTACCTATCTACTCCAAAACAGAATAATATAAATAATAATATGTAATGGAGGTTCAGAGTTAGTTCAGTTAAGAATAATTTAGTATTTTAAAATCGACGTATTTCCTTTCCTCGAGTTAAAAACATAACCCATCAAGTTACACGAAATGTAAAGTACTCTTAATAATATCTCACACTTCAATACGTTACATACAACGACAATTAACTGTTATCTTCAGTAACTGACGTTAATAAATATATTTAATCCAGTAACTAAATATTATTTTGAATGGGAATGTCACTGATGGTGAAGGAAAAACTTTTGATATGAAAATGGGATTCATTATAAAATCTACATAAGCTTGTAACATTGTAGAAATATCAATTTTATTAAAAAATTACCTTTAAATAGCTTGCCTCCTAACCTATTATTTAAATGATTTATTTAATTCTCTATTTGCACTGCAGTTAAAGTCACTTCAGTCTTTTAGCAGTGAATGTGTAAAAATTGTCCTTGAATATTATGCTGTAATAAGTATATCTTAGCTCTTTAAAGAAAAATTCAAGTTTTTACAGATCAGAAATATTTAGATAAGAACATAGAAAAGCTCAACCTTGAATGCCATGAAACATAATTAAAGGATCAGGTCCGGTCAAGGTTTTCCCATCCTGATCCTTTCATTCAAATTAATATGATAAAATGCATCGTGATCAAATCATTTTACATAACAAGTAATACACAAAATAGTCATGTTCTGCATGTCTAGCAAAGAACAAGAAAAATGTTAATTTAAGTTTTTATTTATCGTTTCTTCCTAAGCCATGAGAGTGTAAATTTTATTGCTGTAGCTCAGGTGAGACAGATTACACTTTTGTGGAATACACCATCTGTAAAACGGACGAAGACGAATTTATTTTCACGTTTAATTATTTAATATCTTAAATAATTAATTTTCAGAAGTTTGGATATCCCTTATTTAAGCTAATACTGTATATAGTCGAATAAAGTTTCTTTGTGAATATTTTTGAAATCAGCGTCGAGAAAGTGATTAAAGAAGAGGAATAATATGGTTTTAGAAACAAAACAAAGTTGTAGTGGAGATTAGAAGAATTTACATTTGAAGCAGAGTAAAAGATGGAGACTCAATAGTTTTAGTAGAGAAGTTACACACTTATGGTTAACTAATAAATATTAAATCTATTAAGTTGCTTCCATAAAGGAAAGAGTGAAGCCTACTAAAGATTCATATTTGACTCAAGTGGTTGTGGCATCTGTTCAGCACCTGCGCTCCACATCAATATCACTTCATATGCCAGCAACAAAAACAATGTAGCAATTTCGGTTTTAATCACACATTGGCGGTCTAAGAACCGTAATTAGACTGTCTCTTGCCCCTAGCACCCCTATAAGCATGGGATAATTTTCTTATTAATTATACTTAGTTTTTGAAATATTATTGTTCAATTTTATGCTAATTAAAATGTTTTACCTTCGGATATTCCATGTATGATATAGATATAATTGGATTCCCATTATTAAAATCTTGTTATGTGATTGTAATAATAAAATGATTTAAAGGATTAGGTTAGGATCGGGAAGTGCTGAGCTCCAAATGGATGTATTTCTTCTGCTGTTCTTAAATATAATGATTATAAACCTGAGTTATCAAATTGTCATATTGAAAATAAAATAAAACCATGATCTTTAATATCTACGCCTACCCGAGCATTATAGTGAGAGACTGAATTTTGCCACAGTATGACACTATGCATTTACAAGATTTGCTCTTCATGCAGTCACTCAAGATTATTTTTTCTCATTTAAAATTTAATTGAAATAGAATTTACTAGAAAGTCTATAGTATATTTCTCTTGCATTTTATGGAAACGATAAATTGTAACCCGATTATAACACGCGTACAACCATAGCGTCCTTACAACCACGACGACCGTCAGCAATGTTTTTAGTTTTCAGGCAGAGTGCTAAAAATGTAATGATAATTTTCTGTTTTCTTTCCCCCGTAAATCACAGCATAAAGATCCTTGACAAGAGATGAAATTACGTCTCTTTGCTCCTGAAACAAATAAGGTGTCATTAAGTAATAAGAACTCGAGCTGTTTCCAATCATTTTCCCCATTTCTCAAATCATCCAGGAAAGTAGTGATTGAAGGGCGAGAATTCTTCCTTTCGTATGAGGATAGCCTACTACAGTATACATATATACTGTATACGGTATATATGTATACGGGGATAGTCTACTACAGTGCGGGTCTAGGCCTAGAAATCGTTGGTATGTAAGATTGCCTATAATGTTATGTCGGTACATAATAATCCTTCTTAGGCTTGAACACAAAAAATTATGGATAAATTTGGTCCTATACGTATTTTTTTAGTGAAGATAAAATTTATTTAGAAAATTAATATTAATATGTAAAAAATTGAAAAATTAAAATTATAAAAAACTACAATATAAATAATCACTTATTGTAATTTATTGTCACAATCATTTCTGTACTGTAATTCAATTTTTACTTATAGGCCTTCCCCTTTTAATAGAATAGAAAGCGATGGAAAGGGGATATGTGGAAGGAAGATCAAGGTATCCTAGGATTGGCCCCCAGGCCGTAGTTTTAGTATCCCGGCCTAGATCGAATTCAGAAAAACCCCTAAGGAAACCAGCAATATGTAAGTCGGGCTCTTGGTACTTACTCCACGCCCTCCGTATAACTAGACTTCAAGGATTGTTATGGGAACGCAGCTTAACTCACTCCATGACGCGATCGAATTCGGGGCGACAGGTCCAATGAGAAAAGAGACTAACTCAAACCGTAAGCCGAGAACATACACCCCTAGGTGTTACGGCTTATGGGTATCTTCAATTAAATTCTTTGGCAGTCAGCAGCAGCGATGTACAGCGTCACACAAAGTCCCTCCGAAACCTGTGAGACTGATATTTGTTTCAATTTTTGTTTAATGTATTGTAATGCAAATTAATTAGGCCATTAATTGTTTGGACGTAAAATTTGAATTGTTTGAGAAATTTATTATAGCGGTCTGATCGAACAAAGCGCAACAATGAGAGAAGCGAGCTCACTTTGCTTTGTCGAAAAGACAAAAATGGCGTATGCGCGCTAAAGCTCGGGAGGACCAGGAGTCAGTTTGCGGAAAAAACATCGTGAGAAGCAGAACAAGAAATGTAATTTGAGCAGAGACTAGACATCGTCAATGTATAACTAGTTAAAGTTGTAACTTAATACGAAGAAAACATTCACGCTGCAAGTATTGCAGCGTAAATAATTGAAAAGTAAGAGCAGTTTAAGTCTACAGCCAGGAGCTAAAGAAAAGTTAGTACGCTCCGAAAGAATAAACAGTTAAAATAAATCGTCAAGGAGATACGTTGTAGTTTACGTCCAATTCAGTAAAAGACTAATAATCTACGAATCATAGGGTTCTGGTAACATCAGACATCAGATAGCTGACATTCAGGTGGATCATCCGAGTTCTTGTGAGCCTATAAATTTTGGCTTTAATAGTGTAAAATCTGTAAGTCGACATTTTAGAAACAGTGTATAATTTTGCAATAGTGTACTTCCGAAACCAAAAAGAATGCTGGTGCCAGCTGGACAGATGTAAGTAACAAAACCAAAACTAATGATTAATTGTAAACGCTAATTAGAGGATAAGGTCAGATTTTGTTCTCTTTTAATTGTCAATCAGAGTTAATTTCTTTACTTTTAAATTTCTTTCTATCGACATATTGTTTAGGTAAATTGTGAACTGTTTGTTAATAAGATTTTTAAATCAATTTGTTGTGTCCATTATCAAACCCAGTAGAGGCCCTGAGAGAGAGAGAGTAAGATCTCAAATTTTGTTGTAATTATCTTTATTGCCACAAAATAAATAAATATTATGTTTGTTAATTTTGATTATTATTTCTTTCAATTAACGCCTTCCATTTAATTATTACCTAAATGGCGCTTCAGGTGAGGTAAATTCATTAAATTAATTAAAGCTCAATATTTGTTTAATGTATACTAATATGCGCGCAAGCTGGGATGTGCCGAAAAGCTACTTTCGGATTTGAGTGATAAGTTTTTCCTGTTATAAACGGAGATATTTTGCTGGACGGATGCCATGGTATCGCAATTGCCATTTGCGTGTGTTTCGTACAGAAGAATAGTATTCAAATGACAACGGTGTGAGAAAGTTTGAGCTGTTCCTCGAATAGGACTCAGTAATGGGAGAGTGTTGTCGCTGACGTCGCCAACGTCACTGCAAATACGCGCTAATGGCCTGCCTGGCCTCTCCGCGATATTTACCACGGCGTACTGCGAGCCCTCATACTATTACGCATTCTTAACAACTGCGTTTAGACCATTAAAATAAAATACATAGTATCTCCTAAAACACTCGTCTTTCACTAATATTATGTGCATATTTCAATTTCACTATTGTTAATGCAAAATGGAGAATCTATCAAACCAAATGTAGCTAGTTCTATAAATAAAAACGAAATAACCAAATAACAGATATAAAAGACTATGGGGACCTGGATAGCATCGTGACGTAGGATTACTTTCGTATAATAGCCAAACGTTTTGAGGTTTCCCCTCAATAACTCATTGCGGTCATCCTTCAATCGAAACAATATTGATCAATTCTTTCATGCTTATTTAAATTATGACTCTATAATTCCATATGCAGAACCATCCAATCTTTTATAAAGGAACTGTATTTAAAAAGGGGTTAACCATCACATTTTAACAATAAACCAACAATTTTATGTTTCCTCGATAACTTTTTCCAGATGTAGCATACTAATTTCATATAAAGATTGATTTATTTTACTTCATTTTTTAAAAAAGTTTCTAAACTAATTTTGTGTTAATCGGATACAAATTTAGGCTATCGTAATCGTAGTCATTGCTTGGTCTAATTATATAACTTAGTGACGCCTAATGGTCTAATTGTTTACAACATGGTAAATCGGGATTTTATTGCATTGTAAGAACTCTCGAAGTTTGTAGAAAAGAGTAGATAAAGCAAACGAATGCTAGTTTAAAATTGTAATAAATCATTAAGGATTACGACAATTAAACTAGTAAACAAATGAACGAGTAAGAAAATCTCCGCTCGCTTTTAGGGTGGAAGTGTGAAGAGAATGTGCCGAGTCTACGGCTATAGTTGGTTTATAGCGCCATAACAATATTCAGATTCTGGAAATGATTTAAAATTCCTCGTGGGCAGATCAGAAGCAATGAAGACTGATTTTAACTCTGCAGATTTCGTGTTTGCATACAGTACAAAATTTACATTTTTAAGTCTATTTCTCGTGGAAATTTATGAATTACCAAGTGAGTGCCCGGGTATTTATTTCAAATTAAAGGGGGTAGGAACTGATTGGTAAAAATTTCATTTAACCAGGATAAATAACGCCAGTGTTCGGACCATTTACACATTTACGTTCCCCTCCCAGACCTAAGTCCTCGGTATCTAACCTCAAGTAAACCAAGATAACGACTGACGGTATTCGGGAATTCTACTACTACCAAATAAAAGTATCTAAAAAATCACGACGAATTCAAACAGTAAAAAATACTCGATAAATTAATGCAGTCGTGCGACAAAGGAGTAAAGAAATACAACCTTTATCTAAACGGAGACCAAAATATAGCTGGTACTCTAAGAAAATCAAAAATTTACCCGGTAACTTAAGAGGGTCGAAAATACTGCGGATACTCTTTTGTCAACTACTTTCACCTCCACGTGGTGGCACATAAAATTTCATGAACCACCATGGTTAATGCGAGCATTAAACTCAGCGACTCCTATAACCCCGGATCGACATTAATATCGGACATTTCTGTAGTTTTTTATGTAAAACCCTTCCACCATCACCCGTGCCTTTCCTTTTGGAGTTGAAATTAGGCACTTAAGACTTCTAGAATTAAGAGGGCCCGAAAACCTTTTTATTCGAGGATAAGGGTCGTTTAGGAAGGTTTACAAATGCGAACCCCCATCACCACTACCCATGGATCGGTCGGAGTGTCTTAGCCCCTTCACGTTTGTTTCTGTATAGTGAGTATCATGTGTATAAAGTTTGCTAGAAATTGGTGTTTTAAGGGGTTGAAATTATTCTGATAAACAATTGTATAGAAACTATTAACCACATATACCCAGGAAAGTAATTAATTGACGCTAATATCAGCTGTTTTGGCATGTTTTTAAATTTCACTCCCGTTCACCTCTTGGGACTTGCAAGACGCTTCGAAACCCTGACAGAAACCTTCGTGATGGTTCGCTCAATTCACCAAAGTTTCATTGCAATTGGAGGAATGATTTAGGAGCGCATAGGGGACACAGAGACATTCATTTATATATATATATATATATATATATATATATATATAGTTTAAATACGATTAAATGATTAATTATTCAATTTAAATAAGCCCACATTGGAGCACATTTGTAATAATACAATTTAATTAGATTTTAAATAAGCACGATTAATAGTGAAGTGAAATGATAGGATTTTAAATGAAAAATCAGAATTTAAAATATAAAACAAAGTTAATTTATTAAAACAAATTCTTATCACCATTGAAAATTATGTTACAAGTTGGTAAAGTGTCACGGCTAAATTTCAGGGCCGACTATCGGGCCTCCAATAAAGAATGTTATAATACTTACAAAGTGAAAAATTCTTAACTTAAACAATTAGTTTATGAAATCTGATAATAAATATTATTTACAATAGGTTTACAGATAATAAATTCTCTTTTTAGTTTACATTACCATTTTTCTGTTCGAAGGGGGCTGGACCTCACTGGATTATTGTTAAACACTTCACAGACAGGCCATGTTTCACTGAATTTAATGTGGTTGTAATTTTCAGACACAACACTTCCTATTCTTTTCAGTTGATAACGTTGTTTTAAATCTTTGATGCATGCATAAATATGCTAATGGACAAATACTTCAGATTGTCGCCTCGTAATCCATAAACCCGGGACTTTACTATATTACGTCTCTGCTGCTCCTATGCACTTGCTTGAATATAGTCACAGGAACTTTTAATCAGGTTCGCTTTCCTAGTTTAAGCAATTCTCAATTACAAGTTCCGATAAAAACACTCTGCAGCTTTCCAGAAAATACTCTCTGTCTCTCTCCGCCGGTTCCTAACATACACTCTTTTTGCTCTCTGTCTATCCTGTACGTCTCCCAAAAACACACTCAAGTTTTTCAGAACACATTCTGCGACATGTTCCGCCGACACCCAACACACTAAAGTTCCGCGCGTCCAGCCATGCCTTCGCGACAATGCCCATTTGCAAGCAAGCATTATAGGTCCTGTATTATTGTACACAATTCTTATATTTACGCCGCCGACAATGAAAATCGTACACATTTTGTTCATTAAATAATTACATGTTTTTAATTACCACAATATATATATATATATAGATGGAGAATAATTTTAATGGTGTTTTGATATTGATTATATACCTGGGCTTTACACCACGACATACAAATGTAGTTAATATAATATAGGTTTTAAGTTCTTCTAATTATCAATAACTGAAGAGGTCCTGATATTGGTACGAAACGTCATTAATATAAAAAAATGTTGAGTAAAAAATTTGTATTGTTAATTATTTTTCTGACTTATATGGCTATATGTATTCATATTATACTGAATAAATGTCATATCAGTTCAAAGGATTGATTAATTTCAGTATGAAGTGTTTCAAGAAAATGATGAGATGCAGACAAGAACAGCGCCACTTCTTTTTTCGCCAAAAACTGTCGGTCGCCATGATCTTTCATAATGTGTATACAACACGGTTTTGTTTTTGGCCTCAAATTTCTGAAAATACTCTTCAGTAACCTATACCAAAGTCCTAACTAAGCATTAATAGGATCTTCCGCGGATCGTAATTTATAGCAACTAGCAATTTTGTGCAGGAATGCCTAAAAAATATATTCCTCCGAAAGTTATTCCTTAAATATTTCATACTGTCACAGTTTGTTAGGGATGTCATACAAATTTGATATACAATTATAACTAACTGTAAAATATTCATGCATTATTATCGAACATTTCTTTACAACAAAATTAAAAAATAATTCTATGCGTTCAACCGACACAGTTAAGGTGGGTAAGTGAATATAAACAAAACGCTCAAACCGAAACAGAGGTAAACAACTAATATTTTTGTCATCACATCATTGAATCTGTTTACAATACTTGTTCCAGTTTCTTGCTATAAATGCTAAAAGAGTAATCAATATATACAATTGAAACAGATATACTTAGCCTAAGGAGAGAATTCTCTCGCAGGTGAACCTTCCCAGAGAGCTCTGGCGGAGGCTACATTTGGGGATGCCTTCACATCTCTCTGGTTTTTGACCTAAGGTTCCCACATGCCGAGGCACCTCGGCTTGTTTTGAGAGGTGTATGTTCTTGGGTCACAGACCTTGGGCATACGGTAAGAGTTGTCCGCTATTCCTATTGTAATAGTCGGTCAGCTGCCTCCTACACTGGTCAAGGCACGGAGAGGGGAATGCTGCGATCCCACAGCTAACCCCTCTCCCGCCATCGGAAGGACGTGGGACAAGTACCAAATGCCCGACCTGCCTGATGCAGGTTTTTCTAGGGTTTTCCCTGCATCACTTTTAGGCGAATTTCAGGGTAGGACCCTTAAACCATAGCCCGGGGGCCCTAGTTAACCCTTGGCTACCTTCCTCTACCCTTCCGTATCCCCCCTTTCAAATCCCTTCCTATTCTATTAAAGGGGAGTTGCCCAACGTGGATTACCCTCATGCAGCCTGTTGCCCTAAATAAATATATATATATATATTGTAGTAATTAGTAATTAATCCATTGTTATAATTGCAAAGTAAAGGACTCATTATTAGACTATATAAAGCATACACCGCGACAAAGCGGGCTGCGAGACAAAAGAACCATTGTTGAGACGTACGCAGTCAAAATTTACGAGACGAACGGCAGTCTACGGCGAGGAGCGAAAGAGTACAGTTTGAGTCAGCGAGGAGGAGCGAAACGAAAAGGTTGCAAGTTAAAATTGAACAAAAAGTTTTTCAGTCTGTAATTCATCGAATAAGGTTACAGGAAAGTTTCTCATAAGTAAAGCCACAAACAGTAACCTAATTTCCTGCCGCAGTAAAAAAAAACTCAATAAGTAAAAAGAGACCGTCACCAATTTCACCGAGAGGAAGCTGACTGACCATTAATTCGGAAGGAGTAGCCGTTTCCAGCTGCGAGTACATCAAGTTTCGACAAGTGTTTTGTAACCAATTTAAATTCAGTGATACCCCCAAAAACGTGTGTACAGAAAACCCCAAAATTGAGACCTGGTCGGCCGTAAGTAAAAGAACTCTAAATTTATTTGTAAACCATTTCATTAAGATACGTCAGATCGTTCTTCAATTATTTCTTTTCTTCAATTATTTCTTTTCTTCAATTATTTCTTTTCTTTAATTGTTTTGTTAGATAATTTAAATTCAATTCACCCATTTTTGATTAATTGTTCACCTTTAATAATCTTTTATTTTATTTAGACGCCATTTTAATCTGTTTATTACAATATATATATATATATATATATATATATATATTGTAATAAACATATAAAAAAAGGCGTCTAAATAAAAAGATTTATTTGAAGAATTAAACAAAATTTATTAATGAAGTTAAAACAATATAAAAATTTCACAATAATATTTAAAATCTCAGGGTCTTTACTGGGTTTGATAAATGGGTGAATTGAATTTAAATTAACCAACAAAACAATTGAAGAAAAGAAATAATTAAAGAAAAGAAATAATTGAAGAACGATCTGACGTATCTTAATGAAATGGTTTACAAATAAATTTAGAGTTCTTTTACTTACGGCCGACCAGGTCTCAATTTTGGGGTTTTCTGTGCACACGTTTTTGGGGATATCACTGAATTTAAATTGGTTACAAAACACTTGTCGAAACTTGATGTTCTCTCAGCTGGAAACGGCTACTCCTTCCGAATTAATGGTCAGTCAGATCATTAACAACTTCCTCTCGATGACATCGGTGACGGTCTCTTTACTTATTGAGTTTTTTTAGTGCGGCAGGAAATTAGGTTACTGCTTGTGGCTTTACTTATTGAGAAACTTTCCTGCGACCTTTACTTGATCGAATTATATGTCCAAACTTTACTCGATGAAATTCTGTGTGCCACACCAACTAAACTCGTCTCTCCTCGTTGACTCAAACTGTACTCTTTCGCTCCTCGCCGTAGACTGTGTCTGTTCGTCTCGTAGATTTTCAAATGCGTACGTCTTAACAATGGTTCTTTTGTCTCGCCGCCCGCTTTGTCGCGGTGTATGCTTTATATAGTCTAATAATGAGTTCTTTACTTTGCAATTATAACAATGGATTAATTACTAATTACTACAATATATATATATATATATATATATATATATACTTAGCCCGCTCGTAATTTATTGCACCGTTTACAGTTCGTATTTTTTGTAGTCCTATTTCAATTGATTTATATTGTGATTGAGCGAATAGTAGGTGGAATCTATTTGGTTTGGTGATCTGAAAGAATAGACTTCTGTGTGTGGTGAAAGCGAGGGAGTGACTGTATGCACATAACGACCTATTTTCAATGTTAAAAAGCTCATTTCTTTTAAATTGTTGTTGGGTGTAAATTCTGTAGCGTTGATATAGATATCCGAATCAAAAATGGGATGTAAATGTATTATTTTAAATTTGGTAAAATATTTTGTAGGTAAACATTCCATAAAAATTTCATTTTTGTTTCATTTTGTGTTTGTATTTTTGGGGATAGTCTAAATTACTTCACTTTTAAATTTTATGTTTCAATTCTGATTCTATACTTTTCTGAGACCCAATAATCGCCCTGAGATAAAAATATGTTATGTTATTAAAGTATTTCTCTATGAATTTCAGAAATTAATACTTTTCTCTCCAGATATTATTTTTTAACCTATACCTTATCTTGCACTCGCAGAGATTACAGTACTCTCAGACATCGCACTCACAGGTACTACTATTTCAGATATATTTGTACCCTACAAATAAGAGTCTCATTTAAATTTATAGTAGTGGCAAATTATTATGGAAATTTATATTTAAAATTCCTTTTTCTGTTTGTAATAAATTCTTTAAATATTATGTGAATTAAATTTCACTTTCGTCATTTCAAACGTTTCAATAATACTAAGAATAGTTTTCTAATTTTATTAACTTCAGTATTTCAGTAATTTGATTCAAATTGTTTAAAATTAATATTCATTAAATAATCATAAATTGTAAAATAAAGTAAAATTTAAATATTTTATAGTTCATTAAGTCATTGAATTACTTTCCAAAGTTAAATACAGTAAATAATTAATTATCTTCAAGTTTGTTGTTACAATATATATTCGCAAAATATCTGAAGTAGTTCATCGTAACTTCTGTTCTATTGCCGTTTTCTTTCGTCAAATAATTGCGGGTAATGCGATTACTTGACTCTCATGAGAGTCATTCCAAAACCAAGGTTAAAGTTTTAATATTAAAGTAGGTTTCAGATATCTGCTAATATGACGTGCTACAAAACCCTGGAAGTTCGCTTCCAGCCATGGTAGGGTAAACAGCAACTAGAGCTCTTCCAGTGCCCGAGTGTGTTGACATCAGTAGTGGTTCAAGCGGTGCTGCCCTGGCGGATTCCGGCTATCTATTATCGTGTAAAGGAGTGTAAAGTACATGATATCTAAGCTATATTAAGGAAAGTCCACTACTGCCAGAAAGTGTAAAGAAGAGGAATACCTGAAGATGACGTCCACACAGAATATGGAGGCTAGATTGTATTCGAAGGTGATGGCCACGGAGCATAAACCGGATAAAATGTATGCGATAATTCTGGACGCTGTTGCAAGTTTAAATACAGATGAGTACCTAATAGTTTTAGCTAATATTATTGACCCCATCAGAATTAAGTAGCCAATTCCAGAATATGTGCATTTCTAACATCTAAGGAGGATGTCGAAAACCTAAGAAAAGTTCATAAATCAATAACAATAAAGGGTGATATAAGACATTTAATGCAAATATACTGCCGTGTAATCTTGTCAAATGTATGCCCAGTTATCCCTAACGAGATTATTGTGCTAGAACTAGAAAAGATAAATATAATTCCAGACTCTAAAATATCGGATATTAGAATAAGTACTGGTGACCGAAGATTTTCTCACATTAAAAGTTTCAGAAGACAATTCTTCATTAACCCGGATAAGCTAAATTCCCTTCCGGATTCGATAATGGTGCAATATGGAGACACTAGCTGTAGGGTGCATCTAGCAGCGGAGAACGAGAACTGCTATCATTGTAAAAGTCCCGGTCATATCGCGATAAATTGTTCTGACGGAGACGCAATACTAAAGAATAATCTGACTGCAAATGAAAATTATGACAAAATTCAATGTAAGAACCCGGCACCCGCAATTCAAATAATTAACCATCAAAAAACGGACATGGATAATTCACAACTAACTGCATCTACGAGCTCGACAAGCCAAGCTGATAAGAAAGACGCCAGTAATCCTGAACATAAGACAAGCACTAATCCACCCAAGAAAACAAAACATTCAGGATCATAAATATAAGGCGCTTAGTCAATCATTAAGTCCACTAAAAATATTATATGAAGAAGAAACCAGTGCTCCACCTATCCCTTTGGAACACTTAAAGACTCTTTTACTAAATGCTACGGACTCAAAGAACCATTATTAGACATTACCAAATATCCCCTACATCATTCATAAATATATTGGCATATTTTTACCCACACTTAAATGATAAAACGGCAAAAAGTAGAATAAAAAGGCTCATAAATTTAGTCAAGAAACAAGAGAGTGATACATATTCTTCCTAATAAAAATAGACTATGACTACAGTACAGTGGAATCTGCAACAGTCGCAGCTTCAAATAAGTTAATATAATTAATTATCCTATTATTATGATAAATGATTAACAAATGCGAATCCTAAAATGTAAATGTAAGAAACCCACATTTGAAATGTATAATTATTCTCTCAAACTGTTCAATCGTATGTATACTATTGGAATCAATGTGAATCGCAGCATACTTATGTAAACAAGAACTATTTGTAATTTATTTATGGGTCGCCAATGACCAAGTTGTTATCGCGACCATTATAAACCTTTAATTAAAAATAATTAAAAAAACCTGGGAAAGACTATAAAAAACTGAATACCGCAAAGCGAGTTGTCTCCTCATTGAATAATGAACGCAATCTTTGAATTATCGGCCAGAATAGATTAATGAAAAGAAACAGTAAACGATCTCATAATTCTACATTTATCATAATGAAAATTTTGTTTAGCTGTTACGGTGTTTTGTGCTTCAGAATAACTGGTGCCATTAGCATATAGTGATATAAAATAACGTTTAAATCTTCGCTCTGTCTTCGAAGTTATATACGATGTGGGGTGTTTTTCCAGAGGTACAATTCTAAACGATTCTCGCAATTTCTAGTCACGTTGATAATATTTTTTGGTTTCCGTTGTGAACACAAACGGACCTGACCGTAAAGGAACTTCCGTCCGCGAGCAGGTTCTGGGTAAGAGGGTTTACGCGGGATTACCTTGTTTTTCTAATATAAGCGATGGAAGTCTGTCTGGGACAGGTAATCCTCGCAACGGGGCATTGTACCGCTAATACCGGGCAATTATTGCCGGGTTATTCTTCTGGCGTAATGCCCTTTGTTCAGGGAGGGTATGAGGGGTGCGTTGCAGGTTTTGCAGAGATAATCCTCGCGGGGCTACGTAAGCAGAGAATCCACCCTGTCTGTCTTCAGGCCGCCCTGCTTCTATTACAATTTGGCGTGCGGCTCTATCGCATTAGTAATAATCGTTTTTAATTGCAAAACTTATGAAAACAATTGCCTATTGTTCTTCAAACTACAATATATATTATGCACAAGTTTTGTTGAACAGACTTCAGTCAAAGCGTCGTGAAAGTTGAAACTTTTCTCTTCGTCTACTACAAGGCTTTCTTTGAAAACAATATAATAATAAATTAAAAATGAGTGTGCTTGTTGAATCACACACGAAAGATTATACTTGTTTAACTCATCAACGATTTATAAGCAAATAATATATAAATTAATTTTTCCACTCCTGTAATTTGTCTATTTTTCTGTATACTTTCTGAAGCGCGACTTTCATTAACTGTATTTTTTTTGTTTTGATGACAATTTCAGAAAATATTTTCGACTGCGAAGATCTAAATTTGATATAATTTTATAATTAACAAATAGCCCAACTTTAAGTCTCAATATTTTATTCATTTAGTTTCCTACGGGAATTCCTTTAAATTATAAAATTCTGAATGAGACTCCAGAAGAAATAAGGACGCTTCTAACAAGATCAGTAACGCTAAGCCAATTCGTTTTTAGTAGATTGGGCTACATTAGTGTAAAATTGTTGTTCTTTCGAACATGATGCAACACTTCATTTACGAGGTTACGACTCGCTTTCGGAAGAAGGTCATTTAGCATTTAAATATAAATCAGAGAATGTATTATTCCCCGCGACGAGGTTATTATTCACGGAAAAATTCACAGACATTGTGGGTAACAGATTCGTTTGTTAACTATTCAACGAGTTATCGTTCTGTATCTTTCCACATATCTCCCTCTCTCGCGCTCTCATTTCTGTTAGACCGCAACCCGATCCACCCCTAGACGACTGGGGGTTAAAGAGAAGGCTGAATATCTTAATTAAACTCAGCAACATCCATAACCCCGGATTCTACTAAAATATCGGTTACTTTTGTTTAATCCCCCTCCACCCCCTCCCTTATGGGTGCTCCCCTCCAATACAGAAAGGGGTCGGAAGTATACACAAAAAATATCTGAAGAAACATTATCAATATCATTGACCCCGTAAAATATTTATTCGGTGCAAATATCGGCCGTTTTAGCACGTTTGAAAACTTTCACTTCCGTCCACCCCCGTCCTTGTCTTACCACACCCAGTGTTAGTTTCCGGTTCTAAAGAAACACGTGTACAAAATTTGGTCTAATTTGCTCCACGGGTGTATGTGGAACATGCACACATTATTTTCCCCTTACACCCCTACACGTAGTCGTAGAAGAACAACTTAACCGGAAATTTGAATGTCATAAATAAAGTCAGCAACATCCATAACCCCGATTCGATTCCTATCTCGGTTGTTTTTGCTTTATCTTTAAGTAACGCCCCTCCACGGCACCCTAAGTGTGTTCCTGTGTTCCTCTCTCATGCCAAATCGGGTAGAAATTATATACAGTCAACATCGGGAGGAACAGTATCAATCTAACTGAACCCGAAAATATTTCTTCGACGCAAATATCGGCATTTTAATATGTTTGAAAATTTCCACCCCCGTCCCTGGGGGTTAAACTGCAAGTTTAATGCCGCAATAAAACTCAGTGACATCCATAACACTGGATTAGTGTACAATCACAGCTGTTGTCCCATTAATTTTTTGTATCGCCCCCTCTCATGTCGAAAGGTGTTGAAATTTTTGTACCTCATTAACCAGATTTCTGTCCAAGTTTCCGACGAAAGTAAAGAAGTTTTACTTTAAAGATCACTGCTGACGAAACATGGCAACGTGAGGTTCCTTCAAGAATTTGCTCAATGTCATGCTAGTGTTGTCAGAATTCTCGCCTATATTCGGGTTTGGGTTATTTCTCACAGCTTCTGAGTAGCTTTTAATATTTGTATTTCTAGACATTTTCTGGACAGTATTTACATGAGATGAGTTGGATGCTAAGTTATTATCTTATTATTTATGTGCTTTACTTGGTAATGATTCCAGTAAAATTCGCAGCCTCTATAATTAGCTGGATGACTGCCCCCGCACAAAGCGCATGTTGCTGGAGTGGTCTTGCTCTTCTTGTAGCTAGATGTGATGTGTTGTCCTCCACACTTAACACACACGTAGGGTCTGTTGCAGTAAGTTTTAGTGTGCCCATAAAGTTGACACCGCATACACTGTACTAAGTTGTTACTTTTTCTTGGAGGTTCTATTTGAACTATGCTATTCTGTAGTTTTGTAATTTTGTAGATATCTTTGTTGTTTGCAGAGGGTTCTAGATCAACAAAGAAGAGATTTAAGGGATTTTTCGTGATGCGTTGTTTGGCATTTATTGCTTGTCTAACAATATGACCTTGTTTTGTAAGGTCATGTTTTATGTCATCGATATGAACTGAATGATGCAAATATTTGATTACCACACGATAAGATCGTTCTTCTTTGGGTTGAAAAGTATGGTGGTTTATGTTATTTCCTCTCATATATTTTAACAATTTCCTATATGCTTCAGGGGCTCTGGTAGTAATTTTAATTGTATTTTCGGCCATACTTTTTGTAGTGTTTTGATCCTCTTCTACCACATCTGTGAACTTCTTCTTCATCTCTGGTAAATTAACTACTCCATAGACAAATATAGGTGGAGGTTTAGGAATTGGTCCTCTATCTTACTGCACTGTTGTTTCTTTTTCTTCAGAAGGTTCTAGCGTGCTGTATTTGTTGTTTAGAGTTAGTTTTACTGTAGAAGCTTCCGTATTGATTCTAGTTTTTCTTCTTTTTGTACCTTTCACAACTTGCCAAGAATGTTCATGGGTTGTGAAGGAGTCGGTTTCATCTTCACTTGTACTCAACATCATTGTATATTGGGAACTATGTTGCACCTCTTGTGGAACTTCTGTTCTTTGATGATAATTTTCTAATTTCTCTTGATTTGGTGGGAAATAGTAGCAGTTATTTGTTGGCATAGATTGATTTACAGATTGTGGTACAGTTTGATTTCTTTTTTGTTATGGACTAAATTGTAGTATTTGAGTGTTCACTGCTGTTTGTTCTTGTGGTAAATTAGCCTGTTGGATGGTTTCTAATCAGACCTAGGGGCCTAATTGACTATACACTTCACTATTAGTTATAAGTAAGTAATAATTGATTGATTCACATAAATTTTTTAAAAAAGTAAGTCGACCTCTGAGTCACATTATCTTCCACACACACAATTTTTTTAAAAACTTACAGTACTGATATTGCCAATGTTCAGGTATGGCCCGCCAGCTGAGAAGTTCGCTAGGGGCACTAGCACAATCACGTTTATAAACACTAGGAGCTCACGAGATACGTCCGCACTGCTCGAAGAATTAAACGGGACTATATAAACATCACTGCTTTTTTCTCCTAAGTATTTTCCATCGTCCTGTGAAGTACTCAGGTTGAATCCAGTAAAAGCTCGTGGACCGCGCATAGCGTTACGATGAAATAATTTTATTTTGTAACAATGTGGCTGAAGGCTTTATGGGATAATCGTCCAAAATGCATATGGCTTGTTAATGGCCTTCGAATATCCATAATAATATTAATATTAGTATCTATTGCAGGTATATTTAATGGTCCCAATGGGAAGAGCCCTTTAACATCATACCTTCCATATATCACTACCACAAGTTGTTTTACTGCAGTTAACAATATTGCTATCTTATCTGTTTACCTTGAATTACCACAAGTCAGTTGAAGATGCTGTTTGACACTTCTGTTTTGTTTCATTTCACTTTAATCACTTTACCAATTTAGGCAACTAGAGCCTTTTACTCTACACCACAATACAATTATACCCTAAAACTATTAACACGCTAGCCCGGTTTCTCATAATTAAAATCAGCGACGTCCATAACCCTGAGTTTGACTTCAATCTCGGTTGTTCTTCCGTTATATTATGTAACACCCCTCCACTCCCATTCGTAAAAGTGTTACCCTTCCCGGCCGAAAGGGGTTGAAATTATACACAATCAACACTACCAATCATTTACCATGAAAAATATTTAAAAGGCAAATATTCGGTGTTTTAGCATAATTGAAAATTTCCACCCCGCCCACACCGACGCTTCGGGTGGTAGACGTGTTTTACCCCCTCCGTTTGTTTTCGGTTCGAAAGTAACACCAAATTTGCTCAATGGTGTAGATTTATATGCGGAACATACACACATTGTTTTCCCCTTCCACAAGCACTCATACTGATAGGAGAAGAACTTAATCGGTCAGTTGAATATTATAATTATACTTGGCGACTTCCATAACCCCGGATTATACTAAAATCTCGTTTTTTTTCGCGTTATTTTATTGTCACGCCATTCCAACCCCCACCCGTAAGGATGTTCCCCTCCTCAGCCGAAAGTGTTTGAAAATATCGGTAGGAATATTATAAATCTCATGATTTTATAAATCTCATTGACCCCTAAAAATATTTTATTTGACACAAACATCTGCGGTTTGAGCATGTTTTAAACTTTTCACCCCGATCCTTAGGACTGTATCCGTGTCTCACCCCCCCCCCCCCCACTGTGTTTTCGGTTCGAAAGGAACACGTGCTCGATATTTGGTCAAATTTTCTCCAATAGTTGAAGCCTGACCTTCAAGGTGTGAACATTGAGTAGGGTTTAGTTCGAGTCTTAAAACGGGGACTATCCAACGCGAGCGTCATCCGGCGACCCGGCTCGTGGTCGCACAGCTATTTCGTAAGTACGTACCATTAAACACCATTAACAGAATTGCCGAATGAGGCGATATTAATTCAACAAAACAACGCACTTTTCCAAGAAAATGAGAAAGTACTATTTGCTGCATGGCAAAGATCGGAGAAAGAAAAAGCCAATGTTTTTAATAAATTCATTATCTTCAAAATCAACTAGAAAATCTGCTGAAGGTAAATAATGACTTACACGTTAAATTTACAAGACTAGAAAAATTAATAAAACAATTGATGACCTTATACAGACACTTTATTTTTAATTTTTATTACGACGACGTTTCGATACCTTTTTGTATCTTCTTCAGATATTTTCCTACAGAGGAGGTATTTACAATTTATTGAATTTTTAGTATGATTGTACAAAGTAAACAAAGGCAAGCTAAAGTACACACACACACAAAAGAAATATCAAACAACTAACCAAATTAACACAGTAAACTAGAGCAACTATACGAAACAATTGATTAAATTCACACAGTTTTTGTACGGGGCACACAATCAACTTAACGCTAACAGGATTGAAGCAAGACTAAATGGCATTCTGTAGTTTTGAGGGTTTGACCTGACATCTAGAGGTTTGGTAAGACCAGTCCTGTAACCTCGTGGTTTTACCCCGTGTTCGTCGACACACAGTACCGTTAATAAATAACTTTTGTATAATAAATGGAAACACAAATTTACAGAAAAATTAACTAACAGGTACAATTTATTTTAACAAAACAGAATAAACAATTTAGAAAAATAAGGAGTTGTAAACATTGATTAACTTAATCGTGTCGTTGTGTCGTATCTTTGGTCCTTTTTTTTGCATCGTTTCTGATAGGTTCCGTTTGTATAAATTTGGTTCAACATCCAACACCTCAACATTATCCCAATTAAAATCGTAATTTTTCTCCAACCTATGGTTTATTACTACGTTGTGGATGGCCGTTTTATAATTATTCTTGTGCTCTTTTAGTCTTGATCCTAAAGCACGTTTGGTCTGACCAATATAGGATTTTTCGCAATTAAGTTTATATACTACATTGTACTGAGAATATTTGTGAAATTTGATTTTATCCCCCTTAATGAATTGGTTAAGTTTATTTATTATTCTAAATACATCTGAAAAGTGAAAATCTGTTAGAAGATTTTTATTTTTTCACTTAATGTACCATGAACCACAATCTGTTTTTCCCTATTCAAAATCGTTTTACTGTCAATTATTTTATTGTTGTTATTACTATGATTAAATTTATTAATTCTTATGGAGATGTGTTTATTGATGATACGGTTAGTAATTAAAATATTTTTAAGTAATTTTGTGGAATTTGGGGTTGTATTACAATATTTCCCTATCTATGAGGTTGTATATCATGGGTTTCTTTTGGTGTACAGGTGGTTAGAAAAATAGTTTAAAATACGACCAGAGTTAAGTCGGTTTCTGGTACTAATTTGTTTCAAAATTTTATTATTATTGTTAGTGACACACACGTCCAAAAATCTCATTTTTTTTAGTTCAAATGTAAAATTTCAAAATAATGTTGTTGATCTCGCTTATATTCGCAATGCAAAATATGTCGTCAAAATATCTATAGTATATGATAGGTTTAAATTTTAGTTGATTTAAAACAATGAGTTTTCAAGTCCCCTCATTACAAATTCTGAAAAAATTGGTGATAATGGGGATCCCATTGGTGAACCTTGTATTTGATTAAATGTTTCGTTATCAAATTGGAAGAAAGTTGATTTTAATATTAAATTTAAAGCAATTTCCATTTCCATCCTAGAAATATTGCAAAAATGTTTAATGTTATCCCACCGTGCTTTTGTGCTACGTATCACAAGACAGTTGGGAATATTGGTGAAAAGAGATGTAACGTCATGTTCCTTCAGAATACATAAATTTTTTATATTATCTATGAATTCAAGACTATTTTTAACTGTATAGTTTTCTCGACTAACCCATTAAACAATATTTTAAGTAAAACCTGGGCACGTAGTTAAAAACAAAAATCAAGTACATTTGCTGAGCATCTGAGAATGGCCTTCCTACCGAATGAAGGACATTATCATAATTGGGCAGAATCGATACAAGAAAATACTGCCATTAGACCAGTGTCAGCAAACGAAGGCTATGACAATATAAAGACTAACATAAATAAGAAAAAAATCTCCTGGCTTTGATCTTATTACCGGCGAAATTTTTAAACATCTTCAAAGGAAAGCCATCGTAAAACTGACCAACCTTATCAATAGCTCATTCATATTTTGTTATGTTCCTAAGGTGTGGAAAGTATCCGAGGTCATGATGATCCGTAAATCAACAAAACCTCCACAAGAAGTTTCGTCACACGGGCCTATCTCACTTTTGCCCGTTGTATCGAAACTCTTCGAAAAATTACTACTGGAAAGATTGAAACTAACAATCGAAGAGTTTAATCCCTCATCACCAATTTGGCTTCAGGGAGAGACACTCAACTACCGATCAAGTGCACAGAATCACAAACATAATCGAAAATACGCTTGAAGAAAATAATGTCTGCGCCACCGTCTTCTTCAACCATAATTGACGAAAATATTAACATATATTTAGGTAATGTGCTAGGTCCAGTACTATATTTACTCTACAACAGTGACACACCTGAACCAGAAGATGGAACTATCGCGACTTTTTCCGATTATACCGCAGTTCTAGCAGTTCGAAATAATTACGAATAAGCCATCAGGAAACTCCAAACGATTATTGACCAAAATAATCACGTGGACTAATAAATAACGAATAAAGTTGGCCGAAGGCAAATATTAACTTCACCAGCAAACGACATCAACACATACCTATTAGAACTAACGAAACCATAAACCCATATGTTAATACGGCTAAATATTTAGGTATGACACTCGATACGAGACTACGCTGGAAGGCTCACATCAAAAAGAAAAGATAAGAACTCGGCATAAAATATAAAAAAAAATGTATAGGCTAATTGGACGAAACTCCAAATTGTCCATACACAATAAGCTGCTGCTTTATAAGCAAATACTAAAGCCCGTTTGGGCATATGGAATTCAACTCTGGGGTTGTGCTAGTAACAGTAATATACAAATCATACAGCGATTCCAAAATAAAGTATTGAGAAGGATTATAGATACGCCATGGCACTGTCGCAACAGTGACATCCATCGGGACTTTAAAGTGATGACTGTCCATCACGTCACTCATAAGGTTGCCAGAAGACATGAACAACGTCTTCTTCAACATGTGAACATGGAGGCATCCAGCTACTCGGCCATTCACAGCAAGCGGACCAAGACTTTCGAGTTAGTCCAGCGAAACGTAGTTTGTAATTAAGAGTATGTGTTAAATACAGTAAACCATGACTATTTAACACAATTCTAATAATGAGTAAACCTTGAGCTTGATGCTCCATTTTAGTATTTTAAGTTATGAAAAATCTTCTCATAGATCAGATTGTAGAATAATAAATGTCTAAAGGCACTTAAAAAATTCTCCATGGGTGGAGATTTGTATGCCGAACATACGCACACACAAACACACTTGCAGTCTATTTTATTTATTAGAATACTAACAGCGTGTCGGCGTTGCCCGTGTACTGATTTATATAATCCCGAAAAAATATTTAATTCTACATTAATCCTTAGTCAAGAAGTTATTTAACCTACCTATGCAGAGAGAATGGTAATTTCATCAACACACCATCTGCCCCACCCCCTTCCCTTTTCGGTGCCATTAAGGAAGCAAAAATATATATATTTTTTTAGGGCAACAGGCTACATGAGGGTAACCCACTTTGGGCAACTCCCCTTTAATAGCATAGGAAGGGATTTGAAAGGGGGGATGCGGAAGGGTGGAGGAAGGTAGCCAAGGGTTACTAGGGCCCCTGGGCTATAGTTTAAGGATCCTACCCGACATTCGCCTAAAGAAACGCAGGGAAAACCCTAGGAAAACCTGCATCGGGTAGGTCGGGAATTGGGTACTTGTCCCACGCCCTTCCGATAGCGGGAGAGGAGTTTGCTGTCGGGACGCAGCATTCCCTTCTCCGTGCCTCGACCAGTTAGGAGGCAGCTGGCCGACTACTCCAATGGGAATAGCGAACAACTCTTACCGTATGCCCAAGGTCTGCGACCCCGGAACATACACCTCTCAAAACAGGCCGAGGTGCCTCGGCTTGTGGGAACCTTAGTTCAAAAACGGAGAGGAAAAGGCATACCCAAACGTAGCCCCTTCGTATCTCTCCTAAAAGGTTCTGCCTGCGAGAGAACATCCCTCGCAGGTTACCTGCGAGAGAATCCTCTCGCAGGCTTGTTCTCCTAGTTGCATCCCAGCCCGGAAAGGAAGCATAAATACTCATGACTCGAAATATAAAAAATTCTCTTAGCATCTTAAGAGCGACAAAAATACTCCCGGGACGTTGAGACAGTGAAAAATAACACCGGGAGAACACTGTCAATCTCACTGACCCAGAATAAAATTTAGATACAAGTACCGACATTTCATGCATGTTTTAAAATTTCCGCCCTTTTAACCCTCAACTCTGAGGTGGTAGTCGTGTCACTCGCAGTGTTAGTATCCGGTTTAAAAGGAACATGTGTACCAAATTTGTTTGAAATTGCTCCACTTGTTCAAGATTGCATCTTAACACTTGCTTCACATTTTTTCTTATTCTAAAGGAGAGTGGCACACGTTGCAACAACAAAAAATACATTAAGAATTTTCATATAAATAAAGATTTTACTAACAATATTATAATTACATACCTACAAAATATGGACTTTTATCTACATAAAGAAGCCTTGTAATAATAGTTACAAGTATATATTCACGAAAAGTGTATAGAAAAAAAATTGAAACATGTTGTAAAGTACTTCTGTAGAGGGTTAAGATGCAACACCTTCCTTTGGTATGTTAGGGCGACAAGTCGTCTTTTTCATTGTAGTGCCAGTCTATACAAACAGAAAATGTATCATTATTTGCACATGGCCAGCGAGACCCTTGCAGAAAGTGCTGTGTTTCATAGGGGTACCAACAGCGATTAAACCGCGACGTTTCTAAGACCGCAAGCTCTGTCTTCATCTTCTACACTTCGCCTATATCACTATCGTCGTCTCGACAGAGCTTGCGGTAGCGGTTTAATCGCTGTTGGTACCCCTGTGAAACATGAGAACTCTTTCTGAAACAAAGTTGTGTAACTTAATAAATAAAGTGTCTGTAACTGGTCAAAAACTGCATTATCCATTTCATATAAATAGACGTAAAAATATAACCTTAAAAAAGTATGATTTTTAATTTATTTAAATCGATTTCGTTTGCACTTATCATAAGTTTTACATGGGAAGGAAATTACAACATGAACGAGTTGGCGAAATATTTGAGCGCAGTACATAAGGTGAAAAGAAATAGTAATGATAAGAAAAAAAATAATCCAATGAATCGGAACAGAGTGTTGAAGTGTGTAAATTAATATTCACTAGCAATGATCGTTATCGGGAATGCAGTAGAGGTTTGTAATGATTGTTAGGTAAGCTACTCGTAGTAGATGATGTGATGTTCTCGGCCGTTACATCGGAGCGTAACCTTTGTTCTCCGTTCCCCTAGTTGGGTTGCAGGGGCTTGGGCTCTCAAGTGCCGGCACAAGCCACCCCATTTAATTTAGTCGTGTTGTGCAGCCAATCAGCTCAGTGCTGCCGTCTATATAGCAGGCATCACTGCGTCGCGTCACTCTTCCCCCGCACTAACTCATAGCTCATGGCAAATTTGCACAATTAAATTATACGCCATTTCTGTGTTGTTGCTATAAATGCCTATCAGATTTTGTAGCTTATATTTGATTGAGCATCCAATGACCTCCAAAATGATCAGTTATACGCTTTTAAGTTCTATGTCGAGAAAAATCACTTAATAATTTCAAACTGAAGGACCATTAAAATATCTTCTCAAAATATCTAACTTGCGTAATTCTCATCAGAACGACAGATAAAAACAACCATGCCTTACGATAAATCTGGTAAAAATGTAACAAAAATATTTTTTATAGAAAACTTACTTTATTTTTCAACAGTCTCCTTCCTTGGCTATACACTTGGCCCAACGAGTTTCCAATTTTTTTCAACTCACCACAAAAGTAGGTTTTGTCATACTCGGCAAAATGTTCCGTCACGGCCACGATCACTTCTTCATTTGATGAAAATGTCTTTCCACAAAGCTAAATTTTCAAGTTTGGGAACAAGAAGAAGTCACTTGGTGCTAGGTTTGGTGAATAGGGTGGATGAGAAACCAATTCGAATCCCAACTCGTACACTTTCGCCATTGCGTTTGTTCCTGTGTGCGCTGGCGCAGTGTCCTGGTGAAACAGCATTTTCTTGCGCGACAATCTTGGTCGTTCCTCAATCAGCACCCGTTTCAAACGATTCAACAGAGCAGCATAATAGAGCCCAGTTATGGTTGTGAACTTTTCCAAGATATCTATTAATATTATACCCTGAGAATCCCAAAACACAGTGGCCATCACATACCCAACTTACAAAACGACATTCACCTTTCCCGGTGTACTTTCACCAGCTTTGTCCATTGTTTTCATTATTTTGGCCTCTGGAGCTGGATGACGGATCCAAGTTTCATCGACAGTTACGAATCCACGCAAAAAGTCTTGTGGATTACGCCTAAACATTGCTAGATTCTGCATTGAAATGTTTTGCCGAATCTGTTATTTGTCCAATGTCAACAGTCGCGGCATCCATCCCGCACAAAACTTTTTCATGGCCATTTTTTCATGGAGGAAGAAATGCACTCCTTCAGTTTCATCTTCTGTGCTTCTGCGATCGCGTTTAAAGTAATTAATACAGACGTAAATGGTCATCAGTGCTGGTTCAGAGTCTGCGTGAACTTGAACATATTCGGTTTTGATTTTAGCAGTTGTCCAATCCTTCAAATGAAAGTGTTTAATAACATTCCGAAATTCGTATTTTCCCATTGTCTTCGCCTGACTACACTTCTAATCTTTTTCATGGCAATTTTTTTCATGGAGGAAGAAATGCAGTTCTTCAGTTGAGAGGCCTACGGCATCAGCTACCTCACGCACTTTTAGCCCGCGATCATTCGATGTTTTCCTGAGTGGTGACATCAATTGGGCGGCGTGAGCGAGTTTCATCTTCTTTGCTTCTGCGATCGCGTTTAAAGTCATTAATCCAGACGTAAATGGTCTTCAATGCTGGTTCAGAGTCTGCATGAACTTGAACATATTCGGTCCAATCCTTCAAATGAAAGTGTTTAATAACAGTCCGAAATTCGTATTTTCCCATTGTCTCCGCCGGACTACACATCTAACACTACAGAAGGCTGCCAACAATAAACTACGACTGGCATATGTTTAAAAATTTTAGGAATATCTTTGAAAGGATCATGTTTACCAACAATAGTGCGAAAGAGAAAAATTTCCCGCTCTATCATCAAAATTTACCAGACTTATTAAACAACCCTCGGAGCTTTGCAAAGAATACAGTTGTCTAAACGGATTTCATTTAAACGACGTGGTATTTCGCAGAAACATTTCCGCCACGGAGGCAAATCGTCAAACGTTGGGAATAAGATTCTTTTCAGTTATCGGTAGAGTTGGTAGTATTTCCGAGGGTTATTCGATAAATGGAAATGGTAAGGTTTTGATAAAGGTCACTTGCTTTTGTCTGGACTTGGACGTTTTTATATTCATTAGTAACACAAATTTATCTTACCAATATCGTATATCGAAAATATCAAAGCGACTTCATCAGAATAAAAAATATCTCCGTTTGAGAAGAATACTCACACATAAATAATCTCTAATGAACGATTAAACATTGCGATTGTTCGATTTTGGTCGGGTGATTCGACCGCGCCTTTGTCAAAACTTGCTTTGATGCTGAAAATGGATAGTTTACATGTGCTCACTATGTCTGCGATATTCTTTGAACCTAGTCTAAAGATATTTTTAACTGTACTAGAAACTTCTGCAATCGTGAAATATGTTTTAAGTACGAAGATATTTTTTATTGAAATTTTATGGTCGCGTCAACCAAAATGTTATTGGCGACCTACATTATTTAACTGATAGGGTACATAATATTTTATTTATTCTAGTTAGATGATTGTGGTTGCATGCAGTTTCTTCTCAAATTAGATGGTCCATTTGGCACTGGTTAAGAAGGCGAATAATGAAGCGATTGCTTCTGCATCAGTACAGAAGTACTTTCTATTAAATTTGGCTCTGTATTTTCTGCATTCAAAGAGCACATGTTGAATGGTGAGGGATTGGTTGTAGGGACTACATATGGATTGTGGTGAGCATGCGAGAAGTTGGTATGGAGGGATCTTATCCTGGAGATTAATATCTGCTGGTTTTTGTGGAGGTTCTTGAGAAGTATTAGTTCGGATGATGATGTTATTTCCTGATGGAAGAGTCCGTTGTTATCAATACGCCTCCCTGCTTGCCAGGTTGGTTCTATTTTCTTCTTGAGCTCCTTGTATATGTCCGAGGCTGTCCATGCTGTAGATGTGTCATGCTGTATTATGGTAGCGAGAGATTCCGCCGCCTCGTTTGGCGTGAGCGGGGATCCAGATGATGTAGATTGATTTTTTACATGCTCATATGTTCTGTAAAAGTATTATGATTTTGTTAATGTTTCCAGTCCTGATTTTTGAGTCCGTTATGGCATTTAATGCTCCAGCATGTTAACAGCATAATAACGACATAAGGAAGAAACTTATGAAAATATCGTCAAAATTTTTATCAACTGATAAAATGTTAAATTCATAATTTAACTGTCTTACATAACATCTACTTAGATGTTAATTAGTTACCGACCATGTTTACGTAACGATTCGTATACTTAACGAATCTAGTGACGGATCGTGAGTTTTTGAAGATGAATATATAAAATAATAAAAATATTTAAGTGATAGTGTTACCAATACTCTGACCCGGTTCGTAATATGTTACAATTCTAATTCCGTACAAAAAGTTTCGAATAATGCTTCATATTTAAAAGCGGAATAATTACCTGAATTTTAACACAAAAGTATTTTTCATTCGTAAATATTTTAAATAAGTTAATTTTTGTTACAAACCGCTAAACAATGTTGTATGCTGAGTCGATACTTTTGCACTATGATGCCTCTTACACGTTGTATTATTTAAAAAATAACCTTTGGATAAAATTTTTTTAATATTACGCAAAATGTACGAATATTATATTTGTTTTGAAAACATAAACTAATTTTAAAAAAGATTTATAATTACTGCAAGTAACAGATTTATTTTCATTTCGTTGCTTATGCCTTATGCCTCTCTGTTTAATTGCATAGCATGGCGTTGTTTAGAGGCCAAGAGCTGTCCGATATCTACCACAAGAATGTGGCAGTTTGTTGATCTTTACGTCTGGCGCAGTGGGGTGAACAAGTATACTGTACATCCGTATTTTTCATTCAAGTCGTAATTCTGTGCCATCTAAATAGCCAGCTGGCTGCTTTAGCGTGATTAAGTGCGTCGCAAGGCAGGGAGTTTAAAGTCTTAGATATCTAAGCATTGATTCGCAGTGTTAAAAACATAATTAGTATTAAATAATTATTAAAATTAAGAAAAATCAATTCTTACTCAATTAAATTATGTGCTGTAGCACATAAGCACATATACACCTGCCGTCACTGCTCGATCTCATATTTATTTGATTAGGAAACGAATTTCCTGCAAACATTTCCTATTATACGCTTTATGTTCTGATTGTCTGACACTAAAGGTTATCAATGTTGTTTCTTGCTTCGCGACGCCAACCTCTATTTTATCTGTCAAATAATCTTTAATATACTTCAAACACATTCTTTTTGAGAAGTAAACTTGAACATTTCAAACTCAAGTCCAGGATTGCATATGTAAGTTTTAAGTAATTGAACAAGTTTAGTTTGGAATCTCATACAACTCTGTTTCTCCTTGAAATTTTTGAGACAGTTTGAATGGTTTCGACACTATATACTACTTAATACGTTCAGACAATATATATATATATATATATTGTAATAATTAAATAATTAGGTCGTTTAATTAATTTTTTTAATTAAAATTTTTGTAATATTCAAATATTTCGTCTTTATTTAAATTAACGAGCCCCACGCTGTGGAAGACAAAATGTAATAATCAAATGAAAGGTTTTTTTATTAAATGAAAAGATAATCAATTAACAAACAAAAGATTTATTTAATTTGTGGCAATAACTAAAAAACAATTACATTTTAAAATTTTAGATGCCAGGGTCTCTACTGGGTTTTATAATGGGCACAAGTTGTTTTAAAAATCTTATTAACACTCAGTTTATAATTCACCCAGACAGTATGTCGATAGGAAGAAAATAAAAGAAAATAAATTAACTCTGATTGACAATTAACATAGAACGAAATCTGAATTCTATCCTTTAATTACGTTTACATAAATCATTATTTTGTATTTTGTTACTCACATCTGTCCAGCTGGTTCCAGCATTCCCTTTTGTTTTCGGAAGTACACTATTGCAAAAAATTTTTACACTGATTCTAGTATCGGCTCACAGATTTTACACTCTTTAAGTCAACCTTGATAGGCTCCCAGGAATTTGGATGATCCTCCTTTTTGTCAGCTACCTGGTGACTTCTTGCTTTATATAAATCCTGTGATTCATAGATTTTCTAGTCTTTTTACCGCTTGGGACTAAAACTGCAACTTTACTATTCCTGGCTGGCTACAGACGTACAAACTGCACTCCTTTCCTGGCTGCTGATAGACGTAAAAACTACTAACTTCGCGATATTTACGGGATAATATTTACGTGAATGTTTTTACTTTGTCTTAAATTCACAACTTTGTTTAATGATACATTAAACAACGGCTAGTCTCTAATCTAGAATCATTTGTTCCGTCCTCCGAAATGTCCCGTCACCAACTCTATTGTAGTCTCGAGTTTTAGCGCGCATACGCCATTTTTGACTTTCCGACAAAGTAACAGAGCCTAGCTCCATTGTCGCTTTGGGAACTCCTGCCGCTTCAATTAAATTTTATTAAAACCTATTAATGTCCTAATTAATTGGCATTACAATATATATATATATATATATATATATATATATATATATATATATATATTAGTAAGGATATGACATTGACAAAAATAATTGCGATATTGGTATGGAAAGGAAAGAGAGGTAGCTTGTGGCTTACCTGAAAGTAAGGTGTAGCCATAGGGAACTGAATGTAGTTCTTCAAATTTTCGGAGACTCTTAGCCTCCTTCTTCAGGAAGGAATGTTACACTATTCTGTGCACCGTGCACCGGCCGGCGTTGTCATAATTAAACTCAGCGGCGTCCATAACCCCGGATTTCACTCGAATCTCGGTTTGTTTTTCTGTCATTTTATGTATTTTCTCTCCACCCCAATCCTTAAAGACGCTCTCTCCCTTGTTAAAAAGCGGTTCGAATTATACACAAAAATATATAGAGAAACGCTATCTATTTCATTGATCCCGAAAAATATTTATTCGACGCAAATATAGGCCACTTCAGCATATTTGAAAATTTCTATCCCCGCCCCTGAGGATGGTAGACGTGTCTTACCCCCACAATATGTTTCCACTTCTAAAGTAACACGTGTAGAACATTTTGTAAAGTTTGCTCGACGGGTGCAGATTTTTATGCGGAACATACAGTCAATTTTATTTATTACATTTACACGACCAAAATTATCCTACTTTTTCAAACAACAGACAAACATAAATAAGATCATAAGAAATTTAAATATATCACAGTAAATTATAAGAGATCGAGGACTTATCCAGAGTAAAATATGAAGAAAGCATTCTCTAATTAAAATCTGTAACTGCAAATAATTGTAACAATACGAGTAAATCCAAAAAAATGTTAGGAAATTGTGGGCGTGATGTAGTGTAACTAAACGTTAATTATGGGTTGAATATTGAAGTTGCTTTTCTATTTTTCGTTAAAATTACTTTACAGCAAGTAAATCTTGATGTATTGAATTGTATGGGTGTAATAAGTGTGTATTGTATGATTTTATTTTGTGACATCCATATATTTTTAGCTGACTATGGCTTCATATCCCGAAGACTTGATTTATTATGTTATGACTAGCACAAAATAAAAGACTTTTTTTTATCAAACAAAGACTGTTAAATCAATAAGGTAATTTATTAATGCACTACCCAATAGGAATGTTCATTACTTTGAGATTATTACGGGTTCATATATTTATCAGATAGCTGCTAAATAGCTTTAATACGAAATACTAAATACTTGATCCACGTTAGTTTGTTCTGAGGACCTTGATTTCTCGTATTAGAGCTGTGCCTCGTTAGTCAATAATAATTTTTCACTAGGTTAAACGAATTTCATTCAAAGTATGCTCTAATTAAGCCTGGAATCAAAATGTTTATAAAGCAGTATTATGATTTGGTGTAGAATCCATTCAAGCTACTATTCAACGATTTGCGTTGGATCTAATTTTCAATAGTCGGAGGAGAAATTGAGTGAAAATATGCAAGACAAGGCAGCATAGCAAGTATTTCAGCGAAGAGAAGGAAAACCTTCTAAATATTTTGGCGATTTAATTTTTTAACTAATTGTCCATTTGTGTGAAATATATATATATGGTCAAAACGTTTATTAGTTTTCTCTTCCTTATGAAATTTGATCAACTTGTCTTTTGGGAAAATCAGAGATAACTTTTTTAACCGTGCATTCAAACTATTCAAATGTTTAATTGTTCGAGAAGTTATCTGATTTTTTAAAATTATTCTCAGCATATGCAGATTACAGAGGGGAAACAGTTTTTAATAAATCGTTTATGTCCGATAAGAGAAGTAGAATGCCAAAAATTGATCCGCAGTCACTTTCTGCATTGAAAGAAGCCTCGAACTAAGATAAACAGTACTTACAGAGGTTATCATGAGCTACGCACGTGGTTTGTGCGTTGTTACAGCTCTTACGATTTTGAGTCACCTGACGGAACAACAAGGATTGTGTGGTATTTATTTTAACACTTATTTTTGTCTGTTAGTTAGCTGCTTCGTCGTCTAATTGATCTCCTTATCTCCGCACGTGTCCTTTAATGATTCAACTAACCTTCACTTTATACAGATTTGTTCTTATATATTGAAGCATTACTAGATACAGCACGCAACGCGCTGACTACGTGGAAAAAGAAAAGAAAATATACCCTAAGTTGTGGAACGTCTACTCAGTGCTCCAGTTAATTCGTGGCTGTAAAGTAAATTTCTTATGGTTTCCCACGTCCGAAGCGATGACCTCCGACGCTTACCTTTTGCCCCATGCTGAGTAGGATTTTCCACGCCGCTGGTTTGGTGAGTATTTCTCTGCACTCCCCGAGTCCAACAAAGAGCTCTATTGTTGTCGGTGGCTTGGCAATAGCTTTCCACTTGTTGCCCCTCCGTCGCCCTTTCCCTTCGACGCCGCCGCTAAACTGTTAACAATTAATAGCGCCCTACATAGTCCTAATCGCCTGACTTATACAGATCCCTACCCAGCCAGGCTCCAGATGGCGCTACCGTCTTTAGTGATCATCACATTTCATTTCACGACCACAATTTATGTCATTCAAGCGTAAATATGAAGTTAATGTAACCTGAACATAAAGGATAAAATTAAACTCGAAGACATGAAACACTGTATACAGGGTTCTAAAAAATGTCTAATATTTTCTTGCCCAGAACTACCTGCGGGTCGTAATGATCGCCCGGTTACTTCCCGGCCGTTCAAAGGTAAAAAACTGGAAACGACCTGATTCCTGGAGTAAAATTAAGTGGAATGTATTTTCCTTGTGAATTTTTATTCTCATGGTATGTTTCATTTTTAAAAATACAATAAAATATAATACAACAATTTAATTAATCACAGTTTAGAAAATATATTTCCATGTGTGCTACCTTAATGTGATGATTATCATTATTACCCGTGTCAAAAGAAGAAGAAACTCCAAAATTACTGTAAAAAACTGCAAAAAAATCTTGAGCAAATCACGCAAAAATATTAAAATGATGTCGAAAAACCAATAAAACAGTCTCGAAATTGTATCTTATATCTCCAAGCTTTCGGGTTTATTTCCCATTTTAATCTTAATTGTAGGTAAATAATTCAATAACAACGAAACAAATCACCATTGAATAATGAAATTGATGATGAGTTTGAGATGGAATCCGGACGTTTGCCCGACACATACTTGCCCGATGGAAGTTTTCCGGACAGCAATATCCCGATTGAAATTTTCCCGACAAGTCATTATCCCAATGGGTCATTTTCCCGTGAGTTTTTACCAAATAAAGCATAATATTAATTTTGTAGAACACTTTGTAAATTAAGTTATTTATTAATGCGTGGAACAATTTAAACCAAACTTGGTACACGTATCACTTAAATCCAGGAACAACCCTACGGAAGTAATATTACTCTAGGGGGGAGGGTAGAAAGGGGTGGAATTTTCAAAAGACAAAATATGCTATAACTGCCAAATAAATAGTTTACGGGGTCACTCAGATTCATAATGCGATGATTTCAGTGTCGAATTTCATTCCCTAATGACAAGAGATGAGGTGAAAGTGAGTGACAAAAAAGTTCGATAACTAATATCGATTGGTGTCGAATCCAGAGTTCTGGAAGTCGCTGAGTTGAGTTATAACATTCAAGCAGGTTAAGTTAAAGTTTAACCTCTATCGGTGGGGTGGAAATGGACGATAATAATTTGATAACACCCGATATTGTTGTCGAAAGCTGTGTTATTGTACTCGCTCAGTTTAGTTATAGGATTCCAGCAGGGTTCAGTTTAATAATCCCTGGTGGCCTATGAAAATAATTAGTAAAACATGTAATATCAATAATTCCGAAATTAGTCATATACTAGCTAGGTGCCCGGCGTTGCTCGTGTACTTATTTATATAAACTCGAAAAAGTATTTAATTGAATACTTAAATATATTCCTTGAGTATTTCAGGATATAATCGTCACTCAGTCTTCATACATTACGAAATATTACATTGATGAAATTGTTAGCTAGACTCAGAACTAATACAGCGCGAAAATTAACTTACATTTTCCCCAAGGATGGTAAAGTAATTCGTATTCTTCTTTATTATCATTCGATGGAATATTTCTGTATAAAATTATACTTTTTATTTAAAAAAAATATTTCTGGTTTATTTCATTCCTAATAAAGAAGATATTTCCTTTGTTCGTTGCGTAGTAACGTCTTTCTCTCGCGTGACGTCATTGTCTCTTGGCGCGCTGTAATTTAATATTTAATGATCACGGTTTTTAATTATAATTCTTTCCACATGTATGCTAGGCGTTTCTCACCCTCACAGTACCGTTTCTCGTGTTTTGAAGAATTTGTGTACCAATTTTTGTTGCAATCTATCCACGCTTTTAAATTTGTATAGAAATTAACGTAAATACATACATACATACATACGTACATACATACAAATATACAACCTTTTTTATTATATAGATTATTCAAAATAATTTTAACGAAACTTTGTACATGAAAGATATTTATTATCATAACAAGAAACAGCTAATATCGAAACTAAATAAAGGTGGCTTTTTGTTTTACGTCCAGTTACAATACAACAACAAATCGAACGCAGACTGCATTGTTAACAAATTAAGTAAACTTAGACATAGAACCAACAACACATAAAAATTGAATGCAGTCTTAATTACTAACAGTACACATGTAACTTATGTTTCGGAATCAAACATAGTTGGGCAGACTCATCTCTTGCAATTTTTTTTTTTTTTTTGGGGGGGGGGGGTGAAATCTGGATGCACCTAAAAAATGAAATACCACCTTATTCAATTTCGAATAAATGGTTTTGGTCTTCTCTGAGATTAATACTGTTAGTTTTGTTGTAATTAAAGTTTTAACATCTTTAAAGAAGATGCGTACAACATTTTATGTGTTTTGAATTAATGTGTATTATTTTAATATTCTTGAAGTCCAAAATGTTTAATTCCGGATGCCATAAATAAACTCGGCGATTCGACAGCAATTTTCGTAGTTATCGCAATTTTTCGTCACTTCCTGTCCTCTTGCCTTTAGGGGATGAAATCCGACACTAAAAGCATCGAAAGGGGTATTATGAATCTGAGCGACCCCGTAAACTATTTATTTGGCATCAATATAGGCATTTATCTCATATTTTGTATTTTGAAACTACCACCCTATTCTATCCCCACCCATAGGGATGCTAGAGATATCTTAAATCTGCAGGGTTTGTTCCTGGATCTTAAGTGATACGTGTACCAAGTTTGGATGAAATTGTTCCATGCATTAATTTACAAAGTGTTCTAGAATATTAATGATATGCTTTATTTCGTAAAAACTCACCTTTCTGGAAAATGACCTGTCGGGAAAACAACAATCGGGATAATGTACTGTCGGCCAATTGTCAATCAGGATATTGTTGTCGGGAAAACGTGCATCGGGCGGTCATAAATTGAATTAGATTGTATGCTCTTTAAAAATGGAACATACTATTTTGCGTGTCGTTAATTACTTGCCTTATTTCTCTTTATAGACGTTAATTGTGTCCTATAAAAGTTGTTGTTCTGGTAGCTAATTCCCAAGATGATTTAATTTTGCTAAGATTATATAAAATAAATTTGTTGATATAAAACACCGAAACAAGAAAAAAATTTCGAAGTTAAATAAAATTATTTTTTAGGAATTTTAGTGGAGGTAAACGAATTCCTTTATCAATTAAATAATTATAAACCATTGCCCGTTATTGAAATAAAGGATGATTTCAGTAAAAATCCAATCCGGAAATCGTCGATTTTACACTAGTAATCTGTGAACACTTTGATGAATTGAAATTTTGGGAATATTATAAATTTTTTGATAGCGAGGTCATGGTGCTATGGTAATGGAGGCTGTGCAGGTCTTACAAATACGGCGGGAGAACGAATTGATGATGAGTCGCTGAAGTTTCAGACGAGAAGGAATCGGACTGTGCCATTTAGAAATCTGGAAGTGACAGCAATAAACTGGGAAGGAATTAGGCCTCACCCATGCAAGGTGATGGTAATCATAAAAACAAGAAACGCATACTTTCTGAGATCTGTACACTTAATCAAAGTGGCTAAAAAAACAGTGTCCAATATTGTGAGAGGTGGTAGTACTCATCACAACATGATAATAATGAGTCCTACTTAATCTTAGTGGTTGGAAGTATGGCCCTAGTAATTTAATAAACCGGTACACATTCCAACATGATGATAATGAGCCCCATTACCCTTTGTGGTAGGATGTATGGCCCTAGTAATTTATCACCAAGAACGCCTGACGAAACGTTGACGCCCCTTTTCTGCAACTGCGTGGAGATTTTCATCAGCCCACACATGTTGGCTATCAAAGTTCTTGGGAACCCCGCCTCGTCGGTAAATAAAATCTTCGTATAAAGCAACGGATCTGCAGTACCATTCTGCAAGATCGATTGACAGAACTATAATCTGCTACGGTGGGCTTCTGGCCCTAGTTCCTGAACGCGCTGAAGATGGTATGATTACAGCAATTACTCATGCAAGAGGATCACTCATGCTTTCTGCTGCTGCCATTTCTGCACACTAGATCCAGGTCTTTTGTCCATTCCAGTTAAATGTAGCACATGTTCCACCATGTGATGAAAAGAAAACCATTTTTAATCGAAGTTACGGCCACTTTGCTCAGTCTTCAATAGTTGATGAATCCGAAGATTTGTTAATAACTTGGGTGTCAGGTTATTTTTTGTTAAATTGGAAACAAAACTGAATTTTATGTAATATTCACTTTACTATCGAGCCATGAAAACAGTTGACTCTATTAGATTAGGAGGAGTATTTTAGCCTATCTCAAGGTTCCGTGAGTATTTTTGACTCTCTTATTGTACCGAAAGTAATTTCGACTCTATTTGGGTACCGGGATTCTTTTAGATCCCCGTAAGTTACCGGAAGTTTTTGGTGTCGATTTAGTCAACAGTTATATTTTTTACTGCCAGAATGTGCTGGCTGGCCTCCTGTGGTATAGTGGACAGCGGGGCTGCCTCGCATCACAGAAGTCCCGGGTTCGAATCCCGGCGAGGTCATGGATGTTGTGTGCCTGAGAGAAACTCACGTCAATTAGTTCCCCGTAAAGGCCTTCATAAAGTGTCGCTTATGACCTGAATAAATCACTGTAAAAAAATTTTCTGGTAGTATACTTGACTTCCTTAACGTACCAGGAGTATTTTCGACTTCCTTAATATACCGGTATCGATTTTTTTACTCTGTTAAGACACCGGCAATAATCGTGTCTTCCATAATATACCAGGAATGTATCCTTAAGGTAACAAGAGTGGTTTTGATCTCTGTTTAGTTAATGGTTGTATTTTTATACCTTAGGATACTAAGAGTAGTTTTGAATTTTATTAAGTAAGACATCACATTTTTACTCCTTATAAGTATCCTGAGTATTTTGACCCTCATAGCACAGTAATGTAATGGAAACGGGAAATACTGCTGACTCATTAACGTACCGGGAGTATTTTTCACTCTGGAAGGGTGCTTGAAGTATTCGTGACGCCTTTAAGCTAACGTTAAGGTATCGGAGTATATTATCCCCCTTAAGGTAATCGGAGTTTTCTTTACATTCTTAAGTTATCGGGAAAATTTTTCTCTCTTTCAATTCACTGCGATTTGTTTTGAAATAAGAAAGATAGCCAAATACAGATAAAATAAGAGATAATATAAATACCACACAACGTTTCTGGGATCCTTGTCCCTTTCTACAGGTGCTAAGAAGAGCCTAGAGCGACAAAACTACACTCGTCAGTTGACAAAATTCAAAAGCCTAGGCTCTTCTTAGCACCTGAAGAAAGGGACAAGGATCCTAGAAACGGTGTGTGGTATATATTGTAATGATTAAAAGGGAAGCTTAATTTTAAAAAATTATTATAATTTAAAACAAATTTATTCATTAAAGGTACAATTTATTAGCCTTACTTTGCCACGCCAAATTAAATCAAAATTTACAAACCAATTCTTTTTATTATATAATTTGTGGCATCATAGGAAAACTTTTATATTTTACAAACAAATAGATCTAATAACTCTTTTTCTCAGGATCTTACTGGGTTTGATAAGAAACAAACAATCAAGATTATAAATTAAAGCATTAACAATTTAAACAAATTGAAACTAACGGAATACGAAATTAAAAGAAACGAAATCTGATTATACCCTTAACTACCGTTTACAGAAAATTTAATTACTTTAGTTTGTACTTACAATTGTCTTTCTGGTACCAGACTTAATGATTTAGAAACTTGGGACACAATTCACAAAAAGGCCATTAATCACAGACTCTACACTTGAACAAACACACGGTTGTATGTCTTGGATTACTCCTCCAGGAACTCGATTATCTGCAAATCCGGTCAATCGTTGGACGTATTAAATTTCGATGCCTTTTGCGGAAAATGTTATTTAGAGCGCTCATGTATCTGAACAAACAATCCTAAACCTTTTGTTTCAGCTTTTCAGATTTTTGTATAACTTGTATCTCCGTCCAGATCTTTTTTTACAAATGTAATGATTAACATATAAGTCTCTCAGTTGAAATTACTAAGCTTGGACCACGCGGGTTCGTACTCTGAATTTCGCTTTCTCTCTCTACCACAAGATTCGCCAGACTGCAATCAACTTTCTTATTCGCCAGACAGCCACCAACTGACCCCCGTACAATGCGAGCAGTTCACAACAAAGCTAGCCGACACAGAGCTGCCGTCCATTGTTGTTCTTTGAGATCGGTGCCGCTAAACAATTCATTATAATTTAAACAATTAATGGCCTCCTTAATTAGTATTACAATAAATTATCTCTAATTTTATCTGGCTATCTTCCTAATTATTAATTTTCTTCTCGTGATTTGTTTAGATAGTGCGTAATTTAGATAGCAGCAGAATTCACGATTTGGTTGAAATATAGTAAGCAATCGTCGTGTTTGGTTCAAGGTAACCCGGGGACCGCGGGGCACTCAGCTGGTAATTTTTTACTGGAACAATGAATTATAAGAATGCGTTTAAAGAAGCTGATAGTCCCAAGGATGGCATGAGGGCGTTTCTGGTAGCTCGCGAGAGGTTATTAGACCAAAGAGCGAATAAGGAATATCTCTTCTGTTCACTTATAATAATTATTAATTTAGTGTTTTGTGTGTATAAGGTGTTTATTATAACAGTTGACGACTGTTGGAATATTTATAGATAGATATCGCCTAGAAATAATTAATGCTCATCTTTTAATATATTTTGCTCAAATCGTGCGGCGTAGTAACACAATGTGAATTCGGCTCGATAGCAAACTTAAACAGCGATAATTGCGTTCGCGCTGCCGTGTTACAGCCTCTGCGTAAAACCCCAACAACAAATTCTCCGTAGTTACCCGACTCATGTGGATGGAAAATTCCCGCTATACTTACATGTATTAAATTACAGAGGAAATAAAATGAGTTAGCGGAAATGATATCAAGCATACCATCATTTTCAGCTAAATTGGAGCTTTGGCAGAAAAACTTTAGAAATTGAGATGTGAAACATTTTCTTGTCTTGAAGAAGCATCTTGAAAACCAACTGTTAACAATCCTTAGCGACCGGAAAACTGCTAGAAATTATATCCGATTTAAGAGAGAAGTTTCATTTCCGCTCTCACGACTTCAACACTCCTCGCACAATTGTCTGCATCAATATCTGCATGAATATAGAAGAATTTTCTGCCTGAGTGTCTGAACATTTTAACGAGGACGAGTCAGTACTTAATTTCGAATTAATATTCATTCAAAATAATTTGACTATAAAATCAGTTCAAAGTGACCAAATCCGGCCACTCCTACCAACAGAAAATTATCCATTAAAAAAAAACAAATACGGAAGCAGATTCACAATCACCGAGACAATGGCATCCGAATGGCAGTGGCCAACTACTCACCAGACAGACAAACGCATTTCAGAGAAGGGAAGTGATGCTTCCAATTAAATTATTTTCTAATTATGTTGAGAATTTAATTTTGGAATTTATAGAATTTAAAGTATGAAGTAGCGTGCAAGAGCCAAAAGTTTTAAAAGGTTTAAAAATAATTTTTTTTAAAGACGGTTTGCAACATATATTGTATCATGAAAATATGTGTGGTATGTTTCCAATTCATTTTCATGTTATTAAGAAATTCTTTTGCTTGCTGAGCCAGACAATGGGTCAAGCGCACAGCTGTGCTTGATGCATCAGAAAAACTCCCAGTAGCTTAAGAGAGTCTAAAATATTCCCTATATTATAATGGAGAGAAGAATACTCCGGGTTAATTAAGTGAGGCTAAAATACTCCATTATCTTAAGAGGTTTAAAAATCATACCGGTACCCTAAGGATGAATATAGAAGAATTTTCTGCCTGAATGTCTGAACATTTTAACGAAGACGAGTCAGTACTTAAACTTATTCATTCAAAATAATTTGACTATAAAATCAGTTCAAAGTGACTAAATCCGGACCCTTCTACCAACAGAAAAGGAGGACCTATATAATAATGGAGTGAAGAATACTCCGGGTTAATTAAGTGAGGCTAAAATACTCCCATTACCTTAAGAGGTTTAAAAATCATACCGGTACCCTAAAAGAGTAAAACTTACTCCCGGCACCCTGACAGAGTCAAAAACATTACCAATACCGTAAAAGGGTCATAAACACTCCCGATCCCTTAGGAGAGTAAAACGTACTCTCAGTACCCTGAAAGAATGAAAAATATTATGGGTATCTTAACAGAGACAAACATACTTGCGGTATAGACTATCAAAAACACCTACGTTCCATTAAGAGAGCCGAAAACATTTTTGGTATCTTAAGAGAGTCTAAAAAAATTCCGGTAGCCTCAGAGAGTGCAAACAACTGCCGCAACCCACCCTTATACGTGCTATTGGTATTTTACTCATCCAGTGTTTGTTCCTGGATCGTAACAGGTGTCTAAAGTTTGGAAGAAATTGCTCCACACTTTTAATACTGTACGCGGAACTTTGTTTCATAACATCGGTTAATCGTTTACACTTCCATGCCAATTCCTAGCGGTTAAACTTGAACTTAAATGGCATTCTGAATATCAGAATTATCCTATATGGATAATAAACTTGGTTGTTTTCGCATTATTTTTATCACCCCGTTCCATTCCCGGCAAAAGGCGTGTCCCACTCCAACAGTGTTTGCACCCGGATCGTAAGGAACATGTGTAGGAAGTTTCCTTTAAATTGCTCCACGAGTATAAACTTTTTTCCACTCCAGTGAAAAGCGTTCATCCGATTTTCTGTAAAGACCTCAAAATCTGTTAAATCAAGTTTTGAAAAGGAAGCTTGAGGAGGGAATTATTAATGGATTTTTAGGGAACAAAAGAGATGAAAACTACACTCAGTTGGTGAGAGTGAACTCGGATGTAACATGTCCCCTTTCGTGTGTTATTGCAAATTGTGTGTGCTACACCACTCTGTTAGTTTCAGTCAACGTGTAAAAGATAGATAATCAACGTTTCTGACGTTTCTAGGTAAACAAATACATTTTGATAGGAAAAGTTGTACTGACAGCCATTGGATTGATTCGAACGGTACGTTTTATTGAGAATTGAATCTGACAGATATTTGGAAATTGTAATTCAATTTCCATTGCTGTACACATTATTACTGTTCGCCGAAATGTTGGAAATCACCTGTAATGATCGTTTGTGATGAGCGACGGATTTAATTGTATATGCTGACTGAAGTGTGGTGTATAAATTGTGTGTGCAAAATATTGCATATTGTGGCCATTTTTTTTAAAAAAAAGCAAAAGTAATTTAATAAATTTTGTGGTTTAGATTAAAGAGTTGTTAAAGTTGAGAAGTGAAGGAAATTGGAGTGGTACATTTGGTATGCAACAATAATATTAATACTTTGAAAACATTCTATAATTCTTCATACTGTCAGATTACAATTTGCTGGTTTTAGTAATTTAGGAAAAGGTAATTAAAATATGTCATAAATTCATGTCAACATTCTTGTATTTTTCCATAAATTAACTATATATTGCGGGTACATATATTTGTTTTGATGCCCGATAAAGCGACCCTACAGTCTCATAAATAAAAAAGCCATGGAAAATTTTTTATATAAAATTGTAAAACAATAAAATTTTGATGCTTAACTTATAATAACTAATTACAATCTAATTTTTTTGCCTAAACATGTCAATAAATTAAGTTTCAGTAACGTTCTGATGATTTTAAATGTAGATTGAAGAAAAATTCATGTGAAGCTGAAAAGATTACCACAGTACTTTCAATGTTACTGGCATATGTAATTAAAATGTATCGTTTTCTACGTTAAAATAAAATACTTCCACCTAATTGTATATCACAGAAATTTATCTTTATCATATTCGTTTTCCTTAACTCAACATTAGTAAGATTTGACCCATGAAGTGAAGGAAACATTTTTTAAAAAATTGTTTGTTGGCCAGTGTTAGCAGTACTAACGTTATCCACTTGCACGTCGAGTTTGAATAAATTGTTATCGTCTGCACGTAAGTGTTGTGACGGATGGCTACTTAAGCGCAGTTAATTGATTCCGCTTGAGCTTTGCTCTTGGTCGCAGGTGACGAATGGTCGTGGGTCTGTCTACCCCCGCCCCGCCACCATTCGCTATTGTGCGCTGCTCCCCACGACCAGAGGCGTGATTCACTGGCTAAACCAGACAGCAGACAGGGGCGAGCTCCAATTAAACGGGACTTAATTGTTTTCAGAAGTCAAGTCCTCTCAACCACGTAGTTATAGTCATGGACATCTGATAAAAAAAAAACCATACACACACACGTGCATTCACTCTGAAAAAATGATGAAACTGCAAAGTAATTTGGTTTCTTTCGAGATTTTATTACACTAAAGGGAAGACAGTTCAGTGGGTCACAGAAATCTACGCTGGCTGGGCCAACTGAATTGATCCAGCGTCAAAGATGAACACTCGGGTCCTTTAGGATAATTTCTGGACTTTTATTAATGAAACCTTTCTCACTGCACATGTTTTGGTTTCGAAGATGTTACATTTGTGAACACGTACTTTCGAGATTGCATAACATTAGGTGTAAAGTTTTAACCACAATGTCAGACGAACACCTTCAGAAAACTCTGATAATTTCAATCACTTCCATCGAAGCAGATATTGATTAATTAGTTTCTCAAATTAAAATTAAAATTAAATTTATGCAAAATTGCCAAATTTACTCATTGTTTTTGCTTTTACAATAAAAATAATAAATAAGGTTTAAATCTATATAATAAAAACATGATGTATATTTGTATGTATGTACTTACGTTAATTTCTATACAGATTTAAACACGTGGACAGAGTGAAACCAAACTGGGAACACATATTCTTAAAAACTCGAGAAACAATACTGTGGGGATGAGAAACCCGTAGTATTAAGGTGGAAAGAATTATAATTGAAAAACGTGATAATTTTGTGTTATATTAATTGGCGTCAAGAGACCATGACGTCACGCGCGCGCGCGAGAGAGAGAGAGACGTTACTACGCGACGAACAAAGGAAATAGTTCCTTTTTTCCGGAATGAAATCAAGCAGAAATACTTTCATTGAATAAAAGTATAATTTTATCCAGCAATACTCCATCCAATGATAATAAAAAATACTACGAAATACTGAACGATGCTTGCGGGAAATGTATGTTAATTTTCGTGCCATATTAGTTAAGTCCAATACGACGACCTTTTATTTACATTGTGAATGTAGCTAACAATTTCATCTTACGTAATGTCTGAAGACTGAGAGACAATTATATCCTGCAATACTCTAATGAGTATATTTAAGTATTCTATTCGTAAAGAAATTCGGAGGTATGTTTGTTGGGATTGATGCAATAGAATTCAATGTATTTTATATCTGTTAAATTAATCCACTATCGGTCAAAAGTATGTACGGAACTAGGAACAGTTATATTTAGGTTAAATCACTTCTTGACTCAAGATTAATATAGAATTAAATACTTTTTCGGGTATATATAAATAAGTACACGGGCAACACCGAGCACCCAGCTAGTTACTTAATAAATTAATTGATGACGTCATACAGATACTTTTTATTTTTCGATAAACAGTTCTCGGTTCTCACACGATTATAATATATTTAAACGCAACGTTTCGACGATTGAAAGCTCTGTCGTCTTCTTCTAGGCGAAGTTTTTATCGCACAATTACACCGGGAAAGTCTTCAATTTTTTATTTTTGTTTAGTGTAACGATTTTTGATACCTATTTGTATCTTCTTCAGGTACTTTCCAAGCTAATATAATAATTGATTCAGTCTTGCTATAATCTTGTTAGCCTTAAGTGAATTGTGTGCTTTGGACCCTCTTTCCAAACGGTATGAATTTAATAGCTTGGTAATCGTTTTGCTGTACTAGTTTGTTATTTAAATTTGGAAAATACCTGAACAAGATACAATTAGGTATTGAAACGTCGATACAATATAAATAGAAAATAAAAAGAGTCAGTATAGGGTCATGAATTGTTTTATTAATTCAAAAACAATTAAATTAAAACTTTTAAATATATTAATTTTATAGATTACAATAATTAGATGGAAGAGTCAAAAACAGACAAAATTAAGTGGTAATATAAATACCACACAACGTTTCTGAGATCCTTGGTCCTTTCGTCAGGTGATTGAAAAAAAAACACGAGAGCCAGGAGCGACACAACCGCACAATTACAAAATCATTAATAAATCTGGCTATTGAGTTTGTTAACTGTAATTGTGTCGCTCCTGTCACTCGTGTTTCTCCAGTTGCCTGACGAAAGTCCCAAGGATACCAGAAACGTTGTGTGGTATATCATCACTTAATTTATGTCTGTTTTCGGCTATTTCATCTAATTATTATATTTTATACAGACGTATTATATTCTTATTTATTGATTACATTTAATTTTTTTCTAATCAGTTATTGTTAGTGTTAGTTGTAACTCACAAACACAATTGGTTCTGCAGACTTTCCCTGGACAGTTTTTCATAAAATAAATTGTACTTAATATCAAGAAAATTAAATGTAATTTGAATTTACGTACTTTGGATTGTCAAACAGGCACATTCATATGTTTCAATTATTGCATATAGGGTAATTTAAGCGAATTCAAATATAGTGAGTGCTTATATTAATTAAAGATCAATATTTTATGATTGTTGTAACCAATTAATAACTGATGATCGTCTTTGTTATTAGGTAATAAGGTTTTGGACTATAAACGGTTCTGTTGAATCTACTGCAGTCAGACGCGACAACCTCGATAGTCGACTTCTGGAATAAGCTGAACCTAGTAGGGTTCGAACTCTTGCGCTAGGCTCTGATTCTTAACCCTTTTCCCTGAAGACTAACACAGTTTCTACTGTTCGAAACGTATTATGATTTTTCCTTTTTTCTTGCATCCTTTCATATTATTTTTACTACAGGCAGCCCGATAATTTGTTCACTATGTGGTATTGCATAATAGTAAAGGGTGGAGGAGATATCTTCTAATTAATTTTTGATATTATGTGAATTTTCAAATGTTAATGAATTAATTAAACTTTTGATTACATCCAGCGTTTTACTGTGCTCAGAGAAAATATTTGCATACAGTACTCGTTCACAGCAACGAAAACGTTACGATCTAACGAGAATTTTATCCACAAGATCCGGCTTTGTTTATTACAGTGCGGTAGTTCAAACTCATGTCAGCTTCTCCTTGCCTCGTAATTAAGTTCCTGAAATATTAAAGTAACTTTGTTTTATTAATAGGCACCGAGTGGTGGCTTCTTCCACGAGAAACGAATAGAAAGAGGGGATGCGGAAGGGAGAGAAAGATAGCCAAGGGTTTACTAGTTTAAGGATCCTACCCGGCATTCGTCTAAATGTGATGACCCAAGAGAAACGTGAATATAGTTAGCGGAAACATGAAACATCGGAACATGTACATCTACACGACAATTACATCGTTTTCAACTTCAAACAAACTGCCGTGACTCCGGTATAAATTTATATTGCAGCCTTCCTAATTATTTGAAAACATAAGAACAATTTATTCGCAAATAATGAAGCTTTTTATTCAGATACGGAGATCGTGCGGGGGCAGCAAATACATTCCATAATGAAGTTGCATGTCAATCTCTAATAGTTGAGTAAACATTAAGACATTTCTTAGCAATTGATTTTTAATTCTAATGTTAATTATACATACTTCGTAATTATTAAGTTCTTAGTAGAATATGTTTTGGACCGTAAATATAAATAAAACATAAATTATCTGACATTTAATACAAACAATACAAAAAATTACCTTCATAATCATAATATCGATTGGGTTAATGTCAAGATTTTGGATGAGGTGATTCATTATATTTCGACATTGATGAGCGACATGTTAAACATAAGGTCCCATATAAATATAAAAAAATAACACTCAAATTCTCAATATGATTCGTGATTCATTATTATTATGATTGTAAGACTTTTCAATTTGTGTTTAATGTATTATAAAAAATTTATTTACAAATTTTTACTCTATCTATGATTGTTAAATTACAAATTATGGACATTCATAAACATTTTGTCAATGTAATTGCTTTCTTCACTTTACTTTATTTCATTGTTCACGTTCGGTCATTGGTGGTAAAGGATATATGTTTAAATAATAATAAAGAAATTTTATCATGATTTCGTTGATTAAATTTACGTTAATTGCCTGTTTTTACAATTTTTTTGTTTTATAATGTAATTTTCCGTCATTTAAGTCATGAATAATTTTTTAGATGTTGTTGACTGAAATTTGCTGTAAACTGAAAAGTTTCAAATCCAAGGACTAAACGTCTTTTAATAACTATTTTTTCCAAAAATTAATATTTTCATATTACTTTTCTAATATTTTTATTAATTTTATTTTGGACTGAATAGTAGTTTAATTTTATTATTATACATAATAATGTTCATTTGAAAGTTTTATGCATTTGCCGAGGTATCCTATTTTCGCTTTCGTGAATTAATTGAAAAAAATCTGTATATTAAAGAACGAAGGCTTTCCCGGTGTATTTGTTGAAGAAAAAGTTCTCGGGTTTCCACCTGGGTAACAATGCGATTGAAACGCGACGTTTCAACGGACAAATGCACTACCGTCATCTTCGAGAACTTTTTCTTCAATCTGTATATTACTTTCAAAATAGTCACTGTTTTAATAATAAGGACGATAGCAAAATACAGACAAAAGAAGTGATAATATAAATACCACAAAACGTTTCTGGAAGCCTTGTTTCTTTTTTCGGGTGCAGTAAAAATGGAAGATCCTACACAGACACAACTGCACTAGTCCGTTGTCAAACCTCAGTTTGAGTTTGACTATAGCGGTTGTGTCAATCTAGGCTCTTGCATATTTACTGCACTAGAAGAAAGGATCAAGGCTTCCAGAAACGTTGTTTTTTATTTATATCACCACTTCTTTTGTCTGTTTTTGGCTATCGTCCTTATTATTAATTTTCAATGAGACGGAAATTTTTAATTTTAATCACTGTTTTAAACTTAATACTCCATTTTATTGATTAATATAACCCGCCGTATCCTTATTTACAACTTATGAACTTTTTTTTCTTGTTTAACTTTGAACCTTACTTCTGTCACCGTTTATTAACTCTGAAAAAAAATTTGAACTTGCACCCTGATTTGTTAGGAATTACTTTTAGTACGAAGGTTTCAACAAAATAAATCTTCAAGAATTTTGGGTAATAAGTCAGGATAAAATTTAAAAGCTGACAACTTCGAGTTATCTACGTTGAAATTGTTAATTCACCTATCGTCGGATAATAATTTACTTAAATAGTTTTTGAAGCTAGTTCAGAATTTTGCTCGTTTCACAAGATTACAAAACTGCTAAAGAGATTATAAAATTTACTAAAATAAAATTTTATATTATTTTTGCGATGATGAGTTCGTTAGAGATTACACACGCACACACACACACCTTGGTCTGTGAAAATACGTCGAACTGGAAACTATAGCCAATTAAATCATACAACCCATAAAATAAAAAAGATATAAAAACTTGTACTGCTTGAATATTTCACGTGTTAAACAAATACGCCTTTCATTAATTGATGTTTTAAAGCGTTTCTTAAATATGAATGACGTTTAGACGTGTATTGCGGCGTGAGGCTTCTTCGTACAAGTGTTCTAATTGGTTACGCGTTCATCTCTTCACTACATTATTAATATTTAGGAAGACAACGACGTCATGAATCTTGCTGTAGCTATGTGATCTAATTTCTATCTGGGGATGTGTGTTCTCAGAATTCCTTGCGTCAATGCACACGCACAAACAGTCGCAGCAGGGTCGGGGGCGGGGAAGGGGAGAATCATTTCATTATCATCACTTACCTCCCTGCCTGCAATCCTACCAATCACCCTGGCAACAAGGGGCAAGCAGCAAACACACCCTCCTCCGGCAACAAAGCGGTGTCAATACACACTCAAAATATCCGTGGCCGCTCTGTACCAAGCGCTCGCAAAACTAAACTTGTGATGCACCAAATAATTCCTCAACATATCCGAATGTATATAATGGAATATTACCGTTTCATAACAATGACATAGAAAAATTAAAATTTGCTGTAGTAAACAGAGAAAACTCTGATCCTAAGGGAGAAGTCGAAAACAACGTCAGCATATTATATTATATTACCGTCAATTACGCTTAAAATATAAGACGAGAAAAAATCTTTCATCTAACATTTCACATTAGGAAAACATCTACAAAAAAATAAAGTTCTATTTAAGTAAATTTATTATGGATATTAGTCAACGCTGTTTTGTATTTTCATGTTTTTACAGTTTCCTTCTGCTGAAGTCGGGATGTTATTCTATTACAAACATAGTACCTTTATGAATTGAAAATTATCTTACATTCTGGAAATATATAATACTTATATTAATGGCGAAATAAGTCAAAATAAAAAGTTTAATAAACAAGTTACAAATTCTTCATACGAAAATGTTACACGAACACGACAATTCCTTCCTTACCAACGAAAATTAATATTTATAATCAAATCAATAGTTATATTTATCTAACATTAATAGGATTAATAAATAAATAAACGCCTGACGTAATGGCCATTTTTAAAATATTTTGTACAGATTACAAATATGCAATGAAGTAATAAATTGTTTCTTTAATCACTGGCGGCTTAAGTTTGAGGCTAGAGTATTGTAAAGAACAGTATTGATTGGTGAGAATGCAGAGACTATAATGATTGCTACGGTGTATTGTCGAAAAGGCACATAAGACGCTCAGAACTTTAGCGGTCATCAGTTATTCTGACATTCACTCTGAGTGTGTTTGGGAGCCTGCGGAGAAGTCTGATATTCATAGAACAGAGTGTGTTTCTGGATGTCTTGACGAAACAGTCAAAAGTACAGAACAGTCAGAGAGCAGCACGTGTTGTGAGAAACAGTCAGTCAAAGCTATAAAATTATAGATTCTCCACAGCAAAAATAGAGCGTGACAATAAGAATTGAGCGAATCAGAAAGGGGCCGAAAATGTTGCAAGTGTTGGAAAGTGAGAAGAAAATCAAATCAGTGCTATGGCTTGTTAGTGAAAATAGGGTTGTATATTAATTAAAATAAATCACGTGTGCACAAACCAGAGCAGCTCAAACTAAATGGTATGTAAAAAACAAACTTACTTCTGTGAACCTTTACGTAAAAATCGTTTACCACCAGATTTCTATAACTTTGCTTTATAACTATTCATATTCGTACCAGTGTTTTGTTACTGTAAGTTTCAACTGTCTTTATTATAGGCCCGATAAGCGGCCCTGAAATTGAGTTTCTCATAAAAGCTGAGGAATAAACTTTAAATGTAAATTCAACTAAAATAAAATTTGTCAACTAAATAAATTTTTTTATCTCTTTAAAAAATATTTAGTTTAATTTCGATTTCCTGTCTTTGTTTCATTTAATTAAAAGTGTTAACCTCATAATTTGTCTCTAACGTGGTGGCATATTTGTTTATAGTCTCTTTTGTATATTACTATATACTATTATCATCATATTTTTAATAATTATTTATTTATTTAAAACCAATGAAGAAAATTGTTATTAAATATAAAATGGTGTCACTCAGTATCATAACTGTACAATACATGTTCGCATTGGTTCTCTGGAACATTGAAGCCTGTATATAAAATGCGGCTTCGCTTTCAGCAAAAGACACATCATACATAGAAAAAAGTATAAGCTTAAGTGAAAATAAATACGTTCAATATAAATATTTGTGAAATGTGGCCAACTGTGTAATCAATTAAAGTGTGAAATTTCATATACACCAAGATCGTTATAATATCATAGAAGAAGAACGTTCTCCGTCACTTTCAATTGTCAGGATATTTTATCCTATTATTCTCATTATAGATAACTGTCATTGACTTTTCTCAAAAAAAAATTGTAATTAATTTTCTAAGAACAAAGTGTCTGTGAGAGATGTTATAACTCACGTAGGTGAAACCTTTCGGATGCCTTATACTCTCTACGCTTTCCCACATGCCTAGGCACCTCAGCCTGATTTGAGAGGTGTATGGTTCATGGACATACGCTGTATTGTCCACTGCACCTATTAGAACAGTCGGCCAGCTGCCTCCTAAACTGGTCGAGACTTCGAGAACGGAACGCTGAACCGTACGCAAACTGTAATTGAAAGTGCTTGGTTTTCTAGGGTTTTCTCTGCATCATTTATAGGAGAGTACCAGGTACGACACGTAAACTACAGTCAAAGGGTCCTTAGTGAACCCTTCGCTACGTTTCTCTACCCATCCCCCATCGTCCCTTTCAAATAGCTTCCTATGCTATTAAAGGGCAGAGGCAACCACGTGGATTACCCTCATGTAGCCTGCCATTCTCATTAAAAGAAACCTGTTATAACGTTTTTCCGATGGGTTACAGCTTGAGCCTGAAGGTTGAAACTGTGACTTCGTTATCTGCGGTTGAGGTTCAAGCCGGAAATATCCCATTCTTCGAAACATAAGTTTTGTCATTTGACTTTGTGAACCATACAAATTAGAAATGCATACGTAGAATATTTAACAGTTTATTATATTAATATGGAACATTAATATGAATTATGTACCCTCGTATATTTATTATTTTACTCCTTGACTTAGTAGAAGGTTAGTTCTATATATAAGAGACTTTTTCTCGTCTGACGTACCCGGTTCTACTGATGTCCGTCATTTCGTGCGGGATCATTTACAACTTACAAATTTGTCTAATAAGACTTTGATACAATTTTCAGTTTTCTGGGTATGGACAAGTAAAGACGGAATTTTACACTTAGGGCCTTGGAGTGAAAAGTGACCTTCTTCACTACTAAGGCGTGGTTTTGACTTGGGTGTTATCTACAGGACATAAATGCAATTAAAGGTTGAAGCGAATACTAGGGCGAGTGTGATATCTTCCCCAGCTCCTTGCGTAAGTAAGCGAGGCCGAACTGACGAGGGCAAACATGGAGCGCGTGTCTGTCGGAGACACATGGCAAGGGCAGGGGTCGTTGCGATGGACAAAGGGCAGAAGGGCTGGGCCTGACAGACGCGTCCCTAAGCCAACACACAACCACACAACGCCTTAATCAAATCCCATAACATCACATTCGCTGGTCATTTCACACTCCTGCCTCCAGCTGCGCCACGCTCTCACTCACATTCAAATAAGACGTGGATGCTATTCTCCATTCTCCAAATTATCTCGAAAAAAAAGGGGCAGCCAAGGTGGATCTGAGAGAGAAATGTGCCACTACGAGAATTAAAATCGGTGACGTTTTTATTCGTGTTAGGAAAAACCCTTGTTCTAAAAAAGCTCCTCTCGAAAATATAGCATATAATACGGTAGGGCCTATAGTATATTTCTTCTAATGAAGAAAATAGACTACAGCAAATTTCGTGCACGTGTTCTTTTCGAGCCGGAAAAACACTGTGACGGTAAGAAAAGGGGGTGGACGGGGGTGGAAATTTTCAAACGTGCTACACCAGCCGATAAATATTTTTCTGAGTCAATGAGATTAATAATGTTTCTCCCGACATTTTTGTGTATAATTTTCACCCCTTTCGGCATGGTAGAGGAGCACCCTTAGCGATGGTGGTGGAGGGGGCGTTACATAAAAATAACGCAAATCAACCGATATTGGAGTCAAATTCGGGGTTATGGATGTCGTTGAGTCTAATTACGGCAACCCGGGTAACGCCAACCATCCAGCTAGTATTAGTAATTAGTAAAAATTCGACGATCGTTCTCGTGAAACCAAGATGATAGCCCAGCTGTGATGTAGACCATTCAAGTCTCGTTATAAGCTCCAGCGCAAGTAAATTTTTTGCCACTTCAAACTCAAAGAGGACGAGAAATCACACCCACACGCACAATTGAGTTTGGGCGGAGGAAGAGATATGTCAAGATGATCTTCGGGAGATTGTCTTTCAATCGCTGTCTAATTGTTATTTAGTTTAATACTGGGTGACGGGGTATTTGTTAGACGAAATCTTTAGTATTTTGAACGGCATGCAAATGGAAATATTTTGAATAGTTTTATCGCTGAGAGCTCAGACGCCGGAGATGGAATTTCATCACCAAGTCTCACGGAAGGTTTATCATGAAAATCACATATATACCTGAGTTCGGTTTCTTGGCAAAACAGATCTATTACGATTTTAGTAAAATCAAATCTTAATTATTTTTTCCCTAAAATAGAAGACCCCGCTCTGTGCATATTTAAATCAGCTTTGTTATTAATAACAAATATTATAGAATTAATTTATATACATAAAATAGCAGTACAAAATACTGAGATGATACGTTCATATTCATTTAAATTATTAGAAAACCTGTAAGTGAAACATGGACAATAAATGTGGGTGATTGTATGTAACGTTTGAATTAGATGATTAATTATGGAGTTGGAGTAGGATCATTATAACTATAACTAAGCGAGTTGACAAAAACGATAACTTTTCCTTTAATAGAGGATTTTGTGGAAATTTAAACGTATTCATCTCCGCTCTACTTTAGCGTAATTTCTTATATGTCTTTTTGAACTGTCATTTTCTCATCTCCACAAATTTTACAGAAACGTGAACGGATGAATTACTCACGATATTTGATGGTTTTATTCTGGACTGTTCCTCTCCATCACTTCCGTTGTGCCATTCATCTCTTACTACATCCTGTACATCCCAGTAGAAGAACTTCAGGGTGTACTCGACAAGAGAAATTACTTTTTTAAAAGCTTATATGGCAAAGTTGGTTAGTTTTGGTATAAATCTTATCTTGTATTCTTGTATTACACATGACCTGAGGAACAATGGCTGCTGCAATTAATTATCATTGGAGAAAATCGTGAAGAGAAATTACAGGTGAAGGTTTCTCTAGGTGTCAATCAGGTCGTTTGATGAGGGTCTAATGAAGAATAATTTACGCGGAGTTTTGACTCAGCGCTAAGTTGAGAGCGGCGCACATCCGTCCGACGCCTACCAGTCAGTGATGGACTCTTCACAAATCCGCGACGCCGTCCGACGCCTCCGCAGAGCAGAATAACTTCTCACCTCACCATCCACAACAACTGGACATCCGCCGGCACGGTGTCGTAATGCCAGGCCATTTGTTAATAGAGAGCATAAATTAAATGTGCCATGTTTTTGTTTACGTAACCCTGAGTGAAAGATGAAATTATTTGATGATTTCCATATTTTAATTAAATTTTAAATTTTGAATCATTAAATTATTGGTATCAGTTCAATCCCATAAACCTAATAAACAACGATTGTCCTAAAGGAAAGTTACAGTAAGAAATGTTGATTGTTGAATTGCAACTGGGTGGGATGGGGAAAAAATCACAAGTGTGACGCATGAAAAGAATGAGATCTAGTGGTGTTGGCTAATGAAACTTACGATGGCCAACTCAGACATTCACGAATGGATGCTCAAATGGAGTTCACTGTCGATGTGGTCGCAAGCCCTCAACGTAGTGACGAGGATAACGCCGACGAGATAATCCACTCTGGTGGCAGAAAAGCAATTGAATCAATTCTTGCTTACATTTAGAAAACAATTCCACGTATTTCTTCAGCGTTGACGCAGCATCGCTGCAAATTATCACTGAAAACTGTCAAATACTTATTAGGAAAATAATTTTCTTCTACTACAGTAAAATATGTTATTTTTTATCCAAGTTATTCAAGAAATTTAATTATTATTGTATTATTCAAAATAATATGATTTTTTACTTGTAAGTTTGTAATTATTTTTGTATTAAAGTTGTTTAACATTATACTAAAAATGTGAATTTTACCGAAATTATTTTCTATCCTTTACAAAACAACCCCCAGTCGTTTCGCATCTGTGTTAGTCTCGATCCCAATTACCTCGAATTGTCCAACTTTTACTGTAAAAGAACAGATAGCGGAGGTGAAGTTATAAGCTGACTGTACTCAGCACACACAGTATCTACTAGAATCCTAAAATTCGTGAAACGTGCTGTGTGAAAGCCTGAAATAAAGGTAGCTAGCTCACTGTCTGTCTTTTCCTGTTTGGGAGAATTGCTTCAATCAACCAACTGTCAATCGCACAGCAAACCCCTTCCTCCATCTAGCGTGCGTGTAACAATGGAGCCAATTAAAACTAACAACAACACCCAATTAAAGAATGATTTTTTGGAACTAGGTCATAAAATTGCATTCGCTAGAAATGGAATTTATTTAGTCGTAGAAAGTGATGTGTTTTTGCGTGACGTTACACTAGGCTACTGTAGAGTGTCATGATAGATATAAAGTTGTGATAATGTAATGTGAAAGCAATAAAACCGCTGTAAGCGGTGTTTGATTTCTTCGGAACAATAAAGATAATCTACGAAACAACGTAATTAGAAGTTCGGGAGTAATGAAAGACGTCTTTCCATAATGTCCCACTTTCACACATTGAATTGGGGAAATTATATTTACAGCCCATTCCCGTTGTCTTTGAAGAAGTGTTTGGGCAGTGTCGACGACGTTGTATATATAAGTGCAAAAATTTATTAATATTACAACCAAGGGTTTAAAATTTTAATTTTTTGCGTAAATTGTATTGATGAACTACAATTTTGCAACAAGGTTTGATCATTAAATATAGATTATAAACTATTTCATTATTTTTTATGGTAGTTGAATAGCATATTATTAATTGTTACGAATAATTGTAAGATTGAGCAACATGACACTCTTGCAGTAAATTAATACGATTGTTATAAAGTTAATTTTGATCGATTAAAAAAATAAAGAAGAAAATATATTCATACTGAAAAATAGGAAATGTTAAGTTAATAACATTAAGGGAACATAATATTAAATTCAATTAACCTAAAATCAGCATTTTTGTTGTTCAGATCGCGTTCTTTATGGAGTGCAGTGAGTTTAACCAAATTTTTAGGTTACTAGTATGTAAGACTAATTTATACGAAAGCTACAGACATATTAATTCGTATAAATAAGACGGAGTTCGAAGAGAAATATTAATTTGTTTACCTTAGTCTTTTAAATAATTTATATATTTTGCGATATTTAAGAATATTGCGTTTAAACTGCTGAAAGTCGTTTTTCTTCAATGAATTTATATAGAAAGCTGTCCCAATTCTTCGTCTTTAAGAAAAACTTTATTTGAACGAGTTTTCAGCAGTCAGTATTAAAAACTTGAAATTTTTGGATTTTACTTCAGATCTATATTCATAACTATTAAAATTTATTAGTTGGAGTTCTATCGATACTTTAACAAAGATGCGATAAGTTTATTCTCATTTATGAATGACTTCATTTAAATATCGACCCAAATGACTCGGACTGTGAGTATTTCCAATTTGGAGATGCTTTTTTTCTGCAGTCTGCTACAACTGTAGTCTGCATTTTGATTTGTAACATTTTTTAGTGTGTTTAGCCTAAAATTACATTGATATTTGTTATTGTGGGAGCAATTTGTCTACATATGTTAATAAAAACATCTCGATAATTCATTTAATGACAATTTTATAATTTTTATGTAGGTAGGTAATTAACGGCACTCGTCGCGGATCCACTTTTTTTTTTTGACGGACGTAGATCTACGAGTACGTCCCCGGGCTGAAGTCACCCTCTGTGAACTCGGTGAGGAAAAAGACTTGCTCTCGGACAAAAGGGGGTTGTTTCTTGGACAAAGGGCTCGATGCTTGTCGACTTCCAATCAGCACACGACCGCAAAAAACAGCGTCGCTGCGGGAGGGGCGGTATGGAGGTGGATCGATTAGCAGCGCGAAGTGGAGCGGGGGCGGCTGGAATGAGCTAATAACGGCAGGACACAAATATTGACTATGCTGCAGAGACAATATGCACCGCGATATTTCAACAATAATATTGCACAGTCGCGTGTACCCGGCTTCATATGGCGCGGGGCCTCCTCGTCGACCCTTACTGCCTTCAATAGACATTATTCATATTGTGAATAATCCTCCATGCAATGTATATACTGACAAAGAATGCAATGAAAAATAATTATAAAATTATCTCTGTAAGGAGACTTTGCTCATTACTTCACGATATTGATGCTGTACTTTAGTTCGTTGCACAATATTAAATTATTTTTCAGTGTTAACCAGCATTGAGGTAGAGAATTTTATAATAAAGTCCTATATTTTGAAATGTACACTTCCATTTACATTAAATTCCTCATCGATCTTTGTTTGTCAACTCAAAAATGATTAACAACTTGCTGAGATTATTCATTCATATTTCAATAAACACTCGAATTAACAAAAACGTAAATTATGAACTCAAAAAAGGCGAATTAAAAAATAGTTACAGAAGAATGTCGGAATTCTGTACAGTAACTGAATTTATGAATTATAAATTGAGATGAAATCTATTACCTTCCATGTTCTTGGATTGTTTCAGAAAATGTATAGTTTTGGTAGCTCTGGAATCAGCGACCAGTTATTCTGAAATTAGAATTGCTGTTTGATTGCGGGAAACTGTTACATTGATTTCTCTTCGGTGATGCGGTACGGGATTTGACCGAATTTCATGCCTGCGCACGCGAATTTTCACCACTAACAGCGTATTATTTATATTCGTTTTCATCTTACTCGTATTTGTGTGTCACTTGAGCTACAAAACCATACGTCCGATTTCGATGAAACTTTGGTGAGTTGTGCTCTCGCCCGCGAAGGTTTCTGTCGGCCTTTCGAAGCGTTAAGAAACTCCCATAGGGTGAACGGAGGTGAAATTTTAAAAAAAATATGCTAAAACGGCCGATATTAGTGTCCAATAATTAGTTTTCCGGTCGATGACATTAACAGTTTCTCTCCAGACGTTTTCAGTATATAATTTCACTTACAGCATGGAAAGTCAGCACCACTAAGGTGGAAATTACATTAAAATAAAGAGAAACAACCGGGATTGGTATTGAATATGGAGTTATGGAAGTCACTCAGTTTAATTCGGACATTTACCATAAGGTAAGGATAAGATGTTGTTTAGCCCCAAAGTGTGGAGTTGAAACAAATTTCCGTTTACAATATTAAATACGTAGACCAATTTCTACCAAACTTTATACACAAGTTACTTACGATCCAGGGTCAAACACTGAGGGATTAAGACATACCTACCGCCTCTATCAGTGGGTGCGAAGGGGCTGGGATTTAATAACATTCCTAAACACCCATTATTTTCATCGATTATCATGATAGCTGAATTTGAAGTTTTAATTGTTTATTTCCAAACTTAAAAGCCAACGGAAGGAAGCACATTTACCGTAAAAAATAATGCAAAAAAAGACCGAGATTGGTGCTGAACCCTGGTTTATACGAGTAGCGGAGTTTAATTCTTGCATTAACCATTTCGGCTAATGAAATTTTAGGTTCTTCGTCCTGGACGTGGTTCAGAAAAGGTTACCGGGAGTAGTTTTGACCCTCATAAGGTAGAGGGAGTATTTTTCGATTTTCTTAGGGTACCAGCTATATTTTGTACCCTGTGTAGTTGTATATTTTACTCCTTTAAGGTACCTGGAGTATTTTCAGACTTTACTAAGTTAGCAAGGATTTTCACATTTAATTTCGTGTGATTTTTTATACACCCTTATTTTATGTAATAACGGAATTCCCGAGCTGTTAAAGTACCGTCTTTGTTTATTTGAAGTTAGATGCTGGAGGGTTAGGTCAGTGAGGAGAACGTAAATGGGTAAATGTTCCAAACACTGTCGCTATTGATGCTGATTAAATGAATTGTTTACCAAGAGGTTAGTGTCGATTCAATTCCTTCTCCGGAATAATTTAAATAAATACCCGGGTAACGCCGAACACTCATCTAAGCACTTACAAGACTTAGAACATCCGAATCTAGTTGTCACGTGGAAATATTCGATTATTAGCGAATATAAAGTAAGTGAATTTTCCAAATTTGTTAAATAAAAGTGAGGAATGTGGCTTGGCTACAATTCTAATAAATTTTCCAGATATACATTATGTAATTTATGAGGTGGATGAGAAATGGAGTGGGTATTCTCGTATATTATAAATAATGAGGGACGAAAAAAATTTGTAACCAACGTATTGAACGGTAAAAGATCTTCATATTAATGTGAACTGGTCGGAATTATTTTTTGAAGTAATAGAGTTTTAATTTTGTTAATTTTAAAGCATACGTTCATTTAGAAAAGTATGACTTTCAGTGAGCTTCTACGAACAGACATGAAAACGGACGACTGTAATTAAACCCTTCCGGAGATGTGGCGAGGTAGAAAAAAATTAGCGACCTCTTATTTCCCAAAATACGCGAAAAAAAGTAGCACATGTTCCAAGAGGTTAGTTTACTTGTGAGTAACGACGTTTATGAGTGGTTTTCTATGCAATAAATGAGGAAACATAATGGGGTGGGGAGTATAATAATGTTCTAGGATTATTCGCACAGAGTAACGGATTCCAGACATTCTGAGACAATGCTGTGCAACGGCCACCAAGTCAGTGTTTCAATAAATTTCTGCCTTAACTGCTGACTCTGATTCACATCTCATTTGGTTTACCCCCCCCCCCCCCCCCCACTCACCATCTCCTTTTTAACTTTCTGCACCGGATACGACATCCTCTGAAATTTTCCTCGAAACACGTCACCATATCTGAAAACTCGCGTTTCCACCTTAGGGTGGAAACTTTCATCGAACGACACTCCTACAGCTTTTCTTCTTACGTTTGTATTTAAAAGATTAAATTAATTGCATCACTTTCAGGCGAATGCCGGGTAGGATCCTTAAACTATAGCCCGGAAGCCCTAGAATTTTTATTCTCATTTCTTTCATGGTAATATTAGGATTTTCTTCTATCTTTTCAGCTGTAGTTGAGCCAGATTTAATTTATTTTTTCTTCGGCGTTGTGGAGGAGCAAACAGTTTTTCTTCCCTGTGAAATTTCAAGAGTTTTACTCACGAAGTTAGTGCGCTTCTTGAAATGCAATATATTTTTAGCAAAGAATCTAGTGAAAGAAGGAGATCCGGTTGATATTATTTCTTAAGTGACTTGGCTACCTTTTTCTACCTTTCCGCATCCCCCCCTTTAATATCCCTTCCTATGCTATTAAAGGGGAGTTTCCACCACGCGGATTACCCTCATGTATCCTGTTAATCTAAAAAAAATATTATAATATTATTAATGGCCATATAAGTCACAAAAATAAAGTATAAAGAAAAAATAACAACTGATCTTGGTATTAAATCGGAAAAAGATGCTCATAAAATTGAAAACAATTTTTGTTGGCATCTCTTAATGATTGGGCTTTATTTTAATTGTACATAATTCATACAGAATATGTGAATTTTCTTCAGATCAAAATGAAGATAATAAGTGTAAAATTTTTAAGATTAAAATTTAGAATTAAGCAGAAAACGTTTCTTCCGTATGCCTAGGTACCTCTTCAGTTATATATAATCAAAGAAACCATTAAAATATGTTCTGAATTTAAATAAAAATAATTTAACAGAAAAACTTCCATGGCCGAAAATATATATAATATATTGTGTTTACTTCCGCGAGTCCTTATTATTCATCTACGAATGCCACAGATTTAACAGGAAAATGAATTTTCATGTACTGAATTGTCATAAAATGTTGAAGTTCACGCAGATTTAAGATGCTGCTTTATGTAGAACAGCGGTCTGTTTGTGTAGGGGTTTATTTTATATTTTATTCATTAGAGTATAAAGTATATTATATGTTAATTTCCGTAATTTTGATTCATTTCTCGACTTGTCCGTTCCAGGATTAATCAAATAAATATATAAGTAATTATTTGTTTATTGGGGACTGTCTTTTATTACAGGCCCAGCAATAAGACAGAACTGCGCGCTGAGAATTTTAAAATTAGGATTATTCTCCCCTTTTAGGATACAAGCATTGATTTTATGCTACTTCACTCCACACGACGTGGAATTTCCCTTAGTCAGTGGATACAAACGCATGTGGTTTCTATACACAATTCCCTACACGTGCACAAAGACGTAGAAGTTGCATTGAGTGTGTTCAGTAGTTCTATTTCGCCTCCCTCGAAACAGATGGGTGGCAATACAGTAATTCTAAACTATTTCAATCATACACTACTGTAAGAAAATTAACACTTCCAATTTTTTTTCCCCCGAAAGATGTTCCTAATAGGTACACGGTAGTTGTGAAATGGATGGACAAATTGAGGACAACGAAGTGCAAAGATGAATTGCTTTCATTGCGGAGGCGTTAAAATAATGTGAACATTTGAGGAGTAATTGTGAGCGCTGACTTTTGATATTGGAGGGACTGCGGCCCCGCGCAGAGATCAATTAGGAGAATCTAATGAGGGCGCCCCGTCTGATCCCTCCGCGGAGTCCGGAGTCTATTATGCAGTCACGTACACAGCTTCCCTCCTCCGCGCTCGGGTTTCAGCGCAGCGTCCCGGTCCCGGTCCTGGTTCCTGGTTCACACGGAAGCGACATTTCCTTCCTCCCCGCAAATATCGACCCTTCAATCTCCCTTCAAAGTACGCACGTTTGCATTCAAATACACATTCAAACGATGTCACTAAAAAAATTTAAAAAATCAGCACCAAGAATAAATTGTATTAATATTCAATTTTGTTTACATATACATCTTATCGTAATTGCTAAACTTTTAGCATTTGAATTTCTTTTGCAATATTGAATCTGGCAGGTTTATCGCTTCTCCTAAGTATATTGGGTGCGGAATATCAAAACTTTACGTGTAAATCTGCAGTGGTTGGTTGAGAGTTCACAGTGGACCATAGTGCAGTTATTCGTCGGGTTGATCGTTTCTACGATGGTCGTGTGAGACATCAACATTCTAGTATAAACTGAGTGAGAAAATTGTTGCCGATGTTAAAGCCGTGAGTGTGCCATCAACGTCAATTTTTTTGTTTTTTGACAAAATAATTAAATAAGACAAATAATCACCACCTGTCTCTACTGCTTAAATTATCACTGAATACAAGCTGAAATGTCTTGCTCAAAGAATGATTCGGCATTGACTGTCGAGCTAATTGCGAAGATAAAGCGTGGTTTGGGGAAAATGAACCGTAGTTTAAGTAGATTTCAACGTAAGTTAGAAATAAAATCCACTACCTAAATAAAAGATGAAACAAATTATGATCTAGTCTTATCATCTTCATCCAGGAAACACGATGACAGATAGAGCATCACGTGGGACACGGGAATGGCTAGTCCTACGATCTCAACTAACTTTTTTCAAACCCTGAGAATTTCGTCGTTTTGTGAAATAGCTACTTACATTGTTTAAATAAACTTTTTCGCGGAACTCTCAAGTTCTCCAATCTATTTGCGATATTATATTCCAATTATGTATAATTTAATTTTGGATAAAAAAATACAATTATTATATTTTCATTGTGATGGAGTTCCTTGAAATAATACTGTTTTTATTTCATGGACAAGACTGGCTTTAATTGAGGGATTAAAGTCATGCATTTTTTAATAATAAATTATGGAAGTTTTAATAAATTTTTATCAAGCTTTTGATTTTAAAAGATTTTACAAGTTATTACGTAATATGAATTAATTTACACAAAATTACAACCAATTTAATTAAATAATCGGATCAAATTCTTTTAATATTAATTATAATAAATTAAGTATATAATTATTGATTGTTGCCAAAAGAGCGAAGGAAATGTTTATTGATGAGGTCCATAAAAAGGCATCCAAGTCTGGTTTTAGTCGACTGACTGTAGACATTCAGCATATATACATGTACACTTGCAACAATACGGGTATTCGTCCGTTTATGCAAATAGTTTGTTCGGATGCGAATGTCAAAATAGCAAGTCAGTCATTAATTTTGTAATTATTATTTTACTAATCAATGTTGATATGACGTGTATTGCATGATATGGATCAGATTGCTAAGCAACTGAGGGAATTAATCATCTCTATTTTTTTTAAATTTATATCTCTTTAGGGATTGCGATTTTTGAAATAATTCCACAAATTTAGCATTATTATACATGCCTATTTAAGTATTTATATTTACTAATATTTTCCACGGGTTTAATGATTTTATTTTCAATAAAGTCGGATTCTTCCATACAACAATAATAAAACTACTTACAATGTCATCATTTTCAATACATTTGGTCCATTTTCCCAAGCTTTCCTATACAATGAGATGAAAATGTTTTGTGTTGAGCATCATGTTGCGTTTCTTTTACCGGATACTCACACGATTCACGTCCTTATGAATAATTTTGAATGCAGAAATATGACTATTTTGCACATGTTTATAATGATAGTTAGTTTTAAATTTATACTTGCTAGCATTGTTAAGTGTTTTTTCCAATAGTCAGGTCCTTGCACTCCTCCTTGCCCAAGTCTTATCCTGTTCCTTCATCAAGCAATATCTCATTCTTACTCCCTTTAAGTCGTCTAGCAACCACACTCTTCTTCTTCCTTGAATCTTGAACTCCATCCTTCCAAATCCTTTCTTATAAATTTTCCATGAATTGGATTTAAAATTATTAAAAACTGTCCAACCTGATCAAGTTCCAAAAGAAGACAAAACGTCTTAAAATTAATTTTTTGTTAATAAACTTTTCTGACTCTAGACCGTCTATTTATTCATTTATATTATTATAAAAACTCTCTGAAATCATCCTTAATAATCCTAGTCATCCCTGGTTCATTTTCCTTTCCTGAAACCAAGCTTATCTTGTATTATCTTTTTTTGTAGTCTTGTGTTGAGTACACGTACCAAAATATTCCCCGTATGTGAGATCAATCTGATAGTTCTGTGATCACTACATTTCTTTGCTTGCCGTTTCTTTTTCAGCGGTGTCTTAGGAACACCAAGATAACCACTTGGCCACTTTCCAGTTTCATACATACGGCTCATCAGTTGGGTCAGCTTCTTTAATCCTTGTCCGTCTAATGTTTTCAACAAGTTAACTGCCATATCAACATTTACAATAGCTTTTTCTTCTCTTCGTGTCCTTTACAGCTCTTTCTACTCCACCCTTCTCATTTTCATTTATCAGCTTTTCTTCCATCTTAATGTCTTGCGGTTGATTTCCCTGATCATAGCGGTATTGTGTCAGCTTCCCTTCGTAGTTCCTTGTCCAGTCTCCTATAATCTACTTTAACAGTGATTGGGCAAATTGCGGCCCGCCACAGAAAAATCCCCGTTGAATCGATATTTCTGAACACGAAGGAGACATGTCTTGATGAAAATGACATGTGAGGAGTGGTCATATGAGATGATGTTTGCGTTACTTTGTATTTCAGAAATTGAATGAGCTGAATGTGAAATTTCATGGAAAGGGATTGATTGCACATAAAATGTGGAAGCATTCATAGCAAAACTAGATTTATGTAGATTACATCTTTCGACAGCTACGTTGGGTTTCACGCAAGGTATAACACGGGTAAAATATAAATAAAATTACATTCATCACATTCACCGGGAAGATCTACATTTGCTAAAAAGTAGATTTATTTGCAAGACAGACAGCTGAAGGGAATTTTTGTCATTTCTCTTTAATACGAACACAGAAATGAGACAGTTACGGGGACGATGTCACCAGAAGGTTTCGGGACATCAGGAAAATTTAGCATAAATTAAATTTTCTCTCGTATCTCATCACTGCTGATATCTGAGGAACTGCAGCTTGAACTTACTGACATACAGTCAGATCACACTGTGAAAGAAAAGTTTAATGCTGTGACATTCGTTGAATTTTTCAAATATTTCTCAACTGAAAAAATGTCTATGTATGAAAACATTTGCGGGGAAAATGTTTCCTATATTTCATCAAGCAGTCTGTTGAATTCGGAAAAAGTTGTTCAAAAGTGTGATTGGGTACATTCGTTCCATTAAACTGATTTTTAAGTGAAATGTGTTTGCAGCTATACATTAGATGAAATTAGCACCTTAAATAAATTGAATACCATTATTTTATTTAAATTTATTTATTTGTATGACACATTTTAACCCTTTTATTAAAAGCCAAGTTAAATAATGAATGTAATCATTATAAAAGTTGAGGCCCTCGAACCTAAACAATTGCCCACACGTGCGCTACTACATTGGTGTTTCTCTGTTTTCTTTTTTTTAAAAATCTATTACAGCATTTGAGGTGTACAGATGTTTTTTTTAATCTTATACTAAGTTTTTGTTACTACCAACGCCTGTAGCTGTCTGAATCTACCCCATTTAATTTAATTTTCCTTCTCTTCACACTACGATATTGAAATCGTCCATACTCAATTCCCTTATCATCATCATCATCCGACGTTGGCATATAGTCTTGGACTATCAATATATCTACTGATAATGGACGGTCTTTTAACCTAGTAAACAAATATCATAGGGAATATTTAATTAATTAAGTTATATGTCCATTATAATTATGTATAGATTTAAAATGCTGATTTTCTGATTCCGAAATTTCCATCGGCCTAATGGTTTTATTCTTATAATTGCATGAGAACTTTTCTCAAATTAACTATTTTATTTAACAGCCTGTTGTAGCTAATATGAATCAATTTCAGTGTACGTGTTTGAAAGCAAAGCTGTGTGCTTGTGGAGATCAACACAAAACCGATCAGTGTGCCGAAGCTGCAAAATTAAATAAATTAGTAGAAAAAGCAGTTATGCTCCAGTAAGCTTAAGGGAGAGAGTTAATTTTCTTCCAAGACATGTTTCAGTTACACACAATAAAAATTACGTTTCTCAACTTCCGGTCAGTATTCACTGAACGGTGGAAAACGTATTCACGTTCGTATGTTGAACAGCAACAGCTGAGTTAACAGCATCAGAATAAGATATAAAAGATCACTAATCATTGCTTTGGAAAACTTTATAAAATGTGTTTATGATGAAATAACTATCAAATAAATAACGTTTAAATAAAATGGAGCTACTGACCTATGCGATTAAAATATGTGGATATGGCAAGTAATTGAAAGAGGACACGGCAGAAAACTCATAAAAGTTCGAGACAAGTAGTGCACCTCGGTAATTATTGTAAATGCAGAGTTCGTTCAATTGTTGGTCCGACCAGACAGCTTTGTTGGCGAGTGGTCTTGACTGCGGCCTGATGAAAGAAAGTCGAGAGCAGTCAGAGCTCCGTGTACATTTATTTCTCTTAAGCGTCGCACGTAGAAATTCATTTTATATTAATATAGCTTTCAAATGTATTGTTAAAGCAATTTAATTTAATTTTATCGAGGTAGGAATTAAAGCCACGTGTTCTATATTCGAGCGTGTTAATTGGACCACACATCAATTAGAGCATAATCTCGGAAAACATGTGATAATAGTGAGAAAGAGAAGTGATTAGAGCCATAAAATGGAGAATCATAATTTGTTTAAGTATTTCAAGTTCTTCTATCAGTGCCACGCAAAAACGGAAGTCACGTGTTCCAGATCATCAAAGGTCGACGACACAGATAAACAAATACAAACTATCAATTGCATTATTTGATTTATGCCACAGTAACTGCCAATTGTTCTTCAAACGGGAACCCTGGGATTAGGATCGCTAAAAACTTTCATAAGTATTAATTGTAAACAAATCTCTAATAACTGTTTATAAATGTTTTCCTTTTGAATGATAATCAATTTCATCATTAATGGCTCCTACCCTGTAAAAATAATGTCACATGGTGTCACATGAGGGCTGTCAATTAATACATCACTTAATGGATCCCTCTTAATTAATCCGTCACAGTAGACTGTAGTCGGTGGCAATAGGGCATTTTTCGAAATTAGACATAAATTAAAAATAAAATCCTTAAAATTAAATTAGGTAAGAACGTGAAAAAAATCAAATTAGTTTGTTTCATTTGTGGCGTTGAAAATATTTACTCACCACAAATTACTAGATAACTTCATAAAAAATGTTTTTGTTCATGAATAAACTTTTAAATGTAATTAATAAGACGAACCAAGCTAAATAATTTATTTACTCAAATATAAAAATGGTATCATACATAAGACATAGTATAACGAAAGCTGCTGAATGGTTATTATCAAGAATGAAATACTAATGTTAAGGAAGGAGGAAGTACTACATCTACTTTTTGAACTTATGTTTATGACGGAAACCACTGTACATTCTATGGACTCAGAATAAGCAAATATATCATATAGTTATAGTTTAACACTAGATAAATCGAGAAGTAAAGTTAAAATTGGATGACAGACATCTGAGGTGTTTCTGGTAAAAATCGGTTTGAAACAGGAAACTTATTCACATACCTAGTCTCCACGTGACTAATCTATTTTTATATGTGCTATATACATTCTGTGGAAGAAAATTAACGACTTAGGCAACGGCCAGTCTGGGTGCCCGGGGATGCCCGTGAACTTATTTATGTAAACCCGAAAAAGTATTTCATTCTATTTTAATCTTTAGTCAAGAAGTGATTAAATCTAAATCTAACTATTCCTAGTTCCGCACATACTTTTGACCGATAGTGCATTAATTGAACAACTATAAAATACATTTAATTTTATTGCTCCAATCCAACAAACACACCTCCGAATTTCTTTACGAATAGAATACTTAAATATGTTCCTTGAGCATTCCAGGATATAATTGTCCCTCAGTCTTCAGGCATTACGAAAGATGTAAACTGAAGAAATTCTGGCCTAGATTCATAATGTGAACAAATGGTCGCCATATTGAAGTCACTAATATGGTACGAAAATTACCGTAGATTTTCCGCAAAGATCATAAAACATTTCGTATTGTTTCTTATCATTCGATAGAGTATTACTGGATCAAATTATACTTTTTATTCAATGAAAATATTTCTGTTTTATTTCATTTCCGAAAAAAGGAACTATTTCCTTTGTTCAAGCGATTAGTAACATCTCTCTATCGCGTGGCGTCACGGTCACTGTTCTCAATTATAATTATTTTAACATTTATTCTAGTGGTTTCTCACCCCCCACAGTACCGTTTCTCGTGTTTTTAAAATTATCTGTAACAAGTTTTGCTGCAATTTGTCCACGCGTTAAAATTTATATAATACATACATCCTTTTTTATTATATAAGATATTGATATCTCTGTTGAACGTAAGGACAGTAACTGAAGCACCTATTGTAACAGGTCAGGGAGAGGGTGAAAGTCTTTTATCACAGGGATAACATTCATTCATTTTTTAATAAATAGATTGCAATGCGTTATCGATGACAATCGACAGGAAGTCGAAGTACTGTGGAATAGATTTGAGATGGCCATTTTTCTCGCATGGACAACTATATGTTTAGTCGTCAACAGAATTTATTTGTTTACTCTGCAACGTTAAATTATTGTTCATAATCAACTATGAAAGCTAATTATAGCAGTAGGCTATAGTGAGTTTGAAAAATACTTTACTGTAATATTTGTATACTCTATTTACATTTTGAAATACCTGTCAATAATTATATTTTACACTGTAGAAACAGAATATATATTACTATAAGAATTTAGGAGACACGTCGAATCGATTGAGTGAATAGTCGGAATAAATTTAATTTTTCCGAGTTTGGTAGGTAAAAAAGGATAAATAGAGCGGATACGAGCATTGTGGCAATAAGCACAGTGCTTGTTTGTATGTTGGGTTCGAATTTTTTTCAATTAAGCGTATAGAAAGTTTAATTAATGCGTGCCTGTGTGAGACTCGTGCAGGATGACTGATCCACGGTGCGTGGTCTGGGTGTAAAAAGATACGTGGGTCGAGAGACAGAGAGACAGAGCCGGGAGAGAGCCTGCTTTAATTCCGGCTTTATTGGATTCCTGGCCATTATCCGAATAATATTGCAGGTAGACAGACACCCGAGCTCTGCATATTACCAGGTTCGGAATTTCATTAAGGTAGATTAGTGTGTGCGTGTGTGTGGTGGCGCGCCCCGTTCTCTAATCGACAAAGGAACATGCAGGCAGGTCTGGTCGGCCATCTGGGGTCCTCGTGGACTATCTACATCTACCCTGCCCCAGTGCACGTCATTGCTCCAAATACACCGCGTAGGCTATCACACGTAAATCTTATCATTCACCACACTCTCAACAATAGGAAAATTCATAGCGCCGTTCACTTAATTGCGTATATCAAATTTAAAATACGATCATCCACGATTCAACGTTTGCAGAATTAATATTATTATTCACTTTAGGTGCGGACTGAAACGCATTACAACATGGCCGTGTACTTATATTCTCGCTACGTTGATGGTCATTTGGCGCAATGCACTCTAGAAATCACCTGCACGAATCTAGACATCGTTCGGAAATCCGAATCGAATAGCAAAGATATATTATACTCAACTTGGGCTTAATTTTCATCTCAACCAACACCTACGAAATCCGCATTAATCTCGGTTAGTTTTTAATTTTATTATTAATCTCTTCTCACCCATACAGAGACTGAAATTTGGCTTAAACAGCATAGGGACTTAGCAACCGACACCAGTCTCGGTTAAGTTGCTTATTTTATTATTAACTGATTTCTATCCTACATCACGCATGCTCTGAACACAACTCTTTTTTTAAAAAAACAATTTGACTTTCCTCGGCAGCTCAAAAGAATTAGTGCAAAATTTGGTAGCAGTTCTTGCATTGCGTGAAAAGTAGCGAAAATACAATTACATACTGTATTCTAGTACATCTCGTCATCTTCTGCGTCTCTTCTGTGAAATTGGGGATTATTAATTTATTATTCAATTATGAAATGTTATTTTATTTATTTCACAAATTTCATTAAAGATAAATTCAAAATTGTATGCTTTTATCAGGGTTCTCGTGGGTATTAGCATTCCATATGTTTCAAAATCTGTTGTTTATTATTAAAAATACTCTTTTAATAGTAGGTGCTGCATGCTGGCTGTGGACTACTTTACCTTGTTGCCGTTGTTACACGCCTCTTGGACCAAAATGTTCTACTTGTTTGTTCTGGAAATACAGTACAGCGTTACGATTCTCTGTTCTGAGAGATAAACATTCAATTTATTTCCTCTCCGTCCCAGACTAACTAAACTCAATGGCGCGATATCATTTTAACAACGTTTTCGTCTCTCTGTTTGCTAACAACCGTAGTGATTAAGTTAACTGTAAGGAATACATAAGTCAACTGCTAGATTTACTTCTGTGAGTCACATAGTTAATTCCATATCCTGCAATTACTCTCCTGATGCCTCCAATCAACTGGCACGCAACGTGCAAATCAGCCTCATATCTCCATGGTGGACGGGGAACTTTCTGTTTGCTCTTAGTCTTGACCTTAATCAACCTAAAAAATTCACTTATCTTCATTAATGCCCTATTACAATACAAAGGCTGAATATATTCAAATCCTTAGCATGGAAGAACTGGGGCGCAAATATTCATCTACTACTAACGTCTCAGATTTTAAACCAAAGGATAAGAATTGTAAAGTGTTAACGGAAAATAAATAAGTCCTGGAGAGATGGAAAGAATATTATAATGATATATTTACAAAGAGTAATGAGCTGGTAGTCACAATTTTATATTACACTGTAGACCCTGAAATTAACGACCCAACCTTGAAAGAAGTTTTACAAGTTATTGCGTGTTTAAAAAATCAGAAGGCAGCAGGAAATGACGTTATAAACTCAGAGCTATTAAATAATGGAGGAGAATCCTTACTGAACAGAATATATCACCTGTTACAACTGATTTGGAGAATCGAGCGGATACCTGAGGATTGAACACTAGGTATTATTCAGCCGATTTATAAAAAAGGAGATAAGCTCCAATGTTCCAACTATAGAGCTATCACACTGCTTAATGTAACGTATAAAGTGCTGTCGAGTGTGCTGTATAACAGCCTTATGCAGAAGCAAACTTGGGAGACTACCAGTGTGGGTTTAAGGCTAACCACTCAACAACTGATCATTTATTCACAATAAGAGAAGGCGTATGAGTATAAAATCAATCTACACAACCTATATATAGATTTTAAACAAGCTTTTTATAATATAAATAGAGGAGCTATGATAAACGACACGGCATTGGGCATCCCAGCAAAACTAATAAGGTTTGTCAAAGCCACATTGAATGGATCCAAAGCAATAGTAAGGGTAAATAATGAATATACGGAACCTTTTGCTATTAATAGCGGCGTAAGACAAGGTGATGAGTTATCAGCCATATTATTTGACCTAACCCTGGAAGCATCAATTAGAAAAATAGATACGTCCGGGCATATAGGTTTTAAGACTCTTCAAGTATGTGCCTACGCAGATGATGTAGCCATAATAAGTAGAAGAGCAGTCTAGCTAAACGAAACCAGAACCGAACTATACAATGATGCCACAATAAGAGGATTGGAAATATGCGGAAACAAGACAAAATATATGGAAATTAATAGAACGCAAAACAAGAAATTTGAGAGTTTGAAAGTAAAGGAGTTTTCCTTTGAGCAAGTAACTGAATTCACTTATCTGAGTTCACAAATAAACAATTTAAATATAATCTCAAACGAAATTAAAACCCGAATAATAAATGTATGCATATGAAAATTTAATTAGGTCAAAAATTTTAATTAACAACGCGAAGCTATTTTTTTTAGGGTAACAGGCTACATGAGGGTAATCCACATAGTGGCAACTCCCCTTTAATGGCATCGGAAGGGATTTGAAAGGGGGGATGCGGAAGGGTAGAGGAAGGTAGCCAAGGGTTAAGTAGGGCCCCCGAGCTATGGTTTAAGGATTCTACCCGGCAATTCGCCTAAAAGTGATGCAGGGAAAACCCTCGAAAAACCTGCATCAGGTAGGTCGGGCATTTGGTACTTGTCCCACGCCCATCCGATGGCGGGAGAGGGGTTTGCTGTAGGGTCGCAGCTTTCCCCTCTCCGTGCCTTGACCAATTTAGGAGGCAGCTGGCCGACTATTCCAATAGAAATAGCGGACAACTCTTACCGAATGTCCAAGGTCTGCGATCCCATAACATACACCTCTCAAAACAGGCCGAAGTGTCTCGGCGTGTGGGAACCTTAGTTCAAAAAAACAGAGAGATGTGAAGGCATCCCCAAAGGTAGCCTCCGCTAGAGCTCTCTGGGAAGGTTCACCTGAGAGAGAATTTTCTTGCATCCTTCCTTCCGTCCGACGCGAAGCTCAAAATATATAAAACCATTATGAGACCGGTTCTGACTTTCGGATGCGTGACATGGACCATGACAAGTACGGACGAAAAGATGTTAGGTACTTTCGAGCGACGGATCTTGGGAAGGATATACGGTCCTAAAAAGAATAATGATGACAGCTACAGGATTCTAATGAACCATGAGCTGGACAATCTGATTAATCAAGCAAATATCTTAAGATACGTGAAGAGTAGAAGAATTTCACGGTTTGGGCATGTGATGAGGATGGGTGAGAACAGGAACACCTAAGAAAATTATGCTGTGGAAACCGGAGGGACGATGAATAAGAGGAAGTCCTCGGTTAAGATGGGTAGACGGAGTTGAGGCGGTTATGAGGACGATGGGAGTACGAGGATGGAGAAGACTGGCGTATGATAGGGGAGAATGGAATAATATTGTTGAGAAGGCCGAAACCCATCAATTGAACTACGTACAAAGTTCTAATAAGGTCAAGGATGGATTATGTCTGCATACTATATAAATCAACAAACAAGACGCTTCATAAACTGGACACGTTCCACAACACCGCCATTCGTATTGCCACGGGAGTCTTCCCGACATGCCCGATTGGGAGCCTTCTAGTCGAAGCCCAAGAATCAACCTTACAATACCAAAGAGACTTCCTGGGCGCAAGAATAGCCTTAAAATCTCTTACTTCGAGCAACCCCATAATCAAAACCCCTCCCCAGGTGTAGAGAAACCCAAATCATATACCCTCCCTTCCATGCGAGGTTCAACTAAGACTAAACCTCACACTACCCCAATCTGAAGCAAGTCCAACCAGCGATCTCAATAAAATATGGAATCAAATAAATAATCAAGCAAAAACGCAGTCGAACAGGGAATGGAAAAACATGAAGATAAGTGACATCCACAAAAATATAAATGACTTTTACAACCTAAAAACAAATTCTAAATTAAACCGAAAAAAGCAAGTAATAGTATCAAGAATCGGAACCGGTCACTCTAAATTAACACACAACCACCACCACCAATATGTAAAGAATGCAGTAATCCACTAACTATTGTCCATGTACTCTTGTATTGCAGCAAATATAACGGCATCAGGAGTGCTACAATCGCAGAACAGCACATCTCAGATCTCTGTACTTTAACGACAGCTGCCATGGCCTCAACAAATTTGTCGAGGAAGCAAACCTAAGTGAACAAATATAGAATCCAAATCGCTATTAATGTTAAGAATATGTAAATAGTAACCCTATGGAATCTATATGCATAGGGGTCGCCAATGACCACGATGTTGACGCGACCATTATAAGCCTCAATAAATAATAATAATAAATTCAATACAAAATTTCCTTCTTTATATCAAAAGCAAACCAGCTTCAAACAGAAAGTAACTTGAAAGTGAATCTCAACTTGAATAGAAAAATTGAATGCATGTAATCAATTGAATAACGACGACTGCTAGTTGCGACACAATAAAGCGATAATATTATGTGTGGCGTTAAAGCGTTGATACGAATTATTGATTAAGTAAAATTAAATAAAATTCTCAGATCTCCGCTCTACCGTTCCTTGAAGGTTTAAGTTTGAATTAATCGGAATCAGGAAATGTCATTGTTAATCTCAATGACCACGAAAACGTTGGAATCAAGATTAACTCTTAACCAACCCCACCTCTATTGATGCTAAAGCTATTTTTCCCCCATACTGCTTTTCCCAATCATTGGTAAATCATCCGTGTACCAATTTGTGGCATTCCTTCAATCTTTTCAGACTGAATGTGTATGTGGTAGTATACAGATACTGTTCACGCAATTTAGTGTCCGTTAGTTCTTCATGGAGGGCGAAATGCACACCATCCGTTGATAAGTCTATGGCATCAGCTACCTCACGCACTTTTAGTCTGCCATCTTTTATAATGATATAATGAACTTTTTCGATGTTTTCCTGAGTAGTGACCTCAATTGGGTGGACGGAGCGAGTTTCATCTTCTGTGCTTCTGCGACATCATTTAAACTCATTAATCCAGAAGTAAATGCTCTTTAATGCTGGTGAAGAATCTTCATGGACTTCATCCTTATGGGTTTCGGTTTTTGCAGCTGTCCAACCCTTCAAATGAAAGTATTTAATGACAGCGGGAAATTCGTATTTTTCCATTGCCTCCGCCTGACTACACATCTAAGACTGCAGAAGGCTGCCAACAGTACACTACGACTGGAATACGTTTAAAAGTTTTAGGACTATCTTCGAGAGGATCACGTTTGCCAACAATGGCACCAAAGTGAAAAATTTCCCGCTCTTTCTTAAAAATTTACCAGTCTGTAACAACCCTCGTATTGTTGGTGTTTGGGCTTTTCGTGTAAGGTTAATGGTAGCGCTGCAAGCTGTGAAACATGAAGTTGGTATGGTGGCAGGTAGTGACGCATGTTAATACGATGAAACGTGCGGCTAATTGTGATGCTAATGCGCTGACGACTCTGCAAACAGAGCGACGAGACGCGGAGACGCGGGCGCCACATTTCCATCGGGTCAGCGGGAATTTATAAGTCCCTCCCGTCAGCAGCGCAGCCTGATTCATAATTCATGACATTGAGATTTCCCCAGCCTAGCGCGCGTTATAAATTCAGATAGCAGCGTCTCCGACAAAAAGGTAACGCGGCGGCTGGGCCGGCGCTCAGTGTAATTACGAGTTTGCATGCAAATTTTGAGGACGCCTGTGGCTGACGACTCGGACACCAGGCCTCGGAATCTCCCAGCCTGGACGTCTTTCGAAACAACTCTATTCTCAAACGGTTTTTAAAATCAATGAAAATCAGCATAAAATCACGTAGATATTTCATAAAGTTAGCAAACCACCTTGGAGCGAGAAAAAGAAAGGAAGAAAATTTCTACATATATATATATATATATATATATATATATATATGATGAAGAAAGGTCAAAACAATTGGGAAAATTTTACAATAACGCTAGTTGACGAAAGATAAACACTGGGATAGTCAGATCTAAGGGGAAACGAATAGCCTATCTGTATCAAATGAAAAGCAGAAAGCAAAACTACTAAATGTATATTTTCTGTCTGTGTTCAACAAATCAGCAAACACAAGGCGCGAGCTTTTGTAAATATTGTAGTGATATTTAGGATCGAAAGGTGTAACAGGAAAGTAAGTCCAGTAAAATTAAAATTCCGAAAATCTGGCGGGGTAGATGATATTCAGACAGATATTATGATACTCAGAGCCGATGTAATTATCCTCTTCCTAGGAGGTTATTTAATGTTTAAATAAATAATTCATCTCTCCCGGAACAATGATGGGGGTATATTTAAAGGAGGCAATAAAAGTGAAGTACCTATAGACTACTTAGCCTCACATTAGTCTACTTCAAAATTTTTACAAAAATGTTGAACTGGAAAATATCAATGTGCAACATAGATTGAGGAAGGGCTTCTCTTGCGAAAGCCAGGTTGTGTCCTTATAACTGAACCTTTCAGAACTGCAGGATAGGAACAATGCTGTGCCTTATTTGTATTAATTAAATAGCAGGGTGCCCAGAGTGGCCCGGGTTCTCAAATTAAACTCATTGACATCCACTCCCACCCCTTAGGGTGCTCCCCTCCCATGCCTAAAGGGGTTTAAATCATACTGTAAAAACATCCAGAGAAACACTATTATTCTCAGTGACCCAAAAAATATTTATTCGTCCCTGGGCAGTGGTAGTCCTGTCACAGTGTTTGTTACAGGTTAGAAAGGATCCCGTGTACGAAATTTGGTCAAATTTTCTCGACGGGTGTAGATTTGTATGCGGAACATACGCACTCAAACGACCCATTTTATTTATTAGACTATATACCGGATAATATTAAACTAAACGATTGACTTTTAAGTCCACGATTGTATTAATATACGAAGGCAAATTTTATTTTGCTTGTAGAAGATATACAAAATGATGTAAATACCTTCAATAGTCAAAAGCTGAAGAACGAAACTAAATTAATTTATTTAATAAAAACAAGATCTGAAAGAAGAAGTGTGTGTGTACAGATTATATATAAAGTGTAATCTACGTAGTGGCCACTCCTCTCTTATACCATAGGAAAGGGAATGAAAGGGGGGATGTGGAAAGGTAGAGCAAGGTATCCAAAGGTTAACTACGGACCCCGGGCAGTAGTTTAAAGGATCGAACCCGGAAATTCGCCTAAAAAAGATGCAGGGAAAACCCTAGAAAAATCTATGTAAGGAAGGTAGGGCTCTTCGTACTTGACCCACGCCACAGGTCGGGAGAGGGGTTTTCTGTGGGGACGCAGCATTCCCTTATCCGTGCCTCGTCAGTTTAGGAGGCTCTTGGCCGACTGTTCCAATGGGAACAGAGAACAACTCTTACGTATGCCCAAGGTCTGCGATCCCGGAACATACTCCCCTCAAAACATGTCGAGGTGCCTTGGCTTATGAGAACCTTAGTTCAAAAAGCGGAGAGAGAAGAAGGCATCCCCGAATGTTGTCTCCTCCGTCCTCCATATAATTGGCTTTGTTCTTCGAAAATGAATTATACGGTTCGGAGTGTTTACTTTTCCTATCGTGTTGAGATACTTCTGGAAGTACCTGAGACCCGTTAGAAAATGTGTGAGGTGATCGTTCACCTCCCCGTGTTTTCGATCGCTCCATGTATTTTCCTTTTTTTGGCTTAGTCTTTGCCAGCTTTCTTCCGAGGTCTGTTTGATTGCGGCTTGTCTCCGGTCGCTCGAGAGCTTGTAAGTCAACGGGCGCTATCCCCGCATCGATCCTCTTCCTGTTCATCCGCTTTCTGTACATCTTCTTCCGCAGATCTTTTGCCCAAATTTGAGCTCTGTACAGTGAATTCGAATGGGTAATCCCGATGAGTAAACGCTTTTTCGATGTGAGGCCAGTATGACATTTTACTGTCAATCGTAAATCCCTGGTGTTTGGTATGGTGCGCGTTGTTGGTCTCTGTTTCTCCAACCGCCAATTGTACTTCTAAGATAATTTTCTTCGTAGTGACGACTACTATCTTCGTCTTTCCCTCTACGAACTCTAATCCATGTTGTGTCTTTCACGTTTAGTTCCGCCGCATGGTCTGGTTCAACTTTCGCTGGGCGTCTCCAGGATCACGGGCAAAAATGAGAGGAGCGGTGTCGTCAGCGTAACCACTTACTGTGACGTCCCCGGGCATGTACAGCTCGAGGATGCTGTCCTATGAAACATTCCACTAGTCCAGTCCTAGAATCGAGTCCTGGGCCGTTCCAGCCATCAGTATCCTACTTTCTTGACCGCCTTCTGTATCATATAGCAGCGTACGATCCTTCATATATTCGTCCATCTTGCGCATGAGGTATGTGGGGAGCATAAATCAGTTCCGTAACGCGTTGAGCGCTAATGTCCATTGAATTAAATGCATTCTTGACGTCCAGAGTTACAAGAAGCTGTAATTGTTTCCCATTTTCGCCCTAATCGCTTGTTCGATCGTTGCTTCCACCACGAGTATAGTTGAGAGCCCTTTCCTAAATTCGTGCTGTCTGTCCGACGTTCCTGCTTCATCAATCGCTGCGTGTATTCGACATCGTAGGAGTTTCTCTAGAATTTACCTCCGTTGTCTAGCATGCAGAGTGGTCTATACGTTGATGACGAGTTTACCGCTTTTTTTTTTAGGGCAACAGGCTACATGAGGGTGATCCACATTGGGCAACTTCCCTTTAATAGCATAGGAAGGGATTTGAAAGGGGGGATGCGGAAGGGTAGAGGTAGGTAGTCAAGGGTTAACTAGGGCCCTCGGGCTATGGTTTAAGGGTCCTACCCGGAAATTCGCCTAAAAGTGATGCAGGGAAAACCCTAGAAAAACCTGCATCGGGTAGGTCGGGCATTGGGTACTTGTCCCACGCCCTTCCGATAGCGGTAGAGGAGTTTGCTGTGGGGACGCAGCATTCCCTTCTCCGTGCCTCGACCAGTTTAGGAGGCAGCTGGCCGACTATTCCAATGGGAATAGCGAACAACTCTTACCATATGCCCAAGGTCTGTGACCCCGGAACATACACTTCTCAAAACAGGCCGAGGTGCCTCGGCTTGTGGGAACCTTAGTTCAAAACCGGAGAGGAAAAGGCATACCCAAAGGTAGACCCTTCGTATCTCTCCTAAAAGGTTCTGCCTGCGAGAGAACACTCTGAGCCGAGTTTACCGCTTCCTTTCCCTTTCTAATTTGCACCAGGAGGACGGTTTTCCACTGCGGGCTGAATGTTCCAACGTTCAGACAGTCGTTGTACATTCTCAGAATAAGCCTTACATCTTCAGTGCCTCTGTTGGGATATTGTCGGCCCCTGGCGCCTTCCCGTTCGTCGGCAGGTATATCGCTTTCTCCAATTACTCTAGAGCAGTGTTCCCCAATATTTTTCTTAACATACCCCACCTAAGTCTTTCTAATGTCCCCCCCCCCTATATACATATTTTTTATATTAAAAAATTGAATTATTTGCTAAAGAAGGCTTATTTCAACTTTCGTATAACTGTTTTTCTATAGTAATAAATCTGTGCATAAACAAAGCTAGAATTTATTTTAATCTGAAATCGCTACACGCACTTAGCGCATGTCACAGCAACACAGTACGTACTATTCCTTCACTAGACATAGTAAACAATACTCTCTGATTACATCGTAATTTGTGCCACACCAACCCCCTCCTCCCCCTCATATAAAACCAGCACAACCTCGGTTCTTTATTCTATTCCACGTAAGTGCGGCTTACTTTACACAGGTGAAACAAAAAGGATTGTCTCCACTGGGGTTAGCGAACACCACAAGAACGTACGACAGGGTGAAGTCACGAAATCCAAACTGGCTGAGCATTCGTGGAACAATAATCATAGGCTCAAATTTGATGATTTTTCGGTTATTTGCTCACAACCCCATGATTTAGAAAGAAATTTCTATGAAGCCAATTATATTGGACGCAAAAAAGCAGTTTCGCAACCTATCACAAATATCCCGGAAATTTCGCTCTCCTCTGTTTCCTAGTACATGACGTCACTGTTTGCACTTCCGCCACCCGTATAAATACTGGCTCCCTTTCCTCTACTCTTCCCTACCGGCCGATGACCTTGCTGCCGACGCTCTCGAAAGTATTCGACAACCTATTTTTGGTAAGACTCCAGGTTGAGCTCGATGATCTGAAACTAATTTCTTCCTTTTAGTTTGGTTTCAGGAAAGGCCACGGCGCGACGCAGCAGACCATGAGGGTCGTTGAGAGAGCCTCTCTTGCGTTGAACAAGGACAAGCACTGTGGTGTGGTGCTCCTTGATGTCGAGGAAGCCTTCGACTCCGTCTGGCAGTCGGGACTTTCGTTCAAGTAGACGCGGTCCGCCATGCCAAGTTGCTACGTGCGCATCGTTGGTCACTACCTGCAGATGCGAACCTTCTCAGTAAGTGTGGGCGAGGCTCTATCCTGGAGAAGGAACATCCTGGCCGGCAGCGTCCTCGGACCTGTCCTGTACAACGTCTTCACCGCAGACATCTCGCGAGGCAGGGAAACAGAGCTGACTTCGCGTAGTACGCTGAAGACACCGCGCTCATCACGTCATCGTGGGACGAACACGTCGTGGGAACCCGCCTGAACGCCGGGCTGGAGAAGATGCAACGCTGGAGGTTGAAGAACAACGCGTCGAAGAGCCAGGCGCTGCTGATCACCCGTCGAAGTTCGATCAAACCAGCCATACGATTCTTTGGAGAGGTTATCCCGTGGATCACGAAAGATAAGTATCTAGAGGTAACCTTAGATACAAGGCTAACGTGGAGGAACCACGTTTAAAGATATACAAAAGAAGGTAACAGATAGGTTAGGTACTCTATATCCAATTTTTAATTCCAGTTCTAAGCTGTCACCGAGAGTGAGGCTGTCAATCTACATCTCGCTCATCCGCCAGATCCTGGAATACGCCTCACCCGTATGGTCCGGAGCAGCGGAGATGCACATGGATGGAGAAGATCTTCGTCTGGAGAGGAAGTGCCTCCGACGAGCGCTACATCTCTCAACACGGACTCCAACGCCGTACTTTGGGACTTGGCAGGAATGGACAACCTGTGGGAGCGGATCCTAGAAAACGCCGTGAGGTTCTACCGCAGAGCCCACGATTCTGGCAATGAGCTGGTCTCATAGTTAGGTCGCTGCAACCCTGAAAGAAAGGTAAACAGGAACCGACCTATGTCGATCTTCCTGTAAAGTACATTAAAATTCCGCTCTGTTATGTTATAATATTAAATTATTAACTAAACTTAGAAGCCCTTTTACAGCTTGTGCGTTATTATGGTATATGCATTGTAGCAGTTACAAATATGTAATAAATAAATTTTTTATTATTCATTATTGGCGGCGTAACTCTGAGGCCATGGCATTGTGAGTAACTGTATTGTTTGGCGAGAATGCGGAGCCGATAATGCTCGCTACAAAGCGAATCAGAGTGTGTTTTTGGGAGGTTGATGAATGTGTTAAGATTTGCAGGAGCACAGTTGCCAGGGCAGAATATATTTGTTAGAGTGTGTCTTAGTAGTCGCCAGTTCTCAGTTTCTAGATCCAAGTTGCCAATTCGCAGTGATTGGCAGATATTCAGAAAGCACAATTTCTCAGCTCTAGTTGCGAGTCGCCAGTTCTAAACTACTAGTTGCGAATTGCCAGCTGCCAAGTCCCAGTGGTTTTCGGATATTGAGAGCACATAATCTAAGTCGCATTAATCAGATATTCAGAGAGAGCGGAGAGTGAACAGTAAAAAGCAATTGGTCAACGAGCGGTGTGTGTTCTACAAACATTTCTATATTCAGAAACAGAAATACATGGACAGTGTTCTAAAGTGTTTGCAAACAATAAGAAAATAGAATCAGTGCAAATGGCCTGTTAGTGAAAAGTGTTGTTAATAAAAAGAAAATTAATTAAAAATCAAATTAAGTGAGCGTAAGCCCAAAAGATCAGACAATGGTATGTAATTCAAACAAATTTAATCTTAAACGTTTTTTGTAAATATCACTTGTCGTCAGATTCTGATAACTTTAATAGAATTATATAATTTTCAGATTAGAAATAGTTGTTTTTAATGTAACTTAATTTTTTTTGTACTATCTTTATTAAAGGCCTGATAGACGGCCCTGAAATTGAGTCCTCACAAAAGCCGAGGCATAATATTAAATATTTTAAATTCAACGAAGACTAAATTTTGTTAAATAAATAATTTTGTTATCTCTTTAAAACATTTGTTTATTAAAATTCCTTCCTTGATTCATTCAATTAACTATTTTGATTAATACAGTATACAAATATTCGTATATTTATTTATTTACAATTTGTACGTTATTATGATATATTACTCAAATATTAATATATATTTATTTATTTACAAACACTTAACCCCTTAATCCACAGAAATTGTAAGTAGGGGAGAACGTCGGCCAGAAGAATAAGCGGTGGGAGAAGAAGCAACAGCAGCAGTAGTACTAGTGTGAAGAATGACAGTTTGAATGAATGTGTATGACTTCCATTTTCTAGAATATATATATAAATATTCATTTTTCTTCCGTATCTTAGTCTTTTCGCGAGAATTACGTGTCTATCCTAATAGAAGCGGCCACGCTGAACACAATGTCATTGTTCGTACATCGATAACTGCGGTCGTTTAGAAGATATAGCTGTTTTTCTGGTTTTTTAAAAAAAATTTTGCCCTTATTCTTCTAAATATTCGTTTTTCTTGTAAATCTTCGTTATTTCGCGAAAAGTATGTATCTGTCCTGATATAAGCGGTCACGCGGAACACAATGTTATGAATATTATGAATGAATGTGTAAACCAAACAATGACACTTTAGTAATGGCAAAACATTAGTATGTTACAGGTATATTATTCGTCATCGCGGAATAAATTCCACGAGGAAGGAACTCCGACCACTAGACTAGGAGGCGGGACCTCCAGTTAGATGTCACCGCTGCTGCTCTACTCTTCCATTCTGACTCTGGATACTGGGATAGCTGTCACTCTGGGAGCAGCCCGTTATTTAGTAGGTCCGCCCCTTAATGAGTGTTCGGACTCTCATGTCGCGCGTCTGAGTGTTGTTCTCTCCCCGCTGACGAACAGAGTTTTTTCTGTACTGTTCGAAACGTTGGAGTTTCTACATCTTTCTCGGAACTTCCTGACGATTTTTCACCTCTTTAACCTACCTTGTTTCTTGCACAGACTCTCTCTCTCTCTCTCTCTCTCTCTGTGTGTGTGTGTGTGTGCGTGTGTGTGTGTGTGTGTCTGTTTTTCTTCATTTCTTCGCTTGGAGTACATCCCTACAGCTTTTTTCTTATCTTCGAGATGATCTTTCACGTCAGCTCTTTAACCTGCCTCTTTCTTTCTGTTTTTCATGCTTTCTTTGCTTTTTTACTTTAATTTGCATCTTTTCACTTTTCTTGCTCACCTATCCTCTCCAAGACAATGGTATATCTGAATAATGTAAATAATAAAGAGAGATATGTTCTCCGGGGACAAATCCTCCTCAAACATCGCTCTTTCCGGGTGATTTGGGATTGAATTGAATGTGACTCTACAACATTTTATGACCAGCACAAGTTTAACAATGAACTACAGGAAGACATGAGAATACTCTGATAATAATTCAGTTAGCTTGACGTTGAGATCGTCCATTACCCGGGTTATCCAACGTTATCTGCTTTCAGAACTTCTAAACTTCGTCACGTCATCTCTTTAACCTAACTTGTTTCTTGCTCACTACCTCTTTCTTCCTATTTTTCTTGTTTTCTGTGTCTTCCTTCGCTTTTATTTTTTCTTTTCTTTGCCTTTTTATACTTTTCTGTCTTTTTCTTTCTCACCTTTCTACTCCCAGACAATGGAATATGTACCAAATAATAATGTTACCACACCACGGTCTACAAATTTCAAATCCAGATCAATAATTTTGGCAATGGCAGGGAGCCATATACAGCAAGCGATTCACTATTATACAACATTGTCTCTGGGTCTACGTCACCTGCTGGAAGCACAATCCATGTTACCGTACGAAAAAGTTTATAGCCAGCCTCAATTGACTCTATCTCATTGTAGCCCACATCAGTCCTAACTGTAGGGTAAAATCCTTAAATATTGTAATAACAAATATAAATTTAGTAATTGTAATACTAGAATGTAAATCAAAGCAAATAGTTTCTATTTTTAGTATTATTTCTTAATTTTATACGGTATTAATACAAGTATTTACATTTAAAATATACTTTCTTATATTTTTGTCACAATTATTTTTAACTTTAAAGTAAATATTTTGAATGGAACAGTATTTTGAAACAATAATCACGGTTCAATGAAATTGAAAAGCGATTTCACGTCCCTTCCATCGCAACGTCTGTGGAACCGTTCGAGAACTTTTGCGGAGGAGAATGCATTAACGTCTACAGCGTAACGAACGGTTTTGTGTGACCTGGCAGGCTTTTTCGGCTGACTCCGGGTATTTTTAAAATTACGTCATTGTTTGAAGCTAAACTGAAAATACCAACTTACATAAAATTAAAATTAGTTCCCGTTCAGTGGAAGAAGTGTTTTAGTGTCATGATTATCAAAGACACATTCAGGGAACTAGCTTTTATATGCCGCATTTGGGTGCCCTTAGATATTGTCAAAGGATTTATAACAATATATATAATAAAAAGGATGTATATTTGTATGTATGTATGTATTACGTTAATCTCTATATATATATTTAAACGCGTGAACAGATTGCAACAAGAATTGGCACACACATTCTTCAAACGACGAGAAATGGTACTGTGAGGCTGAGAAACATGTAGCATAAAGGTGTTAAGAATTATAATTTTAAAATATGATCACTTTGTGTTAAATTACTGCCCGTCAAGAAATCATGACGTCACAGCACACGCGAGAGAGAGAGAGAGAGAGAGAGAGAGAGAGAGAGAGAGAGAGAGAGAGAGAGAGAGAGAGAGAGAGAGAGAGAGACGTTACTATGAGACGATACTGCACAACTAAAAGTAAATAGTTCCTTTTTTTCGTAATGAAATGAAGCAAAATATATTTTTATAGAATAAAAAGCATAATTTTCTTCAGAAATGCTCCATCGAATGATAATAAAAAACATTACGAAGGATTATACGATCTGTGGAACTAATTTTCTTTTATATAACTTGACTTTTAAATGCCCATTTTGTATGTACTGGAGGAGACATATAATGATGGTAAAATCAATACCTAATATTTGTTAATCATTATAATGATATAGATTTGTAATGTGCTAAAGCAGACAAATTATTTCAAGTGAGATTCTTGAGAAATTTTCTTTATATGGGTATATCATTATAGTTTCACATATTTGATTGTAAATGTTTAAAAAGTAAGTACGCGTGCAACGCTGGCAACCAAGCGTATAATACAAAAGGAGACATGGCAGATTAATTATTACAGTATCTGATAGAGTGTGATTTATATCTCGCATGTTGGTATGAATATTTTTAGAGTTTTATCCGTATTATGATGTCTAATTTTTTAGGTAATTTATAATTCTAGACTTTTAAGGCGTTCTGCGTAAAGAATTGAAATTCTATTATAATTTCATTTTTCGAATTTAATTTTGTCGAACTCATAGTCGAGTGGGAACCTTGTGAACGGGAAACAACACTAAAGATTAGGAGGATACATGTATAAGTGCCGGAAAGTGCTGGAAGATATGATACATGAAAAGGGGGAAGAGACCACACAAAGCTATCCAAGACAATGTCAACAGAAACGCGACCTTCACAAACACGGTTAACAGCAGTAGTGCCAGTGACAGCAACCAGCCACGGATTTCCCCGGAACTTGTAACTTCATTCGCGTCTGATGAAACAGATTCATTAAAACTAGCGTCAATCACCCACAAAGTTTTGCATTTGCACAAATTCAAAAGTGTAAGCAAATATAGTTTTTTAAATTTTTCATAGTTGCGTCAAAAACAAAGGTCATTATTGCCTTTGTACTCTTTGGTGGGAATTTTTCGGTAAGAAAAGAGACGCACACAACATCTATGCCCTCGCCGGGGTTCGAACCCAGGACCTCTGGGAAGCGAGTCAGCGAAGCTGATCACTACACCACAGGAGGTCGACAATTGTAACATTTATGGCGGACGCAAATTAAATTATACGCAATACGTACAATTCCCTGAAAATAATTTATAAATATAAAAACATGGTTTGCCCCCCACATCAACGAACGTTTTCTTACGAGAATCGAGCTAATTTAAAAACGTAAATTAATGACAAGGTGACACTTTATTTACTGGCATTATTTTAACGAATACTTTTCTAGGTGACACCACCACGCGTACAGAAGACGCCAGATGCTATATTCAATAATTCGGACTCTAGGACCAGGCCGAATTTGGTACGTAGGCCCCTCATGAGTGTGTTTGAGTGTTATTCTCTTCTTGATGACGAACAGAGTTTTTCCGTAAAATTCAAAACGTTGGAGTAAATCTCTACATCTTTTTCTGAACTTCTAGACTTCGTCGAGTCATTTCTTTAACCTAACTTGTTTCTTGCACACTGCCCCTTTCTTTCTATTTTTCTTGTTTTCTTTGTTTTCCTTCGCTTTTCATTTCTTTTCACTTTTCTGTCATTTTCTTGAACACTTTTCTACTCCCAGAATAATCTAAATAATAATGTTACCGCACCATGGCCAACAAATTTCAAATCCAGATCAATAATTTTTGCACTGCTCCACAACAACAATCAGCAGTTTACCAAGAGATTATAAAATACTCTAGGTACAAAGTAACATTAAAATATTACCGGTACCGTAAATCAGTATAAATTACTTCAAATACTGTAAAAGAGGGACAAACATATTTCCTGAACTCTAAGAGAGACAAAATTAATTCCGTTACCTTAAGAGAGTCTAAAATATTCCAGGTACATTTGGAGAGTATAAAATACTCAAGTTACCCTAACAAATTAAAAATTAATCAAGAATCCTTACCATCGGCAATCTAAGAAAGTCGAAATAGCTCCCGGCACCTTAAGATAGTTGAAAGTAATCCTAGTGAATTAAAATAATAAAAAAAAAATACTGGGGCCATAAGTGAGTCAACAATACTCCTGATGCGTTAAAGGATTCAAAATACTTCCGGTACCTTAAGTGAGTGAAGAACAATTCTTGTATTTTAAGAGAGTTACTCCCGGCATCTTAAATAAGTGCTAGGCGTGTTTTACCCATCCAGTGTTTTTTCCTTGATCGTAAGTAACTTGTGTACAAAGTTTGATAAGTAGCTCCATTCGTTTAAAATTAGACGTTTAGCCTCGTCCACCCCCACTCCAAGGGGCTGAACTACAATTTAACCAGTTATTGCCTAGCATGAATTAAACTCGGTGACTTCCGTAAACCGTTAACCATTAGGATTATTTTTGCATTATTTATATGAAAAGCACATCGTATCCAACCCTACGGTTGCTATCCTTCATTATCATGAGTTGAAATTAGACATTGGCAGATTCGAGAATAACACTGTCAAACTCTGTGGCGTAGAATCGACCCTAATAATTGGCGATTTGAATGCTACCACTTCCACATTCACCCCTATAGGTGATGGGGTTGTTTTACCCACACAGTGTTTTTTCCTGGATCGTAAGTAACATGTGTACAAATTTTTTTTGTAGAATGTGCGTCGAACATTATTTTAATGATGTTTTCAAGATATTTTTGCGTAACGCTCCTCCGCCTCCATCTCTAAGAGTGCTACTCTCCCATGTCAAAAGGGGTTGAAATTATTCACAAACAACATCTGGAGAAACAGTAAAAATCTCATTGAGCCAAAGAAAAATATTGATTCCACTAAATGTCCGCCGTTTTCACGTGTTTAAAAATTTCAACGCCCACTCCCGGGGAAGTCGTGTCTTATGCGGACAGTGTTTCCCGGTCATGAGAAAGATTTTTACAAAATGTGTTAGAAATTTCTCCACGAGTTGAAATGTTTACAGAGAATATTCACAAACATATCAACATCGTTTTTTATTATTGAGACTAACTGGGTGCCCTGGTTTACCCAGATATTAATTCATATCAGTCCGTAAAAGGAATTTATTCTACAGAAATTTCTTGGTCAACACATGATTTAACTGGTATCGACACTGTCACTTTCTATGACCATTAACCCACTGATGAGCACACCCCGAACTTTGCCTATTTATGAACCAGAATGACTTAACTAATTCAAGTTTCTCCTGGTGCATTGAAATAAGTTCGGTACATAAGTAGCCTAAAAACTCTTGGTGCATTAATGCAGTTAAATATAATCCCGGTACCTTAAGGGAGTCAATAAATACTCCCTGTGTCTTAAGTGAGTCATGATACTTCCCGTTCCTTTAATGACTCATCTGAAGAGAGTAAAAAACCTGCCTCTTAAGGGAGAAAAAATACTCACGATACATTAATAAAAACAAGAATACTCTCGATACAATAAGACGATCCTAAATATTCCGAATCCATGAAGAGTTAGAAAAACCCTGATACCTTACGAATCTAAAATTACTCCCGTTTTCTTATGTAAGACAAAAAAGTATGTAGGAAGAACAGTCGAAAAATACTTCCCATGCGTTAACAATGTCAAGAATTCTCCCGAAATATTAAATGAGTCAAAATAATTGTCAGTACCTAAAGCGAATAAAAAATAATAACGATACCTTCGTAGTGTCAAAAATACACCTCTTAACTTACAGAAGTCAAAACTATTACTGGTCGACATTTTTCCATCCTCAAGCTTAAATAAAAACTTAACATGGTCTTACGGCCTGGTGCTAGGTTGAACGTTCCTTATTCTTGAATTAAGTATTTTTTATTTTCTAAGATACCGATAGCATTTCTGACTTATGTTACCGAGAGTATTGTATAACTCTATTAGGGAACGAGAGTGTTTTAGGAGATTTCAGTATACAGGGACTATTGTGGACTCTCTTGTGACTGTCTCAAGATGGCTTGACTCGATTAAGGTGCAGAGTGTCAACATACCGGTTACGATTAATTTAACATTCCCTGTGCATAGGTAGCTTAAATCACTTCTTCGCTTATAGATAAATCCAATTAAATATTTTTTTCTGGTTATAAAAATAAATACCCGGGCAACGTCAACACCCTATTAAATAAATATAGCCTAGAAGATTATGAACAAATTGTCAGCATATTGGGCCCCATTAAACATGGCGGAATTTAAAATTAAATATTACATTTAAGTTATGAAGATAGCCACCTATTTTCTTTCAACTTGACGCTAAATGTGTTATTAACAGGTCATTGTATAAAACAAATTAAAGAGACTAAATACACTAAGTTCTCTATAGAAAAATGTTATTTTTTTGTAATTTCGTTAATTCCCAAGAGTTCTGACTTTAAATTATTCGCTCTCTGTTATAAATTTACAAATCAAATATATTAAATGATATTAACTTAAAATTTTTTCTTCAGTTTTAGCACATTTTTAAATTCAAATCCATTAAATTAGAATGATTAAAAAATCTTCAGTATTCTTTTTACGATGCTATAATGTCCCTTGGAGTGAGTATAGCAATATATAGTTAGGCAAAAGTCGATTATGGTAGCTGAACGTGGCCCGTCGTCCCGTGAATTATGTCATGTCTCGCATTTAAGAGGCGTTTCTAAATAAAACGAAAGTAAGTCTCAAAGAAATTTGGTTAAAATGCGTACGGCTCAAATCAAATTATTTCAAAGGCGTATGTATCTCAAGGAAACAAAAATTATACTCTTCCTCTCCAGGGATCGAGAAACCTTTCGTATTCTTTTTTATCACTCTCTTCTGGAGTTTGGCCGGAAGTAATTGTACCTTTAATTCTGTCGAAATGTATATAGTTTAGTTCATTACGTGTAACAATTTTTAAAATCTGTGCAGTCATGTCCCACGTCACATGAGGGTGATCCACATGATGGAAACTGACCTTCAATAACAAAGGAAGGGATTTGAATGAGGGACCAAGGTAGTAATGGTTAACTACAGTCCCATGCTATGTTTTAAGGGGCTAAAACATCGTCAATGTTCTGAAATACAGAATAAAAATAATCCTTCTGATACATTTGTTTTGCAGTAAGATACCATCGACAGTATTTTCATTCTTACAATTTTAAATCGTGAATATTCGCTTCATAAGTTATAATTTCTCATTTGTCATATTGATTAAATTTTATACTTACACAAAATGTTAAAGTTACTTTTAATATTAAAATTTTACTTTCGAAGTCATTCCACTATTCTTATTGTACAACTGAAAAATAAGTCGAAAGTCAATCTCGTGAAATATTCTGATATTTTAATCAGAAAATAAGATTATAACTTAATTTGAAATTTTTATCTAAAATTAAAATACTTTGCATTATTTTTAGAGTAACAGGCTGCATGTTACATGTCCACGTGGTGACAACTCTTCTTTAATAGCATAGGAAGGGATTTGAAAAGGGGGATGCGGAAGGGTAGAGGAAGGTAGCCAAGGGTTAACTAGGGTCCCCGGGCTGTAGTTTAAGGATCCCACCTGGCATTCGCCTAAAAGTTATGCAGGATAAACCCTTGAAAACCTGCATCATGTAGGTACTTATCTCACGTCCTTCCAATAGCGGAAGAGTGATTTGCTGTGGGGAAGCTGCATTCCCTTCTCCGTGCCTCAACCAGTTTAGGATGCAGCTGACAGACTATTCCAATGGAATTAGCAGACAACTCTTTCCGTTTGCCGAAGGTCTGAGACCCCGGAACATACAACTCAAAACGGGTCGAGACCTTCGGCTTGTGGGAACCTTCGTTCTAAAGCAGAGAGAGAAGAAGGCATCCCCAAAGATAGTCCACTGCGTCTCTCATAAAAGGCTCTGCCTGCGAGAGCTAACAACAGCTCTCCCATGATTTCATTATGTCACGTTAATGAATGTCTTAAAATTAAGCGACGAAACACAAATCTGTGTATATATTGAAATTGTTTAAAAGTAGTGATTATATACTCTCATTGCCTTTGAAAATATACTTGTTGACCAGAAATATTCGTTGCCGCTTAAAACTTTGTATAATAAAGACGACCATAATATCCCTGAAAGTAAGAATAGAATTTCACCTTCTAATAAATACAATTTACTGTATATGTGTGTGTTTTATTTCCGCCTACAAATCTACATACGTGGAGAAAATTTCAGTAAATTTCGTACACGTGTTCCTTGCGAGCAGTAAACAAACGCTGTGGCGGTAAGAAACGCCTACCACCCCGAAGGCGCTGGTGAATGAGGGTCTAAATTTTCAAACATGCTCAAACGCCGATGTTTACGTCCGATAAATATTTTTACGAGTCAATTAGATTGATAGGGTTTCTGCTTTTTCTTGCGGTCTATAATATCAATCCCTTTCTGCATGGGTGTGGAACACCCTTAGAGGTAGGGGTGAAGAGGAGTTACAAAATAATAACGCAAAAACAACCGATATTGGGGTCAAATACGGAGTTATGGATGTCGCTGAGTTTAATTATGACATTAAACTTGCCGTTAAACCTCTAGGGACAGGGTGGACTAGGGTGAAAATTTTCAAACATTTTTAACGACCGATATATTCATCTAAATAAACTTTTTCGGGGTCATCACACAGTGTTTCTCTCGATATAATTTGTGTATAATTTCTACCCTTTTTTGTATTGGACGCGAGCACACTTAGGGATGGAGGTGGGCGGGCGTTACAAAAAAATAATGCAAAACAATTGAGATTGTAATAAATTCGGGGTTATGGATGTCGCTGATTTTAAATATGATAACCCAGACACCGCCGGAAACGCACATATTTCTATATAAAACTTGAGATATCAGTTAATCATGGTTGGTTTGGTTTAAATATCATGCTTTGTATAAAATTATTTATTTATAAGGAACAAAATCTTGAAGTGTTATTTAAATTATCAACTGCTAAGGTCATTAGTGACTTCCTACTATGTTTCTTTTCTTTGCAGGAGGTTTCTCAGTAAGGAACACACGCACATCTATAGCCGGGATTCGAACCCGGACCTCTTTGCTGTGAGTCGCTCACGGTGACAACTACACCGCTGGAGGTCAGCTTTGAAGTGTTTTTTTTTCATTTAATTTAAATATAATAAATTCATTAAATAATTATCATCCTACATTTTATATTAGCACCCATCCTACTGGTGTCCCATTTATAAAATATTACAATAAGTATAAAAGATTTACAATAAAGTTCAAAGTAATGTCATTCATAACAGTTGTTTTATTATCTAACTTGGTGCCCGACGTTGCCCTGGTTGTCAAAATTAAACTCAGCGACATCCATAACCCCGGATTTTACTTCAATCTCGGTTGTGTTGGCGTTATTTTTATGTAATGCCCCTCCGCCTCTATCCCTATGGGTGTTCTCCTCCAATACAGAAAAGGATATAAATTATACACAAAGAATATCGATATTATTATTCAGTGGAAATATCGGCCGTATTAGCATGTTTGAAAATTTCCAGGGTGCAATAGACGTGTCTTATCCCCACAGTGTTTGTTTCATGGTCGCAAGGAACGTGTGTACGAAATTTGTACATATTTAATCCACGGATTTAGATTTGCATGCGAAACATAAACACACAGTCTATTTTATTTATTGTTCGAATCATTTTCGGACAAAATTGTCAGTAACCATATGCATGGAGATTGGCTGTTGGGCCTAAAAACCTCTAGGGGTGTGCTCAGATTCTATGTAGATTCTTTTAAAGGGGAAGGAGTCACCGCGATCTCTTACAGTGAGTGCGGTAAAGCCTCACAGATGTGGTTGGGGAGGGGAGGGGGGTGAAATTAACCTTTAGACGCTATATTCTTAGACACTCAATGCATGGTAAATGGTGTTACAAGAAAATATAAAGAAACATATAGAAATATACTTTGTTAAAGTAAACTAACTAGAATAATATAACTAAATAACAGATAAAAGTGATAATATAAATTCCACACAATGCTTTTTAGTTCGTCACCTCGTTTATGGGGTTGGGTCGTTCTTACGACTTTTGCTTTTGTTAATCACCTGACAAAAGCAGCAAGAATTTCAGAAACGTTGTGTGGTATTAATATTATCACATCATTTCATCTGTTATTTGGCTATTTTTATCTAATAAGTATAAAACAACGAAATTATCCAATAATCAATTCTCTCCTCCTTGTGAAATACGCAATTCTGAGATGAAAGTATGTCATGAATTAAAATACGATGACATCATGTAGGGTAAATCGCTTTAATTTTACTGTGGAATTATATACAATGTTACAAAGAAAAAACTTTTAACGGATATTCCATCGTTTATGAAAGAATCAGAATTTCAGCTTCAATAGGTTATTAATAATTAATTGACCCTATTTTACTCCATATATTCGTTAGGAATAAATGACATGTAAGCTAAAACAGATTTGTTGAAATGAGTGAATTAAATTCAAATCGAACGATCAAGGAGGATCATGTCTGATAAGAGCAATATCTTTGATCGGAAAATTATCTTTGCGGACGACCAGGGATTTCTATAACTTCAAATTTTTTATATATAAAATTAAATAACATTAACAGCATGTAGTTTTTGAAACTGAATTGGAATAATAGTTTTAGTTGGTGCTAAGAGCACTGACTACGTGCGATACTTGAATGTATGCGACGAAAAAATCATATTGTGAAGTGGATGAAAGATTACCTCCGACGGCGGTGTTTTATTTATCTTTGGAGAGAGGACAAGAGAATCGTGCATTGCGGATTAGCCTAAGAGTAAAAATAATTATAAATGCATGAAACTTTTTCACGGAGGCAGCAGAAAATATCGAGGCGAGTATTTGGAAGTGGGAAATATTTAAAATGACATTATAGTTCAATACAAAAGCTTCAAAATTCATTGTCCCTGTTTCTATATTTCATACTCTATATTATTTTCTAATTGGTTCCAAACCAGAAGAATACATTACGGTAATTGAAACAAATAAAGGAGGGAAGGACCAAAGTTTATTTTTCTGAGGGGGTAAGTTGAGTAATTTCAGAGTACAGGAACCAAGTCCGCAACCCTACTCGGTTCAGGCCAGCCTAAGGAAGTGGATTCCAATGGGTTTCAACATCTCCGTAAGTCTGGAAAGAAAATTTGAGACTTTATGTACGGAAATTTCATTTCATTTCTACAGCTGATGTAGAATGTCACCAAAAGGAAGTAGGAAATTCGACCCCAAACGCGAAAGCTAACTCAATACGTTGTACCCAAATACAGAGATGAAGCCGATATTTATACATGGTTATGAGGACGTTTAAGCTAATGACGTCTAATACTTCGCAAGTCTTGAGACGCGGGCCTGCTGACGAGTTGAAGATTTGGCATATTTATGCTGGTTTGTTAAAAAGCAGAGCTAACCTGAATCAAAATGGATTATTTGAAGTTTCGCTTAAAATTATGTGAGTCATGACAGATCACATTAATGTTGAGCTAGTTTTGATTTTGTGATTTGACCCTGAACTAAAACTAGGTGAGTCATGACAGATCACATTAATGTTGAGCTAGTTTGGATTTTATGATTTGACCCTGAAGTAAAACTAGGTGAGTCATGACAGATCACATTAATGTTGAGCTAGTTTTGATTTTGTGATTTGACCCTGAACTAAAACTAGGTGAGTCGTGACAGATCACAATATTGTTGAGCTACGTTGGATTTTGTGATTTTACTCTGAATTAAAACTATGTGAGTCGTGACGGACCACATTATTGTTGAGCTAGTTTTGATTTTGTGATTTGACCCTGAAGTAAAACTAGGTGAGTCATGACAGATCACATTAATGTTGAGCTAGTTTGGATTTTGTGATTTGCCCCTGTAGTGAAACTATGTGAGTCATGACAGATCACATTAATGTTGAGCTGTTTTGGATTTTGAGATTTGACCCTGTAGTAATTTTTCAGTGATCATTAAATACTGAAAGATACAGTTTTCTTTATTTCGCCACTTGCATGTGGATGATTACGAAGGTTTCTGCTGTGGGAGGTTTCGTGTGGCTAACTTCAGTGCGGAATGTTTCGTGTGCGGTAACGACCCTTCTCATATATAGTCAGAAATTTTGCTGATTTTTTCATACACTTTAGGGAAACTAGAATATTTAACGGTTCTCCGGGAATCTGTGTTGTGTATAAACTTTTGTGCTCCTTCCTTTTGCGTTTGTTTGGGGTAGTAGTTCAGTTCTACGTCTGATGAAATGTGTGTAAAATCTTGTAACTTTTGTTCCGTGTTCCTCCTAACAGATATTGGTATAGCTACCATCCTGTTCATAAGAGCGACCAATTGATAGTTGAACAAGTTGATAAAAAAAAACGTAAGCTGTTTATCTCCTTGGACTTGTAACATTCATGATCTGAGTTCTGAGCTGTTAATTTTTCCAGGTAGGCCTATAATGTGAGGTGTGAAGCAACTAGCCTTGGTAAAGTGATTGGCAGAATGGACGGAGGGCGATCTCGAGTCTCAGATGCCAAAGTTTTGTGAGCCTCTTAAACAGTCAACATAAACACAGCGCAGCTTCGCGCAACTGCATCGTAAACACGGTGCGCTCCTCTCGTATCAAGTGGCGCTCTCCAGACTCCGGCCAGCGATCTGCAGCCGAGCAGAGGTGTTGGAGCCCTTCTCACCTCCACAAGTACCTGTGTTCAACTTAAAAAATACACACCAATGGAATTGTAATATATACACAAATACAGCTACAAGTTTGTCTTTTATTAGGAACGTGGTCACCAGATATAGTAGGCTACGGAACTCAAAATTCATATACTGAATTGAAAATATTGCATCATTTCATTAGTGGGTGGCAGATTTATTCTAAACTGGAATAATGTAACTACAAATAAAAAGACCAAATTCATACAGAAGAAACATATTAGCTGACCTTCTGCGGCGTAGTGGTCAGCGTCGCTCACTCACATGACAAAGGTCCCGGATTCGAATCCCGGCGAGGGCATGGATATTTATGTGTAACTGAGAAACTCCAACAAACTATGAGGGTTGTTCGATAAGTCTACTAAACGTTTATGAAAAAGGTGGAAATTTTTCACATTTGGGCCATTGTAGGCAAACAGGATATTCCTGTCAAAGATATTCCTAAAAGTTTTAAACATATTCCAGCCGGAGTTTAGTGTTGGAAGCCTTCTGTAGTGTTAGATGTGTCATCAATCGGAGACAATGGAAAAAACTAATTTCACGCTGCCATTAAACACTTTCATTTGGAGGGCTGGACAGCTGCACAAATCAAACCCGAATTGTATGAAGTTTTTACTGACTCGGCACCAGAATTGAAGAGCATTTACTTTAGATTAATTAGATTAAACGAGGTCGCAGATCCACAGAAGATGAAAGTCGCTCAGTCCGCCCAATTGAGGTCATCACTCAGGAAAACAACGAAAAAGTTTACAATATCGTAATGGAAATTCCCAGACTAAAAGTGTGTGAGGTAGCTGATGCCATAGACTTCTCAACTGAAAAACTGGCCATGAAAATCGACTGTAAACATTTGACAAAAACAAATTTGGAAAAACATTTCCAGTGACGGCCACTGTGTTTTTGGATTCTCAGGGTATAAAATTCATAAATTTCTTTTAAAAGGGCACAACCATAACTGGGCTCTATTATGCTGCTCTGTTGGATCGTTTGAAACGGGTGCTGATTGAGAAACGATTAAGATTGGTGCGCAAGAAAGTGCTGTTTTATCAGGACAATGCGCCAGCGCACACTTTGCAATATCAATGGCGAAAGTGTACGATTTGGGATTAGAATTGGTTTCGCATGCACCCTATTTAGCAGACCTAGCACCAACTGACTTCTCCTTGTTCCCAAACTTCAACAAAATTTCAACAAATGAAGAAGTGATCGGGGTATTTTGCAGAGTTTGACAAAATCATTGTTTTTGGTGATGGATTGAATAAATTAAAAACTCTCTGTGCTGGGCTAAGCCAAAGAAGGAGACTATGTTGAGAAATGTATTAGGATTTCTAAAATAATTTTTATTTTTGTTACTTTTTTACGAGACTTATCAAACAACTTTCGCAGTTCCCCGACGAGTCAAATCTATCAACTAAAAATAATTTTTTTAAAAAATATATCACAAAATTTGAATATTATGAACCAATTTTTGAGTCATTCGATCACGTTTCATTGCGACGTTATATGGTGACGCTTGAAAGCACTTGGTTTATCAAAGCCAGTGCAAAATTGTCACCCTTTTCTTTTGGAGTGACAGGATACATGAGACGGTCATGTCCTGCTTGCGGTCGCATCAAAATCAGGACTAAATGTGGTCAAATTTCGTACCAGGAAGTCTACTGCATGATACAGAGGATTAGGAAAGGTCGCATTCACGCATCATTATTTACCTAGTGGACGTCTGTCTATGAAACTTCGATTTACTTTATTTGATATTTAATTTTAAAATATTTAGTATGAATCAAATCTACGCAGCATTACAAGAAAAATGATAACAAATGTTTACTTAATTTGAGTGAAACTTATTACCTATGGGTATTATTTTATACTTCGCCAAAATTATCACCGCATCTTCTAGTTCTTTTGATGGCATGCTGATTACCATTTTGTAGCGGTTAAATCCTGTTGTATTGGCTGAAATTTTCGTTTTAGGAAGTTCAGAGAATTTTTTCATCCGTCTCGGATAGAGTTGTTACATGTTATACATAACAATTTATTTCCATAATGGCTGAGGAAAGTCATACAAAGTATGGAACAAACATCTATAAGTCTCCAACCGTTTGTGCAGCAGCGGTGACATCTAACTTGAGGTTCAGCCTCCTCTTCTAGTTGTCGGAGTTCCTTCCTTGTGAAATCTACTCCGCGATGACGAGATATTATGCCTATAACATACTAATATTCTGTCATTACTAAAATGCCATTATTTGGATAATACATTCATACATAACAATTGTAAATGCCTTTACGGCTACCTAATTCTTAGAGTCACACTCTCATTCATTCTCAATTTTTACCGCTGCTGTTGCTGCTTCTTCGTCTTCCGCTTCATCTTCCGGCAGTCGCTCTCTCCCTTCTTTCTAATTTTTCGGATTAAGGAGGGGTGGGGGTTTGATAAAAATAAATATTACCGTTTGCGTTGCAGTTCCGAATAAGCGGAGGAACTGTTTATCACGCTAACAAGCGCGTACGCAAGATTGAAACGCGCGCCATTTCGCATCTGTCCTGTGACGTCACGGCGACCAAAACCTCGCTCTCAGGCTTCAAGCATCCACTTCACATCCGGTGCACCACTTCCTTTCCCATCGCTCCTATTTCCCACCACGCCAAATCACCCTACCGAGAAATGAGAAGTTTCACTACGTCGTGACAATATTCCCCTAAGTGAGAAAAAATTTATGATTTTTACTAACATTTCTTTGCGAGGCTTACAAGGAATGTTCTTATTCAGGGAATATATGAACAAACCTGGTCTATTCAATCATGTAACTTGAAGAGGCAGTTACTAGTTCTCATGGGGACGATTTTAATACGAAGTACATTTTAATACGAATAGATTAAATGTTCAATTTTTAAAGTTATTTTGAGGTACAAATTTCAAATTTGATTTTCTGTAAGTCGAATTATAAACGGGATTCATATAAATTGTGGTGTAGAAATAACTACCAAAGTTGGCTATGATGCCTGCGAGGGCTATTCTCTTGTAGGAGAGACACGAAGGGGCTACCTTTGGGGATGCCTTTTCCTCTCCGTTTTTGAACTAAGGTTCCCACAAACCGAGGCACCTCGGCCTGTTTTGAGAGGTGTATGTTCCGGAGTCACAGACCTTGGGCACACGGTAAGAGTTGTTCGCTGTTCCCATTGGACCAGTCGGCCAGCTGCCTCCTAAACTGGTCGAGGTACGGAGAAGGTAATGCTGCGTCCCCACAGCAAAGTCTTCTCCCGCTATAGGAAGGGCGTGGGACAAGTACACAATGCCCGACCTACCTGATGCAGGTTTTTCTAGGGTTTTCCCTGCATAACTTTTAGGCGAATGCCGGGTAGGATACTTAAACTATAGGCCGAGGGCACTAGTTATCCTTGGCTACCTTCCTCTAGCCTTCCGCATCCCCCCTTTCAAATCCCTTCCTATGCTATGAAAGGGGAGTTTACACCATGTGGATTACCCACATGTAGCCTGTTACCCTTAAAAATACCTACCAAAAGTTAATTGCCAACTGTCTGCGAGGTCTGTTCTCTCGCAGGCAGGCAGAACCTTCTAGGAGAGACGGAGGGGCTACCTTTGGGAATACCTTTTCCTCTCTCCGTTTTTGACACCTCGGCCTGTTTTGACAGGTGTATCTTCCGGGATCACAGACACTGGGCATATGCTAAGAGTGGTCCGCTATTCCCATTGGAATAGTCGGCCAGCTGCCTCCTAAACTGGTCGAGGCACGGAGAAGGGAATTCTGCGTCCCCACAGCAAAATTCTCTCCCGCTATCGTGGGACAAGTACCCAATGCCCGACCTACCTGATGCAGGATATTCTAGGCTTTTCCCTGCATTACTTTTAGCCGATTGCCGGGTAGGATCCTTAAAATATAGCCCGGGGGCCCTAGTTAACCCTTGACTACCTTCCTCTACCCTACCGCATCCCCCTTTCATATCCCTTCCTATGCTATTAAAGGGGAGTTGCCCAACGTGGATTACCCTCATGTTGTCTGTTGCCCTAAAAAAATAAAAATAAATTTTTTTTTATTGTCCTTAAACAATATTTTGAAAATACTTACATCACTGCATTTTTTTACTTTCTAACGTTGCAGCAATTTCCGATTATGTTAATCCTGCACAACAACGAATTGTATGCATTGTGGGTGCGTTCAGTTTCTTCAGTTATTGCAGCATAAATTATTTAATATTACCTGCTTTATTGTGAGACTTCGTGTAAGCGATTTGAAACATTTTTTAAGTTTCAATTTTTTTGTAAGTCTATATGAGTATCTATTTGTAATATTGTTTTTTTAGGTTAATGTTTTATTGTTGTATGTGTAGCATCATGCTATATAATCGAATCATACTTCGACCTTGGAGAACTAACGGATTCAGCCCTCATATTAAAACCAATTAGTTTCAAAATATTGCAATAATTAATTGAAATAAGTAAATTGAGTCCTTTAATAAGTCAACGGTATCACTAGAATTCGATAGATAATTAGAGGTGGGCTAAAGAACCGAGAATCTATTCAAAGAGTCGATTCTTATAAAAGAACGGTTATCTAAAACGACTTAGTAGATAGTGTTACGACTCACAATTCGAGTCGTGAGCGAGTTGCATGAGTCGGCTCTTGAGCGAGTCTCTAGAGTTAAGCCGTTGAAGAACTCTTAAAGAGTGAGTTACAAGTTGAGTAATTGAGTCAAAGAAAGATTCTACTCTGGTTCTGAATCGAAAAAGTTTTGAGCGGCACTCTCCTAGTATTAATAAACAATAACACTCGTATCAAATTTTGAAGTGATAGGCTTAGATGCTTTAGTCTTAATTATTCCTAAAATAGTCAAGACCGAAACTTAATTTTGATTTATATTCTTACAACTTCTCTACATCCATAGTTAACATATTGTGTGTTTTTTCTCCTTTCGACGTAGATAGTTTTGTCCAAGCTCTTGAATAATTTTTTTATGTTCTCAAAACATTAACGCACTCACATATAAAATTAACAGCTTTAATTTACAAGATTATGTAAATTAATATGCAGATATATAGGTTGCAGTGTAGATAACATTACTTGTATTGAATGTTTGGTTTTCAATAAATCCCGGAAGGTCGGCTAGGACGAGGTCTTTGCCCTAACCCAGGGATGAACCGTTGTTCTCAATGACTGTGAAACCATATGGTCGTCAATCTATATTAAGAAGGAACTGCTGTTTTTTTCCAAATGAACAATTTACTTAGAGAGGGAAAAAATGAGTCAGCTCACATCCCAAATGCTTTATCTAAATAGCAACTTTGTAAAATAGTTGTACAAATATATTTATGTTATTTTACATAAATAAAATAATTTATAATTATTCCATTCTTGTTTCTTTGTTTTTGTCATCCCCCCCCCCTTCCATTATTTACTCAATTTATCTATGTTCAACCTTTGAGAATAGAATCGGATGTAATTCGGATAGCTGAAGAGTCGATGAAAAGAATCATCAAAAAGAATCGATCTTTCCATCGCTATGGACAATTAAAAGGGTTGGAGGGAATAGTTTACAAGTAATTCTATAGTATTCAAACTGCGGGCGCCGTATTTTGAGCGACCGTGCCGTGAGCGGACAACAGTCCCTACCTCAATCCTGACCGCTGAGGGAGCAGATATAAAGTTTTCCGAAGAGCCTACTTTATCAATCTTTAACAATTATTATAAATTATCATGTTTGTAAAATGTCGCTTTTTTGAAATAAGATCATTCAAATGACTTTGCAACACCCGAGGGGGTCTTAATTAATTAGGAATGAAACTTTAAAAATGTTTTTTCTATTATAATTTTTAAAAATTAAAATTAATAATAAATTTATACCTAAACAGGTTGATGTTTTCATTTATTTAGGTACGTTAAAAGATTTCTATCTTATTTGATCATTTCTAAGCATATTTATTAAACGAATCACTACCAATTGGATCAGATTCCTTATTATAGATGAAGATAGAAATTATAAATCCATGTAAGTTTCAGAAATATTATATATTACACTTATATTATATTCACTTAAGACTGATAAAGTTGCTCTTCGGAAAACTTTCTATGTGCTCGCTCAGCGGTCAGGATTGAGGAAGGGACTGATGTCCGCTCAAGGCACGGCCGCTCAAAATACGACACCAAACTGCAAACGGGAGATGTTACAGCAAATTGTCTTTTCAGTATTGACGTTCGAATAACGACGTGGGCGATAAATTTCAAGGTAGAGTACAATTTTCAAGTTTCGCAGAGAAGCATAATGAGACAAACTACAAGATGTCGCACAACGAGTGACAAGATAGACTGTCGTAGTGAAACGAATAATATGACGGTTGATATGAGAAGGGATGCTTACCTTGACCTGGGAAAGGCGCGGCATGAGTAGGCAGGAATTAATTTGGGTGATAGGAGAAAATAATTCCAATTAGAATATAATTTGAAACTGTTGCCGAATGATGCATTAGATGTCTCGCATACGTTGTTACACAGTACGTTGTATTGCAGGCAAAATATTTCCGCTCATTTTAGACACGTGAGAACCTTGTACGTCCTCATTTCCCTTTAAGAAACGTTCACGCTTTGAGTCTTTATCAAGTCCAAAGCAACGAATGGTCGGAATAAACAGCATAATCAGCGAAGAAACAAGGAAAGCTTCGTTTCTGTAGGTGAAGGCTTCTCGCCATTCTGACCCTCAAGATTGTCGGAAATATTTCTGCGGGAGGAAAAAAATCCCGTTTTGTGCGTGGTAGCCGCAGGGAGGCGGTTTGTCGGGATTACGACCTCGTTAGCTGAGGGATTGGCTCAATTAGCGCGCCGGATCGGCTAAGCGCGTTGCGGGATTCCGACACAGAATTAAACATTCTCCCTTCCGACTCCTTTCACGTACGCTGATGCGAGTAACCAAAATATTACGCAACGATTGCTATTCATTCACATCAGAACAAAGATTTAAACATTTCTTCAAACTCTACGCTTAAAAAATATGTACTAAAATTATTTTGCGTGAAAAATTCCGCCTCCGAAATACAGACTTACTCCCAAACTGCGGAAAAACAAAAAAAAATTAAATATCAAGTTATTTTCTCCCATTATTAATTTTAGGCCGTAATCAGAACAATGTAAAAAGCCTTCGGTTCACTATAAAAATCCCATTAGTATACCTGGTTGCTTCTCAACACAAGAAGGGGAGTCGTAACTGACCTTCGATTATAATTCAACGGATGTATTTTTGCGGTTTATTCGAACGGTTTTGACAAACAATTTTAGGAGAGGAATGCGTAACAGAGTGTAATGTTTCCAGCAGTGACAATGGCTGCTCTGCGCGTCTGTATGTTGCGGACATAATCCGGCCAAATTTTGTTTATGATTTCGCAAGAGAATTTTTACGTCCTCGAAAATAGTTAATTTATTAATAAATTTTTCCATTTTATTTACATATTAGGGCGTAATCTTTTTAGCGTAAATTATTTATTTTAAATAATCATCAAAATGGTTACTTATTTAACCGGTACTGCCTATGAATTGATCTTCTTATCTTTAATATTATTCAGGTGTTGGAGATCCTGATTTGAAGACATATAGACTCCGATAATCTGATATTACAGTAAGGAAACAAACGTTTTGACCAGCAAAGTGCGCAACTCTTAGAGATTCTTCCATATCTCAAACCAAAGACGTCAATCCGTAGACGAAACTAAAGGAACGGTAATACCTGGTAGTAGTTAACAAGCGTGGTCATGTTTTTTCATGATGCGAGTTCTGCTGCCGCACGTTTCACCAAACGTAGTAACTAACTGATCTGCTTTCCTTTAATATCATAATTTATTCTCTGTCTTTCTCTTAGAACCAGGTGTTACGTCTTCTACGCACCCAACACGTGAAAAGGCCTGTCGTAAGTCGTACGTCAAAATTCATTTGCTTATTGCAACTACTTACATTTTCGTGTCTAATCCGTTGTTTCACTGAAAATAACGAATTTTCGTGACTGATATAAACAACACTGCTTATTAGTTTCAACACGTTTTATTATTATCATCGAGTTTCTGAAATACCTATTAAAGCCAAATTTGTTGAGGGCGAATTATATTAAGTTACTAATTACGAAGCACGATTTATTTGAACGTAGAAAAAACATGAAATAGAGAAAATAAAAATAAAGATTTTGCTTCAAATCGTATTACATATTGACAGATATATATATTTAAATTTTTGTTTATTTTTGTGTGATATATTTTATGATAGTAAATTCTCGAATCATTAATTATTTACTAGTACATATTGAATATTTTTATTAGAACTTTAAGTATTAAATTAGTTAAAGAATTATTATTTTTGTTATTATTAATATTTTACAGGGAAATTTGTGTTCCCAAATTTATGTATTTTTATGTTAACTTCTAATTATTTATAATTGTAGCATCCAATTATTATATTATAATTTTAAGCAATGGCGTACGCTATTTCCTCGTATGAGGAATAATGGAATATAATAAATAAAATAAAAATAAATAAAATAAAATAAATAGGCATACGACGCAACTATAGTTATGAAGAAAATGAGTTTCTGATAATTGATCCAATTTAAACGTAATTCACGAATGAGTTAAGCTCAAAAAGATTTTCTAGAATAATAGAAGTTATTTCTGAGAAGAGTCGTAGAGATTACAGAATATCTGTTTTTGATTTGTGGCGTTTATAACGTCGTGGATCGGGTATGCGGACACGGACGGTAGAGTTAGGGACGGAAATGTCATCCCCCCTTCCCCGCAATCCCCTATTTGCACCGTCTCCGCGAAAATCGATATCCCGGTGGCCCGTGCTCGCTCATCGAGTTACTCCGTAACCAGCGCCAGAATGCGACTCTCACTCACAGCAAAGATTCACTGTTCTTACCTCACTGCTTTTTTATCTTTGCGATTGTCCTAGTCAGGTACTTTAATACAATTAGGACCCAATTTCCAGATCCTTGGTGACGTAAATAACATTATTTTCTTAATCACAACTCACTGATTGTGAACAGTCTTCAAATTTATTTTCAAAAGTAGTACTCGGCCGGTTTAATAGTATACATTATCGTAGTGTGAGTTGTAAGGAGAAATCCCGTCTTGAACTAGCCTACTTACTCCGCTAGGACGACGCGTAAATTGACTGATGCTGCGTTCACACACGGATGAGCAATGACTGAATGATACGGGCGTTCGTCACTTACAATAGGTACTTTAGAGTGCATGAGTTGGCAATAACTACACTCGCGAGGGCCCCGTCGCCCACAACAATGCCGATTACGACATCCGACCGACTGTAGTCGCCAACGTGCCAAGGCCGACTTGAAGGATAATCAGCAAACTACGTCCACACTATTTTTTTGAAGATATCAAACAAAAATACTGGCTGTATGGGATAAACATTAATCTATTTTTACGCTTATGGGATCTATCTGATTTTAGAAAAATTAGATAGGTTTGGTATTTGAGAAGAATATTTGCCTAATTTTTTTCGAATAATTATTGTGAAATGATAAAAACATACAATATCAAATATCAATGTGATTGAAACCCAAGTAATGTAACAAATAACTTCATACTTACGGAGAAGTAATTAAATATATTTATCGGCCAAAACATTTATTAATGAAAGTATTCGATAAATAGACGACAGGACTGTATTATCAATACTAACAACTAGTCGCCCACAATATGGAAACGCGCTCCGGAAAGTGTGAGAGCTTAGAAAATTCTTTGATGTGGACGTCACAGAACAGACCTATTTGAAAACCGACGTCGAACTTGGAAGAAGTAATAAAAGGTTGGCTTCACTGTAGCTGATATATATATATATATATATTTTACTCGTCATTCATAATTCAAACAATATACTTGTCCTTAATAATATGACTGTGAAAACTATAAGACCATACATGATAAGGCTGAATGTTTCTAATTATTCATACTGACATGACGGCGGCGGAGTGGGGGCGACCACAGAGTGGAGGGAGAGAAGGCACCTCGCGATTGGTCTGCGCTGGCCAATGGGCGCACACGCTGTATCGACCAATGAGTGAGGCGAACGCGGCGTGCAGCGCAATTAGGGGCCCGTGATGTCGTCGCAGCAATTAACTCAATTCAGAGCAAGGAAAATAACACGGCAGCCTAGCTGCCGCTGTGTGTTGCAGATTGTGCGGCAGAATTCAATTCCTGTTTGAGTCGGTGTGCGTGCAATTTCATTTCCACGCACAGCACACGCCAAGTCGGTTTGTTTTAAACCAGTTTTCCCTTCGGTCCCACTAATTACAGCTGGCGCGAGGAAGGAACGTTTCTCCCAGCCTTAGTTAATCAACTTCTACTTTATTATGCCAACACTATCCCTTCGATGTACTTTATACGGCAGATAATGTTTCACAAATGTAATTTATTAACATCAGGATAGAACTACCATGCTTAAAAGTTTCGATCCTAACAAACTGGCTTATTCGAAATTAATTCAGACTCGTAAATAGTTGATTACTTACATCAACAACAAATGCGTTATTATATAGAACTTTTGTATAAATATATTCTTAATAGTCTTCTCTTGTAGAGTTGAATGCCAAACATTCACGGTGGACCTCCAAGTGACAATTTTTTTTTCTGAGTTGATAATGTGATTGTCACCGTGGATGTGACATATATAGGAGCATTGTGAATTCATTATTGTCACATTTTTAATACTTTACGTGCATTAATCGTCATATTCGGGACGAATAAAAACTTAAGTCATAGACGTTGACGTGTCCTGTTCGGAACAATTTTACAATTGCTGTGTAACGTAATAATCTCCAAAATAAAGAGAAATGTCGTTCTTAGGACTTATTTTATCATAAATTTCCTTTTCCTACGCTCACTTTATTTTGGTGTTTCCATCATTTTATGGTGTATTTCTTTTATAAGAACAAAGGTACTCTGGACGTTAAGTTCCTATTACAGTATTGCAATTCTTTAACAGTAGATATATTGCGACGATTGAAAAAGTGATTCTTTGGTGCATACATATTGTTTTAGTAATCACCGTCCTTTTTATGATACATCTTAGGCTACGTTTCATTCTTTAGATCCATGGGCGAACAAATATTAGTACCATTCTTTTTATGACAATTATTTACTGAAACGTGGGAAAGAATATATCACTCAAAATATTTTGTCAAATCAGCATCTGAAAGTATTTCATATTCCTTATTCATAAGAATATCAAAGGGCACCAACGAAGAAATATTGGAACTTTTGGGGAATATTTTCGATACACCTGCAGCCTGTAATAAGCGATCTCGATCTCGTTTCTCGAAATTGTAACAACTGTCAGCATGTTTCGTTGAAAACGCATAGACTAGAACACTGAATCGATCGTTTAAAAATATCAAGTTGCAATACTCGTAAATTAAAGTTTATTCAAGGAAAGCACACAAATAATACCTAAAAGTCCATTTCTCAGAATAGTAAATACTAGCTGAACCGTTATGACCAAGATTTTGAAATTAATAAGCAAACAAAGCAAAAGTTATTAAAAAATACCTGCTGTATTTTGAAATTCGTGTATATTACTGGATTAAAAATACCTTTGAAGAATCTTATGATCAATTAATGACTTGTAAGGAAACATTGAATTACAATAGTGAAATACCCTCATACAGTTGTTTTCATGGTACGGAGTCATTTCTAATATTTGATGAAATTATGTGAAAAAGGTCGGAGGAACATGACAAACGTAGATGCAAAATATTAACATATATAGCTTGAAAACAAAATTGTAATAATATTTCAAAGAGAAAAAAAGTTTTTTTCCTATATTAATTTTTCAAAATTGTTTTATTATTAACATTATTTAAACAATTATTAAAACAAATGTTAGTCGAAAAGGCAGAAATTACACTAAATGAGCCAGTAGGCTGTATACGGTTTTCGTGAAATGCGTAAGGTATATTGACAATCGATTTTCGGAGCTCTTTAAAGATGAACACTGTTAATTCCCGTTCGTTTCCGCCGTTATCAGCACAATGTCGGCGTGACGGAGCCTTGACACGTTTGCGTCGCGTCACGGAAGAGAGAGAGTAAGTACCTAGTACGGACTTCCGGTTCACATGCCGTTACCTCCAGAACCGCTAGGCCCTCGCACTAAACACCTAAACAATTGCTCTGCTGTCAGTCCGAACCTGTATAAATATGAATGAACAACCAGGTAGTCAGAATTAACCACTTTCGTTGCTAATTACTTTTACGTATTTTATTAGGGCCAAATAAATTTATAAAAAAAACATCGGAGTACAAAATATACAAAATGCTTTTTATGTTTCTTAAGCATATAAACGTAGACGCTGGTATGCTACACATTGTGACGCTGAACTACGAACCGTGGAATTTGCTACGATAATTCTGCATCGTAATGTTACGAAGAACGTAGCAAGAAATTGAATACAGACAGGATATTCTTCGTGCTACAAACACTTCACATGTGAGATGTATTGATAATTATTAAATAAATTCTTTGAGATGCTCTAGTATATGTTGAAATTTCATCATCGAATCTACTGTAGTTTTTTTCCCTCTACGTCTACGAAAAAAACACATTTAAACATGGAATTATATACTTGGTAAATAAAAACAAAAAGACATTATGGAATACAATTTAAAAAATATTGCAGTCTTTCAATATTCTAAACAATTAAATAAATAATAATTAATTCAATTTAATGGTCTATGTGTCTGAGCTTCGATTGAAGCTTCTTCTGTTATTTCTGCAGTAAATAATAACGAATAAAGATTTACTGACCTCGTAACATTTTCGAAAATGCATTGTCATGTATCTCAAACAGTTCTCGTGGCACCACGAAAGACTCGGGATCTTTAAAAAGATGCCAATTTCTTGTCGTTTCTCAAATCTTGCTTTTTTCTCAGCCGTAATTTTCTGTACGAAATTCTACCTTTCTTACTGTTACATTTATTTATTATTTTTTCCTTCCATTATTTTGTTCCTTTCTTTCTTCTTCAGGGCTCCCTTTCTTATTGTTTCAGTCTTCGCAAGCTCTTTTTTGTTTTCTCTTTCTCCTTTCTTTCTTGAGGTGAATGTAGTATTGAAAGAAAGAAATTTGGATAAAAAAAATCCGTGTCAATTAAAATTATGAACGTCCACCAGCAATACAAGAACTGTTCCATGAGGCCGGATTCGTCTCAAGCGATTTACGATATGTATCTTGTACGATACGTGTATCGATAGATGCTTATCTCTCCCTTCAGTGGCGTACGATATTGCGAAGGGTGACGATGGCTAATTCAAAGAGCGAGAATATAGGCTTTGTGATTTATTTTATCCAAGTTGAATCACGTAAGTGCTTAAGCAATTATTCATTGAAGTCAACAGACCTCTTGTAATTACGGCTCAACTGTGTTTCATATTAATTTAATTCTATGGATGACCCACTGTATTCTCCTCTTTCTAATTCTTTTCAATGACATTTTAACGCTTCGGAAAAAACCTACTTATCTTACTATAAAAATTTGGTATATAATGTTTCTGAGATAAATATCTCACCGCTCTGATGTGAACCCGGTCTGAAACATTCCAATAAAATAAAAAAATCTTCATTTAATTTGTCCCATGGTGAGTTGATTCAATTTGTTAGTTAAAGATAGAAATCTTAGGTACAGAATAGAATTAAAAATAATGCGGATTGTTAATTAAGGAATATACATCAATGTATAAATCGTAGTATTTGCTCGATAATAAACTGGAATGGACAGGCATGTCATGACGCATCTGGCTGTTATGGACATGCAAGTTATATCAATAATCTACAAATTTTCAGGAGATAAACGGAAAATCCAAGTTATGGAAGTAACACAACGGATATTTGCGAAGACAAGGGGAAGGTGGCTTATGAGGCGACGGAGCGTACGCAGTCGTCCACAATGGAAGCAACTGCTTCTCGTAAATTGAGTGCTTGGGGGGGCCGTAGGAAGCAGGAATGTCCCTCTCGGTGGTCCGTCGATGGAATCGAAGTCGCGGTTCCCACGCAGCCAGGCGAGATAAGTCGCTTGTTCTGCCTGCCAGGGTTCCACCACTTGCGTGCGGTCCGCTGCTTCGGAGGTCTACATGCATTGTGCGCAACTTAATAACGGTCAATGGAGAAGCCTAGAAAGGAATTAATCGTCATCTACGTAGAAATCGAGCGTTCACAGACTTCGAGGAAATGCGCGGTCTATCTTCACTTACAACTCCTATCAAATGTAAAGAACGTGCCAAACGTCTGGAGCCGAGGAATCTGTAATAATAAGGTTTCATCAATTACAAGACAACAAGTAACAAATAGGATTAAAAGTAAAAATCACAAATTATAAGTATATAATATATTATATACTATATAAATTAATATGGTAAAACAGACGAAAAACACTGATATTTGTTTACACCACCGTGATGTAGCCACTTCCAATATCATTTCTTTACTTTGATCAACAATCACAACATAAACAATAACTTCATAAAATATACAAGACCACAGGTACCAGTACTCACTTCACCTCAGAGATACTCCTCCCTCTGTCAATATCTCTCCCTGCCCAAAGAACATAAATTACTCATAACTACTTCAGTCAGTCCACATTCTTTGTCCATATACACGGACTTCAAATCCACATTCTTCAGTCGAACTTCATTCATCCTCCCGTGCTGTCTCCCAATTATTATTATTCCTTGCAGATTCCTTTAACTTCCAGTCGCCCACCAAATGTATAAAAATCTTTCACGGTTTTCCACAAATGCAACTTTCCATTTCAATGGCTTGAATACTTTTTTTTATTATATTGATCAAGAGTATTCTGTAACGTACAATTCTTTAATATCAACACTATTGCTAAAAGACGATGGCAGTGACCGTCATCGAAACATCGCGAATACAATTGTTTACTCGGTTAGAAGCCCGAAAAGAATTTATTCACTCTCTACATCGAGAAAGACAACATTTTTTAAATATCGTTTATAATGTTGTCATTTGCATTACCAACAATATATTTCAAGTAATTTGTCACATTTACAGCATTATTTCATTAAAGTTTTCTGTAATAGCTTCATCAACATCACATCTGTAATGGTCATAAGTCAGTATTTAATTGTTTGTTGTCATTGTTATCATCGTAATGATCATAAGACACGATTTAAAATCTCCTTCCAAATATCTGAACTAGATTGCTTAATTTCAAGTCTCTAAACAGCATTTATTTGATCTCGTAAGTTAACTATTAATGTGTTAATTCAAAGTTAACATAATGAAAATCATTAATTATTAATTGTATTGATATAATCACTTTCATCATAATTGTTACCAAGACTGATTCTAGGTTTTAAATATTCCGACACATTTTTATATAAACTATCGTGTAGAATTAATGCATTTTTTAAATCCACACAGTATTTTTATCAATAATATAATTAAAATCATTAAGTTTAAATTCACTAGAGTTTCTATACATATTTTTAATATCAATGTCAAATAAATTTGTATTTTCTGAATATATATTTATACGTAAATGTTTATATATATATATATATATATATCTGTAGGAATTACATTAATATAGTTTACTTCCGGAAATAAATAGTCGAAACTAAGACATCAGTGAATGCAGAAAATTGATTATAAACTGTCTGAATTATATATACAGAAAATTATATTAAAAACTTACAAATATATAATGAATGTTAGGTCTAATTATCAAAAATACTCGTGTTGAAGATAGGATAACCTCACCTGACTTGAAACTAAACCGGTAAGAACAGTATGAATTGAAAAAGAATATGGAACGCTAATATTTGATTATATAGCATCATATTATGGGTTATAATAGATTAGAAAATTAATCACCAATTAAGCCACAGATCGAAGTTTATAGAAGAGAACGTTCAACTATTATGACGAATCATCAGAAAGCTTGAAATTAGATTCGAAAATGCTATTGTAACTAATCATTGATGAAGTCGTATTTTATATCATATACGATAGATTTATTGTCAGCCACGAAGAATTGCGACACTGAGAAACAAGAAACGAAAGCAGCCAAATATTGGCAAAATTCAAGACAAATGAGAAGATTCAGTATTGTATATAACAGAAATTTATAACGATTAAGGAACATATATTGTAAGTGTTGAACTCGTAAAGATGGTTTGATACGATTACTGTATCTTGTGGACTGGCGGAATATTTTGGAAGAATGGCGGTCATCAGCTATTTAGTGGTTGAAATAGTATAAGTGTTTACAAATCATCGTAGCCGATAAAAGGCTGAGAGATGAATTTCTGGGTAATAGTATACTCCTCGAAGTATGGAAACGATTCAGCAAAGCAGTAAGAAATACTAACGAACTTATGACAGCGAAGGGAACATGCAAGAATCACAAGTACGCTAGGTACAAGTCCATAAGTAGCACCACTGAACATTGAGTGTCTTAATTAATCGCATTCACACGCGTTGTAATCGAGGTAAGGTTCAAGAGCACCGAAAGGGACGCAGCAATAGAACTCAGAGAAGGTGTTTAAATGGTCTCTACACAAGGTAGCAAAAACAGTAGTAAAAAAATTATTCCCACCAACACTGGTGGAAATATTCCGTGATTGATTTATTCGATCCTGTTCAAAATCACGCCACTATTTGAATTAAATGAAAACTGTACTATTGTGAACTAAGTGTAAGTATACGTGAGAAGAACAAAGGCACGGACTGTTCTGTGAACTGGAACCCAGTACAAAACCGACAAGATGATGTCGATTTGATGCATTTATAACGTAGTAACAAGATGATCAATGTGGACAAGAAAGGAGGAAGAAGATTTGATATTAAACAAATATAGCAAGTATGGTGGATCGCTAATTCATGGAAAATGTATTGAAAAAGTTACATATTGAAATTTGTATTATGAGCGTATAGTAACAGAAAACACGAATATTATCGATGAATTAGTGCCCTTGTCTTCTGTGTCCCTTTTGGTGGGCTCCTTCAGTCATGTCTTAAAAGGTTCTATAAGATGATTCGGAAAGGTCTGCCATCGATCAGCATATGAGCTACTACGTAATTAATATGAATGCTCTGGAATTGTTACGGGCATCAAATGAATTGATCACTAAAGATGACGGAAATATTTCGGGGAAGAACTTCTGAACAGAACTTTTAAAAGCATACCCAGTCCAGAAGCGTCTCGTAGTGGGAAACAAATTAGGCTCGATTCCCCTTCCACTCATCCTTATTTGCAGTTTCCTTTGTTTCAACCGATCTTCCTAGTTCCACGGTCCCAACCCCATCAGCGGTCACTTACCTCCGTACGTCCAGAATGTGAGATTGTCCATGGACCATGTACAGCACTGAATAAGTAATTACTATTGTAACATGAATCTTCTTTTCGTATTGAAGTGTTAATTGAATGAGTCATTTCGAAAATGGATCATCTACAGCTGATCAACAGGAGAGGGGGAAAACGGATTCAACTTTTCCAGGTTAAAGCCTTGAATCTGAAATTTTTACTGAATAATGGCCAGTGATGTTTACCGAACAATTTAAGTGACTTACGTGTTGTTGGTTTTCCCAGAATATTAATTATAATTTATCACAGATGATCCTTTTTCGAAATGAACGAAGAAATAATTTGCAAACGAAATAGATATCGCTGGGAAAGATTATTAAGAAAGAACTATATACATGAAATAATATTGTCTAATTTTATTACTTGGAACTGACTAAAAAAAGAAGTAGACCCGAAAAATTTCATCCGTCAACATCTTCGACGTTCTTCACTAATTCAGCTGTAGTTGTCGGCCATTTTAATATAACACCATAAAAATGTCGATTGATATCAGGAATATACTGTACATCATCCATTTTCTGGTAGTTGATTGGTACTTTCCTGATGACGCAGGTTATGTTTCCGAATCTGGCATTTTCAGAATTTCTGTTCAAGTTTAAGTCTTGTTATAAAGGAAATATATACATGCGCCAATACTGACCTACGGTGCCTGTATTTGGCACGAAAGAGCCAGAAAGAGAAGCATTTCGAAAACTCAAGAAAGTTGAACGTCTGATGGCAATCCGCGCTACTCGAGCATTTCGCACTGTTTCCTGGGAAGCATCGATAGCATTGGCTCAATTGATCATCATCCGCTTGACAATCAATGAAAGCACTGCCGAATACAAACTAAGACATGGACTTTCGGTGAACTACGTTCAAATACAGCCTAGGAAAATAAAAAGAAGAGCAAAATATGCGGAACTTCAACATCCAGCTTGGAATGTTCCTTCATCAATCGAATGGAAGAAAGTGACGAGGAAAATTACCTCATCATATCTACTGATGGAAGCTCAAAACGAACACGGAACAGGGTGCGCGTTCACGGCTTCCTACAGGAAACAGGAAGTTTCTTTCGGCCCATCGCTGTACTGTTCCGCAATCCAAACAGGTAGGAAGAATCAAGGGCTTGGATTGGGCGAAGGAAAGGAGAGACGACGCCAAGATTGTACTTCTGGCAGCCGTAATAATGACGAACAATCCCAGAGCAACTAATGTCCTAGCGCAGCAAATCAAGCATTAATGCGTGAAATAAAAAATGGAGGCAGAAACATCAATATTGAATGGCCACCACATTTCTTACATTTATTTTGTATTATTTCTCCTTCCCCGTAGAATGTAGTACATGTTCTTTCGATGGTAAAAAAGCCCTTGTTGGGTTCTAATCCTACCGCTTCCCTGGCACGTGGTGCACTGAACTGGTTTAATTGCTCCTTCGCTACCTGTGCCTTGGCATGTGTCACATTTTACATTTGTCACAGAATGTATAGACGCTTGTATTCCTTTAAATGCTTCTTCGAAGGTAATTTTAAGATCATAACGTAGGTTTGCTCCAGACACTCCTGTTGTGCTCCTCTTTGCTCTTGATCTACTTGCACCACCACCGAATCCTCCAAGAAGAATATGTCGCTAAAATCTCCTGCAGAGTTAAAGCCTTGAAACCCACCAGAAGCACTTTCGTGGCCATAACGGTCATAGATTGCTCTTTTTTTTTTTAAAAAAAGTGTTGGCTCTATAGTTGAAAATTGCTTTGAGAACTCAGCGATTTGATCCTTTTTAGAAATGACTACCTGAAACGCAAGTCAGATAGTAGTAAAGGAATAGTGCAGGTTGATCCGTTCTCGCGCGGAATAGATGGAATGACATATTTAACATAGAATAACAAAAAAATGTTAATTTCAATAAAAATTCGAACATTTCGAAATGACTCATTTAATTATAAAAAGTTAATATCTTTACCGTTATCAGTGCATTTCATTGGTGTCGTCTCAATAACGGTTACTCCAGGTAGTGAGGGACCAGAGGATTAGGAAAGGTCTCATTATTTACGTTTAATTTTATTTTAAAATATGTAGTACACATCATTATTCTACACAGCATTAGAAGAAAAATTATAGTAAATAGTGTATAATTTACTGAAATTCAGCACAACATATCCACTGTGTTTGGTGCGGAGACGACGTTTTTGATGTATTACCTGTAAAAACTTTTAAATGCAAATATTCTATTGTTTAACAAACATTTACTGTATCTCGTAGTAAGTCTGGCATTTTTTTTATTTTATTTTATTTTTTATTTTTTTTGGGTGTAGATAGGCTATGTATAGGGTAATCCACATAGTGGCAACTCCCCTCTTATAGCATTGGAAAGGGATTTGAAAGGGGGGATGCGGTAGGGTGTAGGAAGGGTTACTAGGGCCCCCGGGCTATATTTTAAGGATTCTACCCGGCATTCGCCTAAAAGTAATGCAGGACAAACCCTATAAAAAACCTGCATCGGGTAGGTCGAGCATTTGGTACTTGTCCCACGCCCTTCCGATGACGGGAGAGGGGTTTGCTGTGGATCAATATATTTCTTATTTATTCTCAAGCATAATAGCCTGCGAGAGGATACTCTCGCAGGTAACCTGCGAGGGATTTTCTCTCGCAGGCAGAACCTTTTAGGAGAGATACGAAGGGGCTGCCTTTGGGTATGCCTTTTCCTCTCCGTTTTTGAACTAAGGTTCCCACAAGCCGAGGCAACTCGGCCTGTTTTGAGAGGTGTATGTTCCGGGGTCGCAGACCTTGGGCATACGTAAGAGTTGTTCGCTATTCCCATTGGAATAGTCGGCCAGCTGCCTCCGAAACTGGTCGAGGCACGGAGAAGGGAATGCTGCGTCCCCACAGCAAACTCCTCTCCCGCTATCGGAAGGGCGTGGGACTAGTACCCAATGCCCGACCTTCCCAATGCAGGTTTTTCTAGGGTTTTACCTGCATTTCTTCAGGCGAATGCCGGGTAGGATCCTTAAACCATAGCCCGGGGGCCCTAGTAACCCTTGGCCACCTTCCTCGACCCTTCCGCATCCCCCCTTTCTAATCCCTTCCTATGCTATTAAAGGGGAGTTGCCCAATGTGGATCACCCTCATGTAGCCTGTTGCCCTAAAAAAAATTATTCTCACTCCTTTTTATATTTAGTTCAATAATAATTTTCAGATTTCAAAATTTTAACGAAGTCGACTATTCTCACGTATGGTCTTCCAACCAGGTAATTCAATTTTATGGTTCCATCCCTGAACGCAATTATTTGTTCTGATAACTGTATAACAACTGTTCTACAAAGTAAGAGTATTTTTTCCGTCTAGGGCTTGTATACTTTACCTTCTTCCACATGTTTCAGGCTTTAGAAAAATCATACGGCCGTTCAGTCTAACTCCTTCGTTATCATCAAACAATTTTGTCATTCCAACGTCCTGAACATTTCTTTGCGTGAAATGAAAATAACACCCACTTAACTTAACCAAGGAAAATATCTCATTTAATGCAAAACCGGAGTTAACAGTCTCAGGATTCGATTCGGATACCTCCCGCAGTAGCAGGTGAAACAAAGGGTATTCTCTGCGTGACATTTCGACGAACTGTCACGTAGGATGCTTCAACTACAGCCCGGGAGCTGTAGTTCACCCTTACTACCAGGAGTGGCCAGACCATGGTCTATCTACACACAACTCGGGAACTGGTACAACGTTGGTTTTACATTTTGTGCTAACTAAATCTGCATGGACAGTATATTGTGGTAATCAAAATTTAATTAAATCAACAAAAAGAACGTTGTGGCGCCAAAATATGTAGTAATCAAAATAGATGATAAAAGTAATGCCAACACGCCAAAGTCAAATTATGTGGTAAACACTTTTTAATTAAATAAACAAGAAAATAATCGAAGTTAAACTCATTATTTAAAGATATACCAAAATTATTTATTTGATCTTCGTTGATATTACATTTTAAATTAATGCTTCAGCTTTTGTGAGAAATCTCCATTTCAGGGCCGCATATCGGACAGTAGGAAAAAAAGAATTTTAATTTACAATAAAAAAAACTATTACCAATCTGAAAAGTTATATAATTCTACTAAAGATTTAGAAATCTGGCGGTAAATATTTACTTATAAGGTTTACAGATGAAAATTTGCTTTAATTTCATACCATTTTGTTTGAGCTGCTCAGGTTTGTGCACACGTGATCGGTTTGAAATATTTTTTTTATCTAGAACACTATTTCACTGATTGTACTCTCTTATCACTTTTCAAACACTTTGGAATATTTTCGGTGTCTTTCTGCTTTGCTATATAATTGTTTGCAGATCACAAACCGCTCGCTGACTGAAATGATTTTACATTGAATATTTTCTGTCTCCCTTGTCAGAACCTCCAAACACGCTGATCTATCGGCGTGAATCGCATACACACACACTTGCTCTAAATATACGTGAGTAACTGGTATCCGGTTACGTTCCGCTCTCTCAACATCTGACAGCAACTGGGAACTACTAAAGTTCCGAACGTCTGTATGTGCCTTTTTTGACAATACCTCGCAGCAACCATCATCGGCCCTGCAATCTCGTCAAACAATACAGTTATTTACAATGCCATAGCCTCCGAGTTACGCCGCCAATAATTAAAGAAACAATTTATTTATTAATTACATATTTGTAATCTGTACAATATATTTGTGTAAATTGTTTGCTGCAGCTTTTAAAAGTCCAGTCCATGAAAATAGATTTTCGTTTAATAATTTTCCTTTGGTACGAGCGAAAATTAATAGCATATCTGGAATAAGAAGAAAACTGCTCCCGTCAGACATTTTCGTTAATTTCTCACTGACAACGACGTGATGTATTACGTCTGCGAACCATGAACTTTGTCTCTATGACTCGTTTCACTTTTACCCGACAATCGGCTAAACGACATCAGATTCACTATGAGACGTTTCACACTCGACCGTCGTCCAGGGGTCCAATTTATGGTTCGTTTCACATCTACCCGGCCCGATTCGTCTACTCTACGTGCTTCCTGCTTCATCATTTGCGTTCTTTAAGTAAAATATTTATGTACTTTTTTCCGTTATCATCAAGGAGAATTTACAACTACTTATAAATTTAATTCATAATCGACTCGTCTTGAGGGACAAAAGTAGAGAAATACTTAAATACAGATTACAGAATAGAAATTCTTGGGAAGAAGTTTGCAGAGAATTAAGAAATGGATATGAAAATATGGACGATAAAGAAAGAACGGAATATGGAGAGTACAATACAATACCTATATTGATTTTGTTAAAACTAATTTTAACAGCTTCGAAATTCTGGTAGTTCCAAAAAAATTATTTATTAAGCACACATTTGGCCAGGTTTGTTATCCAATATATTAAATTTAAGACAACTGCTATTTTACTGAGTCCGTGTGAGGTAAAAAGTAATCATCATCGCGTTTCTTACGTTATTTAATGAAATTCCTCCACTTCTAAACCCAGTTATAGACAAAGTATCCGTCCCTTTCAAGAACAAAATTATGTAAAACTTTACAAGCCTTTACAATGGCAATTCAAAATGTATAAACCAGGCTTCATCACTCATTCAAAAATATATGAACTTCCTTCAAGTATGGCTTCGGAAATGGAGAATAAAAATAAATGAAAAAAAGTCGTCTCATGTGACGTTTACAGTATGTAAAAAACACTGCCCACCGATCTTTATAAACAACACAGAGATACCTAAATCACCCTCTGTCAAATACTTGGGTTTACATCTCGACAGCAAACACAATTGGAAAATCCACATAACCAAGAAAAGAAAACAAATGGATATTAAACAAAAAGAAATGTACTGGTTACTAGGACGCAAGTCACACATCTCATTAGAAAATAAACTACTATTATATAAAACCATAATTATACCAATATGGACCTACGGGATAGAATTATGGGGATGTGCCAGTAAGTCAAATACTACAATAATACAAAGATGCCAGTCTAAAATATTAAGAGCCATCGTTAACGCCCCCTGGTACATAACAAATGAACAAATACACAATGACTTAAAAATACCAACTGCTATGGAAACTGCCCCTCAAAAGAGTGTTAGTCACCACGTAAAGCTCAAATCCATTATTACAACCACTACTAGAAAATGATAAAACAAGAAGACTGAAAAGAAAATGGGCAGCACTTCTCTAGACAAGATTTAGAAATTCTCTTCGCTGGAGGGGATCTCATCATGCCATAATGTATGATATGTAAATAACATGTCAAAGCTACCACATTAGCTTATAGATTAAAATGTATCTGATTGCTGATAAATGTAATATTAAAAAAAATGTAAGCTTATAGTTCCTCCATTCATAACACATTATACAAACTTTAGAACTCTCGAGAAGCGATAAGTAAAACTGATGCAATTGTCCACTAAACAGTTGGATCTTGATATTTATTTTTCTTAAAATTTAGAATCCATCTGAAAAGTCCGAAAGTAGGGATTAAATGAATAGTGGTGGTTGAATTGTATTGTATTTTTTTTACGTCTGACGTTTTGCAAATATGTTTTATTATAATAAATATATATCAGAAAAATATAACATACGTTTTTTCTTATTGTGATTTGCAGCATTTGTATAGGCGAATATATTCCCTGAATCATGTGTTGTGGCTTAGAATAGATTTTTCTATCGGTGTAAGACGATCGTCGAAATTTTCGATACCCCATACGAAAAAAATTAAAAAAGTTTTGTTTAAATTTTCTCAACTCCTCAAAGTGAACATAGAATTCCCCAAACATGTCTCTTTTCATAATCATTGGACAAACCCATTGCATCAATAATTTTTTTTCGTTTTTCAAAACATCTATGCCAGACAATGCAAGGGAATAACTTATCACGCCCCATATTCGTAGAATAACTGAAGACAACCAGCTGTATGTGAAGAGAGCGCAAGGAGCAGCGGCCGGCTAAAATGTAGTTTAAACTGGTTTCGGATAAGTGTGAAACGAACCCATGACGAGGGGTTCTAGTGATCAGTTCAGACCCTTGGTCACTAAATTATAGATAATTTGGGATAAATTTTCTTGTAATGCTGCGTATTATTGATATTACTACGTATTATAAATTAAAATTTCGTTAAAAATAAATCGATAGGTAAATAATGAGGCGTGAATACGTTATTTCCTAAGGTCCTCTGGTCCAGGTGTAAGGGATACTACCTGCTATTTTCATCACCTATGAGACAAATTGAACCGACCGCAAATGACACAAGCCATGCATTAGACCAAGGAGTGTTCAGACTTGCAGTATTCGCGATCGACCGCAGAAAGTATACAGCAAGCGATCAACAAAAATAAGTAAAGGCGGAGGGGGCGGGGGGGGGGGGGGGGTTAAATACTAAGCTCTATGGCAGGTGTGATGAGCGTGTCGCTGTTACGACCCTCGTATAGCAGAGAAAAATCTCAATTCTACTACTAGGGGAATAATACAATGCAACTAGAGATGGGCAGATCGATTCTCTTTGCTGAGTCGATTCACTCATTGCTAAGAGTCGATTCTTAAAAACGAATCCCATCCGATCCTATTTCAAGGTTTAACATTAATAACGTGAATAAGTAACAGGGCGGGGAGGGGGGTACAAATACACACTAAAATTAAGAAACAATAGATGGAATAATTATAAACTAATTTTTTTATTAAATATAATACAAATATATTTTAACAACTATTTACAAAGTTAATATTGCTATTTAGATAAAGCATTTGGGAAGAAAGCCAACTCCTTTTTTCCGTCATGATCTGCCTCTCTACCTAAATTCTCCAGTTGTACATTCGAGAAGAAACAGCAGTTTTTTTAAATATAGATTGGCGACTTCACAAGATTAGTCCCTGGATTAGGGCATTGAACTCGTCCTAGCCGACCTTCCGGGATTTATTGGAAACCAAACATTCAATACAAGTAATGTGTGGAATAAAATGCAATGTTATCTACACTGCAATCTATATATTGTAATAATCAACTACGAGGCGTTAATTTAAATTAATGAATTTGATTCTCGTTGTAACTATTTATGTAATAATTAACTGGTAGGCGTTAATTAAATAAAAGAATTAATTATTCACAAACAAAAGATTTATTTTGTGGCGAATAATTTAAAACAATTACAAATTTAAAATGTTAGATCTCAGGGTCTTCACTGGGTTTGATAATGGACAATTATGTTTAAAAATCTTATTAACAAACAAATCACATTTAAAAGAAAAGAAATTTACTTTACAATTAAACTAGAACGAAATTAAGAAGTAAAGAGATTAGAACGAAATAACAATTTAAACGGAGAACGAAATCTGTCTTCAATCTTTCAATTACGTTACATAATTAATTATTTTGTATTTTGTTACTCACATTCGTCCAGCATACCTTTTGTTTTCGAAATACACTATTGCGGGATTTTACACTGATTCTAAGACTCACAGATTTTACACTTATTCTAGCCAAAATTTATAGGATGTCAGGAACTCGGATGATCCTCCCTTTTTGTTGTCAGCTATCTGTTGACTGCTAGCCTTAGGTGAATTCCGCTTGCCTTCAGTGAATTCCGTGGTTTGTAGATTTGCCAGTCTTTACTGCATTGGACTCAAACTGAAATTTTACTATTTCCGGCCGACTATGGACACAAAACTGCTTTTACTTAGCAAGTTTCGACGTTATGCTTTCGTGAATGTTTTACTTTGTCCTCAGAAATGTCAAGGCACCAAACAACTCTGTTAAATTCTGATCGCCAACTCTGTTGAATTCTCCTCACCAACTAACAGTTATACATCGACGATGTCTTTCCGCGTCTTGCGTTTTAGCGCGCATACGCCATTTTCGGACCTTCCGACAAAGGAACAGAGCTGGGCTACATTGTCGCTATGTTCTGGAAACCTCGCCGCTACAAAGTATTTCTCAAACATTTTAAATTTTTATGTTCAAACAATTAATGTCCTAATTAATTGGCATTACAATATATGTATATATATATATATATATATGTGTATATATATATATATATATATATATATATGCATATTCATTGTACATAATCTTGTAAATTAAAGCTGTTAATGTTTATATGTGAGTGCGTTAGTGATTTGAGAACACAAAAAATCTATTCAAGATGTTGAACAAAACTATCTACATCGAAAGGACAAAAAACGCTGGGAATAATGTGTTAAGTATGTTAACTGAGATAAAAAATTGAAATTAAGTTTCTGTCTTGATTATTTGAGTAATGCCATTTTACTGTTTATTAATGCTTGGAGAGTGTCGCTCATAAATTTTTGACTCAAAACCAGAGTCGAATCTTTCTTCAAGTCAATGACTCGAGTTGTAACTCACTCTCCAAGAGTTCTTCAACGACTCAACTCTAGAGACTCGCTCACGAGCCTACAACTCAAGAGCTGACTCCTGCAACTCGCTCACGACTCGGAACTCTTAAGTCGTTTTAGAGAGCAGATCTTTTATAAGAGTCGATTCTCGGTTCATTTGACCAACTCTAAATGTAATTAAATTAAATTTTTATAGTACAATCAGTTTATCCGTACATAATAATTAAAATTATATCTATATTTGTCACTAACACACAATTAAACTTTCGATGTCGATGTACGTCATCCGTGAACTTTTCATAGGATGGCACGTCATTACTGATAAGTATTTCAGGTGTTCGTCAGCCGACTACAATAGTTTGATTTAATAATTTTAATTTCAGAAAACACAGATTCGCATTGACAGTTGATCCAAATATTCCGGTGTTTCGAAGGTCAATTTATTTTCTTCAGATATAAAAGACCAAAATTTGGCATCACTTCCTCTGGCTTTGAGATGTATATCAGAAATGATCTGCAATATCTCATATTCGACAGAAGACAGGTCTAGATGGAAGTGTTTGATATTTCAGTACAAAATTTTTCTTCATCTACACAAAAGGTCGGATAACTAAGAAAAATTACAATATTCTTCAATTTGCTTCAATCGTAGAAATGTCTTTGAAATTAAATCAGAATATTTCTTACCTCAGTCACGTAATTACATTAATTTAACTCACGATATGACGCTTACTGTTTAAAATTGTTTTTGTATTAAGTTTATTAATTAGCAGCTGCAATTTAATTTTAAAAGCGCTAATCTAGTCGGTAATGTCTTATTATTTCCCTTGGAGCTTCAAGCCAATGGAATTTGAATGACAGGTCGCATCTGTTAAGTAAGAGCCATTTCTCGTTTTAAAGTATCTCGACATTTTTTAATTTCTTCGGAGAATGTGGACATATATCCACCATCGACCGTTCGTGCACCCATGAATTAGGGGTTATACGGAACCGACGTAATTTAAATTCACTATTATCATCAAATTCCAAATACAAATTAAATTTGTGTCTGTGAGGCTCACTTTTTTGTTTCACGTGAAACCAGTCGGGTTGAAATCCGTCATCTTCTTACCTTTGTTATATTAGAGGCATGGAAGGTTCGTTACGAGGCCTACAAAAAAGCGCAATCCGCTACCTGAAATCTATAATAATAATAATGTTTATTTTTCCAAGAATTGTTTTTATACAATATTAGAAATGGTCATTCTTAAAAAATATAATTTGCATCCCTACGTAATTTACATACAATAACACATAATTTTTAATTCTATTTAAGTAATTAAATCTTTCGTACTATACATAAGTTTTTCAGATAGATATTGTTTTATTTGAGTTTTAAATTGTTCACCCTGTAATTGTTTTATATGATGCGGCAGTCTGTTAAATAATATAATTCCATTGAGGAGTGGGTCCTTCCCCGTTTTCTGTAAATTCGTTTATAAAATAATTATTCCCTCTAGTTTTTCTAAGGTTCATTAAACATTGACCCGGGAGAGATTTTTACCATAGTTATAGACAGTTAATAAATTGTTTTCTCTAATCTACAAGATTATTTTCGTTTCATTCCAAAAACATACCTAATTGCCTTTTTTTTGTGCAATTCGTAGTCTATCCATATATACATAGCTGCAGCACAACCCCATATTTCAATACCGTAGCTTATATGTGGTTAATATACCTATCTAATACTCTAGGTAGTCTTTTTAAGGCATATACATTGCTGTTTACTTTTTTGCGTATATTTCCAATGTGTTCAGCACAGGATAATTTAAAGTCAAGTTAAATAATTATGAATTTTGCTGAATTAACAAGCTGGACGTCGGAATGATTTATATTTTTTCCCTCCCTTTGAATGGTTTAAGAATGACTAAATAATATAATATTTGTCTTAGAGGCATTGACTTTAATTTTGTTCATTGTCAAGTAGTCAGTTATTGGGTCCATACTATTTTGCGTAGTTGATCCTCATTGTGATGCCAGGTAAGGATAGTTGTATCATCAGCATACGATACAATTTTACTTCCATAGAGAGTAGGCATATCATTTATATACAATAAGAATAACAAAAGCCCCAATGCGTAACCCCATGTATAATTATTCCTTTTTCAGATCTACTTACTTTCGTAACCCCACCTACTTGTGTTCGAATTTTTGAGTACTGATTCCCATTTCAAAAATAGGATTTGAAAATATTTAGGGCTAAGGCTCTTATACCATAGGCTTAACTAAATGGCGGACGTTCCAAAACCTTGTTTTTCTCACTACCATTCGATTTTTTTTAAAAAAATGGCGAAAGATCCACAACGTGATTCTGAATAATTAGCGAAGGACTGTTTTTTTTCTTTTTAAGCCTAATAAAATCTGAGGCTATCTTAAAAAAAAATCATGATTTGAAAAAGTTAAAACTGTAAATACAATCATTCTAATTTCCTTTTATTTTACGACCAGTGTTATTAGCAGGCAGACAAAATCTTACTTGACGAGATATCTATACAATATAGTAAGAAAAAGTATTAAATCAAACTATCCTCCTCTGTAATTCTCGTAGCTATAATATATCTTCCTTCTCTGTCAATTGAAGACGTTCCTTCAATGAAATGATTTCAACTTATGGTGGACCCATACAATTTGTGATCTTAAGTCTGACACATCTTTAACATTTGTGATTCTGGAACGACGTTAATGACAAAAATTCAATTATTCCATTGGGTTATAATAGAGAACCAAACATCATTTTAAAACAGGATTATATACTGACTGACCATCCCATAATAGCCCAGCAGTTCTGGTATTCTTTCCCGTACTTTCCGGAATATTTGGATCAACTGTCAATGCGAATCTGTGTTTTCTGAAATTAAAATTATTAAATCAAACTATTGCAGTCGGCTGACGAACACCTGAAATACTTATCAGTAATGACGTGCCATCCTATGAAAAGTTCACGGACGACGTACATCGACATCGAAAGTTTAATTGTGTGTTAGTGACAAATATAGATATAATTTTAATTATTATGTACGGATAAACTGATTGTACTATAAAAATTTAATTTAATTACATTTAGAGTTGGTCAAATGAACCGAGAATCGACTCTTATAAAAGATCTGCTCTCTAAAACGATTTAAGAGTTCCGAGTCGTGAGCGAGTTGCAGGAGTCAGCTCTTGAGCGAGTCTCTAGAGTTGAGTCGTTGAAGAACTCTTGGAGAGTGAGTTACAACCATCCCATAATAGCCCAGCAGTTCTGGTATTCTTTCCCGTACTTGTATATGTTGTGACTAAGTTTTCTAAATTCTAAAGGCCTTGGGGAAAGTTTCTGTGGTCTAAAAAACACTTCTTTTCTGTGTTTTTCTTTTTTTTTGGGAGGGGGGGGGGGTGCTGAAACATTCTACAATATTCAGCAATAAACTGTTGAACACGAAATACTTTGCCGAATGGTATACTTGATTACGGAATTTTGTTGAATGAAGCAATAGAAAGCTTTGTAGAATATTTCACGTCCTTTTTCGCAAATAATGCAGTTTGTCGTATTTCTACAGCTGATATCTCTGTAATGGTGGAGCGTACACAAATTGGTCAAAGAGAAGAAGTTTCCAATGCATTATCTGGCGTAAAAGTCAATTGAGAACTGCCAAAATACACCCATTTTGGTAGCTGGTTGCCGCGTTGAGGATTGGAGCGATAATTATATAATATAGTTAGTAGTTATTTCTTTTACACCTTTACTTTGAGCTATTTTAGTAAGTCTCCATCTGAAAGTTGCTTAATGATACATCTTTAATTATTTAAAAACAAAATAACTACTTTTCTTTGCATATTTTGTCAAATTCTGGGGACAATTAAACAGGCAACGACAAACTTTTTGCTGCTCAGAAACGTGCTGTCCGTGTTGTCAGATCACATCACGAAAGTCGTGTGAAAAATGAGTACTTTCGCTCAATCATGGCAATACATTTACTCATTACTGTGATTTGATATTTATGACAACACAAGAAACAAAACATTGGATTCAAAAATTGCAAATCATTATCAATTGGGCAAAATGGAATTTCTATCTTTATGAAACTGTCTCAAAGAATTATTAATCTAATTGCCAAAGTCAATTCCAAGCTGAGATAACTTGATATCTGCGAAGATAATCCTAATCAGTAAAAGAATTGATAGAATTACGAATCTAAGACGCAGAAATAAGTTTCAATGTGAATAGTCAGCGTGAGCTACTCAACTAAGCTTATGTTATAGCAGACCATTAGTTTAAAATATAATGATTGATAATAAATGGCTTGTACAATTAATAAGTTAAATTTTATCATAATAAATTATAATTGAATGTAACGTCTATACGCCTGAATAGTTACCAATAAGGGACGAAACGTCGTGTTTCAAATGGAATAATTAAATATTTTCTGACTAATAGGTTGGTATTTTTGTTATTTAATTTAAATATGAAGTCTATTGTAATAATTATAAACATAAATACATGATTGTATCCACAGGATCTACGGAATTATAAGAGTAGGGGGTGTACATGCTTACTGGAGAGTTGACATTCAATTCAATTTTACAAATAATATTCCACATGTAACTCAGGTATTTTCTTTTTATATCGAGGATCGAATGAAATTGGGAAAATTTCAATAAACCACAAAAGTTGTACGAACACATTTAATAACAAAACTCTTTACATTAATATAAGTTTCTCAACTTAAAATTAAAACATTTAATATACTACCAACCTACAGACACTTTAAAACCGAAATGACTAAAAACACTTCGATATAGTTGGTACTCAAATTAATTTTATTGAAAATCATCTATATAGATATATAAAACCACTGTTCATTTTTTTGTGTTGTACTTTTTTCTGACGTGTCTGCATCATCGTCACTGTCAGCGTCTACCGAGTGTACCTGGATCCTCGTCCGCCATTTCCTGAATTAGGCTGAAAAAATTATACAGTTTAACCAAATTGATAAAAGTACAACAGTAATTGTAAATTGTATTGTTTTTTCAATATAATAAGTTAATTTTTTATATATTAATACTAGCGTCAGAAGGCCGAAAGCTTCCATATGAAATAAATTATTTTTGGATTTATTTTATTTAATTGTTCCAAAAATAAATTTTTAATAGTTATATTTATATGACTTCAATATAATTATAAATGTATGAATACAATCAAATAAGTCATAAATAATTAATTAACAAAGTAACAAATTCTCGATCCTCTTTAAGACGACAATGAATTTAACGGAAAATTTAGGCGTGATATTGGAGTTTGTTAAAGTATGATTTATTAATATCCCTGCTAGTTTCACGCTAAGACAACCATAGGGAGACACTGACATCGAAATTTTAAAAACTGTTCTCCAAAACGAGTTTTAAGCCTTCAATATCACTTATCTCTATTTCAGTATAACGTTCAACTACTTCCAAGTTTTATTTCAATTTACAGCTAAGTGAATCTGTGAATTTGTTGTAATATTTCAGTCATAATATTAATAATCGGACTATACATATTTTAATGATAATAGTTTAACATTATACCTAACCTTTGGAAATTATAAATATATACCTTAAACAAATATTTTATATAATTTTATTTAATTGTAGAAAATGGTTTATTTGTATTGTTAACTAGATTATAAGGGTTTTTGAAATAGATTTTTCCCTTCTTCTCATATAAATCCTTTAATTTAGTTTTCAATGACAATAATTTTAAGTAGTATTAAAAATTATCTTCTCATTAAAATTTAAGAGTAATTCCAAGCAACCAGATTTTAAAGAATCATTAATTTGTTGACACTATTTTGATAGACAAGACCTAACCAATAAGTTTGTTTCATAACAAGCTTAATAGTTTGTAGACAAATGTTTTAATTGTATTACTAATTTTAATACCGCTGAAGAAAAACTTTATTAAATTTATTTTCAAATTGACTAAGATACAAATGAAAAATGTACGCCTGTTTTTTAAAAAAGAAACGATGATACAAATACCACACGACGTTTCTGTAAACCTGGTTCCTTTCTTCAGCTGTAAGAAAACTAAAAACACAACAACCTAGAGCGACACAAGAGCCTTGAGCAACACAACTGCACAATACAGTAGCAAACTGAAAAGCTAATAAATAATGTAGTTCGTTCTTTTTCATCACAAGTACTGCAGCTTTTGGTATTTATACTATCACTTATTTTGCCTGTATGTGGCTAGTTTTCTTATTACGAAGGAGATTAAGTAAAAGATAGGTGCGTTTATTTTCAGTGCAGTTACAAATAAAGTATTTTTTAATATCCGCGTTAATAGATTTAAGGAGCAGGTTTTTAAATGATGGAATTCAGTTAAGAAGAGACTATAAATATGTGTCAACTTATCGTTAAATAACTTGTCCATAATGGTATTTTCAGCATATTTTTAGAATTACGATGAAACCAATTAACCAGTTGCAAAATCTATTAATTAAAATAAAATATAAAGTTAATAACCGAAATAAGAATAATTTAGTTTATAAAATTTATTTTTCAAACTTCAATATATCATGGGATATGCCACGACGGATATTAAAACAATAAAAAATAATCATAAACTTAGTTTAAAACCTAAATCTCCTTTAACGAAATAACTACAAAATTAAGATTAGTAGAGCCGGAGTAATCCATACAAATATTAAGAGATAACACTTTAAACCGCAGGAATGAAGGTTCTCGAATCGGTATAATGTTGACGAAGATATACATAGAACAGTATAAAACAAAATAATGGCATATTGTCGGTAAATAATTTTATATTTTGGCGATACTCTAAATTTGCTTAAATTAAGATACTTCAGAGTTCTCGGTAGTTTGAAAATAATCCCAAAATTGTAACATCCATCGACTTCGGGCGATATACAAATCAATTTAATCGTTTTTCGTGATCGTAAACAGCTAGCAGCTCGTTGGTTTTAACCAAACGACACGATATGTGATTCATCTTCTTGAAGATTAACCAAAATAAGCAAAATTTTAGAATAATTAAATGTTACAACGATTACTGTAACACATGTTACCGAGAAATCACAGGTATGAACAAAAATAATTGACCCTCGTTCTCATATTTTTAAGAATTGTAAGTGAAATATAATTATATATATATACAATGTTACCTTAGGAAGGGAAGAATATCTAAATATAGTGTCTTAACCAACCCATTTTTATAATTTATATAACCTTACTGTAATGTCCACCCTTGTATCAATTTGTACACAATATTTTGGCTTACACTCGCCGTTACAGGTTGAAAATGATTACGTAGGCTAATGAAAAGATTTCAATTAAATTTTCTATATATTTATTAACTTAAGGCGGGAAATTAAGGTTATTTAAATAAAACCAAATCTTGTCTTCGTTTATTTCGTGCATTTTAATAAATAAAAACACTCCGTTTTTATTTTAAGAAGCTTTCGACCGTAAGCTATATAATCATTTACAAAACCTTACTTACACGTAGGGTTTTGAAATGTTGTTGAAATAAAAACGAAGTGTTTTTTGATTAAAAGACACGGAATAAACGACAATATTTGGTTTTATTTAATTCTCGATGAATCCGCGATATTACACAGTCTAATTATGTCAAATGAAAAGCAAATACTTTAGGTCGTTTATTTTCATCACCAGTAAAGCAAATCATATTTCGTAATAGACGCAATAAATCTATAAGTGTCAATGTTTGTAAAAGTCATGACAACAGGAAAAAGTTATTTAATTGCCATGCTAGGAGGTGAATTGAAATTTGTCAGCAACACTTACCGGCCTGGAGTTGTAACTGGACTGATCGTTTCTGCCTGCGCCGGTCCTGCAACAACATTAAAATAGTATAATCACAAAATACAGTAGCACTTCCACTGGGCCACGAGTAACGTATCAGAGAAGCACTCACCCTCTCCTGTCCGAATAGTATCCTCTGCTACTCGATGACGAGTACCCTGTGCTGTTGTATCCAGAGTTCCCCCTGTTAGAGTAACCAGAGTTACCTCTGCTTGAATAACCGGAGTTTCCTCCGCTCGAGTATCCAGAGTTGCCTCTGCCGGAGTATCCGGAGTTTCCCCTGCTGGAGTATCCGGAGTTTCCCCTGCTGGAGTATCCGGAGTTACCTCTGCTGGAGTAGCCAGAGTTTCCAGAAGAGTAGCCCCTGGAGTAACCACTACTCCCTGAGTGTCCTCCTCGACCAGAATCTCTGCTGCTGGTCGAGTGGCTCGAGTACGTACGGTAGTTGACGCCCGTCTGTCCTGTAAATAACGAAAATTACGATGATTAGTGTTGAGCGTAGCGGCTGCGATAGTATCGTGCATAGGCAGGATTCCCGCATTGTTATCACTCCTCGTTACTTTCTAATGAGATGCAGTAGCGGCGTCGGCGGTCGTTATTTCTGAGCGTCGCAATATCTGCTGACGTCAGTGGTTCCAACTAAGGAAAGCGGACAATCTTACAAACCAGTTGATGGTCCGCAGCCTATATAGGAACACTAGCAGTTGTATTCAAATAGAAAAATTGAAAATCTCTGCCCAGGGTTACACGATATTATAATACTTTTCTAACCGCCGAACTTTTTCTAAATAAAAGTAAAAAACAGAACATTGTAATAATTTCTTAAGCGACAGTAACGTACAATTACAATGTTTGTTTTTCACAAACACATCTTGGTACAGCTTACTAGGACTTCGTTTGTCCCATTCCTTTGCCTATTCTTACTCCATTTAAGTCAATCTACGATCTTTCAACATGAATAACTAATAATACCATAATATATTTTCACTGTAATTAGTGAGTTGCGATTTGAAGGAAATTTGAACGAGATCGAGCACATCTATATCCATGGGACGCGAGCGAGAAAACGCAACTCGTGAAAAACAGAGTAGCATTTTGGCCGAGTGGCACGATACAGTAGCTTCCTTCAAACACCCGTTCCCTCCGTCTTCCAGTATTTACATTTTTCACCCGGCAAGTTCCATATAGGCAGTAGTTCGCATTTGAAAGCAGCGCTCCTCGCTTCACGCATCGCGAGAAATTTGGCTAATTAGCTTTGCCGTTTACATCGGCAGTCTGTGTTAATTAGCTGCGCAGCAAAGGCAAGTGTTTTTTTCGCTTTTCAGCAGTGGCAGCAGAGCCGCGGCGCCCTCCAAAGCCGACCGGCACACAGTGGCTCATTAGCGGCAACCTGACACTGAGCCCTTAATTACACACAATTAGCGCCCCGTATCGGGTCACTTCACCCTCGCTCTATCTCTTCCCCGCCCCTATCACCCGTCCACGCGTAAAAGAATAGCCACGCGAAAACCATCGCGGCCGAAGTGTCACGTCTTGCTTTCTCCATTTCCTCTTACACACATTCAAAACTTCAATACACTCTACTTGCATTATCAAGTACCAAGTCCTTGCGTTAGAAACACGCCATTGCTACACCTACAATAGCTATTAATATTTACAGGATACGAAAAGAATGTTTGGACGATATCCTCCGAAACTTCTTGCGCACGAACGATTGTTCGGCAACGATAAGGACGGGAACTTGCTCACCCGTATCGACAATATCTCCAGATGCAATTAATTTAATCCTGTTTTGCGGCAGCTGCACGAACACTGCACATACTGTAGTGAACAGGTATCGTCTATACAAACAATTTGGATAATTCAATATATTGGCATTTTAAATTGAACTTATTTAATAATTTCGTAACCTTTTGGACTATTTGATTGGGCAACATTTATAAGCCGTGAAATGTAATAAATTACGTGATTGGCAAATGGGGTAGAAGATTCTGAGGAGAACTTCATTCTGAATGGTGACGTCACGTTTGGGCGGATAATCGCCAATGAACTCTGAACCGCCGCATGCTTTGAGTAATTGTTTCAATTATCCAGTTATTTGGTGACAAGTACAATATTCTAAAGGTATTTTCGATATTCGTACTTCGAAAATCCTGGAAACAGCGACTACGATAGATGGACTTGGCCGTGGTTCGCACTGGGCATTCAATACTCTTCGCTGCCGTGAAACCATAGCAACTTCGCTGGACTTTCGGGGGCAAAATCTTCGCAGAATCCAGGGACCATGTTCGCTATTCACGAAGACAATATGAACAAAGCGTAAGATATAAAATTTCCATTTTCAGAAGTTTTAATGATCTGTAAAGTACGTTCAAAATTCTCCGTTATACACAGGGTCTGTTCGTTTGTTGACATCAGCAAATCTCAAACCCGCGTACCGGTATGAAACAAATGTACCATAAACTTAGTTTAAAATAGGTAAATTTAGGATCATTTTTGTGAAAATTGATGTGTTTAAATTACATGAAATGTTTAGCAGTAAAACTTTGCTTGATATAAAAATTGTTTCCAATATCCAATGCTCATATATTTTATGCTGTTTAATTGTCTTAATAAATTTTGTGTGTTAACCGTATTAGAGTCTTGAGTGCGCATTTAAAACCTTTAACAATTTTCTCCCGTTTTCAAGTACACACAGCTGATTGAATTTTCTCAATATATAATATTTTAAAATGATTGTATTACAGTACAAAAGATTAATCTGCGTCTTTTGTTAGGAGCGAAAGAGCAGGTTAACACTGATATTGGTTGCTGACTTAATGAAATCTGGTAGCGGAAAGTCCATTACATATGTATGTATTTACTTTTTTAATCAACAAATGCATGAAATTAGAATTTAATTACAGAGTAAATTAACATAATTATTATAAAATATAAGCCACGTATAGGAAAATTATTACAACTATAAATACATGTACACATTATGTGAATTAAAGGTTAATTTTGAAAAAGTTACAGAAGGAATTAATATTGTGTCTTTGCCGGTGTAATTGTTCGATAAACAGTTCTCGGTTTTCACACGGGTGTAGCATATTTAAACGCGACGTTTCGCCTAGAAGATGACGACAGAGATTTTAGTCGTCGAAACGTCGCGTTTAAATATGCTACACCCGTGTGAAAACCGAGAACTGTTTATCGAATATTGTGCTGGTCTGAAAAGAAGAAAAGTGGAAAGGTAACTGAAAATAGAGGTTACCTAACTATTTAACTACCTAAGGAGACAAGGAATGTTTCCATTTTTCTTTTTAGTTTATAACTATATATAATATAGGTAACATTGTAATTAAAATAGATAGTATAGTACAAAACTTTAATACATTTTAAAGTGGTTAGATGTAATGAAGCCTATGCAAAGTTCAATAGATAGAGGAAATATTTATGATGCGATGAAAGAGCCCGAGTTATAAAAGCACCGTCGACACAGACCAAATGTTTTCATTATAAGGGGCATACCAGACATTGTTCGTTCTGCAGCGGATATGTCGAAATACTCGGCGTAGTAACGAAAGGAAAAATGCTTTAAAAACTAGAGGCGACGAACTTGAGAAAAATTAAGAACCGGAGGCATATATTAACACCATAGCTGAAGAAATTCCAAGGGTGGAATGGATAACAAAATAAATATTAGATACAAAAGTATTTGAACAATTCTGTAAAATGTAATCGTTTTCTAAATATTTCAGAAATTTTGAAGATATAATATGATATATAATGCGATCTGAAAAAGAAAAGTCTAAGTTGTTAACGTTAAGTTGTGAACGGTGTAAATCTAGCTAATATTAGAGAAGAGAATAGGTAGCAATGACGGGACACTGACAACAGCAAGGAATAAGTAACAAAACTGTTACGGTAATAAATAACAAACAAAGAATAGTATATACGGACGTGAATATCTAAGTTTCAACCAGTGAAAAATTTAAACGCGTGCCTTTACTCTTAACAGAATAGCTGAATAATTAAAGTTTAAAAACGAAACGACAAAAAATTAAAACGTGACGTTTTACGTGTTTGGAAACCACGTAGTCACAAACGCGCGCGCAAAAAAAATTGAATTTCACGATCAAATTACGATAGAGGTTTTTCGAAAACTGTAACAATGAAAGTAAAAATTAATTGTCTGACACACTGGCGACGAACGTCGCTATTTCGGGCTCGGCGCGGGTAGCAGGCATAGATTTGACCTGGAGGCTTTTTGCGCCAACGACAAGACAGACGGCGTTGCCTAGCAACGACCTCTCCACGTAGCTATGGCAACGCCACGGGCAGAGCGTGGACAGCACTTTGTTAAAGTTTCCATCACCTGGACACACAGAGGGAGGGGCGAATCCCTCAAATTCCTGGCTGCTGATGTGTTAGAAAAGGCTACCACGCGACGTCTTAGGTGCCGAGCTTTCCAACTGTGACTAGGCGGACACCAACACTCTCGGGACTCGTACTGCACAACTAAAAATATTTATTAACGAACAATTCTGGCTATTTCTGTGTTTGTTAAACGACGGTTTGATAAATGATATTGCTCAAAAGTTTGCGATGACCGTGAATATTGAATACTTGGCAGCTTGAGAATAATTTCGTGTTGTGTCTTCGCAGATACCTTTATTAAAATTATTTATGATATATGGACGCAAATATTGAACAATAAGTGCAGAAACAAAAATAGGATTATATTTATTCGAAAACAGAAAAATAAAAGAAATTCAACTGAAACTATTAAAATTGTAGTTCGATGAATTTATTGACAAATAATGCTTTTAGAATGTCGACAAGCTTTACGTTTTATCTTAGCAGAAGGATATTCCTTCTTCACTTAACGAATCAATAATTAATCATTATTACCGACAAATAATTTCTATACAATAACAAGAAAAATAGCAAAATACAGACAAAAGAAGCCATGATATAAGTGCCACACAATGATACAAATACCTCAGTTTCTGGAAACCTTTTCCTTTCTTCAGGTGCTAAGGAAACTAAAAAACGCAAGAGCCTAGAGCGACACAAATGCACAATTCAGTTAACAAAACTCAAAAGCAAGTTCTTGCGACCATTTTAGTTGGTTTCCAATAGCCACTAATGTCGGTCGCACCATAGAAATCTGTGTATTAGTTCTACGCTGCGTCCAGATAAAGGTTATTTCAGTTATGTTACAGGTTGAATGACAGGTTGGATATATTCCTAAAGCCTTCACTGCACGACACAATACGATGCAATGCCATAAATCATGACAGTAGAAAATCCGATACCGGATGGGAGAAAAACAATACGGATAAGAACTAGACTACAAATACATACAATTGATCTGAATTATTATGGAGGGAGAGAATTAAGCATTGAGGTTAACACGAGGATCGAAGAGAAGCCAAAGTTGTTGCTACCATTTTGGTTTGTTTCGAATGGCCACTAATGTCGCTCCATAGGAATTGAATATTTCCCAACTTGCGTGGAATTGCAAAAATATGATTTTCCCAACTTGCGTGGAATTGCGAAAATATGATTTTCCCAACTTGCGTGGAATTGCGAAAATATGATTTTCCCAATTCGCTCCGATTTCAAAAAATGCTCAAAATATATTGTTTACGTTTCAAGAGTCCGCCGTCACGCTTTTTTTTCTTTAAAAATTCAGGGTTTGGGATTCGTAATGAAAATGAGTTAGTTTAATGAATAACGATGGTAACTACAATGCGATGTAGACAACCTTTTGTGTATCGGAAGTGACGTCACAGCATAACAAATCAATGGCCGAGAGCCAATCAGAAGCCTCCACGTCAAATTATTATTTTGTATCATTATATTTTCATTTTTTTTATGGAATGAAAGGAGCGTGAGAATCATGTTGCATAAAGCAGCTAATACTATTGACGAAATTACATCTAACTGTTTTTAACAATATCTGAAATTTGTCATCTTAAATGGAATGATAAGTTTATGTTAAACCTGCGAAGCATTAGTGTGAGATTTGAGTTTATCTAAAAATCTACGGAATACTGTGTAGATGCCCCTGAACTTGATGTTTAAGGAAATTTTCTCCGTAATAAAAAACACGAATTAATTTAGATAATTATAAATTATACTAACGCTTAACGAAAAATGAAAGTTTATAATATGTTCCTGTTAACTACTGAGTTATGTATGTTCTAATCGAGACTTTTGCAGGTGTAACTGCCGTTGTGTGGTATTCTGATCAGTGCTCGGACATTGTGACGTCATTGCGTTGCTTCTCTTACGTTCCGCTATTTATTGAGACGCAAACTTACCCTGCCGAGGCATAAGTTTCAAATCAATAATTAATTTCTAACTAATTCAGTGATAAGAGCAAGGGTGTAGTAGTGTGGAAGTCCGTATATCCTGTAGAACGAATAAGTCAGTCTCATTCCTGCCTTAGCACAGGTTCTTATTTTTTTTTCAAGAGATTACAGCACTTATTTGTGCATTATAATAATAAGAAACGTGGCAACAGTATTGCTCAAAGCTTTTCAATTTTAAATTCTAAACGCAAAATTTAATCCTCTTGATCTTATGAAATATTTATTGCGTATTTCAATAAATTTACTCTGACGTCGCTTCTTATGACATCGTGCATTTATTTGATTTTTTTGTAAATTAAGTAGAAAATTTTAATATAATTGTCAAAGTGGCTACGACCGAAAACGGAACAATCAGCACTATATACGTCACGATGAGGTGTTATTGGACCACTTCAGCCAAGAACTAAATAACAAAACGTTCAGTATTCTGCCAATAAGAAGGTTGTCTCCGTTTCCATGGCGAAAGTTGTTGAAATTAAATTCGAGCAGTTTCCGCATGTACCATATGCGACGTTTCTCTGCTTCGTAACTGTAGGATATGGATCGCCAAAAATGTGCACACCGAATTACATCATTGCCAAAACGAAGACGAATTGTGACGGCCTTCCGTAAACTAACTTTACGTAAGTCACGAAAAGGTTGGGAAAACGCTGGTCGAAGCGTATCGAGCTGCAAATAGATTTTCCGTGAGTGCGAATGTTTTCGCGGAGGCAGTAGCAGTGGGCCGATGTTTTCCGCGCCCCGCTAGGACACTCAATGTGTGAGGACTACGAGAGCGCTCCTCCGCCGAGGGTTACTTAAAACATTTAGGACTCTCCTGGCACGAGAACTCTTACCTCCGCCGCTGACCGCGCCACACACACACACACAAACAGGCCCTCAATCCGCTCCGCTCACTCTCCACGCTACATTAGCTACACAATCCCAACTGCTTAATTGCTCACGCAACTATGATCGGAGGAAAATTCACACTCGCGACGTGACACGGCCCTTCAGGAGGAAGTATAATCCTTATTAGCAGGGGACACTTGCTTTCCTTTTAATCAAATTTAGGCTATTTTTACAAAAGACTTCCGCAGGAAACTATATTTACGCTTACACGAAAAATAAATATACTTGGCATTATTGTTTCATAAAAACATTGTCAAGTGTCAGTTCTCGTATTTTTAGACGAATACCTTCATGAAAGATTATAAAATTAGTTGTCAGCCTTATAATAAAGTTTTGAACATTTTCACTGCCCATAATTATACAAGAATAACTAATTTAAAGTAAATAGCGAATATCACACATAAGACACTATGATTCGCAAAGTCCAATTTCGCCTCGCTTGTTATTCATTAATCACGGTTAGTTTCGTATCTCTCCCACATTATTGAACGAATTTCTCAATCATTCTCTCATTTCTTGTACGTATTTGTTAAAAATCCGTTGAATGTGTGGTTGATTGGCGGTCGACAAGATTTGCCTCCATGTTTGACGCTGCCATGCCAAGATGGCGGTTATATTTTAATTTTCGATATTGCCAAGGACCGCAATAATATAACATGGCACAGGTCAATAGAACTCGGAGGGAGCACATTTGGAAAAAAATCAGCGATATTGAAATCGAAATTCGTGTTAGACCGGAAGTTGTAGGGTAGACATTAGAGGAATGTGCAAATATTGGATGACAAAAGCCAAGAGGCCGACTAACTGTTTTAGGTGCGATAGACGAATGTAGACAAAGTGTAAATCAGGAAGGTACATCCTCGAATGTTGCTTGACATGCCTGACATTAATTAAAACAACCTTAAACTGCAAAGTTTTTTTTTTCGAAAAATAAAACGACGCTCATTTCCTTGTATACTGTTAATTTTACCACACATGCTGTATGCAGCATAATATATATTGAGATGCTAATTAAATGGCAATATTACTTATTTTCATACAGTAATAATAAAAACTAAAAATTCTGTATCGATAACAAATTATGGCACCAAAATAGTGTAAGACATATTTTTTACGTCGGTCAGGAATAACTGATCTGTTACTATGATATAGACACCGGTCCAAATTAATTACTAAATTTAAGAGGATTAACTTACGCAATTTAAATATGTTTAATCTTCGATCTATTTCTAGCAATTATACAATTAAAGGTATCTACGACCCAAGAAAGAAGTCTTTGTTTCTTTTCGTTCCATTGTTTTATTATCTGTTGTTCGTATACAATCTTTATTAATAAGTTTATTATTTACTATTTTTATGAACAACTAAATTTCTCGAACGAAGGCTTTCCCGGTGTATGTCATTAACCAGAAGTTCTCGGGTTTCCAACAGGGTGAAAACATTATGCCCTCATCTTCAAGTGAAGATATTTTTTCCCCCAATATTTATACTAAGCTGCAAAATAGCATTGACACAAGGGTGTGTGTTAATGTGTGAAATCTACGAGTGAAGATGATGGCAGTGACCGCCGTCGAAACGTCGTGCAACGATAATGTTTTCACCTGGTTGGAATCCCGAAAATTTCTAGTTAGCTAAATTTGTAATATGCTTCACGGAAGAATTATATTTTACGTGCCTGTATGGGTTCTCATCATATTCATTCCGACTGAAATTTCACTCATTAACACACTCCCTTGTGTCAATGCTATTATCGGCAATCTTTATTTTACAGCTTAGTATAATTATTTTAAAAATATATTTTATGGAGAACCCAGTTTCCGTCAAAACGAAACCCCCCCAACTTTTACTAGTGTGTTTTAAATAATATTAGGAACAGAATGTTTCGCGGAGGATTCTCATCAATGCATACTATACATCGTTAAAGCAGCAATATTTAGCCATGTCGTGAGTTTTCTGTCGGTGGCGATCCAACTAACTCGTTATTGTTCAGAAAGCCCTCGCAGTAAATATTAGGAGCGCACAAAGGCTGGGACAAATTAGGCCCCGGAGACCGACCGAGCAATTACTGCGGCTTTAATAAGTAATGCGGACCGAGATATTCTTAGTCTGAGCGAACGAGCAAATTAAATTTTAATTACGGAGCAACGCACACATCACACCCTAGCTTCTTCTCAACCAACATATCACTTCCTTTTACTTTATTCTCCGCTGTGTCGTTTCATTTTACCCAGCATGGAATGTTACATTTTCGTTAATTTTTTTTAAAAAGGCCTCCTCGGATTCAGTGTGCTTTTATTGGAACAGAAACATTAGTTTCGTCTTAGTTCTTCTAAAATCGCTGAAGAAGTTCAATACACGAAAGAGTATAAGCAAGCAGTTTCGATGCACAACCTTCGGTTTCGTCACTTCAACTCGGGTAGCTTTATTGTGATCTTGGATTTGTACCCGAACTACAACATTCGTGTCATTGATTTCTTTGCAATGAATTCTCACAATACCTTCTTATTTGGACAATATTTTATACATACATTTAAAAAAAAACGATACAGCTGCTACGTGTAATCTATATAATAAAAAAGGATGTATATTTGTATGTATGAATGTTAATCTCTATACAAATTTAAACGCGTGGACTGATTGCAACAAAAATTGGTACACATATTTTTCAAATCACGAGAAACGGTACTGAGGGGGTGAATAATCGCTATAATAAAGGTGGAAAGAAATATAATAGAAAAACATGATAATTTTGTGTTAAATTATTACGCGCCAAGAGACCATGACGTCACAGCACACGCGGCAGAGACGTTACTACGCGACGGTACTACACAACGACAAAATAGTAACTTATTTAGTAATGAAATGAAGCAGAAATATTTCGATTGAATAAAAAGTATAATCATATCCTGAAATACTTCGTGGAATGATAATAAAAAATTAATTTGAAATACTTTACAGTCCCTGTGAAAATGTAAGTTAATTTTCGTGACCTATTTGTGACTCCAATATTGGCGACCATTTGTTTCATTTTGAATCTAGCTAAGAATTTCATCAATTTATCTTTCGTAATGTCTGAAGCTTGAGGGACAATTATATCCTTTTTATACTCAAGGAATATATTTATAAAGAAATTCGAAGGTGGTTTTGTTGGGATTGATGCAATAAAACTCAATGTATTTTATAGCTGTTCAATTAATCGACTATGGGTCGAAAGTATGAAAGGAAGTAGGAATAGTTAGAGTTATATAGAATTAAATACTTTCTCGGTTTATATAAATAAGTACACAGAATACAGCTATATATGTATAAAAATTTTATAACGCTATACAATTCAATGTACTACAGAATTACTGCTTAAGATAACTAAGATACGATAAAAGAATTATAAAACCAATCGTGATTGTCCGAGACAATCATTACAAAATCGGGAATCTTTAGAAATGGAAGTTACAATGCGAGTTGTTACGAAAACAAGGCTTTACATACTGTTCACTACTAGCATGAAGATTATAGAGGGACATCAATACTTTCACGCGGATAATGTAATGAATAGATAATACAATAAAAATGCGCGAGAGCGTTTTATAAGAACAGCTAATAACTAATAAGACTACATTTGTTATGCGAGTACTAATGATACAGCAGCGCATGGTAGTTGTAGTGTTGGTACTCGTGGTTGAACCAGGAGGATTCAATAACGAGCGATATAATGTTAAAAATTATTCTATACTCATTTTAAATCTTCAACCAATATGAAATGCGGTTTCTCTTTTTTGTTTTCAGGCACCCAAACATAATTGATGACATTTCTTTATTAAAAATGTTTTAAAATATAATCGGAGCATATTTTAATATTACTAGAGTAATTTTGTGTTTGCTAACGTCAGTAAATACTTTTGGTGGCTGATTGCATTTCTAATTTTTTTTCTTTATTGATTTTGGACAAATAAACTGGCGACGATCTACATTGTTATCTACCAGGCATTCTACACGAAGTAGAGGTTGTGACTGTGACTGTATCCGGACTAGAGGAGCTGCTTCTCTAGGGTGAGTTCCAGTCAAGGGCCCGCTGTTTTGACGCCCGCTTGAGGACTCTCGGCCAAGGGCTCTCCCTTTAAACGGCGCGCCGTCCTGCAGTGTTGGCCACTACTTCCTCTCCTACTCTACGGCTACAAATTAGGCACGACGTAGTTGCAATTTCATTGGACGTATACGCGCACCCCTCCGGTTTCGTCAATATTAACCGCGACGACTACCAGAGTTACAAATCGTAAAAATAAAAAAAAGCCATTACACAGCTGTACACGGTGCTCGCTGTACGATAAAGGGAAAAAGAGATTTTGCATAGTGGGGCGCCCCATAATAGCACCCCCACCGTATTCTTGTTAACTTCCTCTCTTTTATACCCCACCCTACCCTTCCCTTATATTTTTGTAGGGCCCTTGAACGCGGGTTCCCATCCCACCCTTGAAATATGGCTCACAAGCACGGCGCTGTAGCACAAAAAAAAGGCGCCCTCGCTATTTGAACGCGGCGGATGGCTAAAAACTGCCTGGCTCTCTCAAGACAAAGGAAACCAGGTGACCGATAGCGTTTATCCTGGCGGAATCGTGGACAGCTTACGATCACTCTTTTTCACGCACAACTAAACAGCGAAACTTGAAAACGAGAAGCAATTCAGACTTTCAATCTCAAACCATAACTTCAAATCTTCATATTACAGTTAAATGCACTTTTCAATGGCGTATTCCCGGAATCCGATGACATTCTCTAACAGGCAGTTACCTTCATTACTATGTCAAACAATCTCATGATGGGATATCTTTAGCGAAGAAATTTCTTTCAATTTAAGTCTCACGTCAACTGGTTTTCAATACATGCCGGTAACCAACTTTAATACAAAAACATTACGTTTTTAATTGCAATTCAACTTAGTGTATAAAAAAGCATTTCTTAAATGTGCATAAGCAATACTTCGTTTTTAAATAATTCTTTGCATTCTTGAATAAATATTATATATTAACCACCACTGCACCTGTTTGAGAGTCAGAGAGAGAAACTTCCCGTTTTCCTTTAAGAGACTTGCAACTAGATGACGAAGCCATCACAGATATCTCCAATTTTTTCAGCCTCTGGCAACGCTCCGAATTCTTAGAAGTTTGAGGGAGGGGGGGGGGCTTTCTTCTACCTCTTTTATATATGAGCCTTATACATTCGTCATTTTAGGACTTCCATGATCATTTAGTCGCAGATTTAATTTCAGAATTTATCTATTTCACATTTCAATTTTAACAATCAGACAATGGAAACCGCAAGTTGCAATATTCCATTTTCTCAGGAAGTTTCGATGTCGGTCACTGCGATAAATGCCATCGTTATCGACCTTAATACTTCAACAGCAATTACTGTTATTATCCCTGAGTGTTATACAGATAAATCGTCATCTTTTAGAACTCGGCAATTACTGTCTCAGTAATATTACCTAATCGTTTTCATTACATGACTAGTAAATAAATGTCATGATGTCCAACGCCGAAGTTAAAATTCCGAATCATTTGATGCGTTATATTCATCCAATAATACACAACACAGTGGATAGTTTCTTGGCAATTGGTACAGCATTTAAATGCACGTTTAAAACGTGAATTGGGCATGTTACAAATATAATTGTTCAATAAGAGACAGAAGACAAACGAATTTGTGCATCTAAGCGTTGTCGTCTGATTTGAACGCGATAAAATTATGGGCAAATAATAGGTAAAGGTATTTGCACACACAAAAAAAGGACGAAGCAAAGGACGTGGAACGTAATCAGTAAAAAAATTAAATCAATGTTTAGTTTTCGGACTCATGTTAATTCAAAAGTCTATTTCTTGTTTATAAGAACGGTATTGTTGGTATTAAAGACAGAGAAAGACAAAGAAATTCATGAAATAAACTTAAGACATGCACGAAGCTTACAAAAACAGCGGTAAATACAAATATAGGTAAAGTCGGGTGGACAGATATTTGAAAACAATTTGGTTTCTTCAGAGAAGAAACGTACAGAAAGAAACCTCTTCGACGATTAAGGAGAAAAAATAAGAAAATCCACAGCATCAGAAGGTTCCAATGTTCAATATCAGTTGTCAGATTGTATAACACGTAAAACTATAATGCAGAATCCAAACCAATCAGGCAATACAATAAGTTCATTGGGCGTGATTTCAAAACTCGTAAGGTTAAAATGCGACGTGTTTCCATGACTTGAGATTAGAGAATTCAACATAGTCGGATACGGCGAATAATTACATTAACTTTTTTAAGAAAATGGCGTCAATGTAGACGATTACATATAAGAACATGGAACGAAAAAATAATTGCAAGGCCTTTCAACTGTTTTTTGGGGTTAGTCCTCATTTTATCCACACTATTCCAGATATAAATTTCCAAATTTGTCACTTATATTTCTATACTTTGGGCCTTTTTTCGTTTAGTTAGAAATCTTTTGTTTCTGTCTTTGCTTTCTTCATTGCTCTTGGGGTCCCGGTTAACGTCTCCCTTCTGCAATAGCTCATGTCCTCTGCTCACTATCATTTCAGATTGCATAAGCGTTTTCTACCAGCGTTCCCCAAGATTCCTTCGGAAACTTGCATTATGTGTAAATTTACGTACGATATCGTTCATGTTTCAAATCCGGTCTCACAAGTTAATTCTTCTTCCAGCCAGTTCGATTTTGGAACCTGTCATTTCCCGAGAATATAGCAAAAATGACTCGTTAGAGAGGAATAAATGCGAAAGCATGTGAGAATACCGTACACAGTATAGTTTGTAGACGGTGCAGTCGTGCAGAGGCGCCCAGGGTAATATTCATGAGCGAGCGCGAGCGCCTCTTGAAGGACGCAGCCAGCAACGCATAATTGAGGCCAGAGCATCCTCGTTACCTCGCAGCTACCGCCCCACCTGGTCGATAAGCGCCGATATTGCTCACTCGCTAATTGTGTCCCGGTCCACTCCAGTCCCTTACAGCCAGATTAAATTCACAGAAATTAAAAACTGTCGAGAGAACCCCGCGGGGGCAATAAGCCGTTCCGACCCGCAAACTTTTTGTCGTGGATAAAATGGATCGTGGTACAGGTACAGACAGGACACATCTAAGAAGATTAGCTTCGCGGAACGTGTACATTCAATTCTGAGATCAAGCCGAAAACGTTCAAACTTTGATTACGATTAACCACCACGTGAAAAACAACGACAGCAGTTGAGGACCGAGCTGATGCGCCTCAAAGACTTTAGTTGGCGCAGGAGAGTGGACAGATATTATAGTGTCTAATGTCCTAAAATGATAGTCACATCGTGGACTCATACTTATGCATTCTCAAATAGCGGTTTCCAAAAGTGTCCACATTATGTATGTTTACTTCTTTCATAATATAAGCGAGATCAAAAACTAAAATCACTCTGTTATTTAAATTTAATAGTAGCAATAAAAAAACTTACAACGACATGATTTTCAACACACCTGGTCCATCGTTTGACAAGTGCACCGAACGTATGCACCTTCTATAGACGGGCAATCCGCTCACTGCACTGGTCCCAGTTGATTCAAAAATTATTTATTAAATAATATATCAAATATTACAAAACATTAAAACTCGTAAGTACAAAAATGTAAAATTTTTCTTAAACAATTTAAAAAACATGAACGAACCGTTTCTATGTGTATAAATTATTGTGGAGAGTTTAATTTGGCCCAATTAAATTAAGTGGCACATGAAAAAATCTAGTAACAGAAAGTTAACGTAATTTTATCTTATCGGATTATTATAGAAATCCCTTCTGTAATACTCCTATAGCTCGTAAATGTTATCCACATGTTCTTGTTAAATTTGTCCTGCACTTTGAACTTTAACCTCTCAAGGGCACTTCAATCTTTCTTCATAAAAAAAAAACACTACTCTTATTTCTTTATTGACAGGGTGTAATGCGCAACGGAGAGCAAGGGCTATATTTTAAGGATTCTATCCGGCAATTGGCCTAAAAGTACTTCGTACTTGTCTCACGCCCTTCCGGTGGCGGAAATAGGATTTAATGTGGGGAAGACAGCATTACCTTCTCCGTGTCTCGACCATTTTAGGAAGCAGCTGGCCGACTGTTCTATTTGGATCAGCGACAGGAAGGCTCCAGCAGTGATAGCTGAGAACAGCTCCCAAAGGTTTTTGCGAATGGCGGGAGAATGATACGTAACTATTTAAATGGCATTCTCCAAAGAAGGCATGACGCGGGATCTGCAGCTATCGTCGAAGTAGATAAATATTTATAGCAGGCATATTTGCTATCCGAGAAAACTCCTGTACAGCACTTTATGCCAGTTAGTTTAGAAACGGTTGTCATACCTGCAATTTCCGCGCTCTGCGAGGACATCTTTTCCAAAGCGGGAATAATATGCAAAAAGGCTAACTTACAATTAAATTATACAAATTTTGTTTGTTTGTACAAAGTAAGCAATATTAGATGTATTTTTCTAGACTTTTTTTGGTTTTAATGTAAAATATGTTTGAAATTAAAAAAAAATATTTCCAGAATTGTAATGCTGTATGAAGGTAAAAGTTATCGACAAATAAATTTTTTAGATAAAGCAATCTCAAAACTGCAGTAGGAAGAATATAACGAGTTTGTTAATTCCCTTTTCACTATGCGTTCTAACTTTCTCAGTAGAAAAATATTTATCCTGGCTTCTATAAATTAATATAATAATGGTTATTCAGTGAAATAACAATTACAATATAAGTGTATGTACCAATATAGGCTATATAATAGACGTATTTTTAAACAAGTTACAGATACTCTGATAGCCACGTACTATACACAGAAACGTTGATCCTCTTTTAAAAAAAAAAGTCCTAAATCCATTCGAACCTATTCCAAATCACTGAATTATAAAATGAAAGTCCGTGTAGTCACATATTTTATTTGTATAATCAGTTTGTTATTTAGTAATAAATACGAAAAACGAGTATAATTTTTTGTTAAATTATAAAACTAACTGGCTGGAAATATCAAGTGAAAAACTTCATGTAAACAGGGCAAGATTCATTCTGGCGAATACACACACACACACGAGTCATGATCAGAGCGAGTGGTTACGATCCGATCAGTAAAAATAACTACTTTCTCCATCTCTAATTTCTTCACCCCAACATCAATGTAGAATCGTCGGCCTCCTCAAAAGGATCCTTATGTCGATTCGAAGAGTTTAAGTGCGTTGGTGACGGCACTATGTGAATGTGATTTCACGCAACAAAAGAACGCCACTGGCCGCCAAACCCCCCGAAACCACACCTCCAGCTAGTCCAAAGCAAATTATCTCTGCGATGCAATCGGCACTAGAGCCAACTCAAGGCAAGCAGAATCCACAAATCAGTCAACAACTTCGGAGCCATCAACTTCAACCCGGAATCAAGAAGAGACCAAGTTGTCATATCTAGAATCAGAACAGAACACTCCAAACTAACCCATGTCCGCGATATTACGAATAGTCTTCCCCCTACTTGCGATAGGTGTAACAACCCGATCACCATAGCCCACATCATTGAATCCTGCATTAAATATGCAAAATCAGAGAACATATCCTGGAAGAACATATCCTCAACTCGATTACACATTGCGCAGCATACCAACAAAGAATCATGGAGTACATGAAACATAGTAATTACCTAAATATAAAGCCTTAAAAATGTAATGTAATATCGTGTAAATTTAACTTATGTAACTATCGCTTATGACGAAGCTGTTCGTGTGACATACAACAAAATGAATTAATAAAAAAGAACACCTCCCGACAACACTCGACAGCGTCAGCTTCTAATTGCAAGCTTCAGACAGCTGGATAACATATCACTATAGGTTTTGTTTATTTTTGACCCCATTTCCAGATAACGCTCCAGATTTGACCCTTGAGAGTACCAAAATCATCACTAATCCTTTTAAAGGGTTGACATATGAATTTCTTTTTAACTAGAGATTCGGATTGTTTCCATGCTCTGCAGATTTTCATTTCGAGATATGTATTGTTTCAAAAGTTTCGCCTTCCAGGACAAAGATTCAGGAAGTTGACAGGTTGTCACATTTTTGACTTAGCGCTTTTCGGCGAATTGCTAAAGGACACACATTGCGCAGACTAAGAAATTGTGGGTAATAATGCGGAACCAGGATCATGAATGGTGTCACTTCATGAATAATCACTCATAGGTTATTCAGAATGAGCAGTGGATGTGCCTGGACGTTCTGCTCTTACCCGGTCCTTCACGCAACTTCGACCCTTTTATTATGCTGAATGTATTCCTCGAAAAATGTGTCTACATGTTCTGGAACACTTTACAAGAAGCATATTTTTTTCCCCTTCTCCGTTAGGATTTCTTTCTTCGCATTTTCCATATCGGTTTTCCGAAGCCGATGTTCCTGATATAATTTTAATTTCCACATCTCTTTATTTGGTGGAATTTGGACTGCTTAACTGTCCATTCGGAGTGACAAAACCCCTTAGCAACCATTGTGGTCTGTACGCCACTGTTTCCAGGGAGGTTGCTATAGTGATTATTTGCCACACGGTCCTCCGACATCACGTTGCACAGTTTCACAGCATGGCGGGGGCACCCAGTACCTTTCAGACTTAGGGTGGTGCGGTTCACCGCTAAAAATAACCTGTCCGGGTGTCGCTTTCTCCAGTGCCTTTATTATGTTCACACGGCAGATGACTTTTGCTCAGGTTTCTGCTTGGGTCAGCGTTTTTCAGTTTCTCTATTATTAAGTCATTTAAATTATAAAATGAAAAAAATTACGTCTGATTGAAAATAATGAATAAGAAGATAGCCGATACAGACAAAAAAGGGTAATATAAATACCACACAACGTTTCTTGGATCCTTGTCCCTTTCGACAGGTGCTAAGAAGAGCCTACAGAAAAACAACTGCACTGGTCAGTTTTTGTCTGTATTAGCTATCTTTTTTTATTCATTTAAATTATGTCTAGTTGAATGACTTTGCATTTAACGCTCAATTTGTTGGTCGCTTCCCGAACCTATTTAGATACCAAATCCATGTCCACTTAGTATTATGGTCATCTGTTTTTTCAGCTCGAACTTCAACTCGGCTCTGATTATTCGTTTTGGTATGGAGTATAGTTCTCGTCTTTTGTCGGTCGTTGTCCATCTTTTTGTCCATTCGTCGACTATCCATTCATCCACGTCTTTCTTTGTAATTTGAATAGCATATGTTCGGTCGATTTTTGTCGCTGTAGCACGGACTGAGAGCTCCAACGGTGGAATATTAGATAATATGCAGGCTATGGACCGGAGTTGCGGAGTAGGCCCTAGTCATTTGTCGTAGATTATTCATTCCATTAGTCCTCGGTCGAGGAAATAGGACACGTCACAATATAAGATTACATGAAACGAATAATTATTACAAATACACGGTTTAAAAACAAACATTGTACTTTACAAAAAAAAAATATATGATTTAAATCTACGTTAAATATATTAACATGACAGTAATTAGTAATTGAAGAAATAATAAGGGTTTTAATTCATCTTCAATTTCCATTCGACGTAGGACGCGTCTTCGATACTTCCTTGCCTTTTTTGGTATGTTATGTATGAGTTGGCAAAAGAGATGTACCCGTATATATACTAATTGTTATGAAGATTACCTTGTAATACAGTTTTCGAATTTTGCGGAGTGTCGAAAGATTTCTATGTGCATTGCAACTTCAGCTTTCACCAGTGAGTTTTCTCTACGAGTCATGAAGATCTGTTTACTATTTATTTATTTTTACGCTCAGGTATATACAGGTATATTGGAATAGAAATGCATTGTCTGACGTATTCGTTGTATGAGCATATTTGCGACAGTAACTTTATATACAACTAGTTAGGTGACCGGGTTGTCATAATTAAACTCTGACACATTCATAACTCCGGGTTTGACTCAAATCTCGGTTATTTTAGCGCTATTTTTATGTAGCGCCCCTCCACCCCATCCCGAAACTACTATCCCCCCCCCCATGACGAAGGGGTGGAAATTACACAAAAAATATATGAAGAAATGCTATCTATCTCATTCAACTAGAAAAATTTTAATTCTACGAAAATATCGGCCACTACGATATGCTCGAAAATATCCACCCCTGGCTGAAGGGGTAGTAGCTGTCTTTTCCCAACAGTGTGGCGTTCCTGTTCGATAGGAACACGTGTACAAAATTAGATCAAATTTGTTCCACTCATAGGAGTAGAAGTACTTAACGGGAAAGTTAAATGTTATAATTAAACTTGTATTCAACCCCTATCTTGGTTCATTTAGCTTTAATTTCATGTAACGTCCCTTATATGCCGAAAGAGGTTTCAATTATACGCTAACTACATCGGGAGAAACATTATGAGTCTCATTAACCCAAAAATATTTATTCGACGCAAAAATCGACCGTTTTAGCATGTTAGAAAATTTCTACCTCTGCCCCTGGTGGTTATTAAAGCCGAATGTAATAATTAAATTCAGCGACATCCATAAGCACGGATTTTTCTCCAAATTCGGTTCTTTCCTCGTTATTTTTTTGTCAGAGTAACTTTAACGAACAAATTTTTGTGAGATTGTGTATTATTTGCGACAGTGACACACAAAAGTGATATGAAATATGGATTGGAGATAAATATAAAAATTCTAAACACTTTTTTCGTCTTCAGTCTGACAAAGTCGAGACAAATTACCCATCAGACATTAGAAACGACAGTAAATGAAAGCCAACGATTCCTACCAAAGCATATGTTACAGAAAAGGAAAAAGGATGGAGTTATTGATATTCACAATTAATTATAGTAAAACTCCGGCCTCATATTTACTCAAAAATAAATTTCGTATAAAAAACGGAAGAATATTAAAGGGTAATATTTTAAAAATTAATTTGACCGCAGTTGTTATAATAATGCGTGATTGTATTTCCCACCTCCCTTTATAATTATGGGTATTATCGATATTTTTCACTAAACTCAAGAAAACTTCAGTTCAAATCCTTCCAATAGTAACAAATTGAATAACTGAAGAATATTTTAGTTTTTAAAAGTATAAAAAATGAAAAGTCAATCTATGAAAACAATATACACGAGCTAGCAGTCATGCACAGCAGAGGAAGTGAAGTTATCGGTAAATGGCGAAGCCTGGTCACTCATCAGCTTTGTTGTAGGTTTACGCAAACATGTCGAATATGTCAGCGGGTGAATTAAACATGAGACGAATTACGGCAGACTTTGCCTCTAATGTCTTCGATCAAGCGTGCAATAAAACGATAAAGAAATTTAAAATGACACTGTTCTTGTTTGTGTGAAACGAGCGATGAAAATAATTCACCGTGAAAATCCGTCGTCCCCACATCCGAATAAAATGGACTAATTAGGCAACACAAATTCAAGACGTAATTTTAGTTGTTATAATTGAGGAATCGTGTACAAGAAGTTCTCTCCACCTTACGAATAGGGAATTTTATAGAAAAGTCTTGAGACGACTGAGGAGGAAACTTCCTTCACAATTGTCTGTCGTTAACAGTCTGTGGTGGGATGAACCGAGTAGGTCCAAGTCTGTAATGGTTGCGAACTCATGTGTCTATCAACGCATGATCCTTAGTCACTACAGACGAAAAGCTACTGTTATTGTCCGAAACGTGTGCCTATCACTCGCCCTCTCCCTTTACCTAGACAGATTCGTTTAAAAACAAGGAATTGAGAATCCCAACAAATTATCCTCGTTCAAACTAGACAGATTATATACCCACTATTGTAATTATATTTAACATTAAAATTATTCTACCCTGAATGAAAATAATTTCCAGCGTCTCTCAACCTTATGTACTTTTTCCTTCAATAAATAAATATAATGGCCCAACAGCCACAAAACATTTAATAATTGACAATCTAATTAATACAATTAGAACTATATCACTGTTTCGTCCCGAATTTGGGACATTATCAGAAATATAATGGAGGGAAAAAGAAGATGATACTTCAATGATTAATTTTTCGAATGATGTGGAATATTCTGATAAATTTTATTGCACACAATTCCAAGATTTTCATGTATTATTATACAAAATTATTTAGTTTTATATAATTTTGAATATATTTGAAGTTTCCGTGCCAGAATCGTAATGATATATTACTCTAATTGTATTAATTGCATTGTAAATTATTAATTACACCTTTTCAGACTGTTTGGTTTTTATAAATATTAACTAATATAAATTTATTGTTATTATGCGAGATAAATATCAATATTTTTCCTACAGTTGTACGCACGTATATTTGATATAATTTCCAATTTAAATTTATTAGTATTTTCTTATATGTGTAGCTTATAGTATTTTTGAACTGTTCTAAGTAAGGTATTTTATGTTTGAAATTTTCACTTGTCCTGTCTCTCCACCTTATATACAGGGTGATTCTACCGACATGGGACAAACTTTGAGGTGTGGTACAGCTTCCTAAAACATACATTTTTGGTATAACTGGTCGGAATTGACGCGTTGAGAACACTAAACATGAAAAGCGAAAAGATTGTTAATTTTCAGCATTATCGCAAAGTGTCTCTCCAGAAATGTTTACAATCGCTTCAAAATAGCGATCACCAGCAGTAATACAAACCAGGCAGCTTGCGATTTCAAAGCTGATGTCCGCAATTACCTGGAGGCCAGTTTTGCAGCAGTCCTATGCCCACCCCAATCACAAGATTTATTGAGCACCGATTACTTCTTATGGGGACATCTGAAAACCGTCATTTACGAGACTCCAGTTGACTCAATGAAGGACCTCGTTGTTCGACTATCCATTGCGTCTGAAAACTTGCGGAAGATGCTGACATCTTTGGAACAGTTCACCATTCAATCTTAACTCAACTAGTATGTTCGGCAGGATTATTTTGAGCATTTTTGTAAACATTACTGGTAAGAATCACTTTGCGCTGACGTACATAAACTGTCTCATTTTTTGTGTTCGTCCCGGTACGCGTTACTTCCAACCATACATTCGTATACAATGAAGTATTAGTAAGCTGTGCCGCCACCCTTCAAAGGTTGTCCCATGACCGTAGAATAACCCAGTATGACTAAAATTAAAAATTAATTAAATATTAAGGTGAACACACTACGCTAACATCTTAGCTATGTTTTGTGAATTTCATTTGAATGGATTTTGTTCCTACGTCCGTCGGCGACGGTCAAAGTTACCAATATCTTCTTATTACCCCCTATTCATTTGTTTTGGAAACTTAGTCGTAGTTTGTAAAGTAGCGAATAGAATAAATATAATTTAAAATTATTTACTGGAACTGTAAATTAAACAGAAATAATGCTGATGTTGAGGAGTACAGAAAAGAAAACGAATGTTCATGGGGGGTGGGGGGCGAGTTTGTGAAGGACGGGAGGGACTAGAATTGAAATTAAACGAAATATTATGGAAAGGAGCAGAGCAAAGCACGTGCTAACTCGGTGTTTCCCGCCGCGGGTCCCTCGCCCCACACGAAGGCAATATGAATGTTCAGGGGTGAAATTCGAAATTTGGCTCGTTTAGAATTTAAAACAGTCAGCTATGATTTAACTTATACGAAATTTGAAGTAAGCATTTGGTAAGTTTTTACATAGTGCTTTACATAGAGCCGCACTTGAAACATTGGAGTAATAAAAACTTCTATGTACTCCGAGACTGCTGTTTACTATGTATAGTGCAGGAATATGACTTACTGTATTGCTATGGCTGCGCTAAGTGGTTGTTTACTGTAGTATAACGCCAAATTAAATAACTTAATTTCGTACAAAAGGTCGAATTGGCGATAGGTTTTGCGATCTGAGATTAAAATAAATTATTACGTTGTTTATGCACAGAATTATAATTACGCTATAGAAGAACCGTGATGCACAAGTTGAAATTAGTCTTTAGGAAATAATTCAATTTTTATATATGAAATTATGTATATCTTATATAGGGGGAGGCATTATAAATACTTAGGTGGGGCATGGTAATAATCAAGTTGAGAAGCACTGCTTTAACTAATTTAATCGATAATGTCGTCCAACAAGTACAATGACTCGCGTTCTGTAACTATAACTATTTCAAAACTGCACGTAATACTTTTTCTGCTAATGAATACGACTTGTCCGTCTTAAGCCACAAAAAAATATTTTATTTTCAACTAATATACGTATATCGTAATTTATAAATCTGGTTAATTATTACACCATTTGGTAACAAAGATATTTCTAATGATAAGTAAATAAAAAATAAAAAATGAAAGGTTTCATAACCAAAAGCTTAATTTTACTTGTATAAAATCCTACTCAATGCCGCCTTCCAGCATGTATGCAGCTTGTCTTGTGTAGTTGCTTCTGGACGGTATTTAGTGGAAATAACACATATGTACAAGTTCAACATATTTCTGCCCAATTCTTAACGTATGTAATTGTGTAGGACTAACGTTACTTTGATGATCCATTTCACTTGAATTTCTCTTAATGTTCTCTTAGAATCATCAAGTGATGGAACTGTGCACTTAACCAACGAACATGGTACGTCCAGACTATATAAGAAGGGTCAGAGTTGAACTGACCTTAGACGCAGACAGCATCCTTCGCCTAGTCCTGACAATGATTTGAAACATCGGAAAACCGCACAGAAACGTAAGTTGAAAAATATCGATAGTTAATAAACCACGAAAACAATAAAGTATTTAATTCCGGATTGGAACAGTTCTCATCACTCGTTGCAAGTAACGGCATTCTATTGCGTCTTACTCCTCACGAGGATCAAGAACGACGATATTTACCTGGTAGTTTTCAATGGTATTATGTTTTAAAAGTTGTGTCGCGAATTGTGCTGATGTGGAAACCCTTTAATTTTATATGGCTGAGGTATTTTCTATTATTAATGATAAAAAAACTCAATTTCAACGGGAGTCTCAACTAAGAGTATGAGGCTAAGCGATTGGTTGGACTCATTCACGTATCACGTATGGTCACGGACTGGTCAGACCCTCCTCTTCCCCTGCCCCTCCTAATTAGCCCCGCGGCACGACGCGTCTCATTAAGGCGTCGGCTTTGTCTCGGGCACAATTAGAACGGCGGCGTCGTTAGTCACGTCGCCGGGACTTGAGCACGCTCCTGCTTGCTTGATCAATTCATTAGCCGCCCGCCTCATTAGTGGCTGCCGGTCTAACAAGCCACGCCACGCCACGGCGCCGCGACGCTCCGCGCCCGCAGCATCGTCCCGCCAAGACAGCAGACACCTCGCACGTACGTCCTCGGTCCGGTCCTCACCGCTCGGTAAAACTCAACCGAAGATCAAGCAATTCGAGATACTTAAAAGCGAATAAATGAACATTTGAGTTATATTGAAAACAACATGAAAAAGAAATTTCTTAATCTTTTTGAAATTTGACGTTCATATTAGGGGTTTCCATTGTCTAAAACGTGTAGGAATCCAACGCTCCAACAGTAAAGGAATTTTTGTTCCTGAGGAAAAAAATTGTTATGAATCGGGATTGCAAGAGTACGAGCGCTACTTACAGAAATAAAACTACTAAGTTCAATCTGTTCTAGCGACTCTGTTATAGAGGTTTTCGAATCTGACTGGGGAACTTGTGATTTTTGTTGGAGGATGTCTTCCAATTGGGAACCTTCTAAAGTCTTAACGATTAAATTTTTGTGTATTTAATGGACCGTAATGAAAAACAAACATTGACCGGGGACAAAGTAATTTTCCGATACACAAAACTTGCTAAGGACAATGAAATGTCATTGCCGAGAACGGAGTTACAGACTTCTAACAATGGGACTTATATACTCCACCAAAAATATAGAGGTGGAAACATGTAATTTACATAATTTAATAATAGGTCTTTTATGTTGTCCATTTACAGTCTGTCCTAACAATAGGATATATAGCTTGCTTACTCACCACCTAATTTCCATTAAAGCGGGAATATATGATCTTCACGATGAATCAAAATATCATCACACTTGGGTTTTCTGATGTTGAAGTCCATTTATTTCGTTGTTGGAGAGATCATTTCTGTCAGATTTGTTGCAGGAATTTATGTACCGTACTTAACAGCCGGATAAAATGTGCCTACACAATTCTACTTCTAGTAAATTTCCAATAAGGAAATTACCAGGCGAAAGGAATATTGATTTGAATAATCAGACCAAACACACAGTTGCTTCTTCGAGAAACATGTAATTTACTCATAGATATTATATATATACACTCCCGCCATCGGAAGAGCGTTGGACAAATACCTACCGGATGCCCGGAGACCCTAGTTAACCCTTAGCTACCTTGCTCTACCTTTCAGTCCCTTTCCTATGCTACAAGAGAGAAGAGGCCACTACGTGGATTACCCTACATGTAGCCGGTCTCGTCTACACCTTCTTCATCTTCACCAACAATGTTGAGCAACAAACAAAGTTTGTGTTTAATATTCATGTATATAAATATATATTCTGACTATTAGAAAACAAATAAATAAACACCAGCCAATATTAAGTCAGAAAAAAGAATTTATTGTTATAAAATTAAACAAAATTTCATAGTTTATTTTGCGACTTCATCAGGTTCAAGTAAAAGAAATAATTGATACACAGGCTGAATGCAGTGGCCGATTTTTTTTTTAACTTGAACCTGAAGAAGTCGCAAAATAAGGGATGAAATGTTGTTTAATTTTTACAACAATAAATTCATTTTTTCTGACTTAATATTGACTGATGTTTATTTATTTTAAAAGTTTACGTTTGTTGTCAACATCGTGCGGCCTGTTCTCGAGAATAGTCAATGTATGTGTTAATGATGTATCATAAAAACTGAAACACTAAAGCGACTACAAACAATTACTAAACGTTTAGCTGGTCCACCATGGTTCGACAGAAAATACGAATCTTCTAAGTTTATTACGAACTAATTTACACTGCTAATGAAATGTTGTTTTCGGACATAAGAACATTTCAAACGTGTTAAGTAATATTCATGGAAATGGCAAAGAGACTTGCCTGTATATTCCATTAGACCATTTTCTTAAAGTTGGTATGCATCATTCTTCATTTTGAGTATTCAATCGATGTATTCTTTCATTCTCTCGCAATACGTATTTGTTTCAGTCCAAATAAGGTGAATTCTCCAGTGAATGCCTCCTAAACTGGTCAAAGCATGGAGAGTGGAAAGCTGCGACCCCACGGCAACCCCTCTCCCGCCACCGGAAGGGCGTGGGACAAGTATCAAATGCCCAACCAACCTGATGCAGGTTTTTCTAGGGTTTTCCCTGCATCACTTTTAGGCGAATTCCGGGTACGATCCTTAAACCATAGTCCGGGGGCCCTAGTTAACCCTTGGCTACCTTGCTCTACCTTTCCGCATCCCCCCTTTCAAATCCTTTTCCTATGCTATAAGAGGGAAGCTGCCACTATGTGGATTACCCTATACATAGTCTGTCTACACCTTTAAAAAAAGATTGAACCAAAGTTGACATCTTTAGCAACAGTTTGTGGGAAATATTAACATGAAAAAATTGTTGCTACAGATGTTTCTCAAAGTTGGCAACTTTTTGGCCCAACTCCAGTGTAATCGAGGCTTAAGTCACGTCGTGATATTTCATACACTTTACACAAGTTTCCCACAGCCCGCCACAATGCGGACACGTTCCGGAACAAGGTTTCACTCACAGTTTGCAGTAGTTGGATAGAACTGCATTTATTCTTTATGTGAACTTGATTGTAGCAGTTCTCGAATTTCCTTCCTCTTCTTGCTCCTATGAAATTAGTACTGTTGTCCGACTATATTTGAGATGGATTTCCTCTTTTTGCTGCAATGTTTCTGTGCTGAAATAAATTACTAATTCTAAATGTACAGCCTTTATAATTATCGTTGATCCTTGTACATTAATAGGTCCAGCTTGATCAATTCCTACGCGCCTGAATGTCTCAACAGGCTACACTCTTTCTGCACAAAGACCCCATGAAATTTACAATCTAGCAGCAGCTGTTAACTTGAAGCAAATTAAGCACGTGTGATGTCTTCACTGTTATTTTTATTAAGGGAATACAATATTTCATTAATTGTTGTAGTCCTGCATGATAAAGTCTTTTGCCTCAATAATCAATTACGTTAGATTATGTTTAGTCGGAAGTATAAACTGAAGTTTGGACTCGTAGGGAAGAATCGATTCTGTTTCCAAATTATGGTGGCCTCTTGTGACCTTCACTACCTCGTTAACTTGAGTCGTGTTTTAACCATTGTGGTCCGTTCCACTAAATTTTATGATTGAGAAGTATGCTCGCAGCAGAACTTCTGTCAACTGGATTATCAGTTGTATGTACAGGTCTCCGGATACATAAGGAAGTCAATTCTGGCATTTTTGCAACCCTTTTGGCTACGAAGGTTATCCGCCTAGATGAGTTAATGTCTTATTAATCGTCAATCTGAGTGTTTCATTTTTGTATAGATGAGCTAGTAGCAGAGTAGTGCATAATTTCCATTTTGTAATATTTGCTTTCTTGATTGCAGCTTCTCGTGATTTTGAACCCAAAAGGTGATCAATACATTGTTGATCTGAAGAAACAGATTGAAAATACATACATGCTCAATATAGCATTTTACTTGCGTCACAAAACCCATGTCATTGTACTGTTAGTTTGCTAGATAATATTTTTCGATTAATGTTAATTTCCCTTATTGTGCATGCATCGTGATGGAACTGACACTACTAAATGTTCAACGGTTGTGAGAATTCTTCGTCCCACTGAAGAAAATTACTTGTTTCTCGTAGATTAGATAAGTCTTGCTGAAGCTGTACTGCTTCTTCCAGATTTTCGGCTTTTCAGATTACGTCATCTACATGTGTATCATTCATTAGTACCTTCGTCACAATAAAGAAGTTGTGTTGCTGTTCTCTGACTAGCTGATGTATACATCTGATGGCCAACAATGGTACAGAAGTTGTACCATATGACACTATTAGAACTTAAAATTCTTCTAATGATTTGTCAGCAGAATCTCGTTACAAGATTCTTTGAAGATTTCTGTCAACACGATTAATTTTTATTTGTCTCAACATTTTAGCTATGTCAGCTGTGAAACATATGTTATGAGTTCTAAATCTCACTATGATAGAATATAACTCTTCTTTGATAACTGAGCTTGCATGGGGGATATATAGTGTAACACCTGTCCTCGTCATACATGAGGGATCAAATACAGAAAATAGGAAAACATCGAAAAAGTTCACAATATCGAAATGGAAGATAGCAGACTTAAAGAGTGTGAGGAAGCCGCTGCCGTAGGCTTCTCAACCGAACCAGTGCATTAAATCCTCCATGAAAAGCTTTGTGCGTGATGGGTGCCGCGACTGTTGACATTGGACTAAAACGGATGCGGGAAAACATTTCAACGCAGAATCTAGCAAAGTTTAGTCGTAACCCGTTTGACCTTTTGCGCAGATTCATAACCGTCGATGAAACTTGGATCCATCACTACACTCCAGAGACCAAAAAACCATCAAAACAATGGACAGAAGCTGGTAAAAGTGCACCGAAAAAGGCGAAGACCATTTTGTCAGCCGGAAAAGGTGATGGCTGTCTTTTGGGATTCTCGTGGTATAATATTCATATATTTCTTGGAAAAGTATAACTGGGCTGTATTATGCTGATTGAAAAACGACCAAGATGGCGCGCAAGAAAGTGCTGCTGCTTCACCAGGACAATGCGCCAGCGCACTCAACGGGCAGTCTCAATGACGAAAGTGTACGAGTTGGGATTCTAATTGGTTTTACATCCACCCTATTCACCAGACCAAGCACCAAGTGACTTCTTCTTGTTCCTGAACTTGAAAATTTAGCTTGGTAGGAAGAAATTTTCATGAAATGAAAAAGTGATCGAGGTCGTGACGGATTATTTTGCAGAGTTTTGACAAAACCCATTTTTGTGATGGGTTGAAAAAATTGGAAACTCGCTGGGTCAAGTGAATAGCCAAGGAAGGAGACTATGTTGACAAATAAAGTTTCCTAAAAAAATCTTTATGTTACATTTTTACCAGACTTATCAAACAACCCTCGTAGTCCATTTGTTGATTCTGGATGTGATAGTCGCATCCACCAAAAAATTTGTATGCGGTTCTACTTGGTTAATTCCCTGCAACGTAATATAATGCTTTGTTCTTTTTATTCGAAGTCTCAGTATTAAAGTTGATTTTACACTGACCAAAAGTGCAATACATTGTATATCGTTGCCTGAATTATCCTTGATGTTAATTATAATTGTAACTAGAATCACGTTAGCTCGTATAACTTGACTCTACTTGCAATTCATGAAATTTACGCGTATACTTCGTCTGAACAGTTATCTCGTATATTCCTCCCTATCAGCTGAATAATCCTCATAATCTAATTCGTCCTGATGACCTAGGTATCGATTCTCAATTTCATTCTATTTAGTTAGCTTTATTTATAAAAAAAAATCAAACATGTCTGCATTCAATTGAAATTTGTTAATATGTATTTGCAGGCGCGTAAGTTATTTAACGTATGAAATGGTGCATTGTCGTGATGAAAACAATTTCTTTTTCGTCAAATACCAAAGTTTTCTCTTGATTTCATCACTCAAACGCTGCAATAAGTTCGCATAATACTCGCCGTTGATTGTTTTACATTCTTAAAGACAATCTAAACAACTGACGCCATGGCCTAGCCACCAAATTTTTTAACTCCATTTTATATACAATCTGTCCATTGGGACAATCAGTACATTGTGTGTAATATATATTATACAGTCAGTGGCTCGTGGGAGATGCTTCTAGTGAAGTCACTCCTCCAATATATACCTTAATGACTTTATGACATCTTTTTACACTTTCTACACTAAATGTCCTTATTAAAATCTATCTAGCAAGTCATTGGGTTTTTCAGGCGTTTCACTTTACAATCTAGTTTGAACAATAATCGACCGAGCTGGTTTGGTTGGATCTCAGTTTTAACGGAATAGTTGATACTAAACCGCTTGATTTCCTCCCTGATCGTTGGTATTTGCAGATCTTGAGCTATTATGGAGTTTGTAACATACTAGGGAGCGTTTACTATCATTCGTAGCACCTTGTTTTTAAATCGCTGCAGGAACTCCAGATTGGAGTTGCTTGCCGTGCCCCAGAGTTCAATCCCATAGCTCCATATGGAGCATATTTAACGCCTTTTCATCCCCACCCCTAAGGGTGCTCCTTTCCCATGCTGTAAGGGGGTGAAATTATAAACAGATAAAATCGGTAGAAACACTATCAATCTGTTTGACATCTAAATATATTTATCTGACTCAAATATCGGCCGTTTTAGCGTGTTTGAATGACCCTATACAACAGTAATTTATTTTCAAGCGTCAGCTTGTGACCGCCTCCCTATCAGCCACTGTGTTTGTCACAACTTCAATCCGAGTTGCCTTCTTTTTGTAAAATATGATTTTTCCGTGTTAATCGTCTATCCACATGCATCCCAAGATATTTGATGTCCGCTTGTTTCAGTTGTTGGCCGTTAGGCGTGACCGGTGGGCTAGTGCTTCCGTTTAATGTTCGTTCCACTGAACGGTTTAAAGTTACTAGTACTGATTTCAGTTCGTTCGCTTTGATTTTCCATTAATAAGCCACGTTTGTACTGTCTTCGCCTTGTTTGGAGCTGATTTTCCCCTTTCAGTCCGTTTCTTCGTCTCAGGTGTGATGTTTCTGGGCTCAGTTTCATCCATGGTTATGAATCAACGCCAAAACTCGGCTTTACTGCTGTAAACATCGCTTAAGATATTGATTGAAACATCATGACGACGTTTGTTCGTTCCACTGAAAGCAAACGCGACACCAATTTTGCGCACAGTTTTCCCATGTCCAGTTTCAGTCAATATGCGATGTACGGCAATTTTTTTGAAATACCTACCTTGTCCGATAGCTCGCCAAATTTCAGTCGACATTTATCCAATACCATTTTGTGGCTTTTCGACAGCAATTCTGACGTGGTCACTTTATTTGTTCGATCACTGCGATAATCGCAGCTTGTATGGCCGCCAAATATTTTTATTGTTGTAAACGAAGGAGTACAATCTAGTTCGACTTTGATATTGGTTGTAATTAAGACCATTCAAATTAAAGTATTGTATCACATAACTATAACAAATTTTTTCCATGTTTATAAATTCACTGAGAGTTTAGTATTGAAGGCAGTCAATCGAACACTAAAAAATGAAGCGTCTTCAAACTTAAGCTTTATAATGTTGGTACTATAGATCAATTTTATTTCTTCAAACAATACGACAGGTCAGGTACATCAGGGTCTATACTCATAAAACCAACTAGATATTGATATGACGCAGGTTCGGCCACGAAATGATCCTCTGAAACAAAAAAAAACGTCATCGCCGAGCGCGGAGTAACAGAGTCTTCAAATGACACTCAACAATTTTTCTCAAATATCGAGTTCCAAATTTCTAGCAGATTTACACTAGGCTGAAAAATGGCGCCAGGTAATTTAATGCGTTACCTTCAGTTTCAGTTTTGAAGAAAGTGGTTCTATGCAGAGTATAAAAGATTAAAAAACGCAAACTTCGATTTTGTTGTTTCTACTAAACAAGATAACCCTACATAGAATTAAATCAACTGAGAAAAAAAATAGAGCCATGATTTTTACGAGGAAATGCAGGGTGGTTCATAAAGAAGATTATTTATATTATCACTTGTTTGTAAAGGACATGCTGGAATAATAAATAATATATCGTGGGGATGAGTAGGTAGGTAGATCAATGGAAAAACGTTTCCCGGGAACACAACGCGCGTTCTGTGTGAAACATTTTTACAAAAATGGTGACGGTCAGAAGTTTCCGATTTCGCGCAGAATCGGATTGAAGGGCCCAAATCAATGTTTCAGTGAATGTGCGTTTAGGCCGTAGATCATGGTCCACTCTCAGAGCCAAACGAGCTAAGGTCAATAAGAACAGACGAAACAGGCAGTTAAGTTGGAACTTCTGTGGGAAGATACTGCAAGAGCATCAGATGAGCCTGCAATGACAGGAACAAATGCGACATTTGTTGTTGTTTTTTTTTAAAAAAAAAGAGTCATTTAATTTCCATTAAAGCATAAATTGAAACCGAATGATCTGAATATACGTGTTTTTGTCGAAACCATGTTGGAGCATTTAACCATTTTTCAACATTTATATACGAATGATGGGTATTTTCATTTAAATGGGCACGTTAATAAATTCGATTTAGGAAAATACTTAATGAAAACATATCAAACTTCTACATTATGTGAAAGTAGTATACCGTATACGCAGCCATTCCGCTCATGGGATTCATGGTCCACATTTAAAAACATACTAATAACTGCCTGCAGCCGTTATTTCCGGCGAAAAACATTGACGCACGATTTTTTTTCTCTTCCTGAATGCGCTTGATTTTGAAGCTAATATTTTAGAAGCACCTGACGAAGGTATTGGAATTGGTAACTGATACAATTTATTAGTTGCTTAAGCAGGCGTTAAAGCATTTTATTCGCTGGTTCCAGCTTTCTCATAATTTAATCTAATCTACTACTACTACTACTCTCTCTCTCTCTATATATATATATATATATAATTAATTTATATATATATAATTAATTAAAAAGAAACGTAATTAATTAATTAATTAACAAGATTTAGGGACTTGCATTGTTGGCGGCGTAAACATAAGATTTGTGTACAAGAATATGGGGCTATAATGCTTGCTTGCTGTGTGTATTGTCGTGAAACATTGCTGGAAGCGCGGAGCTTTAGTGTGTTCTTGGGAGGCAAAGCAATAAGTAGTCAGTAAATTCAGATATTCAGAACGAGTGAGTTTTTAGGAGAATATAGAAGAATATATATTTTGTCAGACCTGGAGTTTGTTAGGAGTCTTCGGTTTCCAGTCTTTGGGCAAACAACTGTGACGAAACTACGCAGACTGTTTATTTCCCTGATGCAGAATAATTTCGAGGTACAATTCGTTAGTTCTTGGGCGCCAGGTTATTTTATCAAGTGAATAACCAAACATTGATGATTTTGATAATTTATTGATCGAGAGAACAGCGAAACAATTGGTGTGGTCAAATACAGCGAGCAGGAAGTGTTGTAGGTGGAAATGATAACCACAAGTAAATTCTGTGAAACATGGCCTGTATATGAAAGTGTTAAACAATAATCGAGTGTATACAAGCCCCCTTCTTTTCCACACAGTAAAACGATAAGGTAAAATTAAAGAATTTATTATATGTAAACCCAACAGTAAATGATATTTATCGTCAAATTTCAATATTTCACTGATTGTTTAAATTAAGAATTTTCTCATTTTGTAAATTTTAATTGTTTATCTTAAATATTCTTTATTGGATACCCGATAGTCAGTCCTGAGATTAAGCCGTGGCATATTATCAAGTTTTTACCAACATGTAATACAATTTCAATGATTATAATCAATTGATTTTAATAAATTAACTTGGTTGTATATTTTAAAATCTTATCTTTTTAATTAAAATCCAATCATTTTAATTTTAATTTTCTTATATAGAATCTCAATTAATAGTAATTATTATATTTTGGGGAAAATTCTAATTTAAATGTAAATACTACATTTTGACACCTCAATGTGGTGGCACGTTCTAACTTAGAATTATTTCAATCATAAATGAAAATACTACAATATATATATATATATATATATATATATATATATATATATATATATATATATATATATATAGTAAATTTCTATTCAGAAGAAATCATTTTTCTTTGCCTTGCTAAATTTATTCTAAAAATTATATTAACTGAATATTATTCTATAAAAACTGAATATTATTATTATTATGTATCATACCATCGTCGATAAATTAAGCCACGCCTTGATATAAGTAAAACTCATATTTCAAAGAACAAAATTATTAAAAAAAAGGTTTTTTTATATATATAAAATTATCCGGCGCCCTAACTAACACATGCAATTGTTCCTTTCAACTACCAGCTTCACACATTTTGAGCTCCCCTTGGAGAACGACTGCTAACCGCCCTGCACGAGTGCTACCAAGCAACTGCCTATTCCGAGCAGCGTCCACCAAAATCACGACGCACCCCAACAATATCGCCGCGGCACAAAGGATGCCGACAAAGATAACCGATTGTCTTGTCACAATATATGTATAATATATAGTATATATATATATATAGTAATATAACTCATGGTATTTGTTATAGCCACCGCGTTCTGGGCGTCGAAATGAAATATTAGTTTAATATTATTTCAAATAATATTTAAGAAGCAAATGACTAACAATTTTTTTGAAAAATATTTTATTAATTAAATTCTATAATATAACTATAATATATTAATTATATTAACTGAATATTAATTTAATATATATTACTACTAGATGAGTAGCTAACGTGGGGCGCGTATTTATTTATATTAAACCGAAAAAATTAATAAATGCGACACAAATCTGGTCATTTAGAATATTTTATAAATTTACTCCGTTTCAGCCCGCATACCGTCAGGAGTTGAACACCAGATTTAATCAGGATTACAAATGTCACAGTTTATTTCAACGACAAACGATGGATTCCAGTGTAATATGGGCCATTTTGAATCATTTTCCTCTTCTCAACATTTACACACCTTTCATGCCGGTGGGGGCTGAACTTCAACTTAATCGGCATGGTAAATGTCACTATCCAACTCAGTGAATCCTAAATCTTCGATTTCGACACCCAACTGGGATCTTTCTACATTTTATAATTAACCCCCACCCCATTGATGGGATTGAATTATTATAAATAAACGACACTGTAAATGTAAGCAAAATAGCGGAATCGACACCAATCTCTGTCGTTTTACCCCCTACGGATGCTTAACTATCATAGTGAATATCATAATTTAACTCAGTGACTCCCATAACCCCGGATTCAGAACCAATATAGTTTGTTTGTTCATTATTTTTATGTAATCCCTTCCACCCACAAAAGCACTCAGAACATCGAGTGACTGCAAAACACATTTATATACCGATAATATCGGTCATTTTCGCATCTTTTAAAATTGCCACCCCTCACCGATACGGGTGCTAGGGTGTCTAACAGTATTTGTGCCGGAAACGCATTTAACATGTGTACGAAGTTTAGTTGAAATTTCTTCACGAGTTTAAATTTGTATCCGGAACATATACGCACAGAAATGAAGATATAGTTTATCTTCAAAATCGTTGATAACAGAATAAAATTTTCATAACCATATACAGTTACAAGGATCTTACATATAAAGTTCTAATTTAATATTTTTTAAAAGTAAATCAATTTTGAGATTGAAGTGTTTGTCATTTAAATTTGATGTCTGAATTAAAATATTGGGATTAATTACTAAAATTAACAATTTATAATATAAATTATATATAATTGAAGAAAAATCACAAATTTTATATATAGGATCCTTGTTAAAATGTAAATGATTCTGAAATTTTTCTCGTACAGATGAATATGGCAAATTGCGGAAATATCCTCAAACTTCTAAATTAAATATTTTGAAAATGAAGAATAATATTTTCATTTCAATTTGATGACTGATTAAAAACATTGGGGTTAATTACTAAATATAACGTAGATATTAACTTATGTTAAAAATATAATAATACAGTCATACAGACAAACTTTTAATTTGCGTCAAAACGTCCAGTACTTAAAAATTTAAATTTTCTTAGTTGTTGTTTCTGAATTATTTTCGTTTGTTTGTATAATGGTTGTATTTCGTATTATTATTACTAATCCCCAAATTAGAAATAATTTGTTTACGACTTATTATAACAGCACAACCGTCAACCACCAACTGAGAGCATCAGCAACTGAGAGCATCAGCTGTTGCCTTCCAGATTTTCTCCGAAAGAATTTTAATGTGTCCGGATTTTCGCCAGACGGGGGAATCCGGAAGGAAAACGGATACGGTTAGATTACTATATTGTATAGTTTTAAATACGGTTTTATAACATTAAATTGATAGGATTATAATTTGTAAACAACTTGTTAACAATTAACGGCGTTGAATTGCTCGATACGTCGCAGAATACACGCACACACACACAGATATATATATATATATATATATATATATATATATATATATATATATAAATGAAAAAAGGAAATGTTACAAGGTCAGATTGATTAATTCATTAGGATAGGAAAGAGAGACAGGGCAGTAGACTTAAACCGACAGGTGATGTAGTCCGTCACGTAGTTCAGACCTACTATCCTGATGAAGGGGACTAAGGGCCTCCAAAATTTGATTTCGTCCCTGCTGACTTCATCACCTATCTATTTAAAGTAAGTCAACTGCCCTGTATATCTTTCCTATCCATATATGTATATATATATATATATATATATATATGTATATATATACGTAAGTAATTTGAGGATCAGATCTGATACCAGACGCCACAGCACATTATCTAATGTTCCGCTTCAAGCCGTAATTTGAGCTGAAAACAGTAACATTACTCATTCCCGTTCAGAGAGTATCAAGGTTCGCACCGCCCCGACGCAATACACAAACGTTAATTATTAAAGACCATCGAACATGCATTCGCATCCGGAATATTTCACAATAAGATATTAACACGTAATGCAGGCAACACACAAATAAAATGATTGAAGTAACTATCTATCTCTCATATGTATATATAGTCATAGCGATCAGGATATATATATATATAATTTTTCCAATTAGCACGCTGGTCTAGTGTGGATTGTGAAGATAATTTCCCCAACAAGATTCAATTCCAAAAGCTATGACTTTGTAAGTAGGTACAATAAACACCATATATGTATATTTATTGAGCTTGATGTGAACCAGTATATTTAGGTTGAACAACAATGTAATCAGATTAGATGGAATTTACTGAATGTAGCCTACCGAGAGTAATTTGTGGTCAAGATTTGAGAAATAGTATGAAGAAGGCAATTTCATTGACAAATTAATAGCTGTCAACACTATACAATTCCTGGGTAGGTTTATATAACTGTGAAAGAAAGAATTATATAAACGTGATGCCTGGTATGTTGGAAAAAGAAAATGAGACAAGTTAGTTAAACATATATGGCATTCAGACTGTAATGGAACTTACAAAAGAGGGAAATACAACGATCACCGAATACAATTCACATGATTTGGATGTGGAAAGTGTAATAATGTGAAAAGAAGCAGTTTATGCATTGCAGATAGAGGACCAGCTACAATTGACGAGTCAAAAATGCGAGTACACTAAAATATGTGTAATGCTCCACATTATGATATAGCTGATGGTAGGAAATTGAGAGTGCTAGTCCATATGGGCTCCGCAGGGGCCCGCTCTCCACGGCCGGCGTCTGTTTGCTCGCGCAGGCACGCAGCTCAGAACAATAGCCACTCGAGGCTGCAGTACAGCGGCCATCTTGAGATCAAACAGTCGTAGCATAATGGAGCCAGCGAGGAATTCGGCAAAGCCACCCCAACGCGCGCTCTTTTAAAAACTGCCCCCCTCTTCTCCACCTCGGCCACCGATCGAGCTCTTAGGTGTCGACGCAGAATTAACGCCCGTGAAACTCAACCCGAAAATCCTCCGGTACTATGTGAAGATCTTAAAAATCAAAAACTGAACTAGCAACATAATTCAATCGAGAATAAATTGAAACTCATAGCTGGTTTTCTGAAGCTATCGGTCCGGTTGGAAACCGTTCTCCATCTTGTTCTATCCTGCACTAACCTCTTCACACGGCTGTAATTACTATACTAAAATTACTTGAGTCGTAATCTGTCCTATTCTCATATCCCATAGAAAATCTTGAGTTCGACCTAATCGTAGATTCCAAATATTACGTTCAGATATTTATCAACTTTTTCCCTTTAGTATTACGTCGAGTGATTATTTGAAGTGACCGTACGTTCAAAGCTATTTTGGTAAAATTTATTCATACAAGGGTTTTCCATATATTAAGTTTGTGGGTTTCTAGTAATAAGTTTCTTATTTTTATATTTAATTTTTTAATATGGGCTCCAACTCGTTCAATCCTTTACTAATATATTTTTTACCATGGCCCTTCACATATAAAGCCTGTGATGCCGTTAGTTTGCCTCAACATTTCGATAGCTTGCACCGCCATCTTCTTCAGTTGAAGTATGGAAGATGGTGGCGCCAGACATCCAAACATTGTGTCAAACAATTGTCATTACCCGGTTGGAATCCCGACAACTCTTCATCCAGCAGTTACACAGGGAAAGGCTACTCCATACAAGTTATAAAAAAATTTGCAGTAAATATATGAATCAAATGATTAATTATCTGCTATATACTAAAGTATAATTGCCATTCTAAATGCAAAATTTCTAAATATTTTTTTAAAGATTTGAACAAATATTAGTCAAACGAATATAAAAAAATCAGGTATTTACAGACAACTGCTTAATTTTTAATTCACTAATAAATCCCATATGGCTTGCAGAAATTTGAGATTATTGTATTTTCACAGCGGAAGTTACTCTATGCCTAAATTTTTAATATATGCATTAAAAATAGTTATTTGTATTTGCCTGACATGAAAAAACTACAAGAATAAATGGTACACATTCCATTTGTAATAATCAGTGCAACAATGGATACCCCCTTTAAGCAGTATTGTAAAGTAGAGTAAAGATAATTCTTAATAACACTGTGATGCTTTATAAACCGCAGACACTTTAAATTTGAAAAATACTTCACTTTTCCACTGACTTTCTGACTTAGGTGAAATGGAAAACAGTATGATTCCGTCAATAATAAGAAAATATATTTTCTGAATGATAGCTATTATCTATATATTCTATTAATTATAATACGAATTTAATAAAACATTCATTACAATCATCGTTTATTTCAATCAGAGTTTCTTTTGTTCAGTCAAAATAATTTTTCTTTCAAATTGATATTTTGTAAATATCTATACCTATATAAATACCTATAAGTCATAAAAAATTTAAAACACTTATCCACTTCAACATTGACAATAAAATCAATGCAAATTTTGGACTTAATTAGATGAAAATAATTATAGTTGAAAAACATGACCTTAATGTTTTGTGATAAAATTTCTTCAATGGTGTTGAAATTTTGTATTAATTTGATTGTATAAAGTTCCAAGATCTTCAATTAGTGCATTCCCAAAAATATTTAATAAGGCAGATATGCATTTTTAATAAAATTGAAAATGCAAGGTCTGGCTTGCATGTCAATTATAACCAAAATGTTATCAACAATAATTTGTTAAAATGAGTTTACAGTTACAGAAGACTTAGCAAACAATTATTAATTCACCTGATTGCTGGAAGGCGGTTGCCAGCTGCATCAATGGTAAGAGCCCTACAGGAGGAACAGCACTGTAAATACCAGCACCTCCCTGTTGTTGCTGGAAGTTCTGACCCGTGTAATGTCTGCATGAAACATTGCTCATTTAAAACACCAGCACTGATTAATACATATTGCTTGAAAATATGAAATGAATTAACATGAAAATTTAATGACAAATTAACAATATACTAAACAACAAAATGAATAAAAAGTACACTTAAAAGAACTTTTAAACTTATAAGAATCTTCCAGAATATTTCAAATGAATATTGAAGAAATAGTCTTGCTATAACTACAAAGTTTATTTTGAGCTACAATTATTTTAAAAATTAATAAGTAAAGAATTATCAATAAAAAAGAGATGGGCAACTAACCATATATAAATAAAACAATTTAGGTAAATTATTAACGAAACTGTTTGTGTGTAAAAACTGAAAATAACTAATTTGTCTTATATATCAACAAATATTGTTATCAATGAGCATTGTAGCTATGCAGTGAGACAAGGTTCTATGGTGATGTGGCAACATCTCATATAATTCCACCGATAAGTGATAAAGTATGTTGTGCAGATTTTTTATAAAATTCAAGACCAGCTATGGGGTATATACTATGGGTATATACTATTCCTCAAAAATGTGGGAGGTATACATAGCTTCTAAGGCTGGTCATAAGTGTTCTGTTTCTGTTTATGAAATGACGAGGTCAAATTTAAATAACACATTTGGATAGGAAAGAGAGACAGTTGGTTGTTGGGTTAACCATTAAAAATATTTCAAATTTTCGAGGACCTGAATCCCCTTTGTCAGGAAAAATTCCTGGTCGGCATGCAGATCAGACATATTAGGCTCTCGAAAATTTGAAATTGTCAATTGAGCTGAGTTAATCAATTTGACCTTGTCATATTTTAATTGATATATATTAATTTGTTTGGAATAATGTTAAGATTTTAGACATTGATCAAAATTTAATAAAATCATATTTATCAGAAATGGTATGCAAATTAAAACATATGTAAACAATAAATTTCTAATAATACCTTAAAATTAAGTAAATTTTATAAATCAATATTTTCAACTTATAATTTTTTTGAATTTTTACTTTTAATGTATAAATTTGCAATTTTAATTTGAAAAAATATTAGGCTCATAATTACTTTATGACAGATAATATTAATTTTTAAATTACAAGAATGTTAAAAATTTATGATTTGATTTTAAATCTTATATTTTTTTTACATTTAATTATTCCTTACAACATTTAAAATAGAAGAACTGTTGTTTTTCCAATATAAATGTGTGCCATAGAAACATAACAAACAACCTGATGAAAATACAAAAATGTACAGAAACATAGTGTTGAATAAAATATTGTAATTGTCTTCTCGTTAATTTATTTATATTATTAATAAAATACAGATGTAAAGTAAAATATTATTGTAAAATATATAAGTATAAGGATATCTGACATCATCTATATCATAAAATATTTTATATTAGTAAAGAAGGGAAAAACTTAGTGCCATTTATGTGACAATTTACCTCTGCCCTAATCTACTGGGGAGAGTGAAATGAAACCCTTCAAAGTTTAATATAAAATCGAAAGTGGGCGCCAGAGGTCTGTAAGTTGGTACTCATGTTTAAAATATTGTACCGAATGTGCCTTAGGTGGCAGTACAGTGCAGCTGAGTAAATACCGGCGCAGGAAAAGAATAAATATGACTGGCCCACTAGCAACGTACACCACAGACAATAGTGTTCGGTGATTAGATTTTTGAACAGTAAAGATGTAAGACCTATATACATTTATCGCAGAATGAACGTCCAGTATGGAGATGCCTGTTTGTCACAGTAGCAAGGTGTATGAATGGTGTAGAAAGTTCGTAAATGGTTGTGACGTCTGCAGCCGATGCCCCACGCCTGGGCCAAGCACATCGTGTCGTGACTCCCGAGACCACAGTAGCAGTAGTTTAACCCATCGTAATAGAAAACCGCCGAGTGACAATAGATGACATTGTGACAACTGTATCCATTAGTCAGGATTCAGCACAGCACATACAATTATGCATGATGTGCTCAGGTTTCATAAGATGTCTGCACGATGGGTGCCCAGGCACCTGACTCCGGAATTGCAGCAGCGGCGTATTGAAGCATGTGAAGAACTTCTGCGGCTCCCTGAACGCGACAATGATGCCTTCCTTGCACGAATCGTCACTGGAGACGAAACCTGACTCCATTACCATCAGCCAGAACCGAAGAGAGCGAGCAAAGAATGGCGCCATTCAACATCATCCAAACCAAAGAAGTTTCGACCTCAGCATGGAAGGTTATACAGAACCTCTTTTGTGACGTAAAAGACGACCTCTTGGAGCACTACACGCCGTGAGGGACCATTGTTACCAGTAACACATACACAGACATCCTAAGCGATTTCTATGTTTGGACCCCTAAAAGAAGCACTAGGAAGAAATTTCATTCCGATGGCGAAGTGAGCCAGGCGGTGCACGAGTGGTTGCGCTTCTTCCAAAAGAATTGTTTTCTACGGGAATTCAGGCACTTCGGAAGCGTTGGTAGATATGCATTGAGCGTGGAGACGACAATATCGAAAAAATGATACAGGTGTGTTGTGTCTGCACAATAAATAAAATTGAAAAAACTAATTAAGGATTTGGTTTGACTGTTCCTCGTGCCTTTCATGAAACATAATCAACATACAGAACCTCAAAATAATAGCACCTCACTTGGCAATACAACCGACCAGAGTGATGTTTCTGTAATAATGAGAGACGAACTGTTAAAGGCCTGTAGGAAGATCGGAGATTCACAGGCCCCAGTCGATAAACCTCCACAAGCTATCGAAGGCAAACGTTGGAAGGGAGCATCCAAGAAGTAATGTGCTTTAGTAACATTGGACGTGAGGAAAGCGTTCAAATCGGCGAAATTGCATAATGGGCGCACTTAACTCCTCGATGGTTCCATCGTACATCAGGACAATAATCGAAAGTTATTTCCGTGACCGTACTTTAATATACTATACGGACACCGGAATTAAGACATACATAAACACCGACGACGTTCCACAAAGATCAGTACTTGAACCGCTGACCGTCGGTTTTGCGGACAACTCAGCAGTCGGGAAATACGTGGAAGAGATCACGTTGTTGTCAACTAGTTAGGGCTATCGCTACCATTCGTAAGTAAATCACACATATTAGCCTACAATTAGCGGACCATAAAACTGAAGCATTACCAGTGACAAGCAGAAAAGTGAAAGAGACCATGACCCTCACGGTCGGAAAAAGCAAAATTTATTCGCAATTATCCTTACGGTACTGGTGATTGATGCCAGGCTGAGACTTGTCAGTGAGAAGGCGGCACGCGTGATCTGCGCCCTCCACCACATTATGCCCAACATCGGGGGGACCTCGCCAAAGTAGGTGGAGACTTTTGTTTAATGTTGTCACTTGTACGTTGCTTTACGCAGCCCCTATATGGACGGAGGTTGCGGTAAATAAATCTTACAGACGTAAGATGACCGCAGTATACCGCAGAAGTGCTCTGCGTGTAGTACGGGCGTTCTGTAATGTATCGTACAATGTCGTGCGTGGTGACGAACACGCCACTAAATGATCTTTTAGCGGACGAAAGAATCAGGATTTACAATCGTGAGCACAGAAATTTACATCCCCGCTCAGTTGTAACAAGACAATAGAAATTAGCGACGATGGCAACAACAATTAGGCAGATCCACCAAAGGAAGTGGACGTATTGTCTCATCTCAGACCTCAACTTATGAACAAACAGGAATTTTGGCCATGTAAATCATTACTTAACACAATTACTAACATAACATGGTTGTTTCCGATCCTATCAATATCAATTTAGTATCAATGATCTAGAGAGCTCGCCCATCTGCTATCTAGCCACTGAAAATACACAACACTTTCTCTTCCAGCGTACGCGCTTCAAAAAGCAAAGAGGAACTGTGTGGAAACATGCAATTACAACAGGAGTTTATACCTGAAATACTGTTCATTCCAAGTCAACAGACAACTGGAATGTGTCAGTGAAGCAGGCTGCATGTGTGTTAAAAAATGCTCTGACATGAGCATGAAAGGAAAAATTAACATCCGTGCAGACATGATGACCAACCAATTCTCCATATTCAATTAAAAATTTACATGAATTCACCAATTAAGTTTGACTGCAGAAATATGTTGTAAAGCTTCAATCTTGAAAACTTATTTACCAATGCACCTATTCACTATTTTGTTTACTAAACATGCCACACTCTCTTAAACACCTCACTTCTTGTTAAAAAAATCATAAATGTAATTATAATTAGTTAAATAAGTAGCCAAAAACAGACCCGAATAAGTGCTACATAAAAATTGTATTAATGATGGGTCGGTACATAAGTCTGTGCTGTTTAATTAGTATATAATACACTACATTACATTACAATACTGATACATAAATAAAAAATCACACACATTCACTTAGTGATGTAATCATGATCTTTGTAAATGACCACCTGCCAGCATTCAGGTAACAGTTCTATGTCTCTCCTGTAAAACTATTGTTGTTTCATTGGAAAAAATCTGTAAGCCAGAGATGTTTTAATATGAGACACTTATCTCTGAATGTTGTTAGAGAGAGACTGGCAAACTGAAGCTAAGTCTTGTGAATATGGAGGGTGAGGAAGTGGATTCCAACAAAGTTCAACAATCACATCCATGGTGATTCTGGTCATACATGGGGGTGCATTAACATGTAGTAGCAACCCAGGTTACAAGGTGTTTTGTTTTCAATAGCAATGAGCTTCTTAGCTGTTCAGTATATGCAGGAGTTGTTCTTGTTTCATTTCTTGGTAGCAATTCAATGAGAAGAATGCCAGTTTGATAACACCAAATGCACAACATGATTTTTTGAGGGTGTGCACCATCCTTTGCACAGTGCTGCTTTTCAAATGGGATGAGACATTCTTTCCTCTTTTTAAAATTCACATAAAGGCATCATTTCTAGTCACCTGTAACAATTTTCCAAAGGAATGGTTTGTACCAACAACAAGCCAAATGATAAAGGGCCGACAAAGACAAACATATTATGATTTAATAAGGAACGTAGGTTTTCCCGGTGTAGTTGCTGAATGAAGTTCTCTCGGGATTCCAACCGGGTAGCGTAGTTATGTAAACACAACGTTTCGATGGCTTGCACCGCCATCTTCTTCAGGTGAAGTGCCGTTTGCAGAAGATTGGGCTGTATTTATACCGCCCCGTCTGTGGTACCAGTGATTGGGATGTTTCTATTGGCTCTGGTCCGTAGGTGGTAGGGGTGGGCAGCTGGTGGTATCCCCTCCCCGTTGCCTCTTTGGATCGTTGCAACCGCCTCCGGTAACCTCGGCGCGTCTGTTGCCGCGTTAGCGGTTGTACCCCCTGGAGTGCCCGGTGATTTTCTGATTTTGTCGCTTAACACGTGGTACCCATGTACCTAATTTTTTTGCACCTGTGCAAAGCGTGCACAATGGTTGTGTGATTTCATTCCATAATTAGTGCCACTTCCTGCATTGTTTGTCGAATATTATGGTGAACTAAGGATCATCAATATCTGTAAATGACTGAAATTACTCATTTTACATCAAGTGCACCCATCCCATGAACCACCTCAAATCAATTGATTTAGGCAGCTTTCATTAAAGTGAGATGGAATTCCAGAATGTGGTTTATCAAACCAGTCAAAATATGAAAACCATTTCCATAACATCCTCTCATTAAATGCTTCCCTCCCATACACACCACAAATTCTTCTTGCGGCTTCTGCAGCACTAGATACTTGATTAAACTCCAAGAGTAAAATTTGTCAGAAGTGTTCATTTTTCTCTACATGACACACTCCATACTGATTAGCCTTGAAAATGGCCAAAACAAGCTGTTAACAACATACAAGTCCCTGTTCACAACTATCAAACTTTAAACAGAAGAAAAATTGAATAACGAAACCCGGGGCTTCACAATGCCATGGTGCAAAACCAATGAAGAACTGTATGTATGCAGCAACCCAATAATAAATAAATGTAGTATTTATTTAGCATTGATTTTTGTCTACTTATTTATCTAAGTATTTTACTTTTAACACAATGTTTTATAATCAAACAAGAATTTGATATGATACCAGACTTTAAAATAAATTATTTTCCTTGAAAGGAATAAATGCAGCACTCTGGAAAGCAACACTATCCGAAACATAAAATACCAAAGCATCAGAAGATCCACAATTTTTTTCCTATCCAAATTATGTGATAATATGTAGAATTTCTAAACGAGGAATTACTTAAAAGTTTTCAATCCAATCAGATGCAAAATTCATATTAGCAGACACTCTAAGAAGAGCCCAAATTCCAACCCTTGCCTGTTGTATGTTGAGAAAACAAGAAGACATGTCAATACCTGGATCAAACAACATAGAAGTATTGAGAATCTTGGTGAAACTTTAAAATCCAAATTCACAGAAGATGAAGGGTAAATTAATCATGATTTCACCGTGAACTGTAGCAGCAAGCCACAAGATTCTTCAGTCAGACACAATAGCCAGCTTTCCTGAATAAGTGAATTTATTAGGTTTATTTCTTTAAGGAGTGCTCAAATCATGTGGCTAGCTCTTCCTTACAGTTTATTACCACTGAACACATTTGATAATTTACCATATTCCCAAGGTCTGTGACTCCAGAACATACACCTCTCAAAACAGACTGAGGTGTCTCGGCTTTTGGGAACATAGTTCAAAAGTGGAGAGAAGAAGGTATCCCCAAAAGTCTCTCAGTCTCTCTAGAAAGGTCTACCTGCAAAAGCTAAGAATGGCTCCCACAGGCTATATCCATTATGTATAATTGAGCAGTTATGATGATAATCAAAAAAACTGTAAAGAAGTTTGTAAGAAAATCAATATGCAAGAGCCACTAGCATGAGTGTTACTGTAGAGGGAAACAACATGTACGGTAACCAGTAGGGTATCAGGTGGAAGTGGTTTTGGGAGTTCTCGGAGGCAGGAGAGGTAATGGTTTGTCTTGAATGAAGGTAGATAGTTTTCCACTGTTGCTTGGAGGAATTCATCCACCAAAGCATCCTTTTGGTGGCAGAGTTGTAGCTAGTGACAATTGGGTGACACAGGACGAAAGGGCTGTTTATTTTTGGTAGCATGTAGAAGATTCTTTTTTTTCCCCCACCAACATAAAAATGGTGATAATTTTTTTAAGTGTCATGTGTTTAGACAAACTTATCTATTTCAGAATTAATAGGAAGATTGGGGTCAGCAAGTACAGGCTTACAAGTTTTGTCAGGTTCATAATAATGGTAGTGGAGCCCTTGTAAGTAGGGAGAATGATGATTTCACTATTGTTTTGGAGGGGTTGTTGTTGTCAATGAGTTAGGCTAGACTGCTTGGAAAGGGAGTTAAGAAAGGATTGTGAAGCTACATGGGAACCAAGAATGCTCGTGAAGGTTTGAAGGGGTGGCTTGGTGAGGGTTTTAGAGGTAATAATTTGGAAGGTTGTTTAAATTAAGAAAGACAATGAGCTGTGGTGTTCTCAGTTAACTGAGGAATTCTTAGTAAAATGTAGCTTCCACTGGAGCATTTCATAGGAGTTTATGGTGTCAAAAGTCAGTCTAAAAGAGTTCAAAAGTGGGAGTGGAACAGAGAGCAAGGCCCTTATTTAACACTGCAATCTCATCATTGTACAAGGTTTTAGAGGGGAAAAAATTACTAGGCTACTGACAGGGGACTAGATTTGGTATTGTGAGGGTGGAATACCAGTGTGATCAACAAGGCAGGGTTTGGATTATATAAGGGGAAGGGGACTTGTTGGAAGAAACCAGGTAAGAATTTGCACATCAACCCTTGCAGCATGACTAACTAGGTTATGGAATTTTTTCAACTGGTCTTGTGTGGAAATGTGCTGAAAATTTTGTGTGTTAAGAGGATGGTGTTTTTATCTAAAGTGTGGAAACAGGAAAGAATTTTTTTGTGAATTTGGAAATTGTTTTTGAGTGTACATGAACCATAAATTTGTATCTGTCATGTATCAATGTAAACAGTCAGAGTGACTCAATGTGTGTAGTGAAACGTGACTAATACAAGGATCATAAACTGATAAACAAAATTCTTCAGTTAACTCATTCAGAAGCATGGCAACCTCCAAACAGCAGTTAAGGAATACAATATGGAATTGTAATTTAGCCAAGGCCCTGGCTTCACACCTTAACAGTTTCAAGCTTTCAGAAGCAGAGTTTCATCTTTGGGAGGCTGAACAGAAAATAGACACAAAAGAAGTATGGGATGTTTAGTTTAGAAAAAATAGAGAGGTGTTAAAAAAATGGCACAAAAGTGGGATTGAAAAATCAGGAACATACTGTGAGGTACTAATAAAGGAAGTAAAGATTATGTGGCATTGCCAAATTAATTCATTTGGACAGGAAAGAAGGATAGAAAGTGTCTGACTTGTGTCAAATTGAAATTTAGCAATGCCAGGCTTGGAATCAGTAACATGTCTAATTTTCAAAGGCCTAATCCCCTTCCTCAAATTACATAATCATTGTAATATTATCAATAAGCTACTACAATCATTTATTATGAAATTTATTTTATTTCTCAATCATCCACACCTAAGCCATCATTAATTTGTCAGTACATAACTGAGACTGATAAAAAAGAGGGGGTAATTAAAATTTCAGTCTTCATAATATTATAACTGAATATTCATAGAAATACCCTTGTATCTCCTCTGAAACCAAGATATCTCACGTCATATGCATATTGATGCTTCGATTGTAAGTTTATAGTTTGTATTCTGGATGTTTTCATTTCTATAATGGTCAATGCATTTCTTCAATTACTGATTCAATTACCTACATTTTTCTAGAACCATTATTGACAACAATAATAAATAGTGTAGCCCACACATTACATTCACATACTTTCCTGAGCAACATATATTCAACTCCATTCTTCACCTATCCCAATCTGAACTTCAATCCAACTTTTGACATAAAAAACTTTCTTTCACAATATTCCCTAACTGCCCAAGGGTTGTCTTCAGACACCCTTCCAATTTCTACAATATCCTGGTCCACTCTTCTAGCTCCCACCATCACTCTCCACCACTTCAACTAGGTTGCCAGCCTATCGATAAGAACAAGTGCTAGGTCTGTCATATCCTTAAGTGTACATAAATCATCTTAATTCTTACAAAAATACACCTACAAAATGAAATAAAACATAAATTGTCTCAACATTTACTTTCCCAGTTTTCTTTGCATTCTACATAAACCAAACTAAACTATTTCTGAATGCAATGTGAACTACACTCTCACAGCACTGTCAAGTTGTCAAACACAATGTCATTAGCTGCTTGTGCCAAATCACACCATCAATAATACCGACCCATGTTTTACACTCACCCTCTTAAAGCCCTGTCCCCAGTTCATCAGAAACTGACACCCATATTTTCAAATCTCCTTCTGAAACTTCCTACAGTCCAGTAAAAGTCCTGGATTGACATGTCTTTCTTCTAACTGCACACTGAATGTGTGTGTGTTGTATGTGTATTTATGTCTGTTTAGATATTTACAAATAAAATAAAATTGTTGTGACCTTTTAGAAAGATATATACATAGAGTGAGATTTGGTGGAGTGGGACAGTGGAAGAATGAAGTGAAGTGGTGCAGAGAGCAGCAAGGGTGTGTGGATTGGTGCTGTTTAATGATGGTGCTGCCAGAGCTTGAATTAAAAAGCAGTTAGCCAGCATAAGATGCAGACATTCTATTTCCTGAGGAGGGAGGCTGGCAACTTTGAAAATTAGAACTGCATCATGTCGGACATGGCAACAGCAGCCACACCACACTTTCTTGTCTTTACTTTTATAATTCTTAAAACTATTTTCAATACAACAATCTTTTGAAAGCAAACTCACCCGAGCGTACGGTGTCCACTTTGTCCAAGTGAAGCTCTCTGGGTAGCAGGGGCCATGCCAATCTGTGGCCGGAAGTTCCTGGACTCTGAAGCACTCAGATCATTTGGTTTAAGCACTCTTGGGGGATCCCTGAAAACAAATGAGAAAAACTGCATTTCAAAATCAAAGGTATTGACACACTGAAAACTTGTGATAAATACTTTTCTACTGGTTTAACAATAAATAGTAATGAGGAAATCATCATCAAGGATTTGGAGCATCTTGGACGGGATGAGATCACCAGAGGTTGCTGGGGTGTAAATGACAGCAGACAGCCTTTTGTTTAGAAAATTAATGACTGTCACTCTCACACATATGTTTGGTAGACCAGACATATTACATACAGTAGAAAGACAGAAGCTGCTGAGTGTCCATATAAAGCGGACATAAACTAAATCTGTAAAGTTGTTTTCAGGGCTCCAAGGAAAAGTTTATGTATTTTAAAATGTAAAAAGTCATCAAAGTGGAAGTTATAGTGTGACAGTTGGATGGAAAATTTAAGTGGTGTGAATTAAAAAGCAGAGTACTGTGAAATAAGGTTAAACAGAAGAATATTGTAATGTTATATAGAAAATAATTCGAGACAGCTTGAAGAAACACGGACGAAGAAGCGGGCACCAGCACTTCAGATAAGATTTTAGTGTATGAAAATTATAAAAGAAATATGTCATATTACCACAAAAGTATTGCTGTATCTCCCCACACAAATGAACCCTGAAGAAAATGGTTGAAGTTACATGTTTCAAATAGTTTTTAGAGATTTGTAAAATTTATGAATTTCCATTTAATTACTTTCATTTTAATTAAATATTGTAAATTCATCAAAACTTTAATCATTTATAATAAATTAACCCTTAATCAAAAATTATTCATTACAAAATTAAGAAAATACCTAAGGTTTCTTCTTGCTTTAACAACAAGCGTTGTACAAGAGACACTGTATAAACGAAAAAACTCAACACTTTCCAAATTATTTACAATACTACATCTACAATCAGAATATGGCACTATATGATAAAATATTAACTGAATATCATGCAGTTCTTAACTTGTTACTTTTGAAATCTGAATAGATTATGTATTTGATACACAAAGTTTTGTGTGAATTTGTAACACAATAATAATCTTCAAATACATAAAATTGAATGTTGAATTGTGTATGTGTGTACATTCTGAATACAAATCTAAATGTGTCAAGTAATTTCAACCATATTTTGTACATTCTCCTTTCAAACCGAATAACAAACATTGTCAGGGTAAGATATAACTATGGGGTGGAAATTTTCAAACAAGCTAAAATGGCTTATACTTGTGTTGAAACAATATTTTTCAAGGTCAATGAGTTTGATAGTGTTTCTAGTCCTATGTTTGTGTATAATTTCAACCCCTTTCAGCATGTGAGGGAAGTCACTTTACAGATGGGGTATAGGGGTATTACATACAAATATTGTGAAAGCAACTGATTGATATTGAATCTATGGTAATGAAGTCACCGAGTTTAATTATGATATTTATGTCAGTTAAGTTGTAGTTCTGCCCCTAGGAGTGGGGGAAGTGGAAGGGGAAAACAATGCTCTACTTACAATCTTCAAACATGTGCAGCAAATTCTACCAAAGTTTTTATAGATGTTACTTATGATATAAGACAAACACTGGATTGGTAAAACACCTCTATCACATATACTTGGTGGTGGAAGGGGTGACATTCTAAAATACAGGGAGTTTTTTGTTTACTCTTAAAAAGGATATTTTTTACTCTTATATTGTACCAAGGGTACTGTGAATGTTTTGCAAGATCTTACAGTTCCAACAGTACTTTTGACACACACAAGATAACAGAAGTAATTTTGTCCTTCTTAGGTTAAAGGGAATTTCACATTCTGTTCATATAATGAAAATATTTTTGACTCGTATAAGATACTGGGTGTATTTTTGTCTTGTTGTAGGCATCAGGAGTATTTTTTACTCTTTTAGAGTACCAAGAGTATTTTTTGTCTCTCTTAAGGTATGGGGATTATTATGTAATGTTTGGGGAGATCTGCTGCCAGTCAATATTGTAAACAGTGAATGGTCTACAATTTAATTCATACTGGTTCCAATGTATTTCTATGTCTACAGAACAATTGTGAAAGAGACAGACAATAAATAAGGCAATAATTATTTGTCCCTTTCAAGATAAGTGCATTCTGAAGCTAAATTTTTGGAGCTTAATCTTGCTTCTACACCTTACCATAGCCAGAATGTTGCATGTATTTGTTTAATAATAAACTGTGTGTAAAAAATGGTATACAAGTATTTTTACATTACCACATCTATTCTTGTTTATTTGTACTGAATGATGAGCAATCAAAATGGATGGTATCCTGTGAACCTTGAGTCTCAAAAAGCTGTTACTTTTGAATGTCAAGAGATGTCCAAGAATGCCATATTTTTTTTATCTTCATCATGCACATTATATTGATGTGCACATACCTTGTAAGCTTCAAAAAACAAATATAATTTGTGTCTTGCTTTTCATCATATCACAAAAATTTCATCAGTTCAATTTCAAAGTTTGCAACAGAGATGTGTCATAACAGATGAAAATGAAACTTCCCTACTGACTATTGTAAACTAATATACAATCCTATAATACGGTTCAATATATATACTTTTACTTGTTTTTTCTCCATGATTAGATAGAAAGCTTTCACAAGCTCAAGCCATAGAGGACATGAAATAAAATTGAATTATAGTATCAGGATGGAAAAATCTCGAACAGACCAGGAATGAAAGCTCTACCAACTGAACTACCCGTGTCAACTCTAGATCAAACACGAATTTCCTCCAACCATTTACCTGATGCAGGCTCACCTACAATTAACTAACTCACAATTCTTACATGGCCTACATAAATAGCATTACCATAAATTTATTTACTACACATATTTTAATACTGTGCCATTATACAATCATTCTGGATAAAACGATTTTTAAAAATTATTTTAGATTTGTTTTGTAATACACCCACTTACCTGGCCCCTTTCAAACGGTTTGCTGGGAAAATAAAAGAATCAGGATATTTTGGATCTCTGAATCTTATACTGCAACACAGAAAATATAAATATTAGCATTTGCAATCAGAATTAGAAGTTTGATCTTAGAGACTATGCTGTAGTCATAGAACGTAACTCAGAAAATCTGTACTCACCAGTACACACTATTACTGTACAGGGGATCTAGACCATTAACAGGTGAAGGTATTGTCCTAAAAATTGCATTAAAAAAACAAAGTAATATACAGTTTATAGACATATTTTATGAAAAGAGGCCTTTGATTTCTCAATGCCAGTATCTACTCACACTCTATAAACTCATAATAAATTATTTTTACTTTGAATACAACATGAATAAGAACTTGAAATTTTGAGAAGCAATAACTATGTGAAAGAATAGTAAGTAAATGCTGATGAAACACATTTTGTGTTTTAAAGTAATATAAAATTTTTTCCAAAAATAGTTAAGTTTTAGTTTCACAAAACACAAATTTAAAATTACAAAAGCGCAATTTCACTGAGTTTCAATCTAAGACTCTGACAATACTAAATCCATCAGTCCTACATAGAAAACTATTAAAAATTCTAATAATTATAAAAATTATCTGACAATCACAATAACATAAATAAACAACTACACAACCTTACATTTACAATGTTGTTAGAAATAAAAATTAATATTTGAAATGAAGGTAATTCATTTCCGAAAATATTTTTTTCCTGTAAGCAGAAAATATGGGTGCATGTCATACACAAGTAAATTCGGTATATATTGTAACATAGACTTGGTTTCATTGTTAGTTAAGGAGTTAATTGCTCACTCCACAGTCTTTCTACTATCAGAATTGTAGTAGTCAACACAGACGTAAAAGATGAAAATATTCACAATTATAGTTTGTTCCCAAGTATGGACTTCATCTTTTGAGTCCAATTCATACATTGTTCAATCTTTGCAATTCATTAAACAAACCATTACGTCCAATTTGCACATGAAATAAAAATTATGTTAAGTTAAAGAGTAATTATTACTAGTAACAAACACTTCGATTAATGAAAAAATTAATCAAATAATTTAATAATTAAGATTCACAAATACAAGATTGATTCAGTTAACTGATACTTGCTGTCAAATTACAAGACAAAGTCCATAAAATTCTCATTTCATTGATGCTGTAAATTATTTTATTTGTACGACAAATTTAGAAATTAATATATATATATATTAAATACAAAATGTGAAATATTACCCTCCTTCAGGTACACAGTCTGTGGCAAGGAGAACAGTTCCTTGCATTCCATCTACAGAAATATTTACAACCTCATCAGGGTCAACACCATTTTGATAAAGACCACTTATGAATCTGTAGCCTGAATTTTCCTTATTAACATAGAGCCTATCATCTCCGCGCACATTTCGTTGGACTGAAAAACAAATAAAAGCCTTAGTGCATTTTTCTTGAGAGAAACTAACAAAATAAATGATTATACTGGAGATAACAGGATGTGTAGGGAGGTAAAGTAAAAATCTAGGAGAGGTGAAAAAAAACTATGCTAAGAATGTGAGAACATATGGGATGCTATCATAAGTGCAAAGAAAGTTCTGAGTTACAAAATGTCTATAAAAGTTATGAATACATACTGTGTACTGAATACTGTAAAGTAATTAATGTATTTGGGAAGTAATTAAAGTGCTTTCAACAGTAGATGAAAATATATTTTGAAAATACAGTTCCATGAAACAAAATAGAAATATTGGATTCAGCACTGTAAGCACTATGAAAGGATAAGTGTATTAAATACTCTGAATGTTAAAGAACACGTTTATTCATGACTGTACAATTAATCAAACACTAATATCTACCAATGTCTTAATATAATTTTTATAGTTATGTATCACAATTCATTATATGCATGCTTACTTTCAGCCTGGGTCAACTCGTTATATAGAGGTTTTAGTGCATCGAAGAGACGTGTTTCATCCACAAATGGTAGCAGCGCAACACCCTGCCATGCAAATTTTTTTCCATTCAAGTCAATTTTGAAATCCTCTGGGTAAAAGTCTATGATTGGAGATTCCTAATGCAAAGATTAATTGAACTGTAAGAAAGACAAAATGAACACTTCAAGAGCAGAACAATTAGTTTCTTACCGGATCGTGCATTAGACGTGCCCAAGGTTCAGGAACATGTGAACTACTTGCTGCAGGAAAGACACCCATCAGTTGTTCCAATGGACAGAACTAAAGGTGCAGCAAAATAGTTACAATAAAATAACCACTTCAACATTAAACACTTATGTTATTATGAAGAAGGTATTGAAATCATTATTGAACAATGTATCTAAAAATTAAACATTTTATTATTTACTGTAAATTGATTCATTAATAAATTGGTCACTCAACAGAATTTTACAAGGGCGGATAAAAAAGTAATGCATTCTGTGTCATAAAAACTTTAATAATGGACAGACAACAACGGAATTAGTACAGATCATAGCCTGAACTGTCCTCTACACAACACTACCATTCATCATAGTCATCATGAATTTGTACACATTTGTGCCATGATTGAACCCATGCATCAGAACCAGTTTGAAAAAATTCAAAGTTTTGTTTCTTGACACATGATTTTATAGCTGTTTTAACCTCATCCCAAGTCATTGAATCTGTAACCGTGTAGGTCTGTCACAGGTCCAAACAGACACACGTCAAAGAGAATGTGCTGACGAAGTGATTCCAGGAGACACACGTTAGAAGTTGCTGCTGCATTCATTTGACCCTGCCCAAGGAATAAGTGATTAGTTGGGATATCACAAAGAGTGTGCTAAGTGGATTCCCAAACAATTGTCTGTTGATAATCAGAGCAGGCAAGTGGAAGTGTGTGGAGAGCTTTTGGATGCATTTGAAGCAGGTCAACAGGACTTCATAAAACTTTGGTCACTGCAGATGAAACCTGGGGTACCACTATGATCCGTCTATATACTTATATTAGCCCAAAGAAGGCATTAATTAGACACTAATCGAGTACACCTAGTTAACCAGCATTGAGAGCATAATTCTTTTAACCACTTCCACCTTCAGACCAGTCATATGTTGATGGGCGTAACTTCACCTTAACTGGGATGATAACTGAAAATACCTTCACCTAGTCAAGAATTCTCTTGTTACCGTAAGAGAGTTGACAATAGTCCCAATAACTAAAGTAAATTAAAAATATTCCTTAAGGGAGTCAAGAATACTTTGGGTACTTTAAAGAAGTCAAGCATACTTCCAGTACCTTAAGGGAATAAAAAACACCCCAGTATCTTAGAGTAAAATATACTGCAGATTAATAAAAGAATCAAATAACTGGCTGGTAGCTCAAAGGAGTCATAAATAGTTCAGGTCCTGTAAGATAAATAAAAATAAATAGTTCAGGTCCCTTAATAACCCAGTCAAATTAGACAAATCGAGAGAAAAAATCCCGGAGTTTTGAATATGGCACAGTAGATCCCTGGTACATTAGTTTAAAGAAAATAGAGAATCCTGGTGATTATGGGGGAGGGGAGCCTTTAAAAGTGTCATTTTTTAGTTTTTTGCTCATAGCTCTAAAACTATCACTCATAGTGAAGAATTGCTTTATATGAAAGTTGAAGCTAATAAAATTTCCTACAAAAGTGTTCTTCAACATTTTTTTTGGCATAAGATCAATGGTTTCAGAGTTATAGGATCAAGTAACAAATTTTTTAAAAATTATGTTTTATTTACATTTTATTGTTAAATGACATGCTTATGAATTATTTTAATATAAATTAGCAATGAAAAATATATAATATTAAGAAACAATGATGTTGTGAGGATAGACCGATAGTTGTGGAGTCAATAGCACTACAAGGATTTGTGTTTAACAAAGCTGCTTCAGTAGTAAAATGGTGGTGTGTCAGGCTGATTTGGGTTGAACACACCTCGCACTACACCTCAGCCAAACACACCCCTTCTTATTTCAGATTAAATTTCCATTGACATCTTGAAGACATAGACACAATCTCAGTGATTGTATCACTCTGTTTAGTTCATAAGTTTTTATTATCATTGATGTCATAGTTAATGTTTGCAAATTGTGTGAAACCATTATATATATTTACATGCTGTAAGTATATTATAAACTATATAATGGTACACTGTAATTCCACCCTTGCCTCATAATGGCCGAGAGCTATTTGATTTGTTATCGACTGTTGACCAGACACCATTTCTGCTGCTTTGAGAAACAAGTGAGGTCTCTTCGCCCGAGTGAGTCTCAATTTAATTTCAAATGCAAGTATTTATTTGTTGTTCTTTTTGCTGTGAAAAGATTGATGATGAGTTTAATCGGAAACAGAAGAAAAACCTGCTGACTTATGTCAGTACATAGATGAAGAAAAACATTTTGGATGTTGGAACTGAACTGGGGGACAAATGAGGGCAACAAGTATCAAGACGGATGAGTATTGTCGAAGAATTGGTGGCAGCTGATGGGATTTACCCTGACAACTGCTGAAAAATTTCTATTCAAAGAAACTATCAACCGCTGAAAATAGAAAACATCCCGTCTATAATTATGTGGCAACTGCTATAATAGAAATCTACAGTTTTATCAATGATAAAGGTGTATGGATGTAATTACTGTTGAAAATCTGTCAGTGAAAACAGTCAAAGAAAATCTGAAAGGGAGGTATGGTGATCGTTTAATAATCACCCAACTGCACTCCCAGCATAAATAAGACTGTGCTTTGCTTTCGGGATGTGGGTCGTAAAATTTTGAACACATGGTATTATGAAAGCACTTTGAAGGGTACAAGTTCAGGGAAAAAAACACTTGATAGTGGTGCAAACTGCAGCTGCTGTAATAAAAAATTACATACAGAGTCAAAGTTATGACACCAGTCATTACCACACAAGTGATGTTTTCCTTCATGAAGCACAGCAGGTGGTCCCTTCTACCCTTCCTGTTTTCTTGGAATCACTTTTAAGCTCATGTGTGGTATTGCATTTTTCATATATTGGAAATTTGGTTCTAAGAGCTTAGTGCACTTGTTTACAAATTTGGAGTTCAGTACCTCATATGGTCAAATCCTTGCCACCCACAACTCAAGAGGCTCTGCCCAACAGCACTCCAGGGAGTTTACTTGCAAGTTAAAAACTGGTTGTGGAACCAGCTATCACCATCGGATTGGAGTTAGGAGAAGGACATCAATGGAAACCTTTGACCCATTACGACAATACAACCTGTTGCCCTGTCTCTGTCCTCAGTACAATGTTTTGTTAATTGTACAAAAGGTTGTGGGACACGTTGTGGATGTCACAAAACAGGGATTCACTGCACAACAGTGCTCACTTCACTCCTGCTAGTCAAGCAGAACAGACTCACGTTGTTTACTTCTTGCCCACACAAGTGCCCAATAGTTCTACAAAAGTGTGTAACAACACCAGCAATTCATGCAAATCCATCGCAGTACACCAAGTGGTATATTCAAGACTCAAAAAACATATCATCCATCGTCGCTACATCTTCGAGATCTACATCTCCGAGAGCGTCAGCATCACAACACAGCAGCCCCACCTTGAGGGTCCAGTCTCCATCATGGATATGGATCTCGAAGGTGAAAACCTCAATCAGTCTGCAGCAGACTCTAGTAATCTACCTGTCCCTCTCTCCCCAGTTTTTACAACAATATCCTCAAAAAAGAAAAGGCATTGCCTCAAATACACCACCTAACACTCCAAACCTAAAAACAATAAATAACCACAACACACCTTAACTCTCCATTCCTTACATCAAACCGTTTTCATATTTTTCAAAATGCAGAAGAATCCACCAATAGTGCCCCCCCCCCACCTCACCAAGTGCTACCCCCTCCCATATTCATCAGTAACATTAATAATGTAAATACTTTTCTAAACCATATAAAAACAATCTGTGGTGATAAATTTATATACATCATGTCAGATAACAAACTTAAACTAAAAACATCTTCAACAAATGACTTTAGAGCAGTTATCAAATACCTCGAAGAAAACAATGCGGAATTTAACACATTCCAAGTTAGAGACAAGAGAAAGTTCAGGGTTGTCATTCAAGGCCTTCACCCCAATTCAGATACAGCAATAATATTAACAGAAATTAAATAATTAGGATTTTCACGCACCCAAATTCTACCAGTTACACATCTGGTTACAAAAGCAAAGCTTCCCCTATTTTTCCTGGATCTATCCAAAAACCATACTATCTTTGAAATATCTACTCTATACCACTGTCACATAAAAATAGAACCTCCAAAACCAAAAAGATCCATTGTCCAATATACGAAGGGCCAAGCCTTCGGTCACTCAAAAAACTACTGTCACAATCCCCCTTCCCCCAATTGTGTCCACTACGAATCCTATCACCTCCCTTCAAAGTGTCCTAAGCCAAAATCCTCAACCCCAATTTACACAAATTGCAAAGGTCCACACACTGCGAACTACCGGGGCTGTCCCCATGATAAATTGCTTCAAAATTCCAACAATAAACTCAACCCATATAAACCCTCTACTTCATCAACCTTAAACTGCACTCCCAATTACACAGCTCCCCAAACTACATCCAGTAAAATTAGTAATGCCTCTTCCTACGCCAGTATCGTAAAAAAATCCCCCCTATTCACAAGTACAACACCCTACACAACCAACCCAAGCTAACACTTTGAACCAAGACCAAGTACTTCTATCCTTTTGTGCCAAAATTGATACCCTTATCACTCCACTTATTAATCTCCTTTCAACCCTATTACCCAAGCTTATTAAAGCAAAATAAAAGAACCCTTATCCTCACATAAACTTCTCCATATGCACATTGAACGCCCGAGCAGTATCCAACAAATTCCACAAACTTTCCCTTTTTCTCAATACCCACAAAATATAACTCTTCCACATGACTTTTGGTCGAAACTCCTAAATTCATGCCATTCTCCCTTCATTTTAGGAGGAGATTTCAATGCTAACCATCCCAACTTTGGTTCCAGAATTCCCAATTCCAGAGAAAAGAACCTATACAACTTTATCTGCCACAAACCACACCAAATTATCTTTCCTCCTGAACCCACCTTTTATCCAGACAATGCAAGATCTCCAGATATCCTTGACTTCTTTATCTGTTTTAAAACCTCCCACTACTTTACGAAATCTTCAGTACTGCACGAACTTTCCTCAGATGACCACCCTTATCTCGCCCATCTTAATCTTACTCTATCTCCACTCTCTTCTCCGAATACAAATAGCCACTTCATAAATTGGCAACGTTACTCTTCCCTCATTGACCCACAAATCAATCTACAAATTCCTCTAAAATCTCCTTATGATATTGACACAGCTCTCGACAACTTGCAAACAATCATCCTTTCTTCTGCATCGGGCTTCCCACTTTCCACTCCCAACTAAAAAACAACGTCAATATCCCTTAAACCCCATCATAAAAGACCTTCTACACACAAAAAAAATATTCCCATAAAAGATGGACTGAATCTAAATACCGAGCTGACAAAACCCACTTTAACACTATTTCCCGACAGCAAAAACAAACATTAAAAGACATATTCGACACAAACTACTTTAATCATCTCCAACAAATGAATTCTTATGACTACTCCATATGGAGAAAAACCAAAACACTCACCAAACCTCGTTGTGATATCCCTCCTCTCAAACATCAAAACCAATGGTATACCTCTCCAGCCCTTAAAGCTAATTTATTTGCAAACCTTCTCACATCCCAATTCTCTCCAAACTCCAACTATCAACTTTTACCACAATAACACTCTCCTCCAACCTCTTCAACTGTCACCTCTACCTAAACTATTCACTCCTCCCAAAATCCACACTACCATAAACAAATTAAAAAATAAACACTCTGCTGGTCAACCTTATCACTCCCCTCGACCTAAAAAAGCTTCCACCTTATAACAATCATTTTCAATGCAATCATCCGTACAACATATTACCCAACAGCCTGGAAGCACAAATAATGATCCCAAAGCCAAACAAACCCAAATCCTGACCCAATAGTTACAGACCCGTCAGTCTCCTCCCCTCTTTATCCAAATTGTTCGAAAATCTCCTTCTTTCCCTCCTTGGCAAAGAATTAACCCACCTCATTGCTCCTGCTCAATATGGCTTTAGACCTAAACACTCTTGCACCCATCAACTCTACTCAGTGAGACCCTACATCAACAATTCCTTCAACACCAATAACTCATGCGTTTCTGCCTTCCTAGATGCAGAAAAAGTTTTGATAAAGTACACCACCAATTACTACTTTCCAAAATAAAGACCACTTAATGATTACCTCTTCAGAATCCTTACTATCTTACCAACTATCCTCCTCTGTCAAATTTAACAATACCCATTCAAATTCCTTCCCTATTTCCTCTGGCGTTCCCCAAGGCAGCATCCTAGGCCCTTTCCTCTTCAACCTCTATTTTCACGACATACCTCAAAACCTATCTACTAAAACAGTACTTTTTGCAGATGACCTTGCCATACTCCTCCAAACATCCTCTCTAGACTCGGGCTCCAGAAAACTACAAATCGCCCTCAATGATATTGAAAGCTGGGCCAAAAAATTGGAGCATCAGCATAAACTCAACCAAATCCACAATCATTCCCTTCACCCTTAAAATCAAACATTCCCTCAACCACTCCTTCTTTCTGAATGACACCGAAATACCTATCCAACAAACATCATCATATCTAGGCCTTATCCTTGATTCCAAATTATCATGGAAACCTCACATAGCCCACATTACCTCCAGAATCAACAACAAAATAAAAAAACTCTTCCCTCTTATCAACAGAAAATCTCCCATATCATCATGCCGGCTAATATGTTAATATGTGGTAAACAAGTTAGTCGGCTTCTCTCGTCTCTAACTTGGAATGACAAGGTCACCTCCAAGACCGCAAATTTTCATGCGAAATATTTACAAATTGTAAATACCTTATGTTTTATTTGTTTAATATTTACTATTGTAAATACTTTTATTATATTATTATCTCAACTGTAAAGTCTCCGGGCTAAACATTAATCTTATAAATAAAAACGAGTATATGTATGTTCCTTATAGAAATCTACACCAGTTGATCAAATTTCACCAAATTACGTACACGTGTACTTTACGACCAGGAGACTGTGACTGTTGGGGTGAGACACATCTACAGTCCCCAGGAGCGGGGCTGGAAAATTTCATACATGCTAAAATGGCAGTTATTAGAGCCGGATAAATATTTATCGGTGTCAAAGAGATTCATAGTGTTTCTAACAATGTAATGTGTGTATAATTTCAACCCCTAACAACAGGATGGGAAAGGAGCACCCTTAGCGGCGGGGGTGGAGATTCTTTACAAGAAAATAACGTGAATACAACCGAGGTTCAGGTCAAACCCAGTGTAATGGATGTCGGTGGGTTCAATTATGACATTAAATTGGCCATTTAACCCCCAACGGCTGGGGGTGGAATTTTTCAAACATGATAAATGGTCGATATTTGCCTGGAATAAATATTTGTCAGGGTCAATGATGTGGATATTATTTATACCATGTAGTTTGTAAAATTTCAACCCCTTTCAGCATGGTAGGAGAGCACCCTTCATGGTGGGGGTGGAGGGGCTTTTCAAATAATTAACGAAAAAACAACCGAGGTTCGAGTCAAATCGGGGTTATGGATTTCACTGAGATTATTTATGACAAATTGAGAAACGCACAGGGGTGGGTGGGAATTGGCGGTGATGAGAAGGGGTGGATGGGAAAGAAATTTTCAAACATGCTAACCAGCCGGTTTTTGCGTCGTATCAATATAACTCGGGATCAATGGCATTCATAAAATTTCACTACATGTTCTCTGTGTATAATTTCAACCTCTTTTATGCATGGGACTGACTGTTCCACTCTTAAGGGTTGGGGGTGAAGTGGTAATACATGAAATTATGCAAACACATTCGAGATCGGACTCGAATCCGGGGTTATATTTATCACTGTGTTTAATGATGACATACATATTGCAGTTTAACTCCCCCAAGAGGGGGTGGACGGGGGTTAAAATTTCAAAATCTTAAGTAGTCAATATTTGCGTTGAATAAATATTTTTCTGGTTCACTGAGATTTATAAAATTTCTCTACATGTTCCATATATTTAATATGAACCTCTTTCGGGATTTGGAGTGGAGCACCCTTAAGGGTAGGAGTGGAGTGGATTTCTATAAAAATAACACAAACAATCGAGATTGGACATGAATCCAGGGTTATGGTTGTGAGTGAGTTTAATTATGATATACAAGTTGCCGTTTAAATCCTCCAAGCGGGGGTGGTTGGGGGTGAGAAGGAAAATTGTAATAGAAGTTACGGAGTTTTGGAAACAATAACCCATTTACGATTAACATTTTTATATTTTAAAAAATTAAGCTGTCGAAGCAGACATATATATTTTTAAAAACCTGAGGAACTATGATGTTTTGATCTGTATAAATTTTTTTTATTTATTTTAAAAGGAATAATTTATTTTGTTTTTCTGCAAATTTTCAGCTCTTAATATTGAAATATTAGTCATATATTTTATTTTCACATCTGTTTTTAACAATGAATATCCTTAACGACCATTAATAGACAATATTTATAATTTAAAATAATTATTCATCATAAAATCTTTAATTAACAACACAAAAACGTTTCTGCACATATTTGTAAAATCTTCAGGCTGTGTGAGTGGAAGAAAGGTTTGTTTTGATGTTTTCAACGTTTGCTCAGTCTGATTTTATTTTCATGTTGATTGATCATTAAATATATCTGCTTAATCACAGTGTAATTAATCTTGATTTTAATATTCATACATTACATGTGACAGACTGGTATATTATCATATCGTCTTCTAATGTTTATATGTTTATTAAATTTTTCATGGTTATGCACCATGTTCCGATTTCTCGACGTTGTCATTCTCCACTGCTGTCTTCAGCCTGTGTGGCGCTGTGTGACATGTGTGAGCTATATATAGTGCCAGACAAGCTGCGATCTGATTGGCCGCTGAGGATCGCCTGACCACAGCAACAAGGACACATGTTTTTCCATGTTGCGTAGTAAATGTCAGGCGATCCTCAATGTCCAATCAGGTCACAGCATGTCTGACCACTATAAATACCCCACGCAGCGCCACACAGGCTGAAGACAGCCGTAGAGAACAACGACCAGCAGAAATGTGAACATAGAGAAATCTGAACCTGGTGCGCAACCGTGAAAAATTAGTTAATAATTTACACGGGGAAAGCTGTCTTTCTTATTAATATTATTTCTGTTGTGAGAGTCTGTGCGTTATTTAGGAAGTAAAATTTATCAGTTATTTTATTTAAGATGCATGTCTTCAAAATAAGAACAAGAAAGCCACATAAATATTGGAAACAGGGCGAAAATTGCATTAGATACCTACTTTTTTCTTCATATTATAGAAAGCCATTTAATTGTGTTTATGGGACTTTATATGAAAACTTACAGAACAAATAAAAAAATGATTGACTATAATTTTACATTTGTAAATATTGTAAGTATAGTAATTATTGATTTAAAATAAATAATTACGGAATACAAAGAAGATGAATATGAGAACACCAACATCATTCCGCTTAAAAAAATTGATTTGCAGAAAAATAAATAAAATTAAACAAATAGTTTTAATTTAAATAAAAATTAATTATTTAATTTCAAAAATTATTAAATTATGTACCACATTATTAATTTAATTTAGTGAATTTTCAAACAATTCAACCTGGCTGATAACACATTTAGGGAAGAGGTAAAGTTGTGTTACATAAAAATAACGAAAAAAATCGGGCGGTTATGGATAAATGACATCTTGGGCAACGCCAGGCACCCAGCTAGTTTTATTAAATAAAGAAAACCTGCACAACAGTGTGTGGATACTGAGAGAGATCTGTATCAATGGTCCTGTACTAGATGACCAATCACTGGATGAAGGAGAGGTAGACTACAAGATTTGCATACAATAATATGTTATTTAACAATAAAATGTAAATAAAGCACGATAAAAAATATTTTTGTTCCTTACTTGATCCCAAAACTCCGAAACCGTTGGTCTTATGTAAAAAATGTAGGAAATTTTATCAACTTCAAATTTTATCTAAAGCAATCTTCACTGTGAGTGGTAGTTTTGGAGCTACAAGGAAAAAACTAAAAAACGTCACTTAAGAATATATTCTAGATTCCTTAACATAGTTAAGAATACTCCAAGTACCATAAATAAGTCATAAATATTCCCATAACTGTAAGGGGGTTTACCTGTACTGTAAGGGTAAAAAATACTCCTTTACTGATAGGGAGTCAAAATTAATTTCGTACCTTAAAGAAGCCAAAATTACTCACAGTACCTTAATGGAGTCAATAACAAGAACGTTAAAGGGAGCCAACAATCCTCAAAGTACCTTAAGGGAATTAATAATTTTTCTGGTGAGTCAAAAATACTACCATACCATAAGGGATTCTAAAATACTCCTGCACTGTAAGGGATTCTAAAATACTCCTGCACTGTAAGGGAGTCTAAAATACTCCTGCACTGTAAGGGAGTCTAAAATACTCCTGCACTGTAAGGGAGTCTAAAATACTCCTGCACTGTAAGGGAGTCTAAAATACTCCAGCACTGTAAGGGAGTCTAAAATACTCCAGCACTGTAAGGGAGTCTAAAATACTCCAGCACTGTAAGGGAGTCTAAAATACTCCAGCACTGTAAGGGAGTCTAAAATACTCCTGCACTGTAAGGGAGTCTAAAATACTCCTGCACTGTAAGGGTGTCAAAATTGCTCCTGTACCTTAAAGGAGTCAAAAATATTCAAAGTACAGGGGGTCGAGAATAGTACCAATTCATAAGGAGGTAAAACTTACTCCACATACTTTAAGGAAATCAAAAATACTTTTTGTTCTGAATGGAGTCAAGAAAACCCCCCTCATACCTTAAATGAGTCAAAAATACTTCTGTAATTGCAAATCAGTAAAAAATAGTCCTGGTACCACAAAGAAGTCAAAAATACACCTGGTTCATTAAGGGAGAGATAATTTTTTAAAGTTTTCAATATTTATTTACCACAGAACTATTAATTTTAGAGACTTAATTTATACATACAGAGATGAGTACTTCCAAAGTAGAAAATTGTTTTGTTTAAGAAATTGTTAATCTTCAAATATTATAGTTACATAGGTTATAGTACTGACTGTTTTTTGTTATGACTCAATTGCACAAATAAGGAGCAACACTTGGAGGAAAACCAGGTTTAATAAATTATTTTATATTGTTAGATTGTTTTTCTCACATCAGTATCAAATTTCATTCTTAGTTGTTGAAATTTCATGTATTTAACCTTCATGGAAACCAGCAAACTATTTCAGAAAATCAACCACAAAAAAACGAATGCATATCTTTTGCTAATTCAGATGTAACATTTTGTAAAATGAATCAAAACATTCAAAGCCTTAGGAATAAAAAACTAGAGTTAGAATTATTTTTATCATTGCAAAAATTCCATTCGACGTATTATTGCTAACTGAACATTGGCAATCTAGTCCTGAAGCTGAAATTTTTCCAATTACCAGTTATAAAAGAAGCAATCTTTAATAGAAGTACACTTAAAAATGGAGTTTCTTGCATTTATGTAAGAAACAAATGTTCTTCCAATATTAATATGAGATTAGATCTTCAGTCTTATAGTACAGAGCAGGTTTTTGAATGCAGTTCAATTGAAATAGCAACTGGTAAAGGAATAAAAATGTAGTGGTCTTATGTATCTATCATAATCCCAATAGTGATGTAGATTTGTTTCTTGACATTCTGGAGTCTATCATTTCAAAAATTCATAAAGAAGAAAAAGATATAATTATTTGTGGTGATTTCAACATTGAATTTCTAACAGACACAAGGAAAAAGTTTCACCTTGAACAACTTCTTTCCCAACTAAGATTGTAGGTAGTTCTTCAACATGTATTGACTTCCTATGTAGCTTAGACCTCAAAAAATATATTCAAAGTATCTACCATTAATTCTGTGATATCAGATCATAAAGGTTATATATGCATATATATATTGTGAACTGTTTTATAGGAAAACACCTATTACAACTACATGTGACTAGGAGCAACTTCATGGAATACACTTCTAAACACAGACATTCAGTCAGACCCAAGTAACATGTTTCAAAAATTTATTGATTACTTCTTATCGGTCATTGATGACATTGCAATAATAAAACAAAGTTCACAAAAATGAACAAAATAGTGGATTAATAAAGGTATTAGAATATCTATGCCACCTCCATAAATTACAAGAAATAAATACAGGCGCTGAATTAAAAAACTTTTATATTAAAGTATGAACACATTTACATGAAAGTTTTAAATGAGGCTAAAAAAAAAATAGGTAATGCAAAATACATTGCAAACACAGATAGTAAAATAACAGCACAGTCGAACGTTATCAACGAGACCTCAGGTAAATTTAAAAACTATAACGATATACAACTTATCTTATCATTTCTTTAATTACTCATTACTGTTATATTAATATCTTTAACATAGTTTTAAATCTTTTTTTTGTAAAATACAATGTTTATTTTTTAATCTTTGTAAGTGTAATATTTATTATTTTCATGCAATCTTATATTTTGATGTGAGCTATTTCCTCAACCAAGGACTAATGGAATGAATAATAAATGTAAATCTAAAAAGAAAACAACCAGTGATTTTAATTGAAAATAAATTCAAAGGAATCTACAAAAGCTTATTCAAGTCTCAAATCATAGTTAAATTTAAGTCAGAAACATGGATGGAAAAATGTCGACCAAACCAGGAATCGAACCCAGGACCTTCCACTTACCAGGCAGCTGTTCAGACTACTAAGCCAATTCTAGTCAATGAAGACTAAAGTATTGGATTATGCTCAACAATAAAACTGAGACATTCAAGATAAAAACAATTAAATTAACATAAAAACATAATTTACTACTCTCCAACTTTAGGAATTAATCCAATATCGAATCCTTTAAAAAACATGGATTAAAATCATAGAAAATTCTAGAAGACCTAGAAGAAACTCAGGTAAATGCCCATTTCCTGATTTAGGCATGTCTCAAAAGAAAAATATAAGAGTGGGTTTTGAAGGACAAAGACCACAATTTCAATTGTCAAAATTGTAGATGTGGAGAATGAAAAATGCTACCAGTTAACAAGAAACCCTGTCCAGGATCAAACTTCTATCAGAATATTAAAAATAAAAAGATAGAAGACCACATTAGAGCCATCAAACCACAACAACAGTCACTAGCAAAAAATTTCCGAACCAATTTATAATTATTGTTTTTGTATTACATACATATTATGCATGCATATTATCAAGGAACCCTAAAAAACCTAAATGTTTAAGTTTCTGCTTTTTTAGTTTTCTTAGTATCTGAAGAAAAGAACAATGTTTCCAGTTACATAGTGAGGTATTTACATCTTCAATTCTTTTGTCTGTATTTGGCTATATTTCTTAATATTAATTTTAGTTTTAGTAATTTCAAGAATTCTTCATTCTCAAAAATGATATTTATGTAAAAAAATATTTGACTTACAGGTTTCGTTCCTTTCTCAAATTCTGTGGAGAGTACACCAATATTAATGAAATCTGATGCAAATGGAGCATAATGGTATGGGAAGTACCACTTCCACGAAGCACAGCCCTACAAAAATGAAATTCAGTAATTATAATTATCTGACACATTACTTATATTTGGCATTTTTAATAAATGAAATAACATAAACCAATTAGAAAAAAATTATTAAGAACAATTTAAACATTATAAAAACACTAGCTGTCATCCCTTAAATTTGGGACCTCTTCAGGTGTAAAATTATAATTAAAACATAAATTTGTAATTTAAAACATCAAAGAAAACAAAATTTTACAAGTATGATGATTTATAATACAATTATATTATGTGGAACAGAGCTTTATATAACTTTACTTACAATTAATTACATGAGAATTGGAGAATCAATTTTCAAAGGTATGATTTGCACAAGCATTGTGACTGAAATTACTGTTATGTTTAGACAGCTGTTAAGGTTTGTCAAGTTTAAAATTACAATCGAGACAAAAAAAAATATAATACAATAAATGGATTACGTTAATAATGAATCATAACTACTATAAAATTTATTTGGTTCATTTCTTATATTAATGGCTGCATCATTTGATCTAATTTGAAACATCATGTAGTTACAATGTTATCTGCCATTTGGAATCCAGTAAACTTCTGGTTAATAACATACAATGGGAAAGCCTTCGTTAGATAATCTTACTCATTAATCTGTAATAATATTTGCATTCTTCATCTAAAATTTTAAATTACTCCAATATATATAAATATAAATATTTTGGACGTTGAATTTTATATTGTTTTTATGTTTATTAATATGAGTTTTTAGTATGTGTTTTGTTTGACTATTTAAACAAGGATCACAATCTAAACAATTAATTTTCTAAATAACATTATTTGGTAAATAAAGCAGACAAATTATCTCATCATTAGTATCATAATGATAATCTTGTCAAAATTGCTACTATACTTCTTCTAAATTCTTACCCATTACATTTTATATATAAATATAAAAATTAGATTGATTAAAATTAAGTATGATAATAATAATTTATGAATAAAAAGGGCTAATAATAATTTTTTTGAAAACGTACAATATAAACTTACTGACCTGTTTAATAATTATATATTATATCTGAACTATGTAAATTATCATAATATATAATTTCATGTTATCAAAGATCCCTGTGAATCTGTTGAAGAAAACATTCTCAGGTTTCCGCCCCAGTCAAACCACTTTTATAGCACAACATTTTGACGACCATCTGCACTGTCGTCATCTTCTAGACAACGTGTCAGTATCGTCAAAGTTGGTAGTGTATATAATTATACACCCCAAGTGCCACATGGATCGGCCAATCAGGTGGCATCAGAAGAGAGCTAATCAGAGCCAGTAACCTCTAGACCACATGGAGGCCATTTCTGTCAGTATAGCAGCTTTAGGGCCGTATCCCAGGCTCTGCTCAACTGGAACTCGATTTAAAAAGTTTTTGTGTCTTTATCTCAATGGCTTCTTGGAGCACACTATCCCAATAACAATTTATGTGTTTTAATATTTTTGTCTTGCTGAAGTCAATATTCTGACCCATTAACCTGAATGGTCTGCACATAAATATTCCATTTACAATGAAAATTGACATTGGACATTTGGTTAGGAGATACAGGATGGGAAACTCACCCAATCTGAATTCCGAAAATCCACATACTCAGACCAATAGTTGCATGTGAAGAACTTCCACCATCCAGTCAAGAAAAATGTGGTACTAGCCACATTAATCTCCAATATTGGAAGTGTTTCCCAGGAAATCAAACACCTGAGGATTGTATTCCATACCAATGCACAAATAAATAGGGTTTTCACATGACAGAGAAAGATAACAGCTGGTGATTTTGAGAAAACAGTCAATTTTGCCTTCCTTCCTTTGCTGGCAACATCATCAACAAAATTGGATGAATATTAGACAAATATAAAATTAAGAAGGTATTTTTCTACCTAAACCTAAGGTCAAAGAAATTCTTGGCTCAATCAATGACATCAGATTAAGGACATCCAGAGTTTATAGTATTCATAGTGAATGTGATAAAATATACATTGGACAGACAGTTCTCACAGTACAAGAAAGATCTGTGGAACATTCTAGAAATCTTAAACTGCAGCAACTCGACAAGTTCACGTTGCTGAACACACTTTAGAAACGGGTCATAATATCGACTTCAAGAAGACAAAAATATTAAACAAGTAAAAGGGATAATATATTTCAAGAAGCCATCAAGATAAGGATACAAAAAAAATCAAAACACAGGGTTCCAGTTGAGCAGTTTTGGATCTGGCCCTAAATCTGCTACACTGACAGAGATGGCCTCCATGTGGAGACCTGAGAGACAAGGGCATGATCCACTCACACTAGGCAGCGGCTAAGGGGTTGCCAGCCAGCTCTGACTGGCCCAACCCCAGGGTACACAGACTATATATACTACCAATTTAGATGATCCCGACCGTTAACTCGACCTCATAAAAGGTAGAAACTCATCCTAATAAGGCTCAATGCCGTTAACCAACAGAATTTTCCAGATGTATTCCCTTACACCATGAACCCACACAACTATGTCTAATTCTACTGGTATGTTTCAGAAATGTAAATGAAAACGTCATTGATTTTAAACAGCATTAATCCAGCCACAAATTTTCTGTTTCAGGTATTGAGAACATTCATATTTTACATTATGTTTTATTTTTCAGGTCTAATCTGTATAAGTAAACATCTATCCAACATATCACATCCAAACATCCTACTTGAAGGTTTTTCGAGCATTTTAGGTAAAAGCCATGTAGATTCCCAAAACGCACTTGAGGGGCCCTAGTAATCCAAAGCTACTATTCCCCCATCTCACATCCCACATCCCACTCTCAAACCCTATACAGTTTTCACACACTGGAAAATATTTGACGGAGCAGACATTACATTTTATTGACATCCCCAAATCCACATCAAATAGTACAATTATCAAAATTAAATTTTCCACTTATCTTTTGCTGAATAGGGTTCTCAGTCCTGTAATGGCTCAGAGTATAGCATTCGAATTAAATACCTTGTTATAAAGATACGGTCCTGACAATCTAGGTTCTCCTGCATTATACATAAATGCCACATTCAACAAATTCACAGCTGTGGGGTCCAAACAACCCAAACTGAGTTCCCCCCCCTCATTCCTATCCTTAGGAAACCATTATGTTTACATGCATGGTGGGGTGCCATGCATGGGTTGGTCCCTCAGGAGGTCACTGCGGTGGCAGAACCCTTCTTTCAAGGCATCATTATCCCACCCACATGAATCTGCCCACGAACCAGAAACCACAATCCCATCTTGCTTGCTTCAGGTCAGATTGCTGCAGCCTGTCTTGGTACGGATCGTTACCATTAATTAAATAACAATTGCCAAAGAGAGATTACAGCTCTATAATAGCTCCAGTATATTTCCTGTATTAAATACTTATATTTCACTTCATTCACAGACCCGACACTTCGCCTAGAAGACAATGGCAGTATTCCCGTTATAATTGTTGTTTGATCTGGATGAAAACCCAATAATATTTTCATCATTATTCCAGATTACTGAGTGAGATGTTACATACTAGATCAAATTATTTGGACACTAACATAAAAAATTATACAAATAAATAAACATTGATACTATAATGCCTTTATTGAATTATGATTTGTCTCCATTGTAATTTTTAACTCAATAATACCCTTAACAGCTGTGTAAATATAGCAGTAATTTTGGTCACAATGTTTGTGCAAATCACACTTTTTAAATTCAGATTCACCAGTTCTCATGTAATTAATTGTAAGTAATGTTATATAAATTTCTGTTCTACATAACTGTATTATAAATTATCATAAAGAGCGTAAGTTTTCCCGGTATCAGCGGTAGCAGAACATGCTCTCATGACAGGACATAGGATGGATTTTGCCGGAACCACAATACTGGACTCTGCCAGCCATCTCTGGGACAGTATTGTACTTGAAGAGGTTGCCATCAGGACTTCCAATTGCCAACTGTTTAATAAGGACTCGGGTTTAAACTTGAGCAAGGCTTGGAATCCTGTCCTATGAAGAATGCGTGAAACCCAGGTGGGTAAGGAGGCACTGGCCGCAGCCACCAATCAGGATGGGGAAGACGCACAAGCAACGAAACTCTCGCAGGCGATGTGCTTGCATGTATTCCCAACACACTGGTCCATATTGTTGACGGAATTGCGCCCAGCCGTGATGCAGACTGTGGTGGAAGGGGACAGACCAATCGCTATTACTTACAGACTAGACCTGAAAACTCCTGATTGGTTTGATGGAGTATATAAGACACACTTCCCGAATCTCGACAACAGTTCACCTGACAAAGATGGCGGTGCCAGCCATGGAAACGTTGTGCTCAAATAAAGTTACCCGGCCAGAAACCCGAGAACTCTTTATACAAAAATGATCATATTTGTAAAACAAATTCTCTGATATTTAGATTATGAATTTATCTCATAAATAAAATTTTACACCTGAAGAAGTCCCAAAATTTAGGGAAGAAATGTAGTGTTTTTGTAATGTTTTTGTAATGTTTTAAAGAGCTCTTAATAAATCTCTGACTAATTGGCTGATGTTATTTAAATGAATAAACTGGCTATAAGTTAGAAAAATTTATTAAACAACAAAGTAATTAATACAGTAAAAACATGTTATCACAAAATTTCTTTCAAAATTTGGGATTTTATAAGGTTACATTAACTGTTAAAAAAGTGATACATGAGACATTATTAATTTAAGAACAAAAATTTATTCTATGAAATGGAGTCTTTTGGGTCTAAAATTTTAAGAAAATATATTTAAACATGTTATTTTCCATTCTTATATTCGAAAAATTAATATAATATAAATAAATTTATTATAAACTTGTCAGTAAATTTCCAAGGCATGGTCTAACTTCCCTGCCTGTAGTATTCAATATAAGATTAAATAAACATATTTAAAATAACATATTGGATTGAAGTCTAATTTGGAAATATATAAAGCTTATAAATCTCCCATTATTATTTTGGTAAAAAAAAAAGTGGATAGAGGATTTCCCGTAGGGGAACCATTGATGGCGCCAAAAAAAAGAGCCTGCGGGGTTCTCTCAGATGTGAACCTTTCTGGAGATACGGAGAGGGCTACCTTTGGGCATGCTTTCTCCTCTCTCTGGTTTTTTGATTTAAGGTTCCTTCAAGCCGAGGCACCTTGGTCAGTTTTGAGAGGTGTATGTTTCAGGGTCACAGGTCTTTGGCATACTGTCTGCTATTCCTAAACCAGTCAAGGCACGGAGAAGAGAATTCTGTGTCCTCACAGCAAACCCCTCTCCTGCTATCGGAAGGGTGTGGGACAAGTACCAAATGGCTGACCTACCTGATGCAGGTTTTTCTGGGGTTTTCCCTGCATCATTTTTAGGCAAATTGCCGGGTAGGATCCTTAAAACACAGACCTGAGGCCTAGTTAACACTTGGGCACCTTGTTTTGTTTGCCCTATGTAGCCGGAATTAAAAGGAACATATGTATATCAAACTTCCCAATGATAAACAATCCATAGTCTCCAAATATAACAATTCAAACATTCATTTGATTGACAAAATGCTAAGATTTTAGATGTTGACACCAGGTAGCATTCCAGACTTATGTCACAGATGCTTCATATTAAATTCAACATGACTGCAATTAATGAACAAACTGATACTATGAAACTCGACAATTGCTATGATCCTTTAATATTACACTAACCCTTCTGCTTTCCTATTGTTTTTGTGTTTTCTTCACTTTTACATTTGTCAACTGCAATTTGAATTTTCAGGGGGGAAATTCGAAAATGAATTTAGAATTTAAAAACCACTAGCTATGATTTAACTTATACAACAGGAAAATTTTTTTGGATCTCCATTTGAAATAAGCATTTGGTAAGTTTGGTGCTTTCTCTAGAGTCACACTTGAAAGATTAGAGTAACATATACTACAATGTACTCAAAGACTGTTGTGTCTAGTGAAGGAATAGTATGTACTATATTGGACGATTGCTGTGACATATGCTATGAGGTTGTCTACTGTAGTCTAGCACAAACTCCACATGGTAAATGAAATAAAAATTTATTTCACACAAAAGCTGGAATGAACAATAGGTTTAATGCTCTCTAATTAAAATAAATAATTATTTTGTTTATACACAGAATTATTACTATATAACTGTAATACACAATTTGAAATTAGGCTTCTTTAAGAAATAAATCAATTCTTTAATATAAAAGATATGTATATGTTACATAAGGGAAGGGGGCCAGGGGTGGTGGTGGTGGTGGCATTAGAAATACTTAGGTGGGGCATGGTAAATAAAAATTGGGAAACACTGCTCTAGGTTCTTGTGTTTTTAGTTTTCTTAGCACCTGAAAAAAGTAACAAGGTTTCCAGAATGTTGTATGGTACTTGTATCATCACTTCTTTTGTCTGTATTTGGCTATTTTTCTTATTAATTTCAAAGCAGATGTATATGTTTCATTTTTATATTTAAAATTTCTCAGGTATTGCATAAATATGAACAATTATGATAATCTGCTTCCTTTTTAAATAATGTGAAAAACACCATCCTATTTTTAATTAATATTAATTATTAAATTTAAAACAATATTTAACAAACTCATCGTTTCATCCCTGATTGGGACCTCTTGATGTTTACAATTTCAATTAACTTAAACATTTTAAGAAAACAAAAACTTTACATACATAATTTTTAATATAATTTATATAATATTACTTACAAGTTATTACATGAAAATTTTGATTAAAATGAATTTCTAATATGAGGTTGTACACACATTGTGTCGAAATGTCTGTTATTGACACAGCTTTTACGAGAATTATTGAATTTTTAAAATGAAACATTGTGTTTGATAAATATTATGTTTTAAATTTGATAATAAATTTTTCTGACTAATAGGCTAGTGTTTTTTGGATAATTATTTTTTAAAAAGTCAAATTATTATAAGTGTTAAGAAGTCACAATATCAAAATTTATTTGAAATTAACTTATACATTATCATTTAATTTAAATAAGCATAAAAATTTTTCACTTTGTAATAAATCTTTAACAATGTCTTTATTAAATGTCGCTATTACTCTTGCATCTCATTTTGGTTACAGCAGACAGGGAATCCATACCCCATCTTTGAAATTTACTCAAAATTAATTTTTGGAAATTACTAAAGGAAGATCTTGTCATTGTATACACTAATTTCGGTAACACATGTTTAAACAAATTATCTTTAAATTGTAAATTCATAATACTCCACTTCATTGAAGAAATTTTGTTCTTATATTAATAACACATCATATATCTCTGTATTAACAATTAATGTGCACCCAATGAATTCCCAAATTAGATACTAAATTTTTATTGTATGAATTGCTTTGTCTATTATTAAATTTTTCTTACTTATGCCAGTTTATTTATTGTAATTCAGTAAAATCAAATTTATTAATTTTGGCATTGATGACTTAATAACAACATACCTGATAATAATATTGCAACACCCAGCACAGCCCTCTGACATATTCCAGGGCTACTTTGTGTCTAAATTCCAGATTATCAGGAGTAACATCAAACTTGGACTCATAGTATCGGTCTTTAAAACCTGCCTCCCATAGCCGAACCTCATCAGGTACCTCCTCCTCTTCGGAATCATCTTCAGTTTCCATCTCATTTGATTTGCGCTTAGTGCCTCGACTTTCTGAAGTCTGAAAATAAGATTGCCTAGTTTTTAGTCGAATATGTGAGACAATGAAGCATTCTTTGAACATATACAACATATTCAAATATTTGAGTATTTATCATGTTTTAAGGTTACAGCAGTGTTTATCAAATAACCTGTCACTGTGTGCTTAAATATATCAGCTGTGGAACAATGATGTTCAGAGGATGAGAGGTTAAAACAGCACACAAAATCTTCAATTGCCAAACACTCTCTTTATCACTTACACAAAATTGAAATAGAAAATACAAAAATCTTAGATCAGACAAACCGACTGAAGCCATTTAAATTAGGAATTCAAAAATTTATTGAATCGAACAGTGAGTTATGGCTAAGCAAATCTTGGGATCCACTCCTGGCATGTATAAAACTCCACAATTTTCAACCAGAGCACAAGTACGTCCTGGAAGAAGCTAGTCAAGAGCCTAGCACAGCTCCCAGTGCATTGACATGTATAAATACCCACATCACATTCAAACAAACTGTGATGGAGCAGCTTGTTGACAAAATATTACTGCAAACATTGGTTCAGGTACCAAGAATTATATTTAGAATTTATCAGATTAATTGGAGCCTGCAATCTACATCAACCAATAAAATGACCACTTCCCAAAACACATTTCAAACCACTGCCGAAAAGTAAAAAAAAAAAGATAATAAGAAAAATGTAATGCACAAAGTGACAACTTCAACAGTTTTTACCAGTGGTTCACACTGATAAAATCAAGTCCTGACTTTCTTTTTAAGAAAGCACCAAATTCCAAGCTGCCCTGAGTGACAGTCCTTTTAATCTTCCAACAGCAGCCATGAAATGTACAGTTAAAAGTAAACTTTGGTAAAGCAGTAATTTGCTAGTAGAAAAAAGGGATGACTGAGCAATCAGTGATCCTGTCAACAGTTGGCTTCAATTGGAAGTCACATCAACCAGCACACAAACAGATAGTACAACTCTGCTGGGTATATATTTGACTGCAACCTATTTTGTATCACACACCTAAGAGCTATGAGTTTACACCATGACAGCCTAGGTTGAAACCAAACAACTGCAGATTTAGCTAATTCACCAGGAAAGATGTTACACTACATGAAAATTAATTATCCTGCATCTACTGTCACCAATTTACGAAAACAAACAAGAATGATGCTTATCCACTACCATTTATAGACTACTTATACTGGACAGGGTCTCCTTAGCAATGAATCTGCACACAGAATATTGGTAGTTTGAGGTTATGGAGTGTCATAATTATAGTGTATTTTATTTGTATAAAATATATTTTTATAAATAAATTGAAAATTCAATATTTTAAGCTATATCTCAACTATGTAAATTCTTAATTACTTTGTAGAGTTTACAGAATATTACAACTGTAACTTAATTAGTAAATCTAATTATTGTAACAAATTAAATGTACAACTTGTAAATCTGAATTAACATTTGTGGAGCTATACAAAAGCTTAAATTTCTAATAGAGGAAATAAGACTCACCCGCTCCCGAAGCATGGAGTGAAGCGCTTGGTTTCTGTCAGTATGCATTGCTTCAGTTCGTAAACGAAATGCCTCTTGTCGTGGATTCTGTATTGGGCTGACAGATTGCCCTAAGGGCTGAAACCACAGTATGTTAACAGTCAGACATTTATGTCAACATGAATTATTTCAACTTAACAATTTGTACTCACAGTGGGAGCAAATTGGCCTGTGGGGACCCACTGAGGTTTGAAGTTATTCAGCAATTTCTGTCTCTTCTTGTTATTTTTGTCACGCATTTTAAAATATTGCTCTTTCTCCTGCCTCTTAACAAAAATCTCATCCTCAACCTGGCCAAGGTCAGACATTATAAGCTGCACCCTGTCCAAGTTAACATTACCACTGTCAGTCAGGAATCCCTAAATCATAGGTTAAAAATAGTTGTATTCGTAGTCACAAAAAAAGTTTACATTTCCACAAGATGCGGGGTTTTTCAAATTTAAGATTTTAGTATACAATATACTTTTATAGTCAATGAGAAATATTTAATTTTCTTCCCTACTTTTCCATATTTCAATTACAGAAATATAAAAAATATAGTGTAAATCATCTTATTAAAACACTAATTAAAGATTAAGAGTAATGAAATTCTTATTAAATATAGAATTTACCATGACATGCTGAAAAATATACTTATTATAAAAATATTTTATAAATATTAATATTTTCATCTTACCCCAGTTTTATAAACTGTATTCTTGTAAAGTGTTACCAAACGATCAATAGCATTCTCCCGAATCTCTAGTGATGGAAGATGAGGAAGAAAATCATTGCCCACAAAGAAGCACATGAAGACCCAATCATCTACAGCTCTTTCAAAATCATACTTGAATGGCAGGCCAGGCATATCAAGTTCCTTAGTCAAGTACTCACGCAATACACACAGGCGTACAAAGATGAATTCAACCTCAGCAGAGAACGCAGGCTGTGGCTCATCTGACTGTTCTCTGGCAATACCCGTGCAATCCTTCATCTCATGACCTGAAATATTTTATTTAATGCAAAATACATTGATCCATTTACCACAAAACCTCTTTTCTAACATAGATATAAGTTACTGTAAAAGAACTTGAATATTTACCCAACTGTGCACAAATATCACATGGTCTGGGTTTGTTTGGCTTGAACTCTTCTCGGATAATTGTGAAGTTTGGCTCATGAGTGGCAAGACCCAGCATAATGAGATCTGCATCTGCCCCACACAGTACATGTTGTGTGTTTGGGTCATGATCTGGCTGAGCTGAAATTTAAAATCAAGACAAATATTAAAATTAAATAACCTCACTGGTATGAGATGTAAGCACAGATTTAATCTGTTCAAATTTTTTGGTTTAATCTATTATCTCTCAATTGATAGTATTTGTTGTTTCTAAAAATATTACACACAATATAATTAATATGTTTCTCAACAATTTTTTGAGTGCAATTATAAGCATGATTATGCTATTTAATGGAAACATACACATGATGTTAAGTTGGACTAATTTGAAGTAATTTAGTATAACGTAATACAATACAGTCTCTACATAAGAAATCTTTATTATCCAAATTTTGTAAAACATCTCTATATGATTTAAATATTATTCTAACACCATAATTGGCAAACAGGTTGCTTAATTTAAATTGTATGATTTCTAGATATGGTAAAATGATGTACATCTTAGATAGTTTACTATTTGTGGTTGCGAGTGAATTATTTTTTATATCAACTACCTGGTGTCCGGCGTTGCCCGAGATGTTAATTATTCATAACCCCCCATTTCACTCCAATCTTATGTGATATAATGCAATATATTTATGTAACACAACTCGGTGCAAGCCATTGAAATGTTGTGGCAATTAAACGACGCTCCCCGGTTGAAATCCCGAGAAAACTTTATCCAAACTCATTGACATCCATAACCCTGGATTTGACTCCACTCAGGTTTTTTTTGCGTTATTTTCTTGTAATGCCCATCCACCCCCATCCTTAAGTGTGGTCATTTTCCATGCAGTAAATTATACTCAAATAATATTGGTAGAAACACTATCAATCCCTTTGACGCCTATAATATTTGTCCGACTCAAAATATCGGCCGTTTTAGCATGTTTTAATATTTCCGCCCATGTCCACCACTGCTCCGGGGTGGGTGGGTGCGGGGGGGGGGGGGGGCTAAATGTGTCTCACCCTAACAGTGTTTATTTCCTGGTCACAAAGAACACGTATATGAAATTTGGTCAATTTTGCTCCATGGGTGTAAATTTGTATGCAGAACATACAAACAAACAAATATACAAACACTCTGCTTTATTTATTTATTACTAGACTAGATGGGTGCCTGGAGTTGCCTGAGATGTCATTTATCTATAACCCCCGATATGACTCCAATTTCGGTTGCTTTTGCGGTATTTTTATGTAATGCTCCTGGAACCCTATCCCTAAATGTGATCACCTCCCATGCCGAAGGGGGTTGAAGTTATTGACCAAATATATCGGTCATTTTTACACGTTAGAAGATGACCACCCCCCAAATGTGCAATAATCAATAAGTATTTAGTCAACACAAATTACATTGTTTGAAAATTTCTACGCCCGCCCTTCACCTCCCAAGCTCATAGCGTTACCCAGGTTGTCACAATTAGACTCAGCGACATTCAGAGTCTCTTAATTGATTCAAATCTCGGTTGTTTTCACGTTATTTTCTTGTAAATCCCCTTCACCACCACCCCTATCATGCCTACAAACAACACCAGTAGAAATACTAAGAACGTCAATGGCCATGGCATTTCCATGCTAATATCGATGATTTAACATGTTTGAAAAATTCCACCCCATCCATTTCCGCTCCAGGGGATTAAATGGGTAATTGAATATCATCAGAGAAACATCGGTTGAAACACTCTCTCTTCGATTCCTAAATATATTTATCTACCTAAATATCGAATGTTTTAGCATGTTTGATGTATCCAACCCCTCCCCTAAGTGAGCTTCCCTCAAGGGGAACCACTAAAGGGTTATATTTTACAATCAACATGGGTATATATATTTTAAATTTCATTGAACTTGACAATTAATTATTTAATGTAAATTTCGACGGTTTAAAATGTTAAAAAAATTCCAACCCCGTCCACCCCACCTAGTCCCGCTACTGGAGGTTAAATGGCCAATTGAATGCTATAATTGAACTCGGTGACATCCATAACCTTGTATGCGACTCCAATCTCGGTTGTATTTGCTTTATTTTATTGTAACATTCCTCCACCCCACCCCTAAAAGTGTTTTACCCTAGAGTTCTTCTTTCCCATGCCGTAAAATGTTGAAAGTTTACTGACATACATTGTTACAAACACAATTTATCACTTTTACCCAGAAAATATTTATCCGACTCAAATATTTGCCACGTTAGCATGTTTGAAGATTTCCACCCCCACTTGGGGGACTTAAACGACAACTTGAATACCATAATTAAATTCACTGACAACCATGACCCTGTATTTGAGTCCAATCTTGATTGTGTTTGCATTATTATTATATAAATCAATCCCCCACCCTTAAGAGTGCTCCACTCCAAATCCCGAAAGAGGTTATATTAAATATATGGAACATTTAGATTAATGTAATAAATCTCAGTGAACCAGAACAATATTCATTCGCCTTAAACATCGACTACTTATCATGTTTCAAAATTTCAACCCCCGTCCATCCCCGCTTGGGGAAGTTAAACTGTATGTTAAATGTCATAATTAAACACAGTGACAAATATAACCCCGGATTCGACTCGAAAGTAATACCACTCCCAACCATTAAGGGTGCACCACTCCCATGCCTAAAAGAAGTTGAAATTATACACAGATAACATGTAGTGAAGTTTTATGAATGCCGATTACCATATTAGAAAATTAATTTCCCCGCACACCCCCTCTCGTCACCACCAATTCCCACCCACCCCTGTGACTTTCTCAGTTTATTATAAATGGTCTCAGCGACATCCATAAACCTGATTTGACTCGAACCTGAGTTGATTTGGCGTGAATTATATGAAACGTCCATCCACCCCACACATAAGGGTGCTCCCCTCGCATGCCAAAAGCTGTTGAAATTATACACAAAAAACAACAGTAGATATACAATCAATATAATAAACCCTGAAAAATATTGACTCAACACAAATATCGGCCGTGTTTGCATGTTCCAAAATTTCCATCCCGCTACCCCTGCCTCTGAGGGGTAAATGCTAAGTTGAATGTTATAACTAAACAAAGTGGCATCCATAATCTACAATTTGACTCCAATCTCAGTTGTATTCGAGTTATTTTCCTGTAAAGCATCTCCACCCTAAACCCTAAGGGTGCCCTTTTCCCAGGGTGTAGGGGATGAAAATTATATTCACATAACATCAGTAGAAACACTATCAATATCTATGACCCCTAAAAATATTTATCCAACCAAAATATCGACTGTTTTAGCATGTTTAAATATTTCCACCCCCATTCACCCCCGCTTCTGGGGGTGGTAGACACGCCTCACCCCGACAGTCGGTAGAAACACTATCAATCCCTAAAAGTATTTATCTGAATAAAATATCGACTGTTTTAGCATGTATGAAATTTTCCATCCCCGTCCACTCCCGCTCCTGGGGGTTTTTCGACGTGTCTCACCCCGACAGTGTTTGTTTCCTGGTCGCAAAGAACACGTGTACAAAATTTGCTCCATCGGTGTAGATTTGTATAAGGAACATACATACAAACACTCTTCTTCATTTAGAAGAAGATTAGAAGAAGAAGATTAGTTTAATCTACTTTTAAAGTGTTTATTAACAAATCTGGTGGGGAAGAGGGGATAAGAATTTTAAAATATAATGTTAAAAATGTTGTTCAAATTATTCTTGTGGACTTTGTGCTGATGATAATTTAACAATGTTGTCAACTAAATTATACTCCATAGCTCTTTTGTACTAGAGGGTGATCATGTTTGTACATAATGTAATATACAAAATTGGGTTATAGGATTGTAGAGCTTGCTATATAGGTTAAACAAAGTGTAAACTTCAAACCATAATTAAAGGAAATTTTACTAATTTAAAACAGCCTTCATATAAACTATCTGTTCTAACTAAAATTGTATACATGAATAATCACAAAATTGATTCGATTAATATAAAAAATTTAGATGTTGAAAGTAATTATTATCCTAGTTTGGTAAGGGAAATGCATATCAGGTCCAACATTAATTCAATTAATGTGAAAAGAAATACATATATGATTCAGAGTTGCCATGATTTATAATTATGTATTCTTTGCAATTTTGAAAGTTTAATTCATCTGTTAAAAAATCAGTTACAAAATGAAAGTTTTATGATGTGTTTGAGTAGCATTGTTTTTAAATTATAAAAATTATTATATTGAAATTTCCTTTAAATCGAAGAGTTCCTAATCCAATGATGAAACTTCTTTTAATCAATTAACTGTTTTCAAAATTAATGTTTTCTTATTAATTCACTAATAATTCCATTCATTTAATTTCTAACTGAATGGCCATCGAATTTTATTATCATTAGCATTTTTTTCTCTCATTTTGGCTGTGGAAGTTGAAGGGAAAAGTCTAAATTTTTCTTGTTAAATTGTTTATATAAATTCATAGAATATTTTGTTTATTTAATTATTGAAGAAACCATGTTATCCTAAATGTATTTATTTGAGGTTCAACCTGTTATTGTCTTTTTAATTATATTCATTTATTAATTTTTATATACAACTGAAGATGTTACTAAGCAAAATGAAGAGATGTTATGTACTTAATTGTTCTGCTAATATTAATAAATTCTAAGTTTTACTTTACACTAAATATATTTATGTTATAATTTTTGTATAATATACTCTACATATTCATATTATAAGAAACATAAATAATGATATGTACACAAAATTAGAATACACTTCATACAAATATCTCCATACATTGTCAGAATCTTAATAACCTCTCAAATAAAACTGCTGTCCTCAGCTGATCAAATTTCACAATCCTTTCTCATTAATTACTTTTATATGCAGTTCTATCATAACTCTTCCAATATTTTTCTTCCTTTCTTTCTTGTTTTCAATTTATTTTAACTTTTAATACTTTCTCCCAGAATGAAAGAAGATAGCAGTGCTATCCATTGAAATGAAGCTGTTTACCAAGATTACCCAGGTGGAAAACTGAGAAGCCTGTCTCTTCGATCTTTAAAATAAATACTTAATTCAAAATTATAATACAACAGTGCATCGTTCTAAAGAATAATTGCTTTCTGTTTAATGATTTTGAAAAATCCCTACTTCTCTAACAAAATTTTGAGGAAAATAGTAGTAGTAATTACAAAAAATGAGAAAAATTGCTTTTAAACTATATACATTTTTTATATTTATAACTTTAACAAAAGAAATGTGTCAGATAAAAAGACATATAATAAATAAATTGTAAATAGTTTTCATAAAAACCTCTTTGACGGCGAATATAATCCATTATTTTATGTTCACCTTCACCAGGAACATTGGCATCAGACAAAATAACTTTAATACTTTTCCAACCAGGATCATTATTTAGCCTGTCATGAATGTAATAATGGAGACATGCAGACAGTCTTGCCATGAATGGAGTGCCCTGAAACCAAAACAAAGAATTCATAATTAAATCATAAACAAAATTGAGCTTACGTTTATGTTGCATAAAATTTTCTCGGGTTACAAACTAACAAGATAATTTGATGTAACATCCATTAACTTAGTATGCAATCAATCTTTGAGCCATTCCACATCAAATCAACAACAGAAAATCAGATTCATGTTATGAAAATAAAGTTTATGGGCACCTACCCATAAAGTGATATAAATAATTATTTTTTTAAATTTTTCAGTCACTTAGATGTACAAAAACCTAAAACTGACTGCAATAAGTTGAGTGTGGTATGTACCAAAAAAAACATTTCTCTCAGTCTGATAACAGCAAGTATAATTTGGTTGCATTTTAAAGATCTTGAAATAGACATTTACATAAGAAATCACATGGCATGGTTTTACGATGTGAAGACTTCAAGGTTATCAAAAAATAATTTGACCTATATAGTGATTTTTTAAAATAAACTGGGAAATGTTTGATTAGTGGTGCAATTTAATTATATTAATGTACCAAAATATTCAGCTTATAATATATTCACAGTTTGTGCAAAAACTTAATTATTCTTTGCATTACAAAATAATTGCTGAATTGCAAAAGAGAGAAACTTACAGGTGTTATACAGTTACTGTCAAAATGACTGCCTTTGGGTTTCTCTGGAGGCAAAAAACATCCTTTCAAGGCCAGTTCTGACCTAATACGAGCTACTTCAGTTACTTTCTCCACAATCTCCTTTGAGGCGCGGAAACGGCGCGATCTCTGTTGGTTCATTTTTGCTCGAGGTGCCTGTAGACATATTGCAATACATTAAAAATTAGTAAATACACATTGAAGACAGACAGACTTAATAAAATTATTTCATATTTTCAGATTAAAATAAAATGCTATATCATTCAATGAATCAGGAAATTTAAGCCACTGATACGGACATGCATTTATATAAACATATGTATTACTACTGAGTTCTGATCAATGAAAATAACATCTATTTTTGTATTCAGATGAATAAATTAAGCATTTCAGAATAAATATTAAAATTTTACTTATATTAGAAACAATCGACTGATCTGACAAAAGACTGTTAGGCTGTGTGATTTAACAATATCTGTAACTACAAAGGACACTCCAAAAGTAATGAACATTTATTTTAAAATTACATATTCATCCAACAGATTTCCTATTTTTACAGTATGTAAGTACATCCCCTGGGAACAAAATTTCATTTTTCCACATAATGCCCATCCCTGTTACTGCCTTGCGCCACCTTGGAACTAGGGCCTGTATATACACATGGCAAAAGTCAGGACTGCAAAGCTGGTGTTTCAATGTTGCCCATCCAAGTTTTATGATCTCATCCATGGTTTTCTGACCGACATGTGGCTGTGCGTTGTTGTGAAACAGTATAACATTTTCCTTCTTTCAAGGTGGTTGAACACATATGCATCAGAATTAATGGTGGTTCCACATGATATGATGTCCACAAGTAAGAGTCACTCAGAATTAAAAACACCATAGCTATAACTTTCCAGCCGAAGATGCAGTTTTGAATTTTTTTTCTCAGGTAAGTTTGCATGATGCCACTCCATTGATTGCCTCTTCATCTTTGGTTCAAAATCAACTGACACAATTCTTGCAAGAAAGTCATCACTCCGCCATTCCCGTACAGTTCTAAAAGTTCACTGCACACTGTTTTCGTTCCTTTGTGAGCCTCTTACAACATCCTTGGAACCCACCTAACACAAACCTTTATCAACCCCAACTCTTTCAGTATTCTATTTCAACCACTTGTGGATGTTTCCCACTATGTCATTCTCATAGGACAGGAATTATATAACAAATGTCAAGTTAGCAGCCATCTTGAATCAGGTGTTCATAATCTTTGTTAGATACAGCAGTGGCTAGCCATCTTGAATCAGGTGTTCATAATCTTTGTTAGATACAGCAGTGGCTATATTATTTCAGTCTGATTCTAGTATTAACAAAGCAGTTGTTCGAAATGTCTACTCACTTTTTAATTATGTACTTTCAAGATTAATTTCTGTTATTGTCTGTTACATGGGTCATCAATTACTCGTCTTTACAGACATTAATTGTGTTCTTTTATGTACTACTACTACCACTGGGACGGGGCTTGGTGTAGGAGAAGGTATGAAGGTCACTGTTATGTGTAAACTCAACTTTACCCTAAAGTAGGTTCATGTTATTGGAATTTAAACATTACTATAAGAGAAACAAAATTAATGTCTGTAATACAATAACACAATAAATTAATGACCCATATCACAGACCAAAACCAGAAATAAATTTTGAACAATAAAAAATGATAGCAATAGTAGACAAAGATCACAAAAATTGATCAAAAAAGCTACAAATTTTTTCAAATTTTATTGTTCAAAATTAATTTTTGTTTTAAATCTGTTACACAGTTATTAATTTCTTGTGTTGCTAATATAAGAGCTTGATTAAACTTACTGTAATACACAACTGAAATATTGAACATTTTTATCAATTTGTGCAAATTTATTTTTGACAACAGCGGATCATTTAACTATGTACTTACAACCCCATCTATGGCCATATACAGGAGCTTTCGAGGTCTCACAATGTTGAAAAGTCTGTCAATACATTCAAAAATTGCCACCATCATTTCATCTTCATCCTTTGGGGCGGGCCTAAAAATAATGTTAAAAAAATAAGATCAAGTAAAAAAATAAGTTATTGTAATTTATACTTAATGAATTGTTTCTTTCAGCTTGGCTTTCAAGTAAATTTTGTTTACAATAGATTGATGGTATTAATTGTAGACTTACATCAGCAACAATATTCGGTAATAATTATTAATATCGTTCATAAGAAAAGAAACATCATCGCATAAGAAACTATACAGTCCATTAATTGATATTTACATGAAGGTGTTTGCTATACCCACAAAACCAATGTAATTGATCCTTTCCAAAATAACAAATGTTACATTGTTTGGTTTCAATTCAATAAATCCATTAGACATTCAAATTTATAAACGGGTTTGAGTAATTATTACATAAATTGTATCCTAATTAAAGCTTACTTATCTTCAGGATGAGTACATGGATGAATAATTCCATTCATATCAAGATAGAGATTGTCAAATTCAATTCCATTAGGATTCGGCAGGCTAGAATCCATAGGAATTTTCGTCCCATTTATATCCTTTTGCTGGGGGATTTAAAAACATATTTAATACATGCCGACACAAACATGAAACTTAACCTCCAAAATGCATCATATTTTACCTTTTCCTCTATACATGGAACAATGACCGATGAATATTTTCTGCTTAACCACCTAAAAAATGCTGGGACTCCCATTATACCGGCATATAAAAAAAATACCTTATTTCACAATAATGATCACACTACAAGACAAAGGTACCCAATTACTCCATTTGTTTTCGAAGAGGCGATGTTTGGCCACAAAATCTCTCATATCCCAGATAATACGCAACTAGACTTAGGCAGAGAGTTTAGTGTCATGGATACGTGAAATATAATTTATTTTTAGCATAGGTATTAACGTCTGTTATAAAATAATAATACAAAATACTACCTACAAACAGACAAGTTTTAAATCGATAAACAATAAAAAAAATTTAAAGTTCCGAACGTTTCGACTCGGATTGGCTTATTTCTCTATTGGCGAAAAACATAACAATCCCCGTCAAAACGACCTGAAATTTTATATTTAATTTTTTTAGTTTATTGTTTCTCTATTCAAAGTTTGTCTGTTTGAGGGTAGTTAGAATTAATACTGTACTGTTACAGAATTATCTTTAAGTTTTTAGGCAATCCGGAGAAATAGTACAGAGTAATGCATGGAAAAAACATATACAATGTAGTTATGGTAGTAGTACTTTGCTAAATTACAAATATTTGATTAATTAAATTTGCAAAATAAAGTGATATATTCAATATAGAAATGAATATATATTAAATGGTGTTTTCTTCTTTATTTTGAAAAGTGATATTAAGTGAAGGAAAATTTGCTAAATTACGAATATATTAAAAATTAAGGTACATATTCAATAAATAAATTAATGTGTAAGAAACTGTTTTTTCCTAAATAACAAAAAAGGTTTTTTATGCTAAAAATTTAAAAAATGAAGGGATACATTCAATGATCCTACGCTAAATTAAGTTACATCGGCGAGGCGACTGTGACATCATCGACGGAGTAGAAAGAGGCATAAAATTCAATGGGTGCGGGCTTGTTAGAAGAGGGGGATAACGTCACTTGCGTGGATAAACAATTTTAGTCCTAGCGCCACAATAATAAAAAAACATTACATTATGTAACATCTCCCCTTTCTTGCAAATATGCACAAACAAAACTCAGTTTACACAAAAGATTAACATATATCAATATCAATTACACAGGTCTGCAAGTAGAAAAGTGCATACGATTTTTTTCATTTTCTTATAGATTTCAATTTGGTAAAAATAAAAATAATACCTAAAAAATTCCATCACATCAATTCTTTTGTTATACTCAAATTTTTTATTTTTTTATTTATCATATTTAAAAAAAATGTCCTTAAAACAAAGACTAGTCAGATTAATTCTATCATCTGAACTTTGCAATAAATGAAAAAAATGTTAATGGTTGAAGAGAGTAGTGGTAGGCAGGACCGTAACGAGGGCATGGCGAAGAAGGGGCCCGCCACGGGCGCAAATGAGTTTCGGCGCAAAACAAAGGATACATACCCAGTTCAGAGTTGCACGTGGTCAGAACAGGCGCAGGAGGTGCGCGCCTCGGGCATCACACTAGATTTTTTAAATAAAAAAATTAATTATAAAGTTATAAATTAATTAATGGGACCCAGCTTGAAAGGAGCCTCTCATTTATAAAAATTGATATTATTATATATTACAAAAATATATATCTATATTAATAAAATATAACAGAATTTTTGTTCTTACTTTTGAGACAAATTAGTTGTCCAGTCTATCGCGCAAACAATATATTTACTAGCCCACGTCATGGTAAACTGTGTTTCAGGTGTCCACAGCATACAACCAGCAGCTCTCTTTGTTTCTCTATTCATTGGTGTATAAATATATATAAACAAAAAATTAATATCTAATTGAATATACAGATAAACTTAAAAATAAAGCAGTTTAAAGTAAGTTTTATTTTCAAAACCTGAATTTTGACAAAAATATTTTACTGGTCAACCTGTATCCTATTGAATTTATTTCTGAGTACATAAATATTAGATTATTAAATTATATATCATAATAATTATATATTAAATTAATTCAGGACCCAACAAAAAAAATTATACAGACATATTCGCATAATGAATTTATTGTGTTACCTTTCTGAGGCATGTTATCTTTTCATCTAATAATTTTCTGATCAAGGCCGTGCATTTCATTATTTATATTATTTTGACTGTCAGATATTTTTCCATAATTAATACCATTAGATAATGTGTCCCATAAAATAGGCTCTGTCGTTTATAAGGACGATAGAGAAGCCATAGACATCCAATTTCTTCAAGTATTTTGGCTGAAATGAACCGAGATCTATTCACCACAAATTCTGCAGAGCTGGACGCTGTTGGAGCTGGCTTCCTCACAACTGTTGCACGGCTCATATGCATATTAGTTCCCTTCAAAGTACTAGGTAAAATGCATGAAATTTTTATAATTATTATTTTTTTGTATGTCCTTCTGATGCTGCACAATTGTTGTTTTTTTTCATGTTAATAACTTGTCACCGGACGAGAAATCCTGTCTGCCAGCAAAATTATTCAGGAGTAATCAAAAGCGTATTGTGTATTTGTAAAGTATAGTAATAAATAATTTTATCTTTCAACAACTGTCTGTGTCTTTTTCTCTTCTCCAAGCTGAAATGAACTTTGATTAGCCATTCATTTAATATATTGAAATTTAGAAATTGCTTTGCCACAAAACTGATAACCGACATTTTAAAGTACTTCAAAAATATCGTTTCACAATCACTCAAATGTAATTCAATTTAGTTAATCGTCTGTATTGTCATATTTTTCACTGTCACTATGGTTGGGGTTAATGACTCCGCTCCTTCACTTGATCCATCGCTCGTTCAAAATCTAAGTACTACTCTCATCTCATTACATTATCGCATCGAGATTACTATTCATCTTTCCCAATGCTATTCGCGTTTTTCTCAAATAGTTGTTTAGCAAACTCAACGGTGAAGGTGACATTTTTCTTAGTCACATTCGCGTCTGACAGAAGTGTTTGGGATTTGCTGTTAAATTTATAGGGTTCCAGTGTGAGAGTAACAAGCTTTGTTTAATCAGTTGCTGGGACAATGCAGTTTTTGACGGAACTAATCGGAGGTTTACAAAGGTCCTGAACGTTAACACTACAGCCTTGCTGGTCGGCGTCTTTAAATTTTCTTTTAAATAAATTATGAAAATTGAATTTACAATTAAATTCACATGTATCATCGGATAATTTTGATTTCGAAGTTTCTATGGGTTGCACATTGTTTTTGTGCTCGTTAATTCAAATGTCTACGTGTGTTATTGCTTCACCAAAAGCTTCTAATTTTCGTTCATGTTTTGAAAATGTATCGTAATCGTAGCCAACTACGCAAATATCTGTAAAATAAAACATTAAGTTAACGAACTGGAGCGTTGGCGCAGAGTTGAGAAACGGTCATGTTTATTTTTATTGCATTTTTAACATTTAATAATCGTCAGAAACCACGCTGCTCAAAGCAGAGATCAGTTACCCTCAACACTACTAAAATTGCTGCATAATCATGAACACCTCTTCTCTAAATTTAACTTAATTCCAAGTAAGATTATTGGATCCGTACATAACGTAAACATTTGCTTGCCAATAATTATCAATCTACTTGGACTAATTGTTAGCTGCAGGTGTGAACAATGCGACCATCCTGTAATGTATCGGTTATTGTTTCACTTTTGTTGTTGTATTCTTCTGGGTAAAGCTAAGAAATCATTTGAATGTTCCATTACACTACAAATATTTCAATTGTATGCTTGTTGAAATCAAGGGAAGAAATCGAAATGTTTCATGAAATAATAGAAAAAATAATATTTCTTATAAAACATTAAGCCTTGTTAGGCTTTTCAAGGGGAACCAGTGATTTGGGATCCCAAACATGCTATCCACAAAGATAAGAAAAAAATTAACGACGCCTGGGTTAGAATTGAAAATGAAATTGGCAAACCCACCAAAGAACTGAAAAGCAAAAAAGACTCTTCAATGACTACATATCGCGGGTATTGCAGAAAAATATCGGCTTCAATTACATCTGGAGCGTCGCCTGAGGATGTTTATGAAACAGTATGGTTTGCGTTTGAATTAATGGATCAGTTTTTGGGTTCTGTTTACAACTGTGGAGCTACAATTAATACACAGGAAGTAAGTATAAAATATCAAAATATTTTTTTAATATATTTTATTAATAAAACAATAAAATTACATGTACTTTATCAAAGATAAGCTAGACATTATACTCAGAATAAAAGTAATCACGAAAAGAGTCCGTTATTTTCACACATGATGTACTTGTTCGTCGTCCTAGTGTTGGGAAACTCCTTATAGCACAGTTTTCACCTAGCGCTTGTCTCCATGAGCCGCTTTGGACCACTATGTATGAACATATCTGTCGCACCAGGAGAGGGTGTAGATATTTCTAGAAGTAGCACTTCTTTTTAAGAAATTGTGTAGCTGAACAGACTTCTGGTACAATTTTGGAAATAGATTGGCTAGATACTTTAAATAGAAAGTGAAGGCTTTTATATGAATCACCGGTAGCTAAAAATCGCTAGACATACTTCAGCTGGTATTGTTTCTCTTAATTGCGTGTCTTGCTTAGTAATTAAAGGAGAAATTTGGAGCAGAAGATATTCAAAATCTTCACGGGGACATTCTATGAAAATTTTCAAATTCACCCGATGAAGGTTCTTTAACCAGTTCAACACGTTGTCTGTCCATCCAGTCCCTAAAAAATAGAAAATATTGGTACTGATTTTTATTACTTTTTATGAGTCGTATACAAAAATGTACCATACCCACCTTGTTCTATTCCTATGTATGGACAACATCCACCATCTCTTTTTTTCGACGGTTTTTAATTTTCTTGTTCAAAAAAATATCAACATAATTATAATAGCAATATGCCAAAATAGCACCAGCTGCTGCTGCTGCTGCCACTTCGGTGTCACACACAGTACTGAGGTGCTCGCAAAGTAACGCGAGAATGTGGATGCCAGGAACCTCGCCGAAGTTGCTCCGCGCGAGTCTGGAGGAGCCATAAAGATGTTACCCCATTTTGCTCTTCGATGGTCACTTGGCGGGGTTATTTAATTTATGCAGCCGCACGCACAGCCAGGTCAACGAAACATTTCGCACCTCATTGTTACTCGAAATTTTTCTAAGTGTTTGTTTTGCTCCTAGTCGTGGGACATTTCCTGAACCGCAATTATTTTCACACAGACCTTTCCTCCGTCAGCGGAAAAAAAACTATTACAAAAGCCAGAACTCGCAAATAGACACTTAAAACGGATGCCTCTAATTACGTGAAACCTGTGGTTTTTTACAATTTCCTATTCGTAACATAATGAAACAAAATAAAATTTAAAACTAAACACGTGAAAACTTAAAACTAAATACATGGCGATGTAGTTTATTACAAACATAATATTGATCATCAAGCAGAACAAAAAATAGAAATTAATTAAAAATTATCTGTACCTTGCCACAAATTGTTAAGCATATAGTTTTTTTTACAATTTTAAATGCTATTAAAAATATTATTGCACCAAACAACAAAATTCCATTATTTTGAAAATAAAAAAGGTAACCAACTAAGCTAAAATTACAAATAACTTTTTTCTTTCTTTCAGTTCTAACTTTTTTATTACATCTTTTAAATTTACTTGATCAATAATTTCATGGTCAATTTCCAAACTGGCCAAACCAGTAAGATGATTTTGTGTAGTAGCCGAATGTAAAAAGTGCTTCATTTATTTCAACTTAGAGAAACTTCTTTCACCAGTTCCTACAGTAATCGGTGTTTTTAGCTCTATTCTTAAAGCAATAGTAAGGTTTGAGGCAAAATTTAACTTCCTAATTAAGCTCAGTACATTGCTAAGTCTTTTTCTCTTTTGCCTAAAAGCGGAGATACTGCTGAAATTTCCTCTGCTAATTCTACCCGATTTATGTCAACAGAATCACCTTAAGATAAAATACATTCTAAACTCTTACAGTTTCTTAACAACATTTCTTTGGACGTGGTATTTATATCGTATATGTTATATAAGAATTGAAAATAGTTACTATGATAACTAAGTTGTTCAAATATACCATCAAGAGTACCTGATGAATGTAAAATAAAAAATCTATTTTGTATTTTTATTTTGGATCTTTGATGGGTTTATCTCGTGCTTCGTATGAAAAGTTCATTTTTATTCTTCTAACACGGTCTATTATTTTATCCAAAATTAGCCTCCACATCAATTTCGGTACCAAGTTCCTTAGTATCAATAATAGTTTCATCGAATGAAAAAATTCGATCGAAGATTCTTAAAAAATAGTTTGCATTGTTGTAAAAGATCAAGTGCAGAGGCTGGATCAAAATATTTTGTTTGCATCAACTTGCTTATTGGATTAATGAAATTTAGTATTTTATGCCAAATAACAAATGAACACAAAAACTTAAATTGTGTAATACCCGAGCCCTCGTCTCTTATTAAATTATCAAGTTCTTGGAGTTTGAGAAATTCTTAACAAGGATGTAGGCCTCCCATCGAAAAGTAGATGCCGAAATGTATGTATATTGTACTTAGGATTGGTATTGAGAATTCAGAGCAATGCACATGCGGGTGGCCTGTCGCAAAATAAATCTGTTAAGGCAGGCATTGTTTCTGATTAACGGTCTGGACTGCCGGAGGACAGTTTGTAATGTTGTGTACTTAGGATTGGTATTGAGAATTTAGAGCAATGCACATGCGGGTGGCCTGTCGCAAAATAAATCTGTTAAGGCAGGCATTGTTGCTGATTAATGGGCTGGACTGCCGGAGGACAATTTTGGTAGCGTGTTTACTTAGGTCTTGAGGGTGCAGTTTGGGCGGTCTGGAGAATTTAGAACAGCGCACGTGCGAGTGGGGGTGAGAAGACAAGTCTAAAGTAATTGAGGGTGCAAAGACAAATTAGACCTGTCTCGATTGTCGGCTTTGTGACAAGACAGAGTAGCTAGTTATTTGCTAACTAAGGAACTGCATCTGCATAATGTAAATCTCGGGATAATGGAGGAAACTGTCAACGGGCAGTTGCGACGTAGTTTTGGAACAAAGGAAAAAAGAAGACTGGGGTATATAAGCGGAAGATAAGATTTTGAGAAGTTAGTTAGAGTTAGAGAGCCGTACTGCAATCATCGAGAAGTGAGTTAGAGTGGGAGAGGGGTGCTGTGAGCACCGAGAATGGAGAAATTGTGAGTGAGTTAGTTATTCTGCGACCACCGAAGAATGACTAAGACAGACATCGTTCAAGGGAGGAGAATGTTTTATAAGTTACAGCCTGCAAGAGAAATAGCAAAATATTCAACGATAAACATTTTTGTATGCTGAAGTCTAATCTGTTGTAATATCAAAATTAGACCACTGTCTTCGATGGTAGGAGACCAGGACACCGCATCCAGCGTCGAGTAGTTTTCACCACGAGCAAGTGATATGTCCGTCACGAACGGCGAACCAGCTTTCATCAAACCAACAGAGTGTGTTAGAGTCAGTGTTTAAAACGTCCAGTATATAAAGTGTGTGTGTACGGACGAGTCAAATTTTCCTGAGTAATCGTAAGTTGAAATTTTATGGTATTAATATGTGTAAACCGAATTAAAAAATATTGTTCTTTTCTTTTGCGTTAATAAAATAAACTCTTTTAAATTTAAAATCAATCTGGTAGAATAAGTTTGTCAATAATTAATTTCGTCTATGTACTAGACGAATAAATATTTCTTTTTAATTTAAAGATAAATGTTGGGTTCTTTGATTATTTAAATGTTCTGTCCGTTATCAAACCCAGTAAAGACCCATGAGAGATTGAGATCCTTTTTATAATTTCAATTGTGTAAATTGATAAATTTGGATAAATAAATTGTTTGTTGTTTATAAATATTAATCTTTTTATTTTGACAACAGGTTGATTATTACATTTTGGCTACCATAACGTGGGGCAAATTAAAAAGGACCCGATTGATTATTACAATATATATATTGGACCACGTTGAAGAAATTAGCGGCTTCCGAGGATGCTTTTGCCATATGGTTAACAACATGATTGAGAGTGTCTACTACACGGAACATACAATGCTCACAAATTATATTGTTTAATTATAGATTGCTGTCCTGCTTCATCGCCCTTCATATTGGACCCGTTGTCGTATCCCTGCCCTCTGATATCCTGAAAATTTAAACCCATTCAGTTCTCCAATTATAATATCAGACATTTCTTTTCCTGTGGATCTTTCTACTAGTAAGAAGCCTAAAAGCTTTAATTAATTTTAATTTCAACGTCAGCGTCAAATTTATTAACTGAAAAATATCTGATTACAAGAGTCATTTGCTGTACCTTACTAATGTCAGGAGTACACTGTGAAATTGTGGAAAAAATATTTTTAATTTTTTATTTCATAAATAATATGAGATTTTACACTTTTATGCAGCTGATCTATTATATTGTTTTGAATATTTTTCCCGAGACATTGAGCTATAGTCTCTAATTTTTTGAGCAGTCTACGCATGGGCGTCTCCAGGTTATTTTCAGAGTGCATTGCATCTACACACTATACTATTAACTAATGAAATATCATTTATAATAGTGCATCCTTATAATTGTAGGTAAGCATATAAAATTAGACATTTATGTTATGTGAAATATGTAAATGTCGAATCGCGCGGGAATTTGAATACGCGTCACAACATTTCTGAGAGTCCAACCTTCTACCACCACCGGAATTTGGAAAATTTCTAACGTGCAGTTTACGGCCTACATGACTATTATATTGGCACAGCTCTTACGAGTATTATTCAAACAAGTGAAAAACAATGGAAATAGAAATTTCATATAATACAACAGATAGATCACAAAAATAAAGAATCATAAATTTTATGTCATTTTTAACATTAATGGCCGAAATATTAGATCTAATATGTAACATTTCACACATAAATCTGGCATAATATTTGCATTCCACAATATGTGGATTTTTGATACCAAGTGGTTATTTTAAACTATGACCAAAACATCCAAAAATTAAAGTTTATTATGTTTTAAATTGAATAATTAATTTTTTCTGACTAATAGGTTGCTATGTTTATTATTTTAGTTCTGTAATATAGTTTTATAAAATCAATAATAATTTCCGGGTATTCAGCCCGCAATGAATCTACAATTTCCTGATATTTCTTATTTGTGGCGTTTTTATTTGTAAAACAACCACGATTTTAATTCCATAGTGGAGGTCTTACTGTATATATTAATTAATTTTTATACATTTACATTTTGGAGTATATATTCTTTCTCCTCTTAACTGTGATAAATTACACCCAGAAAAACAAAAGAAATCACAAGTAATAAAGACTTGCGGCAAGACGATCTTACTCTGGGGATGTTTATCAAAGAATAGTGTAGACTAAGAAGCACGTATGGAAGAATTTGAAGGATATATTACGTTAGGAATTCTGTCCTCCATGAGCAAACGGAAATAATAGCTTTTTCAAAACTCATATTTGATTGTATGGAATCTTACTGAGTACGGTAGAAAAATTAAAAGCGAGGGAAGGCCCTTCATAGATCGAACGGCGAATATAAAGGCAAATAATGATTGATTTGGCTGAAGAGCCAGCAATTGTTGAACTCTAACAGTCAACCTGTAATATAATAAATGTAAATTCGGAAAACCATTTTGAAAAAGAATTGGATAAGAGGAAACAGTCGTCCAATTTCCACTATACATAATGAAGATCAAAGTAAATTGACGGAGGAAGACAGCAGTGCAATAGAGGATGTGGGGAGATTCGAAGCCATTGATCATTATTAGAAGTGGAACAGAAAATCATACAGAGTCGTTTCAAACACGCCAACTTCTCAAATAAGTCTTGAGCGTCTACTTTCCGGATTAAGATTAATTTTAAATGCTAATAGGCAGTCATTAAAGGGCGATTTGTTGTCTGCCATCGTCAACGAAAAATACATTGTATTTTTTAAAAAATATTTAAATTCCAATTGTATTGTATTTTTTTAATTTAATTGATTTAAAATTTTAGATTGTTAATTTATTTATAATATATTAGTTGCAAACAAAAAGTTTTATATTTACTTAAACATGAAAGAAAAAATTAATGACATATTTAATTTTAATTAATGTATATTTTAGCCGGAGCATGGAGAAAATCATTTTTCCCGGTGCGAAGCAACTGAAAAAGTTGTCGCTCCAAAGCCCTGTTATTTAATCTCAAAACAAAATATTGTATTGCGTATTATATCTAGTAGCCACAAGGCGAGTGATCGTACGTAAGGAATTAAGTATCTTTGTTCAAATAATTAACGACATAAAACGCCTTTCGTGCAAAAAGCGTCAGTGTGATGATGATAAACCTCTTATTAATACATCAGTCGAGGTATGTTGTGTCTGGGTTTTCACCAAATTTATTTACTGTTTTGTTTATTGCCCGTACACAGAGGAAAATGAGATTAAAAATATATGAAATAAGAAATAATAATAGAAAATACAATCAAATTTTATTATGATTGTCGACAAAGTTGGAAACCGTTCAAATCGTTATTCATTTATAATTTTCTGTCAAACAAAAATAAAAATTGTGATGTTCATTTGTATAATTCGATGCAGAATTACAGGTATTCTAATAGTTGACAAATTTTATTATGCTGGTGATATAATTTTTGGATATATATATATATTGTAGTAATTGGTAATTAAGACATTGTTGTAATTGGAAAGTTGGATTGTAGAGGACTCATTATTTGTGGATATAGAATGGACGCCGCAACAATCCGGCAAGGCAAAGAAATCATTGTTGAGGAGTCGAGAAGGTTCTACGCGCTCAAAAACTTAGGAGACGAAAGAACAGTCAGGAAATGACAGTCGGGCCGTAGGCAGTGAGGAGAAAAGACTAAAATTCCAAGTCATGAAAATTTGAACAGTACAGTTGGGCAGCAGACAGCGAATAGACCAGAAGAAAAGTTTTACAGTCGGCAGTCAGAACGAAAGAATGTGGTCCAGTCACAAACATGCTTTCAAATATTAAAAAGTAAAGCAATATTCAGTCGGGAAGGAGACAGAGCAACTAGTTGCAGTAAAGCATCGAGAACCAACTAATTTGTGTTAAACCAACTAACAAACTACACCAATTAGAGCCTGTGAACATTTAGAGTCTGTGAGAATTTAGAATCAGTGATGTCCCCAAAATTGTGCACGAAAAACTAAAAATGAGACCTGGGCAGCCGTAAGTAGAGAAAAACTTTAAAATCATATTTGTAAACCGTGTTTAAAAGATAAAAGTCAGATCGTTCTTTAATTATTTAATTATCGATAAAATGAGATAATTAATTCTTGATAAAATTAAAATTGTTTAAATTCAATCTTTAGTATTATTTCTTCCGCAACAAATTTCGTCTATGTTCAGACGCATTGATTTCCATAAAAAGTAAATGTAATTTTGATTATTTAAATTCTGCCATTTATCAAACCCAGATCAAGACCCTGAGATTCCAATTATTTTGGTAATTTTATACTTGTTTTAAAATTGATAATAAATTTTGTTTGTTCTTTAAAGTTAATAGTTGTTCATTTAAAAGCGCCCATCCATACATTATTATATTTAATTATTACAATATATATTGGTATGGAAAGGATAGAGAGATAGGTTGTCGCTTACCTGAAAGTGAAGTGCGGTGTCGCCATGAGGAACTGAAGGTTGTTCTTCAAATTTTCGGAGGCTCTCAGCCTCCTTCTTCAGGAAGGACATGGCGACACCGCACTTCACTTTCAGGTAAGCCACAACCTATCTCTCTATCCTTTCCATACCAATATTTTTGACAATGTCACATTCTTACTATTACAATATATATATATATATATATATATATATATATATATATATATTGTTGCTACAATCTATATATATATATAGATAGATAGATTGTAGCAACAATTAATTAGGCCATTAATTGTTTGGACATAAAATTTGAATTGTTTGAGCAACAATGGAGAAGAGAGCTTGGCTGCTTTGTCGAAAAGTCAAAATGGCGTTTGCGCGCACGAAAGTTTGAGTCAGTTTTACGTCTACAGCCAGCCAGGAAAGTCTAAGTCAGTTTTACGTCTACAGCCAGCTAGGATAGAATTGGTGCCGAGAGATTGCAAAGTACGGAACAAGTAATTAAACTTGAGAATTGGTGCCAAAAGATTGCTGTGGACGGACGAAGTATTTAGAAAGAGTCCAGATACCGGTAGTAGAACAGCGAGACCAGTTGGAACAATTTTGTTATAAGTTGCAGTCTGTGAAATAAACATCCAAATATTCATCGATAAACATTTTGAGTGCAGAAGTCTAATTTCTATTCTCAAATTAGACGATTGTTTCAATTTTGGAAGACCAAGTAGTTGTATCCAGCGTCCAATTATCGTCGGAACGAGTGAATAACATATCATTAATGAACAGAGAACCAACATTTGGTAAACTAAAAAGTATTAATTAGAGTCAGTGAAAACCAAAGCCTGAAGAGTAAAAATTAAAGTGTAAAAGTGTCCAAACGAGGTAAAAATTGATTGTTTCAGTACCAGACTAACAGTCCGTAAGTAACATAATTTTGAATAATATTGTAAATGCTAATTAAAGGATAAAGTCAGATTTAGTTCGTTCGCTTTCTTCTAGTTTTCATTTCATTGATTGAATTATTGTTTTATTTTAAGTAAATTATATGTTGAATTGTTAATTAGTCAAATTCTACATTTATCGTGTCCTAATCATCAAACCCAGTTAAGGCCCTGAGATATAAAAATTTTGAGTGTAATTGTTTTTGAGTTTGAAGCCACAATTTGATAATAAATTTTATTTTATGTTTTAAATTTTGATTAATATTTCATTTAATTAAAGCGTACCTGTTGATTATTACATACATGGCTATCATAACGTGGGGCTACAATTCTTCAATAATTAAATAAAGCTTTTAACTAATTGTTTGTTTATTACAATATATGTATATATATATATATATATATATATATATATATATATATATATATTGTAATAAAATTTATTTATACATAGTATGCATCATTTGACAATAATTCATTATATGAACTATGTGGCGTTTTTAAATGAAAAGAACTATTACGTGAAAACTATTAAACAAGATTTATTTACAATTTTAAAACAAGTATTAAAATCACAAAATATTTGGGATCTCAGGGTCTTGAACTGGGTTTGATAATGGCAGAATTTATATAATCAAAATCACAAAAATTACATTTGCTTTATATGGGAATCAATGCATCTGAACATAGACGAAATTTGTTGCTGAAGAAATAATACCAAAGATTGAATTTAAACAATTTCAATTTTTATCAAGAAATAAAGAATGATCTGAATAATTAATGATCTCATTTTATCGATAATTAAAGAACGATCTGACGTTTATCTTTTAAACGTGGTTTACAATGATTTTAAAGTTTTCTTTCTACTTACGGCAGCCCAGGTCTCATTTTTAGTTTTTCGTGCACAATTTTGGGGATATCACTGATTCTAACTACTCACAGACTCTAAATGTTCACAGACTCTAATTAGCGTAGTTTGTTAGTTGGTTTAAAATAAATTACTGCAACCTGGATTTGTAGATCTCGTGGATTTTTGTTGAAAATGCACCTAATTGGTTTTGTCTGTTGACTGAAGACTAGTTCAGTTTCTGCATTTTTGATATAACAGCGTACTGGTTACTGGAACACTTCCTCGTTCTTTAAATTAGACCTTTCAGTCTTCACTGCTGACTGACAAAGATTGTTCAAGTTTTCGTGAATTAGAATTTTCATCTGTACATCTCGCCGTTTACTGCCCAACTGTTTATTCTTTTACTCTGTTCTACTTGCTGTCTGCTGCCCAACTGTTCGTTCTTTTACTCTGTTCTACTTGCTGTCCGCTGCCCAAATGTTCGTTCTTTTACTCTGTTCTACTTGCTGTCCGCTGCCCAACTGTTCGTTCGTCTCGTAAATTTTGAGCGCGTAAAACCTTCTCGACCGATCAACAATACTTTTTTTTTGCATTGCCGGTTTGTTGCGGCGTCAGCTATATCCACCAGTAATGAGTTCTCTACAATTCAACTTTTCAATTAGAACAATGCCTTAATTACCAATTACTATAATATATATATATATATATATATATATATATATATTGATAGATAGATTCTATCTTTTCATCTCTGAGAAATCGATTTTCTTCAACACACAAAATAGAATTTTCGTTTATGCAGCTCCACCCAGAAAATGAGAAAATTAGAGAAATCTTTAGTTTTAGTCATGATTGAAGATATACAGAAAATTTACAGAGGTTTTCTACACAATTTTAATGCCGAGTCTACCACTTGGTATGAGATGTTGAAGACAGATGAAGTGAGTGAATTCCTTGTCGAATACGCAGATTTTATTGCTCAAGCCACTCCGAACATTGAACGTACATTTTTTATGTAACGATTTGGTCAAGGATGGGAGACACGGGACTAAGTGGTCTGTGCATGTTCAGTGTTCACAGGAAAAGAGTAGAGGAGGACACTGAATTTGTTGATAAGGTGATGAACAAATTTGAAAACCAACCTAGATGCCTTAAGTTTTTATTCAGTGACTTAAATAAAAATATGTTTCTTAATCACAAGTTCACCCCCATGCCAGTGCCTACGAGTCCACTGACTGCTCTAACCACAATGAGATCAGATTCAGATAGCAACTCAACTATCCATAAGAAATTACTAGATACTGTAGCTTGTGTCTCCATTTTGTATATTAAAATTTAAAAGTTTGTTTCATTATACTCGGGTGTGGAACAGCACATGGAATTTGTTAAAACAAAGCAAAAGTACAATTTACCTGGGCATTGCTGAACTCATTGGACAAAGCAAACAGCTGAAAGCAACAACAGGTGTTTTAGCTGCAACTTGGTGGTACAAAGGATATTGCCGACAATAGCAAATGTACCATTTTCCTGCAGGTATTCCTTGCAGCTGGTTTGGAGCTTTTCCTAAAAAGCTGAACAAGCAAATGTGGAAAGGAGAGGATTGTCCTGTTTGGTAAAAGAGGTCATGTGATAGGACTGAGAAACCAGTAGGTGGTGGACATTGAAATACGAGAAATTTTTGGACTGCCAGTGTGGTTGAAATATTAGTAAGGGAGATTAGAGCAAGTGAGTAATCAATCACAATTATCAGGGTCTACCAACATTGTGTTAGTGATCCATTATAGAAAGCAGAAATCCAGGGTACACTATCATTATATTTCTATTAAAGACTCACATACTATTTTGCATGCCACACTTTGATCCTCCAAAATGCCTGTGACCTGTGTGAGAAATAGTCTCATATTTCCATTTTCCTTCTAATTAAAGCTGGAGGTAGATGTTAAGATAAGACAGGAAAGGATTCACCCCAATTACTGTATATAACCACTCTATATTTGCAAATAAATCATATACTTATTCAATCATTGTATATGTATTCTTAATTTATATCCGGTCCATTTAGGTGTAAGTTGAGTGTTACTATACATATAAGAATACATGCGAGAGAGAAATATATTATTAGATATGTGTAAGGATATGTTGTAACATATTACTATTATTTAACTTGATATTTGTATGATTCATTTCCAACTGTAGTGTGGTCAGAACCAACCAGTAGTGAACATATATTCCAGAGAAATGCGGTAGAGTATGCACACAAGAAACAGCTGCAGCCATGCTTCTATAAGAAATACTTAGCAAAATGGTAAATGTTGTACAATGAGGAGAACATTAACTTAAACCAACAGCAATAGAAATATATCAATGAAATGCTTGTCCTGTCAGGGAATAACAAAAAACTTAAAGAGAAGTGACAACCCACAGTCCACTCAGAAGCTAACAGATGACTTAAGTGAATCAGACTAGTGACAAGGACAAGTAGGTGATGTACTGCCATACTTACCTGGAGTTGCAGAAGTTTCATGCCAAAGTCTTGTACCTCACCTTAGAGAAGGGCAAATTATTATCTGAGATTTGTAAACAGGGCAGAATGCTGGAAAACAAGTTGTTCTAGAGATAATTATTGACTTTAAATTAATAAGAAACAGTATTGAGTTTGTAAAAAATTAATGTTCAATTTATAATGATTTATGAAATAACGTATCACATTTTAAGCAAGCATACCAATTTTAATGTATTTTTAATCTCAGTGGAGCCAACAAAAAATGAAAAGGTAATTACATAAGAGGATATTGTTAAAGAAAAATTTTAACTTTGAATTATGAATGTAGAATAAGCTTTTGAATTGTTAAATTAGGAGTTTAGTGTTAAATCAGGGAATCCCTGAAGGCTGCAAAGACATAATTGAGCCTTCAAAATGTAGTTTTTTAGTATATGTTGGTTAAATGGAAAGAAATAATATGGGATGAAAATGTTTTAGAAATTGCCCTTGATGGGAAATCTAGATGGCCATTTGTAAAGTGAGATAGTAAATACAATGATGCAAGATAATAACAGAAATGAAAACAGCTCTTGGAAAATTAAGGATATGGAATGTTGCAACCACTACAACATGAACTGACCAGTTCAAAAATGGGATATATCTTGTTCTGTTTTTAATAGACCTTGATGGGAACAATTTCTTTTGACATTCAGTATTTTAATAATTTTCTGAGCTTCAGAATTGTTTAATTTTCCTAGAGAAGATTTTGTTTCATTTTCAAATTGGTGAAATTAGTATTTGCTCATACACAAATGTTAGTGATTAAAATATAAAAATTGGAAAATGTCTGAAAACAAATCAGCTGAAAAGTTTCCCCCTCATAATAAAATTAAAGGTTCATAGAGTGTAATATTATCAGCAAATTTTGATTAAAAATACTGATTCCTGAAATTTTTGTGAACAAACTTTCCTTCAGGTAGTTCAGTGATTAATTTACTTCCAAATGAATTTTGGATTTGAAAATTTGTTGTTTTTGTAGAATTGATTAGATCATGGGTGGGTTCTTAAGTGCATGTCAGTTAAAGTACCAGTGAAATTGTTCAAAAATGCAAGTGATGATGAGAAAAAAAATCCTCTCTTTGAAAAATCTATTTTTATTTTAATATCATGAAATACGCGCAATGAATATTTTGGGAGGTTGTCTAATCTTCTTATCTCAGTGTGACATGTGGCCATAACTAAGTATTTCTAAATAAAGTTTGTCTTTGAGCTTAAAATATGTTTTTACTGAGCTTTTCTTAAATATATTTATTAAGATGATGAGTGTAAAGAAGACAGGTCCATAGAAATATCTAACTGATATGTACTTTATTGATGTATTAATTTACAAGAAGCCTCCATTGTAATAACATAGAACAACACCATCATAAACTAGCAGCTATACAAGGAAGCTTTAATAACAAAACTTCAACAACTGATCAATAAAAATACATTTTCTTATATATATATATTTCTTTATAACAACAATATTCCACTGCCACAACAGTAAATCAATTATGACGGGGCCCTGTTGAAATGTGCTCTGCATGTATATGGAGACTCATTTTTTAATTAACTTAAACACATATATGTCACACTTTATACTTGGTACTTTCCAAATTTATGATGGAAATAAATAGGTGCATATTTTAAGCTTTTGTACCAAAAATAAATCCTGGATTTGTAAACAAATGTACACTAGTTTAAATCATTTTGAATCTGTGACATGATAGGGTTTGTTCAGATTAAAAAGAACATAACTTAAACAAAACAAAAATAAATGGCAGTTTTTACACCACCACTTTGTGGGTACATTTTACATATTTACAAATATACACTAAATATTTACAATACAAACAGAGAAACCAAGGAGGCATCAAATCTAGCTGTCACTCAAACCCTGGCCATCAGCTACACAAACATTGGTCTGCAGGGAGGTGGGAAGTAGAAGGGCAGGGATGCATCATTATATGTGATAGCAAATCCCACATCAAAGAACCCCTTATTTGCTAAGTATGAACAATAGAAAATTTGTGAATACTTCAATTTCTCTTTATTAGATATAATAAATAGTATTATTTAGGGAACACATGCATATATTTAAGATTGAGAGAGATCATAAACTGTTTAAGATACAGTAGACATGATATAAATACTGTGATTATAATAATATTTTTGTTTGGTTGAGGAGATCAACATAATTGATGTAAATGTTTCAAAGGTGCAATCAGTTAGCACTGATAAACACCACATATAATACTTGCGTAAAGCTTGAGATTGAGGGAATATAGCAAGCGTTAGATCAGAGACATCAGAAAAAAATTTATGTTTTGAAGAAGTTTCCCTGAGCACTCCTAGGTGCTTATAGTAGAGAAATACTTTTCCATACTATAATTCTTAGCTCCTTAATTGTTTGGCAGCTGATTGATGGAATTGGGATGAAAAACAATCAATACTGGTAAAAGATATAAAGAAAATTGTAACTGCACTCAGAGGAAAAATTCCACTAAATGTATGCCATGGTTGCTGGGCAGGTAAAATACTAGGATATTCTAGAGTAGACTCAGAGAGTGGAGACAATCCAGGCAGTTTCCTTTCTTCAAGAGAGTGGCCAATAGCAAGTCTTTCTGTAGTCTCATCACATTACAACAAAAATGATGATGTGACAGCTGGTTCCACCAAGTGAGAGGAGGGGCAAGAGAGGTTCTTGAACTGCAGAGCAGATGCATTTTGTGCGTAACTGGTTGATAGTGTAGCTGCAGATAGCCTCCCTAATAATCCATCTTGCCCCGCCACTAAATGATATGAGTATTTCCCTTCAGAAACAAATTGACAAACAGGAGAACTGGGGATGGCAAGCAATTAGATTATCAGTAACACTGAGCATCATGTGGCAGGGTGGGGTTGGAATGGTACAGTCTGTAGGATGGAGTGGGAATGTGAAACCTGAGACCGTGGACACTCTTCCTTCAATAAGTTATTATTGCTAGTTTCCACCTGATTATTGCCCTCATTTGCAACCTACTAAAATAATATTTGTCCATCTTGTAAAAAATTGTACTTTTTTGTCAACACTTCTTAGAATCTCTCAATGTCCACTCATAAATTATTCTCCTAGCCTAGTGCACCACAATACACCCCCACTCTTGAGCTCTCCTGACACAACCTTGGTGCCAAATTTGTGGACTGCCATTATAGGGTAGGCAGGCACATGGTTACGCATAAGGCCACTTCCAACATCTTGGCAGTTTGAAGCTCTGACACCTTTGGGTCAAATTCTGTCCCATTTCATATTATGGCATACAGTGACTGGAGGACACTTCACTATGGCACCATATAGTATGAGCTTCCAAGAGTATCATTTTAGAAGCCCTCGATGACATCGTACACTTCTAAACTGGACAAAATGAGGTATATGAGCCACAGAACAAACAGGAAGCAGGATGTTGTCCACTTTAGACACTTTGGACCACCAAGTTCACCTCCCACAATTTTAGATCTTCTGAGAACTAATATAATTATTGCGACAACTGCTTCTGAGCAGAATATTGTCACAGAAAAAGCCATGCTGAAAATAAAGAAAATGAATTTGTAATTAGTTAATGGTTTACTTTATGAAATCTCTTATTCAATAGAATTTAATAGTAATTGTAATGAAAAAGACATAGTAATAGTATATCTCTGCTGAGAATGAAGGACGGTTTATTTGTCAGACAGAATACATTTTCAGGAGTGTTATACTCCTCTTTTCGAGGCACTCAGATAGTTCCTCATATTAATTGATTGTACAGCGTCAAATCAGAGAAAAGGTCTTGAAGTGTAAAGTTCACTAACAGGAGGACCATCAAAAATTTGTATTCTATTCAGAGTGGTGACTTAATTCCTATAAGGTAGCTGGCTTGCCCTGTGCAGAAATAAAGATTTAAATTTTGGAGGAATTGAGCCCATTCATCAGGATAGTAGATCTGAACTGTGTGCCAGCCAGACATGAACATTTGTGTGTGTGTTGTGTGTATATATATTCACAATCGGCCGGTGCATGGATTGGTGTAACACTCCTCTGAAAATTTGAAGAACTTCCTTTGGTTCCTGTACTTCAATTTCAGGTAAGGCCCAAGCTATCTCTCTTTCCTTTTAATAACAATATCACAATTATTTTTGACAATGTCATATCCTTACTAATATTATATATATATATATATATTGTAGTAATTAGTAATTAATCCATTGTTATAATTGCAAAGTAAAGAACTCATTATTAGACTATATAAAGCATACACCGCGACAAAGCGGGCGGCGAGACAAAAGAACCATTGTTAAGACGTACGCAGTCAGAAATCTAGGAGACGAACAGACACAGTCAGTGAGGAGAAGCGAAACGGAAAGGGTGCAAGTTAAAATTGAACAAAAAGTTTTTCAGTCTGTAATTCATCGAATAAGGTTACAGGAAAGTTTCTCAATAAGTAAAGCCACAAGCAGTAACCTAATAATTTCCTGCCGCAGTAAAAAAAAACTCAATAAGTAAAGAGACCGTCACCGATGTCATCGAGAGGAAGTTGTTAATGATCTGACTGACCATTAATTCGGAAGGAGTAGCCGTTTCCAGCTGAGAGAACATCAAGTTTCGACAAGTGTTTTGTAACCAATTTAAATTCAGTGATATCCCCAAAAACGTGTGCACAGAAAACCCCAAAATTGAGACCTGGTCGGCCGTAAGTAAAAGAACTCTAAAATTTATTTGTAAACCATTTCTTTAAGATACGTCAGATCGTTCTTCAATTATTTCTTTTCTTTAATTATTTCATTTCTTTAATTGTTTTGTTAGTTAATTTAAAATTCAAGTCACCCATTTATCAAACCCAGTAAAGACCCTGAGATTCTAAATATTATTGTGTAATTTTATAATGTATTTAACTTCATTAATAAAATTTGTTTAATTGTTCACCTTTAATAATCTTTTATTTAGACGCCTTTTTAATCTGTTTATTACAATATATGTATATATATTGCAATATTGGTATGGAAAGGAAAGAGAGATACATGAAGTGCAGCATCGCCATAAGGAACTGAAGAATGTTCTTCAAATTTTCAGGAATTTTCATGCACCGGCATATCCTTACTAATATAATATATACATCCTAGTATTGTATTTATTCCTTAATGGATGCTCCTAATACTTCATTCCCTCCACTCTACCCATTACTCCACTAAATAACTATTTATCCATAATAATACTTTACATTTGCCTGGTCAGGAACTTGACCCGGCGGCCGAGATGGTTAAGGTGTCTGTGTACTGAGCAGATCATGCAGGTTCAAGTCCTCCCTGTGTCAAATATTTTCAGTCTTTCCTTCTCCCTGCTTTGCACATATGCTTTTCTATGTGCGTGATTCTACACCTAAGCATATGAATTCACATAAAGTGTAATCCTTCTATTTCTCCTATTTATTTCTATCCTTCCTCACTAACCAAGTTTGAATGTGTCTTTGTCACAAAATTAGTTCCAATTCCTTAATGGATTCTCCTAATATATATATATATATATATATATATATATATATATATATATATATATATATATGACTTACCTGAAATCACTAGTTTACTCCAGTCTGGCATTGGTGGAACTTCAAATGTTTTAGGGTCCCTTCTTCAGGAAGGAAGACCTGAACTACTTGCTGGCCGGGCTCAAATTGATTAATTCAAATTAAAGTGCACCAGCTATTATATACCAATAATCAACTCCCAACAAAGTAAACAACACTCTGTCTCTCTCTCAATGAAAGGTCACAATGATGAAAAAGGAAATAACAGAAAAATACATACACGCATGAATACATACATTCCCACAAACATTGAATTAAAGGAAAGAAGTTAAAAAGTAAAAAGTAAGAGAATAATAATAGGGAAAGGATAGACCAGAATGAGTAATAGTAATCATTATAACAATTATCATAACATTACGCTGAAACACAATTTCAACACATCACAACCACTGCCATAATGACCACTATATTTGAATGTTGAGTCCAGGACTTTGCCTAGATTGTAAGATATGGTGGAAGGAGAGTTCCCAAAGATGAAGTTAAGCATACCATGAGTTGGGGTGGGGGGTATGACTTTAAGGAGGGTCAGTGTGTAGCATTGGTTGAAATTAATGGAGTTGTGACTTTGGGTGTGGGAAGCTATAGGAAATTGTGTTTTGGATATTTTGACAGTGCTGCGGTGATTAGGAATGCATTGAGTGAGGGGTCGTTTTGGCCAATATAGAAAGCAGGACAGACATGGTACCTGTTCTTCCTGCAAAGGTTGGCAACCGGGCTTCAGTAGGGGAGTTTTAGGGTGGGGCAAGAAAGGGTGGACCCAGATATTGTGGAGATTGGGAGGGGGGCCTGAAGGTAACCCTTGGGCAGGCGGGGAGTATAGGGGAAGGATGTTTTTAATGACTGGGTCAGATTGCAGACCAGTGTAAGCAAGGTGGAAAATCAAGTTAGGTTTTTGTTGTCCAGGAAAGTAGGCTGTTACCACAACCAGTATCCATGGTCAAAACATATTGGGCCCAGGTGATAATATTACTTGCTATAACAGTGACAGGGGAAACTTTTCAGGGTCAGTGGTCAGGATCCACGATTGTCTGGAACTTGGAATGGATTTAATTGGAGACGTTTATTGCAGCATGTGAAATTTGTGCACATAAATGCCTATTTTTAATATTTAATAAGGTATCTAAAATATTTGGTTTGTGTGCATAGTGTGGTGATAAAAAGTTTAATAAATATTTGGATTAATTAAGAAACTGGTATGTTGAGTTTTTATTTAATTTTAGTAAAAATACCCCATAAATCTTGCATAATTTTTGAGCTGTCAAATTTTATTTTATTTATCAATTTTGGGGATGTTTTATAAATTTTAATAATATTTGGTAAATTCAATTTTAAATATTTTATGACTTCATTTGTCATTGTGATAACTTCAAAATTAACAAAAACACAAAATTAAATATCATTCCATACATGTTTTGAGGCTCAGTAAAGATACCTGAGCTGAGAGTCTCATTTGTAAAAACTGCCATGGCAAATTTATATGAAAATTTTCTTATTTTATTAAATCTTGTATTAAATAAATATTTTATCATTCTGTATTAAATAAATGTTTTATCATTTAAAACCTGTCATTAAAAATTGAGAACACATATCCAATTAAAATTTTAATAAGAAAAAAGAAGAGCCTAGAGCGACACAACTACACTTTTCAGTTGAAAAAACTCAAAAGAGGAAAGGAACAAGGACCCCAGAAATGTTGTGTGGTATTTATATGATCACTTTTTTGTATGAATTGGCTATCTTTCTTATTAAAATTTTAATAACACCAAATTTGTGTATTATATTAAATGGATTATTTAACTGTTGTCCAATTTTCAAATTACATTAAATGATTCTCAACTGTAAAGTAAAGTAAAATTTAAAATTATTTAAATATTTCAAAATTAAATATTACAAAAACTGCTTCTCAACTGTCACACACAGTAAAACACAAATTAATTTAATATCATCAAATTATAGTTGGTCCAGTCGGGCTAATGAGAGAGAATAAAGGGTCCTCAAGCCCTCGAAAATTTGAAATCCCGCCTATGATAGGAAAGAGACGAAGATATTACTAATTTTCAAGGGCCTAAGCTCCCTTCGTCAGGAGACAAGGCACATTTCAGACGGACGAAAAAAATTTGGTCATGGATAACTTTGTTCCGATTTGCCGAACTCACACTTCCCGGAGTTATTTACTAGCCCGTTTCGTGGAATATCGAGAACACCGTCCTTGTGTGTTGTAGGTGTTCGTTCTCTGATTTTGATGAGATTAGAATATTGTCAATGTACATTTGCACGAACTGCAGGCCACGAAAAATGTCATTCGTGAATTGCTGGAAAGATTGAGAGGCATTACAGAGTTCGAATGACACTGAAGTGAACTCAAAGTGCAAACAGCGTGATCACTGCAGTCTTTGAGACACCTTCAGGAGCGAAGGAGATCTGGAGAAATGCGCGCACTAAATAAACCTGGGCGAATATGCACTTTCCAGCTAAGTTTGTAGGAGAAATCCTGAATGTTCGGGACTGGGTAGCGGACAGGGGCAGTCTGCGCGTTTAGTCGGACATAGTCCCCACATGGACGCCATCCACCGTCGGATTTGGAAACCATATGCAGCTGGGAGGCCCACGGCGAGGAAGAGAGACTGCATGAACAGTTGGCCAGTATGATGTCGAATTCTCGTATGGCGATTTTCAGACGCGTTGTGTGGAGTCGTCGAGGTTTTGCGTGGTAGGGATACACTGTACACTGTACTTGGGTAAAGTGTTGGATGCTCCGGATCTTGTCAGGTCGACGAATTCCTATAACAGCGCAGCGTTACGTGGATCGAAACTAGGTGAGATCGTTTCCATGATGGAATCTGCTGACTCGCGTTTACGGAGACTGTAGTGGCCCCATCTATGAGCTCCCGGTGTTGTAAATCTATGAGTAGCGCGTTGTGTTGCAGGAAGTCAGGGCCAAGGATGGGATTTATAACGTCCACGATGATGAATTGCCACTCGAAATCTTGATGAAGACCAAGGTCGAGATAACAAGTTGTGGTGTCGTATGTGGGAATCGTGGAGCCATTGGCTTCGTAGAGGGTGTACGGCAGTCTGCGCAATTGCGTCTTTCCACGTTGAAAGACATACTGCGGCGCCGGTGTCAACAAGAAAACTTCTTTTAGAGTCTAGATCGATGACGAAAATGCGACTCGCCCCCTGGAACTGGTCGTCGCCACTAACGGTTCGCTCTGGAATTTAAATCCGGCGTTTTAAAGGATCAGGGCTCTCGACATTTATGTGCCCTGACCCCAAACTTGATATGGTACCAACATATACCGCTGTTACGTCCCGGAGAGCGGTCACGTGATGCAGATCCGCCGGGCACGTGAGCAGCCTGACGAACGATCTGAAGAGAAACGTTGGGTTGGTAAACTCAATGCAAGCCAGTCGTTCTTCAAAATGAGCATTGTAATTGCTTGCTGGCGTCGGTGCTGCAACCGTGGAAATGGAGGTGAAAGGGTTTGATTCACCTTGTCCACGAGCACGTCGGCTATCACAGTGTCGGTGATGGAATCCGTTGGTCCATCTAAACAAGTTTAGCTCTGTGTTTACTAAAAAGTTCGTTCACTAAAATTTTCTTCAGTTGACGTTGGGGATGTTGAGGGAGAACTTTGTCCTGAGATGCAGGAAAGAACACACTTTCTCCAAAACAGTTAACTTTATTTTATATGTACAATGAATACATGAAAGGTCGTTTGCAATGCGAGAACGTTTTTTAGTGAGACGCCAGATAAGATACACGCAAAACACAATCGTTACACTCTCAGATATTCTTTATATTCCACCGAAACTCCATGCTCTGATAGGTTTCACTACAAATATTTAATATATTCACTAATCAGCCACACTGGACAAACCAAAGATATATATATCTCTTTGGGACAAACTATTGATTTCTGCGGTAAGTCGACTTCACTGTTTCTCTTTCCTATCCAAATGTGTTATTTAATTAGAACTGGTCACATTTTTCTTAAGTGTTATATATATTGTAATGCCAATTAATTAAGACATTAATTGTGAATTTGAAAATCTAAATTGTTAGAGAAATCCTTTGTGGCGGCGGTCCAGAACAGAACAACAATAGACAAGCCAAGCACTGTTTCCTTTGTCGGAAGGCCCACAAATGGTATGCGCGCTAAAATTGCGAGACGGGAGTCAGTTGGCAGGAAGGTTTGGTCAGATACAGGTCGCATTAAGATATTGAGGAGTCAGTTCGTATTGTGATATGGTGAAGTACGGTTCGCAAGGTTTGATGAGATAGAGTTTGTGGTGGGACGTCGTCGAAGTAGTAACTGCTAATTGGAGACGATAGAGCAGCTAGCAGGAAGGCAAGGTGAAATACAGTTTGCAGAGAAATATTGAGAATTAGCATTCAACAGAGTTGATTGGTCCCTGAACATTTTTCTCAGGACAAAGTAAACATTCACAAGTGCATTAACGACAAAACCTGCTAAGTAAAAAAGCAGTTTTTGCGCACATAGCCGACCAGAGTTAGCAGAACAATAAAGACAAACCAAACGACGAATCGCAGAATTTACCCAAGACGAGCGGACTACCGATAGAGACGAAAGGAGGATCATCCGGGTTCCTGTCGACGTATAAAAATATTGATTTAGAATCTGTGAGTTTTAGAAGCAGTGCAAAACCCGTAATAGTGTTGTCAAAAATTAAAGGTATTCTGGAATTCTAGGCAGCCGTGAGTAACAATATAAAAACAACTAATTATGTAAACCATGATTAAAAGATAACCGTCAGATTTCGTTCTCTTCTTATTGGTTATGTAAACCATGATTAAAAGATAACCGTCAGATTTCGTTCTCTTCTTATTGGTTAAAATTGTCAAGCAGAGTCAATCTTTTTAGTTTAACTTCGTTCACAATTAAATTTTGTTCTAATTTAATTGACAAGTAACTTTCTTTTTCTTTAATTGTAAATTGTTGATAAGATTATAAATATAATGATTCGCCATTATCAAACCCAGTTATGACCCTGAGAGACTGAGATATATTTAAATTTGTAATTGCTTAAATTATTGCCAATAAATATTTTTTTGTAAAGTTTATAAATTTTTCATTTAAAAAGCCCTTTAATTTGTATATTACAATATCTATATCTATATCTATATATATATATATATATATATATATATATATATACTAGCGGGTGCCCGGCGTTGCCCGAGATGTCATTTATCCAGAACCCCCGATACACTCCAATTTCGGTTGCTTTTGCGCTATTTTTATGTAACGCTCCTCGATCCTCTACCCCCACCCCTAGGCGCCCTCCCCTCTCATACTGAAAGGAGTTGAAATTATACACAAACTTCACCAGTAGAAATACTATCAATTCCATTAACGCCTGCCGAATATTATTTCCACACGATCATCAACTCGAAAAAGTATTTAATTGATTACTTAAATATATTCCTTGAGTATTTCAGGATATAATCGTCACTCAGTCTTCATACATTACGAAATATTACATTGATGAAATTGTTAGCTAGACACTCAACTAATACAGCGCGAAAATTAACTTACATTTTCCCCAAGGATGGTAAAGTAATTCGTATTCTTCTTTATTATCATTCGATGGAATATTGCTGCATAAAATTATACTTTTTATTTAAAGAAAATATTTCTGCTTTATTTAATTCCTAATAATCTCCTTCGTTCGTTGCGTAGTAACGTCTTTCTCTCGCGTGACGTCGTTGTCTCTTGGCGCGCAGTAAATTAATATTTAATGATCACGGTTTTTAATTATAATTCTTTCCACATGTATACTTTATGTTAAATAAAAATATTTCTGCTTTATTTCATTACGAAATACGGAACTATATTTAGGATGCGTCAATGTCTTGAAAACTTATGACGTCATCGTCTCGCGCAGTAATTTAACACTAATTCGTAACTTATTTCAATTATAATTATTTCCACGTTTATTCTAGGGGTTTCTCACCCCCACAGTACCGGTTCTCGATTTTGGCAGAATACGTATACCAATTTTTGTTGCATTCTGTCCACGCGATAAAATTTGTATAAAGAACAACGTAAATACAAACATACATACATACAAATATACTCCCTTTTTTATTATATATATATATATATATATATATATAAATACATTTTGTAATGCCAATTAATTAAGACATTAATTGTGAAATTGAAAATCTGAATTGTTTGAGAAATCTATTCTTACGGCGGTACAGAACATAGCAACAATGTAGCCAAGCACGGTTTCCTTTGTCGGAAGAGGTATGCGCGCTCAAAATTGCGAGACGGGAGGTCAGTTGGCCGGAAGATATTGAGAAGTGCAGGTCGCATTAAGATATTGAGAAGTCGAGTTCGCATTAAGATATTGAGAAGTTCAGTTCGCAAGGTTTGACGAGATAAAGTTTGCGGTGGGACGTCGTCGAATAATAACTGTTAATTGGAGAACGATAGAGCAGGTCGCATTATGATATGGTGAAAAACAGTTTGCAGAGAAATATTGAGAATTAGCATTCAACAGAGTTGATTGGTCCCTGAACATTTTGCTCAAGACAGAACATTCACTAGAGCATAATGACGAAACCTGCTAAGCACAAAAGAGTTTTTGTGCACATAGCTGAGCAGAGTTAGCAGAAGTCACCCAATGCAAGTAGGTCTACACAGAGGACGAAGGTGGATCATCCGTGTTCCTGATTTTGATGTAAAAATATTGGTTAGAAGCAGTGTAAAGCCTGCCATAGTGTTTCGACAATTAAAGGTATCCTGGAATGCTGGGCAGACGTGAGTACAATTTACAAACAACTAAGTTTGTAAACCAGATTAAAAGATAGCGGTCAGATTTCGTTCTCTTCTTTTAATTAAAAATTTGTTAATTAGAGTCAATCTTTTAGGTTAACTTCGTTCACAAATAATTTCATTCTGATTTATTTGACAAGTACTTTTCTTTTCCTTTAATTGTAATTGGTTGTTACGATTATTAATAAAATGATTCGCCATTATCAAACCCAGTTATGACCCTGAGAGATTGAGATGTATTTAAATTTGTAATTGTTTTAAATTATTGCCAATAAATTTATTGTTTGTAAATATAAATTATTTTCATTTAAAAAGTCCCATCATAAGAGTTTATTACAAAATATATATATATATATATATTGTAATGATAAAAGGCAATTAATAATTATAAACTATTGAATTGAATTGCTACCGGCGAACACACAGAGAGACAATAATGGACGAGAACAAACAGGCCAAGACATTGTTAGACAATAGCGCGCACAGAGACGGAGGGAGATTTCAGTCGGCTATGCAATTCAGTCGAGGACGGAACTAAAATTAATTCAGTTGGGAATCATAGGGGAGAGCTTTGAGTTGTGTTAGCAGTCGGCGGTCAAAAGTGATCTTGTATGGAAGTGGTCGAGAGGATCTTAAAACATTACAAAGCAGTGGGAGGCGAGAGCGTCAATCCAGTCATTCAGAAAGGTCTCTGAGTACTACGCAAATTTATCTTGAGATCGACGAGGAGGAGTTCTGCGAGGTGCCGCCAATGGTAGAGTCCAACGGTTGAAAGAAGTGTAAAATTTAGTGGAACTATGGCCTGTTCATAATTTGATAGAAGTGAGTGTGTTGATGAACCTGTCAAATTGCCCTGGTACCAGTACAAACAGTGAGTAAAAAGGAAACATTTGAATTAAAATTGTAAACGTTAATAAAAGGTAGGATATCGTCAGGTTTCGATTTCGTTTCGTTTTTATTCGATTCCATTTCGAGAGTTTAATAAAATATTTGTCAATAGTAAATTGTAAAAATAAACAGTAAAGACCCTGAGGTAAAAGAAAAGGACTTTTTTTTGTATAAAATTGTTATAATGCTCAGCAAGTAATTGTTTTGTAAGGTAAAGTAGTTTGTATAATAAACCAATTGTTTAATTAAATTAAATAAATGTTATTATTTCATGTTCCTTTCATGAGATAATTTTCAATTATTAGTTCAATTTAATTGATTATCTTCATTATTGAGTACCATATTTAGATGCCTTAATGTGTGGCCAATCAATGCTTTTAATTTGGTATTATTTTGCTTATTACATTAACGGCACATCAACGTGGGGCCATTTTAATTGACGACATTATTGTATATTACATTAATGGCTCATCAACGTGGGGCCATTTTAATTGGTATTATTATTGCATATTACATTAATGGCTTCACCACCGTGGGGCAATTCAGATAAATAAATGATAATTATTTTAATTATTACAATATATATATATATATATATATATATATATATATATATATATATATATATAGTAGCGCAGAACACCTCCCCCCCCCCAAAAAAAAAAAATTGATGATTTTTCATATGATTTTAGTAAAAACTCGTATGTAGCCAGAGCCGAGCTGTGGCTTGCTGTGAAAATAGGTAATAAAAGTTGGTGCTGGGGTGATATAGGCGCTCAGAAGAAATAGTGCCTCGGGACAAAATGCAGAGGATAGTGGGAGGCAAACAAAACCCCCTAGCTCGGGAGCCAACGACCTCACCAAAATTACCAAAACAAGTCAATCCCTCCAACATGCGAGATTAAGCCCGCGAAATTCTAAGATCGACGCAGTTTGGCTGAGAAAAACCACCTGAAGAGGTTTCCACCCTGTGGTGGGGAACAGAAAAAATCTAGCTGGATAAAGAGCAATTTGGATATACAACTTGGAGAAAGAGGAAGTCTGGGAAGGGAGGAAAAGTAGCAGTGAAATGTAAAGACCTGATATACCTATTGGAGAGGAATGAAGATTGGGACGTTATAAAGGAGCAGGAGAGAAATGTAAAGTTCAAATCAATCCCTTAAAGGAAAAAAGCCCGACAGATGGAAGAGGAGAAGAAGATAGCTTCGCCGATGCCGAGAACTCTTACGCCGACGAGAGAAGTAGGAAACTGTCTGCAGATTAGAAATTTCCTTCAAAGATTTTCCGGTGGCTCAACCATGGGGAAGCTTCTAGCCGACTGCATGGACGAACAGGTGTGTTTCCGACTGCGAAGAAAACAATTTGAGGTTTCTGGTGCATGTATATGCTCACATATACGACCCTTTTTTGCTTATGTTCCGAGTCCTACGAACTCGCCCCGAGGTATGTCCATTTAACGCATTGTCAGCGTCATTGCCTCGCATCACAGAGGTTTCGGGTTCGAATCCCGGCACGAACATGGATGTTTGTGCTCGTCCTGGTCACGAAAACTAGTGTTAAGCCTGAAAGAGAATCGACACTCTGACCAGGTGTCACTCCTGTTCTAAGGAAGGGGTTTTAGACTTTTGTAAGTTTGACAATTTCATTGCTATCTGGCGTGGCGACACCAATTATCGATTTAAGGTAAGTCAGCCACTCTCTATACCTCTTTATGGTCCAGATAAATTTATATATATCTACCTATCCAAGGATAATGTCATCTAATCAAATAATTCATTAGGGTATCAACGAATGAAAGTGGAAATCTTTTACATGACTGTTAAATGTGGCTTCAAGATAAATTATGTAGACTGTACTCCTTCAACATTAAATATGATTGCAAAATACTAAAGAAACACAAAATCTTGTAAAAGCAAGAGTTGAGTTAGCCATGTCTTTCTTACCTTCAATTAAATAGGTATATACATTCAATCTTGTGGAGCTACAGTTGGGTAAGTCATGTCTTTCTAACATCCTATTCAATTAATTAGGTATACACTGATACAAAATAGGAAATAAAGTGTGCTATACCTGAGGATGTCAGACAAGATAGCAAATTCAAACTTTTGAAGTGTTTTGGTGTTGGCATGTATAATGTTCAGTTTTTCTATGTCCTGAGGAAGGAGGCTAGTGCCTGTGAAATATTAAACTTTTTCAAGTTTGACATGGAAAAATAACCCTCTATTTCAGGTAAGCCATGGATCCGGTCTCTCTCTTTCCTGCCAATGTCAATTATTTTGACAATCTCACATCTATGTGTGAATGTATGCATGAATACTACCTACCACCTCATTTTACTGGTGTATACATCTCTCAATTTTCAGAAAAACAAATCTAAACTTAGAATCAAATTCCAGTGGAAACTCACTATTTCACTAATTAACCAATCTTCAGAATTACACTTGTACATTTAACTAGCTTAATCTCTATTAAAATATACTAAAATATCTATAACCATCACAAAAGTCATTATAAATAGAACAGAATGCCTTCACAAAACTACACTGTTATGCCATAAAATATTACAGAGTAAATTTTATCAGCCTTGGTATAATAGCACATTGGTTCAGATCTCCTGTCCTGAAGAAGGGGGCTCCAGCCACCAAAAATTTGACACATATTTTTCCCCAAGCTTGGCTATGCCAACGGTCAGTTTAAGTCAAATTTGATTTATTTTACTAAAATTATAAGGATTAACTTTACTGTAGACATTACTGCATCAATACTCACTTTCCAGGGTCAACCTTGAAGACATTCCCGTGCCAGGCATGGTATATTGCAGCAATTGACCAGGCTATGCCAATACCCAAGAACACATTGACGGCATTACTGCCAGTAACATTTCCCACTGATGCATCAGCATATTTATCTTGAATAGCAGCCACTTTACTGGCAAAAGTATCTGCAAAGGTCATTACAGACACAAATTATTAGTCTTATACACTATAACATTTCTAACCATGTACTCTTATAATTCTATAGGTATTTTTTAAAATAAATTTTAGTTTTTCTCAAACTAAGCCCAAATATATACATATATCATAAATTTGTAATAATTATGGTTTTATGATTCATTCTAGGTTTAAATCTTATTTCATTTTTATTCTCTCAAAGGTGTTTGTCTGAATCAATTTATGTCAAAGATTTTTAGTAAAAAGTTTAAACCCTGTGATCATGTGCTCTATTATTTGTTAAATATTTATAATAGAACAGTTATTCATGGCCTTGAAAAAACTTGAACAATATTTTTGTTGGTGGGAACTCATTTCATAGCATTCGTAGGTTGGAAATTGAAGGCAGATATACAATATGTAATCTCATTTTTGGCAAAAAAAGCCCTATGTAGTTGCAAATTCTATAATGAAAAAGTTTCTATAATATGCAGCCCACCACCTGGTATCACTGGTATTTAACAGAACAGATAAAATTGACATAAATTATGTATGGAAAAAATTGCAAAAAATCAGAATTATATTTAAATATATATTTTTTTGTATAATTGATTAAGTATTAACATTAGTCAATATTCTGTATGAAAAATATTGTGCAATGTTTGATTATTCATTACGTCCTTTTTTAATTCAGCACTGACAACCAGCAAGAAACTTAAGGAAATTAATTAAAAATGTTGAGAGAAATGTGCTGTCAGACATCATAGTCTCAAGCTCATCCTCAAGTATATTAGTTAAATGTGTATAATCTTCCACTCTCTAAACTTCAATTTGGTATTTGATAGTTATTTTTATTTCCTCTACTTTTCATATGGAATAATTATAATATGAAACATGTTTATATTGTCTCAAATTATTTAACCGTTTTCATTACAAATATAAACAAAGGGAGTGTACCACATATGGTCATTAAAAATTCTAAGAAATATTTTCAAAGACGGTGGTTGTCAGATGTTTGAAATTGAAGGTATAAAATTAATAAATGTACAAAAGCATTAAAATGATTACCAGTGTGATATAAAACATTTTTCATACTTACCTGTGATACACAAAATTGAAACATTACATTTTTGAAATTATCAATTTTATGAAATTGTTAAAAGTAATTATACACATAAAGTTGCAGTCCTTACATATATATAAAAACCACACTAGGGAACATCACTTAAGTGTTTCAATTCTTAATGATTATAATAATTTACTGAATAGTTTATCAATGCCAACTTCATTTTATTTCAGTTTGTTAGTGCTGATGCTTGTCATTATTCAGAATTTGCTTACTGCAGACAATTCAGTAACTAATTGATTATAAATTAAATGGTATATTAATGCTAATAGAAAAAATATTGAGTTTTTAATGTACATTGATGAAATCTAAATTAATGCATCATGCAAATACATACCTGGAATGAACAATAGCATGCACATAAAATCATCTTGGAATGCATGCATACCTACTTTTTGTTGCCTCCTGAACAATTTTTACCTTCTCACCTGGCAAACTGGTCCCCATAGCAACAAATGAAAGGGCAGTTACTGCATCTTTTAGCCCCACACTGCATCCAAAGTGTGAGGCTACATCACCAATTACAGCAGTCAGGATGCCTATCCATAAAATGGATATCCAGAAACAAATCCACCCGTCAGCTATATCTAGAGACATTACAAGAGTTAGGCCCTGATATTTCTTGAAGCTGAAGCTACTCACCTGTATGTATCTAGCTGGAGATCAGAAATGAAGATAAAGTGGAAGATGGCACTAAGCTATGAAAAAGTGTGCAGCATCAGCATGCAGCAGCAATTGCTAAGCTAAGAGTGGCCAATGCTAAATGCAGTTCATATACAAATATCCGATGCAATCTGAGGGTCTGGTACAGTGTCTGGCCTGTGCAATACATTGCCTCGTATCTAAACTAAATTCATGAGAATAAAATTAAACTTATTTATGTTATTCAATCACTAAAACATATTTCCTCATGCTTTTCAAAAATAAAATCAGTTCATTTATTTCAAAAATGTCAGTCTGATGATAACCAAAGTAAAGTAAAATGAATTTAATATTAGATAATTAGTTACTAACAGTTTCATTAATCTTCATGCTGCACCAAAAGTGATATATATTTGAACCAATATGTGGTAGCTAATTCTTAATTATGTTGCACTTGCTTAATGTTATCATCATTTCAATATTTTATTATTCAATTTTATGTTATTACAAAACTAAGCAATAAAAAACAATGGAAGTATTTTATTTTTACTTGTGTAAACAAGAACAAGTGTTTAATATTGGATGGCAACCATTTTGTTTTATCTATAGCATTTTCTCAAATTCCCAAACAGGTCCAAGATTTGTTACACAATGTTTCAATGACGGGCATTGTCAGTTTCTTCAGGTGAACTGCTGAGAGATATCTATGCATTGTAATTTATATAGTTGGTTCACCAGCGCTGATATGTAGGAAGAGTTGTGACTATCCGGTCTCATTCAAGATGAATTGTTACCCCTACTCTTTATTGATCACATATTTCTGCACTACTTAGATGCTATTCTGGCCATGACAGACAGAGGCGATGGATTTTTCACTGTATAAATAGAAGGTACTGTGCCCCATATCCTGCACAGCTTGAATCCAGTGTCTCTGTTACTGCAGGTTTTGATCTCTATTGCCTCCATCATAATACTGTCCCAACAGGAACTCAGAGCATAGAGTAATTTTGTTTTGTGAAAACAAATTGAGAGGCCTGTGTTAAATTATTATATTCAGAATGCCAAATATTCTGGTATGGGGTAACTCTTAGCACTTCATATGAAGAATGTGGCAATGACATACACTGAAACATTGCTTAACAAACCCTTTGAAACCATTATACTAAAAAGGAGATATGCAGCCTTGTACTTATTAAAATGTGCAAATTAAAATAAAAACTTGCAGCAAGACTAATACAAAGCATGGACATTAGAAAATTGATATTCACTCATGGCTTTAATTAAACAATTTTAAAAATAGCTAAAATGGTTTTACTTCATGTATTTTTTAAAATAACTATAGAGCACAGTTTTTATTCTTCGTCAGAATGTTTTGTGACAATTGTAAGACATGTATTATCGAACACTGCATTCAGTTAACTACTGTATAATAAAGTTTCATTTGGCATTCATTACTTTTCAGAATTATATGCAAATATTATTTTCCATTAACATAAGGTTTATTATAATGTATTCTGCACCTAATATGTAAGATTTGTACTTAAGATAGCATCAGAAAATATCTGACATTTTTGGAATGAGCATACATTTATTACATTTCACTTTGAATTTATCACTCTTATAGAAATTTAACATCTAATGAAAAGAGCCTCTGGGTACTTTATGTACTATGATGCTTGCAGCTACTAGTTTTATTATACTAAGGGCTGACACATGACAAGGTACAGCCCTTACCTGGAACGCTGGTACCCAGGGCCACAAATGCTATAGCTGTCACAGCATCATGAAGCCCAACAGTGCAACCAAAGTGGGAAGCCACATCACCGATGATTGCAGTCAGGCAACCAACCCCAAATATGGACACAACGAAACACAAATAACCATCTAACATATCTGAGAGAGAGAGGAGAAAACATAGAGATAGAGACAGGTGAAGACAGTGAGAAAGAGTTTGTATGAGATCTTGTATATCTGAACATTTTAATCAGGAAATGTCAGATAAACATGCCTCATAATGTGAAGACTTCTGCTTCTGGTGCTGCAACATGAAATATAAGTCTTAGAAGCTTGATAGTTGACAGTCCATTTGGGTAAATATCTGTTTTCTTTAGGTAATTGAGAAAATTATTACAAAATTTCTCTCAAATTACATAATGTTAAATATAAGTGACAAATTTCTGAAAAAAAAGTCAATAAAATAGCAGCTGCTTACATCTGTAACTTGCAAGGAACAAAGAGTAAGTATGTTTTAAAGATTAAAAAATACATCCCGATTTGAAGCTCACAAAAAACAACAGCATGTTAGAAAATTAATTCACCAATACTACTAACATCTTTACTTAAAGCTAAACTGATTTATGATATATAATTACTTATATTTCACTAGTGAACAAAATGATTCCCAAATTGTCAGTTAAAATATTATTTGTCTGATACAGATAAATTTTAACATTCCAATATTTTTCTGCACTATTGCCAATTATAAATCTATTTGATGTTAATTTTTCTTATTTTTGACTTAATAATTTATTTATTCTTTTCATTAATTGTTTATTAATTCTGCTCTAAATATGTTTTAATTATGTACCCAAAACTTTGATTTGATTAAGTGAATATAAATGAACAAGGATGAATTGATTAGGAAAGTAAAGCATTGCTCTTCTATTCTATAAAATAAATAATGCTGTGTAAAAGTGAAATAAGCATCCAAATCATGAATAGAAAATTAAAGCTTTCCACATTTATTATGTATATTGTATTATTTAATCCATAATCTGTCCAAAAATGGTGTATTGGAGACAAAACATATTAATACATTGCATCATATTCAATTACCTGGTACACTTGGACTCAGAGCAAAAATATTATAGCCATAACACTGTCAGGAACACCAAAGTTCAAGCCGAACTGAGTTGCTCGTCACCAATGGTTAAAATTCTGATTACAAAAGAAGCTTTGCACAGAAAAATTAATTTCATTGTAACAAAAAATAAAACAGTTTATTCCATATAGTCATGGTTCTTGTGTACAAAGTTACTAGTAGTTAACTGACATATTGGTCAGTCTACAGAAATATTAACAGAAAAACAATAACTGATTAAGTATAAAATTTGAAGCTATTACTCAATATTTAGACAGTTCACTCATAAAACAGTTAACAAAAAACAAACACATACAGAAGTAAGTGCACAATCTTAAAGAAGATCAATACAAATATTTTTCCTTCTAGGAATTTTGTCAGAGACGCTTCATTACCCACCAATTTGAGGAAAAAAACTGACAAATATAATTAGAACTGGGTTCCACCCACCGCACCACTGTCATCAGACAAATACATGAATGAACTTTATAATTTCAAATAAAAAATATTTGCAATTTTGTATTTATTAGAGCAATTTCTCAAAATATCCTGCATTTACCACCACACAATTTTCACAATGATGGATTTCTTGACTCTGTTGAAGATTTTTGGCATATCACAAATTGCTTGTGCTGCAACCATAATTCAGTTACCAAGCTCTGCATCGTTCATAGGCCTTGCAATAAATAAGTGTTCCCATATGACTCCAGAAATGCTATAGTAGATTTGGTGGCCACAAAATCATCCTGCCCTTCCTATCTGACTGTCAGGAAATTGTTTAGTAAGAAAATTATGTATGGCACACACATAATGAACATGACAACCATCATGTTGAAACCACATTTGTGCCCTCACTCCCAAGCTCACATCTTCCTGAAGTATTGGTAATGTTTGTTTCAAAAACTGCAGGTAAAAGTCACTGTTTAGGCATGGTGTCCAGAATAATGGTCCAACTAAAACATCTACAACAATATCAGACTACACATTAACAGAAAATGTATCTCCTTTTAAGTTGTGCATGTGTATGACTTGTACCTACAATAATTGCAACATTTTCACACTTGTACAATGGGACTCACAATAGCAAAATGCTTTTCAAATTCTATTTCTCAGTTTTATTTTCTCAAATTGTGCAGCAATGAAGCAACAAAGCTTCTCTCAAAAATGTCAAGAGAAAAATGTTTGTCTTGACCCACTTTATCTCCCTTTTGTTTGTTTGTGTGCGTGTTTATATATATATATATATATATATATATATATATATATATATATATATATATATATGATATTAGTAAGGATGTGACATCAAAAATAATTGCAATATTGCTAAGGAAAGAGAGATAGGTTGTGGCTTACCTGAAAGTGAAGTGCGGTGTCGCCATAAGGAACTGAAGGTTGTTCTTCAAATTTTCGGAGGCTCTCAGCCTTCTTCTTCAGGAAGGAGTGTTACACCATTCCATGGTCCGGCCGGCTGTGGACTATATATATATATGAAAGAGATATGCGATGCTGACTTGAAATCAATAGCTAGTCCAGTCTGGCACAGGTCAAAGTTAAAATTTTCGAGAGCCTGAGACCCCTTTGTCAGGAAGGAAGATATGAACTGTGTGCTGGCTGGGCATGAATTGGAACCTTCTCTCACCTAAGCTGGCCTGGACCAACTATTGATTTCATGTAAGTCGGCATCGCTGTCTCTCTTTCCTATCCAAATGTGTTATATATTGTAATACTAATTAAGAAGACCATTAATTGTTTAAATTACAATGTTTTGTTTGGCGGCGCCGATATCAAAGGATGACAGTGACGGCGGGCTTTTATTGATATTAAGTTAGGGAGACCATGGATTGTTTGGTTTATAATATTGATTGACAGCGGTACCGATATCAAAGAATGGAATGACGGCGGGCTCTTATTGATTAAATTAGGGAGACCATGGATTGTTGATTTATAATATTTTGAGTGACGGCGGGCTTCTTGTTGCTGAGATTCATGGGAATGGCGAGCGTGGGAACTGGAAGAGAGCGCACAGAGGTAGAGAAGCGAATAGTTAGTTGGGTGCCAGATCTCGAGGGAGGAGGATGTAGACAGACAGATGAGTTGGGTGCCAGATCTCAAGGAAGAAGGATGTCTTAAAGCAGATCGCCATATTCTGGAGGAGAAAGAGTTGGTCAGCAGAGTTAATAGGAGACATCGACATGCCGTTGGGCCGATGATAGACAAAAATATCTCATGATCCATCCATTGTTATGAACACTGTAACACTGACTGGTTTCCCTGTTAAAACATCTTGGGTGTTTGCAGAAATAGTGACTGATTGACTGGTGGCTGTGGGTGAAACAACGGTTGACCATAGGCGAGGTTCTATTGTCTGGAGTTCTGAAAGAATTCAAGTGTGTGTGTTTGTGAAAGTGAATGTGCAATTTTATGCACATAATGGCCTTTTAGTGAAGTGTGTTTCCAAGCTTTGAAATTATTAAGTCTGGTTAAAAAAGAACAGTTGTAAGTATGAACTAAAATAATATATGTTAGTAAACAGTAATTAAAGGTAAAGTCAGATTTAGTTTCTTTTCATTTCACATTCAGTGCATTTCAAATTGTTTAAATTGTTAATTCTTTAATTATAATCTTGATTTGTTTTTTACTATAAAACCCAGTAAAGACCCTGAGAAAAAGAGTATTTAGACTTGTTTCTAAAATATAAAATTTGTAACCTTGAAGAATAAATTTGTTTTTAATAACTAATAATAATTTTCTTTAATTAACCATATTTTTTTATTATTACAATATATATACATATATTCTGGTGCATGGAATGGTGTAACACTTCTTCCTGAAGGAGGAGGCTGAGAGACTCCGAAAATTTGAAGAACAACCTTCGGTTCCCTATCGCAACTCCATACTTCACTTTCAGGTAAGCCACAAGCAATATCTCTTTCCTTTCCATACCAATGTATACAGATGTGACAAGGTCAGATTAATTAACTCATTTAAATAGGAAAGAGAGACAAGGTAGCTGACTTACCTAAAATCAACAGTCAGACTGGTATTTCTGCCCAGTCTGACTCGACCAACTGTTGATTTAACCTTTTAGTAGTTGTGTGGTCTCCCCTTATGTAAGTAGTTGTGTGGGGTCCATTAGGCCCCAAAGCAGGAAATTCCCTTGCAGTTATGAAATTTTATATTAAAGCGGAATAAAAACAACCTAAATTTTATTAAAGATAATAGTCTCAATTTTATTAAATCTTTCAAGTAAAACAGGCCTCACATAAGTTTTCAAAATTTTTGTTACAAATGTTTTTTAAACATGTACACCATGGTTGTTTTGAATATCAATGTATTGTTCAAGGACAAAAATAACTGTGATTTCTTAATCCAATTATGGAACTTCTAAATTGTCATCTGAATCAACTAAATAATTCTGACGTTTAGCTCTAATTTTGTGAGGAACATAATTGATGTTCATTCATTCCCAATTTAGAAGTTTAACTTGAAAGGTGTTTTAGAAAATCTCTCCATTATTATGACATGTCAGGCTTATTTGTTTTACAAATAACAAAGTCATTGATAGCACAGATGTTTACAAAATGGTGAAATAATGGTAGTGACCATTGTCATGTTCATCTTTCAATGTTTTAGGTTGCACATAATTTATCATGTGTCAACACCCCCTTTTTTCATTGTACAATGTCAACATTTCTTTTTCTCACCTTAATCACTGTCGATAAAATAATCATGATGCATAGTTGATAAAATTAACAGTTCTTAATTTTTTTTGTGGACATACAATACCAAAGTTTTTCTCTGTGAAACAAAACATACTTGTCTGCAGACCTCTTTCTTTCTTGGGCAAAAATTTAACTGGTAAGTAGTTGTGTACCAATACCCACTATAATTTTTTGCCCACTACAATTTCCTTATGAAAATTGCTCACTTTATACTCTCTTTCAGGCTGCTGTCATAAATACACTTACATTTTATAATTGTAGAAATCACATGTATCAGTTGGGCTTCACTTTTTCTTTCGTAGTTTAGTTGGGCGCCTCAGTAAAATTTTCCATTTTGTATTTTAATGATGATTGATGAAATAATTACCCATAGATTATTAAATGTAAAAAATAATTGTGATATTGGTATGGAAAGGAAAGAGAGATAGTTTGAGGCTTACCAGAAAGTGAAGTACGGTGTAGCTATAGAAACTGAAAGTAGTTCTTCAGCAGGAAGTCCGCCGTCAGAGCCTCCAAAAATTTGAAGAACTGCCTTTGGTTCCCTATGGCTACACCGTATTTCACTTTCAGGTAAGCCACAAGCTATCTATCTTTTCTTTTCATACCAATATCACAATTATATATATATATATATATATATATATATATATATATATATATATATATATAAAAACACACACACAAATATGCTCATAGCTACATCAACTGTCAAGTTGAGGTAAGTCAGCAGCTCTCAGTCCCGCTATCCTATCCAAATGAGTTAATCAATTTGACAGTCACCTTACATCAAATAATAAGCTGAAAATATAACTTGTAATATGAATATTTCCTGCTTCCTGTAAAGAGAAAAATGATTTCACTGTCAAAAAACATTATACTCCTAAAATGTTAGTAAACAGCTGAGGTAATTTATTGAAGGTCCATTGAGGCTCACTGACATAATTGTTGGCTGCATATAAAATTAAGGTCCACCTTAAGAATTAACAGAAATTTTTTATATCAATCACATTAATACAATTTAACATTTCATTCAATTACAATGTACTGGATCAAAATTTTAAATGTTTATATTAATATATTACAGTAATAATAACGTCACTAATAAATATCACAGATTTTAATGCTTTATTCATTGAGTCAGGAAAATATATTCCTGCATTTGTATTACCATTTCAATGTCAAGTACCTAACCTTTTATCAAACAATATTGATAAAAGTAGATATATTTTCGTTTAACATTTAAAAATTTTTCTACATTTATAATTGTTAGTCACTAAAAAAAATTAATCACTCTCTTCTTATGGGAATATATTTTCTCACTCATATGAGCTATAGTCTCTCCATGTCATTTCTATTTAAACAAATTATCAGTATGTTCCAAAAACATATAACTGGGTTCTACTTTGTCCTATTTCATAACTATTTTAAGAGAGAGTATGGTGGCTCTCATGTGGGATGACTGTGCAATGGTGAGAATTAGCTTACAGTCCAAGGGAGTGAATAATTTATGCTGGTAAATAGGAAAGGAGTATCAAAGTTTGAAGGCTTTTTTGGTGTGGTTACTGCAGAAAGAGTTCTCAGGTGTATAGAAGATGATGATAGATCTTGTTGTTTTCATAATATCATGGTTTAAACACTGTTATACCTGTGTGAAAACCAAAGAACTCTTTCTGCAATAGGTAAGTATGTTAAAAATTCTGCATTCAAGTTCAGGAAAGCCACAATATCCACCCTTTTCCTAATGATAGACTCGTCTTATCTTATAAATAAAAATGAGTGTTTGTATGTATGTATGTTTGTTTGTATATTTGTATGTTCCTGGACGTTATGGATGTCGCCGAGTTCAATTTTAGCATTCGATTGGACATTTAACCCCAAGGGCGGGAGTGGATGGGGTGGAATTTTTCTAACATGTTAAACGATCGATATTTGCGTTAAATAATTAATTGTCGAGATCAATGACATGGATAAAATATCTACCGATAATGTTTGAAAAAATTTAACCCCTTTCAGAATGAGAGGGAAGCACACTTAGGAGAGGGGGTGGAAACATTCAAAGATGCTAAAACAGCCGATATTTAGCCTGATAAATATTTTAAGGTATCTAAGAATTAGTGTTTTAACCGATGTTATCTGAATATAGTTTCATCCCCTAAAGGATGGAAAATGAGCACTCTTAGGGGTGAAGTTAACGGGCGTTACAAATAAATAACGCGAGAGTTCACGTTAGAGGTAGGTGTGGAGGTGAGATACCAGAAAATAATGCTAATATAACCAAGATTCTATTCAAATAGAAAGTAATAGATGTCCCCGAGTTTATTTATGACAATCGAAGCAACCCGTGTGAGTGGACTGAGGTGGGAGAAGTTGGGTGGAGGTGGATAAGGAGTAGAAATTTTAAAATAACTAAAGCTCCGAATTTTACGTCGAATAAATATATTTCGGGAACAATGAGATTATTAAAATTTCTCTGCCCGTTCTCCAAGTTTAATTTTAACCCATTTCGCGAATGGAAGGGAGCTCACTTTAGGGTTGGGGGTCAACGGGAGTTAAAAATACACAACGCGAAGAAAACCGAAATTAGAGTCAAATACAGGGTTATGAATGTCGGTGAGTTTAATTATGACATTTATTTGGTCATTTAACTCCGAGGGCTGGAGATGGACGGGAGTGGAATTATTGAAACAAGAAATCACGACCGATATTAGAGTTGAATAATATTTTTCTGGGTTAATTAGATTTATAGTACTTCTACCCAAGTTATGTGTGTAAAATTTTAATCTCGCTTGCGGCATGAGGGAGGAGCATGGTAAGGGGTGGTGATGGATTAGGACTAATAAAAAAATAACGTGAGAAAAACTGAGATTCCAGTCAAATCGAAGGTAATGGATGTCGCTGATTTTATTTATGACAATCTAGACTACGCGCGAGGGGTGGGCTTAGGTAGGAGGAATTTGGCGGAGGTGAGCAGGGGTTATAATTTTTAAAAACATGCTGACAGGCAGTGTTTTCCGGCGAATAAATATATTTCGGGATCAATGAAATTAATAAAACTTCTCTATATGTTCTCCGTGTTTAATTTAATCCCCTTTCGGGATTGGGAGGGGAACTCCCCTTAGGGGTTGGGGTGGAGTGGTATTACATAAAAATAACGCAAAAGCAATCGAGATTGGAGTAAAATCTACGGTTATGGATGTCACTGAGTTTTATTATGACATTCAATTGACCATTTAACGCCCAGGGACTGGGGTAAGTATGTTAAAAATTCTGCATTCAAGTTCAGGAAAGCCACAATATCCACCCTTTTCCTAATGATAGACTCATCTTATCTTATAAATAAAATGAGTGTTTGTATGTATGTATGTTTGTTTGTATATTTGTATGTTCCTGGATGTTATGGATGTCGCCGAGTTCAATTTTAGCATTCAATTGGACATTTAACCCCAAGGGCGGGAGTGGACGGGGGTGGAATTTTTCTAACATGTTAAACGGTCGATATTTGCATTAAATAATTAATTGTCAAGGTCAATGACATTGATTGATAATATAATATAATTTTAACCCCTTTAAGAATGAGAGGGAAGCACACTTAGGAGAGGGGGCGAAAACATAAAAAATGCTAAAACAGTCAATATTTAGACAGAAAAATATTATAAGGGATCGAAGAGATACTGTTTCAACCGATGTTATCTGATATGGTATTCAATTACCCATTTAATCCTCTGGGACGGGAATGGACGGGGTGAAATTTTTCAAACATGTTAAATCATCGATATTAGCGTGGAATAAATAAATGCCGGGGCCATTGACGTTGATAATATCTCTACCCATGTTGTTTGTAGGCATGATAGGGGGGTGGAGGGGACTTACAATAAAAATAACGTGAAAACAACTGTATTCGAGTCAAATCGAAGGTACTCCAATTTCGTTTGCTTTTGCGCTATTTTTATGTAACGCTCCTCAAACCCTATCCCTAAATGTGCTCACCTCCCATGCCGAAGAGGGTTGAAGTCATTGACCAAATATATCGGCCGTTTTTACAATGTAAAAGCTGACAACCCCCACAAATGTGCGATAATCAAAAAGTATTTATTCCACGCCGATTACATTGTCTGAAAATATCTACCCCGGCCCACCACCTCCCAAACCCGTCGCGTTACCCCAAGTTTTCACAATTAGACTTAGCGACATTCATACACTTGCTACTCTAAAAGTGTCAAAAATACTTCTGGTACCTTCAGAGTAAAAAATACTCCCTGTAATTTATAATGTCTTTAAAATGCCACCTCCAGCTGATAGGGGTGTTATACCAACCATTGTTTGGTTGGTATCCTAAATATTATTCTAAAAAAAATTGATAGAATTTGCAGTACATATTTAAGATTGTAACTGGAACAGTTTTCTCCTTCAACCCCACATCTTAGGATTGAAGTACAACTTAACTGCCAAGTTGAGTGCCGTAATGAAACTTGGCAACCACCATAACACCAGATGGTCATTTTCATAATATTTTTATTGTATGCTCTCCACCCCCACCTTTAAGGATGATCCCCTCCCAAGCTAAAAAAGGGTAAAATTTTACACAAACAACACTTTGAGAACACTGTCAATTTCATCAACACTGAAAAATATTTATTCAATAAAAATATTAGCCTTTTATGCATGTTTTAAAATTTCCACCCAACCCCCTACGGTGGTAGTCTTAATTCCATTGTGATATTTCTGGTTAACAATTTAGTCAAATTTGCTCTATGGTGTAGGTATCTATGCTGAACATATACACATTGTTTTCCCCTTCCACCCCCACTCATAGGGGTAGAAGTACAACTTAACCAGCAATTTGAGTCTCATAATTCAACTCAGCAACATCCGTAACCTGGATTCAACTACAATCTCACCTACCCATAAGGTTGCACTCCTCCCATGCCACAAGGGATTGAAACAATACAGAATCAGTCTTTTTGACCATGAAAAATATTTATTTGATGCAAATATTGGCTGTTTTAGCATGTTTGAAATTACCACCCCCACCCCCAACAAAACAGTCAATTGTATTATTTATCTGAAGTTGGTACTATTAGGCATTTGTTATAATTGAAATGTGACTAACAGTTCAGTCCTGGTTGTGTTACAACAATTTACACACTCTGTATTAGCTATCTATAGGTGTTGTACAAGGTCTCCAATTGTCTTCATTTTATACATATATTGATAAAAGCAGGGTTGATTCTGTTTTGATAGATTTGAAATATTCTACACTAGCCGGATTGAGGCTGCATCTGTTTGAGTCTGGAAAGAAGCATTCCTCAGGATGGAATGGACTTGGTCTACCATTAAATTCCTTCTTTTGGCTGTACTGATTCTGACCACTTTTTGTATGATAGATTTTATAATGGATTTGACATTACATTCAGAGGGTCACAGTTGTTCATATGTCTGATTCACTCTTGTTTTGCTATACATTATCAGTGTTGTCATATGACATGGAGGGGATAGTGGGTAGACTAGAGAATTGATGCTGTTGCAGAATCAAATAATTGAAAGTCCAGTAATCGTCAGTGTGGTTTGATAGGTAGGTGGTCAGGTGCACACATTATATTGTGTCAGGAATGTACAGTATTCAATATTTTGTTATTATTAAAAGGACCTAGTTTAGTTGGTGATCGAGGTTGTGCAATTTTGTGGGTTCACATGTCCTCCATCAAAGAAACAATATCAGTGTTTTTCACCCTCCTAATTTATGTTCTCCTTATTAAGGAGAAGAATCGTCTCCATTATGTTGAAAGTTAGGAGGTATTGTGAAAACGTTCCCATATGGTATTGTTAAAGTCATAAAGGTGCAGACAGTTAACAGCACATTTATAAGACCTGCAGTGAAATTGTGCCCTTTGCCCTGCAGTAAGCAATAATAGTAATTGCAGTGGGTGCCTCAGAAAAAATTGATTATTGTTGTATATAGTGTAGTGTTTGTTTATATTAGTTGATTTTGTAGTTAGGAGATTATCATAAATTGATCCTCTGGATTAGATCATAAGTAGTTTGGTTGGATTCAGTCAGGTTTGTTTTGTACAAATTGGTTAGTTGTGGTCATAGACCATGGTGTATGGCGCTGGCAACAGAAGTCATTTGATTGTACTTTGTTGGTTTGCATTAATTCATAATTGGTGTTATGATTAAAGGTTACAGTAACATTTAATAGTTATGGTTTATGTTATTTTGTTTGATTTGTTTTATGATGTATGGATTTAGTTTCTTTGATTATTATTCTTTTGGTTCCTAGTTTATTTTTTGGATTGTTCATTTTTGTAGATAGATAATTATTCATGGTGTATAGTTAGTTTTAACTTGTAATTGGTCTATCACGAGCAGGTTGTGATCTATGTTACTATTTCTCCACCTCCCTATTCCAAGGATCATCATTCGTGTGCTGGATAAGTTGTTAACTGGGAATTTGTTGTCATACAAGGTATACCATAACCTATGGTAACCTATCTGTTTCCCATCCAAGGGCCTCACGTTAAGTCACAAAATCTCCATATCAGCTCCAATGGAGTGAAGAATTATTTCTCATCCCTCGTAGTTGTGATCTGGATCTATGAACTATCCTACGAGTTTTCAAGCAAGACACATCCATCAGGTGTAGAAATGAGGCTTCTAAGTGGATGGCATATTAAGAAATGTACAGTATTCAGTATTTTGTCATTATTAACATGGCATATTTTAGTTGGTGATCAAGGATGTGCAATTTTGTGCACTCACATAACCCTGGTCAAAGTCAAAAAAATTGTTGTTGTTTATAGTGAGTATGGAAGTGTTGCACCTGATCTCAGTCTCTCTTTTCTGCACTGGTAATTGCACATTAAGGGCAGCTAAAGAACACTGTTTTGAGCCTGGTGCTTACCATGCCAGCAAGGACTTACAAGTTGGGTTACTCAAAATTGATTTCCATCTTCTTTCACTAACAGTTTGTATCTTACTTTTCTCTGATTCAGACATCATCATGACCATTCTTAGCATCTATAAGTACTTGTTTTGCAAATAAAATGAGACAATTTTATACACAACAATATCTAAGGCACATGTCTTGAGATAAATTCTAGAGAGCTTATTTGTTAAAATATTATCATTGTGTAAAATAGAAGATATTATGAAAGAAGGATTAAAGAAGGAGTCCTACATTTCAAACCATACAAAATACTGTTTGTCTTAAGGAAAAGAGTTAAGAATCAAAGCCGGGCCCACAATACAGAACACTCCTTAATGAAGTAAACCTATTATATTCAGCTAATTCCTGATATTCAGACGGTTGAAATAATAACTGTTAAATTTACAGGAACTGGGGTGAGAAGTGATGTTTACTCAGTTGCTGGGTCATTTAACAATCTTCAGAACAAATCTGAGATATCCAAATGTCTTGGACATGGACTTTGGCCTTGTTGGATGTTATGAAGATAACTTCTTAAAATTTCATTTTGATTTTGTTTTGTTGGAAATCAACTATGTGGAATTCCTGAACATTGTGTTTATGGTACAATTTTTAATCATTCACCTTTAATTTGAATTTTTATATCAATGTGACTTTTTGTTTTGCCAATGTAATATTTTCTGCATTGGCAAGGAATTGCATATATAATGAAGATGGTAATTCTACCTCTGTGATAAATTTTAGCTTGAGGTGGAAAATAATAATTAATATGATAAATTGTTGTAGTTCCTCAGAACAAAATTTCCAAACAGCAAAGATGTCAAAATTATGTCTATAGAATTTAAGAATTTTGTTAGGGTAGTCTAGAAATAGAAATATGTCTGAAAGGTTTGGAGTTAGATGGGATCCAATTGAAAGGCCATCAGTAAAATATACTATTAAATTGGGAATACAAATTCTTGATGCAGCAGGTGATGTGTTGCACAATAGTGTTAATAGAGAGCGTGGTGCATTTAGAAAGTGATGAATTTGCAGGTAAAAGTGTGATTTCACTTCTGGCCACCTTATTTGCAAACATACATGTGAGTGTACACCACTATGGATGTGTTAATGGAATGTGTGTGCATATGTAGCCTATGTGTGAGTTATATATGGTGGTGTATACCTGTAATAGGATAAATAGGATCTTGTTGAAACTAACTAATTAAGGTATTTACTGAATTGGTAAATTATATTAGTTTTGAAGTGAATAGTGAATCTTGATTTTTGAGTTTAAGAATTGAGTCGAGATACTATGCCAAGGAATTGTTGGGACATTCTCTGCAACTGACCATTGGTCTAAGAGGAAAACTGTGTTTATATATATTTTGGGAAACCATATTGATGGTGGTGCTATTATTGAAAGTGAGTATTATTCATAAATTGAATGCCTGAAAACAGCCAAAACAAGTCAGAAACAATTTAATACTAGAAAAGATCAAAACTAACACAAAGTTTTGTTTATAACAAGATTATATAGTCAAATACAGTCAAAATTAGTGATGATATAAATACCATACAGCATTTCTGGAAAAGGAACAAGGTTTCCAGAAATGTAGTGTGGTATTCATATAATCACCTCTTTTGTCTGTATTTGACTAGTTTATCTTATTATTAATTTTCAAACAGACACGTTATATTTTCATTACAAAGATTTGTTCCCAATCTAAAATATCATCAGATGCACAATGGAGTAACTAATTTCCATACATGTTCAATTCTTCTATTAATATCAGCAATATGAATGCTTTATAAATATATTTTGTGTAGAATTTACAAGACATATTCTACCAGCAAATTTGGTTACAGTGGACACTGCAGGTTGAACATGACTTGGAAATTCTACAAAAAATTTATTTATTGTAACATGTTAACATGTCATCTGTCCAGTATCTCCAGTTTGATTATTGTATCTTTTCCAGATTTCACAATTAATAATAATTAATTAAAAATTATCCAAATATTTATACACAATTTATTGAGCAATGAAACACGTACAATCTACTGACTGTAGTCATGAAATAGTTACTTTTTATATTTACTGACTCATTTAGTCTGCTTGCTGTCATTACTACGAGCAATTAAGTTATTAAAGATGAAATAGCAACCACCACAAGCTTTCTCACAGTTAATTCCCAAGATACTCTGTCATGTAAAGTGTGGAGAAATGATCACTTTTTTCCCCTGTGTGCAAATACTACTCATTGTGATACATAGTTTCACACCTGTCAACATAAATAATCTTCAAATATTTACAAGGAACCCTTAGTTATGTTACATTATATAACATCAATATCTGGCTGACATTAATAGAAGAATTTGGCAATGTATGGAGATTATTTACTCTCTTTTACACCTGATGAAGGCGTTGATTGCAAACAAATTGTTGTGTTAGGTTTTATGTTATTTATAAAAGTGTTTCTGACTGGTTTAGCTGTTTTCATGTATTGCAATTATATTGAAGTCATATAAATATAACTATTAATCTCGATAAATTGCTCTGTAAAGAATAGCCTATACCTATACTGTCTACAGACCATCAAATCATAAATCCAGCACCTATTTGTGTCTCATTTCACCAGAGAGAAAATAACATATTTCAACCTACAGTATTTACAAATATATATTGTAGCAATAGTTAATTAAGCCAGTAATTGTTTGGACATAAAATTTGAATTGTTTGATAAATCCATTATAGCGGTCTGATCGAACAAAGCAACAATGGAGAAGCGAGCTCGGCAGCTTTGTCGAAAAGTCGAAATGGCGTTTGTGCACACGAAAGTCTATAGCAGTTTACGTCTACAGCCAGCCAGGAAAGGAGGCACATTATAACAAATTTTTCACCAAAATACCTTGCAGTCGATTGCAGTCAAATCAATAAAACTAACAGTATAAGTCTACAAAGAATCTGGAAATCATCAGTTCCAGTAATAAGGCAAATTCGAACAATTTTACACTGAGGGGAAGATGACATTCGATTGCTGACCAAGGAGAGGTTCATCCAAGGCTCCGGAAATTTGTCTGCGTTCTATTCGCCAGTGAGCGTGTAAATTCTGTGAGAACTAGAACCTGTGTAAATAATGATTTGCATTTATCGTGTTGTGTAGAGGAAACAAAGAATGCTGGTACCAGACGGATAATGTGTGAGTAACCAAATTTTAATTATAATAACTGTGAACATTAGCTAAAGGGTAAAGTCAGATTTCGTTCCCTTTTAATTGTCAATCAAAGTTAATTTCTTTACTTTTAATTTCTTTCATTTATCGACATATTGTTTAGGTAAATTGTAAACTGTTTTGTTAATAAGATTTTAAATCTTTTTTTGTGTGTGTTCATTATCAAACCCAGTAAAGGCCCTGAGAGAACCTATCTCAAATTTTGTTTGTAATTATCTTTTATTCTTTGAAAGCCACAAAACAGAATAAATATTTTCGTTTGTTAATTGTTCATAAGCTTTTCATTTATATTAATCCATCATATTTAATTATTACATTAAATAGCTACCACAATGTGATCAATTATATTATTAATTGATTGTTTATTACAATATATATATATATATATATATATATATATATATATATATATATATATATATATAATATACTTACGTGGCATTAAGTTCTCCGTTTCAAAATTTGAAATGCCCAGTGTGACAACATAAGCCATCAATTTATAGTTATCACACAATTCTCTTTTGCTAATATTTGACAGCAGGTGTCAAAGAAGTGTGTGACATGTTCGAGAAAATTTATTGTATTTACTTGTTCTTAAGTCATTTACTGTTTGATGTGGCAGTTTTAATTGTTTTGATGTTTGGGAGTCTGGTATGTTTTGTTTTCTGTTCTGACAAGACAGGAAGAGCTTATTTTTCCTTAATATGGCATTGAATCAACCAGGTTTAAGCAACAAGATTGTATATTTAAGGTAAATTCACCATTTTATACAACCATAAATTATTTTTCCTGGGATAAAAAGGTTAAGAATAAGGAATGCAGAAGAACCTGAACACTTTTACCGAAATAAGGTGTGTTTGTTCTAATTGTCCTTGCTACATGATTGGAGTTTAAGTTTGTATTCTATATAATCTGTTCTTGTATATTGTGCTTCCTCCCAAATTAGACACCAATACTATTTTAAATGTTTCTGTGAACAATTGAAGTGATACTGGATTACACTATTGGCTCAATAATTACCTAAATTTTCAACATTTTGGCATGCAATTATGATTGCACCTTGAAATAAAGCAGTGGAACAATATTTAATAGCCTAATTTAAATCAAATTCAAAATTATGGTGAAACCAACATAATGTTTTCTTAGTTTACAAATAATCATTATTATTAAAATCTTGTTTAACAATGTGTCTCTGATTTACTCCTTTTTCTGTGATATCGTGAAGCAGACTGTCTCGATTTACTCAACATTTAGCTATCTTTTCAATGAGACATAAATTTTTCATTTTCTCTCAACATTTACTTTATCTGCTACATCCTCATATGTTCTCATTATATCATTCTGTTATACTCCTATTAAAAAATTCTTTATTACAGTATTATACAACTCATACTTTAATTTGTATTCCCTTCCATCTTTCAAATTGATAATTGCATTACTTGATGTAATGAACTCTTTCTTTTCCTTAACATTTTACAATATACCAGTTTCTCAATGTCTTACTATTATGCAAGAAGGTTACTATCAAACTGATAAGTTCCTTCACTCCGCCAAAAAGCCCTGAGATAAAATAAGAGTATTATTTTAAATAAATAGTAGTAGAAACTTTTATGTAAAACTTATGCAAAATAATCTTTCTGGTTTTAATAAATTATTTATATTTTATATTAATTAAATTTCAGTTTTATCATTTCAAATCTTTCACTAATATTAAGTATGCTATTAAAGGTTGATAACTTGAAATTTTTAATAATTTTGTTTACATTGTCAACTAAAGTAAAATTTAAATTTTTTTAAATATTTCATATATCTTTGGCCCCACAAATACATTGATTTGTTTTTAATGTTAAATACAGTAAATAATAAAATGTCTTAAAATTGTACAATATATTATTAAAATGTATTAAATTAGATAATTTAAAACCTTTCATTTTGCATATTTATATATGCATATTTATATATATATGCATAGCCAGACTGGGAAGAAAAAATGTGTAAATTTTTCGAGAATCTGAGCCCCTTTCTTGAGGATTGAAAGTCTGAATGTCTTCCTGTCCAGGTGCTCTGTGTCATATATATATATATAAATGTTTGTGTGTATAGAAATATAAGGTTAAATACATACAAGTATTTAGAAGTAAACTAAATAGAGTAATGCTGTATACAAGATAAAAGTATAACCAATTTTCTATTTCTAAGTGACAAATAAACTAGACACACTTTACATGTTCTGATTGTAGGATATGTGGAAATTTATTTTATTTTATGAGCCAATGTAATAATAATTATTATTATTATATTTTAAAATATTGTTACTGAAACTAGGATATTTTGAAATACAGATTTTTCTGGTAGGTGTAATAACTGTACTACTGCAATCTGATATATTGGCAAAACATTACTCTCCATATCTATAAACTATTTGTTTGTATGTTTTCAATATTACTGTAAGTAAATACATTTATTGAAGAAAATAAGTTATTATTACAGTTTAATTGTATGTATTTTTGTAAGTCATTAGTATTTAATTTATTCAAACTAACTCTACAACATGTGTATAGAAGTGTTCTTAATTCCTTTTTAAATTATTATGGAGAAAATTTTATATATAAAAAAATAGTATAAATGAATAATAAATATTTTAAGCTTAAATTAGGTAATCCTTTACCTGTTGGAGGTACAAAAGCAAATAGTAGTTTCCAGAATAGAGTGAGGAAGTGCATTATGTAATCTCCACATGAAGGAAGTTTCTCATCATCATCATCACTTCCCCCACCATCGTCACCTATGACATACAATACACAAATACTATAGAAATCCAAATTAGTCTGCATTAATACACTTGCAATGCATTGTTTACCATACTGAAGCAAGCCACAAGTCTCTGTTATTCCCCGTTGATGATCAAAGATAGCAACATCTACAATAGGAAATTAGGAACATTCTATGCAGACAGAATTTGCTGTCAAGAAATTTTATATAAAGGAATCTTTGTATTTAGTGAAGGTGGAGATGTCAGTGATATAGCATGAAGTGAACATAAACAGTTGTTAACTGCTGGTAGATAATCTGTAAATAATATTAATGTAATAATAATATTGTTTTTATTTTCCATTATTTGTAATAATACAAAATATGAAAATGTCAATGTTCATTATCGGTAAATAGAGAACAAATCTTATCTTCTAATAAGAAGAAAAATTATATCAGTGCTAGATGGAATATACTCACACAGATACTTCATTGGAATAAACTACTAGTATGTTGTAAAAAATGAAAACAGAAAAATATATTAAAATAATAACAAACCCCACTAAAAGAACTTAGAATTAAGTCACAAGAGAAATTAGGGGAGGTGGAGTCAAAAGAAGATAAAAAGATAGATGAAGGAGGGTGAGCCACAGACAGAGAGGAGGGAAAATTGTTCTAGAAACCTTGTAATTTTGATAAAACTGTTGGATGTCTTAAATTTAAGAACCTTTATAATTATTGTGTATTTAACACTGCGAGTATATGGTTCAATATCTAAGACTTTCAACACCCCGCTATTGCAGCCAGCTGGCCATTCAGTGTTATCGAAACAAGACCATGAGATTTCTGTCTTGAATAAATCAGAAATATGCATGTACTGTATACTTTTATATTAGAAAAGTTGGTACACAAAGAACATAGAGCTCAATAATATCTGGAATTCAATTTCATTCAGTTTTCAACCCTAATGAGGTACCGACATTGTGATACAGTACTTTTCTCACTTTGTTTCCCAGTAGGACATTCATCCTTGCAGTAGTCAACATCCTTCAGCTGGCAAGTGCAGCCTCACTTGTTGACAAAACTCATATTTACAAACCACGGCTAGCGAATACATGAGCACACGCCAGTAGATCGCAGAAAAATAAACATAGTAACATATATTTCTGTAGAAAGAATTACAGAAATATGGTCACGCATATGGTGCGCTTTTAGTATTTATTTTGTGCATCAAGTATTTTTTTAGGACTTGTCTAAATTTCTCCCTGGAAGCATGGAAACGTAGCTTACCGGTGCCGAGCAGCCAACAAAAGACAATGGCGGGGCGAATTAGGAAAATTCGCAGGCCCGCAAACAAGACCATGGTCGGCCAAGAAAAGGGGTAGACGATCGGGAAGGAATGGCCCTAAAATAGAATGAAGTATAGGTCACGTGTAGATGAGGACCAATGAGGATATAGGGATTTTTGGGGATCGAGAGGGACATCTCTCGAGACGGAGGATCAGTCGGCGAACACGAGGAGATCGGTCTGGACCATCAGTGAAATCACTCTGGACCATCAGAGAGAGCGGTCTGTGACCATCGAGAAGATTAGGCTGTGACCATCAGCAGAGACAGCCTAGCACCATTAGCGGGGAGAGTCGGTGATGTGCAATTTGGGTGTACTCGTAGGGTCCCGGTCGTTTACTGCTGCAGCTACATTCGCCAACGAGAGTCGACCCTGTCCGAGCTGCAGATCTGGTACCGCATTCTGTGTTTCCAGTTGCGCGCCGGTTTGCTACAAATAATAACCAAGGTTTATCCTGAGAAAGGAGGGGGGGGGGGGGTATATGCATCCCTGGCTAGGCTGGAGAGCTTCCGTTGTTGAGAATGTGTGGGCTATATGTAAGCTTTGTTTACAATAATTTTTTTTTTGGGCAACAGGCTACATGAGGGTAATCCACGTTGGGCAACTCCACTTTAATAGCATAGGAAGGGATTTGAAAGGGGGATGCAGAAGGGTAGAGGAAGGTAGCGAAGGAAATTCTTGTTTTTTTTTTCATAAATTAAATATTTTATTTCATTCCTGCGAGAGAATAATTTCTTGCACGTGGACGTCTAACCAATATTAAAATATTAAAAATTTAACCTTTAAATATAAAATTTAGAGAAAGCCCACCACACGCATCTTATAATTTTAATTACAGTTTGAGAGAAAATTAATCATACTTTTTTATGTTTATCAACAGATTGTAATCAACTTATTACTTACACCTATGTAAAAATTATTCAAATAGAAAAATTATTTACTCTTGCTTTAGAATACCAATCACACACTAAACCTAATTCCAGAGTTGCAACAGCTGTTTTGAAAAATTTGTTCGGAGTTATGGACCATAACCCTCCATTAGGCGCGCAGGGTTCAGCAGACATAAACTAAACTATTTCTTACTGATCACTTTTATGAACCAAGTATTATTAATCTACATTCAGACAATCGACTGAAGCAGTTTGATAAGTATATGTATATATATTGTAGTAATCAACTATGAAAGCATGATAAGATAAATAATTAGCCCCACGTTGATGCGTCAATTTGTAATAATTAACTACTGCTTTAATTAAATAAAATTTCTCCCACGTCGGTGAAGCCAATTTTTGTGGTATTTACTGTTGAGATTAAAAGAAACAATTAATTTATTCAATGCCCACAAATTTTAAATTTACAGATAAATATTCAATGCCCTTTTACGACAATCATTATGTAGAAACAACTTTTTACTCTTAATATCAGGGTCTTGATGTGGGCCTTTTAAATAAAGATTTTATTTACTCGATTTTAAAACAATCCAATTTCTGTGCCAATGCGCACTTGTGAATTTATTACAAATCAATATTTTCAATAATCAAAATAAAAATACGAAATCTGACAACTATCTTTACGTTAACGTTTACAATTAATGTGTAATGAATTTTCAATTAGACTTACTGTTTTGTTGGTTCCTGGGAAATCAATTTATACCTGGTTCCGGAACACTTTCACACACACTTTAATTTTTACAACAGGCCTTATTTTTCACAGAATCTAACACTTCACTTGATATTTTGGTAAATTATCTGTACCTCGAACACTGCTCTGCTCCGCAACAATTTCGGTACAACTCCTCCATTCTGATTTTGGTAAAGTTCATCCGGACGAAAACGGCTATTGCTTTGCAATATTTACTTATGCAAAACTTTCATGTATTAACAGAGTATAGTCTCTGCTCGAGTTTTAACTTTTGTTCCGTCCTAGACTGAGTTCCATCGCCAACTAACAACTTGTACCTCCGTCTCAGCGCGCCATGTTTACAATACCTTAGGCCTCGATTATTGACCCTTCTTGTGTTTAATCTGTGTGTTCGCCGATAACAATTCGAGTTCAACAGTTCTCTTAATTATTTATTATTAATTTCCCTTTTAATTATTACAATATATATATATAAAGAGTAATAATACCTTGATAGGTTAATTGAATGAATCAATTAACACAAAAAATTAATTAAAATTTGAATAATAGTTAGCCACACGTTGAAGACGTCAAATATATGATTAAAAAGATGGTCTTAAATGATTGAAATAATTAACAAAATTAATTTAAGATTTAAATTTTTTAAAAAAATTATCTTTGATAAATTTACATTGTATAAGATATATTTTGTACGCCTAATTTCATCCAGTTAACAAAAATACTTTAATTTTTCATTTCTTAACTCGTGACATTTTATGAAAATACAGTTCTTATATCATTACAATCAAATACGTCGAATCTTTATATCTCAGGGTCATAACTGGTTTTGATGAAAGAACACTCCAATTAAAACATTAACAATTCAATTCATTGAAGTTAAAGGAATACAAAATTAAAATACTAGAAACAAAAGAAAACTAATGAAAATAAAACGCGAACGAAATCTGACTATACCCTTTAATTATCGTTTACAATTATTAATAATTGTCTTGTACTCACGACAGTACTTCTGGTACCGGTTTGGATTCTTCTTGTTTGAATTTAACACTCACTAAAACAAGCCATTCATTACTCACTGATTCTACACTTTAGAATTTTAATACACGTGGTCGTTGCCCTCTCGTCTCTGCTATCCGGGAATCTGGATTAGTCCACCCTCAACCAGTTGCTGAATGTAGATTTCCTCAAAGTCTCTCAATGCGACAATTAGTTCAATTTGGGCAGCAAAAACTTCTGCTTCCAAATTGCAATTTTATGTGTCTCTCCGCCAAACTGCTTACTCGCGTTTTATATAAACTATCATATCTCGCCGTTGGACCTCCTGGATAACACTATTCATGCTTTTATGTTGGTAAATTTTACTGTGTTATTACTTTATGTGGACCGTTCTGTCTCGTATCTCCGTGCAGACTGAGTGTTCTCCAAGCGCGCGGTTTTTCAATTTCATTGTTAAACAAAAGAAAAACCCGCCTTGATTGTCGCCTTTACGCATTCGTACCGCTAACAATTTAATTATTAAAAACAATTAATAACCTGTTTAATTAGTATTACAATATATATATATATATATTGTAATACCAATTAAAAAGTCCATTAATCGTTTTAATTAAATTGAATTGTTATCGGCGAAAATACATCAAAGGAAACAATGTAAGGCCGAACCATTGTTAGCGAACCCACGCCGAAAGTTAGACCCCAAACGCCAGTCGCGGAGAGAAATTCATTGAGTAGCAGTCTGCGGCGAGACGCGAAACAGAAAAGTTTGCGGCTAGAAGCGAAATAGTTCGGTTTGGCAAAGGTTTCAGTAAAGCGAGGATGCTGATTTAAAAGTATGAATAGCGCGGTCCAAGAAGTCCACCTGCGAGATCTAATAGTTACATAAAACGCGAGTAAACAGTTTTAACGGAGAGACTCAAATAATAATCGTAAAGTTGGAAGCAAAAGGTTTTGATTCGCTCAGACTGAACTAAATTCCACATTCAGGGGCATCAAGAAGACCTAGATCCGAGGGCTGACTGAGGGGCGGCAGATCCGAAGTTCCAGATGGCAGTGAACGAGAACATCGACCGAGTGTATTAAAATTTTGTTGTGTAGAATCAGTGAATGGCCTTTTTAGTGAGTGTTGTCCTCAAGCTCCAAGAATCAGATCTGGTACCAGAAAGAAAATTCGTGAGTACAAATCAATTATTTTAAAATCTGTAAACGAGGATTAAAGGTAGAAGTCAGATTTCGTTCGGTTTTCTTTTCATTTAGTTTATTTTCATATTGTATTAAGTTAGCTTCAATGACTTTGAATTATTAATGTTAGTTTATTAAATTGTATTGTTCTGAATATCAAACCCAGTAATGACCCTGAGATAAAGAGAATTTCGACGTATTTGATTGTAAAATATAAAGTTGTATTTTTCCTAGAACGCCACGAACTACAAAATTTAAATAAAATATTGTTTGTTAACTTGATGAAATTCGGCTTAAAAAGTAGGGATTACAATTTGTACATTCAAAGAATAAATTTTTAAATCTGAATAATTTTGTTAATTAATTCTTTTAATTATTACATAAATTGGCTTCCACAACGAGGGGCAAATTAATTAATTTAAATCATCTTTTTAATTATTACATAAATTGGCTTCCTCAACGTGGGGCAATTTAATTGATTTAAATATTTTTTTAAATATTACAATATATATATACACACACATTATTAGGAGAACCCATGAATGAATTGGAAATAATTTGGTGACGAAGTCACATTCGAACTTGGATAGTGAGGAAGGATAGTAATAAATAGGAGAAATAGGAGGATTACTTTTTATGTGAATTCATATGCTCAGGCATAGAATCACGCACATAGAAAAGCATATGTTCAAAGCAGAGAGAAGGAAGGAAGAAGGAAAGACTGAAAATATTTGACCCAGGCATGATTTGAACCCTCAAGATCTGCTCAGTACACAGACACCTTAACCATCTCGGCCACCGGGTAAAGTTCCTGACCATGCAAATTTAGACGGTCTTAATATGGATAAATAGTTATATATATGTATTTATACATAATTCATTCATCCAAAAGTTTTGTTTACTACATCTAGCCGTTTTATAAAAATGAAACTGAATAGAATTGCCAGTTTTTAATTTAAAATACTAATTTTACCACATTTCATGATTATAATTCATAATTAAAATTTTGATTACAAAAAAAAAAAACATCATGTCCGAGTGTGTTGAAAATATGAATGATCAAACTGTAATTATTTATTTATATTATTAAATTTCTGGAATTATTGAAGTATTTATCTGTCAAAAATTTAAGATATAACTCATAAATAATTTTTTTCACAGAATTATTGTTTTATATAATTTTTTTGTTTCTTTATGACTTGGACCTCTGTATTTTCTTTTACTTCTTGTCGTTTCGTTTTTTGTTGCCTCTCTGTCTGCTGGTCTATACATTGCCAAAACAAATGTAAGTAATTTGATAAGCGATTTTGTAAAGCTCTTGTGTGCAGTTGAGGTGTTGCCAATATTAAAGCTAACTTGTTCAGTTAACAAGAAAGATATAGAACACCTTAATACTTTGCTGGGTAAAATACATCAAATAATTCACATATTGGAACTCAAAGTACATAAAATTGCTATTGTAGATAAACTGACTAGAGTAAATCAATTAAGAATTTCTACAATGCTTGTTGCCACTATTTTTTAAGTTTGACACGGAATTATCAAGCCACAGTTGGTGAACATTTGGATGCTGTCTGGTTATTATGATCAATCTATTCTTTATCTACAAAAATTTTTCACCCAAACATATCAACTTGGCAAGTACATAGTTTTTATTTTCTGCTGCACACGCATTTAAAATGTAGTATACGGGTATTGTTTGATAAGTCTGGTAAAAATGTAACAAAAATATTTTTTTTTTTAGAATTTTACTTTATTTCTCAACATAGTCTCCTTCCTTGGTTATACACTTGGCTACCTAGTTTCCAATTATTCCAACCCATCACAAAAATACGTTTTGTCAACTTAAAAAAATACTCCGTCGCGGCCTCCATCACTTCTTTATTTTTTGATAATTTCTTCCTACCAAGCTAAATTTTCAAGTTCGGGAACAAGAAGAAGTCACTTGATGCTAGGTTTGGTGAATAGGGTGGATGAGAAACTAATTAGAATCCCAACTCGTAGAGTTTTGCCACAGCACTGCTGTTGTGTGCCCTAGCACATTGTCCTGATGAAACAGAACTTTCTTACGCGCCAATCTTGGTGGCTTGTCAATCAGCACCTGTTTCAATCGATCCAATAAAGCAGCATAATAGACACCAGTTATGGTTGAACCCTATCCCAAGAAATATATGAATATAATACTCTGAAAATTCCAAAAGAGCGAGGTCACCTTTCCAGCTAACAAAACTGCCTTCACCTTTTTCGGCACACTTTCACCAGCTATTGTCTATTCTTTTGATTGTCTTTTGGTCTCTGGTGAGTAGTGATGGATCCCAAGTTTCATCAACGGTTACGAATCTGTGCAAAAAGTCTTGTATGTTACATCTAAACACCGCTATATTCTGCGTTAAAATGTTTTCCTGAGTGGTGATCTCAAATGGGCGGCCTCAGCGAGTTTCATCTTCTCTGTTTCTGCGACCTCGTTTAAACTCATTAATCCAGAAGTAAATGTACTCCAATTCGATTTTGATTTGTGGAGCTGACCAACCCTTCAAATAAAAGTGTTTAATGACAGCGCAAAAAAAAAAAGTTCGATTGTCTCCGCCAGACTACACATCTAACACTACAGAAGGCTGCCAACAATGAACTATGAACTACGACTGTCATATGTTTAAAAGTTTTACGAATATCTTTGAAATATCATGTTTACCAACAATATTGTGAAAATGAAAATTTTCCCGCTCTTTCTTAAAGTTTATCAGACTTATCAAACAATCCAAAAGGATTTAAACCCATTCTATTTCCAATGATGAGACATATTTATATGAAAATACTGAAGATATTTATATTTTCACTACTGAAATATATCACAACGAAGGACTTATCACTTATGGAAAACTGATTGGTTGCTACGTATTAATTAGCAAGAAATTTCTGGGTCATATAGTGTTGTATACAGACCAGAACACCTGTATGTGTATCAACTCTCCTAGCTTTAGTCCACACAAGTAGTGTCTACAGTGCGTAACATCAAGGCAATTCAGCTGAACACAACGCTGTGGATACCCGTACAACAAAGTACGTAGGTCCCTACATGCAGTGAGATGTATGGATAAAAGGCTGCTCAAATATATCACTATGGCAGATTTACAAAATTCTATTAATTTTAAGTTCAGAGTATATTATGATGGTGAAAAATGATTACTTGCTGTTATGTACGTGTTTCGCAATAACAAGAAATAAACGCAGCACTAGTTGTTTATTGTTTCAACATGGACGACGTGTATTTTTTTGGTGTCTTGATGTCTATTTACATATGACATAAAGTTAAATCTACATTACATGTTATCAGAATAAAAGTAATTTCCGACGTATATTGGTAAGCAGAAACATGATAACTATCACAGTTTCGGGCAAAGACTTGAGAATTTCGGAAGTACGTTTGTTAACCGCCATTTTTTACACCGGTCCAACAGACATATAGCAGTCAGTGTTATAGACGTTTTGATGTGAGACATAACATTTAACTGAATCATTAATTCTTATTTTGAGTCATTCTCACTGAATGCTTTCAGATGACATCATCCCTCAACCGTCGCCATAATTTTTAAGGCAGCCAGGTCCATTTATCAAGACTGCTAATCTATCAGAGGACTGTAAAGCTTATATGGAAGAATATGCTTTTAATTAGGAATTCTATGCTATTTAACATACATAGAGCACATGCGAATCGCTGGGTTTCTATACATTTATATTTCTAGTGCATCAATGGGAATTTTGTATAAGAAGTTTGAGCTTCCAATTGAGCAACAAGGGACAGCACAAACGTTGACAAAAATCAACTGCTGCATTCCTAGCATACTTCAGCATACAAACTCACCCGCAGCAAGCAACATGTGAACAAGAAAATGAAGATTGACTGTAAGATCTAAGGACAAATAATACATAGCAATCGTAGTGAAGTTCTTAGACAATGACTTATTCGTGCTTACATCGCGTTCACACTTGAAAATATAATTCAAGCATGTGTAATGGCCGAGACTTTAGCATAGTTAGCCAGGGACATGGAGTCTACAGAGCCTAACAAGAAAGTAAACGCTGTTCAGTTTTATCAAAGCCAAGATTAACACTGCACACAAAGATCATTGACCAATACGACTAGTGCTAGGACACAGTCAAGAACAACACTGGATCGCATCACGCACCACGTGCTTGCACAGAATTTGGACCTGAATGCAACTTCCGCAAATGGCAAAACCACTATTAGAGTGTTTGTTTCAAAAAGCTAAAATCAAAGAAAACCAACATAATTTCGTCTGAAGTACCAATGACTGACATAAAACTTCTATTCCTTAATTCGCTCTATGTTAACATTACGGAAGTCCGTTATGTTCGAAACCCTCCATATCAAGATGTCAATGATTGCCGAAAGTAATTTTCGACAAAATTCCGAACACAAACTCATTTAATCCACCTCTCTGATGCGTTACAGCACTCATGTGCTACGACTCGGGAGAGACAATACTTTAAGTGTAAATACAATGGCATAATACATGAACTGCTGTTCATTATCATTAAACATTGTCGTGCATACAATGAATGATTCCATCTGTAAACACTATTGCAGAAATCGATCGTGACGAACAAATTTCCAAAATTCTAACTGAATCTAAAGCTGTCCTTAACTGTGTTTAGAGGTTCGTAGTCGTCTACCGATAGAGTTTGACATACATTTCAAGCTTCTACAAGTGTTGCCTACAAGTAACACCCCAGTCGCTTTCATATTTAAAGTCAAAGCCGAGACTGCCAGAATGGAAGCCGAATAGATCTTTATTCTTCACATCTGTAAAGTGACAGCCAACCGACATTGGTCCGAAACGTTACCAATCGTCTTGCTTGGATTCCGCAACGCCTGGAAAGAATATTTGAAAGCCACATCATCAGAACTGGTCTACGGAACGCAACTCCGACTTTCTGGACAGTTTTTCGCCGCCACCAGCACCGAACATGAGAATCCTGCTTCGTACGCGGCTCGACTCCGCGACATGATGCAACAGTTTCAACCCACTTCGCCACGAATAGGGAACTCCATTCTACATCCCGAACGCACTGCTCACAGCAACACATGTTTTTGTTCGCGTGGACGCAGTATGGAGGTCTTAAGTTCCGCCGTACGAATGCCCATTTGAAGTCATCGAACGGACGGACAAACACTTCTAACTCAAGATCCATGGGCGAGCGGACAGAGTCTCCAAAGATCACCTGATCCCCGCGTTCCGCGACTACAAGAGTACAGCCATCGACACGTCCTCATCCCCCCCGATAAGAAGATCGAGAGCGCCCTCGGCGGCATTGTCTTCAAACGCCGGTAACTCCACGCCAGCTGAAGTCACAACTTCACAATCAACAAAGACAGTACAGTTCAATCCCGTTGCTTTGTTTAAGGAGAGTACTTGTCCCTACGGAACAAATTCGCCCTCCCACTCGATTTGTGGAAATTATCCGGGAAGTGCAGGTACAGCGTCAGGAACTCAAAACTCCCGGCCGTTTGAAGACTGGTGGGGGAGTAATGTAGTGCGATCTTTGAGAGCACGGAATATCTGTGCGAATAAAATTAACATCGAAGTGCAGCGATTGTTGTTTGGCAGTTAATGTTTAGTTTTGCGTGTATCTGCTCTGGCGTCGTACAGAAAAATGTTCTGGCACTGCAAACGGTGTCTCATTGTACATATAAAATAAATTTTATTGTTTTGGAGAAAGTGTGTTCTTCCCTGCATCTCAAGACAAAGTTCTCCCACTATAGAGCTATGGTATTCCACTGTGGGGCATAGTAAGCAACTCTGGTATGTTCCCAACTTCTGAGTAACACAAGACCTACAAATCTCAACAATTAAAGAAGAAATCAAGCGGTTTAGTACTATTACGCTAAAACTGAGGTGTATCCAAACGTGCTCGCGCGTAACACTATTCAAACCTGATAGTGAAGTGCGACGTCTAAAAAAGTTCAAGCTCAATGACTTATATATAGATTTAATAAGAACATTTAGTGTTGAAAACTCAGATGTGTCATGACGTCATTTTAAGATATATATATTGGAGGAGTGGCTTCACAGGAAGCAACTCCCACAAGCCACTGACTGTGTATCATATATCAAGTTCTTATTGTCCTAGTGGACAGATTATATACATAATGGAGTTAAAATAGTATATATATATATTGTAACGCGCGTATTTTAATTTAATTTTGTTTTATTTTCGGAAGTGTTGTTTGCTGTAGTTTGGAAGATCCTTTTGTTTCCAAACTCGAGACGCCGACCTGTCGCGTCTCACGTAGCCGCACGTGACTATTTTAACCCCGAGATAGTGTACATCGTGGAACAGTAAACCTTTGGTTCGGCCTATGGGAAAATCCCATGCGGCTAAGAACAACAAAGGCCCGGTGACGCTTAAGGGCGGGAAAACGTCCAGCTCCGGGGTAGGAGGAGAGATTTTTGGGACAGTTGGCGAACAGACGTGACAAGAGTTGGAAGAAGAACATTGTGGAGAGTGATTGGAAGGACGTGGAACAAGTGAAAGAACGTGGAAAGAGTTGGCAGAAAGAAGGAGATAACGTTTGGTGGTAAGATCCCGTAGGGTACAAGTGTAAGCCACCGAATATTTGAGAACGAGAGAGCTGCAGGATTCAAAAAGGAATAAACTGGGACCTCCAACTACAGCGGACAACTGGAAACAGGAATAGGCAGTACGTATTTGGTGCGGGCAGCTAATCTCTGCAACGTAAATACTCAAATGTCTGTGATAAAAGTTTTTCGTGCTATATTAAAAAAAACTCATTACAATTTTTAAATGGTCAGTAATTTTTTGCTTTAATATAATAAAATACGCAGCCCAAGAAAATAATTCTTTACAATATATTGCAATACTAATTAGAGGCCAGTAATGATTTTAATAATTGGATTGTTAGCGGTACAAATTCTTCAAAGACAACAATATGTCGGCGGGCTTTGTCAGGCCGCGAAGGTTTTTTCTGAGGCAGTATATGATATTGTAGTAGGGAGAGGAAGCAAAATTTTAGAACGAACAGCGTGGCCTAAGTACAAAATTCAACCGAGAAAGTTACAAGTTTTAAATCTAAGTATAAAGTTTGGACAGCGAGATACTTTGTAAAAACTGCAAAGAATAATCAAATATTTAGCGCCTCATTAAGATTCCTACGCGTATTGAGATCAACATTTTCCACATAAAGACAATTTGTGACAATATATCTGGCTGATGATCCGGAGGTGCAGCAGATCCAGTTCCCAGAGGAAAATTCAATAAATACGACCGTGTGTTTGATAATCAAGTGTAGAATCAGTGATTCATGGACTTTTTAGTGTAAATTGTGTGCCCGAGCCGAGGAAACTAAGTCTGGTACAAGCCGAACATTTTTGTAAGTAGAAACCAAGTTAATTAAGTTTGTAAACAATAGTTAAAGGTATTCGTCAAATTTCGTTCGTCTCATTTTGGTTTTGATTGTTAATTTCTTAATTTATAATTTCTATGATTGTTCTTTACTTATCAAGCCCAGTTAAACGACCCTGAGAGAAGAGTTATCAAATTTCTAAACTTTGAAACTTTAAATGTATTTAACCTCAAAGAAAATGTTATAGATTTCTATAAAATAAAATAAATGGTATCGTAAAGTTTAAAGTAGTAATTATTTCTTGATCCTTCTTGTTAAATAAAATAAACTGTTCCAGAACGAATTATCAATTTGTTAAAACCACAAATTAATTGCATCAATTATTAAATTTTTTGTTTAATTAATTATTAAGCCGCTATTTGTATTCATTACAATATAATCTGCGCGCGTTGGCCGAATCAACCCGTGGGTAGGTATGTTGAGTCATTGCGTGGGCACACTCCTCAAGTGGGAGATGCCTATATGGGTCAGTGATGTCCCGATGACAGAATAGCTTTGCCCCTCGCATTTTATTGAACAACTCATCCGCCTTGTGAACAGGGTGCTCATCGATCATCATGAGATTCAACATTGGTTTGTAATTTCCCGTTATTCGTAGCTTTACTACCAGTTGAGGCCCATTCAGAATACTCAACTCTATTGTAAAACCCCGAGGGAAGTTTAGCGTCGATTTCTCTCACGTATGCTTCGCGAAGAGCAAAAGTAATCTCCAGTGCTCTGGAAAAGACTGGCTTAGCATCCAACGAGTTTTCCACGTTTATCACTGAAAACATTTTCGTATTTGTGAAAGATTCAGACACAATTGTCTTTGATTGATAGAGAATGTATTGAAAGCTAATCTCATTAATAAACTCGGTGTTCCATTTTCTACCAGAAAGTGTGTGAAATGGTCTTATCAATAACATAGAGGTGATGCCGAACCAATCTGGGCGTTGACGCGAAGGAAGACCACAGCAATTGAAACAATGACTGGTATAGCTTGCGAATTGTCAGTCCGTGTGGAACAGATAGGTTTGATTGTTTAAAGTTTAACAGATAAAATAGTCTGACTTCTTTTAAAATCAATGTAAAAATAGCCTATTAGTCAGAAAAATTTATTATCAAATTTAAAACAATTTTTAACAAACACAATGCTTCATACCTAATTGAGACCTCTTCAGGTGAACAAGTATAATTAAATTCAGTTATCAAAAAAAAAATTAAGAAAACAAAGTCTTACATACATGATAATTTTAATAATTAATAATAATATGTGTAAATATAATTTATAGTGTTACAATTTATTATATAAAATATTAGATAATAAATTTCTAACACGCTGTTTGCACACACATTGCTGCTGAAATGACTGTTATTGACATAGCTGTTAAGACTATTATTGAATTACGATACTAAAAAAAATTCTTCTTAGACTTATTAACAGTTTCACAGCTGTAAACCAGTATAGTGGCTCGCCCAATCCCTGTGGTTAATGCTGCGCCACTATAGTGGCTTTTAGCTTTATTCGCTTCAACTGCTGTAAGCTACTATTATTCCTGCTCCTTATATGCAACTGGTGGTGTGAGTTACTTGATGCTTATAAGATGTAACTGAATGTGTCGCAGGTATGTTGTATATTGCTTTCCTGTTACACTTGACCATGCAACTGACACATGATGAATCATAACAATTGTCATGGAAATTGTCTTCATGTACATAACATTATTTTAAAATCTTTCCTTTAATGATTCCTAGATTAAAACCTCATCAAGGCACATTGGATATAACCACAGGTATATAGCATAGGTTTCCAAAGGCATCGTAACAACATTTGCTTCTTTTAGTCAATTATTGCTGAGAGAAGTAAGTAGGTCTTTGGAGTGATGTGTATAATACAGTTTCTCTTACTAAGAGCTAAACTAGGACGAAATGGATTTTTGAATGTGGTATGCCCTCTGGTTTAATGGTCACACTCTAAACCAACTTAGCAACAATAACTTATAATAGTGATTATTGTCTTCACTACCTTGCAATGAATAAGAATCTAAAGAAATAATCTGATTTAGACAAAATACTACTTTAAATTATTTGCCAAAAATAAACCTCACCTTTCAAATACAAGTAAGTGATATTCCTTCAGTTTCATAACTACAGTCATGTATTTCCATGCTAAGCCACTACAATCTCAGAAGTTACAATAAAATATTTTAAGAACACACCTGAGCTGACAGTGATGGCTTCTATAAATTGCTCCTTCCATGACGATGTCCCTATGAGAATTGAGGCATTGGCCCTTTGCACAAGTTTGTCAACAGTATTCTGTAGAAAAATAAAATATTCAAGTACATATACATTTAAATGGAAACAAAGGAATTTTAAACATAAATAATTCATTTTTAATCATTTCTTTGGAAGGAAGACTGAAACAAGTAATCATACATGGGAGATTAATAAGTCAAACAGAAGTTATCAAAGTCAACTTATACAGTAGTAAAATTGTGGAGTAAATGTGTTAAAATTAAAGCTTGGACTGTAACCGTATTGTCTTTATAACAAATAAATATATATGTGTATATAAGAAAAATATGATGAGGTCAAATTAAAAAATACATTTGAATAGGAAAGACAGACAGTGAAGTTGACTTACCAGAAATCAACAGTTAGTCCAGTCAGGCTGTCACACAGTTCAGACCTTCTTTCCTCAAAGCGGCTTAGGGCCTCGAATCTTTGAAATATTTTTACTACTCAGCCCAACTGCTGATTTCAGTAAGTCAACTTCACTGTCTCTCTATCCAAAAGTGTTATATATGTACAGTGAACACTGCTTATTGTTATCACTTTGGGCCACATGGGATAACATTAACTGATTTATAACAACAGATGAAAAATTATAATTGAAGATTATCAAATGAAAAGAGAGCTACTGGTACCTCTGCAGTTTACTATTATGAATATATACATTTATAAAATGTTTAATTTATGGATTTACCATGAAACTAAAATTTATTTAATCAATAATTATATATAATATATTGTAACACATTACAATGTTGGGTACATTATCTGTAATTTAAAAATGTCCTCCATTACGGTTCGTTTCTGGATTTCTGAGGATTCCAGTATTGTAAATATCGTACTGATAATGTTTTTGAAAATCAACAGACCTGTGCTGTACATCACGTCGGAATATTTGTAATGCCTTACTTATTTCAGCTGTTGTTGGAGGTTTAGATGTTTCCACTGCATTGTCGTAATTTTCTTCTTCACACACTCCTGCTGTCACTTGTGAGTCTGTAGAAATAACTATTTTACATATATCATCTTATGTCCGTCCTGCAGATGTAGTGATGTTTTCATCGACAGCCATCCATTCCCGAAATTCGTTTTCTGTCATGTTTGGTGGTCGAGTGCATGGGATTTCTTCACCTTTTGCTTCTCTGGAAAATCCCCCATGCCGACAACAGTTCTGAACTATATTTGCTGACTCTTTATGCCATGACATAAAATAGGTGTAGAGCATCTAGAACATTCGTTTTCTTAGCAAGATCATTAGCACTCATCCCTTGTGTGTCTTCCATGTTCTCAAGAATTCTTGAGCGCGTCTCAGGGCGATAATACGCTTTTAAAGTTCGGATGATTCATTGGTCACATGACTGTAATATTGATGTCGTATTGGCCGGTAAGAAAACAACACTGATGTTATTTAATTCACAAAGCATTGTGTGAGGTGCACAGTTGTCAGTAAATAAAACTACTGGAAATGCAGTGTTTCTCAGTGTAAAGAATAAATAAAATATTGAAAGTAATCGAAACGTCGCGCATACATCTTTTCACTTAGAAGCCCGAGAATATTTTATTCAATAAAACTACTTTTAGAATCAGCTTATTATACCAATCCAATAACCATTCTTGAAATATGGAAGAGTTTTAGTTCATATGATAATCAACAAGAAAGTATTTAACGCCTTGTTACTTTTGCCAATTACCAACCATCTTTCTTTATCGCCAGACATATTTGAGTAACAAAACAATTAAGCGTTCCTTACTTATTTTACTGCCTTTAACATTTTTACTCTTAAACAAGTAGGCTATATGTGCTGAGGTAGAGCACGGAAACAACAGTTCAGTTTCATCTCTGCTGTACACACAATCGGAAGAAAAGTCAGAGACAATTTTTGGCCACTGCTCTTCTAACCAGCCGAATCAGCATCATTCTGTTCACCGTACGTTCGTTTGAAGGCAATGTTTTCCCTTTTCCTGCTAGGATGAAACCATCCACCTGGTGCTACATTTTCTAGCAAGCTCCTCTGCTTATTGACGCATCAGAGGACGATCAACATGAACATCTTTTTCACGAACATTCGTGAGGCACATTCGTAGAACAGATTAAACCTCATGGTCTTTCCCAACAGGATTTCCCTTATACAGAAAGTTCTTGTTCTTCTTCGCCGTCTAAATAATATTGCCTGTGTTCTTGAATATCTTGCACAGAAGAGGTTGAAAAATTTGTAACTTCACTGCTGCATTGCGTTCTCATTTTAGTCAAACTGTGATAACGTTCAATAATCGAAACCTTCTCGTTAGGCAACGTTTTTACGCTATCCATCACTGATGTTTAACTTTGCGAACGAATTGGAACTCTCGGCTTCACCGGACTAAAACAGTAATTAGGAATCAGCAAGAAGTTTAACGTTGGTTTTCTATGAAGAGTAAGTACACAGATTCTTCTGCATTGTTTTCCATGAGCGCCTCTTGATACTGTGTGCTGGACTTTCAAAAGAATGATAATCTAAAACGGATTATAATCATAATAAGGACGTTTTCTTAATATTATAATATTAGTCCGAACGGGACATAATACGAATTATAACATTAACCGTGATTACAATAAGCGGAGTATATATATAAACTCATATGGATAGGAAAGAGGGTCTGAGAGCAGCTGAATTAACTTAAATCGAAAGTTGGCGTAGCCACACTTGGAAGTAATATTATGTCAAATTTTCGAGTACCTGAGCCCCTTTATTCAGAACAATAGGTCTGAATGTTGTGCCTCTTGGTCGCTTAAGTATAATTAAAAAACTGTTTGTTACATGCATGGCTTTGTAATGAAAGAAAGGAAGGGTGCAGTAAAGTAAAAATCGAAGTAATGTATTGATATACACTAAGCTTGTGAGTGAATTATATACTGGTTTATATTTTTCTCCTTTTACACTTTACTTAAACTCCTTCGTTGTGGCTAAAACTACTTAAATTTGTGGAAATGTTGATTCAAGGTGAAGAGTTTTGCTGCTTAGAAATGCTGATTAGCATAGCTTGACTATGAGGAAGTTTGATACCACTGTTTTGCTACAAGCATTGCAATAAAGTATATAAAATTTGGAATGAAAATTTTTCTGATGTTGCAACAGAAATATACACAGGAAATTGGAAAGTAATTATTCTTGTTATTTAAAAGAACACAAGTAACGCATGTAAGACAATGGCACAAGAAAATAACGACCCGTATAACAGAAATGAATTTGGAACAATATAATTTAAAAGTAAGTAGACAACTGTTTGAATCTTCGTTAATAAAATTTATGAAATCTAAATCAGACTACCTTCAATTTTTTATAGTTGACTGATGTCAATGACACATTGACCTGACTGGATAAGTCTGGCGATAGTATTGACAAAGATCACAACAGTTGATCGAAACTTCTACTTTTAAATTATATTGCTCAAAATTAATTTCTGTTATTGTCTGTAATGCGGATCGTTAAATTACTGTCATTTTTATTATAAAAAAAACTCAAAATGAGTATAATTCATTGCAGTGCTGCTGCATCTATTTATACAAATTTGGTGTTCGTTCATGAGGGACCAAATATGGATAAAAAATATCCGTCTACCGTGGTTTTTCTTCAAAGACGTGACTATGAAATCAACTATTCTATACATTATTGTTTTAAATTAAATGCTTCATCTAAAAATGTAGGTTACTCATATGAAGTTATGTCTATTTTACCCAAGTCATTACAGATCCATTTCACAGCAGCTTGTTGCGAAAGAAAGAAAAATCATTGGGAAGTCTGAACTGAAATTAAAGTTCCGTATGAAATGAAGTTCACTATTATGCAGGTTTTGAAAATAATTATGTGGACCTCAAAACCCATGAGCTAAAATTTTATGTGGATGATTTAAAAACCCATTTTATGTCCCAAAAATAAGAATAACAAGAAAATTTCCTAAATTGTATTCTCCGTATTCTTTCTGTGAAAATATCAATTACCCAAAAAATAAGTGTTCTAATTTTATGTAAATTTAATAAGACTGATAATTTATTAATTATTCAATCCCATATTTTTTTCTCAAACATATAATAATATAAAAACATTTAATGTAACGTTGAAAAGCTTTTGCCTTTGCCACCATCAGTTTCATTAAAAACTTTTTTGTATAAAATTCCTACAATAAAAATATTCAATTCAATATGTAATTATATTAATTTAAATTTTTTAACTTATTGTCACATTGACCATCATACGATATAAGTACCTAAAACGTCATTATAATCTGTTCCAACAAAACTATTTTCGGTGTATCCAGAGTGTATTATTTTCATTCTTTTGAGTTCCTGTAGATTAGATAATTATCTAATCCTGAATATTTGTGAAACATGGATAATCGATTTTACAATATAAAATTTATTAAATCTAAATCAGGCCACAAAGAAAAAATGACGTTGTCTAGTTAGGGAAAATTACCTTCGAGGTACAAGGTAATCTTGTACGATTAAGTCCATCGCCCTTTGAAAGCAGGCTACTCCATTAGTTACTCCAAAAGGGATGCGTAAAAATTGATAAAGCTTTCCACAACATTCAAAAGCGTATTAGAAACTCCCAAGGAAATGGTAAAAATTGATGAGCCTTCACAACCTTCTAAAGCGGTGAATTTCTTCTGAGTGTAGAATTTGTATTTGGTGATAAGCATTCTTGAGATCTATAACACTAATTTCTTGCTCAAAACGTCCCTTAGTGTTAGCCGGCGTCATTTTTGTATATTTACCTTTTTACGGCCCTTATATACTTATACCAAAGGAATTTAAAATTTTTCATATCCGGTATGGAGTCACTGTACGTTAATAGAGTAGATAAATCTAAAATTATTATAGTAACTTAAAAGAGGTCCAAAATCAGGTATATTTAATACTCTGGTACCTTAAGAGAGGCGAAAATACTTGCAGTACCTTAAGAGAGAATACATACCCACAGATTATTCATTATTTTCAAACAGAGAAAAATTTTTCATTTTAACATTTGACAGCTAGCCTTTAATAGTCTCTTCTACTTCGTTTTATGTTTATACTAGCTGGGTGCCCGGCTTTGTCCGAGATGTCATTTATCAATAACCCCCGATATGACTCCAATTTCATTTTCTTTGCGCTATTTTTATGTAACGCTCCTGTAACCCTATCCATGTCGAAGGGGGTTGAAGTCATTGGCCAAATATATAGGCCGTTTTCACATGTTAGAAGATGACCACCCACACAAATGTGCGATAATCACAAAATATTTATTCCACGCAAAAATCGACCGATTACATAGTCTGGAAATTCCTTCCCCCGCCCAACTCCGCCAAGCCCCTCACACCCTTGCCAACACCCGTGCGTTGGCCACGTTGTCATAAATGCATAACTCTGATTTGACTCGAATCTCGTTTATTTGGGTTATTTTTATGGAACACATCACCACCCCTATGCGTGCTTCCCTACGATGTCGGATAGTGTTGAAATTATACACAAACAAAATCGGTTGAAATACTATCAATGACATTGACAGCGTCAAATATTTATTTCACGCAAATATCGTCCATTTTACATGTTTGAAAATTTCCACCCCCGTCCTCCCCCGCCCCTGGGGGTTAAACGGGCAATTGAATATCATAATTAAACTCTGCGACATAAAAAATCCTGGATTTGACTGTAATCTCTGTTTTATTCGCGCTATTTATTTGTTACGCCCGTCCAACCTCACGCCTAAGAGTGCTCCTTTCCCATTATAATTAATCTTTAAGTTAAATAGAATACTGCCAAGAAAGTACGTAAAAATTATAACACAATATGTATTTAATTTCGAATTAAATAAGATGAAGCAAACTCGGGTCTAAAGGAAATACGCGAAGGAGTATCGTGGGGAAGAGTTATTATTCACTATTGACATCCCAAAACTAGACAATATAAAAATTGCCGACGATACAGTGATATTAACAACAGGACAAATCAGACAATGCCTACTGAATTACTATGAGTGGAGCAGAAAATGGAAAATTAAATTAAATGAATGAAAATGTATCCCTGTAAACTTCACTAATAAAAGAGTGATTGACCACCAACGCAGGAGATAACTGGAACCATAGTACCATACCGCGGAAAATTTAAGATTAGATTTTCGACGATTGAAAAACGCCAATCCGCTTCGAATCGTTTTAAATTTAAATTTTCCTTGTTATTTTTTCTCTATTTAAAGTTTATCGTATGAAGGTCTTATTTAGTATTACTGGAATGATTAATTCAAAACTGACCCAAGTTAAATGTGAGCCATTCCAGATAACGATGGGCAGATAGATTCTTTCTGTTGAGTAGTTCCGAGTCGATTCACTCACTGTTACGAGTCGATACTTTTAAACGACTCTTGACTCTCCGAATCCCATCCGATTCCATTTATCAAGAGTTAACATTAATAACGTAAGGTAAAGGAGGGTGCGGGGGGAAGAGTACACAAAAATTTTAAGAAACAAATATGGAATAATAATTAATTTGTTTATTTATGAAAAATAATATAAATGTAGTTAATATTGCTATTCGATATAGCATTGGAAAAGTTTTGGGAAGTGAGCCGACTCCTTTTTTCCCGTCATAATCTGCCTCTCTAAGTAAATTGTCCAATTGTACATTTGGGAAAAACCAGCAGTTCCTTCTAAATTAAAAATGGCGAATTCACAGTCAAGGATTAATCCCTGGATTAGGGCATTGACCTCGTCCTGACCGACCTTATTGGTAACAAATAATTCAACGCTAGTAATTCCTGTAATAATTTGCAATGTTATCTACACATTCATTGTAAATAATCTTGTAAATTAAAGCTGTTAATGTTTAGATGTGAGTGGGCTAGTGATTGAGATCATAAAAAAATTATTCAAGAAGTTGAGAAAACCTATCTTTATCGAAAGGACAAAAATACACTGGGAATAATGCTAATTATGGATGCAGAGAAGTCGTAAAAATAAAAAATAAAAATTAAGTTTCTTTCTTGACTATTTTAGCAATAATTAAGACTTTACCATACTGTCTGTTAAAGGATCTAAGCCTATCACTTCAAAATTTAATACGAGTGTTATTTTTTATTAATTCTCGGAGAGTGCCGCTCATAACGTTTTCGATTCAGAACCAGAATCGAATCTTTCTTCAAGTCAACGACTCAACTTGTAACTCACTCTCCGAGAAATTTTCAACGGCTCAACTCTAGAGACTCGCTCACGACTCTGCGACTCGAACTGTGAACCATAACTCTATCTAAGTCGTTTTAGAGTACTTTTATAAGAATCGACTCTTTGATTCGATTCCCGGTTCTTTTGCTTTGATCACCTCTAATTCCAGATCAGTCAGGAGAAGTTTCGTAATTGTAGTGCGTGTTCTGATAAGTACTGCGAATAAGTAAATAATTTAGGGTATATTTAAATCTGTAAGGAATTCTGAAATAAAACGTTATACAGTTACATAAAGTAGTTACCTGTAAGTATCAATGTTAGTACTATATTTCTTTTATGTTAATATTGTCCTTGAGTTAACTGTGTGTCAAGCAATGTTTGTACAAGTTTTATTGTGTACTAACTAGATTTTAAATTGTATAATAAATGCCATAATATAATGAGTATACAAATAGTTTTTCAAAAAACGCAGTTTATTTGTCAAATCAATTAACTCACTTGGATAGAGAAAGCGTGACAGAGAGCAGCTGACTGACAGTTGGCGTCGTCAGGCTTGAAAGCAATAACATGTCAAATTTTCAGGGTTTGAGATCCCATCTTCTTGACAGGAGAATTGAGCGTCCTGACGCGTCGAATTGAAACAAAGACAGCAACTAATTGACACTCAACAATGCCACAAACCCTCTGAATACTCAAGAAAAGAAACCGGGATAATACGTCCCTAATAGAAAATGGCTCAGTTTTGAGCCCCTCTCTATTCTTATTAGCAATCGTTGGTGGTGATTACACATCACCAGCGGTCAGGACTCGTAGAAAGTATAGATACTTTACTGTTATTGGTATTCGGTACAAGTATAGTTGGCGAGGTTTAGTCAGTCCTGTCAGATGAGCAGTAAAGAAGAGAATAGGTGGAAGTGAGCATTGTAGTACAGGGGGAGCCCCCTCTTGGAACAACGCCACTATCGTTCTTAAAAACATTCCATTTATTCTTACGAACGGGATATATAAACAGCATCAGAGGCACTTTATCACGCCCTGAACTCATTATCTCTTAAATTTTATTGTTGAGGATTTTTTTAGTGTACATCATATCCTGAACTGAACACACTATATTTCCTTGCGTCAATGTTTTCAGTTACTGAAACAAAAGGCTTGTGTTGAACTGAGCTCCGGATTACCCCCACTACGCATGGACCACTGTCATACTTAATCAAAAGCAATGATTTTTTTAAATGCGATTATGTACTACGCCAGAATGGCGCCTCCGAAGGTGGACTGTAATCATGCGACCTGCAATATGTGTTTCAGATATATAAAAACACGTGGAAACATAGAATTTTAAGAACACATCTCATACGCCATCCAAATAATAATTATAAGACGAAAGTTACTGAAAATTATTTTCCTGACTTCAATGTATCCTTTTAGAACCTACAATTTAAGTTTTTCAATAATTTAAACTATAGTGATTTTCTTCAATAAATTAATAAGAACGATAGCCAATTCAGACAAAAAGTGATAATATAAATACCACACTGCGTATATTAATTATTTTTTTTCATTTCTTCAATAAACTTCATTTGTAATTGATGGTTACCTGTGTTCTTATTGAAATCATTCATAAATAAACAGCCGATAAACTTATTACAAATAGCTAAAAGATGTTATGAAAAATTAATTTTTCTCTCGATTCGATACTCACCAGTATCGATGCTTTAAAAGTTATTTTTTAGGAATTGATATCAGGTATTCGATACTAGCATTGAGTAAAGTATTGATACTTTTCTTCCGATACCGATTCCCTACCCGACGGTGGTCCGAAAATTCGCTGACGACCTTACAAAGGAAAAATTATGTTTATAGATGATACTCAACACAACATTCAACGAGCTCTAAATCACCCTATGTGACTGGTAAAAAAAACGCCTTAACATTTTCCATGCCAAAGACCAAATCCATAATTTTCTCAATAAAAAACACCAATTAGAAACTCTCTCACTGAAATCCCTAGGTTATCGCCACTAAATTTTAAAAAAGAAAGACTAAACATGCTAAAATCCCTAGGAAGTAAAAACTGGGGCACAAATATGAAACTACTGCTAACTACATACAAAGCCCTAATAAGATCTAATATGGATTATGCCTGCGTACTCTATCAATCCAAAGTAAAAATATGATAAACAAATTAGATATCATGGACAACAAAGCCACTGGTGATTTCCGTTAATAAGAGTTAAAAAAATTGCCATAAAATCGCTCACCTCGTGTAACTCCATCAACCAAAACAATATAGTACCACTCCACTCACAGTGAAACCCAGTCCTTTCACGAAATGATCCAAACTCTTAACCAAAATTTAAACCTCCCATTACCCCAAATGAAAGCAAACCAATATTATAATATCCCTCCTTTAAAAATCTACCCGATCCAAACTGACATAACCGTGACCAAGTTTACCAAAGAACTACCAAGGATATAATACAATTTATACAGACGGCTCCATAAATCTCTATGGTACAGCCTGTATTATATATACTCCAAACACCTCCACTTTTATATCACTAAGCCATTCAAAATCAATCTTCATTGCAGAGTTACACGCTATACTTTCGGACCTAAGTCGCATTACTTCTTCCACGTCCAGCAAACATATACTGCTCACAGATTTTTTCCGCGCCATCCAAAATTGTCCAGAACAGGATGAAAGTAAGTTTCAACTACTTATAAATTATAGCTCCTAATATGTATTAATACATTAGCGGAACTGGGAAGTTTAAGGATGCTATGAGTACATTAGAGGCTCTCTATGAAAAACATAAAAACGAAGTTTATGCTGGACACTGCTTAGCTACTAGACGACAACATGCAGATGAATGAGTAGATCAGAATCTACTAAATTTAAAGCAATTGAGTAAAGATTGTAATTTCAAACACGTTTCCGATGAACAAAATAAGAATGAATAAATGCGTTTATTGGCGGCTTGATTTGTTCACGTATTCACCAGAGACTGCCGGATGCTGCATTCGACCAAGATCGAGCTTTGGAAATGGCTGAGCAACGTCGTATTCTGGCTCGTCTATTACCGCTGCTACCAACCATGCCGCCTATCCAGATGTGGTTGCATCCCGTGCTACCGTCGTGAGTCCATCCAAAGCTGAATAATGCTACTTTTGTGTGTGCGTGGGGGGGGGGGGGGGGGAGCGCCATCCTAGAACTTCGTGACTCGCTAGAAATGCTCAGTGTAGGTCATGGGGAAAGAAAGGACACTATCAGCGAGTGTGTAAATCTGAGACTCCGCGTCGTCCTGTGTCTAATACTGCTACGTCCACTAGCACTTTAGCTTCTATTTCTGTGGCGTTTTAAACGGCCTCCAAAGGAATGCCCTAATAGACAGTAAAAGCTTTTTAAGTCTTATTACATTGCAAAAAGATGCTTTATCAATTGGAATAACTGGCAAATGTACAAAATGCTACAAAATTTCGGAGACTTTCCAACGAAAACAAACAGTTCAAAGACTCTAAAATTAAGAAGTTACTTCATGAAAAAATAAAAGAACCAAGTAATTCTCTGTGGCGTCCTGAGGTTATTTAGGTAAGAGAAGAGAATCACAAACCTCGATTGGTCATAGATTACTCTCAAACCATAAACAATTTTGTAATAATATATATATTCTGACTATTAAGACAGCTTATAAATAAACAATAGCTAATTTTAAGTCAGATAAAAGATATTTATTTGTAGAAAATTACACTACGAATTGTACTTATTTCACATTTATTAGTTTTGAAATGCTTAATATAATCCTCAGTTTCACTTATTTCAAGTTTAATCAGTTTCACTATCATCAAATCAAAGGTTCACCCGCGGGAAGCTCCCTTAGTCCTTTTTTTGCTGAGATAGTCATGAGAGATTTAGAAAATTCTTGCCTTTCTCTACTTCCTGTCCAACCTCTATGCTACATCAGATATGTAGATGACATTTTTTGTATTGTTAATTCCTCTCAAATCAACCTTACAGTGAATACTTTCAATAATTATCATCCCATCATAAACTTGAATTTAACCGTTCTCTTAATTTCCTTGATGTTATTGTATCCATTCACAATACTTACATTCTCACCAATTGGGTCACAAAACCTCCATACTCATGGCGTGTTCTCAATTATCTTTCTGATCATCCTCCAAACCAAAAGAGAGCTATGGTATACAATCTTGTAGACAGAGCTATTACTTTATATCTCCGAGTTCCATCAACACAACATAAATATTGTCCGTAACATTTTAATCCTTTAAATTTGAATAATAAACTCATAACATTAGATTAAACAAAAACCAATACTGTCAATAATCCCCAAACACCTCAATCAAAACTTTTTCTCGTACTATCTTATTACAAATTTCTACATCACAAATTCGTCCAAATTTTTAAATAATAACAATTTACAGATCCGCAAATACTCTTTCCTACTTGATTAAAAACCACAAGGACCCACTTAACACCTACAGCAAACATTGTATAGTTTACAAAATCTCTTGCTATAATTGTAATTCCTGCTACATGGGGCAAACAAAACTTCCCAACGATAAACAATCTGTAGTCTCCAAACATATCATCAATTCGAAACATACATTCGATTGGCAAAATGCTAAGATTTAGACATTGACACCAGGTACAATTCCAAACTCATTTGAGAGATGCTTCACATTAAATCAAACATCACAGACACTATGATCGCGTACGCATGAGCAGCGCGACAGCAACGTACACAGGGGCAGCTTTTTGAGGCGTTGTTGATGTCCAGAACAAAGACAGCTGGATTTCCAGAATTTTACGTGATAAGATTGCACTTTATTTTAACCATGGAACTTTAAGAAATTGGAAATCTTTGAGTTCTCTTTCGTCGTTATAAATGGCGGAAACAAAGAGAGTGTAGGCCTTCTGGGTTCGTCCTATTTTAAAGGACATGTTATCTTATGGTATGTTCGTAACTCTACCCATAATTGCGGGAATGTGACATAAACTATGTTAAATGTCTGCTACCAATTTTGTTGAATTATTATTATTATTAATTGCACCAACTTCGCATGCAGTCAGTTATATTGGTTCACCTGAAGAAAAACTAGTCATAACTTTAACGCAAGTTTTATTTTTTTTAACAAAACTAGACATTATTATGTAACAAAAATTGTTTAAATTAAGAGTAATTATATTATCAAAAGTACACGGAGAAATAAAAATTCGGAAACAACTACAAAGTGCATATTTAGAATAGATTTAATGATTCATCTCGAAAACAGCTGACGACGGTTAGAGAGCTGCTGGTGGTTTTGCAATTCTGTTCCATGTGATTCATTGGACTTATTTGTAGAGTTGTGATCTGTCTTTGAGGGAATCGAATGGATAATTGTGATTGCTGTAAGTACTTAGGTAATAAGAATAAGGTACAGGTACTTGCGATAATCCGTGATGTTGATTTGATTGCTGTGTATATGGTTGCAAAGGACTTTGACTTTTTAAAGGGGTCTAGATTTTCGTGTTCTTTGGATAGCCTCAAGTAGTTAATTTTTTTTGTGTATCCGTCCTCTTCAGGAACTCTTTTTATATAAGGTTAAATAAGTTTACTGTTATTCGGTTGTAATTTGTGGAACTGGATGGCTATGATTTGTGAGGAACATCACACTTGTAGAAGCAAAAATACATTCGTTTATTTTGATTACCATACAGCCATATAGTTGAAAACCTTAACACACTCTAGTAGCAGTAACTAACACTATGTTAACATTTATCAATGCCATCTAGTGGCAGTTATTGCAACTCATTACAATAAATATTTTTATCAACTATCACTCCCCCTTAATGAGATGCCTTGTGATGTATCATCTTTACTTTGTGATCAGGCTTCTTCTCATTAGTTGCTGCTTCTTGGAACTCTGGACAGTTTTTAGCAATGTGGCCAAATTTCTTTATTTTCATTGTTTGGCAATTTGGACTTCCAACTGTTGTTGTTTGCCTCTGTCGACATGGGTGTTTTGCTTCGGTTGCCATTTTGAGTTCTTTTTGGTAAACATGGCCTTTGTTTTCTCATCTGATTCTTCTTCACGTCGTTTAATTCTTTTTTCTCTAGAATTAACCGCGTCTTTACCTTCTTTGTTGAAAGTGCGTCTTCAACTTGCTCGAGGTTAAGGCTTTTCGTAAGACTCCGGTAATCCCATGACCATTACTAATGCCAATTCTTTGTCCTTAAAGGCATACCCACAGGCCTTCATTTTCTATGAAGTTCCATCAGTCTTCCTAATAAGGACTTTATATCCTCGTCTTCCTTCTTAATATTGAAAAAATCTCTCATAAACAGTAGAATGTGCAAGAGACCATACTTCGAGTGTAGTTCTTCTAATGTGTCCCACGCTTCCTTTGCATTTAGACAGGTTCCGATGTCATCTAGATACGTGTCATCGACTATTAGGAAAAGGAAAGTCAATGCCTTTTGGTCTTGTTTTCGCTCCTGTGCATTCATGGCGTCTGTAAAACCTGGGCCAATAGCTTCCCAGCATCCTTTCTGGACAAGAGCAGCTTTAGCACGTATAGACCAGGCATGGTAGTATCAGCGGATAACTTCGGGATCCTCAAATCATCATTGGAAATTGCCATCTTGCAAATATTTGCTTCAATATCTGCTTTCTGTATTTATACATTTACTGCAAACTTCGAAAAAACAGTAAATAATCGATAAATAAATGCTTCAAGATCTATATATCGGAAAGTAACTACGTCAGATATCGATATATCGGCCGTCTACTGCTTCAAATGTCGATATATCAGACAAAATTCCTTAACTACTGAAATATCAGATATGTATTTACTTCAAAAACTCAAAGTTCAATGACCTAACTTCTATTTTAGAGGTTTCCTGGTTGACTTGAATGATTCCTGGCTACTTCTTACTCAGTAACTCATCACACTTCTATGCATTGTTGACTAATTTGAACTTATTTCTCTCAGTTAATCAATTACGGCTTTGATAAATTACACTTCAAAAGGACTACTTCTTAGTTGCTTCTTAATTTGTAAATTGGTTGATCCAACGAGTACTCACAGTTAAAAATATATTCTAGTTGATCTTTCGCCTTTGCACTAAACGAACATGGAGAGAGGTTAGGCTTAATTGGCTGCCTCCTCAACTTTTCAAACTTTTACAGAAAAATGTTCACTCACTCAGTCTACACTTCTAGCCTTCCTGGCGTTGACCTGGTGCCCATATCCTGTTATTCGGTTGTAATTTGTGGAACTGGATGGCTATGATTTGTGAGGAACATCACATTTGTTGAACAAATACATTCGTTTATTTTGATTAACATACAGGCATATTGTTGAAAACCTTAACACACTCTAGTAGCAGTAACTAACACCATGTTAACTCTTATCAATGCCATCTAGTGGCAGTTATTACAACAAATTACAATAAATATATTTATCAACTAGCATTTACTTCTGATTCCCTTTTCTCTCTTAATTATACAGTAGACTCTCATTTATCCGTGCGCGATTTAACCGCTTTGCTGCTCAACCGCGGAAATATTTAAAAATATTAACGATAATTTCTGATCTCATTAAATATTCAGCGGAAACAAATATACACAGTGTTCATCTATGTGGAAAGAGAGGCGTAGCTCCAGGTACGTCGCGCAACAGATATAGCTGCATTGAAACAATGTACTTTGAGTCGTGCAACACGCCCGAAATCTCGAATCGCGACCAATAAAGCCGTGCGACAGCATGTGTATAGGCATAATATATCTCGTCATCGCGGAGCAGATTCCACGAGGAAGGAACTCCGACAACTTGAAGAGGAGGCTGGACCTCCGGTTAGATGTCACCGCTGCTGGTGTACGCTCCCATTCGGTAAAATGTACTTCGACTGGCTGCCGCGCGACCCAGGGTACAGGGTTTTATTGTTACACTAAACCTTCTGCTTTCAGCCAGTCGCGCAGCACGAGGTACGTTATAGTAAATGAGAGCGTACACATGCTGTCGCACGGAAATAAAGTGAGATCTTATCGCGGAAATTTGTGGAAATCCAGCAGTGTATGTCTTTGTTCCGGCCATCAACAATGTGTCAAAATGCTGCCCATGTGTACGCCCTTGCCGCCAGCTGTCGCGCTGCTCATGTGTAAGGCCTTATTGTTACTCTAATACCTCTGCTCTCCCATTGTCGTTGCGTTTTCGTCGCTTTTGAGTTTTGACAACAGACGAGTGCAGTTGAAGTCGCTCTATTCTCTTCTTAGTACCTGAAGAAAGGCACAAGGATCCCAGAAACGTTGTGTGGTATTTATATTATAACTTATTTTGTCTGTTTTTGGTTATCTTTCTTATTATTAGTAGTGATAATCCTTTATGTATTGTGGATAGTGTATATTGTGTATTGTTGGAACAATCTAGTGCACCTACCTTTTTGTAATTTAATGAGTTTAGATCATGTATTATAAAGTATATAATATTTGATTGTGTTCTGTCTTTTTCTTTATGTACTCCTTGAACTTTATGTTGTTACTGTATGTTTCCTTTTTAATCTACTGTGTGCTTCTTTTATCATGTTTTATTAGTCACATCATTACTCCTGATTATCAATTCTCAAAATTTATAAATATAAAAAATGATACTAACAAGTTGAACAAAAGTTTGACACTTTGCTTTTGTAATATTTAACTAAAATATTGTTATAATTTTAAATTCTAAATTGTTTTCATTGTAAACTGCACTCAAAAATGTAACTGACTTTTTAACGGTCATTCTGGTCTAAATTGAATATTTCAGCCACGACAGTTAAGGGAGAATGGCCCGACTATCAAATTTTGGAAGTTCATCAAAATTTATATTGTTTGTTATCAGCCAAGTTTTTCTTAAAATTTTTACTTCAATCATTGTATTTGTTTTGTTTGGTTTGGTTTTGTAGTTTTAAAACTTCATACCTGAAAGGTCATAAATTAGCGATGAAATGTAGGGTAATTTTCTACAAGTAAATATCTTTTATCTGACTTAAAATTGACTGTTGTTTAGTTATAAATAATTTCACTTTCTGGATGCATACCCACTTTCAAGAATCAAAGAAATAATTATTTAAATTCCTTTAAATAAAGTATTCAGTGTTATAGATCTCAAAAATGATTATCACCAATACCAATTCTAGACTTTGAGAAGAAATTCACTGCTTTCAAAGGTTTGGAAAGCTTTATCAATTTTTACACACCCCTTTTGGAGTGACTAATGGTCCAAGGAGTTACCTGCTTTCAAAGGGTGATGGATTTAATTGTACAAGATGAAGAGCTCCAAGGTACTTTTTCTTATTTAGAGGATGTCACTATATGTGGGAAATCAGAGGAAAAACATGACAGAAAACTGGAAAAGTTTTTAGCTGCTGCTAAGCAGATAATATGACATTAACCAAAGATTTATGTCAAATTTCTGTGCATTCGATCACTGTCCAGTCACTCCAAGATTTCCACTAAGGACCTCCACCTTTTCTTCCAATGCAGCACTCATTACCATCAATAATAAATGCAGAAAGTTTAATCAAGAAAGGAACCTTATATTAGGAATCCTCAATGAGGTTAACTACTCCCTCAATAACAAAAAAAATATAAAAAAAACTTTAAAATGACAAACCTCTATTGTGAAATCTAATAAAAACTGATGTACAGTTGCTAATGTCCATTAGTCATTGATGTGTCTTTAAAAAATAAAAATACATAAAGACATACATAAAAACATGTATATTACATACATAATACACACACACACAAACTAGAGTGTAAAAAGTAAGTGAGTGAGATAGAGGAAAGGCAGTAGTAAAAGGATGTACAGTCCAGGACTTTGCCTGGACTGTATTATGTGTTGAAAAGAGAGTTCTCATAGGTGGAGTTAAGCTTCTAATGATTATGGGGGTTTTATTGTGAAACATTGGTCACAATTGTTGGTGTTTTATCTTTCGGCATGAGCAACTATTTGGAATTGTATTTTAGACAGTTTGACAGTGCTGTGGTAGTTTGTAATGCATTCAGGAAGAAATAATTTTGTTTGGCTAAGACAGAATGCAGGTCAGAGTTTGAAATTAATATTGTAAATTATATGGGAGGAGTGACAGGTAACAAGTAGGGAAATGGTTTGTGCAGGTGGCTATTTGTAGAGGATTTTGGAGAATTGTATTAGGTTGAAGGATATGCCATATATGGCATCTGTTCCTACAGAAATGTTGGCAACCTGGCATAATTAGTGGAGTTTTAGGGTGAGGCCTACAAGGGTGGATGAGGATGTGGAGATTAGATTTAAAGGCAACCCTTGGGCAGGTGGGGAGTGTAGTGGGAAGGATGCTTTTTATATCTGAGTTGGATTGCAATGTAGTCCAGGAAAGGATGTTGTGGTTGGGGGTGGACTACATTTTTTTATATTGGAAATGGGTAGGTTTATTTAGTTGGACAGTTGATAGGGCATGGGATATTGGTTTTGGGGAGGTCCATAGGGTATTTTATACCTATGAAAGCTTTGATGATCTGGATGGTGTAGGTGGCCAGACTGTTCAAAGTAGAGTAAATGTGAACTCCCCTAAGCTGTATGGGAGGGGAGTGTTCATTATAATCAGGATGACAACTGATAAAGTGAAGGTATTGTTCAGGTATTGGTGGGGTTAGTCTGATGTGTATATCATCATCAAGGAAGGTGATGTTGGTGGGGGAATAGCTGCAGGTGAAGATAATGGGGAATTTGTTGTTTAGGTTTTCAGTCAAATCAGAAAGGGCATCAGGTCCATGGATCCACATGAAAATATCATATATGAACCCAACTAGTTTTGGGGGAAGGGGTGCCCATAGCTCTGCCACTAATTTGGCGACAGATGTTGTTTTGAAAAGAAAAGTAATTTCTCATATGGTAAATCAGAAATTTAGTGGTTGGGAAGGAATTTGTTGGCAAGTGAGAAGAAATATTCAAGTGCCACAAGGCCATTAGAATGGGGTATTTTAGTGTACACTGTAATAGAAAAATTATTAATTGAACATCATATTCGTGTTACTTTTGGTTTTGTCAACAAATTGGCTGTCTGCAGTTTGCGTGGCTAAGGAATTTGAGCAACAGAAGATAGTAGATATTGAACCATAAATTATGAGTGACCAGATGGTTGCAGGCACTAGTTTCGGGGATCAGACCTGACCGGAAAGCACAAGCATTCAGCAGTTACCCAGAATTTGTCAAGCAGTTACCTGGAGTTTGTAAAGGAGAGAGGTTGAATGAACTAGTTAAAGAGATACGTTAAGTTGGAAAAGTGAGTTAGAGTAGAAATATTTAGCCAAAGAAGTAGTGAACAACGCCAAAGATATATTACAACATCTATGTTAACAAGTAGGGTATCAAGTGGAAGTGGTTTTCGGAGTTCATGGAAGTGGAGGAAATGGTTTGCCTCTTGAATGAAGGTAGACAGTTTTTCCACTATAGGTTGGAGGAATTCATCCACCAAAGCTTAAATCTTTTTGGTAGGAGAGTTGTAGCCAATGTGGAATAAATAGTGTGAGGAGATAAGTGAAGAGGAGGTTATTATCTCAAATTCCAATGTTTTTGTGTGAACTGCAGGTACTAGAAGAGTTCCAAGGGCTGAAGCATTAAGAAGAAATATCCTCTCCCTCTCTCCTGTTTCCCGTATTAGTGAAAATGAGGCAAATACCAGCTACCAGTTAAGGTATTGAGGGCCTGTTTAGTGGCAATTGTATATTCATAATTTATTAACTCAGAATAACCAGCAACTTGGCATCCTGTTGATGACAATGGTATTATACGTCTCTACAAGAAAGTGTTATATACAGTCCGCATCAGTTAATAGGAAAAAAGATTAAAAACAGAATGAAATAAAAGCATTTGTAGGACATAAATTGAATAAACATCATTGAATTGTTAGTTCCGAAATATAAAATCTCTTAATGTAGACAATATTGTTAATTTGGCAAATTTAGAAATTCAGAGACTAATTTTAATTATTCTCATTGATTTTTGTTTAAAATTAGGTATGATTAATAAAGAGTTATTAATAGTCTAATTATTGTTTTGCAGTGCAAGTATATTAAATTATTAGTTTCTTTCGTTGTTATCCATTAAATTTTATTTGTGAAGTTACAGATGTGAGTAAACCAAAACCTTATCATTTACATCTGTGAGAACAATTGAACTTCATATATTAATTGAAAATGCTTATATATGTGTTTACATGTATTTTAAGTTTATGTGTAAATTAAGTTTATGTGTAAATTACTAATAAGTTCTTGTTAAGGAAGTGATAATTGAATTATTTTGATATGCTCTCAGCCCCCGTCCTATACCTGCTGGTAAGTTGATGTTCTGTGATATAATTCTCATTCTGAGAAACAGCATTATTTTTTATTGCAAACAGAAGAGATGGTTAAACTATTTGAAATATGATATAGCATCAGACTATCTAAATATATATTGCTTCAATTCCTTTTATAACTTACAGAAAAACTTTAAATATGTATTAGCATATACCTTGAACTCTTTGCTTTCCTTAACACGTATCTGTACCCTTGTAATTTCACCAAGTCGTGGTTTTCCCAACAGAGCTACTTTCTCATCAGGTGTTAAATCCTCAGGTCTCTTGAGCTCTGCCTCTGCTGCAAGGCCTGCATCATCTATAAACATAAAAACACAATGCACTTTGTTGTTCTAAGAAACACACAGAAACTCAATGGACATGTTTTGCACGTATACATTACTTATAAATATTCGTGCACAGATTATATACCAGGTAAAACATATAAATAGCAATGAAAAATATTAAGAGAAGAATTAAGGAATGTAATGTATTTCTACTAATGCTGATGTCTGTAAACTAAAACTTATGAATCTGCAATGATAATATCACTCAATGCTAACCAATAAAAATACTTTTTAGAAAAACAACAGCTAATGACTTACCATGCAAAATATTTTTCTGAATATCTTACATATTAAATGTACTCATGCTTCAGTTTCTTTCAAACAGGCAAAGTATATTAGCATATCTATATGATGTACCATATTAATTAGTCATATTCATATAATATTTTTGAAAAAATGTAATCAACTTAGAATAATGAATTATTTGATCTAATTTTCAATAAAATAATTAAGCTGCACCTGTGTAAGATCTATGCAGATCATGATTACTTGCCATCAACATATTCTTGCCAACATGCAATACACATTTATGAAATTTAAATTTTACGCTTCTGAATGAAAATTTTATGCATATTTTCATTCCGAAAATTTTAAAAATCATTAAATTATATTTCACAGTAAAGAAGTATACCATACACTATCTTTCTTCCATAGACATGATTAAAGTTTAAGGTAATTACAATTACAAATAACTTATTTTCATATGTATTATAGAAGCCTATCCTGGTCCACTACTATTTCTTATATTTATTAATGGTTTGCCACCCAAGATTGCCTCACCAGTGACAGTTCTCTTTGTCAATGACAAATTTACTCTTTATTGCAAACTCTTAAGTCACTGTCATAAATGAAACTAGCAACCAGCTACTGAACTGGCTGTATACAAATAAGGTTCTATTGAATACAGACAAAACAATTTTTATGCATTTTAAACCCTCCAAAGAGTAATATTATAAACTAGACAGCATAACACTCACCAGCCACTAAATTCGTGGGTCTTTGGATATATGATAATTGACAGTGGAGCATATACATAGAATATATTTTGTAATAAACTGAACTCTATCTGTTATGCATTTAGTCATGAATAAAATCTATGACATTGCTACTCTTCGTACAGCCTACTTAACTTATGTTAACTCACTACTAACATTTGGGATACCTTTTTGGGAATACCGTCACAAGATATTACTTACTGTGCAAAAAAAATATCTACAAATTTAAATGGATATACCATTCTGATCTTCAACCAGACCCATTTTCAGGGAACTTGGGATACTTTCTGTCCCTTGCAAATATATACTGGAAAACCATGATAGGTTCACCCTGAACAGTGACATTCATGCACACAATATACATGTGCATAACAACGTACATTTGCAGTTTCAAAGACTAAAAAAATGCCAAACTGGTCTAAATTATATTAGAGTGGTGTTGTATAACAAACTACCAACTGATATAAAGGGGCAGCCTGCTACATTTAGATACAATGTAAAGAAATTATTGGAAAAACACTGTTTCTACGTCATACACATTGAATACCAACCTCCATTAAATTTAAATGTGTCTGTATGTATTTCCTCAATTGTATATGTAATTATGTTGTTTAAATTATTATAATTTTCATCTTTTTTATTTAATGTCATATATTTAACTGTATATGTAATTGAGTAGTTTTAATTATGATAATATTCATCATTTATATTTAACATAGTAACAAGTATTAACGTGACTTGTCCTATTCTTGTATATCAAGATTTCTGGAGTAAATAAATACTATACAATACAAAAAGTATGTAATTAAAGAAAACACATAACTACATATAATACTTTAAGATTTTATTTGCCATTTTTTTTCTGAATGCTTCTCTTGTGAATTTCTTTGCTTACAAACCAAAACAATAAAATATTCTTCAAAAATGTGCTTCATTGCTACCAAACATGTTCTCTTTTAATTATGCTGCAAAACTCTTACAAACTATTCTTTCAATTTGTATTAACTCTGCAATTTTTTTAATATTGTTTCTACTTTTGTTAAGTTATTAAAATTATAATTTGGTTCACATTTATCAATTTATTTACTTATTATTAAACAATTGTTTCTTGAATGTGTAATGAACAAGTTGATCCACTAAAAGGTTTCATAGTAATTTTTTCAATATTTGAGGACAGGTGCATAGTGAAGTCAGAAGAGTCAGAACGTGTTTTATGACTACCACTGAAAACTGATGATTGCAGGATGATTCTTTGAGCCCAAGCATACCCTTGTTGACACAAGTGCAACTTAAAGGGAATCCAGCATTATTTTGTGTTTGTATATATACAAGCCAGTGCATTTGTCTTTGTCAATAAAGATATATTTCTGTTTTGGGGTTTTTTATCTTACATGAGGTGAATCAGCAAAATATAAATTTGCAATCTAAGCAATGACCAGTTCTGTCTTGATAATAGACCCAAGTTCAAAGTCAGCAAATTGGAGGAGTAAAATGGCATAAGCTGAGGGTAGTAGTGGACAGCGTGAGATGATGTCACATAGTTCACAAGAAGACACATAAAGCTTTATAGATGACCTATTGCCCTTGTTTTGACCATACTAGAAAAAAATTATATTGCAATGCCAAGTTAGAAATACAGAGGAAGAAGCAGACACATTGCATCCTCCACGGGGGTCAATTTAATTAATAGTTTGAATCCCCACAGAGCCCTGTTGACATATAATCTCATTTTGTGTCTTAATAAGGATAAATATAGTCAAGGGTATAAACTATAAATTTGCATTATATAACTGAATATCTTAATTCTGTATGTAACATCTCTTTAAATTGATTTTGGCATTTATATGCATTACATTGTTCTGTAGATTTAAGGACACTAAAGGCGCTGTGGTTTAAGAATTTTAAACTAGAAGGCATTTCATATTTGGTGTCCAACTTTCAAACTTCATAAGTGTTTAGCAAAAATATAAAGTAATAATTTCAGTTCTAATTCAGGATCCTCAAAGATATCATTAAACCCATTCAGAAATACCCCTTTAGAATTTAAGTTATAATCATTACAAATGGCCAAAATAAAACATTCATTTACTTCCATCATTTGGTAATATTGCCATATTTAAAAAAACATTTACAATTTTTTACAACTAACTTTTACATATTAAAATAATGTGTCAGTTAATAATGTTCATGTAGTCATGCCAAAACAATTATCCAAATATTGTTCCTCTCAAAAATGCTTACTTTATGGTTACTGATTTAATAAGACAGCATTATTTTTTGTATGAGCAGGAATTACATTTTGTAATAGAAATGTGTCTGACAGACATGTGACATCTTTCTGAGCAGGACTAATAGATGACAACCTTCTGAGTTTTACATTAACTGTAATTATCACCCTTCTCATTGCAATATAACTTAATAATGTGCAGAGAAAAATATTTGATTCAATGAGGATCAAGATGTTACATTAAAAATCAAATATTTTATTATAAATATAATCATTATAAGTAATAAAAACATTGGTCAAAAGGTCTGTCACACTGATTTCAAATTGGTAATGCAGAGTGTATTTGTCTAAAATGTATCACATTATTGGAAAAGTTAATTTAAGTTTTATTATTTTGAAACAGACACACACAATGATGGTAGGCATCTGTGAGGAAATATGTATTATACTTAACCAAATACACAAATATTGCTACTCTGATTTAATAGTAATGCAAGTTAGCCTGCTCATGGAAGTTGGAGAACTTCAAACACAAACCTCCATCTGCTTCTGAAGATAACCCAAAGGGTCCACTTTTCTCTATTTATCTGAGAAAAAACTATAGCTGGTTGGATATTTCTATTATTCTCTTCACATAAATATTAACACAAAATGATAGTTTGAGTAAATAAATACAATTTATAGTTCTGAAATACTTGAGACTTACAGTGTTGTCACAGGATCTTGGATTACTGAAACAGTTCCAAAAGTCACAGTGAATAGAGCAATTTTTAAAAATAAAACAAATTTTCTAACTGATATAGTATTTACCTAAAGATCATCAATTGGACCGAAAAGGGATATAGTATAAATGTGCTATTTCAATATAATGTTCTAAACAATCTAATATTAGATTTTCATGGTGTAGGTCCCCTTCAGGTCATAAATAAAAAGGATGTGTCCCTAAGAGCATGTGGAGACTGAAGAAGTATAAATGCTACTAGTATTTGCCAATGAAGCTTTCATGTTGTAATTTTATAAAATATATCCCAAAGCTATTTATTTAAAGTGCAACACCATAGTCCTTCAGTGGAAGGAGACAATCAATAAGTTGCTATAATTTTTCTTTTGAATTTATGAGTTAAATGTCATGATTTTTGTCTTTATGTCAATTCAACATTTTAACTTTTTATTAATCAGGTTGTCAATGGTTGTTTGTTATATTTATTCATATAGATTATATCTTAATTGCCCTTATTTAATACAAAAGACCATCATGTTCACTTACTCTAGTCTAATTTATGAAATTGGATATTTGTGTGCATATATGAATGCACGTTGTTTCACACACATATTTAAACATGTGGAGAAATTTTGACCAAATTTGTACACATGTTCCTTTCGACCCAGAAATGAACACAGTTAGAATATGACAGAAGTTCCACCCCAGGGACGGGTATGAAAATTTTAAAGCATGGAAATAAATAGCCAACTTTTGTGTCTAATCAATATTATTTGGTATCAATGAGATTGCTAGTGTTTCTCCTGATTGTTGTTTGTATAATTTTAACCCCTTCCTACAAATATGGGAGCACCATTAATGGGGGAGGGGGGAAGCTTCGAAAACAATTACAAATTAACTATAGAACTGTATGCTCGAGGTTTGTAGTGAAGAAATATGATAGAAATAAGTAAATATGAATATCTGAATACGTGGCTGCTATGTCAGGTGAGTCAACGGATGTTTCGGAACACATTCAGTTACTTTTAATGTTCATGTATGCAATATGGAATTCTACAAGAATGATTCTTAGGATTATTTAATTAGAGGCCCAAATGGTGATATCCTTTCAGAATGCATATTGAATTAATTAGATATCATTTTAATTAAAATGATTGCTAAAACATACAAAGGAGCAGCTGTTACGGGTTTTATCCATGCTAAAATAAAACATCTGTACCCAAATGCTGATTATGTATAGGTCACGAGATATAGCAGCTCTGGCAAACTAAGATGCACAGAAGCCCATTTCCCTGTAATTGTAATATCTGATTGCTGATGATTTAAAGCTGTCTATTTTGATATGAAGCTGTTTGTTCTTAAGTCCATTTAATTAAATTTGATGTGGTATAGGACTTTCATTTGAAAGCATAGTAGTTTCTTATACATAAAAATCAGATGATATTTTTAGCTTAATAATGGAGAAAATAAAGAGGTTTTAGGTACTGCACTCAAATGACGATTTACATTATGTAATGTAATGTTTAAACCCACCTCTGTTACAGCAACTTGGTAGTAAACACTAAACTGAAAACTTTGAAAAATGTAAATATATTGTATTCAGTTCAAGATATGTTCTACACCAAAAAAATTATCCATAAAAGTTAAGAAATAATGAGTACAGAGAAGACGTTTCTGTATACTCCTGTTCCTAATAAAAATAGAAGCCTATTAGTATAATTAATGGCTTTTAGTAGTTCCAGATTCTCCGCAAGTGGAAGTTTCCAACTTCTACCTACTGGTACTTCTTCTGTGCATCTGACACGACGTGCTGTAACTGACAACCATATATTGCTATGTGCATCAACTAAATCGCGTTTCAAAATCGAAATTCAAAGGTACTTTTCATCTCACTATCAGCCTTTCTAGCACATTTTTTAGATTTCTTTAAAGAGAGTCACTGTTCTAGAAGCAATTGGTACCAAATGGATTCCAAGGGGTTCATCAACTTGTTGTAATTTAAATTCATGAACAGTTAATATAATTTATGAAATCAAAGATGCTGTGATTGTCATATTTGTGGAACTAGAAGAAACTCTTTCAACAAATAATGCTATTCAAGGAGCACGTGGACTTTGGCTTAAATTGGAAGAAAGATTCGGAATTTTGTTATTTGCTTTGTTTCTTCCACAAAGTTATGCTGCACATAGACATATTGTACATAAAATATAATGTAGTAACAATATTGGACTCTTGTTTGACTTTAATAACTACTGCCAAACGGCTAATAAATTCGTCCATTGTGAAAGATGCAAAGGGTACATGTAATCATATCACACAAGACACTGGATATCGTTTCCAGTGTTTGGACCACTTGAATTGTGTTTAGCCTATAAATAGCGTAAATTTTGTAGTGTACTGAAAACATTTCCCAGACAATTATCTTGACCAAGTTGGAAAATCGTACCCATTTCTTGACCAAAAAGACTGAAGACAAAGTTAAGTGTTTTCTATTCTTGGTCTGACTTCCAAACCACCGCGAGCGTAGTTGCACTGCTACAACTCAATACAAGACAAAATTTAGCTCCAGACGTGTTTTTTGAAATAAGAAAATTTCTAAGTATTCTGGTGACGATACAACTGAGCCAGAGAGGTGCTTCTCAATCCTGAAAAAGATAAAAACAATTTTGAGGAATTCTACGACTCAATATCTTCTGACAGTCCGAGCAATGCGGTCAACGCATTCTAAAAACGGAAGACGCATAAAGTGGTGAAATACAGGGACTGAGTCCGCGGCTGTGCTTCCTACGCCCGAGGGTATCCCCTTCGCTCGACCCTTACTGACATCTTCCGTGGGGCTTGTGTTCTTTGGGGTTTACCTCCCGGTGGCGATTACAACTACGACTCTCGTAAGTACCACAGTATTTTTACTCTCAAGGTATCGGGAGTATTTTTAATATTTAACGTACCAGGAGAATCTTTGGTTCTCTTAAGGTACTGGAAATAATTTTACTCTCTTAACACTAAAACGCCCGGCGCAGCAATGTAGAATCGGTTTAACTATTTGGTATATGGCGATTTTCTTTCAAATTTTGAGACTTTCACTTAATTCGTCATTTAAATAATGTATTACAAACCTCAGGAACCTCACTTAAAAAATGAGGGAGTAAATTACTAATTTACATAGAAGGCCCAGGAGGGGTTATTTTGACTCCCTAACCTTAATGTACTTTGCTTTATGCTTTGTGTAGTGTAACATTCCTTTACCTCTTCCCACAAATAACTTCTGGCAAAGTGCTATAAGACGATTACAGATAACGTCATCGAAACGTCGTGGATACAACTTTTCACTCAGTTAGAAGGCCGAGAAGATTTTATTCATTCTTTAGACCGAGAAAGACTGCATTCTTTACTGACAAAATATTTCTTCAGAAAATTCTGATGGAGGAGATGAGATGAGTTCTGTGTAACCGACAGCACTTCAGACTCATTAAGTTAAGGTGCCGGAATCTCTTAAGGCCTTGTCAAACAGAACGCGTACAAGTGACGTCGAATCAGTGTGAATTCTTTCTTCATAATGTCCACCAATTCCTTAAGATCCGAAGAAGAATTGCTTGTTATCTGTAAGTTTAGCAACAAGTCGAATCTATTAATAACTCAACACTGCCAACAGATTGGAAAACGGGGATTAATGTGCCTATATTCAAATCGGGAAATAAAACGGAAATACGAAATTATAGACCTTCAGTAGTATGCAAAATCATGGAGCACTTAATAACTGCGTTCCATCGGTAAACACTTGAATCTGAAGGGTGGTTCTTTCAAAATCAAAATGGATTTCGATCGGGATTCTCTTGTGAAAGTCAGGCAATCAATCTATTTTAAGATCTAGCAGACGAAGTTGATAATGGGGTAGAATAGACGGTATTGTTATTGACTTTGCAAAGGCTTTCGAAGTAGTTCCTCACGACATCCTGTTGCATGAGACGGGTATTGACAAAAGAGTAGTTCTCTGGGTGCAAGAATTAAAAAAAAACAGGCTACAGAAAGTTAAAAAAGTCTTGAAACTTCGGAACTCCGATCTGGATCATCGGGAGTCCCACAGGGATCAGTCATTGCCCCCTTATTGTTTTTAATATTCATTAACAATTTACCAATTGATATAAATTCAAAGGTCCAACTTTTTGCAGATGACTGTAAATAAGAGGTGAACAAGTCGTAGGTGTCATCCAAAATGACTTAGATATACAAGCACAATGGCTAAGCGAAATAAAATTAAAATTAACAAGTAAGACGATCTGTTTCACTAAAGTGCACCTACGATATGCATTAGATATAAAATATAGGAGGGGGGGATTGCCCAGGAGACAAACTGTAAATACCTAGGCATTTATTTTAACAGTAAGCTGGGGTGGAAGGAGCAGACAAATTATGCTACAAGGAAAGCATGGAATACTTTGCACTTTGTAATGAGATCTCTCAAAAAGGGAAATGCAAAATACAAAGAAATGGCATATCTATCATTAGTACGCCTACTAATGGAATATGGTGCAGCATGCTGGGATCCGTATAGGAAATATCAGATAGAAAGGTTCAGAAAAGGGCGGCGAAATTCGTACAGATATGACTTGGGTATGGGAGCGAAAAAGTAAAGCTGCTAGAAGAGAAGAGAAAGAGCCAGGCTACACGTTTTCTTTAAAGCCTTTGCAGGGAACAGAATGAGAGAACCTATGCGAGGACTGACCACATGGTCAAGTAAAATGCCAGACAGCAAAAAACATATGTTGGAAAAGACTCATTCCTAAATAGGAGAATAAATAACTGGAACAATTTACCTGCAAGAATTTTTGGACAAAGTCCTCTAACGGAAAGAAAATTTAGATTTAATGTGAACTCTCTAGTGAATATAGGGTAGTGTAGTTAAGTGCTCCGTTATAAACTAAAGTAAAATGGTAACATTGCTTGTCTCCTTAGAGAGTCAAAGTTAATCTCTATTTTCAGATATATTTCCACGTTTCTTCTTTTCAGACCAGTACAATATTAATTCTTTCATTAACTTTTTCAAATTTGATTTTTAATTAATACTAGCTAGGTGCCCGGGTTGTCATATATCCATAACACCGATTTGACTCCAATCTCGGTTTCTTTTGCGTTATTTTTCTGTAACTCACTTCGACCCCTATCCCTAAATGTGCTCACCTCCCATGCCAAAAGGGATTGAACTCATTTAAGCTAGCCATACACGAGCGGATTTTTAGACGGGCCGAGGTCGCGGATATCCGCTGCGGACGTCTCTCTGGTAGACGGGAACCGCTTATACTGATCAGATCAAATTTAATATTGTTTCAATAATTTAATTTAAATATATTATAAAAATTGTTTTCGCTCTTATAAATTATAATAATTGAAAGTATCTGTAAAATATGATATTGTAATATATAAAATTTCAATGAATGCCGGTAGGCAAAAAATATTTTTTTTATCACTGCAAGTTCAACTCGTGTAGGTCAACTCCTGTACCACTTATTTCAGAAACCCCTCAACATTTTCCATTGCATTTAGGTAACTAGAACTTATGTTCTTCAATTTAGCAATTATAACAATTTGACTTCATAATTAAATTAAATAATAAAAATAGAAGCCTATTAGTCAGAAAAAATTAAATTATTCAATTTAAAACATAAGAAATACGCAACACGACGTTTCGTTCCTGATTGGGACCTCTTCATGTGTATAATTGTTACATTATGTTATCTAAACAAATAAATTCAGAAACTAAGTTTTACATACATAATATTTTAAAAATACAATTATGTATAAATATAATTTTTAGTCTTACTTACAATTTGTTACAAAAATAATTTAAGTAGGCAAAATTTCTAACGTGCGGTTTGCGTCCTACGTGACTGTTATATTGACGAATATTATTAAAATAGGTGAAAAACAATGGAAATACAGATTTCATATAATACAACAGATTACAGAAATAAATAATCATAAATTTTATGTGTTATTTTTAACATTAATGGTCGAAATATTAGATCTAATATGTAACATTTCACTCATCAATCTGGTATAATATTTGCATTCCACAATATGTGGATTTTTGATACCAATTGGTTATTTTAAACTATGGCGAAATCATCCAAAAGTTTATTATGTTTTAAATTCAATAATTAATATTCTGACTAATAGGTTCCTTTGTTTATTATTTTATTTCTACAATATAGTTTTCATAGAATCAATAATAATTTCCGGGTATTCATCCCGAAATGAATTTACAATTCCCTGATATTTCTTATTTGGAGCGTTTTTATTTGTATAACATCCACGATTTTAATTCCACAGTGAAGGCATTACTGTATGTATATATATATTAATTAATATGACCCCGAAAAATTTCTTTCGACGAATATATCGGCAGTTTTAACATGTTCGAAAAATATCACCTCAGTTAACCACCGCTACTGTGGGCTAAAACAAATTTGAATGTCATACTTAAACTCAGCGACATCCATAACCTCGGATTCGATTCTCAGACGTTTTGAGTTATTTTCCGGTTACGCCCCTCCATCCCCACCCCTGAGCGTGCTCCCTTCCCATGCCGAAAGGGGTTGAAATTATACACAAAAAACATCGGTTGATTGATCCGAAAATTGTTTATCCGACGCAAATATAGTCCGTTTAACATGTTTACCGCCTCTGGAGGTTGTATGGCAATTTAAATGTCATAATTATACTCAGCGACATCCATAACCTTGAATTTGACTCCAATCTGTTGTATTCACGTTATTTTCCTTTAACACTTCTCCACCCCCACCCCTACGGGTGCTCCTTTTCCATGCTGTAAGGGGTTGAAATTATACACAGATAACATCGGTAGAAACACTATCACTCTCCTTGGCCCCTAAAAATATTTATCCGACTCAAATGTCGGCCTTTTAAGCCTGTTTGGATATTTCCACCCCTATTCACACCCTCTTCTGTGGCTGGTAGACTCGTCTCACCCCGACTGTGTCTGTTTCCTGGCTGCAAAGAACATGTGTACGCAATGTGGTGAAAATTTGTATGCGGAACATACACACATACAAACAATCTGCTTTATTTATTAGAAAGAAAGAATAATGCTATATACATTTCTTTGTAGTTAAAATAATGTCCCTAAATATAGGTTATATATTTTATATAATTATATTAACTTACTCTAATTTCTTTTATTTAATTTGTAATCAAATTGTAATTTCATGCATCTGCCACCGGGCAAACTGACCATTCGGAGATTAAATAAATACATACAATTATACATATAGAGACTATACATACAATGTTCGAGAGGGTTGTTTTACGAGTTAAAAGTAAATGTATTCCGTTCCGATGGCATTTTTCATTACATTTACCTTCTATTTCACGCATTTTGACACCAGTTCGCGCGCGAACACTGTAAAAGTTACAACCTGTCCGCCTCCTAGTTGACTAGAATCCTGCGACATTACGCCATACAGCTCGCTTTCTGTTTGACAAGGCATTTAAGTCGTAAACGATATACGATAATTGTCTTTTACGGTACGCAACGCCAGGTCTATAGGAAATTTATACACAGCTGTCAGATTGTGACATCTGTCAGAAGATACGCTCATCAAGAGATGGTCGTCTCTTCCTTCAGTGTCGTACAAAGGGTGAAGATGGTAAATTAAAAGAGTGAGGACCTTGGCTTTATGATTTCTTTTATCCAGGAAGTTGAATCACGTGAGTGCTTATGAAACTATTCATTGATGCCAACATATCTCTTGTAACTTCGGCTCAACTGTGTTTCACATTAATTACATTATATGGATGCACCCACTGTTTTCTCCTCTTCCTAATTCTATACCTCTAGCTCCCAATAACTTCATCCTCACTCGACGATCTCATGAATTGTCTAAACTCCTCATGCTACATTTTATCGCTGACTCATGTCTTTTCTCTTCGATATGAGCCTCGTTTATCTTACAATAAAAGTCGTGTATCTAATAATTCAACGATAAATATCTTACAGATCTGGTGTGAACCGGGGAGTATTTTTTAATCTTATGATATCGCCATCGTTTTTGACACTGTGTAAAAGTATTTTGTTAAACTTTATTAAGAGTAAAAAGAATTGTTATATGCTTTCACAATATACGTGGAATATATTTTAGTTTTAGGGTACCGGAGTGGTGTAATAATACAATAGTCGCTACAATTACACAAATAAAATAACCCCCTACATTTTAAAGTATTGTAGTAATTTAAAGGGGTCTAGTACAAAATCACGACACACACTTGCCCGATACACATTTTTCCCGACACCAATATCCCGATTGACGTTTTCCCGAAAGGTGCGGTTTTACGAAATAGAGGGTCATATTAATATTGTATAGATCTTAATATGTTAGTTATCTTAGTATACACGATTATCATTGTAAATTAAGCTACTCTTTAATGCGTGAAACAATTTCAACTAAACTTGCCACACATATCCAGTAAAAAGTTCTTTGGCACCTCTATGCGTGCTTCTGGAAATAAAGGGGGACGGGGTATTTTCAAAATACGCGATAACGGCCTATACTGTCGCCGTTTAAATAATTTACCGGGTCGCTGAAATTCATAATGTCACTCTCGATGTTTTCAGTGGAAAATTTTATCCCCTAACGGCATGAGGACAATTCTATGGTGAAAGGGATGATAAAAATTGCGATAACGACCAAGTTTAGTGTCGAATCCGGTGTTGTGATAGTCACTGGATTTAGTTATGACATCCCAGCAGGGTTAAATTAAATTTAAACACCTATGGGTTATCGGCCCCTTCTACCCCAACTTCTAGTGGTGAAACTTTAACTTAACTCTGCTGGAATGTCTTAACTAAACCCAGCGACCAACACAACACCGAATTCGACATCAATCTTGACCGTTATCGCAATTTTTTTCATTCTCGTTCACCCCACCCCCAGAGCTGTCCGTATGCCGTGGGAGGATGAAGTTTTCACTGAAAAACATCGAGAGTGACATTTATCCTTATGACCTTGTAAACTATTTATTCGTCGCCAATATTGGCAGTTACCACATATTTTTGCACGTCCATGTATAGGAATGTATATAATGTAACTATTAAAAAATGTAATTTTACTCTGTAAATATTTTATTACCTTATTTATAACCAAGTTTTCTATTTAATGTTATTTTCAATCTTCTCAAGAAGCAATAAAAACAAAATTTGAATTCATCACAGTTATTTCATTCATAACTTTATCAATCAAGGTATAGTTATTCTATTAAAACACACTACAAGAAAAATAGAACTGAAAAGTAAAGCAAATAAATGTTAGTTCAAATTAGACCAGTTTATTAGAAATTTTATATATGAAAATTAATTTTGTTACTTAGCACTTAATATGGATGAATGAAAGCAAAATGTTATGAGAACTACTATTGTTTTAGACTTCCCTACTGGACTTCCTCACCACAGCTCAGGCAAGGTGATAAGAAGAGAGTTTCCACGTCTGCAACTAGTTAATACATACAAAAGCTAAGAAGCGCGCAATTAGAAAGATTTTGCAAGCAACAAAGCGACAAGCTTGTTGCCCATTAGACTTACTTCAACAGCGAGCACCGCGGAGAGAACAGACAACAGAGAGAGAGATACAGTAAAGTGAGATACAGAGCTGCAACAGACAAACACAGAGACACACAGACAGACAGAAGCGCTCTACTGTCAATCATACAACTCTAAGATAGACAGAGTGGAGTGGGAATATTACGTTTCCAGAAATATGCACTTCACAAGTAACAACTTACTATATTCACCAAGTATCTCAATACTCTCATTGAGTGACCAAGCTAACAGATACATAGAGACAATAATCTTTGCCCCTTTAATATTATAAGGCATCCCTATAATCCAAAAATTACTAAACATATCAGTTTATGGCTCACACTACATTCCATGTTTGAAATATAACCTTTGAAAAGTTCTTTTACTTCTTTGTATTGCTTTGTGTCTCCGGACAATCAGAAGTATAATGGAGAAAAATAGATAGCAGGAAAGCCTAATTAAAAAGTATATGTTGAATCTGCTCTAATTAGCAATGCATATTAAATTAGAAGTAGATATCAGTCTCAAATGCGACTCTAGATTCAAAATTATATTAATCTAAGAACGCACAAGTTGTATATAATTAATTAACCATAAAATTGTGATTATTAGTTTCCAAAATGATTTTTTTGAAAACGTGGGATTACAAGAATTAAAGGAAATTAAACCAAGGAAGGATTACTGTTTCCGAAATATTATTTGTCTTAATTTATTTTAAATATTTAAAAAGCTCAATTGTTTTTGTTCATTCAAATCAAATTTAAAATATGTTCAAACACTTTATAGAGCTGTAATATTGCAGATGTTATTAATACTGAATTAAACATTAGGTTTATATTATAGTGCATACAGAAAAATTGTTTCTCATTCCACATCATGTTTATAAGTCATAACAGATATTTAATAAGAGCAGTAACACTTGCAGCACACTTGAGAAATAATATAGTTCTACAATTAAAAGAATTTTTTTAAAATTGATTTATTTACAGCCGCATCAACAGCTCAGGTTATTAGCGACTCACTATGAGAACTCATTTTTCCTTGTCGGGGGCTTGTCTCAAGCACACAAATATCCATGCCCTCGCCGGGATTCGAACCTTTGGCCTCTGTGATGCGAGACATCCACAGGAGGTTTAATTGAATTTCTAGCACCATCGTTGGATCTTCTATTATATATATTTCAAAGTCGAGACTGATTTATTAAATAAACTGACTCAAAGCTAGTAAAAAAAACTTTGGAGTGCAGATTTCTGGATATGATCCCCTCTCCCAAGGAGAGATTAATGTTTGAGAATTATGTAAACACATCTCACCGCCTAACATCTTTGGTGGTCCCAGCTGCACATAGAAAAGCACATCCTTCTCATAGCTGTCTTCATCAAAGATATGGATTGGTATGATCTTTCTGTAACACACAAATTTTGGAAATTAAAAATTTAATATTTAATAGTATGAATTTAAAAAATGGATAATTTTTTAACTTAAAATATCAACAAATAACTTAGGCTTTTAATATTCAACTCATGATTAGTAAGGTTGTGAGTAAGTAAGAATTGTTTTCATTTTACATTCATTTAGTCGTTACAAAATTTTTATATACTCGAACTAAGGAATCAGCAGATTTGTTTTTGTTTTTATTAAACTCAAATTCATCGTATGGGCCTACCAAAGTTCTAATTGCAATTATCGTGTTAAAAAGATCCTTCATTGAAGCTTTGTCTCCAGGATTGAGGTAGTGTCAGAGATTTAATCAAAGTTATTAACACAAAGGTTCAATGTCGTTACGAGGGTGTGGTGAAGTAGGCGCCGGGCCACGGGCGCAAGTCAAAGGATACGGACCCGGCTCACAGTTGACCATTCTACTCTACATGAATCAACACAGACTGTCACTGACTGTTTAACGTCTCCTGACTAATAAGACAGAGACACGTATTATTTTTAGCGCGCATCACACTCTCTTTCTTTTTGCTCCTAGCCAGCGTTCACATGAGACGATAAGATCAGAAGTTTAAGAAAAATCAGGTGACGTTGATACGCTCGTTCAGATTGACTGAGCAAGTTACGCTGCTCATATGAATGCAGGCTGTGATCTAGACTGTGTAGTAGTATGTAGGCAAGTTTAGTTTTTTAAACACCCGCAGAAAGAAACAAAGTTTCCAGAATCATTGAGTGGTATAACATCACTTCATTATGTCTGTCATTTTATATTTTCATTATATTTCAAAAGAGACGTAATACATTTTCATTTGAATTAAATTTTCCTCTTGCAAGTAGTCACGCTTAGTGTGAAATTGAAACAGAAGGGAAAAGCACAATTGAAATCAAAACCAGTAAAGAATTCAGAAGCAATATACATGTAATAATTATGTTATTTGGTTGATGTTAAATTATAAAATAATGATAATAATGCAAAAATATGTCTGTTTATATGAAAATAGATAATGCAGTTTTCGAATCAATTACAGAAATATTTATTTATTGAATTAAAAATAATAGATTTCAATGATCCCAGAATATGCCACTAACTAATATTTGTTCAATAAATGGCAAAAGTTGAGTGTTAATTTTAGTGTTTATCCTGATAGAGAAAGTAAGCAGTTTTATAAAAAAAGGTTTTTCCAAAAACCATGTCAAACGGAGAACAAGTACTCAGAAATTAGTTGGTATATTTGAAACAAAAAGATGCACTGTTCTGTTTCCTATTATTATTTTTGTATGGACCACTGTGGGGTTTTGAGACTGGTAGCATTAAAATCCTATGATACAATGTCATGAAAATTCAATAAATCATAAAAAAAAAATATGTTGATTGAGACACTTTTGAATAAAAAATTAAGAAAGGTGGTTTAATAGATACTATTACCAGAAGAAATTTTGAAACAAAACAGAGGATACATATTTTAAAAGTTACTTTGGATGTCATTCTGCACTGCACAAAACATAATGATACTTTGAGAGAAACTTGTGAAAAAATTGGTTGTACCAAATTTGGAAAATTTCTGAACATGATAGAATTAGTCATTACGATCCCATTATTGTGCAACATATTGAAAATCTTAGTAAATTTCACTTGTCATATTAAAGTTTTGGATTTATTTTTGTCATTATTGGGTTACAGGGAGGTGCAAGTAGACACTTTCCACAGGCACTTCATACCCTGGTTACAGCAATAATTAATTTAATTAAAGAGAGAAGATAATGAACATTGAAAAATTAGCTTATTCCAATTAGCTTAAAGAATAAGAGAATCATAATCATATGAGTATATGTTGGAGAAGTCTTAGTCCACCATACTGAGTCTGTAGTACTTGTTTACACCATAGACAGAAAGCTAACATACTGGCCTCATATCCAGAGGGTTTTAAAAAAGGTTGTTTCATTAAGCATACTCATGACAAACTTCAACTGTCTGCTACCCAGAAAGTGCCACCTGCTCATGTCAACAACACATTATTAAATTCTTCAATATGGAATTGTGATCTGGACAGATTCTCTTTTCATATAGAAGCACAGAAAACAGGTGGTGACTGAGAAAATGAGAGAAGCTCTGCAGGTGGTACACTGAAGCATCTCAGAGCCTGCATTTCTAGTGACGTCTGCAGTTGTTCCTATTCAGTGACCAGCAACAATAAATCTTGCACTATCATGAGCTTCTTGGTTTTAACTAAGCTAAACTTTAGGCCTGGGATAGACGTTTGGACTGATAGTAGCAGAATTGGGCAGAGGACACATGACTCTGTGGTGTATAGTGATGTGCACTGCATAGCTGTGAACTGAAAATGCCATAGCATGACGCATAAGAGATACACATTTACTAATCATCACTGCTGGCTCTCCTTGAAAATGGAATATCAATTGTTTTCAGTCAAAAAAAGCTATATGCACACTATGTGTCGCAAACTTAATAATGTATTATCATGTTTATCAAGTCAGATAAAATTTACAATATATTAAATGAACTGAGTTAACAAGAGAGATAAACATTTTTATGTATATAGTGCCCATGTGTATCCAGTTCTATTTTATGTTGAGGTGTAATAATGGAATAGTTTCTGAAATTCATTCCATGCTTGGGTGCATAGGAAGACAGGAAATTTGATATATATATATATATATATATATACTTTTCCTGACACTTTCAAATGTACCTTAATTGGTTAAGTTGGATAGTCCTAATTGCATTGATTATGAAGATATTGACTATTCTAACCACAGTTTCTTTCAGTGCACACAGTGGACAACATTCAGAACAAAGAAGGAACAAAATTTCTATGAAGTATCATGGTTAAATGTCACACCATTTATTCATAAACCACAAGCAGAAGGTTTCAGATATAGAAACATGGAATTAGTGGATGAGAGGTGAAGAACTTCTGCGTATCCACTAGAATTTCCATAGTTATTCCTCAAAAAAGTTTTAATGATCGAAAATAATATTATTAAAATTTAATATTATTAACATTCTATTAGAACAGAACTAATTATTTCTGAACAGGGAAATTATATGTATGTAAGAACAATTTAGCTTTATAATTATAAAAATAGCTAAATTAAGAAAGAAAGAAATTATGAATATAAATACTACACATTGTGTCTGGACACCTCGTTCATTTCTTCAGGTGCTATGGTTGCATGAATTGAAGCAACGTGAAATTTATCTGGGAACTGATGTCCTGGAATATCTTAGCCTAAGGCCAAGTGTCCACCAAAATGACATACTAGATGAAGTAATAATTACAACATACCAACACAATTCTCATATGAAGTTCTTCACACTTCAATCCTATTTATTTCACAAATTGTTGCAGTGTTATAAAGTACACCAATGACATCAATGTCTTTTTTGTCTGATGCATTATAACTTTTAACAGTATTAAATATTAATAATCTGAGGAGCGTAAAAATAAAGAAGTGGGTATATTTCTATTTGAAAATAAACAAATGAACATTAAAATTTACTATATATCCTGAATGCCTATTTCCAAAGCCTTATAGAGGTAGGTAGGTTTGCATGCTCCAATGACCCTGTGTGATATTTTGATGGTAGGTTATACTTCACATAGGACCATCCAAGTCAGACACATCCGGAGTAAGGAGTCACTCCTCCCCATCGCAAATGACCTACTGAAAGGGCAGATGAGTGGGAACAGAATCCTTGTACACTCTAGTCCTTGGGGTGAACCTCACAAGTTGGTCAATGGCATAGGATGCAGATAGTAGAGGCAACCCTCTGCATTACAGATTACAAGAAATCCCAAGCACCAGTAGCTGGCTACATAATGCAAAATATTCTGCTAATAGTTCAGATCTCAAGAGGGAGTTTACAAAAGCTTTGCAAAACATGGTTGTATGATATATAGATAAAAAGGAATGTAAAACCTTATTGTGATGGGAAATTTTAAAGCCTTTGCAAACCACTTCGTTAGACAGAATTTAGTACTTGAATACACCAATCGATGCAGAATTTTTTTCTTTACAATTTATTACTAGACATTATTTTCAATTGAATGTTTCCTGTTAGCGAAAAACTGAAAAAAGGAGCAAAATGTTGTTGTGTTGTGTTTCGAATTGGAAAACTTGGTTTTTCGCTAATGGCCACAACATATACAAGTTGGAATAAAAAAATAAAATACCCGACCTTTTGCTCGCGAAGGGCTTTTTTTTGGACGTTGCTACTGGGCTAATAGTTCTGTTTTTAGCTCACAATTACTGACAGTATTAGATTTTAATAGTTTTTTGTCTCGAGAAGTGGCAATACTTCAAATATATAATATCTGTATCAGTAAATTATGAAATTAATTCACTTTTTGCGTTGAAAAAGTAATCAGTTGTAAGTCAGCAGTTATCGTTACTTACTATGATTGAAAATGATTATGTTATGACAATATGGATTCTCAAATTAAAAATTCGTATTTACACGGACCAGTTATGTATGCCTGTGTAATTCATGTAATATTTGGCCAGTTTTTGTTTAGGAAATATTTGCTTGATTTCGCGTTAGTTACTCATTGCTCTATTTTTACCAAAAGTCATAACCCCAGTTTAATAGCTCGATAAGCATAATGATATTTAATCATTCTCAAATATCTCCTCTTTCCTACGTTGTATCATTGCAAAGTATGGAACAGAAAAGGAACTGATTGACTGGGGGACCAAACTTAATAAAATGGTCTAATAGAAAGTACAGGCAAGTCTTTACTTGCCATTTCCTCCTATATTCCTTGTTTTTAGAAATGAAAAATGATTGAAAATGAATAATAAGAAAGATAGCCAAATACAGACAAAAGAAACATGATAATCAAAATACCACACAACGTTTCTGGGATCCTTGTCCCTTTCTTCAGACCTGAAGCACCTGTGCTAAGAAGAGCTTAGAGCAACTCAACTGCACTAGTCAGTTGACAAAACTCAAAAGCGAAGAAAATGCAACGACAATGGGGAAAGCAGTTAAGGGTTAGTGTAACAATAAGGGAGCAACGACAATGGGCTTAGCGTAATAATAAGGGATCGTAGCAATTGTTGGGTTTCATAGTGCCTGTATTGCATTAATTGCTGTGATTTTTGATTTAATGTGATGCATCTCTGATACACGTCTGGAATTGTACCTTGTGTCAATGTCTAAAATCTTAGCATTATGCCAATTAAATGTATGTTTGAAATTGAAGATGACTACAGATTGTTTATCGTTGGTAAGTTTGATATTAAACATATGTTCCTTGATACGGGTATTAAGGGAACGTTTTGTTTGCCCTATGTAGCAAGAATTGCAATTAGAGCAAGAGATTTTGTAAACTACAGAATGTTTGCTGTAGGTGTCAAGTTAGTCCTTATGGTTTTTAATCAAGTAGGAAAGAGTATCTGTACATGGTGGATATTTGATATTCTTTAAAAATTTGGACGAATTTGCAATAAGGGAGTACTAGCAAAAAATTGGATTGAGGTGATTGAGGACGTGTAACAGTAGGATATTGGATTTTGTTCAATCTAACGTTTCTGGGTTTATTAATAAAATTTAAAGGGTTCTCATTAGAGATTAAAATGTTCTGGACAATATTCATGTGTTGATGGAACTTGGAGATCACATCTTAACAAATTTAATAAATATGTGACTGTTGAGTCTTTTAACCACCTGCTCCGATCAAAAATTGAAAGAATTACCCGTAAATAATTTTTGTTTAGCTTGGCCTAACCCTTATGCTGGATGTACACTATTGCCGAGACATTCGGCGAGACATTCTCCGAGGTTCAAAATAAAGGTGGGCTTGTACATGCTCAGCAATTATCGTACAATGGCCACTTCCGTAAACGAGAATGGATTAAATCAATGTTAACAGTATAGCGGCCTTTTGTGCACATGCGTATTAATAATATTATGTGTATATTTACGATAAGAAAAAGATTAGGAAGCTTTGCACGCAGTGGCAGCTCGTGAGTCCTTTAAGTTATGTGCTACAACACCACAATCGTGCGCCAAATTTTTGATGTATGAGGCCCACTGAATGTTTAAATAACCTTTGACTGTGGTCCTTTAACATAAGAGTTTTAAATACTGAATGGTTCAAATTTATTTATACTTCGTTGCTTATGCGGCAATTTATGAGTCGTTTTACGGATTTTTTCTACGTGTTATTTTCTCGGTATCGCCAAGAAGCGGCAGCGGATGAAAAAGGATACTGCGCATGCGCATTTATCATTCCACAGAGAAGTCCTGTGCTCAGCCGCTTGTAGCACAACTGGCTGCATTAGCAGGAGCGAGTGTGCCGCAAGATGGGCAGTTAAAGTCTTCGATATCAAAGAAACAATTCGCATTGTTAAAACACAATTCTTATAAAGGTTGTTAAAATTAAGAAAAAATAATTATTTTTAAATTGAAAATTTGAAAAAGTTATCGAAGAAAAAATTCGCATTTTTAAAACACAATTCTTATGTAGGTTATTAAAATTAAAAAATATTATTTCTAAATTTAGAAATATATCGAAGAAAAAATTCGCATTGTTAAAACACAATTCTTATGAATGCTTTTAAAATTAAAAAAAAATAATTATTTCTAAATTTTAAAAATTCTCATTGCTAAAACACAATTATTATGAAGATTCTTAAAATTAAGAAAAAATAATTAATTATAAATTAAATAATTACATAAGATTTGTGTTCTAACAATTATGTGCCGCAGCCCTTGAGCAAATATGCACCTGCCACCACTGCCTGGAAGCACGGGAGATGGTGGATGACATCAGTTAATCGCTCTAAAATAATTTATTGTATTATTCTCAATGTTTTAATTAATCTTCCCCCAGAATGCGTCATTTTGGTAGACAGGATTCTTTTTGGTATGCTAAAAAAAAATGCAATAGTAATTTCATTGCTCCAATCCATTATGAAAAGTTTATCCAATTACACTCTAAATACAGAAACTATAATTTCACCAAAATAATTAAGTTCATAAACACAAAGATACACATATTCCAAGCGAGCCAGGCCTAGCGTGTACAAGAAACACTGGTGGGACTTTGACACGTTCCAAAAAACTACCTCCGACCCAAGCGTTGGCGAGGTGAGGTAAGACAACGCCACCTGTAATTATTTAGTCTGAAGTATGGTAAAATGCTACGTCTGAGGGAGTAATGCGAAGTCTTCATGCGGTGAAGTCTCAACCCTGTTGAGGACTAGAATGTTGGTCGAAGTAGAGCTAGAAAACCATGCACACTCTCATGCTCGCCTCGCCAACTGTGTACACTGGGCATTTCAATCAGGAACGTGTAATCCATGCATTTCTTGTTTTTACGATCCCTTTATTTTTATTCATTGTTTTGACAAAACAGGAGGCAGCGCTCATAGCAATATTGAAACTAACCGGATTTGAAAAAATGAAAGCAAATGTACGTAAAGTTGAAATTAGAAAAATAGCATTGTCATTGAGGAACATTGTTAAATAAGGTTTTAATTTTAAATATGTTATTAAAAGGTTTTGAATACAAGTATCCAGTGCAACGTAAAATGGGAAGTCAATTATATGTTGGAAACTGAAATGAAGGCGCTCCAGTTCCGGGGCTCTAGGAGTGACTCGGAGCTTTGGTTGGAGTTTCCAAGGTAATTAAAATTGGCGTACACAAAACAATTAATTTATAATACTATAACATTATGCAAATTTTATTTCCATTGTACCTAAAATAAAATGAAAAATGAAGGATAAACATTTTAGTAGCAAATATAGAATTTCCTGATCTTATAAATTTAACATATTTTCCATTATTTCTCAGCACATCAACTGGTCCCATATTTCCTGCTCTTTAAACAATGATTTTTGTTCCATAAAATTGTATTCAGAATAAAAGGTAAATAGTTGATGAGCCACGTGGATGGAAAGTACTGACGAGACTGTTCAAACTGGATGGTGGAAGGAAGGTCAAGATGCGGATTCCATGTGTAATGCTTTTGTCAAAAGTTTCCCTCACTACTCTTTACCATTATATCTGAATCTCACAATGCGATATTAACCTTAAGGCGGTCATCACCCAGATTGCACCTATCCCGCCGTAAATGACACAAAACTTTCGGGAGATGCTTCGACGGTCTGTGAATAATAGAGATCGCCATTTATCTTTCGTTAATGTAAAATCGTATTATGTGTGTTATTCATAAATAAAAAATATTAACCTGTATAATTGTTTGTTTATACTATTCCTCGCAATAGTAGTTGGTCTTTTTACTGCTTCTGCTCACCTTCGCAAACAGAACTGATGTCAATTAAGAAAGTAGCTATCAGAATTATACCCGGTTTAGATTGTTGAGAAAGTTGCTTCCGTTCAAAAAAAATGTGCCTATTAGAAATCCTAATTCGTAGGAGTATAAAATCACAGACAGAAAATGTTCAGTTCTCAGATATCAGACTATAAGAGTGTAGGGAACCATATAATATTTTATAGAAATATAAATATCAACAACTATGACACATGTAAACCAACGTAAAAATCATCAGTATTATTCAATAAGTGATACTTCAAATCGCTCTGTAACATTTTAAATAATCTTGCTACTCAAATTGTGATGCTAATATTTCAATTTTCTCTCTGTTTCAGAATTTTCATTGGTATATCTTAATTGCACGATTGGTATATAGGTTGTAATAAACAATAATAATAGTAATTGAAATTATTTGATTGTCCATACGTTAAGGCATTAAAATGTAGTTACTCAATAATGAAGATAATTAATTAAATTGAACTAATAATTGAAAATTAACTAATGGAAGGAGCATGAAAAAATAACATTTATTATTTTAATTAAACAATTAGTTTATTATACACAACTATTTTACCTTACAAAACAAATTACTTGCTGAACTTTACAACAATTTTGTACAAAAATGTCATTTTCTCTTACCTCAGGGTCTTTATTAAGCCTTTTAAATAAAGAACAATTAATTTTACAATTTACTACTGACAAATATATTTTTAATAAAATCTCGAAATGTAATCGAATAAAAACGAAATGAAATCGAAATCTGACGATATTCTACCTTTTATTAACGTTTACAATTTTAATTTTAATGTTTCTTTTTTACTCGCTGTTTGTACCGGTACCAGGGCAATTGTAAAGATTCTGCAACGCACTTTCACCTCGAACACTTATGAACAGGCCATATAACACTGAATTTATTTATTATTGTTTGCAAACATTTAAAGTTGTTGATCTCTGCCGATTATTTGGAACTTGCGACGGAAACTGGAGACTTCTACCACAAAATCATCAGCCTCTGCTTGCAGACTGCTAACACAACTCAGTGTTCTCGCTTTTGATTTCCAACTTAATTTATTTTAGTTCCGTCCTCGACTGGAATCCTTCGCCAACTGATAAATTTAATTATACTGTACTCCACAATGTCTCGTAGCTGACTGACAAATTTTAATTTCATCTGTACTCAGCAAGGTCTCAGGACTGACTGCCTCTCCATCATCTGACGCGCGCGCTAAGTCCAACAGTGTCTTGGCCTGTTCAATATTCTCGACCATTATTGTATCTCTGTGTGTTCGCCGACAACAATTCAGTTCAATAGTTTCTAATTCTTAATTCTTAATTGCCCTTTTATCATTACAATATATATGTATATAAAAAACTATGTCTGATATATATTACACAAATATTGCGCTTGTAGCGGGAAACAAGACGACACAATTAATTCAGCTCTGATATCTTTGCACGATTAAGACATACCAATGAATTACATAAGATAATTCGTTTTGATAGTTTGTGTAGGTCTAAGTAATCGTCTATGTTTGTTTTCCGTCTACTATTACTAATTGCATTCCTACTCGAATAAGATTATTCTCAACAGGTATTGACTTCCTCGTAACCTCCTTGCCTCTTGAATATTACAACGTATTCACCATAAATTCTGCACTTTCCGATCACAGAGGTCAAGTGATGGATGTTTATTACGAAGTATTCCACAACAGTCACAGCACCCGCAATAGACGTCTATGTTAAAATTCTCTGAACCAAATTTCTATTCAGGTTCGAATAAAATATTTATTAACTTTCTTCAATGCTTCATATCTGTTATCGATGAAATTAAATAAATACCTAATGAAACGAAACAAATGTTTCACGAAAATCATTAAAATATCGCGCAAGAATCTGTGACGTGTATATAAGTTATTCGAATTATGTTTAGACACTGAATTTAAAAATTACTGCAGCAGATAAAAACGTATTTATAATAACGTTATTATTACCGCAAAACGAGATTTAGATACATCAAAATACATTGTTCCGATAATAATGTGAGGTGACATGAAATGTTATCGACAAGATTTCCGTCAAATCCAAAAGTCGTCCTGGAATAAATCTTTCTAAAAATGGAAATATATTTCAAGTGAAGAAGGCGCGCGCAATTTTAGCTCGTCTTTTATTAATGTTACTCGTAACATGCAGCGAGCGAATGTAACGGCGGGGCCAGATTTCTGTGAATTGTTACGCGAATCTAAAGTACGAAAGCGAAATTGTTTCTATAATCAAGAATATAAAACCTTCGAATGTGACAGACATATTTCGCGTGAATAGCAAACGCATAAAGCAACTCCACTACAGAAAATAACAAACACATGTTCTTCTCGAGTTATTTTCCCTGACACTTCGAAAGACGCGAAAGTTATTCCTACTCACAAAAGGGTGTATATTTGTATTTTTAAGGGTAACAGGCTATTCGAGGGTAATCCACATAGTGGCAACTCCCCTTTAATAGCATAGGAAGGGATTTGAAAGGGGGGATGTGGAAGTGTAGAGGAAGATAGTCAAAAGTTAACTAGGGCCTCCAGGCTATGGTTTAAGGATCCTACCCGGCAATTCGCCTAAAAGTGATGCAGGGAAAACCCTAGAAAAACCTGCATCAGGTGTCCCACGCCCTTCCGATAGTGGAAGAGGGGTTTGCTGTGGGCTCGCAGCTTTCCCTCGCCGTGCCTTGACCGGTTTAGGAGGCAGCTGGCCGACTATTCCAATAGGAATAGCGGACAACTCTTAGCGTATGCCCAAGGTCTGCGATCTCGGAACATACACCTCTGAAAACAGGCCGAGGTGCCTCGGCATGTGGGAACCTTAGTTCAAAAAACCAGAGAGATGTGAAGGTATTCCCAAAGATAGCCTCCGCCAGAGCTCTCAGAAAGAGATTTTTTTTAGGGTAACAGGCAACACGAGGGTAATCCAACTTGCGAGAGAATTCACTCGCAGGCTTCCTTCCTTACATAGCTCGGAATTTTTTTTTAGATAACATGCTACATGAGGGTGATTCACATTGGGCAACTCCCCTTCAATATCATAGGAAGGAATTTGAAAGGGGGGATGCGGAAGGGTAGAGGAAGGTAGCCAAGGGTTACTAGGGCCCCCGGGCTATATATTAAGGATTCTACCCGGCATTCGCCTAAAGAAATGCAGGGAAAACCTTAGAAACCTGCATCGGGTAGGTCGGGCATTGGGTACTTGTCCCACGCCCTTCCGATAGCGGGAGAGGAGTTTGCTGTGGGGACGCAGCATTCCCTTCTCCGTGCCTCGACCAGTTTAGGAGGCAGCTGGCCGACTATTCCAATGGGAACAATACTCTTACCGTATGCCCAAGGTCTGTGACCCCGAAACATACACCTCTCAAAACAGGCCGAGGTGCCTCGGCTTGTGGGAACCTTAGTTCAAAAACGGAGAGGAAAAGGCATACCCAAAGGTAGCCCCTTCGTATATCTCCTAAAAGGTTCTGCCTACGACAGAACATCCCTCGCAGGTTACCTGCGAGAGAATCCTCTCGCAGGCTCGGAAGACGGCATATATTTTGATATCTTTGAGCAGATTGAGTTAAGGCTGCGAGTATTCTGGAGAGAGAATATTTTTTTACGGCGTAACCAAAAGCATCTCAATTCGAAAAGTTATGCAATTTTTGTTTCCGATACCGTAAAAAGTTTTTTGTTTTGTATAAATGTTATTATAATTCTTGTATGAGAAACGTTGAAAGGTTCCCGACTACGACATTTTAATATGGATAATTATCAAGGTTGTAGGCAAATAGATAATCGTGTAAAAGTACGATTAACGCACGAATAGTTGGGCTCCGATTAGACTCAATTTGTCAACGACACCGGTTCCTTCTTCAATGATTTGGCCACTATCTATGTCTTCGGAAGTTATAGCACGGCACGATTTACTCCGAACATCGAGAGTTCTTCTGCTGGAAACTTTTACGGATCGAGTTCATCTTCTATTTTGTGGTAACGACATCAGTTGCCACAGATTTCTGCAGGCCAGGTCGCTAGGGTCAAATACAGATACAACAAAGGTACTGTGTTGGAAAAACTTTATTGCGCATTGATGTCACTGGACCGGATCAAGCTCTGATAAGAAACATAATATTTTCATTCTTTCAATATAAATAAAAGTGAATCAGAATAAGTTTTCATTGGCATGAGCTTGATCTCGAACTTTTAAGTACATTTGTTTAATTGTGTTCTTATTGTGCGTGTTTTAAAAACTTCCAAGCCAGTATTAAAAAAAAATACAATTAAAAATAAATATTAATCAAAACATCTTACAACCCAAGATACTTCAAGTCTATCGTCTTCATGTTGAATTTCTTTTGGTCACCTACGTAATTGTATAAACTGAATTTATACACAAATCAATGAACGTGTGAATGTTTCAAATTATTAATTAGTGTTTTATTCAAAATAAAGATAAAGCGATATAGGTTATTTATTGTGTGAACCCCGAAATCCTTAAAGAAAGAACTCCACCGACTAAGCGGTCACAATATACATATAGATAGATTCCGCCACGTGTATCAAATTATTTTTGTACTTAAATATTTTTTTCTTCAAAATATAAGAACAGGAGGATGTAAACACATCTTTTGTTTAATTTAATTATTGTACTTAGGTTAAGGTTAATGATGTAAATTTAAATAAAATTTTATTGTAAGTCTATTTAATGCTTTAGTTGTAAGATTACGGAATTGCCCGCTAATGGACAAAATAATAATAATAATAACAAGAATGAAAAATACACGGTGAAAATCAGTGAAGAGAGTTTGGTGAATCTGGTGGATAATAATATATAATTTTGTACTAAACTACTGTGTGCCGTTTTACGCGATCGACGTTTCGATACTTGTTTGCAGCGACGACGGGCATGTGAGGACAGGGGGTGGGGGTTGGCAGGCATACGGAAGTCAATTGTAGGAACTGTTGTTGACTTTAGAATCAGGAAGCTCACATCTGATTCGCTTCCGAAAATTCATACCGAGTATAAAAGCTCCAAATGTAATCCCTCCACTAAATACTGAGCAGGAGATAGAGCAGGGAATCAAACACATAAGCGACGCAATTACTGCTTCACTCGATCACGCTACAGTTAGGAAAAAGATTCCTAGCAGACACAATGATATACCGGACGATATTAGAACCCTAATTAGGGAGAAAAACTACTATAGAAAGAGATGGCGCGATCTTGCGGATAGACGAGCCTGGGAGAGGCTATCTGCGGAGATCCGCCAAAGGTTGATTACCTTTAGGGAGGGCAGGTGGGATAGCGTAGTCAGAGGCATAGACTCTGAACCAGATTCTAATAGAATCTGGGCTCTCAGCAAGTCGCTCCGCTGCCCTCGAGACGCAATTCAGCCAATACATGGTCCCAACGGGATAGTCTACGACGCTGAAGACAAGGCAAATGCAATGGCAGACACCCTTGAGCGCCAGTTTCAGCCAATATATCCCATTGATGACGACGACACTGATGACCTTGATAAGTTCTACGATAATGTAGAACAACACGTTGGGTCAATGATGGCACGCGTCCCCATCAACGAAGCGCCGCCTTGTACTGAACAAGAGGTGGCGAGCAAGGTCAAGTGTACGAAGCGAAAGTCATTGTATTCAAAAAAAACCGGAAAGAACCCCCTCTTCCCCCAAAATTATCGTCTCATATCGCTTCTCTCGACTCTGTCAAAAACATTTGAGAAGATAATTTTATCGCGCCTCAATGACTTTCTTGAGCAAAGATCTGTTCTTATACCAGAACAGTTTGGCTTCAGGCATGGTCATAGCACAATCCATCAAGCAGTTAGGTAGGCACATCATGCCGACGAGGGATTCCATAATAGAACTCACATCACAGGCGCAGTACTCTTCGACCAAACTCAGGCGTTTTATAGGCTGTGGCATGTTGGATTGCTCTACAAGCTAGACCAGTTAGGGTGCCCGGACTATATGACACATTTGTTACACTCTTATTTGAGTAATAGACAATTCTATGTCTACTAGGACGGACAGGCCAGTCCTACTAGGCACATACAGAGTGGGGTCCCGCAAGGCAGCTGCATTGGTCCTACTCTGTTCAATATCTATATTAATGACGTCCCAAAGAGTCCGGAAACAGAATCAGCGTTGTATGCGGATGATGCAGCCTATTTCGCCTCCGGGCATAACCAAAATTATGTAGGTAAGATGCTCCAGCGGTCTGTACAACGCTTTCAATCCTGGGCGAACCACTGGAGAATGCGAATCAATGGGGAAAAGACCCAGGCCATAATGTTTACTCGTAAGAGACAACTCCCCGTTGTAGATATAGTGGCAGGGGGAACTAAAGTCCCATGGGCTAAGTCTGTAAAGTACTTAGGACTAAGGCTAGACAAGCGACTGACCTTTGGGGAGCATATCAAAGAGACCAAAGCGAAATGCTATTTAGCAATAAGAAGCTTGTTCCCGATGTTTAAAAGCCGCGGTCTTAGCCTAAAAACTAAGCTCATGCTTCACAAGACGTCCTGTACTTATGTACAGTAGCGAGGTCTGGGGTGTAGCAGCCAATTCAAACATCGATCAGGCTCAGTCAGTGCAAAATAGGTGCAATAGAATAATCACTAGTGCACCGAGATTTACCAGGATGTTAGATATGCATAATATGCTAGGGTTTAAAAAACATTTAGCGGATAGGAATAATTTTTTTTTGATAGGGCCAGTACATCAAAATTTGACAATATTAGAATACTTTCAAACAATCGAAAGCGCATTTAGAAATAGAACAACTAGGTTATAGGTAATAGTATAGTTAGGATAAATTAGGTTTAATGTATTAGGTGAAATTTAGGGCACGCCTGGGCCTGATCAAGAAAATTAGGCAAGTAATTTAAATTTGCATTAAAAAAGAAAAACAAAGGCAAGAACTACAGCTCGGGCCACCACAAATTACGCCATTTTTAGGAGTTCGCTACGGAAATCTGCGCCGCACAGTTCACGTCGCTCAGTTTCGTGATTTGTGGAAGCTGCTGAATCCACTGTCCGAAATCGAGCGAGACCAGCTGTTGGACGATCGTCGTTTGTCTCTAGTAAGGCGGAAGGCGCACATTTTCCCCTCCCTTCCCCTAATCGTCAACTGACATTCTCCAGTGGAGACGAGTGTGTTGAAATGGACGATGAGTTTTATTAAACATTGGCAATTCATGCTATTGTGAATGTAAAGTTTTCTCTAATTATACGAAGATTTAAAACGTTATTATTGAAATCAAAAGGCATTAAGAACCATTGTTATTAGGATTATTGAATCAAAATTCAATTTGTTTTCTAAGAAATAACTTTTTACAACTTTAAAATTTATTTATTGTGAAGTGAAGTTAACATAATTTAAAACACAATCATACTTCAACGTAACATTCAAATATTTTTACATTGATTAAAAATTAAATTTGTTAATTCCAATGTAATAAGGGAGTTCTTTTGTTTCTTGCAAATGTCATTGGTTGAATAAAGGGAAATTTTTGTAATTTTTTGACAAGGGTAAGTAGATTAATGAGGATTTAATTTACATGCCTTGTTGAAGTTTATCATTAAATAAAAGTAAATTAGTTGAAGTAGATTAATTAATTAACTTAAAAATTTGTTTTCTTTGAATTATGCATATTAATTTAAAGATAAATTTTCTTTTGAACATTAAATTTTCAATTAATTGTACTGTTGAATTTTGAATGAAAGTGTTCTTTACATTTAAATTTTTGACTGAATTTATTTATTTCATTGAAATTTTTTTTTTATTCCATACATGTGTGTTTGAATCTTTATTTAAAAATCCATGGCATTTAAATTAATTTAATTGATTAAATTGTTTTGAAATTGTTAGTTATAAGCTTTTGTTATTAATGCAACGACCAATTTTGTATTGACCAGATATTCAGGTGGATATTGTAAGTTTAAAGGTTATTACCGACAATAAATATTACAAGGTTGATTAATTTTTAAATTCAGTTGGCTGTTGGTATTTCTTGTCGGGATTCCCCCTCTATTTCGCTTATAAAATTAGCCCTTCTGACCGAGTCAAACTCGTAATGTATTTATTTTCGTTACAATTTATATTTGTGAAATTGAAAATCTAAATTGACTGAGAAATCCTTTGTAGCGGCAGGAGCTTTTCAAATAACGATTGAAACCCGGCACTGTTCCTTTGTCGGAAGGTCCGTCAAAATGGCGTATGCGCGCTCAAATTGCGAGTCGAGTACAGTTCGCAGGGAGATTTGGTGAGATACAGTTCACGGAAAGACCTCGTCGAGGTATAACAGTTTTTGGAAGGAGAATTCAACAGGGTTGGCAATTAGCAGCACAAAGTAAAACACTCATAAAAGTATAACGTCGAAACCTGCTAAGAAAAAGCAGTTTTTGTGTCCATATCCGGCCAGAAATAGCAAAAGTTTAGGTTTAAGTCCGGGACAATAAAGACTATCCAATCGACAAATCGCAGAATTCACCTAAGGCGAGCGGTCAACCGATAGATGACGAAAGGAAGATCATCCGAGTTCCCGACATCATATAAAATTTTGGCTTAAAAATTTGGTGTAGAATCTGTGAGTTTAGAAGCAGTGTAAAACCCCGCAATAGTGTTTTCGAAAATTAAAGGTATGCTGGAATGCTGGGCAGACGTGAGTAACAATTTACAAAAAAATTAATTATGTAAACGTAATTGAAAGATAGCCGTCAGATTTCGTTCTCTTTTTGATTAAAATTGTTAATCAGAGTCAATCTTTTTACATTTAATTTCGTTCACAATTAAATTTCGTTCTAGTTTAATTGACGAGTAAATTACATTTTTTTTCCTTAATTGTGATTTTTTGTTGATAAGATTATAAATATTATTGTCCATTATCAAACCCAGTGAAGACCCTGAGAAATTCAATATTATAAATTTGTAATTGTTTGAGTTATTGCCACAATAAATCTTTTGTTTGTTTGTAAATTGTAATTTGTTTGTAAATTTTATTAATCTTTCATTTAAGAAGCCCACCCATTTAATTATATATATATATATATATATATATATATATATATATATATATACTGTAATAATCAAATAATAAGCCTTTATTTAATTTTCGAAGAATTTGCCCCACGTTGTACTGACATTTATGTAATAAACAACAATTAATAATTTATTAATTTGCCCCACGTTGTGGAAGCCATTTATGTAATAATCAAATGAAAGGATTTTATTAAATGAAAAGTTTAAACAATTAACAAACAAAATATTTTTCTTATTTTGTGGCAATAAAAGATAATTGCAAACAAAATTTGAGATCTGTCCTTTCAGTGCCTCTACTGGGTTTGATAATGAACACAAAAAAAATTGATTTAAAATCTTATTAACAAAACAGTTCACAATTTACCTAAACAATATGTCGATAGAATGAAAGAAACGACCAACTGACTATGCTTTAGCGCGCGTAAACGCCATTCCGCGCTGTCAATAATAGGAACAGAGCTCACCACTAATTGTCGCTCGGATCGCTCTCTCTATAATACAAACTTTTTGCTAAACAATTCAAATTTATTTCATAACAATTAATTGATTAATTAATTGGCATTACAATATATATATATATATATATATATATATATATAGACTATAGGAAACTCCTCTGAACTTACTTGCCAGCTTAGCTGTCTTTATTATTCCCCCTATGAATCTCCACCAGATCGCCAGGTTAATGGGGGCCAGGTAATTTATTCCAAAATTAAATATACTTTTATATTAACTTTAATAATCCAGCAATGAGACAATATTTACATCTGCAGGGGTGGTTTTTGTAAATCAGTTTTGCAATACTCTGCTCTATACAGTTTCTTTAATACTCGAAGAGAATAAGTTTTCCGAGACTGCACCACGCTTTGTGTCTAAGGAGTCCAGACACGTTCTGCCTCGGTCTCTCTCTAGACTTCTCCACAACAATTGCAAACGTTTCCACGAAAGTTTCTGTCGGCCTCTCGAAGCGTTAGGCAACATGCAAAAAAAGACCTATATTTGCGTCGAATAATAATTTTTTGGGGTAAATGATATTGGTAGTGTTTCTCCCGATGTTGTTAGTGTATAATTTCAACTTATTTAGGCATGTAGGGGGACATCTTTACGGGTGGGTGAGAAGGGTCGATACATAAAATTAAAGTGAAAACAACCGTGATTGGTGGCGAATCCGGGGCTTTGGAAGTCGCTGAGTTTAAATCGGACATTAAATATGTTCGCGTAAAAACTTTGGAGCACCTGTAGGGGTGTGTGGGGCGGCAGGACTTAAAATAAAAATAGTTCAAATACTACAGTGAATGGTGTCTATCTCAGGCTTATGGAAATCGCTCTGTTTAATTTGGACATTCAAAATCCGGATTAAATAATAGTTCAGCCTCTAGATGATTAGGTAGGGGAGGAAGCGTGTCAATGGCCGTTACATAATTTTACTACGGAAACAACGATGATCAGTGTCGAATTGGGGATTATGGACGACACTAAGTTCAATTATGACCTTCAACATGCAGCTTAAGTTGTATATCAACCCCTAGCTGTGGACTACCAGGATGAAAGTTGGAATTAAATTTATTATTTTCTGCAAATATACTGTCTTAATAAAATGAAAACGAAAATACTAAACTTTTCTATGGTTTCTGCAAACTGACAGGATAGTAGCAAAAGCCTTTTCTGTATTTATAGGTAGATATTTTTAAATTATAAATTTATCATTCAGAATTAATATTATAGAAGCTAATATGCTGGCATAGGGACTAATAATAAAAGTTCAATAGAGGCAGGATAAAGAATTCTCCACTAGAGTTTAATTATAAATAATAATTAATAATTGGTTGGTCCCCAGATACGAACTTCCTTGTGATCACTATTATACTGAACAGTCTGCCTGATAAAGTATTTTGAATGTTGATGAACTGACGAGGCAACAAGCGAAATACTGTTGTCTAGTCTAGAGAATTAATTAGTGTGTGCTGTGAAAGTGAATTGCAATAAAATGACCTATTTTCAAAATCAAAACTTTTCTTTGGTTTAAAGTTTGTGGTTTTGTAAATTAATTGAAATTTAAGATCAATAAAAAATGGTATGTAAAAGAGATTATTTAAAATTTTGTAAATTGGTTGTAAACACTGCGTAAATATTGAACCGTCAAATTTCAAGTTTCGTGTAATTTTTTTTGGATTTTGGGGGAATATTTTAAAGTATAAAATTTTGTAACTTAATCTGAATAACTTATCTGGTAAATTTGATTCTTCATTTTAACTTGTGTAAAATAAATTTTCTATTCTTAATAAATTCTTTTCATTTAATATTAATTAAATTTCAGTTTTTTCATTTGTAAACCTGTCATAAATTATTAAGAATTACTATAAAATTTGATAAATTAAACAATTTATTAATTTAGTTTAGATTGTAATTTAAAATGTAAATTTATGCAAATATTACAAAAGTCAAGTTTACATTAATTTGTTTTTCAAAATGAAAAAAGTAAATAATTAAATAAATTTTAATTTTATATTACATTAATTGGCTTTGAAACTGGAATAAATTAAAATTTGTTTATAAAAGTTTTATTTTGAATATTACATTTTTTGTGCCCAATGTGAGTCGTCAATTAATGTAATATACAAAATAAGAAATCTTTTTAACAAGTTTTTAATACACGTTTCTGAGCCAATTGATGTAATATACAATTTGATGATATTTAATTATTTACTTATTTAACACTGCAAAACAATTTAATATTGACATTTGAGATATTTAAATAAATTTAAATTTTACTTTACTTTAAAATTTAAACCAAATTAATTAAATTTTATATTTACCAAATTTTATTAGCAATTATTAACATCTAGTGGACGGTTAAGAAATGCTAAAACTGAAAAATTAATGAATATTAGATAGAAAGAATTGATTAAAAACATGAAATTTGTTTACATAAGTTTTTCATAAAGTTTTGCCATAGATATTTATTTCAGACGAGACTCTTACTTTTTTATCTCAGGGCAAATTAATTCCTTTAGAGAACCAGACTACAGAATTACGCTCGTCGCTTCAAGTCAGCTCGCAATTAATATCGCCAAATTAATTTTTCAGGGGAAATGGTCAGTAGAATAGTGTTCAAAATAATTCATACATCACTAGGTAGTTTGTCTCTGGTAACCATCTAATTACAATATGCAAATATTTTATAAAATTTCTATACTTCTAATACAACTCCGGACAACCTTGCCCTATAGATACTTTCTTCTTCGAAAACGACAAGTAGACTAATAATTCTACTGCAGAATCAATATTTAAAATATTTTGTAATTTTACTTTCTCCAACACTTTAACGTTACTCGTCCGACCCCGGACGACCTCGCCCCATGGCGAAACTCTCTCTTCCTCGACAACGGTAGTCCAACTCCTCTCTACGACCTTCACAGACGAACTAACAATTCTTAATGAACAAACACAAGATTGTCAATGTGGGAACTTGACATAGTCCGTTCTTCCACAGGACGCCGAGCGACTAAATTTTACTTATTTGCCGCTGCTGCTTAATACACAAACAAAAACATCTGACAACTCTCTCAATTCTGCCTTCTCTCGGTTTACTGACTGTTCAAAAATATTTTTTCAATGTCATGGCCATTATCTTACGCAAGAAACTTTGTAATTGAACAATTCTGAAATATTTTTAATAACATCATTGGTGAATATTTCAAGATGTACGTGCGCAATTTTATCCTGGAAATATTTCTGATCAAATAATATATATAATATAGGTCTATATATCTTTATTAAGACAGGATCCGAATCATTAAAGGCAGCAGGTACGAAACCCGGCTCCAGCTTGCCGGAAACGGGTGCACAGGACGTGACTGCCACAATAGATTAAGGGATTAAGAACTTGGCAAGAATTTGGAGAGGCACCAAATTTCGTGCGTGACTTTTTCGTAAGCAAAGTTCTCCGATCCTGGCAGAAAATTCTAGAATATCTTACAAAACTCCACCCAGACGCCGACTTTGCCACCAATAAGGAAGGCCCTTTTACACTACTACCGGATAGCGGGAGCGGGAATCCCGCTTCACGCGCGGGACTGCGTGGAGCAAGGCGCATCACACCTTTGGGGGAACTGATTTTACTTAAAATCATTAAGTATGTTTAATAGTTTTGAATAGACACATAATAATGTCTTTTGATGAAGATGAGGCTATTTTGATACTAGCTCTAGAGGAATAGGAAAATCGTTATTACAATAATAAGCAATAAAACAATAATTTCGCCGGCTGTACCTTGTTTTTTATTTTTAGGAAACGAAGAATACGGATTCATAAAATTAATACGAAACGTCCAACTTTTGGTGAATATCACAGCTTAATGTCAGCGCTGCGTAGAGACGCTAGGAATTATTCTCGGGTTTACATCTGGCTGGCGTTTACTAAGCACGACGTTTCGTTGACTAGCACCGTCGACATCTTCACCTAGTAAGCTTTAGTAAACGCAACTCATTCATAAATAAACACCACTTCAATTAATTTATTTTCAAACACAGACTGTAACAGGTTTATATACTGTCTATAACCTCACATACAAACAATAAACAAAAATAATAATTTAAACTTCAACATATTTCGGGATTTTACCTGTTTCGTATTACAATAATTTATATTCTTCATAAGATGTGGAGAATATGGTCCAATAAGGTGGTGCCTCACTTGAAGCGATTGGGGGATCACGAACTCCGTGACCGGAGGAAGACGCTCCAGAGGGCGGGGCGAAAGCCGTGATCGGGGCAAGGATCACGGAGAAGAAGTAAGTTTTTTAGGAGAGTGAAGAATTAGTTCCTTGATAAATTGGAGGAGAAACTCGTTGAAACAGAATTGACTCATAGTTGAAACATAAATGGAGGAGTGCGGAAACAGAATTTGAGTTTGAGAACGTGAAGGATCGAGGACCTGAAGGAAGAGATGTCTCGAACCCTCCAACCAGGCACCTACAGAATGAAAATGTCGACTACAGTCCCGAAATTAGGACATCAGACGAGACCGATGTGGATAAAATTAGAATGTATGTATTTTCGAAACAAAGAACGCTACTACATGACACAGAAAAATATCCATGGGAAATTTATTGTTGAGTCACATACTGTTTTAATTTTTTTGAGTCTCATAGTTAAATTTAAGTAAATTATTTGTAATTAAAAGTTAATTTGAAAATTAAAATCAATTATTGAATCAAAAGATCTAATATTATTTAATATAAAATTATGTAAAAATCTTTTCATATATATTGTAATAATTTAAAATAAATTAAGGACTACAAATGACGGTGGCTAAATAAAAATAACTATGTGAACAATTTAACAAAATTTATTAAAGTTTTAAATACAATATAAAATTACACAAATAATATTTAGAATCTCAGGGTCTTTACTGGGTTTGATAAATGGGTGAATTGAATTTACTATAATTTATAATTACATTTAGCCTTTATTGAATTTAATTCGTCTAAACCTCGACGAATTTTGTTGCGGATGAAAATAAGATTACAGATTGAATTTTAAATTAACTAACTAAACAATTAAAGAAATGAATAATTAAAGAAATAATTGAAGAACGATCTGACGTATCTTAAAGAAATGGTTTACAAATAAATTTTAGAGTTTTTTTTACTTACGGCCGACCAGGTCTCAATTTTGGGGTTTTCTGTGCACACGTTTTTGGGGATATCACTGAATTTAAATTGGTTACAAAACACTTGTCGAAACTTGATGTTCTCTCAGCTGGAAACGGCTACTCCTTCCGAATTAATGGTCAGTCAGATTATTACCAACTTTGGTTCGATGACATTGGTGACGGTCTCTTTACTTATTAAGTTTTTTTACTGCGGCATGACTTATTAGATTACTGTTTGTAACTTAATTCTGGCTGGATATCTGCCTGCATATATGTACGCCGTCCAACCAACTAAACTGTTTCGCTTCTCCCCGTTGACTGCTGTTCGTCTCGTAGAATTTTGACTGCGTATGTCTCAACAATGGTTCTATTGACTCGCCGCCCTGTGTCGCGGTGCACGCTTTATGTACTCTAATAATGAGTCCTTTACTTTGCAATTATAACAATGGATTAATTACTAATTACTACAATATTGTAATGCCAATTAATTAAGCCATTAATTGGTTTTAAATATTTTGAATTGTTAGCGAACAGTTTGTATTATAGCGAGAACGAGGAGAGCGACAATGAGTGGCGAGCTCTGTTCCTATTATTGAGGGTGCGGAATGGCGTTTACGCGCGCAAAAGGATAGTCAGTTGGCAGGCAGCAGTGAGGGGCGAAATAGAGAAGTCGACGTCTAAGATCAGCCACGAGAGGAGAGACATTGCAAAACTTAGTTTTCAGTCGACAGTCTTAAGTCTACGGTCGGCCACGAAAGGATAGACATTTAAAAATAAATCTTTACTGAGCTACTTTGCAGTTTCAATCCAAATCGATAAGTAAATCGGTAATAGACTATAAAAAATCTGCAACTCGTAAGATTCCTGTAAGCAAGCAGTCATCAGATAGCTGACCAATTTGGAGAGGATCATCCGAGTTCCTGGGAGCCTAGAAATTCTATAAGTGTAGAATCTGTGAGAAAAATTTAGAATCTGTGTAAAAATTTTGCAATATAGTGTACTTTTGAAGCGCTAAAAGAATGCTGGTACCAGCCGAACAATGCGTAAGTAACCAAAACGTTAATAACATCTGTAAACGCTAACTAAAAGGTAAAGTCAGATTTCGTTCGTTTTTCTTGTAGTTTTTCTTTCATTTATCAGCATATTATTTTGAAGTAAATTTTTTAAACTGTATTGTTAATTAGATCATTCAATAATTTTCACTGTAAATCATCAAACCCAGTAAAGACCCTGAGAGATTGTCATTTTATTGTAATTATTTGTAAATTAATAAATAATTTTTGTTTGTTAAAATTTGATTTATCTTTTTCATTTAAATAAAGCCTATCATTTTGATTATTAAATAAAGCTTAATTGTTGATTGTTACAATATATAAACGAATAATATGTGTGTTCCCTATGCGCTCCTAAACCAATTGCGATTAAAATTTGGTGAGCTGTTGTTCGCACTCCACGAAAGTTTCTGTCGGCCTTTCGAAGCTTTAGGCAACTCTACAGGGGTGAACGGGGGTGACATTTTAAAACATGCTAAAACGACCGATATTAGCGTCGATTAATTAGTTTTCGGGGTCGACGTGATTAATAGTTTCCAATTTAATTTTTTACTGTAAAATTTCAACCCCTTAAAGCATCAATTAGGGAGGGGTGTTAAATAAAAATAACTCGAAAGAACCGATATAGGTGTCAAATACATGGTTTAGAAGTCAGGGGGTTTAATTCTGTCATTCACTACGTCAATTGTAGTTGTAGTTCAGCCCTAGTTGTAGGCGTGGGGAAGATGTGGGTGAAAGGTTTGTACATAAAAGTAAAGAGTAAACAACGGAGGCTGCTATTGAATATGGAGTAATGGAAGTCGCTGAGTTTAATTATGACATTTACCATACTGGTTACGATGTAGTGTAGTCTCTTATAGTGGGGTTGGAAGGGGGTGAAACAAATTTCCGTTTACAATCTTACATTTCTACCAATCTTTGTACACATGTTACTTACGATCCAGGCACATCTACCGTCTCTAAGGGTGGGTGTGGACGGGGATGGCATTTAAAAACCTCCTCATGAAGCCATTATTAACGTCGATATAAAACGTTATCGAGGTCACATAATTTGATAGTGTCATTCTAGAATTTTTAAGAGTCTAATTTTAGGCCCGAAGAGAAAGGGAGGGAAGCACCCTTACCGTATGGGTGGTGGTGGAAGGGGTTCACATAAAAAGTGTATATTCAGAGGTTATAGGAGTCACTGAGTTTAATTCTCACATTAACCATGGTGGATAATGAAATTTTATGTTCCACTTTGTGGAGGTGGACGTGGTTGTCATAAAGTTACCCGGAGTAGTTTTGACCCTCATAAGTTTCCGGGTATTTTTTTAATTTTCTTAGTTTACCAGGTATATTTTTGTCCCTATTTAGTTAAAGGGTGTATTTCTTTACTCCTTTTAGGTACGGGGAGTAGTTTTATACTTCATTAAGTTATGGAGTCTTTTTTAATGTCTTAATTCGTCGGGATTTTTAGAGACTTTTATTTTTCGTAGTAGGAGAATTCCCGAATACTGTCAGTGGTTTGGTTTATTTGATGTTAGGCCGGGGAGGGGATCGCTAATGGGTAAATGTTCCAAACACTGGTTGGTTAAATGAAATATTTACGAAGAGGTTAGTGTCGAACCAATTCCAACTCCGGGCTAATTAAACTAAATACCCGGCCAACGCCGACACTCAGGTAGTAAAATATAAAATCATTCCGTTGTGTATATCAGAGAAAAGGAAAGGAGTGAGATAAAGCGGAAGTGCAAAAAGTCATAAAAGATTAGGAAATTATGAAGGTAGTTCCAACAATTAGAATCAGAGCGGGATGGACGAGTGCGAACACTCCTGAACGAAATAAACCTACGAACATTAGTCTATTTGAGTGAGACTGCTATTGAGGCTCTTAGTTACTGACTGACGAAATGTTGAATTCATAAGATTAGGGAGATGTGCAGTCTGAAAGACAGGGATTTTTTTATCTTTTTTCCCTAACAGAATTAGTAAGTTAGCAGATTGAAGTCCGGGAAGATTGAAACTGGATGAAGTACTGGTTACGTTAAAATATCTTAAGCCTTAGAGAATGCCAAATATCTTGTATATTGACGCTGCGTTAGGAGAGGGCTTTATGTAATTTTATATAAATGCTACCTTTGAAGTTCCCTTTAAAACCACGGGGACCAAAGCGGATAATGGAGAAAGCGTAAAATTTAAATTTATATTCCCTATCTATAGATTGTTATGCAAGTGTGGATTTGATGGTTTCGTTCTGTTGTCAATTCTTTGAGTTGAAACTGCTCTCTCCGTTTCGCCGTCCGCATTTACAAGGGATTGAATATATGACTGAAGTTCTGTTGGTTGTATCTGCGGGACGCCCAGTCTTGTTTGTTTTGCTACGGGGTGTTTTGATTTGGAACTTACCAGCAATCCTGCCGAGTTTCTCTGCTAGTTTGGGAACTTATGGAATAAATAATGGTGTCATTCGCAATGATAGTAGTTTTCCGGGAACCTTTGTTCTCTGTTTGTCTATATAATTTAGACGGCATTTGAAGCAATTTTCGCTATAAACGACAGCTGCAACGAATAAACTAGTGCCAATACTAATTTTGCCGTGGCGGTAGTTGGAGACGAAATTTAGTTAACTTCTGCAATGGGTTGGTTTCCGGTAACCAGATTCTATTAATTTACAATCTCGTTTCTCGATCAGTACGTAAGTGATGTTTATTCTATTTACGTTTATAATTTCTCTTCTAAATTTAAGTTTGACAGACAATGATTATATTCAGATAAATTTCAAGATCCTATATTCAGAATTGCTACAGATTGAAAATTTCAATAAAATTTTTATATTATATTGGACGGATTTAGCGTACGATTTTCAAAATTTTACAAGAAAATATCGATTCAAATAGGGCCGAGGAGGCTTCTGTACTATACTGTTTTCAGTTTTGAAGTACAAATTTTTAATCCTCCGCTAGTCGCACTAGTCCATTTTAATTTACATGTTATGTCGGGAGATGTCAGATCAGATGCAGGGATGAACTTTTATGACATCTCAGAGGAATTTGTGTACAATATTCTGCCAAAAGTAACCCTAGTGTGTCAGAAAATGACGGTTGTTTAAGGATGTAACACGTCTTGGGTCCAGGGGACCTACTGCGACCACTCCCGTCAGTATTTTTCTCGTCCTTACCGCAAGAGTATGGAGTGATAATATACTTTCTTTTCGTAAAAATCATGGACCATTATTTAGTTTTAGGATCAAATATTTCTCTTTTGATACTTAAATTTTTATTGTCATAAGTGGATAATATTTGTGGTTTTTATTACAACTCTCCGTTTTTCTGTTTGTGAAAAGTTGTGAAAAATGAGTAAAACTATATACAACTTGAATAACCCTCAAGATATGGATGAAATTATTCTTTTAGAAGAAGATAGTTATGAGAAAAATGTTGTACCAGACGACGGTACTGAAGAATCATCAGATGTAGACTTTATTAAGTTAGCGAGTATTTTTCACTTTTAATTCGGCGTGATTTTTAGACTCTTGTTTTATGTAGTAGTAGAAATCCAGAGTTGTTAAATACCGTCAGTCATCATCCTTGTTTATTTGAAGTTAGATACAGCGGGTTAGGTCGGAAAGAGGAACGTATATGAATAAATGTTCCAAAAACTAACGCTATTGATAATGGCTAAATTAAATGTTTACCAAGAGGTTAGTGCCGATACAATTCCTTCTCCGAAATATTTTACAAAAATACCCAGGCTACACCGAGCCCCTCAGGTAGTTTATAAATATGTGAACGGCAGCCTTATTTTTCCTTTGAGGATATGTTCGAGGAGGAAAGTGCAACATCACTATGAAGTAAATATTGTAATAATCAAATAGATAGAAGTTTTAATTAATTTAAAGAATTTGCCTCACGTTGAGCGCCAAAATGTAATACTTAAAAATTGAGCTTTATTTAATTTATATTTAGAGAATTTGAAGAATTTACCTCACGTGAAGCGCCATTTAGGTAATAATTAAATGGAAGGCGTCGATTAAATGAAATAATAATCAAACATTAACAAACAAAATATTTATTTATTTTGTGGCAATAATTTGAAATCTTTCTCTCTCTCAGGGCGTCTACTGGGTTTAATAATGAACACAACAAATTGATTTAAAAATTTTATTAACAAACAGCTCACAATTTACCTAAAAATATGTCGATAGTAAGAAATTAAAAGTAAAGAAAACTCTGAATGACAATTAAAAGGGAACGAAATATGTTTTTTTAATTAAAGTTTACAATTAATCATTAGTTTTCGTTTTGTTACTTACGTAGTGTCCAGCTGGTACCAGCATTCTTTTTGGTTTCGGAAGTACACTATTGCAAAATTATAAACTGATTCTAAACATCGACTAACAGATTTTACACTATTGAAGTCAAAATTGATAGGTTCACAGGAACTTGGATAATCCTCCTGAATGTCAGCTATCGGATGTCTGCTTGCCTTACCGGAACCCTATGATTCGTAGATTTATTAGTCTTTTACTGATTTGGACGTAAACTGCAACGTATCTCCTTGACGATTTATTTTAACTGTTTATTCTTTCGGAGCGAACTAACTTTTCTTTAGCTCCTGGCTGTAGACGTGAAAAAACTGACTTCCTTTCCTGGCTGGCTACAGACGTAAAACTCTCTTAGACTTTCCTGGCTGGCTGTATACGTAAACTGCTTTTACTTAGCGATATTTACGAGGTAATACTTCCGTGAATGTTTTTACTTTGTCTTAAATTCACAACTCTGTTTAATAATACATTAACGACGGCTAGTCTCTGCTCTAGTATTATTTGTTCCGTCCTCTGAAATGTCCCGCCACCAACTGACTCCTAGTGCTCTCGAGTTTTAGCGCGCATACGCCATTTTTGACTTTTCGACAAAGCAAGTGAGCTCGCTTTACCATTGTCGCTTTGTTCGATCAGACCGCTATTATGGATTTCTCAAACAATTCAAATTTTATGTCGAAACAATTAATGGCCTAATTAATTGGCATTACAATATATTCAATATACTATATGAAACTAACGCAGTTATAATCGTCAAATTTATCAGTCATTTTTAAGAGAACAAGGGAATTTGCATATTCGCATATGCCGATGATGGGATTACAACAACTGTAATATATTAGATACTTAAACACATTTAAAATTAATTTCCAGATGGAATGTATTTGTGTTTTTGTTATATGTAGAGATGGATTAGGTTTTTAACTGTGCAACTAATTGGCACAAACAAGACGAATATAAGTACGAAATCGTAACAAAGTTTCGAAACTAAATAATTAAAAAAATATGTACCACTAAAATAGGTCACAGCTAACGTGTACTATAAATCCCTCGCTATTTTTATTCTTTTACCTTCACATTGTAGTCTCACTATGATTTCAACACCTACAACAGATACTTCATTCAATTTTCACGCCAATATTTGTATTATTGTTTCACAAATACTGTTACGGTTCGTATTAGCTTATTATTATAATAGTTCATTGTTGTTACTCTGAAAATATTTACGTTTTTTTAATTAGTTTGCACATAAAACCTGTTTTACATTATCCGAATACATTTTTTCCACATATTTTTTCTCTATTTTATTCTAAAACTAACTGGATGTCAATATTAAACTCAGAGACAACCATAACCCCGGAATTGACTTCAATCTCGATTGTTTTTACGTTAATTTTTATGTAACGCCCCTTCATCCCTAAAGCCGCTCCCCTCCTATACCGAACGGGGTAGAAATTATACACAAAAATATCTGAAGAAACTATATCTATTTTAGCATGTAAAAGTTACATTCAACGAAATTAAATTCGACTGTTTTAACATGTTTGAAAATTTGCATCCCCATCCACCCTCGCCTCTGGGGGTTAAACAAGTTGAATCTCATAATTAATTTCAGTGGCATCCGTAACCCAGGATTAGACTCCAATCTGGATTGTTTCCGCGTTATTTTTTCGTAACGCCCCTCCACCCCAACCCTGAGTGTGATTCCCTGCACTACAGAAAGATGTAAAAATTATACACAAAAAACATCGAGGAAACACTATAAATCTCATTGATTTAACGAAATATTTATTCGACAAAAATTGTAAATTGCCGCCCCTCTACATTCCAGACTCTGGGGCAAGTAGTCGTGTATAAAATCCAGTTCGCAAGGGACATGTGGTCAAAATTTAATTGAAAGTATGATTTAATTGAAAGTATCGATTTTTTAAAGAGTTTAACGGCATTGAAATATAATTTTTTGGATTTTGTGTATTTAAAAGAATTCGGCGACAGAGAAGACAACCTTGCGGTTATCGTTGGTTGTTGTATCTGGAATACTTATTAGACTTGGCCTAAGGGAAAAATGTGTCGAGAGCTGACCATTTTTTTTATCACGGCAACACTGGCCGATTTCCCTGGTAAAAATATCTTGAATGTTGGCGATTATACTTGCGAACTGACTTAAGGCGACGTGCAAAACCTTATAGTCTAAATATACATATATATATATATATATATATATATAATATTATAATAATTATACAATATTCACAGTTAAATCGCCACGTTGGAGCACCAATTTTTAGTATTTAAGGATAAATGATAAGCAAATTAAAAATTAAGTGATCGGATCTTTTAATTAAAAGATCAAATTTAAAGTAAACAAGTAAATTAATTTATTAATTCAAATTATTGAAATTATATTAAAACTTGACAATATACCATGGATAGATCTCAGGGCCGACCATCGGGCCTTCAATAAAGAATATTTAGCTCAAACAAGTAAATTTACAAAGTGACTAAAGCATTAATTTAACAATCAGTAAATTTTAAAATATAAAATCTGAACTCTGAAATCTGACGATAAAATATCATTTACTGTGAGGTTTACAGATAATAAGTTGTTCAGTTTCCTTAAAGTTTTGTTGTACCAAGAAATGGGCTCGTACGCACACACACACGATTATTATTAACACTTTGTAAACAGGCCATAATTCATAGAAATTACTAGGCAACACTTTCTGCTTGCTGAGTTTAATTGCACTAATTGTTTCACTGTTCTCTCTATTTATAACTTGCTACCATTATCAAAGTTTGGTTATTTACTGGATACAATAACCTGACTCCCAATAATTGAAGAAATGTATCACTTGTGAACGTAGGCTAGACTGCGAAAATATTCTGCATCAGGGAAAATAACAGTCGGCGTAGTATCGTCGCAGTTGTTTGCTCAAAACTGGAAACTATAGATCATTATGAACATTGGAGCTGTTAGACTACATCCAATCTTGCCTCCCCAAACACACTTTCTGAAATTTTGTCCTCTGCCTCCTGTCCACACACTGCCGCGTCTAGCAAAATGTTTTTCGACAATACCCCAGCAAGCAGCCATTATAGCCCCATATTCTTGTGGCACAACTCGTATGTTTACTCCGCCAACAATGAAAGTCCAAAATTTTTGTTTATTAATTAGTTATATTTCCTTTTAATTACTACAATATATATATATATATATATATATATATATATATATATTGTAATACCCAGTTAAGAAGGACATGAATTTTGTTTGGAATTCATCAGATTTGTTTACCAACTCAGACTGGGTCTTCTTGAGTGGTTAGTATAAAAAAGGGGATAATTATAAAATGATGGATAAGTGGCTTTTTGAGAAGGGGAGGGCTATAATTGGGCGTTTAGCGGCTCTTAGGGCTAATGGTTGTGACCGACACCTCGACGACGGAACCCTAAATGTATGATGACAGAAGTTTTATGGACATACAATTATATTAAAAGGAAATATTTATTTTAATTGTATTGAGTGGCTCTCGGAGCGTGAGAAAGGCAATAGCTGGTGTTTGTTTGGCGAACTTGGAAACTCAAAAACTGTGAAAACAAGGGAATATGCTGGAGTGGAGGAAAGAGATAAAAAAAGCAGTTGGATAGGAGAGACAGTTGGGAGAGTGTTGGTGGAGGTTCGCAGGGCGGACGCAGGGCCAAGTTAAGGGGGCCGAAACAATTTTATAAGTCAGTGAGTTTGCATTCAGGAGAGAGCGTTGGTGGAGGCCAATTTAGGTGGCCGAGAGGAATCATCACTCAGCAGTCATCAGCAGTCGGCAGGAGTTTCGTCGTGGAAATCTGTCTGTCAGCAGAGTTTGTTGTTTGGAGGAATTCGTCGTGAGGGTAACGTCATCAAGAAGAGGTGGCTGTGAAAGCCTATATAAAGAGAGTGTGTGCTGGTATGTGAGAGATCCAAAATTGCATGGACCAGAGAGATAGTAAGTTAATTTTTTCTGTATTCATAGTTGTAAATTGTTAAATCAGGGTAATGAGTCAGATTTCGTTTTTAATTTATTTTAACTGCAGTGTTTAATTGTAAATTATGTGTTCCGTTTCCTTATCAACCCAGTAAAGACCCTGGGGTACAGAGTCTGATTTATTAAAATGTATTTAGGATTAATAAAATTGTTTTGTTGATAAAATTTAATAACGTGTTCAATTTAATTTCCTTTAATCATAATTATCAAAAAGTGGGGGTATTACAATATATATATATATATATATATATATATATATATATATATATCTAAAAGAAATAATTTGTGTGTGTTTGAGAAACTGTATTTAAAATAATATGGCCTATTTTTAAAGTTAAAAAGTTTGATGTGTTTATAATTGTGGAAGAGAAATTTAAGATCACTCTTAAATGGTATTTAGAATTTATTTTAAATTTAGTAAAATTAAAATGCAGTGTAAACCTTGCATAATTGTTGTACCGTCACATTTAATTTCACTTTGTGTTTGTATTTTAATATGAATATTTAATATGAATATTTTACAGTGTAATTTCAACTGAACATTATTCTATAAATTTTATATTTCATTTTAATTCTCAACTTCTCATGAGGCCCGATAAAACGCTTTGATGTCACATTTAAATTAATATCTGTGGGAAACTTATGAAAAACGTATATGTAAAATTCATTTTCTGTTTTAAATAAATTCTCTAAATACTATATTAATCAAATTTCTGTTTCATCATTTCAAACCTTTAACTAAATATTATTAATTATTATCAAATTTCAATAACCTCAAAATTTCATTAATTATATTTAAATTGTACAACGTAAATATTTATTTAAAAAAATCATAAACTGTTAAGTAAAATTTAAACTTCAATAAATATTTCAATATTTAATATTACATTATATGGCTCTGAAACACAGGAAAAGTTAATTAAATTCAAAATCTTCAATATATATGATATTCCAGAAGTTGTAGATATATTTTCAAAAGCCATACTTTACACACACGACACTTTGTATAAAAGAACAAACACACATTAGAAGAGGCAAGTAACACTAATTTACATCTTATATTTTTTAGAGTAATGGGTAACATGAGGGTAATCCACGTGGTGGTAACTCCCCTCTAATAGTATAGGAAGAGATTTGAAAGGGGGAATGCGGAAGGGTAGAGGAAGGTAACCAAGGGCAATTAAACTGACTTTCTGTAAATGGTTTAACATATAACTGCGACAAAAATATATTTTACACAATTTCACTGACCAAATGCATCTTACATCCTGTAACACTAAGAGAGAATAATCTGAATGAAACTTCTCGCAGGTAATTCATCCGTCTACTACTAAATAATTTCTTACATGACCTTGGGCATACGGTAAGAGTTGTCCGCTATTCCCATTGGAATAGTCGGCCAGCTGCCTCCTAAAAAGTGGTCGAGGCACGGAGAAGGGAATGCTGCGTCCCCACAGCAAGCTCCTCTCCCGCTATCGGAAGGGCGTGGGACAAGTACCCAATGCCCGATCTACCTGATGCAGGTTTTTCTAGGGTTTTCCCTGCATTACTTTTAGGCGAATGCCGGGTAGGATCCTTAAACTATAGCCCGGGGGCCCTAGTTAACCCTTGGCTACCTTGCTCTACCCTTCCACATCCCCCCTTTCAAATCCCTTTCCTATGCTATAAGAGGGGAGTTGCCACTATGTGGATTACCCTATACATAACCTGTCTACACTAAATAAAAACTGTAGCCTGTTACCTAAAAAAACCCTGTTCGTATTAATTATTTACTAAACTCAACCACATGTACAGTACGAATTATGCCAAACTTCAATAATTTCAAAACGAGAGAACTAATTTAATTTCAATATTTTAACTCTCTTGTGTCATATGGAATTATATTCTGGGTCAGTAAACCAGGCAATGATAAGGTTTCCGCAGCTCAAAAACGTGTTGTCCGAACACTACGTTACGTAACTTCTCGAACCTCGTGTAGAAATATCTTTCAAAACATCGGGTATTTTCTCTTTAATGCCAATACATTTACTCATTTGTGATTACATATAGACGTTTTTGATATTTATGACGACAACACAATAAACAAACATTCTAAATGATTGTAAATTACACAGAATGGTGTCCATTATTCAGGAATTTTTATTTTTAATAAACTGCCACAAAGAATTAATCCAATAACTTGAGTTAAATCAAAGTGGAGCTAACTTGATTTCTCTTTAGACAATTAGTAAGAGAGTTTATAGAATAATATGCATTACGAATCTGAAGGGGCCTGCAAACGAGCAACTTTTTACGATAATATGTGGCCTGAAATACTGGCCGGGTAAATATTGCTCTAAATTCAGCAACATTTTCGGCAATACATACATATGGCCCGTGCAATATTTCAGTATTGCCGGGCAATGTTTTACTGGCCGGCGTGTTGCCTGTGACATCGGTCCTGTGTCAAAAATACGGAAACATTGCCGGGCCACAATAGTTCCAAAACCTCACCTAGAGGACTCCGTAGTCAAATAATATGTGGAGCTAGCCTCCACCGAGCTTCACTCGTTCTTCTATCTGCCGACGAACTTCTCTGCAAGCATCAGCGAACCATCTAGCATCGCTGACTAACCTGCCGACGAACTTCTATGCAAGCATCAGCGATACCTCTACTAGCACCGCTGTCTCCTCATCCGCCAGCTGTTGCAGAGAGGGAGAAGAAGATTGGGTCGCAGAGAGCAACTCGTCGCCGCGGAAGCCAAATAATAAAACTGCATTATGTTCAGAATCTTTATGAACTTCCATTGTTTTACGATATAAGATTCTTGTCTTATTGAGTAAAGCAATACAGTTTCATTTGTTCCGAGCATTCGACCAGTGCACATGATATTTTGAAAAGATAAATAAAATATTATTAAAAAACAGTCTCGTCATTAATCGTCTCCAGTACCATCACGTCGGGGTCATCAATTTTTCTTCCCTATGTGGCGGATTTTAACTTGCTTGCTTGTAGAAAGACTCCGTGTGTTGGGACACCACACGGAAAGAATACTTAAATATGCGTGATAGTACTGGATACGATTAATGACGAGAATGTTTTTTAATAATATTTTATTTATCTTATCAAAATATCATGTGCACTGATCGAATGCTCGGAACGAAATGAACTGTATTGCTTTACTCAAAGAGATATATAAACATAATAGAGTGGCTATATCAGCGTTACAGCGCTCTGGGTGGCAGCAACAAACAACACTGACCGCCATTTTTTAGTCGGTCCACTTCACCTAAAACCCGATTTGTGTTATGCTACTGATGGTGAAAGTTTTGAGTTTTTTTTGTTAAAATAAATTGTTTCTTATTATAAATCATGCCAATCGTGTGTTCAGCCTACAATTGTAATAACTGTAGTTCGAAAACACATGACGTATTGTATTTTAAGTAAGTATCAGAATAATAATAATAATAAGAAGAAGAAGAAAAATAGCCAAATACAGACAAAATAAGTGATAATATAAATACTGTACAACGTTTCAGGGATCCTTGTCCTTTCTTCAGGTGCTAAGAAGAGCCTAGAGCGACACAACTGCACTCGTCATTTGACAAAAAAAAGCTTTGGAGGTGCTGTTGTGTCGCTCTAGACTCGGAACGGTTACATGTTGCAAATAAAATGACGAGGCTACACAGTCAGTATGAGGCACAGAAGGTAGCATTGGCTGCCCAGACACTAAGCAATTCTGTAGCAGATGCCATGATTTTTGTAGAGACTTGGGATTGTCTGAATTTGTAAATTGTGAGGGCATGGTAAAGTTCATAAAAATGGTAGATAAACCATTTGATTTGTTGAATTCGTGCAATGTTATGAACAAGGGTACAAAAGCTCCTGTGTTTAGAGGTAATAGTGAGACAATATGCAACACAATAGAAACATCTGTACAGTATTTTATGAATTTAAAGCTGTACGATGGGAGTTTACTATATTTGTCAGGGATTGTTTTAGATCTTCTCAGTTTGAGGCAACTGTGTGGAACGATTCTCCAGTTCTCAAATTTATATTAAGTAGGAGAATGAGCCAGGACCATTTAGAACTCTTCTTTTCTTACATACGAAGATGTGGGGGAAATACAGTTCAGAACAGCATGTAGGAAATCTTTGATTACGCAAATAGAACCATCCAATAGTACGAGAGGAATTTTGGAGACACTGGTTATACCAATTTAAAAAAATAATTTTAATTCTTGTACAGATAACAATTTTGATCATGATTACATCCCTGAATATGAGAGATTAACATTAGATTCAGAAAAAGTGGAGAATAGATTTCAGGAAGTGTTGTAAGGATGGTGGTAAAAAAACTAAAGTGTTCAGGTTGTTTAGAGATTCTCCTTGCTCCTCGCTCTGAAAGAAAAACGGGATTGATTAAAATAAAGGACTTAGTTAATCAACCCTTCTAAAGACGTTGTGAAATTATTTACACTTTCTGAAAAAGTATTGAGGAATAACGAAACACAAATAGGAACGAAGAATTTGCTATTAAAATTGTGTGTGGAGGTATTCCGGATGTTGGGACATAAACAAATTTTATTTTGTGAATTCGACCATTTAATAGATTCGGCCGAATTTGGTGAGGAAACTCACTACTCAAATTTAATAAAGGTTTTATTAAAACATGACTTTTATTGCAGAATTCGTCATATGTGTAAAGAAAAAGTAATGGATGAAAGAGGACGCAACATAAGGCAATTGTATACAAAACTGATATTATTTAAAGGTCAATAAATTTTTCTATGCCTTAAATGTGTTATATTTACTTAAACCTTAAAATATATTGTCCGTAGAGATTTAGTTTTAAGTCATTTGTGCGACAGTTTAAGGCTAGCAGACGATGGAGAACGCCCACCAGACAGTATAAAACATGGCGGCTGAGTCTTCAATTTGCTTCAAATATGGCGGCGACTTGTCCAGTCTATGTTGTTTTCATATGTCTTTGGCTTTACTCAATAAGACAAAAATCTTATATCGTAAAACACAAAGATTCTGAGCAAAATGCAGTGTTTCATTCTTTGGCTTCCACGGCGAAGAGTTGCTCTCTGCGACCCAATCTCTTCTTCTCCTTCTCTGCTACAGCTGGCGGATGAGGAGTCTGCGATGCTAGTAGAGGCGCTGATGCTTGCAGAGAAGTTCGTCAGCAGGTTAGTCAGCGATGCTAGATGGATCGCTTCACGCGATCTTCTGCCCGACTACGAACTTCTCTGCAAGCCTCAGCAATCCACCTACTAGCATCGCTGACTCCTCATCCCCTATCTGTAGCGGAGAGGAAGAAGAAGAGATTTGATCGAAGAGAGCAACTCTTCGCCGCGGAAGCCAAAGAAAAAACTTGTATAGTTGTTTTACGAGGGCACATTGTATCTCGAACATTCAAGCTTGAGATCGCACGTAACAGATCGTAGTTCCTGTTAATAAAACATTACAGGAAGTAAAAATAAAATAATCTTTCACTTAACAAGTCTCGTTATATATCATATCCAGTTAGATCACGCTTATTTAATATTCTTCCTGTGTGGCCATAACACACGGAGTCTCCACCAAGCAAAATCCGTCACATAGGGAGAAAAATTGGTGACCCTCCCAGACATGATTCTACACGGCAAAGCTTCGAAGATTTTCGCCCACTGGACGTGATTCTGCTCGGCGAAACTTAAAAAAAAATCTGCCGTCGCCTGAAGTGATCTTGCATTCGGAGATACGCATACTAAGGTCTACAAGATTTTTTTTAGGCTGCGAGATGTTACAAAACGAAGAAGCACCCGCAACTGATGGTGAAGCGACTTCTTCACGCGATATTTCTACCATAAAATCGGGCGATTTCGTAAGACTTTCTGCTTTTGGGAAAAACAACACGGCTCCGTAGTTCCTGGTCGTGGAGGTGGGCATTTTCCGTGATGCGGATCACTTCCGACGCCGCTAAGTACAATCTTGTGCTCTCCCGCTATCGGAAAAGTACCTAATGCCCGACCTACCTGATGCAGGTTTTTCTAGGGTTTTCCCTGCATTACTTTTAGGCGAATGCCGGGTTGGATCCTTAACATATAGCCCGAGGGCCCTAGTTAACCCTTGCCTACCGTACTCTACTCTTACGCATCCCCCCTTTCAAATCCCTTCCTATGCCACAATGTGGATTACCCTCATGTAGCCTGTTACCCTAAAAAAAAAATCCTTAAACTCTTGTCGAGTCTGCGAGGGCTATTCTCTCGCAGGCAGTAACTGCGAGGGCTATTCTCTCGCAGGCAGAACTTTGTAGGAGAGACACGAAGGGGCTACCTTTGGGGATGCTCCTCTCCGTTTTTGAACTAAGGTTCCCACAAGCCGAGGCACCTCGGCCTGTTTTGTGAGGTGTATGTTCCGGGGTCACAGACCTTGGTCATACGGTAAGAGTATTGTTCCCATTGGAATAGTCGGCCAGCTGCCTCCTAAACTTGTCGAGGTACGGAGAAGGGTATACTGCGTCCCAACAGCAAACTCTTCTCCTGCTATCGGAAGGGTGTGGGACAAGTACCCAATGCCCGACCTACCTGATGCAGGTTTCCTAGGCGAATGCGGGATAGGATTCTTAAACTATAGCCCGGGCGCCCTAGTTAATCCTTGGCTACCTTCCTCTACCCTTCTACTACCCCCTTTCAGATCTCTTCCTATGCTATTAAAGGGGAGTTGCCACCATTTGGATTACCCTCATGTAGCCTGTTACCCTAAAAAAATAAAAAATATATTTATTTGAAAAATCTAAATACCTGGCAGATCTAAAAATTAAACGTGATATCCATAATTATCAAAGTAGAAGGACAAAATAATTTTATATTGGATATACAAATAATATCAACTTTTGACAAAGGACTAACTTTATATAACATGCTTATAAAACATTAGAAATAGTAAAACAATTACTGAATTGAAAGAAAAATTATTTAAATATTTGAACGACAGATGTTCAAACACTTTAGCTAATAGCTGTTTTTATAATAAATATTATTAGCTCAAAATGAAATGATAATAAATAAATGTCTTGTAGTATTATTAACATAAATAAATGATGGTATGAAACACATTCAATATCCTTGAAGCTTGGCTTCTATACAGGATCTAAGAAATATTTTTATAAACAAGTGAACTGAACTGTGATGCCATTAAGTACACTGGTTCCCGTCGTTTCAAAATTTATTTAAAAGTTATTAAATTAAATACTCAAAAATACATGCAATTGTTGCGCTCTTCCATTGTTATTTTCTTGTATAATCGTTCAATGAGTTTTCTCCTCTTACTTGATATATTTTGTTCCAATTTTATCACCGAAGCAGTTTCTCGACTTTTTTGGCAGATAAGTTTTAAATATTAGGAATGATAAAAGCGTAATTACTTTGAGTCGAAGAATACTGGCGTTACAATGCTCAGTTCTGAAGATTTCTTGCTTAATTTTAATATAAAAGATGCCATAATATTATTTTCTTATGGGTTAAATCGGATATCGGTCTTGACAGAATGTTATTACATTCCAGGTTAGTTAATCACTTGAAGGTTTCAGGTTGGTTTACTATTGCATATTCGTCATTAATCTCAATTGTAGCCCTTAGTGTAAAAGTGTAAATTGAAGTAAAACGTGTTTGTTATAATAATACAGCGGCAGAGTGTGAGCTTTCGATTTCGTAGAGGAGGTTTTGGCACGACGAAGACCCGGCAGGGCTTGCGAAGCCCCGCCACTCTGTGACGTTGCCAAGTGGGTCACCGTCTGCAGTGTTGTCTCCTCAAACTATAAATAAGACACACGTATGACTGTGCTCTGACTGTGCTTCACGTATAATAGGCTTAAAACTGCCTAGGCAAGAAACCACGTTCCACAAACAGAAACTTTTAATTGGCTGTTAAACATGGCAGGAAAACGGAAATTATTATGTAGTGTAGAAGATTTCAATTTCACAGTGGTCTTAAAGTGTTATTCCTACGAGCACACTGAATGATTATCGAATGAAAATGTTCCAGTTATTAGTCGACACTGGTTTGAAGCGGATCTCTAACCTGTTCCATCCTGCACCATCTACTTTCCCTGCTATTCCTATCCTCCATTGTATATTTTTTGACAGTGTTGCTTTGTTCCGGATGAGTGTTAACACTACTGCTACTTTATCTCAATGCTCCGAAGGTAAAATTAGAAAACAACATATTCAACAATATGAACAATGAATTATTCACAATTGTGTAGATTCTAATTTTGATTACAAAGTACATTGTCTCCAGTTCAGAAAGTTAGAAACACGTAGAAAAGACAAACAGCCCAAAGAGAATGTAATATCACTTATATGTAAAATTTATCTTACCTATCGATGCAACGAATATATAAAGTTAAGTGGTCAAACTTTTAGATAAACTCGGGTCACATATGAGTGACCATATCACAATTATCTATATTAGGTCCACTGATACTCCTAATTTAATATATAATCGGCCAAGGAACTGTAAAGCTGATATAATTACAGGAGACAGAAGCATATTAATTAAAAGTAATGAATGTAATTTAGAACAAATTGCAAACGATATACTCGAAATGTAGAATAAATTAGATCTCTGCGAATGGACTAACATTGAAATGTGATTAAAACAGGCAATTTGATTTCATACTACGAATACCAACTTGCAACCTGTAACTTTAGAAAAATATTACACTGAAAACGTAGATTGTACCAGTAGATTGGGCAGTAAATTAAACGGCAAAAATCATATCAGTATTCTAATAAATAAACTTAGCTCAGCAATCTTTGCAGTCACAATAATATACAATGATGATCATACAAGGTGTTTAAGCTTAAATACGCTGTTTTTTAGTGAAAAATAAACATGCCATTTATATTAATCATAAAAAAATTATCCCTTGGGCAATTGTGGATACCACGGAAAAAATATTCCTTCCATTTCGAGGCAAACATCTCATCAAGCCATTTGCGGACGTCTTCGTAAGAATCGAAGTGCTGCTCGGCGAGCGTGTGACTAATCGTCGAAAAAAGGTGGTAGTTGGAAGCGACCAGGTCTGGTGAATAAGCGACATGGGATAGCACGTCCCAGTTGAGTGTCTCCCAGTAGTTGCGGACTATTGTTGACGTACGTTGTCGTGGACGAAAATCAGCTTGTCATGACTTGCTGATAATCCGGCCTATTTTTTTTATCACACAGACCACGGTTAAATTTGCCCACTTGCTGGTGGTAGCTGTGGGTATGAACAGTTTCACCATATTTCAATAGTGCATAGTAGAGGGGGAGGAATGGGGATTGATGCGAATACATAGCCTCTCATCTCTAAGTCGGAGACATTGCGTTGGCGAGAGCTCCCAGGTTCAAACCTGTCCTCAGGTCAACAGAAATGTCACAGCGAATATCCCGGGAGGGCGGCTGGAACCTGATTAGAAAGCAACCCGGGACCCGCTCTCCGGAAAGCTGGAAAGTGGGATCCTGGGGAGACCACACTGCGCCCATCCGTAAAACTGCTGGCATTGCTTCTTATCCCAATCTTAACTAGTACACCATGCCAAATTGTTGGCGATTTCCGGTGTACCCCGGATAGCGGTATGAAGGGGGAAGTGTGCATTTAAACAAGGGGGAGTGGCGCGCAGCTCTCATGTGCCTTGGTGTCGGGTAGCAATAACTACGTAGTATCCTATATGAGCACGGGAGTGTGACAATGACGGGTCGGTGTCAGTCATGCCTTTCACTAGTAACTGAATCCACTCAAGGCGGTCGTCTAGTCTCCGGACTAAGGTGTTGAGGATGGCCAGTCTCAGTTATCCGACGACGAAACCGCCTGGTTGTAATTCTCTGTTGGGTGGGAACGCAACTTACCCAGCGCAAGGAGATAGACACTAGCTTTCATGCTCCGACGGCTGAATAATAGGTTTAGGACCTGCCGTGACGCTGAAGGGAAGAAAGCTACAAAGCTAGGTATGTGCGAGCAGCCAGTGATCAGTGTTCTCTTGTTTGGAGGCCGTGACCATGAAGGAGTCTGCGCTGGTGATGGGGTGTCTCGAATATCTAGAATTGCAAGCTCTACCTAGCGGTGACTCCAGGATCGCGTATGTCTCATCATGTGGAGATAATGCGACTTAACAGAGCCAGGCACGATACGGCAGAACAGAGCCATCAGTGAAAAAGTCCGGTAGTCGGGGTGAGAGCAAGCCCAGCTGCTGTCTCGGTCCGGGATGGCAGCTCAAGCTCACGGAATATGGTTGGACTCGACGTGGCAGTGGGTTGCGTATGTAAAACCCATGAGGTGGTACTAGCAGCTGGCCTGGGTAACTGTAACCCAAAAGGGGGGCGGACCAGGTTGGCATTTGAAGCCTCAAGCCCTTGGGGAAGGAAAGTGGTCCTGGGGGCGCGATATCCATGTGGGGTAGCCAACCGCCTCTCTCCCGGTAACGGGAAGAAAAACTCAAGTATGGGAAACACACCCTCTCTTATTGAGAAGTAGCACTAAAAGAAGTAAGCAGCAGACACAAGCTTTAAGCACTTACTCCCCGTAAAACCTATTAGGTATACACGGGGAAGCGTTATGCCCGTTTCTGGAACGGCACATGTGTGCTGAAAATTAACGAACACAGAGCATAGTAGACTTCAAATTGAAGTGGGTGAATGGTGGGATAACAGTCGTTTGAGATGTCTCGCGTCCATGAGTTGCTCATGGAGGTAGTATCCGAGACGAGCCCCAGGGGAGACCGCACGGCATTCACCCGTAGAACTGTCTGCTCTGTGCCCAATCCCACGAATGTGGGAAACGGATTCAAGTGGTCAGAATTCATGTGTGGGAGAGGATGCGGAAGCACCCTCGAACCGTGACTATTCTCGGTAGTGGTAGGAATCCTGCTGACAATAGTACTCTAGGGGAGAGGCCTTTCCGCGGTTGCGGCCCGTGGTAAAGGTAGGTGGAAGGGAGGGCGTGTGGTTCTCTTGGGGATCTTTCTGAGAGGCTATCATCCTGTGCTGCCAGGAGGAGGCGGAGATTGACTCAAGGCGGTCGTCCAGTCTCCTGGGGAGGTGGAAGGTGCTGGTGAATCCACCACTAAACATTCTTCGGTTTCGAGTTGTGGGGATTCGTCCCTGCTTCTTAGTTATCCGGCGACGAAACCGCCTGGCCGTAATTCTCCTCATAGCAATAGCCTATTGCTATGGGAGGGAGATAGCCCTAACTTGGGAGCCACTCTGGGCAACCAGGATGTGCTGACAAGTTTCAAAGGCCTTGGGCAAGTACAACTCCTCCCTATGGGGCGACCATGAGTATTTCGTGCTAACGGAGCAATGTGCGCGGCAGACCAAAGCCGTCCTTCAGGGCAATTTGTTACCTCGCGGTGCGTGGATTCCTGGTCTATCCTCCTGGAACCCTGAAGCCCAGCTGGGTGAGTCGTCTCGTCCCAGCCCAACGCACATTGGAGTTTACACTCGAGGGGGTATGTGGTTTCGCGGGCAAAACTTTCTTCTACTTTCCCTGGGTGCAGGACCCAGTCCGCTTGAGATTTAGTTACCCAGGTATCTCCGTTCTCCCTTGGGGGTTCGAAAAGGCATGCTGGAAGCAACAATATATAGTTCATAGTAGACGATACCCTGCTGATCCCACCAAGCGCACAACGTCCGAACCGATTTAGTATTGCGGAAGATTTGGTGGTTGGCCAGGATCAACCCACAATATCTGTACTTTTCATCACCAGTCACAATCCGATACCGGAACGACAATTTTTTATCTGGCGAACAACATTTCGAATGTGTTTCGGCATCGTTCCATCTGTCTATCGTTCAATTCATGCGGCAGCCATTTTCCGATACTTTGAATCTTTCCCATTTGATTTGATTTATTTTATTCCATTAGTCCTCGTATGAGAAAAAGGAAACGTCATTACATATAATTAGTGAATGCTACATTTAGAAGTAACATAAAAATAATAAAAATCGGGAACACAAATTTCCCAGTTCAACATAAGTAAAGGAACTATATAGTAATAATCATGAGAATAATAATTATTTAACTATACTAAGGTTATAATATAATATTTACGTAGTAAAAAAATTCAATATTCACAAGGTAAAAAATTAATGTTTAAAGAATTAACTATCATTAAAAACAGAATTACACATCACACGACAATAAACACAAAACCATGGCAAGTAGACGCATGGAAATGGCTGGTTCAGTAACACCAAATCTATCAGCATGAATATTTTGCGGTTGTGTATTGTCCTCGTCCAAAAGAGACTTCAGTTGATAGTCCTCAGCGTCTCCTGTGCCGATTTTCACACTTCTTGTCCCTCAGGTTACACTTGCCGTCTTTGAACCGACGAAAACAATTTCTGCGCGTTGTTTTCGATAAAGCACTGTCGCCACAGGCCTCCACAAGCATTTGATGCGATTCGGCAGCCAATTTATTCAAATTGAAGCTGAAAAGCAGAGCTTCCCTCATATGCTGTCTTTTTGGCAAGAGACTAGACATGATTTCCTTAGGAAATTGTAAGAAATTGCTGATGATTTGCACTGACTATACTTGACAGAAACTCATAAAATAGAGAACAGCATGTCCATAGAAGCTTGATACGTTCATTAACTCCATCTAGGAGCAAACAGTGGTGATAAGCTTATATAAAAACTAGTATACGTAGCATATTTTAATTCAATAATGTCTTATGGCATTCTTTTTTGAGGTATTTGTGCAGGAAAATACAAGAAATTTCAAAATCGAGTTACGATAATAATTAGTATTTAGAGAAGTATTCAAAAAAATATTTATTTACTGGTGACAAAAATTGAGTACAGACTCTGTCATGCATCCATTAAATGCAATAATAAGCTGCATGGAGTCACACCTCCCAGTTGAGTGCTTCCAAGTAGTTGCGGACCATTGTTGACGTGTGTGATGGTGCGTTGTCGTGGACGAAAATCAGCTTGTCATGTCTTTGCTGATAATCCGGCCTTTTTTCACGCAGAGCAATGTGTAATTTGACCAATTGCCGATGGTAGCTGTGGGTATGGACAGTTTCACCATATTTCAACAGTTCATAGTAGACGATACCCTGCTGATCCCACCAAGCGCACAGCGTCTTCCGTCCGACAACGGACATAAACGGATGGAGTATACAAGAGAAAAAATCTTAAACATACTTCCAGCCAACAGTAATTTTCAGTGTTTTAAGGTACCGGGAGAGTTTTTACACTATTGAGTTACATTTAGGATATTTGACTTGCTTAGGGCATGGGGGCTATAATTAACTCTCTTTAGATACTGCGAGCATTTTTTCAAGAATATGTTTGATGAATATTTGGTGTCGGGAGTATTAATGCTTCTCTGAAAGCAGTGATGGGTTCTGATGAGATTGTATATGTTGGTTAAATCACTTCTTGACGAAGAGATTATTGGGAAATTAATTACTTTTTCAGGTTCATATAAACAAATGCCAGGGCATTATTTTAAATAATAATTTGAAACTTTTATCAAAAAACAATAAGATATTATTCATTTATTCCATGTCAGTTATCAGTGTTTCTTAAGGTCATTTCTGTCCACACGCGTACACCTGACTTCAGTAGAAGTGCTTTTTTACTTTTGGTTTGTGTTGTGTTCAACAGAAAGAATTGTAGACGATATGTTAAGTCATCTACTGTTGTGTGTTAGCTATAACAAAGTAACATTTTGCATAAAAAGTGTTTTCCTTATTTTTTTATGCAATTGGGCGATCAGAACAAGCCTTGGACCCTCATAGTTTTTTTTCTGGTTTGTGGAATAATGAATAGAAGGGCTTTATAGTAAAAAATTCTCAATCCTTTTGATTTTGTAAACGATTAGTTTGGAGAGATTCTAAAAATCATACTGATGATTGCTATTTTTTACATGCAATGCGAACGGGGTCAATTTATAGAACAAAATGGCGACCATTTGCCGTAACGTCCCATCTGCCATACCTTAAAGTTCCTGTTATGTTCTTTCCTTCGCCTCCAGCTATATTTTTATGATTCCAAAACAGTACGACAATGTGGAAATGCTGATAAATTTTCCCCGCTATGAAGCTCAGAGTTTTACCGAATCTGAAATAAATTATTTAGTCACAGACTTAGTTTTCGTAAGGAATTGGCAGAAGTTTAGGGTTCCGTGTTATTTTTAATTTATTAGAATATTGGCAATCAGAACTATATAATGAACATGTTCTATGAGGTAATTTTTTTGCGTGAGGGGGAATACATCCAATGGTGTTATCTGTAATCGGGGTTTTCATCTTTTGAAATAGGAGGTGGGGGCGGGGGGGGTCATGTTGCAGGGCAGAAGCTAGTTCATTATGGTGAGCGTGGAGTCGCAGGAAGTGACTCGCACTTCTGTTGGAACATTCCTCTTCAACAGAATAGCAATCATTCTGAGGGTATAAGACTGAAAACGTCGAATGATGCTGACACTAGATTTGCAAGTGCAGCCCCAATTTTCAATGACATTCGTCCAAATTGTCTTTATTATCTCTTTATAAAGTAATATTTTCTTCTCAAGGGATAAATTTTTCCACAGTATCCAGTACTTTTAAAAGGCGCATGTCGGATTCATTTTGTTGCTAGTATGTGTATTTCCAATTCATTCTCAAATTGGAGGCCTAGCTAATCACTTGATTGATTTCTATGCCGTTTATGGACACTGATGGGCGTTCAGAGCGATTTGTGGTACTTTTGTGTAATTGAGTTTGATGCGCCACATATTTAGACTCACCTCTAGGAGAAATAAATGGTTCTGAAGGTTGGATGAGACCATGTGAAGATGCCAGCTGTTGTGGACATGTCCGCTGAGCATAAATTGTATAATAACGGACCCTGGGGTCCACCGAAAGTAACTGGATGAATATCATAATAACATTGTCCATGTTTTTCGGAAAAAATCTGTCAGACAAGTATGACTTGATAAGGAGTTAAATTTCGTTTGAGATTGATGACTTGATCTTGTATAAGAGGTTCATGCCAAACCTTGTTTTATTTGACAGTAGGCCTTGTTTCCAAGGGTCGTGGAGATGGTAACTACTCGATGGCACTGTTGTGTGGTGGAGTAATACTTCATAAATCAAAATTTGTGATTCGATTTCAAGTTCTTTACTGCATCAGTTTCACTTAATCTGTTAAGTAGAACTCTCTGTAATAATTTGTAAATTTAAGGCAATAAACTGATTGGACTATAGGATGCACCTGTAAGGAGGGTTAACCAGGTTATAATATCAGTATTATCTGTGAAAATTTTAATGGCGTTGGTCAGTATTTATTACATAATTTGGAGTTGAAGAGATTTCTTAGCAATAATATAGCTGTTTTTAGTAACTCGGTGAGTATCTTCCCCGTTATTAGACCATAATCAGGAGCCTTATTTTTGTTAATATGTTGAATTTCACTGGTTATCTCCGTAATGGAGTTTTTTTTAAAGAGGTAACGAGAGTTGCAGAGGTGCATCTAACAGGTGCTTTACTTCTTCATATGCTGCATTAGAGTGTGGTGTAAAAACTTTGTTCAAGTGCTGAGCAAATAGTTCAGCTTTTGCTTGGCTCATCCTGGCCTAGTCATTATTTTGGTTATCTGAGCGGCTGACTTGAAAATGAACGCAACGATCATTAAAATACCGACAGTAGGTACGAATATAATTAATAATATACCATAAAATTTATGCAATATTAAAATAAAAACCCATGGTTCTTATCCATTAGTCTTATTGAAATCTTGTTGGTTATATATAAGCGCCTAATATACTATATATATTGTATATTAGGTAAATCTTCGAAACCTCGCTGCCGGAGTTAGTATTTATTAATTTTATCAGCAGTCAATTACCAAAATTCAAATATACTTTATTATCCGCGACATGAGATGAATATTTAGAGGGTTTGATCATTTATCTATCGTTTTACTCGAATTCTATTCATTTTCACCGTATCTTTGCTACTATTACATTAGCAAACAAGTTGGTCAAGACTCTTCTGATACTGTGCAGAATCGGGCGACGGAGGATCAGAAAGCTCCTTTGATCGACTCTCCATGATCGACTCTTCTCAAGGACAAGAATCGAATCCCGACATGGAACGGACTCAAACCCATTGGATTCTAGTTCGATGCCATTTCGCTCTTGCTCTACACTTCTGATGCAATAAAACCAATATTTCGTTCAGACCTATCGTACTGCTTTAGTGATCCCAGTTGTAACAACATATCATGCTATATTTTGAACGGTAGCTCATAAGGGCTACGGAGGCTAATATTATTTGTAGTTTTTTTGTCTGATACTTCCCTGAAATTATCCCAGTCTATATAGTGAAGGTCTAGGTGACTACTGGATTATTTTTGTGCTAATTGTGGCTGAAACTACTGCATGGTTGGATTGTAGATCATAGTTGCTAACGATGCCAATATAATTTGAAGACATAACATTAAAAATTACTATGAAGTCTGACCTCCGCCTCATATAAAAGAATTGCCAAGCGATATGAAGAATGGCCAAAGAGTCTCGGTATGTTTGTGCCTTCGTGAGCAGTACACAGGATATATTATAACTGGATTACAGTTGCTTGAAGAAAAGTTTCAGCATAGTGATGCAATTCTTGATGGACTATTGACTATAACCCAGACTCCATCCGTCGTTAAATTTGGATGTTCAGTATGGTAACACATTTAGTGTTGTATTCATACTTTAAGGTAAAGAGCGGCGCTGATACCAGTAATGTATCTGTGCTATTTAATTTTAGGAAACAATTCAATTTCGTAACTATTGGACAGCATGCAGTTGACATTTCATAAGCTTATACGTCTGCATTTCGCCATTAACGTATGACGACCGTCGATAACATGTTAATTATAATGTTATTTTTTTGTATCGATTGGGATAACATGACTTTAAATACTTCTAAGAATTTGTATAAGGTTAGAATGAAAAACTGTTAGCTCCTGGTAAATAATTTTCTTGGCTTCGTCACGAAGAAGAAGAGTTTATTCCATTATTCTCTATTGTTTATTGCATATATATTACATGAAATGTTGCTTCATTTACGTGGATATTATGAACGACACCGGAATCCAACCTTCCTCTGTAAATCTGAACGTTATGTGCGACAAAATATATTCAATTGTGATTCATTTTAATTTCATATTCCGTTTACTTAATTTTCCTTACACTTACTTCTCTCTGGTATTAGCGTAATATTGTAGAGAATACGATGAAACTGATAGTTCATTAATCTCGCTTGCGCCTTGCAAGTTGGTTCGAGATTCTAACATCCCTGGAGACTGAACTATCCGCGAGCTACCATATCTGCTCGCCACGATATCCAAATTCAGAACTATGATTCTCACACCATGAGCTCCCCATCGGAGACTACGTTCCATTCCCTTTGAGCTCCCCCATGAGTCTAAACACCCTTTCTTGTCGAGCTCCCATAAGAGACTGAAACTTTTGGACACGTTCGCCAAAACCGCGAAGCAATCCAACAATGTCGGTGCGGCGCAGCAAACCACAAAGAAAACCGAGAAAAAGAAAAAACCAACACCGACAGAATGTCACATATATATTACAGCAATGTCTGCAATTGTATAAATTTCTAAATTGTTAAATTATTCCATTTGTTGTGTTGTAATGAGGCCATATCATTGCAACGAAATTTGATCAGTCAGCATGGCGTGGGAATGTGGAAATTAAAACGTTCCCAGATGACTTATTAATCGAATTGGTTTGGTGATAGCGAGAATTTTGGAAAAGGTAGCCGACAAAAATGCGACAGACGTGTTATATTAAAAGTGAAGGTACTTACATTGTTTAACGTACTCATTACTAAATGGTGCTGATATGAGAGGAGGTGCGAGTGTAATACGATGAAATGCACGCAGTTGGTTGATTGGTAAGAGTCGGCTGGTAGATGTTGGATGAAAAAGTTCTGGAAGGAATGTTGGATACAGTTTGGCCGGAAATTTAGCAAAGTAAAGTTATGCAATATGGTTTTGAAAAGTTGTTATAATTTTATGAAAGAGATATAATAGAGCGACGACTTAAAACTGACCAGTTTATCTGGTAAAACATTCTGAAGAACCTCATTGTCTATCGTTACGTGAAAGATTTGGATGTGCTGACGAAAGTGTTATGTGTAAATTGTGTGCGACTTACTGCACATTAATGTCTATTAAAAATATATATTTTCAAATATTTGGTTGTGTATTCAATATGGAAAAGTGTTAATCTTGTGAATCAAAAAAAACATTCAGGTTTTGTTAGGATAATTCATAACAATAAGTATGTAAAAGTATATAAATTCATAATCTAGTTTTAACATAGTGTAATTGTTCTATACCGTCAAATTACAGATTTCTTTTTCTTTTGTTTATATTTTGGGGAGATATCTTTTTAAAACGTTTGAAAATTAATGTAAATTTCTTTTTGTTTATTTGGTTATTTTATACACTTATTTAATTTAAATGTCTATAACTTTTTATGAGGCCCGATTAAGCGACACTCTTAGAGGTTTAAGAGCCTTATAAATAAAAGCCATGGAAAATTTTTTAGATAAAATTGTAAAACAATAAAATTTTGATGTAATAAATTTGCTTAACTTATATTAATTAATTACAATCTCTTTTTTTGGCTAAACCTGTCAATAAATTAATAGTATATGGTTGCTTACGAATTCTCAAATTCGTGGCGCCCACTGACGGTGAATGATGAACGTTCTCGAATCGGCGTTGTCCTCCAACGCCCTGTGATATGATTCAGCATGGTAATTTTACGCCATTCATCACACATTAGCACAGCAAAAATTCCAGAGATTCTAAGGTTGGGTCATAAGGAAAGCACGAGCTTTCTTCAGAATAAGCAAATGCGCTCGTGCCTCTCCCAAGATTAACAACGATGATCAAGAAGATAAGTGTAAAGTGTGTAACTTACTGCTTCACGTCACACGAAGAAACATTTCCCCAAAATGGAAATATGTTATGTATTCTGAAGACGGCAAAACCTATTCCGTTTGTGGACACGTATAAACGGTCGGTTTAGTATGAGAATATTGATGCCACCAACCGACATACAGCACACACTGAAACTTTCTTAAGTCGTTTCGGCTGAACAGGAAAACACCATATATATTTATCAACATTTATGCTTCTCTGATAATTATTATATTATTTTATAATTATAAAATTATAATAATTAAATTTATGCATTTGAATTTGGTACCAAATGTTTTCTTAATTATTAAGTGTATCTTGAGAAAATAGATTTTTTTTCATCAATGTTAAGGGATGTAGACAGAAATGTATTTGCTGATGACAATTGAACAGCAAACATTTATACAGAATACTTTCACATTTATGCGGAAAAATATTACTTAATTTTCACATTTTATGCGTGCAAGGTCGAGTATAGATAAGACGTTAGTCTCGCGCCGGGAAAGCCTTGGATTTCTATGTCTATTAATTGATTTTTCTGATATATCTGATGTTGAGACGAATGGCGTGTTACTCAAATGAAAAGGAGTAGGAATTATGTTAGGGTACACAACTTTATTGGGGTCGTTTAAATTGATGATAAATTAAAGTTCACGTGAATAAAGAACTCGCAGGCATTGAAAGAATCACATTAGGAGTCCCGCAGTGAATCGTAATTACCCTAGTGGGTGACTATTATATATGTAGAAGAAAACACAGTTGCGAAGTAGCTGTTCTTCAATAAAACTTTTAAACAGTTGTTAAAGAAATAAAAATAAATTCATCCAAAGCAACATAATTTATGGTATTTATATTATCACTGAAATTTGTCTGTTAATTGGCAATTTCTTTACCTTATAAGACTTCAACTTTATTTATATTCGCAAAAAGAGAATGCGTTGTTCATGCAATACGGATGAGTACGACGTAGTTATTTTATATTCTCTTCTTATAATTAATAATGGATGTGTGTGTGCGTATGATTGTTCCGCATACAAATTTAAACATGTGACGAAATTTAAAACAAATCTTCTTCACATGTTACTTACGATCCGGTGACAAACAACGCGGGGGAAAGACCATAAGTATCCCTAGATGAATGATATTGGCGCCTAATAAATAGTTTTCTGGTTCACTGTAATTGATAGTCACTCTCGATGCAGTTAGAGTCTAATTCAAAATTCTTACGGTGTGGGTGAGGGACATCCCTACGAGTGGGGGTGGAAGGGAGTTACATAAAATTAATGCGAAAACGATAGTGATTGGTGTAAGAATTCACTATACCGGTTACGTTAGACATCAGCCCATAGATGGTGTGGGGCTCTAAGGGAGTGACACAAACTTATTCCAATATTAATAAACGGGTCACAACTATGATGACTGATTACAATCATTGTGGAGATACGACTCTGCTGTAACTCCTGAGTATGGTAGAGGTACTTCAAAATACGGCCCGATATTAACGTCAAATAAACAGTTTTATGGATTGTTTACTTTATTATAGTCAACCTTCATGTAATTAATCTGCAACCCGTTCAAAAAATAAGATGAGATTGAATAAATTACCAAGGCATTAAACTTTACTTTCTTACTTTCTTAAAACTACAGGGCATATTTTTCACCTTATTAATGTGCTGGGATTTTTGTACTCTCATATACTGTAAGACTCAAGAGTATTTTAACTTGTTTAATGTACCGGGAGTATTTTTGACTTCATTATGCTATGCCAGTAATTTTGACTCCCTTATGGAGCTGATAGAAATGTGGACTTCCTATAGGTACCGTAGGTATTTCTGCCTTCCTTATGTAAGCAGAAGTATTACTGACCTGCATTTCTCAACCGGTTTTCTACAGGAAAATTTTAGTGGTCCCCGAAAGATAATTAATATTATTACAATTTTGCTAACAAACAAAAAATATAAATAAAGTTTTAAGTAATCAGTTTTAGATGACTATTGAATCATTAATAATGTTGAAGAATTATTTTTGATTAATAAATTTTTCACGGTTAAGCACCAGGTTCAGATTTTGCGATAGTCTGACGACAGCGGTAGCGAAAGACCGCAGAAACGTCAACATCGAGAAATATTAACCTGATGCTTAACCGTGAATTTTTTTAAAATAATTTAAACCGGTAAATCTTACATTCATGAATTATTTTTGAGTTGTATTTCATTATTTAAATGTTATGTTTTTGCGTCATTTTGTTTTATCCACATTTTTATACGAATAATTTATATTTTATTTATTTTCTGCTCGGTCTTTGTGACATTCTGCAAATAAATAAATGTACTTGCTATCCCATTGAATTGCATTGTTTTATTTGAAATTATAAACCAACATTTGTTGCAAGCTATAGAAAATTATGTATTTTAATTTGGTTCGGCGCGATTTCTGTTGAGAAACACTGTTATAGACCTCCTTAAACTACTATCAGGATTTTTGAAAGCGTAAGGTACCAAGAGTATTTTTTACTCCCTTAAGCTACCTTATTGTACCACGAGCATTTCAGTATTCTTGACTTTCTTAACGCGAGTTTAATTGACTATCTTAATGCATTGTGAGTGTTTTTTAATTACTTACGGTACCAGGAGTTTCTCACTTAGACTACAGGGAGTATTTCTGACTCCACTTAAGAGTCTCAACTCTGTTAGGATACCGGGAGTATTTTTGACTGATTGGGAGTATCAGGAGTGATTCTGACAGCTATATCAATATTTTTTAGTCCTCCAAGGAACCAGGAGTGTTTTTGACTCCCATAAGATACCTGATTGTTTTCACTCTCTTAAGCAACTGTATTATTGGCTCTTACGACGCTGGTAGTATTCTTGTCTCCCTTACGGTACCAGGAAAATACTTGACTACTTCTTGTATCCGGATATTTTTGGACTCCCTAAATGTGCTGGTAATATTTTTGGCTACCTTTGCGTACCGGTAGTATGTTTGATTTTATTATGGTACTGAAGTTACACTATTAAAGTATTTTATAATTGGCGTATATTTGACTCTACAACCCTCATAGGGCGCAGTCAATGACAGTAAATTTATTTTCGATCATCTACTTTTAACATATTGTAATAATCAACATAATAAATTAATTAAATCGGTGAACTTATAATTATTTTGCCTCACATTGGCACGCCAAAGTGTAATATACAAAATATTTTAATTAATTAACCCACTTTGAGGTTCCAAAAATGTAATACACACAAAATATCAAAAATATAGGTCAACAAGCTATGTCCACGTAAAATGTAATGTACAAATTAAATTATGAATGAATTTATTATTAAATTATTTTAACGAAAGGATGTTGAAATAATCACAATGGTTTAAATCTCCGAAACAATTGGTTTACTTTGCATAACTATATAATAACAAAATTTGCTTGTTGAAACTTACATTAATGTTCTTATTATACAATGTCCTTTACTCTCGTCTCAGGGTCATTAATTGGGACATTAAAAAAAAGAACAGTAACTTTTCCTACCATACAAAATTAACAAACATTTTTTTTAAAACCTTCAAAATTTGATCAGAATTAAACAAAATCAATGAAATTGAAACCGAAATCTGACGATATGTCCTTATTTAACGTTTACATAGCATGAATTTAGAAAGTTTCGCTCTACTTACATTTGTACCGGTACCAGGGATTTTATAATACACTTTTCACTATGAACACTTTACAGGCCACTGTTTCACTGAATTTAATTTTTAATTCAGTTTGCAAAGCTCTGGTATCGTCCACCAGACAATTTTTTCCAAAAAAACAGCCGTCCCGCCGATATCTGCTGACTTTTACTTTGAACCTCTCACTCCAGCCAAATTCAGATTGTCGCTCTAGTTTTTGATTACGACCAAATCAAAAACGCTATTCTCTTCTTTTCCAAAGTACCACGCCATTGTCAGACTCAATTTGCTTTGGATTCACAATGTTCTGTGCTATTTAATCGAGAACGAGTTGATAACAATCTGGCTGACCAATAGTTAGACCGAGAAATACCATATTTGTCAGCGAGAAAGAGACTTAATGCAAAGGATCACAGGAGCTGTACGGAGTAATCGTTCCAGTTGAGAGATACAGAAGTTTGGACAGTGTTTTGTAATCAATTTAAATTCATTCAGTGTAATTATGGCCTTTTAAATGTGAAAAGTGTAAAGTGCATATGAAACCAAAACGAAAGCGTGGTACCAGCAGAGACTGTAAGTAGAAAGAAATTTAATAAAAGTTTGTAAACGTTAAATAAGGATCAAATAGTCAGATTTCGTTTTCACGTTTATTTTATTCATTAACTCTAATGTTGTAAAATTTGATTGTTTAATTTAAATGTAAAAAGGTTGGTTCTTTATTTAGAAGGCCCATTGAACGACCGTGAGATGAGAGTTGATAAAATCTGTAAAATAGCAAGAACACAAACGTAAATAATCACGTCAAGAAATGTTATTTTTCTTGGAATAAATTAATTGTTTTATGAAGTTTAAAATTTGGTAAATTTTTTGAATCCTTTTCGTTTAAATTTAATAAAAATAAAATTCATCCATTAATCAATTCATTAAATTTGGTTAATATTCAATTCATTTCAAATTGGCGTCATTAATGTACTGTCAACCATTTAATTCTATTATTAATAAAATTGTTTATTACACTTTGGCTTTACCAACGTGAGGCAATACATCTAATTCAATAATTGTCTTTTAATCATTACATTTTGGTGCCTCAACGTGGGCCGATCAGATTTTAATTATTTTTCTAATTATTACAATATATATATATATAAAGAACAGAAGCTTTTATTTTATATGGCCCTCCCCCCAAAAACTGTAAATAAACCAAGAATAGGGTTATTTAAGGTCCTAATCGTTAATTTCGAAAATGGTACAAGGTGGTAATTATGCATATCTTCCTTGCAAAAGTATATAGTTACTCTTTGAAACGCTGGACTCTTTCTTCCACTTATAAAAACAATACTCTTAAACATTTTAATTTGTTCTACAAAAGACTAGCTTCACCCTGACGTAGGTAATCGTCACTCCCGTCCTCAGCGCCAGCAAATTGGGTTTATTTTGGGTCATTCTCAATAGACTGTTAAAACACGATCATGCGTTGGAAAGATAATTTAATTATCTAAAAATTTTCTTTTATGACAAATTAGTTTTCGGCTGACTATTTTGGAGATATCACTAGAAATATGACAAACAATATTCTCGTCGAAATTGACGTAAAATGTCGTAAATTTGAGGAACGATTTCTAGCGCTTTGTTCGATCGAATTTATTAATCAGGTATAACAATCAATGCCGAATTTTAGCGAAAAAATGAAAAGAGCTGAAAAATTTCAAGGTTTTTTAGGCCACAGAAACGTTCACCGATGCCTTTCGAATTGGAAAATTTGGTTTTCCATTAATGGCCACAACATATAAGTTGAAGAACAAAAAATAACCCGACCTTTTGCTCGCGGAGGGCATTTTATTTGGACATAGCTACTGGGTATTGCTTTACTACTTGGTTTTCAACTTAACAGATGTCTTATTGAAATTGAAGTAGTTAAGTTAATCTTGTACTTCCGAGTTTTTTTACATTGGTGTTAGATATTTTATCTATTACAATTATGTTAATTAGTATTTCACAAATTTATATGAAAATGCTGAAATTCAATTACACGACTGGCACCAGCTCTACTTGTAATAATAAATTTTTTATCGTTTTATTTTCTATATAATCACAGACGATCGTTCAATTTATTTCAGACCCCAAAAGCATTTCTCAAATTAATAGAACACTGACTTTGTATAAATAATAATTTTTCTCGGTGGTGTTTTATTTGTTTATATTTTACATGTGATTAGGAATATGTTTAATAATACGAATTGAATGCATACTCGGTAAAAATAGTTTTGAAATATCCTATTTCCGCAACCGAGGACTAATAGAATTCATAATAACTAAGTCGCAATAAAGTAACGGCTCACGCCGAAACGATGTTGCACCGAAGCGTCCCATCCCGCTATGAATACGCTGCCGGAGGCTGCCAAGGACCACAGAGACCGAGTATAATCTTCGTCACTTTGGTTCGAGAGGTCTGCGCAGCTTGATCGGCATACATGCGTCAGGCAAACCTCCTTCAAATCTCATTTCGTACGACATGTTTGTTTATTTATATATCGTTTGCTAGGCTATATTTTTAGCGTGTCGGTTTTAGTTGGACAAGACGAAATGTACGTATGGTAACTCAGAGTCACCTTACCGTACTAAACAAAAGTTTAGCAGCGATTTGATAGTAACATTCATATAAACAAACATAAATCAGTTTCCATGCGAATAACTATACGCATTATTTGTTAGTACGAGGCATGTTCAGAAATTAAGTGTTCGGTGCCCATAACGGGCTGTAACTTTTTGTTTGTTGGCAACACTTGACGGTAGAGGGGCATCTCCAGACAGAGCGAGCATCGCAGGCACACGGTGTAGTACGTAAACGGACGTTGTAGTGTCCAGTTGCGTTAAAGATGTCGGTAAGAAATCGCGCCAAGTGCGAGTCACGTGCTGTGATCTGCTTCCTACTTGCAGAAGGATTAACACCCATCGAATTTTTTTCGTGAATCAAAACGGCTTACAACGAAAGTGTTATGAACAGAACGAGTGTGTTTAAGTGGTGCAGGGAGTTTATTGCAGGCAGAACAAATTCTCACTATTTCGGACGAAAAAGTCATGGTCTCAGTGTTTTGGGACTGAAAGTACATCATTTTGGTAGAATTTAACACGATGGCGATTATGTGGGAAAATAGTCAACAAGTGTATCAACATTATACTGTAATTTTGTTGAAATGCACTTACTTTCTGATCATGCCTCTTATATACTTTAGTTTCTGAGATAAATTCTTTGGTAGACAATTTGTAGTAAGTAAATGTTGATTTTTTAGAAGATAAAAGTGCGAGACGGCGCTCTAGTTTTAGGATTGTATTACAATAAATGTCGAATGAGTGAGAGTACGGAGGTGACGGGACTCGATCGAGGAACTTGCTGCCAGCATATAAGCATCCAGACGTGAACATGTGACCAAATGATGCAACAAAGCTCTCCAACGATTAAACCATACTCTTCCTGACTTCAAGTTACGAGTTATTAAATTTTCCGTCTAGGGTATAATAAACAAGTATACTAAACGAACGTGAATAATTGTAAATAAGATTTAATTTGACCATAACTTTTATGAAAGCTTGAAAACATAGTAGATTATGAGTGAAAACAATTAAAGCAACGATTAAAAAGATTTTGACTCCACTAGAGATAATTATTGGTAACATTGTTTCACACAATTTTTGTTCTTAAATTATACTGAACCGTTTTTTGAATAATTTATTTATCAATAAAACTCAACTAATGTTGAAGTAAAGCCAGGGCACCTGATGTGTTTCATGCTCGACATTATTACCTTCGTGGTCATGTCGATTCCCTTATCGGTTCACTGATTTGGATCACGCAGATCGCGCTATATAATTATGGATAATTAATTGATTTTGCGTTCGTTCTGGTGCCAGACACGTAATTGTAAACTAAAGAATCAACGAACAAATAAGGATACAGGATACTTATTACGACTTTCGTATAGCCTGTGACTTACAGTATCCTTATTTGTAAACAATTATTGTAAATCACAGAAAACATAATCAAAAATAGACAATTTATATTTTTTTTAAAAAATGAAAACTATATATTTGATGGCGAATACGTCCGTAATTCTTAAATTAAGTTTCCGTGATATAAAACTCTAAGTTATCAATCATATGTTTCATAGAAAATATAAAAACGTTTATGTATATGAAAATTAAGAAAAATATAGTGAAGTAAGCAATTGGCAGACAAAATTAAGTGATGAATTAAGTACCACAAAACGTTTCTGAATTCTTGTTGATTTAGCCACCTAAAGAAACGTTGTGCCATATGCTTTGTACTGATAATTAATTTAATAAATAACACGTCTTCGTCTTAACAAATAAATAGTTGATTAATAATTGAAGCACACGCTAATATTTTTGTTGAACAAGTGATTGTATACATTGGAGCATTCGGAAAGCACATTTTTGAGTTGGATTTTAGTTCTAGTGGTGACCGCGTAATTGGCAGAGATGGACGCGACGCTCGGGATATGTCTTGAAGGCTGCCAACTATTTCGCTGCCTCTATAATTAGACAAAAACGTTACCCGTTCCATCAATTATGTTTTCTCCTGGGATATTCTCACCTCACTCGGATCATGTATCACTGTGCAATACATCTTGCACTGTGAACGCAGTTTTGTGCACATCATCAGTATAGGTCGCGAGATGTAGCAAGTTGTATCCAGATGAGATGCGGAGAAGCCCGCTGCCTTGTTACTGTAGTGCGAGTAGGCCGAAGCTCAGCTTTACACCAACCTTTGTTACGGTAACATGAAAATATATTGCGTTCAGTTCAGGATATGTTGTACACCAAAATAATCACCCGTATAAGTTACGAGATGATAACTACACAGACCTTGATGCTGCCTGTATATGCAGTTTTCAAGAATTTAATTCATGTTTTTAAGAATGCCAGTGGCGTATTTCCAGTTTCTCCGCAAGGAAGCGTTCCCAACTGACGTCAATGCTACCCTCCACTTTCTCCTTCGTCTACTGCCTGCGCAGATAACGCGACTTGCCATATCTCACGACCTATAAAAGTATTAGGGAGGATACGCCACGAAAAGGGTTCAAGTACTTTAAATACACACATCATCATCGTGATGGTAGATAACATCATTGAAACGTTGGCTTACACAGGGACTAAAAATTTGGCCAATTTTAAAAAAAATCGTTTATTTTTTCAAATTATTATTATGCCTATAAGCCCAGTGCATCATATAGCAGCACTTAGAATCCGATTTCGTCATTTTTAAATGCTTAGGAAGAGTTTTTAGTGATTGCTGTGTCATCTTGCCACAGCCTCTTTTTCTACCACATTTCATTTGACTTGATTTATTTCCATTTTTGTGTTATTTCTGTGATATTTGGATATTTGATATGCCACCATGAAGGACTATGCTTCTCCCTGATGTTAATTTTTTGTAGTATTACTGCGTATTCAACATAAGTACTAAATATTTTTAAAACATAATAATAAATATTTTACTTTCATTCCGTATTTCTTAGTAAATTACGTTTATATATTATTTTCAATTTATTTGAAAAATGTAACAAATGTTTTACAAATAATTTTATGTCATTAGGATATAAATCACTTTCATGTCTTCCAGTTTCTTTACAAATTTCTATATCGTATATAGTACACAGCGTATGTTATTGGTGTGAATTTTAGGTTATATTATATCTGAAAATGGATAGTATTATCAGTCGTTGGTTCAGAAACGTTCTTCTTCTAGGTGGGATAAAAATGTTAAAATCGCCTGTTGTAATTGATACTTCAAATAATGACGCCGAAAATAAGATTAAAGCACAAATTGCAGAAAAATTAGATAATTTTGACAGGTAGAACTCAACAAAAACGTGATCCACACAGAAAATATGAAAGTTGGCGATCATCAAATGAAAAGAAAAAAATCATCAAGACTGAAGAGAAAATTAAGAAAATTAAAAAAGTAAGCTGCAAAACAAAAGAAGCAAGGACAAACATATAGTGCAGGGAACAAATATGAAGATATTGTTCTCAAATTTGTTGTACATAACCTAACAAATAATATCTTTAAACATAAGCATTACTTTTAAAATGGTTTAAATAGTATAAGTGAAATAACGTTTCAAAAAGAAGAAAAGTGTCATATTTCAAGTAAACGAATAAAGTATGAGTAAAAAAAATTTTTCTCTGCCCCTATTGTTCAATTTTATAAATTATGCTTACAATTATTAGATAATGTCCAAGCAATCTATTAATGTGTAAAAAGAAAAATTATTTTCATATATGTAACGCAAGGGACACTTTCAAAATAGACTAATTTTGAAAATACTTTTCTAATTATCTCAATAAAAAAAAATTCCGAGTCAAAATTTTGTACAATGCTTCACTCTAGCACTGATAATATGCAGACAAAATTTTAATTCTATAAGTTCTTATTTACAGAAATTTAATTTTTCAGTCCCAGTGTCCCTTAATAAATTGACCCGGATGAAAACCGGAGAACGTTTCCATTCATAAAATTTCAGTTATTAAAAACCATTAATCTTAAATTATACTGAATGTTAAAATTCATCATTGTTATTCTATGAAAGGACAACCTAAAATATAAATATTTAATTGAAATAAGAAAATGTTATTATTTGATGCATATTGATAAATTTAGTTTCATCACCTCTTATTAATGAAGATAATTGATATAGTATGAAAGTGTAATAGGACAGATGAAGTGTTGCCAAGCACAAGCTGTGAGTGGGAGGAATAAGCTGCTTGGCACGGATTTGTGTTTTTGTTTCCTTTAAAAATGATATGATTATTTGGTTAAGTACGGCAATGACGGATATATTTTTATTTCTCGCGCCACCATTACGCGGCCGCTTTAATGAAGCAAAGTTTGAATGTTGATGGGACCTGTGATGGGATCTCTCCTGCTAATGAGCCGCTTTCAAGTCTCGAGACAGAGATAGCAACTTCCTAGCCTTGCCTCAGACGACAGACGACTCACTCGATTCCATTCAAATGTGAATCATCCAGCCATTAGGCGATGTTCCGCTTCTCATTCACGACTCAGGCATGTTCAAAAGTATTTAAACTTTTTAAATAATAGTATAATACACTTACTCTGTCTCTGGAATTATTTCTGCATCTTAATAGTTTACGAAACGAATAAAATTTATCCGACTAAACATAGTCTAAGTATGACAAAACGTTTTCGAAATTCCCAATTGTATTTAATATTTAAAATTAGGAACACAAATTGTAGGTATTTGAGTAAATGAAATGTATCACGATTGAACATTCTTATTCAACAGACAAAATTCGACATTTTGCCTGCTGCTCTGTTAGCGTTAACTTAATGAATAGGAAGCTTAAATGAGTCAATTGTGAATTACTACGTTCTCACGCCTATTAAACATATCAGACAATAGTGACAATTACTCCTGAAAGCGTAAATTCATTTAACTATATACCTCTTTCACGACTGATTAAACTTAGAAGTAGGATAAGGTCAGAATCCGAAGTTAAATAAAATATCTCAAACTGTATCCAGAAAACCAAATGACAATATAGATTTAATAACAGTAAAATAATCATTAGAAAGTGTATATTAAGTAAACAAATTGGAATTGTCTGTGTCGTGTACACGACATGCGTATTTTTTTCCGTGACAACGACCACAAGGCAGGAAATAAATAAAATTCATTTCAAAATGTACCGTATTTATTTTTGTGATCCACATTTGCTGATTTATAAAATTGAACATAAATCAACTTAATTTATATTCGTATAACTCAGTGATACGCATCTACCAGTTGCTTTTCTGGTGTGACGAGTTCCAACGCAATCTTCAGATACACAAACCGAAACGCGCATTTCGCGTGACGAATTGAAGTCGATTACGCTACTTTCCACGTAGATGGCAACGGCACAAACTATTCAACAAGACTTGCTATTCACGAGAAGGTTGTAAGACTGGCACTGCTATCTGCTTCAGGTTGAAACCCAAAAGGATTGATTTACAGGTAAAGGGTGCCTTCAAAGAATAACATATTACTTTACAGAGGTACAATCCTGTATGGTACCCTTCTCTTGCAATGATATTATTTACACACAGATTGTTCTCTCCCAGTCAGCGTTACTGGGACATACAATTACTTCTTCCATAAACTAAAAATGCTCCATTAAAACGGCGAATTCTGCTCGACCTTAATATAAGAAAGGCCAAGTGCAAGCAATTATTGTTTTTCAGTTTCATGTTCAAAAGGGGTGTTTGATAAGTCTGGTAAATTTTTATGAGAGAGCGAGAAATTTTTCACTTTTGCGCCATTGTTGGTAAACATGATCCTTTCAAAGTTATTCCTAAAAGTTTTAAACATATTCCAGTCGTAGTTTATTGTTGGCAGCCTTCTGTAGTGTTACATGTGTAGTCAGGCGGAGACAATGGAATAAAACGAATTTAGCGCTGTCATTAAACACTTTTATTTGAAGGGTTGGACAGCTGCACAAATCAAAACCGAATTGGAATGAACTTCATGCGGACTCTGCACCAGCATTGAAGATTACTTACTTCTGTATAAATGAGTTTAAACGAGGTCGCAGAAACACAGAAGATGAAACTCGCCCCGGCTGCCCAATTCAGATCACCACGCAGGAAAACATCGAAAAATTTCACAATATCGTAATGGAAGATCGCTGACGAAAAGTAAGTGAGGTAGCTGATGCCGCAGGCTTCTCAACTGAAGGAGTGCATTTCATCCTCCATGAAAAAGTGGCCATGAAATGTGTTTGCGCGGGATGGCTGGTGTGACAGTTGACGTTGGACCAAAAACGTATTTGGAAAAATATTTCAACGCAGAATCTAGCAGTGTTTAGGCGTAAACCAGAAGACTTTGTGCGCAGATTCGTAACAGTTGATAAAACCTGGATCCATCACTACACAGCAGAGACCAAAAAAATCAAAACAATGGACAAAAGCTGGTGGAAGTGCGCCAAAAAAGGCGAAGACGTTTTCACAAGTGGAAATGTGATGACCCGCGACTTTTGGGATTCTCAGGGTATAATATTCATAGATTTCTTGGAAAAGGGCACATCCATAACTGGGCTCTATTATGCTGCTCTATTGGATTGTTTTGAAACGGTGCTTATTGAGAAACGACCGAGATTGGCACCCAAGAAAGTGCTGTTTCACCAGGACAATGCACCAGTGCACATAGCAGCAGTTGTAATGGCGAAAGTGTACGAGTTGGGATACGAATTAATTTCTCATCCACCCTATTCACTAGACCTATAACCAAGTGACTTCTTCTTGTTCCCAAACTTGAAAAATTGGCTTGGTGGGAAGAAATTTTCATCAAATGAAGAAGTGATCGAGACCGTGACCAAGTATTTTGAACAGTTTGACAAAACCTTTTTTTGTGATGGGTTGAATAATTGCAAACCCGCTGGGCCAAGTGTATAGCCAATGAAGAATAAATAAAGTAAGTCTTCTAAAAAAATCTTTTTCTTACATTTTTACCAGTCGTATCAAACAACCCCCGCATTTCAATGATAACTTCAATTCAAAATAAAACTTTAAGATTCCGACTTTTACTGAGGTTAATGTAATAACTTCGACCATGTCGAAATGGTTGCTCAAGCGACAGAAGAAATTCATAATTATGTAAATTGTGAGTTATAACTTTAAAAGGAGATTTTACATGGGCTTATAATGTAATTACAAACATCAATATGTAGCGACTCGCTTAGAATAAATAATACTTGTTTACGTGCCATGAGTCCTTCCAGCTCAACTTCAAAACTCAAGTTGGCGTACATTGTATTATGGAAAATTGTTAAGAACACTGATTAGAATTTTTAATTATTTATTTTTTTATGTTGAAGAAGTGTCACGTACTCGTACATTTTTTTTTCTGACTACAAAAGATATCAATGCAAAACAAGTTGACTAACATCGAAGTAAAGTGAGGAATAACTCAATAAATCATACAGATGATCGGACAGATCCTCACAATACCAATGTCATATTTAGAGCCCTAATTACGATATGGGAACTAATAATTTATATCTTTAGGAACTTATACAATTGAATGGTTCCCGGGATACGATGGAAACCTATTTATTCTATTTTCTCTGCCGTAACAATATTCTCCTATTCTGAAGTACCACAAACAATGCGCATTTATTTGCTCTAAATTAATAACTATTGAGTTCAAAATTTACACGTTACTTCCAACTTCTCAATTAATATTCTTTATTTTCAGCCAGTTATTTAACAAACAGCGATGATTACAATCCTTTATGTGCAGTGTACCTATACGCAATTTACCTGTCGTAAAAATCAGTTAATAATATAATTATAGAGAAATAGCTAGTCGTTTCAAAATACGATGGTTCGTTCACTGTCCTGGGTTTGAAGTGGGAGTAGGCCAGAGCTCAATTAACACGAATATTCTGAAAACATAGACGCATGTAAATATATTCTGTTCACTCATGGTATGTTGTACGTCAGGAATTTCAACTGTAAAAGTTTAAAGATAATAACTACAGGATGTGGTAAAAAGATCTTGCTGTGGTCAGTGTATCCCGTTCGTAAGAATATAATTAATAGTAGCCAGCTTCTTTCTAAGAGAAATTTCGGCTCCTGACACCAACAATCCCATCCATCTTCTCCCTTCTACTACTGAGCATCTCAAACGACTAGCTATTTCTCACGAGCTATGCCAATGTTCTGTGATTAGTGATAACATAGATATTAAGGGCTGTTAAAAAATAATAATAAATACGACCTTCATACAAACTTTAATATGAGAAACAATAAATAAGAAAATTTGAATTTAAAAGTGCCGGACGTTTAGACGCGGAATTGCGTCTTTTTCTAAAGGCGATAAAATTAAGACTGGAAATTAAACGTAAGAACTAACTAAAATCAAAGATACAAACATAAGGCCAAGGAAATTAGGTTGATTTTTAATATACAACATTTCTCTAAAATAGAACTGTTTAAATCGAAACAGTGATGAAATTTCATAAATGTTTACTGATACGATTGTGTTTACAAATTTATAGTTTGAAATGAGATTTATACTCTTCAATTTTGTATTTAAAATTCTTTTTAGTTATCCGGTTAACAAAAGTAAAAATTGTAACACTTACTTTTATATACGACATCAGCAGTGGAAAACTTAATTATAGGATATTTGTGTCCTTTTAGTCACCAGTAAAAATTTCGACTTTGAAATATTTCTATACAATTATATCACATCAAATGATAACAGGAAGGTAATACAATAAATTTATTGTATGTATAATTCCTTATAATATTGTTCTGGTTGAGACGGAAATTAATTTAAGCTAATCTAATGCTTATGTAATCGGAAATAAATACAATACGGTAGAGGATAGCCAATAAAATATTTTTGACACAGTTAACGTTTTCAAAACTATACGAGGCATGTTCAAAATAGTTCGAATATTGCGAAATTAAGTGTACTGTGACCATAACGCGCTGTCATTTTTTGTTTTTTGAGGGTTAGCAACACTAAGTGGTAAAGCTCCTGACAGAGCGAGCATCGCAGAAACACGTTAGTACGTAAACTCACGTTGTAGTGTCCTGTGGTGTGAAATATGGCGGAAATAAATCCCGACAAGTGCGAGCCACGTGCTGTGTTCCGCTTCCTATTCGCGGAAGGAATAACACCTACTGAAAATTTTCGCGAAACAAAACGGTATACGGCGAAGGTGTTATGAACAGAAAGAGTGTGTTTAAGTGGTGCAATTCCCTATCTGCCAAAAAATTAAAAACTGCAATAACGGACAAAAATCATGGCCTCAGTGTTTTGAAACCGAAAATGCATCATTTTGGTCGAATTTCTGCCTCAGTTGGAGACCATTAATGCACAAAGATATTGTGAGACCCTAAAAAAACTCAAAAGGAGCATTCAAAACAAAATGAAGGGAGCGCTGGCGAGTGGAGTGTGCTTGTTTTACGACAACGCCAGTCCTCACACAGCCTTAGCCAACAAGGCTCGGACTCATTTGGTTGGGATGTTTTGCACTACCTCCCGTATTCCCCAGACTTGACACTTCAGATTATCATCTTTTCACCTCCCTGAAGGCAATTATGGGTGGGATTAAATTTTCAACTGACGAACAGGTGCAGAAACTGGTTCGGAAATGGGGGAAGGAGCTGGCCGACGAGATTTTCGAGGAGGGCATAAACAAGTTTGCCATGGCTGACGGTATGCATTGAACGGGATGGCGATTATGAAGAAAAATAATCGACTAGTGTATCAATAATATCCTGTATTATTTAATTTCAAATACAGTTTTCCTATAAATATATAAAAATCTAGTACACTTACTTCCTACATTAGTACAGCTTTGTCAAAGTATAAACACTTCCGTGTAACATAAAAAATTCAGGACACTGCATGAAAAGATTGGTTTGAGGTACAAATTAAACTTTAGCTTATGTTTGATACGGGAAACCTCTAAGAAACGTTGGGCACTTTCAATTTTTCTTGGTTATTGTTTCTCTATTTAAAGTCTGGATGTATTAAGCTCATATTTAGTATTATTATTAGGTTAATTTATTTTATAAAAATGGCACACACTCACTCTCACGTTCCTGCGCATTATAGAGCAACTCCCTCCATTTTCCCAACGCCAAGATGATTTTGTGAACAGGTACACTGTAAGAATGGGAAAAGATCTAGTTTTTTTCTGATAGACGCGACTGTTTTCACGGATTTTTGTATTCAGTTACTTTATAAGGTAACTGTTTTACTTTTTTGAAGATAGTCGATCAACAGAATTACTTACGCAGTTCAACAAATCGATACCATGGTCTTTCCCACCGCTGTCTGCTTCTTTGCAGATTAAGATCTAGCATGTATCCACTGTACATTGTTCTTTCAATTCTAATGCCTAATGGTGAATCCATGTTTCGTCCATTATCATATATCGACGCAGAAATTCACTCTTGTATTCCGTGAAAAGAAAGAACTGTTGGGAAAGTGTCACCCCAATGCTTTTCTTAATCCGCAGCGGCACTAATCATGCGCTAAGATTTTCTTAAAAGAAAATGTAACCGACGTGTTCTTTTTATATCCCTACAGTATTAGAAATATTTCGCAGCTTCTTACCGCGAGTTTAGAAAATTATATAGAGCGCTTTTTGATTACTACAGGTGTTGGATGTCCTTGGCTTAAAATATCTTGGACGCTTTCACGAACGCGTTTAAAGTCGGCGTGTAATAAATTTATTACATTCATAAGTGATAGTAATAATAAGAAGGAATATGTATCACTGTGAACAAAAAGTAAGGTGAATTTATTTATAAAATATAAATTCTTTATTTATTCTTCCAAAACAATTTCATCCCCTTCGAAGTAATCCCCGTCCGATAAAACACACTTTTTCCAGTCCTCGAAACAGTTGGAATAGTCTTTTTCCGGTATAGCCTTCAAGACCTTCTTCGATTCGGTTTTTATCTCTTTAATCGTGTCAAAACGGCGTCCCCGCATTGGCCTTTTGAGTTTGCTGAATAGCCAGAAGTCGCACGGAGCCAAATCAGGCGAATACGGTGGGTGCGGAACGATATGAGTCGAGTTTTTGGCAAAAAGAGTCGCGAAGAACCAATGCAGTATGACATGGTGCATTATCGTGATGAAGGAACCAAGAGTTGTTCGCCCATAATTCCGGCCGTTTCAGACGAATAGCTTCACGCAAACGACGCATAACGCTCAAATAATATTCTTTGTTGACAGTTTGGCCCGGCGGAAGGAATTCATAGTGCACCACACCACGATAATCAAATTCGACCGACTTTGCCGTGGTCTTTTCGGTCTTGCTTCACCTTTTGCACGATATTCGCTGGATTGGTCGGTGGTTTCAGGGTCGTATGCGTAAATCCAAGTTTCATCTCCAGTAATCATGCATTTCAAGTGGTCCTGATAGTCAGACAGCAAAGTTTCACACAAATCAACGCGACGCTTTTTTTCCTAAAAATTGAGCGATTTTGGCACCAATCGAGACTTGACGCGTTTGAGACACAAAACATTCTTCAAAATGGTTTGGGCTGAGCCAAATGATATTGCAACACTATCAGCGAGATCTCTAATTGTCCATCGACGATTTTCAAGCACCAAATCTTTGATTTTTTGGACGTTGATGGTCGTCCAGAGCGCGGTTCGTCTTCAACGCGTTCTCGGCCCTCTTTGAACTCGTTGTATCACTTATAAACGTTTTTTTGTTCCATAGTTTAATCTCCAAAGGCCTTTCTGCAACATTTTCAACGTGTCGGCACAAGAATATTCGTTCCGCAAACAAAATTTGATGCAAGTTCTTTGCTCAACAAAATCACCCATTGCAAAAATCGAAAAATTCACTTTTGGTTGTGTATCTCGGAGATAATTAAACCTTTTAACAAACAGACGCTTGGGAAATATTATAGACAGTCCTACCCACCTAGAAAAAAAAATTTACCCGCCTTCCTAATAGCCGGGAGTTTTAAATGACAATTTCAACTTACTTTTTGATCACAGTGGTATATCTTTGGGTTTGTTTTATCTTTATTTTGCTTTAGTTTCTTTGTTAATGGCGAGAGTTGTATAATAAAATTGATGTATTAGAGAAAACTGAAATATTTTATTACATATACGTACCCACATTAACTGGAGATTGCACCTGATATTTTAAGTGAATTTTAAAGTGTTATATATTTGGCGTCCGAACAGGGACATTTGCGAGGTACGTATATGTAAAAGACAATGCAGAATTGGAGAAAATGTTGAAGTTAGAAGAGGTTGTGGGAATGACGAAGTTGGTGATCAGAAGAATATTACAATGATCGAGTGTTTCAAAATATTATTTAACAAAATGGATCGCAAAGAGAGGAAAGTGAATGAAAGTTTCAAAAAAGAAGAAGATAACGTAACAAGGTTGGGGAAGAGAATGCATGAGTTGGAGAAAAGTTGGTTGGGAGAAACGAAGATGGAAGAGAAAAAGTTAGAAGTTAGAAAGTTAGTTCAGGAGGTCTGAGTGAAAGGAAAGAATATTCAGAAAGCAAAATTAATGAATCTTGTAAGAATTATGAAATGCCAGAATTACTTGATAGTTTGGAAATTCCGCATTTTTCTTACATGAAGTACCAAGAACGAAAAAATATTTGTGCCAAGGAATATAATAAATTTAAATTGGCATTGCAGGGATATAATAAATTTGAGACTTTTCAACTCAATGAACTTAAAGCAGTCTACAATTCATATAATTGGACCAATGTTACTGAGGTGCATGGGAATAAGAATTCAATTGTTCATAACAAGGATGAAAAACAGTTGGGAGACAGGTCAAGTCTTATCAATAAAAATGAGTGTATGTATGTATGTATGTTTGTATACAAATCTACACCGGTGGAGCAAATTTCACCAAATTTCGTACACGTGTTCTTTGCCACCAGAAAACAAACACTGTTGGGGTGAGACGCGTCTACCACCCCCAGAAGCGGGGGTGGAAATATTTAAACATGTTAAAACAGTCGATATTTCATTCAGATAAATATTTTTAGGGGTCACAGATATTGATAGTGTTTCTACCGACTGTTGGGGTGAGACGCGTCTACCACCCCCAGAGGCGGGGGGGTGGAAATATTTAAACATGTTAAAACAGTCGATATTTCGGTCGGATAAATATTTTTAGGGGTTACAGATATTGATAGTGTTTCTACCGATGTTATCTGAATATAATTTTCATCCTCTACACCCTGGGAAAAGAGCACCCTTAGCGTTTGGGGTATAAAATACAACTCTATACCGGTGGAGGAAATTTCACCAAATTTCGTACACGTGTTCTTTGCCACCAGAAAACAAACACTGTCGGGGTGAGATGCGTCTACCACCCCCAGAAGCGGGGGTGGACGGTGGTGGAAATACTTAAACATGCTAAAACAGCCGGTATTAGATTTGGATAAATATTTTTAGGGGTCAAAGATATTGATAGTGTTTCTACCGATGTTATCTGAATATAATTTTCATCTCCTACGCCCTGGGAAAAGGGCACCCTTAGGGTTTCGGGTGGAGTTGCTTTACAGAAAAATAACGCGAATACAACCGAGATTGGAGTCAAATCGAAGGTTATGGATGTCACTGAGTTAAGTTATGACATTCAACTTGGCATTTACCCCTCAGATACAAGGGTAGCGGGGTGGCAATTTTGGAACATACGAACACGGCAGATATTTGCGTTGAATAAATATTTTTCTGGGTTAATTATATTGGTTGTATTTCTACTGATGTTGTTTGTGTATAATTTCATCCCCTTTCGGCATGCGAGGGAAGCACCCTTATGTGTGGGGGTTGAGGAACGTTTGATATAATTAACGCCAAATCAACCTAGATTCGTGTCAAATTGGGGGATATGGATGTCGCTGAGACTATTTATAACAAACTGAGAAACTCACCGGGGTGAGTGGGAATTAGCGGTGATGAGAGGGGGAGCGGGGAAAGAAATTTTCAAACATTATAACCGGCCGATTTTTGGGTCGAATCAATATAATTCTGGATCAATAGCATTTATAAAATTTCACTTCATTTGTGTATAATTTCAACTTCTTTTAGGCATGAAAGTGGTGCACCCTTATGAGTTGGGGATGGAGTGGCATTACATGAAATTACGCAAACACATTTGAAGTCGAATCCGGGGTTATATTTGTTACTGTGTTTAATTATGACATTTAAGTTACAGTTTAACTTCCCCAAGCCGGGATGGACGGGGGTTGAAATTTTCAAACACGTTAAGCAGTTGATATTTGTGTCGAATAAATATTTTCCTGGTTCGCTGAAATTTATTAAATTTCTCTACATGTTCCATATGTTAAATATAACCTCTTTCAGGATTTGGAGTGGAGCACTCTTAAGGGTGGGGGTGGAGTTGATTTATTTCATAATAACGCAAACACAATCGAGATTGGACTCAAATCCAGGGTTATGGTTGTCCGTGAGTATAATTATAATATTCAAGTTGCTGTTTAAGTATCCCAAGCGGGGGTGGTTGGGGGTGGAAATCTTCATACACGCTAACACAGCCGATATTTGAGTCGGATAAATATTTTCTGGGTAAAAGTGTTTAATAGTGTTTGTACCAATGTATGTGAGTAGAAGTTCAAAATTTTACGGCATGGGAAAGGAGAACTCTAGGGGTGGGGGTGGAGGAATATTACAAAAAATAACTCGAATACAAACGAGTCTGGAGTCAAAATCAAAGTTATGGATAACGCTGAGTTTAATTATGCTATAAACTAGCAATTAACCTCCCAGGGACGGGCGTGGATGGGGGTGGAAATTGTCAAACATGTTAATCAACCGATTTTTGCAACTAAATATTTTCGGGATCAATGAGATTTCTCTATATTTACACAGATTATAACTTCAACCCCTTTCAGGCTTATCAGTAGAGCACTTTTAGGTGTTGGGTGGAGGAACGCTGCAATAAAATAACGCGAATACAACCGAGATTGGAGTCAAATCCAAGGTTATGGATGTCTCCCAGTTCAATTACAGCATCCAATTGGCCATTTAACCCAAAGGGGCGGTAGTGGATGGGGTGGATAGGGGCGGTAATTTTATAACATGTTAAACGATCGATATGTCAATGACATTGATAATATGTATACCGATGTTGTTTGTAAAATATAACCCCTTTCGGCATGAGACGGAAGCACACTTAGGGGAGTGGGTGGAAACTTCAAACATGCTAAAACAGTGGATATTTAGGCAGATAAATATTTTTAGGAATCAAAGAGACAGTGTTTCAACCGATGTTATCTGAGATGATATTTAATTATCCATTTAATCCCATGAGGCGGGAATGGACGGGGTGGAATTTTTCAAACATGTTAAATCGTCGATATTTGCGATAATTATTTCCTGGGGTTAATTACTTTGATAGTATTTATACCGATGTTGTTTGTGTATAATTTAACCCCTGTGAGGGGAGCAAGCTTAGGGGTGGGGTGGAGGTACGTTAAATAAAAAACCGCAAAAACAACCGAGATTAGAATAAATTCAGAGACTATGAATGTCGCTGAATCTAATTGTGACAACCTGGGTAACGCGACGGGTTTGGGAGATGGTGGGCGGGGGAAGAAATTTTCAGACATTTTATCGGCCGATTTTTGCGTGGAATACATTCTTTTTCATTATCGAATATTTGTGGGGGTGGTCATCTTCTAAAATGTTAAAACGGCCGATATATTTAGTCAATGACTTGATCCCCCTTCGGCATGGGAGGTGAGCACATTTAGGGATAGGGTTCGAGGAGCTTTACATAAAAATAGCGCAAAAGCAACCAAAATTGGAGTCATATCGATGGTTATAGATAAATGACATCTCGGGCAACGCCGGGCACCCAGCTAGTGATATGATAAAACAGGAGTATTAGTAAAGCACTGCTGAGCAATTTGGATTTGAAGTGTGTGTGAAATGTATATCTACAAAGAAGGTGGAACATGAAAAGTGTTGAAAAAAAAGTTCATAGAAGAATGTGAATAGGGAAATACGGATTGTGTTCAAATTGAATTGGGGAGATCACAGTTAGGGGAGAATAATGTGATAAATTTATTATATTAATAAGAGATAATAATAATAAGGAATAAGTATATCATTTGTTTTATCTTTGTTTTGTTTTAGTTTCTTTGTTAATGGTGGGAGTTGTATAATAAAATTAATGTATTATAGAAAACTGAAATATTTGATTAAATATACGTACCCACATTAACTGGAGACTGAACCCGATATTTAAAGTGAACGATAATTATAAAGTGTTTATTATAGGCCGCCATGGAGAAAATTCACCACACATATTTACTAACCTGCAATTTTCGATCGGTTTTAAACCTTATTTTATTATACTTAATTTTTTATCAGTACAAGTACATTTAACTGATTTAAAAGTTTTTTCTAGGGTTTTCCTTGCATCACTTTTAGGCGAATTGCCGAGTAGGATCCTTAAACCACAGCCCGGGGACCCTAGTTATCCACCTTGCTCTACAATTCCGCATCCCCCCTTTCACTCCCTTTCTTATGGTATAAGAGGGGAGTTGCCACTATGTGGATTACCCTATACATAGACTGTCCATACCTTCTTCTTCTTCTCTCTCATTTTTCTGCAATGAAGCCTGTGAGAGCAATCTCTAGCATGCGAACCTTCCAAGAGAGTTCTGCAGGGGATGCCTTCCCCTCTCTCTGGTATTGTGAACTAAGATTCCCACAAGTCGAGGCACCTCGGCCTGTATGTTCTGGGGTCGCAGACCTTGGGCATAGGGTAAGACTTGCCTGCTATTCCTATTGGAATAGTTGGTCAGCTGCCTCCTAAACTGGTCAAGGAATGGAGAGGGGAATGGTGCGTCCTCACAGAAAACCCCCCTCCAGCCATCGGTACAGGTACCAAATGCCCGACCTACGTAATGCAGGTTTTTCTATGATTTTCCCTGCATCACTTTTAGGCGAATTGCCGGGTAGGATCCTTAAACCATAGCCCGGGGGCCCTAATTAACCCTTGACTACTTTGCTCTACCTTTCCGCTTCCCCCCTTTCAAATCCTTTCCTATGATATAAGAGGGGAGTGACCACTATGTGGATTACCCTATATACAGCCTTTCTACACTTTATTATTATTATTATTATTCTTTTCTACGGTTTTCCCTCAATCATGTTTCTATTATATCATTTTATTATTTTGTTTCTTATTTCCGTTCGACTGTGCAGAATCCGCTGTGTTATGCATTTTTTAAGTACTTTTTTCGTGTACCTAAACAGTGTTTGGCTCGTTCGTGAAACTGAATACATTTTAGCGCAGCTTCAAACATGTTCATGATATAATCAACGTTTTCGGCTTAATCAATGTATTTGACATATCGATGCACTTTAATTATTTCCCTAGAGTACATATAGACATTTTATCGGTACATTGTTCGAGTATTATGGTGTAGCGTTGATTTCGTGCTCTATTTCCTAACGGCCGCATTAAATGAGTTTATGGTACCATTTCAGTGTACAGTAGTAACCTTTACGAGAAGTGCGAAAGTAATTGTGCACTTTTATGCCTATCATAAATCAGGAGCGAGGAAATACGTGTACATATACGTTTTTATGCCGAGAATTTTAATTTTTAAATTAGATTTTAAAAAATTTGCCTTTTTAATGATAATTGTTATTGAGGAAATTAACCAATTATCTGAATACAATAACGATGCAACAGTGTTTCAAACGTACATTAACATACCGTCGCAGAAAATTGAAGACTTTATTAGCAACCGAGATAAAGGAAACAGATTCTTTGACATAATTACACGAAATATAATCGTGGTGATGCTAAATATGATTATTACTTTCAAAGAAGCCTCGATTAATCTGTAGTGAAATTCGGAACGTGTCTGTGTTCGGCAGGGATTTGCATCAGATCTGAAATCCAAGGATTGCAAACACGAATGACAGAAACACTTAATTTCCAATATAACCAATCCATTCTGTATTCCGCAATTCCCAGAGTAAAGAACCTGACCTTTTATGATTTCAATTCGTTTTAAGTATTCAAAGACATTTATTCTACGATACTTACAAAACTTGTACGCAAAATATAATTTATCGCCACATCTTTGGGAAGTAACCAAGGAAGGAATTTTCTTGCTTACTTTCGCAATGATTTATATAAATTCTAAAATAAAATATTCGTTTATAAGACTAGATTTAAAGAAAATGTAGTTCTCACTTCATGTTTCGGCATTAAAGGAAATGTATGCTTACTGAAGAATATAAATGGGTAACTAATGTATTTGGAAAATGTAGGTCACTTTTGCACATGAAACTGAACTTTTTTTCTGCGTTATATCCTTGAACGTCCAAACTGACGTAGTCATCTTCTTGGACACATTTTGGATTTGGAGAAAACGTGGGCCAGTGTGTTCATCACTCTGTTTTCAATAAAAAAATTTAGGCGAAGTAACTGGCCATGGTCGCAGTATTGAAAATTCACCACAGAATTGGAGGAACCAAGGAATACTCAAATCGGTAAAACAATCCAACTTTAATCCTCTCCACGGAGCAATTTCGCTTGGCTCCTATCCTGCATCCTGAATCAGCAGAACCGATGACCAAGTCCGTTCAAATCGTACAATGCCCTTTCATTACACCAGTTTAACAACAATGACATATATAGGTTTAAACCATACATATATAATATATGGAAAAGCAGAAAAGTTCTCGCTGTTTAACCCGGGTGGAAACCCGAGAACGTTTCCTGATACACCGGGGAAGTTTTCGATCTTTGGTACACGTAAAATATTTGCATGATTTTAGAAGGAAAAAATCTCCGAGAAACTTTTGAATCAAAGTTTATAGAATCAAAACCGTAGTTTATAATTCAAAGGCACATAAACTATATACAATGAACAGATGAATAGATTTTTCATCCTTTTAACTTAAACTTCCGATAGGTGTAATATTGCGATGTAGACAACCTTTTGACTAGCGAAATTACGTAACACATAGCACATCCAAGCTGTACGACAACGCGTGGATTTAAACATACATTACTTAACCGTCTGTATCCATTGGAACTTCAGAGATTCTTAAGGCATGGAGAAGGGAATGCTGTGCCACTTCAGCAAACCACAGTCGTCATCGGAAGGGCGTGGGACAAGTTCCACGAGCCCGCACCACTTTATCCTTAAAGACCGGGGGCCCTAGTTAACCCTTGGCTACTTTCCTCTCCTTTCCGCATTATCCCATTCAATACCTTCGTACTTTATTAAAGGGGCAGGCCTCAATGTGGGTTACCATACCATGAAATACCATCGAAATCTTTCCTCTACATACAAAGAAGAATTCTGTTCCTTGTAATTTTGCGCACATAATTTTTTATGTTTTATTTTCATTAATTTATAAACATCCAGGAAAGGGCAAGCGTTTTCCATCCATATGCACTTCGTATGACACTTAATTGATTTTAATAATGATTTTTATTAAATTGAAAGCGATTAAAGAACAGGATAATAATTCAGGGTTCAAGTACTTACAATTAAGCTAAGGGCATGTCGTTCCAGGTTAAGAACTAGACGCAATACTTACCTGAAAACAGAAAAAAAATTAAAACATTTTTGTATGCCACAATAATTAAATTATTTGATTTTAGGAATACAGAAAAGAAATATGATTACCTCTGTAATATGTGATCACAGTTGCCGACTACACTATTTAATTATTTGCTTATAATACCTATTGGATGTAAATTCAATAACAGGATCTAGTATAATTTCATCAGTCTAGCTGAAAATTGAAAATATAATATTAAATAGGAATGCAATATGTCCCGACGAATTTCTTCAGGCGAAGTAATTTTGACCGGTTGGAATCCAACTGTTGCAATGTGTTATAATGAAATAATTTATTTACCATATTTTATGGACTATAAGACACATCATAATTTTAAACAATTTTTATAAGAAATAACATTTTTATCATTTTTATTATTAGATTGAAAAGCCAGATTAAAAAAATTCTTAGTTTATAAAATTGAACAGAAAAATCTTCATCGTCGTCTTCATCATACATAAGATGGTCTTCACTGCCACTTTCTCGAGGCATCGAATATATGGCCATTTTTAAGACTGACGGGAATTTAATCAAACACTAGGCATTTTTATATTAATTTCGAGTATAAGACGCAACCTGAATTTTGGAGGCAATTTTTTGAAGAAAAAAGTGGTTCTTATAGTCTGTAAAATACGATATATAAAAACGTTTATTTGTTAATAGTTCGATACGCGTCTGGCATTCTTTACCTGCCAAAATACTGGCGACTTTACCAAATAGCGCTTATAAGCTTAGAAGTAGGCTAAGAAACATCTGGGTAATTATCAAATTAGGTTTCCTTATAATACTTTTTATTTTTAATCTAACCAGCGTAAATCAACAGGAAATCGTTGATGTTCAGAATAGATTAAAATTTCTGAACAATATATAAAAATCGTGAAGTTAAATGTGTCAAAATCGTGGTTCCTGGCTTCTTCATTTAAATATTATAAATTAAAATAATAAACTCTTGTAATATAGTTTAAAAATTAATTAGTTTCTTCTTTATATTGGGTAAAATATAACGACCCAATCGTAGTTATCAAAAAGAGTACAATGCACTTGAGCTACGTGATGGAAGAAGGCTAGATTGTAAATAGGCATAGTGTAATTAATAATATTAAAAGATTGTCGGCGTATCCTTTCAGTACGTTCCTCTTTAAGTGGGTTATTTCTCTGAGGAAGGCCTCTGGAGCGACCCCCCGCCCCCCTCACCCGCTCTTCCCTTCATCCCACTCACGTCTCAGTAAATGATTTCATCCTGGCTTTGTCATTCTGTTCGCAGCAGCTGTGACACTTCTCTCTCAAATCACTTTCTTGCCAATGAGGCGAATTTAAATACCAGTATATTTTGTAGGCTTTCTGAGTTCCCATTCATGCATGTAAAATTATTTCTAGTTATTCTTTTCAATGACCACTGTCATTTCACGGTTCGCATAATATCCGTTTTCTGTAACATACGGATTTAAATAAAATTTTCTAAAATTCTGCGAAAAATTCGTTTTAGGAACAACGGAATAAAGAAACGGTTGTATGCTGAGTTGAATTGAATTAGTCGCTTTTGCTGTTTGGTTAACATGTTCGTTGCGGAGACAAAGCTTAAAAGAACTGCACCGTAAAATAAGTTTTAATATTATATTAAAAGAAAAATAGTCATTTCTGGCAAGTAAGAAGAAAGTCGTGTGTTTCTACAACTTGTTTACACACTGTCTCATATTTGATTTTCCTTTCTTTGAAAGTAATTCTCCAATCAACCAATGTGTGTGGATGCGTTGCATTTTACTTAACTATTTTCTTTTAGCTTTAAATCTACAATTTATTGCAACATACCTGAAATAAGTGAATATAATCATTACGTACGATTAAACAAGCATTTTCTCATGTTTAATAATTATTTAATCAGAAATAGATTCGGAAATGTCGTATGTACTGAATTTTCGAAGTAGGCTGCAGTTGATCCAGTTGATTATAGAAAGGAAAATAACAAATCATAACTTAGGTAAATTGAAAAAAACAATTTAAGACCTTATACAGGCACTTTTTATTTTTTATATTATGATGACGTTTCGAGACCTTTTTTTATCTTATTCAGGTCTTGACCAAATTAAGCAGTCTTGCTTCAATCTTGTTAGCGTCAAGTGAATAGTCTGCCTCGGATCCCTGTGTAAATTTAATAACTTTTTTCATTTATTTGTCCTAGTTTTATTGTGTTAATTTGGTCAATACCTGAAGAAGATACAAAAAGGTATCGAAGCGTTTTCATAATAATAATAAAAAAGTGTCTGTATAAGGTCATAAATTGTTTTATTAATTCAAAACAGACGTTCAATCATACGTTTAGGTAAATTAGGTGAATGCATGAGTAATACAGTATCTAGCGTTTAACAGTAACAGCTTTCCATCGTGTAATTGATTTCGCGATCCTACATGCAACTCTTAAAAAAGTTCTTCCATTAATGTCACAATTTCAAATGACCTTCCTATTTATGATTTCTGATATTGCAGTCCACTGGTAACGAAGGCAACAGCACAATCAAGTGAATTAGAATGACCCATTACTACGTAGTGTGTCGGAGAATTATATTTTACGTTAAAAATATTTAAGTCAACATTGGTTTCCCAAGACAGGCTTATTGATTTTGAGTTGAGAATCAATATTCTGAGCTCTGGGACCCTACTTATGGACCTTCTCAAAGGTAAAGCTTTTCTCCTCCTCCCACAGTGCGTTCAAATAGTCCAATTAAACGGACATTTAACTGTTGAATTACAGAATTAAACAAGAATAATACAACATTGATATATTAGCCCTTTCATAGTAAAACGTAGTCTATATAAAGTTTGTGTATAAAGGACCAATACAATCTTTGAGACAGTAGTGTCATTTGAATATAAGAAAATGATTTGACAACTAAATGTTTATAAATACAGAAGAAGTTATGATATTAAATACGAAGAGTTATGATATTAAATACGACACGAACTAAAAAGAGCCTAGAGCGACACAACTGCACCAGTCAGTCAGCCAGTCTAGCTTCTTTTGCTTTTTAATTTTCTTAGCACCTGAAGAAAGGAACAAGGCTTCCAGAAACGTTGTGTGGTATTTATATCACAACTTCTTATATATGTATTATTATTAATTTTCATAAACAGACGTAAATTCTTCATTTAAATGCCATATCTGTTTCTACACAATATAATCTATATACTTTTCTTTAAAGTATTAACAGATCCTCATATTTGACGTTTTATTATTTTACTTCCTTGAAATATAATCCTCACGGTGATAAAGTTATTCTGCTGTCAGACAATGTGTGGTTGAAGAAAAAAAAACTATTTAGAAGGACGGGTTCTCTTTAATATCTGTTCTACAATATACTGGTTTTCTCTTTTTCGAAATAATGCGTAGTCCAAATTTTGATTTTAAAACACGAATAATATTTGATTAACTTACTCGTATCGGAAAACTGGGGAATAAAATACAAACGAAAGAAAACACATGTAAAGCATTAAAGATGTGCTAGAAAAAGATACAAGAAGGAAAGAGCAGACAAATGGAGAGATACTGAAATACATATTGTAATAAGTGATAATAATACCAATTTAAGTTAACTGATTTGAATGACCCCACGTTGGACGCCATTTATGTAATGATCAAATAATAATAATTAATTAACTGAAATTAATATAATGAAAATCTATCTAATGATGGAGCATGGATAAAACATTTATTTCAACTGACCCAACAATTAGTTTATTGATAAACAAATACTTAACATTTACAAAACAATTACTCGCCAATCTTTTCAACAATTTTTTTTATTATAAATAAATGAAATTTTCTCATTATTTCAGGGTCTTTACTGGGCCTTTTAAATAAAAAATATTTATTCCCCGTTTAAACAATCCATTTACAACTCACTGTTGACAAATATTTTTAATAAAAAATATCGAAATCTGACGAAATTCTACCTTTAATATAACGTTTACACATTAATTTAAATGGTTTACAACTCACTGTTTTTGTTCTGGTACCAGGGCAATTTGAAAGGGTCAGCAACACACTCTCACTTCAAACAAATTACGAACAGGCCATTTTACACTGAATTTACACTATTTTTAACTGTTGGACTTTACTATTGGCGGCACCTTGCAGGATTCCTCCTCGTCGATTCTCAATATAGTTTGGCGGAACACTCAGAGACCTTTATGAATGAATATCTGGATTAACGCTGTCGTTTCTTACTGCTATTAATATTTTAGATCCTCTCGACTATACGTCCACTCTTTATCATTTTTGACCGCCGACTGATAAATTTTAATTATTCCGTACTCTGCAATGTCTCGTCGCTGACTGACCACTCCACCAACTCACGAGCGCCAGGTCTCAACAATACCTTGCCTGTTCATATTCTCGTCAATTATTGCATCTTTGTATGTTTTTCCGATAAAAAAATTCCAGTTCAACTGTTTATAATTATTAACACTCAATTGCCCTTTCATTATTACAATATATATATCTGACCGAGTCGCATTTTCCTTGTTCCTGAATCCTAGGATCCTATCAGGCGCACGTTCAGGTTCTTTTACAATATTAGTAATAAGCATTCTACTAATTATTGGAAGAGTGGTAATTAATCAAGGACGTAGACGTGTGGAAGACAGTGTTCAGTGTGCATTAAATGTGAGGTGTGAAAGAATAATCTAAGAAGCGGACTATTGTGCAGAAATTGTATCAACTAGTACCCCTTTAGTTGCTAGAAAGGGAGTAGATAGATAGTTTTATTTTCCATTAGCCCTCTAATGAGGAAATAGGATTTTCACAAATGTTACATAAGTAAATAAATAGATAAATTACAGATAAATGAATTAATATAAATAGTAATAATTAATAAATTACAAAAAAAAGTTCATATCAATAAGGCACTTCACATTTGTCCATTCATCACATTCATGCACACTTTGTTTAAGAAACACAACACTTGTCACTTCCTAGTATTTATCTCCTGTCGCTAGGTACGGAGGGACGTCGTCATAGATATTTAATAACACTGAAAGCAGAGGAAGGAATAACAAATAGCAGATAACTGGAGTTCTTGGAAATGTAGTGAGTTGAAAATAAATTGTCATGAAACAAGTTGTTCAGGCGAAGAAAAGATCGAAGAAATTAAAGGAGAGGAGAATGTAAGACGTAAGAAAGAACAGTGCAAAGTAACTACGGGAGCCGGACGTATTTTATAAGTGTTTAGTAATTGGGGAATCGATAGTTTTACATGTATCAGGGCTTAAAGTTAAGTGTTTTCCGGGAATGAAGACAGAAGATGAGGACGGTAATCCCGAAAATAAAATTTTACAAGTAGGCACAAACGATGTTAAGACAAAAGAATAAAATCGCTTGACTCGAGCAATGTACGACGTAGCGTGTTCTCAAAAAAAATCATATTCTGTATCAAAAGTTAGTATCAGTTGTGTTTTAAGGAGACCAGGATAGGAGAAATAAAAGAATCGTTCCAGTGGACGTTATCGTCTCTAGGCAGACGTTTCTTCTATGGCAACGCCTTGGGAAGTGACGGTCTTCACTTAAATAGAAGAGGTGCATCGACTTTGGTGAGATCTGGCGTCGACTGCGACGGTGGTGGAGATGGCTGCGAGGGACGTCGCGGTGGCGAGTTGCGTCAAGGAGTTGGCAACTACAGCGTCGACGAGCAACAGGACGCATGACGGGGACAGCGAGAGGCAGAATTGACGACAATCTCCTCAAATCAGGTGAAGAGAAACCTCCTGTGTTTGTTGCAGGTTAATTGTCGCAATATTTTAAACCATGCTGTTGTCCATCGTTTTGATTGTTTTTTTGTTTCTGGAGTGTAGTGATGAATTCAAGTTCATCGACGGTCCCGAATCTGCGCAAAAAGTTTTGTGTGTTACACCTAAACATTGCTAGATTCTGCGTAGAAATGCTTTTTCCGAATCCGTTTTTGGTCCAATGTGAACAGTCGCCGCACCGATCGCGCGCAAAGCTTCTTCATGACCGTTTTTCATGGAGGATGAAATGCACTCGTTCAGTTGAAAAGCCTACGGCTTCAGATACCTCACGCACATTTAGTCTGCGATCTTTCATTGCGTTATTGTGAAATTTATCAATGTTTTTTCCTGAATGGTGACCTCAATTTGGCGGCCGGAGCGAGTTTCATCTTCTCTGCTTCTGTCACTTCGTTTAAACTCATTAATCCAGAATTAAATAGTCTTCAATGCTTGTGCAGAGTCCGCATGAACTTGATCCAATTCGGTTTTTTGTTAAAGTGGCGTCCTAACAAAGCCCAAGAGAAAGAATTTTCTCACAGGTGTGAAGTATACAACAAAGTCACAAACGAAGTTAATAAAGTTATTTTTGAACTAAGGTTACCACAAACCGAGACACCTCGGCCTGTTTTGAGAAGTGTATGTTCGGGGGTCGCAGACCTTGGGTACACGGTAAGAGTTGTCCTCTATTCTCATTGGCATAGTCGGCCAGCTGCCTCCTAACTGGTCAAGGCGCGGAGAGGTGAAAGCTGTGACCCCACAGCAAATGCCATCGGAGGGGCTCGGGAAAAGTACAAAATGCTCGACCTATCTGATGCAGGTTTTATAGGGTTTTCCCTGTATTGCTGTCAGGCGAATTGCCGGGTAGGATCCTTGAACTACAGCCCGGGGACCCTTGGCTACCTTGCTCTACCTTTCTGCATTCCGCCTTTCAGTCTCTTTCCAATTATATAAGAGACGAGTTGCGACTATGTGAATTACCCTATGCATAGTCTATCAACACCTTCTTGTTCTTCTTCTTCTTCTTCTATGTGACAAGGGAAAGAGAGAAATAATTGGGCTGAATTAACTTGTTCTTCTTAAATTTTATATTTGGGCTGAATAATTAATTTCACATATAAATGTCTTTAAGGTAAGGGAGTTTCAATTTTCTGTTTGTTGTCATTAAGTTTCTGCTTTGAGGCTAATAACTTTACTCTTCAGATTTTGAATTATTTAGACGTTTTTCAATTTCAATGAGTTTCGGTTTTTGTATTTATTAAACTTAGTATATATTCACATCCTTTAATTGTTTTTTTAAATTTAATTTTATTAGATTCATGATTTTGAATTCATTAATTTAATGGCCCACGGTGTCCGCATTTGGTATGAAAGAGAAGTGGGAAAGCATTTCGTCTATTCAAGAAGCTTGAACGTCTGGCAATTCGCGCTACTTGAGAATTTCGCACGGTCTCCATGGAAACATTAATTCAATTCATCCCCATTCACTTGAGAATCAACTACATTACTGCCGAATACAAACTAAAGCATGAACTTTCAGTGAAGTATGTACAAAGACAGTGTTGGGAAATGGAAAAACGAACAAAACCTGTGGAAGTGCAACATCTCGTTTGGAATGATCCTTCATTTAATATCGTGAAAATAATTTCGGAGAAAATTGCCTCATCATATCTAATGATGAAAGTCAGGACGAACACGGAGCTGGGTGTGCGTTCACGGCTTCCCACAGGAACAAGGAAGTTTCGTTCGGAAAATTACCTTTGGCACGTCGCAGTACTATTCTACGATCCAAACTATAGGAGTAATCAAGCGCTTGGACGGGTAAAAGAAAATGAGATTACGCCAATATTGTCATTCGTACTGATAAAAAGGTAGCCATAATCTCAAGCATTAAGAAGTGGAGGTAGAAACATCACAATAGAATGGGATCGCAGTCACGCTCGGAACGCAGGCAACGAACGTGAAGACGAGGTGGTGAAAAACGCAGCAGGTGATCATCATGCGTATACCGTCAACTTTACCCATTAGGCTTAAAACGGGAAATACGACTAGAAAGTGGAATGGTAACGAGACGAGAAAAGAAGAAGACTTCGTATGTTTATACCAGATGGATGTACGTCTAAACTATAATTTCAAAATAGATTATAAAATGACACAACTGCTGACGAGACATAGTGGTTTCAACGTCTACCTGAAACGTTTCAACCTTGACGTAAACGACGATAAAGGCGACTGTGGAATGGACGGTAAAAATGATATCTTCCATTTCATCGCGGAATGTCCAGAGTAAGAGACACAGAGACTACATCTTCGGACCAGCCTAGGCGCGGACATCGACGAAAACATCATTAAACTTGCCCGAGATACTTCTCTACATCATTTTGTGGACTCTTGCAAAAACCTGGCGATAAAAATATTAAATTAAAGACTATTTTCTCCCCAGTGTGACATGAACAGTTCATATCGTTTTTGTTTTTTTTAGGGCAACAGGCTACATGAGGGTGATCCACATTGGGCAACTCCCCTTTAATAGCATAGGAAGGGATTAGAAAGGGGGGATGCGGAAGGGTAGAGGAAGGTAGCCAAGGGTTAACTAGGGCCCCCGGGCTATGGTTTAAGGATCCTACCCGGCATTCGCCTAAAGAAATGCAGGGAAAACCCTAGAAAAACCTGCATCGGGTAGGTCGGGCATTGGGTACTTGTCCCACGCCCTTCCGATAGCGGGAGAGGAGTTTTCTGTGGGGACGCAGCATTCCCTTCTCCGTGCCTCGACCAGTTTAGGAGGCAGCTGGCCGACTATTCCAATAGGAATAGCGGACAACTCTTGCCGTATGCCCAAGGTCTGCGACCACGGAACATACACCTCTCAAAACAGACCGAGGTGCCTCGGCATGTGGGAACCTTAGTTCCAAAAAACCAGAGAGATGTGAGAGCATCCCCAAAGGTAGCCCCCGCCAGGGCTCTCTGCCTTTAGTTCATATCGTCATCGTCGATTTTCTTAAATTGTAAATATAAACCTTACTAACATCAAGAATTATAGATAAAAGAGAAATATAGACGCGAATGTTCTGTCAAAGAAATTATGATAATAGCTGCTCTATTTAAACAACGCTATTCTTGGGAAAAATAAACAATGGTAAATATCAAATTCTTGAGTTTATTTAAAGGCGTTTGACTTTACTAAATTCCTGTCTGAATTGAATAATTTAATTATAGATTTCGGTCAAGCAAAATTGAAAAATGTTAATTTTATAATATTTCTGTTTTTAAAAAATTGAACAATTCACTTTTAATTTACAGATTATGGAATCACTTAAGGGTATAAAAAATTAAATAACTATTATAAATTTAATAATTGGTTTAAAAACTTATGAATTTTTAAATAATTTAATATATAACTTGCTTCATAATAACGTTAAAACGACCTTCACAACAGACAAAATTTAAAAAGAAACACTTAAAATAAGTAAAATTTAAATTTGAAGCTGCCGGACTTTTCGACGCGAATTAGCGTCTTTTTAAAATTTATTTCCTATTTATATTATTCGCCGTTAGAAAAATCCGCGTCGAAAAGTCCGGCAGGTTTAAATTTTACTTATTTTAAGAGTTTCTTTTTTAATTTTGTCTCTTATAAAGTATTTTCAACAGACGTTAACTTTTTGTTTATTTATAATTTGCTTCAATTTGTATTTTTGTATTTAGACGTTAATAGTAAATTTCATGGTTAAGAATTATCTAAAAACTTTCACTTTCTAAATTTTTATTTTTCATTTTAACTTTTGTCAAACTCAATAATAAATTTCTTTTTTTTCATCTTGGGGTGATCACTTTGCTTAATTGTTCAAAATTTCACTTCGTTTTACTTAAATTGCAAGGTAATCAATTAAATTAATTCTATTTGCTTATTTTAGATTTAACGGTTAACTTGACAGGATTTATCAGCATTGATAATTGATTTCGCTGCGTTTTATTTATCTATCTGAATTTGAATATTTTTCCGCCTTGTGAATATTGAATTAATTTAATTGTGACGTTTTATTTGGTCGGTCTACGTCTCCATATTCGCGACACATCAAATTATCCCTTATAAACTTGCTCTGTCTGATTGATCTCGGAGACGTGCCACCCGGTTGGAAACCCGAGAACAATTCCAGCAGCGTATTCAAAGGGAAAACCTACGGAAATTAATAGTTCCCCGAGTTCTACGACGGTTCACACAGTTGAGCGAAGGATTCATCCGCGTGGCCCCTACGCGCAGCGGAATTAATACCACAGAGACAAATTACACACTTCAGCGGACCGTTTCAGATTATCTGTAATTTCAGAGCTGATTGCATTGTTCTAGTATAGTGATCGGCACAGTGAGTACTAAAGTGATTCACACGGAACGTTAAATTTGCGATATTGAAGAAAGAAGCACCCGTGGAATGCATCTCACGAAAAAAACAGAAATCGAGACATGCGTCTGTAAGCGTGGCAAGATATCACCTGTATCGGTTTATATTTTTTAAGAACAAATTTTAGTTGAATATAACTCGTCTCTAATCAACAGCTCGGAATGGGACTGGCGTAGAACCACGATACTATACTTTCCGCGCTGGCATCCGGAGGACTGTGCAAGTTAATCCATCAACTGGACAAAACCGGAGCGAGGACCATCCACGTGATTGTGTAACGGGCCTAAGGTGCTTCCTCATGCATGCCGTCGCAGAATACTACTAAATATGAAGAAATGTGTGGAACGTGAGGAAGCTGAATGAGGTTTAAATGGAGAGTAAAATTTTCAGATCAAGTGTTTGAAGCTGTCGTAAGTGAAACTAACTTACAATAATAATAATAGTCTGTATATATATTGTAATACTAATTAGAGGCAATAATTGTTTTAATATAATTAGATTGTTAGCGGTACATTTCTTGAAAGCAACAATCACGGCTCTTCGGCAATAGTTGGAAACCGCGCGCTCGTACGGAAGTCAGTCCGGCGAACGTTTCGAGAGAGAGAGAGAGAGGAGGCTGACCTAAAAAGTACGAATAGCGTGGTCCAGGAAGTTCAACTGCGAGATCTATTAAACTCTATAAAACACAAGTAAATAGTTCTTGATGGAGAGACTCATGATATAAAATCGCAAAGTGGAAGCAAAAGGTTTGAACCACACAGATGCGAAATAACATTTCGCATAAAGCCATCGAGGACACATACGTCCGAGGGCTGACCGAGGGAGCGACTGAACCCAAAATTCCAGGTGGAATAACAACGAGAACTACGACCGTGTGTATTAAAAATGATGTGTAGAATCAGTGAATAACGGCCTTTTTAGTGAGTTGTGCCCTCACGCTCCAAGAATTTCTGGTACCAGAAAGACATTCGTGAGTACAGAGACAATTATTTAAAGTCTGTAAACGAGGATTAAAGATATAAGTCAGATTACGTTATCTTGTTTAGTTTTCGTTTTCTTTATTCTGTTTAGAATTTATATTCCGTTCATTTCAATTGTGATTTGTTAATTATTTTATTAAATTTGTTTGTTCTTACTGTCAAGCCCAATAAAGACCCTGAGAGAAAGAGTAATTAGATGTAATTGTTGTAAAATTATAAAGTTGTATTTTCCTAGAAAGTCACAAATAAAAATAAAAATATAAATTTTGGTTTGTAAATTTGAGGAAATTAAATGTGCAAAGTGAGGCTGATAATTTGTATCTTTGAAGAATAAAATTTGTTTTTTTGACTAATCAATTAATTAATTAAATTTACATTCTTTTTGTTTATTACAACATATATATATATATATATATATATATATATATAAATTGTAATAAACGAATTGAAGATATTACAGAAATTTAATTTTGCCCTACGTTTCACAAATAAATATTTGTTATACCCAAACTGATGTATTAAATATATTTAATTTTGCCAACGTTGTAGACCAAATAATGTAATACTGAACTTGTAGCACTTTAATTTATTTACTTTAAATTACTTTCAAGAGAAATTTAAAGTAATATAGAATTTCGAAATATTTAAATAAATTTAAATTTGCCTTTACAATTTATAATCATTTAAGGAAATACTAATTCGCACAATTTAAATTCAATTAATAAAATTTTGAAGTTATTAAGAATATTAGTTCAGATCCTTAACATGTAATGTTAGGTTTGAAATGATCAAACAGATATTTATTTAGAAGAATATTTAAAGAATTTAAAATAATGAATTTTGCATATAAAGTTTACACAACTTTGCCGCAGCTGTTAATATGAAATTTTTTACTGTTATCTCAGGGCGTTTTAACGCGCCTCGGTTAAGTATAGAATTTAAAGAAAAATATTTTGGTTTGAATTTACAGAAATATTAACTCATAAAATATCCCCCGAATTACTAACTCTAAATGAAATTGGACGGTAAAACAATTACGCAAGATTTACACTGTATTTTCCTAATTTTGAAACACCAAACATACCATTTCGCTTGGTCAACTTTCAATTTACAATCCACACAATCGCGCCTTAACTTGCGGACCCAAGACGTTTCGCTCGGAGCCTCCAGTCAGTCAGACAATATTATCGCCATCGCCAAACGATATTCTGACTGTGGATATGGGGCCAGTTCGCCTTTATTCACTAGTCAACCTTCCAATGTTCCAAAATACCGCAACCAACAACAATAGTAGAGTTCAATACTTATCTGCCGCTGAACTCTCAAAACAACTCTGTATTTATTATTCATCACATATTAAAATTAACGTCAGCTCTACTTGACCTACCTCGCCTAAAAGCGACACTCTCCTTCTTCGACCACCACAGACAGACTAACTTTTTGACTGACCAAAAATATCATTCCCTCCACCAGGTTGCAGATGTCAATATACAACTATTTCACGTGATTGCGAACGAACAAATTGACTTACTGCATCACCAACTGACCGTCTAAACAATACATAATAACAAAATAATCGTCTGGGAATGGTCCAATTCCAACGTCACACACTGACTGTTCAAATTTTCCTTCAATTACATGGCCATTATCTTACTAAACAGGTATCATAACTGTACAACGTTATATTATTACCAACATTGGAGTATATTACAATATATATAAACGTGTATGTTCCGCATACACTGAACTAATAGACTAATTTAAACCATGCATGCTACACATGTCTCTTACAAACTGCGGAAAACACTACCTATCAATATTCGAATCTAATCAGTATTTTTGGCATTTATAAGATTAATATTGGCATTACCATTACAGTTTAATTCCAATTTTAACCATTATCGCAATGAGGTGTTAGGATAAGATATCATAAATAAGAGAAATTGATGTCAAATTCCTATGTATTTGGGTTGCTGAGGTGAACAGTGAAAACCACCGTCCCAATTAAGTCGATGTTCAGCCACAATCGGTATGGGGATGAAATTTTTTGGAATTTCACGTTTACATAGTTGTTATATTAAAAGTGAGAAACCTTTCATGCTTTTCATTCTAAAATAATCCCCTTAAACGCATTCGTATTTTGATAACACGTGTTTAACAGAGCGAAATAGAATAAATATTTCTTTAAGGTGAATCTTCCCAGAGAGCTCTGGAGAAGGCTACCTTTGGGGATGCCTTCACATCTCTCTGGTTATTGAACTAAGGTTCCCACATGTCGAGCCATCTCAGCCTGTTTTGAGAGGTGTATGTTCCGGGGTAGCAGACCTTGGGCATACGGTAAGAGTTGTCCGCTATTCCTATTGGAATAGTCGGCCAGCTGCCTCCTAAACTAGTTGAGGCACGGAGAAGATAATGCAGCTTCCCCACAGCAAACTCCTCTCCCGCTATCGGAAGGGCGTGGGACAAGTACCCAATGCCCGACCTACCTGATGTAGGTTTTTCTAGGGTTTGTCCTGCATTTCTTTAGGCGAATGCCGGGTAGGATCCTTAAACTACAGCCCGGGGGCCCTAGTTAACCCTTGGCTACCTTCCTCTACCCTTCAACCCGGTTGAACTCCGAGAACAATATATTGAACAACTACACCGGGAATGGCTTCAATCTTTGACCTTCCTATACTATTAAAGGGGAGTTGCCACCATGTGGATTACCCTCAGGTAGCCTGTTACCCTAATATATATATATATATTTCTTTGTGAGAGCTGTTCTCTCGCAGGTAGAATCTTTCTGAAGAGACGGAGAATGCCTTTGTGAATGCCTTTTCTCTCTCTGCTTTTGAGCTAAGGTTCCCACAAGTAGAGTCACCTCCGTCTGTTTTTAGAGGGGTCGTAGACCTTGGGCATACGGTAAGAGTTGTCCGCTATTCCCATTGGAATAGTCGGCCAGCTGCCTCCTAAATTGGTCGAAACACGGAGAAGGAAAAGGTCCGACCCGACAGCAAACCCCTCTCCGGCCATCGGAAGGGCGTGGGACAAAGTACCAAGCCCCCGACCTACCTGATGCAGGTTTCCTAGGGTTTGTCCTGCATTACTTTTAGACGAATGCGGGGTAGGATCCTTAAACTAGAGTCCGGGGGCCCTAGTTAACCCCATGTTTACCTTCCTCTACCCTTCCGTATCCCCCTTTCAAATCCCTTCCTACGACATAAAAGGTGAGTTGCCACCATGCGGACTACCTTCATGTAGCCTTTTATTCTAAAAATTTTTTTTTTTGCACATTACACTAAAGATAAACGTTTCATGATGAGACTGATGCCAATAAAAAAGTTCTTTGAATTCTTGTCCAATGCGATAAATATTGAATTGAATTATATATTAGTATGATAGTTGAACCTTTCATTCAATATTTATTTAGCACCAAACTTTATGTTTCTTGCTTGCTGATCCTTCCCTATGCAACGCTTTCGTTTATTAAATACGTTTTAATAAAAAAGGTCTTTAAATTTACTTGTACATACATACGGTACATATCTGTTGTTATATCTGATTTTAAACAAAATAAGTAAAATGTAATAGAATCCCTGGAGGACTAAGAGTTACTGAGAAGGCTGACATTCTAGATTTAGAGACTTACTTCACGAGAGTTCTACATTTTTTGGGAATTTTTGGTTTGATGATTCGTTGGGCTTGTATTAGAACTTGATTATAGAATTATCCTAAATAACACGTTGGATCAGTGGAAGACGGGTTCGAACTTTAGTCTTCTCCAATACGAATCCCGGAACCTCCTCTTTGGGAAACGACACAGTAGCTGATGTTTTGTAGGTATAATTTTGACTTTCATTCTCGCCTCTCTAAAAACTATTTAAAGTGGTAAAATAATTATTTTTAATTAGATAGCGGTGGAGAAAGTTCAAAGAAGTAGCCAGGAACAAACGAGAAGAAGCTCTTCAATTGCACGTTAATATAACGTTTGAAAGCTTCGCAGTACCGCCCAAGGCATTTTAATGGTTTCAATTTCGGAAAATTTCAAGTTAGAAAACCGATTCGTATTTATGAGCTTTCTATTTCTTTCGTTGCGAAAGATATCTAGAAAAGGGTATTTTGTGTTAAGCGACAGTCACTTTTTCTAACCCAAGATTACTTACATTATTTCAAAAAGTTGTTCGCAAATAAATAATTATTTAAAGAAATAGCTTTCTACAACATTTCTGAATAAAAATGAAGTCAGAAGTGATAATCAAAAATAAAGTGGCTTAAGGTAATTACACTCATGATATTTGAATTAATCATTAACCTTTAATTATCAACCGCTGCATTAGCATGGCAATATGTTTAAAATATAATTGTGTGCATTTTCTTCGTGAATAATTAATTTCATTAATGTGACTGAGGTGGGGTAAAAAATTATTAAATATTAAAAACAGCAGTCTAATTTATTCTTCCTATAAGGTCGCATAATAAAGGCATGGTTTATAATATACTACATAAGGCACTCAAATTATCTCATCATTAGTATCTTAAAGTTAACCTTATCGAAATTGTTAATATCCTTCTAAATTCTTACCTGTTACAATTTATTTACAAGTATATATATATATATATATTTGATAAATTCAAATACGATAATAACAAATTACTAATTAATAAGCCTAAACACAATTTTTTATCGTACTACCTTTATTAAAAAAATATTGTAATAACTTATTGACTTGTTTAATAATAATGGCATTCGGATTATTTTTAAAACTTCCAATAACTTAAATTTAGTTAAACATATTAAGGAAAAAATTGACAACTTTAGATAAACATAATGTTATACACAAAATTAATTGTTTAGACTGTAATTATTGTTATATCGGACAAACGAAACGATGTCTAAAAACTGAAATCAATGATTATAAAAATAATTTGAATTTTAACGTTCAAAATTATTCAGTTGTGGCCAAACATATTTATTTAAACAACATAATTTCGATTGGCACAATGTAAAGATTTTAGATAAAGAACGAAAAATTATCCCAGATTAATGAGTGAATTATTGTATATTAGATGTAATGTTTCGGCCATTAATGTTAAAAATGACACAAATAATTTAAATAAAATTTATGAATCTTTATTGTTGTGTTCTATGGTGGTATTGTATAATTTTTATTTCGATTGTTATCAAGAATTCAGCAGAGTCAATAACTGATATCGGCCGCAGCATGGGTTCAAACCGCTCCTTAGATATTTATGTTCATATAATTTTATATCATAAATTGCAAGTAATAGTTTATAAATTGTATTCCACATGATTGTATTAAAATTTTCAGCACTTTGTTTTTTAATATATTTATTAAGGTAATTGAATTGTAACTATACACCTGAAGAGGTTCAAATATGGGACGAAACGTTGTTAATTGATAAATATTATGTTTTAAATAGAATAATAAATTTTTCTGACCAATAGGCTGTTGTATTTAATATTTAATTTTAAAAGAAGTAGGACTATTATCATTCTTAAAAACCTTATTGTAATTGCCAAATTATAAATAAGGTCATCCCAATATATTTTAGTAGGAAACGTCAGTCGCTACTTTTAACTTAAATTACACGTATTATAATTTTGACAAATATAGTTATGTATATTTCTCTTCCCTTTTAAATAGTGTTAAGTGTTTCGCACAATAAGGCATTGCCGGACTCGCTGTACTGTTAAGTCAATAGGCAGCATTGTACGAAATGTTACCTAAGTCGCTAAAAATTTGATCCAGAAATCTAAGTATCCGAATGTAGGGTTCGGACGTGTTTTCCTCATTGTCCGTAGAAGGAAAAATTTGCAGTTAGCATGACCGGGAAGTCCGCCACACTTACCGTCTCCGAGCTGAAGAAGCGTCTTAAAGCTATGGGCTTGCCCACGACTGGTAAGAAACCAACCTTACGCCGAAGATTTGATGACAACGAGCAACAATATGAAGTGAGCCAACATAAATGCGAACGATGTAAGTCTCTGGAAAATCGAGTGAAGGATCTAGAGACACTGATTAAGGCTCTCCGTCCAACGGTATATCAGGCGGAACAGGAAGTTATCCAGAAAAGTACAGAAGATATGTTAGAAACTTTGCCAGCAACGAAGAAAAAAAAGAAAGTAGTTCTATTAATGTCATCTCACGGACGCGGGTGTAGTGAACTATTAAAAGAAGAACTGGGGAATGACTTCGAAGTTTGTGGTATTGTGAAGCCCGGAGCCCCTCTATCGGAAGTAGTTAAGGACGCGCCAGCCTTAACTAATGATGCAGATGCCGTTGTACTAGTGGGTGGTACAAACGACATTAGTGAAAAAGGTAAAGTGGACTGGACTGTACTCCAGAAAGTGCTGCCAAAGATGCGAGCTAAGAAGATCTTCGTGAGCCCCATCCCAGCGAGACACGACGACGCTGCTGCTCAGCGCCGGACCATCTTCGAAAACCGGCGACTACTGGCTATGGGCCTTGATAAAATTAAAAATGTGAGTATTGTTGATCTATTTAATAACCTACCCCGTTCTGGTTATACCACTCACGGACTTCATATGAATTATAAGGGTAAAAGACAATTTGTATTGAATATTTCTCGTCAGATTTCGCGTATTTAACCCGACAGTTATTCAGCAATTTTGTAGACAGTCGTCAAATATTCCTCAACTCTCAAATGATTATGGCAGTATTGAGTTAAATGCTACTAAATTATCTATCTTTTACCAAAATATTCAAAGTTTAAGAAATAAAAAACTTGACGTAGAATTGTTTCTATCTCGTCAGGATAAAATTGATGTTCTTTCCTTGACGGAGCACTGGCAAAATGAAGACGAAGCTAATTGTTTTGTCCTAGAGGGTTATGCTAGGGTATCAAATTTCAGTCGAACAATAATGAAAAATGGGGGGTCGTGCATTTTCATTAAAAACGAGCTATTAGAAAAGAGCAAAGATAGGCCAGACATTCGTAATCTCAGTCGTGAATGTGTTTTCGAGTGCAGTGCAGTTGAACTAACAACCGTTAATAATTCTAAAAATGTCATATTTTTATCAATTTATCGCCAACCGGGTAGCGATTGTGCAAGTTTTATTTCGCTTTTAGACCGTGTATTAAGGAAAATCAACGCGGAAAATAAGACTGTTATTGTATCAGGCGACTTCAACGTTGACTACCTGCGCGAGTCCAGTAATAAACGCGACCTTGGGACCATGCTTAAATCCTACGGCATTTCCGTCACTAACTTAGATCCCACTAGAGTTGCCTTTTCAGAAACTTGCATTGACTATTTGTTGTGTAACCTTCACATAGATTCTTACAATGTTAATATAATAGAAACAGGTTTATCCGATCACAAGGGTATGTTAATGAACATAAAGAGTGAAATAATCTGCAAACCTAGCCCTAAAGACTCAGTACTACTTACTAGAAACCTTAACTCTGCAAAACTCAGAATTATCGCAAATAGACTAGAGACCGTACAATGGGATTTTATTTTAGATGTTAATAAAACTAAGAATGCTGATGACATGTTCGAAACTTTTCTAAATTATTTCTTATTAGTCATCAACGAGACAGCTCCACTTAAATTAAAGAATAGACCCAATATCAAAGTAAAAAATTGGATAACTAAAGGCATACTAGTTTCTCGCGAAAGGCTCTGCCAAATGAATAAATTTAAAAATATTAATTCATCGCCACAATTCTTGACTTTCTTCCGATCTTATAGACGTATCTACAGGAAAGTGCTTGTAGCTGCTAAAAAATTACATACATCGGAGTATATAGCAAACTCAAATAACAAAATAAAAGCAACTTGGGAGGTGATTAAAAATATCTCAGGTAAAGTCAATTATAACGTGGCAGATATTAAGCTTGTCGACAACGGTAAAACTTTCACCAACAGAGACGCTGCGGGTATATTTAATTCATATTTTGTTCATGTGTCGGATCAATTTTCTAATAATAAGCCATCAGAAGCTCGTGCTTTTTATAAACTGTTACAAAACGCCGTACCGAGTGTTCAGAATTCCATTTTTCTTCAACCGGTTACCAGTATCGAAATAATAAACGTAATAAGAAAGTTAAAATGTACCCAATCTGCGGATATATATGGCATCTCAAGCAAAGTCGTGAACTACTGTGCCGAAGTCATAGCTACTCCCCTTCAAATCATATTCAACGCGTGTCTTTCTACCGGCATTTTTCCCGACTCTCTTAAAGCTGCTAAAGTTATTCCGATCTTCAAAAAGGGTTCGCCCACCGACGCATCAAATTACAGACCAATTTCTCTACTTCCGATATTTTCAAAAATACTAGAAAAAATTTTACACAAAAAGTTACTTGAATTCTTGACGAAGTATAAAGTAATTACTCCTGCTCAACACGGCTTCCTCAAACAAAAATCCACGAGCACCGCATGTACGAGTTTATTCAGAGTATACAAAATTCCCTTGATGAAAAACTGAAGGTAGCCGGAATTTTTGCTGATCTCTCGAAGGCATTTGATCTTGTAGACCACAGCATACTCCTCCAAAAATTAGAATATTATGGGATTAGAGGCAACGCTTTGGCACTCTTTGAATCTTATCTCAACAATCGGAAACAGAAGGTAGCCTTAAAAAACAAAGCTGGTGAGGTGCACTTGTCAGAATGGGAGGGCATTTCTTGTGGCGTGCCTCAGGGCTCAATATTAGGTCCCCTGCTTTTTCTTTTGTATATTAACGATCTTCCAGAATATATGGACCCTATAAAATCTGTCTTATACGCAGATGACACTAATTTGTTAATTACGGACATTGATTTAAATAATCTCAATGCGAAGATTGAGACTGCATCTAGAGACCTAAATACTTGGTTCGCCGCCAATAAATTAACACTCAATGTACAGAAAACTAAGTTAGTTCGTTTTACAACAGAAACCAACAACATCGTAACGGATAAGTTCTCTGATCATGCGACTTTCCTCGGCTTGCAAGTCGACATGAAATTAAAATGGAACTTGCACATTGATCGCCTCGTGCGCAAACTTAGTTCTGTTTGTTACTCATTGAGACTATTGACGCAACAAGTTGATACCAAAACTGCTTCACTAGTCTACTTTGCCTACTTTCATTCACATATGTGTTACGGTATTGCCAACTGGGGCAATTGTTCTCGTAGTGTGGATGTCTTCAAACTGCAAAAACGAGCCATTAGAATTATATCAGATTCAGATGCTAGAGAAAGCTGCAGGCCGCTGTTCAAAAGACTCCATATTCTGACTCTACCTAGCGCTTACATATTAGAAATACTAAAATTTGTTAAACGCAACATGAACCTTTTTGCAAGTAACGGGGACAATCATGGCTATGACACAAGAAACCGTTCAGTTCTTAGGTCTGACAAGCACAGCCTCAGTCTCTATGAGTCTAGCGTTCATTATTCCGGTATCGCACTATTTAACAGCCTTCCTGATCATGTAAAGAACATCAACAACTACAACTTATTCGTAAAGGAGTGTAAAACTTACCTTGTCAATGGAACTTATTACTCCGTACACGAATTTTTGAATCGGTCTGACATTCGTTGAACTGCCTTGCCTACAAAATTGCCGAATATGCTATAAATATGTAAATAGTTTGTCCAGTTTTCCCCTTTTGGTTCTGTTTTCCTGCCTCTGCTTTCTGTTTTAGTAAATATCTATGACGACATCCCTCCGTACCTAGCGACAGGAGATTAATACCAGGAAGTGATTTGTGTCGTGTGCGTGTTTCCTAAAAATAGTGTGTATGATTGTAGTGACTAGACTAATATAAACAGATATGAATTTTTGTGTGTGTTTTTGTGTATTATAAGTTTATATGCAATTTATCTACTGTACATTTGTGACGAATCCTATTTCCTCTTTAGAGGGCTAATGGTGAATAAATCTATCTATCTATATAAAGTTTTTAACAGCTTTGTAGGAGAGGTGTTATTACCTAAGCATTTTCGGTCTCTTGCACAACAGCTTCATCGACTTATTCCTGCTTCCACGTCTTACGTAATCGACTCGAGGCCGCAGACTAGGTCATTAGGGAGAGCAAACAGCGCAAAAATTTCATACAAGTTAATTTTTATTTTGAGATTTCTAAGGAAAATCCTAACATACTACAAATGTTAAACATACTATAAGTAGATTTAATTAAGCTGTCTTGTTAATAATTTAATATTGTTCCTGCAAATAATTAACTGACACAAATTTCGATATTTTGGGAATAGAGTTTAGAGATACATTTATAGCCCTTTTATATCATAGTCATAGTCCATAATTTCTACGTAAACTGGATAAATTTGTATAGACAAACGTGTTTACTTCGAAAGTGTACATTAAAGTGGAACTTCTTATAATGTGAACAGCCTGAACGGTTTCTTGCTCCCGTTTGATTAATCTTGGTTGCAAAATATTTACTCCAGTTCTTTTATTCATTAGCACATTCCTAATCTATTAATAAAATTCGGGCTAAGATCAAAGTAGCAAATAAATAATGTAATTTTCTGATTATTCTCCATCAATCTGTAATAAGTCTTAGAGTTTGTGACATTCTTTATGTTTTATCTGTCATCAAAATGCTATTACACTTAATTTTAACTCTTCAATAATAATAGAATTTTAGAGGTATATTAACCTGTAATTTTCGTGACTATGGCCACGTTTTGTCAAGACCGATGAATTCGTCTCGCTACAGTCGTTCAGTTTTAACGTCTTTCTGGATGAAACCTCAGATTTGAATCGGCGACATTGTGATTTAGGAGATTCTATCAGCAAACATTTAATTGGCCAAATTAAATTAGCACGACAGAACCACAATCGTAAAACAAAGCAAAGTGAAAATTGTTTCGAAACATATAGGCTGTACATGTAAGGATTTTATTGTACGAGTAGCAAACGTAGAATATCTTTGTATTTACAGTTTGTAAAGATTGTTTGGTATTTTATTTGAGGGAAATAGGAGATTGAAGAGACGTTCCTCAGAAAATACAGACAAACATAGGAATATATTAACAATAACAAAAATAATACCAAAATATTTAAAGATAGACGAGAATAAAATCAGTGATATGACCTGCCAGGGTTGTATAAAAATTAAAACAAATCACGTGTGCACAAACCAGAGCAGCTCAAACTAAATGATATTTAAAACAAAAAACTTTCATCTGTAAGCCTTTACGTAAATATCGTTTACCGCCAGATTTCGATAAGTTTTCAGATTTGTAATAGTTTTTTGTTATCGTAAGTTTAAATTACTTTTTTTTTTACTTAAATTAAGATTCTCATAAAATCTGAGGTATTATCTTAAAATGTAAAATCAAGGAAGACCAAATTTGTAAAATAAATAATTATTGTTACCTCTTTAAAATTTATAATTTCAACTCCCTTTCCATTTTTCCCTTTAATAAAAAATTAAATACCACAATATATATAAATTCATAAAGAGGATTTGTAAATAGCTGCGAATACTGTCAGATTCTTTTTACTTTCCGTAGTTTTTCGCGAATAATGTTTCTTCAAGTCTGTTTTTATCTTTAACACTCAACATCTGCATCGAAATAGTTTGCTTTTTATAATGTCACCAGATTTATTATTTCATTAGCATAATATTTGTTTCTGTTTCTATGAATATAAATACCTCAAACGAATTCTCACTGACAGTTCATACATGTCTCAGGCTTAGAGTTTCCCAGTACACTCAGGGGGTTGTGGACGGGCCTGTCCTGTACCACCAAAAATGTGGACTGTCTGCAGCTTTCATCATTGATCTTCGATTAATCGAAATATTGAAGAAGACATTAAACTATAAATAAGTCTAAGCAAATTGCACCTGTCCAACCTCGACAGAGAAATGGAAGCGATGATCCTTTTCTATCTGTTGAGCTGTTTAGCTCGCGGCAGACAATACTTGAAGGCGAAGAGGTTTTCCTCGTTTTCGGAGGCGAGTTCCCTGAACGAGAAGGAAAGGTGATAAATAGGACGAGGAGAGCGGAATGGACAGAAGTCGCGAAGTTTTATTCCAAGTCATTTCAGCTCAGCGCCAGTATATTGCGAGTAAGTTCGACACTCGGCCAATATAACTTACAACTAATTCAGTCCTACCACTGAACAAACTCTCTTAAAACGATAAACATGTCCTTTTGGGCATCCTATTATCTGACAGCCACACAAACATCAGGCTAGTTTCTTTTTCCACAGGGCGCTCCAGCGTTCTCAGTACCAGAACTGAGTGACATGGAGGATGTAATAAAGTTCTATCTCTCGTTTAACTCAGGTAAAAGCTTTATGATACAATCAAGAAATTAGGGAAATTCGCAGAGTTGCCTTCAATCATGTTTATAATAGGTATTAACATAAGAGTACCAACTCTGTAGTCCACCATTAATGTTTTACATGTTAATAAATATTAATTTTAATATTTGAGTTATATTCTTGACGAATGTGGGAAAAAATGTTGTTTTTCTTCCCTTTTAAGTTAATATTTATTTCCACATGAATATGAAGAGGTTTGATAATAAAATAACTAATTTTTTATAATATGAAAATAATATTTAAATAATTTCTCAATTATATTATTACAAAGCTTTACTTTTCCGGTACCGTTAAATGCAGAACACTGTGTAAAATATTGTTGTTGTAAATGTAATTGAAGATGCACTGTGTGTCTGAGGAAGAGGCGATGTGACCCAGCCCCGAGGCTTGTAGGACTCCTCACAACCTCTAGGGCTATCGACCTGGGCCCTTGACTCAATCGTCTAGAGCCTGCCTGCCTCCACCCTGTCCCTGTCCCGGTCCGACAATTCCTGCAATGCTATTTAATATCGTCTTCGTTCATCCCGTGTAGTACAATCGAAACGATGAAATTACAAATCTATTACAGTAGAACGCTATGACAATTGTTCAATTACATTTACCCTGTTAATTGTCCCACCCTCTCGTTGAGAAATTCAATCAGTAGCAGTTGAGTATAGAATGTATTTTTATTGTATTTTACTCTTAGGGCATTCCAGGAAACTACATTCGTAGTTGGATTAGCGTTTACAAGTGGACTTACTTGTACTCGACAGTATGCGGATTGGAAGATTTTGCAGCTTAAATCTTTCAGCTCTACGCAAAACAATTAGCACAATAACCGAACGTAAAACATTCGCCACAAAGAAAGTAGACTACAAAACTTCATTTTGTACTTGCACGTGCTCCATCAATTATCAAAGGGACAGATTACATTACAAACATGTGGGACTAGTAGAGGGCACTGAATAGGTCATATTTTGAATGGGAATTCATGTGGAAAAAGTACCGTTTCCGTACTACAACCATTTCAAATCAGGTACTGCAGATGTGATCGCGCGGTACATTTATCCACCCCAGCTCCCACTTGATTATCGTACGAGAAATATTGGAATTTGAGATGGTCCGTTTGCGTACTCTCTCGTTGACTTCATCGGACTCTTTCATGTGGGGTCGTATGAAGAGTTTGTGACTGTTGTAAAAAAAGATCTGCAGAAGTGATACCACAACACAGAGGTCCCGGGCTCGAATCCCGTTGAGGGCGTGGATGTTCGTGTGCGTTAGAGAAACTCTAATCAGTCCCCCGACAAGAAAGTAATGATTTCCAATTCTGAGTCGCTAATAACCGAACTGTTAAAATGTGTTATTATTCACATGTAACACAAAGAGAAAAATGATATTGTTGTTTTAATAATTTTTCCTGAAGTGTCAGAGCTGAAGTCTTGGTAATACGTTGCTGAATAAAAGTATTTCTACAAAACAAAAACCCAGATTTTTGATCATTTTTACAGTAGCCTATGGACAGATATATTAATACAACTTTATTTTATCCACCAGCGAGGGACATATTAGAATTAAAAATTCAAATAGTAGTGCACAATGAATGATTATTAATAGAGGGCGGACTCAAGACAGAGTTTACAGTATTATATTTATTCAGATATTATTTTATACTTGATAATATCAATCTTATAGGTGAATATTCACCAATGTAAGAAAATGGCAAACACTCAGCATTTGAAATCGCTGTTGATGCGACTGTAAATAAATCTATATATATATATATATTGTAGTAATTAGTAATTAATCCATTATTATAATTATAAAGTTGGATTGTAGAGGACTTATTATTGGGTATAAAGCGGACGCCGCAGCGGGGCGGCGAGACACAAAGAAACATTGTTGAGATGGTACGCGCTCAAAATCTACGAGACGAACAAGCAGTCAACGGCGAGAAGCGAAACGTTTAGTTGGACGGCAGACACAGATGCGGGCAGATATCCATTCAGAAAAATTGCAGTATAAAGTTGGACGGCAGACACAGATGCGGGCAGATATCCATTCAGAAAATTTACAGTATAAAAAGTTTTGGCAGTCAACGGCAAGAAGCGAAACGGTAGAGTCCAACGGCGAGATATAATAGTTTAAATAAAACGCAAGTAAACAGTTTGACAGAGAGACTTATAAAATCGCAGTTTGGAAGCAGAAGTTTTGCTTCACAAACTGAACTAATTTTTAACATCGAGAGACTTCCAGGAGACCGACGTCCGGAAACTAGCTGATGAGATGATCGAGGTTCCAGAATAGCAGAGATCCAGAGCAGCTACCGTGTGTTCGAATTCGAATGAGTAGAATCAGTGATATCCCCAAATCGTGTGCACAGAAAACCCAAAATTGAGACCTGGGCGGCCGTAAGTAGAAAACTCTAAAATTGATTGTAAACCATTTTTTTAAAGATACGTCAGATCGTTCTTTAATTATTTCGTTTCTTTAATTATTTCGTTTCTTTAATTATTTACTTCTTTAATTGTTTAGTTATTTAATTTAAATTCAGTCTTCAATCTTATTTTCGTCCGCAACAAAATTCGTCGAGGTTCAGACGAATTAACTTCAATAAAAAGCATAAATGTAATTATGATGATTATATAAAGTTCACCCGTTTATCAAACCCAGACAAAGACCCTGAGATTCCAAATATTATTGTGTAATTTAAATTTTAATAAATTTTGATTAATTGTTTCCCGTAAAAAAATCTTTTATTTTATTTAGACGCCTGTATATATATATATATATATATATATATATATATATATAAGATTGTTTAGTTTAGCTGTAAACCAAAGTTATTGTGAAAAATGATTAATTTTTGTTTCTGTTTGTTTTCTTACTGGTTCGAACTGAATCAAGAACTAAGAAGGACGATTTATTCAGTGTATTTACTAATACATGAGAACTGAACAAAATGGAGATTGGCAGTTAATGTAAAAAGTTTGGTTTCCTTGTATAATACAAATATTATCCACTGTAATGCCCATATGCAGAGAACATGTGAAACTTCAGTGCGTGCATATGCGAATGTATTAATAAAACTAAAATATACACGATGTATCAAAAAGGACTTTCCGGCTTATAGAAATTTATTGTTGCCGACCTCACTACCTGTGGTGTAGTGTTCTGCGTCACTGCCTCGCATCACAGAGGTCGCGGGTTCGAATTCAGGCGCGGGCGTCAATGTTTGTGTGCGTGTTTCCATGCTGAGAAGAGTTACTAATGATCTCCGGTGTTGATGTGACTGTAAATAAATAAGTTTAATCAAATTATTTCAAAGTATGATGAACAGGGGTCGATGTGCTTCACTTTAAAATGGCACTTAACCATTTCTATAATTTAATGAATAAGAAAGATAGCCAATTCAGACAAAACAGTGATAATATAAATACCACACAACGTTTCTGGGATCCTTGTACCTTTACTTAGGTGCGTGTGTTTAGGGAACGTTTTATTTGCCCTATGTAGCAGGAATTTCAGTTAGAGCAAGAGATTTTGTAAACAGCAAAATGTTTGCTGTAGGTGTCAAGTGGGTCCTTGCGATTTTTAGTCAAATAGGAAAGACTATTAGTGGATCTGTAAATGATGGATATTTGATATTATTTGAATATTTGGATAAATTTGTGATGTAGAAATTTGTAATAAGGAAGTACGAGAAAAATATTGGCTTGAGGTGTTTGGGCACGATTGACAGTGCGATATTTCCATAAATTATATAAGCTTGTAAAGCTTCAAATTCCTTTTTCATACACTGTGTAAAATAGAACATGGATTGTTTTGCCGCGGTCTTAAGTAGGTCGTATTGAAAAGTACACCTATTTTAATCGTTAAATTTTCTTTACAATTATTTGAGTAATACGCAATAATAAGTAATTTCAAAACGAATATTTTACATATGTCACTAAACGTTCTTACACTTAACGAATTATAATTATGGTTTGTAATTTCATAAGTAGATTTACTACTTTTTCAAAAGTCACGTGGGTTGAAGCTTGATTGTTATATTTACTCAAAATAGTTCATTAGCATTTGAAATATCTTAAAGTATCAAATATAATAATTATTTATATTTGTTAGTGACGTGAGAATTTTTGTGTTATATTGTAATTTCACAGTTTGTCAGGCTTTTATTAATTTATTTATAAATGTGGTGTTCCTTACTAAAGTAATTGGATTCTGCTAATCGAAGAACGGTACCGTTAAAGATTTGTTAAGATCATCTAACCGACACGAATTTACTTACTGAGACATCATCGTTCATCGTTAGTCTGTTCTGCTTTCACTTCAATATATTAGGAATATAGCTTTACGATCTTATCCTTTATCAATAGCTGTTTCATATTGATTCCCAGGCTTCCAGTTATTAATTTTGATATCACGAGAGTGCACGGTATTCAATTACCTGATACATAAATAATTTATAAATCAATTTGGGTTCGTTTTTGTTAAAATATTCACATCAAAATATTTTCTAACTATGAGGAAGAATTGAACAACTCTGCAGAATTATGAGGACTTCAAGTATTGCCATATTTTTTTAATTTGAAAACCAAGTAGTTCTTGAGACTTTAGTTTGTTGACTTAGATAAAAACATGCGCACTTAACAAATAGTAAGCATTAAATATTAATTCTAACAACTGAATAAAATGAGCAATATTTCGGGTCATGAGTACAGTGACTTATTTGATGCCGCTCAGATCTTGTCATCCAGTTCAGTTCACACTATTTACATCCAACATTCCTGATTAGCTTACCTCCACTGCACTTAACATCACTGCATTATCGAAAGCTGCATCTAAAACATTCTCGTACTTTACTTTATTTGTGCATTTCACCTTCACTAAATTTCAAATACTTACATAAATGAGCATAAAACTGTAACTAGTTTGTAACCCGTAACGAGCCAGCTTTGCCATCGTAGATTGCAACACCCTGCTGCTGTTGAATGTAATCATCCTAGGTTTTTCCCTTCACCCCTCGCCCCCCATTCCTCCAGCTGTGCTAACGACGTAACCTTACCACTTTCGCTGCGCTTATCAGCGCATTCCTAATGTTTCATTTTTATTTTTACCTACTCTGATAATCACATTTTCCTCACTTTCATATATTTATCATTCGTGTGATTAAAGATCTAATTCAGTAATTCACTTTCTTATTTACGATAGTTTATTAAATATTCTTTGTCAATTTATATCTTGTATTCAGTTTCTTTGTAATGCATTGTAACTTGGGCTATATAGCTATATAGTGTTACAGAAATTATTTGTGTTATTTTAAATTCACTTTCTCCTCCAACGAAGGCTTGTTGTAATAATAAATATCTAAATATTTTATATTTTCTTTGACATATTATCATTACATATTTTGTGTATTTGAGTAAAATTTGAAAAAAATTTAGCTGCAAAAAATCTTCATTTTATGATATGATTTTTTTAACTATCCAGTTTGCTGAAAAGCCTAATGGTCAGAAATATTTATGATCATATTTAAAGCATAATCTTTAGCAGGCACGTTTCATCCCTGATTGGGACCTCTTAAGATGTAGAATTACAATTCAATTAAGTTATAATTTATTATAAGTAAATTTAGAGGCACAATTATTCTAATTTTCTACTTGTTCCTGTAGTAAAATGTTTTAGTCTTCTTTTAATTACTTTTTTCAAGATAAAATATGCACACGAAGTAATTATGTATTGTTCTACGATCACTAAAAACAGAAATTTTTAATAGATTGGTCAATTGTATTTAACAGAAAATGAAAGACATCGAAAAGTATCGTGATAAACATTGAACAAAATGAAGTAAATGATGCATGAAACTAATGTTACTTTTTGTTTTGTATATTCATAATATTACGTACGATTTTTTTTAGTGTGATGTATGCAATTGAACAGAGTTTTTTCCTTTAATTCCTTACGTTCGTAATCGTGTATCACGATAGGTAAGTAATTTATAATGAACAAATGCAAAGTATTTCAAAATTAATTCACGTACAGTCGTATATTGAAAACATCGTTGACCTTTTTAATGACCAGTACCTGTGAAATGAAGTATTTAACAAAATTATTTAAAATAAATATTATTTTCTTAAAAGTCTTTATCACTCTCTCTGCATTCGTAGTCTATATCCCGAACAGAATAACGGCAAGAAAATATCCTCAGCTAGCAGCACTCCCATGGCCTGGCACCGCCTCGTCAAAGTTCAGGAAAACTCACACCAGCGAGATCCGAATTCCAGTCTAAAATTCAGCTGTTCAGTGAGTTCCGCTGTCTGATTCTAATTTAACGCATTATTTCCACACAGTCCAATATTTGGAAGTCCCTTCGAAAACTGTCCTCGTGAGTGAAGTTTCACAGACTGTTCCTGAAAACTGAATAATCAAACAATTTAATATTCATATTTAAAATTAAGAGAATCCTAATGCCTGAACGATGCACTGATGAACTCTGTATCTTGTGCCTGTTTGATCAAGAACCGGTCCCCTATAACGCCCAGATAGGGTTTCTCCCTCAGGGATAATCCCGTGGAACCATGTCAATTCCTCCCTGCGTCAGTTGTAAGCATGTTACAGGGTACCAAGTTAGATTCCATCACACTTTACACGTCACTCGTTTTAAAATTTTAACTTGCTCATTAATGTCAGAAATCATGCACAAACATCTATCAAAAATTTAATTTCTTACGTATTCAAAACTAGGCATATCCTCCACCCTTTAATTGAAATAAATAATATTTCGTATTTGGATTGAAGATAATGCATATATATATATATATATATATATATATATATATATATATATATATATATTGTTAAACATAGTTTAATTTGTTGTAGATGTAATATAAGACAGATTTTTCTCTCTCGTACGAGAGACCATAACTGACTGTGATTTTTTTTGTTTTTTGAGAAGTGGCAACACTGAGTGATGGAGGGAGAATCGCAGACACACGGTAGTACTTAAACTAACGTTGTATTGTTGATTTGCGAGAAATATGTCGGCAAGATATCCCGCCACGTGCTGTGGCTTCCAACTCCGCTTCCAACTCGCTGAAGGAATAACACTTACCGACATTTTTTCGAGTCAAAACTATTTACGGCGAAGGTGTTATGAACAGAAGAGTGTGTTGAAGTGCATGCAGTTAAGTCGAGGCAGAACAAATGTTAATGAAGAACAGAGGAGTGGAAGGCCTTCGATTTTGACTGCTCAGTTGGTGCAAAGCATCGATGAAACTGTTCGTAAATAAAATGTCTGCGATGATTGCACAACTCATCAGAGCTCTCTTACACGAGACACTAACAGAAACGGTGGGATACCGTAAACTGTGCGTGAAATGGGTCCCAAAACAGCTGCTGTCAGAGCAGAATAAGAAAAATCGGGTCAATTGCGCCCGTGAGTTTCTTGGGTGACTTAAATGGGAAGGTAAGAATTTTCTGAGCTATATTGTGGATGGGTGGCTCATTTCACTCCTGAGTCGAAACGCCAGACGTTACAGTGGCGTCACACCAATTCGCCAATTGCCAAAAAAAAATCTAAACCACAATTTCAGGCAAAAAAATCATGGCCCCAGTGCTTCGGGACGGAAAATACATCAATTCTGCCTCAGGGTGAGACCATAAATATACAACGATATTATGAGAACCTAAAAAACCTAAACGGAGCATTCAAAACAAAAAGAGGGGAATGCTGACGAGAGGAGTATGCTTGTTGCACGATAACGCCCGTCTTCACACAGCCTTAGCCACCAAGGCGCTCTTGGACTCATTTGGGTGGGATGTTTTTAGTCACCCCCTTCCCCTATTCCCCTGACTTAGCGCCTTCAGATTATCATCTTTTCACCTCCTTGAAGGCACAAATGGGTGGAATTAAATTTTCAACTGACGAACAGGAGCAGTGGGGGGAAGGAGCTGGCGGTAGAGTTCTTCTAGGAGGGCATAAAGAAGCTTGTGTCACGGCTCACTACATGCATTGAACGGGATGGCGCTTGTGTTGAAAAATAGTCAACAATTTTATCAAAAATATTCTGTAATCTTTTTAAATACACTTTTTACAATTAAATATAAAAATTCAATACACTTGAATTCTGAACATGCCTCGTATATTGCAAATGTGTAGTTAATTTTTCTCTTCCACTTAGTCTGTGGCGATATAAACATAAATAAGGTGGAAACAGACCAAGTTTTAAAGAAAACTCCTGAAAACGGTTGCAGTGTGTGCGAAAAATTTTGCAAGCAATCAACAGCATATTTTTCCATAGTACAATGACAATGTTAAAGTGTTTATAGACCATAAAGTAAACAGTAGAGGGATGATTCAGTTTCATATATAATTCATTCTTGTGTTTCGTTATTTTATGATAAACGTGAAAAATTGTACGTCTTACTCATATATGGATTCGTGAGAATATATTTTGAAAGTTTCATGTAACCTGAAGGAAGCTACAAAATATTACCGTACTAATTTTTTTTTGTTATAGATGTCAAGACACGCAGAGACAGAGCGGATAGTCACAACCTAAAGTAATATATATGCGTAGATTTGCACGATTTAGCAGTTGGTGTGTTCCTCTGACTTGTGAGAAAATCGTTCCAGAAGTACATTTCGTGACTTGATGTGGCTCGTTCTCCGTCAGACCTCGTGGAATCTTTAAATTGTGTGGAGAAAGAAGTCTTCGAAGTTGAACTTGAGGTGACAATTATCGGCTCAAATGATTCGGGTAAGTCGTTACTTGGTCCTGGGTTAGGAATCCTTATCGCAGAACCTTATAATAATAGAAACTTCTAAAAGCGGCGTGAATCAATATTGTGAAGTGGAACTCCCGCAGGTGCTTCGCGAATTAATTGCTGCTTGATGAACGCTTATCTGCAACGAGGGACCTTTGGCGCCATACCTCAAGATATTTCATATCGCGCAGAATGAGTTTAAATCTTTTTTAACAAAAGAATCCAAAACTACACTTTCATATTTTAATAGACTCCTTTCGGGAGTGATAGTTTTACATTCGACATTGTAGATCATTTGTTTAGTTCCGATAGAGTAAGTCAAGTCTCATACTACGATTGTCGAACATCAATTTTTTTTATTAAATTCAATTCTTAACTCAGAGTTTAAATAATAGTACTCAGAAAACTTGGAGAATATTTTTTTAAACTCATTTTCTGTTAAAACTTAAGTGAACAATGTTATAATTTCTCCATACATCACAATTATTTAAACGCACATTTTAAAATACATTCAAAGTCATTGCTTGCTCAAATAACTTCTGATCGAGATTAAAAGTGAGAATATATAGAAAGAAAAGTTTCAACAAATTAGTAACAACTGACTCGGAATAAATCGATGAACATGACACTCTGCTCATAGAAATCCGTATCCATTTTTCAAATTAGTGTTTTTCTATCACTAGCAACCAGCGATTAGAGTGAAAAATCACGATACGTCATTTTAGGACTTGGAAAATATATCAGGCACAAATCTGAAAATGTTATATGCAACGTAGTAAAATATTCTTCTCGGTTGTGAGGAGTTTAGCAGTGAAGTAGTTTCACGAAATTTATTGATAGTTTTATAAATATATAAATACATATTATTCTGTCTGACAAGTCCAAAGACTTTGCAGAAAATTTAAGTTCTACTTTTTCTTCAGCGTCCTCTTTCTAAATCCAATAGTTTCTTATTTTGTTTTCAGTATTCCGAGTCATCCTCCTACCAGGGTATATAAATTTCATGTAGTTCATATTTACTTGTAGTTTATTAAGCAACTATCTGAGTGAACGACGTTGCTCGGGTGTTTATTTAAATTAGCCAGGAGAAGGAGTTGATTACACATTAACCTCTTGGTAAACATTTCATTGAACCAGTTTCAATAGCGCCAGTTTGGCTTATTTGCCAATTTTCATTCCCCTACCCGACCTAACCCCTCGGCAGCTAACTTCAAAAAGGATGATCACTGACGGTATTCGGGAATTCTCTTTCTACAAAAAATAAAAGTGTCTAAAAATACCTATGAATTAAAACAGTAAAAAATACTCGCTAACTTAATAAAGTCTAAAACTATTCTCGGTACCTTAAATGAGTAAAAAAATACAGCCTTTAACTATATGAAGCGTTCTCGGGATTCAAACCGGGTGTTGGCATTATGTTGCCCCAACGTTTCGATGGCTGTCGCCGCCATCTTCTTATAAATATAGACCAAATTATAGCTGGTACCCGAACATAATAAAATCTTTACCCGGTAACTTAAGAGGGTCAAAACTACTCCGGGTAACTTTTTGTCAATCACGTCAACCTCCACGAAGTGGAACATAAAATTCCACCATGGTTAATGCGATAATTAAACTCAGTGACTAGTAGAACTCCGGAATCGACACAAATATCGGTCCTTTTTTCATTATTTTTATGTAAACCGCTTCCACCACCAGTATGATAAAGATGCTTCCCTCCCTTGTCTTTTCAAGTTGAAATTAGACACTTAAAAATTCTAGTTTGACACTATAAAAAAAGCGACTCCGACAACGTTTTAAGCGACGCTAATATTTGCGGTTTAGGAATGTTTTTAAATTACACCCCTTCCACCACCTTTAGAGACGTCTCTTCAACCCTCTGTTTGTTTCTGAATCGTAAATAATATTGGTATACAGTTTGGAAGAACTTGATCTACAAATTTAAGACTGTAAACGTAAATTTGTTTCATCCCCTTCCACCCCAACTGCTTCTGACTGAGCTACACAGTATGGTAAATGTCAGGATTAAACTCATTTACTTGTATAACCCTGGATTTTACTCCAATCTCGGATGTTTAGCGTAATATTTATGTAACTCACTTCCATTCCTCCCTTATTCGTCCTTTAAGGCGTTTGAAATTATACGCTAAGAACATCTGGATAGAAACTCTTAATCACATAATTCCGAAAAGTAATTAATCGACTCTATTATCGGCCGTTTTTGCATGTTATTAAATTTCACCACCGTTTACCCCATTTATAACTGCCTAACGCTTCTAAAGGCAGACAGAAACCTTCGCCACTCACAAAAGTTTCATCGCAATCTGATGAATAGTTTAGAAGCGTATAGGAGACACACTCGAACATTTATTTTTATATAAATAGAGAAATTATATTTCACCAAATGTCTAGAAAAACAAAGGAATTAGTGAAGAAGTTCAAGATCTAAGACGGGAATCATTTTTGACAGTTTTGTTCCCATGAATTCTCAAGAAAGTTCTGGGTGGAAGAAAAATCTTGAATAAAATAGACTCAGAGTTCTTCCATAACATAGAATTCACAAATGATGTTGTATTTGAAAAATTAATTCAGGCGCGTTCATGTAACAGCAGTTTGGACAGGAATACTATGTAAATTTGAAATGTTAGTCATGATAACGTATGCTAATTTTTCGGAATCACTGCTATGCGGAAATGGGTAAAGAGGTTACTTGGCCATTGTTTTGAAGCATGGACGCAAATGTAATGAAGAAAAGTGGCGCCACACTAGGAAAGCGTGAGGTCGGCGCCTGGGCAATTACCTCGGAGGCGCGGGATCGATGCCACAGGGTTGCTAGGCGACAAGACGCGGGGAAAGCGGCAGCTGTTGCGCTACGCCATTCTCATATCTCTACACTACCAGCGAAGGAAGTACACACAAACTTATCAACTAAACTTCGGCCACAGATTTCAAACAAATTCCAGAACTTTAACCAGATTGTGGGGGGGGGGGGGAGGTTAACAGTCATATGTTATTATTATAATATCTGTTGTTCTTTAATGTATACCAAACAATGAATTATATACATGACAGTAGAGCACACTACAACACAAATCTAAATATGCCATGATAAAGATTTCCATGGTTATTTCAACAACAAATTTTCAGAATGATAAATAATTTTATCTTCCTAAATAGGTGATTACATAAGTTAAATCAAAGTAATATAGGATTTACATTATGATTGTTACTGTTAAAATATTTTAATTGCTAGTAATTTTTATTATTAATATTTCACGTTGTTGTGTCAAAATTGTAAAGTTTTAAACATCTCATTGAGTCTTTATTATTTTATATGTGTGGATTATACTACGTAGATATTTACTATATTAAAATGAAAAAAATTACGTCTGATTGAAAATAATGAATAAGAAAGATAGCCAATTCAGACAAAAAAGTGATGATATAAATAACACACAACGTTTCAGGGATCCTTGTACCTTTCGTCAGGTGCGAAGAAGAGCCTAGGGCGTGTTGACAAAACTCAAAAGCCCTTTTGACAAATGACATGTGCAGTTGTGTCGCTCTAGGCTCTTCTTCGCACCTGACAAAGGGACAAGGATCCCAGAAACGTTGTGTGGTATTTACATTATCACTTTTTTTGTCTGAATTGGCTATCTTTCTTATTCATTACTGTATTAATGAGAAATTAAATTTATTGACTTATTTACGATATATTGATGAGACTATTATTCAAATGCTTCACTTTTACTATTTCTAATTATTCACAGGTACGATAAGTGCAACTGGAATTTACCAGATAGTAAAAAAACAAAAAATATGTAATTTATATTTATTACGGTCTAGTTGACCAATGAGAGTCTTCTCAGGGACTTTGAGGACCGAATATAAAAATAATTTTTGATGAGATACAAGTAATATTTCTTTAACAATTCGATTTAGCAGTACTGAATAATTATGCAACACGAAATTCTTCGATACCTTACTGATGATAAACACCTTCAACTTTTCAAAGACTTCCGACCTTTTCTTCTAAAGATATACTGTGACAAACCTTGAATAATCATCGACCATTTGAAGTAGGTGTTAAAAGACTCTTCACAGTATGATTCAGTTCAAGACGACTGTGACAGCTTTGGGAAAGGAGTTCTCTTCGTATTACAAATAATAAAACCCTTAACTAACAGTCAAATATAAAATTTATTTTAATATTATATATATTAAAATATGTCAAGATTAAAATTTTAACCATATTCATCTGTAAAATTATTAAGTATTAGATTAGATAAAATTATATATATATATATATGTATTAATACATTATCTCACACTTTTTTGGCATGTTTACGGTTCAAGGCATTAGCCACGTGTCTTGTATTTAATCCCATGGTATTACAGCTTTATTATTGATTTTGTTGAGCTTAATTCGGGACTCATTTAATATGTTTCTAGAAATATTTAATTTTATTCCATTTGTATAAAGACTCTTCCTGATTTATTACATTTACATGAGCAACATGTTTAGTCAGTCGGAACTTTATTAGATATCTTCAAAGATATTACTAGATAATGACTCTCTCGTGTCTCACAGACATAAAGAAACCACTCACTGGGTATTTTCAGCTTATAGTTGCCCTGTAGTAAATTTTAGCTAAATAAATAGAAGCATCGAAACTTTTTATTTACCAAATTTCTCTTACACAGTTCTCACATCTTCATTCTCTATCATCGCCTGGAAAATATTAAAATAAAACGTCAGCTTTGCAACCGAGGGAGTTTTGTGTTACGGACGAAGCTTTTTTATTCGTCACAGCCTAAAAGTTGTTGCTTAGCACTGTTGTGCAAGAAAGACATTACGCTTTGTGCTGTCTAAGAAGCAACGACGTAAAAGGAAATCTTTAGCTGTTGTCGGGAAAGGCACGACCGCCTTGGAAGCTACAAAAAAATTACACGTCAATAAAACTTCACTACGCCAAACCCGCAGCAAATTAAGATTTTAATATTGCTTCTTTGCTACGCTTGTGTATTGTTCCTCACAAAATTTCTTTCGCATTAAAAAACAACGGGTCCAGACCATGGTCAGTCGATAGGTGAAACAGGGATATTAAGAAGGACTAATTGGTTGACATAGATCAGCATAAAAAGCAAAGGTCCAAGAGTGTTGAAAGAGTCATTCGTTTTACGTTGTTTAGAACCTGTAATTAATAACGCAATTTATATACGAATCGTGTATAAGATAACTTAACACATTTAAGTAATTTATCTGTATCAAATGATTAAAATTAATATAGTTATTATTTTTACTCTAATACATTTCAACAATCCAAGATTACTTTATGCTAAATATTTGCAGCATTGCTGACTCATGTATGAATACAATTCTTTTCCAAAAATTGATTTACTGGCTGAGATGAAATTTTTTAAACCCACTTTTGAATTCAACTGTAGCATTATTTAATAATGTCAGGAAGATGGTTAAAAATTTATATTTCCATATTTTCCACCCCAAAGTACTCGTACATTTGATTAATTCTTAGGCATTAGGTATTTCTCGTATTAAATGGTACTAAATTTATCGTAATTATTTATTACAAATACAATCAATGAGTAAATGAACTATCAAGAGAGTAATTATACCTAAAGTCTCAGAATCAATAGTTGTAACATTATCCTAATTACACGCTTTTTGCCCAGAAAGACTTCTTTACCTGTGGAGTTATAACTTTTTGACGACCAACAGCTCTGTCGTCGTCTTTTAGGCGATGGTCTAGAAGACATGACAGATATGTTGCGATTTAATCAATGTTGCACCCGTGTGAAAACCCGAAAACCCGAGTACTTTTATTACAACATTTAACACCGGACCGGTCCTCGATCTGCAGTTTTCATATCTCTGTAAGTTGAGGCATATTTTGTTGAAATGAGTTTTCTTATGAATATACTCCTTCGAACTAGGAATTTTGTAAATTTAATTAATAATACACATTTGCGAGGTTAATGCTTTTAATTAATAATTTTCTGAGTGGAATGGCACAGTGTTTGTTTTATTGTTGTTAAAAGGTAAGCAGAAAACCAATTTATAATGGTATGAAATTTAATATTATTAGTTTCTAAATATACATGTCATCTGCAAATAGACTAGAGTTAAAGTCTGGTTTAATTAATTTTGATAAAATAAGGATTAATAGTGGTCCTACCCTAGAACGCTGTTGAACACCAACCCTTATATTTCCCCGACCTGAACTAAATATATCAGTTATTCAATGTTACTCATTGCTCCGTGTCTGATAAATAAGAACTAATACATAAACGAGACATTTTTGTATTTCCATAGAATTTCATGTTTTTTATGCATTAGAGAGATCACAAAATTTTCTGGTTGGGTATTGTTTCTTTTTAAACTAGCTGTGTGGCCGGCGTTGTCCGGGTGTTTATTTATATAATCCAGGAAAAGTATTTAATTCGAAGATAATCTGTAGGTCAATACGTGATGTAATCGAAATGGAGAGCATCACATTTTTGAACATTTACAATTCACGTCCCCTACCCAATCCTTGACGACGGAAATATATTTTTAATCATAATCGGGAAGAAGACGCACTATACTGTAATATAGTCAAGACGTTTTGAGAGAGAGCGTACACAATACTTTATTGTCCTACGACTGTGAAATATACTCCTCGCACATAGAGAGAGCCTGAAACACTCCCCATACCCAAAATTACTCCCGGTAATTCCGGTACACTAAGAGATCGAAGAATACTCCTGTTGTACCTTAAGGAAATCGAAAATATTCCCTGCAGGTTAAGTCAATTAAAATACTTCCGGTACCTTAAGAGCGTCAAAAATAATCTCTGTACCCAAAGAGAGTAAAAATATTCCCAGTACCAAAAAATTAACATAAATACTTCTGGTATCTAAAGATAGTAAAAATATTCCAGTAACCAAAAATATTCCTGCTATGTAAAGAGTTGAAAATATTTCTAGAACGTTAAATGACTCCAAACTACTCTGGGTACCTTAAGAAACTAATTCATATAATAAAGTCAAAACTTCTCGCAGAACCTTAAAAGCGTAAATTATACTTCTGGTACACTAAGAGAGCAAAAGATTCTATATATAAAAAAAGCCTACGAGAGGATTTTCTCGCAGGTAACCTGCGAGGGATTTTCTCTCGCAGGCAGAACCTTTTAGGAGGGGCTGCCTTTGGGTATGCCTTTTCCTCTCCGTTTTTGAACTAAGGTTCCCACACGCCGAGGCACCTCGGCCTGTTTTGAGAGGTGTATGTTCCGGAGTCGCAGACCTTGGGCATACGGTAAGAGTTGTTCGCTATTCCCATTGGAATAGTCGGCCAGCTGCCTCCTAAACTGGTCGAGGCACGGAGAAGGGAATGCCGCGTCCCCACAGCAAACTCTTCTCCCGCTATCGGAAGGGCGTGGGACAAGTACCCAATGCCCGACCTACCCGATACAGGTTTTTCTAAGGTTTTCCCTGCATTTCTTTAGGCGAATGCCGTGTAGGATCCTTAAAATATAGCCCGGGGGCCCTAGTTAACCCTTGGCTACCTTCCTCTACCCTTCCGCATTCCCCCTTTCAAATCCCTTCCTATGCTATTAAAGGGGAGTTGCCCAACGTGGATTACCCTCATGGAGCCTGTTGCTCTAAAAAATAAAAAAATAAAAAAAAGCAAAAAATTCTTTCCGGTACCTTAAGAGAGTGAAAAATATTTCGATATCGTAAAAGTGTCATAAATATTCCCGGAAAATAAATATTTCCCGGTACGCAATTATAATCACAAATATTTCTTGCCCTTAAGAGAGAGAAAATAATCCCGATACATTAAGAGACTATAGTAATACCAGGAACCAAAGGAAGTCAAGAGTGCTTTTGGTACCTCAGTTGGAACTATATGAGAAAATTTTTTTCTTCCTGTTCCTTGGAAGTGAAAAAAAGCTCCCAGTTCTCTTTTAAGAGTGTAAAATAATACAGGTAGAAGAGTGTAAAACAATACAGGTAGAAGATTCCTCTAATATTTGTTCCAACAGAGAGTACACGGTTTTTTGTTCTTTTTCTTATAATGATAATCCTCATGCCTAATTTGTCAATCTCTATTCATGATATTTGAACTTTTCAATAATGTCTGAAATGAAATCTCTAGCCATTGCAATTCATGCACTTGTACGATGTGCACCGTTCAACGACTGAATGCAGACTGAAACTCGTCCATTTGGCTCGAGTTATCGGCACACACGAGAAAACCAAGATACCACGGCGTTGTGGAAACTGGACCTTCCGAAAATACAACCGCCAAGGCCACCGGTCCAACTTTGTTCCCTCACACACGGTAAGTTTTTTGACTGACGCAGGGCCGTTTGGACGGATGGCTCAAGCGAGTGTGGCCAACTTTAAGGCGTCGTACGATCTCGTCCATGAAAAACATGGTTTCAAACGCGATGCGTAGACGGTGTGCGCACATTGGCGGACAGGTGTAGTACGAATAAAATGAGGCATTTGGTTTCTTACGGTCGCGTGGTGCTCTAATTTGACGTAAAACATTGGCGTATGTCGAACTGTCAGTTCAAAGCTGCACTGTCGAGTCACGGAAAACTGTGACCGCATCTAGCTAAAGTCTGGAAGACGGTTAATGTGAGATGGGAAACTGACGTGTCTGGACGCAAAATTGCAGGCCGGCAAGAAACGTATGTCTTTGGTGTAGTAACATACTTAGCGGGAAAACTGTCTGACACACAAAAAAATAGCGCCAAGTAAGAATACGCCAGTTATGTATTATTAAAGAGATACGACACCGGAAAACGGAAGCCGGAAGTTTTTATGACGTGTCTTTTTGTCGGATGGGAAAAATCTACTTTATTGTTGTACCTGGCGTCGGAGACGGAGAACTCGCAGGCTACTACAAATTGACGACTTTCGTTACGATTTCTAATTTTGAGATAAGATGTCAATTTAGAAAAATCATTACACCAGCTGATTTTTAACTATTAATTTGGTCTTGTCAAAAATAAAAGCATAATTTTTAGAAGTAGAGGGCCTGGATGAAGGAAGCAGAAGGGATATTCCAGAACTGGGAAACTTTCCCAAAAAAAGAGCTGAACGCTATCATCACATAATTCCAAGTAGCGATTGATACATATTAAATAGTACCTCAAATTTAGTACCTAATTAATGGAACACTGTACATAAAGTACCTAGTTTAATAAGTACAGAGACATAGAAAAGTGCCATAAACTACGTTTATATTGAATTTTTTCTCGATAAAATCTGACGTTTTTAAAGTATCCGAGAATAGCAAAAAAAGAGATAGTATGACAGTTTTAATTGCACAAAAAATGTACGTGCGTGTTTGTGTATTTATTAGGCATAATTTTAAGGCTTCCTAACCTATATGCTATAGCACAAACAATATTTAGTTTTTATCGCTTTTCATTTCAAATTCTGTTAATGGAATTGAATTACCACAGCCGATTTCCATTACCTCCATGTTAGAATATTTTACGACACCAAATATTGCTCTCATCCACTATAATTAATGTTCTCTAGAAATATGACACTTATGTCAGTAAATGCTATAATGAAAAAAGTGTCTTGCTAACCCTGACACATATTCAAAACTAATTCAGATAGTCACATCTTCAATATAAAAGCAAAAAGTTTTGTGGAGGAGGTTGTCTGAATCTTTCGTAGCTCCACAGTTGGGTTCCATAAATTATGTGGTGGGTTGCTGTCTCTTTTTTCTAATTATGTGGGTAATAAATAATTTTAATATTAATAAATTTTTCGCGGTTGGGCACCAGGTTCAGATTTCTCGATATTGACGTTTCTGCGGTCATTCTCTACGCTGTCTTCAGACTATATGAAGAATGACCTCAGGAACGGCAACATCGAGAAATGTGAACCTGGTGCTCAATCGCGAAAAATTTTATTAATGATTTACACCGGGAAAGCTTACATAAATTAATTTTTAATATTAATATAATAATTCTATTTTCAACTGTTATGCTATATTTCAATTAAAATATTGAATACGCAACTTCTAATGCGGGGTTTAACGATAAATGAATCAATTTAAATAAAAATATATTCAATTTTTCTATTATTATAAAAAACTAGTAATCAGAATTTAAAAACGAATTTGATCATCATTGTAGCTTCAACGAGAGCATGAATACTTAACGTCAGGTTTTTCATGGGAAAGTTACTAATATTTGGAACGAACTCTAACACGTAAATTAAAAGCGAGAAACGTAACCGCTGTACATCAGCCGTACATCAGCTGGCGTCTCGAGAAGGTTGCAATTACTGCTTCTTGGCGTCGTCGTCGGCGTTGACGCTGCAAACGTGAGCTGATTACCATATTTGTCCACATTAAGAATCAAGTAAGAAGTTTTTGCTTGAGTATGTAAGAATCAACTGAGGAAGGAGATTGAAGTTGAAGAAGTTTTTACTGTGGCGAGGGCATGGATGTTTGTGTGCGTGAGAGAAACTCTCGTCAAATTACTCCGCTGACAAGGAAAAATTAGTTCGCATACTGAGTCGCTAATAACCAGAGCTGTTGATGCGACTGTAAATAAATCAATATATATGTATATATATATATATATATATATATATATATATATTGTAATGAATAACATCGGTAAGTCGGTAAGTGGCCGCCCTTTGTCCGCGGGCCTGACAGGGTCTCGGCGGAATAAATTAAAAGTGCACGTGGGCCGGAAATGCCCTGAGAAGCCGAGGGTACGCATCCCTTTTTTTTTGCATCGTTTGGGGGGGGGGGGCGGTGTAAGGGTATTTCGTCTCTGCATCCGGCAGACTGACCAGAAGACTGAAAGTGAAGTGAGGAAGGCGAGAGGGTGAAAAAATTGACTGTCCGGTGAAAACAAAAGTTTGGTGTGTGGACGTCCATCGCGTGAGACCGAAGAAGGAGATCGTGGGGGTGCTACAAGACCAGTGATCTGCTGCAAGTCGGCTGACGCTACAAGATAAAGTAAGGGTCACCATTAACCTAAAGTGCCTTCAGACGTTAAATATTTTTTTATACAGTGCGCAATTAAGCTCTGTTCATGAATAGAAACTGAGCCGCCCACATTACCTTGTAGAGAAGGAGGATTTCATTAACCAAGCCGGATCTAATTATTGTTACGTTTTTGCATACAATATATATCTGCTGGCGCCCAATCAATTTTTTATGTATTTTTTGTATTTTTTATGTAATAAAGTTTTTTTATATATATATGGTAATAAAGTCAAATCATTACAATATATATATATATATATATATATATATATATTGTAATAATTAATAAAAAGGACTAATGGCAAATGGCTGTGGCTAAATAAAAAATTCTATTAAGGGAAAACAATTCAAACAAATTTATTAAGGTTTAGAATTACACAATAATATTATTCGGATCTCAGGGTCTTTATCTGGGTTTGATAAATGGGTGAATTTTATACACTCAATTACATTTAGCTTTTTAGGTAAATTAATTCGTCTGAACCTCGACGAATTTTGTTGCGGACGAAAATAAGACTAATGATTGAATTTAAATTAAATAACTAAACAATTAAAGAAGTAAATAATTAACGAAGTGAATAATTAAAGAACGATCTGACATATCTTTTAAAAGATGTTTACAATCAATTTTAGAGTTTTCTACTTACGGCCGCCCAGGTCTCAATTTTGGTTTTTCTGTGCACACGATTTTGGGATATCACTGATTCTACTCATTAGAATTTGAACACACGGTAGTTGCTCTGGATCTCTGCTATCCTGGAACCTCGATCATCTCACCCTCAGCCAGTTTCTGGACGTAAGTCTCCTCAAAGTCTCTCTATGCGAAAATTTGTTCAGTTTGTGAAGCAAAACTTCTGCTTCCAAACTGCGATTTTACAAGTCTCTCCGTCAAAACTGGTTACTTGCATTTTATGTAAACTATTAGCTCGCCGTTGGACATCCTAGATAGCCCTATTCATAATTCTGGATCCGCAAACTTTTACTGTCTCTATTTCTCTATGTGGACCGAACTGCTATGTCCCAGTTCTCGACGTAGACTTTTTCCTCTCGCGTCTTGCCGCTGACTGAAGATTGCTTTTGAACTGTTCTATCTCCGCTGCCCAACTAACCAACTTTTTTAGAACATGAATATTCTGAATTGATGTCTGCCTGCATCTGTGTCCGCCGTCCGACTAACCAACTTCGTCTCGTAGATTTTGATCGCGTACACTCTCTTAACTCCAACAATACATTCTTTGTCTCGCCGCCTTATTGCGGCGTATGCTTTATCCCAATAATAAGTCCTCTACAATCCAACTTTATAATTATAATAACGAATTAATTACTAATTACTACAATATATATATGTAATAACCAGTAAAGAAGAACATGTTTTCTGTTCATATTTTTATCAGAGTTGTATACAAACTGAGACTGGGGATCCTTGAGTGGTTGGTACATATTAAAAATAATGATAAAATGACAGATAAGTGGACTTTTAGAGAAGGGAAGGACAGATAATTAGAGCAATTTTGCGGCTCTTAGGGCTAAATTGTGTGACCGACAGAACCCTGAAAGGCATCATAACAGATGGACGAGGCAATTATACTAAAAGGAGATGCTTATTGTAATCGATTAAGTGGCTCTCGGAGCGGGAGAAAGCTAACAGATGGTGTTTGTTTTGGCTAACATGTAATTTCAAAACAACTGTGAAAACAAGGGAATATCCGGGAGCCGCGATATAAATAAGAGAGCAAACAAAGGCAGAGTTAATTATAGAGGAGATATAGAGGAAGTCAAGTTGGAGTGAGTTAGTCGTGTGGACTGGAGACGGACGTGTCAGCGGGGAGAGATCATCGGATGGTAGGCCAAGCTACGTGGTCGAGAGTAATCAGCTGGACATCAGTCATCAACAGTTGGTGGGCGTTTCATCGTGGAGGTCTGTCTAAAAGCAGAGGCGTTTAAATTCGCCGTGAGGGTGACGTCGTCAAGAGAGTTTATTTGAGGTATTACATAAAATGGCTACCACAACGTGGGGCAAATTTCATTAACCAAAAATTTATTAGATTTTTATTACAATATATATATATTGTAATAACCAAAAAATAAAATAAAATAAAATTTAATTGTCCCACGTTGTGGTAGCCAACTTGTAATAACCAACTTTAAATAATTAAAGAAAGGAAATTTAAATTAAACAAATATTTGAATTAAACAAAACAAAACAAATTTATTCACACGAAATACAATATAAATCTCTACTTTATTTCACCACATTTAGATCAAATTTTACTAACAATTAATTTTATCTTTTGTGGCATTTAAGAAAGTTTTTACTAGAAACGAAATCTGACCTTTAACCTTTAATTTACGGTTTACAAAATTATTTATTTTAAATCGCTACTTACAAGTTTTATGCCTTTGGGTTCGGGAACACACTTCACTTTAATAACGGCCACTCTGTGCATAAAATTTACACAGACATTTTTACTGACACACGTTTCACAACACAACACTATCCTTCCAGTATCCAAACTCCAGACTGCAGACTTCCGACTACTCGTATGGATGTTTCGCCCGCGGCCACCAATCAATTTGTATAGTACGATTGACAATTCCATTGCGTTTTGTCTCATTTAAAATGTTCTGGATCCCTCAACCTTCACCAAGACAGAGTTCAAATCTGGTGTTCAACCTAACACTCCTTTCTCCTTCCAGCTATAACATCAACTTCAATGTTTTTCTCCTCTAAAATCTCTTACACAAACATTATTCAATTCTAACACCAACTTCTAAATTCTTCATTACTTTGGCTTTATTTACTGCCAAAACCGCTCACTTTATGCCTACATCTCTTATCTATGATAAAAACTCTGCTCTCTGCAACAACGTCTACCTTGTTCGCTCTCTGGTTTCCAACTACACTTCCTCCACATCCTCCTCCCTTGCTTTCTGACATCCAGATTACTTTCCTATCAGCTTCCCCCTCTCCAGAATATTCCTTTCCCCACAGTTTTAATTTCCCACGTTCGGACCTCATCCGGCTTTCTCACGCTACGAGAGCTAGTCAATATTGTTAGATAAACATTCCCTTATCTTATAATTGGATGTCAACAAAAAACTGTTGTCATCGTTCCTTTGAGGTCTTGTTCCGATGTCCGTCAGACATTAGATCTAAGAGCCGCTAAAGACCCCCAATTAAAATAGTTCTCCCTTTTGTGAGCCTTTATCCGCTGTCAATCATCATTTTTTATACGAGCCACCCAAGATCCCCAGTCTGAATTGGTAAACAGATTTTAAATATATATATATATATATATATATATATATAAAATGAAGTTTTTAAGAAGAAACAGAATAAGCATCAGAATAAATGTGACCCTTTATACAATCACAAATCGTGCGAATACGTGGGGAATTCGACTTTGCGACAGAACCGAGGCGTGGTTTATTATAAAGGCGGTGTTCAGCCTTCTTGTTTAACGCTAATTATTTTCTTATCGAAAATATACTGTCGAGTGAAACAAATAATTCTCTTAAAAAAGTAATTATACCGTATTTGTGGCCATCCTGCTTTGTCAAAAAGTTTCTCTTGGAGACAAAATTTCCTTCCCCGTTATTTAAGCTGTCTGTCGTGGTTCTTGTAAGTTGTCGTAGTGACTGGCGAAATGACAATTACTTTCTGTTAGGCAGTCTGTGAGCTTCCAGAAGCTTTTGAAGTTATATTCCTCCTCCACATTATCATATTGTTTAACTCGTAAGTATTCGCGGAGGTGTACAGCATCCCCAGCGTATTTCTAAGACGTGTAAAACAAAATATTCTATTCTCATACACATGCCACCCTGTGTACCTTTCACTCGTACAATCGACTAAATTCTAAGAAAAGTAAATCGGAAATACTGGTAGACGTTGCTGAAATATTCAGGATTGTTTACTTTAGAGGACTTTCAGCATCCCTATCCGACTACTTACGTTACTTTCCGCTTACGTATTACAGACGTGTTTTTTATAAGATCTTTTTGGTATAAAAGTAATAATATGTGTATTTATGAATCTGACTAGTTAATCATTGGGGATCATGTAATAAACATTAATTGATGGAAGAAATCTCTGATGACAGAAAAAATATTGATCGAGTCAGAATATGATGAATGTGAATGTGACCAAAAATTTAATGATAGTTGGAGTGAAACAGTCATGGAGACAAATGAAATGGTTATGTATGATGTTACATATATTACTGTAGTTTCTGACTGACAACAATCACTTTCCTTGTCCAAACATTCTGTGGAGGAAGTTATGTAATGGAATTATCCAAAGTAATTATACATGTCAATTAAATTATAATAATTTCAAATCAAACTAATTATTAAGCATTAATATGCTTTTAATTGGATAAATAAAGTAATTTGAAGTCTGTGGAGGAAGTTATTTTTGTTGTACCTTGTTTGCTATTCTTTTCGATGTAAAAGTCACTTGCATTATATTCAGTGTCAGATGTTTCATAACCTCCATGGTTGTTTTGCGTTATTATTGTGTAACACGCCTCCACTCCTACCCCTAAGGGTGCTCCCCTGCAATACAAAAACGGGTTGAAATTATACACAAAACGTATCGGGAGAAACACTACCACTATCATTGACTTCTAATAATATTTATCCGACGCAAATATTGCGCACGTTTTAAAATTTCAACCCCCGGTCACCCCTCCCCCTGAGGGTGATAGACGTGTCTTAACCTCACAGTGTTAGTTTCCGGTTCAAAGGGAACGCGTGCACGATATTTCGTCATTTAGCTCCACGGGTGTATATTTGTATGCGGAACATAGATACAAACACAAACAATCTATTTTATTTTTTAGAAGAAGATAAAGACCAGGATTACATTAAACAATAAAACTACATTTAAACAAGACATAACTGAATTTTTACATAAACGCTTAGATTCAGTAATTCATAAGATTAATTTAATTGTGTATATGATGAAAAATTCTACTGCATATAAACAAGAATTAATAAATTAAAAAAGTAAATTATTAAAAAACCATTATTTTTAATTAAACTGAATGAATGTAGTTGTATAATTCTTGATTCATTACCGCTTCTATGTAAAATTCGAGGGACAGTAAAAAAATATACGGTTTTTTGTCCCAACTGTTTGACTTTCTTCTCTTGCAAACCGATTATTGTCGCCGTTATCTTCGCTTGTGGTAAGTTACAGCGTTATCACTTGAGTTCCCTCTGCACTCGCGCTAAGTAAATATGACTGCGCCATTGTCCGTTAACGTTACAGAAGAGCAGCGTTTCGTAATCCGTTTTTTTGTGGTCTGAAGCTTTTGCATGAACTGAGCTCTACAGAAAACTTTCAGCACCAGACGGTGACATGTTTTACCGCTGCGAAGCGTTTCGAGTGAATTGAAAAGTTTAAAAGAGTTGGTTTAAACGAGTGGCAAACGATGTGAACATTAGTTGAGGTCCTCTATATGATATTATTTGTAAAAGGCTCAACTTTCATAAAGTCTGTGCGGGATAAGTCCCTAAACAACTCAGTGAAGAACACAAGGGACGTTAGACAATCTGTCATTCTGATGAAAGTTTTTTAAAAAAATTACTTTGATCCAGAGAGTAAACGACTGACATGGAATGGAAACAACCCGAATTTTCTGAGGAAAAGAAACCTAAAGCTGGAAGTGATGATCACACTTTTTTAGGAATGACCATTTCTCGACAACGATTCAACAATAAATAGTGAACGTAATAATGAAATGTTTTCCAAAAAAGACCAAAGCCTGCAGTTCTAATCAAGCGCAGAGACCGACTGTCGGAAGGCATTAACTTTTTAGCACGATACATTACTCTTCAGAAACTATATATTTCTAAGTGTGTTGGAATGTCCTGCATTTTGTCCGGTCGGATTCCCCCCCCCCCCTTTCCGTCCAAATCTGTGGATGAACTGAAAGATCTCCACTGCTCAACAGGTCAAGGAAGCAATGTTTACTTGGTTTTCCGCTCAACCGGAAATCTTACTTTGCCGGAATGCAGGATGAATGTTGAAAAATTCTGTTTTCTACAGTTTATGTGAAAATTTAAATCTGGGTGTTTTTACCTTTTGGCTTATACTACGACGTAGCATCCGTGGATCTTATAGTTTGCACGACGAGTATCTCATCAGATACATACAGTGTGCTAACATTTTTAATTCCAGAAAAATATTACTATTACAAGAATAAATAAATAAGTAGCCAAGTAGATCAAAATAAGGAATAATTAAATATCACACTAAGTTGCAAGTGGCAAGAACGACACATCGCACAAACCCGGTGACGAATTCAAAAGCTTTCTAAATTCCTTTTTTCATCTAAATTTCAAGTAATTATATAATTCCTTGATTCTATAACTTCAGCTGTATCCGTGTTACGATGCGTCTTAACATCGATATAGTTGAGAAAAGGCCGTTTACTAAATATTATAATTTTAACATGTTATTACTTACATGTATGTGTGTAAAACAATTCTCTATAATTTTAATTCATTCGGGCTTTAACATATACTTGGCAAAAAAAAGTAAAATCATATGAGAATGTTTTGTGACTATGCATAAAAACCTAATGAATACATTTCAATTACGACTGAAAAGTAACATTAAATTTCCAACTCTAAACGTGACCTCGGTATGATTAACAGCATTTGAAAATCAAACTGGACACATTTATGTTACAGAGCCGCAATAACTTGTGGAGTGCCGCAGAAATTGATTCTGGTTTTGCTTCTATTAATCCTCTACATGTGATGATGGCCTGTCAGTTTCGTACGAGCGAAATGTAGTTTGCCTAGTGTAATTTTGTATTCATTTGGAAGGTCTAGTAATACAGCGTTGCGGTCATAACCGAAGAGCCATGTGTCTCACCTGAGTCAAAATGCGTATATATAGAGGAAACAGAGAAAATTATTTCTGTTAAAATTCAAATAATAACATAAAATTTTGAAAATACAGCGATTAATCTATAGTAATGGAGACAAATTAAAATTATTTTCAAGGTCCCGAGTTTGTGTGGCAGGAACGGATATTTCGCCGTGTCGAAAGTGGAACTGGGCTCAGTAATTCTAAGAAAAATGAAGCGGCTGGCTGTCTCTTTTTCTCGAGAGATACCATTGTATGGTAAACAGAAGGGTGATTTGGAGGCGGAACCGAGGATTCTAGGGTGGTAAAGTTAGAAACTGAGTACAGTTGTTCTTCTGCCTCGCGAGAGAGAGGAGTATGGGAATTTGGACATTGTGAAATAGAGCGAGTTTTTGTTTCGAGCCGTGAGAGCAGTTAGCCGCCATCGACTTCGAGCAGCAGAAGGATACAGAACCATTATCGATGGAACCTCCCCCTTCCTCCCAGATTGCCGGAAACACCGAGTAAGTTCATTATTGGACAATATAAAATTTTGCTAATATGCCAATTATGTCGCCATTGCCCAGTCCATTAACCCCTGATGAGTACAAAGCTCGTTAATAGCCGTCGCGTTCTTTTTTATATAAAACATTTAATTATTGTATTTATTTATTTTGTTTATAATTTTTTACCTCTGCATGTCTACTAATAATAATACTTTTTATTGAAACGAGAAAATATTTATTCCATTAAAGTATAGCTGCTATAGAAGCCTCCCTGTTATTCATTAACCCATGAAGAAGATGAATTGTCGTTACGCCATTCATGTTCCCTGATATAGGTTATCGCATTGATGGTAATAAATATTTTTTTTTTGCTAACAGCTCATTTTGAAGCCTCACAAACAGCACAACTTCCCAATTTTCTCAACAAGCCAGTCGTTTTCAAGACACAATAAACGATATCAATGATAATTTTGTATTAAAGTATGGAAATGGAAAAAAGTCGAGCGGACCTACAAAAGAACCCGGGGATCCCTGTACGAATAGTCTCTGCAGTAGGGATGAAAACGTTCACATGCACATGTGCGCACGCACTGCTGACATCCTGGATCATAAACTATCCAGTAATCACTGACACGAGGACTCTATGAAATACCAAAATACAATAAGTTCTATCCGAGTAGAAATAGAAATTTATCTATCAGTCTAAATGACCAGAAAATATATTTTACTGACTATCAACGTTTTTAAAATACTCTCAAAAGTCAACGAAAATTCATCATCGTCTTCGGTTTTCGTCCTGTGCTGGGGATTTTATAATGTCTTTTTTCCCCGCTTTTCAACATTAACTTTATAACGCTAATCAGGGCTCTGGAGGCGCCAACTTAACCTCGCGTCCAGGCTGCCTCTAACCTTACTTATACTTTTTTTTACTAAATACGTACGGTAAGCAGTACCTGCCCGAGAACTCAAGTCCTTAAACTTGGCTTTGACATCACGCGTTGCCTCATATGACAGACACCACACAAGCATACATAGAATTTATATCCAATTAAAAATCTGTTTTTATATGTCACCCGTCTAATGGAAAAATAAAATCAGAGAAAAGATAAAATGTTGGATAAACAATGTAATGGCAATAAAGTACTATTATTTGATGACTGAAATGGGGTTCAGTAGTTATCCGCGCCGACTTACACCTGATTGTAGGGGATCGTGTGACCATCAAATTTACGTCATTCGAGCTGTTTTATTGCCTCTTTGATTCGGGTAACATGAATCAAATTGAATAATTATTGACATTTATGATATTGTATTTAAACGATAACCTTATTTCAGAGATATTTTTCCAGTGATAAATTGACTGATTTTGAAAAGGAGTAAGTGAGACAGAGATAATGTATATTTAAACGAAGTGTTATATAGATGACACATTAATGAATAATATGGCAGACTTCAGGGAGTAGGCTTATCATTTCTGAGAGTCCTTACTTTACTCAGACACAATGTTATGAATGAATTAATCATGTCCCAGAACGAATTGATAATTGATTCCATTTATAAATCAATCTCCTTGCAATGCACAGATATAGTAGTCTACTTTCTCTGAGACTTGTCGCAACTGGCTGGGTCTCTATCCCGGTGCTATTTCGGGCTCATCCTTTGTCTGCCTTCAGACAGCACGTTGCCAAAGCTTGTTACGTAAGTCCGACGCTTTTTTCTTGCTTCTTGTGTCTGATACCGCACACAACAGTCACAGACGTGCTCCGCGATGACACACATACTCAGCAGCTCATTCAAGATAAAACGTCCAACTGCCACTATACTGTACTAATCAACTTGTAGCTCTACAACAGTTAATTCAGTTCAAAACGAATTTGATAACATCGACGACTTGTATACCTTGATAAATTTTAATAAATTTATCGTTTCAATGTTTCTGTAAACCTCTGTGTTACCATTTAGATAATAACATACATTTTTAAAATATACTATCTGGGTGTCCGATGTTTCCCGGGTTGTTAAACTCAGCGACATCCATAACCACGAATTCGACTCCAATCTCGGTTGTTTTTGCATCTAAAGGTGCCACGCTCACATGCCGAAAGGAATTGAAATTTTACACAAAAATATCTGCAGAATCTATATCTACCTTATTGGTCCCGAAAATTTTTCTTTCGGCCGTTTTAACATATTTGTAAATTTCCACTCCAGACCCTGGGGATTGAACAGAAATTGGATGTCATTATTAAATTCAGCGACATATATAACCCCGAATTTGACTGCAATCTCTATTCTTTTTGCTTTACTTTTATGTAACCTCCAACCCCTAAGGGTGCTCCTCTCCCATATCGAAATGGGTTGAAATTATACACAAACAACATTGGGAGACACACTATAAATCACATTCAGCGCGATAAATATTTCTCCGACGCAAATATCGGTCGTTTTATCATATTTGAAAATTTCCACCCTCGTCCACCTTCGCCCCTAGACGTGGTAGACGTGTCTTTTCCCCACAGTGTTTGTTTTCCGTTTCAAAAGGGACACGTATACAAAATTTTGACGAAATTTCTCCATGCGTTAGATTTTTATCCGTAACATATACACACTTACAAGCAATTTTATTTATCAGAGGATTTAAATAGCGTAGCAAGGAATAGTCGTCGACAAACAACATTTTCAATAATTGTCTGTACCACAAGTTTTCAAACGCAGTAAGAGTAGATTCTATTAACAAAATATTGTGGATTTTGAAATAATATAGAATTAATTATTGAGACAAACCTAGAAAAGTGCTCTCGTAGCGAATATGAGAAGTTAAATTAGCAATATCTGTACCTTAATTGGGTTTTGAGAGGTTATATACTATTTGATAGAATTTTAAAAATCAATCAATTCAGATTTCTTAAACTATTAAACAATGATAGTCAATATACGTGAGATTATTGGAAAGCTCAGACTATTTTATGAAACACATTAAAACATACCATTTACTCTCTGCCATCCCTGGGCACAAGTTCGGAAAAATTGTAATAATTTAGAAACGAAAATGTCAATAAAATTACCTTGGTTGAGCGAGGATATTTATTTATACAAAAGGGGCGACCAGAAGTTGCTCTATTTGTATAGTCTCCGAGGCTCATCTCGTATAACTTTACCATTTTTGTCCCTGATAGGCTCACTTCAACCTGGACTTCAATATTTCACGACTACTTACGACTGACAACTGATTCTGCAACAACTGCTGCCTGTCACAACCGACTATCGGATATGTTCATGGAAACTGTCGATATCTGTGCTCTCATACTTCATGACAATATACTACAGATAGTTTTAAATATTTTTATTTATTCGGTGGCTCTTACAATCGGGACTCTTGTACGCTTAATTTATTTTCTCACCGAACGCTGCTGAGCTACCGGTATTCTCAACGGTGCATATTAATTTTGTTGACAACCTTTGAAGCCCAGTAGCAAAACAGAAAGGTCACCGAGAGAAAAAAATCGGGTACTTATTATTTTTTCCCTACTTGTATAGGTTGTGGCCAGTAGTGAAAAACCAAGTTTTCCAATTCGAAAGACATCGGAAAAAGTTTTAGTGACCTAAAAACTACGAAATTTTGCACCTCTTTTCAGTTTTTCGCTAATATCTAAAGCATCCCATAGAAAAAAATGTTCAGTAATAAATTGGATAGTACAAATTTCTTGGTCTTAAGGTATACCTGATTACGAAATTTGGTCGAATCAAGCTGTAGAAATTGTTCGTCAAATGAGCGCTCTTTTTTCGTCCTCTTCGAAAAGAATACAGTTTTTGTCGTATTTCTACTGCTGATATCTCCAAAACTGTAGCTCGTACATTAATTTTCTTCAAGAAAAAGTTGTAGATAATTTAATTCTCTTTCTAACGCATTATTTAAAAATGCATTGAGAATTGCCGAGAACACACTCATCTTGCTAGATGGTTGCGGTCGTATTGTAGAGTTGAGTGGTTCTAATCGAATGTGTCTAGGACTCAGTAAAAATTAGTATGTCTTACGTCACCTGAAATCATTCTTTCGTTGATGGTTAAGGAAACTTTTTTTTTTTGCATTGCTCATCCAATCTTAACAAATATATCATTACAATTATATTGAGAGTATCATTACAATTTCCACAGGTCCTGCTAACAACAATTCACTCCTAATATTAAGATGAAATGTTTACTTCTGATTGAAAAGTAATAATAAGAAAGATAGCCAAATACAGACAAAAGAAGTGATAGTATAAATACCACAAAACGTTTCTGGAAACCTTGCAAGACCCTAGAGAGTCACAACTGCACAAGACAGTTGACAAAACTCCTACCTTGTGCAGTTGTCTCTCTCTAGGCTCTTGCGTTTTTTATGCACCTGAAGAAAGGAACAAGTCTTCCAGAAACTTTCTGTGCTATTTATATTATCACTCCTAATATTGTTACATTTTACAATTTTAAGATTGTTGGTAAATATTGAACCTGAATTATATAACGCGTGTTTCTAATGAAACGAATGTAATGTACTCGAACGTGCTTATTGATTAGCAGAATATTTGAATATTATTTCAACACACTCCGTTAGTGATTTTACAGTTTTTGATGGTTTCGATATTCATAATTTCAAAAGGTTTCTTCGAAGAACAATTTTGTCACTTTGGAGCAATGTAAATTCTCTTAGATTTTAAGCATACAGTTAAGTATGGGTGATTAAATATTTCTATAGTTTTATTAGTTTAATAATTTTGTTCCACTATTACCATATTTGCAGCCATTTAAGAAGCTATACAATTTGAGATAAATTGGTTATCTCTCGAGACGAGGCTCACTATTTAAAAACTAAAACCTTTTGCACTCATAAGCAATCAATAATTAGTGTGAGGAATTCAAGTGATTAAAATATAGTTTACAAGGAATACGTAATCTTGACTTATCTACAGTTTTAAACAGAGTCTGATGACAAAGTGAGTTATACTTTCAGGCATCGACTTCATTATTTCAACTTTTCCATTGTTTTAGTAAGTAATAAATAATTCTATTACATTTCAGCAATTGACGAGGTATCGTGTCTCTAACCAACGAATAATAAAAATTATTATTATTTTGTAAATAACATGATTTAGCTCATAGAACGTGTCATGTTTTATGTTCAGCTTTTTATTCACATATTTCACCTTTCAATAAGCATTACAAATTAGTTGCTTACGTCGAACAAGTTGATCGTATATATAAATATCTATGAAAACAATTAATTATGTCATTAATGTGTAATAATTTAAGAGAGTTCAAGTTTCATACATCATTTTTTTCAATTTTTCTGATATATTAATACCTAGTGCTACAAAACCGAGAAAACAAGCCCTTAATTTTAGTTTTTAATGTTGATTGTTCCCCATACCGTCGGAGCCACAGATATAAAAAAATACCTTCAAAAAATTTTCATCTTCGTCTAATACTATAATATATAAATTTAATTTGATATTTTCTTTTTTTGCAATAATGCAATAATACTTTTGTTGAACAATTTTATGGAACATTATTAATAACATTATTAGGAATAGTTATTTGTGTTAATATTTTCGGCCAGAAATCTATTGTTCAAGTGCAGGAAGTTTGCAGGTGAAGATACTGTCCAGACGCCTTGGGGAACTAAGTTAAGCTGACACATTCTATCATAACAGCGGTTCTAAATTATTACAAGCTCTGTGTATAATTAATTATCGGCAGTATTCATCAGCGACTAACAAACAGCCAGAAATAGGTTCTGGTTCCTGGGGAGTTTTTGAACCGTGAGCTCACAAGAGACTGAGCAACATGGCGACTGGCTTCCCATAACTGGAACACAACATCGACTTTTAAAGAAAATTTAAATTCATGATACATTATTACACTTTTCCTGATATCATACATCCTCATTAAATAATAGTTACACCTTTCAATAAATAGTATTATAAAATGTTCGTGATAAAAGCGCCTTTGTTTTTTTATTACACGATTATCTTTTCGTAAACAGTAAGAACATTTATTTTTAAATTTCATCATTTCGTTGTCAATTAATAATGGATTTTTCTGGAATTGTGGAAACTGAAAAGTAATTAAATGATGAGTAAAACGATAGAGCACGTTGATTGAGAGTAGAAAAATTAATATTACATTTAAATAACTTATACATAAAAAATTTAGGGTTTCTAGTCGTTTAGTAACAACTTCAACAGCTGATACAGCCGAACCAAACTTTCAGTGACAGATTTACTCGGACACGTTCACCTGAATAAAATGAAATCCTGTCCCCTTTTACAACGAGAAAGATACATCAAAGTAGAGATGCAAGTCCCTGTATGTTCAAGTTGAATATTTAAAGCATGGGTTGTGAGAACAGCTTCACGATATTTAGCTTATTAATTTTATCTTACCGAACTTATTGTGATATTTATCGAAATTTTCGAGTGAAAATATGTTTTCAGACCTAGTCATATTTCACTGCACCATTTTACATCCCAAAATCAAAGCGTACGGAAACGCCTAATTAGATGTAACCGTACACGTCGACGGATGTCGCGTCGTTATCGTAACGGCTTTGTTTGTGTGACTCGATCTTTTCCCCGATTAATGTTGAGACAGAAAAATGGTTAATGGAGAAAATTTTGTCTTTCAATTTGTTTTATGTGTTTGTATATTTATTTTTATAATTGTGAATCGTGGAAAAGGTGTCTGGTACAACTGTAAATTTGAGAAACTACCAAAAGTTTGATAAGCCCTTGAATTAGACCTTGATTGTCTTTTTCAAATTCTATCCGAAACTGATGTCACTTCACATCATTGACCGACTTCTGCAGAAGGGAGGGAAGACCGAGTGGTAAGGATTTATTTTCCATAGAAATTAAGTGTTCCAGGAAAAATGATAACTTCTAGTGAGGTGTTTTCCAACGTGGGTCCCACGCCCCACAGGGAGGCAATTCGAAAATGAACTATTCTATCTTTTAAAAACAACCAACTAATATTTAACTTGTACAAAAATAAAAATTGTTGGTATTACAATTTGAAATAAGCATTTGGCAAGTTTGGTGCTTTCAATAGAGCCACGTTTGAAAGACTGGAGAAAAATATAAACTACAATGTACCCACAGAGTATTCTTTACTATGTCTATTTAAATAATATTAGTCCCTATGTACTCCATTGGACAATTGCTATGACATGCGCTAAGTGGTTGTCTACTGCAGTCTAGCGTCAACCCCACATGTTGAATGAAATAAGAACTTAATTTCATGCAATATCCCGAATGGGCGATAGTTTCCCGATATCAGATTAAAATCTATCTAATACATAAAGCAGAGTGTATGTATGTATATTTGTATGTCTACACCGGTGAAGCAAATTTCACCAAATTTCGTACACGTGTTCTTTTCGTACAGAAAACAAACACTGTTGGGGTGAGACGCGTCTACTACCACCAGGAGCAGGGGTGGAAATATTGTAACATACTATAACAGCCGATATTTGAGTAACATAAATATTTTTAGGGGTCAAAGAGATTGATAATGTTTCTACCAATGTTATCTGAGTATAATTTGAACCCCCTACAGAACGGGAAAGTGGGGGTAGACGGGAGTTACAAGAAAATATCGAGAATACAATTGAGATTAGAGTAAAATCCAGGGTTACGGATTTCGATTAGCTTAATTATGACATTGAATTGGCCATCCAACCCCCAGGGGCGGGGGTGGAAATTTTGAAATATGAAATTGAGGATGATATTTGCTTTTAATAAATATATTTAGAATTACTTATATTGATAGTATTTCTACGACTTTGTTTCTGTATAATTTCAACCCCGTTCGATATGGGTGGGGTGGAGGGAAGTTACAAGAAAATAAAGCAAAAACAACAGAGATTTGATACAAATTGGAGTTATACATGTCACTGAATTTATTTATAACAATCTGAGGAGTGCGCGTGGTAGAGCGGCGATGGGAGGGGCTGGACAGAATTGGGTGGGAGTCGAAATCTTCAAGACTTTTGGGTTGAATAAATAAAATTCGGGAACAATGCGATTATTAAAGTTTCTCTACATGTTCTCCGTGTATAATTTCAAACCCTTTCGGACAATGGAGGAGAGCACCCTTAATGGTGGGGGTGGAGGATCAATACTTACAAATAACGCAAAAAACCGAGGTTGGAATCGAATCCGGGGTTATGGATGTAGCTGAGATTAATTATGACATTAAACTTGCAGTTTAACCTCCAAGGGATGAGCTGAACGGGGGCGGAAATGTTGATCGGCCGATATTTGCGTTCGATAAATATTTTTTGGTATCATTTAAATAAATAATATTTCGGTAGATATTATTTGTGTATAATTTCAACCCCTATCGGTATGGGAGGGGAACGCCACATGAAAATAACGCGAATAGACTGAGGATTCCAGTCATTTGTGGAGTTATGCAAAACTCTGTGTTTCATTGTGACAAACTGGGTAACGTGCGGGGGTGGTGGTGGGCTTCTGGAAGAGGGTAGAAATTTTCAAACAATATTACCGGTCGATTTTTGCGTGGAATAAATACTTTTTGTTTAACACACAGTAGCGGGGATGCAAATTTTCGAACATGTTCTAACGGCGATATATTCGTCGAATGAAACTATTTGAGGGTTAATTTAGTTCAATCCCCATCGGAATAGGAAGCGAACGCATTTAGCCATAGGAATCGAGTTGCGTTACATAAAAATAACGCAAATGCTACATAGATTCGAGTCAAGTCGGGATATGGATATATGACATCTCGGGCAGCGCCGGCCACCCAGCTAGTAAATACTAAATTTGTTTATGCACAGAATTATTATTATTAATATAGAAGAAATGTGGTTTACTAGTTGAAATTAATCTTCTTTAGGAAATAATTGAATTTTTGAAAGTAATAAATATGTATATGTTACATAATGGGGGTATTAGAAAGACTTAGGTTGGGCATAGTAATAAATAGGTTGGGAAACAAAGGGAACTGTGTTTATTATCGGGAAAATAACTCAATAACATACCATAGAAGGAAGATTTATATTCGTAAATCTATCAGTCACTAAATTTGTGAAGCAAATTCATTTTATTTGTCAGTATAAGCTTATTTGCACAATAGTTGCGGAAGGATATTACAAAATACTTAAGAATACCACATACGTAATAAGTAATTATAATATGTAACATTTTCGCACACGTTAGTAACGATATTCTCCCTTGAGGTTCTAAGAGAATGGTTACTTCATAGAGAACAGCGAATGCGAGTTTTCCTGCGTCATTCGTAACAATCGAGTAGAAAGCTTCTTTACGACTGCCGTGCGCATTGAGCGATCAAAACTCCAATGTCCGTGACTGACTTCCTTTATCTGTGAATGACGTTCGGACACACTCACGTGTATTTGATCCCGTCTAAGCCCTGCGGATGAAAAGAAAAATCTCTAGTGGAGTTTTCAGGTAAGTGAACATCTCTCGAAGCAAAGCGTGATCGGGGGGTAGGACGGCTTTAACACCCTCAAAGTCTCCTCGACGACAGTTTAAGTCAAGTGCTTTAATAAGTTATTCTGACGATGGACTCAAGAAGTCCTTAAACATAACCTTCAGGGGAGATAAAATCGATAGTAATAAATAGCCACATAAATATATGATTCTACATTAAAGTCTAACTTTTTAATTAGTAGTCTATGTTTGTTGTCAGTTTTACAAGGAAATTATTTAAAGCCAGAAAAATAAAACCGTTCAATGGTATTTTTATTTCGCTGATTTATGACTGCTGATATGCAATATTAATGACAAGAAAAGGGAATACATTACAAATATGCACAAGTAAGGGTTTTCGAAAGCGAGGAAAAAAGGTTTCGCTCGCACGACAAAGGCTGTACACATTATATTTCGCTAAAAGTTACTTTAATGAATGGGAATGTAATTCGTAACGTACCTAAAATACGCAATGCGGAAATATAATCAATTACCGCATTTCACCTGATTTCTCTCAATTAGAAAACATTTATATTGAATCTTACAAGACCACGATATTATATGACCATTATTAACGATTAAACAAAGAAAGGAGAAAGGCACTCACAGATGTGCTACAATTCTCGTTTCTGAAAAGAACAATTAGGGCACACAATTTCACTGGATAAATACCAACGAAAATTAGTAAATGACAGGTCTGATAAAAAGATTTAAGAAAGTAGAGTTAGAAGTATAACAGACACTTTTCGAATGTCTAATAGTGAAGTGTTGTGGAAAAGTGTTATATTAATTGTAAAGAAATTCATTAATTTTACTTTAGTGAAGTGTCATAAATAATGAAAAGTTGTTACATATTAAAATACACCCTGATAGTGATAGGAGATTTTGTTTTCAGGAAAAAATAAACTAAAGAAACTGGAATTTTTTTCTTTTATATTTTAATTGGAATTTTATCTTTAATAATAACTGCCATCAAGAGTAAGTTTAGTTGTAGTTATTAAATTCATTAATACATAAAACAACAAATAATTGATAATGAATTAATAAATCAGCTAAATTTGTCAGAAGTGTATTATAATGAAATAAAAATTATTACATACTAATAAAAGAAAAATTGGCATGACATATCGTTCCTGTTTGGTGCAAATATAATCATTTTACAAGTCTCAACATCTAAAAACGGAGAGAGAACAAAGCTTTACAAACATGATATTTAAAATGCAGATATATGAAAGTTTATTGAATATTAGTTACAATTTATTTCTTGAAACAATTAAATAATTATAATTATGTAGAGAAAAATTCTAAACGTGTACGCTTTACACACACATTCCACCGAAATAAGTGTTAGATACAAAGTGATGCTTATTGATTACTTTTAACATTAACGATGGAAAACAAATTATTAATTGATATGATCAAAATAAATTGCAATAACAAGGAGCAATAAATGATATTTCAATAAAAAATAAATATTTTTCGCAGTAGTAGCCGAGTTGTTGGATCTAAAGTGCAACATTTGGATTATCAACCTTGAATAATATTTACATTCTTCGTAAAAACTGTTTGCATTTTGCCAATGAAAAAATCGGAGAAAAGACGTATGTATTTGCTGCTAGAGCGCTTCAGGCACATTTCCGCCTACCTCACCCCATCCACCCATTCACCCTTCCCCACTCCAACCCTGCGGAGGCCTATAAAACACCCTTCTCACCCGAACATGCTGTACGCTTGTACAGCAAGACACGATCCTCACACAACACTATCATAAGGCGCCTGGGCAACTATGACCACACCCGCGTCACAAAACACAAACGCCCCAAACACCTCCTCCTCCACTCGACCCCTCATGATTGTCTGAAAACAGAATAACTGACCACGCTTGCTTACGGGTTTTTCAAGACGTGGTACGAAGATCCAGAGTCTACGACGAGAAGACGATCGACGTGCGTCATACCCACAACCAACTACTAACTTAATCCTTCTAACCAAACCATATACATGTTGCTGTCGCACAAGAGCAGTATCCTAGTTTATTGTGGCCTTCAATCCAGATAACTATCGCTGAGGTTTCTTTCCCGGTAAAGAAACCCTTCAGGTTGAATTACCGGCACTTTTTCCCTCAGCCCTACGCTCTTCATTCTGTCTCTCTCACAAGCTATCTCCGTGAATGACCGTATTAAAGGGTATTATGCCCTCATGTGCGGATCGAAGGAAGGTAAGGAAGCCTGCGAGAGAATTCTCTCGCAGGTGAACCTTCACAGAGAGCTCTGGCGGAGTCTACCTTTGGGGATGCCTACACATCTCTCTGCTTTTTGAACTAAGGTTCCCACATGCTCACGGCCTGTTTTAAGAGGTGTATGTTCCGGGGTCGCAGACCTTGGGCATACGGTAAGAGTTGTACGCTATTCCTATTGGAATAGTCGGCCAGCTGCCTCCAAAGTGGTCAAGGCACGGCGAGGGGAAAGCTGCGACCCCACAGCTAACCCCTCTCCCGCCATCGGAAGGGCGTGGGGCAAGTACCAAATGCCCGACCTACCTGATGTAGTTTTTCTAGGGTTTTCCCAGCATCATTTTTAGGCAAATTTCCGGGTAGGATCCTTAAACCATAGCCCGGGAGCCCTAGTTAACCCTTGGCTACCTTCCTGTAAACTTCCGCATCCCCCCTTTCAAATCTCTTCCTATGCAAAGGGGAGTTGCCACCATGTGGATTACCCTCATGTAGCCTGTTACTCTAAAAAACATCATGTGCGGATCATAAGAGGTCTGCGAGGTCTATTCTCTCGCAGGCAGAACCTTTTAGAAGAGACGGAGGGGTTTACCTTTCGGGATGCCTTTTTCTCTCTACGTTTATGCACGAAGGTTCCCTCAAGCCGAGGCACAGCACGTGAAGAGAGGGTGTAGAAAGTGGTAGAACCTAATGATTGGCCATTCGTGCTTTCAAGGGGGCACGGTCTTTTAAAAAAACGAGTCTAGGAGAGTTATAGGCTCAGCTACTACGCAGTGCACCTTCTCCGTTAAGATTCCTCTCCGTACGCTTCGTACTTCTTCTGAGAGCACCTGGTGTCTAGGTCTGTCATTCTACTAGCTCAGTGTTTTAGCTGTCTAGGTCTCTCAGCCTACTAGCGCACGCATCTAGCATGTAGCCAGTGGGTTCCGAACCTGGGGTTGATTACCCCCTCGGGGGTAACACAGCTATTCTCCGGGGATAGTAAGGTTTGTAATAGATAATAAATGTTATAATCATTAATTAAACCAAATGACAGTTCAGCGCCACGTGGTTTGCGCTCTCTCGCGCTCCATGTGCATTTAATCGTCTTTTGTACCACACAGAGCTATGTTCATTGCTAAGAGTAAAAGTTTTAAATCTAATTTATGAACTCCGTGAAGGAATAGGATTGTTTTTTTAAACCACAAATCACAAAAAGGAACAGTTTAAATCAAAAATAAAGATCGAACATTTATCGAAATGCTGGCGCATCTTTCTGTATTTTTGAGTGAAATTGGCACACTGACGATTTCATTACAAGGAAATATGACGAATGTCTTGACGGTGTAGGATAAAGTTGCAAGTTTTGACCGTAAATTGGAACTTTACCAACGGCATACTTAAAGTTGGAGGTGTTGACAATTGGTAAATATCGAACCTAAAAAAATCACGTTGGCAAATTTCGTGCTTCAGCATTTATCTACATGTAATAAACTCACTGAAGCAATATTTAATCGTCAGTCCAACTCTTGGTTATTGAGACCATTTTCTACTAATGATGAAATTTTCAAAGACGAAGATGTGTCAGCCAAAGTAGAATTTCTCAGACTATGCGAGGACAGAAATTCAATATTATGACCTCGTTACATTTTGGCGATGGGTAGGTACCGAAAATCCTATTATAGCTGACAGATATTTAAGAAATTTAATACCATTTGCCACCATTTATAGATGTGAGAGTGCTTTCTAAACTTTACTAACAGTAAAACCAAAGCCAGAACCTTCCCCTCCCCCAACCCCAATGTCGCATTAAACTTGTGAATGCAAATCGATATCAACCTTTACGCTTAATATCATTAGATCATTATTACTAAATGGTACATTGAAATTGTAAGAGCATATATTTTTGTGCAATTGATTATGCTTAATAAAGACTATTTGTATTTTCATGTGCTGTTTTCTTTGATAACATTAAACAAACAGGTGGGGGGAAATGAGTTTCGTTAATAGGTCATAAGGGTAACAATATTGAAAAGGTTGGGAACTGTGGGTCTAGGCAATGCCGTTTCACCCGTCTCTTCCACCGTCTTCCTCAATACAGTTTTGATATATTGTATTATTCGAGATATTCTAAAATTGATTAATATTCTGATATCCAGTGATATAAACCAGATTTAAAAATCGACAACAAATTTCTCTCCTCGGTAGGAAAATTATTGTCACACGGTTATTTAAATAAAGATTGTTGCACACGATTAGCTTCAGACATGTCTAAAATTAATTCAGATCATACATAACTGGGTGTTTAGCAAATTAAATTTAATCAATAACTACTAATTTTATTCACATTTAATTTATTTTCGAAAATCGAAAACATCTTAATATATTTATAGTTGTAATATAAAATTACTTCTTTCACTTAGGCATAATTGTTTTTAATGCTCTAAATTAATTCACATCATATTTTAATAAATCTCTAAACAAAAATATAAAAATAATAGATAGTTTTCGTGATCGAAGAAACTTTGTCATCCACGTCGATACTCTACGTGGCCGAACAGACCAAAAACCGATGGTTAACAATGAAAATTATATAAATCTTTTTACTTTCTATTTATTCACTGCATCAAAGCTAACTGTGCTTTTAGCCTGAGTTAAGCGTTTTTTACGATATGATTTGGAGTTGACTTTATTACCAGGACAATGGAAAAATCTAATCCGGTTTTTTTTGCACAAATTTCTCACGGAAAACTCTCTTTTTCAAACAACTGACTTTTTGGGAACAGTACGTTTCGGCAGTATGTATTCATAATGCCTTTGACAAAGGGAAATCCAAATTAGAAAGAGACATGGCATTATTAAGACCAATTTTATAACTGGGGGGAGGGGGGCAAATAATTGGGATATCAACAGGAAATACTAAATGAAGACAGCTGGGGAAAAGGTATTATTAAAACTAAAAAACAGATTTCCTAAAAAGCAGTATTTTTTTTATTAAAGGTTAATAATGATCGCGTCGACAACTTGGTCATTGGCATTCCATAAGTTTTGCTGTGATTCACATTGATTCCAATAATTGAACAGTTTGAAAGTTTGACATGTTATGGAAGGAAAATATCAGCAAATATCGAAAATATTTTTTCACTTTTAGATAGTGTAACATGATTTTATGTTCATTGGATAATTATTCATTTACAAATATGGAGATTAATTATACAGTTCAAATGTAGGTTTCTTACATTTACATTTTAAGAATTCGTATTTGTTAATCATTTATTATAATAATTGGATAGTTCATTAACATTATCTAGTTTGAAACTGCAACTGTTGAAAATTCCACTGTACTGTAGTCATAGTCTGTTTTTATTAGGAGGAGGCGTCTGCTTCTGAATACGAATCACTCTCTTGTTTCTTGACTAAATTTATGAGCCTTTTTATTCTACTTTTTGCCGTTTTATCATATAAGTGTGGATAAAGATTCCAATACATTTATTAATGATGTAGAGGAAAATGGGTAGTTTCTAATAATTGTCCTTGGGCTCTTTGAGTCCATAGAATTTAGTATGAGAGTCTTTAACTGTTCCAAAGGGATAGGTGGAGCACTGGTTTCTTCTTCATATAACATTTTTACAGGACCTAATGATTGACGAAGTGCCTTATATTTATGATACTGAATGTAAAAGTAGTATTGTTACGAACAAATTTAATAAAACCATTCGAAAACGTGACGGTATAACTTAATTTGATTAAGAATGTTTAGCATAAATGTTGGCCTCCATTTGCGTTAAGTCAGCTTTAGGTTCTTGAACGTCACTGGATCTTTCTGTGAAAATAAACTGTGGGTTGGAGCTTAGCTACTTGATAATCAGCTATTTCTATCTTGCTGTTTACTTTAGTTTCCTTGAAGGTTCTCTTTGTTACCACTTACTGGGTCTTCAGATTGATAGTAATTTAAAGTGGACTCACCAAATAGATCTGCTTGCTGGGAAACTCAGTTCGGCTTGTTATTGTCTCAGAACCTTAATGCAACACTACGAAAATGGTGTATTTTGCGTATTTTCATTCCCTTATGTGTTATGGCATTGCAAATGGGGGCAATTGCTCCAGGAGAATTGAAATATTCAAGGTGCAAAAGCGTGCCATTAGAATACTTTCTAATACGGATAATTAATCCAGTTGTAACCCTTTTTTCAAAAGTATGCGGATATTAACTCTCCCCGGCGTGTTTATTCAGAAAAATTTTAAAGTTTTGTTAGGCGGAACATGAATCTTTTTCAAAGGAATAGCGAGTCTCACGATTATGAGACTTGAAATCGCTCAGGTCTAAGATCTTTGCTCTCTACCAGAGAAGTATTCATCATTCATCATATAATAGTCTTCCTCCAGATGTTAAGAACATCAATAACTATAAGAGTTTTGGGATTCAATGTAAAAATATTCTACTGAAAGGTGTTTTACTCAGTACAGGAATTTCTTGAACGTAACCCTAATAAATAATTTTTAAAAAATCTCTAAAAGTTTCAATGTGTTACTAATAAAACCACTTATTTCATAATTTGCTTATTCTCTTTTGGTCCTTTCTGCTGTTTTGTTTATTTGTTGCATGTACGGCCTGGAGTTTGCAGATTCTTCGTCGCTCTGTTTCGTGAAGTGACTTGTTCGTCGCTTGTGTTTCCTCCTAGTGTGCGTGTGTCAAGTTAAGTGTTTATTTTTGTGTGATGTACAAATTCTATATTTTATGATAGTTCATTCTCGAATCATCAATTATTTACTAATACATATTTAATATTTTTATTAGAACTGTAAATATTATATTATACCCTTAGTGTAGTTAAAGAATTATTATTTTTGTTATTATTCATGTTATTTTACTTATGTTGGACAGAGAAATTTGTGTTCCCGAAATTTAGTACTTTTATGTCAACTTCTAATTATTTGTAATTGTAGCATCCAATTTTTATATTGTAATTATATGTATTGACGCGTCCTATTTTCTCATACGAGGACTGATGGAATAAAATAAATCAAATCAAACGGACGATGACTAATTAAACAATAACTTACAGTTATTCGTGTAAGATACATAGTACTTGCCATTATGGTAGGGCTAGAAAATAATATTTTTATTATTGAGGAAGGCCATGTCCGTATTACTGTGCAAAAACTAGAGTTACCGCAACTATGTCATTTCGCAACCGATAATATCACTTGTATAGGTCTTATCGCAAAAGACGTGGAAGTAAGGGATTTATAAATCAGGTTTGGTGCATATAAACTGTGTATCTTGCCTACAATGATTCAGTGTATATTTAAAAACGACTATGTCACATGATAAAATATTAATATTAAAGTAAGAAATTAATAGTTGGTGTAATTTCAAAATTATTAACATTTAAACAGTTTTATTGCTTTTTCGTCAAGTGCCACTATCTGGTGAGGATGTGAGCCAATTTTCTTCATAATACCGACCCATTCACTCACGTTTCTTCCTTTTGCTTCCCAGGAACATCAAGAACATTCGTCCCAGTTACTTTCTCAGAACTTTTGTATACTGCACGTGAAAGAAGTTGTCTGTAAGATTCGCACAGCTGGAGAATGACTCACACAGAGCAAACAGGAAAATCGTTCAGAGAAAGAAACATCGGAGAGGCAAAAGCTGCATATACTATTTAAAGCCGGACAATAGCTACTGAATTTAATAACCTGAAAGTTGCGAAATCCAAGCTTTTTAGATAGAATTATTATTTTGAAACGGATTGCTGTAAATACTAAACATGTTTCAATTTTTCATTCCTAAAAAGGATGATAAATAACGGAAATAATTTAAATGCTACAGAGTTTGGGGAGAACATTTCCTATTCAATAAAATTAAAAATGGAGGGATTCAATCTTCTTCAGCAGTAATCATGAGCTAGTGAAGTATTTATTACTCGGAAGAAATTATCTTAATGTATAACGTATTATTATATTTTTAATGAACGTAGTTTTAGTTACGGGGCGAGAAGCTCGACAGCACAAGTGATGACGACAATGATTGTCATGGAAACTGATGCCGATTCAAATTTCACCCGCTTCGTCAACTAAGAATCCTTTATTATATACTTATAGTATATTACTTCACACACAGTTGTAACTCTCATCAAGCGGACTCTACTATTGAATTAATTTATGTACAGGTTATTCTTACTTACTCACGTCTACGAAAGTCGCGATTTTTATGAGTCAGCATTTAAATTTCCAAGCCGCTGCTAATTATTTACTTTTTCTAAAAATAAGGGAAACGTTCAGCATTGCTGAGATATACAATCTGGCAGCCAGCATCATACAACCTTTCAGTTTTATTGAAATACGACTAACATGAAACAGTCGTCCCCTGTGTGTACTTGCCTAAAACAATTGCTACGAAACATTACAAACGTTCTGTCTCTAAATTCATTGATAATGGTAAAGAATGCACCTTAACATAATACCACATTTTTGTTGTTTTAAAAAAATTATAATTTTATTCCCAGACAATAACAAATATCAGTGTACAAATTTTTTTATGAACTACATTTACGGTAACAGATTAATTCGGACACGTACCGCACTATTTTATAAGTTTATCACGAGAAATAATGATTAAGGAATGCTGAAGGCAGAATATGACTTTAACAACAACAAAAATGAGATTATTAACATAATAAAAAGCTTAAAATCTTGAAATTCATGTGACATATGTCAGCAGTAAACTTGTTAAACACCACTGTAACTAAATCTCCATTACAATGCAGTTCATTTTTAACTTGTGCTTTTTGTCTGGTATATTTCCGGATGCTGTATTAGCGCGAAAGTTATGCCATTGTACAGAAAGGGTTCTACAACAGACGTCTCCAATTACCGCCCTATTTCGCTCTTGCCAATATTCTCCAAAATTCTCGAGAAAGCAGTACACACGAGAATTGCAACTTTTTTCACAAAATTTATAATTATTTCCTCATCACAGCATGGCTTCATTAGAGGTAAATCCACCAACACGGCTAAATACGACTTCGTTCAAAGTATTCAAGATGCACTCGACGAAAGACTTCACGTGGCTGGAATTTTTGCAGACCTTTCCAAAGCATTTCATTTAATAGATCATGACATTTTACTCCGAAAATTATATTTCTATGGAATCAGAAGAGTTCCACTTTCTTTATTGCCAACTTACTTGCAAAATAGGCACCAAAAAGTCGCGATTGTAAACTCGGGTGGAAATGAGCATCTGTCAGAATGGGAAACAATTACCTGCGGTGTCCCTCAGGGCTCAATTTTGGGGACCTCTTACTTTTCATCATTTACATTAGCGATCTACCGAATTATTTAGATCCCTTTAAAACTGTCCTTTACACTACGACACAAATTTGGTAATCACGGACAGCGAGCGACTCGGAAACGTTGCGTGAGAAAGTAGAGGTTGCGATGAGCAGTTTCAATCTATGCTTCACTGAAAGCAAATTTTCTCTTAATCTAGAGAAAACTAAAAAAGTAACCTTCACTTCGAAGAAAAACACTTTAATTTATAATTCGGAGAACATTTCGGAGCTCGCACCTTTTCTTGGTCTGTTGATTGACAATAAATTGAAATGGAATCACCATACATAAACTCTCGGGAAAAACTTTGCTTCACATTAAGAGTGTTAGCTCGGGAAAGTGATATATCTACATCTAAAATGGTATATCATGCATATTTACATTCAGTCATGTCTTACGGCATAGGAAACTGGAGTCGTTCACATCACGCATTGCAAATTTTTAAACTACAATCATATCTCGTGCGGATTGTAATGCCAGTTGCAATCCTTTGTTTGGGAATCTTGGGACTTTTAAAAATTGCCTTGTACGTAGATTCTAGAAATTTTAAAGTTTGTATGGAGAAACATTAATATATATGCCCTAAACGGAGACAATCATTTATGCAACACTAGAAATCGCTCTCAACTTCGCATTGAAAAACATCGCCTAAGGCTTTTTGAATCAAGCATTCGATTTTCAGGGAAAAATTTATACAATACTTTTCCGGAAGAAATAAACACTTTAAGTATACAAAATTTATTTATAAAGAGTAGTAAATCTCTGTTAATTAAAGGAGCATATTACTCGGTGAAAGAGTTCGTAGAAAAGAAGGACATATTAGATCCTCTTTAATCAAATAGTTTGCTGGTATCCTATCAAGTTATGCTATTATTTTACGATGATAATATTCTAGAATTTAACTGCTGACCTATTTTCTTTTTCATGTTCGACGGGAATCGATGCACGACTTTCTTATGGAAACTCCGTCGAATGGAAATTAAAGATGAATTAAAGCACTTATTATTTCTTTAATTACTAATTACTGTCATATTCAACGTAATTTTAAATCATATATTTTTTTTGTAAAGTACAATGTTTGTTTTTTAAACTTTGTATTTGTAATAATTATTCTTTTCATGTAATCTTATATTATGACGTATCCTATTTCCTCGACTAATTAAATAAATAATAAATCTAAATCTAACACAATTACATAAATTATTATTGATATATTTAGAACTGCAGTTTATGTTCATTGCTAGTTTGGATAAAATTATCCTGATCTTGTAAAATGGTTATTCTGAAATGTTAACCAAATATGTCTTCAATAAACCAATTTAAACGTCAGTGTATTAATGTTCACGTTAATTATAAAATACAATCCGGATTGTACCAGAAAAGTTAGGCTTGATCTGGCTGTAATGTATAATGTTGAGTGTTGAGACGAGCGCAGGCAACGATGTAAATTGTTGGGACTATATTTCCGAGCGTGTACGTCATTCGTGGTTTCAACAGTGCGTCGACAGAAGTGTGCCATAACCAGAGCGCAAATAAACCACTTTGAAATATGCACTGAGATTTACAACATCTACATCATTCCTCAGTGAGCAGGTCGAGATGTAAACGTTCGAAAAGTTCACAAAAGTCGGACTTTAAATTAGAAACGTGAAACATAGTTGTACACTCATTTAATAATTGTGATGACACCCGAGGCAAGTCTTCGCACATGTGCTGAGCCTCTACGAGTAGTGATAGATAGATAGATTTATTCGCTATTAGCCCTCTAATGAGGAAATAGTATTCGTCACAAATGTACAGTAGATAAATTACATATAAACAGAAGTAATATTAATAGGTTACACACACACACACACACACAATTAAAAAAAATTCATATCTTTTCACATTTGTCTAGTCAGCACAATCATACACACAATCTTTAAGAAACATTTTTTTATTTTTTTATTAGCAATCAGATTACTAATGGTCTTTGAGCTAATTTGCTAACATGTACATTTTAATAATAGGGTCTTGTACTGATGTCGTGGAGAGGTGAGGGTTCAACAACGCCACCTCAGTATTTATTGTAGTCTATTGGCCAGCATCTCTTCAGTCTTCGGTTGTTATTTCGTTGTAGTAACGGCTCTAGTAGTCTATTGGTGTGGGATTGAAGTACAGTATGGTGTTTACTATTTTTATCTTTGAAGACGTCTGCTACATATGGTGTATTGAGGTCAGTATGTAAACTGAAGTTGGATACATACCAGGGAGCATTTGTAATAGTGCGGAGGATTTTTGATTGTACTCGTTGCATGATAGCGATGTGAGACTTGGCTGCACATCCACAGAGCTCTATTCCGTACGTCCATATAGGTTTTATCACTGTTTTGTAAATGAGTAACTTGTTTTCTATTGATAATTTTGATTTTCGTCCAATCAGCCAGTTTAATAATTTAGTTTTTATTTCTATTTGCTTTTTCTTTTTATTGATGTGATCCCTCCATTTCAGCTTGGTGTCTAAGTGAAGACCAAGATATTTGACTGATTCTGCTTTTGGAATTTCTTCCTGATTGAGCTTTACTATGTTCCTTTTTAAGGGTAAATGTTATGTGGAATGATTTCGATGCATTTACTTTTATTTTCCATCTTTTTAGCCAGGTCTCTATTTTTTGTAGATGTTCTTGAAGTTTCTGTGATGCGGAATCAGGGTCTGTGTGTGTTAACAGTATTGCTGTATCATCAGCAAAGGTACTTGTGCTTACGTCCATTGAGGTTGGCAAGTAGGAAGTGTATAAGACGTATAATAGGGGGCCAAGGATGCTGCCCTGTGGCACCCCGGAGAGAATGGGATAAAGGTTTGAACTTTCTCCATTTACGTAAGTAAGAAATTCTCTTTGGTCAAGGTATGATTTTAATAAGTTGAAGTATTGGTCAGGTAGAGTCCTTTTAATCTTAATTTGTAGACCTGAATGCCAAACCTTATCACAGGCCTGGCTTACGTCTAAGAATATTGCTGTGCAGTACTGCTGGTTCTCCATAGCTTTGTTAACTACGTCCACAATTCTATGGCATTGTTGAATTGTTGAATGCGACTGTCGGAAACCAAATTGATGATCCGGGATCCAGTCTTGATTACTGCTGTCTACTCTGATTCTTTTCAGTATGATCTTCTGAAGCAATTTGGATAGTGTTGATAGCAGACTTATGGGACGATATGAAGTGACGTCAGTTATATCTTTGTCGGGTTTTGGTATCATAATTATTTTTGCAATTTTTAGGGATTTGGGCCAGTAACTTAACCTTAATATTGCATTAAACAAGTACAAGAGTAACCTGAAACCTTCATCTGGTAATTCTTGAAGCATCTTAGCCGTTATGAGATCAAGTCCTGGAGATTTATTTGGATTAAGTCTCTTTATTTCTGCTTTGATTTCATTTAAACGGATTATTTTAATGCGTTGTTCCACGTTAATATGTTCTGATAGTTCTTGCTCCACTTCTTGATCCAGGTCGTTATTATGAGGAGTAAAAACTTGTGATAAGTGTTTTGCAAACAGGTCGGCTTTTTGTTTATTACTTTTTGCCCAAGGCCCAGGTGGGTTTGAATATTGCCGAATTGGGGGTGAAGTTGCTTTTGGCTTTTTTGTATTCTTTATCGGTTTCCAAATTGTATTGTCTTGCCTGGCAAGATTAGATACATAATTTTCAAAGGATTCGTTTTGCAGTGCCCTGAGTTTCGATTTTAATTTGTTACTTAACATCGTGTATCTTTTTCTGTGTTCTGGTGTGTGAGTTCTTTGCCATGTAGATCTTGCTTTCCTTTCTTTAAGAAACATGCACACAACACTTATCACTTCCTGGTATTCATCTCCTGTCGCTAGGAACGGAGGGATGTCATGGATATTTACTAAAACAGAAAGCAGAGGCAGGAAAACAGAACCAAAAGGGGAAAACTGGACAAACTATTATTGCATATTCGGCAATTTTGTAGGCAAGGCAGATCAGCGAATGTGAGACCGATTCAAAAATTGGTGTACGGAGTAATAAGTTCCATTTACAATAAAAGTTTTACACTCCTTGACCAATGAGATGTAGTTGTTGATGTTCTTTACATGTTCAGGAACGCTGTTAAATAGTGCGATACCGGAATAATGTAGAGACTGAGGCTGTGCTTGTCAGACCTGAGAACTGAACTGTTTCTTGTGTCGTAGCCATGATTGTCCCCGTTACTTGCAAAAAGGTTCATGTTGCGTTTAAAAAATTTTAGTACTTCTAATACGTAAGCGCTAGGTAGAGTCAGAATATGAAGTCTTTTGAAACAGCGGCCTGCAGCTTTCTCTAGCATCTGAACCTGATATAATTCTAATGGCTCGTTTTCGCAGTTTAAAAACAGCCACACTACGAGAACAATTGCCCCAGTTGGCAATACCGTAACACATCTATGGATGAAAGTAGGCAAAATAGACCAGTGAAGCAGTTTTGGTATCAACTTGTTGCATAAATAGTCTCAATGAGTAACAAACAGAACTAAGTTTGCGCACGAGGTGATCAAAGTCCAAGTTCCATTTTAATTTACTGTCGACCTGCAAGCCGAAGAAAGTCGCATGATCTGAAAACTTATCCGTTACGATGTTGTTAGTTTCTGTTGTAAAACGAACTAACTTAGTTTTCTTTATATTGAGTTTTAATTTATTGGCGGCGAACCAAGTATTTAGGTTTCTGGACGCAATCTCAATCTTCGCATTGAGATTATTTAAATCAATGTCCGTAATTAACAAATTAGTGTCATCTGCGTATAAGACAAATTTTAGAGGTTCCATATATTCTGGAAGATCATTAATATACAAAAGAAAAAGCAGTGGACCTATTATTGAGCCCTGAGGCACGCCACAAGAAATGCCTGACAAGTGCACTTCAACAGCTTTGTTTTTTAAGGCCACCTTCTGTTTCTGATTGTTGAGGTATGATTCAAAGAGTGCCAAATCGTTGCCTCTGATCCCATAATATTCTAATTTTTGGAGGAGTATGCTGTGATCTACAAGATCAAATGCCTTCGAAAGATCAGCAAAATTTCCGGCTACTTTCAGTTTTTCATCAGGGGAATTTTGTATACTTTGAATGAACTCGTGCATAGCAGTGCTCGTGGATTTTTGTTTGAGGAAGCCGTGTTGTGCCGGAGTAATTACTTTATACTTCTTCAAGAATTCAAGTAACTTTTTGTGTAGAAATTTTTAGTATTTTTGAAAATATAGGAAGTAGGGAAATTGGTCTGTAATTTGATGCGTCGGTAGGCGAACCCTTCTTGAAGATAGGAATAACTTTTGCAGCTTGAAGGAAGTCGGGAAAAATGCCGGTAGAAAGACACGCGTTGAATATGATTTGAAGGGGAGTGGCTATGACGTCGGCACAGTGATTCACAACTTTGCTTGAGATGCCATATATATCCGTGAGAAAATGTTCGTCTGAAATACGGCCGTATGATTCATTTAACAGTAGATTTCCAAAGTATTTCTGAGTACTTGCTTATAATTTCCTGAACAAATTAGTGGCATAAGTAAAATCACACCGAACAAAAAAGGAAGTAGAGCCAGATACCTCTGTGTGAGAAAAATGAATTGGGAACTAAGTAGTTATGTTAAATAAATGTAGAGTCTCAGAGTTAATGCTTAAAATATAACTTCCAAGAATTTTCTGAGCAATAAATAATACGTCATTATTAAGTCAATGCTTTTTTTTAAAAAAAAAGGAAGTTGCACAACTGTCATGCATCAGCCAATATAATACAATATATGCATTATTTTCTCAGCGTCGGTATTACAACTCGGGGTTAATAGTGCAACTGTATTCTCAAACACAATTTATTTATTTCGATTATAATTTCGCTGTCAAAAATTATGAAATATAACAATTTAGCTTGCCAAATTGAACCAAAAATTTACCTTTAAATTTAGTATAATACGAAATGTGTCGATTCTTACTACTATTTCATTGAGACTATTGATGCAACATGTTGATACCAAAACTGCTTCACTAGTCTATTTTGCCTACTTTCATTCACATATGTGTTACGGTATTGCCAACTGGGGCAATTGTTCTCGTAGTATGGATGTTTTCAAACTGCAAAAACAAGCCATTAGAATTATATCAGGATCAGATGCTAGAGAAAGCTGCAGGCCGCTGTTCAAAAGATTTCATATTCTGACTCTACCTAGCGCTTACATATAAGAAGTATTAAAATTTGTTGAACGCAACATGAACCCTTTTGCAAATAACGGGGACACCCATGGAGGAACCTTTCAGTTCTCAGCCTCAGGCTCTGCGAGTCTAGCGTTCATTATTCCGGTATCGCACTATTTAACAGCCTTCCTGAACATGTAAAGAACATCAACAACTACAACTCATTGGTCAAGGAGTGTAAAACTTTTCTTGTAAATGGAACGTATTACTCCGTACTGAGTTTCTGAATCGGTCTCACATTCGCTGAACTGCCTTGCCTACAAAATTGCCGAATATGCTATAAATATGTAAATACTGTGTCCAGTTCTCCCCTTTTGGTTTTGTTTTCCTGCCTCTGCTTTCTGTTTCAGTAAATATCCATGACGACATCCCTCCGTTCCTAGCGACAGGAGATGATTACCAGGAAGTGATAATTGTTATGTGCATGTTTCTTAAAGATAGTGTTTATAAGTGTGGTGACTGGTCATTTGTGGACAGTGCCTTATTTATTTGAACGTTTTTGTGTAAGTTTTTAATTATTACTATTAATATTAGTTCATTTTATATGTATTTTATCTATTCTACATTTATGAAGAATCCTATTTCCTCATTAGAGGCCTAATGGAGAATAAATCTATCTAAATCTAAAATGATTTTCTCGTTGGTCGCATGCGATTTCTCCCACCCTTAACCTAAGGTCGAAAAACGCATGCTATTTAGCGCATAATTCGGCCGTGGTCCCAAAAGCCTTTAGTTGCCAACATTTTCACAGTATCTGTGTAAGGACGGAACAAATGGTCCCTAAACCTCGTTTCGGGAACATCTGCAGAATTGCGGTGAAAATGTGACCTGAAGTAGACCGTCGGTAGGTGCAGGGCACGTCTTTGTTTTGCGAAGTGCCAGCGTGACACTTTCGTGTCACTTGACTGAAGGGCAATTTACGACAGGTCCGCATCGTGGGAGCGAAGCAAAGGTATTTATTCTTCACACAGTGACGCAACGAAGACTTGGCAGTAGACAAGTTTGTAGAGAGACAAAGTTATGAGGAGTGTTTGGCAGAGACGCTATTATGTGATTTGGTAAATTGTTACCAGTCTTAGCAGCCAAACGACAACCATCACCCACTTCGTTAGGACGGCAAAGTATGTTCCGGGCTTGCAGACCTAGGGCGAAACGTAAGAGTTGTCCAGTGTTCCATATATAAGAGTCGACCAACTGCCGCCTAAAGTGGTCAAGGTACGCAGAAGGGAATGCTGCGACCCCACAGAAAACCTCTCTCCCGCCATCGGAAGGGCGTGGGACAAGTACCCAATGGCTGACCTACCTGATGCAGGTTTTCTAGGGTTTGTCCCGCATCAGTTTTAGATAAATGCCTGGTAAGATCCTTAAACTACAGCCCGGGGACCCTTGTTAACACTTGGCTACATTCCTCTATTCTTCCGCATTCCCTCTTTCAAATCGCTTCCTATGCTATTAAAGGAGAGTTTCCACCACGAGGATTACCTTCATGTAACCTGGTACTCTAATTAAAAAATAATAGAAAACTTTAAATACTTAAAGTTCATACTTTGTCAAATTTTCTGGTAATCTATTTTCTTTCTAATGTTCTTGTTCCTTGAATTTATTCAAATTAGCAATCACAATTATAATTACAAGTGTATAGACTAACATGCGAGGGACACTTATAATTAAAGTCCAAAAGGGTCCCTCCACAGGCGAAAACCCTAAAGCTTATTTGACTGGTCATACTAGCAGCCATTAATGTGTTCAAATTTTACATAGTGTCGTATAATTGACCCGACCTACCTGATACAGGCTATTCTAGGGTTTTTCCTCCATTGCTTTTAGGCTAATGCCGGGTAGGATCCTTAAACTATAGCCCGGGGGCCCTAGTTAACCCTTGGCTACCTTCCTCCTCCCTTCCACATCCCCCCTTTCAAATCCCTTCCTATGCTATTAAAGGGGAGTTGTCACTATGTGGATTACCCTCATGTAGCCTGTTACCCTAAAAATAAAGAGATTTGATTCTGGTTTTTGAACTAAGGTTCCCATATGCCGAGGCACCTCGGCCTGTTTTGAGAAGTGTATGTTCCGGGGTCGCAGATCTTGGGGATACGGTAAGAGTTGTCCTCTATTCCCGTTGGAATAGTCGGTCAGCTGCCTCCTAAACTGAACGAGACACGGAGAAGGGAATGCTGCGTCCCCACAGAAAACCCCTCTCCCGCCATCGGAAGGGCGTGGGACAAGTACACAATGATCGACCTTCCTGATGCAGGTTTTCTATGGTTTATCCTACATCACTTTTAGGTGAATTCCGGGTAGAATCCTTAAAATTTAGCCTATTTAACCCTTGGCTACCTTCCTCTACCCTTTCACATACGCTCTTTTCAAATCCCTTCATATGTTATTAAAGGGGAGTTGTGGATTACCCAAAAAAAAAGAAGATTTGATAGGCGATATGGTAACGGAAAAACAAATATAGAATTTGTCGTTGTTTTCTCCGATAATTTCATGACCGGTGAAATAATTGAGAAACTGAAGGAAAATAAACAATTGTAAATAAAGTTAGATTATTATTCAAAGACGTGTAAGTGTTTAATTTGTGGTTAGGACGCAATTGTTTATGTACGCGTGTAATATAAATTTTGATTAAAGAAGAGAGTATGAACAAGGTGCGTATGTGTACACGTCATTGACATTCAGTCAATGTATTTAAGTCATGTGAGAATAAATGTTGAGAGTGTTGAGTCAAACAATTCGTAGAACGTTGACATGACTAAAAACTTGTAATAGAATTCCGAATAGAAGGTACGCAATGATTAGATAAGAATATCTACAGCAAAGTTCGAACTTTCTAGAGAGGATGTTTGACATTCCAAAAACTCTATTTTTTCGTGTAGTAAAATTAATTGTAACTTTTCCTCTTTCAACTCTGGTTTATCCAGCTTTATTCAAGCCTTTTAAGATGAATGTTTGCAATAGGAACAGTTGGAATTCGGTGCCCTGATCTCTGCAATACGAGTGAACGTGACGGTTGAGTGCCACCACACGCTGCCTGTTGCAATCTCAACACTTTATCCGATAATACTGTTCACGTACCACGGGAATGGATCTGCATAGTCAGTCCTGTGCCAGATATATCAACAGCGAAACGGAAGCCTTACTCAGGAAACTTCCGCCTGGTTACATTTATTATATAATTTCTCTAACAACCTCACCTCAATACATATTACAAAGAAAAAAATTAAATACAATATAACATAATGCATGGTTGATATTTTCCTGCAATATTTCGCATCTTTAAATGGACGGAAAGGCATTAATAATGTCATGCAAACTAATCGTATAACCCAAAATTAAATTTTTCATAAAAATCTGTGAGCAACAAAGATCTAATTTTTATGTCAAACTTATTTTAAAGAATTCCTGACAGCAAGAATACTAACATTTTTTTAACGAAATACGAAAAATAAGTTTAAACATACAAGGTCCTCTGCCTGTACAAATAGCTGTTCCCTACATGGTAAGAACTTCATTTAACGACCTTACTACAAATTTAAAGGATATTAACAGCCAGAGTTTAACATTATTCAAGTTTTTTTTATATTTCAAATATTTGTGTGTTACAATTGACACGAAAATCAAATTTCAAGAATATATTGATTTTTTCGTACTTATTTGTACAAAAATTATGGATCCTAGTGTTTTAAGAAACGTTTTGTCCGTCAAACTGGATTGTTAGTCCATTATAATATTGTCACCCACATTTTATATCCCTGAATAAGACTCAACCAAGGTTTTGCAGTTTTGTTGAGAAAAATGAATTTATTACTTGTTTAATTTATCTATCTATCTATCTATCTATCTATCTATCTATATATATATATATATATATATATATATATATATATATTGTAATGCCAATTAATTAGGACATTAATTAGGAAATTGATAATCTAAATTGTTAGAGAAACATTCTTGACGGCGGTACTGAACACATAACAGAGCAACAATGAAGGAGAGTATAGTTTTCTTTGTTGGAAGAAGGAATGCGCGCTCAAAAACTACGAGACGAGAGCAGTTGGAAATCAGAGGCGAGAGCATGTAGTTGGGGCAGTCTCGTACTAAAAGTAGACGAGATATTATTTTAACAAAAAGTTCAGTCTGCATTTTGGCTCCTCAGCGATCGAGTGGTCGTAAAAGAACTTTGTGAAAATTGGAGATCAAACACGTACCGAGAGACGATGACTAAAGCGAAAGGCGAAAGCGAGAATCGAAAGCAGAACTACAAAACCTGCTAAGCTGGGCAGCCGTGAGAAGGAGGCAACCGAGGGAGCGAGAGACGAAGAAGAGGTTCCTGGTTCCTGATTTAAAACTAAAATATTAATTAGAATCTGTGAGTTAAGTAGAAGCTGTGCAAAAACACTGTTATAGTGCTTCGTAAGTCAGAAGTATCCTGAGCAGCCGTAAGTAACAATAGAAAACAATAAATTATGTAAACCGAATTAAAAGATAGATATCAGATATCGTTCTTTTCTTTTGATAAAAAAATTTGTAAATTAAAATCCATCTTTTAGTATAAGTTCGTCGACAATTAAATTTAGTTTTTTTTTTAAAAAATAATTTTGTGTCTTTAATTATTTTAAATGATATAGCCTATATCAAACCCAGTTATGACCCTGAGATATTAATTAATTGTAAATTGTTCAAGTATTGATAATAAATAAATTGTGTTTGTTAAAGTTATAAATTCTTTCATTTTTAAAGCAACCATTTTTTTATATTACAAAATAGCTTCCACAACGTGAGTTAAGTTGTTTTTAATTTAATTATTACAATATATATATATATATTGTAATACTAATTAAAGGCCATTAATTGTTTTAATATAATTGGATTGTTAGCGGTACATTTCTTGAAAGCAACAATCACGGCTCTTTGTCGACAATAGTTGGAAACCGCGCGCTCGTACAAAAGTCAGTCCGGCGAATGTTTAGTGAGGGAGAGGAGGCTGACCTAAAAAGTACGAATAGCGTCCAGGATCAACTGCGAGATCTATTAAAATCTATAAAACACAAGTAAATAGTTCTTGATGGAGAGACTCATGATATACAATCGCAAAGTGGAAGCAAAAGGTTTACACCACACAGATGCGAAATAACATTTCACATAAATACATCGAGGAGACATACGTCCGAGGGCTGATCGAGGGAGCGGCTGATCCCAAAATTCCAGGTGGAATAACAACGAGAACTACGACCGTGCTTATTTAAAAGGATGTGTAGTATCAGTATCAAGCTCCAAGAATCAGATCTGGTACCAGAAAGACATTCGTGAGTACAAAAACAATTATTTAAAGTCTGTAAACGAGGATTAAAGGTATAAGTCAGATTTCGTTATCTTGTTTAGTTTTCGCTTTCTTTATTGTGCTTATAATTTATATTCCGTTCGTTTAAATTTTGATTTGTTAATTAGTTTATTAAATTGGTTTGTTCTAACTATGAATCCCAGTAAAGACCCTGAGAGAAAGAGTAATTAGATGAAATTGTTGTAAGATTATGTATTTTACTAGAAAGCCACAAATAAAAAAATTATGTAAAATTTGGTTTGTAAATTTGAGGAAATTAAATGTGCAAAGTGAGGCTGATAATTTGTATCTTTGAAGAACAATTTTTTTAAAATTAAATCCTTTCAGTTAATCATTACATTTTGGCCCAACAACGCTATTTAATTTACTGTTTCTTTTTTAATCATTGCAATATATATATATATATATGAATGTCTGTCTGTGTGTCCCCTTTGCGTTCTTAACTATTCATCCGATTGTGACGAAACCTTGGTGAGTTCTGCGCCCGCCCGCAAGGGTTTCTGTCGGCCTTTCGAAGCGTTAGGAAACCTCCAAGGGACGAACGGGGCTGGAATTTTAAAACATGCTAAAACGGCCTATATTAGTGTCGATCAATCAATTTTAGGGGTCTATGTGATTAATAGTAGCTATACAGTTGTTTCTAGTGTATAATTTCAATCCCTTAAAAGTGGAAGGGCGTTAAATAAAAATAACGCGAAAAAACGTGATAGGTGTCAAATCGATGCTTATGAGTTTCATTCTGACATTCACTATGTCATTTACGTTATAGATCAGTCCTTAGATGTGGGGGCGACGGACGATATGGGTGTAACATAAAGAACATAAAAAACTGAGTAAAAAATGGGATTGGTATTGAACTGAGGTTATGGAAGTCACTGAGATTAATTCGGACATTTACCAGACTGGTTAAGATGTAGTTCAACCCCCAAAAGTGGAGTTGAATCGTTGAACCGTTTACAATCGTAAATGCGTAGACCAATTTCTACCAAGTTTTATACACATGTTACATATGATCCAGGAACAGCCACTGAGGGATTAAGACACACTTACCGTCTCTAGGGATGTGGATGGAGGGGGTGGATTTTAAAAACATTCCTAAACGGCCGTTATTAACGTCGAATAAAATATAATCGGGGTAGGTAAATTTGATAGTGTCTTTGAATAATTTGTAAGTGTCTAACTTCAACTACTAAAAGAAAGGGAGGGAAGCATCCTTATCGTACGGGTGGTGGTGGAAGGGGTTTACATAAAAAGTAATACATAAAGTCTAAGATTAGTGTCGATTCCAAGGTTATAGGAGTTTAATTCACGCATTAACCAAGGAGGTTAATGATATTTTATGTTCCTCTTCGTGAAGGTGGACGTGGCTGACAAAAAGTTACCCGGAGTAATTTTGACCTTCTTAAGTTATTGAATTTTTTTTTCTTAGGTTACCAAGTATATTTTGGTCTCTATTTAGTTAAAGGTTGTAATTCTTTACTCTTTTAAGGTATCAGGAGTAGCTTTAGACTGAATTATTGTTAGCGACTGTTTTTTACTGTTTTAATTAGTCGTTATTTTCAGACACTTTTTTTATGTAATAGGAGAATTCCCGAATATCTTCAGTCATGGTCCTGGGTTATTTGAAGTTATATGCCGAAGGGTAAGGTCGGGGATGGGACCATAAATCGGTAAATGTTCCAAACATTGGCGCTATTGGTGCTGATTAAATGAAATGTTTACGAAGAGGTTGGTGTCGAATAAATTCCTACTCCGGGTTAATTTAAATAAATACCTGGGAAACGCCGCGTCTTCAGCTAGTTCGTTATAAAACAATATTGTGTGGAAACGCGTCGTTATATTAATTTATATTGTAAATAAAGGAATTAAGGTATTGTATATATTTAAATCATAATTTTTTTTCAAATTTGAACTATAGGGTAATAGAAACATCACAGAAGACCTGTCTAAGCTGTTGTAACATATTTCAAAACGTTTTACGGTGATGTTGTAGACTTAATTAGAAACATCGAATGGTCAGTAGATAAATGGTTTTATAAACAAAGTTATCAAAGAACGAGCCAACGTATTTACAACAGCAGTTCACCACATCCACACACAGTTAACTCAAAAATGTCTAACTCACTTCAAAGGAATACCGCTTTTCGTCGTATAACCGTTTAACAACTCATCTTTTATAATACTCGAAAAGGTAAAGCATTATTATTAGGTTTTGATACAATGAAAAATCCAATGCTTTTTGATAATATACACAGATTATAATTTTCGTTGTAGAACATTATTTCGTTTTGTCTTTCATGGTTCTACAGGCTGAAGGCAAGTTACTTTAAATAGAGCTGTTAATTTTAATTTAATCATAAAAACATATTTAAAACCAACAAATTTATAGGTTCCGAGGTTTTCTTCGACTGTAGTGGGCAGCGTCTGAGGTCTCGCGTTCAAATCCAAGCGAGGTCTGTATGTGTTTGCTAGTCATTGTCAGAAAAGTGTGGTTAAAACTGAAAGGAAAATCGACGCACTGACCACGCGTCATTCCTATACCAAGAATGTTAACAGCTTGGCAGTTTTTGGGCCAAGGAGAATAAATGAAAATCTTTTCCTTTGCCTGTACTAATTCTCCAAGAGAACCGTATATTACGCACAAAATGTTATTAACCGTCCTGAAAGCCATTCAACTGAGTCTACAGACGTGCATGGTCAACGTTGCAACTTAATTGAATATTCTATATATACTTTCTTTAACTTTGTAAAGTTTACATGTACTACTAATTTGACATTTTATGTCGTATTAACGAAGAGCAGACATCTACGGCAAAATAAAAATAATATCAACTTGCATCTGTGATGAAACCGATTACCTCATTTCAGACGGAACAAAAACAAATCTGAATCTATAAAAAGCACGTCTTCATGATTCTGGTCTGAGTCCAAATTAATACACAGAACTATTCACATCCAAACACAACAGCCAACTTATGTAAGCATCGTCTCGTACAGTCTTTGTTTAACGCAATTTCTCTTAAAGCTCTACGATCCAAAATACAAAATGAAGTAGTTGTGAAAAACTAAATTAGTTTCCACAAGTAACTAAAAATCATAAAACTGTTAAGGAAAAATTAATAACTTTTTGTGGGAACATTTTTGATGCCAATATGAATTACATTTTAATTGAAGTATTAATTTTGTACACGTACATAGTTTCACAAATCAGCTTCGGTGTACTCAACCAAGTAATGTAAGCTGTACTATCTAATAACTTACGATCCAAAAATAGTAAAAACAGATATCTCAAAGTTTTTCAGAATTGTGTTATTATTTCTAAGATACACTCACGTTTCAACACCCTTGCTTTTAGAAAAAGTCTATTAACATTCGTGCAATATATTGTAATAATCAACAATTAAGCTTTATTTAATTTTTGAAGAATTTGTGGTAGCCATTTATGTAATGATCAAAATGATAGGCTTAATTAAATGAAAAATTAATTAAAATTATACAAATAAATTTATTTATTAATTTGAGGCTTCTAGAATTTACAAACAATTACAATAAAATGAAAATCTCTTAATCTTTCAGGGTCTTTACTGGGTTTGATGATTTACAGTGAAAATTATTGAATGATCTTATTAACAATACTGTTTAAAATTTACTTCAAAATAATGTGCTGATAAATGAAAGAAATGCTACAAGAATAGGCGAACGAAATGTGACTTTACCCTTTTAGTAAGCGTTTACAGATTTTATTGAAGTTTTGGTTACTTACGCATTGTTCGGCTGGTACCAGCATTATTTTAGCGCTTCAAAAGTACACTATATTGCAAAATTTTTACACAGATTCTAAATTTTCTCACAGATTCTATGGAATTTCTAGGCTCCCAGGAACTCGGATGATCCTCTCCAAATTGGTCAGCTATCTGATGACTGCTTGCTTACAGGAGTCTTACGAGTTGCAGATTTTTTTATAGTCTTTTACCGATTTACTTATCGATTTGGATTGAAACTGCAAAGTAGCTCAGTAAGGATTTATTTTAAATGTCTATCCTTTCCTGGCTGACCGTAGACTTAGACTGGCGACTGAAGACTAACTTTTGCAATGTCTCTCCTCTCGTGGCTGACCTTAGACGTCGACTTTTCTATTTCGCTCCTCGCTGCTGACTGATAACTGATTATGCTTTTGCGCGCGTAAACGCCATTCCGAACCCTCAATAATAGGAACAGAGCTCGCCACTCATTGTCGCTCTGCTCGCTCTCGCTATAATACAAACTGTTCGCTAACAATTCAAAATATTTAAAAACAATTAATGGCTTAATTAATTGTCATTACAATATATGAAAGTCAATTTAGAATAATATTGATTCTGAAATAATAATTTAGAAATCAAATAATTTATGATGACGTTGCAACGAAATAATTTATAGTTAAAACAATTTTCTGTTAGGACTAATAATAAAAAATAGCTTAAAATGAATATTTCTGAGCAAAGGAACTATACATCCTGAATACGCAGACACACACACACAACGTTGGTAAGAATATAATTTATAAATTTGTAGTTGAAAGAATGTCTAAACTTTTGCCGTCTACCGTGAGAAAAATAAATAGAGAGTATTCCCAGACGTTTTTGTAGTGATTATGTATCGTTTTCACGGTCAGTTGAGACGCAATAATTGAAAAGGTAACTGTTCGGCGATGCGTGGGAAAGATATAGTTTGAAAAATCTCACATCGACGACCTAGTCGAGGGGATGAATTATGGGACGTCGAAACGTTTTTCTGCGTTCGTCTAGGAAGAAAGTCGCTACTGGGCGAGGTCCTCCAAAGTCGGACAAGTAGTGATGAAGATTTGAAAAAGTAAAAGTCATAAAATATTTTAATGAGTTAATCTGCACCGTTTAACTTGTAAAAGAAAGTATTGTTTGTAAGGTTTAGAGAATTCGGCGGCAGAGAATAATTTAACGCTGCCATTATTTTTCGTTGTTGTGTTTCAACATTTAATAGACTGATGCCGACTGGAAAATATCTCGGGATCTGAGCAATATTTTGATCACGGTAACACTGACTGTAATAATATCTTGGGTATTGACGATATGATTCGCCATTTTACTTGTGAACTGACTAGCGGCTGCAGGTAAAAGATCTTGTGTCCGTAGGCGGGATCCTATAGGCTGGAGCTCAAAAATAATTAATTTATGTGTGTTTGTGAAAGTGTATTTGCAAAAATGGCCTATTTTTATATTTAAAAGTTTTCTTGAATGTTTGGTGTAAATTTTTTGTGTTTAATTTGAAACCTGGATCAAATAAAATGTTACGTTGTGTTTATCTTGGGTATTGACCTATATTGTAAACTATACATGGTTGTTGTACCGCCAAATTTCATTTCATTTTGAGTTTGTATTCTGGGGGAATATTTTAAAGTTTACCATGTTTGTAAATTCAATTCAAAACTGTTCTGTAAATTTTATGTTTCATTTTATAAATTGAAAAACAATACTTTTCATTTGGCCCGATAAAACTCCCTGAGATATGATTTAAAATTAATGCTTTTAAGCAGTGGCAAATGCTTGTGTAAATTTAATGCTCAAAATTTATGGATGGTTTTAAATTAATTCTTTAAATTAATCAAAAATCAGTTTAATCATTTTAAACCTTTCACTAATTTTTATCAAATTTTAATAACTTCAAAATTCAAGTCAGTTGATTTTAATTGTTCACAGTAAATATTTCATTAAAAAATCATAAATTATAAAGTAAAGTAAAATGTAAATTTCTTTAAATGTTTCAAAATTCAATATTGCATTAAATGGCTTCTAAAAGTAAATTATTTTATTTTATCTGATACTAATCCATGTGGTGGCATTCCCTTCTCCGTCCCTCAACCGGTTCAGGAGGCAGCTGGCCGACTATTCTAATGGTAACTGAAAATAACTCTGCGATCCCGGAACATTGACAGTGTATCCTTTCTCGGTTCGACGTTATTAATCGGATCTAAACGAAAATAAGAACTCAATCGAAAGGTTTTCCACCCAATTGAGCTTTATATTTGTTGAGCCAATAATCAATCTCATTTTTCGTATCTATTAATAGATAAAAAAATAATTATGAAAATAAAATTATTGACTAGAGACTTTATTTTGACACTTCAGTTATTTGGAATATGTTTCCTTTTAAAGAGTATAAAAGTTTTTGTGCATAGTGCACGGTTATCGAGCGTTTGGAAATTATTTAATATATATATATATATAGGCAATATTCATACATAGACGTATATTTTAAATGTTATGTAACTGAATTAAAGTTATTATTTAATTTATAGAGCTAGGTGAAGATAACAAAAGTATTTTTACACTTAGAAAGTTATAAAGATAATTCCTAGGGGAATATAAACTCTCGTTATGTTCTTCCAAATGTAGTAAGATTGCGTTTTCCGGAAAATGTATTTGTCAGTAAGTTTTACGTTCATATAGCAACACAATTTTGAAAATAATTTCCCCTTAAACCCGGAAATTATAAATTAAATTTAATTAAAAAATTACAACGTATTTTACACACACACACACAAAACAACAGAAATTTCACTTTTGAGTTTTGTCAACTGACTAGTGCAGTTGTGTTTCTCCAGGTTCTTACGTTTATTCTGCACCTGAAGAAAGAAACAAGTCTTTCAGAAACTTTGTGTGGTATTTATAAATCCACTTCTTTTCTCTGTACTTGGCTATTTTTGTTATTATAAGGAATATTGTAAATGTAGAGTTTGTTCAATTGTTGGTCCGGCCAGACGACATTGTTAGCGAGTAGTCTTTGCTGTATTGTGATGAAAGAAAGTAGAGAACAGTCAGAGCTGCGTGTTCAGTGATTTTAAGTGTTGCACTTCATTTTATATTAATAAAGGTTTCAAAAGTAATGTTTATACCAAATTAAGTTAACTAATTGTATTTTAATTTCATCGAGCATGTTAAATGTGGTAGGAATTAAAGCCACGTGCTCTATTTACGAGCGTGTTAAGTGAGTCACGCCTCAATTAGAGTAGAATAGACGCGAACAAGTGATAATAGTGAGAAAGTGAAGTGATTAGGGCCAAAAAGTAGAGGATTGTATTTTGATTAAATATTTCCGTGTTTCTAGCTGTGACACGCTATTAACGGAAACCACATGTTCCAGATCATCAAAGGACGACGACACAGATAAGCAAATACAAACTTTTAATTATGCCAGAGTAAATGTCAATTGTCCTTTTCACGGGAAACCTTAACTAAGAACTTTCAGAAGTATTAATTGTTTTCATTGTAAACGAATCTCTTATAACTAATAAAACTTTTCTTTTTTAATGATAATAAATGTTATTAATAATGGCGACCACCCTGTAAGAATTAATACGTCACTTAATGGACCTCTCTTAAGTTAAGTCGTCACAATTGACTTAATCTTTCATTAGAATATTCCTTAAGTAATCGATTTCATGTTAGTCGTTTGTCAAAGAATAATTAAATTGGACCTTCGTTCTGTTATAATTTTAATTATGATATATACAGTCTTGTTTACATTGGTTAACATTGTTTGATATACTTGACATATAAATGATAGTAGTATTACCAAAATTATGAGTTTTTCTGTATAATACATTTACGGACAGTAAAATAATTCTTATATCCTTCTGTCTAATCGAACTCTGTCTTGTTTTAAATTAAATAACGTCTGAAAAAGCTTGTTTCGGTACTACATTGATACTTATTTTTCATGATATTATTTCTCAACAGACTAAATAACATATCAATCTTAGATCAGATTATAACTGCATTTCTTCTCTTTTCAAAATTTTTCAGAAATCTAAATTCTTCCTATTGTCATGGAGTGGCACGTGTCCCGACGTGACTAATTTAATAAGGCCCACAGTCACAATTCAATTCTTCAGTGTTTTAACATCAGAAATTTAAGCTACGTGTGGCAATACTATACAACGTTTATTATTTTTATTGTAGTGAACACCAATATCTGTATAAATATAAGTCTCTAAATTTTTAAAAATCATTGTATTTGCTGTATAATATTGTGGCCATATCGTTGTGAGGAAATTTGAACAGTCAGCATAGCGTGAGAATGTGGAGATTGGGAGTGTTCCCAGTGGGTATTGGTTTGACGGCGGCTTGAGTGGTTCAATACAAGCGGCCGATGTGACATATTCAAAGTGTGGAAACTGGCAGTATTGAGTTCTCATCATCACTGGTGTGAAAGAAATTGTATGATGAAATTTAGACAGTCTGCTTGTGGAGGTTGGTTAGTGAAGACGAGTCGGATGGAGAAGTATGGAGAAGGAACGTCGGAGTCGTGGCCGGTGGTCAGTTTGGCCGGAAACTTACCAAAGTAAAAAGTAAATTTATGGAAAATAGTCTTGAAAAGTTGTTATGAGTTCAATAAATTTGAAAGAGATATAAGTCAGCAGAGAAACTGACGGTTTATTTGGTAAAATATCCTAAAGGACCTCATTGTTGTTTCTTGAAACATCTGATTAGTTGTGCTGACGAAAGTGTTCTGTGTAAAGTGTGTGTGTGTGCAACTTGGTTCACATTATGACCTGTTAAATAAAAAGTAATTTCACAACTTTACTGGTTTGTTCAAAAGGAAATGGTTTTAATATTGTAAAGTGATAAAATTTGAGTGTTATAAGGATTATTCACACACTAGCCTTTCAAAGTTATAAAATATTTTGTAAACATAGTATAATTGCTCTATACCGTCAACTTTCATTTTCTCATTTAATATCTATGTAAAACTTTTGCAAATTCATTTAAATATTTTTCACTATTTTATAAATTTAATATTAATTCAAATGTCTATAACTGTTTATGAGGCCTGATCAAGCACCCAAAGAGATAAAAAGCAGTGGCAAAAATTTGTGATAATCATATAAAATTGTAAAAAATTAAAATTTATATGTAATAAATTTTCATACTTTATATTAACTAATTTCTGTGTAATCATTGATTTTAAACCTGTCAATAGAAAAGTTTTAAAGAAAGAATTGATTAATATAAAGAAGTATATCCAGAAAAATTAAATTAAAGCTTTAAAGTGTTAGCACAATTTCTGCCACCCAAATGCAGATATAATGACATGGGCAAGAACAGCTGCAAAAAAGCACTTTTCTTCGCGAGACTGCTTTCCCTGGGAATTATATCTGAATTTCATAAAGCTAAATTATTCACGCTGTGTTTGAATCGAATTTATTAATACTCGCAGTTGAGTGCACGCTTGGTGGCATAAATTAATATTGATAATATAGTTGATTACTTATGAAATATAACCCCCCTGAGAAAAATTGACGCAGTAGGCATTTAGCTGGTGCGATAAGGCAAAAGTGGGTTAGCTAACATAGTAGTAGCAGTGTCAATGAGTAGGTTCGATTCCATTGAGGTCTGTAATCTGATTGAGGTACGCACGCTACATGCTCCGCTGACGGATCGATGCTGGCTGTCTGGGGACTGATCATATACGAACCATTAGTATCGCTTCATTCACACGCACTAGCCTTTATATAATACGCAACCTCAGGAAAATAATTGGTCTATCAATTCTGTGCGAGATAAAATGCGTAACAAAAATTCGAACATTAACAATACTTTTACAATAAAATAATTTCAGCCTCGCTTATTCAACAGTATATGATTAACTATAATCAGACCTACAAATTTCATACTGCCAGGTTTTCAAATACTTGAATATAAATGCCACAAAACAGAAACTCGAGCTTCCTTGATGCGGAAGTGAAAGTATTTCCTTTGTTGGATACGAAGTGGATTATCCTCTTTAATTTCGCAAATACTAGCTTCATATATTAATTTTGCTGTTGGCCTATGATAAAATTTAATTAATCATAGCCAAATTTAAATTTTTAGTATCCATGAATTATTTTCAAATAAACCTCAGTTCTAAGTCTCTACTGTTATTGGACGTGGAGAACCGTACATGTACAACGAGTCATAACTTAATTTCGGAAATAGGAATAAGTTAATTTACAAAGTGAAATGTGAGGCGGGTAGAATGTTCGAAGTACCAGGGTCACTTATAATCAACTAGCTGGGTGTTAGACGTTGCCCGCGTTGTAATAATGAAACTCAGAAACATCCATAACTCCGGATTTTACTCCAATCTCTGTTGTTTTGCGTTATTTTTATGACCCCCGTCATGAGAATGGTTAAATATAGCACAAAAATATCTGGAGAAACGCTATCTCATAGTCCTTTCGACGAATATATCAGACGTTTTAACATGTTTGAAAATTTTCAGCTCCGCGAATCCCCGACCTGGGGGTTAAACGGCAAACTGAATGTAATAATTAAACTCAGAGAATCCATAACCCCTGATTTCACTCCGTGGTTTTTCCTTTATATTTATGTAAGGCTCGTCCACCCACATCCCGAAAGGTGGTATCCTCCCATGCCGAAAGGGGTTAAATTATATACTGTAACATAATCTAAAGACGCCTTTAATTTGCCCCACGTTGTGGTAGACATTTTGTAATATACTCTTAAGATGGGCTTTTTAAATGAAAGATTAATAAACTTAACAAACAATATTTTTATTGTGGCAATAAATCAAACAATTACAAATTTATAATATTGATTTTCTCAGGTACTTCACTGGGTTTGATAATGGGCAAATCAATAATATTTATAATCTTATCATCAACAAATTACAATTAAAAGAAAAAGAAATTTACTCGTCAACTAAACTAGAACGAAATTAAAAGTAAAAAGATTGACTCTGATTAACAATTTTAATAAAAAAAGGAGAACAAAATCTGACGGCTATCTTTCAATTACGTTTACATAATTAATTGTTTTTTTTAATTGTTACTCACGTCTGCCCAGCATTCCAGCATACCTTCCATTTTCGAAAACACTATTGCGGGTTTTACACTGCTTCTAAACTCACAGATTCTACACCAAATTATTAAGCCAAAATTTTATATGTCGTCAGGAACTCGGATGATCCTCCTTTCGTCATCTATCGGTTGACCGCTCGCCTTAGGTGAATTCTGCGATTTGTCGATTGGGTAGCATTTATTGTTCCGGACTTAAACCGAAACTTTTGCTATTTCTGGCCGGCTATGGACACAAAAACTGCTTTTTCTTAGCAGGTTTCGACGTTATTCTTTTATGAATATTTTACTTTGTCCTGCTAATTGCCAACCCTGTTGAATTCTCCTTCCAAAAACTGTTATGCCTCGACGAGGTCTTTCCGTGAACTGTATCTCACCAAATCTCCCTGCGAACTGTACTTCACCAAACCTTCCTGCGAACTGTACTCTCGTCTCGCAATTTGAGCGCGCATACGCCATTTTGACGGACCTTCCGACAAAGGAACAGAGCCGTATTTTCTATTGTTGTTACAAAAGCTCCTGCCGCTAGAAAGGATTTCTCAAACAATTTATATTTTCAATTTCACAATTAATATCTTAATTAATTGGCATTACAATACAAACAACATCGGTAGAAATACGATCAATCTCATTGACCCTGAAAAATATTTCTTCTACAGAAATATCGGCATCTTGAGAAAGTTTTAAAATTTTCAAGGCAATCCAACATGACCCCTCGGGGTGGTAGACGTGTCTGACCCCCACAGTGTTTGTTTCCGGTTCGAAAGGAACACGTATGCAATATTTGGTCAAATGTTCTCCACGGGTGTAGATTTACATGCGGAACATACATACATACGTACACTTACAGAAACCCACAAACAAACACTATTTTATTTATTAGATAAACCAAGGACAACCAATCGCCAACAAATATCAATAATAATATATCAGTGATATATATATGTATATATCAATGATAATATGATCATTTTTAGCGACTTTTGACGATCCTCTCCGTGAACATGTTTGGGTGAAGTGAAACCGTTGGAATGCCGAATTTAGAAGAAATATATGTACGAGATTTCTTTGTTAAAAAATTACACTGAGAAAGTCTACATTCTTTAATATAGCTGGAAACAAACGACTCGTACGGTCCTTTATTAAAAGGCGGCATTTGTTACAAATTAAAGCTTTCGTGACACGAGACTTTCCTTCTGACGCATAATGGTTCGCTGGAGCAACGTCTGTGAGGTTGGATATTTCGCAGATTGGCGGGAATCCAACGCCATTTTAGTGGGGGCGAGATAATATGGCTGTAAAAAGACTGGCTGCAGAATTCCACACAAAGGCTTCAAACTCGTTACCACTAACGAAGCAGCAACGGTTCATATTCCTTAAAGTTACCAATCTTACATTTAAATAATTCAGCAGTAAATAGCATTTAATTATTTTTGTTCTTTACTCAGCCTTAGCATAAAATGAATGTGCCAATCTGACAAGTAGCGGAACTTTTATCAGGATTTTTGAGAATCACGCGGCCAGTGTACCAATTAGGGCATCTTTGTGCTTCGTTCTGCAAGCAAAAATTTGGGAATGTGTAAGAAAGTGGTCCTTACTTCGTATAAAGTTATTAGTTACATTAAATAATGACGAGAAACCACTGAAAGGAGCAATACGATAGAAGTTTCCCCTATCCATTCCAATTACTATGCCACCTCGTTTGATAATCAATTAATGATAATCAATTGAACAGAGTTGGGGCCTTTCCCGCACACGCCATATTTCCATCCTATCAATAAAACGAATTAACATTTGAAAATAATTCTGCTTGAATAACAATGTTTAACATTAAGTTCAGCTCGAAAGTGTAATTGAATTAATTAACAAAGGTAGACAAGTCGTCAGAACCAGAAATCAAATCCTAGACCCTTGCTCAGCTTCTGAATAAGCATTCTAATGCATACAATAATTTAATAAAACCTACGAACAATTAACATTCATGTAATTTCATCATAAGTCTTAAGTTAAACCATGAAAGAATTTGAATAAAAAATTGTAGATTATGTCGAGGTAAAATGATTGCCGAGAGAGCTGTGGCGGAGAGCTGTGGGGATGTCTTCACATCTCTCTGGTTTTTTGAACTAAGGATCCCACATGCCGAGACACCTCGGCCTGTTTTGAGAGGTGTATGTTCCGGAGTTTCAGACCTTGGGCATACGGTAAGAGTTGTCCACTATTCCTATTGGAATAGTCGGCCAGCTGCCTCCGAAACTGGTCAAGGCACGGAGAGGGGAAAGCTGCGACCCCACAGATAACCCCTCTTCCGCCATCGGAAGGGCGTGGGACAAGTACCAAATGCCTGATCTACCTGATGCACGTTTTTTTAGGGTGTTCCCTGCATCACTTTTAGACGAATTGCAGGGTAGGATCCTTAAACCATAGCCCGGGGGCCCTAGTTAACCCTTGACTACCTTCCTCTACCCTTCCGCATCACCCCTTTTAAATCCCTTCCTATGCTTTTAAAGGGGAGTTGCCACCATGTGGATTACCCTCATGTAGCCTATTACCTTAAAAAATCGAGGTAAAATCATTCACAAAAGACATACTGATGACTCGTATAAAACTTGGATCAACAGGGTAGCTCAGATGGTTAGAGCACTTACGTACTTAGCAGTAGTCTCGGGTTCCATTGCTAGTTCTGTCGAGTTTTTTTACTATCGGACTACATTAATAAAATAATTCTTCATAACCTTCTTCCAATACGTTCCAGTTTCAAAATATAAAATTAATGTCTGTTAAAATAATAATGTTAAAACGACCTTTATCTTCTTCTTCTTCTTCGGCTTTTCCCCCTTTTATAGGTTTGCCGTATTCAATTTTCATTTCTGTCTGTCGTTCCAATCTCCCTCTTCCAAATTCCTATCTTCCACTATGGTTTTCACGTGTGTTTTCCACTTTAATCTGGGTCAGCCCCGTTTATATTCCAGGAGGTGACCATTGGTATATTTCTTTTGGCAATCTTCCATTTTCCATTCTTTGTACGTGACCATACCATTTAAGGGTTTGATTTTCAATCCTTTTAACGACAGACGTGGTTACGTTCATTTCTTTCCAATGGATAGGATTGGATACTATTATAGCTTTGTCAACCAAATTATAAACAAAAGCACGCTTCTGTGTTACAGGATAGTCAGAAAAAAAATTTAGAACATGATCTGAAAAAGGTAGGTTTGTGGAACCAATTAAGTCTTAATTTATGATGGATACGGGATACATCTCTAAGCAACTTATGGTGTTAATCAATGCATTAGTGTTAGGTTAAGTGTTTTCAACGGATACAATAGACACTTACAATTCACTTGTCAGTGTGATAAAAACTACACTTTCTAACATTATTATTACGTTTCAGTTTCATTATTTTTGGTACTTAAGAATGTTATCAATCAACGCTGCCGTCTGAGAAAAATTATGAATATGTGATGCACAGTCAAACTCCATAAAGTAGTTTACATGTGTGGTTCAGAGAGCGTAATGAAGAGGCCACTTTTAAAAATACTTATGACTTCACACAGCGACGGCTGCAACCATGTGAATAACTAATTATTCGCATGACCTTTGGGTCAAATAAGGATGGCTCCGGAAAAGTCAAGATTACTAACGACTCTACTGAAATAGCTCCAAAAAAATGGAAATAATGCATAACTTCAGCGTAGATTATATAAGCACCTGCGTGATACTAATACTGTCCACTTGTCTCAAATATTTAATAGATATTTAGGTCTATATGAAAAAGGTGATATAAAATAACACGATCATCTGAAACAACAACATGTTAACTGACGTTTTCTTGCTCTTAGTATGGATTTTTAATTATGAGTGAGGTGTTTCCGTCGCCAGATAGTGGGAAACATTGCTATTAATTGAATATGGGAAAATTCATTATTTCAGCTTTCCAGAAACATCTATTTCGAAACCAAAGTTACTTTTCATCGACTTGTAATTACAAAATACTAGCTGAGTGCCCGACGTTTACCCGGGTGGTCATAAATAAACACAGTGACATACATAACCATGATTAGACTCCAATCCAGGTTGTTTACCTTCTTTTTACGTAAGCCCCTCCACCCCATCCTTAAAGATACTCTCACACCATGCAGAAAGGGGCTGAAATTATACACAAAAATATCTAGAGAAACGCTATCTACCTCACTGACCCCCGAAAAATTTTATTTATACGAAAATATCGGCCGTTTTTCCATGCTTGAAAATTTCCACCACCGCTCCTGAGCGTTAACATGCTAGTTGAATGTCATAATTACATTCAGTGACATCCATAACCCCGGATTTGACTCCAAGCTTGGTTATTTTTGTGTTTAGCGCTCGTCCACCCCGACCCCTAAAGGTGATCCTCTCCTATGCCATTAGTGGTTGCAATTATACACAAAGAAAATCGCGAGTAACAGTATCAATCTGACTGACTCCAGAAATTATTTACTTGGCGCATATATGAGTCGTTTTAGCATGTTTTACCACACCGTCCCAGCGCCATCCATAACCCTGGATTTGACTCCAATCTCGGTTGTTTTCGCGTTATTTTTATGTAACGCCCATCCACCTCCATCCCTAAAGGTGGTACTCTCCCATGCCGAAAGGGGTTGAAAATATACACAAAAATACTCTATCGTTCTTAAAGACGCCGAAAAATATCCTTTCGACGAAAATATCGGCCACTTCAACATATTTGAAAATTACCACCGCCATCTTCCACCACTGAGAGTTGAAAGGCAAGTAGAATGAGATTATTATACTCAGCGACATTCATAACCCCAGATTAGACTTGTATCTCGGTTGTTTTTGCTTTATTTTTATGTAACAACCACACCTAAGGTGCTCCATTTCCATGCTTTTAGAGGTTAAATTGATGCGAGAAAGCATAGGTAGAAATAGTGTCAATCTCTTTGGTTTCAAAAATTATTTATTCGGCGCATATATCGGTCGTTTTATCATGTTTGAATAGTCCGACTGCCGTCCGCCCCCACTCCTGGCTGTTGACCGGAAAGTTGAATGTTATAATTAAACTCAACGACATCCATAACCCCGGATTGGACTGCAATTTCGGTTGTTTTTGCGTAATTTTTGTGTAACGGCCCTGGACCTACACCCCATACGACGCTCTCCTGCAATACAGAGAGGGGTAGAAATTATACAGGAACAACATCTGGAGATACAGTAACAATCTCAAATATTTATTAGACGCAAATATAGGTCATTTTAGCATATTATGAAATTTTTCATCCCCGCCCGTGGGGGTGGTAGTCATGTCTTAACCCCAGTCATTCTTTTAGGTTCGAAAGGAACAGGTGTACGAAGTTTGTTCAAATTTGGTACACGAGTGTAGATTTGTATGCGGAACATTCACACACACAAACGTACAGTCTGTTTTATGTATTACACACTAAAATTACTTGACACAGTTACGTGGTAATCAATTTTTTTATTAATAGGCTTTGTCGGTAACGTGTAAATAATATTACATGTAAAGCATTTTTATTAATCACCAGGAAATAAATGTATTGGAGACTCTCGGTATTGAAAAATAATTTTTCTCTTTTCATATCTTATTTTCTTCTAGTTGGGCTCTTCGTTTCGTCGATTGCAGACGAGCTGTTTTTTCATCGCAACGAGAATCAAAATTTCCTACGGGAATTGCTTTGAGTGCCTGTCAGTGAGCTGCCTGTGCCTGTCCCTGCCTGCCCCGGCGTTCTGCAGCCGTAAAATGATTCATGGTTCTTCCTACATCCTCTACGACTAGCGGAGACAAAGACAGCTGTTCTACGACTAGAGGACCGCGACAATAAGACAGCAGCTAAGCGAACAATATAATCAATTTCAGTAACAAAATACAATATATACACCAATAAAGATAATAGGCAAGTATCCTTCCAGCGAAGATGATGTGAGATTAAGAACTCTTGCTGTATTTAAATATTATAATTACTGTTATTATTATACTTCAAATATACTTTCATACAATAAAATGAAATTCCTTATAAAACTAATTATTATTTAATGGCGCCCAACCTTGTTCAATAAAATATATAGTAAAAGCAATTTCAATAATAATAGCTTCTAACTTTCGAGCTTCTTAATATAAAACTGTTTTCTAATATCTCATTACAGAGTGTCACAGATGTCTTCTTAACGCGGAACTTAGTTAAAACATTACGAAGAGTAACGAAAAAGCGTCCTATAGTGGCTTAGAAAAGAGCGTCGCTTAATGGTGTCGAATCTGGCGTCATATTGCAACGAACGTGCGTGCCTAAAATAATAAAAGTGATAGATCTTAGCCAACTATTCAGTAAAGTTATTGAATATTTTGTTGTAGATATAAAATTTGTGTTTTAGTATTTTTATTATTCTTGTGTGCTGGTTTTGAAAATCTATTTTCTATATTTTTTGTATCTAATTCCCGAGTTTTCTGCCAGAGTCGATAGGTAATTAATGGCTATATTCCTAAGACCCGGAAGCGTTGCAGAAAAACAAGTTGGGAAGTCAGTAAAAGAAAATATAAATTGTTTTGATTTGGCGGCAGAGACGACAAACAATATTCCGGAGATTGACTTCTAGGAGTTAGGAAATGTAGAATGAATAGGTACTTATTCATCAGGAGAACATTGATAAAATGATAGAACAAGATAAAAAACATTTTGAAGAACAAAGTATAGTTCAAGAAAAACACCTGACATAAGTAATCGTAGCTCGTGCAGAGCAGTTGGAAGAACAAAATGAAATCCAGGAAAAACTGTTTGAGAAACTGAGGAATGATAACTAGTTGGCACAGAATTGCTGGCGGATGAGACGAGAGGAATGTCACATTCTGCAGACGTCAAACAAACACTGCTGATTTACGCACAGAAGCGCGTTGAAGATATTGTGAGTGAACAGAAAATAGAATTGGGACGTGTTCAATGAGAAAATATCACAATTTAATACAAATATGACAAATCAACAAACCAATACGCAAATCAACCAGACTACAAGCATTGGTAACGGGTGAAGCACATCAGAGATCGTTACTTAACCGCACCATGACATTACGAAAAATCCGGAATTCAAAACTTTCGGCAGAAGACGAGGTTCACACTACCTAAAATTAATGGCTGTAGTGGATGAAAAGTCTACTATGAAAAGTATCCGTGAGAAATACATAGCTAGTGTGTTTCAATTATTTATGATTCCAATTTTATCTTTATGGGAAGACACCTATCTGGAGAAAACAAATAATTATGAAGAGATAAAGGTGATTTTCCTGAAAAGATTTTGGGATGAAACGAAAAATGGAAGATTTTCCCGAATTGTTAAATTAAATTGGTCATCGACCAGCGGGATGGAATGAATGTTCCCAGGGATCGATTCCGTCGTGGTCGGGGACAGACGATTATGTGAACGTGAAGGTTGTGGGACAGCTGAATACAGGAAACAGAATGAGTCAAAGAAAATTTTCCAAGACAATCTTTGCGCTAAATAGGTTATTAAGGCAGTTGAGGGCTAATGTTTAAGAAGACATTTGTGTCAGTTGACTCCTTACTCTGATAGAGACAAGTTGTGCGAGGAACTGTGTAAATAAAATTAATCTTCTAGGAGGGTGACTGCTTTGTCGTGTAGCTATTTTCAAAACACACAGTTATGACCATACAGTAGGAAATATACTTAAACAGAATCCAATAAAATCGGTAGTACTTATAAAAGCAATATAAAAGCTAATACCTGCTATTTCCCACTACTCTACTCAATGGAAATTTGCCGTACTAATTAGAATCGTTAAACCTGGTAAATCTCCAGAAACGTAGCATCTTAAAATCAAAAATATTTGAACGTCTGTTGTTAAACAGAATGAAAGATGTAACAACTCCCGAGGAATAAATTCCGATTCGCCATTCAGATTCCCCGATGAGCATTCGTGGAATACTCAACCACATCAAATAATAACCATCGAAGATAAAAAAAAACCTGTGTGTTAAGTATTTATATATTGTATATTTAAGAAGCCTTTAACAAGGCTGGAGGTTGTTATACAATATTGAAAGATTTCCACCTCATAAAATCATATCTAACAGAAAGACACTTCCAAGTCCAATTCGATGGATTATTTTCAACCAATCAAACCAAAAGCTCCGGTATTCCGCAGGGAATCTTTCTTGATCCCTTCCTGTACCTTGCCTTGCTCTTACAAAATAGAGACCCAGTTTACAGAGAACACCTTAATATGTACCGTCGCAGGTGACAATGCAATAATGACAACTGATACTGACACGGATTCAAGCATCTGAAAGGTTCCAGTCACACCTGAACCCTCCTAAAAAGTTGGCTGGACCAATGGCAGTGAATAGCAACAAAATTATAATTATATAATTAGGAAAATTATAAAATCTAAAAATAAAAACTATTCACTATTGGCCCCTCTGGCAGTCACAGCCAAGTCTAGTCGATCCTCTGCTCGCTTCCTCCATCTTCTTACTCCAATCTTTCGTAGATCATCCTCTACATCATCCAACCAACGTTTCCGTTGTCTCCCTTTACCCCTTCTGCCACATGGATTTCCTTTGTAAACATTCTTCACAGCTCCGTTTTCCGTCATTCGCTCCACGTGTCCCGGCCATCTTAACCTATTACTCTTGATTTCCGATGCCAGGTCAGCATATCCATATAATTCTTCCAATTCCTTATTTCTCCATTGTCCTTCCTCAGTTACTGCTCCGAAGATCTTTCTGAGTATTTTCCTCTCTCATCTTCAAAGGAGCTCCTCATCAATCACAATCATTGTCCATGTCTCTGATCCGTACATTACCACTGTTCTTATAACTGTTCGGTATACAGTCACCTTCGATTTTCTGCTTGGGATTCTTGCCTTGAGTATCTTCATCAGGTCCCAACACGATCTGTTTCCCGCTGCCATCTTTGCCTTTATTTCTTCTCTTATACTGTCACCATCAGTTATCAACACACACAAGTACTGAAAATTCTCACATCTCTCATAGTTGTTCACGTCAAATCCTAAATAAAATATATTAGAATTTCAAATACAAAAACATTTATGAATTATAATTTCCGTGGTATACAACTCATAAACTTGATTCAAACCGTTGGTTGTTTAGTATTCAGAATTAATTTATACAAGCCGATTGCCCGGGAATTAATTTATCCATGTTGTATTAAACCGGAAGTGAATTAATTCAAAACTAATTAAACCTCTTCTAACAACGGCGCATATCAACTTGAATTGATCGCATGATTAAATTTGAGGTTATTTTTTCACTACTTGTATATTGAAATCACAGAAATGAATAAATCTCAAATTTTTGACAATTTCAATAAACTGGATATCTATTACAGTGGAATGACACTGACACAGGACGTTTCTGGGATCCTTGTCCCTTTATTCAGGGGCTAAGAAGATTCTAGAGCGATTTGTCTGTATAAGGATATCTTTCTTATTATTAAGAAATGACACTAAATTAAAACCAACCACAATATATTAATTTATTTTAATTGATTCACAGTGACACACTCAATATTTTTCATTCAACAACAAATAATTCAAGAAAAAGATGAACTCATTTTAATTTAAACGAGTTGAACTATTCATTATAAATGGGCGTATGTTGTGAAAGTGCAGGCGCTATTATATTTGCATGTATATATACAAAAACCGTCTGACATATGTTGATCAAAACCTTTATAGTTTTGGTGTGAAGACCGGCGAACAAAGGTTTAAAAAGTATCATTACTACATAATATATATGTACATATATATTAATAAATAATGTCTCTATTTCCAACTCATAAGAACGAATTACATGACGAATTTAACAGACAGTTGAATTTAAAAAATATACAACGCAATGTTTCCTCCACCAATTGTTGTACCTTTTCAAGTGAAAAAAAATAAAGACATAATATTTTCATATCCCTCAATTAATCTCTTAATTATATTTAAGTTTTAATAACTCCATTTATTACCAACAGGAAGGTTAATTTTTTCGCTAAAATTATGTGATTGAGACTAAAGCTATTACGAAAATATATGATATTTTGCTCAATAAGTGAAGTATCTTCGTTATTGTCTTTGGTCTGTTTCAATACGGGGGACTCTAGGTTAACATAACTCAGTATCTTTATTTTGCTTCACTTCGAAAGGTCCACCAAGGACTTTAATCATTTCAGAAACAATTACGGACAGGGAATGACTAATAATAAAGAATATTCAACTAATCTTATAAAAGGTGGCCCATGCTAATAATTATTTCGCATCTCTAATAGAAATATTGATTTGTTGTTTAGTATTATTCCAAGTTCGTGTGCAAATGACACTTGGATGTGCTTTCATTATCATGTCAGATATCTTTACATACTGTGAAAACCCCGTCAATATTATTCATAAATGTAACGATGGCATAATGGAATAATTTAAATAAAGCGGTGTGTTTGTGATAACCGTATTTGCGTAAGGTTAGTAGAAGTTTAAGTGTTAATCCTGTAATTACTTGTTTACAAACGCGAAGATCCAGGGATAAAATTCCGATGGATTCCTAGTTTACATTTGGCGAGTTTCATTACGACAAACCTGAGAGAATCTTATCTCAGCTTTCCAGAGACTCGACATATTAAATGGCAATATTGACATTTGCGTTTAGAAAATAACATCATTCAAATGCCCTCCTCTGCTTTGTTTAGTTTAAAGTATCGTTGACGCTCAATGTCTTGCCACTCTTACGTGGCTTACTCGTATCAAACCGCACGATGAAGTCCAAACGGTTGAGATAACACGAACTGGGAGCCCAATTCACATCACAACTTGATGAAATAACCACTACAGGAAACTTTTCGTGTAACATGCGACGGTCTCGAGCGCCGTGCGACATGTGGCACCGTCCATTTGGAATAAAACATTGATCAGGCCAATATTTCTCAGTTTTGGCCACGATGCACTAACACGCAATTTGACAATACTGTTTTATGAATCCCACCCGCTGCTGAATCGTGTATCTCCGTACGATTGCCAAGTAATAATAAGCACAGCTGTTACAGCAGAGCACCAACATTTCAAGCAATTTTGCCAACATGAGTGTTCTGTTATTGAATGGGTTGGGACAACATAAAGGATTACGACGGTTAGAACTAAATAACACACGCCATAGGTTTTCTACTAACTGTCCTCTCTAAAGGAAAAGAATCTCGGCTGCAGGCAGTGTAAGTAGAAAATGAGTACGAAAATTACTGTCAATATATCAGGAAAGGAATAATCATTTTATTAATTTTTAAAAGGAACATCCTACATGAGGGTAATCCACGTGGTGGCAACTCCCCTTTACTAAAGTAAAGTGATTTGAAAGGGGGGATGCGGACGGGTAGAGGAAGTTAGCCAAGTGTTAACTAGGGCCCCCGGGTTATGGTTTAACACTACCAGCCATTCACCCAAAAGTAATGCAAGAAAACCTTCAACACGTAGGTCGGAAATGTGGTACTTGTCCCACGCCCGTCCGAGGGCGGAAGAGGGGTTTTCTGTGGGGACGCAGCATTTCCTTATCCGTGCCTCGTTCAGTTTAGGTGGCAGCTGGCCGGCTGTTCCAATGGGAACAGAAAACAACTCCTACCGTATGCCCAAGGTCTACGACCCCAAAACAAACACCTCTAAAAACAGGCCGAGGTGTCTTGGCTTGTCGGAACCTTAGTTCAAAATCAGAGAGAGGAGAAGGCATCCTCCAGAGCTCTCTGGGATGATTCACCTGCGTGATAACAGCCCCCGCAAGCTTCCTTCTTTTTATTTAATTATTTTTTTAAGAGTAACAGGCAACATGATGATAATATACGTGGTGGCAACTCCCTTTTAATAGGATAGGTAGCGATTTGAAAGGGGGATGCGGAAGGGTACAGGAAGGTAGCCTAGGGTTAACTAGCGCCCCCGGGCTGTATTTTAATGATCCTGCGCGGCATTCGCCTAAAACTGATGCAGAACAAACCCTAGAAAATTTGTATCGGACATTGGGTACTTGTCCCACGCCCTTCCGATGGCGGGAGAAGAATTTGCTGTGAGGACGCAGCATTCCATTCTCCGTGCCTCGAGCACCAATGGGAACAAATAAGAAATTTTTTTCCATAAGACTGAAAGAAATGTCTTAAAGAGTGGCAAATATGAAACTAAGAGTGCACATGCACAAATGAAAATATTGATCAGTTTGGTGAATAATAATCGAATAGAAAGAGTAGTGTTACACGAAGGATGATTTTCACAAATAGGTAGAACGAAAGGGTTCGTATGGACTCGTAGAACGTAAGAAAAGATTGAGGGAGACTCAACTTGTTTCGACGTAGACGCTAGGAAAGTAATTAGAAAACGCACCTTAGTAGATAAGTAATCTGAAAATATGTATAAACGGAACGTGAAAATCTACGATATAACTGTTAATTTTCAAAGTGGTCAAAATGTAGGTGCACCAAAAACGTGTGTTAGTATGAGTTATTGTGGCAAGAATTCCTCAAACTTATTTCTGGATGGAGAGGGCGACTATTCATACACGTGTGTTACGGAAACTACAGGCACCAACTACGTAAATACAGCCAAGTGCAGTTTGAAGTAGAGAAAACTTGAGTCGCCACAGTATGATGTCGGTGAACGACGTTGCCATAAACTGGAATGCAATGAGTAGAACGTAAGAAATAAATTATTTATATCGTTTAGAACTAGTAGGCGAGTAATGAACAGTGGATGGAGAAATCGACGTTTCGCAAGCGACATGTTCTCGAAGTCCTTGCGTGCGTTGGATTTTTAATGGCCGTGAATACTCCCGTGAGATAAAACAAATATACTGCTTAAGTGACTATTTTCACCACTTCGTTTTTTCTATTTAATATTGGTAACGTAGTATTTGTCCAAAGGTGTATATATGGAAAATCAAATTGACAACGATAATAAATAATCACGATACTGGAGCTTTAAGTGAAATAAAATAAAAATCAGACACGGTTGTAATTTTAAATGAATATATCTTGTTATTGTTATTATCAAATATTAATTAATTATTATCGATTTTTACGTCTTTTCGTTTCATTCGAGTAAGAGTTGGTGATTGGTCTAAGTTGATATGGAGGGCCACGCACGTTGGCAGCATTCAGTTCCATCGCAACGGGACTGAGCCGACGATCTTGATTCTAGATTCCGACACAGACTCGAGTCGCCTCCAATATTCATGGCACGCTTTCTTCCTTCCCTTCGCCATTACTGGCCAGTAATGAGTTCTGCACGGAGCCATTAAAACTGCATCCACAAGGACACACCGCGGCGTGGCGCGGGGAACTCCTGAGGTTAATAGTCTGGAAGCCACATTCTCACTCATGTCATTACGCGCAATTACCTAAACCAACAAAACAGAACATAGCTCGGAGACAGTACCTTTTACAAAAAAAGGGACACAAATTGATTTATGAAAGAAAAAGTGGTTGGGAAAATAATACCATTCGGAATTATAACTTTAGTTGAATTTATTTCGTCCGCTTAATATTCGGTAGTTTGATTTAGAAACTTGCATACAATTTTCGGTTCTGAAATATTTTAAATTTCTGTATCGAAAGTAATTCTGACCGACCACTTGTCGCGATTTGTTACTTGTCTACGACGGTTGTTTGATAACTCTGGTTAAAATGTAAGAAAAATAATTTTTTTGAGAAAGCTTACTTTATTTCTCAACATATTCACCTTCCTTGGCCCTGCGAGTTTCCAATTTTTTCAATCCATCACAAAAATAGGTTTTGACAAACTCTGCAAAACACTCCATCACGGTCTCGACCATTTTCTCATTTGATGAAAGTTTCTTCCCATCAAGCCAAATTTTCATGATCGGGAACAAGAAGAACTTGGTGCTAGGTCTGGTGAATAGGGTGGATGACAAATTCGGATCCCAACTCATAAACTTTCGCCATTGCGACTGCTGCTGTGTGCGCTGACGCATTGTCCTTGTGAAACAGCACTTTCTTGGTCGTTTCTCAATCAGCACCCGTTTCAAACGATCCAACAGAGCAGCATAATAGAGACCAGTCATGGTTGTGTCTTGTCCCAATAAATCGGTGAATATTATATCCTGAGAATTCCAAAAGATCTTTGTAGCTAACAAAACGGTCACGCCTTTTTCGGTGCACTTTCACCAGCTCTTGTCCATTTTTTTATATCTCTGGAGTGTAACGATGGATCAAAGTTTCAGCGACGGTTACGAATCTGCGGAAAAAGTCTTGTGGGTTACGCTTAAGCATTGCTAGATTCAGCGTTGAAATGTTTTTCCAAATCCGTTTTTGGTCCAATGTCAACAGCCGCGACAGCTTTCTAAAACATAACAGTTCTCAAGAAGAGCCGGTTTATTATAAAATTCACATCAAATGACAGGAGCTTTCGGCTCATCTTAACAATTTACAAATTATATATAATCAGGTTTAACATGATGACACCAACTAATTTTATCTATATATCTTAATTATCAGTTTCATTACACATTTTTCACGGTCTATACCTGTGTTTCCTCATACATTATATCAAACATTTCATTATACATTTATGTAAGGAATCGTCAACAATTCTCAAAACGTGTAAACAGTTCTCGTCGTAATATTGGCATCTATACATTACGACCAGCCTTATATAACTAACATGGATGGAAACAAAACACTCCACAAAAATATTTTTATAAAAATTATTTAACAAATAATTCCTTTCTTTTATAACTTAAATTATCCGAAAAGTCTTTCAATTAACTTATGAAATTTAGCCGTGCTATTTTGTTTAAGGGACGAAATTTTGGCGGTCGCGCAGATGTTAATGGAGAAGAGAAAGAGGAACCTAGAGAAGTTATGCTTAGAGTGAGGACCGATACTTGTTCATTTTTAGAATTGAAGTCTACCCCGTTTTATTCAAATGATACAAAGAATATTCTTTTCCAGAGTAAGGCTAATATATGTTAAATAAACATAGTTTGCTTTCAATGTATTATAAAGATTTAATTCGACATTGCAAATGAATTAAATTAATAACATTTTTTTTATAATGACTAAAATTCCCCTAGTAATTCAATAATGGTGAAAGAACGACACCACAAGTTACAGAATCGTTTTTTCGAATTTGTATTGTGTTATGTGATTGCAGGTAACGAATTCCTTTCACTTTTTGAAACTAGCTAAAGAATAATATTTTACAACTGTAACCTCAGATGCTCGGTACAAACCATAAATCCATTAGTATGTACATTGGAAAATATAGGGTTATTGATGAACTGTACAACTTACGAAAATATATTATGTGCGTGGATTAATTTCACATCTTTTTGGTTTAACTCTCATACTTGATGAAGCTATCATCATGTTCAAATTAGCAAGGTTGAAGAAGTCCCAAATTTAAAAATGAGTGGACACTTCAGGACTTCATACTGGTTGGGATTCAAGTTGATATCCTGGACCGCCATAGGACACAGATTGTCCAGGTATATTACAGATCCAAAATTTCTGTGGTGGTACGTGATGCCTGTCATCCGAAAAATAATTATTTAACCTTCTGAACCGAAGAGTGGGATGGTCCGACCATGATGGGCGTAATTAAATAGGGCGGCGAGAAATTTCCAGTGAATCAGCGTCTGCTACTGTGTAGGTTTGTGGATGCGTCAGCGTCGGAATCCAGAGGAGAACTGTATAGACCTTGTGTGATGGGTCACCAAAGTGGGATAGGATGGGTTATGCGAGTCAGGTGTGGAGGTACAGCTGATACAGCTGATACAGGTGATACAGGTGTTGACTTAAGTGCAGTGAATAAATTTATTGTTAACTCGGATGCCAAAAGTAGCCTTCAACCTCTAGCGTCGCAGGTCGAAAAGAAACTGTAGAAACGGATTGATTGACCATGCCGCGGCAGTATAGTGGCTTGTTCGCTCCGGAATATTTGTGCCGAAGGTGGCGAAACGACCAGACACAATGTAATCATTTTTAAAATGAAAAAATTTTAGCCTGATTGAAAATAAGGAATAAGAAAGATAGCCAATTCAGATCAAAATGTGATAAATAAATACCACACAACGTGTCTGGGATCATTGTCCCTTTCGTAATGTGCTAAGAAGAGCCTACAGCGACACAACTGCAGTTTTCAGTTCAGAAAACTCAAAAGCGACGAAAACGCAACGACAAAGGTAGAGCCGAAGGGTTACCGGAACAATAAGGGAGCAACCACAATGAGAAAACAGAAGGTTTAGCGTAATAATAAGGGATCATAGCAATTATTAAGTTTCATAGTGTTTGTTTGTACATTAATAGCTGTGATGTTTGATTTAATGTGAAGCATCTCTGAAATGAGTCTGGAATTGTACCTGGTGTCAATGTATAAAATCTTAGCATTTTGCCAATCAAATGTATGTTTAGAATTGATGATATTTTTGGATACTACAGATTGTTTATCATTCGGAAGTTTGATATTAGACATATGTTCCTTGATACGTGTATTAAGGGAACGTTTTGTTTGCCCTATGTAGCAGGAATTACAATTAGAGCAATAGATTTTGTAAAGAACTCAATGTTTGCTGTAGCTGTCAAATGCGTCATTGTGGTTTTTAATCGAGTAGGAAACGGTATTAGTGGATCTGTAGATGATGGATATTTGATATTCTTTGAATATTTGGATAAATTTGTGATGTAGAAATTTGTAAAAAGGGAGTACGAGAAAAAAGTTGGCTTGATGTGTTTGGGGACGATTGACAGTAGGATGTTAGATTTTGTTCAGGTTGCTGTTTATGTGTTTAATAATAAAATTTAAAGGGTACTCACTGGAGTTGTTTCGGACAATATTTAAGTTGTGTTTATTGAACTTGGAGTTATAAAGTAATATAGCTCTGTCTACAAGATTGTACACCATAGCTCTCTTTTAGTTTGGATGATGATCAGAAAGATAATTGACAACACGTCCAGAGTATGTAGGTTTTCTGAACCAATTGTCGAGAAAATACAGGTTGAATAGCTAATATTCTTCGGGTAAACAATTGGTATTCTCAGATATACTAAAAGGAGCAATGGCAGCTGCCTCGTGAGTTGAAAAAATTTTATCTCATAAATTTGCTCTAGCTGACCAAGTTATACCAGAGGTGATACTCCAGATGCCAGGTAAGATCAAGTACATTCCGTTAAGAATGTTGGTTAGAATCAAAACAGGAAAGTTCAAATGTACGCACAGGTCGAGATTTGAGATAAATTTGGTGTTTTTAGCTTCATTGCTTTAGGCAGTGACATTCATCAGTACGGTCAAAATGCCGATGGCATAAATGTGAGAATAGGGTTATAAAAGTAAAAGTGGTCTAAAAGGACACCTGTTTGTGTCGAATCTATGAATTAGATTGTCGTTGAGATGATCAGTGACGCTCCCAGTGCCTGTTCAGTCCGAGTCGGGAAGGGTGTATAGGGGCATATTAAAAAATATTCGAAATGAACTACTGAATTAAATAACTACCCCGACAAAGCCAGAAGCTAAGCTCGCCTTAGTTAAAATCAAAACACGACAGTAGATGATCATAAAAAGTTTTAGTTCAGCAGAGTTTAATAGGGATTTCTTTCGTTGAAAGAAATACGTCCACACAACATGCATCAGAAACAGTATAGAAAATATAAACTCGCAATTCATATAAGTTAATAACATATTTATGAAAATTTTAACCATTCCAGAAAATAAATTCACGTGGGATCAGTGACCTGTTTCGAGTTGTAAAGCGCCATTTTAGCGGAATATTTAACACGTGTTTATATAGAATAAGAAGATGTTATGAATTGACATTACAGTGAGTTCTTCATTCTTCATGAGTGAGTAATTTCGCAACAGTTAATTTCCCCTTCGCAATATGTTCAGGACGTATCCGGACACTTTATTCTCTAAAACTATATGATACTGGTTAATAAAGAATGTACTATTTTTTCGGTGGTAGAGAAATAAAGTCTCCTGGGGCTTCTAACCGAGTAAACAATTGTATACACGACGTTTCGCTGACGCTCAATGCCGTCGTCTTCTAGAAGAAGACTTTATATGATACTGGTAGTTGTGTAATAATTTATAATCAATCCCTATATGAATAATCTATTAGTCACTTTTTAAACAATACAGATGTAGGAGTATCCATATGAAATAACTAATGGTTTTCGTGGGGTAGCCTGGAAAATGCTCGGGAGCTCGCGAGCGAAACGTCGGCAAACTAGCCAAATAAAACCTGACCCAACAGCCCAAAAACCGATATATTTTACTGAAGTAGTATCCATAGCGAACGTTGAATTTTGCAATGGAAACATTACCTATGTAAGGTACCAATGCGTAGTGCTTTAAATAACTATAAACCATTTTTACTCTAAAAATTATACTTAACTGAAATTACCCATAAAATAAATAATGTAAATCCTGCAGCCCTTTAAAGCTATTTATCTTCCATTTTACTCTTGGGCTTTTATTATTAGTCTCCTGTGTGAGCTCATTAGCTCATAGAATAGTAATTATAATTTTGATTGCTAATTTGAATAAATTAAAAAAATAATCTCCTAGTCTTTTGTTGTAATAACTACAGCCAAATTTGTGTACTTAAATGGCATTTACCTGAGAAGCATTCGGCATGTTGATGAGACTTTGAGAAAACCATCGTAATACAATGAGTACTGTTTTTGTGAACAGAGACGTCCATTGCGTAACCATCTTTTAACAGCAAATCGTGTGAATTCCAATTTTTCTGTTAAATTGTTTTAAAACGTTTAAAAACTCATTTTTTGAATATGTAGTTTTCTTATACAAAAAGAAATTTTGATATAATTTCGTATTTATTGTTATTTACTTTTACGTGTTTTTTTATGACGTTTACATGAAATTTATTTTATATTCTACTAGCCTCTTACTTTAAACAAAGTTAATGTGATATACTGTAATGCCTGTTAATTGAGGCATTGTTTCTGATTGATAGTCTGGACTGTTGGAGGGGCAATATGTAACGTGTTTATTTAGGTCTAAGCTTTTCTTCGTCTTGGGACTGCTGGTTGTGAGAGAAACCGTGCACGTGCGTGTGGGGGTGGAGAAGACGAGTGATTTCGGGTCCTGTCTCGATTGTCGGCTTGACATGACGGAGTAGTTAGCCATTTGTTGACTACGGAACTGCAGCTGCATGATATAAATCGTGTGATAATGGAAGAATCTGTCAACTGGCATTTGCGACGAAGTTTTCGAACAATGGAAAAGTAAAAGACCGGGAGGATATAAGGGAGAGATAAGCTTTTGAGGAGGTCAGTAGTGCTGCGATCACCGAGGATGGAGGAGGTGATTAAGAGAGACATTGTTTAAGCGGGAGAGTTGTTAAGAGAGACACTGTTTAAGGCAGTAGTTGTTCTGCGATCACCGGGGTTGGAGGATGTGATTAAGAGAGACATTGTTTAAGCGGAGTCGTCGTCGAAAGATTGCAGTTTAAAGTCGCAGCCAAAGCATAGGAGAGAGGACTTGTTAAATTTACAGTAAACCAGTCGTCGTCGAAGCAGAGCAGAGTAAAGTCGTCGAGATACCACAAACTTTCTTTTAAAACCAACAGTATTTAGTAGAATCTGTGAATTTAATAGAAGCTGTGAAATCCCCACCACTGTGCTTCGAAAGGTAAAAGTATCCTGGGCAGCCGTAAGTAGCAAGAGAACAGTAAAATGATTTTTGTAAACCGACTTAAAAGATAATTTGAGATATCGTTCTTTAGTGTTGATAAAATAAACTGTTTAAATTTAAAATCCATCTTGTAGTATAAGTTCATCAATAATTAATTTCGTCTATGTCTAGACGAATAAATATTTCTTTTTCAAATTAAATCTAAATTTGGTGTTCTTTGATTGTTTAAATGTTCTGCCGTTATCAAACCCAGTTAAGACCTTTGAGAGATTGAGATATGTTTTTTAAAATTGTATAATTGTTTCAAGTATTGCTAAATAAAAAATTGTTTGTTGGTAAAAGTAAAATAATCTGTTCATTTAAAAGCCCATCATATTTTGATTATTACATTTTGGCTACCACAACGTGGGGCAAATTAATAAGCAGCATTTTTGATTATTACAATATACGTATTCTTTTTGACTTATTTACTACAACAATTTCCTCAACTCAATCCCTATATTTCGTTTCGTGTTTTCATTCTCGCATTCCGTAGCAAAACGTTGGCCTGACTCTCATTTACCATAATTTATTATAATTCAGCATACAAATACAACAATGAGAATTATAACTCTGGAAAACATGTTAATTTTAGGAATAAATATTCACATAAACTTCAGCAGCGTAAAATATGAACATAATTTAGACTCATACATTTTTTACTAAGAGACAGTTAAAAATGTATGTCCTTTGATACATCAAAGTTCAACACAGTTTTAAAATATATATATATATATATATTTAGTTACTTATTCTGTTTATTTAATACATTTTTATAACACGACGTACCTTTTGAATTGTACAGTTGAAGTTCACATTTGATGATAAAGTGAAAAACGGGTCAAATGATGTACTCACCTGAAACGAAAGAAAAGCATAGTGATAAAATGTGTTACAGGTAAACATAAAACCAATTAAAAGCATAGATATGAATTGTTTACTTTGAACCACTTCCAATGTATCTTCTGAAACATGAAATTCGATAAATCAATAATTCCTTTGTGTCACGTATAAATTTCATGTTCGCTTAGAGCATAAATACTTCGATTTAACTACAATTGTGTAGGTTAATTATTCTATTTTTTAACAAACAGAGTTTGAGATACTTATCATGAAACCAGTTAACCAAATAAACTAATTTAGATTGAACAAATTGATTAAATAAACATTTAATTGAATAAAAGTCCAGAGTTGTTCGGGATTCTGAAATGAAGATGCTGCTAACACTATATTAATAATTATAATTAAATGCTATAAATAAACACCTTTTTTTCGGAATATTAAAAGCAATGTCAGTTTCGACTTATCGTGGCGGACCCGGCAAACGATTTATGGAACACGGAAATTAATCCGATGGGACTAGAGAGATTTATAAACAAGATAGGACAGGACGTATCAACTGGGTAAAAACGTTATGTGCTTATTCAATATAGATCTAACTATAATTCATAGGCTGTTGCGTAACTGGAACTATTCGAGCCTATGTCACAAATATAATTTCAACATTTACGTCGTTCATAATTACACATTACAGTTGCATATAATCATTTTTGTTTATTTATATAATGAGTAAATAGTGCAAGGTTTGGAAACACACGAATAACCACTGATCTTTACATTCACAGATGAAATTATTTGGAAAATTGATTAAAATAATTGTATGTATGAAGATCGTAGTTAGTATTATAATCACACGTGATATTCCAGACCTACTAAATATTAAAACTGGTTCAGATTGTAACGTTATTTGGGTGCGTTCTGTTGAATATCTTATTTAATAAAAACATTTAATATATTTGATTACTATATTTTAAAATAATTTAACAGGGTTATTAAAATTTGGATTATTAGGGCGATTAACTCAAGTGTTCACTCTCAAAGTTAGACTTAATCTCGTGGACTCTCGTTCTGATGTGTTGTGATTCGTCATTTTAATCACGTGACAGGAAACCCTGTTGGTCCCTTACACATTCTGATTGGACAGTTACCACTGGAGACGAGTGACTATATTCATTTTAGCCAATCACGTCGCCTGTGTACCTTATTGTCTTTATTTGTTAACTTTGGTCTTGGCTCGTACAGAGGCCTTTGACCAAACCCCAAAAGTCCCAAATTTGCCCGGCTTCGGCATTTACCCCTAATTCAAAGAGTACCGTAAGTAGGCGTCCGTTGTCTCCAGCCTATAGCAAGCAACTGGTCACGGACTTTCGTTAATTTAAATAAAATATGTTTATAATTAATAAATAACAATTTCGGAAAAATGACCCACTATAATAAATAGAAGAAGTCAGTGAACATGAACAATTTTGCAACCATATTTGAAACCATTTATTTCGCATATGAACCACAATATACCTAATACTATAACGCATATTGATGAATCACTAATAACATAATTATGATATTGAAGTGAAATTAACAGCTCAGGAAACAAGCCATTCATGTAAGAAATACTTGAATTACTGACATTAAAACATCATTAGAAAACAACGTAATTGTAAATTATACGCAAATACAATACACCATCGTACGAATGATTAATTTCAAATGTTGAGAAGTCACGCATAAATTTCTATTCTGCTTTAAAATGAAAATGCTGTTCGCTGATGTATTTGTTTCGTGATACGTGCTGAAAACAGCCGAGAACAAAATGAGCTTGAGGACTGTGGAAAAGAATATGAATAGTGAGTAGTCTTCGGTTGTATTTCGCAAATAGGCGCGCAGTCATTAGGTGGAGTGACGCTGCAGCGCTCTGCCTTCACACCTCCATTATTCTCTTCGAACAACTAACGAATAATTGTAAATATTCTACATGCAAGCACCTTAAAAGTTTTCAATTTCTTCCAATTATTATACATTTTATCTTTGCATATTGTAGTGAATAGGCAGCGCGTATGTAAATAATAGCATATTAAATGATAATTTACTGTAAGTTTTACAATATTGTTGGACGTCAGTTATCAAAAAAAGTCTATAAAACAAATTTGTATTTTTTTTAATACCTCGGCAGACAGAAAGAGATTGATTGGATGAATTCTTATAGGTCTGAGTGCGCACAGGTGAAGGACATCGGACAATTCGTTTCCTACAGTGATCGAGAGAGGTTCACGTCAGAACGTCAGAACGAGTTTTAAAACTGCTGTGTTAGTATCGCTTCATCTTAACACAGACAATACAAACTTTGAACGGAATATTTTTTAAGTCACAGGTTGTAGGTTACAAAGAAGCTTCAACACGGACGAACGGACAAAGACTCGTGGAAAACGCATTGTGGTGCGGATGACCACCGCGTTTTGGCAGCAAGTGTCAGACATTGTCTCTGTTTTTGTTTCGTTCTGTTTAGTTTGTAAAATGGTCATGGCTATTTCATGATAATAAGAGCAGGAAGTTATTTTTTGATTTTTAAAGAAAATATAAATGATTATCGTAATTAATTTCACCCTGCCAAACAATTTAATATTATCAGAGTTAAACATCCACTTACAAAATTGAATATATTAAAAATGAGTAAGTAAAATCCCATTTTGTATCCTCTGACCTTCATCAATAAAAAATAGACTGTCGTGGACGACCGAGTTCGCATTGGAGCTGATGCGGTGCGGATGACCACCGCGTTTTGGCAGCAAGTGTCAGACATTGTCTCTGTTTTTGTTTCGTTCTGTTTTGTTTGTAAAACAGTCGTGGGTATTTCATGATAATAAGAGCAGGAACTTATTTTTTGTATTTCTTAAATAAAAAATAAATGATTATCGTAATTAATTTCACCCTGCCAAGCAATTTAATATATACTAATAACGTTAATAACGATAATTCAATTACGAATGGTCTTCTTAAACTCTTGCTTGTTGAACAAACTTTACAATTCCCTCAATTCCTTATCTACATTCAAACCTACAGAAGGATTTACAAGTGAGTGCTCGTAGCGACAAACTCAATAATTCCAGTTGTATCGCAAATACTGATCAAAGCCACTTATTGTCATTAAAAAGTATGCTTTCTTCTTAGAAGGGTCTCAGTGTAGATGTTTGCACAACACCGTTAGAGTAGTTACAAATATTATATTTCTTCAACCAATACGTATAGATGAAATAATTACTTTAACTTGAAGCGTTTCTCTGCCTGGCGGAAAAAAAGTGAAGAACATGGAAGGGAAAGGGAACGAAATGAAACTTCACGTGATGAAAGAGTATATGCTGTTAATGCAGTGAGTCAAATTAAAAATGAAGTTGGCAGTACGAGTGTACTTATGGCGTTGCACCCCATCATGCAGGGTGTCATGAAGCCGTTGGATCCTCTCCTGAGGAAAGAGTGATATGAGTTCTTTCTTAATTTTACTCGATGTTGTAACCACTGCAATAACAGCAGATATCCTCTCATAACGTGAGGTTTCATTTCGTTCCCTCCTTCCCGAGGCTTCAATTTTTTGTCAGGCAGCGTATATGGTGTAAAAGCTACACGGTAATAGAGTACGCAGATTACCACTTCAATTCATATTAATATAGGATAGTTTCCGTTGCTCCTAAAGTATATAAAGTTTAAGACAGGATCCCCGTTGATATTCAAATATTTCGAGAGTATAAAAAATCATTGATTACTTGATATCCTGAGCAACTAAAATATTTTGACGAAAGACAGCATGACTTGTATCGCATGTCTACGTGTTTTTATATTAGTTATTTATTTACGACATGTAGGTTGTATCTTTGGCTGGACGATCGGAATGTATTGTTTAGTGTTGCTGTGGATATAAATGAATAAATAATTGGAAAAATTTGCTGAATCTTGGAGAATTTTGTTTTAATTAGTTCGGAGAGACACATGTGCACCAATAAGAAAGATATCAACCAGTTTGCAGTGAACCTAAGAAGCGGTGGTACGAAAGTTTTGAGTTGTATATTTTGTTCCCTGTAGTGAGCCCATATTTATCCCCTGAGAGAGAGAAGTCCGTGAGACTGAGTTTGTGCAAAGGTTAATTTTATTGTAAATATCATCTTTATCCTGTTCAACATATATGCATTAATTCTCTACGGGGATGACATACCACTGTGATCAAAAAGTAAGGTGAAATTGTCATTTAAAACTCCCGGTATTAGGAAGGCAAGTAAATTTTTTTCCTAGGTTGGTAGGACTGTCTATAATACTTTCCAAGCGTCTGTTTGTTAAAAGGTTTAATTATCTCCGAGTTACACGTGTTTTTGTAAACAACCAAAAGTGAATTTTTCGATTTTTGCAATGTGTGATTTTGTTGAGCAAAGAACTTGCATCAAATTTTGTTTGCGGAACGAATATTCTTGTGCGGACACGTTGAAAATGTTGCGGAAGGCCTTTGGTGATCAAACTATGGCACAAAAAAACGTTTATAAGTGGTACAACGAGTTCAAAGAGGGGCCGAGAACAAGTTGAAAACGAACCGCGCCCTGGACGACCATCAACGTCTACCGACGAGGGCCACGTCCAAAAAATCAAAGATTTGGTGTTTGAAAATCGTCGATGGACAATTAGAGGTCTCGCTGATAGTGTTGGAATATCATTTGGCTCAGCCCAAACCATTTTGACGAATGTTTTGTGTCTCAAACGCGTCAAGTCTCGATTGGTGCCAAAATCGCTCAATTTTTAGGAAAAAAAGCGTCGCGTTGATTTGTGTGAAACTTTGCTGTCTGACTATCAGGACCACTTGAAATGCATCATTACTGGAGACGAGACTTGCATTTACGCATACGACCCTGAAACCACCGACCAATCCAGCGAATATCGTGCAAAAGGTGAAGCAAGACCGAAAAGACCACGGCAAAGTCGATCGAAAATCAAGGTCATGTTGACAGTTTTCTTTTATTATCGTGGTGTGGTGCACTATGAATTCATTCCGCCGGGCCAAACTGTCAACAAAGAATATCATTTGAGCGTTATGCGTCGTTTGCTTGAAGCTATTCGTCTGAAACGGCCGGAATTATGGGCGAACAACTCTTGGTTCCTTCATCACGATAATGCACCATGTCATACTGCATTGGTTCTTAGCGACTTTTTTGCCAAAAATTTGACTCATATCGTTCCGCAGCCACCGTATTCGCCTGATTTGGCTCCGTGCGACTTCTGGCTATTCAGCAAACTCAAAAAGTCAATGCGGGGACGGCGTTTTGACACGATTGAGGAGTTAAAAACCGAATCGAAGAAGGTCTTGAAGGCTATACCGGAAAAGACTATTCCGACTGTTTCGAGGACTGGAAAAAGCGTTGGAAAAAGTGCGTTTTATCGGACGGGGATTACTTTGAAGGGGATGAAATTGATTTGGAAGAATAAATAGAGAATTTATATTTTATAAATAAATTCACTTTACTTTTTGGTCACAGTGGTATATAGTTATTTCATATAAAAATTTGGACAACCTTGTTAGGGAAGTAGACTACACTCTTGATTGACCAGGTTAAAAACCAAGAATAATTTTCATGCGTTCTTTTAATTATTCAAATAGTTTTTTATCTCAATTTTTGGCTCTTATTTTTAATTTGGTTGCCTTTATACAGAAGTTAGTATATCCTGTTCACAGTAAAATTTGTAAAAATATGAGTACAAAGAATTTCATTGGCACCAGGTATCAAAATAGTTTTGGGAACAGGATTCGCTCCAGATTCGAATAGGCCGGATGTATGCAATTTACAGTTTCACAATAGGCAGTCGTAAAAATCCGTTTTAACGGCTGCACCATTTCGTAAACAGCACATGAGAAATAAACACGACCAAGGAATCGTGTAAACAGGTACTTGGCGCAATCTCCATCCCGACGGTTGCCACCATTCTCTATACCTGGACATAGATAGCTCTATAGGAATGGCTCAATGAAGATCAGCGTAAGAACTGTCAATGGTGTAGATTCAACACTGCATCTATTATGTTTCTGGTCAAGAGAATTCTGGGAATTAGAGTCAAGGAGATTTGACAGTAGACCGAAAGTGATAATTTGTTTCTAAAACAAATTCAGTACAGACGATCATAGAAAATTATCAAGCATAGTTTGGGTACAATAGGCGTACAGGAAGTCCAATAATAGGAAGTAACGGAAATACCTTAATACGAAATATACGGAATATGACATGACAAGGATGTACGTAAACTCTTCATTCCGTTGAAATGGGAACACGGTGGATTGAAATAAACTCATCGTTTGGAACCAGTAATTTGTGCCTGAAGTTACGTTAGGAATTTGTTGCATAAAGCTAGAAACTCGGTGAGACTTTTTTCAAGGATGAACTAACACAAGAGGAAAATACATTTGAGCAAGTGGGTATATTAGTTAGAGCGCTGAATACAGAAATAACAAGGAGTAATGTCATTCGTTAAAACACTTGAAATTGTCTTAATGAGTATGGAAAAAAAAGATTTCGGAAACATGACGATGTTGTACAACAAAAAATAAATGTATAACAACTTATAAATCCGCATAATTGGAAATAAATCAATCCAGTTCAGCAAAAATTCTATACTTGAGATCAATGTCCAATAGTCCAGCAGCAATATACATCTTACCGCACAAAAGGTGTGAAACTTCTGCCATGGAAAATAAGTTTACTGTCTACAATTTTTGAGATATTACCACAAGAAATATGCCAAACTGCATTCTCTTCGAAAATGTCATAAAAAGTTGAAAATTTGACGAACGATTTCTACCACTTAGTTTGACCAAATTCTGTAATCAGATATATCATTCGATGCAGAATTTTACGCTCAAAAATTTTTTACTGAAGATTATTTTCAACAGAATATTTTATACTTTTGCTATTTGCGAATAACTGAAAATAGGTGCAAAATTTCATGGTTTTTAGATCTCAAAAACTTTTAAAATTGGAAGAATTGGTTTTTCACTCTTAGTCACAACATATACAAGTTGCAAAAAAAATACCTGACCTTTATCTCGCGGTGACCTTTTTTTTTGGACGTAGCTACTTGGTTAATAGATTGTTCGAAGGAAATGGTAACAAGGATGTCGAATGAGTCATGAATTGTAAGCAAACTACAGTATATTTCTTGTTGATTTATATTTTCGTTTTACAGAAGTATACATCTTTCTTTCGTTCACTTTTGTTAATAACTTTCGTACAGCCATACACATACTTCACGTCGGTGCGCCCATTGACTACTTTGTCACTTAACGCAAAATTATTTTAAAAATGTTGATTTTGTAGATCTCTTAAAAACAAAGACTGACAAACGATAAATAATAAGCCGATAAAATTAATATACAAACTTCACAGAAACAATAAAACATCCAACAAAAATATAATTTCAACGGCCTGCAACTAGTGACACGACGGTAATTGTTACTTTCGATTTATTAATAGAATCAGTGACGCATTTTCTCTCCATTTAACATTATTTTAATATTATTAGTCAGTAGTTTATTATTCAATAAACCTCAAGTTAGTTAAAAGTTTTAATTTAACGTCTGTTTAATTGTAAATTATTTTAATTTTATTACTATGATTAAGTTTATTAATTCTTATGGAGATGTGTTTATAGATGATGATCAGAGAATACGCGTTAGTAATTAAAATATTTTTAATTATTTTGATGTTATTTTTGTGGTATTTGGGGTTCGACAACAACAAAGCCCTATCTATGAGGTTGTATATCATGGCTTTCTTTTGGTGTACAGGGTGGTTAGAAAAATATTTTAAAATACGGCCGGAGTAGGTCGATTTCCGGTAACAATTTGTTTTAACAATATTATTGTTGTTAGTGACATCGTCCCGTTTCTTGTCATTCTCTAATCCAAATGTAAAATGTAGTTTGTGACGAAACGCGTTAAAAATTTCAGTAATGTTGTTGATCTCGCTTTTGTTCACAATACAAATATATATCGACAGAATGTCTATTGTAATTTAGTTGGTTTAAACAATGAGTTTGAAGTTCCGTCAGTAGATAAAGGTATCGAAATGTCATAATAAAAATTTAAAATAAAAAGTGTCTGTGTAAGGTCATCAATTGTTTTATTAAATTAATTAAAATAAATAATTTTGTGCTATTTACATTTAATGTCATTACTTTACTATATTACAATTAATTCAATTAATTCATTGCATTGATAAAGTAAAAAAACTTATTGGTATTATTTGCTAAATAAATATATTCCTTCAAATATTACAGTAGGCAGTTGAAGGTAATGAAATTAGTACCTCAATATAAAACATCATCATTAGTTTAAAATTCATAAACATAAAATGAAGTATCCAATAAACATAAAAAAATGTCATAAATCAAATACTACACAACTTTTCTTCAAACCTCTTTGCTTTCTTTTGGATGGCACGCAACACAACTCAGGGATCGTAAATAAAGCAAAGATTTGGATCAAGTTTAATGTAAAGCATTTGCGATATAATTCTAGAATAGTATCTGGTGTCAAGATATAAAATATTAGCATTTTCTCAATCGAATGAATGTTTGGAATTGATAACAAGTTTGAAAACGACATTCATTTGAATAATTTTTACATTTGAAGTTAGTTAAAATCTTTAAATAATCTTCTAATATATAAAATAGACTGTTCGCGCGGGTGTATGTTCCACAACCGTTGAGCAAATTTGACCAAATTTCATACACGTGTTCCTTTTGAACCGGAAACAAACACTGTGGGGGTAAAACACGATTAATACCTTCAGGAGCGGGGGTAGACGGGGTTGACATTTTCAAACACGATATTTGCGTCGGATAGATATTTTTCGATGATTAGATTGATAGTGTTTCTTCCTATGTTGTTTGTGTATAATTTCTACCCCTTTCTGCAATGGAGGGGAGCACCCTTAGGCGTGGGGTGGAGCGGAGTTACAAGAAATAACGCGAAAACAACCGAGATTGTAGTCAAATTCTGGGTTATGGATGTCGCTGAGTATAAGTACGACAACCCGGTCAATGTCGGGCAACCATGTAGTACAAAATGAGCATCGTGTAAAAATCTACCAATACCTTCATGATCAAAAACCTCAAGGACTTATTTTAAGGCTGTAGGAAATATTGTGTAGTTTACAAAATCTGATTGTCCTGCTGTATTGGACAAACTAAAAGGTTACATAATATCCGTATGAATGAATATATGGCCAGTTACAATCTTCATAACTTATTGTTGCAGTAATTTTAATTGGTTGTATAATGTAATTTGCTTAATTAAAATCTTACATCAACTGGCAGTAAATAGACGGTATTATTAAGATCAATAGTGTTAAACAATAAAAAAAATTATTTCTCATTTATAGAAAATCACTAAACAACATTCATTTGAAGTTATCTCTTATTGTTATTATTTATTTTCTGTCAAAGTTTCCAAGAATGGAAGTTATACTAATTAAACGTGTTTTCTTCGGTTCGGTTTAAATCATTGGAATGAGAAATTATTCAATCGTCACAGGTGTCCGAGTTTTTTTTTTTTTTTTTTTTGTGAGGATATTAAAGTGGCAATTGGCCTGGAGGCTCAAAATCGGCTGCAAGTTGTTGTAAAACAAGTCATATCCGTTACGATCTGTTAACTTGCTAAATAAATGTAAATTGAGAAAGGTTTGTTTACTGGTAAAAGCCAGATAGATTCGTACGGCTTCTAAGTGGACGCGCCCAAAGCAACCGACGCGACACGACGAAGCCATAACTTTACTCGTATGAGGGCATTTCATTACCATACTCCGAAAACTATTCACAAAAATATTTCAATATTTCCGGTAAATAGTGTTGGAAAAGTTAAAGCTCCAATTCATAAATTAGTCAGCTATTTCTCCCAATGTTTCCTCATAGCTTCTCTTACTTTCACAGAATATCGTGTCTGAGAGTGTTTTATAGGTCAAATACCTGTGTTATTTCTGTCCTTATGACCCAGAATTACAAAAGAAGGCCGTTATTGTGTGTATTACATCTTTTCTGTGTTTCGCAACAGTAATGAATCCACAACATGGCCATGTTTCAAGTCCGAGAATAACTTAAGAACTGCTGACAGCATGTTAATTCAACACCTACGAGATGATAGCCTATAACAGACTATAAGGGGGAGACAACCAACATGACAGTCAAAGTCAAAGCGTGTAACACTTAAAAGTGGAGTAATTTTATCATGGATCAAGAATTTAATATAAATGGTTTTCCATAAATTAATTCACAAAATTAGCTTGTGAGGTCTGATAGTTATATACAATTTTTCACAGACGCCTTTATGTATTCAATAAATTTTAACGTGGATGCCAGAAAATTCCCACTGTTTCAAGCGAGGCTTTATAACAAATATATACATTTATAATATATATATATATATATATATATATATGGCCATTTAGATTTACAAATGTTCCCTAACTCTCAGTTTATTGTGTAACAAGCGACATGACAAGTCGTTCGAACCTATACATCTCATTCTTCAACAATATTTACGCGTTAAGACATATAATGCAAGATCCTAGATTGCTAATTAACAACAGTCCGACAAGAAAATAAAAACTAAGGAAAATCAGTTAATTTTATATCTCAATTACAACATATAATAAGTAATATATAGTCAACTAACCTAATATTCTTCTAATAAATAAAATAGACTGTTTATGTGTGTGTTTGTGTGTATGTTCAGCATACAAATCTATACCCGTGAAGAAAATTTGACCAAATTTCGTACACGTGTTCCTTTTGAACCGGAAAAAAACGGGGATCGACGTATTCGAACGGACGATATTTGCATCGGATAAATATTTTTCGAGGTTAATGAGATTGATAGTATTTCTCCTGACGTTTCTGTATAATTTCAACAGCTTTCGGCATGGAAGAGGAGCACTCTATGGGGTGGGGGTGGAGGGGCGTTACAAGTAAATAACGCGAATACATCCGATATTGGAGTCAAATGCGAGGTTCAGTGTGTTTCTGAGTTTCATTACGACATTCAACTTGCCGTTTAACGGCAATTTAAAACATGTTAATCGGCTGATATTTGAGTCGAATAAATATTTTTTGGGGTATTATATTTTTATATAATATTTTTCGTTCATTGTATAATTTCAATCCCTTTCAGCATGGGAGTCGGGCACCCTTAGATGTGGGTATTGAGAGACGTTAAAACGGCCGACATATTCGTCAAAAGAAACTTTTTCGGAGTGAATGAGATAGCTTCCAATTCTCCAGATATTTTTGTGTATAATTTCAACCTCTTTCGGCACGGAGGGGAGCAATTTTAGGGATGGGATGTAACATAATATTGGAGTAAAATCTTGGGTTATGTATGTCGCTGAGGTTAATTATGACAACCCGGGCAACGACGGATTCCCAGGTAGCTAAAAGACCCGATCATAAAACCTTGAAAAATTGTCATCCAATAATCATTTTAATAATTTGTGCTTCGATATTTATAACTCTTGACTGACTGAGCTTTCATCGTAATATCTATTCACAAAAATAGATTAAATTTTAATCAATATTTTCTGAATTACAAGGATAGCAAACAAAAATATTTATTTATTATTATGTGTTCCACTATATATTAGGTTATGGCTTAAGAATTCTCCACTTCAAAAAAATTGATTCTATAAGAAGTAGTTGATTCTATAACCGCTCTATAAAACTTCTTCCCCTAGAAATTCTCTACCTACATGTAATTTTCTGTGTGTCAGATGGTTCCTCAGAAACAAAAAAATGATCGAATATCTTTTGAGAATTTATAACTCAAGATAGTATTCCCCGAAATTTATGGAAAACAAGAACCTGACAAGACGCAAAAGACACTTAAAAATTAGAATTTGTTCCTCAAGGTAATTTTTTGGCTTTATTTTCTGCGTAATGGTTTTCATTCTTTAAGGTGCTGATGTGATTCGAATATTGCGACAACATCTAGGAAGTGTTATGCAATCGTCTAATCAAACAGACTATACAGATTAGCATCCACTGTTAGCTTGTAGCTTGTGAAGGGAGTGATCGAGATGGCTCATCACTAGATTTATTACCAATGTTTTAAAATGTAAACTTCTGGCAAATACTTTGAAGATACAATATTATTATGGCGACATTAACAATGATGGATAATTTTATCAACATAATTACAACGTATATGATTAAATTTATTTTTTATTGATCATAAAATGGAGAAATAGGATTCTTTGTAATTAGGTACTACGAAATTATACAAATACAGTTATAAAACTTAAAAATAAAGCTGTTTTCACGTAAGTTATTATTTTGCGGAAGTAGACCTACACAAATTTAGGAAGATACAAAACACACTTTATACTAGCAAAAATATCAGTATGTTCTCATATTTAAAATTAATTTATGATGTAATAGAAATATAGTTAGTAAAATAAGTTGAATAGCAAACAATACTTCTAACGGCGTTTAACTTGAAATGTTTCGTCTCAATATTTCAATTATTAAGGTATTTTATGAAGTCAAATTATGAAACTGAACATTAATTCTTAGTTTGCACAAAAGATCTAATCATTAATATAAATGAAAAACTATTAACACAATTTGAATTTGCAAACGGAATTTTTTTTAATTTTAATGATGTGAATCTTCCCAAATTTGGGGGAACATTACTACATCACATTGTATGATCATAGTAAAATAAAATTATATTAAACGCATTATTAAAATTGTGGGAATAAACAAATAATAGTTTATAACAAATAACAGGAACTTTTATTTAGTTACTCTACAGTTAAAGAATAGGTTTACTTCACTATTTTATGAGAAAGAGACACCAGTTCAAAAGGTAAATAGAAGACTGTTCACGCTACATTGAATAAATATTTCCTATAAAAATATGCATTCTAATCAAACGTTTGGGGACTATCAAAGAAATTAGTTTTATTTGCAGATCCTGTATTAACCATGGACGAAAATTCATATAAGTTATACGCTCTACAGCCCTAATGGCTAGCACTGAAAATGACAGCACCTCCAAAAATAAACCATACAGAACAATGATGATTGAAGAGTATGATATAGAAAATGGATACCCACATATGCACAGAATATTGCACAATTTAATTTTTTTACTTATATGAAAATTTAAGTTGAAATGTTTAATTCAAATCACCATAAATCACATCTATAGTTTTACAGAGTTTTTTCTAAGTAAAATTCGGGTTGTTTTGGTGATCCTTGATAATTTAGTAATGATTTGTATGTTATGATCCGATTGCTAAGTACATCCTTCCAAAAATGACAGGTTGAAGAATAAAATCACCCCCATTGCAAAAAAAAAAGAAAGCAAACGTATTCACAAGTATGAAATAACCCCTACTCCTGAACCGCTACGCTGCGTTCGTTCTATCCATCATTCTCTACCATAGAGGAGCCTCGGGTTGCCAGGCATTAAAACGATGAAGGGAGACGCGTCGTCCCACGAACTACGCCTGTGGGCACTTCAGATCATAGAACACCTGTATCAGCGCGTTATATTTTTAGAGTAACAGGCTACATGAGGGTATTCACGTTGTAGCATCTACCCTTTTCGTATTGTAGGAAGAGATTTCAAAGGAGGGATACGGAAGGGTAGACAAAGGTAGCCAAGGGCCCTCTAGCCGGAATACACATAAAAGTAATGCTGGATAAACCCTATAAAACCTGCATCAGGTATGTCGGGCGCTTGGTTCTTGTCTCATGCCCTTCCGATATCAGTCTAGGGGTCAGTTGGCCGACTGGTTCAATAGGAGCAGCGAACAACACCACCGTATGCCCAAGTTCAACGACTCTGTGTAACGATATTTTAAGATCATTAGGAAATAATTATTATAAATTTGTATTTCTTCGACGAGAATGAGTTTAAGACGACACCTGATGAAGCATAGACAGTTGTCTGCCTTACCTCATCTGAAATAGCATTTCCTCAGGCGTGAGAATGCAAGGTGACAGAAAAACCTGACTATGTTTTAGGTTTTGTCGGTCATTTCTTAAATATTATTGGATCCCCACTTTGGGTTTGATATATTGAGGGAATTTCTCCTCCTCGGAAAGCTCCAAGAAATCGGGAGAGTCGCTCTTCGACACTCTTGGTCTTTCCATATTATTTATCTTCAATAAATCTTATCTTTATTCTTCATGTGTTTTGTTCATCATACATTTCCAGTCCCTGACCCTTAGTGCCAAGGCATTCACAGACCCTAATTCGTTCCTTTTTCCTTTTCTTAATTCTCCCTTTCCATTTTCCGTTCTCCCAGAACTATCCCCATAATATGGAGAATCATGAGACCTGAACATACATCTTTAAAAACAGCCCTAGGGACCTCGGCTTGTGGGCCGTCTCTCCATAAATTCAGATTTAGTTCCTTTCCACATTCCTTCATCGGCTAATAGTGTTATAGGGTAGGGTGCTACATCGAAGGTCTTTCTCTGACTGGTAGGCAATACACACTCTCAGAAAAGATCAACAGCTAAAACCGTTATTTTCCCTACTTTTATGGCAGCAGATGCTAGCGTTACCACATTTTTCTCTAAAAATGCCAATCTTTAAAAAATTTCCCAACTCTCTTGCAACCATCAGAATTCCCAGTTCTTGAGCCATTTGGCAGTTGACTTCTGAGCCTCCAACTATTTCACTGCTTAAAGACATTATCACACCAGTGACTGGAAAAGGAGGTTGCTCTGTAAACCAGGCATGAAACCCCATAAAGTCGTTGTTGTCTCGATCAATACGAAAACCTACCATGCTGCTCGGATGTTTCGGAATGTACATTACTGAATACTTCAACTGGACTGTAAATATTCGTGAGGCTTACCCTTCCTAAAGTCCATCATGTCAACACACTCTCTGTAATACCTCTGCCACGGGTGAGCCCTCCAGAACTCATCATTAATGTTGTTCAGTGGTCATATCCGACCAAATCACAGTCCAATGATTCTCTAAGCGACGTAAGGTGAAATGATCTTTGGCTACAAACTTATGGTATTCCAATGGGCCTAAGGTTTATGAAGTTTCAACATACTCTGAAAACACAGATGCTCAGATTTGATATTCAAGAAATGTCCCGCTGAAAGAATAAAACATTATTTGCATAGTTTCAAGATGAAGCTTCGAATTTTCGATTCTTTTCCACTCAATAAATTGCTTAAAAAGCGTTGTGATATTAAAATATTGAACATATAAATTTGAAATGATCCCATTATTTTTAAGAAAAGTCATGGATTTTTCAAATTTCTTTCCGATTTCAAGTTTGGGATTATCTATAGAAGCGTGCAGCATCATCATTACTAATTAAATCCTATATTGTACCGGGTTCATCATCGGTAACGTTTACTGTATCGCACACCAGAAAACTCAATACAGCGTTTTCATTATACGTGTGCACACATCTCGTGCATATGAATGTACATTTATTATTTTATTCATACTATTTTCAGCGTAAATTGTAGTAAAAAGAATTTTTAAGTCACTAAGAGCCATTATCATACCAATGGAGTACATAGATGACATTAAAAGGTGAAATCCTCCGAGCCTTTCAACAACATTCTTCAATTGAGGAAGACCTTCTGCAACAATATCCCTTGCAAAATTCACAAACATGTCTGTTGTTTACGTATTTTACATTTCTCTGAAGCAGTTAATAGATATTTGTATAACGTGGCATAGTGTGATGGAGGTGAGTTGATAAATGGAAGGCATATAATCTTTGAACGATCGTTATTTATTGCATAACATCATTCCTTCCAGGTATAACTTTGATGTTTTTACCATTTTCCACAATGCAAAATCAGGACTGTATACATCCATGTGACATGGGACTAAGCTTCTGCAAATCTTCTTAATGGGTTCAATCTACCCATTTCCGTTATATGAAATACTTGTATGTGAATACTTTAAGCTTTTCTAACAATTTCAGTCGATCAGCATTTCTTCAAACGTCGAATGTTCTCGTCGGGCATCAAATCGGTATTGCCATGGTGTGAAATGTCCCAAAACAGTCGATAGTGGCAACATTGAAGTCGGCATTGTCAAACAAATTGACCAAATACCTCATCTCGCACTTAAAATATTTTCGATAGCAAAAGACAGAAGGAAAGTCTCAAAGTATAAGAGCAGCTAGAACTTTAATGAGGACTGTAGAAGCTAATTTTCTGTAAATATAGGCGCTGACTCCCATCATTGTTGAAGACCAGACAGGCCGTGGTCTCACTGCCTGTATGACCGCATGTGTCACTGCAATACATTTCTCTTCTCTACGGTTCAAGTATACTAATCCTCGTTTGTGTTTTAAGATAATGGAGTTGAATACCATATTTAAAGAATCAGGAATGACCTCATGTACTGTTGACATTATTTCGTCAGCTGCTTAAACAACTCTTAGCCGTTCCTCTTGAGAGTTTGATTTTTTGTTGGGATACCAAGTTTCTTTGCCCAACGTTTTTAGACAAACCGTTGGTTTTTTGTTCTGTGTTTCAGCAACTTCAGTCGTAATGTTTTTATAATAATTTAACAAACATTACTCCGACTGCGCTGAATAGTTTATTATAAAAAACAACAAAGACATTATTTTCTAAGATCATCCTACAAAACAATCCAAAAGAGATTGCACAATTACATTAATATATTACATCAATGTCCTCCCTATAATCTTTTTCCAGACATGGATTTACGGTTCTTTTATCAAGAATACCTTCCTCAATTAAACTCATCAGTTTCTCAATAACAAATTGACAAACTTTAGAATTTTTTTTCTAAATCGTTATACATTTCTCCATACTAATGTCAACTTTTGTTGTTGTATTATAGGTCGGTACCCTGTTTTCTCTACACTTTTTGATTTTTGGTACAGTTATACAGCAAATATGATGATACCAAACATACGTAAATATTTTGGATGAAACACAAAAGGCTAAACATATTTATGAAAATAGAAACATAAATTAGGTGTATAAGGAAGTGAATTATCGTCAAACCCGTAGGTTTGAAGATGTACGTGTGTCAAATCGTGAATCGGTGATTAATTAAATTGTTTGAGATATATAATAGTGTTCCGGTAATAGGTGTTTGATTATGAATCAAACGCTTGTCTTATATTACTTCAATAATTACGCCGACAATAATATTAATAACTATTAATCATAATGAAATAAAATGTACATATATATATTGTAATATTAATTAGAGGCCATTAGTGATTCGATAATTGGAAACTTGTGGTGGATTGTTAGCGGCGAAAATATAAGACAACAATGGGTAAACACGTGTGCGAGCCTTTGTCGGCAGCGAGAATTTCTAAAACTCCAGTCTAACGGCGGCAGTTGCGGGCAGATATTCATCAAGAAAAGTCGCAGGTTGAATTTGATCAAGTAAAGTTTGCGGACAGTAAATTCATTGAGTAAAAGTTTTGGACATAAATTCGTCGAGAAAAGTTGCAGTAAAAGTTTTCAATAAACAAAGCCACTCGTAAAAAGTTCAAATCGTAAAAATAACTGGTCGCAAATTTCATCGAGAAGGAGCTGATAAAAATCTGGTTGACCAATAGTTAGAACGAGAAATACCATATTTGCCGGTGAGAAAGAGACAATGCGGAGGATCACAGGAGCTGTACGGAGTAATCATTCCAGTTGAAAGATACCAAAGTTTTGGTCAGTGTTTTGTAATCAATTCAAATTGCATCTGAACCCAAAACGAAAGCCTGGTACCAGCAGAGACTGTAAGTAGAAAGAAATTTAATAAAGGTTTTGTAAACGTTAAATAAGGCTCAAATCGTCAGATTTCGGAATCACGTTTATTTTATTGTTTAAATTCTAATGTTGTAAGAAAATTTGGTTGTTTAATTTAAATGTAAAAGATTCGATTCTTTATTTAGAAGGCCCAAATAAACGACCCTGAGATGTGAGTTGATAAAATCTGTAAAATTGCAAAAACACAAATGTAAAGAATCACGTCAAGAAATATTATTATTTTACTTGGAATAAATTAATTGTTTTGTGAAGTTTAAAAATTTGGTAAATTATATTGAATCCTTTTAATTTAAATTTAAATAAAAATTAATCCATTAATCAATTGCTTAAATTTGGTTAATAGTCAATTCATTACAAATTGGCGTTATTAACGTATTGCCAACCATTTAATTCTTTTAATTATTAGTTGTTTATTACAAATTGGTGCCTGAACGTGGGTCGAATTTTTTAATTATTTGTTTATTATTACAATATATATATATATATATTAGGGTAACAGACTGCATGAGGGTAATCCACATGGTGGCAACTCCCTTTAATAGCATACGAAGGGATTGAAAGGGGAGATGCGGAAGGGTAGTAGAAGGTAGCCAAGGGTTAACTAGGGCCCCCGGGCTATGTTTTAAGGTTCCTACCCGGTAATTCGCCTAACAGTGATGCAGGGAAACACCTAGAAAAACCTGCATGAGGTAGGTCGGGCATTTGGTACTTGTCCCACGCCCTTCCGATGGCGGGAGAGGATATATATATATAAATATATATATATATATATATATATATATATATATATATATATATATATATATATAGCGAGAGAGAGAGAGAGAGAGAACCGTAATAGTATGTAGTTTCAAATGGTCCCAGGTGTTAGGAAATGGAGAACACACTAATATATGCACTGCGGTAATCAATCTGTAAGAATATTAATGACGGAAACGAAGGAGAATGTTAAATTTCCTTCCGTAGCAGGTGAGTCGGTCCTGGGTTCCAGATTTAGACCAAGCGACGGGTCGTTCAGGGCCTGAGCTAATCTTAGGCCACAATAGCCGCACTCAACTCTATAAATTGCAGCATGCCAGTGACGATATTCCTTACATCGCATTGACCGTATCAATGACTCCTTCCTGTTTCCGGAATTGATCTAGGAAGAATAATTTTTTAGTGTTCCGTGGAATTATATGAAGACTTGTGCGCGTAGTCAATTCAGATGAGGTGGTTATATGCGAGGGAGCTAATTACAATTAATTACACAGAAGAATGAATTATATCTTAGCGTTTGGACCACTAAACGAAGTACTTCTTCAAGATTCAGCTCGCAAACCTTAAAGATATAGTCCTGCTCAGTTTAGCGTAGCACCACCTGTTTGTGTCTTGATCGTTTACAATTTCCATAATTTTAACACGGAAAACCTTTCATATGTTTTTGTACTTAATGGATCAGCATAGAATGGCTGAAGCTATTAATGCATATTAATTTTTACGATATCCGAGTCACGATCCATTAATTACAAGTTGTTTAATGACTGCAGTCAGGTTTAGTTTTGTGCCTTCTTTATTACGTATCCCTGCGCGGGTAATTACCGTCATTAAGGCACGGAGTTCTACTGCAGGATAATTTGGCTGATTTACGGGTTGGTCATAGAGAGGATATTTTACTTTGGAAATTTCATGACATTTCACGTTGAATCTAATGTCTTGTCTGGGAACAATCGGAGTGAGTTCGTTTCTGAACAACCTGCGAGAGCATATGGTGCGATTTCAAATGCAGTGGTTTCTGAGTTTGTAATGAAGAAACAAAATTGGATATTTAATAACTGAATCTTTTGAAATCATCATTTGATCAGGAATAAATCGAGCCAAGTACGGTGAAGATTATTGTGATCAGAACAAATGTAAAGAATTACAATTTAATAATTTTTATATGTACATATTTTTATTAATAAGTGCAAATTTTGGTGATAAATTTTAATATCTATTATATTAATATTTAATAGTAATTTATTTACATATTTTAATTTTATATTGTTTTAATACAGTATTAGGAGTTCGATTATAATAAACACATCAAAATATTTGAATTAATTTAAAGTAATCATATAATACGATAACTTTTCAGTGAATTTATAATATCATGACAGTTACGCAAATATATCGAATCACCGGCTAGAAAATTGAATCTTATTTTTAATTTTACAATTTAGAACTTATAAAGTTTTGTGTGAAACATTCAATCATTGTCAGCTAATGATCTATTCCATCTATTCGGATTGTTCACCACCGCCTATTAGTGTTGACAATATTGCACCAGCAAACCTGACTTTCACATCATTCACCTCCAGCCCGTCCTGCAGACTGTTTTTCAGACTGCTCACGTCCAGTAATTTTAAAGACTTTTCCCTTTACTACAAACCCTACTTTATGTCATACATTATTCGACTTCAGACGCTGAAACCAGTTCCGGCAATTTTCTCGTGTTTAAATTTTATATTCTGGGCACCCTTAGGGTTCATAAACGGTCTGCCTTTGAATATACGGTTTCGGCGATTTCTCGTGCCTGTAGTTTTATGTCTGGCTGTTATTTTTTAGGGGAATTTTCTGACATAAGGAATCCTGCATCTCGGGAAAACCCTATCGGAAATTTATTTTGTTCCTACCAAGCAACAACAACAATGCAGCCACCGTGGAATATCGCGAATTTTTCCAAGCAACATTGATGGATGGAGTCGTCCTTCTACGACGGGGAAATCTATCGGGAAGTTTTAGGTTTCTTACGCAAAGCAATTTCGTACGAGAAACAAATAGACAACAGACTGTCTTTTTTAGAATTATTTATACAACTAACATGAATAAAGATCGAAGGCTTTCCCGGTGTAAATTTCTCGGGTTACCACCCGGGTTCAACATTGATTAAAACGCGATGTTTCGAAGATTCAAAGCACTTTCATCTTCTAGACGAAGAGTGAAAACCCGGAATCTTTTTGTACAAGTAGCTCATAAGCAGATTGCTGGAACTGTTCTCGGGTTTCCAACAGGGTGACATTTTCGACGATTCGTGAGGAAGTCGTCGACTGTGCTAGCCAAGTCGTGCTTTAGAAACCCGGCAACAGTTCCAGCAGCTTATTTACCGAGAAAAGTTTCGGAAATTGATTATATGTAGAATATTATTTATACTATTCTTAAAATAATACATTATTTATAGTTACATCAACGGCTAAGATCAGACCTCTGGTCGGGGAACTAATCTCGGATGGAAAAACACAAGCAACATCCAATCCCCCTTGTTGGGATCTGAACCCGGAACTCCTGTGATACGAGGCAGAGACTCTTATCACTACACCACACCAAGTGGGCTAATACACACACACACACACACACATATATATATATATATATATATTGTAATAATTAAATATATAATAATGTTGGCGTTTCTAAATGAAAGAACTTAAGTGAAAGTTATTAAACAAGATTTATTATCAATTTTATAACAAGTATAAAATACACAAAATATTTGGAATCTCAGGGTCTTGATCTGGGTTTGATAAATAGCAGAATTTATATAATCAAAATTACATTTACTTTTTATGGAAATCAATGCGTCTGAACATAGACGAAATTTGTTGCGGAAGAAATAATACTAAAGATTGAATTTAACAATTTCAATTTTATCAAGAATTAACGATCTCATTTTATCGATAATTAAATAATTAAAGAACGATCTGACTTTTATCTTTTAAACACGGTTTACAAATGATTTTAAAGTTTTTCTCTACTTACGGCCGCCCAGGTCTCATTTTTAGTTTTTCGTGCACAATTTTGGGGACATCACTGATTATAAGTTCTCACAGACTCTAAATGTTCACAGGCTCTAATTGGCGTTGTTTGTTATTTGATTTAGCACAAATTGGTTGGTTCTCGATGCTTTACTGCAACTAGTTGCTCTGTCTCCTTCCTGACTGAATATTGCTTTACTTTTTAATATTTGAAAGCATGTTTGTGACTGGACCACATTCTTTCGTTCTGACTGCCGACTGTAAAACTTTTCGTCTGGTCTATTCGCTGTCTGCTGCCCGCCTGTATTGTTCAAATTTTCATGACTTGGAATTTTAGTCTTTTCTCCTCGTTGCCTACGGCCCGACTGTACTGTTCGTCTCGTAAATTTTGAGCACGTAAAACCTTCTCGACTCATCAACAATTATTTCTTTGCCTTGCCGGATTGTTGCGGCGTCCGCTCTATATCCACTAATAATGAGTCCTCTACAATCCAAATTTCCAATTAGAACAATGTCTTAATTACCAATTACTACAATATATATATATATTGTAGTAATTAGTAATTAATTCATTATTATAATTACAAAGTTGGATTGTAGAGGACTTATTATTGGATATAAAGCGGACACCGCAACAAGGCGGCGAGACAAAGAATGTATTGTTGGAGTTAAGAGAGTGTACGCGCTCAAAAATCTACGAGACGAAGTTGGTTAGTTGGACGGCGGACACAGTTGCATGCAGACATCAATTCAGCAAATTCATATTATAAAAAGTTGGACAGCGGACATAGAACAGTTCGAAAGCAATCTTCAGTCAGCGGCAAGACGCGAAAGAAAAAAGTCTACGTCGAGAACTGGGACATAGCAGTTCGGTCCACATAGAGAAATAGTACCAGTAAAAGTTTACGGACCCAGAATTATGAATAGGGCTATCTAGGAAGTCCAACGGCGAGCTAATAGTTTACATAAAACGCAAGTAACCAGTTTTGACGGAGAGACTTATAAAATCGCAGTTTGGAAGCAGAAGTTTTGCTTCACAAACTGAACAAATTTTCGCATAGAGAGACTTTGAGGAGACCTACGTCCGGAAACTGGCTGAGGGTGAGATGATCGAGGTTCCAGGATAGCAGAGATCCAGAGCAACTACCGTGTGTTCAAATTCTAATGAGTAGAATCAGTGTGCACAGAAAAACCCAAAAATGAGACCTGGGCGGCCGTAAGTAGTAAACTTTAAAATTGATTGTAAACCTCTTTTAAAAGATATGTCAGATCGTTCTTTAATTATTCACTTCGTTAATTATTTACTTCTTTAGTTATTTAGTTCTTTAATTTAAATTCAATCATTAGTCTTATTTTCGTCCGCAACAAAATTCGTCGAGGTTCAGAAGAATTAATTTACCTAAAAAGCTAAATGTAATTGATTGTATAAAATTCACCCATTTATCAAACCCAGATAAAGACCCTGAGATCCCAAATATTATTGTGTAATTAAATTTGTAAAAAAATTTGTGTGTAGTTTTTCACGTAATAGTCTTTTTATTTAGCCACAACCATTTGTAATTGGTAGTTTATTATTTAATTATTACAATATATATATATATATATATATATATATATATATATTGTGGTAAACACTTTTAATGAAATGACTAAAGGAAGGAATTTGAAATTAAACTAAATATTTAAAAGATAACAAAAATTATTTATTTTACAAATATGGCCTTCGTTAATTTTACATTTTAATGCCTCAGATTTTATGAGAAATCTTAATTTCAGGATCGTTTATCGGGCCTCTAATAGAGACCACAAAAAATGTATCTAAACTTACAATAACAAAAAATATTACAAATCTGAAAATTTATATAAATCTAGCAAAATTATAGAAATCTGGCGGTATACGAAATATACCTAAAGGTTTACAGATGAAAGGTTTTTGTTTTACATACCATTTAGTTTGAGCTGCTCTGGCTTATGCACACGTGATTTGTTTTAATTTTTATCTAGAATACTATTTCACTGACAGGCCGTAGCATTGATTTTATCCTCTTCTCACTTTTCAACACTTTGAAACATTTTCGGCGCCTTCGTGCTTCGATGAATATCAAACTGTTTGCTGACTACATACCGCTCGCTGACTATCCATACTTTGTTTCGTCAAGACCTCCAAAAACACACTCTCCTTTCTGAATATCAGATTTCTCCGCTGGTTCAAAAACACACACTGTCTGAAAATCCGAGTAACTGTGCAGACTTTACTATCTCGTCAATACCTCCAAACACACAGTGACTGTCTGAGTAACTGGCTCTCTGCATAACTGACCACGCAATTTATTTGCCGATAACTGCTCTCAAACACACTCTGTCTAAATATCCGAGTAACTGCTTCATTTCTCAAGTTCTGAGCGTCTTTTATATGCTTTCTTGACAATACACCGTGGCAACCATTATCGTCTTTGCATTCTCGCCAAACAATGCTCCGGCCTCAAAGTTATAGCCAATAATTAAATAAATAATTTATTAATTCATGACATATTTATAATCTCTACAATATATATATATATAAAATTAAAAGGAAATTAGTAATTAATAAACAAAAATTTGGACTCGAATTGTTAGCGGCAGAAAAAACACAATTTGCTCACAAGACTGGGAAATAATGACACAGGTTTACGGTATTGTAGGCTGTTGGTTCGCTGGACGTAAGGTGTGCGCCAGTCTTCGTAGGAATATAGCAGAGTAAAGTCGTCAAGATGTAGCAGAGTGAGTCTTCGTAGAAATATAGCAGAGAGCAGTTGCCATAGAAAAATTCTGTGGACGGACGAAGAGTAAAATATTCAGAAAGAGTCCAGATACCGGTAGTAGAACAGAGAGATCTGTTAGAAAAGTTTTGTTGCAAGTTGCATTCTGCGAAATAAATATTGAAATATTCATCGATAAACATTTTGAGTGCAAAAGTCTAATTTCTTCTATTCTCAAATTAGACCATTGTTTCGATTTTGGGAGACCAGCGTCTAATAATCATCGTAACGAGTGAATAACATTTCCTTAACGAACAGAGAACCAACATTTGGCAAACTAAAAAGTATTAATTAGAGTCAGTGTGAAAAATGGCCTGTTATAAAGTGTAATGTGTGTGTAAGTGAATGAACGAGTCAAATTGCCCTGACTACCAGATTCTGTAAGTTACAATTTCACTGAATTCATATTTGTAAACCATTAAGTAAACATAATTATCGTCAGATTACAAATTTCGAGAATATAAAGTTAACATTTATGTGTTTGTTTACATTGTAAATAATACATGGATGAAGTAGGCCCATAATAGCTTCATAATAATTTAATTTTTAACTAATATTTTCTTTATTAAAGGCCTAGTAAAGACCCTGAGAAAGAGTAAATTTGGATTGTAAAATGTTAATTAATAATATAAAATTGAGAGTAAATTTATGATAACTGTTGTAAAACTTCCTTTGATAACTTTTGTAAATTTAATTATTGGTGAATTATTAAAAAAATTAATTTTGTTTGTTTATTTTAAAAAAATCTTAATTATTATGTAAACATCCTTTCAAATTAATATTTAAATCGATGCATTAATGTAGCGATTTAACCTTTAATTCATTAGTGATAACCACAAATTGAGACCTCAACGTGAGCTATTTGACATTTAATTATCTTAACATTTGTGATCATTGCAATATATATATATATATATATATTTATATATATATATATATATACATATATATGATTCTTCAGTTGAAATAACATATTCCTATTACGAACAGTAAAATACAATGAATTATAATATTCGTATTGTGTACGCTGCAGCACCTGTAAAGAAAATCACCTAATATAATCGTAAATAAGCGTGATATTATTGTAAGCCCAAACAATTTCATCAGAGTTTGTGTGTTCCACAGCAGGAGATACGACGCAAGATTGAACGTGTTTGGAACTTCATCCCTGTTTCAAGTTTTTAAACGCATTCTCGTGATAGGAGCAGAGTCAGTAGCAAGGCTTTTGTCGACGTTTCGGTAATAATCTTCTACTGGAGTAGGATAAGTAGTTCTTGGGATTCCACCCGGGTTACAGTACGTTTAAGTAACGTCGTTTCGATAGGGGAGTCTGCCATCACTACACTTGAGAAAGATAGCCATTGAACCGTCATGGCTTAAGCTTACTTTAACCCGGGCAGAATCCGAAGAAGTATTGATCCAGCATATTCACTAGAAAACAATCTACTGAAATTTTACCGAGTTTTACGGACAGGACCATAATTATACTTACATATAAGTTATATCTGCGAAATACAATGTACGTTTGATGTACACTCTTATGCCACGTCTCTAGGGTCCGGATTTTAATTACCTAAATATCAGCGAAGTACGGAAGCATTTATGACCTAAAACTAAAATATCATCTTAAAAAAATAAGTTTATTTCAAAGATATTCTTACTTATTTTTTATATAAAACTAGCTGGGTGTCCGGCGTTACCCGTGTACTTATTTATATAAGCCCGAAAAAGTATTTAATTCTACATTAATCTTTAATCAATAAGTGTTCCTAATTCTCTACATACTTTCGACATATAGTGCATTAATTGAACATCTAGAAAATACAATGAATTTTATTGCATCGATCTCATGAATCATACTTCCGAATTTTCTTACGAATAGAATACTTAAATATACTCCTGGAGTATTGCTGGATATAATTGTTCCTCACTTAGTATTCAGACATTACGAAAGATTAAATTGAAGAAATTCTTAAGTAGATTCACTGTGTAAACAAATGGTCGCCATATTGGAGTCACTAGTATAGCGCGAAAATTAACTTACATTTTCCGCAAGGATCGTCATGTATTTAGTTTTGTTTTTTATTATCATTCGATGGAGTATTTCTCGATAAATTATACGTTTTATTCAGTGAAATAATTTCATTACGGAAAAACGAAGTTTCCTTTGTTCGTCGCGTATTAACGAAGTTCTCTCGCGTGACGTCATGGTCTCTTGGCAGGCAGTAATTTAACACAAAATAACCACATTTTTCAATTATAATTATTTACACCTTTATGGTACAGGTTTCTCACCACCACAGTACCGTTTCTCGTGTTTTGAAGAATATGTGTACCAATTTTTGATGCAATCTGTCCACGCGTTTAAATTTGTAAAGAAATTAACGTAAATATATACATACATCCTTTTTTATTATATAGACAACAGTCTTTCCAGCAGAATAAATTGTGAGAGCCCTCATGCTGTCGTCAGCTTCACTGCCTCGCACCCCAGAGGTCCCTGGATCGAATCCGGGCCAGGGTATGGATGTTGTGTGCGTCTGTTTCCATACTGATAAACGCCCACCAATTAGTTCCCGGGCAAAGATAAATGCAACAGAGTACAAAGTCGCTAATGACCTTAGCTGTTGATGCGAAGATAAATAAATAAAAAGAATTGTGCGTGCGGTAAATACTTTTTCAGTTTGTGAAACTAACTAGCACTTGCCTCTGAAAAGAAAAACGCGATGTACAGTACAATAAGACATATGAAAACAATAAAAAAATATTTTCTGCTGCATATTAATTGTTTCAATTATTTCAACGTCCTCTCAATTTCCGCTTGTAGCACTGGATCACAACTTACATTTTCAGGTTTATCATCTTGATTGACCTACGGTTGTCACTGAGGATAATTTTGTATCATGAAAAGTTCCTATGTATATCAAATGATCAGAGAAACGTATTTGAATGCCATGAGGCTACTTCAAATGTTGCGACATTCTCAGAAATGATGTCACTTATTTGTAGAATATCCAGTATTTCGCTGGAGAACACTTGGCAATTTATTGTTCACTTTGTCAGTCACATGACTACGTGCTCTACCCAACTCACTCTTCACATGTTGCACAATATCAACGACGTCACTTTTGAGTACCAGCAGCTTCCAATCGTGTGATGGCTTTTGAAACCACTGGCCAAGTTTTCAGACAAGGTAACACCTCTTGCTCATTTTAGATAGCTCTTGATTGATCGCTGTCAAGCTCACAGAAGATTACCTTAATGCCAAGAACAGGCTGAGGGGGGATGAACAGTGAAGGTGTTTGTTCCTCGAATTTCTGCACCCGTAGCGGAGCATTTACAAAGATTTTCTTGCCACAGCAAATTAATTCGTCCACAGCAGGGTATTTTGACCGCATCTCTTCTGCAACTCTGTGTAAGACATTACTAAGGAAATTATTTTATTCAGTTCAGCAATACAGGTGATGTATTTCCTTTACGTCCAATTTTTACGAACATTTAACCATGGAACAAAATGTGTCCCGAGGTAAACGTATAAAAAAAAGCCTTGAGAAGTAAACACAGAAGGCATTCGAGCTCCAGCGCAGTAATAAAGCGCCAGCTCAGTCGAGCGGCTGGCGATCTAGTTTATATTCAGTAGTGAAGTGTGAGGCAGTAGTGGAGAAAGCTCAGTCGAGTGTCAGGTTTTGGGCCGAGTAGACTAAAGTCGGACATTCCGTCCAGGGGAGTCATTGGTTTTTGGTCGCTGTTTTTATCTGTTTGAAATTATTCTGATCCTAAGCAATTTTCTGCGTTATAGTGGATCCAACTTGTATTTTGTGAAGTACGTTGTTTTTGTATGCGGAATTAGTGTAACGACTCTCACTCGAGGTTTAGATAAACTTGCCAAATGTTGAAAATTTCACAGGAGATGGTAATCCTGAGAAATGCCGTCTATCTATGATAGCTCTGCCATGAAATACTATCTCCACACCTCCTTTAGTGGCTCTGAGCAATACAACGTGCTGTAGCCAATTGGAGAAGGGTCTTTAATTTAAGATTGTGAGATTGGTTATTTAAAACTAAGCGAGTGGACCTACAATTTGCTCGCCGCCTAGCCGATTCATTCAAATTGATTCAATCAATTTCCAGATCTCCGAAGTTTGTTCCGAGCATTAACAAACTACGAAGTTACAAGCATACGTTGAGGTGTGCTGGGTCACTTGAGAACCGTTTTTGACGTCCCAAGGTATTTGTTTAGTTTTAGTTGTGCATAATAATTAAGCGTTAGATTTCTATAATATATATATATATATATATATATATATATATATTCGGTTGCTAATTTACAATCTACTAACACTTTAGAAGGGTAATAAGTAAATTCTTTGGTATTAATGATGTTTGACACAAGAAGGTCAGTGGCGGGTCTCCCGGATTTATTCAGTGAAGTCTTCCGACCATACTCTCTTGGGTATGCTGGAGGTAGAGGTCGGCAATTATCCCCACCACGGATAACACTCTAATCGCCACCTTCGCAGATGACACCGCAATAATGTCAGCAAATATTTATGCAGACCAAGAAACCAAAATCTTCAGTCACATCTGAACCTCTCAGAAAACTGGCTCAACCAATGGCGAATTAAGTAAACTCAAACAAGACCACGCAAATCACCTTCACAACGTGCCCACAAGTTAAAATATGCAATCAACGCATTCCAGTAAAATCTTCGACCAAAAACTCACATGGAGAACCCACATAAAAACCAAAAAAGAACAACTAAAAACATGCACTGGCTACTTGGATTAAATCACAACTCACTCTTGATAACAAACTTTTTCTATATAAGACCATACTAATACCTATATGGTCTTACAGTATCGAATTATGGGAATGCAATTATCAAGATCTTGCAGAGTTTCAAATAGAATACATTGCACGCCCTAGTCAATGCATACTATAATATATTGATACACTGAATCTGTAGCCCCTTGGTATCTGTTACGTTGTCTTTGTTCACACCATCTGCAGCCTCAGAATTGTCTAAAAAATGCCAATTGCCGAGTCGTTCACTGACAACTTCACATGTTAATGGAAAATTTCTGCAGAGCCGTGAATTTTTATAGCACTGACAACATAACGCCGATGCATATAGGTGGTTTCATGTATGGAAACCCAAACCATTTTGTTAGCAACACCCATTCGCATATTGTTGAGCACCTCCTAGTATCAAACGGATAATGTTGAGTCATCTGGATGTGGATATGTTGTGTATTCTTCAAGACCTGTCTTCGCTTCTCCCATGGGATATCCCAAGACACCATCATCTCACCAAGGTCCTTGTAGAACGATTTAAATGTGGACTATGGACCAGTCTGCCCAAAAAATGGCGTTTACCTCCTGTCATTTCTAGCACTTCTCTTCACACAGTTGTTGGGTTTAGCGTTTTCTGCAATAAGTTGAACTTCACTTAGTTCACAAAATAATATGTCCCCGTCAGCGCTAAAGACTTTCTCTCCTAAATCACGATCAAAACGTCGGACCTTCATGCTCTCGGAGCACTTTACTTTCGACATGTTGAACCACACTGAGTTAGTGTTCAAAATGAATAGTGTGACCACGAGTGCCATGTTTTAGGCCATTTTGACGACCCCGCGCAACAATGGGATACGTCAGCGAACCGACTGGTGTATATTTTCAAATACAGTTTTGTAGTGTACTTGTGCTTATTTGAGACAATAATGATGAAAACATAATAAGAAGAAAAATAACCAAATACAGACCAAATAAGTGATAAATATCACTACAAATATGGAAGATAGCTAAATACAGACAAAATCTTATAAATAAAAAAGAGTGTATGTATGTTTGTTTGTATGTTTGTTTGTATGTTTGTATGTTTGTATGTTTGTATGTTTGTATATTTGTATATTTGTATGTTCGTTATACAAATCTACACCGGTAGAGCAAATTTCACCAAATTTCGTACACGTGTTCTTTACGACCAGGAAACAAACACTGTCGGGGTGAGACATGTCTACCACCCCCAGAAGCGGGGGTGCACGGGGGTTGAAATATTTAAACATGCTAAAAAAGCTGATATTTTAATTTTTTAGGAGTCCAAGATATTTATGGTGTTTCTACTGATGTTTTCTGAATATAATTTTCATCCCCTACACCCTGGGAAAAGAGCACCCCTAGCGTTTGGGGTGGAGAATACAAATCTATACTGGTGGATCAAATTTCACCAAACTTCGTTCACGTGTTCTTTGCGACCAGGAAAACAACACTGTCGGGGTGAGACGCGCCTACCACCCCCTGAAGCGGGGGTGAACGGGGGTGGAAATATTAGAACATGCTAAAACAGTCGATATTTCAGTCGGATAAATATTTTTAGGGGTCAAAGATATTTATAGTCTTTCCACTGATGATATCTGAATATAATTTTCAACCTCTACACCCTGGGGAAAGAGCACCCCTAGCGTTTGGGGTGGAGAGTACAAATCTACACTGCTGGAGCAAATTTCACCAAATTTCGTACACGGGTTCTTTGCGACCAGGAAAACAACACTGTCGGGGTGAGACGCGCCTACTACCCCAAGAAGCGGGGGTGGACGGGGGTGGAAATATTTGAACATGCTAAAACAGTCGATATTTCAGTCGGATAAATATTTTTAGGGGTCAAAGATATTTATAGTCTTTCCACTGATGATATCTGAATATAATTTTTAACCTCTACAGCCTGGGGAAAGGGCACCCCTAGCGTTTGGGGTGGAGAATACAAATCTTTACCGCTGGAGCAAATTTCACCAAATTTCGTACACAGGTTCTTTGCGACCAGGAAAACAACACTGTTGGTGTGAGACGCGTCTACCAACCCCAGAAGCGGGGGTGGACGGGGTTTAAATTACTTAAACAGGCTGAAACAGCAGGTATTAGATTTGGATAAATATTTTCTGGGTCAAAGATATTGATTGTGTTTCTACCGATGTTATCTGAATATAATATTCATCTCCTACGCCCTGGGAAAAGGGCACCCTTAGGGTTTGGGGTGGAGTTGCTTTACAGAAAAATAACGCGAATACAACCGAGTTTGGAGTCAAATCGAAGGTTATGGATGTCAGTGAGTTTACTTCGGATAAATATTTTTAATTGCCCATTTAACCCGAAAGGGTGGGGGTTGGAAGGGGAGATAAATAGTCAGTTCTTGCGCGTTCGTGGAGGAGAATTACGTGAATACTATTTCAAGGGATGTTGTTGAAAATATAAATCCCTTTAGACATTAGTGGTGAGCTTGCTTGGGGCTGGGGGTGAGAATTGTCTATTATTCTAAAACTGCCAAAATGTTATGTGTTTATGGGTAAACTAGATTTATAGTGTTTCTACCGATGTGTTATGAGTAAAAATTCAACCGTTTCCACCACGGGAAAGTAGCAGATTGAGGGGTGGTGTTGTTCATACTATTTTAACCGATGTTGTTTCCAGTAATAACGACGTTTAATTTTATAAATAAAAATGAGTGTATGTATGTATGTATGTATGTATGTATGTATGTTTGTATGTTTGTATATTTGTATGTTTGTATATTTGTATATTTGTATGTTCGTTAATCAAATCTACACCGCTGGAGAAAATTTCACCAAATTTCGTACACGTGTTCTTTGCGACCAGGAAACAAACACTGTCGGGGTGAGATGCGTCTACCACCTCCAGAAGCGGGGGCGGACCGGGGTTGAAATATTTAAACATGCTAAAACAGTCGATATTTCAGTCGGATAAATATTTTTAGGGGTCACAGATATTGATAGTGTTTCTACCGACTGTTGGGGTGAGACACGTCTACTAACCCCCATAAGCGGGTCTGGATTATCAGTAGAGCACTTTTAGGTGTTGGGTGGAGGAACGCTGCAATAAAATAACGCGAATACAACCGAGATTCGAGTCAAATCGAAGGTAATGGATGTCCCTGAATTTATTTATGACAATCTGGACAACGCGCGGGTATCGGCTGGGTTGGGATGAGTTGACCGGCTTTTTTTTCATCAATTAAACATATTTCGGGATGAATTAGATTAATAAAATTTCCCTACATGTTCTCTGTGTGTAATTTCAACCCCTTTCGGACTCGGAAGCGTGCACCCTTAAGGGTTGGCGTGGAAGTAGCATTGGATAAAAAGAAACCAGAAACTATCAGGATTGTCACTGCGTTTAATTATGACATTAAACTTGACCGTTTAAGTCCCCGAAGCGGGAGTCGTGGGGGGTGAAAAATTTCAAACATGTTAAACGGTCGATATTTGCGATAATTATTTCCTGGGGTTAATTACTTTGATAGTATTTATACCGATGTTGTTTGTGTATAATTTAACCCCTGTGAGGGGAGCAAGCTTAGGGTTGGGGTGGAGGTACGTTAAATAAAATCCCGCAAAAACAACCGAGAATCGAATCAATTCCGAGACTATGAATGTCGCTGAATCTAATTGTGACAACCTGGGTAACGCGACGGGTTTTGGGAGGTGTTGGGCGGGGGAATAAATTTTCAGACAATGTAATCGGCCGATTTTTGCGTGGAATACATTATTTTTCATTATCGCATATTTGTGGGGGTGGTCATCTTCTAACATGTAAAAACGGCCGATATATTTAGTCAATGACTTCATCCCCCTTCGGCATGGGAGGTGAGCACATTTAGGGATAGGGTTCGAGGAGCTTTACATAAAAATAGCGCAAAAGTAACCAAAATTGGAGTCTTGTGGATGGTTATAGATAAATGTCATCTCGGGCAACGCCGGGCACCCAGCTAGTAAGTTATAAATATCACTTATTTTGTTTGTATTTGGCTATCTTCCTTATTATTAATTATCAATCAGACGTAAAATTTTTAATATAATGATGAAAACATATCTGACATTTACAATAATAGAAATAAATAAATACACGGCCTTTTGTCGGGAAAACTGTTTTTGAGAAACAACTGCCTATTTTTACGCTATAGTCTGACAAACATGTCTAAACTTTATAATATATCAAGGGCAACGTAGAACCATGCATTAAAATATTTTTGTTACACGAATTATCATTTGCGAATAAACATAATTTAGAGACGTGAAACGTCGTTTAATGTTTTTTAATAAACATAAGTTTCTGGCATAATGCCGTGTATTTGTTTATTTACATATGTGACAATATCACGTGAAGCATTGTCACTTGAGACACATTTTAATCTTTTTATTCCAGTGCCCTTGACAAATCTGACAAATATATTCATTTATGGCAAATGTTTGGCGAAATATTACCAATTACTAAAACAGGCGTAATTTTTTCTACACTTAAATACCTCGGTTCTTGCATTAATTGTTGTAAAATTGAACCTAAGGAACAGAAATAAATATGTGACTTGTTTTGAGCGACAAAATTATTTTTATTAACATAAAATTACAAAAACGACGTTTTGTCCTCTTTTACAACCTCTTCAGGTTTAATAAATTTGTATATAAATCGTGCAAAAAATTATCCTTTACTATAGAAACGTTGCTTCTAAATTTATTGCTTGATTTATATACAAAATTATTAAACCTGAACAGGCACTAAAATAGAACGAAACGTAGTATATTTAATTTTATGTTAATAAATATAATTTTGTGACTCTTCCGTATATTTATTTATATCGTTTTATTATATTATTTGACTTGACATTAAAATCCTGGGGCATAGTAATCTCTCAGTACGTGTTGCATACACTAGGTAAAACGATGTTAACGAATCCAGACTACGAGTGCTTTGAAGTGGCAGCCGTGACAAGTGCCACTTATCTGTTACTTGCTAGCAACACGATTCATCGTTTTTCTTCAACACGAATAATCTATTATTTCAACTGTACTTAATTCTTCCAACAGTTTAATCAATGTCTGACAATTACCCAAATTAATATCCGATTCTTGTGATGAATGTACGAAGCACTTAAACCCGTAAGGCTCAGAGTAGTTACATTAAGCGGTTAACTAAAAATATTGTAAATACATACAAAAAACGGTATTGCGTGATTCAACGCCAAAAATGTAGTACATTACATATCCAGCATAAGGTTATTTTAACATTTTGAATATCTGTAGTAGGCCTGTATATAATTAAAATGGGAAGTTGAAGCACTGGGACAAAATCTGACAGAAATGATCCAATTACAAAAACAGTCTTAGGGCCCCCGCACACTGGCAGCTTTTTTCAAGCAGCTTGTAAATTGCTAAAATAGAACACACAGTTACTTATGACAGACTGCGCACTGGCAACTAAATAGTTGAGGCAACTAAAAATATCCAACATGTTCTATTTTGTGGGTGAGTGAATTGTTGCCTGTGAGAATAGATCATACAAGTACAGACGTTGCCTCGCACACAGGCGATGAAATAGTCGTTGGTTACAGTCTAGTCTGGTTTTCATTTAGATACAGAGTCAATTGTTTATTGACGAAGTAAAAAAAAGGTCCAGCAAATAATATTGAAATAAAAATTAAAAAATGATTTGTGGACGGAATTGTGCGGAAATGTTATTGAAAATTGAAAGGAATTGGAGGCTATTGATAAACGTGAAAAAGGTAAGAATATCATACATTTATAATATTTTTTAACATTATTAAAATAAGTTTAGTATACAAAAATTAAATAAATACAATTAAGGTAAGTAGGTATTTTAATTGTAATTAATAAACATGAATTTCACAAACTGATTAACTAAAATTTATCGTATTGCCAAGGATCATTCAGAAGGTTAAATGAAATAATCTGCAAAATACTCTCTAATTGTAGTTCCTGTATTGCTGCTCCTTACTCCAACAGAAGGACATTCATAAAGTATATTAAAGTAATTAAAGATGCATTGCTTTACTGTCATTTTTCTACCGGAATATGGCCACAAAACAAATTTAGATGCAGCAAATGCTTCGACCCTCAAAGTTATGAATGGCATTGACTTACCATTTACTGACATTAAATAATTAAAAAATTTATATTCATAGCTTTCTTAAATTATCAAATAATTTGTCAAATTGACCATCAAAAGGTTTATTTTTAATTGAAGGATGAACAATTTTTCGGCGTTTCTTAATACCGATTAAGTCTCCACGAAATCCATTGTATATCTGAGTGAAATCAAGTATTTAGATGCTGATGTGCGCTGACACTCCACAAGCAACTCAACATTTTAATCACCTTGATTGATGTTAGTAAAATGTTCAAGCAATGTTAATGTGTTTTGCTTAAAGCCTGCAAGTAAGAATATTCAGTAGAATGGTTATTGAGGAAGACCGGGACAATGGCTTACAAGTCGCTGATCCGGATTATTCTGTAAATGCGTGGCTGAATGTCGGGACGGCCACGTAGAGAGAACAAACCTGCGCTAACAAGTGTCGACGAATAAACGGAACACAATTATCTTTTGTACGTACTTCAACAAGCTTCAGCTATGTAATTATCTTTTCTTTCAACACATTATAAAAGAAGATTTATATTCAATGTATATCAAATCTATAATTACTTAATTGTTGAGATACAATTGTCTATTTTTACGCTATATTCTGACAAACATGTCTATGGTTTATAATTAATCAGGGTTAACGTAGAAAGACATTATGATTGTTACACGAATTTTCAATTAAATCGACGCTTGTACCTGAAGTTCCATATCTACTATAGTTATTCGTAAAGTATGACAGAGTCATTGCAGAGGTTGAATGCGTGACGAGTGTAAAGTTTAACTCCATATTCTAATAAATTGTGTACTACTGTCGTTTGAAATCGACAATCAGTGCAGCAAGCTTACAAGTTCTCAAAGTAATTAACTACTTCAAAGGAAACCCATTCAGCCTTAAAAGCAAATATAATATTTTATTCAACCAGTAAAAAAATCGTTCGAACGGCACCCATTTTGTGTAACAGTTCTATATTGCTAAAAACTTTCTTATGGATCTACATAAGAATGATGTTCAATCGAAATAGCTTTGAAAGCTTCATTCTGAAAAGTTAACGAAGTCAGTGTCAACGGTTTCGGATTTTCTAATATTAATTTTAATCATAAACATGCTTATAATTATGATCGTTCAAATGTATTGTATTATTACCTTTCCTTTGAATATATAAGTGAAAATGTGAAAATGATTTCTTGAACTGAATACAATTTATTTTAGAAACAGGCTACAGTTTGAAAACCATCCACGTGGTGGCCTCTTTCCTTCAATAGGATAGAAAGGGGGATGCGGAAGGGAGTGTATGGTAGCCAATACTTGACTAGAACATCTCATTACAGTTTATGAATGGTATACGGCCTTCTCCTAACTGTGATGCAGGGTAAACCGTAGAGAAACCTATAAAAATAGGTACGTCGGGCTTTCCGTGCTTGTTCCACGCCACGCAGACGGGGTTTGCGCAGCATTCCCTTCTCCATGCCTGGAACTCGATTTATAGGCAATGAATAGATGTAGCTTTCCTCGAATCCACTTCCCCGTCTTTCCTTTACACAATTTAAATGGTCTCTTTGTTGGTAATAGATTTCTTCCTGATCTGCTAGCGAAATTAATACGAAATGTTTTTTAAACCTTATTAACAGCTCTATCTTTCATTGACATGTTGGTTTTAATTAGTGCTCGTGACGCAGTAGCGGGATGTGATTGGACAGCCGCTTACTTCTTTTTCTACTAGCCCCGATCATTTCTATCACGCAAAATGGTGTGTTTCTTCTAGACTTGTCCCTAACATAATAACTTGAGCTTTTATAGTGGTTAATAATGAAGTAAATAAATATTAATTTCTTACTGATACACTTGTGCGTGTAATAACTTTATTTACATTATAATAATATAATTTTAAAGATTTTAACTGAAATCAAGAATAGAGGCCATCAAATTAAATTGAATTAAAGTATCATGATACGAAAATCTATACCGGACCAGAAATAGAACCTGGGACCTTCACTTACCGGGTGGAAGTTCTACCAACTGACCTACCCGTGTCGACTCGAGATCCGGTGCGAAATTCCTCCATCCATCATCTACAATTTTTACTAAATCACAATTCTGACAAGGCCTAGATTTTAGAACCTAAATGAAGAACAGATTTTATATATTTGATAAAGGGTTTTATAATTTGTAATTAAAGAATTGTGATTTACTAAATTGTAGTTGAGTCTGCATCAGCTCAATAGATGGAGGAATTTTGCTCAGGATCTTTAGTCGACACGGGTAGTCAGTTGGTAGAATTTAGGCATGGTAAGCAGAGGTCCCATGCTACATTCCTGGTCCGTTCGAGATTTTCCATCCTGATACTTTTAATATTAACACATGTTTAAGAAAATATTGGTTTCCTTTCAAGTTGCCATAAAGCTGTTTGGTGATTATGACAACTGTAGCTTCTTTCCATACATCGGGGATGGTATGTGTTGATCAGATTTTGTCGTACAGTGTAAGAAGTATTTTTAAGCCTTTAGGGGGAGGGTTTCAAGAGGGCATTTGGTATGTTGACGGGACTGCTACAGTCTTTTGAAACGGGCAAGGTTTGAAGAACATATTGCAGCGATACGGATCATTTAAGTGGATTGCATCTGCGTGCTTTGCGTTGATAGTTTGGGCAAAAGGTTGTGCTTCTGGCATCATCCTGTACATCTTGAAGATTTCGCTACATGTCGCGGTGACTGAACGCAAATGAGTCCGCGAGGATGTTAGCGATTTCTTTTGCGGTAGTGCTGGGTTCATTGTTCTGCTTTTGGAAAAATTTAATTCTGTTGCCTTGGATGGATTTGATGGTGTTCCAAGACTCTTTTCATTCAGCGTGTTCGGTTCCGTCCGACATTTTGTTGATCCATGTGGTTCTGCTGAGACCTTTTATGATCTTTCTGAATTTGGTCATTTCTTTCAGGTAGAGTAGTTTATTGCTGGTCGTTGGCTGGGTTTTAAATCTATGAAACGCATTTCTGTAGGCAGTGTAGACACTGGCGTATTCGTGGTTTAACGTGAATATATTTTATTATATTGTTCAATTCTTTTAATAGAGCATTTGCTGCTAATTAGTTTGGACATAATGATATTCATATTGTTTTCTTGGAAGATGTCTTCAAGGTGGTAGTTCATTTTTCGTTGGTATGATTCCCATTTCGCTGATTTTAGGTTCCATCGAGTTGTGGGAGGGAGTGGTGGGTATTTTAATTTTAGTGAGGAGAGGGAAATGGCCCCCTGTCGTGTGGGTTATCATTGGTAATTCACATATATTATTTGCGAAGTTATTGGAATATAAGGTTGGGTCGATGGAACTGAGTTGTCAATTTTTTATGTTGAGATGGGTCGGTTGTCCGTTGTTGAGGGTGATAATATTCTTGGCGTATTTTATTTTTTCGATTTTAAGGTTCCGCGGCTTATTTTGTCCGATACCCACGCGGTGTTATGCCAGTTGAAATCGCAGAGTATGACTAACAGTTTGATGAGTTTGACTATGATATCGATAATTTCTTGGTAATTAAAGTTGTAATTGTTAGGGATGTATAGAGATATAAGATTTTCAGGTTGGTGTGTTCAGGGATTTCTTTGGAGGGAATGTTGTTTTTGACATATGTTGCTACTCCTCCGCTTTAATGGCGGGAGTATGGACGGTTTTTAAAGAAGCTTTGGTATCCTTTGATACTTGCGTTCCAGCAGTTGGCGGTTTTGTAACGGGGGCCGGATGAGTAGTTAGTGGTTAGCCAGAGGTTCCTCAGTTGGAAACTTGATAGTTGCTGAAAATTAAATGGTAGATCGTTGCCGTTGTCGCCGTTGTAGGAGGATCTGATGGGTTCGAGAGCCTCTTCAGTAAGTTTTGAGTGTTTATCTGTTAGGTAATTTTGGTATAATTTGAATGAGTGTTTCGTTCCTTTACTTCTTTGTTGGGGATAGGGTAATGGTTAATGTTAATGTTTCTAAGGGTAAGGTTGGTTGTTATAGAAGAGACTCGATTTTAGAGGGTGATTACACTTGTGGTGTTTCTGACATTATAAGATCGGAGGGAGGTTCAATCGACGGTAACCATGGCAGCCTTGGTTTTTGGAGTTGGAGTGAGTGGAGGATTGAGCTATCATTAGTATAGTTGCTATATTGATTTCTTCTTTACATAAGTAGTAGGTTTTGGAGTTGTAAGATAGGTACATCCTCAATTTCAGGCGAACGATAGACGTACATGTTATCTACTGCGTTTATGTGAGCATAGAACCGGTTGTCGAAAGCACCGAGCACACAAGTAACCTCACTTGCAAATTATTTTAATTTTAATTTTAATTATAGTCACATCATTTTCTCAGATAATTAGCCACTTTGTACTGTGTTGGGTTTGACTTTGTCTGGGAACTATTCTTTTTGTGTTTCTCATTATTAAAACATACATTCACAACATCCATGCCCAATCCGGGATTATAATCCGGTCACGTTGGTGTAGAACCACAGAAGGTCCGCAGAAAAAGTATTCTTTTCCAAAGAATGTTTCTTCGCATCGTGTTCTACCTCTACGTGTTTTACATCCAAAATATCAATTTGAACGCATTCAGTTATGATTTGTAAACTTGCTGAAATCTATTCAACTCATAGAAGAATACCGGGTACGACAATTTCGAGACTTATTTACGAAATTATTCACCCTTAAATACTAAAATGTAAATGTAAAGATGAGTACATCTTATTTCAAAATATTTATTTAACCACCCCCCTCCCTCCATACTTAACCTAATTGCATTATAATCCACGAACAGGGCCATGAATTTACTATATTCTAGAAAATATATCATGTGATACGCAAGTACTGAGGGTATTTTGAAAATTTATAGAAATCTGGCAAAGTTATAGAAATCTGGCGGTAAACGTTATTTACGTAAAGGTTCACATAATAAAGGTATTTTTACATACCATTCTATGTTAAGCTTCTCTGGTTTGTGCACACGTGATTATTTTAATTAATATACAACAATAATTTAATTTACTGGCCATAGCACTGATTTTATTATCGTCTCACTTTCCAACACTTTGGACGCCTTTCTACTTTTCTGTCACGTTCAGTTTGCTGTGGAGAATGCCTTTAATATAAAAAGGTGATGATATTCAGCCTACACTTTGCTCAATTAGGCCACCTTTGACTGTTTCTCACTACCTAAGCTTTTTGATTCAACTGTACTTTGGCTGTTTCGTCAAGTTACATACACTGCTCCCTGAATTTCAGAGTTACAGCTTGCTAAAAGTTCTGAGCGTCTTATAAACCTTTTCGAAAATAAACTTAACAACCATTAAAGTCTCTGCATTCGCGCACCAAGCAATGCTCTTATTTACAATGCTCTGGTCTCAAAGTTACGCCGCCAATAATTAAAGAAACAATTTATATATGACATTTGTAATCTCTAAAATATATATCGTTATGACCATACAATTTCCAGCCTTCTTCCTCCAGTAAAAGACCGGCAGGACAAATTACTAGTAAAAGGCGTATCATAAATACCAAGCGAATGTGGGAAATCGTACATCGGGAAAATTGGCCATGAAAAACCAGGTAAAACAGCATGAACGATATATACGTTTGAAAGAGTCCGCTGTCGCAGAAGACGTCAATGTAGACCAATCACAAAATAGCACTGACATACAAACACTATTGTACTCGCAAGGGAGAACTACTTCTGGGCACGGAAGATTTGGGAGATAATTGAAATTAGAAAGAAACCCCAGAATTTCAAGAGATGCCTTCGGTCCCTGTGTGTTTCCTGGATCAGAGTCAAATACGGAAACTTTTTCGAAGCAAGTAAGCGGCCGGAAACTTGAAATTATTTGACAATGGTGAGATAACATTACTTAGATAATAGCAAAGAAAACAATCAGAAAGAAAGCGACAGTGTGCAAGAAACAAGTTAGGTTAAAGAGATAACAAGTTAGTAAATGGATAATATTATCTGTATTATTTTTCTGTCTTTTTCTTGTTCAGATTTCTACTCCCAGACAATGGATTACCCGAAAAATCTATATAATGAAGGTGATGATGTACGCCCAGCTACCTATACAAGCATATGAAGAACAAGGCTAATCATTCCGTTGATAGTGTTTGTTGATATCAAGCGAAACGTTGGCAGAAACGCCGAAATTATACGTGGCCCAACTACGCAAAAGCCGATGTCTAATAAAGAATTTATTTACATCGATTTAATATCTTTTAATTTCCAGAAAATTATTAAGTGCGTAAGTACTATTAAAATTATTTTCTTATGGACATAAATCCAATATTGCATGAATCTACAAGTTCAGAAAAATAAATGAAAATTTTGGGAAGCAAGGCTGTATGCAACTCGCAGTACACATGTGCTATTGTGCTGCATAATTTATTTCTCGTATATAGAGAGATAGATTAAAAATCGTTAAACTAGCACTGCTGAAGAGCAGAATTTTAGTATTAGGATATAAATTTAAAAAATTAATTATTTTCCCTTTAATCTATTACCGATGAAATAGTTGTAGAATGAAAAGATGAATGTTGGCTGACCCTACATATGAAAAATATGTTTTTATCATATTATAATAACAGAAAAACTGAAGAGTTAATTTTTAATTTAATTTTAGAATTATGCAGCTATTTGTCTAGAAACATAGATCACGTTTAAACTAATTGTAGTAATTTGAATGAAGCTATACCAGGGTTTCCACAATACTTCAATGCTTTACCTTGTCAGTTAGAAGTGTTACTATTCATTCACTGTGCTGTATCTTAAAATGCAACAGAAATATTTTAAGCACAACTTAAATTTTGAGAAATATACGGCACTTGGTCCATTTGGTTTTTAATTCTTGGGTAAAAGTGATTGTTGAAAAAATGGCATTTGACATTTTTGCTGAAAAGAAACAATTGTGAGAATTTTACAACTCTGTACAGTTCCCAAATCACAGAATTCGTTACGTAAAATATTTTAACTAGTATATATCGTAGATTATTACATCAGATTATATTATTTGAAATAAATGTCATAAGTTGTGTTCGCATATATGTCATTAATGATTTCGTGTATATAACTGCAAACCGTAAAAAATATTAAATAATACGATTCCCCACATTTAAATTAATTTTGGGAAGTTACAATATGTATATTGTAGCGCAGAACACTCCTCAAATTAGTTCAAGATTAATTTTAACATTAGAGTAAAAACGCCTGTGTACCCAGAGACGGGCTGTGTGTTGCTGGAAATTATTGCCATAAAGTTTGGCGCCGAGGTGGCGGGGTGTCGAGGAGAAACTGTGCCTTCAGTTAAAGGCGGCGGATTATGGGAGAACCCTGCCTCAGGCCTGACCAAGGCGAGAGTAAGCCCGCGAAAGTGTAAAATCTAAGCAATTGGCTGTAGAAAAAAAACGTGAAGATGCTTCCACCCTCTGGTAGGGAAATAAGAGAGTTGAGTTGAAAGGTGGACAAGCGAGGAAACGTGACATATGTACATATTGGAGAGGAAGGAAGTCTGGGAAGAGAGAAAGTGTCGGAGTAAAATGTAATAATTCGAAAGATTTCTTGGAGAGGACAGTTCATAGCTACATTGGAGATGAAAAAGGGTCTTTCACCAACGGAAGAGGAATTCTATTATATGGTGAAATTTGTTACGCCGACGAGGAAGTGTAAAGGAGGAAGCTGCCCAGCAGTTTCCTGTGAAGATTTTCCGGTTAGCCAAAACGTCTACCTGGGGCAACGGATGAACATCTGCGTCGTAACTGAGATTTCTGCTGCACGTATATGCCCTCACATACAACCCCTTTTCCTTTTGATTTATATTCAGTCTCATAAAATCGGACTGATGTTCACCCATTTAACGCATCAGATTTTTATTTGAATATTGATTTTATTTAAAGTAAATTATCTAAAATTTAAAGTCAAGAGTGAGTACATTTCAATTACCTTGATGCAATTGAAAAGGACACTGTTGAATTTGTTACAATTATAAATAAATCAAATTTTAATTTTTTCATATACTCTTAACCCCCCCCCCTCAAAAAAAACAAAAAAAAAACATTATATTAAAGTATTATACAGTGAACCCCGTAAGAAAATGTACTACTTTAAGTTTCGGCTCGACGAGTGTGTTGTTTCCTGCTTTAAATAAATTAGTTCGTTTTCTGTGGGTTAATATTCTTCTATTCCATGCAAGAAAAATATTTATCGCATCGGTGGAGAAGTTGACATCAGTTTGTAAGCGATTGCTTCTCAGCAACAATTCGCTAAGCATTTCTACTTGTGAAAAACTCATTGTGATATTGTGATCGGAGCTCTGAGACTGGAAAAGGCGGAAATTTACCCGAAACCGACACGTCAATTTACGAAAATGTCACAATGGAAGTCGAATAGATATCACCATAAAATTTTAAGAAAGGATTCAATTACATTTATTTTCTGTCTTTATAGGAAACTAGCCCAAATTGTTTTTAAAATTATCTAATAAAACATTCTTCCGTTGAATTTCGTACAATGAAGCAACACAGCAACCTTACTTGAAATATAAAAAAAACAAGAACAAATTAAAATGAAAAAATTTACGTCTGATTGAAAATAATTAAAGAGAAAGGTAGCCAATTCAGACGAAAAGGCTTTTGAGTTTTGTCAACTGACGAGTGCACTTGTGTCGCTCTAGGCTGTCCTTCGCACCTGACGAAAGGAACAAGGATTCCAGACATGTTGTTGTTATCTTTCTTATTAACAATAAATTAAATTGAAGTATTTCATGTTTGATATTTCAAATAAATATTTTGGTTCGTATTTTCAACCATACTAATTAAAGTATTGAAGACAACCAATAAAACATACTGGAACAAAGTGAAAAAGTAAATTGAAATTTTATGTCGAAAAAATAGTTTATTATTTTCACATAAGTTGACATCAATGTAGTACATAAAGCACAGATTTTCTGAACAATATAATTCACGAAGTGTAACGTAAGGTATCAACAGTAAATGGCACTGGCACGGTGCCTGAAACTGTTTAATTCTGAGATTAGACTAGCGTCGCTTTAGAACCAGTAGCAATCGTTGGAAAAGAAGACCCATTAAGAGTATTGCAAATTCAAATTACATCCGTTGGTTTCGACTTAGGTAATTAAGTAAAATACTAAATTCCCGTGGGAGAATAAACAAGCTATTACGGTATTCATTCAACTCTTTTTTTGTAGGAATCATACTTTTACGTATCACGTAGAGATTAACAATTTTGACAGTAAACGTAAAGTAGAGAATAAATATTTACCATGTAATAAATTTCTGCATTTAAAACATACACTTACAGGGGCTTATATATCTGCAAATGATTTGTATTTATATATTGTAATACTAGCAAAGCTGTGATATTACATTAAAGAGCAGGAGTAGTATTGCTAAAGTGAGCAAAATCGATTGTACGCTGAAATATGCATAACGTTATTATTGAATAATTAAATAGAAGCAGTTCACTTAGGTAGGAACAAAAAGACGTTTTTTTCCATGGTTTTGCAGACTTGATTGGAACCATTTCAAATTAACGTTCCGTATATGATCCAATGAAATATTATTTAATCACTGTGTTGTTTATATAGATCTAAATCGCTCTATGTCAAATATTTGGGTCTACATCTCGATAGCAAGCTCAATTAGAAAATTCACATTACGAAGAAAATAAAACAAATGGATATTAAACAAAAAGAAATGTACTGGTTACTAGGACGCGTCACACCTCTCCATAGAAAATAAACCATATTTATACCCATATGGAGCTACGGGATAGAATTATGGGGATGTGCCAGTAAGTCAAATACTGCAATAATCCAAAGATGCCAGTCTAAAATATTAAGAGCCATCGTTAATGTCCCCTAGTACATAACAAATGAACAATAACACAATGACTTAAAAATACCCACAGTTCAAATCCATTATTACAACTACTATTAGAAAATGATGTAATAAGAAGAATGAAAAGAAAATGGCCAGGACATCTGTGGACAAGATTTAGGAGTTTCTTCGCTGGAGTGGATCTCATCATGATATAATGTATAATATGTAAATAATATGTTAAAGCTACCTCATTAGCTTATAGATTAAAATGTAATCTGATTGCTGATAAATAAAATAATAAAAAACATTCAATTCATATTCTTCCAGGCTGAGAATCACGAACCCAGATGTCTTGCAAATTGACACTTTGCGGGTTGTCTTTATTAACGGAAATAATATTCTCATAAAATCAAGTTTTATGTGGCCGGAATTTAAGCAGTGTCTAAATGAATTACGAATTGTTTTTTTAAGAGCTTAGTGGGTGTTATGGCATGTTGTGTTCTGAAAGATGGGTTACCTAGTCGGCGTAGCCTAGTTTTCAAACGTAACATCGCCCTGCCGTTTATGTACGAGTACAAACCTTTATGACACCCTAAGGCAGGGCGGATATGAAAGACTCTAAATTACCAAGACGCGCTTTTATGATAGAGTTTCATAGTCCGTATAAGATTTTTACAACTTGAGGTTGGATAGTTTCCACCTCGACACGGTACACATCTAACACTGGAACTTTCTCAACATATAGTTTATATATATATATATATATATATATATATATATATATGTATATGAGTGTGCAGTAGTTTTGTAATAAGAATTTTTATTCAGTCTCAAAGACAAATATTACGAAACAAAATGTTTTTAGATAAATGTTTATAAGATAAATACCTCCTGACCCACAACATATATATTTTTCTTAAGTTATAAAGAAATGACTGTAGGCTGTGGTTTACAGAATAACGAGAGCGAAGGTAACATTTCCTTTTGTTGGTGAAGATAACTTTAGCTTTAGGCTTCTAGGTAGCTTAGTAGATTTCAAACAGAAAACTGATACCATTATTTCCTAAAACTCGGGCAACGAGCATCCTCCGATTCCATTTTGTTATTCTGCCCAGATTAATTTATTAATTTTCCACTACTTCTATTTTATACTTATAAGCGTTGTAAGTTTGGAAATGTAATTTCGTGTAAACATTATATGAGTAGAAAAAACCAAAAACAGTCTCCAAGTTTATAACTTTATTAATATATAGTCGGAAGCTTTCAACTCATTGTTATAATCATCCTGAATGAACATTAAAAACGTTACCACTTATATACAAAAAAACATCAAGTTACGAATACATTGCAACACCTTCAGCATAACATACCTTCTTGTCTTATAATTAACATCACATTAACTTTAAAAGGTATTAGTACCTATAGGTACTTAGTCACTACTATAAAACTATGTTGTTATTCAACAAGGTCGGTTTTAAAACTGCTCCATTAAGTGGCTCAGTGTGCAGCAATTCAATCGAAAATCGATACTATAGTAACGAAACTATGGTATCGATTTAACATATTGTTAATAATTATTTAACTATACATATATAAGATTATACATGCATGTAAACATATACACTTCAACAAAGATGCCTAAAATAAATTTTAAAAAATACAATTGGTTACAATTTCTTATTATTTTTGTTTTTAGATGTTTTACTTATCAATATCTTAAGTATCTCTGCATATTGTTTTTCTATTTCTGAACCTTCGTTTCTATTATTAACAATATTGTTTCTGTTTAGATTAATATAAATTGCTTCTGCTATTCTAAGTTTTACTTTATGAATATTATTATGTAATATTTTAATATTATTAAAATCTAATTCGTGGTTAGTCAATTTTGTGTGGGTGGACAACGCTGTGTTGCTTTTGGCTGTGGGTTTTAATGTTTGTTTATGGTGATACATTCTAGTTTTGATGTTAGTTGTGGTATAACCTATATATGTTTTCGGGCAATTGATGCAAGGGATGCTATATACCAGATTTGTCTTATACTGTTCCTCTGTCTTGTCTTTAACCTTAGTTAGTATGTTTTGTACATGGTTAACTGGTTTGACGGTTAATTTAACCTCATTAATATCATTTTTCCTAAAGGTATCTATAATTTTAAACGACAATTTCTCTATATACGTAAAGCTGTAATACGTCGGTTCTTTTTTGTCAAACTTTTCTGCAGCAGTCGTCGTTATTTCTGGCAATTTGTAAATTTCTGTGGTATTAACAACGCCCGTATTATTTATCGATACTGGTTTAAAAAAAGCTTTAATATTAGTTTGCGTAGGATCTTTAAAGTTCCCTGTGTCTACAAGTCTTTTTCTGTTTTCAACCAAAGTAGTCTCTTTTTCAGTAGTATGCTCCTTTGTAGTTTGGTTATTCAGGTTGAATTTAGTATTATGCCATTTTTTAATATTACTTATCCATAATTGAGATGTAATTTTCTTGGGGAAAAAACTATTTTGGAGTATATTAAACATGGTAGTTTTCAATGTGGAGTGAAAAATCGTATCAGTAATACAAATAGCTTCACGTATTAGGTTGTTTGCAACATTAATTATCATATGTCTAGGGTGGTTAGAGTAATAATTTAGAATTGTATTGAGGGCAATAGGCTTCTTGTACCAGTTAGTCAGTATACGTCCATCGTTATTAATAATGGTCATGTCCAGAAAATCAATGAATTTTTGTAAGAATCGAACTAAAATCGACAGAAAAACAATGTAATTGGAAGTTCTATAATTATAATTCTTGATAGTGAAGCGGCCGAAATTTTAGTTTATGGTTCACTTAATGCTAATGATCTTCGAGATCGTTGTCTCCTTAAGTTTTCTGACATAGTATGCTGATTACGTTGTATTCCGATTACATTGCCGAATCAGTTTTTGAATTGGAGCAATTCAAGATGTGGTCACAGCAACTCTTCAGGACGTAAGATGGCGTCCAGTTATGCAGGCAGTGTATTAATTGGCTGATTAATTGTCTCATTTTTTTGTGTTCGTGCCTCAGCGTGTCACTTCCGGCCATACATTCATTTTAAAAAATGTAAGCTGTACCATTCCTCAAAGCTGGTCCCATGACCGTAGAATCACCTTCATATAAATTACTAACCGAAAATAATATACAATGAGCGAGCCGTTATCCCGGTGTTTCTCGGTCTTCCAACAGTACATGTAGGCATAGGGCAGTACGTTTCGATGATATAATATATATATATATTCATTAATACGAATTTATGCACATATATATGCATCATTAAACATAGTATCTAATTTCATTCGATTATTTGCTTTGTTTGATCCAATTTTTTTCCAAAATCGGTTTTACTCGCATTAGACTTGTGCTCACAAAAATTTCAATTAACGAATAAAATCCGGGAGAAGATAGGGAACTTTATTTTGAACATTGTTAGGCCGCTACCAGCTACAGTTTTAAAAATAGGTCGGTGCCCTGACCTCTTGCGGCTCAAATTGGAATCTGATGGCCTACAGCCAAAGATCGGACCACAAGGCGTTTGTATTGTCTTAAACGGTAATCATTAGAGCGATTCACTCGCAGAAATGCGAATGGAGAACATTACACGTAAAATGTTTTATATAAAAATCTTACTCAACTGACAAGCCACGCGTTAACGATTGTACGCTCTTTTTCAGATGTTCTGTTTACTTCTTTCTAAACCAAACAAATTCGTTACTATTCGAAAGTACGGTATTTTATTAATCCTTATTTCTTTTCCAAGTTCATTGATGATCATTTTAAATATAATCAAGCTTCAAGCGTAAATTATACTCTTCTTCAAACACATGAACATGTAAATATTACTTAGAACACATTGGGAGCGTGAAGAAAAAGAGAGGTTTAAATAATAATATTCCTCGGTAATGAATACGGTCTTTATATATATATATAAAAAAAAATTTTCTACTAAATAATACCAATATTAAGCAATAATTTTTAATTATTACGAAAAATTACCAAAATCAGTAGCAAAAATTAGTAGAAACTTTTTTCCCTTTATTCTATCAGGCGTGTAAATATATTTTTTATTTCTCCAGTTATATGTAAATTACATTAAACATATGCGTATCGATTTGTTAAAAACTCTTTCTTCCCCACGTCTCCAAAGATAATCATCCTTCACTAAAAACAAAAACTTTTGCTTAGCAACCAACCTTATTCTTCTTATTTTACTAATATCCTATAATCATCAAAATCAATTATCACAACATATATATGTATTATATATATATTGTAGCGATCAACAATTTCTAATGTAATTTTCTCCTTTTATATTCTTGTTGGCGTAACTATATAGCAATCGGTGCTTATGGCCTGTAAATAAAATATTGTTCTTTAAAATTAAAATACCACGAGTGCACACAAACCTGTACCAGAGCAGCCCTGAATAAATATGGTATATAGAAACGTAATTTTGTAAACCTTTACGTAAATATCATTTACCGCCATATTTCTATAGTTTTATCAGATTTCTCTAGGTTTTTTGTTGTTTAATTATTTTTATTAAATTTTGTTAGTGTAGATTAAATGTGTATATTCCTTCGTAACTTTGGAGGCAAATTAAAATCACTATATTTATTAGTGGCCCTGTAAGCGGCCCTGATGTTTTGATTCTCATTAATAACTGAGGCATTTATTAAAAACATAAAATGCATAAAATTCAATGTAAATAGAAATTATAATTAAATAATCTTTTGTTATATCTTTAAAATAATTTTGGTTTAATTTCAAGGTAAAATCCTGATAACTTTCTTCCTTTGTTTCATTTAAATTAAATACTACATAATTTGATGGCTTTATTTTCTTTAATTATGTGGTATACCCCATTAATTTGGCGTCACAGCGTGTGGACACTTTGTTAACTTTCCTAATAATTTCTTTTTATATATTATATATTATAAAAAATATACATATATAATATATAAAAGGAGTTTACCTAATAATTATACTCTGTCGATTTATTGTGATTTGTAACATTCCTGTCAAATGTACCATTTTGACATATGATTTACCACCTGAATTGAGGCCTGTTTCAGATATAATGAGAGTAGACATTGTCGGAAATGCATATTTATGTTTTCTCAGACAAGAACATTCGAAAACACATTAAAGAAGAGACTCATAGCCGCAAATACTATTTATTTCAACTTATATCTGAATATTTGTTAAAATATAAGAAGATAGGAATGTATTAATATAAATAATTTATTGATATTTGATTATGTCATCAAACGGTACACAAGAGCATCCCACAAGGGGAACGTAAATTCACTACTAGCTATAGTCCTTTTATTTCTTAGTGATACATTTTTTAGTTACACGATTCACATTATCAATTAATGATATATTAATATTTTTAACTGTTGCCGTAAATTAAATATTACATCATTTGTACAAATTGTAACATGATAAAATCACCACGTCGGTATTAAAATAAGAGCATGCGTTTAGTAACGAATGTGTCACAGAACGTTAATAATGCATTACCACTTTCGTAAGGAATGTTGAATGTCCCTGCTGCACTGGGTTATCCGAGGGCGGTCTTGACCCCAGTCAAAAATTTAATTTAACTACGGTTTTTTGTTTCAATTGTCAGGAATTTTTTAGCGCAGATTTGCGTTGGACAAATATGAATAATTATATATTCTAAAGTGGATGAAAGCCAACATACATTTTATAAACTGTAAATTTTCATAACTTATTTAAAAGTTAATATAACAATGCTATAATGATTAACGTAACGACAAACTAACCAGATGATATTTATCTTGGAGTATATAAAATTGATGTGTGTATACAAACAAATTTCAACCACGTGGATTGCCCTCATGTATTTAAAAAATAAATAATTAAAACATTGTACATTAAATGCTACTGCTCATTGTCCCCGTATTAATGTCTTTTTGGATTTAATCTTTTGATATTTGTTAATTCTGTCTACTAGATTATATTCTTGACATCAAAAATGTTTTTCACCTAATAATTCATGCTTTAAACGAAATTGGACAGACTAGGTTTTAAATTTTATAAATGAGAATTTAAAATAAACTCAAAGTATGACTATAGACAACAGAATCAACCCAAATATATACTTCGTCAGCATCCTGTACGAAGAAGTACATGTCATAAAGACAATGCAGAAGAAATTAAACACAGAATTTTCCTGGTTGTTTTTATTTATGAGGCAGATGAAAAAGTTCATTTCGAAACAATCTTATTCGTCTTTATGCACAGCCTGAAAATGTTCACTTCTATATGCAGCAGTGATGAGGCAATCACGTGTGTTATAATTAAGAAATAAATTACGAGTTTTTTTCGAAACTAAAATTAAACTTTTGGGGAAAATAATAAATTTGTTTTATATTTTGTTGTAATTTAATTATATTTTGTTTCCTTTAACACTTTCAATATAAGGATACTATGAGAAAATAGGCTTATTTTCTGTAATGAGTACTCGGTTTTGTCGCCGGAGTGTTCATTTCCAGTGCGTCAAATTTACTGCTGTATTGTATATGCGAGTTTAGTGACGACTACTGGATCTCTTAACGGATTTCCACGTCAATTTGATGGGCTAGGAAAAGGACTCATCAAAACATAAATAAGTACAAAATATATTGTAATATAAAGCAATTTTGATACAAATATAACTTCCTGAAATGAAGAATTATAAAATTTATTTCATAAGTTAATGGTCATATAGTTGAAAAAATGCTTGCAGTTGGCGTGTGGCGTGGCATTGGATTTAGAGCGTTCCCAGACTGTTTGTGTTATTGTCGAGTGGTCCCAAGAACACATATGGATATTTATGACAGCCAGTTGAAGACGCAACATTACGATGAACGCCTACTTCGTTCTGTAGAAAACAAGACTATAGCTACTTCCCACCAACAGATAGCGTTAATACGAGTGCAAAGGGTGGATTTTTGGGCCGTCTAACAGTTGGTTCGTCTGAGGTGTTCGTGATCATCGTGGCCGTTGGGCAGAGTTTGGTGACTGCAATGTATGACTAAAAGAGTTGAACAGTGGAGTTATAAAATATTGATCTACACTATTGGACTTGTAAATGAAAATATAGTTCGTTGAAGACTGTATGGTTTAGAGAATTTGGCAGCAGATAATATTTAACTCTTCCATTTTATTGGTTGTTGTATCTGGAACATTTAATAGACTAGTGCCGACGGGCGAACTATTTTGCGATAAGTATATATTTGGTGTCACAATAACACTGACCGGTATCCACGGATATTCTTATCCTGTGCGTTGGCGATTATACTGGCTGATTGACCGGTAAAGGTCAAAATATTGTGTGTGTTTGTGAAAGTGGATGTACAACTGTAAGCACAATATGGCCTATTTACAAAATTTAAAACGTTTTTGTAAATATTGCGTATAAAAGGTGTGGTTCTGAAATTGAAATTTGGATCAAATAAGAGGGTACTTTGAGCACTATTTTTAATTTTAATAAGATTATTGCATTGTAAACCTTGCATAATTATTGGACCGTCAAATTTCATTTCATTTTAAGTTCCCATTTTGGGGGATATTTTACAAGATAATATTTTGGTGAATTCAATCTTGAATATTTTCACTACTTTTATATTTCGTTGTGTAAGGTATTTTTTCCATATTTGTGAAGAGGCACGATACAGCGCCCTGAGATGAGTCAAATTTAAATTATTTGCTGTACCAAAATTTATGTGAAAACTTATATGTGCATATTATAAAATGTAATCAATAAATTAGTTTTATTATCTCAAACCTGTCTCTAAATGTTAAGAATTACTATGAAAATTTCATTACTTGGATTTCAGTTGTTCAATTTAAATATTTCAATAAATGATTATTAACTGTAACGTAAAGTAAAATTTAATAGATAAATATTTCTAAAATTAAATATTATAATATTTACAGTATTACAATATTTCCGATTACCTTCACCCGGTTTCTAAAACACAGTAACAATGTAAAGATTTCTCGGTGTCTTATTAAAATCTACAAACCATTTAATCAAAAGAACCTTGAATCTGACAACTCGTAATTACCTATAATTATAATGGATATAGTCGACCTTTATTTGACACCAGCACTTATGTAGGAATCAAAATACCAACTTTCTTTGATGCTTGAACTGTTGTCTGCGAGTGGCTGGAAGAATGCAAGCACTACGGGACAAAGGTCGGGATCGGAATAGGAAAGTGACGTCATCAGTAGACGTCACGTCATACACCCATTGAGACAGTCGTCGGTTGTCGTTATACGCAAGTTAAACAATTGTAAATATCATTTTTATATTGTTTATCGAATCAAAATCAAATCAAATGGAAATTTATTAATACGTACTTTTTCAGAAATGCTAAATATTAAAACGACACTTAACACACTAAATTAACATAATGATACCTTAAAATTAAGTAATATGTATAATCTGTTATTTTTAACTTTTGATATAATTTTACAAAAAAAATATAAAAAGTTTTAGTATATATATATATATATATATATATATTAATTTGAAACAAATCCTGTTCATATTTACTTTATACTTTGGACTCTCATGACATAGCATGTCTTATGTTCACTGGGGAATAAGATAATTAAAAATAAATTACAGGCTTTTTCGTCTTCTAGAATCCTTTTCAAGTCCTTCGACTTTTTCTCCCGATCGCTATTGGAAATCCTGTTCTCTCTCCACGAGTTCCAAAAAAAAAATATATCGCTTCGTTTTGGATTCGATGGTCAGAGCAACGCAACTCAGAATCTGTTGCTTTCACTTGAAAGCTGCTTATCTTATATCTGCTGACTCCATTAGGATGGTGCTTAGTTTTCCTGGCGTCATGTGCAATTGGTACTATTAGATTAGTTAACTTATCTAAATTATTTTATCGTTATGGACTATTTAACGGTTATTGGAATAGTGAGATTGACATGAATGGTTTTGTCACTGTGATAAACCTAGAGTATAATTCTATAATTAGTCTTTAGTTTTATTAATCTGCATTACTTTTTCTCTGTTTTTAGTCTCCGAATCATTCGTGATGAATATTAGGTGAGCTACGTTTCTTACAATCACGCAAACAGATACATTCCAACCGCAAATACAAGTTATTTTATGATCCGTTCTGTAGCATTTTGTGTTTGCCGAATGGAAGTGGTATTGCCACTTTCTAAAGATTACTTGCCTGTAAAATTTATAATGAGCAAATAATGGAAATAATTAATTCCTACAAAAGATAATGTTCGCAGAAGTTAAATATGTACATTAGACAATGATATATATAAATATATATTCTGGCTACTGAGAAAACTAATAAATAAATAAACATCAGCAAATTTTAAGTCGGCAAAAAAAAATTATTAATGGTAAATTAAACAGCTTTGCATCGCTTATTTTGCGACCTCATTAGCTTCAAGTTTAAGACTACAAAAATAACAAAACAATTGTTTTGATTAGAATAACATTTTTAAAAAGTATTTGGAAGAAAACAAAAAATATAATATTTTGTAATAATTAAAATATATTACAAATTGCTTTATATGGGAATCAATGCGTCTGAACATAGACGAAATTTGTTGCGGAAGAAATAATACTAAAGATTGAATTTAACAATTTCAATTTTATCAAGAATTAATGATCTCATTTTATCGATAATTAAATAATTAAAGAACGATCTGACTTTAATCTTTTGAACATGGTTTACAAATGATTTTAAAGTTTTTCTCTACTTACGGCCGCCCAGGTCTCATTTTTAGTTTTTCGTGCACAATTTTGGGGACATCACTGATTCTAAGTTCTCACAGACTCTAAATGTTCACAGGCTCTAATTGGCGTTGTTTGTTAGTTGGTTTAACACAAATTAGTTGGTTCTCGATGCTTTACTGCAACTAGTTGCTCTGTCTCCTTCCCGACTGAATATTGCTTTACTTTTTAATATTTGAAAGCTTGTTTGTGACTGGACCACATTCTTTCATTCTGACTGCCGACTGTAAAACTTTTCGTCTGATCTATTCGCTGTATGCTGCCCGACTGCACTATTCAAATTTTCATGACTTGGAATTTTGGTCTTTTCTCCTTGCTGCTTACTGCCCGACTGTACTGTTCAAATTTTCATGACTTGGAATTTTGGTCTTTTCTCCTTGCTGCTTACTGTCCGACTGTACTGTTCAAATTTTCATGAATTTGAATTTTGGTCTTTTCTCCTTGCTGCTTACTGCCCGACTGAATATTTCCTGACTGTTCGTTCGTCTCGCAAGTTTTGAGCGCGTAGAACCTTCTCGACTCATCAACAATGTTTTCTTTGCCTTGCCGGATTGTTGCGGCGTCCGCTCTATATCCACTAATAATGAGTCCTCTACAATTCAACTTTTCAATTAGAACAATGTCTTAATTACCAATTACTACAATGTATATATATATATATATATATATATATTATGATATCTTAATATAATTCAAGAATATTATTTTACTTCATTCAAATCCCCTTAAATTTATCAATAAGTTCATTAGCGTCAGATTAAATAATATAAAATATAACAATAACAATTTACATATTAAAATTGACAACAAAAATGTAATATATATATATATATATATATATATGTGTGTGTGTGTGTGTGTGTATTGCTTGCTAACAACACAACTTAATTGTACTGTTAGAAATGTATGATGTAATAATTATATTTAAGGCTCATAAATATTTAAAAAAAATTATTAAGGACAAAATTGAAAATTTAGATATGTTATTGATAAAATTAATTATTTGGATTGTCAAATCACATAGATAGGCCAAGCGCCCATTAAAAACTAGCATAAAAGAACATAAAAATAATTTACATAGTAGTATTCAGAATTATTCTGTTTTGTCTAAACATATTTATCTCAAATTAGATTGGTGTAAAGTATCAATTTTGGACGAGGAAACGAACTACTTTTCGAGATTAGGCCTAATGAGTAAAGTGCTGTATATCACATCCTATAAAACAGCTACCAAGAATTTGAATAAAATTTATGAATGTTTGCTTTTGTAATATTGAATTTGTATATTGTTGTAATATCAAATTCAAAAACTTTTCCATTGTAAACTTCATCCAACAATGAAAATTAATTTTTACTAGTCGTTCTCGTTTTCAATTGTACATTTCGGCCACGGCAGTCAGCAATTCTATCAAAATTTATATTTTTTGCTATCTGCCAAATGTTTCTTAAAAATTTTATTCTAAACATTGTACTTTATTGTTCTTTTTGTGGTTTTAAACTTGAACTTGATAAAGTCGCAAAATAAGGGATAAAACGTTGTTTAATTTTACATTAATAAAATCTTTTCTCTGACTTAAAATTGGCTTATGTTTTTTATTTATGCACAGTAGACGTTATGATGGAATTATCTAATCATATCCTAATGGACCAGACGTAATTCGTCCAATTGTGTTACGTTGTATGTCCCTAAGTCAACCTCTAAAAGTTATTTTCAACTTATCTCTTTCTTGCGAGAAGTTCCCAAATATTAGGAAGCTTGTTTATGTTAAGCCCATTTTCAAATCTGGGTAGATAAACGACGTGAAGAACTACAGGCCTGTCACAATTTTGTCTGCCACCTCGCAAGTCCTTGAGAAGTTGATCTGCCGTCGTCTCTCACCTGCGTTGGATAACATCCTAGCACCAGAACACCATGGTTTCATCACAGCTCGATCAACACACACAAATCTCGTTGAATATAGCCAAGTGAACGCTTTAGAAGGTGGCTCTCAGATTTTGCAATGGCGTTCGACAAAGTGTTGCTCCGTGTTGTGAGCAAACTGGGCCAAGTTGGCACCGCTGGGTCACTTCAAAACTGGCTTTCAGACTATTTACTTCATCGGAAGCTTGTTGTCGAGCTGTCTCTAAAGATGTGTCTACGTCGGGTGTGCCTCAGGGATCCCATATTGGACCTATCAAATCTCTTATAAACGATATTTTTAAAACTTTTAAATATTGTGATTGCAGATGATCTCAAAATTTATTTCGTTATAGAAATGCATATGATTATAAATAATTAAAAGAGGATTTATTTAGACAAACGAGTGGTCTAATACAAATTAAATTGTATGGAATTGAACGTATCTAAATGCTTTCATATTAGATTTCACGGGGAAATAGATTATGACTGTGATGGCAGGTACGCCTTCTCTGACGATGCCGTTACTAAAGTTGAAACTGTCTCTGATTTAGGAGTAACTTTAATAGCAATATTAGGCGTAATTTCATTACTCGTGTAAATAAAGTAGTAAAAAAACTAGTAACTTTTATTAATAGAAATAGTAAAGTCTTTAAGAAAGTAATACGCTGAAATATTTGTATTGTGCCAAAAATTGACCAGAATTACTGTTTTCTGTAGAGTTGAATCAATATTGTGTAATATAATATTATTTTCTTAGAGTAACAGGCTACTTGCGGGTAATCCACATGGTGGAAACTCCCCTTAAATAGCATAGGAAGGGATTTGAAAGGAGGGTTTACGGAAGGGTAGAGAAAGGTATCCAAAGGCCGCCGGGCTGTAGTTTAAGGATATTACCCGGCATTCGCCTAAAAGTGATACAGGACAAATACTAGAAAACCTGCATCAGGTAGGTCGGGTGCTTGGTACTTGTCCCACTATCCCACTATCCCAATCAAACTATTGGGTTTGATATGGAGGCGCAGCATTCCCTTTTCCGTGGCTCGAACAGTTTATGAGGCAGCTGGCCAACTGTTGCAATAGGAACAGCAGACAGCTCTGCGATCCCGGAACATAAACCTCTCGAAACAGGCCTAGGTGCCTCGGATTGTGGGAACAATAAACTTCCTTTGTTATTTCGGTGTACACCACACACCCGTCAGAACTTTTCTTCACTCGGGCTTAGAGAGGATGTGTGGGTTCCGTTGGCACACGCCACGTTAACAAAATCTGGGTTCATGTTACTGGGCTAACGTCGTTTAAACCCCGTTTAAACCGATTTTAAGAGCCCCACTACAGATCACGTGGTCTGATCTCGAGCTTTTGATTCGTTCCCCGCCTTCTGCAAGTGGTTCATCACTTGAGAGGAGGGTTTTCTTGGAAATGTGGAGGCTTCTGGGTACTCTTTACTCAGTCTGGCTTTTCTATGTTAAACTTTTTGTTAAACTTCATAGGGCTTACTGTTTTTCTTCATGTCTCTGGGAGGTTCTTAGATACCAAGAACCCCACGTTATCGATTTTCCTATCCTAGAAGACTTCATCTCGACACTGAAGAAGAGACGACGCTGGGTTTTCCTCCGACCTGATCCTCCTCAGCCTGTTCATTTCCGACCCTTAAGTACAATTAAAATACCTTTACAACCATCTTTTTGCGATCTGTAAGTTTTAGCGGGTACGCAATATTACAATTGTAAGAATTCTATTGAACTTATTGAAGCAATACTAAATAAGTTCCTCGGGTTGGTAGCAAATAAATTAGGAATTCCATGCACATTAGGAGAATATACCTTTGTTACACATTTGTTAAAGTTACCTTCTTTGTAATATAGTAGAAAATCTAATGATGTGTAATTTTGTACTGTATTTTAATTATTTGTTAGTCTCCTTATTTGTTAAGTTAAGTTCAAAGTTCCAACCGTCTCGTCAGAGATTGCCCTACACCGTAATGTTAGTAATAATAGAGATAACTATGTTTATTCCACTGTCCTATGAGTAGTTGTCAGACAATAAATATATAACAGACTTATTTTTCAATAGTAGTTTTAATACTCTAAGAAGAAGTTTAAATAAACTGTTGTATTAACCTGTATCTTGTATTGCCCAACATCATTTCTCATATTTGTATTATTTTTTGTAAATAATTTATTAAAAAGAAATTTATTATAATAATGTGAATAAAAAAAGCATGTGTGACAGAAATAATCTGATGTCGATATTAATTGAAAGAATTAAACAGAAAAGTACGAATAATAACACGTACTAACATTAATAATATTAAGTAACGAAAGATATGCATATAAAAAACTTAAAAACCAACTTGAGTAATACACATATATATTAATAAACTATATGAAAATAATTAAGAAAAATTATATATCCGGTTCACAACACTTCCATTCTCGCCAATTGGTTTGTGGGAGCAAATAATTTTTTTAACCAGACTCGATGCAATCCACATGTCTTAAATTTGTTTCAATAAAAATAAATACATGCGCAAACAAATATACATAAATTATTTATTATAGTACATTCATATAGGATCAAGAAACCAACATATTCAGAACGAGTTGTTAACTTTTACTTCTTATAATCCTCCTACGGTGTGGTACACAATCTAAGTAGACAGAACTATACTACATTCTAACTCACAGTTCCGACAACTCAATATAAATATTGTCCGTAACATTTTAATTTCTAATGAATGTTCGTTAAACTTTATTAAGAGAAACATAAATACTAAATTGAACAAAATCCAATACCCCACTGCTACTCGCCTTTTACTTCACACGTTCGTCCAAATGTGTAAAGAATTTAATCTATAAGCCATGTACAGTTCTAATACACTTTTATTTTTGATAAAAAAACACCACAAGGACCGACTTTACATCTATAGGAAGTATTATGTAGTATACAAAAACTCTTGCGCTGACATTAATTCGTGCTACATTGGGCAAAAAAAAGATCACTCAATACCTGCATCAAAGAACATATATCCAATATGAAACTCCTCACTGACAAACAACCTGTAGTCTCCAAACGTATAATCAATAAGAAAAATTAATTTGATTCGCAAGATACTACGATTTTAGATGTTGACACCAGCCAAGAACCATTCCAGAATTATAGTAAATTTAACATCGCTGCAATGGACGTACAAACCGATACTATGAAACTCTAACTGTGATTCAATATAATTATATTCAACATAATTATATTCAATATATATAAAACAATATATTTCCTTTTGAGCTCGATTCTTTTTTGCTTTTGAGTTCGTCTCTTAGTTTCCGTTTTCCTGCAACAAGAATTACTAAAACGTTTTGTGGGACTTATTTTATCATTTAGTTTGGTCCGTTTAAATGGCTACTTCTTAATCTAATTAATTTTCTATCATTAAAATATTTTCAGTGATTGTGAATGTAATTTGTTTCGTGTTTGAATTTTTTTATATTTTGGAGGCAATTGACTATTGTCCAACTCCCAACTTGCCGCACCTCTGTTCGTCACGTTAGGAAGCGACAGAGCGATCAATTAAAACGTTATTTACTTACTGTGAATAATTTAACAAGAAATTAGGGAGAGAAGGAGTTAGCTATTGTCCGTTGAATTAAGATATTCGCAAATATTTTTATAAATTTATATTATCTCATCACAATTTCAGAAGTTTTGTGAAAACTAAACAAAATAATTAATCCGGCCTGGTGGAAACTCTGATTTGAAGTCTGTAATTGTAATGTTATTGTATTTATAAACAATGAAACCCTTTAACCCACTAAATATTTTTACAGTTTCGTGACAAAATTTGCGTGACGCTTCTGCACTGCCTTGCGCGTTTTAGGTTTTAGGAAGTCGTTCTATAAAATTTTAATTATATGTCAAAATCAAAATTTCGCGTTAAATCTTCCAATATATAAAAATTGATGTTTGTATTTATGTTTCGCATACAAATTTCGACGTGTGGAGAAATTTCAACGAAACTTCCAACACATGTTACTAACGATTCGGGTGAAATTATGAGGGTAAGACGCCCTAAACACCTACGGGTGGGGTAAATAGGTGGCGTTTTAAAAACATGAGAAAACGGCAGATATTAGACTGAAAGTTATAGTTTTCTGTGTCCTTAGATTGATACTTAATCTTGATGATGTTAGTGTCCAATTTCAACCCTCAACGACATGAAAGAAAACATCAAATACTATTGTGGAATCCAAGGTTTCTGGAGTCTGTTTATGACATACAAATTGCCGGTAAAATTCAAATTCAGAGCAAATGGAAAGTAGATACAAAAATAAAACAGAAAATACCGATATTTATTTCTATTTGAATCTTTTGGAGATAGCTGAGTTAAATAATAACTTTAAACCAGTCCGTTTAAGTTCAAATGAAATAAAATTTTGTAAATTTAAATCAAAACTATTTTTGTAAATTTTATTTTAAATTCTATACTTTTCTGAGGTCGGATAAAACGCCCTGAGATAAAATTATGAGTCTAATTTTGATAAAGAAAACCTCGGCAAAGGTTATTTAAAACTTGCCTAAATAAATTCTCTGTTTTAATAAATTCTTTATATTTTATATGAATTAAATGTCAGTTTCATAATTTCTAACCTTTCACTAAATGTTAAGAATTGCTATTAAATTTGATAACTTGAAAATTTACTTAATTAGTTTTAAATTGTAGAGTAAAGTAGAATTTAAATACCTTTAAACATTTCAAAAGTCAATATTACATTAAATTGTTTTTCACAGTCACATACAGTAAATAATTAAATATCTTCAAGTGGTGTATTACATTAATTGGCTTTGAAACGTGACTAAATTAAATTTGTTTAAATATCTTCAAATTGTTTACTACAATATATATATATCGTATTTAGATAACTCCGCTTTAATTGCATAGGTGCTTTACGATGTCATTTAGATGACAATTAATACATAATTACTAATGTATAGTTTTCTCCTTCCTGTATACAATTTATGGACGACTATTAGCGACCGGGTCGACTCCCAAGGGGCATGAAGCGGCCCTGACCTTCTATTCGAGATTTCTCTGAATGTGGATACCAGGTAAAACCCCATACTAAGATGGCCGGAAGGCTTTTCCAACCACGTAATATCCAAATCGGGTTTCTTTGAATGTATATATATATATATATATTGTAATACCAATTAAACAGGCTATTAATTGTTTTTAATATAATTTAATTGTTGGCGGAAAGGGTGCTTAAAGACAACAATCGCAGCGGGTCTTTCTTTGTTAACAATGGGAGACTGGGGACCGCGCGCCTAGAGGAACGCAGTCGACGGAAAGAAGCGAAACGGTAAAGTTAGCGGCAAGATGCGAAGGGAAATGTCTGCGCCGAGATACGAGACAGAAAGGTCGACATAAAGTAATAACACAGTAAAGTTTGCTAACCTAAAAGAATGAATAGTGTTATCCAGGAGGTCCAATGGCGAGATATGATAGTTTATATAAAACGCGAGTAAGCAGTTTGGAGTCACATAAAATCGCAATTTGGAAGCAGAAGTTTTGCTTCACAATTGAACTAATTGTCGCATCGAGAGTCTTTAAGGAAATCTACGTCCGGCAACCGGCTGAGGGTGGGCTAATCCAGATTCCGGGATAGCAGAGATCCAGAGCAACTACCGTGTGTTCAAAAATATAATAAGTAGAATCAGTGTATAACGGCCTGTTTAGTGGGTGTTGACTTCAAGCAAGAAGAATCCAAACTGGTACCAGTAACCCTGTCGTGAGTACAAACAATTATTAATGACTGTAAACGATAATTAAAGGGTATAGTCAGATTTCATTTGCGTTTTTCTTTTCATTCTATTTCTTTTACTTTTGTATTTAATATTGTATTCCGTTAACTTCAATGAGTTAAGATTGTTTATGTTTTAGTTCATTGTATTTGTTCTTCCTATCAAACCCAGTGGTGACCCTGAGATAATGAGCAATTCAACGTAATTAATTGTAAAATTATAAAGCTATATTTTCACAGAACGCCACGAATTATTAAAATAAAATTGAGATTTTTGTTTGTTAAATTGACGGAATTGGGCGTGTAAAGTGGGGCATATAATGTGTAATTCTCAACAATAATTTTTTTTAAATACAAAATAATTTTGATAATTTTTCCTATGAGTTAAGGCCACCTTTTTAATTATTACATATTTGGCGTCTTCAACCTGTGGCTATCATTCAAATTTTAATTAATTTTTTTGTGTTAATTGATTCATTTAACTAACCTATCATGGTATTTATTACATTTATGGGTTCCTAAACGTGGGGCTAATTTAATTAAATCTTCTTGTTTATTACAATATATATATATATATATATATATATATATTAGAGATGGGTCGAAGTCCTTCCATGACGGGAGAAAGCTATGCGATTCTCAAAGGAGCTTTCTGCATCGCCGCGTGCCTTTTTCGTCGCCCGAGTATGCACAGTGCCCGATATTCTACAACTAGGCAACGTAAAAATAGCCAATTTGGTGGGGGAAATTGGCTAAAGTCGAGTTTAGTAGCACCACTGACGTCATACCCCTCTCCCAGGAAGCCCCTGTCTCTCTCTACTTCTCCGTGACGTCACCCCCTTCTCGGCCTCATTTAGAAAGAACAATAATTGTTTTCAAATAACTTTTTACGGAAACATAAACACCAGTGTGTAACACAAACCGTGGATGATTTGACATTGTAAAACATAATTGATGTAACGCGAGAGGGAATTATTGCCTTATTTTATTATTATTATTTTCGGAGTCGCGCGCGCGACCAATTTCAGGCATGGTAATAATTTTTTCTCGCTTTACTGTCCGCATCAATTATGTTTACGTCATATTGTCTAGAGATCTAACAGTTTATTGATTATAAATAGAATTGTGGGTGTAGCTCAGTGGTTCGGCTACTCGAGTACCTCGCAGTGAATCCTGATACGATTCTGTGTAATGATATTTCAGGATAGTTATTTAATTTGAGCACATAGTTGTATTTCTTCGGAGAGGATGAGAGTAAAAAGGAGCCAGGATGACTGTGGCGACCACAGTCTGCCTTGCCTCATCTATAATACAATGTAGTACCTCCTTGCACTTTGCCTCAGGCGCGGGAATGTTTTAAAATTTGGCCGCCATTTGTATTTACACTTGAATCGCCACTTTGAGTCTCATATATTGAAGGACTAACACCTCTTCGATAAGCTTTCGACCAAAGCGGAGGCTCTTGGTGTTTTCATCTTCTCTGTTCAGTAAATCATATCTTACTTTTTACTTCGTGTGTTGTGTTCAAACATACCTTTCCGGTCCCAGAGCTTGAGTGCCAATGCATTCACGAACCACAATTCTTTCCTATCCATAATTCTCTATTTTGCTAGCCGTAACTTCCCAGGGGTCTGTCGCGTTTGCTGTAGTTGGAAAGAGATTTTCCGTTTCCGAGTGAACTATCCCCTTTACGATTTGTAAAAGTATGAGACCCGATCCTGTGCAATGACATCCATATTAATAATTAACAATATTTATTTAAAATTATTTTTAAAATAATCTTCATGCAAAGCAAATATTGGATTTTTTCTTGGCATTTGAAAACTGAAAGCGCCCGATTTTCTGATAATTGACTATTAACAATGTTTGAAACATATTAGGAACCACCTAGTGTATCATCTGCTGTCAACCGTCAGCAAGTAATAACACGAAACTATTAAATATTTAAAGAAAAATTTTACTTAATAAGTTATTACAATAATTTCGTATTCTGAAATGACGTTTGTTGTTTAAAAATCGCGACGGCGGCTCTCTTTCTGGTAAGGTAATAATTATTTATATCTTTACTATCCTTTAAATGTTGACAACCCTGACTTGGTGTGTCAAAGCGTGCTGTTTTGAATTCAGTTTGAAAGCGTCCATTAAAAATTTCTATGATTTTCTGAAACGTTTTAACTGTTTCATAGACCAGGAACTTAATTTTCCTGTGCAACGGCGTGGGAGGAGGAAATTTATTCCAAAACTTCTGACGTGTTTCATTTATATTGACAGACTGCTTCATTTTCTGTTTCATGTGGGCATTTTGATAAAAACTGTCAACTTATTCGACTAGCCAGAAACACAGAGATTATAGATAAGTGATGTGAATAAGTGTTTGTCAAGTAAATTTATTCCCGGTTAACTGGATCACTTTATCCGAAATACTTATGAGTTCGTTCGACAAAACTGACGTGACGACAATGAGATGTTGCCACTGCGCCTGTAAATGATAGACAATTCCTTCCTCCCGGACATTGTAATTACAGTAAATACCTAATATTAATCGTGCATTTTGATCTGATTATAAGTTGCCCTGTAATATATGACGTCATAAGTAGGATCATGAATGGGGTATGACATGCAGGGGGAGGGGATAGGGTGAGTATATTACAAGAGCGATTCAATAAGTAATACATCCAATTTTTTTTCTCCTTTATTAAGTTAGTTACGTGAAACTTTTGAAATTGGCGCGATTCTTCAAACATTCTTCTCCAACCCACTGCAGTACAACATCCTAAGTCAACAAGAATGGCGGACATTGACATACGTATTAGACAGCGTTCTGTGACTTAATTCTTAAATTCAGAAGGCGAAACGCCCATTCGCACGTATGAAAGGTTGAAAAATATGTATGTTGATAAAACAGTGGATGTCAGCACTGTTCGGCGATGGATTCGTTGCTGTAACGGAGCTGAAGGGCAAACACAGTTGGCAGGCAGGCCGGTTACTGCACTGACTCCACCGCAGTGGAATACATGCCCTTGTTAAAAGGTGGACAAAAACTGTGGAAAATGATGGAGACTACATTGAAAGTGAAAATTTAATCATTAATATTGTGGGTTTATGCTGTGTAAATTGCATTTAATTGTCTTCACAAATAAAAGCGACAAAAAAGGAGGTTTCACTTATTGACCCACCCTCGTACGTCCAGGTACTGCTACCAAAATCTACTTGCTCTGCGGATTTAAAATAAATTGTGTGCTTTACAGAACACAAAGATTTGATGTGAACTTTGAAGTGAGGTACTGACTTGATTATAAATGAACCATACTTAGACCTGGTCTGAATGATTTTGTAAAATTTACAAATGTTTACCAAAAACAAAGCTTATTGTTCTCATCTTAAAATGTGTATTAAGGAGTTATCTATTTGATATCTGGAAAAATAAACAAACACAAGCTGCCTAAGTGTATTTATTGAACACAAAAATAGAAAAAAATAATCAGGTAAGCACTACAAATGTTTGCTTATTAAAAACTATACTGAAATCTGAAAATGCAGTTGAGTTTCCTTCATGGTTTGAGTGAGATTTTCGTAAAATGACCTGTATTCTGGCATTAATACAGAAGGAACTGAGTTGAATACAGGAGTTTTCTGTTCATATAGAAAGGGCGAATGCGTATAAAAATTTTGTGTCTGACAGGGGGGAATTAGTGAGTGATAATTGTTTTTGTACATCCAGAATACCAATTTTGGCGTGAAAGCATACTTTGTATTTTATTAGAAATTTACATTTTTTGTTTAATTTAGCCAGCACATCTTCTGCCAGCCGATTTTGACATTCTTTTCTAATGCTGATGAGGTGATCCAGATGGCATTCCAATTGATAATTTCCATGTGCGTTATTTCATGAACAATGCAAAATTTTTCACCCTTTCTTCTTTCACTTCGTGTAATAATCTTCCAATCGGAGGGTCACTATATTTTACGATTCTTTTTTTCTCTGTATTGATGGTTGAATATTATTGAATAATACAAAATTTCACTATGATCAACAGCCAAAATTTTTTTAATCTATTATTATGAGGTGAGGTAATTCCTGATCTGTGGTCAAATACAGTGCGGCACTGAAACAGGAAATGTGACTTAGCAATGCAAGAAGAGATTTAAAATACTTGTACAGCCAGTTCTTTTTCATTCGACTTCTTACCTCATCAAACAAAGCCTCTTTTTGATTCAGATAGTTCCGAAGTTAAAATATGTAAACCGGAGCTTATAATAATTGGTTGCAAAATTACTTGGAGCCGACAAAACTTGCTTTTTTAACTATTTTACTAGGAACCGTCATTAAAACTAGCCTTTTAAGACTAAAATTAATTTACTTCTAAAAATCTTAAACTATATACTTAGTCTATCCAATGTTGTCTTCTAGACTTTTTGTTCTGCGTACATTTCACTCACGCTCTGTTCTCTGCTTTATACACTACACATTACACAAGATCTTCCTTCTTTTCAATATTCTGGTACAGTCTTCATTTTCCAGAATATTTCGGACTACTGCGTTGATGTGGAGGTGAAGCCTAGTTTCGTGTTTCCCAGCATACCTTTTTATTTCTTCTTTATAGTTGGAACCGGAGGTGGCTATGAAGATCTGTATTTCTAACATATAAGAGGACATTCGTGATGTTTCTTCACAGTTTATTTTGAAATGTTAGAGTGCACTTAATGTTTGTGTCACAGGCACAGTCCCAAAGCTGGATACCGTAGAGCAACGTTGGTTTCAATATTTGATTTTAAATCAGTTGTTTGTTTGAAATTTAAAGTTTGGAGTTCCTTCCAATTATCCAATAGTATTGTCTATGTTTTATGCTTAATTCAGATTTTTTATTCTTAACATGGTCTTTCCACCTAAGTTTTGTGTCTAGAGTCATGCCTACGTTCTTGGCGTTGTTCTCATATGGCACCAAACGATCCATTTATATACATATATTGATGGTGGATCTTTTAATTGTTTATTTGTGAAAACGATGTGGATAGATTTCTGCTCGTTTAACTTTATCCTCCATTGTTTTGTCGAGTCAGCTATTGCGTTACTGGCATCTTGTAGTCTTCTGGTTGACAGATCTTGGTCTTTATCTACTGCTACTAACGCGGTGTCATCTGTAGCTACCTCAGTTCCTTCCAATTTTGGGATATCGCTAGTAGAGGGCAGCACCCAGGACACTACCTTGGGGCACTCAGGCTCTTACCTCTTTCAGATCAGCATATTCATCTTCATGTTTAATTCTGAATAGTGTCCCTGTGATGTATGATGTTACTATCTCTACATATTGCTTTGAGAGGATTTTGCTTAGTTTATGTATCAAGCCTTCATGCCATATTTTGTCGAATGCTTGCTGAGCAGAATTGTTTTTCTTCTTCCAGTGCACGTTCAATAATCTCGTTTGTTCTATGCATTTGATCTATTGTTGGCTGCTTTTACCTGAATCCCAATTGTAAATCTAGTATTAGTTTATTATTTTCTATTATTGGCCGCATCCTCTTAAGCAGTAGTTTCTCAAACGGTTTTGAAATTATTGGTAGTAGAGAAATCGGTTTATAAGATTTAACATCATCGGGTTGTTTTCCTGGTTTCTGCAGCATGATAACTTCCGCTACTTTCCAGCACGCAGGGACATGTTTTCATCTGAATCGCTTCTGTGATTAGATGAAATCCTGGCGCTTTCTTATTGTTCACATTTGTTTAATTTCATTAGCAACTTCTCGTGGGGTCACTGATGTGATAGTTTCTGATCTTACGTTATCATTGTTAATCATGGTGTTATTATTTTTTCCTTGGACCGGTGATAATCATCTGCCAAGTGTTCAGCAAATAATTCTACTTTTTGTTTATTTTCTCTGGCCCATGATCCACAGTTGTTTCTATTAGCAGGAATGGAGACTATAGGATTCTTAATCTTCTTGGATGCCTTCCAGAGCAAATAATCGCTTTCTTCATAGGCTGATAATACTTGTAGATAAGAGTATATAGATTCTTCTTTAAGCTTCTGTATTTCTGTCCTCAATTTCTGAGTTTTGTTGTTAAGTATTTTTTCTCTTAATTGTTTTCATTTTCTGTGGCCTTTTTTCTTCTAATTTTTTACCAATACTCTCAATTCAGCTGGATAGTTTACTCTTTTTGTTATGTGAGGTATTACTATGATGTTGTTATTAGCAGTTTTTTGAATAGGCCTGATGAAGCTTTCGACTTCTTCTTCTAGTTGTTCGGTTGTTATAAGACTGATATTCACTTTGAATTTGTTCTGGAGGTCTATCTGAAAGTTTTCCCAGTGTTAGTAAATCCTGGCTTTTTACTCCCATCTTTATTATCGTATCACTGAGTGTTAAAATAACTCCTTAATGATCCGAGACCAAATCAAATTTTTCTTCATCTACAATGAAGTTGGATGCTACTTTTCTTGTGATGAAGAAGTCTAGTATATCAGGGATTTTATCAGTATCTGAGAGCCGGTAAGTAGGTTTACCAGTTGAGTGATAATTGCAATTAATTTCTTCAAATTCTTTCCTTAATTCTCTTCCTTTCGTCGTGGTTAATCTAGATCCCCAGTCTATATATTAAAATATATATTTATATGTTCCATAGCGTTATTTTATCTTCATCATATTCTACATTAGCTGCATCATAAATGATCCAGATGTTGCTCTACTCTGGCCATAAGATACCAGATTTCTGGTGATAGGAGTAATTTGTCTTGGTTGACATTATTAGACTTTTCGGTAGTTTATCTTCTTTTCTGTAACTCTTTTCCTACTGTAAATCCCCTATAAATAGCAGGGTGATATTCAGAGCAGTTTACACACTTGACAGGAGTGTTTATGGTTTTAGTGCAAAAAATTTGCTGGAGAACAAAATTGCAGCTGAAGAAGGTCACGTTTGAGTTTTGATCTATTTCTTTGTCTTGCTTTTTCTCAGCCCAAGCTCTGCCCTTTGATACCAGTTGAGTTATAATTTGCTTTTAAGTTCATCTTTATCGACTCCAGGAGTACGACACTGATGTATTTCGCGGTGGTGGAAACGGAGAAGATTCGTCAATTACACTAGCAACGTGCACGCTACTTTCACTGATTGCTGATTCATACATAGTGTACTGCGCATGAAGCGGGGGACATGGGTATTTTATTATTTGTCCAGAGGGACAGTAATGGGACTCAACTGCAAAACTTTCTAAGTGTTTCCTCACTTAGTTCAATTCTTGGGACGAGTTGATCTTTGCATGTCTTCATCACTTGTATTATTTTCATGCCTATAGACACAATATGTTTACGGTTTCCGAGAGTATTTAAAAACATGCGGATGATATTGGAGTAATGTAAACGGAAACAATTAAATTATCACCCATCCTTAAGCACTTTTTGACCGTTTACAAGTCGAATTGTTAAATAATTATTTTGCGGAAACGTATACTTAGGAAGGTAAACTTAATTACGAATTAGCAACTGTGACGTCATTACGTGACTTTATCCGATTAACCAATGAGGAAAGTTTTCTAAGGTCATAGAGGCATTCTTGAACAGCGTAACCCTTGGCTACCCTTCCGCATCCCCCTTCCAAATCCCTTCCTATGCTATTAAAGGGGAGTTGCCCAATGTGGATCACCCTCATGTAGCCTGTTGCCCTAAAAAAAAACAGTTTTTCTAGGGTTTTCCCTGCATTACTTTTAGGCGAATGCCGGGTAGGATCCTTAAACTATAGCCCGGGGGTCAGGGTTAACCCTTGGCTACCTTCCTCTACCCTTCCACATCCCACCTTTCAAATCCGTTCCTATGCTAATAAAGGGGAGTTGCCACAATATGGATTACCCCAATGTAGCTTGTTACCCTAATAAAAGGATACAGGCAAAACATTTTTAACATGCAAGATAAAGTTTTTACCTTTTGTTAAAGATACATATTTCCGCATCTGATCGCAAATGGAAACTTTGAAGTCTTTCTCATTCCCTCAGAATATCTAACAATGAAGACTGCTGTCGGCACAAGAAAAATACAGAAAGTAATTACTAGCCATATAAAGAAAACTTAGATGTAAAGAATGCATTTAACTGTCGAGGTGGAGCTGCATTCTTGACTTACTCAACAGAAAGGATATTCCGTCCTAACTTAGTGACAAAATCTTAATCTATGACACGGAACATCACAGGAGGAGTACCGCAGGGCTCAGTCCTCGGTCTAATCCTGTGGAATGTGATGTACGATGCGGTTCTTCGACTCAACATGTCAGAGGGACTTAAGATCGTGGGTTTTGCAGATGACATTGCGGTGGTTGTGTTCGCCAAACACCTTGCCCAGGTGGCCCAAACTTGTAACAGGACCATGAGGACAATATCGGAATGGATGTCCTCAGTAGGCCTCCAGTTTGCTGGGAATAAGACGAAAGCAGTGCTCATCTCGAGCAGAAAGGTTAGGGAGACTAGTCATTGACGGATGCGCCATCACGTCACAACCATCGCTACGCTATCTGGGCGTTGAACTTGATGACAAAGTAACATTTAAACGTCATCTTGAAAATGTGAGTGAGAAAGCACCAAAAGTCTGCGCTGCCATCACGAGGTTAATACTGAACACTGGTGGGCCCAGTGGCTCAAGTGGTGAGGTCAATATTGTTCTATGGCGCTTCCATATGGGCAGACGTTATATGCTGCTTTCGTTCCGTTTCCAATGATGGAGCATGTATTCTAGCAGGAATGGCGCCACTGGACTTTTTGGGTGAAGAATTCCGCAATAAATAGGAAGGAATTAAAAACACAGGAAGGGAATCATTAACAGAGTGAGAACGTAGGTGGATAGAGTCCTCAAAGGGACGATGGACGCACTGCCTCATTCCTGACATCCCAACACGGACAAGGAGAAAACGTGGAGAGTTAGGTTATTATCTAACTCAACTCATGACAGGGCAAGGATGTCCTCGTAAATATCTCTATAAGTTCAATATAGTGGAGAGCCCCAGGTGCGTGAACTGTGATACGGAGGAGGAAGACATAGAACACGCTTTTTTCAAATGCTCTCATCTTGACAATCTAATAAATATTCTTAGAGACGAAGTAAAGATTGAAACAACAGCTGCCAATCTGGTTTCTGTTATGCTAGAGTCAACAGACAAGGGGAAGGCGATCAGCAAACACGCCGCTATGGTTATAAAGGAGCTACGCAAAGTTGAAAAGGAGAATAGTCCATAATAGGAGGAAGATCCCCTGATAAGACCGCTACCTACTAAGTAATACTTAACGGCAGTTCCGTAGGAAGCAATAAATGGCCGTCGATGAAAAAGGAGGTGTAGTGCTGACTGCTACCGGTGTGTTTTTGAAGATTTTTCATCTACCCTCGTTAAAAAAAACATCTAAAGGAGCTCCATTCGGATTTAATGAATAACAAAAGATAGCCAATACAGACAAAAAAGGAATATAAATATCACTCAACGTATCTTGTTAAATCTTCTTGAGGTCACTGGATTACATCGCCGATAATTATGGAGAACATTATGAGTGCCGATCTTTCCATTCAGCAGCATGAGACATTGTTACAGATGACAGATACTCAGTAGTTCTGAGAAATGTTTAAAGAGAAATGAGTGTTACAATACTGGCGTCAAGTGAGGAATGAGCATGATGATCTCGGGGTTACGTCGTTTACAGCTCTGCTATCCTTCAGCTCAACGTATTTCTTTCATGCTTGACAAGCATAAAGACAAAATCAAGAAACTGTTTGTATTTGGAATGCAATCTGGTGAGTAAAGTAAGTACACTTACTTTACAGATCCAGGAATTGAAACAAATAAAGCAAGAGCACGTTTCGCACTAAATACAGCTGTAAAGTGAGTAAATCTTACTACTGATGATGAATTTTGTATGTTAACAAAGTTATTAAAATTATCCTCGTGAATCAGACTTCCGTCAAATAATCGCGCATGGCGTTTCAGTTGTTTTACTGTTTTACACGTCGCGATTATTTAAAACACTTATGTAATTAGTGTAATATCACTTAAACGTATATAATAATTATTGTTTTCATTCAAAACAACAAAGGCTATAATTCACTAACATTGGTTCAGTTTACTGGTCCTCACGGAGTGGTCCTTGATCAAAAATGTCTGGAAACCGATGTTATAGAGCATTTCAGTAGATGCATTTTAGTATACGAGGCATGTTCAGAAAGTGTGTGTACTGTGGTCATAACGGGCTGTGATTTTTTTTTGTTAATTGAGCGTTGAGGGGGATCTCCTGACAGACGAACCACCACAGGAACACGGTAGGACACGTGCTGTAAACCGCTTCGTATTCGAGGAAAGAATAACACCTACCGAAGTTTTTTCGCGAATCAAAACGGTATTTTGCGAAGGTGTTATGAAGAGAATCAGTGGTGCATGAGGGTTTAGTGGAGGCATAACAAATGTTCATGATGAACAGAGGAGTAAAAACCATAATTTCGGGCAAAAAAATCATGGCCTCAGCGTTTTGGAACCGAAAGGTCGAATTTCTGCCTCAGGTGGAGACCATCAATGCACACCGATATTGCGAGATCCTAAATAACTAAATGGAGAATTGAAACAAAAGGAGGGAATGCTGACGTTGCACGACAACGCCCGTCCTCACTCAGGCTAGTTTCACACTTACCCGACAACAGTTTAATCTACATTTTAGCCGACCACTGCTCCTTGCCAGCTCTCGTCTTATACAGCCTGTTGTCGCTCCGACTTGCCTTCAGTCATTCTACGAATATAGAGGATGATAAGTTATTCCCTTGCATAGTCTCGTATAGATGTTTTAAAAACGAAAAAAATTAATGATGTAATGTGCTTCTCCATGTGGGGGCCTATGTTCACTTTGAGGAGTTGGGAAAATTAGATCACAACTCTTTTAATTATTTTCGCATGGGTATTGAAAATTTCGACGATCTTCGTACACGGAAAGAAAAATCCATTCAAAGCCACAACACATCATTCAGGGAATGTATTCGCCTATACAAATATTGCAAATCACAATCACAAAAAAACGTGTTATATTTATCTGATATTTATTTATTACTAGCTGGGTGCCCGGCGTTGCCCGAGATGTCATTTATCTAAAACCATCGATAAGACTCCAATTTTGGTTACTTTTGCGCTATTTTTATGTAAAGCTCCTCGAACCCTATCCCTAAATGTCCTCACCTCCCACAAATGTGCGATAATAAAAAAGAATGTATTCCACGCAAAAATCGGCCGATTACATTTTCTGAAAATTTCTTTCCTCACCCACCACCTCCCAAACCCGTCGCGTTGCCCAGGTTGTCACAATTAGATTAAGCGACATTCATAGTCTCTGAATTTATTCGAATCTCTGTTGTTTTTGCGGGTTTTTATTTAACGTACCTCCACCCCACCCCTAAGCTTGCTCCCCTCACAGGGGTTAAATTATACACAAACAACATCGGTATATATACTATCAAAGTAATTAACCCCAGGAAATAATTATCGCAAATATCGACCGTTTAACAAGTTTGAAAATTTTCACCCCTGACAACTCCCGCTTCGGGGACTTAAACGGTCAAGTTTAATGTCATAATTAAACTCAGTGACAATCCCGATAGTTTCTGGTTTCTTTTTAAGTAATGCTACTTCACGCCCACCCTTAAGGGTGCAGCCTTCCGAGTCTGAAAGGGGTTGAAATTATATACAGAGAACATGTAGGGAAATTTTATTAATCTAATTCATCCCGAAATATATTTAATCGACGCAAAAAACAGCCGGTCAACTCATCCCAACCCAGCCGATACCCGCGCGTTGTCCAGATTGTCATAAATAAATTCAGCGACATCCATTACCTTCGATTTGACTCGAATCTCGGTTGTTTTCCCGTTATTTTCAAGCAAATCCCCTCCACCCCCACCCCTATCATGCCTACAAACAACATCGGTAGAAATACTATCAACGTCAATGGTCCCGGCATTTATTTATTCCACGATAATATCGATGATTTAACATGTTAGAAAATTTCCATCCCATCCACTCCCGCCCCTTGGGACTAAATGGCCAATTTGATGCTATAATTGAATTGGGCGACATCCATAACCTTGGATTTGACTCCAATGTCGGTTGTATTCGCGTTATTTTATAGCAGCGTTCCTCCACCCAACACCTAAAAGTGCTCTACTGATAAGCCCGAAAGGGGTTGAAGTTATAATCTGTGAAAATGTAGAGAAATCTCATTGATCCCGAAAAATATTTAGTAGCAAAGTTGATTAACATGTTTGACAATTTCCACCCCCGACCACGCCTGTCCCTGGGAGGTTAATTGCTAGTTTATAGCATAATTAAACTCAGCGTTATCCATAACTTTGCTTTTGACTCCAGTCTCGTTTGTATTCGAGTTATTTTTTTGTAATATTCCTCCACCCCCACCCCTAGAGTTCTCCTTTCCATGTTGTAAATTGTTTGAAATTTTACTCACATACATTGGTACAAACACTATTAATCACTTTTACCCGGAAAATATTTATCTGACTCAAATATCGGCTGTGTTAGCTTGTATGAAGAATTTGATCAACCGGAATAGATTTGTATTCTCCACCCCAAACGCTAGGGGTGCTCTTACCCCAGGGTGTAGAGGTTGAAAATTATATTCAGATATCATCAGTGGAAACACTAAAATATCTTTGACCCCTAAAAATATTTATCCGACTGAAATATCGACTGTTTTAGCATGTTTAAATATTTCCACCCCCGTCCACCCCCGCTTCTGGGGGTGGTAGACGCGTCTCACCCCGACAGTGTTGGTTTCCTGGTCGCAAAGAACACGTGTACGAAATTTGGTGAAATTTGATCCATCATTATAGATTTGTATAACGAACATACAAACATACAAACATACATACATACATACAAACATACACTCATTTTTATTTATAAGATAATAAAATATATTTGCAAAACGTCAGACGTAAAAGAAAACATATAATAAAAATTCAATCACCAAAATTCATTTCATCCCTACTTTCGGACTTTTCAGATGGATTCTACCATTTAAAGAAAAATAAATATCAAAATCTGACTGTTTAGTGGACACTCAATGTCAATTCCAAACAGAGTTTTACTTATCGCGTCTCGAGAGCTCTAAAGTTTGTAGAATGTGTAAAAAATTGAGGCTTTTTAGCAGAATTATAAACTTACATACTTAATTCATATTGTAAAGGCTTGTAAAGTTTTACATTATTTTGTTCTTGAAAGGGGCGGATACTTTGTCTACAACTGGATTTAGAAGTACAACGAGAAGTGGATGAGTATGTGGAGGAATTTCAGAAAATAACGTAAGAAACGCGATGATGATTACTTTTTAACTCGTACGCGATCAGTAAAAATGGCATTTGTCATACAATTTAATGTATAGGTAAATAAAACTGGCGAAATGTGCAAAATCAATATAGGTATTGCACTTTACTCTCCACATTTAGAAGTACAATAGAAAGCAAATAATAGCCGCGGTTTTTTCTTTATCATCCCTATTTTCATATCCACTTATTAATTCTCTGCAAACTTCTTCCCAAGAATTTCAATTCTGTAATCTGTATTTATGTATTTTTCTACTTTTGTACCCCAAAACGAGTCGATCCTGAATTAAATTTATAAGTAGTTGTACATCCTCTGTGATGATAAATTACAAAAATATTTTACTAAAAAACGCATTCTATGAACGAGGAAGAATGTAGACTAGACGCATTGAGCCGGGTAGATGTGAAACACTCCATAACTTGATCACAATCTAGGTTCACGCACTTGGACTCTGTAGTAGGAGAACCTGGGCCCTTATGCGACACCGTGCCGGGCTAGTGTGAAACGTCTCGTAATTTTTTAAACCTTTTTGTAGTGAATCTGATGTCGTTTAGCCGATTGTCGAGTAACTGTGAAACGAGCCTCAGCCACAGAGGCGCTCTTGGACTCATATGGGTTGGATGTTTGGAATCACTCCCCACTCCCAACTCTGACTTAGCGCCTTCAGATTATCATCTTTTAACCACCCTGAAGGCAAAGATTGGTAGATTTAAATTTTCAACTGACCAGCAGGTGGAGAAAGAGGTTCTGAAGTGGGGGAAGGAGCTGACCGGAGAGTTCTTCGAGGAGGGCGTAAAGAAGCTTCTTCCACGACTCACCACATCTATTGTACTGGATATGATATGTGGAATAGTCAACAACTGTATCAACAATATCCTGTAATTATTTTTCAAATACACTTTTTTCTAAAAAAATATATAAAATCTAGTACACTTACTTTCGGAACATTCCTCAATCATTATTAGTCTGTACTACATGTTTGCTATTGCACTCGGTCTGGAAAGTATTAATTTTACAGCTGACGTAGAACTTTACGGCTTTCGTCAGGCACTTTAATATAAACTGTGCATCCATGCCTACGTATGAATAAACAGTGCATAGGATAGTGGAGGGAAATATATGGCACAAGAGCGAGCGCGCAGTCCTTTGTGGTCCGACTTGTTACGTATTCAACCGAAGTCAGTTTTCCTATTCACAAATGGAAAATGAATACCATATCAGAAATGTGAGAGCGCTTGAACGGATATACAAAGTCTTTTTCGTTTATATGAGATATTAGAATTCCTTTGTCGCGGCTGAGTCCGTTCATTCACTTCAGTAGTTGTGTTGCAATTAATTTTATACTAAGCTGTGGTTCAAAGTCTCGGGTGAATTACAGAGAATAGTTGATAAATAGTTTGTTTTGAAATTAAAACGCCAACGTGTCTGTCGGTCCGTTTTAACGACATAAACTGAAAAGCCGCCAAACACATGTCAACGAAGTTTTATATCGTTTGGGCTGATTAGTCACAAGTAAAGATTTTGGGGTTTAAGAAAACAGTGAAAAGACATTCGACTTATTGTCTACGAATAACTGTATTGACTTTGTATTAATAACTCTTTCGTTGGAAACACACTGGTGCTTCATCATGTGGGTTACAGCCCGTCAACTGCGGCTACGCACGGATAGTTTTCAATATAACTTCAAAGTATTAAGCTGCTTTTAAACAATCAAATCTTATTTTATTTTAGACATTTTTAAAAATAACTCTCCTTTGTACTAGGTAAATTTCCTCCGGAAGCTTATTAATTATGAGGGCAGCATTGTCCCTCGCAAGCCGCAGCCGCTCACTGCTGCCAACGACCAGACGATAAATCCCCCAAACGGCGATCAATAGGGCCCAGGCAAGCAGGAACGCCGCGCCGATCATAATCCCCGGCTGCCGATCCTAATTTAAGAAATTCGGGGACGCTTCGTTCGCGCCGAATATTACCAGTTCTACCTAGCTTCTTCTAAATTTAGGGCAGCGAGAACAAAGAGTTGTTCCACACCTGCCACGTATCTGGGCGCTCGCATAAATGTCGCGGGCTTAAGCGTACCACAACCACTCTGCAAACATTAAGCGCTTCAAACGTTCAGGGGAACGCAAGACAACTTCACTAAGTTCGTGTCTCACATAAATAGTGCACAGAGATTAAGGCTCAAACACACAGTTTCCGTAAGTGGATGTTGATACACTACACTTGAAACGCATCAAGTTGTATTAATCAATTATTCCCTTTTGTGTGTGACCTCTTAGAACTGTTGCTTTTTCCTCTTTTAAACAGCATTTCTTTATCGATGCGATATTAGCTATAGGCCTACGGATAATAATAAACATTAGCATACGTAGTAAACCAGTAGAGAATGAAACTATTTAAATAAATTTATTCATTAAAAAAACAATTATGTTTCGAAAAAATGATCGGAGTCTTAACCAAAATTTTGAGTGATTAGTCTATTTCTTCTGGCAGTCATAAATAGAAACTTCCGCGGTAGGGAAAGGAGTCAAGCACTGAGCGAACAGGTAAATATTTATTTCGGCCAAGAATGAAATGTCAAGTCTGGAGCATGGCGTCGCTACGAGCGAGTCACGGATATAGCAAGTTTCCTGTTGTTTAATGTCATCGATGTGTCGTTAATTGTGCTCCAATTCATCCTATAGAGATCGTATTTGACAACATTAACAAAACAAGGCATTTGTAACATCAAAACGATTCAAATTCGTGCCATAATTATACGCTGTTAATTCTGTCCACCAATTAACTGAACGTCGAAGAGAGGCGACGAACCGCAATAAAGGTTGACGGTCTAATTAATCGCCATCAAACATGAATTTTATGCAGAGTGATATTTAACATTTCTCGACAGATCACGACATTGAGCCACAATAACGCTTACGTTTTCTCTGTATGTGCGTCTTAACTTACGTAATTTTCTAATAAATAAAGCAGAGCGATTGTTTGTATATTCCTTAGACAAATCTACACCGGTCGAGAAAAATTCACCAAATTTCGTACACTTATTCTATGCGACCACGAACCAAACATTGTTGGGGTGAGGCACGCCTACCACCCCCACGAGTGGGGGTGTAAAACTTCAAACATGCTAAAACAGCCGATATTTGAGTCAGATAAATATTTTTAGAAGTCAAAGAGATATATAGTGTTTCTACCGATGTTATCTGGGTATAATTTAAACCCCTTACAGCATGCGCAAGGAGCACCCTTAGAGGTGGGGGGTGGACTGCATTTACAAGAAAATAACGCGAATAAAACCATGATTAGAGTCAATCCAGGGTTATTGATGGCGCTGAGTTTATTTAAGAGAACCTGAGCAACGTGCGAGGTAGGGCAGTGATGGGAGGGGCTGGGCAGAGGTAGGCGGGGGTAGAAATTTTCAAACATGTTAACCGGCCCACTTTTGCGCCAAATAAATATAATTCGGTAACAATGAGATTATTAAAATTTCTCTACATGTTATCCGTGTATAATTTGAGGCATTGTAGGGGAACGCCCTTAAGGGTGTGGGTGGAGTTTCAATACATAAAAATAACATCAAACAATCGAGATTGGAGTCAAATCCAGGGTTATGAATGTCACCGAGTTTAATTAGGTCATTTAACTGGCCATTTACCAACAGGGGCGGTGGATGGTGGCGAAATTTTTGAAACATGCAATCAAGCTGTATATTTGCTTCTAATACATATTTTCTGGGTTAATAAGATTGATAGTATTTCTACTCCTTTCGGTATGGGAGGGAAGCACAGTTAGGGGTGGGGGAGGGAAGTTACAGAAAAATAACGCGAAAACAACCGAAATTCGAGTGGAATCGGGGTTATGGGTGTCGCGGAATTTATGACAACCTGTGTAACGTGAACGTGGGCGGGGGTAGAAATGTTCAAAAATGTTAACCAGTCGATATTAGCGTAGAATAAATATTTTTCGGGGTCAAAGAGATTCATAATATTTTTTAATATATTCATTCTATGTATAATTATAATCCCTATCGGCTTGGGAAGTGAGAATCATGAAGGCTAGAGTGGAGTTGCATTACATAAAAACGCAAAAAACCGAGGTTGGAGTCTAATTCGCGGTTATGGATGTCGCTGAGATTAATTATATTTAACTTCCATTTAACCCCCGTCCCCCCGTCCCCTCCGGGCGGAGATGAATTTTCAAACATGTTGATCGGCCGATATTTGCGGTAATAAATATTTTTCGGTGTCATTTAAATTCATAATATTTCGGTAGATATTCTCTGTGTATTATTTCAACCACTATCGGCATGGGAGGGGAGTACGCTTATGGGTGGGGTTTGGTGGAGCGTTAAATAAAAACGAATGGACCGAGATTCGAGTCAATTCTGGGGTTATGCATGTCGCTGAGTTTCTTTGTGACAAACGGGATAACGAGTGGTGGTGGTGGGTATAGAAATTTTCAAACAATATAATAAATACTTTTGTTTAACCCACAATAGTGGAGGTGGAATGATAACAGAATTTTCCTGAAAGGTCTCGTGCATTTTAATAAGGTCGTTTGAATTTCACGAACGTTATCGAAAAACCATCAACTAATACATTCTGTTTCTGTATTTTCACTGTCCAATATTCTCAACGATGAAGAGAATTTTTATTCGTCATATGTAGACCAGTTAAATTTAATCAAGAAACATTCTCTAAATACTGGTCGTATTAGACATTATGGAAGATATACCTACTTTTGTAAAACTATTTAACTATTTGCAAACTATTTATTGTATAACTATTTGTAATAACGATGTCTGTATTAAAAATATCGAAATTTTTTATTTGTGGGAGACGTATTCCTTGCGTTTAAAATTTTAAATGAGTGACGTAGTTTCCAAATGTAGTATTAAGAGTAAAGGAATTGACCGACTGTAATCTCAGATATAATATTAAATTCAAAATCATCTCAGTAGATAAACTAGACTACCAGCATTATACTTTCGAGGGTTGTTCGATAAGACTGATAAATTTTTATGAAAAACCAGGAAATTTTTCACTTTTGTGCCATTATTGGTAAACATGATCGTTTCTTAGATATTCCTAAAAGTTTTAAACATGCCAGTCGTAGTTTATTGGTGGCAACCTTCTGTACTGTAGTGTTAGAAGTGTAGTAAGGCGGAGACAATGAAAAAGAATTCCGTGCTGTCATTAAACACTTTTATTTTAAAGGTTGGACAGCTGCACATATCAAAATCGAATTGAATGAAGTTCATGTGGACTCTGCACCAGTAGTCAAGACCATTTACTTCTGGATTAATTCGTTTAAACGCGGTTACAGAAGTACAGAAGATGAAACTCGCTCCGGCCAGCCAATTGAGTTCACCTTCTTAGGAAAACACTGAAAAATTTCACAATATCGTAATGGAAGATCGTAGGCTAAAAGAGGGTGAGATAGCTGATGACGTAGGCTTCTCAACTGAACGAGTACATTTCATCCACCATGAAAAACATTTCAACGCGGAATCTAGCAATGTTTAGGCGTAAATCAGAAGACTTTGAGATTAGTAACGGTCGATGAATCTTACATCACTACACTCCACAGACCAAAAAAAAACCAATCAAAGCAATGGACAAAAGCTGGTGAAAGTGCACCAAAATGGCGAAGACCATTTGTCATCCAGAAAGGTCATTGACACTGTCTTTTGGGATTCTCAGGTTATAATTTTCATAGTTTTCTTGGAAAAGGGCACAACCATAACTGGGCTCTATTATGCTAATCTGTTGGATCGTTTGAAACGGGTGCTGATTGAGAAACGACCAAGATTCGGGCACAAGAAAGTGCTGTTTCACCAGGACAATGCGCCAGTGCACACAGCTGCAGTGTCAATGGCTAAAGTGTACGAGTTGGGATTCGAATTGGTTTCTATCCACCCTATTCACCAGACCTAGCACCAAGTGAAGAGGTGATCGAGGCCGTGACGGAGTATGTTGAGAGTTTGACAGAAGCTATTTTTAAGATGGGTGAAAAATTGAAAACTCTCTGGGCCAAGTGTGTAGCCAAGGAAGTTGACTATTTCTCGAACGACTATTTGTTGAGAAATAAAGTAAGTTTTCTAAAATAAAATTATTTTTGTTACATTCATTTATACCAGACTTATCAAACAACCCTCGTATACCTAGTCCGCACTCTTGTCTCCGTGTATATATATATATATATATATTCCCAAATATATATATATATATATATATATATATTAGAGATGGGAAAACTCGTTCGTTTCAATTATGGGACCGGAACCACTTGCTCAATCGAAAGAACTAGCTCTTTTTCATGATCGCCACTTCTTATATATATGGACAAACGTGTCAATTGTAGAATTAAGTCTTGAGATGAATATTGCTAAAAAAAGTTTAAAGATTCTGATGTTTGTATTTTTCATAAATACATTTCAATAATGTTGATATTTGTGGATGGTTGGTTTTTATTAAATTATTCAACTTAACGGTCCTGGAGTGAGAACTATTTGTCAAAATTAGTATTTTAATTTATAGAAGCTAGGTGAAGAAACAAAATCAAACATTTTTTAAAAATTCATAATTTTTTCAGCCTTTATAGACATTCAAAATTGTATATAGACTCAAAATCAGGGACGAAACGTCGTATCTTAATAAATGTTCGATTAATTACCTAAAACTAATTTTTTCTGATATAGTAACTGTTTTATTTATTAAATGATGTGTGTCATATCGTATTAAATACTGCAGTATTTTCAAATTATAAAGTTAGAACCCAAAGTGAAAGGGTATTAAAAATTCGTTATATTCTTTTAACATTACATCTGAGGATCCTTCTTCCCAAACAGTTCTATATCGGTATCAATTTACTTCAAATAGAAAAACAATTGCGGATATAATTTTCCATCAAGTTGGGAAATTATAAATTAAAAACATTCTTTTAAAAAATACAATTTTATTGTACACAAAAAATACAGTAAAAAAATTAAATTTTGGCTGCAACGTGAGGAAAAACCACGCGTTAGAAATTTTGTCGCCTTAAATTTTCTTATAATAAATTATATTTAAATGTAAGAACTATACACTTGAAGAGATACCAATCAGGGATGAAACCACGTATTTTACATTTTTAAGTCTTTATTTTTCCGACGAATAGGCTTCTATTTTTATTATTTAATAAAAAATTAAATCCAGGAAAAATCACATAAAAATATCAAACAAAATCTCTGTAGTTTTATGGGAGGTTAAACCTCTTCTTTCGCCGGTGCATATTTGCGCTCGCAGGGCACGGAAGGGGAAGCGATGTACAACCGTTTCAAAACTAACTGGTATAAAGTTGGGTACTGGAGCTTTCTAGATTAGCAGATAGCAGCATCTAGGCAAATATGTCTCCGATAAATATTTATCTACTTCTACAACAGCAGATTCCGCGTCATGCCTTCCTCGAGCCGATTTATTGTTTTATCGATTTCTTCCCTAATGGAAGAATTCCCGGCCAGCCTGCTTGGAGAGTTTGTCATAAATTTTAATTTTGTAAGGGCATCGTTTATTTTCCGAACTTACGGTGTTATAACAATCCAAATGCTTTTGGTATTCCGCAAAACCTTGTTTTTTAAAACTGGGCATTCAACAGAGTCGATTGGGTAATTAACCAATGTTTGAGGAAGCTACAAACCAGTGGTTTCCAAACTTTTTTATCTCGCAGAGACCTTGCCAATTATTTCTGTTTTGTGCAGATCTCCGCCATTCTAATATTGAATTGCTACAAATTCATCATCTTCAATTGTGTTTTTGACAGCTTACAATGTGGTTTGATAGATTTGATAGAGTGAAAAACTTAAAAAAAGAACACGTGTTGTTTTATTCATTTATTAATTCCAACGAGACAGAATTCAAATATAGTAAAATTATAATATACAATAACTACACAAAAAATATGTTTTTAATTGGAGGACTAAACCTGATGTTTTAGTAGCAATTAAATCTCCTCGATCGGTGATTTCTAATCTGTTTCTTTGTTTTGTAATGAGATTGGCGACAGCGTTGAAACCCATTTCGAGGAGGTATGAAGATGGAAAAGCTATAAAAAACTTTCTCCCGATAGTCCAAAATGCAGGTCAAGTAATAGATATTTCTCTATCAAGCCAAAATTGCTGATATCACTTTCTGAACCGTACCTCAAGTTCTTCGTTGATGCTTCTATCAGTTCTTGTAATACGACAACCGATCGTCATGTCGACGTATGGATCCGTAACCCACCGTGTTATTTTCATAGTCAAAATATACTCAAACATAATTTCAAAAAATGCGTGAAGCGGATTTAAATGTTGAACGTAGCTTGAAACATCTTCATCTGTGACAAATATGGAAACTGGGAAAATTCACGCTCTTCAATATTTTGCTTCATTAGTATAATTCTGACATGAAAAGCTGAAATGATGGACTTTGCTTTTATCAAATTTAGACTGACATCCTGTACCTGCAAGATAACCTCATTAAACTAAGTGAACAGATCTGTTAAATAAGGAATTGGATCTTTATCATCCAAAAACTCTATAAGTGTCTCAGAAAGTGAAAGAAATATTGTTAAACCTAAGCATTTTGACCGCCAGTTTACTTCAGTGTGAAGGAGGAATCGATGAAAGTTCTCGTCATTTTCTTCAGACAGCTGCGCAAATAACCTAGTATTCAACGCGTTCCTTCGAATTTTGTTTACTGCGTTAACGACAAATTGAGATTGATGCAATCAGATTTTTAGCAACTAAATATTGTCGATAGATGACACAGTTGCATCTCACTTTAATAACAAAAATTATTTTGAATTTATAAATGTTTTTTGTGTTTGAGTGTTACAGCTTGCTATATGGGTCAAACGAAGCGTAAACTGTGACCGAATTGAAGAACATTTTGCAAATTATAAATAATTTTCGGATAAACAATCTGTATCAACAAAACATGTGTACATGAATAATCACAAGATGATTGGAATAATATAAAAATGCAGTGCATAGGTTCTATATCTATTATCTGAATTATTTCATTCAAGGAGAGCCAAAATCGGTCACAACCTACTTAGCTGGAATCCCCCATTCACATCTTCTGAGCCCCCAATTTTTATTTTCCCTTGCAGTTTGGAATCGAACCCTAGGGGTCGATGTAGGCGACTTTGGGAATCAGTGCTCCAAACCGTTCGGACAATCCGTGAAGCAACCAATATGTTTATTTCACTGTGACATTGTTGGTTTTATCTTTGAAAGTTGTGATTTGTCGTGTCATTACTTTGGATAATATAATTTACGTAATTAAGGACGTTATCCGAATTCTACACCGAAATTGTAAGATAGTGAAGTGAGTCATTAATGTAAATAAAAGCAGAGTATTGTATGTCTTTAAGAATAAAGCGTGAAGTGAAGGAAAAATTTAGCGAGAAGATGTGGAAAACGTTAACTTGCTCAAAGTGTTCAGAGGGTTAAAGAAGGTATTTTAACAAGTATATTCTGGACAATCAGATAAGACAAAATTATATTAACTTTTTGTTACAAGATTTTTTATCATAGCCACTAAATTTAATTTTGCCAAAAGAATCCCCTAATAATAATTTTCTATGAGAGAAAGCGTCCATATTTTTAAAATTGTATACGAAAACTTTGAATTTTTGTACATACGTGATTTAAATTTTTAAACTTAAATATTTGATGTGTTAATCAAAGACGCAGACCGTTTACTCTATTTCGATGAAACAGTATTTGGTTTATTCTTCTTGTTATTGCGTTTTTACATAATTTTCTATCTGTCGTGTCCACTGCTGTCTCCTTTGTTCAGTTTTCAATTATTGCTTATTTACTTCCCTTCTTTGCCCTTGTCAGTGCCATACCCGATTAACACGTTAGATAATAAATCCAAGAAGAAACGATAATAAGAAACGCATTAAAGACAAAAGCCCTTTCAGATCATTAGCGTTGACACTGTTTTCATTCTCGTATGAAGACGGCCACCCAGCTAGTTATTACTGTGATGTGGAGAGTTTATCCGACCTTTTATTTTTTGGTATTTACAACAATCTGCGACCTAACAGGTGACGCTACAACGTAATTAAGGCAAATGAAGTATACATGATGGTTATTATGCGAAGAAGAGGCGAGCTACGAAGACGACAGCTTCCCTGTTTACTAAATCATAGATCATTATGGATACAACTCATTTAATCACTGATGTCTCGTCTTACGGATCCCGTCTGACTCATTAGGAAGAAGGTGTAGACAGGCTATAAATAGTGTAATCCACATAGAGGCCCCTCCTCTCTTATAGCATAGGAATGGGACTGAAAGGGGGGATGCGGAAGGGTAGGGAAAGGTAGCCAAGGGTTAACTTCGGCCCCTGTGCTGTAGTTTAAGGACCCTAACCGACAATTCACCTATATGTGATGCAGGGAAAACCCTAGAAACACTTTCATGAGGTAGGTCGGGCAGAAGGTACTTGTCCCAAGCCATCGTCTTCCGATGGAGGGGGGTTTGCTGTGAGGTCGTAGCTTTCTCCTCTGCGTGCCTTGACCACTGTAGGAGGCTGCTGGCCGACTATTCCAATAGGAATAGCGGGCATCTCTTACCGTATGCCCAAGAGGCTGCAATTGGCTAAATTCAACATTTTAAAATATGTAACTGTAATATTTGTATTTAATGTACGTTTTCAATGTTATATTTAATTTAATGTTTCATTGTCTATTTTTTAAATCCAACGATTTCATTTATTTGTACTTTAAACCTACCCCAGAGTATATTCATTTGCCAATACCGCACGTTTCTAAATCCCTATTAACCTCGTGTATACAAGATAATCCGTATAGTATTTGTTACCCGTTCGGAAATTATGTTATTGTAATTAATTACTTACAGAAGTGGGGGTTAGCTCTTGATTAATAATTTGACAGTAATAACAATTACCGATGCGCACTAAATTACATCAATGAATATTTTTATCATTAAATATTTTCATATTGTATAAACAAAGAGAAATTTCAACATTATAAACATGTTTCTACAAACTTGACCTCCCTTCCCTTTAATCTCAACTTAAACTTTGAAAATAAATGCGTTACTACAGACAGATATCATAAGAGTTATTTCCCTTTGTGTTGAAGTGCGACGTGAAACGTATTGGATTCTGAACCTTTATCGGCAAAGAAGGCCCACCGCGATCTATATGGTACAGACCACAGGAGTTTGTTGATTAATTACACTGATAGGCAATGGAATGTTATCTATCACAAAGGAGGATGCAATACATCTGGCTGAATTCAATTTTCATTGATTCCAGGGTTAGGTAGGACGGTGTAACATTCCAATGCGCAAATTGTCTGTGAAACACGATCCGATTCGCATGTCAGAATTACACATCTTAAATACTTCCTTCCAGGCTTTTAATTGACATTCATTTCAACATATGTTGTAATTGGTAATATTGTTGATATGAGAAATGATTTAAATAGATAAATTTAGTGAATTAAAGAAAAGGTATTTCCAGTTTTTATATTTTATGTATAGGTGAAAACAATTGACTTTGAAAAAATATGTTATGAAACTATGTGAACGTTGGTTTCACATGAGAAATTTAATTTGTCCATATTCCACAATTAAATATTAGTGAATTCAGAAAATCAAAATGTCTATGTGGATGACCTTTAGTGATTTCAGAGCCTTTGAAACTATGTAGAATTTATCATTTAATTATAAACTATTAAATATTCAAGTAATCTATTTTATAAATTAATTCATTATTTAATTTTGGAGAAATTTATAGTGTGGTGTAGTTCTTTGACCACTGTTGAATTACTACGGGGATTTCAATGATTTAACAATATAACAACTCAAATTAAATCTTTATAATACATTGAAAAATCTTAAATTTATTCAACATTGGTTGACCTTACTCAGGAAAGCAAAAAAAAGAATACTCTTGGATGACATTCTCTCGGGATTCCAGCCGGGTAGTTTGTCGAAAACGCGCGACGTTTCCATAACATTTTACGTTATCAACTTCGGCATAAGTTTTATCGAAACGTCGCGAGTTATCGACGAACTTACTCGGCTGAAATCCTGAGAGAATTTCATCCACTACTTAAACCGACAAAACCTTCGGTCAACGAGAATATTCTTGGTATCATCAAATGGCTACGCTCAAGGAGACGTGGACGGACTATAATTTGAAAAATTTGAAAGAAAAAAAACAAGCATCGCGATTAAACGAGAATGGTGTTTATGAGTCATGGGTTGGAGAATTCCAAATACCGTGTCTTGCTGATTGGCCGCGGGAGATATTCCTGTTGGTGATGGATCTCGGGCATCTTGTACGGGGCCGAACTCGTTGATGTCTGCTGGTCAGTGTTCGGACGGCGGGTAGAATTCCGAATATTTACTGCTTATCACAACTTCATTGTTTCTCTGTGGCCTACCTCCTCCCTTGTCTGGTCTTCAATTAAACTTGGTGTGAATGATGATATTTGACATATAAACAGTATTTTGTCGCTGGTTGCAAGGAGTCACCTCACTCCAAGCATAACTTTCTCCAGACTCTTTGTCTTTTCCATTAACATCTACGCGACCACCAAAATTTCGTCCCTCAAAACAAAATAGCACGGCAAGGCAACTACCGTAGCTACGAATATGCATGCGTCTTGCCTGCTCGCTTTCATAACATACAAATAGAAATTCTTTTTACTTCTCACAAAAACTATAACTATACATAATCAATACTTATTTAAATGTTTATGGTGGAATGAGTCACTGCAATAGCTATTAAGGGCACATAACTAAAGACAGATCACGCTGTGTCCACAAAGTGCGTCGTTCGAAGCACGGTCAAGAATTGTCTCATGTGTTTAACACATGAGTGTTTATGATATACCGTGTACGTGCCTCGGACGTAACACGAAGACGATCAGTGGCCCGACACCTGCACTACATTTCTCCTCCAAAGCTCAAAGGTCATCACGGTGATTATTTTATATATAAATAAATGCATGAAAATGTTTATATTTAAGGGTAATATATTTTACTTACCTTTATCTAGGTGATACTGTTTTTGTAATGCTGTTCTGTCTTTTTTATCAACGGTGGAATCAGTAAACCATGTAAAAAATTCAGACTCATCCTGAAGTGGGCAAAAAATTTTTCATTGCCGATCAACTCCTTCTACAAGGCGACAAATTCTCCACCCTCGTGTTCTCCAAAAAGGATGCACAGCCCATCTTCTTCTTCTACACCTTCGTCCAAAGCGACCGCAATAGCCACCAATTACAACTCACTGAATTGCATTACGAAGACTACTGCGGCTTCCTCACGGAAGAAGCACGTTGTAGCATAAACGCTCGACCCCTGTCATGCACGGCACGGTCTAACATAAATCGATCTTAAGTCATTACTTTTACTTCACGACATACAATGGAATCTGGCTTCGCAATATATAACACGACTTTCCGCTAATACAAAATACAGGAAATAACTTTGAATGAACTATTACACAAGTACTTCCAAGATCTTTTAATTAATTTTATTTATAGTCGCATCAACTACTAAGGCCATTACCCTGTCAAATTTCACTTGGTCCGGGAAATGATGAGAGGGAGTTTCTCCCTATGGTACGCACTCACTGTAGTGTGATCGTGTCCGACGCTTATAATTTTGGAGAATAAAATTTTCTATATTGACATTAACACCAGATAAAGAGTGCAAACAAAATGGAACAAGAATTTGCTTTCGTAAACAAAACATAACGCCGGGAAAGTGGATTGTTCGGAGGAAACTTTTTTTGTCTCGACCACGCAGCGGGTGGTCACTGATCACAGAGGCTGAAAAGGATCAACGCAGATGTGCGAGTTTTCATGGAGAGAGCAAGGAATCTGTTTATAAAACGTAATGGACGGTCAGAGAGAGAGAGTCGAGTTTAGCTAGGTGCGTCTGGATGCAGACAAAATATGCTGTTATTTTCATCCAGGTGGTCATATAAATAAGCTCTGAAGGCGACGAATTGCAACGACCCTGCAGATGAAGTCGTATGACTAAAATTGATTGGACGACTGAGGAAGAGGACATCAAATGTGCTCTGAAAGTGGAATTTATGACTAAAATAAAGGCCTTCGCCATTTCCCGATAACACTGGCTGAACTTTACGTAAGCAAATCCTGCGGTTGTGTCTATTTATATTTCTAAAAAAAAAAGTAAATTGACAGTTTAATTCTAGTTTTTCGTAATTAACGTTGAGATATATTACAGTGCGCACTTTGTACATATGGATGAATTGTGTAATATATTTGGTATAATTAATTTGTCAGTCAAATAAATTTTGTAATTTAATTCAAGTAAATTATATCAACAAAATTAATAATAAATAAAAGTAATTATTTTGTAAATCTAGAGTCTCATTAAACACCCTTACCACTAAATGGCGTCCCAAGTGGGACGTTATTTTTTGGTAACGTTGTTTGGTCATGACATGTTGTCTTTATTACTAGGATAATTTGATTTATTAGTATTGGGCGATGTTGACGATATTTATTAATGAAGGTAGTTCTTTTGTTTAATTTTGATAAACTAAGTGCCCATAATTTGTTAATGATAGTCATGGGGGAAAATATTTTATAAATTCGAGTAAAATTTGGTTTTAAGGTCTATAAGAAATATTTTATCTGTGGAAGATAATACTTTAAAAATTAAATTGTTAGCTACATTTAATATCATAATGATATGGTGATTAGAATAATAGGCGATAAGTTTTGTATACCAGATAGTGTATAATAGATTGTTCTTAAGTTTATCCTCCTTTACAGTTTCTATAGTTTCGCAGTTAACTATAGGGTCTTCTAGGGCCCAGTTATCTATAGTAGCTTAGTGCTTATAGAATTTAATTAATCAAGAAGTAAGAATTCTTGATATTTTTTAATTATAAGGAATATATCATCGATATACTGGACAATTAATTTTTGTTGGACTATAAAATTATAAAGTGATTCAGTTAGTATATAGTTCATTTCGATGCCACAAATATTAACGCTTAAACAGCCACCATTGTGGTGTCTTATTCACCACTTTCGATTCTGAGGAGTATTTAAATGAATAAACATTGATTTGGTTTTAAATAACTTATTTGTAGTATAATAACTCAAATTAAATATTATAATAATTTGAAAAACTAAATTTATTCATTATCCTAGCTCTGGAGAGCAAAAATAATGTTATTATGTAGCTTCTAAATGGCAACTCTCAAGGAACGTGGACGAAAAATGTAAAGAAATAAAATCTATAATGCTAATACCGCGCTTAGACCAGGATGGTATTCAGTTACTTGAAAGGTTGTAAAATTACGAATATTGCGTCTTGCTTAGTGACTTCCGAAGATACTCCTGTTGCTATTGCTTCTCAGGAATGAATATTTTACGTTTCTTTAAACCGATAAATAACCCTATAGTAGCTCAGGACGAAACTAAAAACTTGTCTGATAATAACACTCAAATTAACTCTAGTATCAATTTGAATAAATGATTTGCCAGTATCACCTTCATTAAAGTCCTCACGTATAAATTATTAAAGCTTTCTATATATTTAATATTTTTTCTACGAAACCTATGAACAATACAAAAAATTTATTAACAAATATAAAGGATAAAATCAAAATGCAGGACGACTATAACCTAGTCTATAAGCTTGACGGTGACAAAAATAATATTACCTTGCCTAAAGACCAGGTTATATCAACCCAAATTAAGCTTAAAACCTAATTCTAAATGTAATACAGCACTTTTCACCCATGTTAAAGTTTTAAACAATGTTTTTTAAATATGACGAAACAAAAATCCTCCACAAAATTACAACAAGAACCAAAATCAGGTACAATGAGGTACTTTACATTAATTTACATATATCTAAGAGATAATAAATTATAGAAACGAAGGAAATAGAAGCTCATTATGCCACTATAATAATTAAACTGACCAAATTTGTCCAGGTCTCGTCACCAGCGATGTCTCAGTTCTACTCCTCAGTTACCAGTGTCTCAAATCTAGACCAAATATATCCGGAAGGAACCCTTCAGACGTCGTGTCGCCTCAACTGCAAAATTCAATTCGATCAACCAACCATATTTCACGTGCAAAATTAAGGCACCAGAAGCCAATCTCCTTTTTAAGCCTAATTCCCCTCTCCATCTCAACTGCCTCCAACACTCTCCCATCATCATCTGTCCACTCTTTCTTAGTGGCGGGACTCACCCCACTCACTACCGCAATATGGACATTCCAAAACGGGCGGCGACCTGTCCGGATTTTACGACCCTTGTCACTCACCGATTGCTCGTGTCCCTTTGCCTCGGCTCCGCCAAACTTGTGGCTAGTTCCACACTCATCCGACGACAGTTTAAACTACATTTTAGCCGCCCACTGCTCCTTGCTAGCTCTCTTCACATTCAACCGGTTGTCGGACCGACTTGCCTTTAAGGTTTTTAATTAATTAATTATTATTAATTTCGTATGGGTATTGAAAATTTCGACGATCTTCTTACACGTATAGAAAAATCCATTCACAGACACAACACATTATTCAGGGAATGTATTCCCGTATACAAATGTTGCAAATAACAATCGCAAAAAGACGTAAGTTATATCTATCTGATATTTATTTATTATAATACAATATATTTCAAAAAAGGTCAGACGTAAAAGAAAAAAACAATAGAAATTCAACCACCACTTTTCTTTTCATCCCTACATGGATTTTAAAATTTTAAGAAAAATAAATATCAAGATCCGATTGTTTACTGGACACTCAATGTTAATTCCAAACAGAGTTTTACTTATCGCGTCTCAAGAGCTCTAAAGTTTGTAGAATGTGTAAAAATGAAGGTTTTGTCGCAGAATTATCAACTTACATACTTAATTGATATTGTGTTGTTTTACATAATTTTGTTCTTGAAACGGGCGGTTACTTTGTCCATAACTGGGTTTAGAAGTACGAGAAGTGGATGAATATGTGGAGAAACGTACGAAACGCGATGGTGATTTTTAACTAACACAGACTCAGTAAAATGGCATTTGTCTTACATTTAATATGTGGGAAAACAAAAATTGGCAAAATGTGTGCTTAATAAATATATTTTTTGGAACTACCAGAATTTCCAAGCTGTTAAAATTAGTTTTAACAAAATCAATATAGGTATTGTATTTTACTCTCCATATCCCGTTCTTTCTTTATCATCCATATTTTCATATCCATTTCTTAATTCTCTGCAAACATCTTCCCAAGAATTTATATTCTGTAATCTGTATTTATGTATTTCTCTACTTTAGTCCCGAGTCGATCATGAATTAAATTTATAATTAGTTGCAAAACCTCCGTCATGATAATGGAAAAAATATAAGTACAAAAATATTTTACTTAAAGAACGCATACTATGAACGAGGAAAAATGTAGACTAGACGAATCGGGCCGGGTAGATGTGAAACGCTCCATAACTTAATCACCCTCTAGGTTGACGCACTTAGACTCTGGTGTAGGAGAACCTGGGCCCCTGGACGACGGCCTTGTGTGAAACGTCTCATAACTTTTTTAACATTTCTGTAGTGGATCTGATGTCGTTTAGCCGATTGTCGGGTAAATGTATAACGAACATGTACAAGGCTAATAATAGTAACAATTAACTAATGCATAATTTCTGGTTCACATGTGTTTCAGTCTACAGAATGATTGACATAAGGTCGTAAGCTTTCTGAAGTTTTTGAAATAAATCGGAGAGTATAAAAGGTTTATTATTATTAATACGTTAAAAATAGTCAAATATTACTTAAAAAACCAGATTCTATAGTAATACATTACTCTCTATATCTAAAGATATCCTGGCAGTTTGTCTGTATCCAATTGGTAAATTATGAAAATTCACCTCCACCAATATTTTGCTTCATTAACTTAATTGTGACAAGAAAAACTGAAATGATGCACACTGTTTTTATGAAATTTAGACTGTCAGCCTGAACTGCAAGTTATTAAATTTAATGAACAAATCTGTTACATAAGCAACGTCTGGTTTCCGCTTAAGTAAATTTTCTTTTAAAATTGGAACTTTACCATCCGAAAAATCTAAAACTTTCTGAAAACGAGAAAAAAATCTGACCTTTTGACGGCCAGCTTACTTCAGCGTGAAGAAGCAATCGGGCAAAATTCTCGTTATTATCTTCACATCGCCGCGCAAATTCAACGCATTACTTAGAATTTTGTTCACTGCGTTAATGACAAATTGAAGAGTTGGCAGTCTACCACTCAGATTTTAGCAACTAAATATTGTCGATGATGACGCAGCGAACTGCAAACACCCGGCGTACATTTTGTTATAAATGCCAAACATTGGCGCTGATTATATTTTATGATTCCACGTTCAAAATTGAAATATGCTTCAAACAGACTTTGAAACTAGGTTTGAGGATATTTTGACTAGACATAACACAGTGGCTTATTGATTCATACGGTGGGTGACATTGAAGAAACGGTTGTTGTATTACAAGAAGAACTGATCGTAACAAGCACCTACGAAGAACTTAAGATACGGTTCAGAAAGAGATATCAGCAGTTTTGGCTTCAGCGAGACATACTTTATTCCTTATCCTGCATTAAGGAATATCGCGAGAAAGTTTCTGATAGCTTTTCCATCTTCATGGAAAGGCATTTCAGTGCGGTTGCCAACCTGAACGTGAATAGCATTTTGTAACATATCAAAAACACATTTGAAGTTGATGAATTTGTAATAATTCAATATCAGAATGGCAGGGAATTTACTCAAAACAGAAAAAAGTTTGGGAACCACAGGTGTAAAGGAATTATACAAAACATTTACAGTTAAAAACTGAATTGAACATATTTTTTCCCCTTTTTAACGTTTTATCACTTGAATAAAACAAAATCAGACCTTTCGTAATTGTGTTAATGTAAATTTATTTTATCTCCGTGGTAACGAAGTACTTGCTATACTTTACAGTACTTTTTAGGGCAGGGGAGAGGTAAATTTTCTTGTAAAATAAAATTAGGACATAAAATTAAAAATTGAGACAAATCACAAGCATTTGAAAAGTTAAAAGAAGTTGTTTTATTTCTCTCGTTTAAATCTCTTTACCCAAACGTGTTGATACTAAAACCTAACATACAAAATGTCATAACATAAATTTCTAATTAATTATTTGGACCTTACAAAACTAGAATTATGTTAAATTGTTACATAGAAAATTACTACAATGAAAGTAATATTAGATAATTTACCAGGAACATAAGTACAAGGTGGAATTAATTTGAAGCTAAATTTTCGCAACTATATTCTATTCTGAATAAGAAAGATAGAAAATTCAGGAAAAAATAGCAAAAATATAAATACCACACAACGTTTCAGGGATCCTTGTTCCTTTCGTCAGGTGCGATGAAGAGCCTGACGAAAGGGACAAGGAACCGAGAAACGTTGTGTAGTATTTATATTTTCACTTTTTTTACTGAATTTTCTATCTTTCTTATTCATTATTTTCAATGAGACGTAAAAATTTTCATTTTATATTCCATACTCTACTAGAGGTTCCTTTTTATAACTTATATCCTTTTACAGGTTTGTCGTTGATTTGATGCTCACCTTCCCCATCTACTGGAGGTTCAGACAAGTTGTGCAAGGTGCTTACATTCTGATCTCTAGAGCTCCACAAGAAATAGTCATCGCAGTTGCAATATTTCAGGAACCTTACGACCACTGGCGTTGACATTCCTGGAGCAGAGAGATTTCCGGCATCTGAATTCCACTCTGATTACGAATTGATGGCCAAATCAGCAACGAATCCAATAAATTCATGTGATCCAAGTCGTAGGAACATTCCATAATTTTAAAAACGAAATAGTCAACATACAGAAAGTAAACAAAGTATTAATACACAAGTAATGTGCGTAACTTTCTTTGAAACTGTGGTTGTTGTTGCACTAACAATAAAAAGTCCTTACATACATCAACACGCGTATTGGCAAGGTAACCAATAATTATGGTACTTCTTTCAAATGGTTTTACTCACACTTGGTAAACAATTAGAACTAAATGCAGACTACGGCCGCCCACCAATGAACATAAGAACTAATATTTAAAACTTTAGAAAGGTCCGTTAAGCTTTACAAACAATGAGAGAAAATTGCAGGCTATTGAACTAAAATACGGACTTAATTCCTTTTCACAGCAGATGTTAACGAGGGAGATAATGTGGTCGTAATAGTTTCTAACAGTGCCTCGTGATTTGTAAAGTCATGCGCTAAATCTTCAAGGAACCATTTTTAAGAGGATTACTATGTAAATACTAATACTACAAAAATACAGAGTTACCAACCTTCTGACCCGATTCGTAAATGGTACATTTCTATTTCTGTCTATATAATTTAAAATTGTGTTTATTTTTTAAAAGCGGAATAAAGTATTTTTCCATACTACATATTTTAAATAAAGTAAATTTTCGGAACAAATCACGCATGATGGCAATATTGTTTATATATATATATATATATATATATATATTGTGGTAATTTAAAGAAACGTAATTAATTAATGAACAATATTTTAGGACTTGCATTGTTGGCGGCGTAAACATACGATTTGTATACAAGAATATGGGGCTATAATGCTTGCTTGCTGTGTGTATTGTCGTGAAACATTGCTCGACGCGCGGAGCTTTAGTGTGTTGTGAGAGCTCGAAGTGTGTGTTTGGGAGGCAGAGGAGTACAGTAAAGTCAGAAAGAGTGTGTTCGGAGTCTCCGGTTTCCAGTCTTTGGGCAAACAACTGCGACGATACTATACCGACTGTTTATTTCCCCAAAGCAGAATAATTTCGGGGTCTACGATACGTTCACGAATCATACGATTCGTCAGTTCTTGGGCGCCAGGGTATTTTATCAAGTGAATAACCAAACTTTGATAATTTTAATAATAATATATTGTTCGAGAGAACGGCGAAACAATTCGTGTGTTCGAATACAGTGAGCAGGAAGGGTTGTATGAGGCAATAATAACCACAAGTAAATTCTTTTTCGCACCGCAAAACTATAAGCTAAATCAAACAATTCATTATATGTAAACCCAACAGTAAATGATATTTTATCGTCAGATTTCCGATTTCAATATTTCACTGATTGTTTAAAGTAAGAATTTTCTCACTTTGCAAATTTTTAATTGTGTGTCGTAAACAATCTTTATTGAAGGCCCGATAGTCGGCCCTGAGATCAAGCCGTGGCTTATTATCAAGTTGTTACCAAAATGTAATATTATTTCAATGATTATAATAATTTGATGTTAATCAATTAATTTTGTTGTATATTTTAACCTGTGATCTTTTTAATTAAAATCCAATCATTTAATTTTAATTTGCTTATTTTAATTATCATTCAATAATAAATACTACCGTTTGACGTCTTCAACGTGTGAAGAATAATTTCAATCACTTATCTTTAATTACTACAAATTTACGTTCCAATGTGGCGATTTAACAGTGATTTATCGTATAATTACTGAAATATATTGTGGTACTCACAAATATTAAACTACAATTTTTATAAGTTTTACCTCACGTTGGGCGCCAATTTGTGGTAAACACAAATTATTTACTATTATTTTTAAACTTTGGGCGCCAATTTTTAATAAATACAAATAAATTCTCAGATAAGCCCCACTTTGGAGCGTCAATTTCTGATAATTACTTAAATATTAAAATTATTGGATGCTTTAGTAATAACTCAAGATTTTAAAATAGACAAACAAATTAATTTTATTAATCACAAACAATTGAATTTACACAAGTTATCAAATGAATTTTTACAACAGTTAGTAATTAATGTTTTACAATAAAATATTCTATATCTCAGGGTCGTTTTAATGCCTTTAAGAAAACAAATTCTTGTTAACCAACTTTACGATGCAATAAAGAAAATACATACAGTAACCAAATTCGAATTCTGAAATCTGACGATAATACCTTTACTTAAGAGTTTACAAATATGAATACTGTGAAATATTAACTTACAGTCTCTGGTAATCCATGAAATTCGGCTCACTCGCATACCAACACCCACTTTTACAGGCCATAATGAGCAAAAGTTTGGCACACACTTTACACTGAACACTTTCATCAAAGAGATTTTTCACGTATGGGCAGACTATTACCACACGACTGCAACTTTCGTCTGTCCACAGCCACCTCTCCACGATAACTCACGACGACCGCCTCTCCTTTATTTTCACGACGACTTCTTCCCCACGAAGACCTTCGGCGACTCTTTTCAAACAATTTACTTATATTTATTCCGGCCACCTAACTCGGCCCAATGTCCATTAAGACCACCAACGACGAACTCTTCTGACAAATACCTCCTCTCTCGACGACCTCCTTTGATCTCTTTCACGACGAACTCATATTCATTTAGGCCACCCATCTTGGCCCGATGGCTACGAGGACTACCACCGACGAACGCTGCTAACAGACCCCCTCTTTCTTCTTACGGAGACTTATATCTCTTTCTTTTGCACACCTCACCAAGAATCCGGGTGCACTTTTCCACACCGCCCCACAGAGTTCGGGCGCACTTTTCACACACTCTCGTCTAATTTGCGATCTGCCGTTCAATTATCCCCCATTACCTTGTCCTTGTGTACAATCCATGTGCCTTCCGCTGATAATACGAGTCCAGCTACGAATCACGACGATCTTTTGCACACCTCCACACAGTGTTCGGGCGCACTTTTGCACACATCCCCACACAGTTCGGACGGTTTTTTGTACACCTCCCCACAGAGCCGGGCACACAAACACTTAACTCACCCTCTTCTAATTTGCCATCTGCCCCCCAATTATCCCATCATTACATTCTTGGATACAACCCGTGTGCCTTCTGCCGTTGACACGCGAGTCCAAATATTAGTTAATTAATTAATTATCTATTTTTAATTACCACAATATATATATATATATGTGTGTGTGTGTGTGTGTGTGTGTGCATGCGGTTTATTTTCAAACTATAACGCATAAAAACGTTTTTTCCTTTATAATAACATTTGGTTTGCTTTTTTAAAATATATTACCCAAAAAGTAATAACATTAGTTTTGTTTATAAAACAAAACTACATTATAATAAGATTTATATTTACCGAATGAATCATATTTATTACGATTTCGTTGCTTATACCTGACGCGGCCCCCTTTCTGTTTAATTGAAATGTTTAATTGCTGTTTCTAATTAGGCAATTTTTTTAATATTACGGTTAACTCGGAAGGGGGGTAGGAATGAAAATATACTGCGCAAGTACATTGCTCATTCAAGACAAATATCCTGTAGCGCCTGTAGCAGAGTATGGCCAGCTGGCTGCATTAGCAGGAGCGAGTGCGCCGCAAGGTTGGGAGTTGAAAGTTTTCGATATTATGGACGTTCTTAACATTAAATTAATTTAGTAATAATTAATTTTTCTTATGCTTTGTAGCTCATGAGACCCTGCACCAGCCGCCATTAGTTACCACCATAACAAAAAATGGTTATTATAAATACACAATCTGCATATATTGAACTCCCAAATCTAATTTTGTATATCATTAACACTTTTTTCAATTATTTCAGCCGTTAACTTCATCGTTATTATTGCTTCGTTTTTAACAACAAATAAAATTTAAAATAATGTGCATTCTTAACATCTATATAATTTTTTTAGTTTCGCAACACTACGTTTAAAGAACTTATATTTAAAAACGTAATTGTTAGCCGTTGTTTTTGACTAGACAGTACTGCATCATTTCAGCAATGTTTAGTTTCATTAACCTCGAATACATTCATTTATTAAAGTGTTATTTTATTCGTATTTGAGGAGATGGCTAAAGTAGAAAATATTCCGCAGTGGCAGAAGTAAAAACCACGAAGCAGATTGTGTACGCTCAGGAGCGGGTCTGCATGTGACAGATATATCTCACACTCTCGAGTGAACGTTTATTCTCGTTATATTGCGGCTAATTTAAAGTTAACGAGTTTAGATGTCAGTGAGGCTAGTAATAATTTTTTTCAAATACACAGCAACTTAGTTTAGGAAAATACGGCAAGGAACGAGACTGCAGGACAGTCAATTATAGCATATAGTGATGGAGCTTATGAAATTATAGGAACAAAAGGAAACAACTATTAATAGTGCGAAAACGCGCTAGCACTCAGTATGACAACAAGAGCAATTAAAATGATAATATTTTTAATTAAATTTTGGAATTAATGCTTTACACTTGCTGTATCATAAAATATTTCGCGGCGTAGGGAAATGTTTTAAACTAGTGACGCTTAGGAGTTTTTTAAAAATTGAAAACAAAATACGTGCAATGGTTCCTAATTGTGGATGGAAGATACTGCATTTCGCTTCTAGGACGTATTGGAGGATCGTCATTTCAAGTGATCGTCAGTTTAGCTATGTCCAAAAAAAATAGGCGTGTCGAGCAAAAGGTCCGGTATTTTATATATTTTTTCCTATTCAATTCAGACAAAAAGGGTATTCATATTACCCTCTTTATCTGAATTGCCTTTCTTTCTTATTCATTATTTTCAATCAGATGTAATTTTTTTCAAATTTTTCTATTCGTTTATGTAGTGGTCAGGAGTGAAAAACCAAGTTTTCCAATCCGAAAGTTTCAGTGGCCTAAAAACCACGAAATTTTGCGCCACTTTTCAGTTTTTCGCTAATAGCTAAAGCACGAAGCATTCTATTGAAAACAATTCCCAGTAATAAATTATAGAGCATAAAATTCTGCGTCGAATTATATACTTTATTACGAAATTTGATCGAATGAAGGAGTCTTCTATTTTTCGTCCTTTTCGAAAAGAATGCAGATTGTCGCATTTCTTCTGCTGATATCTCCAAAACAGACGGTCGTAAAGAAAGTTGTAGAGAATTTAATTTTCTTTCCAACGCATAATGTCTTAAAAATTCATTGATAATTACCGAAATTACACTGATTTTGATCAAATTTCATAATAAAGTATACCATTCGACACAGAATTTTATGCGCTACAATTTATTACCGTACATTGTTTTCAATACAATGCCTCAGGTATTAGCGAAAATCCTGAAAAGTGGTGCAGAATTTCGTGGTTTGAAGGCCACAGAATCTTTTTCCGAGGCCTTTCGAATTGGAAAACTTGCTTTTTCACTACTGTCCACAACCTATACGAATAGAAAAAAATATATTAATTATCCCGACCTTTTGCGTGGTAAGATGTAAGCTACTGGGTTAATTATTGGAGGGTGTACATTTGAGAGGGACACGAGAAAACCGCACAAGCACAATATACATCGTGCAAATAATAATACAAATAAATGTGCAGACGGCTATAAAGTAATGCAACAATGGATTATGTTATAACTCTGTAAAACTTGTAGAAAACTAGTATCGTTGCAAATAACTTTTCCTTAATATTGTAACTCTTTTAAGTTGAATAGTTTAGTTTTCAACTGTAGTGAGTTTTTTGCGAAAATATGTCATGACTACCAATTATATATTTCATATTTAGTGCAAAGGGGCTATGAGCTATTGGTATAATGTCGAGGTTGAACGTACCTTTATCCAACATCTACGGGGCACCTGTAGTAAGGACGTACACAGTCTTACGTGCCCCGCGTTGCCCTGCGGTCGATACCCCCAAAAATTAGGTCAGCAAATGAAAGAATGATCGGACTCGTAAAACACGCTCGAATCACTGACTTGTCCTTACACTAATTTTGATACCTACGATTATTATTCTTACCTTCAAAATACATTTTCGTTCACTTCTCTCTGCGATATTGCATTAATATTGTGCGACGGTGATACGAGCGGGGCTAAACTCTTGGAAGAAGTCATGGCGGAGCAGATCCTCTAGGACAGGGATATGGAACTCTCAATTCCCAGGGGCGTATTACGGGCAGATGATTGTATTTTCTGTTTTAAAATTGTATTTCATTTTCAGGGAATGTAGTTATTAGATAGTAATATTCGTATGTACAATATAAAGAATGTCGTGTCGCTTTTGAATATGCGCCGAATGCCGCCGTGGTCTTGTAATTTATTCTGAGTTTTTCCTAGTTGTTCTTCGTTTATGACATATTTAGTCACGTAACAATTTAATTACATTGAAAAAAGACATAATATAAACAGAAAACGAAATAGAAGACGCTATTAAAGGCTAGGCGTTAATGTTAAAAAAAACTCCAAACTCCATCAACACAACTTAAATATTGTCCGAAACATTTTAATCTCCTTTAAATTTTATTATTAAACACACAAACAGCAGGTTGAACAAAATCCAATATCCTACTGTCAATCGTCCCCAAACACATCAAGCCAAACTTTTTTCTCGTACTCCTTTATTACAGATGTCTACATCACAAATTTGTCCAAATATTCAAAGAATATCAAATATCCATCATTTACAGATCCACTAATACCCTTTCCTACTTGATTAAAAACTACAATGACCCACTTGACACCTACAGCAAACATTGTGTTGTTTACAAAATCTCTTGCTCTAATTGTAATTCCTGTTACATAGGGGAAACAAAACGTTCCCTTAATACACGTATCAAGGAACATATGTCTAATATCAAACTTCCCATTGATAAACAATCTGTAGTATCCAAACATATCATCAATTCTAAACATACATTTGATTGGCAAAATGCTAAGTTTTTAGACAGTGACACCAGGTACATTTCCAGTCTCATTTCAGAGATGCTTCACATTAAACCAAACATCAAAGCTATTGATGTTCAAACAGACACTATGAAACTCAATAATGGCTAAACTTTCAGTTTTCCCATTGTCGTTGCGTTTTTTATCGATTTTGAGTTTTCTCAACTGACAAGTGCAGTTGTGTCGCTATAGGCTCTTCTTTACACCTGAGGAAAGGGACAAGGATCCCAGAAACGTTGTGTGGTATTTATATTATCACTTCTTTTTGGCCTATTGGCTGTCTTATTCATTAATTTAACTACATTTTGATTAAATATTACTAAACGCGATCATATACAATGAACTATTTTGACACGAAATATAAAAATTATTATGGTAAAGCAGCAACCAGAACCGTAATTTTAAATTTTAGTAATGACCATTACAAATATCAGAAAATTTTAAAAATTTATATTTATATTCAAATTTTTTTTACGGCAACAAGCTACATGAGGGTAATCCACATGGTGGCAACTCCCGTTTAATAGCATAGGAAGGGATTTAAAAGGGAAGGATGTGGAACGGTAACTGAAGGTAGCCAAGGATTAACTAGGGCCCCCGGGCTATAATTTAAGGATCCTACCCGGCATTCGCCTAAAAGTGATGCAGGAAAAATCCTAGAAAACCTGCATCAGGTAGGTTGGGCGTTGGGTACTTGTCCCACGGCCTTCCGATGGCGGGAGAGGGATTTGCTGTGGGGACGCAGCATCCCTTTCTCCGTGCCTCGACCAATAAGAAGGCAGCTGGCCGTCGACTCGAATGGGAACAGGGAAAAACTTACCGTATGCCCAAGGTCTGCGACTCCAGAACATACACTTCTCAAAACAGGCCGAGGTGTCTCGGCTTATGAGAACCTTAGTTCAAAAACGGAGAAAGGAAAAGGTAACCCCAAATGCATAGCTCTCACAGGATAGTCTCAGTCTCATTAATAATATATATATCAGTTGTTAAAGCAAAGCAGGAGCGCATATGCAAAGGGAATTTCCACCATGTGGATTACACTCATGTAGCCTATTACCCTAATATATATATATATATATATATATATATTTGGGGATTATTCATGTGTACATGTTTTATTAAAACAGTTTGTTTATCCCAAATTTATTTTAAATTTGCAAATTCTTATTGAATTCTGGTTCGAAACACTCAATTTTTTAAATTCAAAAGAAATTTTGCCAGAAAAATGTTATACGGAAGAGATCCCTCAACACGACACGTAGTAAATGAAAATTTTAGCTTGAACAAAATTCCGATATATTAAATTTATTTATTAAGAAACAGGTCAGATTATTTGACCAATTTTATTTATAAATAATGCTGTTTTTCGACCAATATCAGACAATATTTTTTTTATTTACGACAACGTTTCGGTACGTGTTTGTACCTTCATCAGGTCTTTCCGGCTAAGAAATTGTACAAAATAAAGTTGTATTATCAAGAAGCCAATGAATTTATAAAAGTGGTTGAACAAATAATATTATACTATTAACACAATGAAACTAAGAAAACACTCACCTAAATATGCTAAATGTAAAAACATTTACAGGAAAGACCTGATGAAGGTACAAACAACGTACCGAAACGTTGTCGTAAATAAAAAAAATATTGTCTGATATTGGTCGAAAACTGCATTATTTTTAATATAAACAGACAAAAATATAATATTTAAAATATAAATAATTATTTTATTTACTAAACTCTATTGCATTTTAATTGATATAATTCATAAAATTGTTCAAGTAGACTAGTCGCATTGTGGTGGCACCACTTGTGACTTGTAAACATTTGAACATTTATTGTGAGGAATTATGCTGGGACAACGTGAAAAAATTAATTTTGAATTATTGGAAACAACGTGCCAGGATGATAAACATGTTTCACTAAGGCTTTGAAATTCTGTTTGAGGATATTTTGACTACGGAAATACCACAGTGGATTATTGATCCATACGGTGACATTGAAGAAACGGTTGTCGTATTACGAGAAGAACTGTTTGGAATAAGCACCAACCAAGAACTTGAGGTACAGTTCAGAAACGGATATCAGCAATTTTGGCATTATGTACTACCACGAGAAAGTTTTACATAATTCCAAAGGTTTTCAGCGCGGTTGCCAAACTTGTTAGAAACGAAAGAATTAGAAATATCTCTTAGAGGAGATTCGAGGTTAAAATAACTAAAATGAAGCCAAATATTGAAAAAAAAAGTATACAAACATCAGGTTCACCTCCCCCCCCCCATTAAATACATTTATTTTTTGGTGTAGTTATTTTTTGTTATAATTATACTAGATATGCATTTTGTCTCTTTTGACTCAAATGAATAAATTCTGACATTTTTTTTCTGTCTTTCAATTACAGGTAAACCTATTAAAGTGAGTAGAACTGGGTAAGCTGTCAAATATACGTTTAAAATTGATGAATGTGTAACAATTCAATGTTAGAATGGTGGGAATCTACCGAAATCATAAGAAATTGGCAAGTGGTGTACGAGAGCAAAACGTTTGGGAACCACTGCCTTAGAAGTTATAGCATCAGTCGCTCGAATATCAAACTTAGCTTTTTGCTAATTTAATTACTGTGTGAACATTACATTTTGTTTATGATACACTTATTATAATTGTTATTAATTTTCTTGTTCGTTCCTTTATTGGAATCTACAAATATGAACATAGGATTTAGGTCAACCGAAGCATATTTGAGGACGCAGAATTTGAGACAGCAAGGAGCTTTTTATAAGACAGCTATTGCTTTTATGACAATGGCGGATGCTAAAGACAATGGGTTTCTCTGCGAGTAAACAGTTCCTTGGCCATGCTGTGACGAACTGCAGCAAAAGGAACGATGCATATTCAGATGCTGTCCAGTGTCCCGTCAATTTTCCACTTCATCTAGAAATGAATGAGATGTTTTGTTTCGTCTGCACGTCTTCCATCACCGTGCTCAACTCGGGCTTTGTCGGCTTCAAAGAATAACAAGGACAATATAATACACTAACAGAAACTAAGGCATACTAAGGCGTTGGGCATAAGTATTATTTAAGCATTCAAGTTCTGGCTTACTGTATGAAACCAATCTATAGTGTCAAATGACGAATAGAACTCGGTATTCGCTAAGTCCTTAATGGCTAATTAGTTATGAAACGTGGTCTCATCGCTCACTATTGGATGTGCTTCAGTAAAACCGATGACGTTGGTTGTACAACAAGATGCCTTGAGTTCCCATTGGAACAAGTAACGAAAAACCAACCAACCTGATGCATGTTTGTCTAGAGGGTCGCTTTATTCCCATTTAGACGACGATAGTTAGGAATTTTTAAACTTTAGTCACACTACCTTACTCACCCTTCCGCATCCGGTTTCTATCTCTTCCTATGTTATTAAAGTGGCCACTACGTTGTTTACCTTCAGTAAATATAAATATTTTTCTTGGGGGCTTGATTTATCATAAACTAGCTGGGTTCTCCGGAGTTGCCCAGGTTGTGATGTATCTGTAACCACCGATTTGACTCGAATCTCGGTTGCTTTCGCGTTATTTTTATATAAAACCCTTCCAATCCCACCCTTAAGTGTGCTCCCCTTCCATTCCGAAAGGGGTTGAAATTATACACAAAAAAATCGGTATAAATTCTACCAATGTCATTAACCCCGTCAAATATTTATTCCACGCAAATATCGAATGTTTGATATGTTTGAAAATTTCCAGCCCCGACCACCACCGCTTGGGGAAGTTAAATGGTAAGTTGAATATCATAATTAAACTCGGCGACATCCATAACCGTGGATTTTACTCCAATCTCAATTTTCTTCGCGTTATTTTCTTGTAATGTCTCTCCACCCCCACCCTAAAGGGTGCTCCTTTCCCATGTCGTACGGGGTTGAAATTTTATTCGGATAACATCCGTAGAAACACTATCAATCTCATTGACCTCTTAAACTATTTATCCAACTCAAACATCGTGCGTTTTAGAATATTATATTTGTACCCACTTCTGGGGGTAGTAAACGCTTCTCATCCCAACAGTGTTTGTTGCCTTGTCACAAGGAACAGGTGTCTGAAATTTGGTTAATTTTGCTCCAGGGGTGTAGATTTGTATAAGGAACATATATACAAACAAACACTTTGTTTTATTTATTAGAAGAAGAAGATAATTAATATTCTATATTTCATTAATATCAATAATTTAATTAAAACTTTACTTGATTTTAAAACGTGGGCTCTTTCTTTCATGTTAAATTTTGGTGGGGAGATTAAATTATCAAAACGTTTGTGGCAATATAAATGAATTAATGTGACAAATGTTATGTATGCTGTTGTGCTGGTAACGTTTAAGGGTCCGCTCATACGTTTACCGCCTGACTTTCTCCAAAACCTTCTCACTATCTTCAACAAATATGCTCCAATTTACTCTTTCAACTTTGCTATACTCTGCTCTCCCTAAAATATACTTTTACTCTGTTTTTTTTTAAATAACACATATCCGCACCGTCGTATTAATTCCTTCCCACATAAAATTCTATAACTTTATTTTCAAATTTCAACTATGTTCACTCTTCAACTCATAACTTATGTTTCTCTTTCGCTCACAAACCTGTCCTATATATTTTTGCTCTGGAAGGAGCTCCGCAGACAACTTTACATCATATATGATTCATCCGCTGACGATGGAGACTGACCAGCTACTGCTTCAATCTGCCACACAAACGTGTGATACTGACCGTCTCCAACATCCTAAAATTCCTCAGCCGAATCTTCTCAATTGCAGTTGTTAAGAAATCCTGTCAGTCCATTCCGCGCCCAAGTACCGTTCAAAATCAGAGTTATACCCTTCAGCAACATTTAATTTAGCCAAGTATTTACTATTAAAATATTGTTTTTTGTATCCAGTTCTTTTCAAGCAGTCCTTCTATTTGCGTTTATAATAGTCTCTCACCTTACTCTAAAATTTTATACTTGTTTCACAGTAACTAAAAAAAAAATATTTTTGACTGATATTTCGATCTGGAATCTCCATCAAAAGCATTAGTTGACAAATAGTCATTATACAAAGATGATGTTAATATTGAATGCATAAGATTTGTGAGAAAATACATTGGCATGCGAATATACAAATTATCAGACCGCACTATAAAAATTTCCGTGAAGGCTAAAATAAATATATGAGACTCAATTTACGCATGTTTTTGCGATAATCATATAACATATTGTAGAGATTACAAATGTGTAATGAAATTCTCAATTTCAATTATTTCTTTAATTGTTGACGGCGTAACATGGAAGCCAAACATGGTAAAGAACAGCATTGTTTGGCGCGAGAATTCAGAGACTATAATGTTTGCTAGGTGTGTTGTTGAAAAGGTATATAAGACGCTCAGAACTTTAGTGTCAACAGTCATTCCGATATTCAGAGAACAGAGTGTGTGTTCTATAAAAATTATTTAATAGTCACGTGTGCACAAACCAGAGCATCTCTAAATAAATGCAATGTAAAAAACAAACTTTATTCTGTAAAACTTTACGTAAATATCATTTACCGCCAGATTTCTATAACTTTGCCACATTTTTATAACTTTTCAGATATCGTTTTTGTTGTTGGTTTAACATTTTGGTAAATTTAAATTCAATTTTTGCTTTTGTAACTTGGTCAAAAGGCTCTATATTCAGTCCTGAAATTTAGATTCTCATGAAAACTGAGGAATTTACTTAAAAATATAAAATGTAATTTCAACGAAAACCAAATTTTTCAAATAAATAATCTTTGTTATCTTTTAAAATATTGGTTCGATTTCAAGCCTTTCCTTTGTCTATTTAATTAAAAAAATTTACCACAATACTCTGTGAACAGATTATAGGATGGTAATAATACAATCATGCAAATATAAAAACAAAATAATTTTATAAAAAGTTATCGGTTCCCACTTGGGGTGTCAACAGCGATTAAACCGCGACGTTTCGACGACCGCAAGACCTGTTGTCATCTTCTAGGCGAAGTTCCGGGACCATTTTTTTTATGGTAACAGTCTACATGAGTAATCCACATGGCGGCAGTTTCCATCTAATAGCATAGGAAGGGATGCAGAAGGGTAGAGGAAGGTAGCCAAGGGTTAACTAGGGCCCCCGGGCTACAGTTTAAGGATTCTACTCGGCATTCGCCTAAAAGTGATGCAGGACAAACCTTAGAAAACCTGCATCACGTAGGTCGGGCATTGGGTACTTGTCCCACGCCCTTTCGATGGCGGGAGAGGGGTTTTCTGTGGGGACGCAGCATTTTCTTTCGTGCCTCAACCAGTTTAGGAAGCGGCTGGCCGACTGTTCCAATGGGAAAAGAGAACCACTCTTACCGTATGCCCAGGGTCTGTCCCCCCGAAACATACACCTCTCCAAACAGGACGAGGTTCCTAGGCTTGTTGGAACCTTAGCTCAAAAACGGAGAGAGGAAACAGCATCCCCAAAGGTTCTGCTTGCGAGAGAACATCCCTGGCCTCGTGCTGGGACCATGAAGAAGAAGGTGTAGACAGGCTATGTATAGGGTAATCCACATAGTGGCAACTCCCCTCTTATAGCATAGGAACGGGGATGTGGAAAGGTAGAGCAAGGTAGCCAAAAGTTAACTAGGGACCCCGGGCTATGGTGTAAGGATCCTACCCGGCAATTCGCCTAAACGTGATTCAGGGAAAACCCTAGAAAAACCTGCATCATGTAGGGTACTTCGGAGAGTAGCCGGTCTCTGCGTAATTGTTCATGCGTACCAACCCTGTCGAATTTTTGTCCAATAGCATCACACAATTCCACGGACCTTGCACAAAACTTATTCGAAGTACAAACGGCAACAAGATTATTAATAAACAAACATTTACATACCGGTTATTTATTAAAATCTCAGTTTTCAAATATAAATTCACGAGACTGTCATTTGGCTTTTTATGTTTCCATTATTTATCTCAGTCTTTTAAATTTCATAACTATTGATGTACAATAAATTTAAAAAATTGAAAGTTATTTTGCCTGATATGTAACATTATGCTCTTTACCAGTCTGAAGTTAGTTAATCCAAGAATGTGTGTATAAAATATTCCAGGTTGACGGTTCAAGGGAAACGGTTATCAGAATGTATTGCAAATTGTCTTTTTTCACTTTCATTCTAACAGAAACGTTTTGCTGGAAAACAAATCCGATAATTGTATGCTTGTAACATTGTTTCGGCACATAAGTTTAAAACGTATTGACAATTTCGTAGCGACTACCAAATAAAATTTACTAAAATCCCATATGTTTGCCTTACACTTTAAATGAAATGTACTATTTATTAAAGGTAATTTAAAATGAAAATCTGGAGAAATGTTCACCCGTGTTAACGTTATGTTCGTTGCTGATTGAAGCTTCAGTATTGAAGAAAAGTCCCAATCGAGGATAATGAATTCCCATTGTGAACTAGGAGAAATAGGTTACGCGGACGAGCTGCTGTCCAAAATCCAATCTATTCACCTGCAAACGGCAAGCGCAACGTCATTTGGTAGACTAGGAAACTGGGGCAATGGTTCGGGCTGTAAAATCTCCACAAGAACGGCTCTTGCAAAACGTGCAGTTTTACTTTCATTTCTTCATTATCTGAAAATAACACTAGTTGGAGACATACACTTGGTTAGGAATCAATTACTCAACTCACTTCACTCTTTAACATATTGTACACTATCTCAAATCTCACTACAATGTATACGGAAACGAATTACAAACTGGCAGGTCGCCAGGATGAACGTCAACCCATTTATTTATTAATCTATTAATAATGAAAATATATTATGCAACTCGAAGAAAGCGATAGTAGATTTTAATTCATAAAGGGGGAAAAGTAGTGAGGTTACACTCCAACTAACATAAAAATTGTGCTCACTATGGTCGAGTAAAGAAGAATAAAAAGTATAACGTTATTCTGATATGTGCTGATTGCCAGAGAACTTATACACGTAAACAATAAGTAATTTCGTGCGTCTTAAATTGTTTTTACTGTAGTGGTAGGTTTATTACATGATAAAGTAAAGCGATATTTTCCAGAATTTATTAATTATTTAACTGAACATAAAAAAAATACAAATTATACGTGTTCAGCGATCCGGGAAAAACAATCGAATCCCTTAATCCTAAGTTAAACCATGGTTTACGGTAATTCCCCCAGGCGCGTCAAGGATTGAGACACTTGGCAGTTACCTCGCGTTGATCTCTGGCTGTGATCATGTGGCACCCTCGATCTCTCCGAGTCCTCTGGAAAACTGCAAGTTTGGGGATGTACGTCCGTCCCTGGCGACGGTTCGACGAGGAGTCTTATGCTTTATTTACAGCCCCTTCGCTGGATGTGAAATATCGATGTTCTCGGCCAATTTTCGATCGGTCTTTCCTGAACCAAGAAATGTGATTGGTTCAGGCAGTCACTGGTTTAATTCAATTTCTGGGATTTTTGGAGAGACGTTTCCCACGGTGAGACAGTCCAGGTAACATCCGAGGGTCAACAGCCTACGTGTTTAAGTCCAGACCTTAGGGATTATCTATCCGCCACGTCGGCGCCTGGTCAAATTCCAACTGCCAAGCTCTACACCCTTGCTAATATCTAATTACATTAAAATAAATAATATATATATACAATTAAAACTATCGCGCTACATAACATCACAAACAACCGTTTACATAAACACACAAAAAATAACGGCAAAGGTATGACAGAATAATGTTTTTAATCGTGATTTTCAAAGCACATTTAGTTTTTTCAATACAGCACTGAACAATCCTTACATTCATTTTTAAAACAAAATTATGTGTTTGTCATTTCTCATGTGTATTCATGATACGAGCTCCTAGCATTTATATGATTGGTTGTGATGAGTTCCGAGTGTGGTTTTATGCCACAAAACATATCAGATTTTTCCTAGGAGTTTTTCGAGTATTTCTCAGTGTAACATGATGGTTAATTGAGTTTCCTAAGACACCCATTGCATCCATTAGGGCAGTGGTTCACTTGCCAATTATTCCTGTTTTGGGCAGACCTCCGACATCTTAATTTAGAATTGTTACCAATTCATAAACTTCAATTGTGTTTCGACATATTACACACTCGCTTTGATACAGTGTAAAACATAAAAAAATTATTCATTTCTTAATTCAAATGAGACAATCCAAATCTAATAAATTTATAAAATACAATAACTACACAAAAAATATATGTTTTTAATGAGAGGACTAAGCCTGTTGTTTTCATATTTAGCTGGTTTTCTATATTTGGCTTCAATTCAGTTAGGTTTAACCTTAAATCTTGTCGATCAATGATTTATAATCTACTCTTTTCTTTTGTAATAAAATTGGCAACCGCGCTGAAACCCCTTTCCAGGAGGCATGAAGATGAAAAAGCTATAACTTACTCGCTATAGTCCGTAATGCAGGATAATCCTGTGGCGCCAAAATTGCTGATATTCATTTCTGAACTGTACCTAAATTCCTTCGATGCTTATTCCATTCATTTTTTTTGTAAAACGAAAACCGTTTCTTCAAAGTTACCATATGGATTCACATACCATTGTGTTATTTTCATAGTCAAAATATCGTCAAACCTAATTTGCGCGAAGAATATTTAAATGTTGTGGGCAACTCCACTATAATAGCATAGGAAGGGATTTGAAAGGGCGGATGCAGAAGGGTAGAGGCAGGTAGCCAACTAGGGCCCCCGGGCTATGGTTTAAGGGTCCTACCCGGCAATTCGCCTAAAAGTGATGCTGGGAAAACCCTAGAAAAATCTGCATCAGTTAGGTCGGGCATTTGGTACTTGTCCCATGCCCTTCCAATGGCGGGAGAGGGGTTTTCTGTGGGGTCGGAGCTTTCCCCTCGCCGTGCCTCGACCAGTTTAGGAGGCAGCTGGCCGACTATTCCAATGGGAATTGTTGACAACTCTTACCGTATGCCCAAGGTCAGTGACCCCGGAACATGCACCTCTCAGAACAGGCCGAGGTGCCTCGGCTTGTGGGAACCTTAGTCCAAAAGCGGAGAGGAAAAGGCATCCCCAAAGGTAGCCCCTTCGTATCTCTCCTACAAGGTTTTGCCTGCGAGAGAACATCCCTCGCAGGTTACTTGCGAGAGAATCCTCTCGCAGGCTCAACATTCTTAACCGGTTTATTTTTATTTATTTTTATTTTCAGGTCAACAGGCTACATGAGGGTAATCCACTTTGGGCAACTCCCCTTTAATAGCATAGGAAGGGATTTGAAAGGGGGGATGCGGAAGGGTAGAGGAAGGTAGCCAAGGGTTAACTAGGGCCCCCGGGCTATATTTTAAGGATCCTACCTGGCATTCGCCTAAAGAAACGCAGGGAAAACCCTAGAAAACCTGCATCAGGTAGGTCGGGCATTGGGCAAGACTTCGTTTTTATCAATTTTACTGTCACCCTGTACCTGCAAGATAACCTTATTAAATTTAGTAAACCAAATAGGCAACATCTGGTTAAGTAAAATTTCATTTAATATTGTACTTTTATCATCCAAAAACTGTCCCAAAAAATTAAATAAATCTTGTCAAACATAAGCCTTTTGACGGCCAACTTACTTCAGAGCAAAGGAGTAATCGATTAAAGTTCTCGTCATTTTCTTTACACAGCTGCGTAAATAACCTAGTATTCAACGCGTTACTTAGAATGTTGTTTATTGCGTTAATGACAAATTGATTATATTGGTTCAGTCAGAGTTTTAGAAACTAAATGTTGTCGCCGGATGGCACAGCTGCAGTTCAATATTTTATTCAAGAAAATTCTTTTGAATTAATAAAAATTGAGTGTTTTTGTTTTACAGCCTGTTATATCGGTCAAACGAAGCGTAAGCTTCGAGGCAGAATTAGAGAACATTTTGCAAAACTATAAACCTTTGGATAAACCATCTCTTTCAACAAAATTCTATATATGATAATCGCAGAATTAATTGGAATAATATAAATATTTAAAAAAAATTAAAATACAGTACATTTTCCATTTATGGAAAGCCAAAATTTCAGTCACGCCCTGCACAGCTGGGATCAATTTCTTAGACTACCATTTACATGTCGTGAACCCCCAATTTTTGTTTTAGCAGTTCGGTGTCGCCACCTATGGTTCGATATAGACCGCTTTTGTACACCGTGATATTTAAATATCTTGTAATAATTGTTACATACGTCATATTTAGTGCGTCAGTAGTTTCTGTTTTGCGTTGATAAGTGAGTTAGTCATTTCTTCTTTTATATTTATATTCGTCTAATGTCGATAGTATGTAATTGGATGGAATATCTTATATTGGAGTACATTCGAAACAAACTTGAAAAAGTCGTGAGGTGATTGAAGAAGAAACATGAATTTAGAGAAGGTCTCTCTTCCTAGAGTCAAATTACTTCTGTATACTGGTAATGAATTTGCTAGATTCTGACATGATTAAGTCACGGAATGCACAGAATTTCTATGTTGATTACTTTTTTGACATGTACATCTCTTTGTCAGACATATTATTCCATGGCATTGGTTTGTTATTTTGATTTTGATTACCTTTGCGACTTTGTTCAAAAATATTGAGTTGAAGTTGATATTTCGATGGAATCAGTTTAATTTTCGAGGAAGTCGTTTGTTTCGTACTTAATGGAACCTTAGCCTGGATTCTTTTGTCGAGAGTTTGTCGGAAGGAGATAATGAGAGAAATATGATTAAATTTTTCGCGTTGCTTGCTACGAGAATTATAATAGAACGTGGCCAAGTTAATGCAGTCGTCGGAAATACGTTGTTAGAGGAGGATGCAATATAATGCAATTGAGTGAAAGAAACTTGCTGTTTGAAAATGAATGGAAGCTGACGTTATTGGACAATTTCACTGAGGGGGTTATTTTATATATTCTGTATTTTAGAAGTTGGCCATGCGTCAACTTCATCTGAAGCAGTTGTTGCTCGGATTTATTTTGGAGATAACAAACTTAGATATTCTTCAGACTTCAAGATTTGAGCTTGTTTTTTTTGACAGCGCTTCTCCAGAAGTGGTTATGAGAGCCTCATCGTTTCACTTAACTTTAGATTATTCATTCTTTTAAAAATGCGTGACGATTTGCAATTTAACTTTTTTGTAAAGACGTGGAAAAATATGGGAATCTAAGACAATTACAATAAAATGTAAAGAATTATTTTAGTGGGCTGGGTTTTTACGTTCAATCAAAATAAATATTTGACCAATAAAGAAATTTTATATAAGTTTATTTGAAGTTAAACATGAAAACTCTTATCTCACGTCACTATGTTTTTACATAGAAGAGATCTGCTGCCCGTACCAAATGCGTACTGCTATTCTGTGTTGTGTTGCCTGCTGTAGCTCTCGTACCGACGTACTGGCGTCGACTCAGGGGATGATCACTGGCTAAGACGTCGGCCTCCGGGATTGAATGCTGGCAAGCCGTCGTACTAAATTGTGTGGTGGTATTCTGTGAACTCTTCACCAACAAATTGTGGCCCCTTTCTCACGACGATTCTCTCGAACTATGTCAGAGACAACAACTTTACGGAGCCTCTCTTAATCACATCCACCAGCTTCGGTGAGCGCAGAACAACTGTCCCGTTTCAAAAGCTTATCTCCGTCCCCTCCATTATATACTCCCATTCTTTTACTTTTTTCATTGCTACAAAACTTCGTCGAAATGCCAGTTGACTGATTCTTCCATTGTCACAAGATTTATAGCACGCAGCTGCAGTTCCGTAGTCAACAATGACTAACTATTCTGTCATGTTGAGACCATCAATCGAGACAGGACACGAAATTACTTGGATGGAAATATTTATCTCCTCCATCCCCACGCACGTGCGCGGTTTCGAATTCTCAAGACCACAGCAAACAACACTTCCGAGACAAAGAAAAACTTTAACCTAACGCGTTACACAATAGGAGTTATTATTTAATATAATCTGACAATTCTCATTTTATAAATAAATAAACAATTCAGCCAAGTCGGACAAATTTATTAATTAATTAAACCAATACGTCACTATGTCCACAATTTAGGGACGTCTTCAGGTGAAAATTATCTCCGGATTATCATCGATAAATTTCTTTGTGAAAACAAGATTTTTGTCTAACTGATTGGTATTACATGTATTATGCAAAAAAAAATTCTATTGTGCTAATTTCATATAAAATTTCTGAATATTTCGTTTTTATTTTGTTTTGATCTAGATTTGGAACTAAATTAACTTGTTTTAAAAAAAATTATAATATTATTACTTCTTAGGAATATGCAGTTTTGAACGTATGCATATGTATATATACACCAGTTTTGTTATGAATATAAATTTTAAATTGTTTTCAATTGGAAAGTTTGGTTGCGAAAGATAAACGCCAAGTATTTGAGGGTATATTTTGAACAGTCAGTGTGGCGTGAGAACGCTGAAACCAGAGCATTCCTCAGAGGTTTTTTCTGGTTTTCGTATTTGTTTTGACGATGATTGATAAAAAGAGCAGATAGGGAGATCAGAATGCAACGAGGTGCCAAACGTACGATGAGAAGGCGTGACTAATTTCAAAAAAGGATCATAGAGAAACTTAATCAAACGATTACTTTACAAACGTAGTATCGAGATACTACTTACCATTTTTAATTATGTAAATTATCGCATAACCTTCCTTAGTTCTAAAATTGGGCTCTTATTCAAATTAATAAACCCTCAAGCATTATAATCATTACAGAACGAAATATCGTTTCGCCTCGTGAGGAAGATTCGTAAGAAATAACTCAACAGACAGTATAAAATACAACTGGCAATCCCGAAACCAATTGAAAAAATATTTACAGAGATATTATGATGAATAGTATTAATTTTACCCTAAAAGATTTAACGTTACCACATATCATTCAGATTTTACAAATTAGTCAACATGGACAGAAATAAAAGAAAATAAAGCATGAAACGAGAAATTAGTGCGCTTCTTTGTTTTGTATGAACCCTAATATTGTCATCCTCTGACAATATAATTCAAGTAATATGTTTCCCGCAAATATCTCAGCTGTAGTGGCTTATATAGCAGATTATTGCATCCATTCGTGATTTCAAATCATTCTTATATATTAAAATGAAAAAAATTACGTCTGATAGAAAATAATGATTAAGAAAGATAGCTAATTCAGACAAAAATGGTAATATAAATACCACACAACGTTTCTGGGATCCTTGTTCCTTTCGTCAGGTGCTAAGAAGAGCCTACAGTAACACAACGGCACTAGTAAAAGCTTTTGAGTGCTGTCAACTGACAAGTGCAGCTGTGTTTCTCTAGGCTCTTCTTAACACCTGACGAAAGGAACAAAGGATCCCAGAAACGTTGTGTGGTATTTATATTACCCTTTTCGTCTGAATTGGCTATTTTTCTCATTCATTGTTATATATGTACAAGATTAGAACAAAAAGAAACTAAAAACTCATCTCCACGACATAAAGTGTCGGTGTTGATCAGAGCCAAGGTAGAGCACGAGAATGGCATTGAGATTGGAATAATTCCCGTAGAAAAACGGACTTTCCGATGTTGGCACGGGACTATGAGGGAAGAAGATTATGAGCCGTGGCGAACGGCCAAGTCGTCTGCTGCCGCTAGAATTAGTGCGGCGCCAATTAAAATCCGCATGCTTGCGCAACGGACCATTGTTTACCTGGCCCACAAAAATTATTGCACAACAATGAGTGTGATGGCTTTGGGTCATAAAGTAATGAAGTAGCACAGCTGGAAACTCAGGAAACCGAACCGAGGCGTTATGGTGAAGTATGAAACCTGAGATGGTACTATGGTAGATGAATGTTAACAGAAAACGAAGAGAGCTATTAAATACGCGTATATGAGAATATCGCGGAAACGAAAGAAAAGAAAACTATCTTTCGATCTTGAGTAGCAAGAGAACCGCCGGCTCCAGACTAAGTGTTTGGAATGACAACAGTCTCGGGTTCCTGTAATAAATATAACGACTGCATGAGCTTTCTTACGTTTTCATACACAACAAACGATATATGGAATCTTATTAAATGTACGTATATAATATAACTTAATTCATATGTAATCAATATCATAATAATCGATTTTTCAAACTTTTAACGGGATTACTATAGTTTGTACAAATTAAAAATTAATTAAATAAATTTAGAAAATTTAATTAAATTCCTTTATTAGTGGATAATTTTCATGATTCTAAGACCCCTTTAAAAAGAATTACGCACCGTTCTCTCTTAATTACGGAGATATCTGCAAGATATTTGTGATAAAATAAACTTACCCCTCAAGAAAGTGAGGATGTTTCCTTCATTTTAAACTTAAAAACCTTGAAAAACCATCTTTCACAAATTCTTATTACAGTTGAGATGAGATTTTTAAGTGTTTAACGAAGGAAACCTTGGGAATAGTACGCGTTTTCTGTATCAATGACGTCATCAGTGTCAAAAAAATTCAACTTTGCGCCCATTTGTACAAACTATAGTATAACCACTAGATCTATGAAACTATGAAATAAGTTTAATGAGTATTACACAAGCATTGCTCTTGACCGAAAATAATTTATTGAGTTAAGGAATTTCTGAGTTTAAAGTGAGTGATAAATGAGTTAATGTATATTATTAATTCTTTCATATAAATATTGAAATTAAATTAATATGAATATGTAAACAGTTTGGCGTTAAATCAGAAAACGTCGTCACGAAACACGCCTAGGCTGCATACGAGTGATCTATCTCTCTCTTAAGCTCCTTGACGAGCGCTGAGCATATTTCTTAAGAGCGCCGACACAAATATACGCATTTTCAGTGCGGATGTCTGAATGCATAATTTCTAGCTTCATCTTGCAACGTGTACTCGGGATCTCACTTCGGTCACCTCACAGTTCTGACTTTCAATTCGAATCGTGTACTAATTTCTGCAATAGCGTAAGAATTACTTGCTCCATTATGCCTGCAGAGAATACATGTGACTTATATTACTATGAATTTACAGGAGTCGTTATCTTGAACAGAATCGTGTTTCAGATAGATAACTCACGAAACGCAAAAGCCTGATTCTCAAAAATATCAGTAAAATAGTACAATTTATATAATATATAGCATTCAGAACCATTATTCTACAAAAAAAAACATTGCACAACTATCACAAAATTGTTATGGAAGCAGATACATTTAGGAGTCATTTCTCTCATTTGACAATAGCTGAAGAAATGAAATATTTTTACGTCTGATTGAAAATAATGATAAGAAAGATAGTCAATACAAACAAAAAGGTAATATAAATACCACATTTTTATCTTCCTTATTCAGTAGCTGAAGAACCTAAGAAATGAGTTAGTCGTAGGGTCGTCATTAAAAAGAATTAAAGAAATTGTCAAGCAGTAAATCGTACCACAATTAACCATAGTTTCTTAAAAAATTCAAAAGTAACTGTCGTCATTTTAATATTACATTTTTCTGAAGGAGACAATGACCAGGTATCACCCTGACCAGAATGTGTCATGTAAGATGACAGTCTGGCAGTCGTCCCGGTAGGCCAAGGCCCTCAATGGGCAATAGAGCCAAGGAGAAATAAAAGTTACATTTTCAAAAATTATAATTTTAGCAGAATTTTGGAGGGAAACGCAACATATACAAATTACACAGTAATGCCTTCGCTATATCTCACTAATCATGACGCCGACAAATCGAGGTCGCAATATTTGTATGTTTTTATCTAAAGCAATATATGACATAAATTTTAATTGCTCCCAAATATTTCCGCATTTTCTGTTATTTTAAAAGCACAGTATTTCCTGTCTTTTGTAATCCACTCTAGCCATTTTGTACCGGATGGAAAACACAGAATTCAGTTACAGCTACACTATTGAGTGGTTTCTCTACTTATGCTACGGCTTCCACAACTAAGAGAAGGCCAACCTACGACAATAACGAACGTGACACACTAATATCATTCAAACCGAATCCAAACTCAAAAATTGAGTAAATTAATAGAAAATCACTTCTTAATTAATTTAATGGTTTTCTTCGTCGTAAAATACGAAATAGGAGAAGAGAACTAAATCTATGAATCTCACATGTAAACGCTGTGTGAAACAAGTGCCAATCCCTCCTTTTATATATAACTCCGCAGTTCATTAAGACTCTCGGTCCAAGTGTACTGGAGCCTTCATCACAGACCTCACCTTCAGATTTTCTATTGTTATCACTCAGAGCTTCCGTGTCGGATCAGATAAGTCACAGTATTACGGTACCGATGACATTACTCATAGTTCTCACTTATGAAGTAAACAATAAGGAAAACTAAAATTGTTTAACACTGATCAGCGTTTAACAAAATTTAGCACCATTAATATTATATTATATTATGTTAGAACAATATTTAGTGGTTGGTATGACAATTTTTTTAAAACAAATTCATAGTGTTCTTAGAATACAATATTTATCAAAATTTCTTGTGGAAGCGAACTGAAGAACTCTTTTGTCAAATTGAGGCATGTAGTGTCACTTCTATTTAGGAAATATGTACAGTACTTTCATGGGATTGTCCAAAAAGGCTTAACAAACTTTTTCAAATTATCGTCATGACTTAATTTTCCAAAACACATTGCTGATGGTTGATAAAGATGTAACGTCTCGTGTTATTTTAGCGGAAGGAGTGTGTTTCTAATAGACAGAAAACGAAATTATTCTAATCGTTCTAGTATTCGCCCATCATTGTTCATCTACGTCGTCCGCTGCGGACCAAGTGTTAAAAAATAATTTAACTCAGACCAAACAAATCAGCAGCTCGGAAGTTTTAATACCTCAGTGAAAGTATTCCGCAAAGGAAATTATATTTGTGGACTATTCCTCAAATGGACGAGAAATAAATGACGGCACCACAAAATGTTTAAAGAAATAGACCAGGAAAATACAGTAACCATGCCATAATTTTCAATGAATGACTTTACAGAATAATATTTAGATTAGATATACGAAGGTATAGGTGAGTTGTAAGCAAAAGCACTCCTGTGACTGCAATTGTACTTACTCTGGTTCGTTGTTTTCGAATATGACCTCCCCCTGCACCGCTTCGAACTGCTTGCCCGCGTGCGCGGTGCCGTCCTCGGTGCTGAAGGGCACCGCGATGCGGCCTCTGGCTCCACTGCAACGGACCACGCGCAGCTCGAACAGGCCGACAGACTCCACCAGCTCCACGTCTCGTTCCGCCAGCGCGAAAACACCGCAGTGGTCGTCGTCCAAGATCATCACCGTTGCCAGCGAGGGGCTGCTGAGTGTCGGCGGAGGACCGTGGGTTGTCGGCGCCGACACCCTCAGGTTACTGAGACGTACGTAGAAATGTTCGTCTTCCTCGAAGACGTCGTCGTCTATTACCTGAACGGAGAAAGTGCGTTCGGTGACTCCGGGCTGGAACACCAGCGTTCCTTTGGTTCCAATATAGTCGTCACCGGCGGTCGCCGTGCCGTCTTCGGTGGTGTAATCGACCAGGAGTTGTTGAGCCAGGTCACCGCCTTCACGCACTACGCGCACCTCAAAGGTACCGACGTTCTCCATTACTGTGTAATGCCCAGGCTCGAAAAATACTTTAGAGCCGGAGGGTACCGCCAATTCTTCGTCGCGGCGCTGAATTTCGGCCTTGACTTCACTAAGGTCCGATTGAGCGCGCTCTTGAATCTTGCGCATGATGTTACCGCCACCTACCATTTTTCGCGTAGCTTGAATGCGGTAGAAAGCGCGACTCTTGGGTCCACGGTTCAAAAGTTCTTCCTGTGCCATGAGCTCGAGCTGCTCCAGGTCCACGGACGGGTGTCGCTTCCGGAGTTCTCGCAGGGTCGCCACGTATTCACGTCGCGATGCTTCGAACTCTCGGACCTCTTCGCTCGCAGCTTCCTCTTCCAGAGAACGCAGGGCGCCGTCCACGTGATTGACTTTGCTCATTTCGACGTCTCCTTCGCTCTCCACGATGACACCTCTCCGGTTCATGCGGTAATTCTTGTGCAGGTACTTATAGATGAGCAGTCGTCGATCGGCGATGTATGCCGTGATCACGGTAGCCGGAAAGAAGAGAAACGTGAGTAAACCCTCCCAGACTTCGACGACACCCACCGAGAAAACGGACAGGATGAGGTACAGCCAAATGTAAGCAAACACAGACCACGTGGCAGTCACGAAGAAGACTCGCAAGTGCTTTATTTTGCGCACCTCACCGTCGGGAATCACAAACACACAAATGGCGATGATGACGAACAGGTTGTAGGCAGCCGAGCCGACTATCGTTCCCGGTCCCAGATCGCCGGCCACAAAATTTTTCGCGTAGATCTCGATGATGGACAGCAATATTTCCGGTGCAGAAGAACCCAGAGCCATGAGGGTCAAGTTGGCTACAGTTTCGTTCCACACTCGTACCACTACGATTTGAGTGTCTCCGCTCTTCTTGCGAACCGTGATCTCCTTCTCTTGGGAGGTGATAACTTCGATGGCGGCCATGAAGCGGTCAGATATTATGGAGACGCCGATGAAAAGGTAGAGAAGAGCGAAGAAGTAGACGAGGCCGCGAGCTACGCGGTCGCCTGCGCTCAGGTTCGTCTGCGGCATCCACACGGGCAGCAGCAGCCCTGGCTGGCACGCGGAAGACGAGTTGTCGCTCCCGTGGGAGGCCGAGACCGACGCCGTCGCTTCGTTCAGCAGCAGCGCTGCCGTCAGCAGCGCGCGGCCAGTCGCCATGGCTGGTCGCTGCGTACTGGCCAGGCCGCGCCGGGCAGCGCGCCCCGTGCATGCGCCAGCGCCAGCGTCCCTGCCCACTAGCGCGCCTGCGCAACGCGACAACGCACCAGCAACCGAATCGTGGGCGGCTAGCGTCATTCTCGATTACGAGAAACCGCTCACTCCTGCAATTTCATTTTACCGCGGTCTATTTAAAAAATTTGATATGATAGAGAATTACAAAAAAACGGTGTGTTCATTCAGAAGAAAACAGAAAATAGGATCAATACTTGATCAACTATACTTAAAAACCATTCATAAAAATAAATTAAATTGTAGGTGATATTTATCGTGGACAACCTATCCATTTCTCGTTAGCCACAAATCAAGAGAATTAATTTAAAATTTCAGGTTGTTTCATTGATAAATATGGATTCCCTATAGTTACAAGAACTATATAGGAACGTAAAGTCCTTACAAATATATATTTAAACATTCACGAATTTATTGTTATACCTTAAAGACAATAAAATAAAAGTTAATGCGTTCACTGCGTAAATATATGTATATATGTATATATATATATATATATATATATATATATATATATATATATATATATTGTAATAATCATAAAAATTAATTTTATCGGTATATAAGCCGTTTGAGGTGCAAAATTTGTAATAATCAAAATAAATGATTAATTTTAACTTACGTTGAGGTGCCAAATTTGTAATAAACTAATTAATTATTTAAATTAAATTAAGTGAAATTTTACAAACTGAAATTGTTGTGCCACGGCTTACTTTTCAGGGCCGCCTATCGGTCCTCCAATAAAGATAGTTAATAAATAACAATGAAATCTTACAAGACAAAATATTCCTGACTTAATTATTATTATTTTAAATGAAATGATCGAAATTTGAAATCAGCCGATAATTATATTTACACTATAAATTTTACAAATTTCTTTTTATTTACTTTACCCTTGTCTGGTCACTGGGCTCCATCTCACTTGTTTTTTTTTTAAACACATAAAAAAAGGCCATATTTCACTGAATTTAAAGATATTTTAGTTTGCAAACACAAATCACCTTCTGATCTTAACTGTTGATAACTTTGTTTGAACAATCACAGTTGATAGCTTTGTTCTCTAAAACTTTGATAATTACTCTAACATGGCAATAGACGAAATATAAGTCCAAACTGACGACTTGCAATTCCAAAACCCGGAACTTTTACTACAACATTTCTAAGCTCCCAAATCACACTTGCTCAGTCGTGGTCCCGGGAACTCTGAATACGGACTCCTCAAAACACACCTTCCACAACCCTCCTCCGAGCAAGTTCCGTATCTCAGTGCTGCCTGAGGTAGAATGCAACTCTAGCAAGCAAGAATTATAGGCTCTACATTCTTGTAGACAATCCTTTCGCTATAATGCAATGGCCACATATTTACACCGCCGATACTGAAATAGTAAAAATTTTATTTTATTAAACAATTACATATTCGTAAACGCACGATAAGCTCACCCATTCAAAGTTTCTGTGACAAAAGTAGGTAAAAAATTACGAGAACTTGAATTGAAAATTTATAAGTAGTTGACAATGTATCTTAATCTTGCATTGTCACATTCTTACATTGTTTCGTGATTTGACATCGCCCCTGAATTGAGAGGTTGGCATCCATTAGGAGACACCGATCGATGTAACCGTGAGAGCCGACGATGTGTTAAACGGCGTGTATGTGTTTGAGTTCGTGTGCGTGCGTTCGTGCGTGTCTTGTGCGTCTCGTGAAACAACCTCTTACAATCCGACTAAACGCAGCCGGCGTCTGGCAACGTAATTACCTCGTACGAGCAGTACAAATGCATTATAATAATAAAAGGAATATACTGATCAAACCAAACTTATGAGACCAAATTTCACTCACATTTACCCATGCATATAGAGCGTCGGAAACGAAGATATTATTAGTGCGTCACTCAAGAGTACAAATCGAAAATATAGATCAACGAATAGAGAAATTAAACTACTATGTGGCCTCAAATTCGAATTCTCTGCATTACGCTTTTTTTAATAATCACAAATCACAACACGCACTCAAAGGAAATCATGAAATATAGCTGGTTAATTGATGCAATGTGGATTGGATGACTGTTGTTGCAGGTTTTATTAAACAATGTTCAACTCTAAAATATTCGCCGTATCAATCAGAGCAGAACATAAAACACTGGAAATCAGCGCAATGCAACTAGTTAGTAAAGATGGTGTTTCCAGTAGCTAGAGATGAATACACTTATTTCAAGAAAGCGGATTCCCCGGTTTTGTCACAGATTAAATAATAAAAAGTTGTGTCTTCACTTTAATCTGGTTCAAATTGTGTTTGCGTCAAAAAAATGGCTGAAGTTTTTATAACAGATTACAAAATATTATTATTATTTATTGTGATATTTTGCACCCCCAAAATAGTGCCTCCCAGGACAGAACGCCCCCCCCCCCCCCAATCACCCCGGTCACGCGCCACGCTGCGCCACTGACTGGAAGTAATCAGGATGCAATCCTTTAAATTTCTTTTAAATGCACGAGGTTCGAAATCAACTATACGGAAATTATGAAAATATAATTTAAGATTAAATTCTCATGCATGGTCGGCAATTTTGATTTTGAGGGTTTCTCCGAGTTTTACGTTATTTTTCTGTTCGTTAATTCGTATAACGACGTTTCTTTGGTCTACTCAAATATAATCAGTACCGCATTGGCAAAGTATTTGTAAATATAACTGCAGCTCTTTTGTAATAGTCGCTGGTAGATTCTTTTTATCGAAATTTAACTTCTAATCGTATTATGAGCAGTGAAAATAGTTTTCATGTTGTATTTCTGAATGATGCGGCGTATTTTCTCTGATAATTTAAGCAAATGTGGGATAAATGTTAGAGGTAATTGTGGTTTTTTGTGGCCACGCAGCAGTGACGTTATCGTGACCACAGCGCAGTGAAATTCGTTACGCCAGGGGTGGACAACCTTTTTTTTGTAGGGGGATGTATGGGAAAATTTATGGTCGGCCACAGGCCAAAACAAAACCGATTGATAGTAATAGTATTTATTTAAAAAATAGAGGGTACAGATATGGAAATATACATAGTGTTGGTATTACGTATAATAAACAAATAGTGTTACTACTGTAAATAATGTGAAACATGGAATTACCCTTTCTTTTGCAAGTAGTCCAATATTTGGTGAAAGTGATGTTGTTGCTACGCGTAACGAGCTTTCCAAATTAGTGCCGATAATTCTTTATCTACTTTTTGCTTTCTTGATATTTTTTTAATTTCTCATTGTAATAAGTAAATTAATTTTATTTGGTATTTATCTTTGGAAACGTGTCTCGCGCAAGAATCTTGCAGAGATACCTCACGAAACTGACTTTTCAGATTATCATCTGCCTGGAGTTCAAGTAATTCCATTTGAAGCGCGACATTTCTACTTGCTCCACGTCCAAGTCGAAAGGTGTCATGAATATTTGGATCTGAAGTTCACGTGAACGGAAATCTGGATGAAGATACTTCCTGTTCAACGGCGTTTTATCGATTTTTTTGTTGGCTTCTGGATTCAGAAAATGATATTGTTGAGATTACAAATATGTAATGAAATATTAATAAATCGTTCCGTTAATTATTGGCGGCGTAACTTTAAGGCCATTGTTTTGCACGAGAATGCAGAGTGCTACGAATTGTTGTCGAGAAAGCTTGTATAAGACGCTCAGAACTTAGCGTCGACAGTCACTCAAATAGTCAGACAGCAGAATGTGAACAGTAAAACACTTAGACAGTCAGCAAACAGTCAGATATTCAGAGATCAGGGTGTGTTTGGGAGCCTGCGTAGAACTCTGATATTTAGCGAAGCAGAAAGGCGTCGAAAATGTTAGTGTAAGAAAGTGAGAAGAGAATAAAATCAGTGCTATGGCCTGGCGGTGAAATTAGTGTTGTATACAATTAAATAATCTCGTGTTCACAAACCAGAGCTGCTTAAAATAAATGGTATGTAAAAATACAAACTTTCTTCTTTAAACCTTTACGTAAATATCGTATACCGCCAGATTTCTATAACTTTGCAAGATTTATATATATAACTTTTCATATTTCTAATAGTTTTTGTTATTGTTATACAGTTTTGTTATTGTAAATTTAAATTCATTTTTTACTGTCTTTATTAGAGGCCCCATAAGCGGCTCTGAAAGTTAGATTCTCATAAAAGCTGAGTCATATAAAACGAAGTCATATTCAACGAAGACCAAATTTGTCAAAATAATAATTTGTGTTTTCAATTTAAAATTTATAATTTCAACGTCAACTTACTTCCATTTTTCCCTTTAATAAAATAGTGTTAACCACATAATTTGTCTCTAACGTGGTAGCATATTTCTTTGTAATCTCTTTTGTATACTACATTATTTGGTTCTCCAACGTCGGACTTCTAATTTTATAAAAGTGTTTACCACAATACGTACTTCTTGCAGGAATCTGATTTTCCCAAACTCAAAGTTTACCTTGATTATTTTTTTAAAAAAAATAAAGGTTTATAATGGTCGCGTTAACAACTTAATCATTGGCCACCCATAAATAAATTACAAATGGTGCTTGTTTACGTAAGTATGCTGCGATTCACATTGATTCCAATAATATACATACAATTGAACAGTTTGAAAGAATAATTATACATTTCAAATGAGGGTTTCTTACATTTACATTTTACAATTCACATTTGTTACTCATTTATCATTATAATAGGATAATTAATTATATTAACTTATTTGAAGCTGCGACTGTTGCAGATTCCACTATACTGGAGTCATAGTCTGTTTTTATTAGAAAGAGGCGTCTGCTTCTGAATATGTATCACTCTCTTGTTTCTTGACTAAATTTATGAGTCTTTTTATTCTACTTTTTGCCGTTTTATCATTTAAGTGTGTGTAAAAAGAATACAATATATTTATGAATGATGTAGAGGATATTTGTTAATCTTTAATAATGGTTCTTGGGTTCTTTGAGTCCGTAGGTGTTCCTATTTAAAAAGTCAAAAATGTATGCGTCCGGTATATCGTTATCTGGAGTAAATACAGTTGCTAGAAGTTCAACAAAGAGATTTGCTTTTCCTTGGTTACTCTTAGCCCATGGTCCAATGTATGGAGATTCAATACGTATGGGTGGAATCGGTGTTACTTGTTTTCTTGAAGCTTAAACTTGTCTCCAAATACTACTGTCATATCTACTGAGATTTGTTACGTAGTATGAGAAATTGTTGTCTCAAAGATCTTTGTTTTAATTTAAGTAGATTGCTTAGTCGAATATTATGTGCTTTATCTGATGGAATATGCCTCAGTTGCCAAGTTTTTCTAGCTTTTCTTTTTTCTACGATAAGGTTTATTATTTAAAGCGGTACATTATCAACTTTTCTATGTATGCCGAAATTAGGTGCAGCTTTCTGTGCAGTTTGTTACATTGTTGTGATGTCTTTAATATTGTTTTTAAATTTAAATTTATATGTTATGTCGTTTCTGTACATGTGCCGGTCAGTTTTTGTTGTATACAACTTCGATGTTTGTTTTATATTTAAACTGATGAGCTAATAGTAGCTATAATAGGAGTGTGATCTGAAGAAAGGTCGTAAGTTGGTTCAACTTGTGTGTAGGGTTTCGAAATACCGCTGGTCGCAAAGAAATCGAGGAGGTCTGGAACTTTGTGGGAATCACTGGCCCAACATGTGGTGGTTCCTGTTGTAATGAATGAGTAGTTCTTATCAAATATGACTTTTGACAGTTCTCTTCCTTTGGTCGTGGTAATTCTTGATAACCATAAGGTATTTTCACAGTTAAAATCTCCTCCTGCTATGAAAATTTCTCCTAATGTATCAAAGAACTCTTGAAAGTTATGACGGTATGGGCAATACACTGCCGACATGGTTAAGTCAAACGGTAGTAGATAATATGCAACATAAATTTAGTGATGAGACGCACAAATATTGAACGAGGGGGGGGGGGGGTTGCCCATCGTTCCGTTACGCACACGGTGGAATTTGTAATGACGTTCTACTAAAGAAATGGAACACACGACAAATGAACACATGAAAAATTCACTATATGACGATCACGCCCTGCAGAAATATTCATTATTCGATAAATAAATGCAAACTTCATTAGTTCCCCACACCTTTAATATATCACAATTTATCCGCGACGTCTTAAGTCAAAACATTGGTCTATTGAACGCATTTCAAGTCCGCTGGTGATGCGGTTAGGTTAGTTTAAAAATATAATAATAAATGAAACATGTATTTAAAATTTATATATAATTTATTGAAGACACATCATTAAAAAATTAATTGGATAGATGATCTTGTTGCCCACTACACAATTTCCCAAATCTCTGAATCAAAGTGGCAGTTACTCTCATCTCCTGTTAGATATTTTCATAGACAGGATGTTGCAAATGGAATTAATGTTCTTTGAGCTTTACCGCCGAGCAGGGGATATTTATAGTTTACTAATATCCAAAAATCAGGGAATTTCATGCTGTCCAATTTTCTCTTCAATGAACTGTCGCAAGACAACTAAAAGAATTTCTTCTTCTACAGATGTAAATTCAGATGGAGGTTTGGCTCGAAATGGGTCTTGAATCCAAGCGAATCTATCCATTTTATTTGCGTGAAAGTATTTTTCGAGCCATTTGATAAGTTGTGATAGGTGATCTTCAAAAACAGATTTTATATTGCACTTCAAATCAACTTCATTGGAAATTACAAACTGGTGAACAATGGAAAGCAATCATTGATCATCTTCATTAATTATTCGTTTCAATCTAGTCAATTTCTGAATAATGAAATCTTCAAGGTTGGTTTTAAAATGTACAAGGTGTCCCGTTACAAGGAAAGATTCAACGCATTTAACTTTTCAAAGATATCGCATAAGGCTAGTGTCACACGACCGCTGTTTTGCATGGACGCGATACCTACAATGAAGGAAAATAAAAGTAATATATTGTTGATCGGTCCACTATTTTAATCGACATTGGTACATAATGTACGTAAATACAGCAAACGTAGTGTTTAAAGAAAACATCTTCCTTCCATGATACATTCACAGTAATATTATTAAAAACATTAATGCTATATTTAAAAAAATAATACCAAATACTTTCTTGTAATATAGATTGGAAAAAAAAATTATTTCATACACGAATTTTTCACTCATGTTTGTCGCCAATTTAGTAACGCGTTGATTGGCTCTTCTTCAGCATAGCCAGATACAGAATCACTATATGTTGATAGACAATTTGGCGAAGGGTGTGAAACCTGAGTTTCGTGTTGCTGATAGCTGTGAGACAAATGTTGAGAGCTTAGTGGTTCATGCTTTGTAAAATGAGTGTTGTTATGCGAGTGAGGAGGAGGGGTGGGGGAATAATCAGTATGCGCAACAGGGAGATTTTGATAGGCAGCCGAATAAGATAGTTAATTGACTTGGAAAGGGGTTGCGGAATATTCTCTGCAAATTTTACATTGACAGTATTCGAAATTCGAGTAGTTGTGAATCATTTAGTTTTTTCACTGTCGGCTACAATGATTTGAGGAATGAAAGGTTGTCATCGAGTTCACGTCCGCTGGCGGGGGGAGGGTGGAGATACACGGACCAATTTTTGTCACGTCCGGGAGTTTGCTGTGTGTACGCTCTCATGTGGCAGGGCAATGTCATTCCCATGCCCCCACCATGCCCTTTAAAAACGTGAAATAACGCTCCTCTGACTCTGGCCTAAGGCCGGCCGCACATTGGATGCGTTTTCGTATGAATTTATCTTGTCCGACCACGCACGAACGAACCCGATCTTCCAAATACTATTGAGCGCGCAGACTGGGTGCGAGTTGTTCCTACGTACACGTACGTGTAGCTCCGACGTCCGAAAACAATCCGAACTTGGGATTTTGTACAATTTCGTGCGTAAAAAAAGTGAATGTAAAACAAGTTATTAAGTTGATTTACGGCCACAAACGTGTAAATCAGAGTGATTCAAGTTATCACTTACGTGACATTCATCGGAGGGCACGGCGAGAAATATCCGAAAAATCTCTCTTCTCAACTGAAGGACTGCATTTCATCCTCCATGAAAAACTGGCCGTGAAAAAGCTTTGGGCGTGATGGGTGCCGCCACGGTTGACATTGGACCAAAAGGGGATTGGGAAAAACATTTCATGAAAACTCTAATGTTTAGGCGTAACGCACAAGACTTTTGCGCAGATTCCTAACCGTCGATGAAACTTGGATCCAGAGACCAAAAATCAATCAAAACAGTGGAAGAAGCTGGTGAAACTGAACAGAAAAAGACGAAGACCGTTTTCTTTAATTAAAGGTTTATAATGGTCGCGTTAACAACTTAATCATTGGCCACCCATAAATAAATTACAAATAGTGGTTGTTTACGTAAGTATGCTGCGATTCACATTGATTCCAATACGATTGAACAGTTTGAAAAAATAATTATACATTTCAAATTTTGGTTTCTTACATTTACATTTTACAATTCGCAATAGTTACTCATTTATCATAATAATAGGATAATTAATTATATTAACTTATTTGAAGCTGCGACTGTTGCAAATTCCACTGTACTGTAATCATAGTCTGTTTTTATTAGAAAGAGGCGTCTGCTTCTGAATATGTATCACTCTCTTGTTTCTTGACTAAATTTATGAGTCTTTTTATTTTACTTTTTGCCGTTTTATCATATAAGTGTGGATAAAGATTCCAATATATTTATTAATGATGTAGAGGAAAATGGGTAGTTTCTAAAAATTGTCCTTGGGCTCTTTGAGTCCGTAGAATTTAGTATGAGAGTCTTTAACTGTTCCAAAGGGATAGGTGGAGCACTGGTTACTTCTTCATATAACATTTTTAGTGGGCCTAATTATTGACTAAGCGCCTTGTATTTATGATCCTGAATGTTTTGTTTTGTTTTCTTGGGTGGATTAGTGCTTGTCTTATGTTCAGGATTACTGGGGTCTTTCTCATCAGCTTGGCTCGTCGAGCTCGTAGATGCAGTTAGTTGTGAATTATCCATGTCCGTTTTTTTAGGGTTAATTATTTGAATTGCGGGTGCCGGGTTCTTACACTGAATTTTGTCATAATTTTTCTTTCCAGTCAGATTATTCTTCAGTATTGCATCTCTATTAGGACAATTTATCGCGATATGGCCGGGACTTTTACAATGATAGCAGTTCTCGTTCTCCGCTGCTAGATGCACCCTACAGCTAGTGTCTCCATATTGCACCATTATCGAATCCGGAAGGGAATTTAGTTAATCCGGGTTAATGAAGAATTGTCTTCTGAAACTTTTAATGTGAGAAAATCTTCGGTCACCAGTACTTATTCTAATATCCGATAGTTTAGAGTCTGGAATTATATTTAGCTTTTCTAGTTCTAGCACAATAATCTCGTTAGGGATAACTGGGCATAAATTTGACAAGATTACACGGCAGTATAATTGCATTAAAGGTCTTATATCACTCTATTGTTATTGATTTATGAACTTTTCTTAGGTTTTCGAAATCCTCCTTAGATGTTAGAAATGCTCATATTTTCGCATTGGCTATTTTAGAGATGTACTTAATTCTGATGGCGTCAATAATATTAGCTAAACCTATTAGGTACTCATCTGTATTTAAACTTGGAAAAGCGTCCAGAATTATGGCATGCATTTTATCCGGTTTATGCTCCGTGGCCATCACCTTCGAATACAATCTAGCCTCCATATTCTGTGTGGACGTCATCTTCAGGTATTCCTCTTCTTTACACTTTCTGGGAGTAGTGAACTTTCCTTTATATAGTTTAGATTCCTTGCACTTATACACTCCTTTACACGAAGATAGATATCCGGAATCCGCCGGGGCAGCCCCGCTTGAAACACACTCGGGCACTGGAAGGGCTCTAGATACTGTTTACCATACCATGGCTGGAAGCGAACTAAGACCGTTTTGTCAGCTGTAAAGGTGATGGCCACTGTCTTTGGGATTCTCAGGGTATAATATTCATAGATTTCTTGGAAAAGGGTTGAATCGTGACTAGACTCTATTGTTCTGCTAAGTTGGATCATTTGAAACGGGTGATGTATGTGAAACGACGAAGATAACGCGCAAGAAAGTGCTGTTTGAGCAGGACAACGCGCCAGCGCCCACAGCAGCAGTCTCAATGGTGAAAGTGTACGAGTGGGTTTCTCATCCACCCTATTCACCAGACCTACCACCAAGTGACTTCTTCTTGTTCACGAACTTGAAAATTTGGCTTGGTGGGAATTTCTTCAAATTAAGAAGTGATCGAGGCCGGAACGAAGTTTTTCCAGAGTTTGTCAAAACCTATTTTTGTGATGGGTTGAAAAAAATGGAAACTCGCTGGGCCGAGGAAGGAGACTATGTAAAGAAATAAAGTAAGTTTCCTTATTTTTTTTCCTTACATTCGTACGAGACTTGTCAAACAACACTCGTAAGCAAGAGAATTGCTGACGATATAGAACGCATTGCGGAGTTCCCAAAGCACAATATGTGTATATAATTTTAATGTGATTTATTTTCCAAACAAATTGTCTTATAACACTTAATATATTGATTTATATGCATGCGCTTACAGTTATATATAATGAGGATACCACCTGTTTGTTTCACGCACTTTTGTTTTACTAAACTACTTCTAAATAATAAAGTATCATAAAATATATATTTTTTTTATAAAAAACAATGTTTCCAAAAATGTGTTAAAAATCAGATGTTGTTAAATAAATATTGTAAATTCTACTGAAAAGTTCTTTTAAATGAATTAGTAAATATTACATCCGTACAAATAATTACTTTTGTTTTTGAATCCACGTTTCATTCCTAGAAACAAGGCTTCCAGAAACGTCATGTGGTATTTATATTATCACTTATTTTGTTTGTATTTGGCTATCTTTCTTATTATTAATTTTCAATCAGACGTAAATTTTTCATTTTAATCCAGAGGTATCGTACAATCCTAAACACACTCCTTATCGTATGACGATAAAACTGGATACACGGAAAAGTCGCGGTATGAGCGAGTATTTATTGGTTTAAAGCAAATCAGCTTAAAAGCTCAATGGTAGCAAACTCCCGCTAATGATGTCGGTTGATGCAGAACGCGAGCATTGGCCTACAATGCAGTCGAAATGCTAGCACAATAATTATGGTCGCCTGTTTTTAGTTAGATAATAAAAACTCCCAACTTTCATTGTCTTACTTAAAACTTGAGATAATTATGAGCATGCAAATAGTTTTCCTTATGAATGAAGAATTTTTATCGTAAATAGAGCCGATGCGTAATGTTCGATATTTGTAGGCATTGCCAGGATAGCAACATTCTATACGTCTTAAAGGAATGCCGAAGGGAGAAACGTTAAAGATTATTTGCCGCGAGGTTCTCCGTCATCTGCACATGAATGGACAAAGGAATACAGAGTAGAATTACTGGGTAAGTAAAGCGCTGTTAGGTCTCCGTAATGGTCCGTACGCTTCCTCTTAATACACACAAAACATGATCAGTATGAAAGGAGCAGAAAGCAATAACTATAGCATTAAATTACAATTAGAATAATTAAAACTCTAATATTTTTACTTTAAAATAAATTACAGGAATTTGTATCTGTACCATAATAAATATAATATTTTCGAGTATCTGGGCCTTGTAATCAATTAACGGAAATAGATACTGATTTTCAGTATTTTAATGTTCTGTTATCTGCCACACTACAGAATTATAAAATAGAAATGCAATAAAACTTACTTTTACGATCCTCTAATTCAGTTTCTTTTTCATTTATAAAAGAGACGAATAACTGTCAGAAACAATGTTAGTAGAAAAGAGACAGAAGAGACTCACCGCTTAAAATTGTGCTTTTGTGACCTGATTCAGCTTTCAGCCATCCTCTGGTTAAAATATTCGTATATGAATTACATTAATATCTTTTCTTATATACAGTTTAAGTAAACGTAAAAATTGTTTAATTACAATATATTTAATTGTTAACAAAAATAACACGACCTAAAACTTTACAATCAATTAATTTTAAAAAACCACAATACAATTTAAATTTAAATTATTTTTTAAACCATTTCCTTATATTATTTGTTCATTTTAATAAATAAAATAGCGAACAGCAAGTCATCCTTCATTGACTGTCTATTATCACTTAAAATTAATCTTAATCCGGGAAATAGACCTGTACCAGATAGATTGGGTCTGAAGCCCTTCCGAAGGGGGTTTGCTGTGGGGACGCAGCATTCCCTTCTCCGTGCCTCTGCCAGTTTAGAAGTAAGCTGGCCGACTAATCCATTGTAGGCCTATTTTTTTAGATGTTTTTCTAATGCACTCCGGTTAATCGTAAATGGTTTCAAATGCATGTACCTCCCCACATTCTTTACTGCAATTAGTCTTCCTCAATATGTTTGTCATTTCGTTGTAATCTTTATTATGAATAGCGGAATTTCTTCTATCTAATTCTTTTTCGAAATCATCGTCACAGGGTCGGTGTCACAGGCAACACGCCGGCCAGTACTTAAAATGTGGTCTATATGTATGTATTACCGAAAATGTTTCTGGATTTAGAGCAATATTGCCCGAAATCTATATTTATTATCTTAAAGGTTGGCTGTGACAGTTAAAAAATTGCTGGCTCTTCAGTCAAATCAATTAGTATTTGCCTTTTGATTCGTCGAGGGAAGTCTGAAAGACCTTCATTTGTTTTTAGTCTAGTTGTCAATATCGTCGGTGCGGTGCGTGTGCGTGTTTGTTTTTTAATCTAAAGGTAGAGGAACAGCTATCACGTCACGTACTGTCACTTGATTATGTAACGTGAAGTCCTGCCATTACGGTCTTATGAGCCAGAAACAGACTTGTGTCACGCTGCGTCACGTCACTGCGCAGCCACGTATCTGTGATCGTTGCTCGCACACGTTTCTGATGTCACGCCATGTCACGTTTTTCAATCTGTAACCTGTTTTAAACGTTATCTAAGGCGCCAATTGCGTGGTCGAGACAAATAAGGCTCTCCCTTCTCAGAATCCGCCGCGCTTTGTTTACAAAAGCAAATTGTCGTTCCCTTGGTGTGCATTTTGTATCTGGTGTTAATGCCGATAAGGAAATTTTTGTCCTCTAAAATTATAAACCTGGGACACGATCACACCACTATCTACTATCTGGCAACTCTTAAGGGGCCTGTAAACGAGCAAATTTTTACGGCAATATGTGGCCGGAAATACTGGCCGGGAAATATTGCTCTAAATCCAGCAACGTTTTCGTTAATACATACGTATGGTCTGGCAATATTGCTCTAAATCCATCAACATTTTCGGTAATATATACTGTAGTAATTGGTAATTAAGGCATTGTTCTAATTGAAAAGTTGAATTGTAGAGGACTCATTATTGGTGGATATAGCGGACGCCGCAACAAACCGGCAATGCAAAAAAAAGTATTGTTGATCGGTCGAGAAGGTTTTACGCGCTCAAAATTTACGAGACGAATGAACAGTTGGGCAACGGATAGCAAGTAGAACAGAGTAAAAGAACGAACAGTTGGGCAGCGGACAGCAAGTAGAACAGAGTAAAAGAACGAACAGTTGGGCAGTAAACGGCGAGATGTACAGATTAAAATTCTAATTCACGAAAACTTGAACAATCTTTGTCAGTCAGCAGTGAAGACTGAAAGGTCTAATTTAAAGAACGAGAAAGTGTTCCAGTAACCAGTACGCTGTTATATCAAAAATGCAGAAACTGAACTAGTCTTCAGTCAACAGACAAAACCAATGAGGTGCATTTTCAACATAAATCCACGAGATCTACAAATCCAGGTTGCAGTAAATCATCGAGAATCGACAAAGTTATTTTAAACCAACTAACAAACTACGCTAATTAAAGTCTGTGAACATTTAGAGTCTGTGAGTACTTAGAATCAGTGATATCCCCAAAATTGTGCACGAAAAGTTAAAATGAGACCTGGGCTGCTGTAAGTAGAAAGAAAACTTTAAAATCATTGTAAACCACGTTTAAAAGATAAACATCAGATCGTTCTTTGATTATCGATAAAATGAGATCTTTAATTATTCAGATCATTCTTTATTTCTTGATAAAAATTGAAATTGTTTAAATTCAATCTTTGGTATTATTTCTTCAGCAACAAATGTCGTCTATGTTCAGATGCATTGATTCCCATATAAAGCAAATGTAATTTTTGTGATTTTGATTATATAAATTCTGCCATTATCAAACCCAGTTCAAGGCCCTGAGATTCCAAATATTTTGTGATTTTAACACTTGTTTTAAAATTGTTAATAAATCTTGTTTAATAGTTTTCACGTAATAGTTCTTTTCATTTAAAAACGCCACATAGTTCATATCATGAATTATTGTCAAAAGATGCAAGCTAATGAATTTAAATTATCACAATATACATATTGCCGGGCAATATTGCTCTAAACCCATCAACATACATATGGCCCGCATTTTAAGTAAAGGCCGGCGAGTAGCCGGTGACATCGGTCATTTCTCGAAAATACGGAAACATTGCCGGGCCACAATAGTTTCCAGACCTCACGTAGAGGTCTCTGTAGTTAATCAGCTGGGTTATGAATTAATATTACACTTTGCTCTCTGTTTAAAATTACTCAGTATTCCAACTGGTCAAATGAGAAAACTATCGAATTTGTCGATGAAGGTCGCTCAAATCCATCATTATGGGACGTGAATTCGATGGACTAAAAATGGAGATCTAAGATGGTTGGCAAGCAACAACCAATAAATTTGGTAACAGTTATGACGTACGTGAAAAATGAAAATAAGATTTTTAAAATTAATATTTAACTAATAAAGAGCAACATACTTCAATAAATTAATTTAATCTTTCCACCAAATCTACGCATACTTCTCGAACGATGTGCGAAATTTAACAGTGGGATACTCTGATTAAATACATCAATGAGTCTCCTGTCGCCAAAAATGGAAGTCTGATCGGTTTCATCATCACCCAGTTCCTTTTTCTCAATCATGGGCCCAATTTTTTAAGCAAATATTGAAAGTCGCTCTTCGACATTCTGGTGAAGTTTTTAAATAAGTAATTGTCAAGATTATTTCGTTGCTTAAATTGTGAATTGTTTCTCGTGTTTAAAGAAGGTCGAATCCAGGTTCTTCTCTTCTTTAAATACTTAAAACATTTTATCACAATTAATGCTTCCATTATTATTGTACTACGTGTGCACGGGAAATGCTTGGGCTACACTGTGGCCGGAGTATTGCCGGGATATTGATGACAAAATATTTCCCGACCATACTTACCGGTAACACGTAGCCAGGCCACTTGCCGGTAACACATTTTTACTCGCTTAGCACTGTCAAGCCACTCACCGCCAAGGCTGGTACAGGTCACAGAGAACTCAATTCTTCCTTATTCTGAGAAGTGCCGACTGTGTAAGACAGCTCCGCCAGCAAGTCCAATCTCTCACAGCTCAGTTGCGGTAGTCTCTGCAAGGTTCGGCTCACTGCAAAGAGGGAGGGACGCACAGTTTAGAAAGATTTTGACAGGGTGACGAGTGGTGCGTTGGATTGTGGGTACATCGTGTCCATCATGCAAACAGGCTGAAGTCGAGTTGTTAAGACTCGGCGATTCCTCCACTTTTCGTTCCTTAGGCCCGTTACACACACGGTGATTATAATCGAGGGGATAATTAATCGCTGCCGCCTTCACCGCAGTAGTCCATTGAAGTGAATGAGAGCTTGCACTCTGGGCGGTAAATAATCTCGGCGATAAAATTGTCGCGTAAGACAGCTTGAGCAGTCGCTCGGTGCCTCTGCATGTTTTTCTACCGCTGGAATTATTTTCATTCTTTATTTGAATTTTCGTATCGACAGGTTGTTTTTGCCATCCTATCTTTGGTGTTCTTTTTGTTTTTTTACATATTTCGAATATGAATAATTTGGATAACATCATAGATAATGAAATACTTATTTCTTTAATTAAAGACAGATCTGTGTTGTGTGATAAAATCCTGAACATATTTCGCGTCATCCTGCCTCAACTCTTCAAATAGCGTGTAGAAAGCTCTAACCTATTCTCTTCTTTCATTAATTGGGTGAACCCAAATCAGTCGCTTTTTTCTTTTCATTTTCATTCGACGACGAAATAACAGTAATATTAGAATCTGCTCTTTGTTCCTTTCAAACTACAATGTTCACATCACTCTCAACTGAGAACAGTACGACGATAATTTTACCTTCGTGATAATAATCGCTGAATGTGTAAGACTCCCGATTTCTTTGAGCTTCGACGATAATTTTACAGCCGAGATTATAATCGCCGTGTGTACAACGTAGAGGCGAAGTTACCCACACAGGGCCCCGCGGTACGCGTCGCGTGTTAACTAATTCCAAATCTGGGACCATAAAAACAAGAGATAAACTTGTTAGCTATAGCTTTTCAAATAATTTTATGAAAAAGTAATTTTTCTCCCGATCCTATTTATATTCGATACTTGCAAGTATCGAAACTTTTCTCCAGATGCCAAATGCCTACATGCACCACTTAGATTAATAAATTCCCGTTCAAATTTAGCTTTTGGAAGAAGAAGGCGACGAAAAATGTTTCGCGTACACATACAAAGTGTGGAGCTATTTCAACCAAATTTTCTACACATGATTCTTACGATACGGAAACAGATACTCTCAGGGTTACTTTTGAAGCTCAGTCCCTAGGAGTGAGGTAGGTGGGGTGACAAAAAAAATGTGAAAAAGGCTGAGACTTTCGTCGTTTCTATGTTTTGGATCTCACTGAGTTGAAACTTGGCATTAACAATGCCTGCTTAACTCAAGTTAAGGTCGCAAAGTATAGACATTGGAATATGTGTGGAAGGTAATGACATTAAATACTGCGAAAACGATCTATATTAATGGTTTTTATGTTCGCTGTAATTAATAACTATCATTATTGCGGATAAATAACTTTAAAAATCATATAAACTATCTGAGTGTTCGGCGTTGCCCGGGTATTTATGAAAATTATCCCGGAGACTAAATTCGTTCGACATTAACATCTTGGTAAACATTTGATTTAACCAGACTCATTATTTGGAACATTTACCCATGTATGTTCCCCTCCTCGACCTACGTCGTCGTCCCGATATATTTAGCGAGTCAAAAATACTTCCGTTGCATTCAGGGAGTCAATAATATTCCCGTTTTCCTTTAAAGTCAGAAATACTCCCGGTATCTTATGGGATTCAAAAATACTTATGATACTTTAAGAGAGAAAAATATATGGCTAACTTAATAAAGTACAAAAACACTCCTCGCATCTGAAAGGAGTAAAACTGATACAACCTTTAACTAAATGTATTTAGTATTCAAAAATATAGCTGGTATCCAAGAAATTGAAAAATACGCACGGAAACCTTTTTTCGTCCTCGTCGACGACCATAAAATTTTCTTAACAGTCATGGTTGAAGCGAGAATTAAACTCAGCAACTCCTACAAACCCGGAATCGACACCAATATCGGTTTTTTCATTATAATCACCCGCATAGGTTGTTTCCCTCCCTTGCCTTTTGGAATTGAAATTACACTTAAAATATATAAATCACTATCAAATTCAGTGACCCCGAGAACGTTTTATTCGACGCTAATAATGGCATTTTATTAATGTTTTTAAATCCCACCTCCTCCACACAGGTGGTACGTGCGTCATAATCCCTCGGAGTTTGTTCCTGGATTATAAGTAACATGTGTTTAAAGTTTGGTAGAAATTGATCCACGCGTTTTAGATTGTACGAGGAAATTTGTTTCGCCCCCTAGGGACTAAACTACATCTGAAATAGCATGGTAAATGTCCGAATTAAACTCATTAACTTCTATAACCATGTATTTTACACCAATCTCGGTTGTTTCGCGTTATTTTTATGTAAAGTCTTCCCCCCACCCCTTGCGTGGTGCGGTAAGAGGTTGAAATTATACACTAAAAATATCTGGATAGAAACTATGAATCACATTGACCCAGAAAAGTAATTTATCGACGCTAATATCGGCCGTTTAGCATGTTTTTAAATTTCACCCCCGTTCTCCTCTTGGGAGTTTCCTAACGCTTCGAAAGGCCGACAGAAACCTCCGTGGGCGTGCACATAACTTACAAAATTTCATCGCAATCGCATGAATGGTTTTGGAACGCACAGGGTACATGCAGACATTCATTTTTATAAATATAGATGAGCATTTATTTTTTACCTTAAAGTACCGGGATTTTTTTAACTTTCTCTAGGTACGGAACGTATTATTATTTTTTAAGGTAGCGAAAGTTTTTTGGACTCTAGTAAGTATATTTTTGACTCAAATAACGTACCGTGAGTTTTTTGTCTGCTCTTAAAAAATTGCGGGTATTTTTCTTTCTCGTAACGTAATGGATGTATTTTCACTTTCTCGCGGTACGGGGCTATTTTTACTCTTAGCAAACATTTTTTGGGCACTTTCAAGGTACTGGAATCGTTTGAAAGATAAAATATATTTTTTTAATCCGCTTATATAAACAGAATAAATTTTGATTATCGTTCTGGATAAATGGTAAGGGATGATATTTTCCTAATATTTATATTGTGATTGAGGGAATTCATTCGCGTATATTACCCATGTGATCGCCGCAGATTGATGGGCTTTCATCCAAAGATGTTTGCACGCCAATTCAGGGCGCTATAAAAGTGTTCGGTTCCTGCCTATAAATCGCCGAAGAGCATAATAGAATTTTATTAGTACCAGTTTGCTGCTATCGCCAAAATAAAAAAATAACTACCTTATAAAAATAAATATACATCGATAATGAATTGATCATTTTTATTATATTAAAAAAGCTAAACATTATTTTACTACGATAAATGTGGAAAACAAAGATTAACTGTCACAATTTATTTGATTTCGGGGAAATAAATTATTTAGTCAACAGGAAAACCTTTGATCAACACTTTTTCCTTGATTTTGTTTTGGTTAAGTTATCACTCGCGTTACTGTATCTATCGTTTATTTTAATTTTTTACTGACAACGGAGGAAGCTATTTGCAGTTCTTCAGTCATAGAACTTACACTCGTAAAGAAGATTTTGATCTGTTTTCATTTAAAATGAAAAAAATTAATAATCAATAAGAAAGACAAAAAGGGCTAATATAAATACCACAACGTTAACTGACAAGTGCAGCTCTTCTGAAGAAAGGAACAAGGAACCCAGAAACGTTGTGTGGTATTTATAGTATCACTTTTTTGTCTGAATTGGCTATCTTTCTTTTTAATTATTGTTTTCATTTAGTTTTGTCCTCTCTAATAGGAACATTTTTAAAGCATACTACACCCAGTACGTACACCAGGGAAGGAAGAAGTCAAATAACCATCATACCTCAAAATAGAATATGAAGTTGTTAACATCAGCATTGTTTTACTTATTTTTACTGAAGGAACTTAATACTGATAATATTGTATTTATAAACAAAAATTTTATGACACCATAAAAGGTTCCGTAAAAATTTTCAGTTCCAGTTGATATTCAGTATAAAATACCATTTTCATTTTTTGCCCAGTCTTCGATCACCATAAATGGCTTTTAATTTTTTTACATTATCTTTATTTGTAGTCGCATCTACTACAGTGGTAATTAGAGACTACCTGGTTAAGTGCAATTTACTTATACTGCAGCGCGATAGTTTTATAATTGGTATATATAAATATATATATATATGTATATATTATTTTAATTTAATTAGATGTTAGCAAGGGTTGAGAGCTTGGTAAGTTAGAATTTGACCAGGCGCCGCCGTGCCGGATAGATAATCCCTTCGGTATGGACTTAGGCACGTATTGTGTTGACCCTCGGAAGTTACGTGGACTGTCGCACCGTGGGAAACGTCTCTGCAAAAATCCCAGAAACTGAATTGACACGTGACTGCCTGAACCAATCACATTTCTTGGTTCAGGATAGATCGATCGAAAATTGATCGACAACATCGATATTTTCAGATCCAGCGAAGGGGCTGTAAAGAAAGTATAAGACTCCTCGACGAACCGTCGCCAGGTACGGACGTACATCCCCAAACTTGCATCGGAGAGATCGAGGGTGCCACATGATCACGGCCAGAGATCAACGCGAGGTAACTGCCAAGTGTCTCAATCCTTGACGCGCCTGGGGGAATTACCGTAAACCATGGTTTAACTTGGGATTTAAGGGATCCGATTGTTTTACCCGGCTGGCTGAACAAACATAATTTTTATTTATTTTATTTTATATTTCTCATGTTCAGTTAAATGATTATTAAATTCTGTAAAAAATCCTTTTACTTCATCATTTAATAAACCTACCACTACAATACAATGTTTTTTTACGGAATATTACAGGGATTATGTTGATATATACAATAACTACTCATAGTTAAACAAATAAATTAATGTCTTTGAAATAACGTAATACTTTTTTTCTGCACATGGCAAGAATTGTTTAATTCTTATATGTTTGAGAGCCGTTGAAAGTCAAATATCTTGCATTTGGTTAGTATATGCAGAATTGAAAGTTGAGCTTTACCACATTGAGATTGGGGGGGAGGGGGTATTTGGGTTTTTAATCTTGTTAGGAAAATGTGTTGAGAGTCCACGTTTTTAGAAGATTTTGGTTGCCTCTAAATCGAACGATTTTCGAAGGTATCTTTTGAAGAACATAACCTAAAGGGCATACGTAGCATTTATATCTAGATTAGTGATTTGCAGGTAATATTTATGTGTTCTAATATTTTAGACAGAATGTAGAGCAGGAGTCGCCCACGGTAGCTCGAGAGCGGTGTTTCTGGTAGCCCCCAAAAGGATGTAAGACAATAGAGAGAATATGGAACCCACCTTCTGTTCACTTATCACATATTGTTTTTTTGTCTGTATCAAGGTGATATACGTGTATTATTTACTACTTTGGTATTATTATAGTTAGTTATCGCCTATAAATAATTCATTCTCACATGTTAATCTTTTTTGCGCCAAATCGCGCAGCGTAGTAACACGATGAGCATTCGTCAATCCAAGCAACAAATAGCTACATACTGGAATGTTTTTTTTAAAAAAATTATTTGTTTAACAATCAATCATTTATAATTATATGAGCTGAATTGATGATGGCTGCCAGATATACTGGTAGTAATAACATTATCAGGGAGATATCCAATGATATCGCCTGTAGAATTTAAAACATGATAGAAAAGAAACAGTAGGAACTTGAGGATGAGTGTGCGGCTTGAGGTTGGTTACATACCATGGAGCGTTAGTAATTGGACGGAGTATATTGGATTGGCACCTTTGGATGATTGCAATGTTACATTTGGATGCACTTCCCCCTAATTCATATTGGTTTGATGACTGCTTTGTATAATAGGATTTTAATTTCTATCGATAGCCGTGATTTTCTTCCTATCAGCCACTGTATTTCTTTTATCTTGATCTCAACTTATTTTTCTGTTTTCTTATATGATATTTCCAAGTCAGATTAGTATACAAATGTAATCCTAGGTATGTTACTGTTTTTGATTGCGGAATCTGCACATTGTTTATTGAGACTGTGGGCCAGGTTTCTTTGCGGAGAGTGAAGGTAATGTGCGCAGATTTCTTCTCGTTCACTTTAACTTTCAATTTTTTTCAGGTTGGTTAGGTCGTTGTGTAATATTTGAAGCTACTAAGAGTCCTAGTGGCAGGAGAGAATAGTTGTATCGTCGGCGAATGTCCCTATTGTTATATTTTGCGCCAGTGGTGCGTCCGACGGGTACACGACACACAGCAGAGGTTCGCTCCAGATTTTATCATAAAGAAGTCGGATTTTTCTTCATTTACTTTAGTTGGAATTTTCTTTCGATCAAATATGATTTGAGGAGGTTGCAGTATCTAGTTGGAAAAGTAAGCATTATTTAGTAAATTAATCCTGGATGCCAGACTTTATCAAAGGATTGACTAATGTCAAGGAATGTTCGACTACAGTATTGTTTATTTTCGAATGCTTGATTTATGGTTTGGGTAATTCTATGAACTTGTACTGTTGAGTGTTTTTTTACGGAAGCCGAACTGATGCTCTGGTATCCAGGTTTCTGAGCACAGGTCTTCGTTTAATCTGGAGAGCACCAGTCTTTCCAGTATTTTTGAGATGATTGACAGTAGGCTGATAGGTCTGTAGGAAGCGACTTCTGTAGGATTTTTCCTGGTTTACCGACCATTATAATCTGGTAGTGGTATGTGCAGCGGGACTTCTTACAAGCGAATAGAACACTACCGCTACGTTTTCATCGTAACATCATTATATTGCTGTCTGTGTTGACAGTGCACTCGACCAGTGAACTCGTATCATTTATCATGTAAATCAGCTGGGTGTTCAGGTATTTATTTATATCGGCCCGAAAAAGTATTTAATTATATCTATTAGTCAAAAAGTGATTTTAACCAATTTATGCAGAGGTAACGATAATTTCATCAGAACCTTCCCCCCTTTCCGTTCGTTTAGAGAAGCATAAATACTCGAGATATCAAATTTAAAAAACAGTCTTAGTACTTTAAGGGCGTCAAAAATGTTCCGGTGCGTTGAGAGAGCCAGAAATATTCTTAAAAATATACTCGGTACCCTAATACAGTCAAAAATACACGCACTATTCTTATCCGGCCGGGACAAGCGCGGACAGAAACTTCCGCCTTAAAGGCTACGAATATGGAGCATGATAAGTTATTACATTGCATAGTCTGATATAGATGTTTTTAAAAACGAAAACAATTAATGATGCAATGGGTTTGTCCAATAATGAAAAGAGATATGTTGGGGGCATTCTATGTTCACTTTGAAAAGTTGAGAAAATGTGAACACAAGTTTTTTTTTTTTTTCGTATCGGTATTGACAATTTCGACAGATAGAAAAATCCATTCAACGCCACAACACATATACAAATGTTGCAAATTACAATCGCATCAAAACGTAAGTTATATTTATCTGATATTTATTTATTATAATAAAATATATTTGCAAACGTCAGACGTAAAAGAAAACATACAATAAATTTTCAGTTTTTTTAGGGAAACAGGCTACATGAGGGTAATCCACATGGTGGCAACTCCCCTTTAATAGAATAGTAAGGGATCTGAAAGGGGGGGATGAGGAAGGGTAGAGGAAGGTAGCCAAGGGTTAACTAGGGCCCCCGGGACAATTGTTTAAGGATCCTACCCGCCTTAAAGTAATGCAGGGAAAACCCAGGAAAAATCTGCATCAGGTAGGTCGGGCATTGGGTACTTGTCCCACACCCTTCCGATAGCGAGAGAAGAGTTTGCTGTGGGGACGTAGAATTCCCTTCTCCGTACCTCGAACAGTTTAGGAGGCAGCTGGCCAACTGTTCCAATGGGAACAGCGAACAACTCTTACCGTTTACCCAAGGTCTGTGACCCCGGAACATACACCTCTCAAACAGGCCGAGGTGCCTCGGCTTGTGGGAACCTTTTTTTTTAAGAGCAACAGGCTACATGAGGGTAATCCACGTTGGGTAACTCCCCTTTAATAGCATAGGAAGGGATTTGAAAGGGGTGATGCGGAAGGGTAGAGGAAGGTAGCCAAGGGTTACCTAGGGCCCCCGGGCTATATTTTAAGGATCCTACCCGGCATTCGCCTAATTCGAAAATTTATGAAAAATAAATATCAAGATCCGACTGTGAGTCAACGTCAATTCCAAACAGTTTTAATTATCGCGTCTCGAGAGCTCTAAAGTTTGTAGAATGTGTAAAAAATGGTAGATTTTTCACAGAACTATAATCTTACATTCTGAATATATATTTTAAAGGCTTTAAAGTTTGACGTTATTTTGTTCCCGAAAGGGACTGATACCTTGTCTACAACTGGGTTTAGAAGTACAACGAGAAGTGGATGAGTATGTGGAGGAATTTCAGAAAATAAGGTAAGAAACGCGATGATGATTACTTCTTAACTCATACGGACTCAGTAAAAATGGCATTTGTCATACAATTTAATATATGGAAAAACAAAACTGGCGAAATATGATCTGAATATTTTTTGGAACTACCAGAATTTCCAAGCTGTTAAAATTAGTTTTAACAAAATCAATATAGGTATTTATTGTACTCTCCATATTCCGTTCTTTCTTTATCATCCATATTTTCATATCCATTTCTTAATTCCCTGCAAACTTCTTCCCAAGAATTTCTATTCTGTAATCTGTATTTATGTATTTCTGTACTTTTGTCCCCCAAAACGAGTCGATCATGAATTTATAAGTAGTTGTACAACCTTCGAGATTATAATGGAAAAAATGTAATTAAAAAACATTATAATTAAAGAACGCATATGATAAAGCAGGAAAAATGTAGACTAGACGAATCGGGTCAAGGTAGATGTGAAACGCTTCACAATTTAATCACCCCCTAGGCTGACGCACTTGGACTCCACTGGCCCCCTGGACGACTGTCGACGACGACACCGTGCCGGCCTAGTGTGAAACGTCTCATAAGTTTTTAAACCTTTCTGTAGTGAATGTGATGTCGTTTAGCCGATTGTCGGATAAATGTGAAATGAGCCTTAAGGAAGGCGTCACCGTGGTGATTAAAGTAGAGTAACGGACTGCTACCATTTCGGCCGAATCCCTATCCTCATCCAATTGCGGAAACCGACTACCAGCGCGTACACGCTCCGTTTGGTCAGCGCCCTCTAGGGACTGTATGGGACCACCACGGGCAAGCGCAAGTGGAGGAGCCAATTGATGATCCGGTCGAGGCGACAAGACACGAATCCCTCAACGGAGGTCGAGACTAAGAACTCGCCTCTAGCACTGATGTACGCGGGCTCCATTCGCTTCTTACGCAATTGCACATTCGTTCTCGCTGTCATCTTAGCGACAATTGTGGGATGATAGAATACATCGTAGCAAGTTACTCTGCGGATAACTTACCGACCCTCTTCTCAACGAGAGGAGGGGTGTTGGGCTTGTTCGTGAGTCTGGTAGTCATAGGATGGAAGTGAACAGAAAGACAACGTGTAGTCGCAAAGCTCGTCTTACATTCCGGACACCCCGCCGGCCTTGGGCACTTCGGATCGTGGCATTTAGCCCCATGCTTATTCTTGTATTTCTTTTGACATATTCGACAATTACATCTAATATCGAGAAATGCATGCTTTTCTCTAAGATGGCGAAGCCAATCTTGCAGGCTCAATGCCATGTACTTCCCACGATATCCTTGGAGAGAAACAGGACAATAAGAGCTTTCAAAAGTAAGCACTACATCTAGAACCGTTAGGCCTGGGCTTGATAGAAGCGACGAGCGGTAAGCGTTTGAGAGACCGAGAGTCAGAGAGGCAAAGCGATGAGCGGGGCCGGGTACGATACAGAGGTGCTGAGCTTGAACTTACTGCAGTCGCCGTCATGATGTCGTCACGTGAGGTAGCTAATCTTTTGTTCCAAGAAAACTATTTATGAAACCGCGTTTTATAGAAATTCTAGAGGAAGTATGACGTTCAACCCATAAATAGCAGTAGAAGGCATTACAGAAAGAACCGTCATCTGTTTAAGTATTTAAGAAAAGATTAAATACGTTATTTTGAATATGAAAATCCTGTTTTAAGGAATTTAAAACAGTTTTATATCCCCAATCAGGTCAAAGCCCCTTTCATTGCTGATGATAGTGCCAAAACAGATCCATGAATAATTATAATGTTGATCAATAGACTGTAACGCGTGTATTTTGGTTTAGTTTTGCTTTGTCTCAGAAGTGTTGTTTGCTGTGGTTTGGAGAATTCGAAATCGTGTACGTGCGTGGGGGTGGAGGAGATATTTACATCCAAGTAATTTTCGTGACCTGTCTCGATTGTTGGCCTCAACATGACAGAATAGTTGGCCATTGTTGACTACAGAACTACAGCTGTATGCTATAACTCTTGTAACAATGGAAGAATCAGTCAACTGGCATTTCGACGAAGTTTTCTAATAATGAAAAAAGTAAAAGAATGGGAGGCAATAATGGAGGGAACGGAGATAAGCTTTTGAAACTGGACAGTTGTTCTGCGCTCACCGCAGCTGGTGGATGTGATTATGAGAGGCTTCGTAAAGTTGTTGTCTCTGATATAGGCCGAGGCAGAATCGTCGTGAGAAAGGGGCCACAATTTGTTAGTGAAGAGTTCATCAAAGCCACACAATTTAGTACAACGGCTTGCCAGCAATCAATCCCGGAGGCCGACGGCTTAGACAGTGGTCAACCCCTGAGTCGACGCCTTGCAAAGTCATCACTGCACTTAACCCGTTCTGCCCGCTGTGAGATACGGAGACGTCGGTACGAGAGCTACAGCAAGCAACACAACACAGAACAGCAGTACGTATTTGGTACGGGCAGCAGATCTCTTCTATGTAAAAACCACAGGTGCCTGAGATAAGAGTTTTTCATGCTTAACTGTAATAAACTCATTTAAAAATTTCTTTAATAGTCAACAACTTTTGATTTAACGTAAAAACCCAGCCCACAAAAATAATTCTTTACAAGACTAAAAACCCAAATAAGTCTTCCAAATTTAAGTAAAATGATTTATTTAACCTACGTCAATATACATAGAAGCTTTCGACCTTTGTAAGAGCCATCATCATCTTCTAAAATACAAAATAATATACATAGGACCCCCGAACGCACTACATTCTATTTGGACACAAAACTGAACGGAGTTGCTCAATCTACCTGCTCCCAGACGCTCTCGGCTCGCCGCTTCTATCGTTCCCGAGGCCAAGACTGCGGCAGGGCGGCACCGCCTGCCTCTCAGTGGTCGACGCTCATCGCTGACCCCGGACATTAAGTTTTCTGTCACTGCTAAGCGTCAAAGCTTATACGTTTAAACAAGGGTCAACATTATCATGTCCGTCAATAATTAATTATTTAATGTATTTATTTTATTTTGTAGAAAGGAATGGAAGGAAAATTTGTTAAATTATTGTATTAAAAAAATAATACGTAGATACTAAAGCCATCTCTGCCACGACGATTTACTAGTTGTACTGAGTCTTGATATAGCTATGCAAAATAACATTTTAACATAATAAAAACCGAAAAACAAACAAAAAACCCAAGCTCGCACATAACAGGGAACCTTAGCAAATTGGTCCAGATCAACTCGTCAGCATCCATCACGACAGCAATACTCATTGCTCTCGAATACTACATTTAATCCTCTATAAACAACTTAATAATCTTCTCTGACTCCCTGGAAACATTAAAGGCCATAACGGACCCAAAAATATGGACTGGAAACCTTAACAAAATCAGAGTACTTCTACAGAACATATTTGCATATAAAAACCCAATCGACCTCATCTGGATCCCCGCTGACACTCATACAACGGGAAACTAGGTGGCGGATGCTCTCGATACCAACGTACAACAAGATCATCCTAACACATCCACAGTATGGACAGCCTCGGACCTATACAAGGAGCTCAAAAGGAAGATAGAAACTACTTGGCAAGCAAGGAGGCGTCGTGGTAACAATTTACTCTCCCGCCAGGAAATAACCTCGTCCTATGAGCCGATACTTGCTAAAACCCTCCACAGAAATCGACACAATAATTTCCAGGATAATATTCCTGCATACCAATCTTTCTCATGCGTACCCCTTCTTCACAGCACCACAACCCATATGTAGTCCTTGCAACCAATCGCTCACCATACAACATGTGCAGTTTAAATATAGAATATACGATGAAAACCGAAAGAAGACTGTAACCAACTACACTACTAAAGATTTTTGCAAAACGTTACTCAATTTTGTATCCAATACCCAAATTGATCACGTAATCTAAGTAGTATTGAATGTAATCACTGTCTTTGCCCTAGAAATAAAGACAATATCATGTACCCTATCATGTAAGTAATTTAGAAGATCGCCAATAACAATTAGGATGACGCGACCATAAAAATATCAAATATAATCTGGAAATTATTTACCAAGTTGTACACCTGATGAGGTTCTAGATTGAGGACGAAATGTTCCATTCATTATTTTTTTGTTATTAAATTATTTTGGACTAACTTGACATTGTTCATACATTGAGAATGATTGGATGTCTCAGAATGTCAGACTTAGAATGATTTATTGAACCTACGTCAATGTCAAAGGCTTCTTAGAGACGCCGAAAGCTATGTATATTGATATAGGTTAAATAAATCATTTACCTTAAATTTGGTTTTTAGTCTGTAAATCAACAATATAATAGTCGTTGGTTTGAAACTGTTTATTTTATTTGCAAGGCAGGCAGATTGGTTTTTGGAGGTAAAGAACATGGCACTGCAAGGTGGTATAAGTCCGAGGTAATATTTTCGAGAGGCAATTACAGCAGATTACAGTAAAAACAAAATTATATTTCCTGCAAGATTAATAACTGCTAATAATTATTTATTTATATTAAATAATATATTGTATAAAGTTTTATATTGTATTTACATTTGATGATAAACAGCCAATAACAGATGATTGAAAAAAAGAAGTTTATTAATTTATTATTAAATTGAGACATGTTTTGGCCCATATGTGCAGCATATTCATGCTAAGATAAATTAATGAAAGGCTGAAGATGATCTACATCAGGACCGTAATATGTCGCAAATTAGTATTCAGTTTATAAACTACTTTTTTCAAGTATCTGTTATTTTCCGCTAAACGAGTGGATAATTTCTGCAGAAATCGAATGTTCTAACAGACATTCTTGTACATCCAAAAAAACGGGATTCATTTTTCCTTAAATCCTTAAACAGATGGTGGTACTCCCCATAATGCCATCTACTACTATTTATGGAGTGAACGCCAAACATTTTCTTGCCCTTCTTTAAACCGCCTTTCTATAAATAGTTGTTGTTTTCATTCAACAAGAGCAGCTTTGCTATCTCAAGCAACGGCGTCATGACAGCGACTGCACGCTCATCAGGTCTGTATCGTACCCGGCCCCGCTCATCGCTTTGCCTCCCTGACTCTCTTACGTTCACCGCTTGTATCGTGCCAGAGGCCTTAGACTGGCAGTATTGTCATCGGTGGTTCCCTGGAAGTTCTCACCTTGCCTCCCCGTGCCCGAGACTTCATTATTAGATGTCACAGCATAAATACTAGTATAGACCGAGGGTATATATAGACCGTAGACCCGACCGCCTCCCGTTTAACCTCAAGCCAGCCAGCATTTGCCCTATGGCTCTATACCAGGTTTCTGTCCTCGCCGAGCTGACTTCGCGCTCGTGCTTTTGGCATACCCCATAAGAGTGTATATCAGCGGGGCCGCGAGAATTCAAGTACTTGGACTTGACGTACGCGAAGCTATATATTCACTTCAGCTCGCCAAAGTAGCCCGACTCTCGGAACGCTCATCAGATACTAGTGCCGCGTCAGCCAACAAGTCAACTGACGGCCGTCCGACACTTTATGCGTAAGCCCGAAGGATTTCACACATGCTCATCGTAGCCAGACGAGGCATTCCAAAAGCTAAGAGTCATAGTTACGCCCACCTTACCGGATTTAGTTATTCTCCCGGAGCCCTAAACGTGTCAAAATTTCAGGGTCTACCTTAAGAGTGTCAGTATTTACCCTTGGTGCCATTGAGAATAAAAAAAATATCCCGTTACGTTAAGGTCCAATATACACTAAAGGAACGTCGGACCGAGGCGAGGCATGGGCATGGAACGTACCTGTGCCATATTTTTGTGCTTTCCACTTAAACATATAGGATAATGCAGACAGAGAGAAATGTCTCACGTTCGTCCGTTTGTTGTCTCATCATTTCCTTTAATGTAAGTGAAAGAAGACTACAATATTGGGCAACTCAACTGGCGAACTGTCGTTGGCCATGGTAGCACCGGGCTATGAACTCCGTTCAATCGATGCCCGTAATGTGCGATACCAGGATAGTGAAATTATTTAATGCGAAGTGACTGAGTGACGAGTGAGTGAGAGAGCGTGTCCTTCGCCGGAAATATTTAGGCAAAAAACGCTGATGTAGCGGAGACGTGTGGTTGCACAAAACTGCCAAACAATCAGCAAACAAAAATGTTGTCATCGACCTCGGCGTGAGTGCCTCACATCACAGAGGTCCCGGGTTCGAATGCCGGCGATGGCATGGATGGTTGTGTGCGTGAGAGAAACTGTCGGCAAATCAGTCCACTGACTAGAAAAAATTATTTCCCATACTGAGTCGCTACTAACAAGAGCTGTTGATGCGAGTGAAAATAAATCAATATAAAAAAATTGTGGTCCTGTTAATTGCGAAGAAATGCTAATAGCGTACATTGACATTAACTTTAAATAGTTCTTTCTTTTACAAAAGCATGACGATTTTCAATTCCGCATCAATTTTTTGAAAGGTGGAAAAATATGGGAATCTAACCTAACCTAAATTATTTTGCATGATTTATATACGAAATTATTATACTTGAAGAGGCCCTAAAATAGGACGAAACGTCGTTTATTAATGTTTTCTTAGTAAACATTTTTTTATGTAAGGTCGTGTATTTGTCTATTTTTATTATTGTGAATGTCAAATATTTTTTCGTAATTAATAGTATTGATTATTTAATATAATTATTGGAATTTCTAGTTCTTTAGTAAAATTTATTTTATAAAGATACAATATTTATGACTTATTTAGGAATGTTCAGTTTTGAATTCATATATATTGTAATACTAATTAGAGGCCATTAATGATTTTGATAATTGGATAGTTATGGTGGATAGTTAGCGGCACCAATTTCAAAGGCGACAATGAACAGGCGGGGTTTTTTTGTGTTGAACCGCGGGGGTTTTGGACAGTAGGGTGTTGGAAGTCGAACAACTAACTGCGTGGCAGGCATATAGATCTAGCCGGAAAGGTTACAAGTTTTGAGATTGAGTATAAAGTTTTGGACAGTCAAACACATCGAATACGGCTGCAAGGAATAACCTAATAAATCACGCCACAATAAACATCTATAAGTACCGTGACGATCATCAATTCCGCAGAGAAACAATTTGTAACAATCTGTCCAACCAATAATCCGGAAGGAGCAGCAGTTTCCAGTTTCCAGAGGAGAGACCCAAAAGTTACGTCAGTGTTTATATATGAATGTAAATTCAGTGATTTCGTGGCTTTTAATGTGAGGTGAGCCCGAGCCCAAGAGTTTAAGGCAGGTACCAGCAGATTTTTGTATGTACAAATAAATTTGATCAAGTTTTTGTAAACGATAATTAAAGATAAAGTCATCAGATTTCGATTTCTCGTTTATTTGATTGTGTAACTTCTTAGATTGTAAAGGAATTTGATTGTTTAACGTAAATATATAAAGTTATTTCTTTATTTAGAAGACCCAGATAAATTACCCTGAGGAAAGAGTTGTAAAATTTATAAAATTGAAAATTTTTAATTTTTATAATCTCATTTAAAAATGTTGTAATTTACTTTAAGTTTTGAACAATATTTTTTTAAAAATGCCACAGTATTTAATGAGACTCAAAACTTCAGGGCAGATTACAGGGACTATAATAAATTATAGAGATTTGCAATTAGCACCAAATGATTTACATAAAAATACTAATTAAATCTACAATAACATATTATATAAAATATCTAACAAACCTAGAGAAATCTGACGGTAAGTTATATTTATATAAACGTTTACAATATAAAGTTTCTACATACCAATTTATTTAGAGCTGCTCTGATCTCCTATGATTTGTGCACTTCACAGTTATTTACTTTTAAAGAAATTATTTAATCAACACGCTATAACACTGATTATTATATTGATTCACATCACTATATTCCGGCGCCTCTCTAACAACTGTTAACGAACTTTACGTCGTCCTACTTATTGTCATACAGCTTGTAGAAGTACGTTAATGCCATATGTGATATGTTCAGCATAGACTTTGCAGAATTCCTAATTATTTAGTCACGAGAATCCTCGGCTGGTCTCCAAAACTAGACTGGCACGCCATGACCACACTGGTCAGGCTCCCAAAACACACTCTCTATTTCCGACAAAGGTCTCTGCATTACTCACGCTTTTCCGACAGTAATAAAGTAAGTCTCTGCAATCTGACGTCACACTGACTGTTCTTTACAATGCTCTGGTATCAAAGTTACGCCGACAATAATATTAAAGAAAAATTATTAAATAATACTTACAATACACATTGTAATCTCTACATTATGTTGTAAGAAATACGAAGATTCTCGTCCGACGATGTGGCAACATAATAAAATAAAAACGATGACACTTCCTAGACTGTCTCAGTCGTCTTGAATACTCAATTACTGTAGTGCGCCAGATTAAATGAAGAAATTATTAACAAAAATAATTCATCAAAACAAGTTAATTAATAACTTGGAGACATGAGATATTTACAGTACTTGGAGGATGTGGTTTCTATTGATGTGACACTTCCTGACCTGATTGTTCATTAATTTCACTTGCACCTTCCTTGTCAGTTGGTCTGCGATTTTAACGTCGCCGGAGAATGACCTATCCGCGAGCTACCATATCTGCTCACCACAATATCCCAATTCGGGACTACGATTCTCACACCGGGAGACTCCCCATCGGAGTCTATGTTCCATTCACTTTGAGCTCCACCTAGAGACTGAAACTTCTTGACGCGTTCGCGAAAATCCCGACGCAACACAATAATGTCGGCGCGGCGCTACAAAGCATAAAGGAAACCGACCAAAGCTAATGCAACATGACAAAAGGCTCAACACCGACTGTCATGTTACAGCGTATATGCTAAATTAGAATAAATATGAAATTACAGCGATGGACTACTCCCTATGACGCTTGAAGTCAAACGTGGTTATTGTAATGGGAGTGCAAAGACCAGACATGACAGATTCTTAAAACATTCGCATGTCATACGGTAAAAATTCTGAAAACCGTCAGGATATATGTCGTGTTTGCTCATTACGTCAAATATGCCACTAATTGGCCATTTTCTCAACCACAATGCATACACCCAGCAATTCCTTTGCTGTTGTATGTTTACTAAATAAAGCAGGTCTATAATTACATCGTCACGTTCGTCAATAGATAACGTATTTCTTGGAAGTCGCATTGTGTATGCATTGAACACGTCCCACCGACGCCACGTCCGTGTGACACCACTGCCACGTCTCGGCCCGACGTCCCTTGTGTGTGTATTAGGGCTAAGAGAATTAAAATTCTTTCCCATACCTTAAGAGAGTCCAAACCACTCACAATTTCGGTAACCTGAGAGACTTAAAATTACTTTCTGTTCCTTAAAATAATTAAAAACACTCCCGGTAGATTAACAGAATAAAAAATGCATACGGTACTTTAAGAAGAACAATTATCCATTAATTTATGAGAGTCAAAAAGAGTCCCCGTACCATACTAAAGTAATAAATACTCCCGGTAACTCATAGGAGTCAGAAGTACTTCGAATACCTAAAGAGAGTGTAAAATAATCCCGATACCTTAAGAAACACAAAAATGCTCTGGCTATAAAAGTATCAAATGATTCCATTTACCTTCATCGTGACGGCAACACGACCGGTATCTTATGTGAGTCAAAAATATTTTTATTAGATGAATATCGTGAGAGATATTCCTTTTAGCTTTAGAAACACAAAATTACTTCTGTTAACTTGAGTGTGTCAAAAGTACTCTCGGTACCATGAGAACGATATAAATATTCCCGGTACCCTAAAATAGTTTAAAATACTGCTGCTACCTTTAAGAGGATCTAAAATATCCGGTACGTAATGAGTCAAAAATACTCCCTGAAATTTAGAATGTCTTTAAAATGATACCCGCAACACTATAGGGTGTGTTACCAGATTCAGTGTTTTCGTATCGTAAGTAACATGTGTAGAAAATTTGGTAGAATTAGCTGTGTGCCTTTAATAATGTGCAGAACATTGTGTTCTCCTTCCACAACTACCTATAATCGCAAGTTGAATGTCATATTTAATCTCAGCGACATCCATAACCCCGACTTCGACTCCAATTTCAGTTGTTTTCGCGCTATTTTAATGTATCGCTCCTCCAACCCTACCCCTAAGGGTTTTCCCCCCAAACTGAAAGGGGTTAAAATTATACACAAACAACATTGGAAGAAACGCTGTTATAATTATTAGCCACAAAAAATCGAAAGAAATATTCGAAAGGAACACATGTACAAAATTTGGTCAAATTTGCTCCACGTATGCGGAACATACACACAAACACACACACAGTAAATTTTATTTACTGGATAAATAAAAACAAAGACATCCAAATCTCTACCATAAACACAATAATCAACAAATCCATATCCTCCCTAATAAAAAGCACCATAAATGACCCGAATCGGACCATAGAATACATTCATAGCCATCGCCCCCCGCCGCCCTCAAACCGTCGTCTGAAACACAAACTCCCAATAGACGTCATACTTCCCCGTCAACACTCACGCACATCCTGACAAAACCTCTTCCCATCAATCCCAATACAACCTCCCTGACCGATAACCCACCTATTCCACTCTCTACTCAACACTCCAAACTTTCGCAGTAATAACAAAACACCCATCTCATTCTCCACCTAAAACCCCTCAGAACTACAAACGATGACGAACACAAGGACTGGACTGTCCACCTACACAAGTTAAAATGTAAATTATTTACAATAACTGTTGTAAATACTTGTAAAAATATTAACTTAACTGTATAATCGAAAGATAAAAGTTTTTAAGAATAGTAAGTTTTAAAAAAAGGATAAATAAAGAATAGTTTCTATACATATGTATTGAGGACCATACGTACAAAATATGACCAAATTTGCTCCATGGGTGTTATTTGTATGCGAAACATACAGACGAAAATGCGTAGAAGCATACACACAGTAAATTTTCTTTATTGGATAAATGAATTATAATTTTTGGGCATAGAATATTTGAACGCAAGATACTGAGAAGGATATGCGGACCTGTACGTACGAATGGAGAATTAGAACAAACAAAGAACTAGAGCAGCTCATAAATAACGAGGACATAGTTAGGTTGGCCTGGATGGGACACGTACTTACGATGGATGAAAGCAGAACACCTAGACAGATTATGGACCTGAAGCCAATTGGGAGGAGGAAAAGGGGGAGACCCCGGACAAGATGGGTAGATGGCATCGAGAAGGATATACAAACCATGAAAGTAAGAGTATGGCGGAGACTGACACAGGAGAGGGCGGAATGAAAGAAAATTGTTAATAAGGCCAAAACTCACATTGGGTTATAGTGCCAATAAAAGAAGAAGAATTTTTGGGCATATATATAGTGGTGATCTGAAATCGCCAACACAAAATTTCAATCTTCTCTTTTATTTAATTCAGTATAAATATTGTTGATATATTTTTTAATAATTACACTTTATAATTGATGCATTTTATATTTTTCTATACGTGATTATTTAATCACCTCTCTTTGTTGTCTATGTGCCAGAGAGACGAATGCGTAGGACAGACGAGCAGTTGATGTCTGTTACGCGATCTGAGAGGATCGCAAAAACTGGGTCTTGCCAAATAGTATAGTCCAAATATAAAATTGTGCATAACTTGTGTTTCGAGCAAAGTTTAAAGCGACACAGCAAAGTGAACTTTTTCCGATAAGCCAATGAACCGGGAAACAGCGTTAAAGACTTTCCCAAGTCAATAGCGAAAACATGTAGAGCGACTTCGTGCACGGATCTTCAAGGCATCTGGGTACAACGCAGAGAGGAGGCCGCATCCCAAAGCATCGCAATATCTTGGCCGGGGCTCGAGTCTACAATCCCCAGGTTGGCTGACACTGGGAAACTTCAGCTGTACCAGAACAAGCATTCAAAGGAAAATCGTGCGCTAGATCAGTGGTCGGCCACATTACAGATATTATGAAACACTAAATTCGGAATTAAAATTGTTTTTTTTAGAGGATAATCCCCTTTAATAGCATAGAAAGGGAGATTAGAAAGGTAGAGGAAGACAGCCAAAGGTTAACTAGGGCCTCGGATCCTACCCGGTATTTGCCTAAATGTGATGCAGAACAAACCCTACATAACCTTCATGAGGTACTTGTCCCACGCTCTTCCGATGGCGGGAGAAGGGTTTTCTGTGGGAACTCAGCATTTCCTTCTCCGTACTGCGACCAGTTTAAGAGGCAGCTGGCCGACTGTTCCCAATTTCTCGGACCATTAACATTGTTGTAGGGGATAAATCGCGTTTAATAGTAAAGTAAATAATAATCATAAGTGTATTTCAAACAAAAAATTACAAAATCACAAGGAGATTACAGAAGGTGCATTTCATAAGATATACTCATTAATGCAAAGTTATTTAACGTGTCACTGATATGGACAAATATTTATGATCCAACCCCCCCCCCCACCTCAATCGAAAGTCCATCCCCTTTTTCAAGTTTGATAGTCCTATATTCGATTAACAATACAAGTTAGGTAGCATCGTTCTATTGGATGATTCAATAAAGCCTCTCGGATGAAATGGTATCTGATGTTCACGTATTTCGATCTGTTGAGGAATGCAGGATTTAAAGCCAATTTTCCTGCACCCTGATTGTCATTGTAAATTATTCTTCTGTTGTCAGTTATTGACATTGGAAAAGCCAAGTTCCTAGTTGAACCATGTCAAGTAAACAGATTTTTTGAAGGCATCGGTAAGACTAATATATTCCACCTATGTCGATAATGCGACAGTACGTTCTTTCCTGCTTTCCGAAGAGATAGCGCGTCTCTTAGTATGAATACAAATCCGGTGTATGATCGTCTACATATCCAATCATGAATTTGGCAGTCTTCCAGAAATTCAGTGAAAACTCAAAGCTGACCTCGAGGTACCTAACAACTCAATTGGCTGCTGTCCAGTGCTGTCGATTGAAGTTCTTGCAGAACTAGCTTAGAAAACTAACAGCATGTGAGATATCAGGGCGAGTTCCCACGGCAAGGTACATGAGCCCCCTTATCAGTTTTGGATACGGAAGCTCGTCACATATATCACTCTTTGGGCCTGTGTGAGACGAGTTCTTGTGGTTTGCAATCCATCATTCCGAACTCTCTCAAAGAGATCGTGAATATATTGTGGTGGGCTTTCTAAATTTTAGATTTAAAGGGTAAATTTTTCATATTATAACATTTGTTGGACGCCACCTGCAAGAAATTATTCTCTCGCAGGAATGAAATAAAATATTTAATTAATGAAAAAAACAAGAATTTATTTTAAACAAAACTTACATATTCGCCCACACATTCTCACCAACGAAAGCTCTCCAGCCTAGCCAGGGATGTATATACCCCCCCCTTTCTCAGGATAATCCGTGGTTATTATTTGTAGCAAACCGGCGAGCTACCTGGAAACACAGAATGCGGCTTACCAGATCTGCAGCTCGGACTGGGTCGACTCTCGTTGACGAATGTAGCTGCAGCAGCAGACGACCGGGACCCTTCGTGAACACCCCTAATTGCACATCACCGACTCTCCTCGCTAATGGTCCTTGGCTGTCTCTGCTGATGGTCACAGCCTGATCTTCTCGATGGCCACAAACCGCTCTCTCTGACGGTCCAGAGTGATCTCACTGATGGTCCAGACCGCTCTCTCTGACGGTCCAGAGTGATCTCACTGATGGTCCAGACCGATCTCCTCGTGTTCGCCGACTCATCTCCGTCTCGAGAGATGTCCCTCTCGGTCCCCAAAAACCCCTATATCCTCATTGGTCCTCAATTACACGTGACCCACTTCATTATATTTTAGGGCCAAACCTTCCCAGTCGTCTACCCTTTTATTGGCCGACCATGGCCTCGTTTGCGGGCCTGCGGATTTTCCTAATCCGCCCTGCCATTGTCTTCTGTCGGCTGATCGGCACCGGCAAGCCACGTTTCCATGTTTCCAGGCAGAAATTTAGACAAATCCTAAAAAAAAATATTTGATGCACAAGCTAAATACTAAAAGCGCACCATAGTATCCATTTTGGGGAATGCTAATTGCGTTCTATGTCTAGGCAAAATCTTGCTTCTTCCAAGTCTCTGATGGCAAATTGTCCATTGGGTTTATCTTTGATCAGACTTACCAAATCTTGGTCCTGATATGCAATCAATATATCATCCACATACACATTTTTCTGTTCATTGATGTAAATGCAAGGATCTGCATTTGTCGACTTGAGTCCTAAGGCGTGGAGCGCATTTTGTAGTTTGGAAAACCGTTGCATCCCTGCCTGCTTCAAATCATAAATGGACTCCTTCAGTAGAACTCTCTGAATGAACCTTAACTGTGTCTTTACCTCACATACGTAGTTCCCTTCATGAAGTTGCCACGTGTGATTTGCCTTCCGACTTACGTCACTCTCTCCTTCGGCGACTATTCTGGAGATAATTTCTTTGAGTAATTCTGGTTTTTCCGTGTATACAGTGGAAACTGAGGGAGCATTTAAGGATATTTATTGCTAACATTAATTTTAAAAATTAAAATATTTTCATGAATATTATAACGACCCAGTTGTTTTGGCATCTCGTTACATTATTTTATTAATTTGTTGCGATGCATAACCTATTCGGCAGTTTAGTTGTCTTGCGTATTGTATCTTCATACCGCAATAAATCCCATTTTCCCTATCTTTAGGTCAATTTTCTTACATAGAAAAATACGGAAAATTGTTCTCTTTCATTTCACGTTTTTGCATTATTGTATCTTAATTTTTTTCTATTTATTTCCACTAATTTACTGTATTTTGATTATAGTCAATAAACGTTTGCTCCTCTTCACAATCTTAAAAATGCTCTTATTGTTGACCACGTAATCTGCACTCTCTATTTGTTACAATTCGTACAGCGCCAAGACGCTGTCCGAAAAATGTTGGTCAGTAATTTCGCTACCCTTTTTTTGTGCAAACTTCACGTTTCTATCGCTATTCTGAGCGTATAAATCACGTTTGCAAGATCATCTTTTTTCTATACTTAATTTCGAATGGTCATCTCTCGTCTTCTCCCATGATGATCCCCGATGAACCTCACATTTTATTGAATTTCATTCACTTGATATCGTGCAGTTAAGGAGGGCGGAACTCTATCCAATTCCTCTTAGAAACTGCAAATTTTAGACTTAGAATTTTTTTGGTCAAGTCCAAGTCTGGACTTTACCGGAATTCCGCAACATTCTGAGTCAGTAATTTTAAGAACGCCGTCCACCCGGTTACTGCTAGCTCAGCTGAACTCCGAATTGCTATCTCCGTAGGCCGAGGTCCTTCTTCGCTCTCCGGTGTCCCGTTGCAGCCTCCTGATCACGCGTCCCGTACACGTGCCGCTGCTCGGAAAGTAACATCTGGTAGTTGCCTGACTCCAAGTCGCGGTTTGCTGAAACCTACCAAGCGTCGAGACGAGTTATCTGCCTGGTGACAAAGTTCTAATTTTACTTGGTAATAGCGGCCAGAAATGCATATACTTTGACTCAAAGCGATCCTGCGCAAATTTGTCTTACGTGAATTACGTAAATTAGCAGAACTCTCTGAATGAACCTTAACTGTGTCTTTACCTCACATTTGAACCTACAAATGATTAAAACTGTCGATTTGAATCCGATAAATTTTCTTTTGTAGTCTAATAAGCACTGTTAAGTAATTTAATTTCAACCTAGGCATCAATATTAAATTTAAGGTATTTAAGAATTTTCTTAAAGTTTGGTTTTGAATGCAACGACAATTGTCAATGTTCTACCAAGAAATTACTATCGAATGGTGAATAAATACTATAAAGTTGAATTATTTCTGAAAATGGCTATTTTATTCTCTTTAAACTGCGGCACCCCTACACTTTCCCTTCTAAATTTGCTCTACCGATGAGTTCACCGGACAATGATTGCAGCGTTATCCTGTTGCAGCCGCAACGACAACTAGAAGAAGAAGGTCGCGTACCGTTATAATATATGTATGTATATATGTATATATTGTAGAGATTACAACTGTGTAATGAAATGTTTTATAATAAATTGTTTCTTTAATTATTGGCGGCGTAACTTTGAGCCGAGAGCATTGTAAAGAATAGCATTGTTTTGCGCGCGAATGCAGAGACTATAATGGTTGCTACGGTTTATTGTCGAAATGTATCTAAGACGCTCAGAACTTTTCGGCCAGCTGCCTCCTAAAATGGCGGAGGCACGGAGAGGTAAATGTTGCGACCCTTATACATAGCCTGTTTACACCTTCTTCTTTAGCAAGCAGTCACTTAGATATTCAGAAGGCAGAGTGTGTGTTTGGGAGATGTACAGTACAGTCAGAAAAGGCAGTATGTTGTGAGAAACAGTCATGTGTGTTCTGGAGCATGGCGAGTGTCTGTGGCGGTAGATTCAGCAAAGTATGGGCTGAATATCATCTCAGTTTTTCTATTAAAGGGATTTCTCCACAGAAAAATTAGCGTGACAATACGTATGACAGGGAAGTAGAAAGGCGTCCAAAGTGTTGGAAGGTGAGACGATAATAAAGTCAGTGCTATGGCCTCACAGTGAAAATAGTGTTCTATAAAAATTAACTAATCACGTGTGCACAAACCAGAGTAGCTACAATAAATAGTGTGTAAAAAAAGAAACTTTCTTCTGAGAACTTTTACGTAAATCTCGTTTACCGCCAGATTTCTATAACTTAGTCAGATATTTCTATAGCTTTGTCAGACTTATCAGATTTCTACAGTTTTTGTTGTTAGTATAAAATTTTGTTATTGTAAATTTAAATTCATTTTTTTGCTTTTGTAACTTGGCCCTGATATTTAGAATCTCATAATACCTGAGGCATTTTCATTTAAATTTACATTAAAATTCACCTAATTCCACACAAAGTTCTTCTTGCCTTCTTTGTAATTATTATTTTTTTGCATGTAGTATATATTTCTCTTTACTTAGTTTTTCTATTTCCTCTTTTTCTTTAGATAATTTTTCTACCTCCTTATGCAATTCTTCACGTTTATTATGGTCCATTATTTTTTTTCAATTCCGTTATGCGTTTTTCCCTCTCAGTTTGCTTAGCTTCTTTTTTCTATAACTATTTACACAAATATGAGATTTTATTAGGGAAGCCTTAGACAGAATTCTCTCGCCTTATGAACCTTCCCAGAGAGCTCTGGTGGAGGCTACCTTTGGGGATGCCTTCACATCTCTCTGGTTTTTGAACTAAGGCTCCCACATGCCGAGGCACCTCGCCCTGTTTTGAGAGGTGTATGTTCCGGGGTCGCAGTCCTTGGGCATACGGTAAGAGTTGCCCGCTATTCCTATTGGAATAGTCGGCCAGCTGCCTCCTAAACTGGTCAAGGTACGGCGAGGGGAAAGCTCCGACCCCACAGCAAACCCCTCTCCCGCCATCGGAAGGGCGTGGGACAAGTACCAAATTCCCGACCTACCTGCCGGTTTTTCTAGGGTTTTCCCTGCATCACTTTTAGGCGAATTGCCGGGTAGGGTCCTTAAACCATAGCCCGGGGGCCCTAGTTAACCCTTGGCTACCTTGCTCTACCCTTCCGCATCCCCCCTTTCAAATCCCTTCCTATGCTATAAGAGAGGAGTTGTCACTATGTGGATTACCCTACACATAGCCTGTCTATACCTTCAAAAAAATTAAACTTTATAGAGTAGTTCTTTTTCTTGTGCAGCAAGCTCATCTTTCTCCTTTGCTATGTTTTCGGCCCAACACACACACACACATTCCCCCAGGACACGTCAAGATATTTAGCAGTTACTTTCCGTCAAACTGTCGCATGGCTGTTTCCGTGGATCACCCAACCTGGCCGTCTTCTCTGCTCAAGAAGTCCTCTGCAACTGGCGACGACATGTTGAAGAATTTTATCCCTCTCTGGCTGACGGCTCGTAGAATTATTTCTGCACATCACCTTCGCTGATTGCAAATATCTGGATATTTACGACCCTTTCTGGTCGATCTATCCTGAACGAAGAAAAATTATTGGTCCAGGCAATCACGTGTACTATTGGGTTTTATATTTCCGGAGACGGCTTCAACAACAGGTAAAGTCCAATATGACGCCGTGCTTCTGTTCTGCCCAGACAATCTGGCGCACGGGCCAAGCGAGTTACAACGTACCAAGCTATCAACCCCTGCTAAAATCTAATATAATTAAATGAAAAAATATATAAATCTATTATTAAACTATCGCGATACTGAAATTTCCTTTTATGAGATTGACTTAAGGCGATCTCATAACTAACCGCGATAGATTGGATTGTTTTTCCTGACTATTGATCGTGATTCTAAAAAAATAATAAATTTGTAAGCACACATGTGAAATATAATCTACAGCATATACAAAAAACAATGAATTGAGGACCTTAACAATATCAATTTTTAAATTAAAACTATTATATACAAAACTGAACTAATTTTATTTCAAAGTCGGGGACCCGTTTTATCGGCTCTTGTTTTGGTTCCTGCTTGTTTGTCGCCAATTGCCAGGGCGGTTTCCATCACCTCGAATGCTATTGTTGTCTATCCCTCTCATTCAGAAATCTTTCTTGGGTCCTGAATACCATCACATTGTTTTCTGCCCTCGGACGATTTCGAGAAATTGTGTCAATTCTTGCTACGAATCCCAGTGTCGTGCTGAAGTGTGTAGCCTAAATTGCTCACTAATCAGTTATACCAATACTGCTTCCGGTAGTGATGATCTGAGCAATTTATTAACGCGATGGCTTTCGAGAGATGAGCCTCCATCGTATAGTATATTGTCATTATATATAATGCTCATCTAAATTATGATTACACTTTGACGAAGAAAGAGTCTACTGAAATATTTCTTGCCAGAGTCATATGATGATCTGAGTATTTTTAAGTAATGGCATCTATGTGCCTGCCATTAAAACTAGTCCTAGAAGACTTTCGATTAATTTTGTTATAGCAAATCTTAATGTACATACTTATCAACTAGCGACTGTCCAATGTTGTCTTCTGTATTGTAATGCCAATTAATTAGGCCATTAATTGTTTTTAAATAATTAAATTGTTAGCGGATAAAAATTGAATTGTAGCGGTATGAGCTATCAAAGACGACAATGGCGGAGAGTTCTTTTCCTTTGTCGAAAAGCCGAAATGGAGGCCGCGCGCGTAAGGAACGGCAGTCTGCACTGAGCCTGGGTCGAGGAAGGATAAACAAAAAGTCTAAAACTCTGTATGCACTTGGAGAAGACGAGTTGGTGGCGAGACATTGCAAGGGACAGACCAAATAAAACTTGAGCAGAGACTTGACGTCGTTAATGTATTACCAGTTAAAGTTGTGAATTAATACAGAGTAAAATATTCACGGAAGTATTGCATCGTAAATATTGGAAAGTAATAGCAGTTTTGTCAGAATAGAACTTTCCAAAATCTTCGTGGAGGAATGGTTCCAGGAGAACATTGGTAAATTATTGTGGAGCGGAACAGTCAACGAAATACAGCCAATCTTGCCAAATTTTAAAGTGAAGTAGAATCAGTGGAAACCAAGGCCTGATATTAAAAATTAAAGTGTGTAAAAGTGTTCAAGATATAAGAGAGACATCTGGTACCAGTCAGACGATCTGTGAGTGACCAAAACTTTGATAAATTAAAAGGGTAGAGTCAGATTTCATTCAGAGTTCATTTCGTTCAGCTTCCTTTCCACTTATTTTCATATTGTTTTAGGTTACTTTTTATTATATTTTGAATTGTTAATTGTCAGAGTATACATTGATTTTGTTCTAATTATCAAACTCAGTCGGTAGAGCATGAGATTAAGAGATGGATTGTAAATATTGATGTGTATTTGCTACAACAACATATATTGTAAATAATTGAAGTAAAGTTTTTGATCAAAGACCGGCGTACAAAGATAGGGCTAATACTCTGCATGTTAAGAAATAAATAAAAACTTTAAATATTAATAATTTTATTAATCATTTCTTTTAAATAACTCTAACATGTTGTTCATTACATAAATGGCTACCACAACGTGGGGCAAATTAATTGCTTAATAGTTGTTTGTTACAATATATTTTTCTGGTCTGTTTCTCAGTATAATGCTAGTTTTATTTATACCGTACTTAAACATTTTTTCTATAAAATAATCTTCAGTTGTGATATTTTAAGAAAAATGTGCCTAAAATATATAAGAATACTATTTTTCTTCTGGAAATATAAACAATATTAAATTAAGTTTTTTAAATAGTTGAATGGTTTAATTTGTAGGTTTATATCGCTGATTATGCGTTCTAGCACGGCTCTCTTTTATTGCGTCCAATCATATGTCTACGTGCATTCGTAGCCATTTTCTTTCCATATTCGCTTAATTCTTGCAAAGCGTGATTTTTTCCAAGAACTAGAAGTATCACAGACGATCTGAATATAAGAGATCAACTTCTACTACAATCGGTACTTTACAAACAGAAACTATTTGTAGTTCGTCTCCCTCGTAGAGGCGAATAACATTACACGCGATGGACAAATTAACTTTCCAGCTGTGGCTTCACTCTCACCTCAAACACGGCTTCTATACATTTCAAATATCTCAACGGTATTCTGTGTACTAAATCATGGAGCTTCATGTGTCCCGGTATAAATGCATAACCTTGTGTATTATATTTTTAATCTTAAGTTATTCGCCAATAGAAAAAGACCCCAATCCGTTCCGCGACTAAACCTCCGACACTTATAATTTTTCTTATTTTCTATTTAAAGTTTGTCTGTATGAAGGTAGTATTAAGTATTATTATTGTATTACATTTTATTCACTTTTACAAGGGTGAGTCAATAAGTAATGCCTCCTATTTTTTTCTCTTTTATTTGTAAAGACAATTAAATGAACCTTACACACCATAAACCCACAACATTTAAGATTAAATTTTCACTTTTCAGTAAAGGTTCCGTCCTTTTCCACAGTTTTTGTTCACCTCTTAAAAAAGCAAGTATTTCGCTGCGGTGGAGTCACTGCAGTAACCGGCCTGACGCTTCGCTTTTCATCAGCCAACGGCTGCCCTTCAGCTTCGTTACAGCGACGAATCCATCGTCGAACAGTGCTGATATCCACTGTTGCATCACCATACACATCTTTTATCTTTTCATGAATGCGAATGAGCGTTTCACCTTCCGCATTTAATAATGAAATCACGGAACCCTGTCTAATAGTACGACAATGTCAGTCATTTTGCAAGAGGGTGCCGTGCTTCCACCCGTTGACTTAGGAAGTTGTTACTGCAATGGATTGGAGAAGAATGTTTGAGGAATCCTGCCAAATTCAACGTTTCACATAACTACCTTATTTAAGGGGAAGAAAACATATTGAACCATCCTTTTACAATACGACTTGTCTGTACTTCAGGAACCCCGCTTTATGCGAATAATTTTTTTTTCATTATTTATGAAATAAATAATAACTTAAGCACTACTTAATAACGATTATTCCTAACCGGAAAAATTATCAACGTATAATTCGTTATCTCCTTAGCGCAGACGCTTAACATATTGTATAACCCAAAAATGTAATATCCATTAGAGGGTCGCCATTAACTTGTTAGTTGACGCGCCCGTAAAATTAATAATAAAAAATATATATCACGTTCTTATTTCGCAACCATATAATTGGAGATTTACTTTTAAATTTATGAATTAATTACATTATTGTTGCCATTGAGTTAGACTCCGATGAGCTGCAAATATTAGACATGAAAAATTTAACATTTTTTGTTAAATTACATAATTAAAGTTCCAGTATAACTCGAGAGATGTAGCAAGACGCGTGAACGTAAGATACGCAGTGGTCCATGCGTAGTGGGGGTAGGCCAGAGCTTAGTTCTTCACGAGCCTCTGTTTCGGCAACTCGGTAGTGTAAAACCTATTCTGAAATCATCGAGGCAAGGAAATATATTGTGTTCAGTTCAGGATATGTTGTACACTAAAAAATCATCCATAAAAGTTAAGTGATGATAAGTACAGGATGTGTGAAAAAACTGCTGCTGTCTGTATTCCAGTTCGTAAGAATATAGTTCATGTTTTTAAGAACGATAGTGGCGTTGCTCCAAGGGCCCCCTCTGAACTACAAAGCTCCCCTCCACCTTCTCCCTTCTTTTACCGCGCATATGGCAGGACTTATGAAACCTTCCTACTATATAGTTTTATATTCGGTTCACTGAAAATAGCGATAATTAAATTAAACAAATTCCTGGCTATTTATTTCTCAATGAATATATCTCTAACTAAAACTTTGTTCTTATTTGTAAATGTTTGTCTGTGAGAGTAAATTTCTCGCAAACCTCTGGAGATAAGTTGCTCCAATTAGTAACAATCCATATAAGAAACTAACTTTTTTGTTCTTTAATATTTACACTATTATATGTAGCCTTTTAAAGAGAAGTATAAGATTTCAAACTTCAATTTCTGACGAACTATAAAATAAATAGAAGGTTCACCCATGGATTCCCCATTATCAGAATTTGTAATGAGGGACCTTGAAACTCAGTGTTTAAACCAACTTAAAATGAAACCTATCATATACAATAGATATGTTGAAGACATTTTTTTTATTGTGAACAAAAGCGTGATCAACAACATTACTGGAATTTTTAACGCGTATCACAATCTTCATTTCACATTTGAATTAGAGAGTAACAAAAACTGAGGTTTTTGGACGTGCGTGTCACTAATAATAATAATATTGCTGAAACAAATTGGTACCGGAAACCGATCTATTCAGGCCGTATTTTAAAATATTTTTCTAACCACCCTACACACCAAAATAAATTCATGATATACAGCCTCATAGATAGGGCAATATTGTTATGAAACCCCATATTCCACAATAGTAATATCAAAACAGTTAATAGTATTTTAATTAATAATGCGTATCCTCTGACCTTCATCAACAAACACATCTAAATAAGAATTAATAAACTAAATTACAATAATAACTACAACAAAATAATTGACAATAAAATGATTTTGAATAGGGAAAAGCAGATTGTGGTATTGCCTTATCATGATTTAATAAATGGAAAATAAAAAATTTCTAGCTGATTTTCACTTCACAGTTGTATTTAGAATAAATAATAAACTTACCAAATTCATAAAAAGGGGTAAAGAAAATATTTTGAACACAATGTTGTTTATAAACTTAACTGTGAAAAATCCTATATTGGTCAGACCAAACGTGCTTCAGGAACACGACTGAAAAAGCATAGGAATAATTATAAAACGGCCAACCACAACGTAGTAACAAACCATAGATTGGGGAAAAATCTCGATTTTGGTTGGGATAATGTTGAGGTGTTGAATGCTGAACCATATTTACACAAACGGAACGTATCAGATATTATATACATAACAATCACCAAAAACATACAATTATGTTAAGCAATGTTTTCAACTTATTATTTTTCTAAACTGTTTATTCTGTTTTGTTAAGCTAATTTGTTACCTGTAAGTTGTTTTCTTTGTAAATTTGTGTTTCCATCTATTTACTTATAAGTTACTTATCAATGTCACTGAGAGTCGAAGATACAAAGAAGATGCAAAAATGTATCGAAACGTCGTTATAATATAAAAATTAAAAAGTGTCTGTATAAGGTCATAAACTGTTTTTATTAATTCGAAGCAGACGTTAAATTAAAACTTTGAACTATAAAATATATAAATTCATATTATATATTTATTTATTTAATCTACTAATGGGTATAGTTTCTCTTTTGGCAGATATCACTGTATACGAAAAGTTCAAAGTTTGTAAACTTACATTCGTACTGTTGCTTGTTTACAAGAAAATGGCGACGGCACACAAGAAGTCGTTTCGTTTGTGGCAGCTTACAAAGAGTGAATCCATTGTTAAAGTGCAGCGTAGGTTCCGCGTAAGATCTGCAAAAGAATCGACTCTTCATAAACAAGTGGCATAAAAAGTCTCAAATGCGAAAGAAAAAGCGCATGGTATCCCGGACTGTTTTAAAATAGAGACGTAGGAAATCAATAGAACAGGGAGACAATGAACTTGAAATTCTGCAATGTTCGGTGTTGTTAGTAAACATCTACACATGAAGTTGTATTTACTGCAGGCATATTGCATCGAGGCGATCAAAACAGGTTACAATTCTGCATGTCTATTTTGCAGATTTTTGAAGACGAGACATTTTCTGAACGACCAATTATTTAGAATGATATCAAGCTTCAGTGGTCTGTTCAGTCTCAGAATTAAGGTAGATATAGAAAGAAATTTAACAAACATTACGGACCTTTCTCTTTTGCAGAGTAATCTGTGAAGGTGCTTCCACAATATGTTGCTGTGTGTCATTGTCAAAGCCGAGGAATCCACATCTGTGTGTTCACCGAAGAAGATTTACTAATCGCTTCTGCTGCTTTTATCATAGTTGACAATGAAGAAAAACATCGCGAACGTCGTTAATAACAGTTTTGGTACGTCCGATCTTGCAAAGTAGATCTTGAGTACAGATCTGGAATTGGTTTAAAAAACTTTTTCGGATGAAAAAATAATATTTTAAGTTCTTCTGAATTGGATTGCATCAAAAATAACGAAGGAAAATACGTAATTCAGAAAAGGTATTTTCTGTTGACAGAAGATTCCTACCATTCGTTAAGTTACATATGCAAGATTTCGAACTAAATTATTTCAAGGTGAATTAAAGGTAAGAGTAAATAAAAGAATCTAGTAAAAATGGAAACATTTAATAATATCATACCAATAATCATAATAATAATATGAAAAAATATATGTCATAGAACAATTTATTCTTTAGTAAACGAGGTACATTACGGATGATTTTTTTACTATTATTACCTATATTTCAATCAAATTAGTATCAATTGAATCACTGTCCGTATTGTTGTTTTATGTATCGATAAGGGGAATTTTTATTGTATAATGTAACGCGTGTATTTTGGTTTAGTTTTGCTTTGTCTCGGAAGTGTTGTTTGCTGTGGCTTGGAGAATTCGAAATCGTGCACGTGCGTGGGGGTGGAGGAGATAAATATTTTCATCCAAGTAATTTTCGTGTCCTGTCTCGATTGTTGGCCTCAACATGACAGAATAGTTGGCCATTGTTGACTACAGAACTACAGCTGCATGCTATAACTCTTGTAACAATGGAAGAATCAGTCAACTGGCATTTCGACGAAGTTTTCTAAATGAAAAAAGTAAAAGAATGGGAGACTATAATGGAGGGAACGGAGATAATCTTTTGAAACTGGACAGTTGTTCTGCGCTCACTGCAGCTGGTGGATGTGATTATGAGAGGCTCCGTAAAGTTGTTGTCTCTGATATAGTCCGAGGCAGAATCGTCGTGAGAAAGGGGCCACAATTTGTTAGTGAAGATTTCATCAAAGCCACACAATTTAGTACAACGGCTTACCAGCAATCAATCCCGGAGGCCGACGCCTTAGCCAGTGGTCAACCCCTGAGTCGACGCCTTGCAATGGTTCTGACTAAAGTCATCACTGAAATTAACCCGTTCTGCGAGCTGTGAGATTTGGTGACGCCAGTACGTCAGTACGAGAACTACAGTAGACAACACAACACAGAATAGCAGTACGTATTTGGTACGGGCAGCAGAACCATTCTATGTAAAAGCCACAGGTGCCAGAGATAAGAGTTTTTCATGCTTAACGGTAATAAACTTATAAAAAATTACTTTAATGGCCAATATTTTTTTGATTTAACGTAAAAACCCAGCCCACAAAAATAATTCTAAAAAATATTTTAAAGTTATCTAAGTTTTCTATTACTTATTTAACTCTGAATTTTTTAATTGTTTGTCGGGTTAATTTACTTACATTAATTAATCATTTAAATGATTATAATTATTATAATAAATAAATATCAGATCAATATCACCTGTTTTCTTTGCGATTGTGATTTGCAACATTTGTATAGGGGGAATACATTCCCTGAATTATGTGTTGCGGCGTTGAATGTGTAAGAATATCGTCTAAATTTTCAATACTCATGCGAAAATTATTTAAAAACTTATGTTCAAATTTTCTCAATTCCTGAAAGTGAACATGGAATGCCCCCAACATGTCTCTTTTCATAACCGTTGGATAAACCCAATGCATACTTTTTTTTTCGTTTTTTTAAAAACGTCTGTACAAGACTATGGAAGAGAATAACTGATCACACTTCATATTCATATAGTGACTGAAGGCAAGTCGGGCCGACAGCAGGCTGTATGTGAAGAGAGCTAGCAAGGAGCAGTGGCTGGCTAAAATGAATTTCAAATTGTTGTCGGGTAAGTGTGAAACGAGCTTTAGACCATTAGCTAGCTATACACGAGCGGATTTTTCTGACGGCCCGATGTCGCAGATATCCGCTGTGGGTACCTCTGGCGGATGGGAACCGTCAGTACGGGCCTGTCCGTCGCTCACTCTCTAAATTTTTTGTACACCTACATCAGCGGGCCAAAGCAACGGATTTTTTGTCATTTAACTTTGAGCAAGTTCTAAAGGCGATGGTTACAGGCCGCGTTTTTCAGTGTGGTCTTCTCGTACAAAGAGAGAACTTCTCTTATGCTGATCAGATCAAATTTAATATTGTTTCAATAATTTAATTTAGATATTGTAATGCCAATTAATTAATCAATTAATTGTTTTGAAATAAATTGAAATTGTTTAGCGAAAAGTTTGTATTATTGCGAGAGCGATCCGAGAGACAACGAGTGGTGAGCTCTGTTCCTATTATTGAGAGCGCGGAATGGCGTTTACGCGTGCTAAAGCATAGTGAGTTGGTCGTTGTGGTCTGGATTGTACAGAGGTCAGACATCGTCGAGCATAGTATAATAAAGTTGGTGAATCATTGGAGAATAGAAGCGGCCGACGGTGAAAATGTTTCAGAGAACGATCTTTATAAAGTTGAGCAGAGTAAAACATTCACCGAGATATTTCAACGTGAATACTGGTAAAGTAATACCAGTTTCATCAAAACAGAACTTTGTACAATCTTCGTGGAGGAATTGTTGCGGAATAACATTCGTAAATTATTGTGGAGCGGAGCAATCAACGGAATACAGCCAATCTTGCCAAATTTTAAAGTGAAGTGTAAAATCAGTGAAAACCAAGGCCTGATATTAAATAACAAAAGAGTGTAAAAGTGTCCGAACGAGGTAAAATTGATTGTTCTGGTACCAGACCGACGGTCCGTAAGTAACATAATTTTGAATAATATTGTAAACGCAAATTAAAGGATAAAGTCAAATTTCTTTCTCTTTTAAATTGTCAATCAAAGTTAATTTCTTTACTTTTTAATTTCTTTCATTCTATCGACATATTGTTTAGGTAAATTGTGAACTGTTTTGTTAAAAAGATTTCAAATCATTTTTTTGTGTCCATTATCAAGCCCAGTAGAGGCCCTGAGAGGACAGATCTCAAATTTTGTGTTTGTAATTGTTTTGAGTTTAAAGCAACAAGTTGATAATAAATTTTATTTTATATTTTAAATTTTGTTTATTACTTCATTTAATTAACGCCTTCCATTTAAATATTACATAAATGGCGCTTCAATGTGATGCAAATTCTTTAAATTAAAAATAAATTAAACGACCTATTATTTACTTATTACATAAATGGTTTCCACAACGTGGGGCTCATTAATTTAAAACTACCATTTATTTATTACAATATATTTAAAAAATTGTTTTCGCTCTTATAGATTATAATAATTGAATGAATCTGTAATATGTTATATAATAATATAAAAAATTACAATGAGTGCCGGCAGGTAAAAAAGATTTATTTTATCACTGTAACTTCAACTCGTGAAGGTCAACTCCTGTTCCACTTATTTCAGAAGCCTCCGCCATTTTCATTTCCTTTAGGTAACTAGACCTTAGGTTCTGCAATTTAGCAATTATCACAATATGGCTTCATAATTGAATTAAATAATAAAAATAGAAGCCTTTATCAGAAAAAAAATTATTCAATTTGAAACATAATAAATATGAAACACGACGCTTCGTTTCTGATAGGGACCTCTTCATGTGTTACATTATGCTATCTAAACAAATAAATTCAGAAACATACATGATAATTTAAAAATACAATTATGTATAAATATAATTTTTAGTAGAGAGCGTAAGTTTTCTCGACGTATATTTTGTATAAAGAGTTCTCGGGTTTCCGGTCGGGTAACGTGATTACTTAAACACTTTATATATAATTTTTTGTCTTACTTACAATTTGTTATAAAAATAATTTAAGTTGACCAAATTTCCAACGTGCGGTTTGCGGTCTACGTGACTGTTATATTGGCACAGCTCTTACGAGTATTATTCAAATTGGTGAAAAACAATGGAAATACAAATTTAATATAACACAACAGATCACAAAAATAAAGAATCATAAATTTTATGTCATTTTTAACATTAATGACCTAAATATAAGATCTAATATGTAGCATTTCACTCATCAATCTGGCATAATATTTGCATTACACAATATGTTTGTTTTTGATACCAATTGGTTATTTTAAACTAAGACCAAGTTTAAAATATAATAATTAAATTTTAAATTTAATAATTACTTTTTTCTAATAGGTTGCTATGTTTATTATTTTATTTCTGTAAACTAATTTTTGTAGAACCAATAATAATTTCCGGGCATTCATCCCGAAATGAATCTATAATATCCTCATATTTCTTATTTGTATCGTTTTTATTTGTATAACCATCACGATTTTAATTCCATAGCCATTAATTTTTTCAAATACCTTCAGTCAGAAAATCTAAGAAATATTCATGGAGTCGAAGTAAAGATTGAAATAACACCTGTCAATCTGGTTTCTGTTATGCTGGAGTCCACAGACAAGGGGAAGGCGATCAGCATATACGCCGCTATGGTTATAAAGGAGCTACGCAAAGTTGAAACGGAGAGTAGTCCATAATAGGAGGAAGAGCCACACTAAGACCGCTTCCTACGAAGTAATACTTAACTGCAGTTACGTAGGAAGCAAAAATTGGTCATCGATGGAAAGGGATGTGTTTCTTAGTGGGTAAAAATCCCACACTACCGTATAGTGCGGACTGCTATCGGTGTCTTTTTGAAGATTTTTCACTTACCCTAGTTAAAAAAAAACTTACTGTGTGTATATTGTAATGCCAATTAAACAGGCCATCAATTGTTTTTAATATAATTAAATTGTTAGAGGTACGAATGCGTAAAGGCGACAATGAAGGCGGGTTTTTCCTTTGTTCAACAAAGGAGACCGCGCGGAGAAAACTCAGTATCCGCTTGGACAACGCCAGTCTGTAATCGGCTATGAATGGTGGCGTACGAGAGATGAAACAGTTAAAAGTCGACGGGGAGATATAATACATTTCAGTAGGAATGGTGAGATCCTGTATTTATACATGAAAACAAGCAAATATTTTACGGAGAGATTTATATAATAATTTGCACACGGTGAAGCAAATGGTTGCTTCGCGCTGATTGAAAAATTATCTCATAGAGGGGACCGGCATCCGCTAGCAGACCAAGGGGGCGGCTCATCCAAGTTTCCAGATAGCAGAGGACGAGTATTTTAATTGTGTGTATTAAAATTTTCAATGAAGTGTAGAGTCTGTGTAAAAATGGCTTTTTAGTGTGGTAGTTTTCAAGCTACAAGAGAGATATCTGGTACCAGACAGACGTTCCGTGAGTAACAATACTTTTATACAAATTTTGTAAACAATAATTAAAAGGATATAGTCAGATTTCGTTCAGCTTTCTTTTCACTTATTTTCATATTGTTTTAGGTTTACTTTTTATGTTTTGAATTGTTAATTGTCAGTTTATAAATTGATTTTGTTCTAATTATCAAACCCAGTTATGGCCCTGAGATAAGAGATTCGACGTATTTGATTGTAATGATATAAGAACTGTATGTTCAAAAATGCCACGAATTAATAAATGAAAATTAAAGTATTTGTTTTAACTGTATGGAATGCGACGTGAAAAATAGGTCTTGTACATTTTAAATTTATCAAAAATAATACATTTCTTTTAAAGCTTAGTAAATGTTGTTAATTATTCCTATGATTTAAGACCACCCTTTTTTATATATTTTATATATTCGACGTCTTCAACGTGAGGCTAATTATTCAAATTTTAATAAATTTTTGGTTAATTGACTCATTTAATTTAAACCGTATTGAGCTGATTATTACAATATATTAATTAATTTTTCTACATTTACATTTTTAGAGTATATACTCTTTCCACTCTTTGCCGTGATAAACAGAAATGAATTACACAAAATAAATCACTAGTTGATAATAAAGCCTTGTTTAAAAAATATCCGTGAGCGGTGACGTGACAACTGCCAGGTGAACGACGACACCGTGCCTGTCTAGAGTGAAACGTCTCATAAGTATTTTAACCTTTCTGCAGTGAATCTGATGTCGTTTATCCGTACGTCGGGTAAATGTGAAACGAGACTTACTTGAGTTGCAGTCATTGCTCCTTGGCCCGTCTGAAGCCGAGAATAGTAAAAGCTCACGAAACTTTTTTCGTAAAATAAATAAAAACATATATATATTTAACAATTTGACGCATTGTCAAAAAACACAAAAAAACATTTCAGTAATGAAATGCGCCACCAAAAACCTATAATCGGTTTTGAAAATAAGTTGAGCGGCAGACGCTGATGCCAACCACACTCTTCAACACTATTAAACACAGTTAAAAAAAATAGAATATTAGAGGTTTTTATTTTACTAAGTTGGCATTACCTGTGCAATGAAAGTAATTGTTTGAAAATGACGACCGACAATAACCACATTAACTTATAACAACAAAACCAAACAAATAGTACGACCAAATGAATTCTTATTCAAATAATTCTTTTTTGTAAACTCGCGCTGGTTAATAATGTTACAGGACCACTTCACTTTATTAATCGAATCTCGTGTTTTAAAAGTCACCACTCAGTACCTCAATACAACTGCAATCCGTCCTGGCTATGATGACCCGGAAGAACAATTGATTGATCCGCTCAGCTTCCGCGATTGGGAAAATGGAGGACCTGAATGTCCACGCTCAGACCCTGCTGATGTCCTCCTGGAAACTTGTTGAATGATGTATCGTTCCGGGACACTTCCTGGCTTAATCTCAATTTTCGTCCCGTTTTATAAATTTTGGATGATGTTCAATATTCTTTTCAAAAAAATCGAATTATTATGTAGGGAGCGTGCTTATTTATAAATTTATTGAAGGTCACCAAAAAGCACGTCCTAGCGTTTCAGAAGTTGATAACAGAAAACGTCAGGTACTAAGAATAACAAATATCCATCATTTACAGATCCACTAATTCATACTTGATAAAAAATCCTCAAGGACTCACTTGACATCTACAGCAAACATTGTGTTGTTTACAAAATCTCATGATCTAATTGTAATTCCTGCTACATAGGGAAAACAAAACGTATCAAGAAACATATGTCTAATATCAAACTTCCCATTGATAAACAATCTGTAGTATCCAAACATATCATCAATTCTAAACATACATTTGATTGGCAAAATGCTAAGATTTTAGACAGTGACACCAGGTACAATTCCAGACTCATTTCAGAGATGCTTCACATTAAATCAAACATCACAGCTATTAATGTACAAATAAACACTATGGAACTCAATAATTGCTATGATCGCTTATTATTACGCTAAACCTTCTGTTTTCCCATTGTCGTTGCTCCCTTATTTTTACGCCAACCTTTTGGCTCTCCCATTGTCGTTGCATTTTTTTCGCTTTTGAGTTTTGTCAACTGATCAGTGCAGTTGTTTCTCTAGGCTCTTCTTTACACCTGAGGAAGGGACAAGGATCCCAGGAACGTTGTGTGTTATTTACATTACCTTTTTTGTCTGAATTGGCTACCTTGCTTATTCATTATTTTCTATCAGACGTAAATTTTTTCATTTTATTTTCTGTATTGCTGTTTGAGAAGCGTTGAGAACTTTAAGTGCAACAATGTTACGTCGCGTATTGTTGAACAAAAATTAGAGAATAAACGCTGGCGTCTTCAGAGAAAAATATGAAACGTTCGCAAAATCGGCGAATAACACATGTAATCTCAATATATATATATATATATAAATAATAAAATAACCCCCAATTATTTTAGCCCACTGTTGAACACCACAGAATACCCGTGGGGATACTGGGTGGCACTCGGTGACATTAGTTCTACTGGTTGAATGCTCGGCGTCATTTCAACTTCATTACAGGGTTGTTGAAGAAGTGGAAAGGATTTGGTACTTTATATTTTTCCTTCGTACGAAAAATGACAAACTAAGTTCTTAACTTTTCCTTCTATTTAATACTTTTTGTCCAAAATTAACCGCGATTTACAATAAAGTGTCTGTTCTTTTATTCCTGTCTTTAAATTCTTTCAAACGACAGTTACACAAAACAGGACGTTCTCTGTATAACTCGATTAGAGCAAACACTTTGTCATTTGTCCACTCCATCAGTACCGAAAATGTTTAATAACATAAAAAGACGACTTTTCACATCAACAGATTGAATCACAACTGCACGCGAAGTCAGTTGGCACGTCCCCACTTATTTTCCTTAGCGACTTTCTATTAAGTGGACCGCCACTTGAGCGATTCTGCTTTGGCTTGGCTTTACCGCTCGGCACGTGCCAAAAGCCGTGTCCACACACTACGCCGCAGTAACCAAATTAGCCTTGCCAAGTGACACACAGCGGCATAGAGTGGATGCCTCTTAACAAATTTCGTATGTGATCTGCGGATCGTGTTCATTCTCTACATTCTACCAGGTCACCAGATTTTACCACTTGCGATTGTAAAACAAAAATTGTGTAAAAGATAAAGTAGATACTTATTATACATATCTAATATGAGTAGTTAACAATCGCTCCCCTCCTCGGCGCCGCAATACAACCGCAGCCAGCGAAACTAGTGTTTTTTCGGTTATTCTCAAGGCATTTTTAAAACCAGTAATACTTTGGAAAGAGAATTAAATTCTCTACAAAATTCTTTTCTGACAAATGACCATTTTGGAGAAATGAGAAGTAAAAATACGACAATCTGCATTGTTTTGACGAACGATTTCTATCGCTTCATTCGATCAAATTTCGTATTCAAATATACCATTCGACGCAGAATTTTATCCTCTACAATTTATTACTGAAAATTTGTCTCAATAGAATACTTCATGCAATAGCTTGTAGTGGCAGGTTTAGTAAATGATAAAATAAAGGGATAGTTTCCAGAATTTATTAATTATTTAACTGAACATGGACAAATAAAATTAAAAATACAAATTATGCGTGTTCAGTTAGCCGGGAAAAACAATCGAATCCCTTAATACCAAGTTAAACCATGGTTTACGGTAATTCTCCCAGTCGCGTCAAGGATTGAGACAGTTGGCTGTTTCCTTGCGTGCATCTATGGCCGTAGTCATTGGCACCCTCGTTCTCTCAGAGTCCTCTGGATGATGCACGTTTGGGGCTGTACTTTCGTCCCTGGCGACGGTTCGTCGAGGAGTCTCTCTACTCTTTGTTCACAGCCCCTTCGCTGCATGTAAAATATCGATGTTCTCGACCAATTTTGGATCTATCTTTCCTGAACCAAGAAATGTGATTGGTTCAGGCAGTCATGTGTTAATTCATTTTCTGGGGTTTTTGAAGAGATGTTTCCCATGGTGTGACAGTCCAGATAGCCTCCGAGGGTCAACAGCCTACGTCCAGACCGAACGGATTATCTATCCGCCACGGCCTGGTCAAATTCCAACTTGCCAAGCTATCAACCCTTGCTAATATCTAGTTACATTAAATTAATATATTGTAATAATCAACAATAAAATTTTATTTAAATATGATTTTTGAAGATTTCGAGCCCCACGTTGTGGTAGCCAAAATGTAATAATTAACAGGTTCGTTTTAATTAAATAAAAGAATTAATAAAATTTTAATACATAAAATTATTTATTTTCACTTTGTGGCTTCTAACTCAAAACAGTTACAATTTAAAATATTAAATTCTCAGGGCCTTCACTGGATTTGATAATGGACACAACAAATTGAAATCTTATTAACAAACAGTTCAGATTTACCTAAACAATACGTCGACAGAAATAAATTAAAAAGAAAAGAAATAGATTAGATTGGCAATTAAAAAGAGAACTAAATCTCACCTTATCCTTTAATTACGTTTACAATTAATCATTAGTTTTGGTTTTGTTACTTACGTAGTGTCTAGCTGGTACCATCATTCCTTTTGGTTTCGGAAATACACTATTGCAAAATTTTACACTGATTCTAAGATTCACAGATTTTACACTATTGAAGTCAAAATTGATAGGCTCCCAGGAACTCGGATGATCCTCTTTTTTGTCAGTTGATGTCTGCTTGCCTTATACGAATCCTATGATTCGTATATTTGTTAGTCTTTTACCGCTTTGGACTTAAACTAACTTACTTTCCTGGCTGGCTACGGACGTAAAACTGCACTCCTTTCCTGGCTGCTGATAGACGTAAAAACTGCTAACTTAGCGATATTTACGGGGTAATACTTCCGTAAATGTTTTTACTTTGTCTTAAATTTACAACTTTCTTTAATAATACATTAACGATGGCTAGTCTCTGCTCTAGTATTATTCATTCCGTCCTCTGAAATGTCCCGCCACCAACTAACTCATAGTGCTCTTCAATTTTAGCGCGCATACGCCATTTTTGACTTTCCGACAAAGCAACTTTGCTCGGCTCCATTGTCGCTTTGGAAGCTCCTGCCGCTACAATTAAATTTTATATATATATATATATATTGTAATGCCTGTTAAGTGAGGCATTGTTTGTGATGGATAGTCTGGACTGTTGGAGGGGCAGTTTTGTAACGTGTTTATTTAGGGAGTACTGGGTGTGTGGGCTTGAGAAACTGTGCACGTGCGTGTGGGGGTGGAAAGGACAACTAGAGTGATTGCGGGTCCTGTCTCGATTGTCGGCTTCTGACAAGACAGAGTAGTTAGCCATTTGCTGACTACGGAACTGCAGTGCATAATATAAATCTCGGGATAATGGAAGAATCTGTCAACTGGCATTTGCGACGAAGTTTTTCGAACAATGGACAAAGGAAAAGGCTGGGAGTATATAAGGGAGGATATAAGCTTTTGAGAGTTAGTCGTACTGCGATCACCGAGACTGGAGGATATGATAGAGAGTTGTACTGCAATCACCGAGACTGGAGGATATGATAGAGAGTCGGACTGCGATCACCGAGGCTGGAGGATGAGATTAAGAGAGACATCGTTTATGGGAGGAGAATTTGTTATAAGTTGCAGTCGGCGAGAGAAATAGCAAAATATTCATCGATAAACATTTTGTATGCTGAAGTCTAATCTATTCTATTCTCAAATTAGACCACTGTCTTCGATTGTAGCAGACCAGGACACTGCATCCGGCGTCAAATAATCTTCAGAACGAGCAAATAATATTTACTTAACGAACGGAGAACCAACTTTTGTCAAACCAACAGTGTTTATTAGAATCAGTCTTTAAAACGGCCAGTATATAAAGTGTGTGTGTACGAACGAGCCAAATTTTCCTGAGTAATCGTAAGTTAAAATTTCATGGTATTCATATATGTAAACCGAATTAAAAGATAAAGTCAGATATCGTTCTTTTCTTTTGTGTTGATAAAATAAACTCTTTAAATTTAAAATCAATCTTGTAGAATAAGTTCGTCGATAATTAATTTCGTCTATGTCTAGACGCATAAATATTTCTTTTTAATTTAAAGCTAAATTTTGTTTCTTTGATTATGTTTAAATGTTCTGTCGTTATCAAACCCAGTTAAGACCTTTGAGTGAATGAGATCCTTTTTATATTTGTTTAATTGTATAAGTGTTCAAAAATTAAAGTAAATTTTATTTGTTTGTTAAAATTTTAATCTTTTTATTTAGACACCCGTTTGATTATTACAATATATATATACCAATTATTAAACTATCACGCTACAAGCTTTTAATGAAAAACTGAATTTTTTTCGTTGTTTCAGCACTCTGAAACGTTTTCCGATGTCTTTAGAATTGGAAAACTTGGTTTTTCACTACTTGCCACAACCTATTCAAACAGGAAAACAATATAAAATATTGTAGGTCATAGTTACTGGGCTAAGTCTCCATTCCTATTGGTAACTCACTTATAATATGTTCACGCACATCATTAGGCATTTACTTACGTAAATGGTTTACGACCATAAGTTCTTTTAAATCTTTTTAACCTTCTTCGAAACAGTTCTTTAAGTCAAAAACAAAGTCTCGCAATGAATAAGTTTATTTTTTATCAGACATTTTTCTTAAACTTCTTAGTACTTAATAAAACCCTCTTAATATGATCATACTCATTGGCTGAATGATTAGGCTCACGGTATAAAAAGTTTACTTCTAATGGAAGCGGATTCAATAAATATGAAACCCAGTTTTCTTTCGGCATCTCAATTCTACCAATCTACCACTCAAAGCGTGTGTTAGATATCATAAGTTCCCATTCTCTTTTACGTAAGTAGACGAGGCGCTTAAATCCCCAAATATTTCTTACAGTCTTCTTGGGTTTCCCGGACCAGCCTAGTGATAGATTCTATTGGATAAATCTGGAAATCCCTTTCATGTGAAAGAAACACACAAACTACAAAATATTGCCAATAAATAAAACACGGATTTTATACATACATTCATAAAGTCTTATTTATAATCATTTCGGATCATTCCATAGTTTATTAAATTCCGGGGTCACCGTATGAAAAAATATTATTGGTGAACAATTATGTTAAAAGTTAACCTTTTTTAATTACAACAAAGTCTCTTTATTGTGTATATGACATTATTTCTGATTGTTTATTAAATGCGGAGTGAGAAGTGCATGCAGCAGCTCCACTGTTTGAACGGAAGTTTCTTGATGCTCCCACGAGAATTGTCACGAGACCAGCGTCAGCAGCAATACTCTGGAATATCTTATTTGCTCTTTTATAAAACTGAATTATAACTTCGGAATGATTTAGATACAATTGAAAAATGGAATGAAACCAATTAATCTGTGACAAGTCCAGCATCCGGATAACAAATCAATCTCACAATATGCCCACCCTCAGCTTTTTTCTCTATTTATTTTGTTTTCCTTGTTGACTACAAAAGAAGTTTCAATTTAATATTGATTTAAATAAATAACTCAATACTTTCCGTTGTAAAAGGTGACGAAAATTCTTATTATAATTATTTTCTGTTTAAGCGTAAAGTTCAAGCAATTTGTTTTTGAATTTAATATTAATTATTAATAATACACGTAAAGTAAACGATTGTCGACCATATCAGTCCTCAAGTACTGCCATCATATTAAAACTGCAACGATATGCAGCAACTAATGAAAGTACTAAATAGAACAAAATTAATAGGAACAACGTTATTCTTCTAACGGATCGTCTCCACTCATATAGTACTGGGTTATTAACTTATTGAAATCGCCACTTTTAATCGAGATCAAAGATGTGAAAGGATCCTCAATTTGTTTACTCACCACTTCTAACTCTAATACTTACAGCTCGAATTCACATTCAGCTTTCTCACCTAATATTTTTTCCCTTTCGCCATTTCTTTCATTTTCGGCATTTCGTTCTAGTTTTTCCCTATCACGTATAATCGAATTTAACACCTTTTTGCAAATACTCTCATTATATTCTTCTGACTGATTGATGATTCCAATTCTAATTTGCTCAATTTTTGGATGTTATGGCGCTGTTAAGTCTAATTCGCCTACTTCGAATCGTACCTCTGTGCTCTGTCTAAAAATGACAGGCTAATACTAGAAAAGTCTGTACTCACAGTTTCCTGTCTTGGTCTGGAATTCACACTTCCAATTCGTGGGCCCACGTTTCTGGCGCGGCGCACGTAGTCCTTTTGCTGACCACTGCAACGTCTTGATACGGAGAGATTTATTTTAATTTATTTAGAACTAGCTGGGTGCCCGGCGTTGCCCGAGATGCCATTTATCTATAATCCCCAATATGTCTCCAATTTCGGTTGCTTTTGCGCTATTTTTATGTAACGCTCCTCGAACCCTATCCCTAAATGTGCACCCTCCGATGCCGAAGGAGGTTGAACTCATTGACATAATATATCGGCCGTTTATACATGTTAGAAGATGACCACCCCCACAAATGTGCGATAATCAAACAGTATTTATTCCACGCAAAAATCGACCGATTACATTGTTTGGAAATTTCTACCCCCGCCCACCACCTCCCAAACCCGTCCAAATTAGACTCGGCGACATTCATAGTTTCTGAATTGATTCGAATCTCGGTTGTTTTAGCGTTATTTTTATTTAACATATATCCACCCCAACCGCTAACCTTGCTCCCCTCACAGGGGTTGAAATTGTACACAAACAACATAGGTAAAAATAATATCAAAGTCATGAACCCCGGGAAATAATTATTTAACGCAAATATCGAGCGTTTAAAATGTTTGAAAATTTCCTCCCGCTCCCAACTCCGCGAGGCCCCTCACACCCCCACCAAATCTCGTGCATTGCCCACGTTGCCAAGTGACTCGAATCTCGTTTTTTGAGGTTAGTTTTATGAAACACACCTCCATCTCTACGCGTACTTCCCTACCATGCCGTAAGGTGTTGAAATTATACTCAATCAAAATCGGTAGAAATACTATCAATGACATTGCCTGCGTAAAATATTTATTTCACGCAAATATCGGCCATTACACATTTCTGAAAATTTATACCCCCGCCCAGAACCTACCACACCCAGTCACTTTCCCAATGGTTGTCATAAATAAACTCAGTGACATCCATAACTTGAATTTGACTCCAATCTGGGATTTATTTTCTTGTAACGCCCCTCATACCCCCACCCCTAAGTGTGATCTTTCACGTCCTTAAGAGGTTTAAATTAAAAACAGAATTGGTAGAAATATTATCAGTACATTGACCTCGATAGATATTCATTCCTTTCAAAAAATACTATAAATTAATTAACCTTGAAAAAAAATATTTTCCGTTAATATAGACCTTTTAACATGTTTGAAAATTTTCAACCCCATCCTCTCCCGCCCCTGGGGGTTAAGTGAGCAATTGAATATCATAATTACATTTTGCGACACCCAGAAACCTGGGTTTTAATGTAATATTGGTTTTACTCGCGTTATTTATTTATAATGCCCGTCCACCCTCACCCCTAAGAGTGCTCCTTTTCGATAATGTAAGGGGTTGAAACCATACTCAAATAACATCGATTAAATTACTATCTATCTCTTTCATCCCAAAAATTTTTATCTGCCTAAACATCTGCTGTTTTAGCATATTTTAATGTTTCCAGCTCCTCTCCTAAGTGTGCTTCCCTCTAATGCCGAAAAAGGTTAAATTTTACAAACAACATCGGTAGATATATTATAAATGTCATTGACCTCGACAATTAATTATTTAATGCAAATATCGACCGTTTAACACGTTAGAAAAATTACACCCCCGTCCACCCCAACCCTTGGGGTTAAAAGGCCAATTGAATGTCATAATTGAACACGGCGATATCCATTACCTTTGGTTTGACTTCAATCTCGGTTGTATTCGCGTTATTTTCTTGTAATACCCCTCCACCCCTAACCCTACGGTGCTCCTTTCTCATTCCGTAAGAGGTTGAAATTTTACTGACATACATTGGTACAAACATTATTAATCACTTTTTCCCCGAAAATATTTATCCTACTCAAATATCAGCCGTGTTAGCATGTTTAAAGATATCCACCCCATCTACTCCTGCTTGAGGCACTGAACAACAACTTGAATATCACACTTAAATTCACAGACAACAATAACCCTGGATTTGAGTCCAATCTCGATTGTGTTTGCACTATTTTTATATAAATCTACTCCACCCTCACCCTTAAGGGTGCTCCTCCAAAACCACGAAAGAGGTTAATATTAAATATATGGAACATTTAGAGACATTTTACTGAACCAGAAAAATATTTATTCGACGCAAATATCGACTGCTTATTATGTTTTAAAATTTCAACCCCCGTCCACCATTGCTCCTGGCGGTTAAAACACCAATTGATTGTCTTAATTAAACTCAGCGCCATCCATAATCATTGATTTGACTCTAATCTTGGTTGTATTCGCATTATTTTCTTATAACGCCCGTCCACCCAAATCCTTAAGGGTGCTTCCCTCCCTAGCCCAAAAGGGTTTGAAATTATACACGGAGAACATGTAGAGAAATTTAAAGAATCACACTGTTCCGCAAAAGTCGGCCGGTTAAAACGTTTGAAAATTTCTACCCTCGCCCACCACGGCTAGACCCTCCCACTTCCGCCCTATCCCACACGTTGCTCAGGTTGTCATAAATAAACACTGCGACATGCATTTCCTTGGATTTTACTTCAATCTCGTTTGTTTTTTCATTATTTTATTGTAACTCCCCTTTACCCCCACCCCTAGGCGTCCTCCCCTCTCATTCTAAAAGGAGTTGAAATTATACACTAACATCACCAGTAGAAATACTATCAATTCCATTAACCCCTGCCGAATATTAATTCCACACGATCATCAACCGGTTAACATGTTTGAAAATTTACAACCCCTCCAACCCCTCGCTGGGAATGTTAAATGGTAATTCTAATGTCATAATTAAACTTATTGGCATCCATAATACTTTGAATTGACTCTAATCACGGTTGTATTCGCGTTATTTTCTTGTAACGCCCGTCCACCCTTACCCATAAGGGCGCATCCCTCCCAAGCCCGAAATGGGTTGAAATTAAACTCGGAGAACATGTAGGGAAATTTTATGAATATCATTGTTCCAGAAATATATTTATTTGATACAAAATTCGGCTATTTTAAAAGTTCTACACTCCGCCCAACCCTTCCTACCCAATCCTACAACCGCGCGTTGCCCAGATTGTCATAAATGAACTCAGCGACATCCATTACCTTTGATTTCACTCGAACCTCGGTATTTTTAACGTTATTTACTTGTAACCCCCCTTCACCGCCACCCCTTAATGTACTCAACCCTCGTGCCACAAGGGGTTAAAATTAATAAAAATCAGATGTGTAGAAATACTATAAATCTAATTATATCTGAAAAATATTTATGCAACGCTAATATCGGACATTTTAGCATGTTTGAAGATTTCCACCACCGTCCAATCATGCTCCTGGGGGTGGCAGGCGTGTTACATCCGCACAATATTTGTTTCCTTGTCGCAAAGAACACGTGTACGAAATTTGGTGAAAATGCTTCGAGGGTGTAGATTTGTAAGCGGAACACACCCACATGTATACACACATACATACCCGCATAAGGCAATTTTATATAATAGAAGCTCTATATATATATATATATATAGCTTCGTTTTAGATGGTTTTAAATAGTGTATATATACATATATATACACTATTTAAAACAATTACTAAATTTGTAGATATATAATTTTTCCATCTGAAAATAAACTATTTGGTGGTTTTAGCAATCTGCAGTTGGCAGCATAGTATAAAATTAGTGCAAAACATTACGAAATACGCTTTCTTTAATAGAAAAATATTAGTTTTTAACATTTAAGTATTGTTTTTATCATAATTCTATGTATCTTCCCGTGCGTATTGCAAGATATAATGATAATAAACAATTTGGTGGTTTTAGCAGTCTGCAGTTGGTAGCATTGTATAAAATTAATGCAAAACGTTACGAAATACGCTGTCTTCAATAGAAAAATATTAGTTTTTAACATTTAAGTATTGTTTTTATCATAATTCTATGTATCTTCCAGTGCGTATTGCAAGATATAATCGGGCAACATATTGGTCCCTGATCCCGTGAAATATTCCACGTCAAAAGTCAAGTTATTTAAAAGAAATTTAATGCCATGGATTGTATAACCTTTGATAATGAATTTTATTTATCACTCGATGTGGTATTGGTAGATTTAATTATACTTATTATTCAATCAAAATATTTTTGTTCTGCTTCATTTCTCATAAATTGTATGTCTAGAACTTCGATCTCAAAAATGGAAAACAAATACTGCTATCCTAACCTAAAATTTTTGTGTCACGACACAAATTGCACGCAATAATTTGTTTACATTTATACAAATTTATAGAAATACGTTGCGTAAAGTACAATTAATTGTACTTTTAATTCAATTTAAATGTTCCTATTTCTGTACATACCCTTGATTGAGAGTGCATTAATTGAATAACGACCATAAAAACTTTCGGAGTTCCGTACGTCATTTTGAATACTTTTATAGTTACAAACACATAATTCAGCAGTCGTACGTTAGACAAATCTTATTATCATCTGAAATATTATACAGGATACAATAGTACGTTATGTTATGAAACTTTAAAATCTCGGCCGACACATATTTGAATGTATTATAAGGCGCCATAGTGGCTTTATTAAATATAGCGGCGTAATTAACTTTTCCAAATTAACTTTGCGAAAGGATGGTAAAGTATTTCGTATTGTTTTTTATTACTTTTTGATGGAGTATTCTGGAAAAAATTTTTACTTTTTATTCAATCAAAATATTTCTGCTTTATTTCATTACGAAATACAGAACTATATTTTTTATGATGCGTCAATGTTTTTCCAATGACGTCACCGTCTCTTGGCGCGCAGTAATTTAACACTAATTCGTAACTTATTTCAACTATAATTATTTCCACGTTTATTCTAGGGGTTTCTCACCCCCACAGTATTGATTCTCGATTTTGGCAGAATATATATACCAATTTTTGTTGAATTGTGTCCACGCAATAAAATTTGTATAAAGAACATAAAAATATACAAACACTCTGCTTTATTTATTAGATTTAATTAATTTAATTGGGCGCCAGTAAATGAACTTAAGTTTCGAATTTGGAAAAACCCTGGTCTGAGGGTCAGGTAGGCGATTGTCTACAGAGTGGTGATGTACAACAGGTATCTTAGAGCAATGTAAGAGTGGTGAGTGGAGGTGTAAATCATTTTCGTGAAATAAATACGCACAATGTATTGAACAAAATAATTCTACAAATCATTTCTTTTCCCTGTCAATATTTTCGGCTGTTTCTCGTTAACATCATCCTTAAATTTTAGCCCAGGGGCCCTAGTTAACCCTCGGCTACCTTGCTCTACCTTTCCGCATCCCCCCTTTCGATCCCATTCCTATGCTATGAGAGGGGTATGGCCACCTTTTTTTTATGGGCCAAAGGCCCTTAAAGGCCGTGCCCCCTTGACAGCACGCACGGCCAAGCATGTGGGTCTACCACTTTCTACACCCCCTCTACACGTGCTGTTAGTTAGCCAATTTTGGAACACAATGATTGGGAAATAGTGTTTTTGTGGTCCGCTATGTGAATTACCCTATATATAGCTTGTCTACGCCTTCTTTTTCTACGGCTCATTTAAGCTGGAAAGTACAGCAACCTGTGAGAGCTGTTCTCTCGCAGGCAGATCATTTATGGAGAGACGGAGAGGCCTACCTTTGGGGATGCCTTTTCCACTCTCCGTTATTGTACTAAGGTTTCCACAAGCCGAGGCATCTCGATCTGTTTTGAAAGGTTATGTTCTGCGATCGCAGACCTTGGGCATATGGTAAGAGTTGCTCTCTGTTACCATTGGAATAGTCGGCCAGCTGCCTCCTTAACTGGTCGAGGCACGAAGAAGGGAATGCTGCGTCCCCACAGCAAGACCCTCTCCCGCCATCGGAAGGACGTGGGATAAGTACCTTCCTGATGCAGGAAAACCTTAGAAAACCTGCCCGACCTACCTGATGCATTTTTCCTAGGGTTTGTCCTGCATCACTTTTAGGCAAATGCGGGGTAGGATCGTTAAACTATAGGCCGGGGGCCCTAGTTAACCCTTGGCTACCTTCCTATACCCTTCCGCATCCCTCCTTTCAAATCCCATCCTATGCTATTAAAGGGGAGTTGCCATAATTTGGATTAACCTCATGTACTCTAAAAATAACGGCTCATTGAAGTTCAGTAGCCGTTACTTGCCAACCGTTTAATTAATGGACCATCCCGACATTCTCGTATATTTCAATCAAGTTCAATACGTGCACACATCCGATCGTTAATAGAATCCGGTGCACCAAATAATATGTAATTTAGACCACGATATAAAATATTACTAAATAAAAAAATGTCATTAATCGAACCACCCAAAACACATAATTAAAATTCTGTTTATTAGGAACCTAATCACTGTATTACCACACATGTTGAAAATTTTTATTGAAAATTCCGTAGACTCTGGCTTCTGAATATTACGTCTTCACTCGTATAACTGAAATGTCGCCTGAGCCCCCATACTTTGTAGGTTTCACACCCACAGACAGAACATTTTAATCAGCTTTCAATAAACACACGTATTTCTTCCGACGTCTCGTCAACAACTGCCTGTTACAAAGATATTTCAGACATCACCAAACTCTTCGCAGTTCAAAGTCAATGACAGTACAAAGACAGTCCACATCCTACGCCCACACATATATTTAATGTGGAATCGAATTTAATCTTTACTTACAGTTTTCTGATTTCACTTTTGGTTTTACTAATTCTTAATAGAAAAACTTAATTCTAATGACAGGTTTAAAAAATGAATGGACTGAAATTAGTTAATATAAAATTATTAGTAAGCAGAAATATTAATTTTTGTTTTTACAATTTTGCCACGGCATTTTAAATGTATGAGCCTCTTATTTCTCCCTTATGGCGCTTAATCGAACCTCTATTACAGTTATAGAATTGGCTTTCTCATTCATTAAAACTATTTAAATCAATTTACAAATGTTTTACATAAATATTACCCCCAAATTACAAACAATAATTAAAATGAAACCTGAAATTTGCAAGTACTTAATGATTCTACAGTTTACAAAATAGTTACCAAATCAAAATGATTTTTACATACCATACTGTGATTATTCCTTATATTACCCAAATATTGTCTCAAGATTAAAACTTTCTCCTTTTGAGCAACCAACCTAATATCAGTTTTCAAAGGCCAGAATGTGCACGAAGTCGCACACAACATTTCAGTTAGATAGATAGATAGATAGATAGATTTATTCACCATTAGCCCTCTAAAGAGGAAATAGGATTCGTCACAAATGTACAGTAGATAAATTGCATATAAACTTATAATACACAAAAACACACACAAAAATTCATATCTGTTTATATTAGTCTAGTCACTACAATCATACACACTATTTTTAGGAAACACGCACACGACACAAATCACTTCCTGGTATTAATCTCCTGTCGCTAGGTACGGAGGGATGTCGTCATAGATATTTACTAAAACAGAAAGCAGAGGCAGGAAAACAGAACCAAAAGGGGAAAACTGGACAAACTATTTACATATTTATAGCATATTCGGCAATTTTGTAGGCAAGGCAGTTCAACGAATGTCAGACCGATTCAAAAATTCGTGTACGGAGTAATAAGTTCCATTGACAAGGTAAGTTTTACACTCCTTTACGAATAAGTTGTAGTTGTTGATGTTCTTTACATGTTCAGGAAGGCTGTTAAATAGTGCGATACCGGAATAATGAACGCTAGACTCATAGAGACTGAGGCTGTGCTTGTCAGACCTAAGAACTGAACGGTTTCTTGTGTCATAGCCATGATTGTCCCCGTTACTTGCAAAAAGGTTCATGTTGCGTTTAACAAATTTTAGTACTTCTAATATGTAAGCGCTAGGTAGAGTCAGAATATGGAGCCTTTTGAACAGCGGCCTGCAGCTTTCTCTAGCATCTGAATCTGATATAATTCTAATGGCTCGTTTTTGCAGTTTGAAGACATCCACACTACGAGAACAATTGCCCCAGTTGGCAATACCGTAACACATATGTGAATGAAAGTAGGCAAAGTAGACTAGTGAAGCAGTTTTGGTATCAACTTGTTGCGTCAATAGTCTCAATGAGTAACAAACAGAACTAAGTTTGCGCACGAGGCGATCAATGTGCAAGTTCCATTTTAATTTCATGTCGACTTGCAAGCCGAGGAAAGTCGCATGATCAGAGAACTTATCCGTTACGATGTTGTTGGTTTCTGTTGTAAAACGAACTAACTTAGTTTTCTGTACATTGAGTGTTAATTTATTGGCGGCGAACCAAGTATTTAGGTCTCTAGATGCAGTCTCAATCTTCGCATTGAGATTATTTAAATCAATGCACTGGGGCTTATAATACCTTGGAATAGGCTCAAATCCGCCTTTGAACGAACACGATGAACTCCTCTGACAAACTGTACCATCAGACTCTACTAGGACCACTAGGCCCACTGGCCTTCTCTCTCTAACTTATCAATATACTTTTAATTTTCCAACATCCAAAACTCCTTTACTTTTTCGACATTACCGCGCCGTTTGTCTCCCAATTCGCCTAATGGCGACCTCTCTCCTCATCGAACGCAGACAGATTACTTAAATTTCATCATAAATTATTCCCCTCCCCTTTCACCCCAGCACCACCTAATGGATACAATACAAAACCATCTAAGTTTTCACACTTTTATTACAACACGTCAGTCCACTTTAAACGGATGACATTGGATGACGATTAATTTGCCCCACGTTGAAGGCGTCATTTATGTAATAATCAACAGGTTAACGATTAATTAATGAATCAATTAACGAAAATTAATTTATATTTAAAAATTTATTGTTGATAAATTTACATTGTATAAGATCTATTTTGCACGCTTAATTTCATTTATTAATTCGTGGCATTTATTAAAATACAATTATTATATCATTACAATGAAATACGTCGGATCTCTATATCTCAGGGTAGCTACTGGGTTTGATAATTAGAACAAAAGCAATGTATAAACTGACAATTAACAATTCAAATATAAAAAGTTAACCTAAAACAATATGATGATAAGTGAAACAGAAGAAAACTAAATGAAACGAAAACTGAACGAAATCTGACTATACCTTTTTAATTATCGTTTACAAATTTGTATAAAAGTTTTGTTACTCACGGACCGTCTGTCTGGTACCAGATCACTTGTAGCTTGAAAACTATTACACTAAAAAGCCATTTTTACACAGACTCTACACTTCATCGAAATTTTTAATACACACGATTGAAATACTCGTCCTCTGCTATCTGGAACCTCGGATGAGCCGCCCCCTTTGGTCAGCTAGTGGATGCCCGTCTCCTCTATGCGAAAATTGTTCAATCAGCGTGAAGCAACCAATTGCTTCGCCGTGTGCAAATTATTATGTAAATCTCTCCGTAAAAGTATTTGCTTGCATTCATGTAAAAATACAGGATCTCGCCATTCCTACTTTATATCTGCAGACTTTATTGTTTTTTGCTCTAGGTGAATTGAACTGTATTATATCTCCCCGTCGACTTTTAACAGTTTCATCTCTCGTACGCAGATTTTAGACTCCTTCACCTTTCATCGCTGATTCCAGACTGCCGTTCTCCAAGGGCGCGGTTTTTCAGTTCCCATTGTTAAACAAAGGAAAAGCCCGCCTTGATTGTTGACTTTACGCATTCGTACCGCTAACAATTTAATTATATTAAAACAATTAATGGCCTGTTTAATTGGTATTACAATATATTGTAATAAAAAGGCGTCTAAATAAAATAAAAAGATTATTAAGGGAAAACAATTAAACAAAATTTATTATCAATTTTAAATACACAATAATATTTGGGATCTCAGGGTCTTTATCTGGGTTTGATAAATGGGTGAATTTTATACAATCAAATGACATTTAGCTTTTATGGAAGTTAATGCGCCTGAAACATAGACGAACTTTGTTGTGGATAAAATAACACTACAGATTGAATTTAAATGTAATAATTAAATAATTATTATTAAAGAACTAAATAATTAAAGAACGATCTGACATATCTTTTAAAAGTGGTTTACAATATGATTTTAAAGTTTTTCTACTTACGGCCGCCCAGGTCTCGTTTTAGGTTTTTCGTGCACAAGATTTCGGGATATCACTGGTTCTAGTATTCACAGACTCTAAATGTCAACAATTCTAATTGGCGTAGTTTCTCGATGCTTTGCTGCAACCTGGATTTGCAGATCTCGTGTAGTTTTAGTTGGATTTGGTCTATGGCCCGCAAGTTGAATTTCCGCTCTGCCACCGATTACGACGTTAATTTCAATCTCTCCTCCCCTACTGAAGATTGTTTTACTTTTTCAAAATTTTAGAGCATGTTTGCAACTGCTATCAAACTGTTCTATTTGCGGCTGCACATTCCTGACTCTATTACTTTTGTACAAAACTATGCTGGTCCTTCAGCCTCGCCGTTCATTGCCTGACCCAAGATTGCTTTCGAACTGTTTGCTGTCCGCTGCCCAACTGAACTTCCTCGTCTCGTAGATTTTGAGCGCGTAGAACCTCAACTGATTGACAACAATACATTCTTTTCGTTGCCGCCTTGTTGCGGTGTCCGCTTTATCCACTAATAATGAGTCCTCTACAATCCAACTTTCCAATTATAACAATGTCTTAATTACTAATTACTACAATATATGTATATATATTGGTAATTAAAAGTAAATAATTAATTAAAAATTAAAAATTTGGACTCGAATTGTTAGCAGCAGAAAACACACACAAGTTGCACACCAGAATGGGCAATAATGCCACAGGTTTACGTACTGTAGGTTGTTGGTTCGCTGGATGTGGCCAGTCTTCGTCGAAATATTGCAGTGTAAAGTTGTCATGTAAAGATTGCAGAGTAAAGTAGTCTTCGTAGGAATATAGCAGAGTAAAGTCGTCAAGATATAGCAGAGTGAGTCTTCGTCGAAATATAACAGAGAGCAGTTGTTATAGAAAAATTGCTGTGAACGGATAAAAAGTAACATATTCCGAAAGAGTACAGATACCGGTATTAGAACGGCGAGATCAGTTAGTACAATTTTGTTATAAGTTGCAGTCTGCAAGAGAAATAGCCAAACATTCATCGATAAACATTTTGTATGCTGAAGTCTAATATATTCTATTCTCAGATTCGACCATTGTTTCGATGTTGGGAGACCAAATAATTGCATTCAACGACTAATAGTCTTCAGAACGATCGATCAATATTTCCTGAACGAACAAAGGACCATCGTTTGTGAAATAAAAAGGTGTTATTTAGAGTCAGTGTTAAGAATGGCCTGTTATAAAGTGTAATGAGTGTGTATGTTTATTGAACGAGCCAAATTGCCCTGATTACCAGAAACTGTAAGTTACAATTTCACTAAATTAATATTTGTAAACCATTAAGTAAAGATAATTATCGTCAGATTTCGATTTTCGAATATCGTTTATAATTTAAAGTTAACATTTTATGTTTGCATTGTAAATAATTCATTGAAGTCGATAATAGCTTCATAGAAAATTTTATTGCTAACAAATATTTTCTTTATTTAAAGGGCCAGTAAAGACCCTGAGAGAGACAGTAAATTTTGATTGTAAAACATTAATAAATAATATAAATTGAAAGTTAATTACGTGATAACTGTTGTAAAAATCATTGGATATCATTTGTAAATTTAACTATATGTGAATTAATAAATCAATTTGTTTGTTTATTTAAAAATCTTAATTATTATTGAAGCATCCTTCATTTAATATTTAAATGACGACAAATCCAGGCATTAACGTGGCGATTTAACTTTTAATTAATTTGTGATTACCACAAACTGGCACCCCTACGTGAGGCTATCTGTCATTTTATCATGCTTTCATTTCAAATCATTACAAATTGGCGCCTTAACGAGAGACATTGTGTTTATTTAACTTGTAATAATTAGTAATTCTTACAATATATAAATGTAATATACGACATAAATTATTGAATTAAATGGACATAATTAAATTTCGCCACTCGTTAGCACGTCATAAATGTAATATTCAAAATGAATTAATTACTTAAATTGAACTAATCATTAAAATTATTGAATGAAGGGAGCAGGAAAAAAATTACATTGATTCAATACACTTAAACACTTGGTTTATTATGCACAACTACTTATTTTATAGAACAAATTACTTGTTGAAACTTAACATCAATTTTTATACACAATGTCCTTTCCTCTTATCACAGGGTCTTTATTGGGCCTCGGTTGTTAAGATCCCACCGCTGCCACCATATAATATTCGAATTTCTCCTGGTCTCGCTACCACGCGCTAAGGCGCACTCTATAATAATAGCTTAAAGGATTTAGAGGAATAACGTGAGGCTTTAGTCCATTAGAATAAGAAAGAAGTTTTATTAACGTTAGTCTACAGCCTAGAGCTAAGACAATAACATGAAAATAGAAGACAGAGTGGCATATGCACCACGTTGAAGTAATATGCAGAGACTTCCCTCTATCAGAGAAACCCGGCCTTTTTATACAAGTGTTCACCAATGATATTCAAGAATCTCCTGCTCTGTGTAGGAGAGAGCACCTTCTTCACAGAGCCTCGTCATCAACACGTGCCCCTTACTCAGCAGGACACGTGGAGTCTTGTTTATCTATTATGCTGACTCGGAAATTCTTGAATGCTTACAAAGACATATTGTTTCTGACGATTACTCAAAGTTCCCACAAAGACGCGTTGTTTCTGATGCTTACTCAGAAGTTCCTTAGTGCTCACAAAGGCAGACCTTATATATATGATATATATATATTACAGGCCTTTTTAAATAAAGAACAATTAAAATTTTTACAATTCACTTATCAATTAATTTTATAAACCTTCAAAATTTAATCAAAATAAAACGAAATAAACAAAAATCAAATCGAAATCGAAATCTGACGATATACTATCTTTATTTAACGTTTACAAATATGAATTTATAAATGTTTCTCTTTACTTATTGTTGTACCGGTACCAGGGCAATTGTAGGGGTTTTATAACACACTTTTCACCTTGAACACTTTAACAGGCCATGTGTCATTGAATTTACTTTACTTCACTTTGCAATGCTCCGGTATTGACCATCGGACACAATTGTTCCGAAGCCTTCTTGTCACCGATGTCCGCCGACTTTACTTTGAGCTCCACGATTGTCTCCGGCCAAATGTGGATTGGCGCTCTCGTCTCGAATTACCGACCAAATCAACTTTGTTCTCTCCTCTACTAATATGCTCCACCAACAGCCAGACTCAATTACTCTGTATTCCACAATGTCCTGTGGCTGACCAACAAATTTCTACTCCTGATGCATATATCAAGGTTTCGTGGCTGACTAACTGAATTTCAACTTCTTCTGCATTCGGCAAGGTTTCGTGGCTGACTAACTGCTCTGTAGCTTAGGCGCGCTCTAACAACAATGTCCTGCCTGTTCAGTATTCTCAACCATTATTGTATCTGTGTGTTCGCCGATAACAATTTATTTCAAATCTCTAATTATTAATTATTTTAATTGCCCTTTTATCATTACAATATATATTATGACATACACCAATGTCTATAATAATAATATTATCAAAATTTTTCAATAATTGCGTCTGTTGCATAAGATTGTGGACATATTGTTGTGAAGAGTCATGTTGCGAATCGTAAGAATGGTGGTTTCATAATATTCCAAAGTTTTTTTATTACATTTTTTATATTCAGTTTCATGGCCAACAGCCCAATTGTCAAATGTGGCCGGGGAGCCAGAGTGTGGAAACTTAGATTGTTTTGCGTTCTCACCATTAGGTGTTCTGGGTAAAAGGAGAGGGGAATAATTTCAAAATAAATTAATCACTCTGTAAAAAACCGCGAGAGAGAAGGATGGGAGGTAGAGTTCGTCTACTGGTAAAGTTCGAGAGGTGAAGTCACGACAAGCGAGGTTGTCGTGCATAATAGTCAGGGCGACGAATGCCTAAGTTGCACAAGCAACATTAAAGTTTAATAAACAGTTTGTCTATGATCTGTCGAATATAAAGTATTAAAATTGTTATTCTGGCTATCGTCATTAAAGAAGAATATCAGAATTTGGCAATGTTGTCCGTAGTCCTAATAGGAGTAGAAATTTGATATAAAATTTTGGACTTGGAAACTGGCTGGTGATGTGCGAAGAACTACATGGTGACGTATGGAGTATTTGGACATTATTATATTTATAATCAGAAAGATAGCCAAATGCTGACAAAATAAGTGATAAATGGTATTTATATTATCATTTATATTGTATTTGGCTATCTTTCTTATTAATTTTCAATCAGACGTAAATTATTTCAGTTCATTATTATATGATGGAATTCCATGGAAACAGTATCACGGTGAGCAGAATTCCGTAGTATGGTGATATTAAATGATGAAATTGTGAGTTGTGAAAGTGTGCTTGGAATTAACTGGTCAATTTTTGAAAATTAAAAGTTAATTTGTTGAAGTTTGTGGTTTTGCAAGTGCAATTCAAGACTAATCATATATGTTATGTAACATTCATTTAAATTTGTTAACTATTTTGTAATAATAGTATTCGTATCGTCATATTTCAGATTTTATTCTATTTATTGTTTGTACTTTTTGGGGAATAATTTTGTAAAACATTTGTTAACTAATTTGAATAGTATTTTCTATAAATTTTATATTTCATGCAAATTCTATAACTGTTTTTGAGGCCCGATGAAGCGACCTGACAGAAAAATAGGTCTCTCAAAACTTAAAAAGCCATGACAAAGATATATAAAAATTGTAAAAAAAATTAATTTTCTGTTTAATAATTTATTTATATTTTATATCAACTAATTTCAATCTAATCGTTTTTTAAACTTGTTATTAGATTAAGGTTATAAATAAGTAAATTCAGAAAAATAAAATAAAGATAAAAAGGTTACCACAATATATATATATATATATATATATATATATATATATATATTTATATATATATATATATATATGTATGTATATATATTGCAATACCCATCTCATGGATAATTATAATTATAGGAAATTATATTAAACACGTTATTAAATTTTATTAACACAACAATTTTATTAATCTAGAATACATTTTAATAAATCAGACTCTGTACCCCAGGGTCTTTACAGGGTTGATAAGGAAATGGAACACAAAATTTACAATTAAACAATGCAGTTAAAATAAATGAAAAACGAAATGAAACGAAATCTGACTCATTACCCTTATTTAACAATTTACAACTATGAATACAGAAAAAAATAAACTTACAATCACTCTGGTCCATGAAATTTGGATCTCTCGCATACCAGCACACACTCTCTTTATATAGGCATAATAGAACCAGGTTGCGCTCACACTTTGCTTTCACAGCCATCTCTTCTCGATGACGTTACCCTCACGACGAATTCCTCCAAACAACAAACTCTGCTGGCAGACAGATTTCCACGACGAAACTCCTACCGACTGTTGATGACTGATGTCCAACTGATTACTCTCGGCCACCTAGCTTGGCCTACCATCCGATGATCTCTCCTGACGACTCTAAAACTTCCTCTTGAATGAATAAAACTACTAATTATTTCGGCCACCTTAACTTGGCCTACCATCCGATGATCTCTCCTGACGTCTGCTGACTCGAACTTCACTCTCCTATGACTTTCTCGTTCAGATTCTGCTACCACACTCCACGTCCATCTCCTTCCAACTCTCACGTCCAACTCCCACGTCCATCTCCCCTGAGGTCTCCCGTCCAACTGTTCTTAGGTCTCCAGTCCAACTGTGTCACCACACTCCACGTCCATCTCCTTCCAACATTCACGTCCAACTTCCTCTTAGGTCTCCAGTCCAACTGCTTTTATCTGCTTTTCCCCTCTCCAGAATATTCCCTTGTTTTCACAGTTTTTGAGTTTCCACGTTCGCCAAACAAACACCAGCTGTTGGCTTTCTCACGCTCCGAGAGCCACTCAATACAATTAACATAAATATTTCCTTTTAATATAATTGTATGTCCATAAAACTTCTGTCATTATGCCTTTAGTGTTCCGTCCAGATGTCGGTCACAACCATTAGCTCTAAGAGCCGCTAAACGTCCAATTATAGTCCTCCTCTTCTCTAAAAGCCACTTATCCATAATTTTATTATTATCCCTTTATTTATAAAAACCACTCAAGAATCCTCAGTCTGAGTTGGTAAACAAATCTGATAGAATAAGAACAAAATTCATGTCCTTCTTAACTGGGTATTACAATATATATATATTTTAATGATTAAAAATAATTAATAAAATTGCCTCACGTTGTGGAACCAAAATTGTAACGAGCACAAATAAAGGTTAATTAAAGGAATTACTTAACCAAATGATTATGATAAAAGAAAGCTTTTAATTTGCCAAAGATTAATTTAACAGATGTTCATTTGGACGTATTATTTCTCAATGCCTTTATGCGGAAAAATGCTATTTCGATACTCGTATGTATCTGAACGTGGCGCTAAACTTTTTGTTTCAGCTCTGCGTTTTTTTTATAAAGAGTCTCTCCGTCCAGATCTTTTTACTTGGATTTGTAAAACATATAAGTCTCTTAGTTGAATTTCTAAGCTTGGGCCTCGCTGTTCGTACTCTTAAATTTTGCTCCTTCTCTCGACCACACTATCCGCCAGACTGAATTCAGCCAGTCCTAGCAGCTCGCAACAAAGACCGCCGACAAAGACTGCCGTCATTGTTGTCTTTTAAGAATTTGTACCGCTAAACAAACCAATTATTTAAACAATTAATGGCCTCCTAAATTATTATTACAATATATATATACATAATAAAATACGACGACAAAATTTCAGGAATGAATTCCTCATATTGAGACGACATGCCTTGCTATCTTGAGACTCTGAATTGTTACACGAGGAAACGTGTTGCGAGGAAATTAAATTTTTCCTTGTACACCGCGTTAATAAGTATTCTTATTTTATCTATTATATAAATGTAATTATTACGAGTATGAGAAAGTGTTTCGAACGCCTGACCGGGAGTTTAGCGGAGTAAAGGGAAAGAGACTTAAGCTTAAGAATGTCCGCATCGCGTAAGTGGGGTGAGGACAGATGATGATTAGAAATGGGTTGGACACAGTCAATGAGAGAGAATAGTTTGCCTTGATTTTTACATTTTAATGTACAATTAGAAATTACCAGTTGTATAATGTCAGCAAGGAATTTGGAGCGAGTGGACGCATCTCCAATTGAGAGCGAGTGATTTGATGATGTTCAAACTCCTCATTCTTCAACTGCGAAATCTGGGTCGTGCTCAGACGTATTTAAACCTGAGGCGCGACGCAGATCATCAGTTCATAATTTGAATTCAGTCATTGCTGATTCATGTGAACAATCTTTATATCGTCTGAATTGAAAAAAAAAATACGTCTAATAATAAGAAAAATAGAAAAATACAGACAAAAATTAAGTGTTAATTTATTATTATATTATATTATCACTTATTTTGTCTATATTTGACTATCTTTCTTAATGAATAAGAAATATAACAAATTCAGACAAAAAAGTGATCATTTAAATACCACATAACGTTTCTTGGATCCTTGAGCCTTTCGTCAGGTGCGAAGAAGAACCTAGAGTGACGCCATTGCAATTGTCAGTCGACAAAACTCAAAAGCGACGAAAGCGCAACGACAATGGGAGAGCCGAAGGGTTAGCGTAACAATAAGGGAGGAACGACAATGGAAAACAGAAGGTTTAGAGTAATAATAAGGGATCATAGTAAATATTGAGATTCATTGTGTCTGTTCGTACATTAATAGCTGTGATCTTTGAAATGAGTCTGGAATTGTACCTGGTGTCAATGTCTAAAATCTTAGCATTTTGCCAATCGAATGTATGTTTAGAATTGATTATATGTTTGGAGACTACAGATTGTTTATCAATGGGAAGTTTGATATTAGATATATGTTCCTTGATACGTGTATTAAGGGAACGTTTTGTTTGCCCTATGTAGCAGGAATTACAATTAGAGCAAGAGATTTTGTAAACAACACAATGTTTTGCTGTAGGTGTGAAGTGGGTCCTTGCGGTTTTTAATAAAGTAGGAAAGGGTATTAGTGGATCTGTAAATGATGGATACTTGATATTCATTGAATATTTGGACAAATTTGTGATGTAGAAATTTGTAATAAGAGATTACGATAAAAAAGTTTGGTTTGAGGTGTTTGGGGACGATTGACAGTACGATATTGGATTTTGTTCAATCTGCTGTTTATTTGTTTAATAATAAAATTTAAACGGTACTCATTGGAGATTGAAATGTTTCGCACAATATTTAAATTGTGTTGATGGAACTTGGAGTTATAATGTAATATAGCTCTGTCTACAAGATTGCATACCATATCTCTCTTTTGGTTTGGAGAATGATCAGAAAGATAATTGAGAACACTTCCAGAGTATGTAGGTTTTCTCAACCAATTGGTGAGAATGGAAGTATTGTGAATGAATAAAGTGAAATCAAGGAAATTAAGAGAATGATTCAAGTCCATGTGTGAATTGTAAGTTGGAATGATAATTATTGAAAGTATTGACTATAAGGTTGATTTGAGAGGTATTAACCATACAAAAAATGTCATCCAAATATCTGATGTAGCAAAGTGGTTGGACTGGAACTAGAGAAAGGCAAGAATTTGCTAAATCTCTCATGACTATCTCAGAAAAAACAGGACTAAGGGAGCTTCCCACGGGAGAACCTTTGATTTGATGATAGTGAATCTGATTAAAATTGAAAAAATTGTAATTGAGGATTAGATTTACTACTTGATATCTTTTGTTATTATTGTGTTAGAATATAAACAACAATAATAAACCTTTACTTCTTATTATACTGAAGTGGCAGCTAGTCCTTCCTCACCGTCGTGAAAGTTGGACTTAGCTTCAACTCGAACTCGTATCCCGAAGAATCGCTTTCCTTTCTTCTATCCTATCGTGAATCTTCTGTCCTTCCTGGAGGTGAACACTGGTCTACGAGAACTTCAAGATCGCCGCAGTTACAGTGAATTTCATCTCCTACTTTCCTTGTAATAAAAGCAGTGGCTACAATTTGCCATTAGTACGTATTGGCAGCGGACTCGACGACAGTCACTGGCGAACAACACTTCTTATTACAGCTATGAAAGTTACTGGTTTTCTGGTGTTGCCTGAAATTGAGAGTTTGGCAGTGGAACGAGAGACTGAACTGGAAAGGGTCCAGTAAAATATGGTCCAAATCTAGAACGCGGAAGCAGAGGAGGAGTGGGACATCGCTGGCGGCGCGACCTGGACAGTACTGGATTGTACAGTACAGTACCTGGACAGTACGGTATTGTAAAAAAAATAAATTGTAAACCATGTCCAATTTTCCACGAATCTGCCAATTCTCAGTTAGGAGATTGTTCGATTATCTGGAATAATATATATATATATACACTGCTCGATGAGATGGTCCTAAATATCCTGAGGTTGTATTGTTAGAGTTTAGTGTTTGAATTGTTATTGTATTTGATTTTAATTGTAATATAAAGTTAAATCAACTGTTTTTATATTCAATGCCCCATCCATATAAAAAGAAATTTAAAATTAGATAAATAAATAAAAACTACCAACAGAGAAGGTATGTTTCAACCTAAATAGTTAGCACCCGCAAATAATATCCCGTCATGTCCAGCCGTATCTGATCGGTTTGTTTGAAGTCTGTTTTCAGTGGTTTACAGAATGCTGCGAAAGCTTTGCAGTGAAATGGATAGTCTGTTTTCTGTTGCTTGTACACAAATGTAGAACTTGTAAGTATGCATAACATGTATGGTTTGGTAATGCTTTGATGGCACGGCGTTTGTATGAGGAACGAAATCCCTACGCGGAGAGTGACAGATCGAAAGACTTCTGAATGAATCCATCGTCGGTTATGCGAACACTGGGGGCTTTCATCGGTCAACGAACACCAAAACACCAAAACTTCATACAAACCGATCATATACGAAAGTTCCGATTACTCTGTAATTATTCGTTCACGGGTCGATTTTGTAATACCCTTTTTTCTTCTCTCAACAAGGGGAATCAATTCCTCAAATTTTGTCATCGAGTTTTGTTTTATCCTGCATATATCGTAAAAATTTACAGGACACGTTGGGGTGACTTATTTTTTTTAATAAATTCTCCCAAGATGCAATGGATCTCATTTGGAGGACTCATAAAATCCCGGACCACTGGAAGACTTCGTTCCTATTTTAAAACCGGGCCAACCCAGAACCGATTCTCATCTGCAACTTATCGAAGATATTCGAGAAGATGTTCTCAAACAGGCTTGTATGGTACTTGGAATTGATCAACATTCTCTGGTGTAATCAACATGAGTTCAAGAGAGACTTTTCAACGATGACGATGCTTACTGCTATCGACAATTTCATTAAGCAAGCAATCAATGAAGACCATCATGCGCTCATCTCAACACTAGACATAAGCAAGGCGTATGACACCACCTGGAGATGGAAAGTTATGAAAAATCTGCACGACATGGGGATATCCGGACACATGCTTTCATGTATTATTAATCTAATAATGAAAAGGATCATACAAGTTTAAACCAATAATGCTACTTCTGGCACTATCGAAATTGAAAATGGCATCCCACAAGGTTCAAGATTAAGCGTCATACTATTCCTCATTGCGGTAAACAATATAAAAACAGCGATTACCACCCCGGTTAGGATAGAAATGTTCGCAGATGATATAGTCATCCTCACCAAGGGAGTCAACCTGCACCATTCTACGACTCTCATTCAGCAGTCCTTGTGTAAACTAGATGCTTGGGCTAATAACATAGGATGTTACTTCAATCCAGACAAAGTGTAAGCCATCCTGTTTACCCGTAGTAGGAAGTTAAATCCATTTCCCCTGAAGATTAAAAATGTAAGCATAGACTACGTGAAACACACCAGGATACTGGGTCTAACCTGGGATTCTAGATTAAACTTCATTGAACATATCAGGAACCTTCAAATTGAGGCAAGAAAGCGACTACTCATCCTGAAAGCACTTGCAGCACACAACTGGGCTGCAAATGCGAAATTGCTTTCAACCATCTATACGGCGATCATTTTATCAAAGCTGGACTACGGAGCTCATTTATTGCTCCGTCCCCTAATCCACTCTCAAGAAACTAGATTTAATAAGAATGAAGCCTTGAGAGTAATTACAGGGTGTATGAGAACCACCCGGTAGTTAGTCTCCTAAACGAAGGAAAAGACATTACTTACATTCCGGAGAATAATAAGCACAATTAAGTACACATTAAAGTCCCTAAGCCAAATTCCATGAATGTGAGAGCACAATCGAGTCGACCCAACCTGAATTACGTGTACAACCTCAAACGGCCCCTTCCTTTTCATAATGCATCAGTCAAACTTTTTCGCAGTCTCCAGTTCACCATCCCCAACATAGACCACAATACTACATCTAATCTCCCTCCATGGAAGTTTATCGACCTACAAATAGATACCTCATTGACCTTGATTCCCAAGAAGATCCTTAGGGCAAGTGCCACAGCTCACCTCGATGCGCTTATAAAGAAGCATGGAAACCCTACATTGGTTTACACAGATGCCTTAAAAACAGAAGCAGGCACTACCTGTGCGGTGATTCTTCCCAACTTCACCAGGAAAATAGCCATCCATAATGCAGCTTCTAGCACCACCGCTGAAATCTTCGCCATAGCAATGGCAGTTGAATACTGCCAGGAATCTTCAATCAACAGAATTATGATCCCAACAGACTCTTTGCAATCATTAAAGCACTTACGAGACCCTAAAATAAGGAACGGCACCATCAACGCCATCCGAGCTAACCTACATCTCTGCAGTTCGCGAGGGAAATCCGTGCAGCTGGTCTGGATCCCGGCTCATGCGGGCATCGCAGGGAAACTGGGAGGTGGACGCAGTGGCGGCCTCTGCACAAGAAGTTCTACCTTTGTACGAAGCCTCAACCTGTACAGCCTCGGACATTCTAAATAAATGTACAGGAAAAGTGGAGGGTAGCTGGAAGGACACGAGGAGAGGAGGAAATAACGGCTTCTTCCATCAGAACCTGCAAACATCAGCAGATCTGTGCCACCTCAACAACATCTCAAGAAAACAACAAATAATAGTCTCCAGAATTAGAACTTTGCACACCCAACTCACACAAGAATATCTTTTTTCCAGAACAGATCAGCCCGCCTGTGATGTATGTGATCAAGCCCTCACCATCCAGCATATTATATTTGAATGCACAAAATATGAGGATATACGCAGGATGACTTTAGCTGAGTTCTCTGGAGAAGACTTCTGTATACACACCACGGCGATCAAGAGCCTCCTGGAGTTCGTCTCCGACGCAAAACTGTCATCCGCTATTTGAAACGATGTTCACAATTGGAAATTTTCTAACCTACTGTAACTTAATTATGTAAATACTTTTAGAGGGTCGCCAATAAACAACAGGTTGACGCGACCATAAATCAATATTAGTTATCAATATCAATGTTAGATATGTGGTCAGGCGGAGACAATGAAAAAAAAACGAATTTCGCGCTGTCATTAAACACTTTCATTTGAAGGGTTCGACAGCTGCACAAATCAAATCCGAATTAGATCAAGTTTACGCCAACTCTGCACCAATTGAAGAACGTTTACTTCTGCATTAATGAGTTTAAACAAGGTCGCAGAAGGACAGCGGGTGATGATTGAGAAACGACCAAGGTTGGAGCGCAAGAAAGTGATGTTTCATCAGGAAAATGCGCCAGTGCACACAGCAGCAGTCTCAATGGCGAAAGTGTACGAGTTGGGATTATAATTGGTTTTACATCCACCCTATTCACCAGACCTAGCACCAAGTGACTTTTTCTTGTTCCCGCATATGAGAATTTGGCTTGGTGGGAAGAAATTTTCAACAAGTGAAGAAGTGATCGAGGCATTGACAATTGACAGAGTATGTTGCAGAGTTTGACAAGACCTATTTTTGTGATATGTTGAAACAATTGGAAACTCGCTGCGCCAAGTGTATAGCTAAGGAAGGTGACTATGTCTAAAAAAATCTTTTCTTACATTACCAAACTTATCAAACAACCCTGGTAATTAAATAGACCAGATACATTAACTCATTAATAACATAAATAAGTTTTCTTTACTTTAGCAAATACTTTAGCCATTAATTCCCGACAACAAAAGTTTGTCGAATAAACTTCCCACTATACTTTTAAAAGTAAAATTGGTGCTCTGCGTTTCTCAATCAGCACCCGTTTCAAACGGTCCAACAGAGCAGCATAAGAGAGCCCAGTTATGGTTGTGCTCTTTCCAAGAAATCTGTGAATACTATACCCTCAGAATCACAAAAGACAGTGGCCATCACCTTTCCAGCTGACAACACGGTCTTCGCCTCTTTCGGACACTTTCACCAGCTTTTTGCCATTATTTTGATTGTTTTTTGTCCTCTGGAGTGTAGTGATGGATCCAAATTTCATCGACGGTTACGAATCTGCGCAAAACGTCTTGTGTGTTACGCCTAAAGATTGCTAGATTCTGCGTTGAAATGTTTTTCACAATCCGTTTTTGGTCCAATGTCAACAGTCGTGACACCCATCGCGCGCAAAGCTTTTTCACGGTCAGTTTTTCATGGAGGATGAAATGCACTCGTTCAGTTGAGAAGTCTATAGCACCGTCTACCTCACGCACGTTTTTAGTCTGCGATCGTCTATTACGATATTGTGAACTTTCTCGATGTTTTCTCGAGTGGTGACATCGGAGAGGGTTTAATCTCGTTTAAAGTCATTAATCCAGAAGTAAATTACCTTCAATTCGGGTTACGTGTCCGCATGAACTTCATCCAATTCGGTTTTGATTTGTGCACCTGTCAAACCCTTCAAATTAAAGTGTTTAATGACAGCGCTAAATTCGTTTTAATCCATTGTCTCCGACTGACTACACATCTAACACTACAGAAGGCTGCCAACAACTACGACTGGCATATGTTTAAAATTTTTAGGAATATCTTTGAAATGATTATGTTTACGAACAATGGCACAAAAGTGAAATAATTTCCCGCTCTTTCATAAAAGTTTATCAGACTTATCGAGCAACCCTAGTACGGTCAAAACAGACGGAGAGTGTCTGCCAATAGATGTTGAGTGCATTATTATGAAGATGCATCGAAACTTTCAAATTTACACAGTGAGAGTGGAACGACTAAATTAGGTCTGTGATTTTGTTGAGATAGAATATAATCAACTTCTAGGATATAGCAATACCAGATGGTTTGCACTAATGCCAGAAGTAGAAAGACAACTGAAATTTTTTCCAGCCCTGAAATAAAAAGTTTTTCTGAAAATCCTTGTGTTGAAATGTGGCTATATTTCATACGAAGTCAAGCATTATTTTTCCATTTGACAGTAACAAGAATTGAGGGTCAGTCTGTAACATACGTAGAATCTGCACAACTCCATCAAGACCTTCAGTCTAAGTGTTAAGAAAGAGTAAACCAGAAGTTTATACCACTCTCTGTGCGAACTTGTCGTATGCAACTGGATGCTGAAGTTGAAAGAATAAATGAAGAGAACGATATGAGACCTGCCAAAGTACTTTGAGCGCTGGGGCAAACATTATGAAAACTTTAAAATGTTCTGATGGGTTGCCAGTGTGGGTAGATGTTCAGGAAGGCATTAGCTTTCTAAAACAAAATAAGTTTATGATAATTAATTGTTTGATGAAATAACTAACCTCAGACTTGTTACTCGAGAAATGAAAGAAAATTGAGATCAAGAGAAGCCAAATGGATACAGGTTTTTGACAAAGAACAATAATCATATACCAGGCGATCACTTGAACCTAATAGTTCAATTTGCCTTGTGTCTTTCAGGGGCAAATGCTGCAACTGAGAGAGTGTTTTCATTGGTTAATAACGTGTCCCAGACCAAAAATCTAAATTTAAAAGTAGAAGCGCTGAAGGATTTATTTGTAGCCAAATGAAACTTGGAAATACCATGTGAAAAGTTGTTAAGATCAATTAACTCATCAGAAAAATACAAATGGTTTAAGAGTTTTATGTTACACTCTTCTCCACTTTCTTAAAAGCAAATAAATGTGATTTGGAATATACAGATTTTTTAAAAATATTAATAAATATGTGACTAATGGTACTAATGAGCTAGTCCGTATTACTGTATCTATACTAACACTGAAACTGAATAATACCGAGGTGGAAAAATCAACGTCAGTGTCATTTTTATAATTTATGGTTTACCAAAAAGGGAAACACTAAAAAGTTAATATTTAAAAGTCTATTTAAATCGCCAGACCATTTTAAAAGGCAGTGTTTAAAATTTAAATACTCTACCCCGAAAATCTGTCGTATACGCAGTTGAAACCCCTTTTTAATAAGAATAATATATTGTAAAATATCCGGATCAAAAGTATTAAACTCGACTGAGTTTATGTAAAAAACCTTAATGTATGGCTCAGGTTATATGATTTAGTTACGAACACAACATGCTTATCGCCGCGAGGGCTCACACAATGCCACAGCTGCCAGCTCAAGCGGCACAATGCCAAAACTGGTACTGCCAAAATAGTCTGCGTGAAATGCTGGGAAAACAACTTACAAAGAGACAGCACTAAAACAATACATCACGTAAGTCAGAAAATACTCGTACATAGAGAACTATGCAACTGCTGCAGTAGTATGCAAATCTCAAAAGTTCTGTAGGGCTACAACTATGGCTAGGAGAGTATTTTGAACTGATGCTATGGGTCTCCGTCCATCCTATACCGATAAGCTTCTTGAAGAATTTTATTTGCTCTAAACTTTAGACTCACATTTCGTTGATACTTAATTTTTTCCCTCAGTCTAAATTTATCGTTTCTTGCAACTTGTAAAACCCAATAAACTATTTCTAGCCCATTTTAAGTTTACTTCTAAAGAAGATTTCTTCTAGCAGTATTTTTAATACTAATTTGAAGCTAAGGTACTACAATTTGCGACAACTTCCAGAGAGAATTGGAATTGGAATTTTGAGTTAATTCACTTACTGATAGTATTCAAGATACAACTTTGGAAGACAAAGAGAAGCAATTGAATTATTTATTTAAAACTATCACTGACGATCATTGAATGTTACCAGTATTTAAGAGTTAATTTAATCCATGCGTTATTACTGTAACGTAGCGGTGGCCGATCAAATCGGTGTGGTCAACTTTATAGCAATCGTTTTATCCATCACTGCTCTCGTGACAAAGATGAAAAAGAAAACAGTCTTCCTAGTCGCTAACAACCTGCAGCTTTAAGCGACTATAAACCATAATAATAATAATAATAAAAGTCTTCCTTGAGACACGTCGTGTTGCCGTAGACAAGCCTCGAGGATTTTAGTTTTCGTAATCCGACGCGGACGATCTCTGTCTCTGGGTGACTAGTAACAGCCGCGCTCGCTGGTCAGACAAATGGAGATTCAGTATTAACCCCACCAAATCCGTTACCATACCATACTCTCAACAAATACCTTTACTATTCAACGGTTCCCTCATCCCCACAAAAATAACTACCTAGGACTCATACTCAACTCGAAACACTCATGGCAAGCGCACATCAACCATCTCATCCAAGAAATGAAAAACAAATTCCAATAATTATCCTCAGAAACTTCAATTTATCGATATACACCAAAAGATTAATATACCTCTCCCTCATTCAACCTATTTGTACCTACTCCTGCCCCATTTGGGGTTCCACTGTGAAAACCCTCTCCCAGAAAATCCAAACCCAACAAAATAAGATCCTCCGTACAATTACCAACTTCCCCTGGTTCCTTCGCAACTCCGTCATCCGTAAAGACATTAAAATCCCAACCATGACAACCAAAATAAACAAATCAACCTCGTCCCTGATCAAATCGTCCATGAATCATCCCAATTCCACAATAGAACAATTCTACACCAATCCCCCTGACTTCCTCCAGCCCGATGTGTCAAACGCAAAAAAAATAGATAACATTCTCCCCCGAGAGAACTCAGGCACATCCTGACACCTACATTTATCATATACGCTACAACCACCTTCCCCAATAACATCTACAATCCTCCCCCAACAAACTCCGACATAGAAAAACAACTCTACAACCAACCAAAACATACCAACCCCCTCATAACTATACAAACAAGTAACATAAGGGCAGGAAGGTCAATGGACCCTCCACCTGTTTCAAATTACAATGTGATACTTTTTATTCATTTTAATCAACTCAAATGTAAAATCTACGGATCAAATTTTTAAGAATGAATAAATTTTAAAAACGCCAAGCTTTCGGACTGAAGCGATATCAAGAATCAACTTTTTAGAACCCTTCAACCAGACCACAATCGAAAATGAAGCAATCCTCCAGAGAAAATTCCACGTACGCAGCAGTAGCGTCGAACCAATACACAGATAAGTCTCATGCAATTGTCTTAGGTCATTTTGATCATGCTACCCTTGAGGACTTCCGAGATGGTCTATAAAACATCACTCATCCAAGAAATTCCTTATATAAATAATACTACCCTGTTAAATGATTTAAATAAGATAAATATATTCCCGGAAACTCAAGTCACATTCATCAAGGCCCCGATGAATAATCAGCGATTTATTCGCGTACTTTCCTTTAGACGACAATTATTCGTGAATCCGGAACTTCTTTCCTCAATAAAAGACTCTTTTGAACTGGTCTTCGAAGATTAAATCCATAGAATCAGATAAATGTTACAAATTTAATAGAGGACATATCGTAACAAACTGCCCCGAAGCGGAATTCTCGACCAACGTCCATGAAGCAAGAGGGATAAAAAGCCCCAATAAAGATGAACCATATCCTACCAATTAGACCATCTCCCTCCATGGAAGCCTCGGGCGGAGAACCCAGTAACATTAAGAATAGAACTGCAGACGGTTCAGAGGAACCCTCCTCAATCTATACGGAAAAGCAAAATCCCACTACGGCAGCTAAGAAACTAAAAAATTATAAAACTCTCATTTCCATCCAACTTGCACAGCGCTTTGTACCCAACAGTGGAAAAATTGAATTCCGCAAATCCTCCACAACTAAATTTTTGGTAAATAAGATCTAGCTAGATATCTAAGGACCCTCTCACCACGCTCATAGACTACAACATCAGCTAACCAGACTTCATCGATACCTTAAAATAAATATATTCGAACACTCAAGAAAAAAAATTAAAAGTAAAATAACTCGACTCTCCAAGAAAATGACGTCTTACAAATTTTCAGACTCCTAATCAATAACATGCAGTTATGAAAATAATACAATTGAGCCTAAACGGCTTCTTTCCTAATTAGCTCAGAAAATCCTAACGTCATTGCCGTTCAGGAGACTAATTTTAAAGAATATAAGGTGGAAAGTAATAACGGATACTAAGCTTTCTATCGCACCAGACCGAATCCGAATATAGCCAGCGGAGGAGTTTCCATATTTGTGAAGAACAATATTCCCACCACTCTAGTGCAACCAAATTCCAACCTGGAAGCTGTGTCTATAAAATCTACTCACATCGCCCAATTCACGATTGTTAACTCATACATTAATTCGTTGGACCTTAAACATATCATTCAAAAACTAGGACACAACTACATGTTACTAGCGTTACACGTTGTTGAGATCTTCTAGCACAAACTTGTGACCTCGCGAACAGAAACCTCTCTGCCATTGACATCTACGCATCTTCAAATTATATCGTGGACCTATGTTCATGGAACACACTTTATCTAGCGATCATATTCCCATGATCGTCGAGGTCTCTAACTACGCCACCTTACCAGCAGCAACGCCGTTGAGATGACCTACTCAACGGACAAATGGAAAGCTTACTCCGAAGAGATGGAAGTCGAGCTCACAAAACTACTCACTGGCAAACATCAGTCAACCGAAATCTCCTTTGATGAGCTCAACAAAATGATTATTTTCGCAGCGGCGGATACAAATCTAGTAAAAGAGTCATAAACCACCCCGCGCCCCGAAAACCCTACTGGAATGATGAGGGCTCTAGAGCACACAGCACATATAAACGTGCGCTACACAAATTCGTAAAAAGTCTAACGGACAATAATAAAATGTTAATGAACCAAAACAAGCGATGTTCCGGAGTCAATAGAAATGAGGAGTAACCGGATTAACCGGCTGGCGAAACTGAATTCATCTGCAGATATCTCTGCACTATGTAATATGGTTAAATCTCTTCATAGGGAAACCCGGAAAAATTGTATCAACTTAATCACCAACCCAAGCGGCACAACCACCGAGAAAGAGGAAATAACCGAGTTATTCTGCGCGCATTTCAAGAGTGCTTCCAACCCAAGTTCAGAGGAAGCCAAATTCTAAATAATCAGGAAAATTAGGAAATCCACCCCTCTTCAAGACTCATCTATCAGAAGCATGAGTAAAGCTACCGATGTGTGTCATTATGAAATTACCACTCATCATTATAGAATTGTTCAGCCATACCGTTAATGTTATCCCAAACGCTTGGAGAGAATTGATTGTCATTCGAATCTATAAAGCTCATCACAACAAAACCCAATAAACTAAATTCCGTCCAATATCATTAAATTGCAACTTCAGTAAAATCATAGAAAGAATCATGGCTAAAACATTATTCTGGTTTTTAGAGACAAATGCAATCCTTAATCCTGTCCAATACGCTTTTCTCAAAAACAGATCTTCAATCGACATACTGGCGCAAATGAACAACTATATTGAAGGAAGCTTTAATGACTAAAAATCAGGCTCTCGATGTCACGCTCGATATCAATAAAGTTTATGACAGCGTTTGGAGAAGAAATGCTCTAGAAAATTTAATCAATTTATAAATAGAAAGAAAAATGCTGAACCTGATTAACTCCATCATAGACGGTTCAGAGTTAAAATCAAGAACACGTGTGACCCCTCGCCAATAGATAACGGATTGGTACAGGGCTTTTCACTAAGTGTGGTGTTATTCCTCATTTCGATAATGTAACGTGACAAAGAGACTGCCCTGAAAAATTGTGAAGTGCGAGCGATGGTAGCTGTGGGATGGGGGAGACTTGTTATTTTAAGCGACTGCGAAGGACTGCTGGCTCGGAAGAAGGGACAGTTGGAAGCTGGACTCCAAAGACTCTGGTCAAGAAACAAAGTTAAAGTTTAAAATATAAACAGAAAATAGAAAAAGTAATGAAGCGATCGAACGGAGCGTGAACAGTTCCTGATTCCAGTCGTCGAGGACATTTCGATTGACGAGAAGGGAGGATACGTGAGAGAGACTATGTAATAATTTATGTAAATAGTTGTACGCACATCTTTGGATATTCACGAGCTTTACTAACATACTTTGCTTTTGTTAATAAATAGTTAAACCATTCACATGTGTTTCTTTAAAACAGATCCTATGCTAGAAAAGTAAGTTGTATGTTTAACCCAAATAAATTTTGTGTCTGAAATTCCGCAAGGGAAAGTAAGTTACAGTAAACAACATATCGTATTACATAAATCCCCCCGGTATATTATTTTATCTTCGTTGATGACATTATTCTCTTGACAAGGAGTCGGTACGATTAATGCAAAACGCCATAACTAATGTCAAATTGTGGGCGAAAGATATTAGATTCTCCTTTACAAACGAGAAAATGAACATCATGTTTTTTTTAGGGTAATCCACATGGTGGCAACTCCCCTTTAATAGCATAGGAAGGGATTTGAAAGGGGGGATGCGGAAGGGTGGAGAAAGGTAGCCAAGGGTTAACTAGGGCCCCCGGGCTATAGTTTAAGGATCCTACCCGGCATTCGCCTAAAAGTAATGCACGGAAAACCCAAGAAAATCCTGCATCAGGTAGGTCGGGCATTGGGAACTTGTCCCACGCCCTTCCCATAGCGGGAGAGGAGTTTGCTGTGGGGACGCAGTAATCCCTTCTCCGTGTCTCGACCAGTTTAGGAGGCAACTGGCCGACTATTCCAATGGGAATAGTTGACAACTCTTACCGTATGCCCAAGGTCTGTGACCCCGGAACATACACCTCTCAGAAAAGGCCGAGGTGCCTCGGCTTGTGGGAACCTTAGTTCAAAAACGGAGTCTTCTTCGTGTCTCTCCTACAAGGTTCTACATGCGAGAGAACATCCCTCGCAGGTACTGCCTGCGAGAGAATAACCTCGCAGACGATAGCTCGATGTGACTTCCGCCAAAGTTCTCAGCGTTTTTTTTGGACAATACTGAGATCGAATACAAGAAATAAGTCAAATTCCTGGGAGTCATCAGGGACCGAAAGTTATCTTTTAAAAATTGTATCGACGTCCTATTAACAGACCGAAGAACCTTAGCCGCTAGAAGTTGGAGAGCAGACCTAAAAACTTTAAAACCCACATACAACTCTGTGATTAGAGCAAAGATGGACTACGCTGCTACTGTATACAACTCAGCGGCAACTTTTCTACTTAACAAAATCTCAAATCAGCATAATAGTTCGATGAGAGTCATAGACGAGATCAAGATTCACCTCGGCCGTCCGCGCAAGACGAGAAGTCAACGAAAGCGACTTAGCCCTTATAAAATCAAGAGTAGTTAACAATCACAATTCGCACAGGGGAGGAATCACCCGAATGGCTTCCCCATAGTCTGATGAGGAAAACGCCAATCTTAAAGAAGAAATTACCAGGATACTCAGCGGTATGAAAAAAAACTTATAAACTATTAGAAAAATAAAACCTTCTTATATTCCACCTTGGTGCTCCTCATAAATTTCCATCGACTGGTCTCTAAAAATTGCAAATAAATCCACCCTATCACAAAGGGAGTGGAGGAATAGCGTGACAGCCCCAAGTCTTAACCGTATCACCATATAATTTACACCCATGCGTCCAAACACGACAAAGGATTGGGAGTAGCAGTTACCGGAGAGAGTGTCGAGAAAAGCTATCAAATCTCCCACCCAGCTTCGATTCTTACTGCGCAGGTATGTATCTTGTTGGAAGCGTCTTTCTTAACTAAGGACAGGGTGAACTCACAATTCCTGAGAGTCAGAGTCGGACTCTCAAGAGGCTCTAAAGGCTTTGGAAAAACCGGACATTGAAGATACGCTTATCCAGAACATATTCAGCAACTGCCTCGACGCATCTCGGGGATATCATTCATCTGGATCTCATCACACTGTAGCATTGAAAGGAATGAACGTGCGGACTGCCCACAAAGTCCACAGTGGCTAATGAACAACTAGAAACAATAAAGAACGTCTGTTCCTGGACGGATACCTTCTCAGCAATTGCTGTTCAATTCGCTATCAGGAGAGGAAGACCTTCGGAATCGACTTCCCCTTCCTTCCAAAACCGAAGAGAACAGGTGATCATTTCTAGAATTAGAACCCCACCATTCCGCTGTAAGTCATAACTTTCTTTTCTCTAGAGCGCGAAGACCTGTATGAGGAGTGTGATGAACCCCTAAATGTTTATATCTTCTTTTTTCATGCCAGACTTTCGCGGCAGAACGTTGGTTTACAGGATAGGATCTCTTGCCACAGGTCTACGAATGGAAGAAAAATGAAATAGAATATTATCATCAATCAATTCCAAATCTGGGGCATTGCTTTCTAAATGACGAAATTGTTTGAGCCCCAAACGATTGGAAAGATTTTATTCCTGTGGCACCTCAGTGAAGAAGAGTGGCTTTTTTTAAAAAAGTTTTGTAACTTTTTTGTTTTGTATATTTTACTTTGAATACTTTAAGTTTATTTTAGTTAATAGTTACTTCAATGTAATACAAGCACTTCTTTTTGTTAAAAATAATCCATAATAACTACAGGAAAAGTATATTCTAATGTGTAGAATGAATATCAATTATTTTCTTAACTTCAATGTACCTATCCTTTTAAAATCTCCAATTTTAATTGTTTCAATACTTCAAACAACTGTTATTCATTTTGTAATTAATGGTTACACATGTCCTTATTGAAAGCATTGAGAAGTTAACAACAGATAAACTTATTAGAAATAACATTTCATAAGATGTTATGAAAAATGTATTGTGACTGTTATCCCAGCATTTACCCACACCTTCCAGCACCATTGGTGAGTCCTCCTTATGGTACTATTGTTAGAGGGACTCCTCCCTCGACAGAGAATAGTAACAAGTTTGATGTTGCTCTCACATACATCTCCAACACCTGACTACTGGAAGCAATGAGACTGTTACCCATGGGCATGGGATATAGTCAGTTTTATGGGCAGCCACCGTGTATTCTGCCCCTGGGCTCAACGATTTGGATACTATCCGGGGAGCAGCTTCCTGGATGACACCTCAGGTGTTTGTTATCCTTTGCCATAGGAATGGCAGTTGAATACTGCCTGGAATTGCCACCCGACAATATGAGATTCTGACATACTCATTGGAAGCCCTAAGGAATATATGAGATTCAAAAATCAGGAACAGCATAATCAATTCTATCAGAGCTAACCTGCATGACTACAGTTCACAAGAAAAATCCATAAAACTAGTTTGGGTCCTGGCTCATGTGGGCATCGCAGGGAACGTGGTGGTGGACACACTGGTTGCCAAGGCAAATGAAATTCCAATGTTTTAACATTCTCCAATCTGCATATCCTTGGACATCCTAAATGAATGCATAGAAAAAGTGGAGGATAGCTATAAGAACATGAAGAGGCAATAATGGTTTCTTATCTTGTGCATGATATCACCTTTTAGAAACTGACCATGCTTGTGCAGACACTTGCTCCTAAGATTTCAAATCATTATGGACAGTTCTGGATAAATATTTGAAACACATGGGTTAATTGCATAAATCATTAATGAAAACATTGGAATTTAATATTGGTGTACACATTAACTTCCAAGTTAGAACCCACAACCTGACATGCATATAAAATACATTAAGTGGTTGACGAATCTCGAACATTGAAGGGACTTTGTAAATTTTTGCAATCTAGATGTAGCCTGTTAGCTTTGATGTCATGAGAAATTAGCATTTCCCACAGAAGGCACAACTTTGTAAACCCAAAATAATTTCATAAACCACTCCAATCCAAATTTCTATGATACTTGTCTCAAATAACACTCATAGCCAACAAAACCAATGCAATCCAAAATCTGATGGTATTCTTATTAAAGACATTAATAATGTTCCCACACATACATTAGCTAAAATATCTTTACATATGACAGATAAGCATTCACAATTATGCCATTTTAATGCAGATTGCTTAGTCATACACAGCATTTGTGATTGGATACCAATGCCTAATTGAAAGCATACAAAAACCTAGAGATGTATCTTTAGCAGAGCCATTTATTTTGTGGTGACTTGTTTCCCCACAAATGTAAATTAAATATTAAGTATATAGAAAATTAAATTTCTCTGGCAAGCAAAAAGAATTTTCTAGCAAAATTTTGTCAAAGCACACAGGCAAGACACATGCATATTCAAGGGTGGTTATTTAGTTACAGTCAGGCCCGTCTGTGGCATAATTGATGAACATTTTGCACAGACACACTTTTGTTGGAAACCTGGAAGGGAGCCTAGGAAATGTTGTGAACGTGTAACTAAAGACTGGCTAAGGGCAATCTTGCAGAATTGTTGCTAGGAATAAGGTGGTTCCTTGCATCACAACAAAATTTATTTTAAAAACAAGTTTGAACATAGGAATGGCTAGGTCCAGTCTAGCCTACAACTACTTATTTTTGGTGACCAGCCTGTACAAGCAGCTGATGACCCTTGCACTTCAAGTTCAAATCCATACAAGTTGATGTCACCAGCCAAATCCACAACTGTTTCGTACATGTTCCAGAGGACCATACAACGAAAGTATCTACGACAGCTATGGAAAGACTCAGTACAGGCACTCTGCAACTATTTAAATAATTGAACACCATCCTCATGTAAATGTGGTAGTTGCCTTTTAGATTTTGATTTCTGTACAGTCCACCCACATTCGCCTGAGAGTTGCCATTAGAAGCTAGCTTGCTAGAGTTTTGTCTGGTTATAAATTTTGTTTTTAATAAATTGATAAATTTGATAAATTTAATTTGAGTTATAATAATTTTCTTATATGATATAAATCAAGAAAACTTATTTAATTAAACAGCATTAAATTCAAAATAATATTCAATCATTAAAATCACATCAGAATATAAAAGTGGTGAGAATCCTCTGAAAAAATATAAATACTTTTTGGAGGTGAATTCTTTTGGGAATTCAGATGTGATGATGTCATTAGGTTAACGTGTGGTTTATCACTTAGGCAAACCTGCCTGGCACCTATACTGCTCCCCAAAGGCAAGTAATGACAGTGTCGAATTTAAATCAGCAATTAAAGAAATTTTGGTGTCTTGAAAATCTGTCTGACGTGAATTATCTGTCTAAATAGAAAGAAATATGTGAATCAAACTTTAGAGAGATGAGTTACAAGGATCACACAGGATGTTATGTCTTGTCAATGCCACAAAATTTAAAGAAAATCTCAATAGGGTTTGTCAAAAGCTCAAGCCATTAAAATATTTTATCAGATTGATCACAGTCTCAGTCAAAATAAGAATTTGAAACAGCAATACACTCAGTTTACGTCTAATTATGAATCATTCAGTCACATTGAATTAGTTTCACAGGAAAATTACCCACTAATACATGAAACTTTCTATTTGCCTCACCAAGGCATCAAGGCACTTCAGTCAGCATCAAAGTGGCCTTTGACAGTTCAGCAAAATCAAATTCAGGTTTATCTCTGAATGATACTTTGTGCATAGGCCCTGTATTACAGTCCAAACAATTTTTAATTTGGATCAAATTCTGAATGCATCAATTTGTGCTCACAGGAGATGTAGTGAAAGTGTACAGGAAATTTCTTATCAACCTCACTCAAACAGCAAGATTGCAAATAATAATTTGGAGGTCAAGCACAAAAGAACCCCTTCAAACATAACGGCTCAAAGTAGTTAGCTTAAAGTTCCTATTTAGCAACACGATCTGTCTGTTACCAAATTCTGCAAAAACACTTAGAATGTGCACATGTATAGATGATTTGCTATGTGGTGCTTCCACAGTTGATATATGATAATACACAAATATTGAATTCAGCTCGTCTAGTGATGAGAAAATGGTGCTCTAATTTGAAACAAGTCTCGGCATCAATTCCAGAATCTGATATGGACTCAGCATCTCTCCTAGATTCGGATAAAGGCTTAAACCATAAAACATTAAGGTTAGTTTTGAATCTGAAATTGGATTCCTTCCAGTTCATAATTCAACACACAAACAGACAAGACAAACATTCTCTCAGAGATTTCTAAAATCTTTCACTCTCTTGGGCTGATTATAATGCAATATTTATGGCAAATTCAAGTTACATGAAGCGTGTACCACCTGAGAATCAATTTGTAAGGATTTCAATGAGGTGTTAGCACTTTAAATTCATAGAAATTTCAACCATTGCAGAAAATGCAACTTCAATTTACTATACCAACATTGTGTGCTGCTTTGCTTGCTTGCCAAGCTTCCAAGGTTTGCAAGGCTTTAGATATATGTGCAATGCAATTACATTTTGGACAAAATCCAAGATAGTATTGAGCTGAATAGCAAAATCACCTTCTAATTCGTTGCAAATAGTGTTTCCCTCATTCAAGAAGTGTCGCACATCAATAATTAGACAAATGTAAAATCACAGCAAAATCCAGCAGACATGCTATCCCGGGGAGCCTTATACTCAACAGTAATACATAGTCCAATTTATTGATCAATTGAAACAACCAGGACATTGGCCACGAAGCAAACCACTGACAATATGTAGCATGAAATTACTGGTTGTAATGATGGGTGTTACAGATGAGCAACCGTTATGGTCTTGTTATTCCTCTTTCAACAAATTACTCAGAAGTCTCTCTTTGACAAGGATACATCAATAACTGCAAAGGGGGAATTTCCTTCTTGATTAAAAACCACAAGGACCCACTTGACACCTATAGCAAACAGTTTGTAATTTACAAAATCTATTGCTCTAATTATCATTCCTGTTACACAGGGCAATCAAAACATTCCCTTATCAAGGAACATGTGTCTAATGCCAAACTTCTCAACAATAAACAATCTGTAGTCATCAATTCAAAACATTCATTTGATTGGCAAAATATTAAGATTTTAGACGTTGAATTATATCTGGAATGCTTCATATTAAATCCAACACAACAATTAATGTGATACTATAATACTCAACAATAGCTGTGATCCCTTATTGTTACACTAACCCTTCTACTTTCACATTGTCAGTGTTTTACTTCACTTATAAGTTTGTCAACTGTACTTGTGTGGTTATGTCATTCCTGGCTCATTTGTTTTTCCAATTATCTGACAAAAGGGACAAGGAACCCAGAAATGTTGTGTGGTATTACATCATCGCTTAATTTTGTCTGTTTTCGGCTATTTCATTTAATTACTATATTTTATACAGATGTATTATATTCTCATTTCAATTCACATAATTCAAATTTGAACATTGATTTTCTATTGCAGTAAATATTATAAATATAATTATCTTTTCAAATTAATTGTTTCCTTTCTCTTAAAACACTCCATTTTTTTATAAATAATTTAATACTCAAGATTTCAGCCTTTCATTCAACAGTGGCCACAGGATCCCATTATGTCCAAAATCGATACCTGTAATTTAATCTTTCAAATGCTTACAACTGGACAACTTTCATCAACAGTGTAACAACAAGCTTAGTCCTGAAGCTAAATGAACCTGTTATCATTCAATAAGAAGAAACAAGTGGAAAGCCTGCATGTGAACCATAAAAGTGAAAAGATAACTTTATCTTAAATATGTTTATTTTATATTGAAACAAGTGTGAGGAATACAATAAATATAAATACTACATCAATACACAGTTTATCAATGTTCCATTTAAACAGTTATGCATTATTGGCTATTTACATACACACACAATTCAACAAAATATTCAGATTGTAAATTATAATATAAAAAAAGAGCAATCTAAAAATTTTGCAGTTATATAATTACAAAGGAAAATTCTCTTCTTAATTAAATAAAAAGGAATATATACAATTTTCAACCTAGATAAGTGTCTTCCAGAACTTTCTCCACTTTAGACTTCAATCAGCTGCAGTGTGTCTGTCATGTGGCTCTGGGCATGCACTTTTCCGGGTTGCGGCTACAAGCCTCTCACACTATAGATATAAAATTTATTATTATATTTCACAAAGTAAGACGTAGAGTTATATGCAATCATTTATTATATCATATTATGCCAGTTTATGTTGCCCAAGGTTTCAAGCTTGTATACTAATGAAATAAATATATTGTCGTTATTTGGCTATTTATTTATCTAATTAGTATACTTTCAACAACGATGTTTTATCTTACAAATAAAATAAACTGTTTGTGTGTGTGTTTGTATGTTCCACATAAAATCTACACCCATGGAGTAAATTTTGTACGTGTTTCTTTTGAACAGAAAACAAACACTGTGGTGGTAAGACACATCTGCCACCCCCAGGGTCAGAAATGGATGGCGGTGAAAATTTTCAAACATTCTCAAACGGTCAGTATTTTTATCAGAATTTTTTTTAGAATGTTGATAGTATTTCTCCATTTGTTTTTTGTGTATAATTAGGCATGGATGACAACCTGGGGCACCCAGAAAGTATTTTATAATTTCAAGCTTATAATAAGGAAACCCTGTCAGAATTGGTAAACAACATTATTTCAAGATTATTTTAATTGGGAGAGGAGAAGAGGAAAGTAAATTTGCAATACAATATATTCTAGAACAGTTCCTAGAAATTATTCAACTCAAACAATAAGATACACAAGAAAAATAGATCTAAAACCCATAAAATTCATGGATGCAATTATTCTTCAGATTAAATATCAATATATGCTCCCATATCTGCTTATGTCACAAGGAAATTACAGTATGGGCCAAACATGTGGTCCAAATTCAAACTACCTTAACTCTTTCTAGTTCAGCAGCTTCAGCAAGACGCTGCCGTGCCCAGGAGAATTGCTCCATCAACTCATGATGCACTTCAAGGCGTTCTATACACGGCACACACACAGTTTTAGGCAGAGGGTCATTAATGCTTATCTGAAATGGAGAAACACATTTCAATTTCATACTAACTGTATCTAGTTACATTCAATTAGTATTTACTTTAATAATATAAACATTAAAGAGATTTTATTATGTAGTACAACTGTAATAATTAATAATAATGAAAAAAAATTATTTTAAAATTTTGCTTTATAATATATTATTAAATAAAATGCCTTGAGTTAGAAAAGTAATTATAATGTTTATATTTGACAGAATTTAAATATTTCATAATTACCATCACAAATATGACAATTTTGTGATTTTGTCATATTTGTAATTGTAATTATGCCATTTTAAAATTTTATCAAACATGAACATTATACTAACTTTTCCGATTCAATACATAATTGTAATAATTAATGTTATGTAAAGTAATATTCTAGAAATTTATCATGCGGGAGGTCAGCAAATTACAGATATAAAGGAAATCTTACATATATGCAATATCTCTGCAGTACTTTCCGAGATAACCAGATATTTAGCATAATGGCCAAGGGTTTTCTATTATTAGACAAGAGCTACAGAGAAGCAGGCAAGTGAGACAGTCATAGGTATTGTAATAGTAGAGATGGAAGTTAGAATCTGCTATCCATAAATAGACACAAATGTCACGAGAAATAGCATGGTGTTTTAGGTGTGCAGTAGAAGGGAGAAGATGGAGGGAACTATTGTCATCAGGTGGAAGCTCCTTCTAGCAGCAGCGACACTATCATTCTTAAAAACATTCGCTATAATCTTACGAAAATGGTATACAGATAGTGGCAACATCTGTGCATATCCTTTCTTAACTTTCACAGATAGGGTTTTTTAAGTACAACATACCCTTAACTGAACATAAAATCTTTTCCAGCATCAATGTTTTCATAATAGTTTATACGCTATCAAGTTGCCATAACAAAGGTTACTGGTAAACTGAACTCTGGCTTACACAAATTTCTGGGCAGTGGAAGAAGTGCATCGTATTTTGTCATGACTAGATATTCCTCTCCAGCTATACTAAGCAAGTTACAATATAGGCAGGTTGTCAGTGAAATTAATAGTTATTTTAGGAGAAGGAAAACTAGGTCCATTGGTTTAGGATGGTTAACCCATCTTCAAGGAGCCATGACACTAATAAACAAATGTATGAATAAGTTAAGATTTTAATAATTAGATTAGTCTTCGATTTGAATTTACCAATCATGTATCAATATTAAGCAGAAGCTGGCACCTAAGTTATAGACTAGGAGGAGAAAGAGTTGGCTAATAAGTGAGCCAGCATCAATCCAATCACAAAACCTTACTAAGGAGAATAGATCATCTCATAGACACAGCAACAAGTGTCCATTGCAGCAGGTATCAGTCATTCATATTCTGAAAACATGTCCATGAGTTTTAAAATATTATATTCAACTGCCAAGGTAAATTTTGGCATTTTTTATGAAGCTCAATTTATATTTAAGCATTGTAAACTTTCTTAAATATATAAGTGTACTGCATCCATATATTTAACTTCAATAGAGTAAATTTAATATCAACAATAAAATCAACCTGATATAAATATCAAGTTTCAACATGATCAATTAATTTTTTTGTTTAAACATACTTCTTTCTAATTTCATTTCATGATTAACCACTTCCCATTGCTAATATTGATATAAATGGCATCAAACAATTTGGAATATAGAAGAATGAGGGCTTTCCTGGTATAATACATGCATGAACAGTTCTCAGGTTCACACCTGGATCAATGAAGAATTAAAAACTAGTTTCCATGGGTGGCTTGAACTGCAATCTTCATCAGTACACCTGATGATTACAGCAGACACAAATGTGCTTTTAATTCTTCACTTACCTGGGTGCAAACCGTGATAACTGTTAATGCAATTTGGAATATATTTTACCATTCTGAAAGGCACATAATTAGTAGACATTATAAATTTACAGATTTTTTAGGATTGATATTTACTTGAAACATTTTGCACTATTATGATTGTGTGCTATAACTAAAATTAAATACTTGATAATGTGAAATTTGCAGGTTCAGCAATTTTAATGTTTATATATACTTACATTTTTCCAAATGAAAATTTTTTTGAGTTTACTTGAAACAGAAACTAACACTTTCCAAGCCAAAGAAAAGGCTAAATAAGAGTGATTTACAAAGAAAATACATTACAATGTAATTATTTTTAATTATTCATAAATTAACATAACGATGGGTAATTAAAAGATTATTCACTAACCAAAAAACTTTTTTAATTACCATTTCATGTAACAGTTCATACAATATATTAAATTTTTGAACATTAACATTTTGCACAGGGCTCTCCATAAAAGAGACAGTAATTTCATGGTAATTTATTTACATGAAATATTTTGTGCCACCTACGTTGTTGCCCATAGATATAATAAATTTTGACAACTCTTGCAGAATTCAAAACTATTAATTCAGAGCTATCATTAAAAAAATTGTTATTATAATTTATGACCCTGTAGTACAGGTCAGAACTTTGTAAATGTTTCTTATATGTTGCCATACTTGTTGAAAACTTACATAAAACAGATAAAGTGAAGAAGAGAAGGATGTATTTTGCATGTGACGTGTAAGCAACACCTTGGCAAAGAAAACTAAGTAATTCTTTCTTCTTCTTGTAGAATTATTTTTATTAACTAGGCCAGATAGTCAATCTAATTTACTTCCCTTATTAACCAGTAAACTTTTCAAAGTACATAATTATTATTATTAAAATATTTGTCCTAAATATGTATTTATTCTCTAAGTTCAGAGAAGCTATAGATTCTATAACCAAGAAAATTTATTCAAAAATTTCAGTTATCCTTATACAAAAGTATTTCACAAAAATCATAATTTATTATTTTTATTAATGGTGTAATACCTGTTAAATATATAATTTTCAAGTCCGTGATAGATTTCAAGAATGGTTTACTGACAGAAGATAAATACTATTATTTTTGTGACCTGTTATTTTCCAATATTGCATTTTTTGTACTGCATGTACTTTGCATTTTTAACTTTTGGCAAATAACATGAGACAACAGAACCGTACATTCAAATGAGAACTTAGGGTAAGCCAACTGTTAATGAATATAAGTAAAAGATAACATTATGGTAAATCAGTTGAAATATTAAAAAACATTTTAAATCAAACTTTTAAGCTTTCATTGACTTACAGCTATCAGAACCATATATACATGAAGGGTGTATTCTCAATTAGTAATTTAAGTATTATTCAATAATAAGCAACCCTGTATACACATACACACTAATTGGTGATAATTTATAAAAACAACTTTGGTTTGGCTCAAGATTTTCAAAACTGCAAAGTTTCAATCTCTTCATAATACCTACCACAGAAGAGTGCTTGCATCCGGTATATACTGGCATGCCCGCTGTATGAATTTCCACTCTAAAATCTTTGTAGTACAGGTGTATAACTGTAATTTTAAGACTCAGACCAATTCATAAACACTTGTGATAGTGTCTGTCAAATGGAGTGTTTCTATTTTTTTTTTGGACCATGGCTACTCGTGAGTATTAAATGAATTCATCTGTATCCTGGAATCCTATTCATCTTCAATAAAAGTAATTTTATTTAAAGTAAGAAGAACTTAACATTTGCAATTTTGCTTCCAAAAATGAAAAATATTAGGAATACAGATTACTACAAAAAGAAATCCTCAAACTATTTTGTAGATAACTAAATTCTCCTTATCAGAGTGTTGAGTCCTATCAGCAAACTTCTTTATAAATTTCTAGAGGTATTTTAAAATTGTCATTGATACAACACAACTTGTTTGTTGAATGCAAAATTCTACATGTAAAAAGTAAACCACTACAAAGCAAAAGCTTCTGAAAACTGTCTTCAATATTCAACGGAAAAACTGCAGCCTTTGTTTTGGATTTCCACAATCTACTCAACGAATGAACTGGAAATGAAATAATTACAACACTGAGATACAAGATACAATTCGAATACTCTTTCGCATAAGAACATTTAGACGGTATTTACAAAATTATACAATAAGGTTTTCAATTATACAGAAAGCAAACTGTTCTTAGTATGTAATGATAGTTTTCCAGTAACTGAACAAAATATGACTTCAATAATTCAACGAAAACAAAATAATATTCAACCTTCGAAAAACAACAAATTGCAACAAGCACTGCACAACAATGAAAACTTTAAATAAAGAATTAATGCATATTTTGAATATGTAGCAACACACAATTCCTTACCGTAATTGGTAGATATGCATTTATTTTCTCGGCCAAGTGTAGTCTCTCGCCTTCTTCACCGTATATATGAATCACAAAGCGATTCATTTTCGAACAAAGGCGACATATGAATCCAGTAATAACAGCTTTGTCAATGCTCCCCATTTAAACAATTATGTTTAGATAAATTTAGACTTTATACTCCCACAAGCAAGAAAATTAAATATTCCAAATTTTCCCGACCAAACACAAACATTAAACCAAAGAATTAAACAGACAAAGAATTCTCTTTGCCTCACTCAATGTCGCAATTGCAATTCTCGACGAAAGGAATCGACGCCAGTCCATCACGTTATTTTGATTCAACGAACTAGATTAATCTTCATTTAATTGTTGTCGTAAATTTTGGGGCTTGTTTTATCTCAACTTATTTTGCTTTTGTTGAACGCCATATGTTAGATTACATTTCTGAAGATTTTAAATATCCCAGATATTTTAAATTGCTTTATAACCTTATGCTAAAGACACCGGGAGAACCTTTGTGTCTCTTAAGATACCTAAAGTACCCTTAAGGTGCCGGGAGTATTTTTTTACACTATTTGGGTAGGGGCACTCTTTTTGACTCTATTAATGTAAATGGAGTATTTTGGTCCTTACGGGTTTTTGATTCTATTAACCTACCGGAAGTGTTTTCAACTCTCAGAAGGAACCGAAAGTAATTTTAACTCTCTGAGGTTACCGTTATTATGTATTTTAGTATTTTTGACTCTCTTAAATCTACACCCGTGAGCAAATTTATTCCCTGCCTCTTTCGAACCGGAAACAAACCCTGTGGATGTTACCCCCCCCCCCCCATTTCACCAATATATGGATGGATTGGATGAGGTTAGAAATTTTATAACATGATAAAACGGCCATTATTCTGGTAGAATAAATATTTTTCTGGGGTAATGCGATTTATAGCGTTTTTAACGCTGTTTTTTGTGCATAATTTTAACTCCTTTCGGCATGGGAGGGAAGCACGTTAAGGTGTGGGGGCAGAGGGTCGTTACATAAAAATAATGGGAAAACAACCGAAATTGGGGTTGAATTCGGAGTTATGGATGCTCCGAGTTTAAATATGACATAATTTCAACCTCTTCGGGCATAGGACAAGAGCACCCATAGGGTCCATGGAGGACCATTACATAAAAATAATGCAAAACCAACCGAGATTCAAGTCAAATCCAGAGTTAAAAATGTCACTGATTTTAATTATAATATTCAACTTGCCGGTTAAGGTGTTTTCCTACCCCTATGAATAGTAATAATGTGTTCCACATTCAAATCTACATCGTGGTATATATTGTAATAACCAGTAAAGAAGGACATGAATTCTGTTCTTATTTTTATCAGATTTGTTTACCAACTCAGACTGGGGATCCTTGAGTGGTTTGTACATATAAAAGATAATTGATAAGTGGCTCTTAGTGAAGGGGAAGACTATAATTGGGCATTTTGCGGCTCTTAGGGCTAAATGGTTGTGACCGACATCTTGACGACGGAACCCTGAAAGGCATGATAACAGATGTCTGGTGGACGATGTAATTATATTAAAAGGAGACGTTTATTTAATTGATTGAGTGGCTCTCGGAGCGGGAGAAAGGCAACAGATGGTGTTTGTTTGGCGAACGTGGAAATGCAAAAAAAAAACTGTGAAAACAGGGGCATATTCTGGAGCCGGGATATAAATAAGAGGGCAGTTGTACGAGAAGGGATCATTATCATTTCGTGTGGACGGGAGACGGACGTGTCAGTGGGGAGAGCGATGGAGAAGGTCCGCAGGGACGGACGCAGGGCCAAGAAAGTGGCCGAAACAATGTTATGAACATTTGGGAGTTTGCATTCAGGAGAGATCATCGGATGGTAAGCGAAGCTAGGTGGCCGAGAGAAATCAGTTTGACATCAGTCATCAAAAGTCGGTAGGAGTTCGTCGTGAAAAACTGTCTGCCAGCAGAGTTGGTTGAATTCGTCGTGAGGGTGACGTCATCAAGAAGAGGTGGCGGTGAAAGCAGAGTGGTGAGCGCAACCTGGTGCTTTTTAAGCCTGTATGAAGTGAGTGTGCGCCGGTATGCGAGAGATCCAAATTGCATGGACCAGAGAGCTTGTAAGTTTATTTTTCTGTATTCATAATTGTAAATTGTTAAATAAGGGTAAAAGTCAGATTTCGTTTCAATCATTTCGTTTCGTTTCAATTTGTTTTTCATTTATTTTAACTGTTTTGTTTAATTGTAAAAATTGTGTTCCGTTTCCTTATCAACCCAGTAAAGACCCTGGGGTACCGAGTCTAATTTATCAAATGTATTCAATATAAATAAAATTGTTTTGATTTTATAAAATTTCATTAGATTTGTGTAATTGTAAATCTGTGTCTTAATAAATAATAATTGTTTGTTTAAATTTAATTTATTTGTGACATTACAATATATATATATGTATATATTTGTAGCAATTACAAATATGTAATTAATAAATGAATTTGTTCTTTCATTATTGGCGGCGTATGAGACCATGGCATTGTGAGTAACTGTATTGTTTGGCTAGAATGCTGAGCCGATAATGCTCACTACAAAGTGATTGTCAAAAATGGCATATATAGACGTTCAGGACTTAACCCTTGGCTACTCGGTAGTAATGATTAGGGAATAACGTGTTCCAATAACCGGTGATTTCATTAACTGGTGATTTCAGTACCTGCTGATGCAACCTTCTTACCTGCGACAGCTCTATTTTAGTCGCGCTTGTTCTAAATTTTTTATTGTTTCAAGGAACATAGTTTTAACTTTGTTTAATCATCGAAATATGAAATCATATTTCAATTCTAACGAGAAGTAAGAAAAAGTAATGGGAATAAAAATAATTAATTATGTACATAATTAGCCAGTTAACAGACAAAATATGTGTTAAATAAATACAGGACAACGTTGTGTGGTATTTACTTGGCAATTAGTTTTGTCTGTTTATTGGTTATTTATTTATCTAATTAGAATAGTTTTAACAGAGGCGTTTTGAAATATATTTCCAATAAAAAATTATTAATACAATATACATTAACATTTTAAACTTTCAATTAAAAATAAACAACAATTAAGATTATGTCAAATAAATAAATAACTAAAAATTTCCACGTAGAAAAATTATATTGCTTAAAATTTTAAAGTAAAAAACTATTACCATTGGTTTCTCTCATTTCGCACTGGAAGTTGGCGGAAGTCAGAATTTTTCTGTTTAATGGATTATATCAGTTCAATTCATATTTGGTTAATTATGATGTAAGTAACCATGTTATACAAATATTTTTAATTTTGAAGTCAACCTTTGTTTTTTTCATTATATTTATTTTTAGATACAAGTGAAGAGGCCCGTGATTATAGGAATGAAACGTTCTGTGTTTTATGTCAATTTGTATAGCACATTTCTAAGTTATGGCTGTGTTAAATTAAGAATAATATAAATTATAGCTACATAAAAACATTTCCTGGGCGATTTAACATCTAGGGGTATTTTTGAAAATTATATTGTGTTACATTTATTCTACCCTACCCTCCAAAATCTTAATTTTATAACTATAAGCCGAAGGATGTCGTGGCAGGAATGGCGGAACATCGAAATATTTTTAACACGAAAGAAAAACAAATTCAGTTTTGTTTCTTTTAAAAAATATATAATAAATTAATTAGTTATTGGCGGATATCATATTGTTGTCTCATATTTAAACTTTCAGGTTATGCTACAGACTCCTGTTGCTTTATTTGTCGCTAAATCTTTCATTGACTTTTCAAATTAACTACGGGATCTCCACATTCGTCAATATTAACATAGTTTTTGCAAATTTTGTGCAGTTAGTAGACAATTGTTCTATTTCACATAGTTTTCAAAATGTACCTTCCATCAATTCTCCTTTATTTTCGTTGTCTGATTTTTTAAGGCAAATTAAGAGAAAAGTTGGATACAAGTTAGTGATTGGCAAAATCGAATGATCCACTATCGAGTAATTCAAATAAATTGAATGTACGATCATTCATTCACCTACCTTTGATAGATTTTTCAATACGTATCATATATTAAAAATGAATCAAAATAAAGCTCGTTGTGTTTACAAGTAGTTGAATCAGCAATAATATTAATCCAGTTCATTCCAATTGTTTTATTCGTTATCAGGGTCCATTGTCCATTATTTTACTGCGAAGTGCGTTATGGCTGGTGAAAATTAATTTACTTTCGTACTTTGTCGCATGTCTGCGATCTTTTTCTAATTTAGAAACGTAAACAAGAAATAAAGCGGGAAATTGGATGTAGTTTTGGGGCAAAATGAGTGGTCCGCTGTCCTTGTTCTCACAATGTCTATTGTTTTTATGGTGGACTTGCTGTATTTACAAAAATAGAACTTCAGTTATATAGTATTCATGTTTAGTGGATATCTGTAAAGTAGCTAGTTTATTCCATACAGAAAAGGATAAAAGGTCTCTTTCATCAATACTTGCAAATTTGGCGAAAAATCTCACATTTCCTCAGTCAGTTGCCAAGTGCCGCGATATACGACTTTCTGAAATAGACTTAATACAGTAGATTTATTTGTCTAAGAAATGCTCTTATTCTTACTTCCATGGATTCCGAACCCGGTTCGACCTGTAGTGTTAAACGCTTTCTTAAAATCAATTCATCACCGGCCAAATCACGTTCTCAGCGACGTTACCCGGAGTAGCAGCGTGATTTACGCCATCACTGGCAGCCATGGGCGGGAAGCGCTCCATAACCTCCCAGTCGGCTTTTTCCCTTCCACAACGACCATGAGTCGAATAATGTTAAGTGATTCAAATCACGTATTAGCCTCAGTAGCACGTTACCGCGGTAGTAGTTACTTTCCAGTAACACGTTATTTTTAACAGTGAAGTGATTTCGACCCCATCACTACTTCAGTCAGTTCAGCGTGGTATTAGTCACCAGTATACAGAGCAGAATGTGTTTGTCAGACAATAGTTTCCAGTTGTCAAGTATGTAGCGAGGGAACCCAGTTACTCGGAGTTATGTTTTACGCAGATATACAGTTATTCAGATATTCAGAATGTGAACAGAAAAAAGCGATTGGTCAGCGAGCGGTGTTTGATCTACAAACAATTCGATATTCAGAAACAGAAAGACATCGACAGTGTTACAAAGTAATTGCAAACGATAAGAAAGTAGAATCAGTGCAAATAGTGTGGTAAATAAAAGGAAAATTAATTAAAACGCAAATCACTCGTGCATAAGCTTCTGCAGACCATGTATGTCATTCAAATAAATTTCGCATTTGTAAACATAATAAGTAAATATCTACCGTCAGATTTCGATAAATTTTCAATTTAATAATCATTTATCTTATTGTAAATTAAATTTTTTTTTTTACTATCTTTATTAAGGGCCCTATAGCGGCCCTGAAAAGCCGAGGGATTAAATTAAAATGTAAATTAACGTAATTTAAATTTGTAAAATAAATAATATTTTGTTATTTTTAAATATATGGATTAATTTCAACTTCCATACATTTTTTACCCTTAATTAAAAGTGTTTATTACATACTTGGCGCCACTTCGTGCTGTCATTCTATCTTTAAACAACATTAACTATTTTTATTACTACAATAGTAATATATATATATATATATATATTGTAATAATCAACTAATAGCCTCATTTAAATTAAATATTTATCAATAGGATATGCGTTAATTAAATGAATGATTAAACAAGAATTTAAAAATAAAATATAATTTATTTTCAAATTGTGGCTTCAAGAATCAAAACAATTACAATTAAAATTTTAATATCTCATGGTCTTTACTGGGTTTGATAATTAGGACACGATAAAAGTAGAATTTGACTAATTAACAATTCAAAATATTATTTTCCTATAATTAAAACAATAAGTCGATCAATGAAAGAAAACTAGAAGAAAGCGAACGAACGAACGAACGAAATCTGACTCTATCCTTTAATTAATGTTCACAGTTATTATAATTAAAATTTGGTTACTCACACATTGACCGTCTGGTACCAGCATTCTTTGTTTCCCCTACTCAACACGATAAATGCAAATCGTTATTTACACAGATTCTAGTTCTCACAGAATTTACACGCTCACCGGCGAATAGAACGCAGACAAATTTCCGGAACCTTCGATGAACCTCTCCTTGGTCAGCTATCTGATGTCTGCTTGCCTTACAGGAATCCCACGAGTTGCAAAATTATTAGTCTTTTACCGATTTGGATTTAAACCGAACGTAGCTCAGTGAAGATTTGTTTTAAATGTTTATTCTCTCGTGGCTGATCCTAAATGTAGACTCTGCTATTCCGCTCCGTGCTGCTGACCGAAACTAATTTTACTTTTAAATACTTTAGATCGTCTGGACTATGTTTCTGACACGACCACTTGCTGTCCTTTCTGGCTGCTGACTCAAAACTTCATCCGTCTACATCAATCTTTCGGCACCAACTAACTATCCTAGTGCCTCTCGAGTTTGAGCGCGCATTTCAATTTCGGCATTTTCTCAATGCAACAGAGCTCAGCCCTATTTTCGCTTTTTGTCGCTCAAAATACCGCTCACAATTTATTCACTAACAATTTAATTTCTAATACAAACAATTAATTGGCATTACAATATATATATTGTAATGCCTTGAAGGAAAGGCATTGTTTCAGATTAATGGTCTTGGCCGTCAGAGGAAGTTGTAATGTTGTGTACTTAGGATTGGTATTGAGGAGTCAGAGCAAGGCACATGCGGGTGGCCTGTCGCAAGATAAATCTGTTAAGGTAGACATTGTTTCTGATTAATGGCCTGGACAGTTCAAAGAACATTTTGTAACGTTGTTTACTTAGGATTGAAGGGCAGTTTGGGCGGTCTGGAGAATTTAGAACAGCGCACGTGCGTGCGGGGGTGAGAAGACAAGTTCAAAGTAATTGAGGGTGAAAAGACAAATTAGACCTGTCTCGATGGTCGGCTTTGGGAGAAGACAGAGTAGCGAGCTACTTGCTAACTAAGGAAATACAGGCTGCATAATATAAATCTCGGGATAATGGAGGAAACTGTCATCGGGCAGTTGCGACGTAATTTTGGAACAAAGGAAAAAGGAAGGGTCTGTGATATATAAGCGGGAGCGGCTTTTGAAAAAGTTAGTTGAGTTTTGGAGTCAGGAGCTGGAGTTAGAGTGGGAGAGGGGTGCTGTGAGCACCGAGACTGGAGAATTGTGAGTGAGTTAGTTATTCTGCGACCACCGAAGAATGACTAAGACAGACATCGTTTAAGGGAGGAGAATGTCTTATAAGTTGCAGCCTGCGAGAGAATTAGCAAAATATTCAACGATAAACATTTTTGTATGCTGAAGTCTAATCTGTTGTAATATCAAAATTAGACCACTGTCTTCGATAGTAGGAGACCAGGACACTGCATACAGCGTCGAGTAGTTTTCACCACGAGCAAGTGATATGTCCTTCACGAACGGAGAACCAGCTTTCATCAAACCAACAGTGTGTGTTAGAGTCAGTGTTTAAACGTCCAGTATATAAAGTGTGTGTGTACGAGCGAGCCAAATTTTCCTGAGTAATCGTAAGTTGAAATGTTATGGTATTAATATGTGTAAACCGAATTAAAAGATACAGTCAGATATCGTTCTTTTCTTTTGTATTAATAAAATAAACTCCCTAAATTTATAGCCAAACTTGTAGAATAAGTTCGTAAATAATTAATTTCGTCTATACGAATAAATATGTCCTTTTAAATTAAATGTAAATGTTATGTTCTTTGATTAGTTAAATGTTCTGTCCGTTATCAAACCCAGTAAAGATCCATGAGAGATTGAGATCCTTTTTATAATTTTAAATTGTATAAATTGCTAATTTTGATAAATAAAAATTGTTTGTTGTTTATAAATAATATTTTTATTTTGACACCCGTTTGATTATTAAATTTTGGCTACAACAACGTGGGGCAAATTAATAGGTAAAAGTTTGATTATTACAATATATATATTATTACACTTGATTAATTTTTATCTGGTAAGCAGTAAAGTGAAGTGATTTATAAGGAAATAAAGATCAAATAAAAATTTAAGTGCAATAAAAAGGAGTAAGGGGGAGGGAGAGTTAATATTTTCAAGTAAATAATAATAAACTTTGCAAAGAAAGTTGGTTTATGTAACCCATATATGTTATGTATATATAACATATATATATATGGCATTTTTATTTTAGTTGATATAGCTACTCCGGGCAAATAATAATGTGTGTTCATGCTTGATTAATAAAATTTTATATTAATATTGTGTCTCAGATGAGGAGATATTACTACTCTATTTCCCCAGAGAATAAAGCTTAAGTCCGTAGTATGTCCAGAAGAACGATGTTGATGTAGCTTAAGTGGCTCATCCATTTCTGCCATCCCATTTGGACATAATTCATACTTGGTGAGTGTGCGTGAAACAAACGATATTGGACGCGTTGATTTATCAGGATACTGATGTACTAGTACTGCATCAATTCCATGGCTTGAAGCATCGCAGAAGACCTCTTTAGAAAGCCATCGCAATATCAAATGATTTATGACATGCACACCCGACCATTTCCATTTTACTCCATCGGAAGAGGTGCTTAAATGTTGGCATTGAATTTATCCTTGGTACGACCAATACCTTCCTTGCTGATTGCGTGACCAAAAAATTCAACTCAATTTTCCATAAAATTTGATTTGTATCTGTTAAGACGAATACATCAAAGAAACTAATATAGATTAGCCAAATGGTCGGTATCGTTTCTTTCAGTAACAATGACGTCATCGTGTAAGGAAGCGACACCACGAAGGTCTCCAATTAAGTTATTAATGACTGTCGTTAAGCTTTGCGGTAGACGTTTCAAACGTAAGTTGTTTTTATACGTACATAGAACAGTTAAGGCCGCCGATTGTTCATCCAACTCCAACTGGAAGGTTGATCAAGATATTCACGAACTGAGCGTTACTGACTGTTCTCACTCGTACGCGGTATTTCTTAAATCTTCCCAGACCAGGTATAAAGAGTGCAGCATATTTTTGTAATATTGGTTCCAGATTTTAATTGGAGTGACAGATACTTTTAATATAGCAAACAAAGATCGAGATTGAAATCCCTTAAGAATGGCCTTTCGACCAGCGATGGTTCTCCATCCACAATAACATATATTTTGTGTAAGCTCTTGTTACCAGTATAGGCGATTTTCGCGGAGTGTCCCTTTTGGCTCTATTGCAGGATTTCCGTACGGTTTAAACCACGCACGAGTTGATTGAAGTTGCAAATCCCTAAATAAATTTCGATATAATTCTTCAGAAATCGTTCCAGAAACACTCCTTCCAAGTCTATTAACTGTTCTGAAGTTCATCCTTATTTACAGGAGAGAAGGAGTTACAAAAATGAGAGAAATTACCAAAAAGGCCAAGGACACACCTCAATAAAGGCTTGGTACTCCTAATATGACCAGAACTGAAGTATTTTATGCTCCATTCACACAACAAAAGGCAGTAGAGCCAGAACCTCGCGCGTCAACATCTGCACCATCCATGATTCAGCTTATACAGAATTTTGCCACATCCGTCTGTCTGCAGGTGTAGCTGAGTGCTAGCGTACGCATCTGCAGTATCGGGAACACAGATTTAAGATCCACCCACCACAACAATTTTTATTTATTTACTTAGTTTACTTATCAGTTCTAGAAGTTTCTGTTACTAGAATGTTTCTAGATTATTCCATGACTATAAATAGTATTTGACCTCGAAGTAGAGATAGTCTTTTCACAGTGAGTGCTTCTGTACAGTGTTTTAGCGTTAAATAAACGCCAACAACCGCTAACAGCTTGTGTTACTGATTCACCTAAACCTCTCGATACGTGACATTTCTGGCGAAGGCACCGTGTTTTGTCAGACATCAACACAATGGCTCGAATCAGGCCGAGAAAAAGTCGCAGGCTCCAAGGTTCGAGTCCGGAAGTTTTGCACTATTCAAAATCCGTATACAGGACGATGCAACATGAGGAAAGAAGCGCACTGGTACGCATACCTTCCATCAGAATATCAGGAACCACACAATCATTACTGGAGACACCGGGTAAGGTCAGGGAAAATGACACAAGGGCTATCAACGAGTCGCGATGTTTAATAACAGCGTCGCTTGCCAACGCCTACTTCTACCTGGAAGGAACCACAAGACAATGGTTCGAGGACATAGAAGACAGATTGGTCGGTTGGGACATTATTTAGATTGAAATTAAGAAAGCGCTTGGCGACACGTGCGTCAGGCTACAGAAGAACTAAAAAACTGTCCTAATAAAAAGTGGGGGGGAGGGGTGAGAGCGTCCAGTCGTACATTCAAAGCGTTCTGGGATTGTGCTGGACAATCAATCCAAAAAGCGGGAGAAGTAAAAAAATTAGATCACTTAATTGTTGCGTAGGATTTTTATCAGGTCCTCTTGTAAAAGGACGTTTCTTCAACTGACGAGCTCGTCAAGCACTGTCAGCGCATTGAAGAGATGAACCAGGAAAAGATCGGCCGCAAGAAGTTCAAAGGGCTCCCTAATGTCGTTCCCGTGGCCTCTTCAGGGGGAAGAAAATGATCTATCATCCCTCATTAGTCAAATAGTGAAGGAAGAAATACAGCGAGTATTATGCTTTTCGACCATCAGCTGGACACTTTTCAAGAAACTGACCGAGAGGAGGTGGAGCACATTTGGGCTCCGAACACAACACCGACGTCCTTTTGAGAAACATATTTTCTAAACTTAAGCGCAGCTATGCCAAAATTGTTGCTCGGAAAGAGCCTGTTTACGCCATTAGGACAACTAACGTCTGGAGATCCAGGAAAACAGACCTGTCTTGACAATACAGGTCATCATCGCCGCAAGAAGAGGATCGATCGAGACTTCCGTCGCCGTTCAGACGCTCCAGCCGGTCAGCAGCTAACATAAGATGGAAAACTAGACGACGCTACCTTTCCTGGAGGTGAGGTCGCACGAAAAGAAAATCCTTCGTCGACAACTGTCGCCAAAATGTCAGGGAATTATATAGACGTATCCTGGACATAGTCGATTCATTCTCAGTTATCTCTGCAACGTTTGGACAACAGATGAAGATAACAAAATCGCCGAAGACAGGGTTAATGTTTTTTTTTTTAAAAAAAGTTGCAGACTGCAAGTATGTAGCCGGTAGATGCACCATCCGGCTAAACATTAATAACCAAATTTAGACCTTCGAATTCATCGTCTTGCCATAGTGTAGCCACACTGTCATCATCGGAAGGGACTGTTTGAATTCGTCTCAAACTGTAATCGAGTGTGAACGTGCAGAACTATAAGAATTGGTCGTTTTAATGTATATTATTTCTGACAGGTTCTGTTAATGTAATTTTATTTCAATATTTAAAACCTCCACCTTATCCCAATCGAATTTGTGATTTCCCTCTAATATATGGTTAGTGACTACATTCTTAATCTGCGACTTTACACGTGAATTAGGTGTCTTTTCCTGTGAAAGCGGCGACCGGTTGAGACATTGCAGTAGAGTTGGGAGGCGAAGTCTGGGACGGTGACGAGGCGTTGGTCGAGCGCCGTGTCGCTGCGACGGAGGGCGCGTAGCTCGTGGTCGTCTGCCTGTTGCCGGGGCAGGAGCCCGAGTTTTACCGAGGTCGAGGTTGAGGTGATGGCATCTACCCAGGAGAATGCGTCCGCGACGATGTTTTCTGCCCCGCTGATGTGGCGGATGTCGGTTGTGAACTGGCCGATATACCTGAGGTGATTCCTCTGCACTGGCGGGAGATTCTCGCTGTGTGTAAGAACGCGAAGAAAATCGGCTTGTGGTCTGTGAAGACCACATTGTGTTGTGCCTCTATCGCGTGCCGAAAGTGCCAAAGCGCCAGGTAGACAGCTCTCTGTAGTACGCCGGCCACTGCGACTGTCGTGGTGTTAACCGCTTGGAGAAGAAACCCAGCGGCTGCCAGGCTCCGTCGACTCGCTGTTGCAAAGTAGCGCCAACTCCTCCTTGCGAGGCGTCTCGGGGTCCAGAGCACCCGCCGGGCGCCGCGGAGGCCAGGCAAGGCTTCTTGCAGCACGGTCTGGTAGAAATTTACCATCCCCAGAAAACGGTGCAGACCCCGGGCATCGGTCGGCTGTTGGAACTGTTGGAGGGCGGTGATGCGCTCCGGAACAGCTTTCACCCCTGCATCGGTGACCTTGTAACCGAGGAAGGTTACCGCTGCTAGGCCGAAGACGGACTTCTCCATGTTCAGAACGATGCCGTTTCGAGCCAGGCGCTAGAAGACAACACGGAGATGTTCTTCATGTTCTGCTGCCGACGAACTGTAAACTAAAATGTCGTCAATGTAGGGGTAACAAAACTCCGGACCTTGCAAAATGTCGTCCATAAATCGCTGGAATGTCTGGCCGGCGTTCCGCAAACCGAACGTCATGTACGGGTATTCTAACATCCCGAACGAGGTTGTTATAGCCGTCTTAGGGATGTCTGCCAGGTTTACAGAAATTTAGGTGTATGCCTTATAAAGGTCCAGGACGGAAAAGTTTGCTACCTCTGAGACTCGCGGAGAAATCCTGGACGTGCCGTACCGGCTATCTGTCCGGGATGGTACGCGCGTTCAAGGCGCGGTAGTCTCCGCACGGGCGCCACTCCCTGTCTTTTTTCTTGGGGACGAGGTGCAGCGGCGAGGACTAAGGACCCTTCGACCGCCGGGCAGTGCCGTCCTCCAGCATCGACTGGAACTCCGCGCGGGCGATCTGCAGTCGTTCCGGTGCCAGGCGGGGAGGCCTGGTGTCGTCCGTATGTGATGCACGGTGCTGTTCCGGGTCTGTCGGGGTGCGCCGGCGGGGCGGACGAGCTCGGGAAACTGGCCCAGCAGTTCCTGATACGCTGTGTCCGTCGTCAGCAACTTGACGCTGGGCTGTGGTGGGCTGCGACGGCGTATCCGGAGACTCCGTCGATTAGGAGCCCCTTGCTACAGTCTGGCAACAGGCTGTAGTGCGCCATAAAAGCCGCGCCTATTATGGGCGACGCGACGTCGGCTATGACGAACCGCCACGTGAACAAGCGGCGTAGGCTCAGATCCATCTGCATGGGCAGGTGGCTATGCTGGTGGCATTCGCTGTTTGTCTCCTGTAATTAGTCGCCGTGCGGTGGTTTTTGATGAGGACTTGGGGGAAACAGCACAGGTCGGAGCCGGTGTCGATCAAGAACGCATGGCCACTTATTCGGTCCCTGATGATTAGACGGCGTCCCGGTAGGCGCCGAGCGGCTGCAACCCCAGGCCGCCCTGCTAGTTTCCCTGGACGTAGCTGCATGGGGGTTCGCACCGCTGGGCCCGACTTCCAAATCGGCGACATCTGCCGGCGTCGGTGGGGTCGTGCGGTGTATGGGCGGCTCGCCCTGGCTGCTGGCGTCGTTGGGCGGTTCCACGTGGCGGCTGGTCGGGCGCCGTCCGCTCGCGGATTGCGGCAACCTCCGCGATGAGTGCCACGAGACGCCGCTCGAGGTTGTCTGAACTGCGTGCCGGTTGGGCACGACACACCTGCTGCTGGCAAGATATTCCTGATAAAGATGACTCTAGTCCTCGAAAATTTGAAAAAAAAATTTACACCTCAGTCCGACTGAACTAACTATTGATTTCAGGATAAATCTACTTCACTGTCTTCTTCCTTATCTAAATATGTTATTATCAAAACGGTTTAACTGTCAAATTATCTCTTTCCGACTGCGATTCGAGTACTCGTCAAAAGCTACAAATACACGCATTCCACCATTCCTCACAAAATGAGTACGTGCCGAATACGCACTTTTAGAACGTGTAATTTCCAAAAACATTTTCCATATTCACAATGAAATTCTGTCACGTTCCCCTCTTTAAATATTAACATCGCCACCATTCTCCTAAACGCAAATAATTTTCTGCGCGCCTTACTCAAGGCCATCTGCGCAAATTCCGTAATCTAGTTTGTAACGCCGCTAGGGTTGGCGCAAATATTCCTACCAAACCTGGTTTCCTCAAAAAAAACCTCCTCCAATTATCTCATCAAAACATTGCCTGTCTGATATCGTCAACCTCCCTTAACCCACCCAACCATATTTAAGTAGTAAACCGAAGGTTTTCCCATTGTAAATGTTGGATGAAATTCTCTCGGGATTCCAGACCTATCGCAAGATAGCCCGAGATCCATTGTCCGACAGACAACTGCGCTGCTGAATAGTTCAGGGATTCCAGTTGAAATAGCGAGAAGACTATGTCCATCCGCACCAGCCCCGCCGAGGATATACGGGCTGCCAAAGATACACAAAGCCGACGTACCCATGAGACCGATCGTTAGCGCCATAGGGTTGCCTACTTATAAACTCGCAAGGTATCTCACGGGAATCATACGACCATTCGTCGGCAAATGTGAACACCACATTAGAAATTCAACGGAATTCGTACGGACACTACAAGACATATACATCAGACCAGAAGACATCATGGTTAGTTTCGATGTTATCAGTCTAGTCACAAGGGTTCCGGTGAATGAAACACTACAACTATTGGAGAACCACTTTTCACTCGAATTGACGAAACTCTTCAAATACGTCTTGACTACAACCTATTTCCTATACCAAAAAGAATACTACGAACAAATTGACGGTGTAGCCATGGGGTCGCCACTTTCGCCTGCCATCGCAAACTACTACATGGAGTACTTCGAAGAGATAGCTCTGGAGCAGGCTCCACTAAGACCATCCCGGTTTTACCGCTGCGTCGATGATACTTTCGTCATATGGCCCCATGGAAAAGAAAAGTTGTCCATGTTTCTCGACCACATGAACAATATCCATCCAAACATCCAGTTCACAATGGAAGTAGAAAAGGACGGGACGCTCCCATTTCTGGATGTACTGGATGTATGTGGTAGAAAACCACATGGAAAACTGGGCCACAAGGTGTATCGCAAACCGACGCACTCTGACGCACTACATGCCGACAGCTATCACCACCCAGCGCAGAAATCCACAGTGCTGAGTACCCTGGTATTCAGGGCCCAATGGGGAGAACCTGCCGGCAGACATCCAGCACTTGAAGAATACGTTTAAGGCCAACGGGTACTCAGACTTTCTAATTAACAAGGTCTTAAAGAAAACCAGCAGCCACATGAAAAAACTGTTTTTCTCCCCTTCGCTGGGAATACCACGGCCAAGGTCAGCAGAATACTATCAAAATTCTACATAAAAACCGTTTTATACCACAAAACTAGAAGTTTTCTACCACCAATTAAAGACAGTCTTGGACTCAGAACACCCGTTCCTTGCCCAAAATACATCGGACAAACGATCCGAATCATAAGGCACACGGAACACCAGAGGTCGATAAGACTAAAACAATCAACAAATTCCGCGGTCGCCGAGCATGCCATTATGACGGGCCACAAGTTAGACTTTGAAAAAACGAGGAAACTAGCCCACGCAGCATATTATTGGAACTGTGTTCTCCGTGAGGCAATAGAGATTCATCTTCAAAACAATCTGCTAAATAGGGACTCAGGCTACCACTTTAGTCGAGCCTGGAGTCCTCTATTCATGGGTATGCGTCGGCAACAGGCACACAACGCGAGGCGGCCGAAGGATAAAGACAACTCGCCCCGGCATACTAGGGACGCGGCAACCGAAGCGGAAGCCGTAAGTCCCCGTTACCGGCAACAGAGCGACGGGACCACGGGCCGACCGAGGAGCAGCATGACACATCAACAACTGGGGCAACAACCATTCGGAGACGACCGCGCGGACCCCCTCCAACGAACGTCCCAACAACCAATTGGAGACAAGGCTACCTCCGCCGTTAGGCCATGTAAAAAACGGTACTACCCCTAACTCGGCACTTCGCCAGAAGATGATAACGCTGAATGTTATCGAAACGTCGGGAGCATACGACAATCTTACCCGGCTGGAATCCCGAGAGAATTTCATCGATATCTAAGTAAACCTCAATAAATTCACAAAAGGCCAGACCCGCGGATAAATGTCTCCCTATGCTAGTGGCCTGTCAGCAATTTTATATTTCTTGTAACAGAGGCCACCAAATTCATTCCCCACCACTAATTTTCTGATTACCCTCACCAAGAATTACTTCTATTTTCAAAACATTATCTACCACAAATAAGTTAACTATAGTTACCCATGTGGCCCCTCCTATCCCAACCTCTTCATGGGACAACTGGTAGAGTAACATCTAAATTACTCTTCACTGAAACCCTTAAGCTTGTTCTGGTTCACAGATGATATTTTCATACTATGGACCAGATGCCCTTTGAGAGTGCCTTGAAAACTTAAACACCACATTCCCCATTAAGTTCACCACTCCCCCACCAATATAATTGTCCTTGATGTTGATAATACACCTGAATTCTGGCGTAATCACCACATTAACCCACCAACACCTTACAATATCTTCACTTCACCAGTTGCCACCCTGAACATATAGTTAAGACATAAAGGGAGCTTGAATTTGCTCTACTTCAATCAGTCTCATTTCCTACACTTGATCAACACAAGAAACATAGTCCAGCCCTCACCACAACCTACTTTCCTGGACTATAAAAACTCAACTTCTTTCTCTGCCTCACCTACACTAGACTGCAATCCAACCCAGTCCTTCCGCCCTGTTCAAGGGATACCTTCAGGTGCCCTCCCAATCTCCACAATATCCTTGTCCACCCTTGCAGGCCCCACCCTAAAACTACCCTACTTAAACCAGGTTGTCAAACTTGCAGTATAAACAGATGCCATGTCTACCTATCCTCCAGTTCACTACAATCCTCCACAAATAGCAACCTACAAAATCGACGAAAACATTACCTGCCTCTCGTCCCACATCATCTACCAAATTAATTGCAAACTGTCATGATTTATATATCTGCCAAACCAAACGACTCCTCCCTGGGCACATTGATAACCACCGCAGCACTGTCAACCTATCGAAAACCTAATTTCCTATAGCTGCTTATGTCCAACGTAACAACTCCAACAATTTCTACCAACACTTGAAACTGACCCTCCTTAAAGTCTTAACTTCCCCCCCCCCCTCCATCTCATCCGATGCTAAACTTAATCTTTGGGAACTCCCCTTCCAACACATCTTAAAGTCTAGGCAAAGTACTGGACTCAACATCCTCTATTATTATTATTATTATAGTAGTCATTCTGGTGGTAGTTATATGCTGAAATCTTGTATCGATTTATTATTATAATGATCTGGTTAATCCTTTCCCCATTTTCATTCATTAAATTTTTAACTCCCTTTCCTTCTCTCCACTTTTTACCTTCCACTCTGTGTTTGTTTGTATGTATTTTTCCATTGTTATGACCTTTCCTTGAAAGAGAGTTGTTGGATGTTGATTGTTGCTATCTAACAGCTGGTGCACCTTAGTATGAATTAATATATATATATATATATGATATTAGTAAGGATATGACATTGTCAAAAATAAACACTCCTTCCTGAAGGAGGAGGCTGAAAACCTCCAAAAATTTGAAGAACAACCTTCAGGTCCTTATTGAGACACCGCACTTCACTTTCAGGTAAGCCACAACCTATCTCTTTCCATACCAATATTGCAATTATCTGTCAACCGACTTGAGCAGTTCTCTCTCTCTCTCTCTACACTCTTGCGTTTTTCTGCAGCTGAAAAAAGGAACAAGGCTTCCAGAAACAATGGGTTGTATTTATATCATCACTTCTCTTGGTCGTTTTTTTTTAGGTAACATGCTAAATGAGGGTAATCCACATGGTGGCAACTCCCCTTTAATAGCATAGGAAGGGATTTGAAAGGGGGGATGTGGAAGGGTAGAGGAAGGTAGCCAAGGGTTAACTAGGGCCCCCAGGCTATATTTTAAGGATTCTACCTGTCATTCGCCTAAAGAAATGCAGGACACACCCTAGAAAAACCTGCATCAATTAGGTCAGGCATTTGGTACTTGTCCCACACCCTTCTGATAGTGGGAGAGGAGTTTGCTGTTGGGACGTAGCATTCCCTTCTCTGTGCCTTGACCAGTTTAGGACGCAGCTGGTCGACAATTCCAATGGGAATAGCGGACAACTCTTACTGTATGCCCAAGGTCTGTGACCCGGAACATACACCTCTCAGAACAGGCCAAGGTGCCTCAGCTTGTGGGAACCTTAGTTCAAAAACGAAGAGGAAAAGGCATCCCCAAAGGTAGCCCCATCCGCTGTGTTGTCGAGGAAAAAAAATAGTCCTTCCCCAGAATTCCACTTTCCAGTGTCACTTTGTTTACTTAAGCAAATTCTTGTTACCTTAATGCACACTTTGTATCTGAGATGTTAAGGCCAATATGAAATTTTTATCCTCCAAATTATAAACGAGATATATGACCACACCACATAGGTTTTGCAAAATTACAATCTCATGTGTTTAACTGCTATTTGGAGAGTGTCCATCCCCCGACAGGTTGACACTGAAAATTTCCTTTGCCCAGTTGTGACATTCGTACTTGTTCCAAAACACCACATTATAGCAATTCCTTCAACTTACAAAATTGATATGAGAAGAGTGTGCTTTTTAATCTCTGCACACATCAAATACATTTTTTCTATTTTACAAAGGAATCCTGTCCCGTTTACCCTGTTTTGATAAAAAGTTTGCCATATCCTACAATGCACAATAAATTTTTGCCATTATTCTGCTCAAAGTCAATTCAAAAATTGGCATCCAAATGCCAACAATAACTCACCTTGAGCAAATGCTGTCTGGTTTATGTTTTCAATCTACCAAACCTACAACAATTATGTTAAGGAAAAACAAGTGCATCCTATCCGTATGGAACAGAAAACAAAACATAACTAACTTCCAAGCGTAAAAACACACAAAGCTATCATGTCAAAGAGTAAATGACTTAACAAAGCAAATACATTCGATTTTCTCCAACAAATTATAGCCCTATGTCAACAGTGAACTCAACCATTCTTCAAAAAGAATTCTAATTTCCCACGTAATCTATTCTTTCTTAACTCTCTTCTGAAACAACTGAACCTAACGTAATCCATGACCAACATCTAGCCATAACCTCACATTAATGGTGACATTGACATTCTTCCAGCTGACAAAGGCTTCACCACTGTTGCCATGGACTAAGAAGATAAGTACATGGCTGAGGTGCTTCTCCAGCTGGCGGATGACAAAACTGTTTGGTATTATGCCATTCAGGCACAGCACCATATTGATTGTTGTAGTAATACTAGCAGCAGCACATTGTTCCTGCACCATACAAACCAATTTGCACATGGAAGTGTAACTTGGGAAAAGTGGTCTAAAATAGCTCAGACAGCAAATCTCATTTCTCATGGCCAGTTGAGGCCCAAGAAAGTAATATAATTCAATTATTATTCTTTATATTTACACACATTATAATAAATTGTAAACTCACCGTTTTGTAAATAAGAAGGGAAAAAGAACACACATTTCTTGGACACAACCTTTATGGCATTAGCGAATATGTTACATAATATAGATACAAGATATACAAACATGGCACCGGACCATTGTCCACATCACATTGTAGTCTTCCCATTCTCACATTTCCTGTGTGCTATCACTTGCGTTCTCGCTGATACCTTTGACATGCTTCTTCCCTCTCACCAGCATCAAAGTACCACAGTGTTATGGCATACCTGAAATGATGTACACTTACAATAAAACAAACACCAAATAAGAATACACTTGAAATGAATAAAATTTAATCTATATAAAATATTTATTATCATTAACTGTAAATATCCTTCTTCACCATGTCCTCTCTCTGTGTTTTCAATTCTTCTCCAACATCACCCTTTCATATCTAGGTTTCTGATCCATACAAAGCCCTGCTCCAGAGGTAGCAATTGTCAATACTTTCAAGGTTCTTGAACTGGTCGGCATTTTGCAATTATTTGTTTCTCAAATATATGAAAGACCTATGCTTCCTTTGATATTCATCATAGAGAATGAAAAGTATGGGTGACATACAACAGCCTTGTCACATTCCTCTTACTATCTAAATGTTGTTGGTCTCTCTGTAATCCAGATGCATCTTCACCCTTTGCCCCAGTGCAAATTGATCAGTTTTCTGTCACTCAAATCAAGTTCAATTTCCTTGAGCATTTTCAGCAACTTTTTCCAATTTACCCAGTTGAATACCTATTAACAGTCAATAAAGCAACCATACACTTCCTCTATAACTGCTCGAACTCTCTCTAATAATCAATAGCATTCCTACGGCATTACAGGTTCGTCTTGCTTTACTGAAACCAAGCTGATCTTCTCCAATTACTTTTCTTGTCTAACAGCCAAAATTTCCCTTGTATGTGAGATAAAACTGATTGTTCCATGATCACTACATTACTTTGCTTGCTATTTTTCAGTGGTATGATAGTAACATTAAAAAAAACTTTTTGCCACTTTCAAAAATTAATAAACCTGGCTTATCTATTGGGTCAGCTTCTTTAATCACAATTCTTACAAGTCATTTCCATCAGCTTTTCATCTCTTCATGCCTTTTATAGCTCTTTTTACTTCACTCTTAAATATGACATGCCCCTTCTCATCTTGACTCATCACCGCTACTTCTTTTATATTAATGTCTTGTGGATAATTCTTTTCAACATAGCTGTCTTGTATGTATTCTTCCCATACATATTTTATTAAAAAATCTATAGTAAATGAAAATCAACATTATAGATCATCATACTCAACACACTAATTTGAATGCTGTCCTGCGGGATTTGTGCATTCTACCTTTTACTGATTCAAATTAAATACCATGTGATCCTGTGATATGATTTCTATATTTGCAGTAACAAGTCAAACTGACTTCACTTTTATGTGTTAGAGTAAGAATGTTTTCCTTTTCTGTATAGAAGACATAACTTTGGAATTAACATGCAGAGCTTAATAGTTAGATATGCTTTAATACCTTGTTTTGTAAGCTGGCTGTACTTCGTGTGGGTTGCGCCTATCAGACCAGAAGAAGAGAATGCGATCAAAAACAGGTTCAATGTCTGCTACCTGGTCTCGCCATCCTTCAGGAAAGATTCTCAGTAAACCTCCATTCCTCTGAGAAAAATTTAATAAATCTCAAAGAGTTTCAGCCATGTAAGAATCAAGTAAAAGTAAATGTAAAATTATCAGATAATCCAAATTAAATTAATGAAAATTTTAACTAGAAGTTATTTTGAAATTAGAGCTGGAATTCAAAGGAAAGACAAACATAGATTTTTAATTATTAAACAAATGCTGGAGTGGATAGTTTCAAATTTATATTTGGGGTGTGACAAACTAGAATGCTGAGAAAGTACCACATCTGTTCCCCAAAGGAGTAGTGTGGAAAAAGTATGATATTAAATCAATTCCTGATAATAAATTCAATTAATTTTACATATTATATTTAATTTTCTTCATTCAAAAATGAGAAAAAATTAATTTGAATAAGTCTGATTGGTTATTTAATAAAACGATTCATCAATTTCATAGTAAAATAAGTTTATTTCCAATATTTGGTTAATAAATCTGAGCAAGAAACAAATTCCCAAAAATATAGAAACATATCCTTGGGAAATAGTTCGAAGACCGAATTTACTTCAAATCTTGTAAGAAAATAATAAATGTAAAAAATACACACATTTAAAGGCGTTCAACAACCAATTATTTAATAATCTTATTAGTACTAAAATATTAGAAATAGCTGCCCTAATTTGATCTTTGCTAATGCATACAAAGGAGAAATGACAGTTGTTCAGGTTAATCTGAATATTTGAAAAATATTGATGTTGTGAGATATAAGTCTATTTTATGAAAATAACATACAGAAATTAAAACCCATCTTAAAGATGGGAAACAAAAGAAGTGGAAACAAAATAATCTTATTAGTAATAATACATTTCAAAATAAGAATGTAATATGTCTTATAAAATATAATAATTAGATAAAATTGCCAAAAACAGACAAAATTAAGGGATAATTTAAATACCACAGAATGCTTCAGGAATCCTTGCACACATTGTCAGATGATTGCAAAAAAAAAAACAAGGGCCAGGAAAGACACAACTGCACAATTACAGTTGACAAACCCAAAAACTTTTGAGTTTCAGATATGCTAATAACTTTTCGGAAATGTTAATTGTTTAAAACTAAAAAGTTTTAGAGTTTGTCAACTTTAGTTGTGTCACTTCTGGCTCTAATTACCTGACGAAAGGAACAAGGATCCCAGAAATGTGGTATTTATATTATCACTTAATTTAATCCTTTTTTGGCTATTTCATCTAATTAATAATACATTTCTCCTTCACAGAATAAATGCAAAAGCTACTAAGTCAAAAACATTTAACTACTACTAATTTTATTTATCATCATACTTGCAAACAAATCACAATGTTTCTGCCCTAAAGATGATACTGATAAATTAGAAAAATATCTTAAATTGTTAATTTTAAGCATAAATTTCTTTCTTAATGTGAATTTTGAATTCTAAAAATTGTAAAGAAATTATAATGTAATATTTGTTAAGTAATTTAAAATTTTTAACATAAAACTATAAAATATTAATTCACAATGAGATGATGGGGAGTGGTGAAATTATAAAACAATTTTTTCATAATTTATACTACAATCATTACAATAAGAGAACAGATAATTCAGATACAATGGACTTGAATAAGTTATAATAATAAAGTATCATAAATATTGTTTAAATAATTGGTGTCATTCTTTACATTAGTAGCTGTATTATTTACTCTAATATATAAAGTTTCACTTATCAATCTGGAGAAAGAATTTATTTCTTCATCCCAAATTTTGATACAGTGTCAATTGAAATTATGCTTGTAGAGGTACATTACTTTTAGAATCATTTAAAGTTCACTGATACTAGTTTTTAGAGCATATTTCACTTGTCCATTTCTTTATTTACTACATCAGCCAGTGTTGCTAGAGCATTTCCCGTAAGTTCATAAACAAGTTTTAGGTCATAGATTAATAGGATCATCAAGTAACAGTCCCTTGCACAACATTTATAATTTTATATATAATTTATTTTAAAAAAATATTTTGATAATGAATCTCATTTTAAAGAAAAAACTCTTGAATTTAAAAAATATGTTAAAAAGTATTCATTATCCTCATGTCCAATTAATAATAATAATAATTATTATAATGATTAATAATGGATGTTGTTTCTCTATCTAACTCTTTGCCCAAATCTTATTGAGAGTTTTAAACTGAGATATATTTTCTAAAGTAACAACCATACTTCTACCTGAAATTTTAATTATTAAAAATACACTTAATATTATTATGATAAAGTTAACCACCAGATATGCAGTTATCCCATAGAAATCAACTACCTAGGCCATGGAGAATGTGATCTAGTAAATTTTAGGTGAGCCTCAGCTCAGGCTTATACAATGGATGGAAACATATTGTACTTCACAGAGAGTTAACTCTGATAGCTCAGATCAAACAGCACCCACATACCAAGTCCATGAGTTTGATTACCAGCCCAATTGAGATTTTCCAATCCTTATCTTTACAATATTATAATTTCTGTGATTAATGAGTAAAATCATCAGATCTAAAAATAAGGCAACATAAAAAATGACTCAGAATCTATATTTATGATTCCATATTATTGTAATTTTTTCAAATAGTTAGTTCTTTTTTATATTTACGATTCTCCATTTTAAATTCAATTCAACAATACAGTACAAGCCTGGTTAACCGAACTAAATGGGGTGAAGCCATTTCAGAATACAATTTTTTCGGTTAAGCCACGAACATCTAATGCTACAATTTTTTGCATTGTAGTTACAGTATGTAGTTTTGAAAGGATTTGAAGGTTAAACAAATTCAAAAATCTCTTTGTAGGCTACACTTATGTTCTTTATTTAAGTTAAAATTACCTTTTTAGGATCACATTTGAGGCATTTGAATTACTCATTCTGGGTCTGCAGATAACTTTTTCCACATACATTAAATTGCCAAATATCACATTTTTAAACCTATCAAACTACCTACAGTTTGCACAAAAAAATTTACATCCTCATCTAAAAACTCTGCAAACATTTTAGTTTTTTTTCTTACAGTACAGTGAATGCCTTTTTTGTGTTGTTCACCTACTTTTTCAAAGTTGGATGGTTTCACCCTCAAATTATTTCTGTGCAGTACAATATAATTTTTTGGATTTTCAGAGACATTTCCTATAACCCGGGTTTAGGTTTACCTGAGTTGTACTTTATAACTGGTTTTTAACATCAAATTAAAAATCTAGTTTTTGTTTGAAGATGGAGAAGTATTTTAATTGCATACAATTGATATTGAATATAAGTTACATTATTTGTATTTTCATCTCTAAAATTGACATTTTATTGGTTTCAATTATTTAATTTTCATTAATTTTAGATTTAACTGGATGTTGTACACCACCACATCAAAATGGAGATAAATTAACATTTAGTTTTAAAGTTCTCTTAATTATTTATTGTCATTATCAGAACAGCTTCCAATTTTTGGATGAAACATAGTTTATATAATAAAGAATACAATGTAAGTAGAATTATTAATAAATAACTCACTTGACAATGTACTACAATTTAACTGTATTTTGGTGAAAATAACAAGTATAGCATGATGGGTGTAAAAGACATACTGCAAATTATTCAGGTAAATGTGGTCACAACCAATCACTGAGACAATGTGCAACTTTCATGAAAAATTGAGTGAATTCCTATTAAAAGAAATTTCATGTCAAAATTACCATTGGCAATTATATTTTAAAATTCTTCTACCTTTAAGGTAGGAGAATTCACAGTGTTTCATAAATTGGTGATAATGAGCACATTCCTAAAGAAACATGAAGAAGAAACGGACAAAGATAAGCCAAGAAATGAATTTGACTAAGCTTTTAACAATAGCAAAAACAGAGTGCCCAAGAATGAGGCAAGAAATAGGTTGACTATAACTGCTGTGAACTCATACATTGTATAATAATCTAGGCAATGATTTTAAAATACTTAAATGCTATCAAAATACATTATTATACTATTATCCTCTATTACAGGGATAAGAACCCTTTTTTAGAACAGGTCAATTACTAATTCAAAATTATTGTGCAGGCTGCATATAAGATACATATTTAAATTAGAACTCTAAAAACATATGATAGACACAAATTATATCATTATTATTAACTAAGTGAACAAATAATAATAAAAGAATAAATCTGAAAATACTATAAAAAATAGGAAAAGATAATTAATATGGGAGAAAAATCAACAAATTCTAATAAAGAGTTTAGCATTGCTTCTTTGCAATCAATTGGCCTATATTTGCAGATATAATGACAAAGCAACTTGAACACACCTTTCCAATTGCACATCATTTAGCCTCAATTAATTTAATTGTGTAAAATACTTCTCACAAACTTAAGTACTCAAAAAATATGTTAGGATTGCATGTGTGACTAATAATGGAAATTTCTAAAAATCAGGTAGTTTAGATAAAACTTTTGGGTATCCATTCTGAAACTTATTTCTCAAGTCAGTGTGTTTTGTAAATCATTTCTATTTGTAACTGTTCCCACTTCTCTATTAAATAGCATAGAAAACTATTGAAGTTAAGAAGGGCATCTTCCCAATCTAAATATTTTCAATCGTGATATAAATCTGGTTATTAATTTTACTATTTTCATGAAGATTTTTCTTTTTGTAAGTGAAATGTGGCTTACTGTTTAATAACATATTTGTTGCAAGTTTTCTTTCAAATACTTCAATTTTATTAAACACATTAGGTATAAAAAGCATTTTTCCTTTAAGTTCCATAATCAAACGCTGAGCTACATGATCAAGCTGGCCAGCTGACACAACATTCAGTCCGGTCCTGAAGAAGGGGGGCTCAGGTCCTTGAAAATTTGACAGGTTATTGCTTCCCAGCCTGGTAATGCCAACTGTCAATTTAAGGTAGAAAGGAGAGACAGCGAAGTTGACTAACCTGAAATCAATTGATGATCCAGTCGAACCTATGCCAACTGGACCAACTACTTACTGATTTCAGGTAAGTCGGCATCACAGTCACTCATTCTTATCCTAATGTGTTATTTAATTTGACCTAATCACATTTAAGTATATATATATATATGACATTAGTAATGATATGATATTGTCAAAAATAATTGTAATATTGGTATGGAAACGAAAGTGAGATAGGTTGTGGCAGCCAGCCGGTGCATGGAATGTTGTAACACTCCTTCCTGAAGAAGGAGGCTGAGAGCCTCTGAAAATTTGAAGAACAACCTTCAGTTCCTTATGCTGACATCGCACTTCACTTTCAGGTAAGCCATAAGCTATATTTCTTTCCTTTCCATACCAATATCACAATTATTTTGACAATGTCATATTCTTACCATATATACCATATATATATATATATATATATATATATATATGGATATGGATATGACATTGTCAACAATAATTGTGACCTTCATTTGGAAAAGTTTATAAGCTATTTGCAAGACACTTTAATAATTGGAACTTGAAAACTTTAGTTATCTAATGGAGCAGGAGATTGACATATATGAAAAACAACTTGTCAATAAAAAAGTAATGTGACAAAAAAAAAATATGAGCCCGGTACTAGTATCCATAATTTTTTACATACTTTTACATCCCATTCACGGTTCAGGTAATATATAGCTGTTATGCATCTTCCATCTCGGTTTGGGTTATCCACGTGCTTGACATAATGGGAACCGTAGCCTGGATAGCAAGCCACCATTGCCTAAAATAATAATTATTCTATTCATAAAATCAATTTTTGATGAAAATATAAAACATTCTAAAAATTGATAATTATTAAATACCTTGTGTGTATTTAGACACAGACAATCTTTTAAATTAAGTTATAATCAAATAGTTAATAATAAAATTGAGTTGCAAAATTAATATATATATTTGCAATATTGGTATGGAAAAGAAAGAGAGATAACTTCCTGAAGAAGGAGGCTGAGAGCCTCCAAAAATTTGAAGAACAACCTTCGGTACCCTATGGCTGCACCGTACTTCACTTTCAGGTGAGCCACAAGCTATATCTTTTCCTTTTCATACCAGTATCGCAATTATTTTTGACAATGTCATGTCCTTACTAATATATATTCTTAATGGATTTTTCCAAGAGGAGGAATGGATAGAGATGGTTAGTAAAGGATTAGGAAAATCCACTAAGGAATTATTACTATGTACGGAAGTTTAATTTGGTGACAGTCACATGGTATCATAGATAGGGAGGAAACATAGAAAAAAAGGAGAAAGCATATGCTCAGCATATAGAATTACGCACTTAGAAAATCATATGTTTTAAGCACCTGCATACTGAGCAGAATACACGGGTTCAAGCCCCAACCTAGTCAAATATTTTCAGTCTTTCCTTCCTTCTCTTTGCTTAGAACATATTCTTTTCCAAGTGCGTAATTCTACCCCCGAGCATATGCTTTCACTTAACAAGCGTATCCCACCTTTATCCTGTTTATTTTTATCTTTCCTTCCTATCCATGATACCATGTGACATCATCACCAAATTAAAGTTCCTTACGTTTTATATATATTTGAAACACATTGAGAGGAAAGAGAGACAGCTTAGCCAACTTAACTTAAATCAACAGTTGGTCCAGTCAGGTTGTACAGAAATAAAAATTCAAATTTTCTAGGACCAGAGACCCTTTATCAGGATAATAGGTCTGAACTGCATACTGACCAGGCACAAATTGGAGAATTCAAACCGTGGCACACCAGTCATCAACAATCGACACCCAACAACCCTGTATGCATGCATTTCCAGAACCTTTTCTTTGCTGCGGCCTTCCCTCGACAGAGAAAATTACGAGGGTCATGAAAAGCACACTATTTTTAATTTAATTTAATTTTTCATTGAACATCAATGCAATTTATGGAGTTCATTTTGGACAGTTTCACAATGCTTCGTTGATTGGCAATGCATACAGGGAAGGTAAGATTAAGATTGGTTTGGCCGATATAGAAAGCAGGACAGTTTGAAATTAATTTGGTACATAATGAGGGAGTAGATGCAGATAATAATAAATAAATAATTGATAAAAAAAAGTATTACCTTCCAATCTCACTCATTTACTTTTTAGTTTCCTTTTCATTTTACCTTCCACTCTAATATACATGTGTATGTATGTATGTATGTATTTTCCTGCAGTTGTGATTATTCCTTGTTGGAGAAAGTTCTTGGTATGATTGGGTTTTCATTGTTGCTGTTATTGGCTGGGGCATGTTAATTTGAATTCGGCAATTTGTGCCCTGCCAGCACGCAGTTCAGACCTTCTTGCCTAACAAAGAGGTATCAGGTCATCAAAAATTTTCTCAGCCCAACTATTGATTTCATGTAAGTCAACTAAGCTGTTTCTCTTTCCTATCCTAATTTGTTGTGTGTGTCTATATATATATATATATATATATATATATATATATATATATATGAATAATGAATACACAGAAAATAAAATTGAAGTGTATGGACATTATATTTAAGATTAAGACACATAGCATATAGCACTTAATTCCTGTTGTGGTTGTTCTGAAATTATTGTTTATATATTGACAACAGAAACATGAATTTAAATAATTTTCTGATACTACAACTCAGCAGTATATTGTTTACATTGATTTTCTAACAGAAATAACATAAAAAGACATTCTTATTTATTATCAGGTACATAATCATAAATAGAGATCAATAACAATAATAATAATTGAATTAATCTGACAATTATAATTTAATAAATAATCAACAAATAGGACAATTCATCAGAAAAAGGTTGTATTCTTCAACTAAAACAAAACTTGTTACAATATTATGACATTTCATCCACTATTTTGGGTCTTCAGCAAGGAATATTTTAAATGTATGTATGTGTGTGTGTGTAGATAGTCCATATTTGCCTGGTCAGGAACTTTACCTGGTGGCCAAAGTGGTTAAGGCGTCTGTGTACTGAGCGAGCATATTGACAGGTTCAAATCCTGCCTGGGTCATATATTTTCAGCATTTCCTTCCCCATGATTTGATCAGATGCTTTTCCTTGTGTGTGATTCTACGTCCAAGCATTTGTATTTACATAAAGCTACTCCTATTTATTTCTATCCTTCCTCACTATCCATGATCAAGTGTGACTTCATTACCAAATTAGTTCCTAACATTGTATATAAATATATATTTCATATATTAAAATTAGATGTCTAAATATAAATTGTGTCGTGGAATACATTCTGTGACAGTTGTAATCAAAATACATAATTATTATATCATTGAAGTCAAAATCTTCTGATTAATTAATTGAGGAATAGTAAATATTAATGTTATGTAGATACGCCATTCTTACTAAGAAATACTATTATTTCACATGGATATTCATAAGGAAAATTTATTTTTAAAACACATAACATACGCAGTATTATACTGCTATTCTCAGAATCAAACAATGAGCTGCTGTCAGGAATTGATTAATTAAATTGGGAAAAAGTAAATTTGTTTGTAAAGATATTAAGCCAAACTGCCCGAGAAGATTTCAATGTTGTTGAATTGGAGAAATCTGAACACTGTAAAATTAGTTATGAGCCACTTAATCACAGTAAATTCAGAAATTCACGATTTTAAAACAAGAAATAAAACACACTGGATAAGTAGTCTTTGAGAACAAATGGATAGTCCTCCTGCAATTTGATTAATGAATTCATACAATTTGGTTAATGAAATAAGTGCAATTCAATGTAGACCTTCTGCAAGAATATTATGACAATCGTACATGTAACCATGTATTTGCATTAATATTTAATTAAAGAGTAATATGTTGTACAACTCCTTTGTAGACCAGATTTTCGATTCTACTAAACTGTTATGTCAAAAGCTTTTGCGAAAAATAATCTTCTCACAATATATTCAAAAGTTGAAGACAATTTAAAAATAATATCCTCCAATTTTTGGGAAATAAATAATAGAGGTAGAATACAACCTTTGATATCATAGATGATTTTTTAACATTAAAAATGAATTTTAAAAAGATCTTTCACTCATACAAACATTATGAAACATTGATAAGAAGAAAATTTGGTAAATTTCATGACTTCTGTTAAGCTGTAGAGAGATAAAAGTTTAAGTTCATATATGTACATTACTAGTATATAAATTATGAATATACTGTCATTACACTTATAAGTATGAGACTTCATATCCAAAAATATACAGAACAAAAATATGCTTTAAATATTTAATCACTTATTGTCAAGAAACGTGAATGCATTCTGCATAGTATTATGTAACAATATGGTCAATAAATATAATCAAAAGAAATTTTAAGAAATTGGCAATTTGCACATTTTAAATTTATTGTTGTATTATATATATTAAGATACATAACAGCTATCGAATCTGAAAACTACTGCCTTCATAATACTTTTATATTATTTAGCATGCCAACAGAATGTCATTTACATTGCAGAAAATTCTTAATATATTGCAAATATTAACTTCATTAAGATGATTCTAAAAAAAAATTGCCATGAAACTTTAACTCGCCTTTGTTCTTCCATTAATCATGTAATCGCCCATCTTCCCATTATTAGACATCTTGTTTGCAAGCATAATGATAGAATCCACTTTACTTATAAGTGAGCCAATATTTTGACAAGTACTTTCCTTCCCATCAATCCATATTATTTGGTCACCACGTATGGTTTTGAGGTCACTCGTTGCTTTGTTGCTCACAAGCTGACCATCCTTAAACACACCCAAACTATACATAGAAACAACTTCTTCTAGGACAGCAGACCCCACTTTTGGGCCCATAAAGTTGTCAACAACACACACACCATATGAATCCATATCACGTATCACATTTCTACAAATTTCCTCCAGAATATCCTGCTGTACCTTATCATTCTTATGAAGGTATGGTGGAGGTAATCTAAGACTTATTTCTGGAAATTGTTTAAAGCCATTTGTTGTTTGCGAGGAAACATGCGATTTAATTCGTTTGTCTGTTTCATTCCTGTTTTCTACAACACTGTTTTCGGACGTAGGTTTTTCATCAAAACCAAAGGTAGGTCGCAGTACCTCCATACTTGCACTCAGAATTTCCGTTTCGGAGCTTCCTTCAGACGTAATCGGGCTAACATTCCATTCGGTAGAAGTTTTGCCTTCTTGCAAGGTCACTTTCGATTGTATAAAATGCTTCTGAGGTTTGTTTTTCGGGACGGTGACAGATGTCCTATTCGAACCACGTTCCGTTGGAGTAACTTCGTCCAGTGGCCTGTCAACACGATTTTTATTACAAAACGGCTTATGTTTCTTCCAGTGCTCAGTCTGGTGCTCCTTGGAGCAATAATATACACACTTACAACGTGAACATCGAAGAACGTGGCCAGTTTCCCCACACAGTTCACACGAAGTATTCATTCTCAAACCATAACCTTCATTTACGCCGACATGATTCCAAGCTTTGCTCTGAATTCAAGACACTAGTGATCAAAAGAGAGACTGAAATTTCAATTAAGACAGATACTACATAATATTGTACTCGTATATACACACTTAATTGAATGGTAAGATTAACTAATGATCAAACAACAACGATTGCGGAACACATAACAGTCGAACAAAACGTAACGACATGACTACCTTCCGTAGAAGGTTGCAAAACGACACGAAAGTCCTTGACACTCGACAAGATTTATATTTCGATAATCGAGTTTAAAATATCGACTAAGAAAAATTTGGAGAAAGATGTTACAAGTAGACATTGCAAACATTTATTGAAATAATGAATAAGGAAGATAGCCAATTCAGATAAAAAGTGATAATATAAATACCACACAACGTTTCTCGGATCCTTGTTCCTATCGTCAGGTGCGAGGAAGAGCCTAGAGCGACACAACTGCTGAGACAAGGATCCCAGAACGTTGTGTGGTATTATCACTTTTTAGTCTGAATTGGCTATCTTTCTTATTCATTATTTTCATTCAGACGTAAATTTTTCATTTATTGAAATAATGAGGAAAAGCTAGAATAACTTGCGACAAGAAATTAATATTATTGTTTTAAAATTAGTAATATTTCCGAATATAAATGTATGAGACTGCTTTCGCGTGTCGTATTAATGGGATTTTGCAAAAGTTTTGATCCAAATTATAAGATAAAATATGTGTTTGGCTATTTTCAAACCAGACTATTATTTTTTCATTTAAATACGATAAACTTCATAGTCGTAGTGCTTATTTCTTAAAGCACACAACAAATTACTTTAATACAGAAATTAAAATTCGTTGTATATAGTTTCAATTGTTTAGTAGAAATTGTGATTAAGAAAAGGGTCAACAATTTTGACCGATTAATTAAATAACGAATGCTACTTGCAAAAATGGGAAATTCCATGGGAAGATTAAGGCTGCTACGATATTTTTTGAATACGTAAATAATAATGATAAAAAATTTATAACTTTATAATAAAATTATAAATAAATAAATGATCTTTAGTCAGAAAAAATTATAACGTTTATAGCAAAAATATATGTTAAACGCACGTCGTTACGTCCTCATATAGGGCTTCTTGACAATGATATATTATTATTGAGATTAATCGGGTATTCCATTGCCTTGGAGTAAAAAAATGAGAAAGAAAAATAAAAATAAAAGGAATAAAAAGCCAAGAAATAAGAAAAAACAGAAAGAAAGAAGCAGTGTGAAAGAAACAAGTTAGGTTAAAGAAACTCCAATGTTTCGAACAGTACAGAAAAAACTTTGTTCGTCATTAGGAAGAGAACAACACTCATACGCGCAACATGAGATTCCGAACACTCATTAGGGGGGGCAGACTTACTAAATTCGGGTTGGTCATAGAGTGACTTCTGTCCCAGTATATAGAGTCTGAATGGAAGAGTAGAGGTTGGTTGCAATATATTTAATCTGAGTGGAATACTCGGAGCCGTTATAGGGCTAATAGCCCTCTTCGGCAAAATATAAGTGAAAGAATTTAATTTGATGATTGTACAATTTTGTTTGGATTTTGGGATGTGAATAAATGTACTGGCTGCTCTATAAAATATTTTGCTTTTGTGTGAAACTGGGAAGGGTTCGAAAGATGGTTGTGTGACGGGGGAGGGGGGGCGGGAGCAGTAGCTTTGGGTTATTTTGGCCCCTCAACTACATTTTGCATTTGCCTAAAATACAGGAAAACCCTAGAAAAACCTGCATCAAGTAGGTTGGTTGGATGGGAAATGATTGGATATATGTCGATTTATAGAGATTAAACCTGAAACAGAAACTTTATGTAAATATAGCAAGATCTGAAGGTTCTCGGTACCTGAAACAGAAAATGTGTAGATGGATTCATGATGCTTAAAATAGATGCCACTTTGATAAAAGTAGAATTATATATAGTTATATGTGTGCGTGTGAGTGCGTGTTGTAAGGGATTGGATCCGGATCCTTGGCAGAAAATTCCGGTGGTTAACGGCATCGCGCCTAATCAGGTCGAGGTTCTACCTTTTACGAGCCCGAGTTGCCGCGTCTTACGAAAGGCTTCTCTTCGTTTCCTGCACCTTCGGTTCACCGCTGTGCTTTGCGCCTTACGTCGTGTGTCTGCCTTATTCGTCTTGGACACAAGAAAACACTTCTTTCCGTAGGGTATGACTATGCTCCTTTTCTTGCCAGAGAACTCTACATCCGCAGCACGGAGTTCACTAGGCAGCACCCTACGGCTGGGCCAGTGGTTCGGAAAAATTAACACGATAGTGTGGATAAGTTATGTTTAAGTGTGACAAGTTAATTATTCATAGATATATTATATATAGGCATATACAGGCTTAAGAATAATTAAACTAGCTTAATTCTCTAGTTAGAAGCTGGGAAGGAAGTGGCCAGTCAAACTAGCCTGGTCATGAAGGTAGAGAGTGGTCAGTAGATACTTCCAGAAGGTTTCTATAGCAAACGTGTGGTGGTTAAGTATATTTGAATTTTGGTTTTCTACCCAACATAATTGGTCTGTTGAACAGCGGTAGAGATGGAGAGCTATTTTGTATGGTTCGCATTCTGAATTTAGCGCGCTGTCAATGGGCAATAAATATATATTTTCGAAGAGATGAGGCAATTTGGATTTTGTCTTGCGGAAGTCGAAGACAATACCGTAAAACTCTGCGTTCTAAACGTACCCAGTTCTCGACATATAAGCATAGCTGCTAAAGCGGATTAGTCAAAAAGCGGACGAATAAAGGTTTTACAAGTGTGAATGGTTGGGGGCTACCAATGAGTCCCAAAATTTTATCGAAGGTCGATTGAAGGATCGGTTTTTCTTGTCATGTCTGTGTATGAAATAAATGAGCTCTGTTTTGGAAGGATTCGAGGTTATTCTCCACCGTGCAAACCATTCTTCCAGAATGGGAGAAAGGATCTAATAGTAGAGAGTAGTGTAACGCGTGTATTTTGGATTAGTTTTGCTTTGTCTTGGAAGTGTTGTTTTCTGTGGTTTGGAGAATTCGAAATCGTGCACGTGCGTGGGGGTGGAGGAGATAAATATTTCCAACCAAGTAATTTTCGTGTCCTGTCTCGATTGTTGGCCTCAACATGACAGAATAGTTGGCCATTGTTGACTACGGAACAGCAGCTGCGTGCTATAACTTTTGTGACAATGGAAGAATCAGTGAAACTGACATTTCGACGAAGTTTTCTAATAATGAAAAAAGTAAAAGAATGGGAGGCTATAATGGAGGGAACGGAGATAAGCTTCTGAAACTGGGACAGTTGTTCTGCGCTCACCGCAGCTGGTGGATGTGATTATGAGAGGCTCCGTATTGCGTTACGTGTATACGTTTTAAGTGTCACCGATCTACAAATCTCATGAGTTCTGCTGTAAACTTTTCCAAGTTGTTGTGTCTGATATAGTCCGATGCAGAATCGTCGTGAGAAAGGGGCACAATTTGTTAGTGAAGAGTTCATCGAAGCCACACAATTTTGTACGACGGATTGCCAGCAATCAATCCCGGAAACCGACGCCATAGCCAGTGGTCAACCCCTGAGTCGACGCATTGCAATGGTCCTGACTAAAGCCATCTCTGCACTAACCCGTTCTGCCGGCTGTGAGATACGGAGACGTCGGTACGAGAGCTACAGCAAGCAACACAACACAAAATAGCAGTAGGTATTTGGTACGGGCAGCAGATCTCTTCTATGTAAAAACCACAGGTGCCTGAGATAAGAGTTTTTCATGCTTAACTGTAATAAACTTATATAAAAAAAATTAATGGTCAATAATTTTTGATTTAACGTAAAAACCCAGCTCGCAAAAATAATTCTTTACAGTAGAGTTATTATTTTTTTTAAATGGACCAAAGGCCCTTAAAGGTCCCTTGAAAGCACGCACGGCCAAGCATGGTTTCTACACCCCGTCTGCACGTGGTGTTAATAAACTAACTTCGAACACAAGGAAAGGGAACTTGTGTTTGATCCACACCTGAGGGCATAATACCCTTTAATACGGTCATTCACGGAGATAGCTTGTGTTTGATCCGCACCTGAGGGCATAATACCATTTAGAACGGTCATTCATGGAGATAGCTTGTGAGAGAGACAGAATGAAGAGCGTAGGGCTGAGGGAAAAAAGTGCCGATAATTCAACTGAAGGGTTTCCTTACCGGGGAAAGAAAATCTCATCGATAGTTAGATGGGTTGAAGGGTACAAATAGCTAGGGTACTGCTCTTGTGCGACAGCCCCATGCATATGGTTTGTTTGTAAGGATTAAATTAGTAGTTTGTTGTGGGTATCATGCACGTCGATCCTCTTATGGTAGATTCCGGATCTCCGTACACGTCCTAAAAAAAGCCGTAAACAAGCATGGTTAGATATATTGTTTTGAGCCAATCATTGGGGTTCGTGGTGGTGGTGCTTGGGGCGTTTGTGTTTGGTGACGCGGGTGTGGTCATAGTTGCCCAGTCGCCTCATGATAGTGTTGTGTGTGAATTGTGTCTTGCATGTTCTGTGATAACGTCCATTAATGGCAGAATGTTTAATTCGCGGTGGACGTCTTTAGTTCGTGTCCTCCAAGGTGTCTTGGCGATGATTTAAGGACCTTGTTTTGTACAATCTGTAGGTTATTGGGATGTAACTTGGCTGCATAGCCCCACACTGGTCCTGCATACGTCAGAATTGGCCGTACGAGTTTAAGTATAGGGCGCGGGCTGTGGATGTGTTGAGGGTGCTTGTTCTGTTAAGCAAAGGGTATAGCTGTTTTACTCAAATGCTTGCTTTTCGAATTGTGTTGGTGGTATGGAGACTCCATGTTTGGGACGGGTCAAATGAGACTCCTAGGTATTTAACCGTGTCTGGGAATTGAATCGGGCGCTTGTGCAGTTTGCGTGGACGACAGTCTTTGTGTAAGAGTGCGTATCGTTCCTTACGTGTAAGTAGGCGTGCTTCGCATTTACAGATATTAACCTTAATTCGCCATCGTGTTAACCATTGTTCGAGTGTATTGAGTGCGCGTTGTAATTTATTATTAAGTGCCGATGGTCACCTCGACTGAGCAAAGATGGCTGTGTTGTCTGCGAATATGGCTACACGGGTTTCTGGTGTTGTGGGGACATCGTTAATGTAGATGTTGTGTGGGACTGGACCTATGATATTTCCTTGAGGCACTCCTGCATGTATTCCCCTTACAGTGGATTGTGTTGTGTTGACATCAACGAAGAATGTCCTACGTGATGAGGTATGAGTGGAGCAGTCGTATGAGTGCGAGCGGGAACCTACAGTCATTGAGAGAGTAGAGCAGCAGCGGTAACATCTAACCGGACGTCCAGCCTCCTCTTCTAGTTGTCGGAGTTCCTTCCTCGTGGAATCTGTTCCGCGATGACGAGATATATTATGCATATAACATACTAATATTCTGTCATTACTTGGATAAAACATTCATACATAACAATTGTAAATGCCTTTACGGCTACCTAACTGTTGGATTCACACTCTCATTCATACACTCATTCATTCACACATACCGCTGCTGCTGTTGTTGATGGTTCTTCGCCTTCCGCTACATTTTCCAAAAACGCTCTCCTTTCTTTCTAATTTTTCGGTGGGGGGCGGGTGGTTGAAAAATAAATAAGAGTAAAAATATATAAAAATATGCAAATATTTAAATAAATATTTGCATATATGTATGAATATATGTATATATATAAATAAGATTCGTGAGAATCCGAGTATGATTAATATATCACATTACGTATCGAAGCGACGGGAGCCGTACTGCAGCTGCGCGACGGAGAGGTCCTCGTAGTCAGCGCCGATCATCCGCCGTCGCACCGGATCGCCGCGGACGACGTTAAGAAGCTGCTCGCCCTGCGAAGGAAGGTCATCCTGATGAGCGACCTCAATGCTAAACACACGCAATGGAACTCCCGAGTGTGTAACAGAAGTGGTATCGCGTTACGGCGTGTTGCCGGGAGACGAGTGCGCGTTTGGTCCCCAGAGGAACCAACTCACTACCCGCCCGGCGGACGAGCCCCAGACATCCTAGACATTGCCGTAACAAAGGGAGTTACGGGTATCTGGGATTGCTATACGTTACAAGCCCTATCATCTGACCACAATCCTGTCTTTTTCAGAATGAAAGCAGATCTCGACCTCATCAAAGCGCCGAGAAACTACAAGAACGTCAACTGGGCTAAATTCAAGAAGGGACTCGCCGACTCCATCGCAGAGGTCCCGGATCCAGAGGACACCGAGTCTGCAGTGGAGTTCATCACGGAGATGACTGTCCACTGCGCCAATGAGACCTCCGCGCCCCGGCGAGCCGTCGGGCAGAGAACGACCGACCTCCCCGCGAGCATCCTGGACCTGATCCGGGAGAAGAACCGAGCCAGAAAGTGCTGGCAGAACGCGCGGGACAAGTCGGCCAAAGCTCTGAGAATCGGCTGGTCCGAGCTGCGACCCTGCAGCACAGAGATGCGCTCTGGGAAGCACGGCTGATGAATATTAGCGTGTCTGACGGCACTCTCTGGAAAGCCACGAGAACCTACGTAAAGAAGAGGAATCGGATCCCCTACTTTACAGGAGTAAACGGCACGGCTATAGTCACTCCGAAAAGGCAGAAGCGCTCGCAGACGCCTTTGAAGGGAACTTTCACCCTGTCGAAAACCCAATAGATTTTGCACCGGTCGAGTATGTAAACAATTACTTAAGAAATTATTTTTCCAGGAAACAGGAAGAAGATGAAGAAATCACCGAGATTTCAACCGAGGATTTACGCAGCATCCTCCGCAAGCTGCCGGCCGACAAAGCGCCGGGATACGACGGGCTCCCCAACGTCCTGCTGAGGAACTTCCCGCCGGAGGCCATCGAGTACGTCCGGAGGATATTCAACGCCCTGCTACGCCAGCGGAGATTCCCCCGCACCTGGAGGCACGCCATCATCTGCGCCGTACCGAAGCCGGGAAAGGACCGAAGGGAGCCGAGCAACTATCGGCCGATCTCCCTGCTACCGACGCTCTCGAAAGTCTTCGAGAAGCTGTTTCTGGTAAGACTCCAGGTTGAGCTCGATGATCTGAAACTAATCCCTTCCTTTCAGTTTGGTTTCAGGAAAGGCCACGGCACGACGCAGCAGATCATGAGGGTCGTCGAGAGAGCCTCTCTTGCCTTGAACAGGGGCCAGCACTGTGGTGTGGTGCTCCTTGATGTCGCGAAAGACATTTAACTCCGTCTGGCAGACGGGACTTATGTTCAAGTTGGCGCGGTCCGCCGTTCCAAGTTGCTACGTGCGCATCATAGGTCACTACCTGCAGATGCGACCCTTCTCAGTAAGTGTGGGCGAGGTTATTTCATCAAGGAGCATCCTAGCAGGCGTACCGCAGGGCAGCATCTTCGGACCTGTCCTGTACAACGTCTTCGCTGCGGACATCCCGAAGCCAGGAACTGAAACAGACATCGCGCAGTACGCGGACGACACTGCAATCATCACGGCATCGTGGGACGATCACGTCGTGGGAAAGCGACTCAACATAGGCCTAGAGAAGATTCAACGGTGGGCCACCAACTGGAGGGTGAAGATCAACGCGTCGAAGAGCCAGGCGCTGCTGATCACCCGTCGTCGACCGGACAAGCCAGTCCTGCGGCTCTTTGGAGAAGTCATCCCGTGGACCACGAAAGCTAAGTATCTGGGGGTAACCTTAGACACAAGGCTGACGTGGATGCACCACGTTAATGATATTAAAAAAAAGGTAACAGCTAGGTTAAATGTCTTATATCCGACTTTTAACTCTAGTTCGAAGCTGTCACCGAGAGTGGGGCTCTCCATTTACATATCGCTCATCCGACCGATCGTGGAGTCCCACATGGAAAAGATCTTCGCCCTGGAGAGGAAGTGCCTCTGGCGAGCGCTGCATCTCCCGCCACGGACCTCAAACGCCATAGTCTGGGACCTGGCAGGGATGAGCAACCTGTGGGAGCGGATCCTCGAAAACTCCGTAAGGTTTTATGGAAGGGCCCATGAGTCTAGCAATGAGCTGGTCTCATCGCTAGGCTGCTACGAAATGTAAACAGGAACCGACCTTTGTCGATCTTCCTGTAAGTATCGCCTTGTTATTTTAAAATATTAATTTATTAGGTAACCTACCAGCCCCTTTACAGTTTGAGAGAGTAGAGGAAAGGGTGCCCGTATTTATACTGAGGCGGAAGTAGAAATACTGATGTCAGCTACAAGGAAACCGAGGATAGCCAAATTTCCGGGATATTTGTGCTTGGTTGCGAAACTGCTTTTTTGCGTCTGATGTGTTGGGATGATTACACCATGTAGTACGTGTATACATCAACAGAGGGCTCGCGCATTTAGTATCATGATAACTTGCACTTTTTTGTCGAGATTGTACTTTTTCATTGTTTTATGTAGTAATAAAAATGTCTAAAACATGGGGTTCTGAACAAACAACCGAGAAATCGACAAATTTGAACGTATGATTATTGTCCGCAAAAAAACTGTATCCCAACCTAGCACAAATATCCCAGAAATTTGGCTATCCTCTGTTTCCTTGTAGCTGACGTCAGTGTTTCCATTTTAGCCCACCCGTATAAATACTTTCCTCTACTCTTCGCAAGGAAGCCTGTGAGAGAATTCTTTTTCTTTCTCAATTTTTTATTATCCAAGACAATGGAATGCCTGATTAATCTCAATAATATTTACCTACAGTACCTGGAAAGTAATAACATATGCTTTTATAAAGCTTTTTTTAGTAATAGTTATAATTAATATAACTAAAAAATAATCTCTCTTTCCTTTCCATACCAATATCGCAATTATTTTTGACAATGTCATATCCTTACTAATATATATATACACTCAAACACACGCGCACACGGACACGTCCACACACGCACATACATATAATTGCGATATTGGTATGGAAAGGAAAGAGAGATTGTTTGTGGCTTACCTGAAAGTGAAGTACGGTGTAGCCATAGGGAACCGAAGGTTGTTCTTCAAATTTTCGGAGGCTCTCAGCCTCCTTCTTCAGGAAGGAGTGTTATACCATTATGTGCGGACTGCGGAGTTTTGACCGCCGCACGACTAGTAACCTAGAAACTACTTACACACCACCAGACCACTAACTTTCTCAAGGGGAAGTATATACATACATACACATCTGTATGCATACACATACATACATGCATAAACATACATACATGCATAAACATTCTCATAATACTCACATAGACTCGTGCAAGTAGGGGTGGCAGCTAGAAAGGATGTTGACTTCAGTGCTTTGTCTGGACTGTAAGACATGTTGGAAGGAGAGTTCCCACAGATGGAGTTCTGCCTCTGATGAATTGGAGGGGTAGAGCTTTAAGGATGGTGAGTGTGTAGCATTGGTCAAAATTGTTCATATTGTGACCTTGGGTATGAGAATTGAATTTTGGAAAGTGTTGTGGTGGTTGGCTATTTGTTCAGGGAGGGGTCTATTTGTTTGGCCTATATAGAATACAGGGCAGAGTCTGCAGTTAATTTTGTAGATGGTGTGAGAGGAGAAGCAGGTGACGTTTTCTTTGATTTTGTATGTTTTTGTGTGCTTCTGGAAGATTGTGGTGGGCTGTAAGATAGGGCAGACATGGCATCAGTTCCTTTAACAAGTTTTGCAACCCGGCATGGGTGGGCGGGTGGCGTTGTGGGTTTTGCAGGGGTGGACAAGTAAATTACGGAGGTTGGGTGGGAGTCTGAAGGCAACCCTTGGGCAGAAGGCGAGTATAGAGGGGAGGGTGGTTTTTAGTGCAGGATTGGATTGCAATCCAGTGTATGCTAGGCGGAGAATGGAATTTCTTAGTCTAGGGAAGTAGGTTGTTGTGAGGGGTGGTCTACTTTTCTTGTTTTGGTCAAGATTGGGTGTGGGTGTTTGGAGATTTGATAGGGTACAGGTTATGTGTTTTTGGGGGAGGTCACTGGGATAGTTTCTATTGATGAAGGTATTGAGCATCCAGTTGGTGTAAGAGGCCAGCTTATTCCAGGTGGAGCAAATACATGATCCCCTTAGGGCTAGACTGTATGGGAGGTAGTGTTTTGTGTGGTGTGGGTGGCAACTTGTGAGTGCAGGTATTGGAGTGTGTTTGTGGGTTTTATGTCGACAGATGTGTTGATTGTGCCAGAACGCAGGTGTATGTCAACATCTAGGAAAGTGACTTTGGTTGGGGAGTGGTTTCAAGTGAACTTTACAGGGAGTTTGGAGTTCAAGGTGTGGAGGAATTCAGGTAGGGAATCTGGTCCGTGGGTCCATAGCATGAAGATTTCATCTATGAACCTGAACCAGGCGAGGGGTTTTAACGGGGAGGAATTTAGGTGGGCCTGTTCTAGGCCTCCCATGAACAGGTTGGGGTAGGAGGTGGCCATATGGATGCCCATAGGTGTGCCACATATTTGACCTTCTCCCCCATCAATTCTGCATCCTCAACATGTACTAACACGAGTTCTGCTTCAAAAATCTTAAAATCGTTAAACCATGGGGCCCTGAGCTTGGCAACATTACAAATCCCTGGACTCAACATGCTTCCTTAGCACCACCCCTACTTGCACGAGTCCATGTGAGTATGCATGAGCATGCTTATGCATATATATATATATATATATATATATATATATATATATATATATATATATATATATATATATATATATATATGATATTAGTGAGTATATGACATTGTCAAGGATAAATGCAATATTGTTATTGAAAGTAAAGAGAGATAGGTTGTGGCTTACCTTAAAGTGAAGTGTGGTGTCACCATAAGGAACTGAAGGTGTACAGAATGTGTAACACTCCTTCCTAAAGAAAAGAGCCTCCGAAAATTTGAAGAACAACCTTCAGTCCCTTATGGCGACACCGCATTTCACTTTCAGGTAAGCCACAACCGATCTCTCTTTCCTTTCGATACCAATATTGCATTTATATATATATATATATACATTCAAACTTGGATAGTGAGGAAGGATAGAAATAAATAGGAGAAATAGGAGGATTGCGCTTTATTTGAATTCATATGCTCGGGCGAAGAATTACGCACATAGAAAAGCATATGTTCAAAGCAGAGAGAAGGATGGAAGAAGAAGGAAAGACTGAAAATATTTGACCCAGGCGGGACTTGAACCCACGTATTCTGCTTAGTACACAGACGCCTTAACCATCTCGGCGTCTGTGTACTAAGCAGAATACGTGGGTTCAAGTCCCGCCTGGGTCAAATATTTTCAGTCTTTCCTTCTTCTTCCATCCTTCTCTCTGCTTTGAACATATGCTTTTCTATGTGCGTAATTCTTCGCCCGAGCATATGAATTCAAATAAAGCGCAATCCTCCTATTTCTCCTATTTATTTCTATCCTTCCTCACTATCCAAGTTTGAATGTGAACTATATATATATATATATATATATATATATATATATATATATATATATTCGAACTTGGATAGTGAGGAAGGATAAATAGGAGTAATAGGAGGATTACACTTTATGTGAATTCTTATGCTTACACATAGAATCATGCACATAGAAGCCTTTCTATATGCGTGATTCTATGTGTGAATATGTTCAAAGTAGGGAGAAGGATGGAAGAGGAATGGAAGATTGAAAATATTTGACCCTGGCAGGATTTGAACCTGTGTGATCTGCTTAATACACAGACACCTTCACCATCTCGGCCACCGGGTCAAGTTTCTGACCAGGCAAATATAGACAGTCTTATTATGGATAAATAGTTGTTTAGTGGAGGAATGGATATAGTAGAGGGAATGAAGTATTAGGAGCATCCATTAAGGAATAAATACAATATTAGGAGAATCCATTAAGGAATTGGAACTAATTTGGTAACAAAGTCACATTCATTAATTTTGTTTAAATTGTATGTAATGTCCTCCACACCTGAAAACTAAAACCTATCTTATAACATTCCACTCCAAAACTATCCAACTGAAAAATAACTATATATGTATTTCTCTTACTGTTCAATGATGGAGTGGTTAATGGCAAGAAAATTTACTTAAATACACTTAATTATTTACATATGTAGAATAATGCTAAAATATATTTATATTTATTTATAATAATGGTAAAATAAATTTTTTAATCTCCCATTATGTTTTTATGCAGATTAATTTTGTGGAACCCTATTATGAGAAATAAGTGGAATACATTCATATCCATAAAACTATTTGCTTTTTTCAAGAACAAAATAAATTTTATTTTATATTGATCATAAAGTAATGAAATGAATCTAGTATAACATTATTTTGATTCTACATAATATATAAACCTTTTTTATTTCAAAATAATCCTTCACTAACATTCTCTGTTGTCCTTATTTCTTCAATAGAAAAATGCTGTTTATATTTGCTACTTAAGTACAAAGTGTAGATTTACATAATATCATACTATGGGAATTTATTTTGCTGAAAGTTCCCATTATACCTCAGTTTTCCGAAATCACCCCCCACCCTCCTTCTCAGGATCTTGGATTCTGCTGATTTCATTCAATAGGAATTAGATTTATGCTCCCCACAAATCTCAATATCTTAAGTAGCCATACCCCCTCGAGTCACATGGCCAAATGCATGGCTTAGGAAGACACATCTGCCAAATTGTCCATCTAGTGGAGTGTCTGGCCTGAACGTGTTGAATTTTCCTACATACAATATTTTAATCTGCACAAAGGAATTCTGCGATGGGGTTGTTTCCATTTCTGTGAATTCCTGGGAAGCGATCATTGATCCCCACTAGCCTGAAGCTGAGAATATTTAAAGCTCACAATATTTTCTTTTGCAAATTAAAATATAATAATAAATTAAAATAACACACAATTTATTTATCCCACTTGTGTACACTGTTGGAGAGGAACAGGTGTGTAACAACTCACTCATCAATCTAGGAAAATATCTTATTTATTCATCTAAAATTATTACTTCATCCATTTTCAAATATGTGATTATAAAGATACATGTGTTTGGACACAACTTTTAATTTTGACCATTTAATTGAAAATTCTTTTTATGGTCATTATTGTGGTTTTTTTTATCAATCTCTTCCATAGGAATATATAAAAGACATTGCAATAAGTACAATTAATTACTAAGGTTCCCATAATCCAAGATGTATGTTCTGGGGTCACACACCTTGTACATACAGTAAAAGTTGTCTGCTATTCCTATTGGAATAGTTGGCCAGCTGCTTCATAAACTTGCAGAGACATGAAGGAAATGCTGTGTCTCCACAGCAAATCCCTCTCCAGTCACTGGAAGAGGTACCTTAGAGCCTAACCTACCAAATGCAGAGTTTTCCATGCATCTCTTTTAGCTGAATTGCCAAGTAGGATCCTTAAAACTACTGCCCAGGGACCCTAATTAACCCTTGGTTATCTTGCTCTACCTTTCAAAATCATTCGCTTTCAGTCTTATGCTATAAGAGGGGAATTTCCACTACATGGATTAACATATACACACTTCTTCTTCAGTACAATTAATTTTGCAAACTACATTATGTTTTATAGAATATTAATTTTATCTTTAATATTATCAACCAAATTTAGATTGTTAAATGACTTAAAAATGATTCCAACTCCATAATTATTAAACAGATCTATCAATTTATATTGAATATTAGACAAAAAGGTGAAGTTATGAAAATAATTTTTTATTGTTCAGATTTATACTGGTACATTATTATAATTTAGTATGTAATATTAACCAATCTGATTCTGATGTATTTGTAAATAAAATATGTGGGATAAGTATTAATTTATAGAATTTTATCAACTCTATCTAAATTTTCTTTATGACACTTAGGATGAGTTAATCTCTCACAAGACCATCAGATTATCTCATTCTAAGTGTCATAAAGATAATTTAGATGTCTAATTTCAAAGTCTAAGAAACATAAAGTAATCTTGTTATCTTACTATTCAGTGCATTTTTCAATAGCATTGTAAAATCCAAAGACTCCTGCATAACTTGCAATAAGTGAATAAGTTAAAGTCATGTAGCCAATTTGTAGAGGATAAGTCAACTAGCAAATAATAGTAAGAGTAATACATAACACTGACTTAAATCTTATCTTACATTTATGATGCGCAAATGTAGTAATTATGCTAATGGATTACCAGTTACGGCAAAAAATAATAAGTCGACACTTTATTTTCATGATGACGAATAAGTTTCTGAGTCTAGCATAGGTGTACAAATCCTAAGACTCATTGATTCTTAGGTGCCAGGTTATTTTATCATATAAATAACCAAACTTTAAATTATTCCAATATTTAAAATAAAAAAATAACAAACTTCAATTATTTTGAAAATGTGGCAGCCATGCCCCTTACTCATTAAATCACATCGTTCTTTGCAAAATTTCCAATAAAATTAGTTAAATTAGATTAATTCTTAATCAATACTCTTCATTATTACACTTTAATAAATCTATTTAGTCATTCAATAACTTATTTGATTGATTTATTATATATAATTAATGGTGGAAACAATATTTTCCTTTCGGGTTAAAAAAATCTAAGCCCATTGCTTGTGGATCATTTTTAATTATTTGTAAATTGTGTACATATTTATTAAAGGCATTTTTTAGTCTGGTGTTATTATCATGCAGGTAACTATTCATTTTAACCTCTTTAGTATGAGTTATAACATTTTTTATAGCATCATGCATGTAGGCCTAAATACCATTATCTTTTAATATAATAGTCCTTACCAGATTCCCTCGATTGCATTTTAAATATGTAACTTACTGCTTTCTTTTGCAGAAGAATCAGTTTCTTCATATTTTCTTTACTAGTTGCCCTCAAATTTGAATGCCATAATTTAAAAGGCAAATATTGGTACATAATATATAGTTAGGTAATTTACATGAAGTATTTTTGATAATTTTCAACAAGAAAATACATTTTACTAGATTCCTATCATACACATAATCTACATGATGCCTGTCTATCTGTAAATCCAATAACTTCACAGTATGTTTATAACATTTTTTCCTATAATTTGTTGTAAATTGTAATAATTCACATTTTACACAATTAACTTTTTGTCTATTGTGTTTAATTAATTCCTTGGTGTTCTCCATACATTTTCAAGAAATGATTTGATTAGTTCAAATGATATGAGAATACTTTTGACATCAGTATTATCAAGACTGCAGTATTGAATTCTTTACTCAGGTCCATAAACATGTCAGCAACCTTGTACCCATTATCAAGTTTACAAGAAATATCAGTTACAAATTAAGATATTGTTGTAATGGTATTGTGATTTTCCTTAACTTGCATTGATTATATCCAGTTCAAGTCTCCAATGATAATGAATTGACCAATAAACAAACAAAGTTAGGTTAATGAATACTTCACAACTTTTCTGCAAACCTTGTTACTTTCATTAGGCTTTGTAAATATTGTGATTACATGTTATTAATTTAATTACAAGTAGAAAAAATAATGTTACCAAAATATTTGTCTGATCTAAAAGTCAAATGTAGTTATGTTCAGAACCATTGAACTAGGAGTATGAAACTAGAAATAAGATCTCCTTTTTTGATAAAGGACTAATTTATAGTAGGTTTAGTAGTGATATTAGGAATATCAAAACTATTATAGAATTTAAAGAAAAATTATTAAAAAATAAAATTTATGTATGTAGTTCTTGTGGAGTGGAGATCATATTGAAAAGCAAACTCCCCTGTATGTAAGTGATTAGGGCTGGGGCCTTGCAGGAGTATGTGGCTGCTATAGGGAATTGAAGTTATTTATTATTTGTAAGTAATTTTTTGTACTGATACATTAGCTAATAACTATTTTTTTTAAATAAAATAAAATAAATTTTATATATGTCACCTAGTAGTGCTGCATGGAATTTAAAAGCCTCAAACTGTTTTCAAGACAAGCTGAAAGCATCAATGTTTGCAGAAACATTGACTGGTATTTATTCACCTAACTTTGTGAGTTAATTGGCTAATACATATATTTTTATATTTTCTGAATTCTAATTAAGTTCTATAATTAGAAGAAATAACTCAGCAATTCTGAAGTACATAGAATATCAAACAATTTAGTTTTACCGTATAATTTCATACAATCCTTTACAGTCTATGTAATATCAAAATGTCGAATATAATTCCCATATAGCATTTTAAAAATTTAAAAGTGAGGACTTGTTTTGGTTTTATTACTAGAAGCTTAAATTTAAGAACAATTATTTAAAATGGTAGGAAAATATTGTGACAATAATATGTTCAAGTAATAAATGCTCACTGAATGGCTAGGTTGATTTAAATTTATGTACTCTAAAATACCTTAAGATTATTCATAAGTCAATTAAGCTTTGTAGGGGTTGTTTTAGTGCAATAGCCACCATATATCAGCAAAGTAAATAAACTTTTTTACATATGCTCTTTCTTAACTATCATGAATTTAAGTATCATGCAAACAATATTGAAGGAATTTCAAAGAACACATATACCTCAAGTGTCTCAGCATGAAGTCAACATCTATCACAGTGGTCCGTTACTTTATTCTCTGTCTTTACATCCTTTATAGCATTCCCTATGTAAAAATATAACAAAGTAAAATAACATGCATACAGTGATGCAGACTTACTCAAACAATTGTCGAACAACAACTGCATGTTGAAAATGGCTGAAATGTTGGTGAGTACCATAAGACCTGTGCAAACACATACCTTAGCTTTTGTTGAAGAATGCTGCCATCTTCATGTTGAGGTCAGTAACTTTTCAGATCCTCCTCGTAAGGGTTAATTTTGGCGAAACATCCGCTACAATTGAAATACTGTCCTTACCATTAATGTTCCTTCATTCAGGTATAGTAAAAATGGCAAACAATAATGAGCAAATAATAATATGAAATAGCCAAAACAGAGAAAAGAAGTGATGATATTTTTCATTTCAATAATGAGCAAAACTGGATTAGAACTAATGTCGCATGTCGCGGAAAATAAAATAACTGATAATATTTTACGAGGCAAATATAATGTAACGGTAGATTTAACCAATGACATGCCGACAGTTGATGATAACAGATTTAGAGATAATAACTACTAGATTTTTTGCGCAAATGAACGAAGAAATAAGCGAGATATTTGACAGGCAGAATTTAAAAGAGAAATTAGAAGTTAAATTAAGGCAGAATTTGCCAAGAAAATCGGTAGTTAATGAAAAATAGAATTCGGGCCTGTGGTAAAGATAACGAAAAAATACTTCATCCCTCATGCGAAGAGTTAAGAAATAATTACAATATATACGTGATAGAAATAGTACGGAAAATCGTATGTTGTAAGACAAAATAGTAGAAGGTTTCAAACGAAGTCCGTGGCGAAGCTTGGGTCGTTCATGAAATGCTGAATGAAGACATTGAAAATATAACAAAGGAGATATCGGGAAGAACGGTACCACAGCAATAAAATAAGGATCGATTAGAAAGAGATCGTGGAAGGGGACAGATTAAATAGAATCGTCGAGCAAAAAGATGAAACTCAAGTGAAGTGCCAATTCGCAAAATATGCAGAAAATTTGATGAAATAAAATATTGTAAGCAAGGAGGCGAGATGCAGTCAATATGAACATAAATTTTACAAACTACCAAGGATTAATTTTGATAAGGATGTTTCTGAAGGATGGCAACGTGGTTTGAAGTAAAGTTATTGAATTAACGGACGATGGGAAAATTTCACATTATATGAAAATGTTTCGTCAGGAAAAAGGTGTTAGGTCCAAACAGTATTCCGTTACACCAAAACTAAATGGTTCAAGAAAAAACACAATTTAGTTTGAAATGACTTTCTAAATGCTTCAAATTGACAACTAGCTAAGGATTTTAAAATAAGATTTTCCCGGTGTAAAAATTGGTTACACGATGCTCGTGATTCCAGCGGGTAAACTGGTCGATAACACTCAAGGCTTCGAAAGTATTTTATCAGAGATAAACACGATCAAATAAATCTCGGAGCTGTTTTAGGCAATAGTTTATAGAAATTTGTATATGGGATCGGAGAAATGACACAAGGAAGCCTGTGAGGGCTATTCTCTCGCAGGCAATACCTGAGAGGGATGTTCTCTCGCAGGCAGAACCTTGTAGAAAAGGTACCTTTGGGGATGCCTTTTCCTCTCCGTTTTTGAACTAAGGTTCCCACTAGCCGAGGCACCTCGGCCTGTTCTGAGAGGTGTATGTTCCGGGGTCACAGACCTTGGGCATACGGTAAGAGTTGTCCGCTATTCCCATTGGAATAGTCGGCCAGCTGCCTCCTAAACTGGTCGAGGCACGGAGAAGTGAATGCTGCGTCCCCACAGCAAACTCCTCTCCCGCTAACGGAAGGGCGTGGGACAAATACCAAGATCCCGACCTATCTGACGCAGGTTTTTCTAGGGTTTTCTCTGCATCACTTTTAGGCGCTTTGCCGGGTAGGATCCCTAAACCATAGCCCGGGGCCCTAGTTAACCCTTGGCTACTTGATCTACCTTTCTGCATCCCCCCTTTCACTCCATTAACTATGCCATATGTGGATTACCCTACACATAGCCTGTCTATACCTTCTTTTTCTGAAAATGAAGAAAAATTAGAAATATGTAATTTGTATTGAGATTGAAGCCTGAAGATTGGTGATTCTTGTTGAGGTACCCTGGAACAGAAAACAGTTCTTTAATTTTTTTGCCATTGTATGTTAATTATTAAATTCATTACCTTACTCCGTAACTTGTCAACATTCCTGGAAGAGAATTGGTTGGTGAAATCATACTGTTGGAGTGTCCGTGTGAGTGCGGGCTGGTAATAAATTCCGGTGGTTAATCGCACAAGCCGCTCAGGATGTAGTAGAGTCCATTTACTATCTTTCTTTGAACCTATGGTCCACCTCTGCGCTTTGCGCCTCACGTTGGGTGTCTGTCTTGTTCGTCTTGAACACGATAAAACGCTTCTTTCCACGGGAGTACGGCTATACGCCCTTATTTATGAGAGAACTCTAAGTGCGAAGCACGGCGTTCACTAGGCAGCAACTTATGGCAGGCCCAGTTTGGGTGTTGTGATGATGATGTTATCCTTATTGGGCCGATATCTCTGCAGTTAAAGTGCATGTGGCCTCTTCAGCAATAGTTTTATTTTTCTTGTTGAGTGTTAAACTGTGGAAAACTTGGTTATGGCACATTGTTTAGGGATTTATTTGGTGTAGACAAAGTGAATGAGTACACAAAACTGCCCCTTTTCAGATGATGGTTTGTGTAGAGTGAAGCGAATGAAAATATTTGGGAGTAGACCTACCTTTTTTAATAACTTCTATTGTGGACCTCTTCTTCGTACTTCCAGTTGAAGATGCTGAGGAAAAAGGTTTATTGGAATAACTTGGATGATTGGGTGGTTGAAACTTTTGTAGTAGTGGGTGATTAAAATTCCAGTAGGTGTATGTAGGAATGGAAGTAGCAGGCACTGTAACCAAACAGGGGTTCGATGAAAGTTTTGTAGGTATAGAGCAGTTTTAGTATGGCAGTTACCAGGTATGTTTTCGGAGCCACTTGAATAGTTTAAGTAGTTGAATAGTTCATTGGCGGAGCTTCTGTATATGCATATTAAAATTTAGGGTTTGATGAACGTGGATTAAAAGATATTTTGTGGATGTTGAAGGTGAAATCACTTGATTCTAAAGACAAAACGGATTGAAGTTTGACTTATACGGAAGGTATTATTGTGACAGTGATGGAAGATGATTGTCAGGATTATGTTTGACCCGCCATTTGGCGAACCAATCCTGCAAGGATTCTGGGTAGGTGGTCACTGATATGATTATGGTTTGGGGCTTTTTGTTGCTTTATAGGGTATCTTCAGCGTAGGGGAGAGGTTGTCAAATCGGCCGGATGGTTGTAGCAACAGATATTAAACAAGTTGGGAGGAAAAAATGGCCCCCTGGGTAAGATCAGATGTGGATCTAAATTTGGTTGATTTGGAGTTATGAACGGAAACAGAATTAATTTTTCAGGAAGGGTTGAAGTAATGAACTGAGTAGGAATGTTGAGAGTGATGAGTTTGAAAAGAAGGGCATCTACCTTGTCGTAGGCCTTTCGATGACATTGAATATGGCAACAGAGGGATTTTTTTTGGTTGAGGGAAATAATTACAGAATAAATTAATTTGAAGAATTCATCGCAGATATGTCTTTAGAATCAACTGATGAGATTGGATAATGTTATTTTCGGAGAATGACTGAAGTCTATTGGCTAGGATTCTCTGAAGGAGTTTTCCAATGACGTTTTGGAGGCTAATGAATGTATGAAAGTCAGTTTGGTTGCGGCATAATGAAGTTCTCACGAAAGGATTTCAGGCATTATGGTATGACCGGGAGTCGTCGAAGTCCGTGAGGCGAACGTTTAGATTTCCCATCGGAATAAGGCTGGGAATGGAGTCTAGGTATGTAAAAAGGTTTCTGGAAAGTGTGCGGTTGTGAGCAATATAGGACTGCTATAGTGATGCCGTTGGGCTCGGACTTATGATGTCTTCCGTGTTGTACATTGGTTGAATAATTATCGGTTTAGGAATTAATCCATAGTGGTAGTAAAAAGCCATACCCCATTCGTGGGGCCTGGGGGTTCCGGTCTTGACGGAAGAGATTGTATACTGGGAGCTTTCCTGTTGCGTGTAGAAGGTATCAGCTACACCCAGGATGTCAACGGCCTGTTCGGCGCACAAATTGGTTAAGTGAGGTTTTTTCTGGTGAAACCCCAGCGTACACAAAGCAGATATTTAGGTTCGACTTTTTCCCTTTCCGGTAGGTGAAGGTCTTACACAAGAGCTAGCGCTAGGATGCGTATATCTGTTTCCGACACATGAAATGTATTATTACTAAAGTTTACTCTTAGTCTTTCGCCAAATAATGTCCGTGCCACGGTCTTCATTGCTTTTTTTATATTGATTTATTTACAGTCGTATCAACAGCTCCGGTTATTAGCGACAAATTAAGGGAACTCTTTTTGCTTCGTCGGTGACCTGATTTGATGAGAGTTTTCTCTCACGCACACAAACATCCATGCTCTCGCCAGGTTTCTAACCCGGGACCTGTGATGCGAGGCAGTCACGCTGACCCCTACATCATAGGAGGTCATCTTTCATTATTGAAAAGCCTTCTGTCCTATTGCGGGGAATATTTCCAGGAAGGCGAAGAATGTTGGGCGTTGATATTGGCTGGCATAGCATTTGACCGCCGTATTGACGACTGCTTAGACGCGCTAGGCTACTGTGTCATTTGTTTTCATTTTTGCAGTTTATTTTTCAGACGTCGGGCGATTAGGGAAGTTAGTGTATAGGAACGCGTGTTCGCCTCCGCTATTTCGACACTTTGTGGTGGTACAATCCTCAACATTTGCTAGTGGGATGGTTATCCCCACATACCCCGCACTTGGTGCCGGATTTATATTATGATGCGTGTTGCTTAACAATAAAGTACTTCCCGCATTGCCAGGCTGAGGGGTGGATGGGATTGATGGTTGTAATCAAATAAATTTGTAAAAAAATCGCACCCCGTTGATTAACATATGGTCGATGGAGGTCTGGTCTCTTGACACAACTCGTACCATCATAGGAAGCATATATATCGACCTGGCTTTAATACGCTAGACTTGACCAAAATATTTCTTGAATTGTTAGGTCTGAGATTTCCTCATCCTTTATGTCAAGGCCACATCCCTAATCACCACTGAGAAGGAGGAGGTTAGGAGGATTGTGATGAGGATTTCCCTTGGGGATTCGATCTTCTAAAGTAACTTTGTTCTGATAGAAATGTGTGGAGTAGAGGAGCTTGATGTTTGAAAAAAATTCGGAGTTGTATAATTTTATAAATATAATGTTTTGCCGTGTGACGAACATGTCATGAATTTGGATGGAACAGAAATTTCTAAGGAATATTTTAATAGATCTATGTGTGGAATTGGGAGGCAGATTAGAGACCTTCACGAAGTATAATGGATAAAGAGGTAGAGATGATTCGGGTGGGTCAGGTGCAGTTTGGGAGTTCTTGTCAAGGGAGTTATTTGAGACTGGAATTTCTATTTTTCCTTTTGGAGCAGTTGGAGACACTTTAACTTCCACTTGGTTCATTGTGAGGCGTATTACATATCCTACTTATCATTTCGTGATGGGACTTCGTAATTGATCTCAAAATTTGTGATTGTTTCATTTCCACTCGTTTTTTCTTATTTAGTGGACATAGTTATGGTTAAGGATATTACAGAAGTTGGAAAATTGGATGGACTAACCATAAAAACGATGGAATTTACCACAGTTATCTATTGCAGACCATGATTACGCATGTAACAATTATGTTTAGGCGAATGTTTAACCAGGTGTCAAAGTATTATGAGCAAACCAACAGCCAACGGACGACCTTCTGTAGAGCCAAATTTTTGGTTTTAATATCCGTAAGCTGTGCATCTGCGTGCGGATTGCCAATGGTATTTTGAGACAGACTAACAAATTCAGACAGTTCTTGACTAAAGAAAACATCGACGTTTGTTCTGTTTCAGAAACATATCTGAAGCCATTGTAGCTATTGGAGTCGCGAACTACTTCAGCTACCGTAGGGATACACCCACCGCTGGAGAAGAACGACCATCTACATAAGCATGTGCATCCCGCACTACTTCCTCCTGCTACCGCCGACACCGACCAAAAAGGCGACGGGTTTCGAAATCCAGCAGCGTGACGGAGAAGCCCTCGCAGTCAGCCTATATATCATCAACTACCGAATGGAATTGCGCGGACGACGTCAAGAAGCTACTTGCGTTGCTGAGGAAGGTTGTTCGGAAAGGAACCTAACGCCAAACGGACGCAATGGAGCTCCAGTGTGTGTAATAAGTACGGTATCGTGTTACGGCTTGTTGTCGGAAGAGGGTAAATGTCTAGTTCCCCGAGGAACCGACTCACTTCCCGCCCGCGAGACGAGCCCGAGACGTCCTTGACATTGCCGTAACAAAGTTACAGGTACACTGCAAGCCCTGTCATCTGATCATAATCCCGTTACTTTCAGAATGCAAGAGGATCTAGCTCACTGAAGAGACGAGAAACTACAATGACATAGACTGGGCGACTTTCAAGAAGGACCTCGCCTACTTCATCGCAGAAGCCCTCGATCCTGAGGACACCCAGCCTGCAGTGAAGTTCATCACGGAGATGACTGTCCACTGCGGCAACGCAGGCGTCCCGTCGGATAGAGGACGACCGATCTCCCCGCGAGCATCCTGGACCTGATTGGGGAGAAAAACCGAGCCAGAAAGTGCTGGTAGGACAAGAGAGATAAGTCGGCCGAAGAACTAATTAATAGGCTGGTCCGAGACATCCGAGCTGCGACTCAGTAACACAAAGATGCGCTCTGGGAAGCGCGACTGATAAGCCTTAGCGTTACTGACGGAACTGCCTGGCAGGCCACGAGAAGCTACGTCAAGAAGAGGATTCAGATTCCACATCTGACAGGAGAAACGGCACCGCGTATAGCCATTCCGAGAAGGCACAAGCGCTTGCAGACGCTCTTGAAGGAAAATTTCGCTCTGTCGAAAATTCCATAGATTTAGCATGCCATCGTATGCGCCATACCAAAGCCGGAAAAGGAATGGAGGGACCCTAAAAACTAGAAAGTTTTCGAGAAACTATTATTGGTAAGACTCCACGTTCATTTAGATGACCTAAAACTAGTCCGTCGTTTAAATTTGTTTTTAGGAAAGGCCACGGAACGACGCCTTGAACAGGGGCCATCACTGTGATGTGGTGCTCACGAAAGCCTTTGACTTCGTCTAGTAGTAGGGGCTTATGTTCAAGTTGGCGCAGTCCGCCATGGCTAGTTGGTAATGCGCTGATGCGAACATTCTCAGTAAGTGTGGACGAGGCTCTATCATCGAGAAGAAAGATCTTGGCCGGCGTACCACATATCAGCATCATCGGGCCTGTTTGTATAACATTTTCACCGCAGACATCTCGAAGCTGGTAATCGTAGTCGACATCAAGCTGTACGTGAACGACACCGCGCTCATCGCTGATTCGCGGGACCTACACGTCTCTGAACCCAGGCCTGGAGAAGATCCAACGCTGGGCCTCGAATTGGAGGGTAAAGATCAACGTGTTGAAGAGCAGAGCACTGCTGATCACCTGACGACGGCCAGAAAAACTTGTGCTCATATTCTTCGGAGAGGTCATCCCGGGGACCACGAAAGCCAAGTATCTAGGGGAAACCTTAGATACAAAGCTAACGTGGAGGCATCGAGTTAAGAAAATCGAAAAGAAGGTAACTGCTAGGTTAAGTTCCAGATATAAGCTGTCGCTTCGAGTGGAGATGTCAATCTACGTCTCATTCATCCGCCCGATTCTGGAATACGCCTCTTAAGTCTGGGCCAGCGCAGTACAGACACACACAGAGAAGAGATTCGCCCTAGAGAGGCGGTGCCTGTGACGAGCACTACATCTCACGCTGCGGACTACCAATACCGAAATACGGGAGTTAGCAGGAATCAACAATCTGTGGGAGCGGATCCTTCAAACCTCCTTGAGGTTCTACCGCAGGGCGAACAATTCTGGCAATGAGCTGGTCACATCGCTAGGCCACTACGACCCAGAAATTTTTTGTCGTTCTTCCTGTAAAGTATCAACACGCTCCACTTAAAGTCACGTTTACGTGTGCGAGTTTTTGACTCTTGAGAGTGGCAGCTATCCTCTCGAGAGAAAAACTCGCAAGTGTAAACGCCTCTGAGAGTTCTCGCCAAAAGTGGAGGGGGAGCTCTCCGAGAGCTGCATTGTTGCTTCATTCTCGCCAGTGTAAACGTTTTCTCAGCGCTCTCGGAGAGAACTCTCAGGCATTCAAGAAAATTTGAATTAGCTGAGCGTTAGCTGAGAGTAATATGGCCAAAAATTATATAAAATGGATCCACGAGGATGTTTGCAAGCTGTATTTCACAAACATGTTTACATTTTTTGCAAAAATTTACAACATTATCATGAACTAATTCAATTTCAAATAATGTCTCTCTTTGAGCGAGGGTATTTACTAAGGTGAATAAGAATTTGTGTAGACATGGACCATTCTGTTGGTTCAAACAACTTCTTTACAAAACACATTTTCTTTGAACGAAAAAACAAAAATATTCTCAGAACAAAGGTAATAGATAATTTTCACATAAAAGATAATATACAATTTTATTAAATATATCTAATGTATTTATTTTTACCAATACTAGACAATATTTTTATTTATTTTTTACGACAAAGCTTCGGTACGTGTTTGGCACCTTTATCAGGTCTTTCCTGCGGAGAAATTGTATAAAATAAATTTGTATTATCAAGAAGCCAATGAATTTATAAAAGTAGTCGAGCAAAAAATATTATACTATTACACAATGAAACTAATAAACACACCTAAATATGCTCAATGTTAGAAACTATTTTCACATCCTATTGAAGTTTTTCCGAGGCACTTATTCACAAACTACACACTGTAGTCTGCTGCGACCGCACTTGTGTGTAGTTTGTAATAAATGCCTCGGAAAAACTTCTAAAGTTTGTGCTTTTTTAATAGGATGTGAAAATAGTTTTTACAATTTATCCAATTTTTAATCTTAGGTGGAAGCTGCCGCCGAGAGTGGGGCTGGTTCACTCATCCGGTTGTCGTGGAATACGCCTGTTCTGTGTGGGCCAATACCGCACAGGCCCACCTAAGGATGCTCATGGTGATGGAGAGGCGGTGCCTAAGTTGAGCTCTCCACGTATCACCGAGGTTTCCTAATGCCGTCGTAAGGGAAATGTCAGGAGTCGAGCACCTGTCAATGCGAGTTCTCCGAGAGTTCTCTGAGAGATTCTACTGCAGCGCGCACGGCTGCTGTAATGAACTGGCCTTATCACTAGAACGTTATGACCCTGATAAAAAGATCAACAGGAACCCACCCCTGGCGATCTTCCTGAAATGGTATAAAAAGGTGAAACATTTATGAACTAATTACTTCAAAGTAAGCGACATTTAGTAGTGACAAACTTCAGGATTTTTCACGTCAATTGATACAATATCATCTCAGAGTCGATTCCAAGAGGAAGGATCTATGATCACAACTACAGAAGGCTGGATCTCCAGTAAGTCGTCGGTGCTTCAAAATCGAGAGAATTGAACGTAAGAAAAGTCGATACAAAGCCACGCAACAGTGTCCCGAGGTCTGTGGCACATTGAGCCAGACTTCTGCAAACTCCAGGGACGCGTGGATCAATTGGGTCGGGTTAACAACTCGAAACAACCAGATTTGGACTTAAGAACATTGAGTTCAGTGAACGAGCGGTGTCCGAGGGACGAAAGTCTAGCACGCCGGCAGATGATACTGCGACTTCCGCCAACATCCTGAGAAGAGATCCGGCATTCAATTTCCCCTATTACCCCTTTGGCTGCCTTCACAACGACTCGTCAAGTGACTCAACCAACTGTTACGTATACACGCTACAATTTAAACAGTGCGCGTGTTAGAAAGTGAGTTTATTTAATGAAATTACAAGTAGCGAATTTTCAATTAACGATTACAAAGGAACCTAAAGAATATTACATCTGTTTAAAAGTGGTATGTTTTTTTAACGAAAAGACAATTCTTAATATTGACTTAATTCAGATTTTAGTACCAGATAAAATTCTCTGGTCTCAACCCGGACCTATTGTTCGTTGAATAACGACGTTTCGACGGCAATCTCCGCCGTCGTCGTCAGGTTAACGATAGCGTAGATTGCCGTTGAAACGTCAACTGGCCCGGGTTTTATCTGGAACAGATTCAACGGGAAAGCCGTCGCTCTCTAACAGATTTTAGTAATTTTAATTTTGACTTTGACGAAATTTTACAATTTGATTAATTTTGAGGATTAACCAATTGGCCAATTGACAGTGTTAAATAATTTAAATAATTAATAATTCTGCTCATTAATTTTGAGAATGAATAATTTTTTGATTAATTTAAAGATTAATACTTTTTTAAATTCGATTTTTGTAATTTACTTGAATGTGAAAATTTGTTCAAAGAAACTTTTAATAATCATAGACTTTGTATGTTTCCTAATTCAATCGAGCAATTTAATTGATTTTTATTAATTTTAAAATTAGATTAAGTGTTTGGTTGTCTTGTGGAACAAGGAAATTGATTTAATTGAAAATAACTGATTTTCATAACACATTTTTTTGAATAATAATTTCAATTGTATTAAATCTTTTTGATTAATTTTTATGTTTTAACTTGATTTTGTATTAACTATTGATTTTGAATTTTAAATTCATTTTTCTACATTAAATTAAATTTTAAATTTTCAAATAATATTAAATTTTATTCAATTGGTAAAAGTAATTACATTCAAATTTAATAATTTTGGGAGATATGATATCAAGAATTTTTGAAAATAATGAATAAGAAAGATAGCCAATTCAAACAATAAATTGATAATATAAATACCACACAACGTTTCTGGGATCCTTCTGCCTTTCGTCAAGTGCGAAGAAGAGCCTAGAGCGACACAACTGCTGAGACAAGGATCCCAGAACGTTGTGTGGTATTATCACTTTTTAGTCTGAATTGGCTATCTTTCTTATTCATTAAATATTATAAAGTTGAAATATTTATTAAATTGATTGGCTATTTGATTCCCTTTAAATTTCGACACTCCTATACTTTCCCTTATAAATTTGCTCTACCGACGAGTTTACCTGACAAAAATTTTAACCGTATCCGATTGCCGGCGCAATAACCCAGGTGGATACCGTTATAATATGTATATAGATTGAGATTTGCTAGATAAAATTAATGGTTTGTCTTCAAAGACTAGTTTTAATGGCATGCACACAAATACTATTATGAAAAATTGTGGGTCATATTTTTATTAAAAAACAAAATATATTCATTATAGTACATAACTCTAGTAATTATTAATAATAAATGTGAATATTCGATGAAAATAATACTTGATAAATAAATTTCTCATTGTTATAAAGAAATATATCTAAATGGTAGCCAAACTATCTGTCATACCTCAGGAAAGAGCCTTCAAAGAAATGGATGAAACCTTACCACAGATGATGATGTAAGAGAGCTTCAGTCCGAATACTTAAGCTAATCTGAAATAACAGCTTTTGACATTGAAATGGAGGCTTTTTTTTATATAGCAAGAGGAGGATAGAAAGGTTTCCGTAGTACAATCTCATTGTGATAATGATGGAATATCTGGGAAAATGATAGAAGTAACTAAAGAAGATCGTTTTAAAAAGATGGTTTTGATGTAATCACAGACAACAGATTTTTTCTTAAAATAAAAGCATTCGTATAACTTTTGAATAAATATCAGCATAATCACGACAGTGGGTGACTGATGTAGCCAAAAGTATTTAATGTTTTTAGGTATTTTTGCAAACAAATTTAAAGTATAACAAAACACTATCAGAGGTTGGTGGGCCAAAATACAGGGCTTTATGAACTGCCTTCGAATGGTTTTTCGTTGAGAACATTACCGTCCAAAATCTGGCAGATAACTCTTCTTAGACTCTCGAAGGACTCCGCAATCTGTTTTATGATTTTTTTATTTGATTATATTAGTCTCAGGTTATGTATTTACCAATAGACTACCAGTAGTCATAAAATTCAATTTCGGTTTAAAAAAATCAAGTTATTTTTATACAATAAGTTGCTGACTTCTTTAAATTAGCCCGGAGTATGAATTGTTTCGAAACTAACTTCGTGGTAATCATTTCATTTAACCAGCATTAATAGCGCCAGTATTTGGAAAATAATCATTTATGCCCCCCCCCTCCCCCCGAGCTAACCTTAGCAAATAAACCGGGATGATGACTGATGGTACTTTAACAACTCGGGAATTAACCTACTACATAAAATAAGTGTGTCTAAAAATCATGACGAATTTAAACAGTAAAAACTACTCGCTAACGCAAGTCTAAAACTACTCCCGGTACTTTAAAGGTGTAAATAAATATAGCTGGTACTCTAAGAAAAGAAAAAATTACCAGGTAATTTAAGAGAGTCAAAGATACTCAGCGAAACCTTTTGTCAACGGGTTTACATCTACGAAGAGGAACATAAAATTTCATTAACCACCGTGTTTAATACGAGAATTAAACTCAGCGATTCCTATAAAACCGGAATAGATACCAATCTCGGTCTTTTTAAATTAGTTTTTATATAACCCCCTTCCACCACCACTCGTATGGTAAGGGTGCTTCACTCCCTTGCCTTTTGGAGTTTAAATTAGAGACTTAAAAATTCTAGAGTGACACAAAGAAATTAAGCGACCACGAAAACGTTTTATTCGACTCTAATAATGTTTGTTCCTGGATCATAAGTAACGTGTATAAAGTTTGGTCTACGCATTTAAGATTGTATATAGAAATTCGTTTCACTCCTTTCACCACCACTCCTACGGGCTGAACTATATCTTAACCAGTACGGTAAATGTCAGAATTAAAGTCAGTGACTTCCATTACCCCAGATTCAACACCAGTCTCCTTTGTTTACTCATTACTTTTATGTAACGGACTTTCACCTACATCCTCCCCCATCCTCACACCTAGGGGCTGAACTACAACGTAACTGACACAGTGAATGTTAGAATCAAACTCACTGATTTCTATGACACACGATTTGACACCAGTGTCGATTGTTTTGCGTTAATTTTATGTAACGCCCCTCCACCCCCTGCCTTAGTGATGTTGACTTCCCCTAATGTACGAGGTTGAAATTATACTCTAAAATATCTGAATAAGAAACTATTTATCTCATCGACACCGAAAACTAAATATTCCACGTTTTAGCATGTTATAAAATTTCTCCCCCACCCTCACACGTAGGGGCTGGAATACAACTTAACTGACATAGTGGATGTCAGAATTGAACTCATTGACTACTATAACCCTGGATCTGACACCAATCAAGTTTCATCGCAATCGAATGAATGGTTTAGAGGCACATAAGGGACACAGACATAAATTACGTAGCAAAAAAACTCCAGCGGTCAGTTAAAAGCTTTCAATCCTGGGCGAACCGCTGGAGAATGCAAATCAATGGGGAGAAGACCCAGGCCATAATTTTTACGCGGAAAAGAAACTTCCCCATTGTTGATATAACGGCAGGAGGAACCAAAGTCCAATGGACAAAGTCTGTAAAGTACTTAGGACTAAGGCTGGACAAGCGACTGACCTTTGGGGAGCATATCAAACAGACCAAAGCGAAATGCCACTCAGCAATAAGAAGCTTGTACCCGATGTTTAAAAGCCGCGGTCTTAGCCTAAAAACTAAGCTCATGCTTTACAAGACTATGGTACGTCCTGTACTTATGTACGGTAGCGAGGTCTGGGGTGTTGCAGCCAAATCTCACATTGATCAGGCTCAGGCAGTGCAAAATAAATGTGTTAAAATAATCACCGATGCACCTAGATATAGTAGAATGTTAGATATTCATAACACTTTAGGATTAGATATGATTAGGGATTATTTAACATCTAAGAGTAGAACTTTTTACGATAGGGCAAAATATTCAAAATTTGACAACATAAATATAATTTCGACTAGAGATAGCAACCTTAGAGATAGATGCACTAGGTTTTAGGTTTAGGATTAATATAATTAGGTTTAGGTTTTAAATTCAGATTAGGATTACTTTGGGCACGCCTGGGCCTGATCAATACAATTAGGCAAGCCATTCCATGAAATTAAACAATCCACCAAAGGCAAGAGCTATGCTCGGTACTTGAATTTTAGTACAGCCCTCGTGGCCACCACAAAGAACGCCGGTTCGTCACTCTTTTTTTTTACAACAGATATCCTGCTCTCTCACCGATATTAGAATACTCCCAGATATCGCACTCACAGATATTCACATTACTCATAAATATTCTGTACACTATAGCATAGAATTTTTTTTCCATTTCTTGTTGTTCAAAAGTTGACAGTTTCATCCAGTTTTTTAAAAATAATCAATCTTACAAAATGTGTTAGAAAGGTTTCTTACTAAATATTATGTTTATTTCTTACTACAACGTAACTGACAAGTATGTGTAACTGTTATTATTATTAATATTTTGTGCATTATTTATGTTTTCAATTCAATTCCTGTCGGTGAATAATTATACCACTGGCGTGTAATATTTACTGACCAGTTATTGTCGAATCAATATTTTTGAGAGCTGTCAATTCCAATGATTGAGTAAGTTTGTGATTCCGGAGATGTATGCATAATTGTGTGATCTGATCTTCAGCTTTGACCGATATGTCTTCTGATGAAGACTTCTTCGTTAGTTCTGATCTGGACTCCTTCGCGTGAGCTCAAAAGTGCTCAATGGACGAGGTAACAATACAATCGCCGAGTTGAGGAGCGAAGTCGATGCCAGCATTAATTGCACGAAAACCCGGCTCTGGCGACTAGTCTTATTTACATCACTAAATTCATTTGTAGCATGTAAGGTGCTTAGAGATAGCACAGTACGTAACATTTCGTTCCAATTTACATATATGCATATATGCAGGTATATAGACATGGACCGAATGGAGGCACATCTCCCAAGGTCCGTTGGGAACCTTGAATGACAAATCGTTTTCATGAACGGCGTTGGGTCATGACTATAATGATATACCATGAATCAGTAGTATGCCTGTGCCATTTGTGAAATTGTCTGGAGGTAAAATAATCACCCCTTCGTATCTCCGAGTGGGAAGAAAAAAGATACAGAAGTGAAAACTATGTCTAAACACCCCAAACAAAGACAAACAAGAAAAGTCTCTTGAAGTGAAGGACTTTGTGACATTGTGATAAATTAGACAATCTGAAAATGTAAATGAGCGCCTTGGAACAGTAGAGGCTTGCGAATTTCTGTTTCGGTGATTGAGATATCGTCACACGTACAGAACAGGACAGACTTGTATGAGTAGGAGTTGCAGTGATACTCAATAGATGCATTGGCTTCGCCGTAAATAGACGCTCATTTGCAAACTGAATTTGCAAAGGGCCTATTATCTGACCCTTTTAATTCTGCATCATAAAACCCGGGCTTTGGACTTAAGTACAGTAGTCAACCAGCGGCGCTGTAGAACCATATAAAATGCGTGTTTAAGTAAAGTTTAATGGTGTGAATTCAATATAATCAGCGGAAAACACTTCTATCCTCATGTATTACGAATCCTCAAGTTGCTAACTGTGCGCCGTGTTGAAGATATTACCAAGATCCTACTTCGAGATTAATATGAAAAAAATCGATCAGACTTAATATTTTTTGTACGTAACGTGTTTTAACGCTTCGGGATGTAATTTTTACTTATATTTTCCATCCAGTAATACTCCATCGAGTGATAATAAAAAACAATACAAAATACTTTACAATCGTTGCGGAAAATGTTAGTTAATTTAGTGAGTGCAATATGGCCACCATTTCTTTACATTTGGAATGTAGCTATCAATTTTATCACTTCAATCCTTCGTAATGTGCGAATACTGATGGACAATTATATCCTGCAATACTCAAGAAGTACTGTCTGAAGACTTACTGACAATGATTTGTTCGCGGAGAATTATATTTCTAAAGAATAACGATGGTATGTTTGTTGCTATTATGCAATTAAATTCTATGTATCTTATAGATATTAAATTAATGTAGTATATTTATGTATTGGTAAAGAAATTCGGAGGTATGTTTGTTGAGATTGATGCAATAAAATTCAATGTATTTTATAGCTGTTCAATTAAAGCACTATTGGTCGAAATTGTGTACGGAACTAGGAATAGTTAGATTTAGGTTGTGTCTTCTTGACCAAAGATTAATATAGAATTAAATTCTTTTTCGGGTTTATATAAACAAGACACGGGCAACGCCGGGCACTCAGCTAGTGTATATAATAAAAAAGGATGTATATTTGTATGTATGTATGTATGTATGTATTTACGTTGTTCTTTATACAAATTTTATCGCGTGGACAGAATGCAACAAAAATTGGTATACGTATTCTGCCAAAATCGAGAACCGGTACTGTGGGGGTGACAACCCACTAGCATAAATGTGAAAAGAATTATAATTTTAAAAAGTGATCATTAAGTGAAAATTACTGCGCGCCAATATATCATGACATCACGCGACAGAGAGAGACGTTACTACGCGACGAACAAAGGAAATAGTTCGATTTTTCCTTAATGAAATAAAGCAGAAATATTTTCATTGAATAAAAAATATAATTTTATACAGCAATACTCCATCGAATGATAATAAAGAAGAATACGAATTACTTTACCATCGTTGCGGAAAATGTAAGTTAATTTTCGCGCTATATTAGTTGTGAGTCTAGCTAACAATTTCATCAATATAATATTTCGTAATGTATGAAGACTGAGTGACAATTATATCCTGAAATACTCAAGGAATATATTTAAGTATTCAATTAAATACTTTTTCGAGTTTATATAAATAAGTACACGAGCAACGCCGGGCAACCAGCTAGTTAATAATATATAGGGTGACTGTTGGCGCACTAATTGCCAGGGAACTATCCCACGCCAACATTTTGCGAACTATCAAATCCTAATTTTCTTTGAAAAATCAACCTTATTATTCTAGTTCATATTAATAGCGTAGGTTTATTTTTTAAAATGATGTTTTCATTACACCGTTCGTGTTAAAACAAAAGATGACTTATTGGTCAACAAAGCCAATAAAAAAAATTACATCTAGCTCTGGAATTAGAAATTAAAAATCATGGACTGAGCATGATGACAGTGTAAAACGATTCTGGTGTAGACATAACCACAAAAAATCTAACTTTAACGAAGTCTTCACAATTGACCAAACGGAGAAAATATGTAATAGCATCGAACGTTTCCGCGGACGTTCTCTGCCGCCGTTGTTTATGTTTCTAGACGCCGAATCTAGTGTTCCTTGTCGTGATCTGATTGCATGCCAAGCATTAATGATTTGGTAGCCTGAGTCTCTGTTAATGACACAATCCGGGACGCTAATTTCAATGGCTTCCAATATCAAACTGTCACGGAATTTTGAGCGTGTTTTAATTTAATAGCGTAATAAAAACACATTTTATGCCCTGTGATGAACATGTTCAGCAACAGCAGACATATTAGGTTGATGTTAGATGCAACGTTGCTCAATAGTCCTCAAGGTTTGTCCGATATTTTGTCGTCCGCAATTGTAAGGAATTTAATAAACTCCAGTAATGTTTAAAAAAATGTCATTTTTTACTGCAGATCTGGCAACAAAAGTAGTGAAAGGAATAAAAACCCTTCTAAACTATTCAAGCTTGGGAAAAGAGTGTATTAGAGAATTACTACAAAAAACCATCATCGCCACCTATAATATGGGTTGCTCTACGTCCGATTGTAAGTATCATTTGTTGTCCAACTTACTATTTTGCCACGTTTTTGTCCAAAATACTAAGTTTAAAAGCTGACATATATGTAGATAACGCCGTTAACAATGGATATTGAATGAAGAAGCGCATTTCCATTGCTGACTTTTTATTTACAAGAAATCTGGTGGGAAAATATTACACGCTGTGTACAGAAAGCCCACACACAGGGATTTAAATCTTAATGCAAATAGTTTCCATCATCCAGTTACAATAAAAAGCGGTGTTGCAAACTTTAATGCATAGAGCACGTTACATCGCACATGAAGACAACTTGGTTTCTGAAGTAGAAGATTTGCGGCAAACATTTATTATGAATGATTACTCATGAAGGGAAATAAATAGACGTGTCTCTTAGAAAAAAGCAAAAGGATACATAGTTTGGAACGACTTTGCTTTCCTTCCATACGCAGGGCAGAGAACTTCAAATATTGGCAGGATCCTGGCCTAACATAACATCAAGACGATATTTCGGCCACAAAACAAAATAAGACAGTAAAAGGTAACATAAGCTTAAAAACTACTGGAGTGTATCAAATTCTTTACAATTGCGGTCGGCAATAGGTTAGACAAACCTAGAGCAACGTTGCATCGAACATCAACCAAATATGTCTGCTGTTGCTGAACATGTTCCAATGACATGGCATAAAATGCGTTTTTATGTTTCTATTAAATTAAAAAACTCACAAAAAATGGCGTGATGGAAGCAACTGAAATTAGAATCCCGGTTAATCTCATGAACAGAGAATTAGGCTACGAAATCAGTAATGCTTGGCGTTCCATTATTTCAATATTACGATAGAATAAAACGAAGCTGTCACCGCATGCAGAAGAACCAAACAGATCGCAGCAAGAAATAACGACGTTTACGTCATACGTTAACACATTACCTTGACAAATGCGACAGAGAATGTCCGCGTAAACGTTGGATGCTATTACAAATCTAACCCGGTTGGTCAACTGTGAAGAATTCATGACGTTTATGCATCCTGGGACTCCTTGCGCATTACTTCAGGGTACTGTATTTTTCTGTGTCACCTCTTCTGTTAACTTCTTAGTATTATAGACTAGTATAGGTTTTTGTCTTTATATCACATATAACGGTTTCTGTTTTCGGATCTTAGCATAATTTTTACTATATTTTCAGGCGATATATTTGTTCCCAGTTGTTCCTTATGACTCTACTGTTTGAAACTCCAAACCGCGCAGCGTGTGTTGTGTGTCGCCTAATGGTTCGTTTCATCTTTCGTCCTACGCCTTCTTAATTTTGAACAAGTATGCCTTGAAGCAACCGTGTCCAGTAAAAGCCTGCGTCAAGTAGGACATTTCGCCGTGGGATATCATACGGGCCGATAGCTCCAGAATCAGCCTTTAAGTCCATCTGCCTGATTTATCTATGTCCCAGGTTCTTTGTCATCCCTGCATAAGTTCTGCCCTAGCCTTGGCTTTCATTGTCCTTCTCGTGTTGCCTTCGTCGCTCTGTAAACTTGTTGGCGTTCCATGGCGAATATCTCACGTTTCTGTTGGGAGGACTCTATCATCACGATTTTGGGCACTGTTCTATAAGCCCTTGTGATCCATAGCGCTCCTTTTCTTTGCACACCCTCCATTTTTTTTGTATCCTGAATTTTTTATCTGCTGCGCATCTGCCCATAACGGTGCTGCGTAGAGCATCTTCGAGTGGATGACGCTTATGATAAGCCTCCATTCATTTTCTGCCGGTCGTTTGATATTCGGCATGATACGCGCGAGAGACACGGCCATCCTTTCCATCTAATTCACCGCTTCCTCTATATGAAGTTTGAAATCCATTTTGTCATCCAGTTCCACACCCTAGATAGAGGATGGTTTCTTCAATTGAATCTTAGTCGATCATTTTGTGATATTTGGTTCTGTATATGATCTTATGTGTGTTATTAAGGGGGATTTCGTCTTGCTAATAATTTCAACTTCCGTTGGGAGCTTGAGGTTTATGAACCTATTATACATACGTTCCAAAGAAAGGGACCTATCTTAGGTCCCTGCGACGCTGTTCGATTTTGTCATGTTTAATATATTACGGTCCTATTTGTTAAGTAGTTTATGACCATCACCACCAAATATTCAGGGACGTTCTTTTCTCTTAGGGTTGCAATCTTTTGACTACATTGTGCGGTATTAAGTGCATTATTGATGTCAATTTTTAAGAGTGCACAGAAGGCCTGATGCTTTCGTTAGCTCGTTGGGCCGTTTCTGTTACCAGCTGGAGACGTCTGTCTTGGAATGCGCCTTTCTAAACCCGTATTGTCGCTTGGAGTTTTGATTTTCTCTTTCAGAAGTGGCTGGATTCATTCCATAACTAAACCCTCCAGGATTTTCCCCATTGTGTTCAAAAAGCACACGGACGATGGGTTGTGTAGCGACTGGAGTTAGAAGTAGAAGAAGAAAAAGTAGTCAGGCTATAAATAGGGTAATCCACATAGTGGCTACTAGCCTCTTATAGCATACGAAACGGACTGAAAGAGGGGATGCGGAAAGGTAAAGCAAGTTAGCCAAGGGTTAACTAGGATCAACGGGCTATAGTTTAAGGATCTTACCCGGCAGTTCGCATAAAAGTGATGCAGGAAAACCCCTAGAAAAACCTGCATATCGGGCACTTGTAACTTTTCCTACGTCCTTCAGATAGCGGGAGAGGGGTTTCTTTTGACACGCAGCATCCTCTTCTCCGTGTCTCGACCAGATAGAAGGCAGTTGGCCGACTATTCCAATAGGAATAGTGGGCAGCTCTTACCGTATTCCCAAGGTATGTAACCCCGGAACATACACCTCTCAAAACAGGCCGAGGTGCCCCGGCTTGTGGGAACATTCGTTCAAAAAACATATAACTCTGGATCTACTGATCTACCATTACTGATCAAGAATGTTCTTGGAAAGTCTACCTGTTTTTTCTTCTTCGTTGAGACTTCACAGTGAAGACTACATTTTTCCTACTTCCCTGAATGCTCTGTGAAATTGCCGTAATTCTGGAGGAATAATCCCAATAAATGGTTTGTGGTGGTGGAGGCCGCTATCCATCTCAAGCGAATTACATCGGACTTGCCCAATTTCAATTATATCTTGGCCATGATGGACTTAATTGCAAATATTATCGAGACACCGCCTAGGAGAACAGGCACGAATTTTTGAAACTTAAACTAGTGGAAACATGCGGAATGCTCTCTTATGGAGTCAGGCGGCGAAAGAAGGAAAATCTTCCTTAGTGTTGCACAAGAGAGAGCTTATGCTGCAGGCCAATGTAGTATTTTAAATACTCTATGTTTTTAAATGTACGAGACCGTACTTCTCGGTGTATTAGCCTTAAACTAATTCCAAATTTTAGACATCATCGCCTGCATGACCGATAGGGTTCACGCAATGATTGTCTTCTCATTTTCTTATGCCGAAGGAATAACAGTAATGCTAGAATCTGCTCTTTGTTCATTTTGAACTACACTGTTCACAGCACTCTCAACTGAGAATAGTACGACGATAATTTTACCTCCGCTATAATAATTGCTGAGTGTGTAAGTCTCCAGATTTCTTTGAGCAGCGACGATAATTTTAACGCAGAAATAAAAATCGCCGTATGTGTAACAGGTCTTAGACCTCATTACTCAATCCGTCGTACAACAATGCACTGCAAGTATAGTTTTTCTGGCCCGTTCAGACGCAATTTTTGAAACGCTGATCGCTGAGGTACGTGAGCTTCGGCAGGTGAAAGGCGAGTTGGCAAAACAACTGCGAAATAACAATCGGCGGAGGTCCAGTAGCAGAGGTTCTACTAGACGCCAGTCTCCATGCAGATCTTTTCCGGAAGTGAACAATAAAGGTTAATGCTGCTATCATACGAAGTTTGGCTCGCCAGCTAACAGATGTCTCCAATCGTGCAACTGCGCGGGAAACTGACTTCCCTGTCTTCACTGCAGGCGGTAGAATGCAAGGAGATTCTAAACCACCTAATTGAATGCGATTACATAATGGTTTATATTTTTTGATCGATACCGGTGCTGATATTTCTGTTTTGCCTAATCACGTTCTTGCGCCCCGTCTTCGTCTCTGTTATTGTATGTTGCTAATGGAGCTACTATTAGAATTTACGGCCATGTACTCTTGCCTCTGAATATCGGTTTAAAGCGTCCAATTCACTGGCGCTTCTTCGCTGATGTGTTAGGGCTCATTTTGAGATAAGATTTTCTGTATACTCATAACATCCTGGTGAACAATCGAGGACGAAGACTCCTTGATGAAAGTACTTTGATGACCGTCTCTACTGACAAGGTCTCCATCTCCTTCAGTCAGTACCTTGGCTGCCGATTGAAGTCGATTTAGGGTCATTCCATGCCAAGTGACCAAATTTTCAAATAAAATTTTAAGTCACCGTCTCCAATCTTGCTGAAATTTTGTGTAGGGACAGATATGCGTCTTAGACATTTCTGTGTAAAATTTCACCTTCATAACTAGCATAGAGGGGGCGCCAGGGCCTCCTGAAAAAAAGTCACCTGTGCAATTAAACCCTGCGCGTGAATAGATTGTGAAGTTTGAAGTACTACTGTTGTGGAACTGTAGCAGCTAGCTTCCTCAAAAATGCTAACTACAGACAACTTTTTATGCTCTACACGTTGGTTGCATTTTCAAAGTTTAAAAAGTTTTAGTTTTATTGCTTTTGTATCACAAAGTTGCTCAAAAAAACCGTCAAGTCAATTTGATGCCGACTTTTCGGGCTTATAACTCTGAAACAAGACGTTCTACAAACTTAATCTTTGGTAAGATAACTAAACCCATTACTGATTTTAATCTGCCAAATTATTAGCTTTCAAAATCACTTTTTTGTCGAGATATATGTTAGATAATATGAAGTTCAAATTTTATGTGTCAAATTTTGTGTATTTTCAAACTGAAATAGCAAAAAAGCATTTGCTACAATCAAGTTATTTTTTTACCATTGAAAAGAACAGACTTTTTTCTTTTAGAGTCGTCTAATTTCATTTTAGAGACTCATCATTTAAGGTCTCCAGCATAAAGGTAACTCGTGCGCCACTCTTGCACGTTCTAACAAATTGGCAAGTTCCAAGTACTATTGTTGTGGAACTGTAGCAGCCAGCTTCCTGAAAAATGGTAACTACAGACAACTTTTTATGCTCTACACGATGGTTGCAGTTTCAAGGTTTAAAAAGTTTTAGTTTTATTGCTGTTATATCACAAAGTTGCTCAAAAAAACAGTCACGTCAATTTGAGGCGGATTTATCGTGCTTATAACTTTGAAACAAGACGTTCTAAAAACTTATGCTTTGGTAAGTTAACTAAACCCATTACTGATTATAAGCTGCCAAATTATTAGCTTTCAAGCTCACTTTGTTGTCAAGATATATGTTAGTTAATATGAGGTTCAAATTTTACGCGTAAAATTTTGTGCATTTTCACACACAAATAGCAAAAAAAACATTTGCTACAATCAAGTTCTTTTTGTTACCATTGGAAAGAGCAGACGTTTTCCTTTTAGAGTCATCTAATTTTATTTTAGAGACTCATCATTTAAGGCCAGAAAAATTACTGCACACTTACCGATGGCTGTCAGACTTGAGTTCATCTTTTCATAAAGTACCACTTCATCATCGGGATCATATTCTGAAGATGGCGATGGAATTGCTGAATCTTCTTTATGGTTTTTCATTTCCTTTCTACATTTTGGGCATAATTTTTGGCCAGGCATCACATATTTCTACGTTAGCTACGTTAGGTAATCTGCTGTTGACAAGTCAATGGGTTGCAAACCTTTCTTTGGTGCATGGTTTTTCTTGCCAAAAGGGTTACAACACTTTGAATGCATCAACTTGAAATTCGTTAGCAGACTTGATTCGTGATGTAGGCAAATTGTAGATCCTTCATCAAATTTAAATCCAGATCGTCTACTTAGGAGTTCATTTTCTTCGCTACTAAGCTCACTTATTAATTTTATGCCAGCTGTGTGAGAATAGAATCTTTTATAGTGACACACCGACTTTTCACTGTTCCCTATGGTTCATTTCGGTGGGTTCTCTTCGGTTTCAATGATAAAAGTCACACACGTTCAGGTGTTTAGTCAGAAACTATTTTTAAATTATGTAAACGAAGCATAACTTTGTTTTGATGTGGTAGCTGCAAATGACTCATTGTTGATTAGACTTGCCTTTGTTGAAGTGCATATTATAAATCATGTTGTTATTTCAAAATGTTAAATTAAATATTGAGAAAATTATTGTACAATTACTAACTTGGTTTTAAATTTGGAAGATTGTTTTTTACCTTACTTTGAATATAGGTCTTCTTTATCACAAATTTCAATAATGTGTCTAAATATGTATCACAAATTCAATAATGTGTCGGGAAGATATTTCACAAATTTCAATAATCGTATTATAAAGAGGAAAATTGCAGTAAATACAAGAAATTTTTCAATTAGCATACAAACTGAATACTAGCAAGTAATAATTGTCTAAATAAAATAATAGTATATAATAAACTTTATTGAGCAAAGTAAGTGTACGTTAAACTTATAAATAGACCCTAAAATCAAAAGTATGGTAATTCCAGTCAGACTGACTATCAACTTCCTGCAGATTGATTGTAGAATCATATATGTATGTCACGACACGTAATTAAATAAATGCAATTTTCAAAGTAATTTTTCTAGCCTTAAATGATGAGTCTCTAAAATGAAATTAGATGATTCTAAAAGGAAAACGTCTGCTCTTTCCAATGGTAACAAAAACAGATTGATTGCAGCAAATGTTTTTTTGCTATTTGTGTGTGAAAATGCACAAAATTTGACGCGTAAAATTTGAACCTCATATTAATTAACATATTGTCATAATTTATAAACTTCTTTTGTTATCTTCTGATAATAATTCATGATATGAATTATGTGGCGTTTTTAAATAAAAAGAACTATTACGTGAAAACTATTAAACAAGATTTATTAACAATTTTAAAACAAGTATTCAAATTACAAAATATTTGGGATCTCAGGGTCTTGAACTGGGTTTGATAAATGGCAGAATTTATATAAACAAAATCACAAAAATTACATTTACTTTATATGGGAATCAATGCATCTGAACATAGACGAAATTTGTTGCTGAAGAAATAATACTAAAGATTGAATTTAAACAATTTCAATTTTTATCGAGAAATAAAGAATGATCTGAATAATTTAAGACCTCATTTTATCGATAATTAAAGAAAGATCTGACGTTTATCTTTTAAACGTGGTTTACAATGATTTTAAAGTTTTCTTTCTACTTACGGCAGCCCAGGTCTCATTTTAACTTTTCGTGCACGATTTTGGGGACATCACTGATTCTAAGTACTCAAAGACTCTAAATGTTCACAGACTCTAATTAGCGTAGTTTGTTAGTTGGTTTAAAATAACTTTGTCGATTCTCGATGATTTACTGCAAACTGGATTTGTAGGTCTCGTGGATTTTTGTTGAAAATGCACCTCATTGGTTTTGTCTGTTGACTGAAGACTAGTTCAATTTCTGCATTTTTGATATAACAGCGTACTGGTTACTGAAACACTTTCTCGTTCTTTAAATTAGATTTTTTTCATTCTCGCTGCTGACTGACTAAATTGTTCAACTTTTCGTGTATTAGAATTTTGTAGACTTTACACCTCGCTGTTCTATGCCCGACTGTCTTGTTCAAATTTTCATGAATTAGAATTTTGGTCTGTTCTCCTTGCTGCTTACTACCCGACTGTTCGTTCGTCTCGTCAATTTTGAGCGCGTAAAACCTTCTCGACCGATCAACAATACTTTTTTTTGCATTGCCGGTTTGTTGCTGCGTCCGCTATATCCACCAATAATGAGTCCTCTACAATTCAACTTTTCAATTAGAACAATGCCTTAATTACCAATTACTGCAATATATCTTGACAACAAAGTAAGCTTGAAAGCTAATAATTTGGCAGCTTATAATCAGTAATGGGTTTAGTTAATTTACAAAAGAATAAGTTTTGAAAACGTCTTGTTTCAGAGTTATAAGCCCGAAAAATCCGCCTCAAATTGACGTGACCGTTTTTTTAGCAACTTTGTGATACAAAAGCAATAAAACTAAAACTTTTTAAACTTTGAAAATGCAACCAACGTGTAGAGCATAAAAAGTTGTCTGTAGTTAGCATTTTTGAGGAAGCTAGCTGCTACAGTTCCACCACAGTAGTACTTCAAACTTCACAATCTATTCACGCGCAGGGTTTAATTGCACAGGTGACTTTTTTTCAGGTGGTCCTGGCGCCCCCTCTATACTACTTATGAAGGTGAAATTTTACACAGAAATGTCTAAGACGCATATCTGTCCCTACACAAAATTTCAGCAAGATTGGAGATGGTGACTTAAAATTTTATTTGAAAATTTGGTCACTTGGCATGGAATGACCCTAAATCGACTACAATCGGCAGCCAAGGTACTGACTGAAGGAGATGGAGACCTTGTCAGTAGAGACGGTCATCAAAGTACTTTCATCAAGGAGTCTTCGTCCTCGATTGTTCACCAGGATGTTATGAGTATACAGAAAATCTCCCCAGGAAGGAAGGCTCCTGGTGCTTATGTGGTGATTATCGCCACCTCAATTAATCAACTTAGATTTATCGTGAGCTCCTTTTGACTTACTATAATCACGTCGAAGCGGGTTTTTTGGGCATCGTTGGTTCAATTTCCATTGCCTGACAAAGACAATTTCCCTCAACCCTCCATCCTCAAGGATCTCCGTCGTTTTTTCGGAACATTGAATTTTTATCGACGCTGGCTGAAGAATGCTACCTACATACTCACCCCGCTTACTAATAGTTCAGCAGGTGTTAATATGTTTGACACCGCTCCTTTCTCTTGCATGCCTAGTCTTGTTTCAGCCTTTTAGTTCTAGGCCATTGAACATGTGAATCCTTTATACAATAGGATTTGTCATATTAAACCATGTCTGGAAGTAAATGACAGTGGTTAAATTAACCAAAAGCTACTGACGTATAATTACATATCCTTACATTTTAATGTAACTAATATTAAAATAAATTTCATATGTGACTGTTAAAGAAGAGTTTCATCATTTATAATATAAATTGTCTGCATAAGGTCAAAAATTGCTTTATTAATTCAAAAACAGTCGTAAAATAAAATACTATTTTTATTAATTTATTAATGTGGAATTCGGGTTATAGAAATAATATTTTTCGGATGTTTAATAATCCGTTCTGAACTAGAAGTATATGAATTCGCAGGGGTTAGATAAAGTTATATTTAAAATTAAATGAAGAGATAAATAGTTTATCAGCACAGAATCCTTCATTTAAATTGTCACATTCGTGGTTTACCTACTTTTCCCTCAAATGACAATGGAATTTTAAAAAAATATTCGCTCGGAATTAAAATCACAATTATCACTAACACTTCGAGTGAAATATTTTATGGTCCCTGTTGCACTGCAATGCATGAGTTATTAAGAATATTGCATTTTGGTTTCTTCTGTATTTTTACGGTACTTCCGATCAATTTTTATTCAATATTTTCAACACTCAGTAGTTTTCATGTAGTCAGTCTTCTGTTTTAATTTTTCACCTATCTATATTATTAAGTTATTTTTATTTCACACTTGTTCATTTAATTTGTTTCACGACGATTTTGAAGTTTTTATGTTACAATTTTCTTTCCTTCCTTGTGTTAATTTGTATGTTAGTTCTAAAAAATTAGTCATCGCTGCTGTGTTAAATATATTTAGGAAATATTACCTTACATGTACGTTCCCTGTGGGATGAGTTTGTTTTTATGCCTCAACGTGGGTCTCCTTAACCATATATTGTTATTCTGCTAATCAGAAAATGTGTTCATTTGTGAGAAATGAAATCAATTTTTCCTTCACACCACGGCATTCCCTCTAATTTGTATTGCCCGATGTCATATTTTCTCATTTCCTTTCCTTTCGTTCTTCAATTAATGTTTTAGAATGACTAGATAATCGCTAGCGCTTTTTCCCCCCCAATGATTCGTACCTAACATTTTTAACTCGTGTTTGCACAACACTTGAAAACTGCACATTCGTTGAAGCAATATTCCTTGTTATCTATATATTTCCATCAATTTCAAATTCCACATCTTTCACTGACAGAGGCTGGTATGTGCATGCATCGTTTGAGAAGTCTCAAAACTATGAGAGCTGAACAGCGCGTGTAAAATAAATCTCTATTCGATCAAAACGTTACTTATTTTAAAGGCGTATTATTTTATCGTATAAATTGAGATGTTTATGGAGAGATCTGTGAAGGACACCGTGCAAACTTATTATCAGTTTCATTTTAAGGTACGGAAAAATTAGTCACTGTAGTGTGTTTAAAATTTCGTACATAACTTTTTATTTTATAATATATGTGTCTGTTGTTAATATTCGTTAAATATTTAAAAAAGTGAACGGAAACGTATCACATAAATAACAGGGATTTGAAACGTTTGTAAGTATAAACTTAAATTATTTGCTCTATAGTCGGAGAAACGTATACCAGCCCACTGAACATATATTTCTATAATGTTTTTTCTGAGTGCACTTGTTGCTTTAAATATTACCTTTTAAAGTGGCTGTAATCGACCTACGCCAAGAAATAATATTTGGGAAACCAAAGTGATTGTTGTAGCCTCTAACGTTGGCCGTTTTCGTTCTTTCTCCTTAGCCCTACAGCCCATTGAGGATCATGGCCCTCAGGGACGGCTGTCGGTTTGTCGCCATCCATGACATGACCGGATTTTATTTTGAGTATCACGTGATTAGCGCAGCGATTCTCCTACAGTCTTAACCATAGCTTTCCTGACCATAACGAGCACAAACAACCATGATTATAGTTGGTGACGCTGACCACTACACTTCAGCAGACCGGCAAATTTCATCACACGAAAATACATCTGTGCTGAAGAAACATTTGATTTTTCCTCTTTACGTGTAAAGAAAGGCCTTGACGTTTTTATGCTCACGTAAGGTTTTATTAAGTTACTGCTTTTAGTATGGCTTCCGAGTTAAACCATCTACCTACCAATGACACGTAGCGAATATTTCCATGCTGTAAGAATCTGGCATTACATTCTTAACATTTACAAAATAATTTAAATTTAAATTAACATTATTCCACATCGTAACCGAAACAATGACTGGCAGAAATTAAATTAATCATAGAATTCATTGGGATAGATTACTTGATAACCGTCTAAAGGTACCCATTTGTGGAATAAACAGATTTAATACAGAATTCGTGAATAGAGTAAATTATACAAATGGTAACCTATTGATCACGAAGTGTAAATAATAGTAAATGCCGAGCCTAAATATAATTGTGATGTATAATCAAAATACTATACTGAGCGAAACACAACTAATTATATCAGAGTATGTTTGTTTTGTGAAGAAATCTCATTAACTGCATAAAATTATTTATTTATGGTACGATAAAATACAACAAGTGGAATTGCTATCTTCAGGAAATAATTTATATCAAATGGCTGAATAACTGAAGTTATTAATATTCTATAATGTTAAAAGTGATTTAATATCATATTCTTATTCGTTATACCCTACTACTATCGATTAAAACATTCATCTTGCCCGGGTATTTTTTATATCACGACCGATAATAAATTAATTCAACACTAATATGAGGGTGGTCTGAAAAGTTTCCGACCTCAACGTGAAGATGGCAGCACTAGTAAATAAAAGCTAGTGAATTTCGTTGTTCATCTATTGACAGTTACTCACCAAAGTTTCAGCCATTTAGGACGCGCATTTGTTTTTTTAACAGTCGTTTGAGTGAGTTGATGTGCGTGTTTTTGTGAAAATGGATAAAATTGAGTATCGAGCTGTTATTAAATATTTGTTTTTGAAAGGCAATACGCCAACACAAATCAAAGATGAGTTGGATTCTGTGTATGGGGACACTGCACCATCATTTACCACAGTGAAATTTTGGGCAGCTGAATTTAAACGTGGCCGTAAGAGCTTGGGAGACGATGACGTCCAAAAACTGCAACTACCGACGAAACATCGCCAAAGTTCACCAAATGGTGCTACACGACCGAATTAAAGTGAGAGATTGCAGAGATTAGAACATGTCAAAAGAACGTGTATGTCACATATTAAATCAACATTTAGGCATGAGAAAGCTGTCAGCGCGTTGGGTGCCGCGTAGACCAAAAACGTTTTCGAATGAACATTTCCAACGCTCTGTTAGCGAAGTTTAGGCGCAATAAATCCGAGTTTTGGCGCCGATTAATTACTGTAGATGAAACTTGGATAATCATTATACGCCCGAAACAAAAATACAGTCCAAACAGTGGACTGCAAAGGGGGAACCGGCTCCAAAAAAAGCAAAAACTGTTTTTTCGGCTGGGAAAGTGATGGCGACTGTTTTTTGGGATAGTCTTGTAGTTATTTTAATCGATTATCTTCAAAAAGGAAAAACCAGTACAGGAGCATCATTACTTGACAAGCTGAAGGCAGAACTTGCAGAAAAACTGCCACATTTCCAGAAAAAGAAAATCCTGTTTCACTAAGACAACGCACCGTCTCACACCTCAGCGGTTGCTATGGCGAAAATCCACGAATTACGGTTTGAACTGCTTGACCATCCGCCTTACTCACCAGATCTAGCCCCAAGCAACTTCTTCTTGTTCCCTCATCTAAAAATTGCGCTCGGAGGACTCAAATGAAGAGGCAATCACCTTCGTGAACAATTATTTTTTATAGAAAAACGCCGAGTACAGAGATCTGAGCATCGCTGGGAGAAGTGTGTAAAGTTACAAGGAGACAATGTTGAAAAATAAAAAAAAAATAAAAAAATATCTTCTATCATTGTTGGGTCGGAAACTTTTCAGACCACCCTCGTAATTTGGTCATTTTGGATATTTTTATTCGCCCCCGCCGCATACCGACTTGGACTGAGCCTGTAAAAGTTATCCAGTGATCAAGAGCGTCACTGTTCATCTGAACGGCACAGCAAACGATGGATTCTACAGAAATATGCGCCATTTTGTGTTTTTGACCAGTTTTACCCTTCACACACACACTTAATCATGCCAGCACGATGAATTTAACAGCAATCTCCATCCTTTTGGATGTTAGCCTCTTATCGCTTTAATAACCGTTCTTAATGGGATGTACTTGATTTTAACTTACATCGGGAATATTACTATTGGTAAGTTATATAACTTCCGAAACAAAACAAAAACTAGACTCATGGACTCAGAAATTATTTCCGAACATCAAGAGTGTTGAAAAAAATCTGTACCATAATTGTCAGAAATACAAACGGTATCTTAAGAAACTAAAAAATACTCCCAGTAGCTTTAAGAGAATCAAATATAATTCAATAGTAATCCCTTGTTTAATTATAATACTTTATAATTAATCCCTTCATCGCAACGACATTAAAAATGATTGATTTGACACAATAACGGTCTTTTAAGGATTAATTTTGATGCCACCCCCACCCATAGGGCTGCTAGGGTATCCCATGTTGAAGGAGCTGACGTCCACCGGCATGTTGAATGCAAGTATTAAATTAAGGGACAACCAAAACTAACGTCAATTAAAGTCGTTTGAATTGCATTGCAACAGCAACGAAACGTGGAACTTCTGTAAAGAAAAACCCGAAAACAGGTGGAACGAAAAAAAGAGGAGGAAGAACAACGGAATAATTCACAGTGAACTATTGCGCTATAAAGACATAACAATTACCAAAACCATAAACAGAAAAAAACAGGTGATGCTATCTAGAGTAAGAACCCTCCACTCAGTTTGTACCCATGCGTTACTATTTTCCAGATCTACCCAACCAACCTGTGAAGAATGCAGTCAACCACTAACTATTCCCCATATACTCTTCCATTGCAGCAGGTATAACGACATCAGAACACCACATCTCAGACCTATGTACTTCAACAACAGCTGTCTTGGAGATCATCAAATTTATCGAGGAAGCTAACATAAGTGAACAAATATCGAAACCCAATTACAAATAGTGTTAAGAATGTATGTAAATAATAACGCTAAGTAAATTATTGTAAATAACATACGGGTCGCCTATGACCACGATGTCGATGCGACCGTTATAAACTTCAATTTTAACAAACGTCGTTGGCGAACTTTTCTGCGAGACTCACTTCCTCATCTCTAAAGGCGCTTCCTTCGCTTTGGGATGGAAATAAGGCTTAAAAAAGATCGAGAGTTATTCCGGAACCTATTTATTCACCACTAATATCTAACATTTATCATTTTGTTAAATGCCACGGAAGTCACGACCATCCCATAGGGAAATATTTGAACTTGTAGAGAGCACTTTTATTTTTATTATTAAATGCATTGAATATAAACTATATTTTATTTTTACCCCGGCGTGGCACGCGCACTTGAAAAGTCCACTGGAAAAAGGACGGCTACAATTTTCCAGTAGGTGCCGGGCTCAGGATTTTAAAACAATGGAGACTGATTACAATGGAAAATACGCACGAATTTTCTCCAGGTGGGAATTGCAGACTGGCGTTTTCCAAGAAATCTGGACCAGCGATGGTGGTGGCTTTGGCGGGAACGAAATGATTCTTCTGGGTGGTGGTAAATGTCACGTGGGAGGACCAAGGTTGGAGATTGGCCCATCACTGTCAAAACACACGTGGACGAAATGTGTTGAGGGGGATTGTGGAGAAGATTTTGAAGTTAGTTGTTGGAGAGACGTTGAGGGGTGAGTTGTGGAATAGCCATTGGTATGTGTCTTTGTGAGACTCGGATAACTTTGAGTGCCACATATTGATCTTTCAGATTACCTGTGTCCTTATTTTCATTTTCCTTTTCCTTTCCCTGTTTATTTTTGAGGAATACTGTAATTTATGCCTGAGTAGATGAATCAATCCTGCATTTAAATATTATTTTATTAATTAATCCCTGTCTACTTCAATTTAACGCTGTACATTTCCTCTCCTGTAAGTAGGGTGTTACACAATCTTAACCGTCGTAGTGAATATCAGAATTAGACCCAACGACTACTGTAATTGAGTATTCGACACAAATTTAGATTGTTTTCGTATTTTTTAATGCCACTCCATTATACCACCACTGCATTGTGTTGCCCTCGTATGGCGGTAATTGGTTGAAATTAAACCCTTTTTTTGTCGAGGGATTATTGTGGAAATCATAGTAGACGTCAGAAGTACCTCAGTCTGGTTAGTGTGAGACTCTCACCATCTAAAACCACAAACCCTTTCTCGTAGACATTTAGTCCACCCCAAAATAGCTCTTGCATTACTGGAAGGTGGTACCGTTTCCTTGTCTAAAAAAGACTTCTCTTTTTTTGTGTTGCACTAATATTAATGATAACTATAACTATTATCATCGGTGTAACTGTAATCATCACCAAACATGTTCATCACAAAAACAACACAATCAGCACTAAGGCTACCATAGTCTATAGAAAACACCGTTAATAAATACTGAATAGATAATCGATTTCTTATTTCCATCTGGCAGTCATAATTTTTTTAAAGTACTATTCTGTTAAATGATGTCACACTTATCAACGTTTCTTTATTTAAAATTGTTTTTTGATAATATTGTCTAGTGTCACTGCGCCAATTTTGTTTTCCAATTTTTCTGTCTGTGGTGTCCACTGATGAAACTTTGGCGATTTTACGACATAGCAGCACACAACTAAGTCGTCACTCATACTATTCTTAAATTAACAACTATTCTTAATATCATAAAGATTGTCATTCATATCTGTCCAAAATTATACAGAAATACTTTGATATTTTATAAATCGGTCCATCACTGTCATCCAGAATAGGTCCATTGTCGGGCCAGTGTAGTGTTGAGAATATAGACAAGAATTTGTGTCTCTTACACTTATATTGAATTAATAAATTAAGGTAAACATAAACTTTATGGCTTTAGCGTTTCCACTCTGTTTTTTTTCCAGGCCCAATAGGTCGAAAGCTATATAAAAGACGATAGTTCAATAACTTATTTTAACCAGAGACTATTGGTTTCATAGATGAGACATAAACTTCATCGAGAGTGAGAGTATTATTTCTGGTGTCACATGAAACTATGTACCCATAATTTTTTATTTATGCCGAGGGGACGAAAATTTAAATACAGTGAATGTCATTTTTCAACAGAGGCTAAACAGTGGAATCGAAACAAATCTTGCTTTTAATGGCATTATTTTATGTTACTCATTTCCACGTTAACCGGAACGTGTATGACAGAATAGAGGCTAAAACGGCCTATATTATCATGAAGTAATTACTTTTCTGGTCTATGTGATTAATAGTTTCTATTCAGATGTTTTTAGTGTATAATTTAAAGGACTAATAAGGAACGGAATGGAGGAACGTTACATAAAAATAACGCGAAACAACCGAGATTAGTGTCAAATCCATGGTTATCTGTGTTAATGAGTTTAATTCTGACATATACCATACTGGTTAAGAAGTTTTTAAGTGTCTTATTTCAACTGAAAAGGCAAGGGAGGAAAGCACGGGTGGTGGACGAAGGGGTTTAAATAAAATGTAATGCAAAAAAGACCGATATTAATGTTCATTCCTGGGTTATAGGAGTCGCTGAGTTTAATTCTCGCATTAACTATAATGGTTAATGAAATTATATGTTCCATTTCATGGAGGTGTACGTGGTTGAGAAAAGGTTATCAGGACTAGTTTTGAACCTTTTAAGTTACCGGGTAAATTTATTATTTTCTTAGGGAACCAGCTATATTTTGGTCTCCATTCAGTTGAAGTTTGTATGTCTTTACTCCATTAAGGTAACTGGAGTAGTTATACCTAGTATTTTTTACTCTTTTAAATCGACATGATCGATAGACACTTTTATTTTATGTAGTAGGAGAATTCACGACTACCGTCATTCATCATATTAGATTTTTGAAGTTATATGGTGTGGTGCTAGGTCGGGGAGGGGAACGTAAATGGGTAAAAGTTCCAAATACTACCGGGGTTGATGCTGGTTAAATGAAATGTTTACCAAGAGTTAAGTGTCGAATAAATTCATATTTCGGACTAATTTAAATAAATACCCGGGCAACTCAGCTAGTGGACAATCGATACGGGCCAGTTAGTCGAATTATGAAAGGAGTAATTAACAGAATTTGCGGACAAAAGTAAGCAGAGAAGAAGAATTATTCGATATAATGGAAATAGGCGATCAGTATGACGAAGAACAATTATGCTTATATATTACACCAACCTTTTATTACGATTTTTCAAATAAAATATTTTTAACTATAATAACACATAATGTTTTGTCTATAGAGGTAGATATAAAAATGTTTGCCTTTTATAATTTCGTTTTTTGTATATACATCACGCAGAATAACATGTGATCAAGTTACGGGCGGGGCTTTAGCGAGGTGATGACTCAATCCCTACATATGCTCTGGACTTACGTCATTCCTACTTTAACAAATACGAGTCAATCGACACTCGCATCAATTACAGTGATATAGTAATCGTTGTTAACAGAGAAATAGGGAAAAAGAATTGTGTGCAATTATGTTGGAGTCAAGTCACGTGACAGGAAGCGGCAACACCGCGTAAGTGCGCCTTTGTATTCCACACACTCGTCCGCAAGGATGCCGACATTCGCCTACTATATTTATCGTATGACACTCGACGCCTTAATGTTGTCGCAAATGATTGTCGAAGAACATACCAGAATCCCAAAAATATTTCCCATCGCAGTTCACATTCACTCCTAAATAGGGCAATAAATAACTGGAACAATTTATCTGCAAGAGTTTTCGGAGAAAGTCCTCAAATGGAAAGAAAATTTAGACTTAATCTGAACCTTCTAGTGAATATAGGGTAGTGAAGTGTATTCAAAGTGATAGTGCTCCGTTATAAACTAAAGTAAAATGGTAACATTGATTGTCTCTTTACATAGTTAAATAATTAGTTAGCCTCTATTTTCAAATATATTTCCACTGTTCTTCTCTTCAGACCAGGACAATATTAATTCTTTCCTTAATTTTTTTCAAAATTAGCCTATAATTAATATAATTCTATATACATGTATTTAGAGTTGAATTAATGTCCTTAATTTTATATATTTAAATTAATTGTATTAATTTACTATATATATATTATTAATTTACTATATATATATATATATTTACTATATATATATATATATATATATATATATTATTTAATTTGTAATTTCATGCTTCAATTATCGGGCAAAGTACCCATTTGTAGAGTAAATAAATACATACATACTTCTCTTTGCTGATTTGTCAATTGCAGTGCAACTCTAACCGTATCCTTATTCAATCATTGGCAACGATAGGAATCCATATGCATTACCTCTTGACTTCGTGGCACTTTTTTCAAACCCTTTAAAAAATTAAACGTTTATTTAACCTTCCCAACAATATTTTCGCACTTCCGTTTCTCTACACTCGTAAATCTCTTATCATTAAGTTTTTATATACTTTCAGAAGCATTTGTTTGAAGTTAATATCCGATGATACAATGCACTGAACATATTACATTCTGCGGTCGTAAACATGGTCTTGGTTTATAAGATTTTAATTTCATACATTAGTAACCTATGTTCCAGAACATTTTTTGCTTAAATATTAAAAAATACAACAGTCCTCCATATTATCTATCTGTTAAATTAACTATAAACTGTAATTTTACCTCATAAACTGAGAACATTGTAAAATTGTTCCTTAGGTGTTGAGAGTTTATAATGATTTGATATCTAAAAATTAAATGAAGTTAATTAATTTATACATAGAAAACTTATTAACAAAATTTAATAAGATACTTGGCGTCCATAATTAGTGTATTACAACGTCATAAAAGCTGATACACAAATATGTTAGCCTTATGTACGAACGATGGCTTGTCCTTTTTATGTTATAGTAACCCCATGCCCATTGAGTAATTTCCCTTTCGTTTTCATGTCTGAAGCACTGACCTGTAGTGCCTGTCTTTAATAGACAACAGTTCCGAAAATCAGATTACTTTATATGATCCTTCACATTTTTACTACTTTGAAGAATTAATTCTTAGTTTAACAATTGATCATTTATAAAACATAATCTATTTTTATTTTCTCGACTGGTCCTACCACTTTTTATGAATTGCAACATATTTTTTAGAGAGGGGAATTTGGGCAGTACTTTTAGAATATTTGGGAAGGTACACGAAATGTTTATGGCAACAAATGAAGTCCGCAGGTAACGGAACCTGGCTTCATGAAGTCGCCAATCTGTAAACCCATGTAAATACTCAGGGTGGTCCGGAAAGGTCAGAAAATATTCTAAGAGTGTTGCAGGGTAGGTTCTACTGAGAAATAATTGTAAAGGAAACAATTTTGTACGTTACGCCGTTAACGATTTAATTAGCTTTAAAGTTAGCCAATCAGATCGTTGCGCGCGCAAATTCAAGCAAGCCGCCAGATGCGGTGTTGCCAAACGTGTTCTTCGTTTGGTTAACTAAAACCGAACAAGGGAGTGAAAAAGAACACGTGAATATTTTGGACGGTAGCAAGGATCGAATCCGAGCCAACAGGTCAGCAGTTTCTTGCGCTACCATCTACGCTATAAGGATAACTGACATTAATTGGATCAGCTTAGCAGTAGAAGTTATATTTTGAATTTTACTTTCACCTTATTTCTCACTTTGCTCTGCTTTAAAAAAATACTTGTTTAAGTCTTGACTTCTGGTGCGAACTCGTTGCACTATTTAACTTAAAATTCTATTACTTTATACTTTCTGATTGAATTATAACTTATTTTTCACCACCGCTCACAACGGACTCAGACCAGCTACTGTCTGTATCTATTTTCAAGCAAATGCTCGCCATAAAATTTGCACACCAGGACCATCGAGACAACATTTAGGTTGCTGTTGCTTGCGACGTTTCAGACCACCCTGAGTGCTATATCCAAAAGTAGTCTTAGTTGTCAATATTTAATTCTCCTGTGCAGATTATTCAAACAATGGTCTGAGGCATCAAAATTTTGCCTCATTTCTCCCAAGACATGTCTGAAATAAGAAATAACAAGTTAGCATTCCAACGAAGAGATGCCAGTTTTATTTAGGGTAACAGGCTACATGAGGGTAATCCACATGGTGGCAACTCCCCTTTAATAGCATAGTAAGGGATAGAAAGGGGGATGCGGAAGGGTAGAGAAAGGTAGCCAAGGGTTAACTAGGGCCCCCGGGCTATATTTTAAGGGTCTTACCCAACATTCACCTAAAGGTGAGGCAGGGAAAACTCTAGAAAACCTGCATCAGGTAGGACGGGCATTTGGTACTTGTCCCACGCCCTTCCGATAGGAGTTTCCTGTGGGGACGCAGCATTCCCTTCTCCGTGCCTCGACCAGTTTAGGAGGCAGCTGGCCGACTGTTCCAATGGAAACAGCGAACAACTCTTACCGTATGCCCAAGGTCTGGGACCCCGGAACTCTCAAAACAGGCCGAGGTGCCTCGGCATGTGGGACCCTTAGTTCAAAAACCTGAGAGATGTGAAGGCATCCCCAAAGGTAGCCTCCGCCAGAGCTCTCTGGGAACCTATTTTTTTTAGGGTAACAGGCTACATGAGGGTAATCCACATTGGGCAACTCCCCTTTAATAGTATAGGAAGGGATCTGAAAGGGGGAGATGCGGAAGGGTAGAGGAAGGTAGCCAAGGGTTACTAGGGCCCCCGGGCTATGGTTTAAGGATCCTACCCGGCATTCGCCTAATGAAATGCAGGGAAAACGCTAGAAAAACCTGCATCGGCACCACACAGACACTTATTTTGCCACAAATGGGACCTAAATTAACTTCATAAAAAATAATTAATTCTGTGCTACACTAAAACGCTCCAGTTGAGAGCCAAAGAGCAGAGATCTGAGCAGGGGACCTCGAAGATGGAACAATACTGAATTGGTAAAGAACGGACAGCGACGAGAAGTTAGAGCAATAGCGCCAACATTCCCATGGCAATGTTTAGGAGGCATAAAAATCGAACACAAAACAAGGAAGGAAAGAAAATCATCGTTGAATGAAACCTACGAAACACTACTAACTTAGATAATAAATATACTACCACTAATCTATAAGTGAATTCCTACACTTCTCTGTAATTTAGTTCAATGCATCAAGAAATTAAATATATTCGCAAACCAGTAATTTTTATAAATATTACATTTTCCTCCACTCGATTCTTTCTAATAGTTCTATGTGGGGTCGCCGTTAACACTTTGGCAGACTGGCTATTAAAATCACGAATGGTTATATTTAAGAACTAAAATATCCCAATATCAGTTCGGTTTTTTCTCTGCCTAATCTTGCACGAATGATTGTCTATAGACAGCTTTAGGAGCTAAAAGATAACTATTTCCAGATTTGTTCCTTACTGCAATTCACAAAATCTAATCCGGTTTCTTCCTTACTCGCTATATTCATTTTCCGTAATTCTTCGAGATAATTTCATTGCTCTTTTCTGAATGGACTCAATAAGCTCCATACTCTAAAATAAGCAAGTATCTAATAATTTCAAACATTTGTGTATAACGTTTAGTGAAGACGTATCATGGGGGAAACATGTAAATTCAGTGCCAATAAGGGCTGAAAAGCACTAAACTTCGTCCGTCGGGCTTTAAATAAAAGTTACAGAAAGACTAAGGGGCTGTCTTAGTGCTTCCCATATCTCTTCGCCACTGAATTTATATGTTCCCCACAATCTAGTTCTTTACTAAACTTTAAATCTAAATATTTTCTCTTATTGGATATTTCTATTAATTCGCCCATATTTTCTAATTGGCGCACAAAACATTTTCCTGCTTTTTAAATCTGATAGTCATACATATAAATGCATTTATTTACATTTGTTTTACAAAGACCGGTTTAGTATTTCTTCAACATCAGTGTGATGAGTTAAAACGTCGTTGGGGTGTTGAATATATCTATAAATAATTCATTCGTTCACGAAGACTTTATATTGGTCTGGATACCGGCTGGAAAATCGCTTATACATTTAAAAACATTAATTACCCCGTAACGCTCGCTTGGGGTACGCCAGAGGTTATTTCCACAGGGTCAGACAATTCAGATCTCACTCTAACTTTTTGCTTAGCAACGTGTAGTTGTTTAATTAAAAGTTTTAAAAAATTCAAATATTCGAGAAATATATATAGACCTATATAAAGACGCGTTTAATTCTTCGAGGGGAATCCAACGGTAGCCTCCACACCAAGCGGAAGATCATTCACTACTCTGACGATGAATTAAAAACTGAAATAGAAACCCAAGCACATAAAGTTCTGAACATATACAATGTGAAGCACACAACCTCTCCAGATGTTCTTTGTTGATATAGTCCAATAAAAAGATATATGACATTAAACATCTATTGCAAACAAAAGTACCAAAAGAATCACCACATCGTAAAAAGGATATTCCACAATGCAAAAATTGCCAAAGATATGAACGTACTAAAAGGTTCTACACACATCAACCCATGTGTGTGAAATGTGGCGCCAACCATATAACAGCCAAGTGAAGTAAAACAAAGAAAACCCAACCAAAGCGCTTCTTATGCAACGGTTCCCACCCTGCGAAATATAAAGGATGTCAAGTATACCAGGAACTGAAACAGAAAATTTCCTCCACCACGCCCTCGAGAACCTGTTGAGCAACCAAATATCACCATGATACATGTACGAAATAGAAACGTAAGGTCCTTTGCCCAAGTTGCTTCAAATTGGCAACAATCTCCTCTGGAAATTAATGCACATTCTGAAACTGGAGAAATTGTTTGGTTCTCTAGCTGAGAATATAAAAATAATGCTGAACGTACTGACAGGCAAAATAAAATAATGGCGCAAAAACTTAAGATTACTTAATCGAATTTCCGTAGGCTTGCAAAAACACACCATAGAACTACGGTCGTTTATTAATAATCACGGTTTGGACATAATATTAATATCTGAAACCCACTTTACAGAAAGAATTTATTTCACAATATCTAATTATAGCATGTATGACACACAGCACCCAAGTGGAGCTGCACATAAGGGTTCAGCAATAATTATAAACGTTCCATCAAACACTACGAAACAGATAAGCATATTCATGATCACATACAAGGTACCAGTGTGGCCGTGGAATTCTGGGCAAGGTCAATTACAATCACAGCCTTGTATAGTTCCCTGAGGCACAATATAAAAGCAGAGCAATACATCCAATTCTTTAGTACACTTGGAACGCGCTTCATCTGGGGCGGTGATTACAACGCTCAACACCAGGAATGGGGTGCTAGAATAACCACTACGAAAGGCGGAGAATTACTAAAATCACTCACTGCCAATAATCTCAACTACCTCATCAGCAGACAACCCACATACTGGCTTACGGACAAGGATAAAATCCATGATCTTCTCGACTTTTGTGTTACAAAAAACACTGCACTTAACTATCTCCTAATTGAATCATGTCTTGATATGTCATCAAACCATTCCCCGATCATAATTACACTAAGCACTAAAATATGTTACAAACCTAGACCAATTAGACTCTACAATAAGAAAACCGACTGGGAAAATTTCAGAGAAATAATTAAAAACGAAATAGATCTAAGAATATCCCTCAAAACCACTGATGAGATCAGTGATGCAATTGAATACCTGCAACTCACTATCCAAAATGCGGCTTGGGAATCAACCCCCGTAGTTAAATCGAACGAAGAGAGTCAAACCCTATTTACTAAAATCAAAGAAGTAATAGCTGAGAAAAGGAAGATTCACAGAATCTGACAGACAACTAGATTCCCAAACGATAAAAAACAGACTCAACAAAGCTACACGTAATTTGAAAGCATTGCTTCAAGATCAAAAGAACCAGGCCATACAATATTATCTATCAAACCTTTCATCTACCGAAGCAACAGATTACTCATTATGGCAAGCCAAGAGGAAATTAAAACAACCACATCAAGCAATACCACCGATTCGAAAACCCGACAGTAATTGGGAAAGAAGTGATCAGGAAATGGCTAATGTGTTTGCAACACATCTAGCGAATGTCTTTCATCCCTTTCCCTCTACACTAACGCCAGAGGAAGAAGCCGAAATACAACTTACCAGGAGTCACCAAACCAACTAAGCCTACCGACGAAAAAGATGACAATGAACGAAGTACAAACGCTAATTAGCTCCAACATAAAAAGTAAAAAAGCTGCTGGCCAAGACCTAATTACAGGTGAAGTTCTAAAGAAATTAAAAGATAAAGGATACAAACTAATAACAGCCATATTTAACGCTATCCTAAGATTGAACCATTATCCGGACCAATGGAAGATGGCCCAAATAATACTTACAACTTAACAAGGAAAGCCGCCTGAAGAACCATCGTCTTTCCGACCGATCAGCTGATTGCCAATAATATCGATCGCTTTTAAAAAACTTTTACTAAGAAGATTAAAACCAATCCTACAAGAAAATGAATTAATATCAGCACACCAATTTTTATTTAGAGAGAACCGCGCAACTACCGAACAAGTTGACAAAGTAGTAAACATAATCAACCTGACTTTAGAAGAAAATAAATACTGCTCCACGGCCTTTCTCGACATAACTCAGTGTTTGATAAGGTCTGGCACACTGGATTGCTGTTCAAGATCAAGAAAAATTTACCACACAATTACTATCATCTTTTAAAATCCTATCTGAGCGACAGACACTTACAGATTAAGTTTCAAGATGAACTAACAAAATTACATCCTATTACCTCTGGTGTACCACAAGGTAGTGTACTGGGATCCGTGTTCTACCTTCTGTACACGGCAGATATCCCTACCACGGACCGTACGTTCATGGATTCATTTGAAGATGATACTGCTATTTTAGCATCTCAAGGAAACCCTACCATTGCATCAAGTCACCTGCAAACCTCGCTTAACGAAGTTCAAGACTGGCTCCGGCTTTGGCACATAAAAGCAAATTTAGCCAAGTTCACTCCTGTAACCTTCATCCTCGGAAGAGAAACGTATCCACCAGTATCACTCAACAATACACCACTTCTTCAAGCAGAATACGTCCGACACCTTGGAAGAAAAACATATTCTGTAAACGGAAGCTACCAGGCATAAAGCTCTTCAAGTTAAACGGGCTACTAGGACAAAAATACAAACTAACTTGAAACAACAAAGCATACTAAAGCCTATTTGGACGTACGAGTTACAACTATGGGGAACTTCAAGCAAATCCAACTTAAAAATTTTACAGAGATTCCAGTCAAAGGTTCTAAGAATAATATCAGATGTTTCATGGTCTGTTAGAAACGAGGTCATCCATCTGGATATCCAGTAAAAACGGTGGAGGAGGAAGTGAAGTGCATGAGTGCTAAATATATTAAATGATTAGAAAATCATACAAACTATCTAGCTATCTAGCTATGAACCTGCTTGACAACAGCAACTTCTCCAACAGGCTAAAAAGACTCAGTCCTCTCGAACTATACACGTACACAAATACGAGGGTGAATCAAATATAAACGAGACTTTTGGACCTGCGCGCGCAATAGTGATGGAAGAACGTTCCGCTGTTATTGGCTGTTAGGTTGGTTTGTCAGGAGTGGGGGAAGCACGTGACTCATCATCATAGACTCGCTCAGTGTCCATCGTTACGATGTCCGAGCAGGAGGTACCTCCCTCTATTGCGCAACGTATTGTTATCAAGTTTTTAGCTGCAGAAGGGGTAAAACCGGCCGAAATTTTGAGAAGATTGACTGCACAGTTCGGGGAAGAGACGCTGTCGCGAGCTAGAGTGTTTGCTTGGCATAAACAGTTCGTGGAGGGCCGTGAACGTGTTGAAAATGAGAGCCATGACCGCAGACCCCGCACCAGCATTACAGCGGGCAACATCGACAGTGTTCGTCAACTTGTTGAAGGTGATAGGCGTCTAACAACTTCGGATATTGCAATTGAGGTTGGAATAAGTTATGGGAGCACTTACTCTATACTCTCAGAGGAGCTATGGTATCGCAAGGTGTGTGCCAGGTGGGTTCCTCCCCTTCTCACAGTTGACCAGAAACTGAATCGTTTTCAAGTGTGTGAGCGTCTTCTTGCACGATTTCGGGAAGAAGGAGACCCATTTCTTTCTCACATTGTCACCTGTGATGAAACGTGGGCGCATCACTACACCCTGAGTCGAAACAAGCGAATATGGAGTGGAGGAAGAAAGGAGAAACCGGACCAGTGAAAGCCAAGTCACGATTATCGGCTGGCAAGGTTTTGGCTACCGTTTTTTTTGACCACCGTGGCCTGCTGCACCTTGATTTTTTGCATGAGCGCAGAACAATTAATGCGGCATACTACTGCCAAATTTTGACTGAGGTCAGACTTGCATATCGCCGCAAAAGACGAGACCTTCCGATGAGAAAAGTGATTCTCCTCCATGACAATGCTCGCCCCCATACAGCAGCCCTGACCGTACAAAAATTGGAGCAACTGGGTTGGGAGACACTGGAACACCCTCCATACAGTCCAGACCTGTCTCCCTGCGACTTCCATGTCTTTGGTCCTCTCAAGGAAGTTTTGGGAGGGCAAAAATTCCACAGCGATAATGAGGTTGAAGCATATGTGCGCAATTGGCTACAAACACGACCTGACTCTTTTTACGTGGAAGGAATTAAAAACTTACGTATACGCTGGGAAAAATGTGTTTATAAATCAGGAGATTATGTAGAAAAATAAACTATGATTGTTTGTGCGTTTAAAATCAAAATAAATATTTAAAAAAATAAGTCTTGTTTACATTTGATTTACCCTCGTATTAACAATATAGTAATAAGTATTTTTGTGGGAGCCCGCCACTGGGATGGCATCTCGCATGTACTTATTTGTACATAAAATTTACTCATTGCTCAACACAGCAGATAGTAAATATAAATTAAAGATAAACAACAACAACAAAAACTCTAACATTGAGTATATGTTCCTACAAAATCCCGACACCACTTGAGATGGCGAGTATCAATCCCCATAACACTTAATTTTATTATTAGTTGACCCGGTCCTAGTACGAAAATCAATTATAGCATTGATTCATTTAAAGTTTGTCTCTAAGCATTTGTCATAACGTCATTATCACGCTTTTTCAAGAATAATTAAGACGATAAAAGGTTGTCCATTAAATAGAAATCGATTTTCGTCCTAGATTTTTTAGGTATTCCACTATTAGACGCTCTACAACTTTACACGCGACTGATATTAAAGTTAACGGTCTGTATTTTCTGGTTTCTGATCGTGTACCAGACTTGGATATAGAAGTACGAAATAATGAGTGAAAATTAAAATAGTCGCATTAGGTATATTGTCATTCCTTCAAATCTTAGCTTCAAAAATTCTATTGAAATACTATGTTTAATTTTCTAACATCTTTCCGAACTTAGCACGTTTTTCATTGATCGAAGACTTTCCGGGTGTAGTTGCTGCAGAAATGACTTCTCGGGTTTCACTCGGGAGCCAACAGCGATTAAAACAAGACGTTTCGACAATCATAAGCTCTGTCGTTATTTTCTCATCGCCTAGAAGATGACGACAGAGCTTGTGGTCGTTGAAACGTCTCGTTTTAATCGCCGTTGGCTCCCGTGTGAAACCACAGAACTCTTTCTTTATCACGTTTTTAAGTGATAATATACCGGAATGTCTTCAGTAGTAAAATTTTGCTTGCAAGAATTATCGCCGAACTCACGTGAGAAGTATTTAAAAATGTATTAGCTTTTCATTTATCGTCTGGTCCCTGAGCGGAGGGGAATTTCCCGAATTACCTTTCTTAACGTATTTATAAAAATTATTCCAAGTATTAATTTTGTGAATGAGTATGCTTTACAAATAAAAAGCTTATATGGTTCTTATCCGTTTGATAATTCTTTGTTCCTAAGGATAGGCACTGGTTTGCAAAATGGATTACGATGATTATAATGCGGTTTACATAGGTCAAACGTAAAGGGCATTAAAAAACCAGGATCAAGGAACATAGGACGAATTTTAAATTAGCCGCGAACAAGCATTCGATCATCAATAAACAAATGTCGTTGAACAATCACAGCTTTAAATGGACTAATGTCAAAATCCTTGATGTGGAAACTAATTATTTTTATAGACTCATTTCTGAAATGATTAATATCAGAATAAATCATGTCAATACCATTAATGTCCAGAGTCATAGTGACTCTTCAAGCTAAACTTATGATATTTTACTGAGTGAGTAAGTTCTTTCTTTCTATATATTTGGTTAACAAAAACGCGAACTTTGGTTAATGTTCACTTGATAAGGTCCGACGATTGGTGGGGGAAACGTTGTGAGTTGGTTAATATGTTATTGTCTGTTTTTCTGGCAATACTTTCTTTGGAAAATTATAAATTTAACAGACAGATTAATTTTTTCTATTATTTGTTAAGTTAATTACATAGGTTTTTGCGTTATTCGATTTAATTACTCCTGCAGTATATATTTCACACTTGCAGTTTTCTAATATTATTGTTATAATATTCTGGGTCAGTATTAGGCTCAAGTCTTTCTTCAGAACATATCTATCAACATCTTCTGACGTAATAATTGTTAGCCGACTTACTCTAGCGTAGCGGCCAGCGCCATTGCCTCACGGGATCGAATCCTGACACGTGGAGGGTTATTTGTGTCTACCGTGGTCAGCAAAACCAGGCTGTCTGAAGGAGACTGGACACATTGATCACGTGCCACTCGTAACTACAGAATGTGTCATGTAAGGCAGGCCGCACATTGCAAGCGACGAAACTGTCGGAGACACTTTGCCTCGAGTCAAAATGTCGGAAGCTGCGGGAAGCAAAATGACTGTAGGCAAATGGTCATCCGACAAAATGCTTCGAACTGACTGAGACGTTTTCAAGCAGTCTGAGACCGTTTCGATCTGTATCTAGCAACCAAACTCATAATATCAATCAAGATGGAGCGTGACGACGAAATAGATGTTGTTATTTATTGTTATAAGTTGTTGGAAGAATACACATACATACAATTAACACTAAGAGAATTGTAAACGATTTTCTTAATAAATTACGAGAAGACAGAAACAGAATTTTCTATTTCACGAGGATAAACTCAAAAAAGTTTTGATTATCGTTTTGGTTTGATATGTGAAAAAGCAAGGAACTAATTTTCGGAAGTGCAAGGGATGTTCCCTCCCAGGCAGAACCTTGTAGGAGAAATACGAAGGGGCTACCAAACTCCTCTCCCGCTATCGGAAGGGCGTGGGACAAGTACCAAATGCCCGACCTACCTGATGCAGGTTTTTCTAGGGTTTTCCCTGCATTACTTTTAGGCAAATGCCGGGTAAGATCCTTAAAATATAGCCCGGGGCCCCTAGTTAACCCTTGGCTACCTTCCTGTACCTTTCCGCATCCCCCCTTTCAAATCCCTTCCTATGCTATTAAAGGAGAGTTGCCACCATGTGGATCTCTTCTCAAAAAGTATATTACCAGCACTTTTGTTGTTCTCGATTAGATAATTATCAAGAAATGAAAAAATAATACGTATTTTTAAATTCTAATGATTAAATGAAATGGCCAATTAACAGGGAAAAATGATTTTGATTTACAGACACAAATGTTTGTGGGATCAGAGTGATTCAAATTATCACTTACGTGACCTTCATCGTAGGACACGGCTAAAAATATCCGAAGAAATATAAATATCGGATAAATAAAATATTTACGTTTATGTATGACATATTAAATGTAATTGTTATGTCTATATAAATAGATTTTCCCTGATATTGTGAGCTTATATTCTCTGCAGGCATGAATCTGTTTCTGTTTTCATTTTGTGGTCGTGGTGTTTCCTCTCTCTGCACAAACCGAGGCACTTCGGTATGTTTTGAGAAGTGTATGTTCCAGGTTCCTCAGATCTTGGGCATACGGTAAGAGTTGTTCACTATTCCTATTGAAAGTCAGCCAGCTGCTTCCTAAACTGGCAAGGCACGGAGAAGGGAATGCTACGATCCCACAGAAAAACACTTCTCCTGCCATCGGAAGGGAGTGGGACAAGTACCAAGAGGCCAAACTACCTGATGTAGGTTTTCTAGGGTTTGTCCTGCATCACATTTAGGCGAATTGCCGGGTAGGATTCGAGGGCCGTAGCTAACCCTTGGCTACCTTGCTCTACCCTCCCGTTCAGTCCCTTTCCTATGCTATAAGAGGGATTATCCTATATATAGCCTGACTACACCTTCTTCGTCTTTCCGTAGACACTTCATGGATATCTTCCTTATCAATTATTACTTTATAAAGTTATAAATATATAAATATATTATGACATCGGCTCGGTCGGGATTTACTTCAATTGCTTTTAATAACAATCGCAACTTGCTACTCAGAATACCAAAGGCATCTCTTTTTTTGTATATATTTCACTTGTTCGACAAGAGGATGCACCCAAAATCTTCTCTTAAGCTTGGGTTTTCATTTTTTAGGGATGTACGCGGAGATAATTTTAAGTTGAAGAGAACTCATCTGTGATCAACAGCTCGGATGACACTGGCGAAGAACCGCGATAGTACACCTTCCGCGCGGGACATCCGCAGGACTGTGCAAGTTAATCCATCAACTGGACAAAACCGGAGCGAGGACCATCCACGTGACTGTAACGGGCTTTAACTTGCCCCATCCAGATTTTCTATGGCATGATTTTTTTAAATTCTTTCAAACCTTTCAAACATTCAGTATTGGAAAACTATTTACCTTCTTGTATTTTCCTTATATCTAACATTCCCAGAACTTAACTCCAAGTTCTCCGCTCTATTACTTCAGAACGTACAAATATTCCGGAAGTTAATTTACAAAATAATGAGTAAAACGTTTAAAGATTAGACTTTGGGGCTTTGGGAGCGTCTCTTTCTTACACTATTCTCGATCCCTTTTCGCTAATGGAGTATCAATTTATTTGGGATGATTACTTTTTTGACTAAAATGATGACCCCAACAGAGTCCTGGTAACTATAATTCGCCCTGTACGAGAGACAATAATAATCCTGGTACCTTAAGGGAGCCAAAATTATTCAAAAACACAACTGTTGGAAATGTCACAGAAAATCAAGAATCATGAATGGTCCCGAGACCTTATGGGTCTCAACAAAATTCCCATTACCTTAACAGAGCCAGGTACCTTAAGAAAATCAAAAATAATCCCCTGACATTAAAGAAGGAAAACAATTCCGTTACTTTATGGAAATCAATAATTACTTCAAGTTAGAATATTGAGAATATGTTGTTGTGTGTGTACTTCATATAGTTGCTTGTAAATGTGCAAAGACGTGGTGTGCCTGGTAATGGAACGTTAATTTGTATTTTCTGCATTTATTTAATGTATATTGTAATAATTACGTTTTTAAAACAATTTAATAAAATCCAAGGTCTCACGTTGAGGTTCCAATTTTGTAGTAAAACCATTAAAATGATCGGATGTTTTAATAAAATCAAGATTTAAAATATACAAACAAATTAATTTATTACAGCAAATCATTTAAATCATATTACATATTAATTCTTTAAAATAATACCACGGCTATTTCTCAGCGCCGATCACCGGACCTTCAATAAAGAATACTTATTAAACAATCAAATTCACAAAGCTATCAAGGCATTAATTCAAATAATCACTCGAAAATTACAATACAAAATATGAGATATATGAAATTAAAAGTTTGAACTCGGAAATCTGACGATAATATCATTTTCTTGCGGGTTTACAAATAGTAAATTGTGCAGTTTTACTTTAATGTTTCTGGTGCCAAGGATATTGGCTCGTTCACACCATTAACACATTATAGACAGGCCATTTAAACACTGAATTTAATACTCAACACTTTATGCTTGCTAAAATGACTCACAATGCTTGCTTCACTGTTTCTTCTAACAAAATCTTACTAACACACTCAAAGTTTGTTATCTACTGGATGCAATAACCGGGGGCTCCCAATAATTGAAGAAAAATGTCTATCTCATTAATGTGTGGAACTCCGTTCGCTACCAGCCGTAGAATGTCTCCGGCATTCATAGAACGGCTTATCTGCGGTAGGAGGAAGTAACTTTTGGAAAACAACAGCCCTTTCGAAACTTAGCTAATTTATGAAAGATATAAATATGTACAATTATGAAATTTTGACCCGTCTAGCCAGTTATGAAAATCTCAGGTATGTTGTGGCAAACTAGGCCCGGGAAACGAATTTATACCAAGTGCTCTACGCAACCATGAAACATGCGATTTTGGTTACCAGACTGGGGCTCAGCAACACTGCGACGTCCCTCGCAACTGGTCATCGATTAGAGTGTCTGATGGAGTCCCGCTGTTAAATTCATGAAAAACCTAGAACAACCGCTCACTGCAACCTCTCCAGTCAGAATGCCTGACCATCCACTTCTCCCGACCTGTGAGACCAACTGTTTCTCTATTGGTCAATTTAATTTGTTATGGACCAATCACAGGTCTTAGGCAAACCGACGTAGAGAATTTCAACAGCGAGACCCTCTGCACCTGCTGTTTTCTGACGGGAAAACCCCCCGATGGAGGTACAGTTACAATCCCCAGCCTGACTGGCACCAAACGCTACTATCTGCTGATGTTGGCTAAACATGGTTAATCACGCGTTTAAACAAACTGACTAAAATATCAGTATAATGAATGAAAAGAAAACCTATCCTAACTAACGCGCTATAAATGTAAGCTAGACTCCGAACTATAATAGTCGGCGTTGGATCATCGTAATTATTTGCTCACCGACTGAAACCTGTAGACCGTTTTTGAATATTTGAGCTATTAAATTACATACAGTCAGACACTTTCTGAATTTTTGTCCTTTCCTGTCCGTCTACTACTATATACCCTCGAACACTCTGGAGCACACTGGAGAACCGCTCCCCACAAACTGAGCTCTGCGAGCTTCGTAAAAATGAATTCAGACAATCCTAGCAAGCATGCATTATTGTCACATATTCTTGTATATAACTTGTGTGTTTTAACGCCGCCAACAATACAAGTCCAAATTTTGTTCATTAATTAATTATTTCCTTTTAATTACCGCATTATATATATAAATATTTTAATTTACGTAAAAAATAATTACAAATTAGAACTCATGTTACTGAATACGTATCAAAAGGAGTTTTATTAAGAATTATATAAACATTAAAAAAGAATTAATTAAAATGCGCTCCACTCTTTTTGGCTTGGTGTCAAATGGGGACCTGTATTTTCACACAAAGAACTTCGCGATACTAACATTTCCGGTGGCCAAATTATAAGAATATAAAAAAATAATGAAAAAATCTCTAAGTAGTTAAGAATTAATTTATGTGAATTTACTAAGCGGCGCGTACTGTTTCCACAAGGATAGGAAAAACTCATATGTTCTTACTGTTGTTCAACATATGGCGGCAATGCCATAGGCTGGCGTGGTCCTCATCGTCATGGTACTGTGGTTCTTTATGAGACTCTGGTTTTCGACCCTCTTTGTCCAAGATATCGCTCTGCTCCTTGTGACATTCACTACATACTCATTATAGCGAGGCAGACTTGTATACCATACCCAAACTCATAATATCAGGCTAGACTTTAGTTCTTAGTTAAAACTTCAGACCTGACCTTCTAAGACATCTTTTTATTTTCCCACGATCCATTTTATTTTTGGGTCAAAGGCCCTTGAAGGGCACAAGGAGTTAGAATACTGCTCTTGTGCGACAGCAACATGGAAATAGGTTTTGTTCGAGGGATTAAGTTAGTAGTTGGTTGGGTATCATGATTGAAATCTCGTTACTATCATAAGGCGCTGGGCAACTATTACCACACCCGCGTCACTAAACACCAACGCCCCAAACACCTCTACCCCCCCCCCTCCCCATGATTGTCTTAAAAAACAATGACTGACCACGCCTGCTTACGTTTTTTTGAGAATGTGTACGGAGATCCTTAGACTACGACGAGAAGAGGATCGATGTGCAGGATACCCACAACCAATACTAACTTAATCCCTCCAACCAAACCATTTGCATGTTCATGTCACACAAGAGTAGTATGCTAGCTCATTTTGCCCTTCAACTATCGCAGAAGTTTTTTTTCCCCGGTAAGGAATTGTCGACACTTTTTTCCCTCAGCCCTACGTTCTTCATTGTGTCTCTCTCATAAGTTATCCCCGTGAATGACCGTATTAAAGGGTATTATGCTATTAGGTGCGGATATGTAAGGCCTGCGAGAGGATTCTCTCGCAGGTAACCTGCGAGGGATGTTCTCTCGCAGGTAGAACCTTTTAGGAGAGATACGAAGGGGCTGGCTTTGGGTATGCCTTTTCCTCTCCGTTTTTGAACTAAGGTTCCCACAAGCCGAGGCACCTCGGCCTGTTTTGAGAGGTGTATGTTCCGGGATCGCAGACCTTGGGCATACGGTAAGAGTTGTTCGCTATTCCCATTGGAATAGTCAACCAGCTGCCTCCTAAACTGGTCGAGGCACGGAGAAGGGAATTCTGCGTCCCCACAGCAAACTCCTCTCCGGCTATCGGAAGGGCGTGGGACAAGTACCCAATGCCTGACCTACCCGATGCAGGTTTTTCTAAGGTTTTCCCTGCATTTCTTTAGGCGAATGCCGGGTAGGATCCTTAAAATATAGCCCGGGGGCCCTAGTTAACCCTTGGCTACCTTCCTCTACCCTTCCGCATCCCCCTTTTCAAATCCCTTCCTATGCTATTAAAGGGGAGTTGCCCAAAGTGGATTACCCTCATGTAGCCTGTTGCCCTAAAAAAAAAATAGGTGCGGATGCAACACAAGTTCTCATTCCGTGTGTTCCAAGTTAGTTTACTAACAGCACAAGGAGGGGGGGGGGGGTGTAGAAAGCGGTAGACCATCATGCTTGGCCGTGCGTGCTTTCTTGGGGGCACGGCCTTTGCCCCCCCCCCCCAAAAAGGAAACACATAGCTGTTTGATAACGGAAGTACGTGGTCTAGTTTCCAAAAACCTTACCAAAATAAAAAATAATAATGGCACAAACCACAAGACTAAAGGAATAATTTCAAGTGAGAACTGTTGAGAATTAACGATAATACAGGATGTTTAATATTGAATGGGACAAAAACAATAGCATAGAACAAATTCAGTATTTGATTTTTTTTAGTCGAAACAAATTAATTCTGAAACTACAATCATACAAGTTTATCTGGCAACTGCAAAAATATTCTTCCGGCTACGAAATCGCTATTTGAGGCATTGTCAATCAAAATGAAAAGTCTATTTTGTACTTAAGTTTTGGGTCTAATATAACTTCATCGCGTTGTTGATTCTCAGATTGTGTCAAGTTTTCTTTTCGGAAGAAGTGTAGTTATTGGTGGGAAGTCTGCTTCGGCAGAAAATCAGGAGAAGAAGTGTTGTGTTTTTTATTACGCCAAAACAACATCGTTTACCGACGTTCAAAGACATTTTCGCACGAAATTTGGTACAGAACCACCGAATCGTCACAACATCCAACGGTGGGTGAGGCAGTTTCACGACACGGGCTAATTGTATAACAAAACTAACCCAGGAGGTACATGATTTATAAAATTTATTGTACTGTGGTTCGAAATTTAAAAAAAATTAATTCTTCAAGTATAATGAAGCCAAGTCCCAAAATGAATACTCGAGTGTGCATACATTTGCTATATAATTTGATCGATAAGTTCACACGGATAAAAACTTTGAAATGGTTTTACAAGAAGCTACTGAAGCGTCTCTCAAACTAAATGCCGAAGCAGACTTCCCACCAATAACTACACTTCTTCCGAAAAGAAAACTTGACACAATCTGAAATCAACAACGCTATGAAGTTATATTAGCCCCAAAAATTAAGTACAAAATAGACTTTTAACAAAAATATATTTCTAGACATTAACTTCCTGCAAAATGGATTTTAAGATTTTAAAAAAATTATTCCACGTAATTGGATTTTTCAGTAGAACATTATTTAGTTACCCCAAAAAAGAATTGGTGTAACATTGTAAAGATGAATAGCATTAAAAATATTTCATACTCTACCAATTACAGTATGATGAAATATTTTTGTAAGATAAATATTATAAAGAATTATATAACAGCAAAGACTGAGTAATTTATCCTTTATTTCAGTCTAATCTTAAATATTAGTATGAATACTAAAGTATATTTCGCAAATATAAAAGGAAGAAAATTTGTGTAGATATATCTCAGTTTTATTTTCGACCTTAAAACATATTTTTTTAATTTCTATTTCTATTTGGTGTTAAGTCACTTGTTGGCTGACTTTGTGCACAGTTGAGCGCTTGCTGTAATACGTTTATGTTAAACACATTCTTCTGTATTTTAACTTGATCTGAGTATAACGGCAATGTTCGGAGTTGCGTATGGGTTGTGACTTGAGGTAAGAACTGTTGTTGTTGAAGAAATGTTGAAGGCAGTAGCCGTGCATCTTTACGCTGGTGTTGATGTAGCGGTAGCTTTAGTTGCTGCAGGGCTTGTAGGCTTACGGCATAACTATTGCTAGTTCGATTTGGGTATCTTCTATTTAAGGATCTCTAGATACACCCTACAGCCTTTATAGTTCGCGGGATGTTGACCTTGACACAACACGCATTATCTGGATTTCCACCACTACGATTTTTTGGCAGGTGTGGTAATTGTGTAGTTGAGCTCACTTGGCGCAACGTGGCGGTACCTGTTATGCGTATATCCAGAACACTGGCAATTTTTACACTGCGGTATGTCAGTTTTACGTCTTGGTTCTTCGAAAGTTATTATGGCATTACCGATGTTATTTAGTTTAAAAATTTCGCTGTTGTTAGTTATGCATTTAATATTATTTTCCTCTGTTTAGTAACCCTATTCATTACGTTCATAACATTTAGAACTTTATGACCTTCCTTAGCAAGAGCTTACTCTGTTGTGTGGTGCAAGTTCCTTAAAACTACTCTGAATTTATTTTCCTCTTCTAGGCTCTGTGTGTGTGTGTCTAGGATCTAGAACGTCTCTGATCTTTTTGTAGTCCAGTACATTGTTTATTTATAACTTCAGTTTATTCCTTGTAAAAGCTGATAGTAACAGATTGCTTTAGGAATTTTATCTTCTACTAGTTAGATCAATGGATTTATGGATTGCACATAATGGAGTATGAATGATGGGATTTGTGTTTTGTTACTTCAGGTATTTCAGACATCGTTAGAACAGGAAGCGTTGGACTTTATTTAAAACTAGCTGGGTGCTCTGGTTCTCATGTATCCATAACTCCCGATTTGAATCCAATCTCGATTTCTTTTTCCTTCTTTTTATGTAATGTCGCTCCATCCCCATCCGTAAGGGTGCTCCACTCCGATGCCCGAAAGGGGTTAAATTTATACACGGATAATTAGGAATAATATGGCCAAAAACAGACGTCACAAAAATAAATCTTGTTCCTGTACTTGATAAGGTCCATAAATCCTTCGAAGAAACGTTGTACCTGTTTTACTTTCGTTAGGTCTGTTTATTGGCCATATTATTCCTAATCGTAATGTATGTATATACACAGACGTAAATTTTAACATTATACACAGAGAACATGTAGAGAAATTTTATGAATATAATTGATTCCAAAAAATATTTTCGTCGCAAACATCAGCTGGTTAAATATTGGAAAATATTCCCCGCGCCCAACTCTGCCCAGCCCCTCTTACCCCCGCCAACTTCCACGCGAAACCCAGGTTGTCCTAAATAAACTCAGCGACATGAAAAAAAAACGTTGTAGCGTTATTTTCTGTAACATTTTTCTGTAACACCTATTCATCCACCAAAAGGGGTTCAAATTATATTCAGCAAACACCGCTAGAAATACCATAAATATCATTGACCCCGAAAAATATATGAAAAATTGCACAACCCCGCCTCATAGGGTGTGCATTGTTTACGATCAAGAATAATCACGATACCTTACGTGTGTAAAAAAATACTTCTGTACATTTATGGTATACAACCCAAACCTTTTTGAATATTTCTATAGGTACGCCAGATAACTTAAAGTGGTGAAAATACTCTTTTGCGGTTGCTACTGTCTGGCGTTGGCAGCATTGCACAGAATAAATGCAAAAAATAACGAAATTCGTCAACTCTCTTCAATATAAAAATATCAATATGTCAATAAAATATGTGAAATACAAATAATATATTTTTTTTCATTAGTACACTTGAAGAATACGTCAGTTTTTTCTCATTTAAATTCTATTAAAAAATTTATAATTAACAAATATTAGGTATTGTTTTTACCATGTCTCCTTCAGTGCGTCTTGAAAGATATAATAGGGCAAAATCTTGGTCCGTGATCCCGTTACATATGCCCCGTTAAAAGCCAACTTAATTAATAGAAAATTACTTTAATTGATTGTATAACCTTTCATATTGATTTTTATTATGATTCGGTGTGCTATTTCTGGTTATAATTAAATTTCTCATTCAGCCTAAAAATTTCTGCCTTACTTCATTACGAAAACAGTAATTATTAGTTGTTGCATAGCATCGTCTCCCTCTCTAGTTTAAATCTGTATGAAAATTAACATAAATATTGTAATAAACAGGCGTCTAAATAAAAGATTATTAAAGGAGAACAATTAAACAAATTTATTATCGAAGTTAAAACACATATTATATTTCGGATCTCAGGGTCTTTATCTGGGTTTGATAAATGGGTGAATTTTATACAATCATCATAATTACATTTAGCTTTTTATTGAAGTTAATTCGTCTGAACCTCGACGAATTTTGTTGCGGACGAAAATAAGATTAAAGATTGAATTTAAATTAAACTAAACAATTAAAGAAGTAAATAATTAACGAAGTGAATAATTAAAGAAACGAAATAATTAAAGAACGATCTGACACATCTTTTAAAAGTGGTTTACAATCAATTTTAGAGTTTACTACTTACGGCCGCCCAGGTCACAATTTTGGGTTTTCGTGCACACGATTTGGGGATATCACTGATTCTAATCATTAGAATTTGAACACACGGTTGTTGCTCTGGATCTCTGGTATTCTGGAACCTCGATCATCTCATCAGCTAGTTTCCGGACGTAGGTCTCCTTGAAGTCTCTCGATGCGAAAAATTAGTTCAGTTTGTGAAGCAAAAATTTCTGCTTCCAAACTGCGATTTTATAAGTCTTTCTGTCAAAACTGTTTACTTGCGTTTTCTGTAAACTATTATATCTCGCCGTTGGACTTCCTAGATAGCCCTACTCATAATTTGGGATCCGCAGACTTTTTCTAATATGAATTTGCTGAATTGATGTCTGCCTGCATCTGTGTCCGCCGTCCAACTTTTTATACTGCAATTTTTCTGAATGGATATCTGCCCGCAACTGTGTCCGCCGTCCAACTAACCAACTTCGTCTCGTAGATTTTGAGCGCGTAAAATTCTCAACAATGTTTCCTTTGTTTCGCCGCCTTGTTGCGGTGTCGGCTTTATATCCAATAATAAGTCGTCTACAATCCAACTTTATAATTATAATAATGGATTAATTACTAATTACTACAATATATACATACGTACAAATATAAATATTTTTTTATATAAAGATTTGTAATTGCCGTTTTCACCTGAGGTTTTATGTTCTTCACATCTCGTATATTTTCTTTGATTAATCAAATTTTTTTAATCTGATGTGGCAAGGACTTTTTGTAAAGAGTGGCCATTACTGTGCTTTTCTGAGCTGGTTGGTGATTTCTTCTTCTAACCTATAAACTGTGAGTCCTTATCTGTCCCACGATTTATTGTAAAAAATAATGTCTATGATTGGCAAGGAGCCATATTTTTACAACTCCACTGTAAATACGATATGACTGTAAAAACCATTTAGATATTGTTGGAATTCACTTAACGCTATGATTCCGTGAGGTGATATACAAGAAGAGAATCACCATATCGGAAGAAACATTTTGGTTTTCATGCGCCTTTTTCAAAGTTTTATGTACCAAATATTGCAAAAATAAATCGGACACTGGTGATGGTACTGGAGAGTCCACGGCCAGTCCGCTTGCTCATAGAACTGGCATTGAAATTGAAAAAGGGTGTTTATAAAGATCTGTTTGCTCTTGGACAATATTGCATGCAGGACGCCTAGTGTGTCTCATAGAGGAACTCAGGTCAATAAGGATGCTACATCAAAACTAAGGAGTAAGTCCTGGAGTTCCTTTCCAAATCCTAACAACGTCAGCAAAAATTCAATCGAATTCATGACAGGATGTTTGTCTTTGTTCGTCACTCGACTAAGTTCATTGAATGAAGAATTTTCAGGTAGTAAGTAGGAGAGTCAATGCTGCTTAGGATATGTCAAAGTGGAACACTACCTTTTTTATGTAATTATGGTAATTCAGGCGATTTCTGCCTTAAATCTTTTGTTTTCAAATTTCTCAGACTTATGCATTAGTTATTCTCACAACTGCAAGCTTACTGTCTCTTGATTATTTTTTTTACGGCAACAGGCTACATGAGGGTAATCCACGTTGGGCAACTCCCCTTTAATAGCACAGTAAGGGATTTGAAAGGGGGGATGCGGAAGGGTAGAGTAAGGTAGCCAAGGGTTACTAGGGCTCCCAGGATATATATTTTAAGGATCCTACCCGGCCATCGCCTAAAGAAATGCAGGGAAAACCCTAGAAAAACCTGCATCGGGTAGGTCGGGCATTAGGTACTTGTCCCACGCCCTTCCGATAACGGGAGAGGGGTTTGCTGTGGGGACGCAGTATTCCCTTCTCCGTGCCTCGACCAGGTTAGGAGGCAGCTGGCCGACTATTCCAATGTGTGTGCCCAAGGTCTGTGACCCCGGAACATACACCTCTCAAAACAGGCCGAGATGCCCGGCTTGTGGGAACCTTAGTTCAAAAACGGAGAGGTAAAGGCATACCTCTCCTAAGAGGTTCTGCCTGCGAGAGAACATCCCTCGCAGGTATTGCCTGCAAGTGAATAGCCCTCGCAGACCTCCAATGCATAACTGTCTCTTGAAAACTATTGTGCATTCTTTATGTGCACATCAAAATAATTTGACTGCAGGGGTGAAAGATTAACGTTGATTTGTGTTGTGTAACTGGAAACAGGAATGATTTCTAATAATAAAAAATACGATATGATTCATCTGCAATTATTTATCATCATAAAAAATACGATCTGATTCATCTGCAATTATTTATTATAATATATATGACAACTACATTTCTAAAACTATAACCTAAACAATTAATATGATCATATTGCCGAGTCCTGGTTCACCTGCGTGTCTGCTTCTTCTATGCTTCTATGCTGCTGGTAAAGCTTGCAACTGATAGGACACATCCAACAGAATATTTCTAAATGCAACACTAGCAGTAGCCAGCTAGGGGAGGAAAATAACCAGATGTTAGTTGGCACGCAATTTACAGTAAATACTGAAAAATAAACTTAAAAAACAGTTCCTTTTCAATTGTTTCTACACAATCTACTATCTCGAAGTCCAGAAAAATGAGAAATATAAGACCAATACCCTTTGTATTCCCGTGTGAGCCTATCAAGGTGATTTAATATTGAAATGGACGTGGTTTAAGTTAAATATAAACAGTTCAGACAATTACGGTCGTTAGGGAAGAAACTAAAACAATTCTATCAAACGTCTAAGGAAATGAGGAGCAAAGTAATAGAATTTAGTTAAAGACGATTATAATAATTTTGCGAAAAGGGAAAATAATGTGACAATTATAACCACGCACTTGGAGTTTTGTAAATATTTTCCCTACTAATAAACTATGAACAAAGATTCAATGTAAGAATTCATGCATTCTTTAAGACACAATGCAAAACAACAATTGGAACTAATAATTTCAAGTCTCGCTAATTGGCAAATAATCTTATCGGTTGATGATGGAATCGGTAGAGATGTTTTCTGAGTGCGCGGCCAAACTAATAGCGGTGATTAATATACTACTATCTACTGCCCAATGTGTCTTCATAACCGACGATCGTACACAATCGATGCCTACACAGTCCGGCATCGATATAGAAGAAATTTCATCATCCACTTGCATAATTTGAACCCCCCCAGCTGCAGATGTACTGGCACCGTCGTTGATCCGCTCGGCCGAATTCATCCTTTTACGTTCCCGGCACTGCTTCACTCGGTCATATAGTGTTTTATTCGAATCATTTGATTGCTTTAGAGAAGCCCTTTCAAACCGTATACGATCTCTGTATTTGGATTTGGCTTTTTGACGCGTATAGGCCGTCATATTTTTTTGAATATATATATTTTTATTTTAGCACCATATATATTCGCTGCAACTATTTTAAACTAATATTTTATATGTGCAAACGATAGATTTTGACGAGAGCTAACGGTTGAAAACTTAAATGAACGTTGTAGCTTTTCCGAGTCAAAAGTTATACTAAATGACGGCCCTTCTCCCTCCGCACTCCTCACTTAGCGTATCGAATTCTTTGATCTTTAGCTATCCAATGGTTTAATTAAATTTTGGATAGAGTTGATAGATATGTAGCTGCAACAGAAAACTGTATCACCCGATTTTGTTATCAGTCGTTTTTTGAATTGCTTCCCACTATAGAAGAAATTTTAAAGAAGTACTCACGTCAAAACTACGTCAAAATTTTTGCGTATTTCAAGATTGCGATAATAACTTTTGTAGTTGAATGTAACAGAATTAACATTGACATTTCGGAAATTAATTTGCAAATGAAAGACGCAAAATCTGGTGATGTCTGTCTAGTAAACGTAACGGACAATGGCATCTTCAAATTTTTACTCAGGTGTGTGTGTACATCCATTCTGGCACTGCGTGAGAAGAAATTAAAGTCTTTATGTTACGATCGCTATTAAAATATTCCAAAAAGATCGCTAAAATTATACCGGATTACGGGCCTGATCTCACTACACCAATTATAATAGTCGGAGATTTTAATGTTAATGTCTCACATTGTCCGGCTCCATGCTCAGCGAGTTCAATTTATCGTACAACGGAACTTCTTCAACAACGTTAGGTAATTCCTGAATTGATTTAACATTTACCAGAAATCTCAATGTATACTGTATGCCATTTGTGTCGTACTTTTCGTATCAGAGACCTATAATTAATAAAGTTATAACACAGTAATTATTTGTTTACTTGATAGCTTTCCTGAACCCGACGAAAGGAAGATCGAAACCCGAAGGACTTCTTAGTGTACAAACATGATTATGACATACATAAAATAGCGTATTTTATATAGAAAATATTACCCGTTACGTACACGTATTCACATATAACACACGACTGTCTCCATGACACAGCCACACCCGATTTTTTTCATGGTTTTCGAGGTGCTGAAATCGTAGCCGAGTATATACTTTATTCCAGATTTTATTTGTTCGTCTTTAAACCACTTGAGTTTAATTAAACTGAAAATTCCCATTTCGTCGCAAATTGGTCATAGTTAGAATATATTAATAAATCGCAGAATCGAGTTGTAGAAAAATCTGTTTCAAATTGGTTCTGGTATAATATTCTACTATGTATAGAATTCTCATCGATGTCTAAGGAATGTAAAAATTAATATAAAAATGATCTGGTGAAATCTGAGTCTCTCTTTTCGATTGTTATATCAGATGACGTAGAATTTTTGTTGTTGGTCATTAAAAGCTGGAATTTTATTTTCTCTAAAATTATCTTGTATTGTTGTTAGTATATATGTGAAGTAATCATAATTCACCTAAAGAAATCAGGGTCGTGAAATAATAGGAATAAAATAACTTTCCTTAGATCCGCTTCACAAATAATTTATCTCGGATATCGTAAGCTTTCATTTAGATTCAACCCTTAAATATCTTCTTAAAGTAAAATGCTAAATATTATTCTTGATATTATAAAAATACGGACTGTAATATAACTTAGAGTGAAAGGCAAATGATTAATTACAGTGCTTTACATTGATTTGATTATTTTCCCAGTGTTTAAATTGACTTATCGGGACAAAGAGCCCCTCACACAGACAAATCGTTACGATTTTAATTTTCACGGCGTACGACAAGTAGCGAATTCAGTTTTCTCTTGGATTTCCCTGCTTCCAATTTAGAATAATTTCAGGTACAGCCGAGGGGTTTCTAAGCTTCTAAGCTGTATCCCCACTTTGTAGCTGATTTTCTGCTATTTGCCTTCAAGAGGACAGTTGTCTAACAAAAATAGAATGCGACTATGAGTCAACGGAAATTAAAATGTTTGTGTGGAAAGGCGAAATAAAAAAACGTCGGAGTGCCCGATTTCGTTCCATACATGGGCCATTAAACGTGATGGATATTGGAATCATGTTGGAAAAATAAATCCATAAGGGGAATATTATACACAAAATTAAAATTTTCCCTCTTACAAGTGAACGTTTTTAGTAATATGAAAGTGTGAGAATAGTGTTACATCACAATATTTTTTCTAGAATTCTGTCCTTATAATTTGTAGATAAATGATAATACGTTTTCATCATTACTCTTATCTTATTAATAAAGAAATTCTTAATTTTTTTTATGTTTTATTATGCACTAGCTGGATGTCCCGCGTTGCCCGATATGTCATTTACCCATAACCACAGATTTTTTTCGTTATTCTTATGTAACGCAACTCGACTCTTATCCCTGTTATCGGCCGGTTACATTGTATGAAAATTTCTACTCCCGCCCAGAATCCCTGCCCAACCCCGAGCAATACCCAGTTTGTCACAAACTCAGCGACATCCATAACCCCAGAATTAACTCGAATCTCGGTCTATTCGCGTTATTTTAATGTAACGCTCCACCAAACCCAATCCTAAGCGTGCTCCCCTCCCATTTAGATAAGGGTTCAAATTATACACATATACAGCGAAATATTATGAATTTAAATTATACTGAACAATATTTATTCCACACAATTATCGACAGGTTAACATTTTTGAACAGTTCAATTTATTTTATTTTATTTTTTTTTAAAAAAAATTTATTAGATTAATTAAAATTAAATTTTTCTATGTTATAATCAAAAGTAATTAAAAAATTTGAATCTATCCCGTATATCTAAACTTAAATAAGCATCAACCCTACATTCACCCAAAATTTTTCAGCTGTTCCATGTTTACCTCTAATCATATTTTTTCTGTTTACATCTTTTCCACCCCTCCATTCATCAATGTTAACGTCTTATTACCAAGTTCTATATTTAAATAATATTCAAAACTTGCAATAACTTGTTTTAAATTCTTCAGTACCATATGTTTAATCATTTTCAGTTTTATTTCTAGATTTCTCAATGTTTTCCTTGCAACGCTCCCATCAGCTGCTCTCACTTCATCTTTGTAAACAAACATCTCTGTATTATCTTGATTCACAATTCCTCTCAGCAATTCTTCTATTCCCTTCTAATTATTTTCTATTTCACTAACATTTGCCACTACCTCTATTTCTCCCAATATTTCATCTTTCTGTTCATCAACACCTTCAATACTTAACCCTTTAATCTCTCCTTTTTCATCATCAGCTTTATGTCCCATCAAAATGAAATTCTTTTCCACATTTTTGCTATCACTTCCATTCCATTTACATTTTCATCACATTTATCCTCCCATAACCTCACTTTATTTTGTACTTCACATGTTTCTACTTCAATGTTTACATCATGCTTGTTTAATGCTTCTCTAAAATTATATTTTATCTCTGCAATGCCCACTTTAATACTATCAAGAATTTTATTATTACCATCATTATTTCCTTTTCTCCATTCTCTTAAACCTGTCTTTAATTCTGCTATGCCTTCTTCTAATCCTTTTATACTCAAATCAGCTATGTTTTTGTTAATATCTGCTAAATGTTATCCCCTTTTGCACTCAAATCAGCTATGTTTTTATCTAGTTTTCTTAAGTATTCTAATATCATCATATTTCCACTATCCCCTCCCATATTTATTCTAGAATCCATTATCTTTAAATTAAATATAACTAATACTTTAAAAAACTAAACTATCATCTTTAAATTCACATGCACATTTAATTATTTTTCTTTCTCTTTTCTCCTAACTTTCACATGCATAAAATTCATTTCAACATATTGCATGCACATCCTGACCAAAATATACTATTTTGCACCAATAATTCGGTTATCGTCAGATTTCGTTTTATTGTTTACCGTTCTTTCCTATCAAAATATCGAGCCACCACGTTGTCGCGCCAAAAATGTAATGATTAATAGAAATAATTTATTAAATTGCCCCACGTTGTGGAACCAAAAATGTAATGATCAAAAATAAAGGTTAATTAAAGGAATTACTTCACAAAATGATCATGATAAAAAACTTTTAATTTGCCAAAGATTAATTTAACAGGTGTTCATTTAGTTTATTTACAAATGGTTTACACTAGGTTGGCAATCCGAATTCAATAATTTCCAAATTAACAAACAAATATTTTTTATTTATAATTGATGGCGTTCAAAGTAAAATACAATCTTTTATATTTCACAAACAATCAAATTTAATAACTCTTCTTCTCAGGGTATTTAACTGGGTTTGATAAGTAAGAACAATCAAAAATTATAAATCAAATAATTAACAATTCAACCAATTTGAAACGACCGGAATACGAAATCAAACAAAATGAAAAGAACGAAATCTGACTAATACCCTTAATAATCGTTTTCAGAATTTAATTAGTTTGGTTTGTACTTACAATTGTCCTGCTGGTACCAGACTTGTGGACACAATTCACTAAAAAGCCAATAATCACTGAGTCTACACATCATGGTCAAAACACACGGTTGTAGATCTTGTGTTATTTCTCCGGGATCTCGATCAGCCGCACCTCCGGTCAACAGTCGGACGTATTATTTCTCAATGCCTCTATGCGGAAAAATGTTATTTCAGTACTCGTATGTATCTGAACGTGGCACTAAACTTTTTGTTTCAGCTTTGCGGATTTTATAACGTGTCTCACCGTCCAGACCTTTTTACTTGAATTTTTAAAACATATGTCTCTCAGTTGAATTTTTAAGCTTGGGCCACGCTGTTCGTACTTTTAAATTTTGCTCCCTCTCTCGACCATAATATCCGCCAGACTGAATTCAGCCAGTCCTAGCAGCTCGCAACAACGACTGCCGACAAATAGCCTGCCGTCATTGTCGCCTTTAAGAATTTATACCGCTAAAAAATCCAATTATTTAAACAATTAATGGCCTCCTTAATTAGTATTACAATTCATAAACACTATTTTACCCGACTCTCGGTGGTTTTCGCGTTAATATCGATATAAATACTATCCATCTAATTAAATCTGAAAAATATTTATTCAACGCTAATATCGGCCATTATTTCATGTTTAACAATTTCGACTCCGTCCACATTCACCCAAGTCCGTCACCCCTGCACATTGCCCAGATTGTGATAAATGAACTCAGCGACATCAAATACCTTCGATTTGACTCTAATCTTGGTTGTTATCGCGTTATTTTCTTGTAACCCCCTCCAAACTAACCCCTAAGCGTGCTCCCCCGTCATGCCGAAAGGGGTTAAAATTTTACACACACAATATCGGTGAAAATACTATAAATGTCATTGACCCAAATAAATATATATTCCACACAAATATCGGCCCGTTTAGCATATTTAAATATTTCCACCCCCGTTCACGCCCGCACGTGAAAGTTAAATGGCCAATTGAATATCATCATTAAACTCAGCGACATCCATAACCTTGGATTTGACTTTAATCTCGGTTGCATTCGCGTTATTTTCTTGTAACGCCCGTCCACCCCACCCCTAAATGTGCTCTTTCACACGTTAAAAGAGAATGAAATTATACTCATATAACATCGGTATAAACACTATCAATCTCTTTGACTCCTAAAAATAGTTATGTGACTGAAATATAGGCTGTTTTAGTAAGTTTGAATATTTTTACCCCGTCCACCCTCGCTCCTGGGGGTGGTAGACGCGTTTCACCCCAACAGTGTTTGTTTCCTGGTTGTAAAGAACATGAGTACGAAATTTGGTGAATTTGTTCTACCGGTGTCGATTGTATAAGGAACATACTAATATATAAATACAAATAACAAACACACTGCTTTATTTATTTTACTAGCTGGGAGCCGGCGTTGTCTGAGATGCCATTTATCCATAACCCTCAATTTGACTCCAATGTTGGCAGCTTTTCCGTTATTTTTATGTAACGCACCTCGATCCCTATCCCTAAATGTGTTTACCTACCATTCCGAAGGGGGTTGAACTCATTTACTCTGAAATAGTTTCATTCAACAAATATATCACTGTTTCAACATGTTCGAAAATGTACATCCCCGCTACTGTGGGTTAAACAAAAAGTATTTATTCCATGTCAAAATCTACTGGTTACACTGTTTGAAAATTTCTACCCCCACCCCGCGCGTTACTCAATTTGTCACAATGAAACAGAGCGTCATCCATAACCCCAGAATTTACTCTAATCTCGGTCTATTCGCGCTATTTTGTTGTAACGCTTGACCAAACCCCACCCCTGAGCGTGCTCCCCTTCCGTTCCAATAGGGATTGAAGTTATACACAGAGAAATATCTACCGAAATATTATGGATTTAAATGATACCGAAAAAATTTATTCGCCGCAAATATTGGCACATCAAATGTTCAAAAATTTCAACTCCCGTTAAGTCTCACCCGATAAGTGTTGTAGTTATACACAGAATATATTTTAAAATATTACTTTATATATATTTTATATTAAAAAAATTAATTGTCGCAAATATCGACTGGTTAACAATTTTGAACATTTCTACCCCCAGCCTAGTCCGGCCAGCGGTCCCACCCCAGCCCACGTTCGCGCGTTACCGAGGTGTCATAAATAAACCCATTACCCCGATTTCTCTTGATTCTCGATTGTTATCGTCTCGGTTATAGTCTTGTAACTTCCTCCGTGATCCCCTCCCAAACCGAAAGGGATTGAAATTATACACAAACAAAATAGTAGAAATATTATCAGTCTAATTAATTCTAAAAATAATTATTAATTAAATAATAATTATTAAAAGCAAATCGACCTCGATTGCATATTTAAAAATTTCCAACCCCCCCCCCCCCTATGCACGTCCCTGGGGATTAAATTTCCAATTGAATGTCATAATTAAACTCATCGACATCCATAACCCCGGATTCGACATAAATCTAGATTTTTTTGCCATAGTTTTATGAATTTCCAGTCCACTCCAACCCTTAAGTGTGCTCCCCCAGCAAGCCCGAAACGGTTTAAAATTATACACTCAAAACATGTACAGAAATTTTATGTATGTCATTGTTCCAAAAATATATTTATTCGACGCAGAAATCGCCCGGTTAACATGTTTGAAAAGTTCTACCCCAGCCTACGCAAGCGTAAACCTTCTCAAATAACCTCAGCAACATCCATAAACCCGATTTGACTCGAATTTGGTTGTTTTCGCGTTATTTTATAGTATCTCTCCTCCACCCCATAACGTTCACATCGATCATGGCAATAGGGGTTGAAATTTAACACCCACAACATTGGTGGAAATAGTGTCAATCTAATTAACACTGGAAAATATTTGGTCCACGGTATTATCGGCAATGATTACATGTTTGAAAATTTTCACCCCTGTCCATTCCCTTTTTTTGGGGTTAAATGGCCAATTGAATGTCATAATTAAACTCAGCCATATCCATAACCCTATATTTGACTCTAACGTCGGTTGTATTTGCGTTATTTTCTTGTAAAGCCCGTCCACCCCCACCCCTAAGCCTGTCTGCTTCCCATGCTGTAAGGGATTGAAATTATAATGAGATAACATCGGTAGAAACACTATCAATGTCTTTGAGCCTAACAATATTTATGCGACATAAATATCGGTTGTTTATAATATTTTAATATTTCCAACCCCACTCACAAACAACATCGGTAGAAATAATATGAACGTCATTGGCCGCGACAATTATTTATTTCACGCAAATATCGATTATTTAATATGTTTCAAATTCCACACCGTCAACCCCCACTCCTGAAGGTTAAATGGACAACTGAATGTTATCATTTTCGTTGGCTGCGGTGTTGGTTTGTTGTGTAGAGTAATATTGGGGTAGGATTGTAGATGTTGTGGAGGGTAGGTGGTAGTGCAGTATATAATAATTATGGTAGCTGTCAGGAGATGCCGGAGTGCTCACTGATAATTTTGTCTTAGTAACAAAAATTGCGTCCAATATGGCGACTATTTCTTTACCTTCTAATGATTCGAATTTAAATTATGACAGGTATTATATATGTTGTTATTACACGTAACTATTAATTTGACAATATTTATCACGTTGAAAATCCAAAGACTAGAATAATTTCGTTTCTCAATCTACATGTCAGAGTTACAAGAAAATTAGAAAAAGTTATAAGGAATTAATAATTCGTAAAGCTGTAAAATGTTTATCGAGGAAATATATAAACTAATTAGAGGCCAGTAATGATTTTAATAATTGTATTGTTAGCGGTACCAATTCTTCAAAGACAACAATGTGTCGGCGGTCTATGTCGTGGGTTACGAGCGCTTTCAGCAACGGCAGTCTGTCTGATACTGTAGTCGGAAGAGGAAGGCGAGTCTGTCTGATATCGTAGGTGGGAAAGGAAGTGGGAATTTTGAGAGAACAAGTATAAAATTCAACCGAGAAAGTTACAAGTTTTTAAATCCTAGTATAAAGTTTGGACAGCGAGATACTTTGTAAAATACTGCAAAGAGTAATCAAATATTTGCGCCACATTAAGATTCCTACGCGTACTGAGATCAACATTTTCCACATAAAGACAAAGTGTAACAATATGTCTTGCTGATGATCCGGTGGTGCAGCAGATCCAGTTCCCGGAGGAAAATTCAGTAACTACGACCGTGTGTTTGACAATCAAGTGTAGAGTCAGTGATTCATTGCCTTTTTAGTGTAAATTGTGTGCCCGAGCCGAGGAAACTAAGTCTTCTACCAGCCGAACATTTTTGTAAGTAGAAACCAAGGTAATTAAGTTAGTAAACAATAGTTAAAGGTATTCGTCAGATTTCGTTCGTCTCATTTTGGTTTTGATTGTTAATTTCTTAATTTATAAATTCTATGAATGTTCTTTACTTATCAAGCCCAGGTAAACGACCCTGAGAGGAGAGTTATCAAATTTTGAAACTTTGAAACTTTACATGTATTTAACCTCAGGGAAAATGTTATATATTTCTATAAAATAAAATAAATGGTATCGTAAAGTTTAAAGTAGTATTGATATCTTGATCCTTCCTGTTAAATAAAATAAACTGTTTCAGAATTAATTATCAATTTGTTAAAACCGCAAATTACTTGTAACATTAATTAAATAATCTTCTGTTAAATAATTTAGTTAATTAGATAGCCATTAATCATTACAATATATATATATATACGCCTAAATTTTACGTATTTTCTTAGATTTTACATTTTTCATTTTACTGTAAAGACCGAAATTATCACTAGGCAGATACATGTAACTCTCTTAATATGCCAAAGTATTTCTGACTCCCACAAACTCTAAAGATACCGGGGCACTTAGGTTGGCGGGAGTATTTTTTCGCTGTCTTCCATTATTGTGACTTGCTTAAGTTGCCGGGAATATTGGATAGCATTAAGGTAGTGGGAATATTTTTACACACTTCAGGTATCAGTAGTATTTTTGGCAGAATAACTCGGGGGGGAGTGGGGGGAGACACAACTACAACCCGTTGAGACGCGGTGGGCAGGGTTGGAAATATAAAAAATGTGAAAACGGGCGATATTTGCATCCAATAATTACTTTTTGTGGCCAACGAGATTGATAATGTTTCTCCCTATGATGTTTTCGTATAATTTTAACGCTTTTAGGCATGGGAGGGCAGACCCTTTTTCGGGTGGGGGTGGAGGAACGCGATAATAAGCGAGATTGGCCTCGAACCGCTGAGTTTAATTCTGACATTTAACATGACGTTTAGGATGTAGTTAAGTCCCTAGGAGTGGTAGTGGACAGAGGTAAAATAAAGTTCCGCATACAATCTTACACATGTGACGCAAATTCTACCAAATTTTTCACACCTCACTTACTCCAGAAACAAAAACAATTGGAATAAAACAGCCCTAGCACCTATAGGATTCAGGGTGGACGAGATGGCATTTTAAAGACAATCTAAACGGGAAATTACTAGCTTCGAATGAAAAATTTTCGGGGCCGCAGAATTTCACACTGTTATTTTCGCAGCTGTCATTGCGTAATTTAAGCCCCTAGGGATGAGGCGGAAGTGATTTACATTAAATTAATAAGGATACAACCGAGATTTTTGTCGAATTCGTAGTTATGGAGGTCATTGAGTTTAATTCTGACCTTCAATATTCCGGTTAAGTGGTAGCTTTATGACTCTAGGAGTCGGACTGAAGTAGGGTGAAACAGGGATCCGCGTGCAATCTTATACACGTGGAACAATTTCTACCAAATTTTTATTTTGAATACAAGTTACTCATGATCCAGGAACAAACACTATACGTGTAAAAAACGCCTAGCGAATATTTTTTCACTTTCTTAAGGTACCGAGACTATTTTTGACTCCCTTAACTGACCGAGAGTATTTTAGTCTCTCTTAAGGTACGGAAAGTATTTTTATTTCTCTTAAAGTTTCGGAAGTGTTTTTTGTTCTATTAAAGTACTCAACATAATTTTCGCTGTCTTCAGTTACCTGTATTAAGGTACCGGGAATATTTTTGACACTTTTAAGGTACCTAGAGTACCTTCTTTGACTCTCATAAGGTATTGGAAATACTTTTGGCCATTAGGTTACTGTCTCTCTGTACCGGGAGTACTTTTGGCTGACTCAAGTTCCCAGCAGTATATTTCACTCGATTAGGGTACGAATGTATATTTTAATCTCTTAAGGAACCGTAAATAATTTTACTTTTCTTATAATGCCGAGTGTATTTTATCTGTTCTTAGGTTTTGGGATTTTTAGACTCTCTTACGATACTGGGAGTATTTCTTGGCTCTTAAGATAATGGGGACATTTTTTTAAACCTATTAGGCTACGGGTAGTTATTTAGGTTCTCTGTATGTTATTATATTTGACTCTCTGAAAATTTCTTAACTCGATTAAAATACACATACATATTATGATGAAATTAACATTTAATTGGCAAAGGCAGGGTATGGGACGTGAAATGTAAAAGTTAAAAAATGTGACGCTCTCGATGACGCTTAAAACCGTTTTTACTAAGAGAATGATGTCGAATTAAAAAATTTCCGGTCTTACATAAATATGTTCCCGGGCAAAGCCGGGTACACGGTTAGTCTATATAATAAAAAAGGATGTATAGCTGGCGAGGTTTAGGAAGTCCTGCCAGATGCATAATAAAAGAAGAGGGAAGGTGGAGGGGATCATTGTATTCCAGAGGGAACTCCCTCTTGCAGCAACGCGACTATCGTTCTTAAAAACATTCATTACATTTTTACGAACGTGTCATACAGACAGCAGAAAAGTATTTTTATCACACCCTATACTCATCATCTCTTAACTTTTATGGATGAGTTTTTTAGTATGCAACATATCCTGAGCTGAACACAATATATTTCCTTGCGTCAATGTTTTCAGAATAATTTTTGCACTACCAACTTTCCGAAACGTAGCCTCGTTTTGAACTGGCTTCGGACCACCCCCATGAACCACTCAGTATTTTATTTTAACTATATATCGGAAGCTATATGTATGTTTGTATATTCTCCATACACATCTAAAAGCGTGGACGGTTTGCAATAAAATTTGGAACATATATTCTTAAAAAACACTGACAAAAACATTATGGGAATGAAAAAGCCGTATCATAAATCTGAAAGGAAACTTAGCTATCATAGTTTTCGAAGTTGTGTTAAATATTACTGCAGTCGCAGGAATCAACACGTCACTACACAGGTTCGCACGTTACTGGACAATAAAAAAAATTCGCGTTACTAAACCAGAAATATTTTGATTCAATTATAGATATAATTATACTCCAACGAATGGTAATCAAATAACAATACGAAATTATTTACGATTCTTGGGAAAATCAGTAGGAAAGCTAAATTTCAAGATTATATATAATTAAATCCAACATGGCAACAACTTTACATTCTGTATTGTAAAAGCTGAGGGAATAGTTTTAAGATTTCATTAAAAATGTGAGAAAATTGACAAAATAATTTCAATAGAAAATGCTTGAGTATCTTTGGTTATGTGAGTATGACATTATGATTTAATATATTTTATTATAAAAGTGCAAAGACTCAGCGAATAATTTCAAGTGAGAATTGCGAATCTTAGGTTACGTATATATATTATAATAATTTAGCGTATTTGATTCCGACGAATCATTTCAAATGATAACTCTTGATATTATCGATATTACACAAAATTGATATTTTTCTATTGAATAACTGGCGAATTTCGTTGTTTTTTTTATTTGTTTTACATTATTCAAGCTTTTTATATTATTAAGCATCAAGTTATAAGCAAATAGATGGAATGGTGACTATCTCGGTAACTAAAATTCGGCTAAATTTAATGATGGTATGTATATTATTACCTCCTTTTTATCTTTTATTTGGATATTTATTTATCTATTAACTAATATGGCGAATATTGTTTACAATCTGCTGACCTTACTCAAGATTGTTTATTTATTGGTGTTTTCTTAGCAACAAAAATTGTGTCCAATAGGGCGACAATTTGTATAGATTCTAATTCTTACAATTTAAATTATGGGCTGGAATATTAATGTATATAATACGTATATATTGTAATAATAATTAGAAAGAATACTTCTCAGTATTGAACGCCAAGGTCGTTATGATTGTTAATCGGTGTGTAAAAGTTACAAAAAATTTAGAGTAAATAATCAATAAAGTTGTTAAAGTGTTTGCTCATAAGATATCGTGTATATATATACATATATATATATATATATATATATATATATATATATATATATATATATATATATTGTAATGCATTGAAGGAATGCATTGTAAGGGAATGCATTGGTTCAAAACAGCGCACATTTCGTAAAGAGAATGCGAGTGAAAAGTAATTGCGGGTCCTGTCACGATGTGACAAGACGGAGCGGCAAGACATTTATCTCTGATTAGTGCACTTGGCCGGCAGAGGAAGTCGTAATTTGTAAGGACGGTGTGACAGAGGGACGCGACATTTGTTTGAGATGACAGGTCCAAAGTAATTGCGGGTCCAGTCACTTGTTGATTTGGGATCTGTGTGGAGAATCCGCAACGCAGAACGTGGGCGAGCAGCCGGTCCCAAAGTGGTTAGGGCAGGCTATTGTCTCTGATGAATGACCTGTCAAGTGGCATATTTACTTGGGATTTGTAGCGAAGGACGGAAGTATGAAACGACAAGTCCAGAGTAATTGCGGGTGCAAAGTAATTGCAGGACATGTCTCGATTGTCGGTTTTCGGACAAGACAGAGCAGCTGGCGAAAGGACTACAGCTGCAAGGAAGTAAAATCTCTGAGTAATGGAGAGATGTCAAGTGGCTTATTTACTTGGGATATTCAGGGTGAAAAGTATTGCGGGTCCTGTCTCGAGGTGACATGACGAAGGGACTAGCAGATGACTAAGAAAACTGCAGCGGCAGAAAGTAAATCTGAGTAATGGAGAAGCTGTCAGTAAAATCCGACGTGGCCATGGGACAGAGCGGAAAACAAGGATGCTAGTAGGATATATATGGGTGAAACAACCTATTGTGTAGTCAGTTAGCGTGGGAGAGGAGTCAGCGCCAGTCAGCGTAAGAGAGAGATGCTGTGGGCATCAAACTTGGAAGTCAAAGACAGTCAGAGTGGAGCGAGCGTGCTGTGTGCATCGTGAGTTGAGTTTGAGTCAGAGTTGGTCAGCGTTAGTCAGCATCAGTCAGCAAAATTATTCAACTATAAACATTTTTACATACAGAAGTTCTATCTGTATGAGTATGAGAATTTGACCTGTCTTCAATGGTAGGAGATCAAGATACAGCAACCGGCGTCGAGTAGTGTCACGACGAGTGACTGGGATATCTTCGCTGGGTATGGAGAACCAGCTATCGTCGAGCCAGTAATAAGTGTTAGAGCCAGTGGGTGTAAACGTCCAAGCTATAAAGTGCGTGTTTAATGAACGAGCCGAAGGTTCCTGAGAAACCGTGAGTTGAAATTTTAACATGTGTAAACGTAATTAAAGGATAACAGTCAGATATCGTTCTCTTCTTTTGATAATAAAATAAACTCTTGTAAATTTAGAAGCAATCTATAGAAGAAGTTCGTTAATAAGTTTCGTCGATACTTCTATTTAAGTTAAAGGTAAATGTTGGGTTCTTTTGATATTTAAATTCTGTCCGTTATCAAACCCAGTAGAGACCCATGAGAGAAGGAGATCTTTTTAAAATATTAAATGTATAATTGTAAATTCTTCTTGTGTTAATAAAAATTGTTTTTTTAAAATCAAAATCTTATATTTTTTATTCTGACGCTATTATTTGGTTATTACAATATATTGTAATGATTTTAGCCTTTATTACTTAATATTAAAAAAACTTTATTACATGAATATACAAAAATACATTAAAAAAATATTATTGGGTGCCTGCAGATATACATTGGTCTGCTAAAAAAAATTAACATTAGCTCCGGCTTGGTTATAAAGTCCTCCTTCTCAACAGGGTAATGTGGGCGGTTCGGTAGCTATTCAAGAACAGAGTCTCTTTCCGCACTGTGTAAAAAATTCTACTTTTGAAGGCACTTTACAAAAATTGTGATGCTTACTTTAATTGTGGCGTCAGCCGACTTGCAGTGGGTCACTGGTCTCGTCGTAATCAGCCCATCTTCTTCGGCCTCCCGCGATGTACGTCCTTCAAAACCTTTGTTTCTTCCCGCTCGCCAAATTCTCCACCCTCTCATTCCACTTTCAGCCTTCACTCTGTCTGTCTGCCTGCGTCTGTCTTACTTTCACCCGGGTTCAGAGTATTTATTCGTACTCTGCCCCCCCCCCAAATGATGCAAAAAAAGGGACTTGTACCCGCGATTTCTTTTGGCCTCTCGGGCAAGCACACGTGCACGTTTAATATATTCCTCCTCAGGCCCGCGGACACAAGGGCGGCCACTTAAGGTTGTTATTCACTACAATATATATATATATATATATATATATATTATATTGCCACATCTGACAGTCCGCTCAATTCTAGCGTGCGCTCCTGCAACATTGCGGACTTAGTTTTCAGTTCCAATCACGACGATAATTTTTATTACTTAACTTATTTGTATAATTTTCAGTTTTAGAAGTTTCTGTTACTAGAATGTACTATACTAGAATATTACTTGACTGTAGAAATAGTATTGTATCTCGAAGCAAGGGTAGGCTTTCCACATTGCATACTTTTGTACAGAGCTCTAGCTTTAAATAAACGCCAAAAACCGCTTCACATAAACCTCTCAGTACGTTAAATTTCTGGTGGAGGCACTGGATACTGTCAGGCGTCAACACATGGTGGCTCCAATCAAACCGACACAAATTCGTAGTATCCAAGGTTTGAGTCCAGAAGTTTCGCCTTATCCGAAACCTGGACAGAGGCCTGAGAGAATAAGCGCGCCAACATAAGCTGCCTTCCAGCAGCAAATCAGGAATTTCACCATCTTCACCGGAGACACCGGACAAGACCCGGGAATGACTCGAGGGGTATGAACGAATGAGTCGCGAAGTTTAATAAATGGAATGAAACAGTCTGTCTGGCCAACGCCTACTTCTTTCTACCTGGACGGAACCGCAAGACAATGGGTTCGAGAGTAGAAGACAGATTGGTCAGTTCGGACACTTTTTAGGATGAAATTAAAAAAGCATTTGGCGACAACGAGCAACACGTATGTCAGGCCCCAGAAAAAATTAATATACCATTCTCAGAAAAGTGGTGAGAGCAACCAGACGTATGTACTGAGCGTTCTGCGATTATAACAAATAATCAAACCCAAAAGTGGGGATTAAAAAAAAATTGGCTCATTTAATGAAATATGTAGTGGACGATTTGTATCAGGCCCTGTTGTTAAAGGACGTTTCTTCATCAGACGAATTCATCAAGCGCTCTCAGTACATGGAAGAGATGAACAAGAAAAGTACCGACCGAAAGAATTCGAGATGTTCCAAAATTTCATTCCCATTTCCGCTTTAGGGGGATAACATGATCTGTCGTCTCTCATTCGTCAATTAGTGAGGGAAGAAATACATCGAGCGTTCTGCTTATCGAACATCGAACGTCTGATGGAGACTGTACTAGAAGCCGTCTGAGAAGACCTAGGAAATGTCTTAGATCCAAGCACAACACCGATGTTCTTTTGGAGAAACATTGTTCCTAAATGTAAGCCCAGCTATTTCAAAGTTGTTTCTCAGGAAAAGCCTGCTTACGACCTTATGAAAAATGACGTTTGCAGAACCCATGTCTGTTTCCACTGAAGGCGCCCGGCCACGACGTAAGGTACTACAAGAAAAGTGTTTGACCACGTCGATCGTGATCTTCATCGCCGTTCAGACGTTTCAGCCGTCAACATAGCCAACATAACCTGGAAAACTAGACGACGCGACCTTCCGAGGGGGTTTGGCCGCACAAGAAGAAAATCCGACAACAGTCGCAAAAATGTCCGGGAATTACATTGACATAATCCTGTCCAGCCAGTATGGGCTCTAGTCGATTCTGGAACATCTTTCTAGCTTATATGAGTACATGTTCCGCATACAAATTTGTAACTGCAGAGAAATTTCGATCCAGAAACAAATACTATCGGGGAAAAACACGAATATCACACCTAGGGGCGAAGGTGGAAACTTTTAAACATGTCAAAGAGGCCAATATTTGCGCCGAATAAATATTTTAATGGCTTGATTGTATTCCGTAATATTGTTTGTGTATAGTTTCAACCCCTTTTGGCATGAGACGATGACACCAATGGGGGTGGGGGGGTTGACGGTGATTACTTAAAAATAACCGCGTAAACAACCGCGATTAGTGTCGAATTCGGGTTTATGGAAGTCACTGAATATAATTATGAAATTCAACTTGCCGGTTAAATTGTAGTTCAGCCCTAGTAGTTGGGGTGAATGTGGTAAAGCAAAGTTCCACTTACACATGCTCCTTTGGGACCGGAAACAAACACTTTAGGACAAAGATACAGATAAAGATTATTAGGGGCGAGAGTGAATCGGGATAGACATTTTTAAACAAGATAAAACGATTTCAAACATGCTAAAAAGTTTCACACGATATCTAGTTAAATTAATTTATTACTTAACCGTTGTAATATAGTAAAAAGCCTTTAATTTCCTGGCCATATTCATCTCTAATTTCTCAAACTTCAAAGTACCACTATATACACATTATACATAGTTTTGACGTCATCAAAATGTACTACAAGGTTCTGACTGGGCATGAATTTTATGTTTATTTTAAGTGTTTAATATTTCTGTAATTTTGTTTAGTTTGTTGTAATATAATTACTTAGAAACATTATCAAAATCTCAATTGTTTCAAAATAAAGCAAATACAGTTCCCGTTACATCACGAAGATGTTTCAGCTTTAAAAAACAATAAGGGATTGGAAACAATTGTCAGGAGTGACATAGCGACTTATCAACAGATTACGAAACCTATAAACAAATAAAATCGATACTAAAGATTAATAAAATTATTAAACCTGAAGAAATCCGTAAAAGGTCGAATCGTTGGTACATTTAATATTTTAACAGCAAAAATAAATTTTATGACTTAAGGCCGTTTATTTACATTATAATAATTGTGAGATATTTTTTCATTATTATTAAGTTTAAAAAACACTTCAAGAGCAGATTATGTTACGAATTGTGTTTAGATATAATAATATTAATAAGTGAATTTTAGTATTCGGGTTCCTAAAAGAAACGTATAATTATTCAGAATAAAGTAGTTATTGTAAATGTTAACACTGTTTTCTGCTGTATTGTAGTTTTTATGTTATTTGTTTTATTGTAAATTGAAACAGAAATTGGCAGTATAATCTCCCAATTTTTATGAAAAGTATCATTTAACACACACATACAAATATATATATATATATATATATATATATATATATATATATATATATATTGTAATACCAATTAAACAGGATATTAATTGTTTTTAATATAATTTAATTGTTGGCGGTACGGGTGCTTAAAGACGACAATCAAGGCGGGTTTTTCTTTGTTAACAATCGAGACTTGAAACCGCGCGCTTAGAGAACTCAGTCTGCGGGGAGACGCGAAACGAATAAGTATGCGTCGAGAACTGGGACATAGCAGTTCGGTCTACATAAAGAAATAAAAACAGTAAAAGTCTGGGGATCCAGAATTATGAATAGGGCTATTAAGAAGTCCAACAACCAGATGTAATAGTTTACATAAAAGACAAGTAAACAGTTTTGACGGAGAGACTCATAAAATCGCAGTTTGGAAGCAAAAGTTTTGCTTCACAAACTGAACTAATTTTCGCATAGAGAGACTTTGAGCAGATCTACGTCCGGCAACTGGCTGAGGGTGAGATAATCCAAGTTCCAAGATAGCAGAGATCCAGAGCAACTACCGTATGTTCAAAATCTAATGAGTAAAATCAGTGTGTTGACTTCTAGATACAAGAGTCCGAACTGGTACCAGTAGCACTGTCGTGAGCACAAAACAATTATTAATGCCTGTAAACGATAATTAAAGATTTCGTTCGCGTTTTTCTTTTCATTCGTTTTATTTTATTTTTGTATTTAATATTGTATTCCGTTAACTTCAATGAGTTTGTATTGTTAATATTTTAGTTCATTGTATTTGATCTTCCTATCAAACCCAGTGGTGACCCTGAGATAATGATAAATTCAACGTAATTGATTGTAAAATTATAAAGCTATATTTTTATAGAACGCCACGAATTAATAAAATAAAATTTGAAATATTTGTTTGTTAAATTGACGGAATTCGGCGTGCAAAGCAGGGCTTATAATGTGTAATTATCAACAATAAATTTTTAAATACATAATAATTTTGGTCATTATATATATATATATATATATATATATATGTATATATATAATCAAAATGATCATAGAGCTCAATCCGTGATTTAATTTCATTACATAATAACTCTATACACTAATTACTTTCTACTCCTAAATATATGTATGTGGTGATTGAAGGTTGAAACGGTAAGCTAAAATAAGTTACGATTTCTAACATCCGGCAGTTAGATTTATCTGAAGGAAATGAACAGAGTATATTTGAGTCCCCTTTTCCCTTGTCATATGGTGAGCCATATCGACCGCCACTCCACCTTGCGCAACCACCAGGGGCTGTGAAGCAAAGTCTTGTCTCGTAATGCGACACAATAAAAACAAACACAACTATCGCAGAAAAATAAAAAGACAGAAAATAATTACACACATATAGATGTTGTGGAGTCATTAACGAAATGCAAAGATTAATATAAGTAATACAAAATTATGCTGGAGACTATGTTTGAAAATTGTCAATGTTACTCAAAATGAATACTTATTGTTGAGGTTGATTTATTGAATAAATTTTTGTTCATAAATTAAGAAAATAATTAATCTAAACCTTAGAATATGTTGAAATGACATATAAGATGGAGCAAGCACATTATTGTCATGATGCATTTATTTAATCCAATAATAAAACGTGGAACAGAATACGATTTGTTGGAAATTTGGTAAATCAATCACAGTCCAAACTATGATTCTTAGGTAACATGTTTATATCACATTACTTGATATATGAATACTGCTGATATATTTATGTATATATAGAGGGGGAAACTCAATCATTAATAACACTGTATTTAAAAATCACAAATTTTAATGTTATTTAGGCCATAAACAAATTTTATTTACAGAGAAAAATCAATTATTTTAATTATTAATGGTATTACCTAGACAAACTTTCTCCTAGGGGATTTGGCCCTACTAACAGAGACACGACTATTAAAAAAAATCTGCTGTGTTCCGACAATACATAAATTGAATACATAAATAAATAGTATGGTCCACGCAATGCAGCTTCCTGCCTGCAGCTTAAATTTCCGTAACCATGTCCTTCCTCTCCGCATAAACGGCATTACTCCGTTTTCAAGTCCACTATAGTTTTCCCACCGTTTACGGGGTTCATATTTCTATTCGCAGGGCATTTTACTAATCAAGTGCTCCAGGAAATCTACATTACAGTTTGACTGCGGGACCATATTGTTCTAAAAAATCCAGCTCTAGCCATCGCTGTAACATTTTATTGTTACGCATCCTGCAGTCATAGATCCAGCCTTTTTCCGCGCTCGACAAAAAAAAACAAGGAATGCCTAGACTTCAGATAGCGCGGTACATATATCCGCGATGGATAGCTAATTTTTTTAGAATTGCAACACTCGTGCTATATGTTATTTAATTATTGAAAAATTAATACCTCAGTAACGCACTGAAAGAAAGTGTTAACAAATTCTTCAATATATAAATCATGTATCTGTAAAAAAAAGTTAAATAAGAAACTTTTAACAGATCAGGATCTCCGGTTAACTTTCTCGTAAACATTTATCCTTAATCAGCATTTAAATAAGACGGGTAAGAAAGTGAAAAGTTCACACATTGAGAATAACCAAACTTTATTTACAGACGTGTTAACATGTGCATAGCTGGAAATCTTGAGTTAACTAGGCTGCAGTGCAGCGCACGTTCTCGCGACCGCAACCCGGACATTTGGCCGGGGCGCCAAAATTTAGGTGCACCATTTTGGCTGTAAGCATGGGCGCCGCCAGGATTATTTTCAGTGTGGTGCATCTGCATCTGAACGCTATACTATCAACTAATATAATACAATTCATAGTAGTGCATCGTTATAATTGTAGGTAGGCATATAAAATAAGATATTTATGTTATGTCAAGTAAGTAAATGCCAAATTAAAATCGCGCGGGTATTTGAATATGCGTCGCAACATTTCGATTTGGGAAGGGGGGGAGGGGACTTCCCGCCCGCGACCACGCCGATTCACGCTGTTATACTATTTCCTAAGACAAACCTTAAAATGACAATTACGCTACTTAACACCAGATTGTGCATCCCGCAGAAATGGAATGATTTTGTCATAAATGTACAATTTTGAAATGAAAAAAAAAGGAAACTAAACTAAAAACATTGGATACTGCAACAACTCTTTAATTGTGAAAAATAAAATAAAATATACTTTAAACATTTTAAATTAATGAAAAACAAATGCTAAGTATTTGTGTAGATAATGTAGCGAACATGGCATGTGATATAAATAAACTTGCCGATAATAAAAATGATTCCCAGGATAAAGAAGATGAAAAAACTTATGATATCGAAGAAATGAATGTAAACATGTCGCAACAGTGGCAAAATATTGGCAGCATGGATAAATGATAATACAAAAATTCAACTAATAAGGTTTAGGATTCACGCTCTTGGCCATTTGAGTTGGATTAAAGAAAGAACGAATAATAAAAATATTAGGGAAAATTACACAGGTTGTGAAAAATTATGTAGTAACGAGATTGGGTTCTACATGCTTGATCGTCTTCTTGTTTCAAAGACTACTCAGAACAAGTAGCAGCTGCTTGGACACAAGACATAGAACTGTGGCAAAGCAGAATGGGATTAAGTAAAATATATCAGAAGTATTTTTTTTTGACAATGACCCTTCAAGCAGCCGATCTTACTCTCGGGATGTTTATCAAAGAATAGTGTAGAATAGTATGAAAGAATTTGGAGGATATGTTGCATGAACAAACGGAAAGAAAAACTTTTTCAAAACTCACATTTGATTGTATGGAATCTTATTGAATACGGCAGAAAAATTAAAAGCGAGGGAAGATCTTTCATAGATCCAGCGGCGAATCAAAAGGCAAATAATAATTGAATTGACTGAAGAGTCAGTAATTTTGAATTCGTAACAGTCAACCTGTAATACAATAAATATAATTAGGCAAAAGATTTTGAAAAAGAATTAGATGAGAGGAAACAGTCGTCCAATTTCCCCTATACATAATGAAGATTACAAGTAAATAGACAAATATACTGCGGAAGACTGCAGTGCAATAGAGGATGTGGGGAGATTAGACGCCATCGACCATTATTAGAAGCGCAACAGAAAATCATGCATAGTCGCTTCAAGCACGCCAACTGTTGACCGTCTACTTTCCGGATTAAGATTAATTTTAAATGATAATAGGCGTCATTGAAGGGCGACTATTCTCTGCTATTTTATTTATTTAAGTCAACGAATAATACATTGTATTTTTCTGAAAATTATTTAAATTCGAATTGTCTTGTATTTTTAAACCAATTATTTGTAAAATTTTAGATTGTCAATTTTGTTAGTAATATATTAGTTGTAAATAAAAAAGTTTTTATATTTACTTTTACATGAATGAAAAAATTAATGTAATATTTAATTTATTTGATTAATTTTAATTAATGTATATTTCAACCGGAGCATGCAGCGGAGCTGGAGCAAATACTTCGTTGCCGGAGCGAAGCAACTCAAAAAGTACTCGCTCCAAAGCCCTGCCATTTACACTCAAAACAAAATATTGCATTGTGTAGTTAATGTAGTAGCCAAAAAGCGAGTGAGTGATCGTACGTAAGGAATTAAGAATCTTTTTTCAAATTATGAACGAAATACCATGGTTTTTGTACAGTGCAGTGATGTCATCCGTCATCAGTGTGATGATGATACACCGCATATTAATACATGCAGTACATGTTATGTCTGTGTTTCTACCAAAATTATTTACTGTGTTGTTTATTGCCCGTAAAAGAGAAAAATGAGATTCAAAAATATATGAAATCAGAAATAAAGGAATACAATCAAATTTTATTATACTAGCAGACCTAATTCGAAACCGTTTAAATCGTTATTCCTTTTTAATATACAGCCAACCAAAATTAATATATATAGATTCCATCAATTTATCTCTGAGAAATGTATTTTCTGCAACTCACAAAATAGCATTTTCGCTAATGCAGCTCCGCCCAGAAAATTTTGAAAATGGCTGAAGGTATACACAAACTTTACGGAGTTGCCGAGGATACCACTTGATACGAGAAGTTGAAGAAAGATGAAAATAGTTTATTTTTATATTGTTTATGTCGAAAAGCTAAAAGTATTTACATTATTACTGAAACATTAACGCAAAATTTGGAAAGAACCATTCTTGAACTTGTTTGAGTATGCTAATTTCTTTTTAATACGAACAATAAAATCCATTTGTAAAACGTTTTTCAAGTCTGCGAATATTAACTCTTCCCAGTGCGTTTATTCACGAAATTTTAAAATTCGTTAAGCGGAACGAACATGAATCGTTTTCAAAGGAATAGTGAGTCTCGCGATTATGAGACTAGATATCGCTCAGGTCTAAGATCTTTGCTCTGTACCAGAGAAGTATTCACTATTCAGGGATAGGTTTATACAATAGTCTCGCTACAGATAACAATAATAACTACTAGAATTTTGGGATTCAATGTAAAAATATTCTACTGAAAGGCGTTGGTGTGTTACTCAGTACAGGATTTTCTTGGCTGTTCCCCTAATTATTTTTTTTTAAAAAAAAAACAATGCAAAAGTGTTCAATGTGTTGCTTTTAAACCTACTTATTTCATAACTTGCCTGGTCTCTGTTGGTCTTTTCTGATCTTTTGTTTGTTTGTTGCATGTGCGGCCTGGAGTTTGCAGATTCCTCGTCGCTCTGTTTCGTGAAGTGACTTGTTCGTCGTTTGTTTCCTCCTAGCGTGCGTGTGTCAAGTTTTGTGTATATTCTTGTGTGATGTGTAATTCTATATTTTATGATAGTTAATTCTCGAATCATTAATTATTTATTGAATTTTTTATTTGAACTGTAAATATTATATTTGTGTTACCCGAATTTTAGTATTTTTATGTTAACTTACAATTATTTCTAATTGGAGCATCCAATAATTATATTATAATTATATGTAATGACGTATCCTATTTCCTGATACGAGGACGAATGGTATAAAATAAATCAAATCAAATATTATACTTCTCTGAACAGAATAGCATTAGCTCAATTACAAAGGTAAATTATCCAACAAAAACGTTACTTTTGCTTTCAGAATATTACTAACAATAGCAATATTTTAGTAATTGAAGAAATGATTATTAAAATTAATTAAGAACTTTTTACGTTCGACTACTACACAAAAAAGTCATTGGTCATTTTGACAATTGAACATTAAATTGCTAATTATAAATTTAAAAAATTAATAATTTTTTTTTGGAAAATCGAATGTAATTAAAACGGTACTTGTGATTTTTGCGTAGTTGTTATTACCTTGTTTTATGCTTCAAATTATAATATATTTTATGTTTTAATGTTTTAAATTATGACATTTTGATTGTTTGTGCAATAATACACATTTTTCCTATGATTAAAAAATGTGAAAAAATTAAATGGTTAACAATTTGTGGCTAAGTACAGATATTTCTTAAACAAGTCTACTACTGTATTGTAGTGCTTGATAATAAGTGTTATGTTACATGTTTATTTTTTAATTTAAAATTGCATGAGGATGCATATGGGATAATTGAAATAAAATTTTGGGAAAATGTGCAACAACCAAGATATGAGTTCAGAAATACTCGATAAATTTCTAATTAATTCTTACCTGTAATTATAGAGCATATAATAAAATTTTAATATTCGATTTTAAATGTAGGAAATAAGTAAAATAAGTAATTAAAAAATAAAGGAAAGTTATGTATTAATGATTATGCTTGATCGGCTAATTTGATAGAATAATTTTGAAAAAATAAGTTGTCTATTTCTTTTAATAATGAGACTTAATGAGTCTGCGTGACTACCGCGAATTTTTTTAAACCAATTGAATTTTTTAAAATATGTTTTGAATAATTAAATATGGCGGCCTTATTAATTTAACATACTTTAAACATTTTATTAAGTTACATTTGAAAATGCACATATAATTATGACCGTAAATCAAACATTAAAATTAGACAATAGTTAAAAAAAGTAAAATAAAATAACACTTTGCACCAGTATGAAGCTATTGATTGTAAAATAATTATACAACGGTTACATTAATAAGAGTAATAGAATACATCTGACGGTACGAAGGAAATTTAACATTAGTGTTGAAAAATTAAGCTTTCACAATGTATTCACATAGTAATGACCGCCATATGTAATGAAAGGGATTTTCTAAATTATTTAGTATTTGTATTGTCAGTGTAATATTGTGGCCCGGGTATTATAGGCAGTGTGCAATACTGAAAGCTTTGAAGAAATGTAGTCTCCGATGCGACCTGGCCGGTGAAGGTTAGCTTCAGTCTCTGTGCGTGGCAGTCAGACAGTGAGGACTGATTATTATGATTGCTTGTAGACCCTGCTAATGAAGTCTGCATGTAAAAGTCGATGTGTAAAAGAGAGATTATCAAGGTTGCTTGTGTTAAAGGGATATTTAAACCCTTTCTAGATATTGAAGGACAAAACATAGGTTTTTGTAAGAAAAGTTGTAACGGCTGTAGCTGAACTGATTTCAATGGTACAATTTGTTGAAATTTGAATAGAACTGATATTCGGAAAGTGTGATTCCATTTTCCTTGCTGTAGATATCACTATTGGCCGAAATAGTGTAAATGAACTGATCATGAATGCTGTGTAGAAAGTGTAATACTATGGCCTGTTTAATTAAAAAGTAATTTAAATAATTTGTGATCTAAACTCAAATATTAAAATAATTTGTGAAGTGAAAGATTTTGCGTGATGTGAGAACTGCTCCTATGTCTGGTATGTAACCAAATACATTGTAAACTTTGTATAATATTCCTTACCGTCAGATTTCTTATGTCAGTTTCATCGTATAATATTCAAGTAAATTCATTTTCATATTTTGTAATATTCTACAAATGTTGTTATTTATTGTCATTTATCCAATCCGTCTAAAGATCATAGTTTTCTTTTTAATGAATAGGCTAAATAAATTTCACATTAATTGACACGCTACGTTTTATCCTAATCCGTATATATCGTAATACTAATTAGAGGCCAGTAATGATTCTAAATAATTGGATTGTTAGCGGTACCAAATCATCAAAAACGACAATGGGTAGGCTAGCTTTGTCATGAACCGCTACCACTGTCTGAAAGCAGTTGGTTTGGTTGTTGTGGTCGCGTGAGGAAATCAGAATCTGGGAGCGGAGAACTAACAGCGTGGCCAGAGTATAAATTCAACCGAGTTTTTTTTAGGGCAACAGGCTACATGAGGGTAATCCACGTTGGGCAACTCCCCTTAACAGCATAGGAAGGGATTTGAAAGGGGGGATGCGGAAGGGTGGAGGAAGGTAGTCAAGGGTTAACTAGGGCCACCGGGCTATATTTTAAAGATCCTACCCGGCATTCGCCTAAAGAAATGCAAGGAAAAGCCTAGAAAAACCTGCATCAGGTAGTTCGGGCATTGGGTACTTCTCCCACGCCTTTCCGATAGCGGGAGAGGAGTTTTCTGTGGGGACGCAGCATTCCCTTCTCCGTGCCTCGACCAGATTATGAGGCAGCTGGCCGACTATTCCAATAGGAATAGCGGACAACTCTTACCGTATGCTCAAGGTCTGTGACCCCGGAACATACACCTCTCTAAACAGGCCGAGGTGCCTCGGCTTGTAGAAACAAATTCAACCGAGAAAGTTACAAGTATTTTTAAAATCCAAGTATAAAGTTTGGACAGCGAGATACTTTGTAAAAAAAACTGCAAAGAGTAATCAAATATTAAGCGCCCCATTAAGATTCCTACGTGCACTGCGACCATCACTGTTTTCCACATAAAGACAATGTGTAACAATATGTCTGACTAATGATCCTGATGTGCAGCAGATCCAGTTCCCGGAGGAAAATTCAATAACTACGACCGTGTGTTTGACAATCAAGGGTAGAGTCAGTCTTTTATGGCCTATTTGCATAAAGTGTAAGCCCGAGCCCAGGAATCTAAGTCTGGTACCAGCCGAAAATTTTGTAACTAGAAACCAAGTACATTAAGTGTGCAAACGATAGTTAAATGAATTCGTCATATTTGGTTCGTCTCGTTTCGGTTTTGATTGTTAATATCTTAATTTATAAATTCTATGATTGTGTAACGTAAATACAAAAGTTGTTCTTTACCTGTCAAGCCCAGGTAAACGACCCTGAAAGAAGAGTTATCAAATTCTAAACATTGAAACTTTAAATGTATTTAACCTCATAGAAAATGTTATAAATGTCTTTTAAATAAAATAAATGGTATCGTAAAGTTTAAAATAGTAATTATTTCTCGATCCTTCTTGTTAAAATAAAATAAATTGTTTCAGAACGAACTATCAATTTAATAAAACTAAAAATTAATTGTTTAAATAATAATTAAAAATTTTTTAAATTAATATCAGTTTAAACATTACATTTTTGGCTTCCGCAATGTGGAGCAATCAAATGGTTAATTAATCCCTTTTTAATTTAATCATTACAATATATTTATATATATTGTAATGCCTTGAGGGAAAGGCATTGTTTCAGATTAATGGTCTTGGCCGTCAGAGGAAGTTGTAATGTTTACTTAGGACAGGTCTCGAGAACTCGGAGCAATGGACGTGTGCGGGTGGCCTGTCGCAAGATAAACCTGTTAAGGCAGGCATTGTTTCTGATTAATGGCCTGGACAGTTCAAGGGACAGTTTGTAATATTGTGTACTTAGGATCGGTATTGAGGAGTCAGGGCAAGGCACATGTGCGGGGGCCTGTCACAAAATAAATCTGTTAAGGCAGGCATTGTTTCTGATAATGGCCTGGACAGTTGAAAAGACAAGTCTAAAGTAATTGAGGGTGCAGTTTGGGCGGTCTGGAGAATTTAGAATCGCGCACGTGTGCGTGAGGGTGAGAAGACAAGTCTAAAGTAATTGAGCGTGCAAAGACAAATTAGACCTGTCTCGATAGTCGGCTTTGGGACAAGACAGAGTAGCGAGCTATTTTTGCTAACTAAGGAACTACAGCTGCAGAATGTAAATCTCGGGATAATGGAGGAAAGTGTCATCGGGCAGTTGCGAAGTAGTTTTGGAACAAAGGAAATGGAAGGGACTGTGATATATAAGCGAGATCGGCTTTTGAAAAAGTTAGTTGAGTTTTGGAGCTAGGAGTTGGAGTGAGAGTTGTGGAGGCGTACGGCGAGCACCGAGAATGGAGAAATTTTGCAGCCTGCGAGAGAAATAGCAAAATTATTCAACGATAAACATTTTTGTATGCAGAAGTCTAATCTGTTGTAATATAAAAATTTGACCACTGTCTTCGATGGTAGGAGACCAGGACACTGCATCCAGCGTCGAGTAGTTTCACCACGAGCAAGTGAGATGTCCTTCACGAACGCAGAACCAGCTATCGTCGAACCAACAGTGTGTGTTAGAGTCAGTGTTTAAAACGTCCAGTATATAAAGTATGTGTGTACGAACGAGCCAAATTTTCCTGAGTAATCGTAAGTTGAAATTTCATGGTATTAATATGTGTAAACGGAATTAAAAGATACTGTCAGATATCGTTCTTTTCTTGTGTGGTAATAATACTCTTTTAAATTTAGAATCAATCTGGTAGAATAAGTTCGTCAATAATTAATTTCGTCTATACGAATAAATATTTCTTGTTAATTTAAAGATAAATGTTGGGTTCTTTGATTAAGTTAAATGTTCTGTCCGTTATCAAACCCAGTAAAGACCCGTGAGAGAATGAGATGTGTTTTTTTATTAAACTTGTATAATTGCTAATTTTTAATAAATTTTGTTTGTTTTAAAGTCTATAATTTTTCATTTAAAAGCCCATCATATGTAATTATTACATTTTGGCTACCACAACGTGGGGCAAATTAAAAGGTCCCCGTGTGTTTATTACAATATACATAATCTTAAGCGCGGCAATGTGTTGTTTTGTCCGTTGTGACGTAACCACTAGAGCTGGTCTGCTTTCATTAATGCCAATATACAATAGGTTGCAATAACAGTACTACCAGCTTATATTACAGTCCTCCTTCAGAAGTTTCAGAAACTTCGACTCAAATCTAATAAATAATACAGAGTGTCTGTTTGTTTGTACATTTGTATGTTCCTTATACAATTCTACACCGGTGGAGCAAATTTCGTACACGTGTTCTTTACGACCAGAAAACAAAAACTGTCTGGGTGAGACGCGTCTACCAAACCCAGGAGCAGGAGTGGAATGGGAAGGAAATATTCAAACATACTAAAACAATCGATATTTCAGTCGCATAAATAATTTTAGGGCTCAAAAAATTGCTAGTATTTCTACCGATGTTATATGAGTATAATTTCAACCCCCTTTCACGTGGGAAAGGAGCACCCTTAGGGGTTGGGTGGACGGGCGTTACAAGAAAATAACGCAAATACAACCGAGATTGGATTTAAATCCAGAGTAATGGATGTCGGTGAGTTTAATTATGACATTAAATTGGCCATTTAACCCCCATAGCGGGGATGGAAATATTCAGACATGTTAAATGGCCGATATTTCCATGGAATAAATAATTGTTGGAGCTTAATACGTTGTTAGTACTTTTAGCTATGTTGTTTGTAAAATTTCAACCCCTTTCGGCATGAGAATGGTGACGGTTGAAAATTTCCAAAACAGCCGATATGTTAGGCGGTTAAATATTTTTAGGGGTTAAAGAGATTGATATTGTTTCTATCGATGTTACATGAGTAGAATTTCAATCCCTATTAACATGGGAAAGGAGATCCCTTAGGGGTGGGGTGGATGAGCGTTAGAAGTCAATAACGCGAATACAACTGAAATTCGAGACAAAACGGGGTTATAGATGTCACTGAATTTATATAAGACAACGTGGGTAGCGCATGGAGATGGGTGGGGGTGGAAGAGCTGGTCGGACGTGGGCGGGGATAGAAATGTTCAAAAATGTTAACCTGCCGATATTTTCGTCGAATAAATATTTTTCGGGGTCAAGGAGACTCATAATATTTCTAAATATATTCTGTGAATAATTACAAACCCAATCAGCTTGGGAGGAGAGAACCATAAAGTGGTTGGAGTTGCATAAAAATAATGAAAAAATCCGTGATTGCAGTCGAATTCGGGGTTATGGATGTAGAATAATTAATTTTTACATTCCATTTTCAGTTAAACCCCTACGGGTGAGGCTGAACGGGTGTGCAAATTTTCAAACATGTTGATCGGCCGATCTGCGTCTAATAAATATTTTTCGGTATCATTTAAATTCATAATATTTCGTTAGATATTCTCTGTGTATAATTTGAACCCCTATCGACATGGGAAGGGAGCACGCTTAGGGTTGGGTTTGGTGGAGAATTACTTTAAAATAACGCGAATAGGCCGAGATTCGAGTCAATTTTGGGGTTATGGATGTCGCTGAGTTTCATTGTGACAAACTGGGTATTCCTCGAGGTTGGGCGGGATTCCGGGCGGGGATAGAAATTTTCAAACAATGTAACCGGACGATAACACATTTAGGGATAGGGGGTGTTGCGTTACATAAGAATAACGAAAAAATAGTGGGTTATGTATAAAGGACATCTCGGGCAACTCCGTGAATCAGCTAGTGATTAATAAAGTAAAAACATTATATTACAATAATAATCAAATTGCACTATTGCAAATTGCAAATTTAAGAATTTCTATGGCTATAGATATTTGATTTTCAGAATCCTGACTTTCCTCTATCGCGATATTCTTGGATAATGGCTCCGTTGTCCGTTCCCTCTGAATAGGTGCTTTAGTGGATCTCTCAGCTTCTGATTCTTTTATCCCGCCAGATTCTCGACTATTTACAATTTGTGTGTAAATTATCGCCTCTTGGCATGGAGCTCTTATCAAAGGCTGACCTCGATCCGGAATCTCCTTGCATTACTATCTCTAATCTGTGCGTATTTACCTTCATAAGAATGTCCTACTTTAATCATTTGATAAAACGTTTACAACGGCGCTTTTCACCATCTTACCTCGTTAATTGTTTTTTGTAATTTAGATTTATTTATTGGTTCCAATAGTTCTCTACTGAGGAAATAGGGTAAATCTAAGAAATTTACATAGTTAACATACACAACAATAAAGTATGAATAGTCTTATCGGACTTATAGCCGAGTAAGCCATTGTATTCGCGACGTTTCGGAGACGTGCTCTAGCGCCCAATAAAAATAAATAATGTTGCTAATTGCTCCGGCACTGTAATATAAACTTTGGAAATGTTATAATCGTTGTTTTTTGTTGATGAGTTTGTAAAAATATACTCTCTGGTTGATTTTCATTAAATACGTACACACGCAGTTTTCTTAATATCAAAATTATAATTTGAAACAATTGAATGTATTAAAATCTCGGCACAAATTGGTAAAAGAGCGTGGTTTTATACAAGTTCCAGACATTGAGTTGTTAATTTAAGAAATAAACACTGTTGGTTGCAGATTTTTCGAAAAATGATATCGCCAGATTGAGTGAATCATATTTATATGCGTAAAGGTGAGTTGCAATATGTGCTACGCAGGCGTGGAGTCACGTCCCTCCAAAGTGATGTTACTTCTGGTTTACGTCTCATCAAGCAGAGTGGAACAACGGAATCGGAGAGGTTAAATCTCATTTCGCCAAATGCATTGATGATTTCAGTGTGGCGGAATTTGCGACGGAAGAAACACTCCTGATGGATCAACGGTTAATCAAGATTGCCGCCTGTTTAGAAGCCCAGCTGGCCAAGTTATCTGCTGGAACACCTGGTGCGGTTATGGGCTCTGAGACAGAGGTGTCTGCGGGAATGGACGTGCAGGAAGGAGATAGTGGAAGGCAAGTCGAAGACGCGGTACCTGGTGGATCTTCGGAGATTCAAGTGCTTGCGGATCCAGAAGATGGACTGGTTGGGGGTGCTAGCTATGTATCGGCAGGTTCTGAGGTGTTCGGTTTCCGCAAGCCGAATTTGTCACACCATTTAGCTAAATACTTTGGTGGCCATTCGGTGGGGGATCGATTGAGAATGAAATTTTTACGTTACTTAGTGAAATTTAGAAACATTTCCGGTAACACACCAACAAGAGTTTCGTTTGTTGCTTCCCTATGTGACGTCGTTACTGAGAGATTTATTGAGAGTGGCAATCCGAGATCATCATACATTATTGCAATTTCATGAATCAGTTCTTCAGAGTTGTTTCCCACAGGTGCTTCGTCATTAACTGTTTTCGCGTCTTTTTATCGAACCCAGGGATGCCAGGAGTCTTTATTCGATTATGTTACGGACAATAGACTGTTTGCGGAGGCGTTCAGGCTTCCATTTTACGAGGCGGAAATTGTTGATTCGATTTTAAGCAGTCTCAATCGAGATACGCGTTCGTACCACGTGTTTTTAAACAAACGAACTTCGTTCGAGGATATTTTTTTCGGTGTATGCCAGAGTGTCCGAAGTTCAGTATTTTGAAGAACAGAGACAGTTAACAGTCTATTGGTGCGGAGTCCACCGTCGATGCAACTCCAATCTCCTTTGTTGTTACCGCCTGGGCAGAAGATCCGAAATTGAGCATTGTGTGATTATTGTGGTAGAGCTGTACATGATTCAATTAACCGTTTTAAGAAACAACGAGATTTAAAAAGACAGTCAGATCAGCATTATTCGGTATCTGCTAAACAACAAACTAATATTCTAGCAGGTGTTACTCAAATAGTTCAATCGGAATTACCCATAGTAGCAGTTATGGTAGGTGAATTTCCGGTAACTGCGTTGCTGGATTCGGAAAGCACTAGCTCGCTGTTGAGTGGTAAGATTTTTCAATGCTTTCCAGAGTATTCAGGATGGGCTGTGTTTATCTTATTGTTTAACGGCCAATACAGCGGAATTCATGTCAGAAGTACCATATACGTTAGGTTTGCACATTCAACAGATATCTTGGTTGTGGAAATTTCTAGAAGCAGATGAGTTAATTTATCCTTGCGTTCTAGAGATCTATTTTATTGTGCAAGCTCAGGCGAGTTTGAGGGCGTCGGAGCGAAGCATTGAATTCCCTTATGCGGGGGGAATAAGTTTTGCGTTTGGTAGGGGCTACACGAATTCAAAACAATATTTGACATTAAGTGTTGTGTCTAAATAAGGTAATTGATGAGTTTCCTCAATTGTTCACTGATCGCTTAGGGAAAACAAATCTATTTGATTTCTAAAGAAACAGATGATTTTAGACCAGTCGTCGATGGTAGATATCTGAACAAGAAAATTTGCTTGGAGTCCACGCCGTTGCCAGATGTCCATACCCCTGTTCACTGGTTCCAAGGGGCAAATTTTTTTATTACACTAGATTTAAATAGTGTGTATGACCAGATACAACTAAGGAATCCTGTCGTAAGTTTACGGCAGTGGAAACCCCATGGCGGTCGTAGGAATTTTGTCAGCTCCCTTTTGGACTTTGTATGGGCTTTCACAGATTTTATGCTCACCCGTTTATTATCCAACGTTTGCGGATGTCAAATTTGAGTATATTTATAACTACTTGGATCATTTAGTTTTTTACTCTGTTGATTTTTTAGTCATCTAATGCCTCATGAGACCTTTTCCGGGTTGAATATAGCAGTGAAGCCAACAAAGGTGAGATTTGCAACCTCGCAGTTGCAGTTTTTAGGTCACATTATTTCTGCTGATAATGTAACGGTAGATCCTGAGCGGATTTGGCTATCTAGGAGTTTTCTAGTCCCTCCGAGGTTTAGAATGTGGCACGATTCATGGGTATGGTTAATTTTTTTGGACGGTTTATTAGCGAGTTTTCTGAGTGTGCGGAGCCGCTTAACATGCTTTGGAGGAAAGGAGTTAAGTTTATATGGACTAAACAACAATAAGTTGCATTTGATCATCTGAAGTAGTCTGTAGTTACTCCACCCGTATTAGCCATACCCAATTTCAATAAGGCGTTCATTCTCCAAACTGATGCTTCCTGTCACACCGTTGAGTTGCGTTGATACAGGAATTTGATGACGATCGAAAACCTATTGCGTATGCCTCAGGCACACTGACGGATGCCGAGCGTAAATACAGTGTGACCGAGCTCGAGACGCTGGCAGTGTTATTTGGAACGCAGCGATTCGCTCCTGGAGCATCGAGAATTCATAGAATGTGACAATCAGGCGTTAACTTACGTTTTAATGGAGGGTCGTAGATTGGGACGTTTGGCTAGATGGGAATTACGTATGTCTGCATTCAAGTTAGTAGCGACACATTAATTCGAAACAAAATACTTAATCGCAATTCGAATTGATTAGGTGTCCCGCAAGTCAGTCCAGTTTCTCTTCAGTTATTCGACTGCCTGACTTGGGGGATATGCCGTTTTCATTAGAATGCATTGGTGAGGATCAATTGGCCGATCCCTGGCTTGGGAAGATCATCAGTGATATTCTATCGTGAAAAAAGGTACCTTAGCAGAAAATTTTCTGTATGTGGTTCCCCCACAGGGTCAGCGATCAGTCATAGCTCTGCCTGAGAGGCTGATTCCTGTCCTTATTAATTTTTTTCATAACTCTTCATTTGGAGGAAATCTGGGTTTTGACAAAACATTACCTAAGATTATTTTTATTTTTAACCATTATACGGATTCTTAAGGATAAGGTTTTTTCGTCTTTGGCACTACCGCGGGTGATTGTTTCGGACAATGTTAAGCAATTTACGTTTCATGTGTTTGCGAAATTCTGTTTTTTACTGGGAATAAAGCATGTCAAGACTTCACCACATATGCCTAGATCTAATCAGGCAGATAGAGTCAATCGTAATCTCAAGTCAGCGTTGATATGTTATCATCGCTCGAATAATAAATGTTGGGACAGTCATTTGTCATTATTGTCATTAGCGTTAAATACTGATAAACTGATAAAGACGACACCTTTCCAGCTGATGTTGGGCTACGACCCGAATAATCCGCTGTCTGATTTTTGGAATCTAGCGGAAGTTATGTCGGACCGACCTCGCAGTTCCTACATGCATGCGATTTGGGAGCGGGCATTCCAGAATCTCTCTCTGGCTCATGATAAACAAGCAGTTCGGGTCAATAAAGACAAAATGTATTATCAGTTTCACGTTAGTGACTTAGTAATGTTAAGGAATTACCCTAGTAGCGGAACTGCTGCTAAATTATCGGCTCGACTTCTTGGCCGTTCAAGATCATCGAAACCTTCAACTCAGTTAATGTTACTCTAAAGCATGAGTCTCTATGTTTTAAGAGACGGGCCCACGTAACTCAATTAAAGAAATATTCATAGACGGGATGATAGGATTTTGTGTGTAGTTGTTTAATGGCGAACTTGTTCTTTTTCAAAGAGAGGAGGTTGCACCGGCTCCTATTAATTATTAAAATAAATAATTTTTGTAGTTTCTCCGGCGCTGTAATACAAACTTTGAGAATGTTAATATCGTTGTTTGTTGTTGACGAGTTTGTAAAAAAACAGACTCTCTGGTTAATATTGATTAAATATATACTTTTTTTAGGGCAACAGGCTACATGAGGGTAATCCACGTTGGGCAACTCCCTTTAATAGCATAGGAAGGGATTTGAAAGGGGGATGCGGAAGGGTAGAGGAAGGTAGCCAAGGGTTACTAGGGCCCCCGGGCTATATTTTAAGGATCCTACCCGGCATTCGCCTAAAGAAATGCAGGGAAAACCCTAGAAAAACCTGCATCGGGTAGGTCGGGAATTGGGTACTTGTCCCACGCCCTTCCGATAGCGGGAGAGGAGTTTTCTATGGGGTCGCAGCATTCCCTTCTCCGTGCCTCGACCAGTTTAGGAGCTAGCTGGCCGACTATTCCAATGGGAATAGCGAACAACTCTTACCGTATGCCCAAGGTCTGTGACCCCGGAACATACACCTCTCAAAACAGGCCGAGGTGCCTCGGCTTGTGGGAACCTTAGTTCAAAAACGGAGAGGAAAAGGCATACCCAAAGGTAGCCCCTTCGTATCTCTCCTATCTGCGAGAGAATAGCCCTCGCAGAAATATAAACACACGCAGTTTTCTTAATATAAAAATAAAAATTTGAAACAACTGAATATATTAAAATCACGGCACTGACGTTCACTGCCATCGTCTTCTAGCAATAATGTTAGTCTGATGTTATCTGGCCAGTATTTATAGAGGAGCATAAGTTACCCCCACCTCCATGTCATAGCTTCTCAGTGACTTACTCAGCGCTAGCGCGTGCCTCATCACGTGACCTCGTCCCCCTTCCTTATTTCCTTATAAGGCCTGATTTGTGATAAGGCGGGATTCCAGGCGTTGCTAACCACAAAGCCAGAGTCTTTGTTGAGTAAATCCGAATTTGTTTTTATTTCAATTGCTTCTAGAAACACACTGTCCCAAAAGTCTTGTCCTTGGTTCAGAATCTTAGTTTCATTAAATTTTATGTTGTGGCCGAGCATCAAAGCACGTTCCGCCACTGCTGAATTTTCCGGTTGTTTCAGTCTGATAGATCTTTCATGCTCAGTTATACGTTTTTAAACTATGCGTAGTTTGTCCTATATATTGTAATCCGCAGGCACATAGAATACTGTATACACCTGGCATTCTTAGGCCAAGGTTATCTTTATTTAGCCTTAACATCTTACTAATTTTGGCCTGCGGTTTGAATATCATTTTAATATTCTGTTTGGCCAAAATCCTGCCCGTAGCTGGTCCCGCGTAAGGTAGTACAGTTATACCAACGGATTCAACTTTATTCATCTTCCTGTTTTTCCAGAAAAGCCATCTTAATTTGTCTTCGAGAATACTTGTTTGAGCGAAACGTACTTTCTAGATGTTCCATTTCTGCAGGGAGGCTGAATCTCTCTGATATCACTTTGGCCCTTTGTATTAGCGTGGTTAGTACACCTTTTATTTTTTTCTGAGCTGGATGGTGGAAGCTCTGTGAGTTGGTAAAAAACATTTTAATTTTTTATAATTTTCTGTGTATCGTGTGTGGAATTGTACCAGGCTCAGAAAAGTTCAGCCAAACCTGAGCAAACTGTAAACGGCTCACGACCCATCCGCCGCCATCGAATGTTGCACTCGGCCGTCCCGGCCCGCTTCCGTTTCCACTGCAACCAGTCTGCACCAGCTCGAACCACAACGGCACTTTATCGTCTATATTTTTGAAAATCCAAGTATCGTAATACCAGGTCCCTCCATTTATACTGTTTAATCAGCTAACTAAATTTACTCAGTTTACTTATTTCAATAATTTCAAATTTGGCCATATTGACGTTTACCCCACATTATTCCTGAGAGAGAGATTCCATGTTTCGTTGTCATTTTAATATTAAATCAATTTTTAATATGATTTATTTTGTCATTATAATATTAAATTAATTTAATGTTTTAATTATGAAACCCCAACCAATCTTGATTCCTGTAAAATTAAATAACACAATTAGTATTACCCAACTAGGGCTTGATTTGTGAACCAGTAACGGAAATGTCCATATTTTTCGAGGACCTTGCTAAGTAATAAAAATTTATATTTCTCATTTCTCTATTTCAATATTTTCAGAACTTATAGTTGTTTGTAGTTATATGTGGTTGTGCATTTTAAATTGTGCACTGTGTGTGTGTTTTTACGATTCGCTCTGCGGTATTACATTATTGAGGATTCCACGTTTTTTATTGGTGGTTTGTTCGATGGATTATAACGCAATTGAAAAGGGTTAATAATTTAAATTTTGTTTGCGGTAAAATAGTGAATTAAATTAATCTGTGGCAAAGTAATGGCTGAATCTCAGTAGTGGCTAATAAAGAAGACGATGGGGATGTGAAATATATGTTAAGAGGATTAATGAAGCAAATGGCTCAGAATAGGGCTGAGGACAAGGCTGAAACGCGAAAATCAGGGCACAGGAGAAAGCTGAATTAATGGAAAGGTTTGACAAACTTGAGAAGTCGTTAGAACATAAATTCAATGAGGTTGATAGTAGATCGGACGCGGAGCTTTTTGATGTATTGAAATTGGCGGAAGAAGAGGTGTAGGGTCAGAGAGAAGAATTACAGAGTGAAGTTGAAAAGATAAAGAAAATAGTAGAAAATGGGATCGAAGAAAGTTTGGCGACGTCGCACGCTGAGACTTATAGTGGAAAGAGAGAAAATATGGGAGGAGATGTCGGAGGATAGGTTCGAAAAGCAGGAAGTATTTAATGAACAGATACGCGAAAGAAAGAATCGAGATAAGGAGAAAATACTAAATCGAATAGAAGGTCAGATGGCCGAGAATTAAGCGGAGTTCAAAAGACAGGAAGATTCTGACTTACCTCGGGCATTCCATATGACTGACAAATTTAGAGTTGGGGGCGAAAAAGGTTTAGTTGAAGTTTACGGATAAATTTCACGAGTAATGGAGGAATTGTGTGAATTTATTAATATTTTGGGCAGTCGCAAAATTATGGTACAAGCTTGGTTTAAATCAGAAGCACTGTAATATCGCGAAATATAAATATATTTAACCGGAATCGAGGAACAATTGAGTTACTCCGTGTGGGGAACAGACGTTAGTTAAATTATACACTAATTGTTATCCTAATTAAGATGATTGTTCTCGTATTGGGCGAATAATGGAAGTTATAAGTCCTTATAAAAGAAATAAATCTCAGAATGGGAATATTTTTTTTTTATTATATTTTTATTAGCAATCAGATTACTAATGATCTTTTAGCTAATTTGCTAACATGTACAATTTAATAATAGGGTCTTGTACTGATGTCGTGGAGAGGTGAGGGTTCAACAACGCCACCTCAGTATTTATTGTAGTCTATTGGCCAGCATCTCTTCAGTCTTCGGTTGTTATTACGTTGTAGTAACGGCTCTAGTAGTCTATTGGGGTGGGATTGAAGTACAGTATGGTGTTTACTATTTTTATCTTTGAAGACGTCTGCTACATATGGTATATTGAGGTCAGTATGTAAGCTGGAGTTGGATACATACCAGGGAGCATTGTAATAGTGCGGAGGACTTTTGATAGTACTCTTTGCATGATAGCGACGTGAGACTTGGCTGCACATCCCCAGAGCTCTATTCCGTACGTCCATATAGGTTTTATCACTGTTTTGTAAATGAGTAATTTGTTTTCTATTGATAATTTTGATTTTCGTCCAATCAGCCAGTTTAATAATTTAGTTTTTATTTCTATTTGCTTTTTCTTTTTATTGATGTGATCCCTCCATTTCAGCTTAGGGTCTAAGTGAAGACCAAGATATTTGACTGATTCTGCTTTTGGAATTTCTTCTTGATTGAGCTTTACTATAGGACAATGTTCCTTTTTAAGGGTAAATGTTATGTGGGATGATTTCGATGCATTTACTTTTATTTTCCATCTTTTTAGCCAGATCTCTATTTTTTGTAGATGTTCTTGAAGTTTCTGTGATGCGGAATCAGGGTCTGTATGTGTTGACAGTATTGCTGTATCATCAGCAAAGGTACTTGTGCATATGGAATACGAATTGTTATTACGTGCTAGGAGTATGTGGTGATTCAGAAAGAATGCCGAATTAATTAACTAATGAGTTAAAAAAAAGAATAATAATAGTAATTAGCAAGGTTAAGAATAATTTATTGTATTTGTGGGGGCTAAATTATCTCTAAAGAATTCTTGTGTGACAGTAATTCTATGTGACAAATTATTTTGATTTGTTTTGTTTTTATTTAAACGGGAGTTATATATATTACTTGACAATCTGCTAAAGTTTCGAATATAAAATAATTATATAAATAGTTTGGCGCGATTATAATGTCGTTGAAAATGAGATTTTGAAGTAGAAATTTATTGTTAGAATATTAGGATCAGAGTGGATTTATATAAACAGCCCGGGTAGATTTGAAGGAGAAAATATTTGTGTCTATGTACGCGGTAGTAAGGAAGTGCTGGCTTGCGGGAGGTAATTAGCGTCACATGTAGAAAATAAAGAATAGGATCATCGTGTAGAACATGAAGAGTTGTAGAATTATTAAAAAGAGTTAATATGGGATGACGTGAGTTGCGACATTGAGGAAATAGAAGGAGATTTATAATGTGGTTATCTGATTAGTTGAGAAGAATAGATTTTAAAAGTTGGTACTGATATGGAGAATTTTATTAAGGTTATACGATTTGTTTGAGATGAGGAAATGGTAGAAGTGGGTTGCAACGTTTAGCAATCGGAAGGAGAATTGTAATATGGAGATAAGATTAGTTCAACAACACACTTAAAACCAATTACAAGTCCTCAAACCTTTGATGTTTTTATTTCATATCATAAGTTATAGTCTAAAAATTACAGGAGCTTTCGGTATTTCAACTATAGTCATCTGCAAAATAACGTAACATCAATCAGCGTACAAGTGTTACTCAAAACAAGATGAATTACAACATATATATTTTCCTCTCACCTGTCCAACAAGGTAAAAGGCTTACTCATCGCTTACACAAACCTGTGCAACTCCATCCTGTAAGTTTGTCAACATAGAAGTGTGTAATGGCTTAATTGTCTGGTGACCACGAGGTCTGGTCTATCCTCAAGTAACGAGCTGTAGCTCATGCCTTTGTTGAATCTTACATTTTTGAATCATTTGCCTAATTGTGTTGATCAAGCCCAGGCGTGCCATAAGTTTAACCTATAAATTATACATTAATCCTATATCTAATTGGTCCTAATCTATCTAATTGGATTATCTAATCCTATCTCTAAATGCACTAGTTCTATTTAATAATATCCTAATATTTTCAAAATTTGACGAATTTGCCATGCCATAATTTTTTTTGTACCTATCAGTTAAATATACCTTCATTGTTTCTAATCCTTATGTATGTCTATCATCGGTGTACCCGTTATTATCCTGATGCACCGATTTTGTACTGCCTGAGCCTGATCTATGTAAGAATTGGCTGCTACAACCCAGACCTCACAACCGTACATATGTACATGACTTATCATTGTTTTGTAAAGCGTAAGCTTAGTTTTTAGGCTAAGTCCGCGGCTTTTAAACATCGGGAACAAGCTTCTTATTGCTAAATATCATTTCGCTTTGGTCTCTTACTTGTGCTCTCCAAAGTTCAGTAGCTTGTCCAGCCTTAGTCCTAAGTACTTTACAGACTTAGTCCATGGGACTTAAGTTCCCCCTACAATGGGGAGTTGTCACCGTCTGGTGAACATTATGACCTGGGTCTTTTCTCCATTGATTTGCATTCTCCAGCGGTTCGCCCAGGATTGAAAGCTTTGCACTGACTTCTGGAGCTTCATGGCTACATAATTTTGAATATGTCCGGAGGCGAAATAAGCTGCATCTTCCGCATACAACGCTAATTCGGTTTCCGAACTCTTTGGGACGTCATTGATACAGATATTGAACAGAAGGAAGCTGCCTTGCGGGACTCTTCTTTGTATGTTCCTAGTAGACATAGAATTGTTTGCTACTCACATAAGAGTGTAAAAAATGTGTCATCAAGTCCGGACACCCTAACTGGTCTAGCTTGTAGAGCAATCCATCAAGCCACAGCCTATAAAACGCCTGAGTTTGTCGAGGAGTACTTTGCCTGTGATGTGAGTTCTATTATGGAATCCCTCGTCTGCATGATGTGCCTACCTAACTGCTTGATGGATTGTGCTATGACCATGCCTGAAACCAAACTGTTCTGGGATAAGAACAGAAATTTGCTCCAGAAAGTCATTGAGGCGCGATAATATTATATTCTCAAATATTTTTGACAGTGTCGAGAGAAGCGATATGGGACGATAGTTTTGAGGGAAACTCTTTCCGAGTTTTTTGAATACAATGCCTTTCACTGTTTTCCAGGACGTGGGGAAATAATTTAGTTTCAGGCTGCTATTAAATATTTGTGCAATGTACGAGATACCTGAGGATGGGATGTGTTTCAGGGACTTGGGTGATATTTTATCATGGCCCGGTTGATTTTTTTGACTTCGTACACTTGACCTTGCTCGCCACCTCTTGTTCAGTACAAAGAGGCGCTTCTGTGATGGGAGCTCAAGCCATCAAAGATTCAGCAGATTTTTCTACTTCATCGTAGAACACATAAAGGTCAACAGCGTCGTCGTCATCTATTAGATCTATTGGCGGAAACTGGCGCTCAAGGGTGTCTGTCATTGCATATGCCTTGTCTTTAGCGTCGTACACTATCCCTTTGGGACCATGTATTGGCTTGATTGCGCCTCGAAAGCAGCGGAGCGACTTGCTGAGAGCCCAGATTCCATCAGAATTTGGTTCAGAGTCTATAACTCTGACTACGCTATCCCACCTGTCCACCCTAAAAGTAATTAACGTTTGACGGATCTCCGCGGATAGCCTTTCCCAGGTTCGTCTATCCGCAAGATCGCGCCATCTCTGCCATCTCTTTCTGTGGTAATTTTTCTCCTTAATTAGGGTTCGAATATCGTCCGATATATCGTTGTGTCTGCTAGGAATCTTCTCCCTAGTTGTGGCGAGATCGAGGGAAACAGTAATTGCGTCGCTTATGTGTTTGATTCTTAGCTCTATCTCCTGCTCAGAATTTAGCAGGGGGAGGGGGGAGGGGGGGCGTTGTTCAGCCAATATTGCACATCTAGCTTAAAGCGACCTCAGTCAATAGTTTGACGGATAGATGAGCGTGTGGGAGCTAAGTAATTTTCCTGAGCGGATATTGTCGTGAATACTACTCGTGATCACTACTCAGATCAGCCAGTACCTGAGTGTTTGTATACTCGTTAAGGTTATGCAAGAGCATATATATATAATGTCAGGCCTATGACCTTGTGTAGAGTAGTGCATGGGGGCATCTGGGGCGACGACTGTTATGTCATCATCTGCAACATAGTTGAAGAGAATGTTACCGTTAATGTTGGAATCTCTACATTTCCACGCAGTGTTTTTGGAATTTAGATCCCCGCTTAGAAATATAGCATCAGTGAAATATAGCAGCAGCAACGAGTTATTGGATGTCCAGCCTCCTGTAGTTGTGATCAGAGTTCCATCCTCGTAAAATCTACTCTGCGTTGATGTTGTGTAGTCTGACTTGAAAAATACTAATGTTTGTCATTACTAAATGTCGCTTATTTGAATACATACATCATCCTATTTGTTTTGCCTTAAAGCCATCCTAACATGTTAGAAACACTCCTCTCATTCACTCTCACATTCATGCTGCCATTCATTCCATTTTGATGCTGCTGCTTCTACTTTTTTGGCACACCGTCTTCGCTTTCTTCCCTCTTTCCATGAATGTGGGACAAGGGGATGCATAGGGAAATTAATTTGTTAATAAGTTAAATAGTAAAAATAATATTCCTTCTAAGAAGGTATATGGATAAATATAAATTTATTAATATATTGTGGTAATTAAAAGGGTAATTATTATCTTATAAATAAAAAAGAGTGTATGTATGTTTGTATGTTTGTTTGTATGTTTGTTTGTATGTTTGTTTGTTTGTTTGTATGTTTGTATATTTGTATGTTCGTTATACAAATCTACACCGTTAGAGCAAATTTCACCAAATTTCGTACACGTGTTCTTTACGACCAGGAAACAAACACTGTCGGGGTGAGACATGTCTACCACCCCCAGAAGCGGGGGTGCACGGGGGTTGAAATATTTAAACATGCTAAAAAAGCCGATATTTTAGTCGGATAATAATTTTTAGGGGTCCAAGATATTGATGGTGTTTCTACCGATGTTTTCTGAATATAATTTTCATCCCCTACACCCTGGGAAAAGGGCACCCTTAGAGTTTGGGGTGGAGAATACAAATCTATACCGGTGGATCAAATTTCATCAAATTTCGTACACGTGTTCTTTGCGACCAGGAAAACAACACTGTCGGGGTGAGACGCGCCTACCACCCCCAGAAGCGGGGGTGGACGGGGGTTGAAATACTTAAACATGCTGAAACTGCAGGTATTAGATTTGGATAAATATTTTCGGGGTCAAAGATATTGATTGTGTTTCTACCGATGTTATCTGAATATAATATTCATCTCCTACGCCCTGGGAAAAGGGCACCCTTAGGGTTTGGGGTGGAGTTGCTTTACAGAAAAATAACGCGAATACAACCGAGTTTGGAGTCAAATCGAAGGTTATGGATGTCAGTGAGTTTACTTCGGATAAATATTTTTAATTGCCGATTTAACCCGAAAGGGTGGGTGTTGGAAGGGAAGATAAATAGTCAGTTCTTGCGCGTTCTTGGAGGAGAAATACGTGAATAGTATTTCAACAGATGTTGTTATAAAGATAAATCCCTTGAGACATTACTGGTGAGCTTGGTTAGGGCTGGGGGTGAGAATTGTCTATTATTCTAAAACTGCCAAAATGTTATGTGTTTATGGGTAAACTAGATTTATAGTGTGTCTACCGATGTGATATGAGTAAAAATTCAACCCTTTCCACCACGGGAAAGTAGCAGATTAAGGGGTGGTGTTGTTCATACTATTTTAACCGATGTTGTTTCCATTAATAACGACGTTTAATTTTATAAATAAAAATGAGTGTATGTATGTATGTATGTTTGTATGTTTGTATATTTGTATGTTTGTATATTTGTATGTTTGTATATTTGTATGTTCGTTATACAAATCTACACCGCTGGAGAAAATTTCACCAAATTTCGTACACGTGTTCTTTGCGACCAGGAAACAAACACTGTCGGGGTGAGACGCGTCTACCACCCCCAGAAGCGGGGGTGGACGGGGGTTGACGGGGGTGGAAATATTTAAACATGCTAAAACAGTCGATATTTCAGTCGGACAAATATGTTTAGGGGTCAAAGATATTTATAGTGTTTCCACTGATGATATCTGAATATAATTTTCAACCTCTACACCCTGGGGAAAGAGCACCCCTAGCGTTTGGGGTGGAGAATACAAATCTATACCGGTGGATCAAATTTCACCAAATTTCGTACACGTGTTCTTTGCGACCAGGAAACAAACACTGTCGGGGTGAGACGCGTCTACCACCTCCAGAATCGGGGGCGGACGGGGGTTGAAATATTTAAACATGCTAAAACAGTCGATATTTCAGTCGGATAAATATTTTTAGGGGTCACAGATATTGAAAGTGTTTCTACCGACTGTTGGGGTGAGACGCGTCTACCATCCCCAGAAGCGGGTCGGGATTATCAGTAGAGCATTTTTAGGTGTTGGGTGGAGGAAAGCTGCAATAAAATAACGCGAATACAACCGAGATTGGAGTAAAATCCAAGGTTATGGATGTTGTCCAGTTCAATTATAGCATCAAATTTCCCATTTAGCCCCGAGAGGCGGGAGTGGATGGGATGGAAATTTTCTAACATATTAAATCATCGATATTAGCGTGGAATAAATAAATGCCGGGACCATTGACGTTGATAGTATTTCTACCGATGTTGTTTGTAGGCATGATAGGGGTGGGGCTGGAGGGGATTTCCTTGAAAACAACGGGAAAACAACCGAGATTCGAGTCAAATCGAAGGTAATGGATGTCCCTGAATTTATTTATGACAATCTGGACAACGCGCGGGTATCGGCTGGGTTGGGATGAGTTGACCGGCTGTTTTTTGCGTCGATTAAATATATTTCGGGATGAATTAGATTAATAAAATTTCCCTACATGTTCTCTGTGAATAATTTCAACCCCTTTCGGACTCATAAGGGTGCACCCTTAAGGGTGGGCGTGAAGTAGCATTACATAAAAAGAAACCAGAAACTATCGGGATTGTCACTGATTTTAATTATGACATTAAACTTGACCGTTTAAGTCCCCGAAGCGGGAGTGGTCGGGGGTGAAAAATTTCAAACATGTTAAACGGTCGATAATTATTTCCTGGGGTTAATTACTTTGAAAGTATTTATACCGATGTTGTTTGTGTATAATTTAACCCCTGTGAGGGGAGCAAGCTTAGGGGTGGGGTGGAGGTACGTTAAATAAAATCCCGCAAAAACAATCGAGATTCGAATCAATTCAGAGACTATGAATGTCGCTGAATCTAATTGTGACAACCTGGGAAACGCGACGGGTTTGGGAGGTGTTGGGCGGGGGAATAAATTTTCAGACAATGTAATCGGCCGATTTTTGCGTGGAATACATTGTTTTTCATTATCGCATATTTGTGGGGGTGGTCATCTTCTAACATGTAAAAACTGGCGATATATTTAGTCAATGACTTCATCCCCCTTCGGCATGGGCGGGGAGGTGAACACATTTAGGGATAGGGTTCGAGGAGCTTTACATAAAAATAGCGCAAAAGTAACCAAAATTGGAGTCTTATGGATGGTTATAGATAAATGACATCTCGGGCAACGCCGGGCACCCAGCTAGTCTTATAAATAAAATAGAGTGTATGTATGTTTGTATGTTTGTTTGTATGTTTGTATGTTTGTATGTTTGTATGTTCGTTATACAAATCTACACCGGTAGAGCAAATTTCACCAAATTTCGTACACGTGTTCTTTACGACCAGGAAACAAACACTGTCGGGGTGAGACATCTCTACGACCCCCAGAAGCGGGGGTGCACGGGGGTTGAAATATTTAAACATGCTAAAACAGCCGATATTTTCGTCGGATAATAATTTTTAGGGGTCCAAGATATTTATGGTGTTTCTACCGATGTTTTCTGAATATAATTTTCATCCCCTACACCCTGGGGAAAAGGGCACCCTTAGGGTTTGGGGTGGAGAATACAAATCTATACCGGTGGATCAAATTTCACCAAATTTCGTACACGTGTTCTTTACGACCAGGAAAACAACACTGTCAGGGTGAGACGCGCCTACCACCCCCAGAAGCGGGGGTTGACGGGGGTGGAAATATTTGAACATGCTAAAACAGTCGATATTTCAGTCGGATAAATATTTTTAGGGGTCAAAGATATTTATAGTCTTTCCACTGATGATATCTGAATATAATTTTCAACCTCTACAGCCTGGGGAAAGAGCACCCCTAGCGTTTGGGGTGGAGAATACAAATATTTACCGCTGGAGCAAATTTCACCAAATTTCGTACACGGGTTCTTTGCGACCAGGAAAACAACACTGTCGGTGTGAGACGCGTCTACCAACCCCAGAAGCGGGGGTAGACGGGGGTTGAACTACTTAAACGTGCTGAAACTGCAGGTATTAGATTTGGATAAATATTTTCGGGGTCAAAGATATTGATTGTGTTTCTACCGATGTTATCTGAATATAATATTCATCTCCTACGCCCTGGAAAAAGGGCACCCTTAGGGTTTGGGGTGGAGTTGCTTTACAGAAAAATAACGCGAATACAACCGAGTTTGGAGTTAAATCGAAGGTTATGGATGTCAGTGAGTTTACGTCGGATAAATATTTTTAATTTCCCATTTAATCCGAAAGGGTGGAGGTTGGAAGGGGAGATAAATAGTCAGTTCTTGCGCGTTCTTGGAGGAGAATTACGTGAATACTATTTCAACGGATGTTGTTGAAAATATAAATCCCTTTAGACATTAGTGGTGAGCTTGCTTAGGGCTGGGGGTGAGAATTGTCGATTATTCTAAAACTGCCAAAATGTTATGTGTTTATGGGTAAACTAAATTTATAGTGTTTCTACCGATGTGATATGAGTAAAAATTCAACCCTTTCCACCACGGGAAAGTAGCAGATTTAGGGGTGGTGTTGTTCATACTATTTTAACCGATGTTGTTTCCATTAATAACGACGTTTAATCTTATAAATAAAAAAGAGTGTATGTATGTTTGTATGTTTGTTTGTATGTTTGTATGTTTGTATGTTTGTATGTTCGTGATACAAATCTACACCGGTAGAGCAAATTTCACCAAATTTCGTACACGTGTTCTTTACGACCAGGAAACAAACACTGTCGGGGTGAGACGCGCCTACCACCCCCAGAAGCGGGGGTGGACGGGGGTGGAAATATTTGAACATGCTAAAACAGTCGATATTTCAGTCGGATAAATATTTTTAGGGGTCACAGATATTGATAGTGTTTCCACCGACTGTTGGGGTGAGACGCGTCTACCAGCCCCAGAAGCGGGTCGGGATTATCAGTAGAGCACTTTTAGGTGTTGGGTGGAGGAACGCTGCAATAAAATAAGGCGAATACAACCGAGATTGGAGTCAAATCCAAGGTTATGGATGTCATCCAGTTCAATTATAGCATCAAATTGGCCATTTAGCCCCAAGGGGCGGGAGTGGATGGAATGGAAATTTTCTAACATGTTAAATCATCGATATTGGCGTGGAATAAATAAATGCCGGGACCATTGACGTTGATAGTATTTCTACCGATGTTGTTTGTAGGCATGATAGGGGTGGGGCTGGAGAGGATTTCCTTGAAAATAACGGGAAAACAATTGAAATTCGAGTCAAATCGAAGGTAATGGATGTCCCTGAATTTATTTATGACAATCTGGACAACGCGCGGTTATCGGCTGGGTTGGGATGAGTTCACCGGCTGTTTTTTGCGTCGATTAAATATATTTCGGGATGAATTAGGTTAATAAAATTTCCCTACATGTTCTCTGTGTATAATTTCAACCCCGTTCGGACTGATAAGGGTGGGCGTGAAGTAGCATTACATAAAAAGAAACCAGAAAATATCGGGATTGTCAATGAGTTTAATTAATTTTCTTGAAAATAACGGGAAAACAACCGAGATTCGAGTCAAATTGAAGGTAATGGATGTCGCTGAATTTATTTATGACAATGTGGACAACGCGCGGGTATCGGCTGGGTTGGGATGAGTTGATAGGTTTTTTTGTCAATTGAATATATTTCGGGATGAATTAGATTAATAAAATTTCCCTACATGTTCTCTGTGTATAATTTCAACCCCTTTCGGACTCATAAGGGTGCACCCTTAAGGGTGGGCGTGAAGTAGCATTACATAAAAAGAAACCAGAAGCTATCGGGATTGTCACTTAGTTTAATTAATTTCCTTGAAAATAACGGGAAAACAACCGAGATTCGAGTCAAATCGAAGGTAATAGATGTTGCTGAATTTATTTATGACAATCTGGACAACGCGCGGGTATCGGCTGGGTTTTGATGAGTTGACCGGCTTTTTTTTCGTCAATTAAATATATTTCGGGATGAATTAGATTAATAAAATATCCCTACATGTTCTCTGTGTGTAATTTCAACCCCTTTCGGACTCGGAGGGGTGCACCCTTAAGGGTTGGCGTGGAAGTAGCATTAGATAAAAATAAACCAGAAACTATCAGGATTGTCACTGAGTTTAATTATGACATTAAACTTGACCGTTTAAGTCCCCGAAGCGGGAGTGGTCGGGGGTGAAAAATTTCAATCATGTTAAACGGTCGATATTTGCGATAATTATTTCCTGGGGTTAATTACTTTGATAGTATTTATACCGATGTTGTTTGTGTATAATTTAACCCCTGTGAGGGGAGCAAGCTTAGGGGTGGGGTGGAGGTACGTTAAATAAAATCCCGCAAAAACAACCGAGATTCGAATCAATTCCGAGACTATGAATGTCGCAGAATCTAATTGTAACAACCTGGGTAACGCGACGGGTTTGGGAGTTGTTGGGCGAGGGACTAAATTTTCAGACAATGTAATCGGCCGATTTTTGCGTGGAATACATTCTTTTTCATCATCGCATATTTGTGGGGGTGGTCATTTTCTAACATGTAAAAACGGTCGATATATTTAGTCAATGACTTCATCCCCCTTCTGCATGGGAGGTGAGCACATTTAGGGATAGGGTTCGAGGAGCTTTACATAAAAATAGCGCAAAAGTAACCAAAATTCGAGTCTTATGGATGGTTATAGATAAATGACATCTCGGGCAACGCCAGGCACCCAGCTAGTCTTATAAATAAAAGAGAGTGTATGTATGTTTGTTTGTATGTTTGTTTGTATGTATATTTGAATGTTCGTTATACAAATCTACACCGGTAGAGAAAATTTCACCAAATTTCGTACACGTGTTCTTTACGACCAGGAAACAAACACTGTCGGGGTGAGACATGTCTACCACCCCCAGAAGCGGGGATGCACGGGGGTTGAAATATTTAAACATGCTAAAACAGCCGATATTTTAGTCGGATAATAAATTTTAGGGGACCAAGATATTTATGGTGTTTCTACCGATGTTTTCTGAATATAATTTTCATTCCCTACACCCTGGGAAAAGGGCACCCTTAGGGTTTAGGGTGGAGAATACAAATCTAAACCGGTGGATCAAATTTCACCAAATTTCGTACACGTGTTCTTTGCGACCAGGAAAACAACACTGTCGGAGTGAAACGCGCCTACCACCCCCTGAAGCGGGGGTGGACGGGGGTGGACGGGGGTGGAAATATTTGAACATGCTAAAACAGTCGATATTTAAGTCGGATAAATATTTGTAGAGGTCAAAGATATTTATAGTCTTTCCACTGATGATATCTGTAATAATTTTCAACCTCTACACCCTCGGGAAAGAGCACCCCTAGCGTTTGGGGTGGAGAGTACAAATCTACACCGCTGGAGCAAATTTCACCAAATTTCGTACACGTGTTCTTTGCGACCAGGAAAACAACACTGTCGGGGTGAGACGCGTCTACCACCCCCTGAAGCGGAGGTGGACGGGGGTGGAAATATTTGAACATGCTAAAACAGTCGATATTTAAGTCGGATAAATATTTGTAGAGGTCAAAGATATTTATAGTATTTCCACTGATGATATCTGAATATAATTTTCAACCTCTACACCCTCGGGAAAGAGCACCCCTAGCGTTTGGGGTGGAGAGTACAAATCTACACCGCTGGAGCAAATTTCACCAAATTTCGTACACGGGTTCTTTGCGACCAGGAAAACAACACTGTCGGGGTGAGACGCGTCTACCACCCCCAGAAGCGGGTCGGGATTATCAGTAGAGCACTTTTAGGTGTTGGGTGGAGGAACGCTGCAATAAAATAACGCGAATACAACCGAGATTGTAATCAAATCCAAGGTTATGGATGTCATCCAGTTCAATTATAGCACCAAATTGCCCGTTTAGCCCCAAGGGGTGGGAGTGGATGGGATGGAAATTTTCTAACATGTGAAATCATCGATATTAGCGTGGAATAAATAAATGCCGGGACCATTGACGTTGATAGTATTTCTACCGATGTTGTTTGTAGGCATGATAGGGTTGGGGCTGGAGGGGATTTCCTTGAAAATAACGGGAAAACAACCGAGATTCGAGTCAAATCGAAGGTCATGGATGTCCCTGAATTTATTTATGACAATCTGGACAACGCGCGGGTATCGGCCGGGTTGGGATGAGTTACCGGCTGTTTTTTGCGTCGATTAAATATATTTCGGGATGAATTAGATTAATAAAATTTCCCTACATGTTCTCTGTGTATAATTTCAACCCCTTTCGGACTCATAAGGGTGCACCCTTAAGGGTGGGCGTGTAGTAGCATTACATAAAAAGAAACCAGAAACTATCGGGATTGTCACTGAGTTTAATTAATTTCCTTGAAAATAACGGGAAAACAACCGAGATTCGAGTCAAATCGAAGGTAATGGATGTTGCTGAATTTATTTATGACAATCTGGACAACGCGCGGGTATCGGCTGGGTTGGGATGAGTTGACCGGCTGTTTTTTCGTCAATTAAATATATTTTTAAATGAATTAGATTAATAAAATTTCCCTACATGTTCTCTGTGTATAATTTTAACCCCTTTCGGACTCGGAAGGGTGCACCCTTAGGGGTTGGCGTGGAAGTAGCACTAGATAAAAATAAACCAGAAACTATCAGGATTGTCACTGAGTTTAATTATGACATTAAACTTGACCGTTTAAGTCCCCGAAGCGGGAGTGGTCTGGGGTGTAAAATTTCAAACATGTTAAACGGTCGATATTTGCGATAATTATTTCCTGGGGTTAATTACTTTGAAAGTATTTATACCGATGTTGTTTGTGTATAATTTAACCCCTGTGAGGGGAGCAAGCTTAGGGGTGGCGTGGAGGTACGTTAAATAAAATCCCGCAAAAACAACCGAGATTCGAATCAATTCCGCGACTATGAATGTCGCTGAATCTAATTGTGACAACCTGGGTAACGCGACGGGTTTGGGAGTTGTTGGGCGAGGGAATAAATTTTCAGACAATGTAATCGGCCGATTTTTGCGTGGAATACATTATTTTTCATTATCGCATATTTGTGGGGGTAGTCATCTTCTAACATGTAAAAACGGGCGATATATTCAGTCAATGACTTCATCCCCCTTCGTCATGGGAGGTGAGCACATTTAGGGATAGGGTTCGAGGAGCTTTACATAAAAATAGCGCAAAAGTAACCAAAATTGGAGTCTTATGGATGGTTATGGATAAATGACATCTCGGGCAACGCCGGGCACCCAGCTAGTAATAAATAATTAAGAGAACTGTTGATCCGGAATTGTTATCGGCGAACACACAGAATAAACACAAAAATGATCAATAATCGAGGCCTAAGGTATTGTAGAAATAGCGCGCTGAGACAGAGAGAGAAGTCGTTAGTTGGCGATGGAATTCGGTCTAGGGCGGAACTAAAGTTAAAACTTGAGCAGAGACTATACCCTGTTAATGTATTATTAAAAGTATTGGAGAACATAGAACAGCAGTAAAGTTAAATATTCATGAAAGTTTTGCATAAGTAAATATTGCAAAGCAATAGCCGTTTTCGTCCGGATTGAACTTTATCAAAATCAGAGTGGAGGAGTTGTACCGCGATCGCATTGACGGAATTGTTGTGGAGCAGAGCAGCGTTCGAGTTACAGCCAATTTGACAAATTATCAAGTGAAGTGTTAGATTCTGTGAAAAATATGGCCTGTTAAAAATATTAAAGTGTGTGTGAAAGTGATCCGGAACCAGGTAGAAATTGATTGCCCGGGTACCAACAAAACAGTAAGTCTAATTGAAAATTTCATTAATTGTAAACGTTAACGTAAATATGGTTGTGAGATTTCGTATTTTTTTGACTATTGAAAATATTGTTTTGTAATAAATTCACAAGTGCGCATTGGCAGAGATTTGGATTGTTTTAAAATCGACTAGTAATATTATTTATTTAAAAGGCCCAGATCAAGACCCTGAGATTAAGAGTAAAAAGTTGTTTGTACATAATGATCGTCGTAAAAGGGCATTGAATATTTATCTGTAAATTTAAAAATTTGTGAGCATTGAATAAATTAATTGTTTGGTCAGTTTCATAGATTTCGTATTTGTTATCCTTCCATTTGAAGTTTCATTTATGCAATATTGTGGGCACTGTTTCATTATTTAATTGTCATTCATTTTAATCACTGAAATATATATATATATATATATTGTAATAATTAAAGGGCAATTAAGAGTTAATAATTATAAACTGTTGAACTGGAATTGTTACCGGCAAACATACACAAAGATACAATAATGGACGAGATTATGAACGGGCAAGGTATTGTTTAGACATGGTGCGCAGAGTTGGTGAAGTGGACAGTCGGCGGTCAAAAACAACAGAGAGTGGACGTGTTAGTCGAGACAATTTAAAATATTTAAAAGTAAAGTTAAAAGGCACTCAGCAATCAGGAGTGACTGCAAGTGGTCGTGTTTGGAAATAGTAGAGAGAATTTAAAATATTAAAAAGCAAGTGTTCGTAACTTAAATCAACGAGGCAATTATTAAAAAGTAAAGTCGGACAGCGTTACTACAGATAGAGACTCAGAAAGATTTCTGTGTGTTACGCCAAATTATCTTGCGAATCGACGAGGAGAAATTCTGCGAGGAGCCGCCAATATTGTAAGTTATGAAGTGTGAATTCAGTGTAAAAATGGCCTGTTCGTAATTTGTTTAAAGTAAGAGTGTGTTGCTGAAAGTCTTCAATTGCCTAGGTACCAGAACAAAACAGTGGGTTATAAGCCATTTAAATTAAATTGTAAACGTTATATTAAAGGTAAAATTTCGTCATATTTCGTTTTTTTACTAAATATTTGTCAATATTAAGTTGTAATTTGATTATTTAAAAAGGGAATAAATTATTCTTTATTTAAAGGCCCAGAAAAGACCCTGAGATCAATAGAAAATTAAATTGATTGTATGAAATAAAATGTAAAAGTTCGGAGAGTAATTATTTTATAATTTTGAATTATAATAAAATCAATTGTTTGTTCAGTTTCAATAAATGTTTTTATTTATGCTCCTTCATTAGATAACTTTCCATTATAATATTAATTTCATTTTAAAATTGTTTCCATTCCGATGATGTATTTTGGCGTGCCAACGTGTGCCGAAATTAAAATATTTGTTCCATTTAATTTGGTATTATCATTAAGTATTACATTTATGGCTGTATAAACGTGGGGCAATTCAGTTAATTAATTGTATCTTTATTAATTATTTCATTTATGGCTTCACCAACGTGGGGCAATTCAGATAATTAATTGTTTCTTTATTGATTATTACAGTATATGTATCAGATATAAAAGGTTCATGGCGTACAACTATAAATAGTTTGTACGATTGTGGTCAAAACTAGGAAGGACTTGCCGAATCCATCCCGGCTCCAGAGGACACCGAGTCCGCAGAGGAGTTCATCACGGAGATGACCGTCCACTGCACCAACGAGACCTCCAAGAGAAGAACATAGTCCGGACGTTGTGGCAGGACACGCGGAACAAGCCGGCCAAAGCCCTGATGAATCGACTTGTCAGAGACATCAGAGCTGCAACCCATAAACTCAGAGATGAGCAATGGGAAGCACTGCTGGCAAGTCTCAACGTCTCAACTGGATACCACATCTGCTAGGCAACAATGACACGGCGTATAGTAATTCTGAAAAGGCTGAAGCACTGGCAGACGCCTTCGAAGGAAACTTTCGCCCTGTCGAAACCCAATAGATTTAGAACAAGTTAAATATGTGAACTCCATTAAGCAAACCTGCGAGAGAATTCTCTCGCAGGTGAACCTTCCCAGAGAGCTCTGGCGGAGACTACCTTTGGGGATGCCTTCATGTCTCTGTTTTTCTTTTTAACTAAGGTTCTCACATGCCGAACACCTCGGCCTGTTTTTGAGAGGTGTATGTTCCGGGGTCATGTTCTTGGGCATACGGTAAGAGTTGTCCTCTATTCCTATTGGAATAGTCGACCAGCTGCCTCCTAAACCGGTCAAGGCACGGCGAGGAGAAAGCTGCGACCTCACAGCTAACCCCTCTCCCTCCATCGAAAGGGCGTGGGACAAGTACCAAATGCCCGACCTACCTGATGCAGGTTTTTCTAGGGTTTTCCCTGCATCACTTTAAGGTGAAACCGAATAGGATCCTTAAACCATAGCCCGGGGGCCCTAGTTAACCCTTGGCTACCTTCCTCTACCCTTCTGCATCCCCCTTTCAAATCCCTTCTTATGCTATTAAAGGGGAGTTGCCATCATGTGGATTACTCTCATGTAACCTGTTACCCTAAAATAAGATAATTTCTTAATTATTTTTCCAGGAATCTCGATGAAGACCACGAGATCTCAGAAGTTTCAACGGAGAAACTACGATGAACTATCCGAAAGCTGCCAGCCAACAAAACGCCAGGATACTACGAACTACCGAACATCCTACCTCCGGAAGCAGTCGATTACATCCGGCATATATTCAACGCGATGAGACAGCGGAAATTCCCACTCATCTGGCGGCACGCTGTCATTGTCGCCATCCAGAAGCCAGGAATGAGCAGGAAGGATCCACGCAACTATCGGCCAATTTCTCTTCTACCAAAGCTCTCAAAAGTTTTCGAGAAGTTGTTATAAGTAAGATTACAGGTACACCTAGATGACCTCAAGGTAATTCCCTCATTTCAGTTTGGTTTCAGGAAACACTTTTCAACCATGCGGCTGATTATGAGGGTCGTCGTGACTGCGTCACTCGCCCTGAACAGTAGGAAGCACTGCGGCGTGGTACTCCTTGATGTCGCGAAAGCGTTCGACTTCGTCTGTCAGTCAGGGCTGATGTTCAAATTGGCTCGCTCTGCCGTGCCACGTTGTTACGCGCTCATCATAGATACGATACGAACTTTCTCAGTAAGGGTGGGTACAGCTGAGTCCACGAGAAGGACGATCCTTGCCGGCGTACCACAGGGCAGTGTCCTCGGGCCTGTACTGCACACGATCTTCACGTCGAACATCCCGAAGCTAGGACATGGAGTCGACAACGCCACCTACGCAGGCGACACCGCACTCTACGCTGCGTCGCACGACCTTCACGTTGTGGGAACCCGCCTGAACACGGGCCTAGAGAAGATTCAACGCTGGGCCACCAACTGGAGGGTCAACATCTACGATACGAAGTACCAGGCGTTGTTGATCACCAGGAGAAGGACCAGGTACAGGAAACCAATCCTTCGACTCTTTGGAGAGGTTATCCCGTGGACCACGAAGGTCAAGTATCTGGGGGTGACCCTGGATACAAGGCTAACGTGGAGGTACTACGTTAAGGAAATAAAGAAAAAAGTAATATCAAGACTAAGCCTACTATACCCTATTTTTAATCCCAGGTCGAAGCTGTCACCGAGAGTGGAGCTGTCCATCTTCCTGGGCCACTTTATATACATCCAGTTACAATCACATGAATCAATGAGGAGTCACAACCATTTCCATTTATTCATATCCGTTTCTTATCATGTAACATTTTTTCAACCTCCACATATTACATTTCAATCACAAGCTTCTTCACTATACATTCTTTATCATGCAACTGCATACCATTAATTTAATCATTAATAACATTACAGGAAAAAATATATAAAATTATAAAACATAACAGATTTCCATCAATATCTACCACACAAATATACTATAACTCGAATTACTCTTCATTTCCAAAAAAGGAAGCCAAATAATATACATTCTGCACAATTACTAAAATCACCTAAATAACATAATTCTCAAATTACAATTCATCAATAACATCATAGTACATTACGCCTACAATTACAAATAATTGCAACATGTGTATCAAGTCATTATTTTAATTTATCAAGTACATCTTGTTCATATTATGAATATTATAGATTCATATTATTATAACTTGTCTCTAAAACTTGTCGTTTAAATCTACTTTTCTGTTTATGCAAAATTTCTACATAATCCTAATCACCAACATGCTTGTTTCCCACCAGCTGACTGGACAAAGCAGTACTAGTTTTTGTATGTCATTTTATGTCATTTTTATGATGATACAATCTTGTGGTCAATTTTATTATCGCGCCAAGTCCGAAAGAAAAATCCCGTAATTTTTATACGAAAAATATTAGCCGAATTGAGCGCTGTGCGATATAATGCCTTTTAGAGTTAAAAAGTTAGTTTTTGTCATAAGTATTTATAATAGGGTTTCGATTAAGTTAGTTTAAAGTCGTAATTTTTTTTAGGGCAACAGGCTACAAGAGGGTAATCCACTTTGGGCAACTCCGCTTTAATAGCATAGGAAGGGATTTGAAAGGGGGGATGCGGAAGGGTGGAGGAAGGTAGCCAAGGGTTACTAGGGCCCCCGGGCTATAGTTTAAGGAATCAATGAGGCATTCGCCTAAAGAAATGCAGGGAAAACCCTAGGAAAACCTGCATCGGGTAGGTCGGGCATTGGGTACTTGTCCCACGCCCTTCCAATAGCGGGAGAAGAGTTTGCTGTGGAGACGCAGCATTCCCTTCTCCGTCCCTCGACCAGTTTAGGAGGCAGCTGGCCGACTATTCCAATGGGAATAGAGAACAACTCTTACCGTATGTCCAAGGTCTGTGACCCGGAACATACACCTCTCAAAGCAGGCCGAGGTGCCTCGGCTTGTGGGAACCTTAGTTCAAAAACGGAGAGGAAAAGTCATACCCAAAGGTAGCCCCTTCGTATCTCTCCTAAAAGGTTCTGCCTGCGAGAGAACATCCCTCGCAGGTATTGCCTGCGAGAGAATAGCTCTCGCAGGCCTACATTCTCGTAAGAATGAGGGTCACTGGTAAAGTTAGGGAAACAGGTCGCGGCAGAGAGATTAAGAGATATATGAATTTTATATATCACGATACTTGAGACAAGGAGAACTAAGTCCTCAGACGAGTGAATTGTTCTGTGTTAAGGAATAAACAAATTCGTGTGTTGTGGTGTCTTAGTCTGGCTGAGCAGAAAAGTTAATTAAACTGAACGAAACCGGTTAGAATATTAAAAGAAAAGGTGAATTTGGATAATGAGGAGAGAAACTATTAACAACGTTGTTATTAATTCTTTTTTGTATTGATTATACTTTTTCCATTAGAGTAAATTTTATCATTATTGCTGTGTATTGTTACATCATGAATAGTTGGTAATGTTCACATTTTAAGATAGTGTATAATTTTTGAATGGCTAGAGAAATGCTTTATTATTATTGCTGTTTGTCATAATGTTATGGAGATATTTACCTATTATTTATAATTTTTGAGTACGTTTAGAATAATTTTTATTAATGTTATTGTTGACTAATTGTTATATCGTAAATAGTTGGTATTTGGAGATATTTTCTTATTATTACCACATCTCCTTATGGTTTATATATTGTTATGGTTAGCGTGAACCAAGTTCGTGCGATTACAGGTAGTAAATATAAAATTGAAATCAACCTTGTGCAGGCAATGCGATATAAGCGTACGAATAAAAAATTTGAAAAATTTGTTTGAAATATCTCTTAAACTGTCGTTACGAATTTTATTCCATAAATTTTGGGGCCTATATAATGAAAATTTCTTTAAAAGCGCTATTTCGTGACGGAAGTCGCTGTTTCGTTAGCTGGTGGTCTTGAACGGTGGTTTCAGATCCCTAGATCCCTTTGGGGAAAAAAAACAATCTGTATGCGACAAAAGACCTTAAGCAGGCTGACAGTTCCAAGAGCGTGATTGATTGAACTCTCGAAGCTTACATATAATAAGCTGACGTGCACACAAAATTTAAAATATCTGCAGGAGAAATTGGGAGATTTCATGAGGTCGAAATCTGCCAGGGAGTAGCCAGCCACGAGTAGAGGGGTCGGTGGCCATACTCAGAAAAGTCCAGCCAAGCCTGAGCAAATTGTAAACAGCTCACAACCCATCCGCTGCCATCTTATGTTGCACTCGGCCGTCCCGGCCCCCTTTCGTTTCCATTGCAACCAGTCTGCACCAGCTCGAACCAAAACGGCACGGTATCGTCTATATTGTTGAAAATCCAAGTATCGTAAAACCAGGTCCCTCCATTTATACTGTTTATTCAGCTAACTAAATTTACTCAGTTTACTTATTTCAATAATTTCCAATTTGGCCATGTTGAGGTTTACCCCACATTATACCTGAGAGAGAGAGAGAGAGTCCACGTTTCGTTGTTTGTGATTATTGTCATTTTTATCTTAAATAAATTTTTAATGTGGTTTATTTTATCCGTAAATTATTATATTAAATTAATTAAATCTTTTTATTTATGAAACCACAACCAATCTTGATCCCTGAAGGATTAAATATTACAGAATAGTACCCACCAGACAATACGATATTTTTAAATTTAGGATTGAAAATTCTAAGACTGTTTGTTGATATTTATATCCGTAGGTAGACTGTTAAATAACATAATCCCGGAATAATGAAGGCTATATTGGTAAAGTTTAAGCCACTTTTGGTAGTTCTAAGAAACAAGTGATTTCACGTTTCATAATCGTGGCTTTTTCCGTTAGTCAAAAACAGATTTTCGTTTCGTTTAACAAATTTCAAGATTTCTAAACTGGGAAAAGTTAATATTTATAGTTTTTTAAAGAGCGATTTAAAAGTTGCAGGATATTTCATTCTGGATAGTATTTCTAAAGGCGCCGTATTGCGAGCGGCCGTGCTCTGAGCGGACAACAGCCCCCTCCTCAATCCTGACCGCTAAGCGAACAGGTAGAAAGTTTTCCGAAGAGAAACTTTATCAGTCTTTGTTTTAACATTAAGTGAATATAATACATATTTAATGTATAACATTTCCGGAACTTATCTGAATTTATATTTTCTTTCTGTATCTATAACATGGAAACTGTTCCTATTGGTAGTGATTCGTTTAATAAATATGCTTAGAAATCAATTAAGATAGAAATCTTTTTAACAGTTATATTTATCTGACGTCGTTATTGTTTTTAATTATTCAAGGACGTCAGATAAATATAACTGTCAAAAGATTTTTATCTTTATTGATCATTTCTAAGCAAATTTGTTAAACGAATCACTACCAATAGGAACAGTTTCCATATTATAGATACAGATAGAAATTATAACTTCAGATAAGCTTCAGAAATGTTATACATTAAATTTGTATTACATTCACTTAATGTATAAACCAAGGCTGATAAAGTTGCTCTTCGAAAAAATTTGTTCCTGCTCGCTCAGCGGTCAGGATTGAGGAAGGGACTGTTGTCCGCTCAGGGCACGGCCGCTCAAAATACGACACCATTCTAAAGGCCCGTTTTTGTGCGTTGAAACTTTCCAAGCTATGTGAAGAATTACCCCTTACTACAATACCGTAACCCATGATGGAGTGAAAATAAGCGTGATATACCAACTTGGCAGTGTTAGTGTCTACTTGCTGTGAAATCATCTTTTGTGAGTAACAAGCAGAACTTAATTTTCCCGCAAGTAATTTATCTGATAATTCCATTTTAACGCGTTATTTTTAAGCCTAAAAAAGGTCATTGACCTTATCGTTCTCTAATAATGAATTTTTCTTAGATGTTGAAAATTTGACTATGGTGATCTTCTGTAGGTTCAGGCTTAACTTATTTGATTTGAACGAAGCATTGAAACTTTCTAAGGCGTCATCGACTTTGACGTTGAGTCTAGTCGATTCAAAATCTGTAAATGTAATGTTAGTGCAATCCGCATATAAGACTGATTTCAGAGGGCTAATATAGTTATGGAAATCATTTATATATAATATGAAAAGGAGTGGGCCTAAAATGGAACACGTGGCACCTCACAGGCAACTTTCTCTATATCGGACAAATAAATCTTACCACTTTTGTTTTCTAGCAAAACTTGTTGTTTCCTATTATGGAAATAGGATTTTAGTAACAATAAATCAGTTTCTGTAATAAAATAGTATTCGAGGTACCGCAACAAAATATTGTGATCGACTAGATCAAAGACTTTAGAGAGGTCCGCGAATATTCCCGTAACCTTCAGTTTATTGTCCAGAAAACTTTGAATCGATGGTATAAAATCATACATTTCATCATTCGTGGATTTTACTATCAGGAAACCATGCTGTTGAGGAAATATGACGCTATATTTATCCATGAAACCTATTATCTGATTATGACTGAACTTTTAAAAATATTTGGAAAATATAGTACGAAGAGAAATTGGTCGATAGTTTAATATTTCCAAAGAGAACCTTTTTTAAAAAGTGACAAAATTTTTTCTACCTTGAGAGCTTCTGGAATTACTCCAGCTGAAAAGCACGTGTTAATAATATGTATTAGTGGAGCTCAAATTGCATTACAAGTTTGCTGTTGACTTCTTAAATTTCTGAAGTGAGAGCAAATTAAGTTACGTATTATTCTAATAATTTCGGGTTTTGTAACTGGTGTTACAAAAACACAATTCTCTATTTTGTGGGATGAATTACATAACAATTCGTAAAAGTGTTCTGCGTCTGTCACATTTTTATCTACTGTGTATTGTTGTGACACATTAACGAAATACGAGGCTGAGTAAATAAATAATAATTTCTCATTTATTTGTCATGACAATTAAATGCAATTTACACAGCATAAACCAACAACATTAATTATTCAATTTTCACTTTTCAATATAGTCTCCGTCCTTTCCCCCAGTTTTTGTCCACATTTTAACCAATGCATGTATTCCACAGCGCTAAAAAGCGTGATGTTTCCTAAGCCATAAACGCACGGACGTTTTCATGGTCTCCTCATCTCCAGTCACAAAAACACCTCACTTTCCGAATTGAAGCGCTGCAAGGGTTCACACGTTATTGTTTTTGTCGGTTAACATTCTTGGTACCCACCGTGCATAAACTTTTTAGTATCCCAGTTGTTGAATAATCGTTATCACGCTGTCTTTACTGACGGACAGAGTGAGACACAATTCATTAGCTGTTATCCGGCGGCCCTCTGGAATAAGCTCATCAACTCGCAGAATGTTGCGTGTAGTCACTGCAGTAACTGGCCTGCCGCTTCGCTTTTCATTAGCCAATGGTGTTTGATTACAGCTGAACAGTGCTGACATCCACTTTTGCATCACCATACAGAATTTTCAGCCTTTCATGAATTTCCACATTTAAGAATTCAGTTACAGACTCTGTCTAATACGTTCTTCAATCCACTTTTTTTAAAAAAATTAAACGTAAAAATCACTCCTGTGAGCGTCTTTTGATAATTATGGGCACGACACATCACCTTTATTTTTAGCGTCTTTTATTATAAACATGTCACTTCTCATCCCCCTTTTATTGTGTCTGTGGTCATCGGACACTTGCATTATATGTACAAACACCTCTGATTAGCTTTTGTACCACTTCGCGCCGTTGCAACCGCATCGCGTAGTCGTGGTTGTCCGCCCGTTCCACTTGTGCGCATATGGTCGTTGGTCCGCCACGTCTTCCTTTTACATAAGGTGCGAAAATAAGAGGAAAGAAGAGCATAGATGAAAGACACCCTCAGTCCTCGAAACCTAATAACCATTGTTGGGGTCGAAAAATCAAGGGTTGGCCAAGAAAGCCTTAGTGACAGTTTTAGAGGTGGTTTTGACCAAGCAAGGCCGAATTGAAGAAAAGTAGAACGTGGTAACAGGTACCACATACAGCTCGGGATCCTGGGTCCGCAAAGCCCAACATGCATTAGTCACATGCCCTGGGATTATCCTGCCGGCCGCTGACGATGCTTTGATGGTTGGATCCTTCTGGCGAGCCTAGCCTGTAACAATGTCTGGAGGCAAAGGATTATCCGCCGACAGTGCCTCTTCCGGGTTCCTGTCCGAGGCTCCAGCTCCTGGTACACTCATTATTCAACCAAACAAGCACACAATCCTTGACCTGGCCCTATCCCTGAGTATACTTAATCTACTACAAAACTGCAATTAATTACAATATTTTTCCGCCACCCTTCTGTACCTGCTACCCTTATCTGTTACTACCACTTACTTGACCTACATCTGGAGTCTATATATATTACGTTTACATGCTCTTAATTCAGCCTATTAAGCATGTCATTTCTCCGATGAAGAAGCATCGAGAATGAACTTCCGCCGGGATCAAACGAGTAACTACTCTCCATTTTCTGCATAAATGAAGTTAATTTAAAACGGTCCGGCGTTCGTCTTTGGGAAAAATATGACTTTAGCCCGTTTAATAATTCACGACCGTTCTGACGTCTTCGCCCCCGAAATGATTTCAGCGTAATTTCTAATCGCTGGGTTAAGCCTTCCCGGCGAACTACCAATTCACTGGCTTCCGAAAGCCTAATATACAAACTGACGGCCTTGGAACTCAACTGTTTCCATAAGTCTACTTCAATATCAACAATATCCATCGCAATTGTGCATTCGTTCATCTCTTCCCTAACTGCCTCTGCGTCACTGACTAGCTGATTCTTCGCACGTTCAGTTTCTTCTCGTCGAATTTCCACATCTGCCCCGACAACAACTTCGTCTAATCTGTGTGCAAGACTTTGGCGCTCCTTATTAGCCAAATCGGATACTTCGGTTTTTTGTTCGGCGACCTGTTCTACGTTTATGCCTAAGCCTGTTTCAACTAATTTTTCAAAATCCTCTGTCCTTTCCTGCCCTTCATGACTTATACGCGCGCATTATTCATTAATTGTATCGCTTTGACTTTGTAACTGGTTCCATTGAACTCGATTTCTTTCCGTGAATATTTGGACCTGCTCCTGAATCTCACTGCGGATCTCCCTAAACTCATTCTCAGTTGCTTCTTGACAGCCTTTAATCTGGGCCTGCAATATGTTAAACCCCTTGTTATTTTCGTCATTATTCCTTTGAATCTGTTCCTGTAAATTAGCCTGACTATTTTGAATCAACTGGAGCCCCTTGTTATATTCGTCATTCTTTCTTTGAATCTGTTCCTCTAACTTAGCCTGACTATTTTGAATGGCTTGCATCAATTGTGCCATCATAGATTCGAATAAAAACTGATTTTCTTTTGTACCATTGGTACCAGGAAAACCACTGCTTGCCTGGCTCCCAACATTCTCGGAACTACCCTCCGTCTGCTCATCCGTGCTTAATTCCCTTTGTACCGTATCCATTCCGCTCCTAAGCTTCATGAACAACCAGACGAAATAACCAGAAGAACTCCGTTTTTATTTTAAACACACACTTCCCTAACACACAAAATATAACCCATAAATAAAAATTCACACAACTTGAAATTAACATATAAAATAACTCAGGTTCCAATCCACTCTAGATACCAAATGAACACCCAAAATTTCACCGAATTAACGTTTAACATGTATAAAAAATCTCATGCTCTATTCAACGCTAGAAATTAAAATATATGATCCGCGTCTAAATAGCTGCATCTCCAGCCTGGAACGTATTGCCCGAAACTAAATTCCCGCAAGATACATACTATAAAATTATTCCCCCAAAATACACGTTAAAAGAATCAAGTCCCGAATTCCTGCTTGAATGGTTGACTAGCAAGTGTATGTAATCCGCTAATCCTGTCCCACTAGTTTGCCAGTTTGCCACTTCTTCGTGCCCCACGTTGGGCGCCATTTATATGTGGAGAGCTTAAGGTCAAATTAACTAATAATATGATGTTTGTTGGGCGCCACCTGCAAGAAATTATTCACTCGCAGGAAAGAAAATACAATATTTAGTTAATAAAAGAAACAAGAATTTATTTTATCAGAATTTATATAAAACGAAAGCTCTCCAGCCTTGCCAGGGATGCATGTACCCCCCCTTTCTCAGGATTAACCGTGGTTATCTTTGTGGCAAACCGACGCGATACCTGGAAGCATGGAATACGACTTACCAGGTCTGCAGCTCGGACACGGTCGATTCCCGTTGGCGACTCTCTCTCTGCAGCAGCAGCAGTAGACGACCGGGGACCCACGTGCAAACCAAAATTGTCCAGGATCAACTCTCTCTGATGGTCCAGAGTGATCTCCACGTGTTCCTAGACTGCTCTCACCGACGGTCCAGATCGATCTCTTCTGTGTTCGCATACTCCTCTCTCTTTGTCCTCAAAATCCCTATCTCCTGGTTGGTCCTTGTCCACACGTGACCCACTTCAATCTATTTTAGGGCCATACCTTCCCGGTCGTCTACCCCTTTCTTGGCCGACCATGACCTTGTTTGCGGGACTTGCGGATTTTCCCAATCCACCCCGCCATTGTCTTCTGTCTGCTGCTCGACCCCGGCAAGCCACGTTTCCATGTTTCCAGGCAGTAATTTAGGCAAAAGTTATAAAAATATCTTGTATACAAATTGAAAACTAAAGGCGCACCATACGTTCTTCAACGTCAGACATTTCGCAAGAGGTTGCAGGGCTGCCACCCGTTGACTTAGGAAGTCTTTACTGCAGTGGATTGGAAAAAAATGTTTGAGGAATCGCGCCAATTTCACAATTTTAACATAACTAACTTATTTAAGGATGCATTACTAATTGAACCATCCTTGTATGAGTTAAATGCAACAGCTGCTTCTCTATTCCTTATCGTATTACCTTCGTGAAGGATATTAATTTCACATGCATTTCTATTACATTTTCGTGTAACTTTGTTTATTCAGAACCAAGATATTCTTGTTGTTAGAAAGTACGATGTATTTAGAGCTATCAAGTTTTTTGGCTACTGAGAGAACGTTTCTATACACGCGTCTATACTTATTAAAATTATTTAAAACCTGTGGTGACGTGATCGATTATTTAATGTTATACAAGTAATACAATCTTTGTTTTGACACCCTAATTCCTAGCGTTAGCAATATTTCACTTGATATCAGTTTCACTAATTCATTGTAGTGGAGCAATATTGTCAACCACGGAAAGAAAATTACTGAGGAAAATTTCAAACATGATATTGGGATCAGTCTCACTCTTGTTTACAATATTTTCCCATGGAACTGTTGTTAATTCGACTGAGATCTTTTCGAATTTAGCGTGATAAAGTACTCTAATATTTGATACCATTATATTAAGTTTGTTTATTTGGAAAAGGTCTTGAAATATGATTTAATTGATCGTTGTGATCGGAAATAGCACATTCGATTACTTTTTCGGAATAAATTTGTTAGTCAAGGTTTGTTACTAAATAGTCAAGAGGGGTTACTCGAGTAGCACTTCTTATAACAGTAAATTCGTATGATGTCAGTATAGGTTTCTAGTTTTTCTGGTATCGCTCAGAATATCCAGATTAAAATCTCCACCCAGAATGACGATAGAGTTTTCCTTATTTAATTTGCAGAGAACACGCTCTAATATTTCAAAAAAATTATGGGAATATTTTTCAGGTTGCATGTAAATTAACACAAAAACTATGTTCTTTTCAGGGGGTATACTTGTTACAATTTCGGCGGCACTACATTCAAAAACAGTTTGAAGACTAAGTATTATAATATCTGATTTATCCTTACACATTTCGGCAAAAACATCTTTAACGTAAATACGTGACCCTCTGTTTCCCATCACAATTCTACAGTAATTTGAAATTTTTTATATGACCGCGAACTCGTACACTGCACTTCCACTGTTTCATACCTCTTGTATTCTTATTTATGCACGTTTCATTTTCGTTTTATCTTCATCACGATTTGTAATATATCGTGTAACCAAGTGAAGAGTTCACATAATGAGAATAACTATGATTAATTTTTAGACGTGTATATGTTGCTTGAGTTAGACTCGGGTGCCCCGCGGTTTGTTTCTAACACAGTACTGCCAAATTACAAACTGCCGTTGGAATAGTCGGACCACTGCCTCCTAAACTGGTCGAGGCACGGAGAAAGGAATGCTGCGTTTCCACAGCAAACCCCTCTCCCGCCATCGGAAGGGCGTGGGACAAGTACACAATTCCCAACCTACCTGTTGCAGGTTTTCTAGGGTTTGTCCTGCATCACTTTTAGTCGAATGTTGGGTAGGATACTTAAACTATAGCCCGGGGGCCCTAGTAAGCACTTGGCTACCTTTCTCTCTCGTACACAGAAAAAATTTGGTTTCATATACCAGTTTCATCAAATAGTCCGTCATATACGTCATAGTTCTGCACTTAGTTTATTTTGTAAATTTAACACCCGAAAATTCTTTGTAAAAAACCAAATTCCATGATTTTTATGTAATCATTATTCTTTTATCACCTGATTCTTGCTACAGTCATATTTTATTCTTACCTGTACTTCCTCAATCAGTAAATAATTTTCCATTCGATATAACCTAACAGTCTAAATTTTGTTAGGTACCTTAAAAGAGCCAGAAATACTCGCGGCATGTTAAGAGAATAAATTGACTCCCGATATCATAATAATCCTAGTTCGTTAATAAACTCAAAAATTCTATGGGTACCTTAAAAGAGTAAAAAATATTTCCGGTACCTTGTGACACTTCCGTTTTTCTTTGAGTGGGAATTTAATGTTAAATTAAGCAACTAACACTAAATTCAGTGAACAAATTAAATTGTTTATTCAGAACATCTTGTAGTTACATTTCAGCACAAATCCTTCGCGAAAGAAGATATGAGTTTAACAACGCAATTAAAATGGGACTCTGAAACTCTTTCTTAAAGGAGACTCAGGTAGTGCAGAAAATCACTCTGTGGCCTACTGTGAAACTCACGCGTGGAGAAAATCAATCTGTAGCCTACTGAAACTCACGCGAGACTCGCGTACAAACACATAAAGAATAACCAGCTTACGCACGGAGCGAAATGTACAGTGGAAAGACAAAAGGCGACTCATTCTGGAATGGTGTCCGTTGAATGCGCTCATTCAATTGTGGCTGGACGTAAGATGACACTCTATAACTCTCTTTCTCCTTCTCTCTCTACTACTACTCCTTCAAAAATAAGTTTTAAAAATTACAGAACAGACATTTCAACTTTGGCGACCAGCGCGTGACATCAACGAGATATGCTGAATATCTACAACGACAGAAACCAGACGATATTCATCATCAATAATCGGCTGCGGACGTGTTTCCCGAGAACGAGTAGCACCGAGAGAACCGAAAAGACACACTAAATGACACCAACTCTTTACGTAATTAACACAAATCTCGTCTAAGCGCGATACTTGCATTTCAGATTTTATTTCTTTAAATTTTTCGTCGACGTTCCATGAATGTAGCCATAGATGCTACAAAAAATATTCCTCATTCTCTCTACAGTAAGGCCTGAATTAAATTAATTTCGTTTCTCAATTGATATATTACAAAATAAAAATAATTTGAGTTATGTTATATTGTATTTTACGGACTATATGTAATGCGCACCTTAATTGTTAAGCGATTTTTTTAAAATAACATTTTACCATATTTATGATTAGACTAGCTGGGTGCCCGGCGTTGCCCGAGATGTCAATTATCTATAACCATAGATAAGACACCAATTTTGGTTACTATTGAGCTATTTTTATGTAAAGCTCCTCGAACCCTATCCCTAAATGTGCTCACCTCACATGCCGAAGGGGGATGAAGTCATTGACTAAATATATCGGCCGTTTTTACATGTTAGAAGATGACCACCCCCACAAATATGCGATAATGAAAAAGAATGTATTCCACGCAAAAATCGGCCGATTACATTGTCTGAAAATTTATTCCCCCGCCCAACACCTCCCAAACCCGTCGCGTTACCCAGGGTTGTCACAATTAGATTCAGCGACATTCATGGTCTCGGAATTGATTCGAATCTTGGTTGTTTTTGCGGGATTTTATTTAACGTACCTCCACGCCACCCCTAAGCTTGCTCCCCTCACAGGGGTTAAATTATACACAAACAACATCGGTATAAATACTTTCAAAGTAATTAACCCCAGGAAATAATTATCGCAAATATCGACCGTTTAACATGTTTGAAATTTTTCATCCCCGACCACTCCCGCTTCGGGGACTTAAACGGTCAAGTTTAATGTCATAATTAAACTCAGTGACAATCCTGATAGTTTCTGGTTTATTTTTATCTAATGCTACTTCCACGCCAACCCTTAAGGGTGCACCCTTCCGAGTCCGAAAGGGGTTGAAATTATACACAGAGAACATTTAGGGAAATTTTATTAATCTAATTCATCCCTAAATATATTTAATTGACTCAAAAAACAGCCGGTCAACTCATCCCAACCCAGCCGATACCCGCGCGTTGTCCAGATTGTCATAAATAAATTCAGCAACATCCATTACCTTCGATTTGACTCGAATCTCGGTTGTTTTCTCGTTATTTTCAAGGAAATTAATTAAACTCAGTGACAATCCCGATAGTTTCTGGTTTCTTTTTATGTAATGCTACTTCACGCCCACCCTTAAGGGTGCACCCTTATGAGTCCGAAAGGGGTTGAAATTATTCACAAAGAACATGTAGGGAAATTTTATTAATCTAATTCATCCCTAAATATATATAATTGACGCAAAAAAACAGCCGGTCAACTCATCCCAACCCAGCCGATACCCGCGCGTTGTCCAGATTGTCATAAATAAATTCAGGAACATCCATGACCTTCGATTTGACTCGAATCTCGGTTGTATTCCCGTTATTTTCAAGGAAATTCCCTCCAGCCACACCCCTATCATGCCTACAAACAACATAGGTAGAAATACTATCAACGTCAATGGTCCCGGAATTTATTTATTCCACGCTAATATCGATGATTTAACATGTTAGAAATTTTCCATCCCATCCATTCCCGCCCCTCGGGGCTAAATGGCCAATTTGATGCTATAATTGAACTGGATGACATCCATAACATTGGATTTGACTCCAATCTCGGTTGTATTCGCGTTATTTTATTGCAGCGTTCCCCCACCCAACACCTAAAAGTGCTCTATTGATAATCCCGACCCGCTTCTGGGGGTGGTAGACGCGTCTCACCCCAACAGTCGGTAGGAACACTATTAATATCTGTGACACCTAAAAATATTTATCCGACTGAAATATAGACTGTTTTAGCATGTTTAAATATATCAACCCCCGTCCACCCCCGCTTCTGGGGGTGGTAGACGCGTCTCACCACGACAGTGTTTGTTTCCTGGTCGCAAAGAACACGTGTACGAAATTTGGTGAAATTTTATCCACCGGTATAGATTTGTATTCTCCACCCCAAACCTTAGGGGTGCTCTTTCCCCAGGGTGTAGAGGTTGAAAATTATATTCAGATATCATCAGTGGAAACACTATAAATATCTTTGACCCCTAAAAATATTTATCCGCCTGAAATATCGACTGTTTTAGCATGTTTAAATAATTACACCCCCGTCCACCCCCGCTTCTGGGGTTGGTAGACGCGTCTCACCCCGACAGTGTTGTTTTCCTGGTCGCAAAGAACACGTGTACGAAATTTGGTGAAATTTTCTCCAGCGGTGTAGATTTGTATAACGAACATACAAATATACAAACATACAAATATACAAACATACATACATACATACATACATACACTCATTTTTATTTATAAGATTAAGTGTAATAATTATTTATATTAAGCCCTTTCGTTCTGGTTGAAAAGGGATTATTAATGGATTGATTTATATGGTTTAGGATTTTGAGAACAATTGTTCTAATAATGTAGATTACGTGGATAATATTTTCATTGAAGTTGTAGTAAACTAAATTATAAACTACGTTAGTATGTAGAGTTTTTGTTACATGTATTTGTCCGTGATTATTTGTTGCTTTATTTCTTCTCAATAATACAGTTTCAATTACGGAATAAATGTAAAATTATGTTTATAACAATTTATAATATAAAAACTTTTTAATAGAGTATAAAAAGCAATGGTTCTGAAACACTTTTATTTTTGATTAAACGTCGTTATTAATGGAAACAACATAGGATAAAATAGTATGAACAACACCACCCCTAAATATGCTACTTTCCCGTGGTGGAAAGGGTTGAATTTTTACTCATATTTTTTTTCATTGTGAAGCTAGCTACTAACAAAAATATTGTACTGTTATCGATAACAGAAATCACTTTAAATTCCAGTTCACTGGCATCGTAGACCGCAATGACGCATCACAGGCTAGACAATGTTTTCGGATTGTGATGGCAGGGCGGGTGGGAGACAGTGTTAGCACCGTTAGCTAAGCTGCTGCCAGAGATAGAGATAGAGATAGGTTTCTCGCGGCATTGAATATATGGCCATTTTTAAGACTATCGGGAATTTTCAATCAAACACTGGACATTTTATATTAATTTCAAATATAAGGCAACCTGAATTTTGGAGGCAATTTTTTAAAGAAAAAAGTGCGTCTTTTAGTCCGTAAAACAGGTATAAATTAATAATTATCATAATTTAGTTCGCATACATAAATATGTAATTTAATTTGAATTTCACTAAAATTAAATTCATACTTACCTCAATTTACAAACCCTCTTAATGGGAACTACACCGCAAGTGTTTGTTCTTAGATAGTAAGTAACATGGGTACTGCACCCGTTCGGGCAAGTTGGACGTGGAAATACCATGGAGGTTTGTAGGATACTTTGGGAACTATCAATGGATTAACAACACGTAAGTGAATAATGAATATGTACTTGCGCAAATTGTAAAGCAACATAAAGCTCCGCGAAACACAGGCCGGAAAATCTTAAAACTAACGTAAATTTTGGCTGAAACATAACGTCCAGAGAAAGTGTTTATTTTCCTCCTAGCACACGTGACTGCAATATGTTGCGCATATTGGTCCAAGAACCACCTCCGGCACAGCCGGGGCGCCGGCGAGGCTGGAGAGCAGATAAGGGTCGGGTCAGTTTCCGGGAGCGCTACGTCGCCCCGTTCATGGCTTCCCCCTGACTGCTGACTCCGCACGTCTCGTGCAGGCTGCGTACGACTCACTTCTACACTTAACAGAAGGAGTCAGCAGCAGCAGCGGTGGCTAACCAACTGGAGGTCCTGCCTCCTAGTCTAATGGTCAGAGTTCCTTCCTCGTGGAATCCGCGATGACGAATAATATACATACTAATATTTTGTCTTCACTAAAGTCATCGTTTGGTTTACACATTCATACATAACATTTGCAAATGCTATTACGGCTTCCAGCAAATTAAATCACACACTCATTCCTACTCTCATTCAATAATCACTCTAGTACCGCTGCTGCTGCTTTTTCTTCGCCTACCACTTCTTCTGCCGGCCGACGTTCTCCCCACCTTCTAATTGCTGTGGAAGAGGGGATATTGGGTTTAAATAGATAAATATATATAACTATATGATTATTTGTATGTATATATAAATATATATCACAGTGGCGTACAAGCTGTAAAGTGGATTGTAAGTAAAATTAATAAATTAATATTATAATATAAAGACAAATAAGAGCTAAAAAGCGGAGTTTTGGTGATACATTACAGGAATATCGACAAAGGTCGGTTCCTGTTTACCTTTCTTTCAGGGTCGTAGCGACCTAGCGATGAGAATCGTGGGCCCTAACGATAGAACCTCACGGAGGTTTCTAGAATCTGCTCCCACAGGTTATCCATTCCTGCCAGGTCCCAAACTACGGCGTTGGAGATCCGTAGCGGGAGATGAAGCGCTCGTCGGAGGCACTTCCCCTCCAAGGCGAAGATCATCTTCATGTGCGTTTCCGCTGCGCTGGCCCATACGGGTGAGGCGTATTCCAGGATCGGGCGGATGAGTGAGATGTATATTGAGAGCCCCACGCTCGGTGACAGCTTAGAATTGGAATTAAAAATTGGGTATAAAGTACCTAACTTAGCTGTTACTTTCCTATGTATATCATTAACGAGGTGCCTCCACGTTAACCTTGTATCTAAGGTTACCCCTAGATACTTAGCTTGCGTGGTCCACGGGATAACCTCTCCAAAGAATCGTATAGTATGGTTTGTCCGGTCTTCGACAGGTGATCAGCATCACCTGGCTCTTAGACGTGTTGATCTTCACCCTCCAGTTGGTGGCCCAGCGTTGGATCTTCTCCAGCCCGGCGTTCAGGCGGGCTCCCGCGACGTGTTCGTCCCACGATGACGTGATGAGCGCGAAGTCGTCCGCGTACTGCACGATGTCAGCTCTGGTTCCCGGCCTCGGGATGTCCGCAGTGAAGACGTTGTACAGGACAGGCCCTAGGACGCTGCCCTATGGTACGCCGGCCAGGATGTTCCTTCTCCATGATAGAGCCTTGCCCACACTTACTGAAAAGGTTCGCATCTGCGGGTAGTGACCAACGATGCGCACGTAGAAACTTGGTACGGCGGACCGCGCCAACTTGAACAAAATTCCCGACTGCCAGACGGAGTAGAAGGCTTTCGCGACATCAAGAAGCACCACACCACAGTGCCGGACCCTGTTCAAGGCAAGACCCTGGTCTGCTGCGTCGTGCCGTGGCCTTTCCTGAAACCAAACTGAAAGGAAGGGATTAGTTTCAAATCATCTAGCTCAAACTGGAGTGTTACCAAAAATAGCTTCTCGAAGACTTTTCGAGAGCATTGGCAGCAAGGAAGATCGGCCGGTAGCTGTTCGGGTTTCTTCGGTCCTTTCCCGATTCGGAACGGTACAGACAAATTTGGTGGAAATCACTTTACGCACGATTGTATGTGGAACTGTGTTACAGCCTTGTACATTCTCACTCCTAGGGGCTGAACTGAATCTTTACAGTCATGTAAAATGTCAGAATTAAACTCAGCGACTCTCATATTATCACTAAAAAACACTGCGATTTTGGAAAACTTTTCATTACACGCAAATAATTTCAGAGTTACAATTTCTTTAAAATGCCAACCTTGTTAACCCGATTAGGGTAACATTAAAACGAAAAAATTTACGTCTGATTGAAAATAATGAATAAGAAAGATAGCCAATTCAGACAAAATATATATGGTAATAATATGTTATTTATATTACCCTTTTTGTTAGAATTGGCTATCTTTCTTATTCGTAAGTAACATTAGTACAAAACGTGGAAGGATTTGCTACATGTCTTTAACTTTGTTCGCGGATCTTTATTTTACCACCATCTATCCCATCTAATAGGGGCTAAACTACAGCTTAATCGTCATGTTCAATGTCAGATTTAAATTCAGAAACTTTCATAACCCCGGATTCGACACGAATCGGTTGTTGTTTGCCCATGATTTTTAGGTAACGACCGTCCACCCCTACTTCTAAGGGCACCATCCTCCCGTGCTGAAAGTGGTTGAAATTATGCAAAACATAATACTGAGATACACTATCAACACTGACAAATATTTATTAGGCGCCCGCTATGGCATGTATTATAATTTCCATCCCCGTCCACACCCGATTTAGCTGTGATAGACTTGTCTTACCACCATAGTGTTTGTTTCCGTTTTGAAATGAACATGTGTACAAAATTCACGTGTGTTAAATTTGTATGAAGAACGCACACATATGCATACATACAAGCAAACATCCAATGTTATTTATTAGAAAATATCAAAACATAGTTTACGGCCAATAACATGTAGTTTATTTAAATCAATTCATTTTAAAATAACAACAACGGTTCGGTACACCTTAGTTCCTTCTTCAGTTAGTGATCTGCGGAGGAATTACACAAATTATCTATTTTGATCACAAAAAATGGGATTTAACAATAAAGCAATTTTTGGAACTATCATACAGAAACGAAATGACAATGAACAACTGATAGCTCGAATAATTACTATTCCGGGATATAGACACAAATTAGTTACTGAGCGGCCAATAAATTCAACAATAAGCATCTTGTAGCAGAAGAATTTTACCGGCTGTACTGTCATATACTTATTAAAACTGCGCATTAATATTTTCACCACAGAAGTCAGAGTTCGCGACTCTATAAGAATTCCTAAACTCGATAGGTATTCCTAAATTCATGTTAATAAAAACTGCTACACCAATGAAAATACCACCAAATAGAATGAATTTTAATGTACAAACGATCTGTATTGATACAAATAACAGATTAAAATTACTGAGTAAAGAATCATTTTACATTGAAAAACAAATTTGATGAAGCCTCCGCACGCTGCAATTAACTGCTGCTATACCACGTGGTATGGAAATAAACATTTTGAATGTGTGCCTGAGGAAGAGCATTCCATATTGTTTGTATGTGAACCTTGAGTTCATCTGTAGTAGCAGTGGGTTGAGGAACCAGAGCAAGACGAAACAAACGAAATTTCATACCATAGGCGACATATCAAGCTTTTAGGCAGGCCATGGAAGACGCTGATATCGTCAATGGTACGCAATCGCACCCCGGACCTCAACGCTGGGGATTCGTCCACAATGACGTTGGACAATGAATGTACTTCGAAACGTGACGTTCAACGGTATAGTGTCTAACACAAATACAACCATCACAGAACCAAAACTTAAAGCGGCACTCATCAGAAAAATACCTCTTGTTACCAATCTGATCACCAGTCACCATGTCCATAATCCCATTGCTGCTGTAGGCGCCGATGGTTTTACATAAGGGGAATATATATATATATATATATATATATATTGTAATACCAATTAAGAAAGGCAAATTAAGAAGGCAATTATTTTGTTTAAATTTTGTAATATTTGTTTCATTGCACGGACTAGAGGTGGATGCCGGCTATTATTAAAATCTGTTTACTGACTCAGACTGGAGATTTTGGGGCGGCTCTAATAAAATTATGATTGACGGCCATAAAAGGGAGAACAATAATTGGAGATCTCTGGCGGCTTTTAGATATAATGTCTGACTGACGTCGGGACAAGACTCAAAAGGAATGACGGACAGCGGTTTTGTTGATATTCAATTACTTCTAATAACCAGGGATTGTTTAGCTAACAATATTATGAGTAACTCTTAGCGTGGGAAAGCCGGGTGTGATCTTGAGTGTGGGAAAATAAAATCGTGAGAAATAACAATAGTCTGGAGAGGGGATTTGATAACATAGTCAGTCGTAAGCGAGAGAGTGGACGTGGTGGATGTGGTATCTGGAGCATCTGAAGGTCTGTGCTCGAAGGTGTATATCTCGATATTGAAAGTTGGAACTTAAGGGAGGCAGTTGGTACTATTTTGAAAAGAGTATTATTTCAATGCAAGTATTGAAATCTGTTGTGATGCATGTTGAAAGATCCGGAACATTCTAAATAAATTGAACATTTGGAGTTGGCAATCATATCGACCGAACTGACTGGTGACAGCACGCTTAACATCTGTACGAGGCGTTGGAAATATTCAACCTGGAGTAAGGATACAAAAAGGATAAAGTGCAGTGTTGTGAAAAGTGTCAGTGAAACATGTTTTTGGACCCAAAATGCAACGTGTAAGTAGATTTTAAAAATAAATAATTATTGTAAACTGTAAGTTAAAGGTGAGGTGTCAGATTTCGTTGTTTTTCTAGTAACGTCATTTAAATTGTATTTTTTTATATTCTTTAATTTCTTCACATTGTAAATTGAATATTCGTTTCTTTCAATCAAGCCCAGTAGAGACCCTGAGATATTTTTACTTTCATTTCTTTGTAAAATTTGATTTAAATGTAATGTAAAGAAATAAAATTGAGATTGAAATTTGTATTGTTAAGTAAATAAATTTTGTTTTGTTTTGTTGAATTATAATAATTTGTTTAATTTAAAATCCCTATCAAATTAATTATATTTGCACAACTATTTTAGCCTTCTAGTTTTTAAGAACATTTGGCAACAACTAGAAGAAATTTTATCATTTGTCGTTTATTTATATTTTAGCGCGACAAAGTTTTCACATTTATTTTATTTAAATTAATAGTTTTGGTTATTACAAATTGGCTTATTTCTTATTTTTAAAGTCATTTCTAGTTGATTATTACAAAATGGTTCCACAACGTGGGGCAAATTAAAATCCTAGTTAAAGGTGGTTATTACAAATTGGCGCCCAACGTGGGGCAAATTAATTTATTTAAAATCCTAGTTAAAAGGTGATTATTACAATATAATATATATATATATATATATAAATATATATATTTGTGTGTGTGTGTGACTGTGTGTCCCCTATACGCTCCTAAACCATCCATCCGATTGCGATGAAACTTTGGTGAGTTGATGTGCGCAACCGCGCAAAGGTTTCCGTCGGCCTTCCGAAGCGGTTGGAAACTCAAGGGTTGAACGGGTGCGAAATTTAAGAACATGCTAATTCGGCCATTTAATTATCTTTCGGGGTCTATTTGATTAATAGTTTCTATTCATCTGTTTTTAGTGTATAATTACAACCCCTTAACGCACTAATTAGGGCGGAGGTAGATCGACCTTACATAAAAACAATGTGAAACAACGGTGTCAAATCCAGGGTTGTAGAAGTCAGTGAGTTTAATTCTTACACTCACTATGACAGTTAAGTTGTAGTTAGGACATAAATTGTGGGGGTGGGAGAGGATATTGGTGAAAGGTCATTACATTAAAGTAATGAGTAAGAAACTAAGACTATTATTGAATCTCGGGTTATGAAGTCACTGAGTTTAATTCTGACACATACCACACTGTTTAACATGTAGTTCAGCCACTTAAAGCGGGGGTGGAAGAGGTTGAATCTAATTTTCGTTCCCAATCTTAAATGTTTATATCAAGTACTATCAAAATTTATACACATGTTACAGGAACAAACACCGAGGGGTTAAGGCAGTCTTAGGGGTGGGGATGGAATTTAATAACATTCTAAACGGCCATTATTGGCGTCGAACAAAATTTTTTGGATTGCTTAATTTTATAGTGTCATTCTGGAGTTTTTAAGTGTCTAATTTCAACAGCTAAAGGTAAAGAAGGGAAGTTCCCTTTACGTACGGGTGGTGGTGGAAGGGGTTTATATAAAAAGTTGTAAAACGTTTTTCAAAAGTCTGCGAATATTAACTCTTCCTAGCGTGTTTATTCACGAAATGTTAAAGTTAGTTAAGCGGAACATGAATCTTTTTCAAACGAATGGAGAGTCTCGCGATTATGAGACTTGAAATTGCTTAGGTCTAAAATCTTTGCTCTCTACCGGAGAAGTATTCACCATTCGGGGATAGTTTTATACAATAGTCTTCATCCAGGTGCTAAGAACAAGAGTTTTGGAATTCAATGTAAAAATATTCTACTGAAAGGCGTGTTTTACTCAGTACAGGAGTGTCTTGATCGTTCCTCTAATAATTAATCTTTTAAAACAAAAAAACCTGCATAAGTGTTCAATTTGTATTTAATAAAATTACTTATTTCATAACTTGCTTAGTCTCTGTTGGCCTTTTCTGCTCTTTTGTTTGTTTCATGTACGACCTGGAGTTATCAGATTCCTCGTCGCTCTGTTTCGTGAAGTGTCTTGTCCGTCGTTTGTGTTTTCTCCTGGTGTGCGTCAAGTTTTGTGTTTATTCTTGTGTGATGAGTAATTCTATATTTTATGATAGTTAATTCTCGAATCATTAATTATTTACTAGTACGTATTGAATTGAATTATTACAACTGTAAATATTATATTATCCCTTAATAAAGTAACAGAATTATTATTTTTGTTATTATTAATACTTTTTACTTATGATGGACAGGGAAATTTGAGTTCCCGAATTTTAGTATTTTTATGTTAACTTATAATTATTTCTAATTGTAACATCCAATTATTATATGGTAATTTATGTATTAACGTATCCTATTTCCTCATACGAGGACTATTGAAATAAAACTTATAATTTTTTAAAAAAACGCAGATATTAGTGTCGATTCCGGGGTTATAGGTGTCGCTGAGTTTAATTTTCGCATTAATCATTGTGGTTATTGAAATTTTATGTTTCAGTTCGTGGACGTGGTTGCCAAAGGTTACCCGGAGTAGTTTTGACCCTCTTCAGTTACCGGGTATTTTTTTAATTTTCTAAGGTTACCAGCTATATTTTGGTCTCTATCCAGTTCAAGGTTGTATTGCTTTACTCCTTTAAGGTACCGGGAGTAGCTGTAGACTTTATTAAGTTCGTGAGTATTTTTTACTGTTTTAATTCGTCGTGAGTTTTAGACACATTTATTTTATATAGTAGGAGAATTTACGAATACCGTCAGTCATCATCCTAGTTGATTTGAAATTAGATGACGAGGGGCTAGGTCGGGGAGGGCACCGTAAATAGGTAAACGTTCCAAACACTGGCGCTATTGATACTTGTTAAATGAAATGTTTATTAAGAGATTAGTGTCGTATCAATTCATACTACGGGATAATTTAAATAAATACCTGGGCAACACCGAACTCTCAGCTATTTCTATATAAATTAACTCTTTTAGTCTTTAAACAGTACAGTATTAAAGACATATTTTAGATTCTATTTGCTAAGTTGCGCCTTTTGACAACTTTTAGTAAACCCTCTCGAGTGACGGTAATTAAATATTTTTAAGTTTTGTCATGTAGTCTGGTAACTAGTTCTACCAAACTGGAAAGATCCGTGAATGTTTCCCAATAAAATTTTTGTTATAATGTTGTTACCATTGTAACAAAATAATTAATTATATAGCTTTTTCCTGGTTGAATAAATAAGAAAAAATACATTAATATGATAATTATTGTTTACGCATGAATCCGTGTTTTTTTTATCGGAATACAAAACTATTAGTTACGATATTGTTTCTTAAATATATTAAATAGTAGATGGTGACGGTGATGAATTGGAATGATTACAGTCAAGCTTAAGATAATTTGTTGCATAAAGTTTGTAATAGCTCTCAAGCAAAGAATCCCCAATCTCCTTTTGAATCCTTGTGACATGATTGTGCATGGTTATGCCTCATTTCATTTTTGACAATGATGTCTTTAGGGTTTTAGAAAGAGGCTGTTATATAATCTCAATATGATTATCGAGTCTTTTGTGGTTATTTTTGTTGTATTCAGGCAGCGTGCAAATTTTACACGTTGAACAGATTTTTATTTAAAGAAAGGAAAAGTGTCCAATTATTTGTGGCAAGCACTGGGAGCACTTAAGTTATAACGGGGTCCACGAGTTTTGGATAGCGCTGTTCCTGATATTACTTTATTATTTATTTATTTGAATGGTTTGCAGGTTTTAATATTGTTTTGTTATCGTTTGCATGACTTTTTCTCTGTGACACTACAGAAATAAAGTCGGTTGCGTTTTTCACGATTGATTAAAGTCATGCACGGACTCATTTCCAGTGGTCCAGGCGGCTGGTCGTCATCTTGCCACTAATCCATACGGTAAAACAAACTACGTGACCCTACTTGTTTATATACAACCTGAGTCGGCGGTCACGATATAAAGCTGTGTGGAATTGTTTTAGTAACCGGATTTGAGATATATGTAAATGTTATTGAATGCATCTAAGAAATACGTTTCTGATGAAATTATGTTAAACACAATCACGTTTCATCGAACAGCGGAACCCGGCAGCACATTGTTGTTGTGATAAGAAATAGTAGTCGGGATTAATTAATACTGACCTATGACAGTCTCTAATTCATATATGAGCGTTGCAGTTGAATTTCTATAACTGCAAAATATTCCTGTAGTGAGTCGCAAAACACTACAAAATTTTGGAAATTAAGTAGTTTACGATAATTTAAAATACGATTAAGGAGTGGGAATATTCACATTTTTCTGTATATAAAAGCATTACTTGCTAGAAGTTTTGTAATTTGATTCGCTATTTTCTTACATAGTTAAATGTGTAACATTCTTTCCGTAAAGAAGGTGTATTGATTTTTTAATTCAAGAAGGTATTATGATTTCAGCGTCATATATTAAGTATATTAGGTAATACAGTAATACCAAAAAACTAAAATAAATCCGTCATTTATCTGGCTTAAGACCTCTGGCACGATATAAGCGGCGAGCGGTAAGCGATTGAGAGGAAGAGAGTCAGGGATGCAAAGCGATGAGCGCGGCCGGGTACGATACAGAGCTGCTGAGCGTGAACTTACTGCAGTCGCCGTCATGATAAGCGTGAGGTAGCTAAGCTTCTCTTTTTGAGTAAAAACAATATCTATTTATGGAAACGCGTTTTACAAAAAGGCAAGAGGAACTGACGCTCACCCCATAAATAGGAGTAGAAGGCATGACGTAGAGTACCGCCATCTGCTTAAGGATTTATGAAAAGATTTAACACGTTTTTTTTCAATATATAAATCCTCTTTTAAGGAATTCAATACAGTTTTATATCCCCAAGCAGGTCAAACCCAATTTCATTTCCGACCGTAGTGCCAAAATAGATCCATGGACAATTTTGCCACACTAAGAAAGTTTCTTTCTGCCATTGTGCTATTTCTGTGCCGGTTGAGGTATGCTAAAAGCCGACAATAATTAATCCAGAAAAACGTTTCCTGGGCCTTTTAGCATCTTTGGAGCAATTCCTAAACCGCAAATTGTTATTTTATTTAACTATTTCAACACTCCATTCGTGTATTAATTTGATCACTCCAAGCCAAAGATAGTTGTGACAGGGAAACAAAATTTAAAAAATATTTTTTTATAGAGAAACGAAAATAAATTTTGTTTTCCTTACATATTTCAATGTTTTTGATGACAAAAATCCAATAACAGGCAATTGTAAAAAGAAATTTATTAATCAATTATTAAATTGCGACACGTTTCGGTCCTCATGTGGATCCTCTTCAGGTTTTTACTATGTTATTTTAGCATGACGGCCAAAACATGTCGCAATTTAATAATTACTCAATAAATTACATTTTCAATTGGCTGTTCATCAACAAATGTAACTACACTGACAAGTAACTTTATATAATATAATAAATAATTATTGACGGGTATAAATTTTGCATGAAAGAGAAATTTTGTTTTACTGCTGTCTGCAGACCTTGGGCTTACGGTTAGAGTTGGTTGCTGTTCCTTTTGTAACAAGCGGCCAGCTGACTAATAAACTGGTTGAGGCACGGAGTCTCCACAGAAAACCCTTTACCCGCCATCCAAACGGCGTGGGACAAGTACGAAGAACCCGACCTAACTGATGCAGATTTTATAGGGTTTCCTGTATGACTTTTAGGTGAATGCCGGCTAGGATTCTAAAACTACAGCCCGGGGTACCAATTTAACTCTTTGCTACTTTGTACTATCCTTCCGTATTTCCCCTTCCAAATCCCTACCTATCCTATTAAAGAGGAGTTGCCATCACATGGATTACTCTCAGTGTTGTCTATCATTCTAAAAAAATAATGGAAAAAATGTGGAAGAAGAACTATTTTGGATTAGAAGAGAGAAGAGTACCATGGATTGCATTGGAATGCTGAGATTTATTGGAGAAATATATATTGAACGAAACTGAGGAATTTGAGTCTGTTTCATAGGTTTAGAAAATGCCTTTGACTAGGGAAAGTTGCTAGTAGTAGTATAGTATAGATGATTTTCCGTAAACCCTGGGCTTCAAGAATGTAGAATGAGTCATTAATTATACATAATTACAATATTATCATAGAACTATAAATATACATAGTATGGGACATATTTTACTAGTAAACTAATTTATTATTCCAATAGGAATAATGGACAGCTCTTACCGTGTGTCCAAGGTCTGCGACCCCGGAACATACACCGAGGTACCTCGGCTTAGTGGTAATCTGATTCAAAAAACCAGAGTAATGAAAAGGCATCCCCGAAGGTAGCCCTCTCCAGCTCTTTGGGAAGGTTCACCTGCAAGAGAACATCTCTCACAGGCTAACTTACCAAGAACGCCCAGAGAAAAGAGAGTAGAGAAGAAGGTGTAGACAGGCTATATATAGGGTAATCCACTTAGTGGCAACTCGTCTCTTATAGCATTGGAAAGGGACTGAAAGGGGGAATGCGGAAAGGCAGAGAAAGGTAGGCAGGGGATTCTACCAGGCAATTCGCCAAAAGGTATGTAGGAAAAATCCTAGTTAAACCAGCATCAGGTAGGTTGGGCATTTGGTACTTGTCCCACGCCGATGGGGAGAGTCCTGTATCTGAGAATTATTTTACCATATTGGCACACAACTGCAGGAAACGGGATCATGACAGCAGAACGTGGGGTTCAGGCAGGCTGCATAATGCGGGCATCATAGGCCTAATGACATCCCTTATGACGTTACGATTCAACCCTCTGTATTACAGAAGTTAGGCTTTCTCTCCCCGAATACAAAAAAAAATTAACACATATTAGACATAATATCATTAAGTACTTATTGTTATGAATTACTGTATAATTAATCATGAAATAATTGGCTAACTTTGGCATACTCTAATGTGAATATACACCTCGATCACGGGTTCATGAAAATATGAACGTATACCATTTTCTGCTGGAGTACCTAGTATCAACTGATACTTTAATGTTCATTTGAACGATACGCAATAGATTCGTTCACTCAAAATCAATCTAAAACTCACTTTCATTGCATAATATATTGTAACTACTCAACTCAAATGTGAACAGACAAAAAAATAAACCCCATTTAGTTCATTTCTCGCTAACTTCGCAAAGAAAAGAGAATTTATTATAATAAAATTTGCACTGATTTACAAATGATTATAAACGAAGACTAACACTCCATACGTAACTATAATACGCGTTAGTTATACAAACTCAATTTTGTAAATCATTCTCCATCTGAGCTGTTATCCGTTCGTCTTCCTTCCTCTATCTCTTGCATTTGTCTTTTTTATTTTTACGTAATGTAACGATAATCCTCAGGCGCGTCAAGGATTAAGACACTTGGCAGTTACATCGCGGTGATCTCTGGCCGTGATGTGGCTCCCTCGTTCTCTCTGAGTCCTCTGGAAACTGTAAGTTTGGGGCTGTACGTCCGTCCCTGGCGACGGTTCGTCGAAAAGTCTCTTCTATACTTTATTTACAGCCCCTTCGCTGGATGTGAAATATCGATGTTCCTGACCAATTTTCGATCGATCTTTCCAGAACCATAAATGTGATCGGTTCAGGAAGTCACGTGTTAATTTAAATTCTGGGGTTTTTGGAGAGACTATTCTCACGCTGTGACAGTCCAGGTAGCCTCCGAGGGTCAACATCCTACGTCCTTAAGTCCAGAACAAAGGGATTATCTATCCGCCACGACGGCGCATGAGCAAATTCCAACTTGCCAAGCTCTCAACCCTTGCTAAGATCTAATTACATTAAAATTATATATATATATATATATATATATACATATGTAATAGTCAAAATGATAAATTTATTTAATAATCAAAATGATAAGCTTTATTTAAATGAAAAAGATGATGAATTTTTAACAAATAAAAAAATTAATTTTCCTTTAGTGGCTTTCAAAGAATAAAACACAATTTCAAACAAAATTTGAGATCTGTTCCCTCACGGCCTTTACTGGGTTTGATGATTTACAGTGGAAATTATTGAATGATCTTATTAACAATACAGTTTAAAAAAATTACTTCAAAATAATATGCTGATAAATGAAAGAAAAACGAACTAAATCTGACTTTACCTTTTAGTTAGCGTTTACAGATGTTATTAACGTTTTTGTTACTTACGCATTGTTCGGCTGGTACCAGCATTCTTTTAACGCTTCAAAAGTACACTATATTGTAAAATTTTTACACAGATTCTAAATTTTTCTCACAGATTATACACTTATGGAATTTCTAGGCTCCCAGGAACTCGGATGATCCTCTCCAAATTGGTCAGCTATCTGATGACTGCTTGCTTACAGGAATCTTACGAGTTGCAGATTTTTTATATAGTCTTTTACCGATTTACTTATTGATTTTGATTGAAACTGCAAAGTAACTCAGTAAAGATTTATTTTTAAATGTCTATCCTTTCGTGGCTGACCGTAGATTTAGACTGGCGACTGAAAACTAACTTTTGCAATGTCTCTTCTCTCGTTGCTGATCTATTTCGCTCCTCGCTGCTAACTGCCCATTCACTATGCTTTTTCACGCGTAAACGCCATTCCGCGCTCTCAATAATAGAGCTCGCCTTTCATTGTCGCTCTACTCGCTCTCGCTATAATACAAACTGTTCGTTAACAATTCAAAATATTTAAAAATTAATTAATGGCTTAATTAATTGGCGTTACAATATATATATATATATATTGTAATGCCTGGTAAGTGAGGCATTGTTTCGGATGGATAATCTGGACTGTCGAAGGGGCAATTTTTGTTACGTATTTATTTAGGTTCTTGGGAACGCTGGTCGTGAGAATTCGGAACCGTGCACGTGCGTGTGGCCTTTCTCAAACTAAATATGTTAAGTGAGGTATTGTTTCTGATGGATAGCCTGTACTGTCCGAGGGGCAGTTTTTGTAACGTGTTTATTTAGGACTGAGTAGGACTGAGTATTTCTTCGTTTTGAAAAGCTGGGTGTGTGAGGGTGCAAAAGGATAAATAGTCCTGTCTCGATTGTCGTCTTTTGACACGACAGAGTAGTTAGCCATTTTCTAACTAAGGAACTGCATCTGCATAATATAAATCTCGGGATAATGGAGGAAACTGTCAACGGGCATTTGCGACGAAGTTTTGGAACAATGGAAAAAGGAAAAGACTGGGGCTATATAAGCGGGAGATAAGCTTTTGAGAGGGAGTTATTCTGCGACCATCGAAGATAGTGAATGTGTTTAAGACGTTAGTCGTGCTGCGATCACCGAATCTGGAGACTATGACTAAGAGAGACGTCGTTTAAGGGAGGACAATGTGTTATAAGTTGCAGTCTGCGAGAGAAACAGCCAAATATTCATCGATAAACATTTTGTATGCTGAAGTCTAATCTATTCTATCCTCAAATTAGACCATTGTCTTCGATTGTAGGAGACCAGGATACTGCATCCAGCGTCTAGTAATCTTCAGAACGAGAAAATGATATGTCCTTCACGAACGGAGAACCAACTTTTGTCAAACCAACAGAGTGTTAGAATCAGTGTTTAAAACGGCCAGTATGTGTGTGTACGAACGAGCCAATTTTTTCTGAGTAATCGTAAGGTGAAATTTCATGGTATTCATAGATGTAAACCGAATTAAAAGATAAAGTCAGATATCGTTCTTTTCTTTTGTGTTGATAAAATAAACTCTTTAAATTTAAAATCAATCTTGTAGAATAAGTTCGTTAATAATTAATTTCGTCTATGTATAAACGAATAAATATTTCTTTTTAAATTAAATGTAAATTTTTGTTTCTTTGATTATGTTTAAATGTTCAGCCGTTATCAAACCCAGTTAAGACCTTTGAAAGAATGAGAGTTTTTTAAAAAATTGTCTAATTGCTAATTTGTGATAAATAAATTTTGTTTGTTAAAATTTTAATCTTTTATTTAGACACCCGTTAGTATATTACAATATATATATATATATATATATATATATATATATATATATATGTATGTATGTATGTATATATATATCTATATATTGTAATACCAATTAAACAGGCCATTAATTGTTTTAATGTAATTAAATTGTTAGCGGTACGAATGCGTAAAGGCGACAATGAAAGCGGGTTTTTTCCTTTGTTTAACAATGGAAACTGAAAAACGGCGCGCTTAGAGAACTGAGTATGCGCTTGGAGAACGGCAGTCTGGAATCGGCGATGAAAGGTGAAGGAGTCTAAAATCTGCGTACGAGAGATGAAACAGTTAAAAGTCGACGGGGAGATATAATACAGTTCAGTTCATCTAGAGCAACAAACAGTAATGTCTGGAGATATAAAGTACAAATGGCGAGATCCTGTATTTTTACATGAATGCAAGCAAATATTTTACGGAGAGATTTAAATAATAATTTGCACACGGTGAAGCAAATGGTTGTTTCACGCTGATTGAACATTTTTCGCATAGAGGAGACCGACATCCAGTAGCTGACCAAAGGAGGAGGCTCATCCGAGGATTTCAATCGTGTGTATTAAAAAATTTCAATGAAGTGTAGAGTCTGTGTAAAAATGGCTTTTCAGTGTGGTAGTTTTCAAGCTACAAGAGATCTGTACCAGACAGACATTCCGTGAGTAACAAAACTTTTATACAAATTTGTAAACGATAATTAAAAAGGTATAGTCAGATTTCGTTCAGTTTTCGTTTCATTTAGTTTTCTTCTGTTTCACTTATCTTCATATTGTTTTAGGTTAACTTTTTATATTTGAATTGTTAATTGTCAGTTTATACATTGCTTTTGTTCTAATTATCAAACCCAGTAGTGACCCTGAGATATAGAGATCCAACGTATTTGATTGTAATGATATAAGAATTGTATTTTCATAAATTCCAGGAATTAATAAATGAAAAATTAAAGTATTTGTTGTTAACTGGATGAAATTCGGCGTGCGAAATAGATCTCATACAATGTCAATTTATCAACAATTAATTTTTTTAATATAAATAAATTTTCGTTAATTCATTCCTTAATTAACCCTAATTAAGCGGTTATTACATAAATGGCTTCCTAAACTTGGGGCTAAATTAATTAAACCTGGCGTTTATTACAATATATACAATTATAAAACTATCACGCTACAGTAATAACGTCAAATAGTTGATTGCCCAACATAGAATTGCTATGTAATACACTAAACTATATAATTATAGAATGTAAGTTTTCCGGTGTAAATAATTAATAATTTTTTTGCGGTTGAGCACAAGGTTCAGGTTCTGAAGACAACAGTAGAGAATGACCGCAGAAACGTCAACATCGAGAAATCTGAACCTGGTGCTCAACCACGAAAAAAATATTAATTATATATTTAATGTGGCGTCTTACTGACCACTTTAGATTCTGATGGGTATTTAAAATGATTAAATAAAATTGATTTTAAATAATATAATAAAGAATGTAGTCTTTTTTGGTGTAGCGAATGAAAGAAGTCTCTCGGTCTTCTAACCGAGTAACCAACTGGATTCGCGACGTTTCGATGACATTCACTGTCATCGTCTCATAGCAATTGAATATTAATAATATATCTATACCTGAAGAACATACTTTTAGAAGACGATGGCAGTGAACGTTATCGAAACTTCGCTAATCCACTTGTTACTCTGTTTGAAGCACGAGAAGACTATTTAAATAAACTATATATAAATTAAATTTTATAATCTGTATAAAAAACGTAATTTATAAATGGGAGAAACTCTGGAAAGCAAAAAGAATATTCTTAAGCAACAACTGGAAACTGCAGGCAATATTGGCCTTTAATACTACAATGGCAGCTGACCGTAACTAAAATGCAACTAAATTTAGCAGGAAAATTCTTTTTGCTTTCCAGAGAAATCAAATTATTTAACATTACAATTTAATACTTTTAAGAAAACAAATCACCACATAATAATAAATGTGGCATAATGATATTGAAAACTCTTATCTAATATCAAAGTACAAACTTCGTTATATTTGTAAAACATGAAAATACTTTAACATAACCTCAATTTGTATATAAATTCTGATTTTTATTTAAATTCATAATGAATGACAAAGATATATGAGGGTTGTTTGATAATTCTGGTAAAAATGTGACAAAAAGATTTTTTTTAGAAAACGTACTTTATTTTTCAACATAGTCTCCTTCCTTGCCCAGCGAGTTTCCAATTTTTTTAACACATCACAAGAATAGGTTTTTAAAACTCTGCAAAATACTCCGTCACGACATCGATACTTCTCCCCACTAAGCCAAAATTTCAATTTCTGTAACAAGAAAAAGTCATTTGCTGCGAGGTCTAGTAAATAGGGCTGATAAGAAACCAATTCGAATCCCAACTCGTACACTTTCGCCATTAAGACTGCTGCTGTGTGCGCTGGCGCGAAAATCTTGGTCGTTTCTCAATAAGCACCCATTTTAAACGATCCAACAGAGCAGCAATAATATAGCGTTATGGTTGTGCCCTTCTCTACGAAATCTATGAATTTTATACTCTGAGAATCCCAAAACGTAGTGGTCATCACCTTTCCTGCTGACCAAACGGTATTCGCCTTTTTCGGTGCACTTTCACCAGCTTTTCTCCAATGTTTTGATTGTTGTTTTAGTCTCTCGAGTGTAATGATGGATCCAAGTTTCACCGACGGTTACGAATCTAAGAAAAAAGTATTGTGGGTTACGCCTAAACATTGCTAGATTCTTTGTTGAAATGTTTTTCCGAATCCGTATTTGGTCTAATGCTAACAGTCGCGGCACCCATCGCACTCAAAGCTTTTTCATGGAGGATGATATGCACTCGTTTAGTTCAGAAGTCTACGGCATCAGCTACCTCACGCACTCTTCTTCTGCGATCTTCTATTACGATATTGTGAATTTTGGTTTTCCTGATTGGTGACCTCAATTGGTCGGACGGACTCTTCTGTGCTTCTGCTACCTCGGTTATACTCATTAAACCATAAGTAAATGTTCTTCTGGTGCAGAGTCCGCATGAGCTTCATTCCAATTCGGTTTTCATTTAGCAGTCCAACCGTTCGAATGAAAGTGTTTCATTGTCTACGACTGACTACACATCTAACACTACAGAAGGCTGCAAACTATAAATTACGATTGGCGTATGTTTAAAACTTGAGGAATATCTTTGAAAGTATCATGTTTAATCCAGAATGGTTCGAAAGTAAAAAATTTCCCGCTCTTAAAAATTTACCAGACTTACCAAACAACCCTCTTACGTAAGATCGCAATATAAAATCGCTGGCGTATCATTCCTCAGAGCGCAGGTTTTAAAATGAGTACTATAATTACACGTAATAGTGTACATGTTACATAATTACATCATTTTTCTAACAGTAGCCCATCTATGGTTATGAAATCGTTCGCCCGTATGGTTTTGTCTTCAAAGTTTCTCCCATTGTCGCCTTAATTTCCTGTTGTGTGAAATTTTTAACATCACTTTCTTATCATGAACTCTCCTTACTCTTCCAAGGAAACATTTATTTGTATTATTATTTATATCTTACAACTCTCATACAGCCACATCTGTTTGAAAACTTGACATTAACATTGGGTATTTGAACGAATGGCTACTTTAATAACGGTAATTCAGTTTTCAGTTGTTTTATCGATTGGGCGCGCCTTCAAAAGTTTTCTTTACCTCTATATAATGACAGGGCTACACGTGGAACACAAAATATGTCTGCTACAATTTTTTTTCATTTATTTACCAGGAAGAAATTTTGTTTGATATTGTCTGTTTTGTAACAGAATACAAACTTGCATATTACTGTGATATTGACGCAGCTTTTCTCTTTAAAAGCGCCAACTCGCTGGCCTGATAACTGCAACTAGAAATACATGCATTATTATCGATTATACGCGGGGCGGAGTATGTGCCAGGAATCTTCTACAGCATTATGGAATGACCTAAGTCACAATTATGATATAAATGTAACGTTAACTTATACATTCAAGAGATATTTGAGTTTGCCACGTCTTAATAGTTCATTTCATACCACAAAATTATTAAGAATTTGTGGTCGTAATATTCGTGCAACACATTTCTGGAATTCTGAATGCGTGTTTAGGTCTACATTATACAAGATTAGATGTTTTTTTATTCGACTATTAGTCAATTTCTTCCGTATGTTTAGTTGATTGAAGGATGGAGTAGTTGTTAGTTATTCAGCGTCCTTTCCCATTCCGTTGGTAGTCGATTTTTATATCTATATCTTCGTCAGTCTTAATACGTAAAATAAACAAACAATTTCCAGTTATACCTTTTCGTCTTTAACACACTCTGTTGTAGTTCTGTAAACTGTGAACGATACTTGGTTCTACTAATTCCGTCGATTGGCCAAAAAAATTGTCTATATAAGTAAGTACTTGAGGATTTTCTCCTTCAGGTAGTTTGGAATGACAGTGAACTATTTTCTTCCACAGTTCATTTTATAACGAGTTCTCCGTGAGTGGTATCTGCTTGCATTACTTTAATTTTTCTTTTGAGTGACAGGCTACATGAGGATTTTCCGATTTGATGATTCTCCCCTTTAATAACTCATGAAGGGGCGGAAGAGGGTGATGCGGAAGCTGGGTCAAGGAAGCCAAGGGTTAACTAACTCCTAAAAGTGTTGCCTGGAAAACCCTAGAGAAATCTGCATCAGGTAGGTCGGGGATTTGGTACAACACCCTTCCGATAACCGGAGTTGGGTACGCTGAGAGAACGCTGCATTCCAAACTCCATGCCTTGACTGGATTTGGAGGGCAGCTGGCCGACTGGTCCAATAGGATCAAAGAAGAACGTCTACGACCACGGAATATACGCCCCTCAAGTCCGGACTAGGATTATTGGAACTTTATTTTAAAATCCATGGCTCAGAGCCAGGATGAAGTATATCCCAAGCAGGAAGTTTCTCATACTGGGAATGCAGTAGCTGGAGAATCTCTGATGTTTGCTTTACTTTTACAATGAGTGGAACAACCAATAATCACGTTTGGGGAGTTATCTCAAGGACAAATTTCGCAGATGTTATATGAGAACTCTGGTACTGGACTCATTGACATAATATATTCATATTAATGTATGTTGTATACAACTGGCAAATCATCTCTCCGTAGCCTCAATAAAGTGTAACATATAATTGCTAATGAACGGTAAGAATTATGGTCGGTTACAAGATTAAGTTTCAATCCTCACGAATGAGCGATAAAAATATTTTTCTCCAAAAAGTGTAGGGAACATTGTAAATATCTCGGAATCTTGCATCTACTAATTAGAAATTTTACAATTTGTACGACGAAATATTAGCTTATTCACAATCAGTGGCGTATAAACATCGTCTTCACGAGAACAGAATTCATTACTCTGGTCAATATAAAATTATCTATCGATTCGCAAACACTGACGAACGAGAATGTTTGGTCTTATCTGAGTTTCGTGGTGAAAAATTAATGCGCAGTTGTAAGCATTATATGAAAGCCAGAAAAATTATCCTCTTACAAGATGTCTATTGTTAAATTTATTATCCCCTCAACAACTCATTTACATCCAGGAATAGTAACTTATTGGAACTTTAAGTTATTTATTGTCCTTTTGATATTGTGTGATCGTTCCATAAATCGTATTATTGTAAAACCCCAATTTTTTTCATCAAAATTAATAATGTGTGTAATTACACCGCAGTAGGAACTAAATTTTGACTCCTAATAAATAACTTTTGATGTTTGCCTGTATGTATGTACGTGAGTTCATTCCTCAGACAAATTTAAACACGTGGAGCAATTTCGACCAAATTTTGTACACATGTTGATTTCGATACGCAGACATACACTGTAGGGGTAAGATAGGACTACCACACCTAAAGACGCTGGTGGACGAGGATGGAAATTGTAATACATGCCATAGTGCCCGATATATGCGCCAAATAATTATTTGTCACGGTTGATAGTGTTTCTCAATATTTTGTTTGTGTATAAGACCAACCCCTTCAGCATGATGGACCCCTTAGAAGTTGGGGTGGACGGTCGTCACCTAAATATCATGCGCAAACAACAACCGATTCGTATCAAATCCGGGGTTATGAAAGTTAAAATCTTTGACACACTCTGTTGTAGTTCTGTAAACTGTGAGTTAAAATCTGAAATTAAACATGCCGTTGAAGTTGTAGTTCAGCCCATAGTAGTGGAGTGGAATGTGGTAAAAAAAAGTTCCGCGAAAAATCTTAAACATATGTAGCAAATCCTACCAATTTTTGTACACATGTTACTTACGATCCAGGAATAAACACTGTTTAGGTAAACCACCCTAGCACCTATAGGGTTGGGGTGAAAGATGTGGCATTTTAAATAAATTGTACCCCTGGAAATTATTAGCGTCTAATGAAATATTTTCCGAGGTTTTATAATGTTTTATAATGTTACCATGGAAGTCGCAGTGTTAAATTCTAGAAAATAATATGACAATCAAATTTTAGTTCAGCCCCAATATGTATGTAACCTCTGATTCGTCACCAATCTAGGTTGTTATCACCACCCTTTACGCCGTACCCTAAGGGTTGTCTCCTCCTATGCAGAAAAAGGTTAAAATTTACACAAACAACATAGGGACAACGCAATCAATCTCACATACCCAGTAAAAAATTTTGCACAAAAATCGCCGTTTAATAAATTGTAAATTTTTACAATCGTACACCTCCGGCTCCAAGGGTGATAGTCTTGTTTTAGCCCCATAGTGCTCGCTCAGTAACATCCATAACACCGGATTTGACTCAATATTCGGTTATTTCCGCGTAATATTATGTTACGTCCGTCCACCCCCTCCCGTAAGGAGACAAAAAATAGCATATATTTAACAAACCGCTTCATTCGACCAAATGTTTTAATCAGGTATACTATTAGAAGCCGTATTTTACGGTCTTCAATTTATTAGCGAAAAACTGAAAAGTGGCGCAAAATTTCATTGTTTTTAGGCTTCATAAACCTTTCGAATTGGAAAACTTGGTTTTTCACTACTCGCCACGAGGAGGAAAAATATAAAATACCCGATCGTTTGCATATGTACATAGCTACTGGGATATATTGTCTGGTCAAAGTCACAATTGGTGCAATCCAGTGCCGCGTGTTCCGGTGTTCCTATCTCTCCACAGGAACATAGATTGTTTGGTTTGCTATTTATTCTTGCCGGTCCTCAGAGCCACAATACGACCGCGGCCGGAAAAATGAGTTTATTTTAGACAATTCTCCATGTATTTGTAAAACCAGATAATGCGATGGAAGATAATTAAATTCAAGAACAGCATTTCCTTATTTTTTAGTTAATACTTTCAAATCCTTCCGGGTAGGAAATGTATGAAACCCTTGATAGGGTTTATGTAACGTAGCTGTAATCTTTCTCTTATTTTAGGTAGGAGTTCGTACACTCTTCTACTTGATGAATTCCATCTTCCTTGCCAAATGTTTAATATTACTTTTTTAATTTCTATTTTGCTGTTTTCCTATTGCATAAAATCGGTATGACATTGCACTGGTGCCCTTTTCTGAGCCAGTATTGCGCGCCCCTTATTTATCTCAAGATCCAATGTGACAACAGCAAGCACTACTGATGGTGCTTCGGATCACTGCACTGACAAGTACCAAATTCCCGACCTGCCTGATGCAGGTTTTCTAGGGTATGTCCTGCATCACTTTTAGGCGAATTCCGGGTAGGATCCTCAACCATAGCCCGGGGGAGCTTGTTAACCATTGGCTACCTTACTCTAGCTTTCACATCGCCCTCTTCCACCCCTTATAGTGCTTTTAAAGGGAAGAGACATTAAGGCGGATAACCTTCATGTAAACTGTAACTCTAAAAAAATCTTATTAAAAAAACCGTCCTCAAACGTCTATGAAGAACTACTGCAGCCACCATGTTGTAATCTGTTTAGAAATAAAAAAGTGTGATTGTATTCACTAATAAAATTATCTGTTACGACTGATTCAAGCTCTTTATGCCGAACCGTTGATTAACTAACCATCATAACAATCTCGAACATCTGAATGAACGGTTCAATAATTGAACAGTCTATAGAATCTATAGAAATAATATAATTTAGACCTTGGAATAAAATGGTAATAATAAAAAATGTTAATTAAGGAATAAAAATGTTATTAATCGAAGCACAAACAAAACATGTAATTAAAGTACTAGTTATTGGAGTCGTAATATCACATTACAGTCACGGGTGATGCATGTTAAGTTCACTAGTTCGAACCGCTGACTACGCTAACCAGGAAGGATTGGCGGCATTCATCACCGTGACCTAAGAAGTTCCGTACAACTGCGTCTCACGCTCTTCCAATCCTGGAACATTACATGCTAAGGGGACACTATGTGAACTGCGTATCGTACTGAAATGTGCTTGAGAATCATTTGAAGCCTGAAATCCCGTCCAAACGTCGTTGTTTTTTCAGTATCGGTGTATTCTTGCAGCATAATGACGCAAGGCCACACACCACTCCTTCAACAGAACAAAAACTTTGGATCTTCGCTTCGAGTGTCTGCCACATCCTGTATATTCACCCGATCTAGTGCCGAGTGACTATCATGAGGCAGTAGGTAGCAAGTAATTTTGCACTGATGTAAAAGTCGCGGTTCAGCCAGTGCGAATATTTTTTTTTCTCGTAAAATGCAGACATTAATGTAACGCTGGCACAGCTGCATCGAACGTAATGGGGCCTATGTTGGAAACTGATAAACTGATTTCAATTCTATTATACAAATTTTCATAAACAATTAAATATTACAATGAAAAAATTTACGTCTGATTGAAAATAATATATAAGAAAGATAGCCAATTCAGACAAAAAAAAGTGATAATATAAATACCAAACAACGTTTCTGGGATCCTTGTACCTTTCGTCAGGTGCGAGGAAGAGCCAAGAGCGACACAACTGCACTTGCCAATCGACAAAACGCAAAAGCTTTTGAGCTTTTTCAGTACCGGTGTACTCTTGTTTAGTTTTTGTTTCAGACCTCGCAATAAAATGGTACTAATAAAAAATGTTAATTAAGGAATAAAAATGTTATTAATCGAACCACAAACTAAACACATGTTTTGTCAACCGACAAGTGTAGTTGTGTCACTCTAGGGACAAGGATCCCAGAAACGTTGTGTGGTATTTATATTATAACTTTTGTTGTCTCAATTTGCTATCTTTCTTATTAACTATACATTAAAGTTTATTTTTGACTCTGTTTCATACATAATCTCACATAGGAAAGTCATAATGACTTTTTATTACATTTTCTGTTAAATTTATAAACCTTATGATAGGTTTTTTTTATCTAATTTTAACCTTCGATATATACTGTAATATGACGGCAACTAATGAAGTTGTTTTACAGAGTCGGACATTCTCGCTGTGGGCTAATGCAAGGGACGTTCGAAAAGTTCTCGGTCTGGCACTAAGATGGCGTTAAGAGTTTATGTATTTAAGGTATCAGGTATGTTTCTTCAAATGTTTGGTAGTTGTAATCAACAAAATGAATCAAGTGTATATGTTGCATTAAAAAACGATAATAATCATATTCGAGCAGTTATAAAAAAGGAACATTGAACCCCAGCAGATATAAAAGAACAGTAGGATTTGACATTAAACGTTTTTTAACGGCATTTAAAAGATTTGTGGTGGTATTTCACACCCAAGTCGATAATTCCGGACAACAATAGACCCATCCTATATTGTTCGCTTACAGAAGCCGATCTAAATCACTCGGTCTCAGATCACAGTTTCCCGTCGTATCACGACGCGTGCGGACTCCGTGAGCGAGCGGTTGGAAACGATTCTGATTACGAGTTCAACAATAAATAGATTAACTTTAATCATGTGTTCTGATAATTAAACAACTGTATATACATAACCGAACCTCAATCAATCATTGTATCGTAAATTGGTGGCCCGGTACAAAAGAACTACGCAGACATCCAGATACCGACGCCCGTGCCAAAAAGTCGACGATGACGCATCTACAAAGTCGCAGAACAACAGACGCTGCGGTAGTGGAAGACGCCGAGGCATGGGTGATTCTTCTCTCCATTCTTTTACTTCAAAAAAGTTGTGGTCTGAACATACGACCCTTCGGGAGAGTTGAGGATGCACGTAACAGCCATGACCGAAGATAAAATCAGCAATGGTGTATTGAAAGATCTTCGATTGATGAAACGTGTCCACAACATTTTATCTGAATATTTCCTACTGTTAAACGACGACCAATAACGCACAGGCATTTGTAATTCTAACCGAATAAAAATTTCTCAGCAGTGTTAGGATTTTTTTAAACCCAATTCAACAGGGATTTTGCGACGTTTTATTGTTGTAGATGAAACTTGAAATTACGCTTTCCTTTTATTCTTGATAATAAGTAACAGTTCAAACAGAGTAGTGGCATATACATTAACGCGAAAATGTAATATTTTAATGTAAAGCAGATTATAATCATTTTTTTATATAAATGGAACGGAACAGTTAACCTGATGACGATGGCGAAGATTGCCGTCGAAACGTCGATATTCAACGAACAATTGGCTCGGGTGAGACCCGAGAATTTTATCTGGAACAGGCAATGCGGATAGGAAACACTCCGTCAGAAGACTGAGGGAAAATTATATCCTGCAACACTCCAAGAGTACATTTAAGCATTCGTAAAGAAATACGGAGGTACGTTTGTTGGCCCTGATCCAATAAAATTCATTGTAAAGAAATAAGGAAGCATGATCCTTGACAGTGGTCTAATAAAATTAATCTTTAGACAGTATTACGGAACTAGAAACATTGAGATTGAATTAAAAGTACAATTAATTGCATTTCTCTAAATTGGTATAAATAAATAAAATGTAAGCAATCTGTGACGTTATACACAATTTTGAGGTTAGGTTAACAGAATTTGGTTACATTAAGTTGTCTGTGAGTGATGATAAATCATCTAATGTCGATCCACCTCAATCTTGCTATTCCTCTTTTCCTCGTCAAGTAGAGTCTTGTTTCGAGACTTTATTGAGGTATTCTGTCTTCTTGCATCCTTTCCGCATTGCAGCCTTTGGAATTTTATAAATCTCACTATATCTTTTCCCTTAATTATTTTATTAATTTCATAATTATACCTTATTCTCCCCACTCCATGTTCCATTACAGGTCCATAGATTCGTCTCATTATTTTACTTTCAAATTTCCTCAAATTTTCCTGGTCTATTTTAGTCGTTGTCCAGGTTTCTGCACAATATGTACTCACAGGCCTTACTAATATTATGTATATTAATATTTTAGACTTTCTGCTTAGCAATTTACTTTTAATTAATTTCAGCTTGAATCCTATCCTTTACGGTCGTATCCATGCTACCCTCGTTATGTATTATATTTCCCGGGTATCTAAAATTTACAACACCCTCAAAAAATTTCAGTCCAAGCTTGCGGCTTTATTTTTGTTTGTGTAGCCGAAATAACCATATATTTAGTTTTCCGAGTATACACTACCAATCCCATTTCTTCAGTGTTTCGTGCTAATTCTTTACAGACTTCTATTATTTTATTTTTAGACCTGGCTACTATGGCAATATCGTCTGCATATGCATATATCTGACTCATCTTGATAAAAATTGAATCCCTTTGATCTAACTCTTTTATAACACAGTGCACAGCTAATATAAATAAAGTTGTAGAAAGACCATCTCCTTGTTTCACTCCTCTATTGAACATAAAGCTCTCACTTAGCATGTTTGAAATTCTCACTTTAGCTGTTTCATTTGTCTGTGTCATCTTTATTAATCTAATTATTTTCTTAAGAATTTTCATTTGTTTCTTGGCTTTAAGGAGTTTTCCCTATTTACACTAAAGAAGGCTTGCCTAAAATATATGAATAGCATATGCAAGTCTAGCCCATGTTCATAATTTTTCTCTACTATTTGTCTCACGGAGAATAATTGATCTTCTGAGCCTCTATTAGGTCTGAATCCACATTGATGTCCACCTGTTTTTGTTTCTGTTACCAGTTTAAGTCTTCTATTGACCACTGTATTTTATTCGCTACATTCAATAGAGTTATACCTCTATAATTACTTCATTTTAATCTATCCCCTTCTTTTAAAATGGGATGGATTATCCCAGTATTCTACTTCTCCGGAATTTTCTCCTTCTCCCGTATTGAGACAATTAAATTATGTAATGATTGGTTTATTGGTTCACCTCCGTACTTGATCAACTCCGCCGTAATGTTATCTTCTCCCGTCATTCTCTTGTTCTTCATTTCTTACAATGTATTGTAATGCCTGTTAAGTGAGGCATTGTTTCGGATGGATAGTCTGGACTGTTGGAATATTTAGGTTCTTGGAAACGCTGGTCTTGAGAATTCGGAACCGTGCACGTGCGAGTGGCCTTTCTTAAACTAAATCTGGGGCGCAATGTAATGCTTGTTAAGTGAGGCATTGTGTCTGATTTATGGTATGGACTGTTGGAGGGGCAGTTTTGTAGCGTGTTTATTTAGGACTGAGTATTTCTTCGTCTTGAGAATACTGGGTGTGTGGTCTGGAGAATTTGGAACCGTGCACGTGCGTGTGGGGGAGAAAAGACAAATGAGTCCTACCCAAAGTAATTACGGGTCCTGTTCGATTGTCGGCTTTGCACATGACGAAGTAGTTAGCAATTTGCTGACTACGGAACTGCATCTGCATAATATAAATCTCGGGATAATGGAAGAATCTGTCAACTGGCATTTGCGACGAAATTTTGGAACAATGGACAAAGGAAGAGACTGGTAGGATATAAGGGAGGAGATAAGCTTTTGAGGGGTTAGTCGTGCTGCGATCACCGAAGCTGGTGGACGTGATGGTCAGTTATTCTGCGACCACCGAAAGTTGTGGATGTGTTCAAGAGAGGGTCCGTGAGAGAGTTATTCGGCGGTCACCGAAGCTGGAGAATATGACTAAGAGAGACATCGTTTAAGGGAGGACAATGTGTTATAAGTTGCAGTCTGCGAGAGAAATAGCCAAATATTCATCGATAAACATTTTGTATGTCTTATCTATTCTATCCTCTATCCAATTCTATCCTCAAATTAGACCACTGTCTTCGATTGTAGGAGACCAGGACACTGCATCCAGCGTCTAGTAATCTTCAGAACGAGCAAATGATATGTCCTTCACGAACGGAGAACCAACTTTTGTCAAACCAACAGTGTGTGTTAGAATCAGTGTTTAGAACGGCCAGTACATAAAGTGTGTGTGTACGAACGAGCCAAACTTTCCTGAGTAATCGTAAGTTAAAACTTCATGGTATTCATAGATGTAAACCGAATTAAAAGATAAAGTCAGATATCGTTCTTTTCTTTTGTGTTGATAAAATAAACTCTTTAAATTTAAAATCAATCTTGTAGAATAAGTTCGTCGATAATTAATTTTCGTCTATGCCTAGACGAATAAATATTTCCTTTTTTAAATTAAATGTAAATTTTTGTTTCTTTGATTATGGTTAAATGTTTTGCCGTTATCATACCCAGTAAAGACCTTTGAGAGAATGAGATATGTTTTTAAAATTGTATAAGTGTTCAAAAAATTACAATAAAATAGTTTGTTGGTTAAAATTTTTATTTAGACATCCGTTTGTATATTACAATATCAACAATTTCATCCATCGTTGGTGAATGAATAACATTGACATTGATAAAATCATCTTCTTCTCCATTATTCTCTCTCTCTCTCTCTCTCTCTCTCTCTCTCTCTCTCAAGTCTTCTTCATCTTGCTCGATATATTCAGTTTCATTTAGTAATTCTTTGAAGTATTCCGACCACCTATCTCCTTGATCTCTTCCCCTCGGTTCCCCGATCTTTGCCTCTACATTCATTTACTCTGGGTTGAATACCTTGTTTCATTCTATCTACAGATTTATAAAATTTCCAACTTTCGTTTTGTTTATTTAGCTGTTCAATTCCTTCTGTCTGGCGTTTAATCCACCTTTTTTCTTTATTATTATTTTATTTCCTAGCTTGATATTTTTCACACTTTTCTCTGGTTTCTCTTTGTATCATTCTCTCTCCACCTTTATTTTTTTCTGGTATTATATCGACACAATCTTTATCAAAGCAATCAGGGTTTCTTATAATTTCATTTTCTCATATAATTTATTTAGCAGTTTCATTAACTGTCTTTTCTATAACTTCCCATTGTTCCTCTTTTTATATTTCGTTCTTTCTTCAAAATTTTCAATTAGCTTAGAAAAAGCATCTCCTCTTAATTTTTGAGAGTTTTTGTACCATTTTCTCTCACTTTTGTTCGTACAAGAAAATGATTGTCACATTTTGGGCCCATATAACTTCTTAAGTCAATTACGGATTAGAAATGCCGAGTTGTTAATAAAATATGGTCGAACTGGTTTACTTCAGTACTACCGCGTAATATGCGTACATCGTACTTCCAATAACATCCTATTTTTGGCTGGAAATTGAACTTGGAGGTCACCATTTTCATTATTCTTATCATGCAATGTCAATGAGCATGCCATTTCTCTTTTATCTTCGTATTTACCAATTTTGGCATTAAAATCTCTAATATTGATAACCATATCATATCTGCATGTTCCCTCACAGATTTCATCGAGTTTGTCATAAAATTTCTCTTTCTCTATTTCTTCTTTCTATTCCGTTGGACCATATGCTCATATTTATGTTATGTTTCTAAATCATCCTTTAATTCTAAGTTTACATAATCTATCATTAATAGTTTCATATTTCAATATACTTCTTATTTTCTTGTATGAAAAAACCTGTTCTCAACTTTCCTGTTTTTTTCTTTTGGGCCGCTATATATTCTAGCGTATTGTGAATTATCTATCCTTCCTGTTCCCAGCCAGCGAATATCTTGTAATGCCAGAATATCTATTTTATATAAAGAATGCAGTTTGTCGCATTTCGACTGCTGATATCTCCAAAACGATAGGTCGTACATTCATTTGCCAAAACAGAAAGTTGTAGAGAATTTAATTCTCTATTTAAACATGAGGAAAAATTTCGATCTGACCGGGTACATTCCGCTTACCGGGCGGACACACTAACCACTAATCTATTCTTGTCGACTCCCAAACCAGTGCGAAATTCTTCCATAGACTTAAATTTACAAGTCACTTTTTTTTCATATCATAATTATAGGACTTAATGAAGAATGAATATTTTATGTAAATAAATCATACGATTTGGAAGTATTAATTCAAGAATAAGGAAAGCCAAAAATAAATAACTTATCATGGCCTTAGGCTTGATGCTTAATTACGCTTACCTTATTCATGAATTTAATTCTCTTTCCAACGCATTATCTGGTTTTAAAAATACACGGGGTATTGCTGAAAATACACTCATTTTTATGGCTGGTTGCGGCCGCGGTCGTATTGTGGCGCTGAGGAATGGAGCGATTGTTAACTACTTAGCTACTAATCTTATATAAATATACTAAGTAGTTACTGTTTTACACTTCTACTAGGATCTATTACAGTAAGACTTAATTTTTGTCTGAATTGGCTATCTTTCTTATTCATTGGTCAATGTTGTTTAGATTAAAATTTAAGTTGAAATATTTAATTCACAACCCCAATATCACGTCCATGTATGTATTATAGTGTTATACCTACGTATCTACAGCAAAAATTGCTGTTGTTTTGGTCACCCGTGATAAATCCATTAAGAACTACCGAAAATACACCAATTATGTTGGCTGATTATGACAGCGCTCATATCGAGTAACTGATGGTGAAACTTGTCTTTTGCAGGGCTAGGGGAATGTGAGAAGTGTGATATTTAAACACAACAAGCAGAAGAGGATGTTGATGAAGTAATAATTGTTGGCTTGTTCTGATGACAGGACTTGGAGAATCATGTAATAACTGTTGTTTTGACAACCTGAAGCAGAACTTGCTTCAGATAATGTGTTTAAAACTACTACATTCAAGTATGACGCCAAAAATATTCTTCTCTTCCGTGCTTTTACTGGGTGCGATACAACTTCCTAACAGTTTGGTCTACGAAATTTAAAATATTTCACTGCTTTACAGACGCTACCACAAATAGAGGACATTAGAGAAGTGTTTATGAAGCCTGATGCCACCACCGATAAAATATCACAGGTGGGGAATGTATTTTCTTGGGAATTTAGTCTACAGTCGTCAAATGGCTATTCACCAATCGTTTCGACAGACTGAGATATCAGATGTTTACAAAATCTGCAACAAAAAGCAAATATAAGATATCCAGACTACCACCAATATAAGATTCTGCACACCAACTTTCACAACGGTGTTATATCAAAATACAAACGTGGTCAGGAAATGTAAAAAATCCTGAAAGGGTATGACTTGCTCACGGTCTGGAGCCCGTTGCAATGACCAGAGACCCAGCACATGACTCACTACTCAAAGTTTATTCTTGCTCCTGAAAGAAAGATTCCACTGGTGCTTGGACCTGCAGAAAAACAGGGTTGAAATATTCAGAAATTTATTAGAACTGCAGCGGCCTCACATGTGCAAATTGTCGTGAATTAACACATGTTATGGAGGATGAAGAAGACGAAGCAACTGAAATAATCAATTACATGTTTATTAGTCTTTCTGCCTCAATACCCAACAAACGGATAACCGCTCGCTGCTCCTCCCTGGTGCAAGTCTCTAAGGGCGCGGCCGTTATGCTACTGTTGCTGACGTCACATTTCGCAACATACCGCGCGCGCTCGTTCGGCCATAGGAAGGGTATACATATACCTCTTAATTTGTGTGTGTGTGTGTTACAAATTTCTAGTAAACGACGCTGACTTTATATTAAGGCTGCCTCTGCCTCGAAATTAATTCAAATAGACACAGATATGCTTTAAGTGAAAGAAACTTTCACGACTTAATTAAGATACACGACAATAAAATATTTTATTGTAATATATTTCAATTAATGTCTTAACATTTAGTTATACTAATTCTAGTAAATTTGTTTGAAATTTTGTGACAATGTTGAAGATTGAATTGCACGGAAATTAAGGAAATATTAAGAATATGTTAGCGTAAAACAGAAAAAGACACACTTCTAAATCTTTGTATTCAGAGGGAATAACAAAGTCTGTACAGAAGCGATCCTTCATTTTCGCTGACTTGTTTTTGTTTTCTTTTAGAAGTTACCATGTCCAACTTATCTTTACACTTTTTATTCTATTTATCTATGAACTCTTCCACTTGTACGTACTATGACTCTATCAATGGAAACTACTAACAAAATTCCGAGTATTTGCAATTAAAGTATTTACATAGTCCTATTTTTTATATCTAAATCGATTCTGTAGTTATTTCGTATTTTATTTAATATTTAAACTGCTTATTATTCAACAATTTTCAAATAATGGATAAATATTTATTACTTAATAAGAAAGATAGCCAATTCAGACAAAATAAGTGATAATATAAATACCACACAACGTTTCTGGGATCCTTTATCCCTTTCATCAGGTGCGAAGAAGACAAACAGTTGACAAACTTTTGAGTTTTGTCAACTGACGAGTGCAGTTGTGTCGCTCTAGGCTCTTCTTCGCATCTGATGAAAGGAACAAGGATTCCAAAAACGTTTTGTGGTATTTATATTATCACTTATTTTGTCTGAATTGGATATATTTCTTATTCATTATTTTCAATCAGACGTAAATTTTTTCGTTTTAAATTTTTATTACATTAAAATTAAAATACGATGCAGTCTAAGAAGTTAGTTTAATTTAATTGTCCTTACACAGTTAAAATACATGTGCGCAAACATTAGTCCTCTTAATATTAAAATTGGCTATAGATTTTTATGAAGAGCAGAAAATGTTGTACTAGTGTTCATAAGAAAAGTGTAACAAATATATATTTCAAACGTCGAATAGGATTTGCGAAAGACGTTTCGTAAGTTGTTTGTGCCAAAATAAAATTTACTTGGAAGGTACGTGATTTCGCGCATGGTTCTGCGACACCACCCGGCCGTTTAAATCGCTCATTATGGATTCTCTTCGCCCTGAATAATCGTTCCGGAGTTAAATTTTGAAAATTCAGAATAAATTGTGAATGTAATGTTAATTGGCCTTCGCCACCTAATTATTGAATTAATTTAAGTAATAATAAGGAGAAATTTTCAAATCCTTTCGTATGCTATTAAAGCGGATTTGACACAGCAAGAAATCCTGTGGTAGCTCGTCCCAGCTCTCGCAGGGAGAACATTCCTGGAGAGATTGAGGGGGCCTTCCTCCGGGGATTTCTTGTTTTCTCTCTAATTTTGGACTAAGGTTCCCCACAATCCGATGCACCTTGGTCAGTTTTGACATGTGTATGTTCCGGGGTCGCAGATCTTGGGCATATGGTAAGATTTAAGCGCTATTCCAATTGGAATATTTGGCCAGCATGGATAAGGGAATTCTGCACCCACATAGCAAACTCTTCTCCCGCCATCGGAAGTGCATGGGACAAGTACCAAAATCCCGACCTACTTGATGCAGGTTTGTCCAGGACTTTACCTGCATCACTTTTTAGGCGAATTCCGGGTAGAAACTTTAAAACTACATCCCGGGGGGCCTAGTTAACCCCTTTCTACCTTGCTCTACCTTTCCGCATCCCACCTTTCAATATCTTTCGTATGCTATAAGAGGGGAGTGGCCAGACAATGGATTAACCGATACACAATCTATCTACACATGTACACTCAACCCCTATTTAAAATCCCTTCCTATGCTATTAAAGGAGACAACCACGTGATTACCCTCATGTAGCCTGTCGCTCTCAAAACAAAACAAAAAAATTAATTTTTCATTTAGGAAATATAGAAATTGATTAATTTCGTCGAGACGTGTTTATTGGAAGTTCTATCCATAAAATTTGTTGTCCTTCAAATGATTTGAATTATCGTAATGTTGTGCACAGTGCAGTCGTTCAGGAATAGCTCAACTACACGAATATGGCACGAAGTGCCGTGTGCTTGATGGGCAAAATAAAAAATGACATTAATAGATGTAAATAATTTCCGACCGATATATGGTGTGTATATTTTTCGCGTTGTTTCTCTTCGAACGAACTGAGGCCGGACCTCCGACACTGAAAACAAGAAATTATACCGCTCCTAACATTGATAAATAACGTCTTATTGCCGACGGTTTCGTAAGACGAATTTAAAAAGTTTATTCACAATAAACGAAGCACGAACTCTAACTATTGTTTCTGACGGAAAGTAGTGAATGTGTTTTGATATCGAGGGCACAAGATTACAACGTATAGGCATAGGAATAATAAAATCAAATTTTGAATAGCGCCATCTAAGAACAGAATTATTCATTTCCAATATGGAATTATTCTGTGAAATTATTTACCAACTGCTGTGTGAAACATGGACTGTTAAAAACGCCGAATATAGAAAACTGGAAGGGTACGAAATATGTGCGCCACAGATGCATTCTTGGGAGTATTATAACCAGAACTTGAGAATAGTTGCTGGGGCAATATTACACTGAGGCTCTGAGGACTGCTAATAGTAATATGCCAGTCACATAATTTGTTTTGTTGGTTCCATTAATTACTGTAATATATATGCGTTGACGTAGGATAGATCAAGATGGGCAATGTCATTAAACCAGTTGCATGATTAATCATTTCTAAAACGAGTTTACGCTGATCAATCGTGTTATTCCCATTTGCAACGAACCCTCGCATCGGTCTAATCGCGTCACTCACTTTCCAACAGGTGGTAGGAAAGGTGATACATACAAAAATATCACTAACAGCAATCGAGTCACTTTCTAGATGGTTATTTATTTTTCAATAAATACATGTGACCCTTGCGTTTCATTTATTGTTAATCGTTTGCAACTGGTGATGTAAGTACAACCATACACTTTTCCTGTTGCACTTGAGAACCAGTTGGAGTGCTCATAAATAGATTGAGCTTTGTGTTTTACAATGAGTGTTACGACAGATTTTATTTAAACTTCTATTAAAAATCATTTATTTTCGGTTGTAGGTAATTGCAGTATTCACAAGTATCGAGTTGCGTGTGCTAATTTGTCATCCAAACATTGATCATTTTATGAAAATATGTCACAATACATTGGTTTTATTTATTATTTTACTATTTGTTTCTCGTTTGCCGCACATATGCACAATTACCGCTAATTTCGCTAATGGAAATACGTATTGTTTAGAACCAAGAACCTGGATTCTAGGAAGTCAGTAAATGTTATTTTATCGATATTATTATTAATAATTTAAATTTATACATACTCGATCCTCACTCCCCCCCCCCAATCAAAGTAGGGCCTCCCCCAAATCGTATGATTCAAAATAATGATGCTGATATCTATCACGCAACAAAACAATACGTTATATCTCATGCTTTTATACATTATAATCTTTACAGAGGTAGTGTCCTGGGTTCTGCACATTACGATTTATCTCGGAGTAATCCTTTCTTATCTCTTTATTTCAACGAAAAACACTTCTGTTGTAATGTGTGGCGTTCGATATTGCTAAATCTTATCTGAAAACCTAATTACTCGTCAACATATCTGTGATTTGTCTTTTATTCCGCATAAAGTTTTTTTATTGGTATTCGCGATTTGAAAGCAATGAAACTTTTCCCCCTGCAATTCTGTTTATAGAGACTCTGCAGAGTCAAGAATATTAATTTTCATTTTAATTATATTCTCACATATTAAAGAACAGATAAAGAAATAAAGTATACTTTTGCATTTATGTCGAATAAGCTTTCGGCATTACCATAATCACCTGCATAATCCAAAAATAATTTTTGATATAATAAATTACTATAATCAACATATACACCAATGTTATCAAATTAAATGCAAAATCGTTGGAACGAATAAAGTTTTCCTGTGCGTATAATAAAATGCTACATTAGTCAGCATTGACAATATCTTAATCATTTTGATTGATAAGTAGATTATACGTATTTAATTGCATATATTGTTAATTCGTATTTTTATACAAAGATATTATCTTTTTAGTTTATTTCACATTTATTTAAAAATTGTGTGTCATATAATTAAGAAAATTACTATAAATGTCTTCTTAAATTCTTCGTAAACTGTATTGATTATAGAATATTAATTTCATTTCTAGTAACTTCTCGAAAAGAATTATACGCCACACATTGGTTGGTGTTTTTGCGTGTGGGTTTAGAATTATTAAGTGCCGAAAATTTTTATTTAATATTATTTTAATGAAGTTAAAAATATATTTGTTCAGAAATAAGAAACAATTTTTTGCTTTGGTTGGTTAAGTTACTTTTCTTTTGTATTCCTATATTTAACAGAAGGAGAGTGAATGTTTTGGGCTATAATTAAATATTATATTGTCAATTAGGTAATATTTTTATTGCGAGATGATGTAACTTAATAATAATTTTATTATTATCGGAATCGTAAAGACGACTTGAAGAAATGTAGAATATTAAAAACATTCAAGAATGAGGAATTTTAAAACTTCGAACCGACTTGTGTGTTAAGAATTACAAAACCTGAAACCTAATACGTTCCGATAAATCATCCTTTCCAATTAACGAACGGTGTAAATAATTAATTTATTAAAAAGTAGGAAATATTTCAAGGACCGAGCATGCCAACATCAATGTGTTGACATAATTCTCCATACGCGTGTCAGAAAAGAAAATCCACCAGCTCCTGGGATTGAACGCGGCAGAATGTTTGAAGCACGCAATCCGGCGCAGTCATTATCGATTCGGAGTAGGCGAGCCCTGCAGTGTACTCAGTGTCGCAATCGATACTATCAGTCAGAGCGAATACTACTATGCGCACTCCGGGCTGCGCTTGACGCATTGCAGGTGGCAGGCGGCCAATAGGAAGACGAAGCCCTGTACTTTATAAAGAGAACCCCGTAGCGGAACCGAGCGGCAGTTGTTGTTCGGACACGTAGCTGAGCGGACATGGCGGACCAGCTTACCGAGGAGCAGATTGCCGAATTCAAGGAAGCATTTTCGCTGTTCGACAAGGACGGCGATGGCACGATAACAACCAAAGAATTGGGAACGGTCATGAGGTCTCTCGGCCAGAATCCCACTGAAGCTGAGCTTCAGGATATGATAAACGAGGTGGACGCCGATGGTAACGGAACTATCGACTTCCCCGAGTTTCTCACGATGATGGCGCGAAAGATGAAGGATACCGACAGCGAGGAGGAGATCCGGGAAGCTTTCAGAGTTTTCGATAAGGATGGCAACGGTTTCATCAGCGCGGCCGAACTCCGACACGTTATGACTAACCTGGGAGAGAAACTGACGGACGAAGAAGTCGACGAGATGATAAGGGAGGCGGATATAGATGGCGACGGGCAAGTCAATTACGAAGAATTCGTCACGATGATGACATCAAAGTGAAGTGAACGAACGCGGAAGTTTGGCGAACCGAGACACTTATGATCATGCATTTCTGCTTTCCAAAGAATGTAAACATTTTCAATTGAACTGTGTAGTCAGGGGAGAGAGGAACTCAAACCGGTGGGATTTAATCATAACTGTGTGATAAAGTGCAAACCGACGGATGAAACTATAAATTTTTGTAACAATGATCCCTTCTCCACCACCGCCCTTACATTCCCGTCCTCTTCCATTTCTCTACTGATATATCCAGGTTGGGTCTTTTTAAGAGTGTCGTCTCTGTGTTGTATAGTTTCCTAAACTTTTGGACAGTAAAAATTAAATAAAGAACTTAAAAGGGGAGGGGAGGCTTGTGTCGTGCGACTGATGTTACGGCCGTATCGATTTTCTGCCTTCCCCCTCCTCTCCACAGCATATACTGCGGCAAAGCTTCCATAGTATTTATAGGTTATATTGCGTAGCAATGGCTACCTGTGGATCGTCTCTTAAGCAACACGAGAGCAGCTTCTTGCAGACCGTTGGATATGTGAGTAATGTGTAACAGTTATGTTAATTTACTTGCCCAACTTTTATTCTCTGCCGTTTGAGAAATTTTTTAATTGCTCATATAATTGAAAGGTGAGCTGATTACTAAGATTTATTGAAATAAAGTCACTTATTGCTTATGTAATTAACTTATGGCTGGTGCACACGTTTTATATTTTGGTGCATGTAACGTTATGACCTTTAAATTGCGATCATATTACACAGGTTTAACAGGAAATGGTACTCGGGACATTGTCGATTCTGCTTGTTAAATGTCGCGCCTAAGTGGGTATGCCACGTAAGTTTACCGACCACGCCCATCTTAATACTAATTTCATGCGTGAAGTTTTTCGTTTAATTTGTACGTATTTAATTTTAGGTGGAGTAGAAATTTGATAAGTTATAGTATTTGTCGGAAGTTTACTTCCATTGGGCATGTCTGCAGTAATTAGCAGATATAAAATAATCTGCAAGTGTTCCACTTAAATGTGAACAAACTGCACAGCTTTCACTTAAGTTTCCTCTTAATGTGATACTGTGCTGATTCTGTCAAATTATTTAGGTTATTGTATATTTGTCTAATGTATAGTTTGTTTTATGCCCATCTATTGATTTCTGGTTTGTGAAAGAAAGCTGGCTAGTTTAAAGTTTGAGATTCTGGGTTGATTCATGTGAAATCTGAATTAATGACATTTAAGTTACATACAGTAAACTCCCAACAAAATAAAAAGGTGATGTGGTTACTTTGTTCTTATTCAGTTTTTTTCCATTTGGTGAAAAGTTGTTCAAAATAATGGCAGCTTCTATTGATATTGTTATTTAGAATCCTGATTTGACTTTCTTTGTTCACAGGAATGTTCACGAGCAGCAGTGATATCCCACAAGTTTCCAGCCATTGCAGATGTCAACTCCAAATTTATATTACTTGTGTGAACATTCCATGTGTTAATTTTGTCTTTTATGCATTGTTTTTACCTTTACAAACAATAACTGTTCAATCAATTTCTAACTATATGTACATTGTTGGTTGTTACTTTTGAAATGTGTTAATAAACTCGGTAATATATATCTTAAGCAATTCTCTTTATTTTTCACAAAAAGTCTTTAATACAATGCTGTTTAACAGCATAAAACAAAGGTGTACTCTATATGACCATCCTTGGTAAGTTTCCATTTTTTATGCATATACTTTTGAAAATTGATAACAGGGCATTTGTGAGTAAAATTTAAAACCTTTCCTATTTATAGGCAACAACACTTGGTCATGTTTTACTAATGGGGGTATCTGCAATTAATCTAGTTTGTGTTTGCATAACTTTACATTGGAATTCTTCAGAATATAAGGATAAAAGTCGTATTTCTTTGAAACTGACCCTAAATACATACTGAAGGAGAATTTCATAAAATAAAAATGATTATCTGAGAACTGCATTCTCTATTTTTGGTACACACATTATGGTATACATTTATTAATTATGTACCTTATATTTGATTGTGATACTACAAAATGAATTGTCATCAAGTGTTATATGATTTGTTGTATTATCATTGAAAGTGCATTTCTGAGGTGTATAAGTTAATTAGTCTGTGAAATGCTTCACAGGGTGCAGAAACAAATTAGAAAAGGTTAATCACTACTGGTAGAATAATTGGCATAATATTGGGTAATTAATGATATTTTAAAAATGATAGTGAAATAAGTAACAGAAGATAATTTTTTGTCAATTATGCTATACACAATGTATTTTCTCTACATCGTAACCTTTAAAAGCATATGGTAGAAAATAAGAAACGTGGAGAGTGGCAGTATTTTGGATGCTCTCAATGAAAGATACTGTAGTAATCTTAATTGGCAATCTTCGCCTACCTTATTCGCAAATCCTATATTTTCAGTGTAGGAAAGAAGTGCTGTAGTTCGAAATTGTTTTGGATAAATAAATTGAATTGAGCTTTGTAAGTGTTTTTGTAGTGCTTTGAGGAAAAATTTTCAGCTCATTTAGTATGACTTTTTGTTAAAAAAATTAAGACAAATAAAAATTGTTAGAATTTAATATTTATATAAATTCATTATGTTGCATGTAGACAGAAAGAGAACCATCATATTGATTCAGACAAGAAAAGGCATTTGCATAATTCCATTGTGTTCAATACACTTCACAATTTATCAGAGGGACTTGTCAAAGTTGACATTCTTGAGTATTGGCAAACATATCAGAAGCTCCTCATATGTTAAACTTCCATCTGTGCACCTCATTTTTGAGAAAATTATGTAGATCTGGATCACTAAAACATGAAATAAAATAAATGTTTATTTTTAAGATGTACTTTATACCATTTCTGATAATATGATCTAGAATATTACTCTTGTCATAGGACATATGTGTGAATTTGTATTATATGATTGTTCAAAAAAGTATGATAATTGTGTGTAGAGAAAAGTTTTAAAAGTAGTTTCCAATTCTCTTTGTAGTAGTGAAGTACTTCTTAACCAGGCATGTCTGATGATAGTCCAGTATTTGTTTCTGGTCTTTGTTTACCAATGATTAAAGAATACAGTTCATCCATACCCAAGAATATAATTACCTATGTTGTTAAGAAGATTAAATAAATCTAAGCCAGATATGTTTAAAAATTTACAAACCCTAAATTACTATGATGTGTATAATATATTAGCATCTGTTAATAACCCAAATAAAAATATCTGATCAAATAGTGTGAACAATTTGTGAAGTGTGGTATAGGACATGATTTTGAGAAATTGCAGCAGTTAAAGGTGAATTTTGAAAAGTGTTAAAGTAAATTTACACAAATTCTTCCAATATATAAATAACAGGATGGCATAATATTAAGTTCTTGAAAGGAATAATATATTGCATAAAAGAAGATAATACTAAAAAAGGGGAAATTTATCTGAATATGATAACTCATAAATTTATGTGCTTCACTTCCACAGTAATTGGAAGTGTAAGCCACAGAGAAGTTGCAATATGTTTTTCAGAAAAACAGAAACCATGCAAAGTGAGATTAAAAAATTAATATTTTGCAGCAGACTAATAATTAAAAACTTCTTTACTATTTAATTAGAACGTACACAATTTTTGGATATCACTAATTTTTTATTCAACTGTCTGTATTTGCAGACCAGGCCAATACCACATTACTACGTGCTGTTACCAATTAAAAATAACCTAATATCCATTAATTGTCCATCGAGCCTAGAAAAAATGGACTTTCCAAATTGTACCGAATTACATATATAAAATTCAATTATTTAGAACACTCGTACAAAGAGCCACCAAACTTCTATTAAAACGAAAGTTCATTTTTACTCCTTCTGATAATATTTTTATATGGTACATTTTTGCTTTAATTCATTAGTTACAGTTACTCGATCAAAAGATCGGGGTCTTTTTTTTTTTTGCTTTACAATTCGTTTTGGCTTAATTCTGCTGAAAAGAGAATTAACGTTTCTTTGCAGCAAGTTTTTCTTTTAAAAATATTTATTAAAATTAGAAATTACTTTTTTTATTGAAAATAATACAAAAGCCTTTGTTTTCTAATAAGTTAAATGAATTGTCGTCGAACGAAACTATTGAATTGGTGTTAAACACGGACGTCACGCTATTGCTGCCATTATATGAAAGTAAAATACATATCAGTGGGCGTTTTAAAACTAATTTACAGTGCCCAAAAGATTGTTTCAACAAATTATTTGAATATTTTATACGAAAGAAAGCTGAATAAAGTAAAACATAACACTACTTCAATATTTACACTTTATATTTTGTTTCTTTAGGTTGGCTTCCTCATTGACGCAACCAATATTTTCATTTCATCAATCCTATTAGTGTCGCACAGTCGCAGTGTACGGTGAGGTTATACAGCGAATTGAGCAGTGTGAAGCTCGACATCTTTAATCTTGTCGTTTATTGGTAAGCGAGATGGATAAAGATCCAGAGTGCTTAAATGAGCAACAGCTTAATGACGGCAGCGCACAACTACTTGGAGAAGGCGAGAAGAGACCCACCGTTTTGCCATTAGAAAATACTAAGATCAATGGAGATACGGATTGTGTCTCAGAAAAGTTGGTCCCAGAAGAGAGCAAAATGAATTCTAGTACAGATGCTTCTGAAGTAAAATTTAAGTCTACAGATTCCCAAAATGGAGATGCAAAAATTGATATTGATAATATTAAATTTGTCTTTGTCGGCATGACTAAAGACGAGTTAATGAAATTTGCTAATGACCCCTTCTGGATTCGTCTTCGATGGTTTCTATTCGTCGTGTTCTGGTTGTTATGGGCTGGAATGCTCGCAGGAGCAATAGCTATTGTTGTTATGGCACCTAAATGTGCACCACCTGCCCCTTTGAAGTGGTGGGAACAGGGTCCGCTTTATGAGGTTAATATTAGATACTTCAAGGATGGAGGAGACCCACAAGATGGCATTGGCGACATTAAAGGTAAGTAGTTTTGCCATTCAAAAGATGCAAACAAATAAAACTGACATAGGGTCAAAATACCCCCCAAAAAACTTATAAAACATCTATTTAGGTGTATATATATATATATTAACATTTATTCACACTTGAATTTAATATAAGAAGAAACAGAAATTAATGCAATGTGGAAATGTAAACAGGAATAAAAAATTAATTTAATGATTATTAGAAATGTTTGTCCATTACTGTTAATTTATTCTAATAATGTGAAACTTAATATAAACTGAAACAATTTTACTGATGTTTACAACTCCCCAAATATTTAATTAACGTTTATATGCAATTTTTTGTATCAGTTTTGATAACATTTATGACTAGACACTGAAATAATCTTTCTTTACATGTATCAGAATCCTCTATTCTAACTGGTAATAATGAACTTATTATTATCCTGTAATTCCTTCATGTGCACACCTAAGCTAAAATTTAGAGAAAGATTTCTTTTTCAGGAAAGTATCTAGTATGAATATCTGTCATTATTTTAGAAACTGTATTATTTGCTTCGAAAAGCATTGTTTTACCTTCAATTTTTCAAAGATTCCAATTTATGCTACCAAAAGAAAATGAAGTTTCGTTAGTTTTATTACTTTGTTACTTTGACTAATATCACTCAATTGGGTAATATGTTGATAAATTATTCATATAATGTTGTGTTTAATGTGTACGTGTATATCCATATTGACTAATTTTTATACAAAATGTGCTTTTACTTTTAATCTTGTAATTATTACTTTTTACATTTTCTGATTAATACATTCCTACTGTGTATCAGCTACAACTTGTGAATTTGCAATTAAATAATTTAATATATGCTATAATATATGGATGCTAATTTTTTTTAAGCAAATGTAGTTGAAAAGTGTGTAGAATATAGCATTAAATTATTTACAAACTTACTTACAGGACTGACATCAAAGTTGGATTATATAAAAGGCTTAAAAGCAACTGGCATAATTGTGTCTTTAGACCTTGATGATACAACGTTGGATAGCTTTGTAAACATAAATGAAGACTTTGGTTCTCTGGAGGATTTCCAATTACTGGCAAAGAGTGCAAAGGAGATAGGTCAGTAATTAATTTAAATGTTTTTTTCCTAATTCTTTAGCAACACACTACAAACTCTTTGTTTTGTGCAGGTATTGAAATAATAATGAATTTAGTCATTAACCACTCTAGTAAAAAACATCAATGGTTTATCAAATCAGAAAATAATGAAGAGATTTACAAAGATTACTACATTTGGAGATCAGGTGCAAGTAAGAATGATAGTGGAATTGAAATGCCACCAAACAACTGGGTAAGTGATAATGAGAAAGAGTCATTTATTGTCTAAAATATGCTGAAAATTAATTTTTTCATAATTTCAGAAAAGTGTTTCTGGTGGATCTGCATGGGAATGGAGTGACAAAAGACAGAAATTCTATCTACACCAATTTTCCAAAGATCAACCAGATTTGAATTTTACAAATCCTGCTGTTATTAAAGAATTTAAGGTAACTGTTATGTATTTGAATTTCTATTGAAAATATGAAAGTATATGTTACAATGTTATTGTATTCTACTTTCAAATGAATACAGTGTCATCAGCAGTTTGTTTTTTGGAAATAATAATTGTGACTTGAATGTTCCATAGAAACTTAAGTCTGTCTCAAACCAGAGTCTTGATAACCAATGATCAAAACAGGCAATGATTTACAAACAAAGAAAAGATTGATGATAATCATCTTAACTTTATTATTCATATACCAGTCTTCCACTGTACTTATAGACATATATATGTACTATTATTAAGTTAATAGATGAATTAAAAGTACTTCACTGCCATTTAGTTTGTTGCTTGAAAAAATTGAGTGAGGTAATATAACTTCATCCAAACTAATACCTCTAAATTTGTTCATTACTTTTGGCAAAGTGGTGATGTTGCAGATCTTCTGGCACGAATATCCTTAATTGTTGAATGCTATGGAGGAAATTCTATAAATAAGTTAAATTTGAAGAAAATAATGTTAGAGTAAGATTTGAATTGTGATATCATATGCACTATTCTCAATTAATTTTTAAAAAAATTATTTTATTTGTAGTCACAGTAACTGCTGATGTCATTAACAACTTTGTACTGTTATGGATTTCTTTGTTGGGGAATTACGTAGTGGGGGTTTGTCAGTATGGAAACACATACGCACACAACACCCATTCCCTCGCCAGGATTCCAACGGGGACCTCTATGATGCAATGCAGGACACTACCCCTACACCACAGGAAGTCGTCTACATTTTTTGATTGCAAAATTTTAATGTTTGGCTTCAAATTATGGAATTGTCACTGAGGGTGTGTGTTTTCAATGTATTGATGAGCCCTCGTATTTTATGAAGGGGATAAAAACAAGGAACAACATTGAAATGCATTAGTAGTTCAAAAATAAAAAGAATTTTGAGTAATTTAATATGTTATCCATTGTTCCGAAAATAATCTAATTGGAGGGATAGTAAAATAAGAAACTTTTCCCAATTTGAATTTGTCTTCTTTCTAATTCTGTAGTAATTATTTTATTCACTTTTACTATAAGGTAATTCTTCACTCAATGACAGTATTTACATAAAAGAACCTAGAAACCAATTTTGTAAAGAATTATACTTAACAAATTGGGAAGTTAGAATCATTCCCGTGTCAGAAAGTTGGCATATGACAGTTAAACCTGTTGGATTGTGTGTCGTACCAGTTCTTATGTTTTAAGAAACAAAATGACAATATATTTAAAATTTTAATATGGCTATTGTTTAACTTCAACCCAAAGATATGGCAATAATTATTTTGAAGAATGTTATTTTTAAATACATAAAATACCTTTGTTTTTCTTTTCATTCTCAGGAAATATTAGGTTTCTGGATACATCAGGGAGTTAAGGGCTTCCAGTTAGAGAAGGCAGAGTATCTGTTGGAGGATGAAAATTTCAGAGATGTAAGTGTTGGCAATAAGGCAAGCGATGCAAATTTGGAGGATTACAATTTTTACCATCATGAAATGAAGACAATATTTGTTCCAGGAGTTATAGAAGTGTTGTCAAATCTGAAAGATGTTATTATGAATAAGACTGAAGGAGATGGGTGAGCTTTTAAATTGTTTTCTGTTATAAAACTTGTGTAAAATGTGGAGAAGTAGCATCATATAAAAAATGTTTCTTTTGATCATATAGTATATACAAACAAATTCTTATTTTATTTACAATGTTATAAGCAAATTGATAACCAATACAAATGTAAATTTACAGACAGTTCATTATTAATTTTTTACAATTCAAAAATATTTTTATATTAATATATTTTTTTATCTTTCAGAGTTCTCTTGGTGAAGGGCAACAGTACTCGTCTATATGAGTACTTCCAAAACAAGACTCATCCTGTTGCGGATCTTGTACAGGTCACAAGAACTTTTTCAGAAATTGGAACAAATTTATCTGCACCATATCTTTTTAGTGCAGTCAACAATGCTCTCAGGAGTTCTGATCGGGCAAGAGTTGCATGGCAGGTGAGTTGACAGATTTGTTAGATTTGAAAGGAAATAGATAAATTAGATAAATAATAATAACAGTCAAATAACAGACCAAAATGAGTGCTGAATTAAATACCACAGATCATTGGTGCTTTGTCAGGTGATTCAAAAATGCAATGACACTGCACAAGCCAGTTGACATACTCAAAAGCTTTTTAGTTTGTCATGTGGTTTGTGTGGTGTGACATTCTTATGGCTTTTGCATATTTTAATCACCTTCCATAAATCAACATGTGATATTTAATTTAGCACTTTTCTATTACGTGGCTATTTTTTATGGAAATTGTTGTAATCTAAATGTAAGCTTTGTCAAATTTTTAAATCAACACTGAAATAAACCACCTATAGGTGTTGAACATTTATCTTCTGAAGGAGGAATGTATCACATCCTAAAAATTGAAGTTATATTGTATGTGACATAGTGAGTTCAATGGCGTAAGTGAGCCACACACAAAGTATCCCTATCTTTCCTTTTTATATTCACCATGTCACATTACCCCTATTAGCGAATTCAACATGAAGAGCAGTCCACGTTTTAATAGAGGCAGATAACACCTCTGTAAAAGTGGGTGGGTTACCTGAAATTGAGGATCAGTGTTGACATGCAGAACAGGGGGAAGTTATTCAACATCAAGTTATGTAGATGTTGGCGTCCATTATTGGGAGGGAGTAATCCTGTGTTTGGCAGGCTGTAATATTCTTTATCACATTTCTGCACAAAGCTGCCTACCATACCCCATCCTGATTTCCTCTAGCACTTTAACTTGACCAAAACATGACTGGCCAATTAGCCCCCTCCCCCCGAAAAAAAAGCACCGGCCAATAGTATAATAAACCTTTCACCCAAAATATTATTTGAAGATAAGAATTCACTGATGGATAAAGGCATCACTTTTTCCCCCACTCCTACTTTGGACCATTTTAGACTTGCCCACGACACCCTGAAATTACCCAGCTAACCCAGAATCACTGCAATACCAGAGCTACTTGCCTTTCTACATTTAAAGAACCTTCCAAACTGTCACCACCAAAACTCCCACCTAACTACCCTTTTCGAACATTCACTTGCATTCTAGTCTCCTTTATAATTTCACCACCATTTCTTAACTCTATTCACATACAACCTAACCCAACCCATTTCCAACTCCTCAACTACCTTCTTTCATCCAAGATACAAGCAATTTCCTTGGTTGCCTCCATGAACTCTCAAAACCATTTTAATCCAATACCCTACTGGTTATTGTAAATGTCTCCCTTTACACCAATACTACCCATGATAACAGCCAGGCAGGAATTGAAATATTTCTTGTCTTGTAAGCCACCAAATTCTTTCCCGGCCACAAATGTTTTGATTGCTCTAACTCAGTTTGACCTTGCCAGGATTACTTTACGTTCCAAAACACCTACCATCAGATAAGTGGTACAGCCATGATCCCCTTCCTCTATGCCAACCTGTTTATGGAACAACTGGAACAGGACCACTTAAATCCCTCTCCACTGAAACCTTTAACCTGGTTACAGTTCATAGATATCATCTTCATACTATGGACCAAGGTGCCAGATTCTATTTTCCGATTTTCTCCAAACCTAAACGCCAACCTCCCCATTAAGTTCACTTTGAACTAGTTTGCTATCAACATAACTTTCCTTGATTTTGATGTGCATCTTAGATTTGGTCTAAAACCTTGGCGTACCTTACAATATCTTCATTTCATTTTACCAGTCTAGTCTAGCATTTTCTCAACTTCAAATAGTGTGGCCATCTATATCAACTGAATACCCAGTGCCTTGATAATCATAAAAAAGTCTACATACTTCCGCCAAAAACAAATATCCCATACCCTGTCCCCAATTGAACTATTCAAACCCACCCTTGGCAAATATAAGAAAATGTAGGTAAATGGTAACACTCACACTCCTCCATCCATGAAAGCAGGGTTGCAAGTCATTTGGTTGCAACAAGTTCAATGCCTGCCCTATCTGTCAACCTACTATAATCCTCCATAAACCTTCACAAATAACCACCATCAATGTCTCGAGCTGTCTAAAACACCATTCCCAATTAATTGCTGCCATGATAAAGCCACAATTTTGACAAATATTTCACATCAAACTTCCTTAAAGTCTTCATTAGATACAGAACTCCAGATTTGGGATTTCTTTTTTTCAACACATCTTACAGTCCAGGCAAAGTTCTGGGTTCAACATCCTCTAAGAACTGCCTTTCCCCAATCACACACTCACTCACTTTAATTTTTACCTTCCAGATCTAATTAAACAAGCTGTATTATGTATGTATTTTTGTATGTGTGTGGTGGGTATGAATGAGAGAGATTTCCTTCGTGTCTTCACAGAAGTTACTTTCTTTCTGCAAGGTAATGCTTTTGTGAAGGCCTTTTGTATTCCCAAATGTATTTTGTGCCCTATATGGGACACTCGGCAACCACAGAATTTGTATGTTTTTTTAGGCGGATGTGTCTTTGGTGTTCTTTTGTCTTTCTTCTGCCGCCCTAATCATCTGTGCAAATGTACTTTACAGCATAGATCCCGGTGTCTTAAGGCCTGTGTTGTCCTTCACTGGGTGTAGCAGTTCACGGATTTTCCCATGAATGTGGAAGTACCTCTTATATTTGTATTTACCGAGCATCTTTGCCTATGCGCAGCCAGTATATGGGAGATACGCTGTTGTTTACCTCCAGAGGATTGTTGATATTCTTCTTTTTTGTATTTTCAAAGACCCAGTTTATTTGTGTTTGGGAATACCAAATAGCCCTAAAGGTGTCTCATTTCAGCTGGAAGGCTTTGTTCATCAGAGATAGACTCTGTGTAGTGAACCTATGTTTTAAGAACACACTGTTTCTGTACTGACAGGTGACAACTTGTGGCATTTAAATAAAAATCTGTGTTGATGGGTTTCCTATAAACAGTGTCCCAATGTGCCATCATGTTTCCTACTGATCAAAATGTCGAGGAAAGAAAGTGCTCCATCTTTCTCTACCTCTGTTGTGAATTTGATGTTAGAATGGATTCTATTTATGTGTTGTAGAAAGTTTATGATCTTAAATAATAATTTCATAAACTCTATATAAAAAAGCCATCTCGCCCCCCCCCCTCTCCCCTCACTCTGGCAAAAAATATATAAATTTAAATCACTTTACTGTAATGTGTATCATTACAAATAGGTCACAATGGGTCCCCTTTTTTGTGTAATTTGGGTAACCCATATATTCTTGGAGGTGCTGCAGCTCTGGGTCGGAGACCTTTTTTAATTTCACAATGTCCTATGTGTTGGGCAGATTTTATGTTTTCCATACAATGTAAGAAGTAGTTCTTTTGTATTAAGCAGTAGGCATCGTCTTATTGCAGCATCTTCATTTTGGTGTCACAAGCATTGGAAGTCATGATCAGTCACATTTCCTTTATCAGCCTTTAGAACCACTAAGTCATTATGCTTTCATAGCAACTGTAAATGGACAAAGTGCTATCCATTCATTCCATTTCACCTTGAGAATACAAAGGTCCTCCACAAAATTTCTCACTATTGGGGCAGGGTTTTGATGGAGGGTATAGTCATTAAAACCAGTACCGGTGAACTAATTAATCAGGATATGAGTCATATTAGCAAATCCTGTGTTGACTGGTCCCAGTGATATGGGGGCCACCAGGATGGTCCAACTGATATGGAAGATGTTAGTCACACTCGGACATGAGAAGAGGAAGGATGCAACTGCCTGAGGCCCAGAGCCAATCAATGTGCAGAACACTCAATGTTGCATCTTAAGAGTGTCTGGATTGGATTGCATTTCGTTTTAGACATTGTGGAGTATGGAGCATAATTAGTGTAGGTCAGGAAAGTAAGTAGTGGTAATAAAGAAGTAGTTACAGTATATATATTGTGGTGTATATATTATTATAATTATATTCACAAATGTGTTCCATTCCCTTTAATTAAACCTGTTGAAGTTCTACTTCACTTTTGCTTCCACTAGTTATTTTTATATATAGGTGACTTCTTCTGAACGTGTTGGCTCAATAAATCCTGATGCTGTCGATGGGTTGAACATGGTCACAATGCTTCTGCCTGGAACTCCATTGACTCATTTTGGTGAGGAGCTAGGGCTAGCTGGACAGTGGAACAGTCTTATGGCGTGGACAAATGAAACTAATGGAGGTTAGTATTAGTAAATGTTGGATTGTCCATAGTTAAGGTTAATGATTAAACATTAAATTCAGAAGAATCACAAGTTTTACATTTAATGGAAAAAACACACACAATGACTATTCATAACATCAAAAAAGTTTTTTCTACAAATATTATAGATAATAAACTCTTAATAACAAAGGTTTTATTATTTATAACATTTACATAGATTTGTTATTCAATGTCTATTTTTATACAATAAATGTCAAAGAATTCATTTGTATGAGACTGTTACAACTGGAATCTCTACATTTGATATACTATTGATTTTTAAATGGTTTTATCATACTTGTATGCTCAATGCCAAATTTTAAAAGTTAACTACTGTTTATTTATATACATACTAGCTGACTAATAATAAAGTTTTTTATTGCCAAAGACAAAGTTGTCAGGCAATCATTGTACAAATTAAGAATGTTACTAATTGAATTACAATTCAAGCAGATATAGGCCTACATTTACAACCACAATCTTATACATATATACACAATACACTTATTCATAAAGTCAGTCTATTAACTTCTCGTATCGAATTAAAAAATTTCCACACAATAGATCTGATGATCAAATAAAAAGTATTTTAATGTTCTTATCATTCTGTTTTCTGGTAGTTTTCTGATATGTGGAGGCAGAGAATTATACACTTTAATGCCAAGCCTCTCTGGTCCTTTGTTGGCTTTAGTGGTCCTTAAAGCCTTGTGCGACAGGTATGTTTTATTCCTTGTATTATAGTTGTGGTGTTGTTGTTGCCCTCTTCTAGTGTCCATGGTTTCTAGACAGGAGACCAAATGCAGTCCATGTACTGTTAGTATCTGGAGTTTTTGGAAGTATTGTCTGTCGGACATTCTGGAATCCAGCCTGCAGAGTTGTTAATCACCAGATCCCTAGGGTCTTGTTTTTCTCATTATTCTTATGTATCCCCTTCCATCCTCACCACTAGGGTTGCTACCAACCCTTGTGCTGGGGGATTTAAATTATACACTAACTATATTGAGAGTGACCACTTTATTTATTCAATTTTAATATTGGTTATTTCCATATTATTTTGAAATGCAAACACCTTACTACCTAGAGCCCCGGGTGTCTTACCCCAAGCCCAAGAGGTCTTACCCCCAATAAATGAAACTAAAACATAATTTCTAAATATGCATCTAATTATAAATCCACACTATAAACAACTTTTGTTTCCATTAATTCCAACGCAAATGTTCATAACTTTCTCTGTGTATAGCTTTTTTGTCTTGATACTTTGAGCTGATTATACAGAAATGAATAAAAATTGTGTTTTTATGTTATATGTGGAATTGTGAATTTGTGTTGGTGGGGATCCAAATGGATGTTATTATTTGGTTGAGGGCTGTGCTCAAATCTTATTTCAGAACAAAGAGAGAAATATGGAGGCAAAATTGATCTTGTATGAAGAATAACAATTACGTATCAAAGATCAAAGGCTGACCCGGTGTATTTGTCGAAGAAGTAGTTCTCGGGTTTCCACCTGGGTTAAACAGCGATTCTAATGTGACATTGCGTTACAATCGCTGTTTTACCCGGGTGGAAACCCAATAACTTTTTCTTCACCAATTATCTATGTTTATTATATAAATGCACTCTGAATTCAGAATAATTGTCTGGCAAAATGTGATTTACTTTTTATTTGGGTTGTAATAGAACATATGAGCAGATTATGCCGTATTGTATGAATATAATAAACACTTGTATAAAAAATATCTTAATAGCACAAATATTAACGTTAGCTATGGTTGTCATTGGAATTTGGGTAAAGAAGTACAAATATTCTATTTTTTATGGCAAAAAACTAATTTATATACCACAAAATGAACAAAAATATTACATATGTGGTTTTATTACAGGCTTCTCCACAATTAATCTTAATAGTCAACAAGAGAGTTTAGATTTGGATACTTCCAATGTGGAGTCTCAAAAATGCAAACAAGAAAGTCATTTTAGTATATATCAACAGCTTGTTGATATCAGACAAGAGGCGTCAATAAAATATGGAAGACATAATCTGTCTGTGGTGAATGGAACTGTTTTTGTTCTTTCCAGGTAAGAATAATAAATTCTCCGTATGCTATTTGATATTTTGAGTTTTTTATTAAGACCATAAACTAATCACAATTATCTTCCATTTCCATGCTGCCTAGGTTATGGTAAGTTGTCTAGATTGCAATAATCATTGTATATGCTAAATTGGACAGTTAGTATAAGTACAAAATTACTTAGCCCATACTGTGAAAGTAAGAAAATAATTTGGCATAGATAAATGTTGGGGTGGGTAAATTCCGGAAGCGTCATCCACAAAGTAAGTTTGGGTAATTTATTAGTCGGGTTAACCTGATGAGGGCTGAAATATATTGTTGAATTAAATTAATTTATAAGTTTTTAATTGTCTGTTCTGGCCTTATGAATGATTCAAACCATACAAACAAAATTTATTGAAATTTTTTACACTTGGGTTTTGAACATCTTTGTGTAGGAATTTACAACTACTTGCATTGCATTTGCATGTTATTTTTTGTATATAGATTTGGATTTAAAGTTTTGTTTCTGTTTAATTTTTTAGGGTAAAGAGTGGTGTTCCTGGCATTCTTGTTGCGTTTAACCCAAGTGACAAGAATGTGACCGTTGATCTCAGGGCATTTGAAGATATTGATGACAAACTTACTGTTCTCCTCCGAAGTTCTAATTTACCACCTGGTTCATTTAAAGTCAGGTAAAGTGTTTGCTCAGCACAACTTAAAAGAAAGCTTAAAACACAATTTTCATGGATGTATTGTATTCCTTTCTGCCCCGCCTTTTTTTTCATCACAAGATTTACTTTTAGAGGAAATAAGTTCATTAATTCTAAATTCTAATCTGTTAATTTACTTTTATAGTCTTTAGAGTTGAGCTTCATCTAATGTAGTTGAATGAATATAATAATAGTTTCTGAAATCAACTGTGAAGTGGCAGGCACTTCGGTGATTTGGATACATTCATTGACAGAAATTTACTAGAAAACTACCCTAGAAATAGACTATTTGACTTTTAGAAATCTGCTTTCTGTCATTCTAGGAGATTACTTCAAATTGAAGCAATTTTTTAACTATGTAAAATATATAATTAAATTAAATATAGAATTTTTTGGAGATCAGGAGGCTAATAAAAATAGCTCTGTTATTATCTACTTACGTCACATGCCTGTTAATATTGTGTGTAGTGGTGTGAAGTTCAAAGCACTTTTGCAGGTTCCAGTTAACCGTTTACCCATCAAATACAATTGTAATTAGGGACATTCAAGCAGACCACCCTGTATAAGTGTTTCTAATCATAGTAATATATATTTGTGTGCCTTTTGCTGTGCGTATTAATTATCTGAATAAAATGGCATTCTTCTGAAATTCCAATGTTCAGCAAAGACTCAAAGCACTTTGTAGTCACTGCCATTTTTAAATATTCACAGTTCTCTCTGTGCCATTGATATCAGAGTCAGAGGAAGAAGTTTGTTAGGTATCTCTCTTTCATTACTAACTGATTTATCCTCATCACAGCCTAATTTTTTCTTTATTTTACTCAAAGTTGATGTAGATGTATTTATATATCATGGTTTAATCTTAATGGAGATATGGAAAACTTGCAAGGTGAGAGAGAAATATTTCTTGTTCAGAGAGAAATATTTCTGTCCAGCGTTACTTCTATGTTGCACTTTTATTGTAATTTGTATCAGCTTAGATACTGAATGGTAATTTAACTTACAGACCTCGGTCATATTTGCTGCAGAAAACTTCATCCTCCATTAATTTTCTCTGTATGAAGCCCATTTGGTACCGAGTCTAGTTTGCAATATGCTTCTCCATCTATAATATGAGTTAATGTTTAGGTTTACAAGTTCTCTGCACTTCACACAACACAAAACGCAAGTTGACATATTAATTATTTTCAGGTATAATCCAATTTGCTACTAATTTTTGGAAACCTATAGATTGTTTACAATATATTAATACACGAAGTATTGATGAAGTATTATTGCATGCATAATATTTCGGCATTCTGACCTAAAAAGTAATAGTAGCAGAACATGCATGCTGTATCTTAAAAGTTCGGTGAATGTGTCTAACTCGTGGATGGATTGTTTGCCTGAAACTGCAGTTATAGTCCTTCGAAGTAACCCCTATTAATGGTAATGCACTTCTGTGAATAGCTGTACAAGTCCTGGAAACTCTTGGTGCAGTAGTCTTTACTTCAGTTGGGTCATAACATTACATAGGATGTAAATGAACATAATTAACATCTCTAAGACAATAATACAATAAATTAATGACCCATAAAACAGACAGTAACAGAATTTATATTTTTAACAATAAAATGTAAAAGTGGGTAGTCGTTTGGATCAACTGTTGTGATCTTTGTCAATACAATTGCCAGACATTACATTGGATGTCGGAAAATGTATGGCCCTTCAGGGCTGACTTCAATTTGGAGAACAAGAAAAAGACTATGGGAGACAAATCTGGGAAGTATGGTGGCTGATTGAGTGACAGAACTTCCCTGTTGGCCAGGAACTGCTACACCAGAAAGGCAGTCCTTGGCTAGGAATTGTCATGGAGCAGGATCACATTGCCTTGTTTGGCTTATTTGGGGCATACACGCTTCATCCATTGCAGCAGATGTTTTAATATTTCTGTGTATGTAGAGGCATTTAATGTGTTAATGTGGTGCTCGTGGGGGGGGGGGGGAATTATTTGTAGACAAGGCAATCACTGCACACTGTCTTGCTTGTAGGTGACCCTGAACCCTGCCACTCCATACTGACACTTTCCTTCAGGTTCATAAACCAGGACTTGTCTGTGTTGATGGTTTTCAGGAAATTTGGAATCAATCTGCCACGTTGATGCGGCCTCCACAGGAGTCAAGCTGAAGTCACACATGTTCCAGCATCAAAGTGTGAGGCACTAGTTAGAAGCAAAGCTTGTGTTTACTCAAATCCTCCAGGGCACTATGAGGTGGGCTTACTCTTGGCCAACTCCCACTTCCTCTGCTATCAATTCCACTCAAACATGCTGTTCCTGGGTCAAAAGTTCCTTCACTTTCTATTCATTTTATGGGGTGTGTCAGTTTGCAGTTCAGCCAGTTAAATGGGACAACTTCCATGGTGTCCTGCCTTTCTTGGAAGCATTTAAACCACTCAGCATTTCATGAGTCTCTTTTGCTGATTTTCCAAATTTGAAACAGAACCATATATTTATGTGCTTATCCATTTTGGATTATGACCATGTGCACTGTACAATGAGCTGTATAGACACGAGAAGCACACTTGTAGTTTTGTTGTTCAGATGCTTGTTCAGGCTTGTCTTGACCTGTTCAGTGTGGGATTTAGCAGTTGTAGACTTCAGGGTAAAACAATATCTCAATAAATACAAAATGTATTATTTAATATCAAATAAAATATATACTTACATTAAATAATTCTTCACAGAAAAATAAGCAAGTTGCATTCACTTTTTTGGAATAGAGTCCAATAGTTTATCTTAGTTTTTTATATAGACATATTTGTATATAGTGCAACTGCACACCTTTTATGTCATTTCTTCTAGATAAAAATTTGAACTTAGCTGAAGCTCAATTGTGTTTACATGCTTTTGATATATCAGGATTGGTGTAACCCAGATCTGAACCAAGTCAGCTTTTTGGTGGTCTTTTTTTTTTCATTTAAACTTTGTTGTCAAATTCTATTGCAATTATAGCAGTACACAGTATGAGAACTAATATTATGAACATAATAAACAATCTAAGATGATTTTATAAAATTAGTCAAATAGCCTATTATGGAGATTTCAACATTAATAATCACAGTAATATCTATAAGTATAAAACCCTTAACTGATTGCATAGTCTTTCATTATTAGGTTTCTCAACCAAACCTGCATAAACCATATTATCAAAGGCTCCCACAGAATTTTCCAATACCCACAGTGAATGCTCAAAGCACAGCTGTATGAAATGTGACTGGGAGTAAATGAAATATAGAATGCCATTTATAATGCAGCTTTTTCATCCTTTATTAATATATAAAAGACAGCATGATCAAATACTCCTTACAGACAATCTCAACAAACTGACAGTTAAATTGATAGCCTGTCATGAATTTTATAGTTGCCCCGCTTAGTGGTTCTCTTGCTTCTTATCTATAGATTTAAAAAGATTTTGTATGTGAAAAAATTAATAGAATCATTGTTTATGTAAATATAAATTAGGTATGTGTCCTCCCCCTGCATTCCAAGGAATATCAACAGGGCAGCACTTCAAAGAATATTGACACTTTATTAGATCAATACACCCTTCACGGTTACGTTCTAACCTTTTATAAATAAAAATATTTATCAAATATGTACAATTTACATCTTTCTTACTAGTATCAGTTTGAACCAAATTAAAAGCCGTTTTATTTACATCGTTTAACCTACGATAATACCGAGGAGATTAGTAAACACTGTTTATATACATCAAAATTATTTTATAATATCTTAAGGGAGATCACTCGGCAATCCTTTTATGATTACTTTTATTTCATTCACATCTTCAATATCATGTGGCATGTAGTATGTTTTCCCCACACACAAAAACTATTTTTTTAACTGATCCCATAACATTTTTAATTGGTTTTAACAGGTTAACTCTATATTTAGGAATTACTTTTGTAGCCATTGATTTTGCAACTTATTTACTCACTCTACTTCTTTCTAAATCTAACTTTTATTACATTTCCTTGACAATTTATCCACACACAAAAACTATTTTTTTAACTGATCCCATAACATTTTTAATTGGTTTTAACAGGTTAACTCTATATTTAGGAATTACTTTTGTAGCCATTGATTTTGCAACTTATTTACTCACTCTACTTCTTTCTAAATCTAACTTTTATTACATTTCCTTGACAATTTATAGCATTAATTGGTTTTGCTACCTAATCATTTGTCTCTAAACGATCTTTCTGCTCTCAAAGCTTCCTCACTTTTTATATGCAGTCTTACATTCAAATTCTCTCTTTGTTTATCTAACTTTGCACTCTGTTTATCTAACTTTACACTCTGTTTATCTAACTTTGCACTCTGTTTATCTAACTTTACACTCTGTTTATCTAACTTTACAGTCTGTTTATCTAATTTTACACTCTGTTTATCTAATTTTATATTAAAGTCCTCACATTGTTTGAATATAAATTTTAATATTTGATCCAGCTTCCCATATCTGTGTGTTTCAGACCTTAAATGTTTCCATCTCACTTTCAGCCATACTGTGTTTCTAAAATAATAAACAAAACAATTTTTTAACAAAACAATTACACAAAATTTTAACTTGCTACTGATCTTTTTGATACATTGTTATCTCGTCAACTAAACTTTGTGTTAAAAGCTTTGCACTCACTAGCACTTTTATTAAGCTTTTTTTCATGTTGCCCTCCTTTTTTTCCCACTTGCATTCATAATTACTTTCTGCTGGCTCCTTCTTTCGAACCCACATGCTGTGACCATATCGTTGTTGGCTGCTTTACCCGTCTCTTGTGTAAATTTTACCAAACATTTAAAACTTGTGTGTCTCTGACAACTCTGTTTTACTACTCAAAAAAACTGTAGGAGCGCCTCATTTCCAGCTCTTTCTCCAAAACCACGTGTTCACTGCAGCTATGTACTACTACGATACTTTGCATATGTACCTGTAGTGACAATATTTGTACCGGCCATGTTCTGTGATGCTTCCTCCTTTTACTGTGATTATTGCCTTCACAATTCTAACGATAATATTTATGTTTGAAGGTTTAGTTGGTTTGCCATAATGTAAAGATCTCTTAGATTCCACATCAACTTAGTTTTTATAAATACTTCTGTAAATCTCATCAGATTCGTCAATAAATAGGTACCAGGTAATTCATCCAAAATTACCAAGAACAAATTACTTTTTTTTAATAACTTTAATAATCATGAGACATTATGTCCAGTTTGTGGTTTTTGGTTTAGCAGTCTGTAGTACATTATTGCTAAAGACTCCTTATTCCCGATTACGGAATAAGTTTGTTAAGGCTTGGGATTCCAACCTGCCCCAACAAGTTCCCGTGCCAGACTGATCATTCCTCGTGCCCTATTGGTCCCTACAATTATGATGGAAAGGTTTAATGTACCACCAACAAATGGCAAATACAATGTAAACATGATCCCTCAATCGACCTAGTAAAGATATTAGTAATGTGGACAATTCTTAGTAAAGCTGTGAAAAGCACATACTATTTTGGAGTTATCTGCTCATAATATTATGACTTTGTAATACTTGTGTAAACATCTGTACTAACTTCCTCTTTTGACTATGCTTTATGACTTTTGTAAGTTTCACTGGCAATTAATAAATTTATGAATGCATTGTTAAATCCAATTAGATTAAGATTAAAAAGCTATTAATTATCTTTGTTTCAGATCAAAGGTTGATGCAAATGCTGTCAGTCTGACTACATTGAGTTCAATTGTCTTCAGCTTTGTGCCAAAGACTACATCATAGACTTTTATACTATATGATAGGCAACGTTTAACTGTATTAAACATTCCTTCCTGATGATTATGTAATCATTTTCTGCCTCTCTCAACACAGCAACATTTATAAGATTCATTTTGGTTTAAACTCTACCAATCTTTATAGTTTTTAACTTGCCATTGTGGTTTTTAATTATACATCTGTTTTATGAATTTATTTTCTATTGTGTAATGACAGGAATTCACAGTCTTAGTTATGCAACTGTCTGTAATTCAAAATGAAATAAAATCTTAGCTTGAGCATTACATTCATTATTTTTTTCATTTCAATTATCTGTTGTGAGAGGAAGTTGAGGAACAGTAATCTAATGTTTCCTTAAAATGTAAATAAATCAGCACCCGTCATTAATATATGAATTAACAATTTGTATATTTATAAAATTGTGTTATACTACAGTATTGTGGCGATTTAATTAATGAAATGAGCAGGATGTATTAAGTACCGTTTATTGCCAGAGTAATTGCCTTTCTGCAGTCAATTTGAGCCGGAGTTGCTGAGAAAGCATTCCTGTTCCTAACTTAGTATACTGTTGCCACTAAAAGGAGAGAATCTTAAACATGAGGGCTAGCTCTATCATGCCAATGAGTAATACACAATAATTGGGAATATACTTTATTTATTAATTGAAATTAAACTTAATCCTAAACTCACTGCTCAAATATTAATGTACATTTCCCTTTATTTTGTGGACAGACAGACTATGGAGAGAGAAAATTAGGATCAGGGAAAACTGAAAATTTTGCACCTGGCAGCCAAAAGACAGGAAATTTACTATTGCAAACTATTGGAATTCCTGTCCACATTTTATGATTAAAACAATTAAATTACTTTTTTACTTTATAGGACAATATGCATTTTGTGATATGCCAATTGAAAGAAGTTCAGATATCCTACCATTCTTATCATACTATATAAAAAAGAAAAAAATGAAAAATATTAAATTTAGCACGCTAAATTTTCGTCATTTGCTAATTGGCTATGCGATCTCGATACCGTGAGGTCTCTTCTGCCTTGACTGTTGAAAAAATATCCTGTGGTCCTCGCTTCCCATTTCCTTATCCAATCACACCGGGGTTATCAGGACCTTCTCACACAGAAGTCATTGGTCATGGGAACGATTGGCGTGTCCTTCAGCCAATCGTCACGAATTTGTGGTTAACCGCTTCCAGAAATTTCTTGAGACATTCCGAAACGGAAGTTGGCGATCACGAATTTTCCACTACGTGGATATGAATCGTGTACAACAATCATGACATTTACCTCGGATTAAATAGTCTCGTCCCAGAGTGGTTTTTTAAAAAGGCGAAACCGCGTACACCACACGTGTCACTACAAATAAAAGTTTATACAATAATTTACTAATTACCTAGAAAGCTAAAGAAGAAATAAATTTATATTTACAGCAACACATTATTATTTACAAATTTTTCCGCGGCGGGCCGACAACTACGATAAAACACAAGGAAACAGGTCACAATTCATACATACATATAACACGCCATAAAATTCATTCCCCAGTTTTCAGCAATTAGTGTCATCTGCGAAACCAATCGTTCTTATTCCTTCCGACATTGGAAGATTTAGCGCTGCATCGTACATGATGTTCCACAATATCGGTCAGAGAAATCCCTTTGCAATGCTGGCCATGTGTGTCTTTTGCACATCTGTGCTGTTGTATTTCAGTGTTCTGTCGAAAAGAGGTTAAAATTATTTTTCTGATTTAGTTTGGGACCTTTATCGACCGTAGCGCATTGTGAATGCAGTCTCATCTCCAAGAATTGAAAGCATTCTTTACATCTAGAGAAATATTTCTTGGCCTCTTTTTTTACATTGTTTGCCAACCATGGTCTTACTGACCGCTTCCACTGCGGCTTCAAAAGCCTATATAATTGTCCTTGATTCTGTGCTCGTTTTTGATTGTTCACTACTTCGGTGTATATCTCGATCCTATTGAGATTTTTTTTTCAATATGGTTCCGACCATACCCATCAAATAGATTGGCCGATAAGAGTCAGAATAATTTGACGGTTTATTACCCTTCGGTAATAATACAAGATGTATTTTGCCGACTTCCTGTGGTGTAGGGGTCAGCGTGACTGCCTCGCATCACATAGGTCCCGGCAAAGGGCATGGATGTTTGTGTGTGAGAGAGAAACTCTCGTCAAATCAGTCCCCCGGCAAGGCAAAACGAGTTCCCTTAATTAGTCGCTAATAACCTGAGCTTTTGATGCGACTGTAAATAAATAAAGCATGAGCGAGGGTGGAAATATTCAAACATACTAAACCAGTCGATATTTGTGATGCAGAAATACTTTTAGGAGTCAAAGAGATTGAAAGTGTTTCTACCGATGTGATATAAGTATAATTTCAACCCCTTACAGAATAGGAAAGGAACACCGTTAGGAGTGGTGTTGGATGGGCGTTACAAGAAAATAATGCGAATAGAATCGAGATTGGAGTCAAATCCAGGGTAATGGATGTCGGTGAGTTTAATTATGTCATTCATTTGGCCATTTAACCCCCCTGGGCGAAGGTGGACGGGGTGAAAATTTTTTAGCATGAAATCACGACCGATATTAGCGTTGAATTTATATATTTCGGGGTTAATTAAATTGATAGTATTTCTACCGATATTATGTGTGTAAAATTTCAACCCTTTTCCGTATGAGGAGGGAACACGCTTAGGAGTGGGGTGGAGGGAGGTACAGGGAAATAACGCGAAAACCACTGAGTTTATTTATGGCAATCTGGAACGCCCGGGGATAATCTGAGTTGGGCGGGGGTTGAAATTTTAAAACATGTTAACCGGGCGTTTATTGCGTCGAATATATATATTTCTGGATCAATGAGATTCATAAACTTTGTCTACATGTTCTGTGTGTATAATTTCATCTCTTTCAGTATTGGGAGGGAGTTTATCTTGGGGGGGGGGGGGGGGGGAAGGACTGGAATTACATTTAAAAAAACGCAATCTTTTTCGGGGTTATGGATGTCAATGAGGTTAATTATGACATTCGAACAACTGTTTAACTCCTCCAAGGAGACGTTGACGAGGATGTAAATTTTCAAACATGCTAAACGGTCGATATTTATGTGGAATAAATAATTGTCGTGGTTAATTGGAATGATAATAATATTTCTACCGATGTTGTATTTGCAAAATTTCAACCCCTTATAGGCATGAGAGGGGATCACGCTTAGGGGGAGTGGACGAGGGTTGAAATATTCAAACATGCCAAAAATACCGATATTGGAGTCGGATAAATATTATTAGAGCTCAAAGAGATTGACAGAGTTTCTACCGATGTTATCTGTGTAAAATTCAACTCTTTACGACATTGGAAAATAGCAACCTTACAAGTGGGGGTGGACGGGCGTTACAAGAAAATACGAGAATACAATTGAGATTAGAGCCAAATCCAGGGTTACGGATTTCGATTAGTTTAATTATGACATTCAATTGTCCATTCAGCCCCCAGGAGCGGGGGTGGTTATTTTGAAATATGCAATTGAGGACGATATTTGCTTTTAATAAATATTTTTAGAATTAATTAGATTGATAGTATTTCTACGACTTTGTGTATAATTCAACCCCTTTCGGTATAGGTGGGGTGGAGGGAAGTTACATGAAAATTACGCGAAAACAACAGAGATTCAAGACAAATCGAAGTTATAGATGTCATTGAATTTACTTATGACAACCTGAGCAATGCGCGAGGTAGAACGGCGATGGGAAGGGCCGGGAAGAAGTGGGCGGGGTAGAAATTTTTAAACATATTATCCAGCCGACTTTTGAGTCCTCTTGCTTACCGTCCACGGATAGTCTCATGGTAACTGTGGGTGCATAAGGTACTAACTTCCCATGGCGTAGCAAAGTTAGGTCGACGATCGAGCTAGTACCACTTCTCACAAAAGTCGGACTTGTTCCTGAATTTACCAGCGACAAGTCCAATACGGCCATGGCATCCAGAATGATCCTCCTAATGTGTTCTTGCAACTGGAGCACTGTGTCCCTAGGTGTTCCTTCGGATCTACGAAATAATCGATCATTTAACTCTGGATCGAACTTTAGAGAACGCAGTATATGTGTGTGGGGCCAAAGATATTGGGCACATGGGCAACGCAGCCTTCCCCTCTCCTGTGCACCTTAGAGAGTAACCGGAGAGACAGGACCCACTCCGCATGCAGCTCTAGTCAAGGCAACCGACCCGTAATAAAGTCTCGTACAAGCAACCACGTGTTATCTCTTTCATAGCAGCCATGTGTTTTCTCCAAATTGGTGACCCCGAAGAGATCATGGAGACATAGTAGCAGCAGGACGCTACATAGGGGGGGGGGTCTAAGGAATAACCCCGAAGTTACCGACTTACTGGCCGGGAAACATTGAGCTGTGGTTTGCCCAGGTCGAGCACCAGTTCCAAATCGCCGGCATCACACAAGACGCCACGAAATTCTCACACGTGGCGGCACACCTCGACGGGCGATGGGCGGAAGAAGTACAGGACGTCATCCTCAACCCACCGGCATCGGGCAAGTACGATTCACTTAAATCGGAGTTGATAGCGCGTTTGTCCCCGACCAGGGAACGGCGGACGCAGCAGTTGCTGACCGACGCCGCGCTGGGAGAACGGTCACCGTCGCAGTTCCTGCGGCACCTCAGGGTTTTGGCGTACCTGATCGACACCGGCTCCGACCTGTGCTGTTTCCCCCGAGCCCTCCTCAAAAGCCACCGCACGGCGACTAATTACAGGCTACAAACGGCGAACGCCACCAGCATAGCCACCTGCCCATGCAGATGGATCTGGGCCTACGCCGCAGGCTCACGTGGCGGTTCGTCATAACCGACGTCGCGTCGCCCATAATAGGCGCGGCTTTTATGGCGCACTGCCAGACTGCAGAAAGGGGATCCTAATCGATGGAGTCTCCGGATACGCCGTCGCAGGCACTGCGCGCAGCCCACCACAGCCCAGAGTCAAGGTGTTGACGACGGACACAGCGTATCAAGAACTGCTGGGCCAGTTTACCGAGCTCGTCCGTCCCTCCGGCGCACCCCGGCACAGCACATACGGACGACACCAGGCCCCTCGGTGTACTGCAGACCCCGTCGCCTGGCACCGGAACGACTGCAGATCCCCCTCGCTGAGTTCCATTCGATGCTGGAGGACGGCACTGCCCGGCGCTCGAAAGGTCCTTGGGCCTCGCCGCTGCACCTCGTCCCCAAGAAAAAAGACGAGGAGTGGCGCCCGTGCGGAGACTACCGCTCCCTGAACGCGCGTACCATCCCGGACACATACCCTGTACGGCACGTCCAGGATTTCTCCGCGAATCTCAGAGGCAGCAAGCTTTTTTCCGTCCTGGTCCTGGACCTTGTTAAGGCCTACTCCCAAATTCCTGTAAACCCGGAAGACATCGCTAAGAGGGCTATAACAACCCCGTTCGGGATGTTCGAATTCCCGTACATGACGTTCGGTTTGCGGAACGCCGGCCAGATTTTCCAGAGATTTATGGACGAGATTTTACAAGGTCTGGATTTTTGTTACCCCTACATTGACGACATTTTAGTTTATAATTCGTCGGCGTCAGAACATGAAGAACATCTCCGTGTTGTCTTCCAGTGCCTGGCTCAGAACGGCATCGTTCTGAACATGAAGAAGTCCGTCTTCTGCCTAGCAGCGGTAACCTTCCTCGGTTACAATGTCACCGAAGCAGGGGTGCAAGCTGTCCCGGAGCGCATCACCACCCTCCAACAGTTCCAACAGCCGACGTTTCCTGGGGATGGTAAATTTCTACCGGCGGATCCTTCCCCACGCAGCAACCCACCAGGCAGTGCTGCAAGAAGCCTTGTCTGGCCTCCGCGGCGCCCAGTGGGTGCCCTGGACCCCGAAATACACTGCCGCCTTCGAGAGCTGCAAGACATCGCTCACAGACACCACTCAGCTGGCCCACCCTGACCCTACGGCTGTGTACTGACGCCTCGCAAGGAGTAGTTGGCGCCACTCTGCAACAGCGAGTCGACGGACCCTGGCAGCCGCTGGGTTTCTTCTCCAAGCGGTTAACACCACGACAGTCGCAGTGGCCGGCGTACTACAGAGAGCTGTCTACCTGGCGGTTCGGCACTTTCGGCACGCGATAGAGGCACAACACAGTGTTCACAGACCACAAGCCGATTTGCTTCACGTTCTTACAGCACAGCGAGAATCTCCCGCCAGTACAGAGGAATCACCTCATGTACATAGGCCAGTTCACAACCGACATCCGCCACTTCAGCGGGGCAGAAAACATCGTCGCGGACGCATTCTCCTGGGTAGATGGCATCACCTCAACCTCGACCCCGGTAAACCTCGGGCTCCTGGCCCGGCAACAGGCAGAAGACCACGAGCTACGCGCCCTCCGTCGCAGCGACACGGCGCTCGACCTACGCCTCGTCACCGCCCCCCGCCTCGCCTCGCAACTCTACTTCGATGTCTCAACCGGTCGCAACCGACCGTTCGTCCCAGCACCGAGCCGACGACAGGTGTTCGACGCGCTGCTCGGTCTCAGCCATCCGGGATCCCGTGCCACTACGCGCCTGGTTACGTCGCGCTTCGTGTGGCCTGGAGTGAAGCGAGACTGCAGGGTGTGTGCCCGAACGTGCGTGGCATGCCAACGCGTCAAAACCACGCGCCACGTCGTGACCCCAGTCGGATCCTTCGCGACGCCAACCGCTCGCATCCGCCACGTCCACGTAGACATCGTCGGCCCTCTACCACCGGCAGGTCCTTCCAGGTACCTGCTCACCATGATCGATCGCGTCTCACGCTGGTCAGAGGCGGTCCCAATGGAGCAGATTACCGCCGACAGCGTGGCCAACGCTGTTCTCCTCGGCTGGATCGCCCGTTTTGGCTGCCCCGAAGTCATCACTACGGACCAAGGCCGGAAGTTTGAGTCGCGCTTGTTCGAATCTCTGGGCGCATTCGGCGGATGTCAGAGATCCCGGACGACGCCGTACCACCTGCAGGCCAACGGCCTAGTGGAGTGAGAGATTCCACCGGCAGTTGAAGGCGTCGCTAATGTGCCACACCGACGCATCGTGGCTGGAGGCACTGCCCATCGTGATGCTTGGCATACGCATCGCCTTCAAGGAGGATCTTCAGGCATCATCAGCGGAGCTCCTATTCGGAGAAACGCTTCGGCTACCCGGGGTATTTTTCGCCCCCGAACCGATTCCACCTGGCGAACTCAATCCAACTTCACTCGTCGACCGGGTCCGCCAAGTCACACAGCGGATCAAGCCCCAGCCAGTGGCTCGGCACACACGCCCCTCCGGGTTCGTGTTTAAAGAATTGGCTTCGTGCACACACGCCTTCCTTCGGGATGACACCGCGCGGCCTCCGCTCCGGCCGCCATATACGGGGCCTCACCAAATCGTCAGCAGGGACGACAAGACCTGCGTACTGCGGATACGAGGTCCGGGTTTCGCTGGACAGGGTGAAACCGGCTTTCACTGCGCCCGAGGCAGAGTCCGCCGCACTACCGTGCCCTACTCCCATTGCATCGCCGCAGCAGCCGGTACCACGGGAACGCCCAATGCCTCCTTTCAGGATCGGTCGATTAATTCTCTTTAGGCACTGCTTGCTTACCATGGTGCTCCTGTATTCAGTTCCATTTGCACGTTGTGGCCATCTATACTCACATCAATATTTGCTTAGATGTATCTTACTTACTTAATTTGCGCAAAATGTCTATCTGGATGACTGACTGAGGTGTTTCAGTTACCTATAACTGAGCTCAACAACAGTCAAAGTTTGTAATATAGCGAGATGTTAGATTCTATAAAGTGGAAAAATCCAAAATTACAAACTGCTTACAATTTGAATGTATGCCAATACACTACACCATTTGCAATAAATTTCTAATCCAGATTCAGATATACTCTTCAAAAAACGCATAATCCTATACTTAGAATAGTCACAAGTGAAACACAAGATATACTTTGTTTCTTCCAATGAAGATTTTTACAATGGTTCACACAAGCCAGTATGTATCACTGAACTTGCTTAAGTACTCTGTTGACTACGAGATTCAAAACTATTCCTGTGTTGCTTTGCCTTGAATGCTTTTTTTGCTACTTGTACTACTGTGGGAATATTCAGGTCTGAGTGGATTCAGAGGTTGGGTAAATACCAAGGACAGTTGATGATGTATCTTAGTGCTTTATTTTGGAAAGTTTGACTTTTGTTTATATGGCAATTAGCTGCTGCGGCCCAGATGTTACACGAGTATTGCCAGATAGGGGATATTAGTGATGTATAGATCACCTTTTTGGTTTTTAGTGACAGTGGAATATTAGGTGATAGTAGCAACAGTAATAATCTAAATCTTGTGTTAAGTTTGTTTTTTATTATGTGCAGAGACCAGGAAAGTCTATGATCTAGAATGACTCCTAGGTATGAATGGAATGTTTTATTAGGGATAGGTTGATTTTTTAAGATTAAGTTGCTGTTTAGGTGAATTTTATGTTTGAGGGAGGAGGGAACTGTGACAGATTTGTTAGGATTGAGAGAGATTCTCCAATTGGTTGCCCATTTGATAAAGTGAATCTTGTAATATTGGTTTTGCAGAGTCTGGGACTTTGCATAATATGGTGCATAAAGTGAATTGAGTAGAGAAGGGGTCAAAGAACACACCCTTGGGGTACCTCCACAGTGATTTTATAAATGGAAGATAAAGTATTGTTTAATTTTACTGAAGAGGATGTTTTACTTAAACAGTTGGAAATTAGCCTGAAGTGTGAATCATTTAGATGTGGTTTTAATTTGTATTGGAGGCCTGGATGGTACACCTTATCAAAGTTCAGAGTTTATAAATGTGGATAGACATATGTTTTGTTTTTCAAAATAATTATTAATATAATCAGTTACCAGATATATTAGTTGTGGGCAGGAGTGCTTGTTTCTGAAACCAAATTGTTGGTTGGGCATTATGTAATTTATCTGTTTTTTAATTTTTGGGATAAGAAGTTATTAAAATAACTTGGCTAACTGTGGTTATAAACTTTTGGATCTGTAACTTTTAGGGTTGGATTTAGGTTTGTTTGGATCATTCATCATTGTGATTGAAGAATGCTTCCATGTCTGAGGTATATGTGATATTTTTATGATAGAATTGAATATTTGGATGATTAAAACTATTGCTTTGTTAGGGAGATGTTTTAGATGGTTTCAGTTTTATCAGGTCATAACCTGGGGCAGTTTTACTTTTCAACTTGTTGATGGTGTATTTTACGTTGAATAGTTTTGGTAAAGGAGAGAGCTGTAAGGGAGAGTTAAGTGATTTGATTATTTTTTGTTCCATTTCCAAGTTGGTCAGTGCATAAGGTGTAAATTGTGAGGCTAGGATATTGGCAAATAGTTCAGTTTTGTGGTTTGAGGAAGAGTACTAGCAGTTGTTGTACAATAATGGAAGGATGGGATTTTTTCCTTTGTGATGTATTTAGTTTTGTGCCAAAGGTCCTATGGATTTCCTTTAGTTTGGCTTGAAGATTTTGGTTGCTTGATTATATTGCTTTTTAGTTTGAGGACATTTAGTAGAAAACCATCTTTTGTGTAATAGTTTCTTTAGTGTTATTAGTTTGATTAATTCTTGATTACCACTTCATCTTTTTGTGATTCTCATAGTTCTTGTAGAGGTGGCTTCAGTGAAAGCAGTTCTTATAATAGATGTTAGGTGAGTTTCTTTAGTGTTATTAGTTTGATTAACCACTTGATCTTCTAGTGATTCTCATAGTTCTTGTAGAGGTGGCTTCAGTGAAAGCAGTTCTTATAATAGATGTTTGGTGAGTTACTGCTGAGCCAATATCTTGAGGAGTATTGAGGGAAGAGGTAGTTTAATTCTGTTGTGGAAGTTTCCCTTGTTAATGGTCTTACAAGTAGTGTGGGGATAAAAATTGGAGCTGGTGTACAGGAATATAAGAACCATTAAGTCAGGTGATAATTCATTAAGAACTTGTGATAATTAGATTGTGTTATAAATTAATCCAGTATATCTGGGTTTTCACCATTATCGGGTTAAACAGAGGCCTTGGTTATCAGATTCTGCATTTAAAATCTCAGTAGTAAAAGCGGTTGTTTCCTTCGAATCATTTATCCCACTCTTATTTTTAGACAATGGACGGAAATGTCTAATGTGACGTTTCTGATTACCTTTATACTTGTTCGTTTTATCATTTGTTGGCTTCATTTCATTAAAATCTTTCATTGTACCTGAAGATCCCAAACTTGAACCTGTTGGTTTATAACGTGATTTAATCGCCACCACAGCCTCCGTTTGTCCCTTCTTGATTGCCAGTTGAGTCCGCCAAGCTTAATTAGACGTCAATATTCCTATCAAATTCGAAACGCTTTGTTGATCCTCTGACATGGCCCGCCACGCTTGCCGCAGGCTGTCATAGTCTTCAGGAAGTGCGTCCAACAATTTCACAATCAGCGAAGAATCATCCGGTTTTACGTTCAAGTTCTGAACGAGACTTTCGAATTTTGCGATGTGAGTCGTGCGAAAACCAAAAAACTCCGTTTGTACAACATGAGATGCTTGCTTCCAATGTTATTCGAAAATAGCAAGCAGCTTCACCCAAATATCCCTCGCAGATTCACAAGCGACTAGCAACGCCATAATCCCCGTTTCCAGCGTCCGAACGATGATTTGACTGGCATATCTATCAACTTTCTCCCACAATTTCAGTTGCGCATTGTTATCAGCTTGTTGAGCAGTGGAAGGTGCTTTTTTAATTCCCCAGCACATGCGTTGTACGCACCTTCTGTTCCATGCAGCATATTCCCGATAGCAAACTTCCACGACGTCCAATTATCATATTCAAGCTGTTTCTCAATTCCATGTAGTTCCATCTTCGAAGTCTTGTTGCAGCGCGTTCGCGTGACGATTGCGACACTCATCCTAAAAAAAAAGTCTGTTTCAAAATACCTCGTACAATGTAAATGTTCCGAATTTCCATTGCACAAAATTACAGTACTAGCGATCAACCATGAGTTTATTTTGCCCTAACAAAACGAGACAACATGTTACAATTTGTATATGTAGGTTATGACTTGAATTTCCAGACTTTATTACGCATTCAATTCAACACAAAAAGGAACTAAGCTACCGTGTTGAGACAGACCCATTTGTTGAATACAAGGTTCAATCAGAAACTCAGACCTAAATGTGACTTTAATATGAGAACATTAATACGTTTGGAGAAGTCTGAAAAACTACAAAAATATAAACAATTGAGAACAATGCTGCGACAGCAGCGCGATATCAAACAAATTTCAGTGCATTTAACATATATGCAATAAACAACCTGAAGAAATTTTTTTATTGTAACACTTTCCATTACTCCATTTTGCTGTAAATTGTTGAAGAACACCTTCTTACTTGAGACATAGTTTTAAATTGTATTCACATATTCTTTGCTGTTATCTGTGCACAACATCTTTCGTTTCTGATCAAAGTGATTTTATACAATGACAATGTATTGTTTGATGACATGGCAAACTCTCTCTTCCCTATCTAATTGTGTTATATGTATATATATTCCTCAAACACTCCCTCCTCCCCACATCTCGTCCAAACCTTGCCTTGCCGATATCTTCAACCTCCCACCAAACCATATCTAGTAAGATTTCTGTCAATAGTATTGTTAACCTTTCTTCAAAAACCCTATCCAATGATGAGATTTCAGCTCTAGATAAGTGTCTCACTTTCACCCCCACACTGGACCCTTTTATACACACCCACATGAAATTCTGCAAAACAGTCCAGTGGAAGCTACATTTTACTAAGAACCACCAAATTAACCCAGATGCATGCAACACCATTGTTCCCTGTCTTTCTAAATTTAAAGAACCTTCTAACCAACATTATTGTGTCCCATGTTACTTCACCATCATTTCTTAACTACCTTCCCAAACAACCCAACCTTATATATGGCCAATGCCAAGCCCTCCACAACCTCCAACACTGTACTGATATTGTCATTCTTCAGGATGACAATGGATGTGGAGAATTACATGGCTGAGGCACTTCACCAGCTGGAGATGACAAAACTTATAAATGTCACTACTGACCCCAATCCTTCTATAACTACTAATATAATCTAATTTGTTTGAACACATGACCCTCTCCAAAAAGTATCACCCTATTGTATCAAGCTTCTCACATCCAAAAAATCCTAGAAAACCCACCTGCTTCCAAAATTCCACAAATCTGGTGTCCTGGCCACCCAACTGTTGCTGGCTGCAACTCCCACACCAAAATGATTTCTGCATTTGTGGATGAATCCCTATAACCTATAGTGAAAAAACTACGTTCTTTCATTAAAGACACCAATCAATTTTTTCTCCCTCAATGAACAACCAAAACCACTCACACATGATACCCTCTCCGTACACCAATATCACCTTGCCTGTCACACCGACCACCAAATGCTTTCCCCACCACTAACTTTCTGATTTCCCTCACCAATAATTTCTTCTCTTTTCAAAACAAAATCTACCCACCAAATAAGAGGCACTGCTATGGGCACCCAGAAGGGTGCAAACCTCTTCATGGGTCAACTGGAACAGAAACATCTAAATTCCTCTTCGCTGAAACCCTTAACCTGGTTCATTGATGATATTTTTATACTATGGACCCATGGGACAGATACCATATAGGATTTTCTTGAACATCTAAACACCAAATTCCTCGTTAAGTTCATATGGAACTACTCCTCCAACATCATCTTCTGTGATGCATATATACAGCCCAGTTCTGGCCTAATCACCACATCAAACCCACCAACACCTACATTCAAACAGTTGCCACCCTGAATGTTCCAAACGCTCCCTCCCATTAAGTTTATCCGTTAACAGAGCTTGAATTTGCTTTACTTGGAACAGTCTCGCAGTCTACACTAACCATATCCTAAATGCTTTCATGAACAGAAAATATCATAGTGAAATATCCTGTGCAGTATCATCTAGTAACTACTCAAAACCATCCTTAAACAACAAAATTGTAGACCACAACCTACTTTCCTAGTCTACAAAAACTCAACTCCATTCTACACCAAGCCTACACTAGATTGAAATCCAACCCAGATCTAAAAACATCCTTCCTACTATACTCCCCACCTGTTCAAAGGTTGTCTTCAGGCACCCTCCCAACCTCCTCATCCACCCTAAAACTCCCTTACTTCAGCCGGGTTGCCAACCTTGCAGTAGGAATAGGTGCCATGTTTGCCCCATCCTCCACAAACAGCCACCTACAAAATCAAAGAAAACATTACCTGCCTCTCCTTCAATATCATCTACCACATTAATTGCAAACATTGTCCTGCTTTCTGTACCGGTGAAACGACTACTCCATAGCTGCTCATGCCTTAATTCACAATTCCAACAAATGCTTTATACTGACTCTTCTTAAAGCCCCTCATTGGATGCTAAACTCTGTCTTTGTGAACTCTCCTTCCAGTACATTTTATGGTATAGGTAAAGTCCTGGTCTCCATATCTTCCAATATTATTATAATAGTCATTGTAGCAGTATTTATCTTATATTAAATCTTGTATCAATATAATATTATAATGATCTGTTTAATCCTGTCCCCATTCTTATTCATTTACTTTTTAAGTTCCTTTTCTTTACTTTATACTTTCAACTCTAATGTGTTTGTATATATGTATTTGACTGTTATCTTTCATTGTTGTGACTTTTCCTTCAGAGGGAGACATAGTTGTCGAGTGTCGATTGTTGCTGTCTAACAGCTAGTGCACCTGGCCAGCACACAGTTCAGACCTTCTCCCCTGATGGATCCTTGAAAATTTGGAACATCTTTCACTTCAGCCCAATGTTTGATTTCAGGGTAAGTTGACTTCACTGTCTCTCTTTGTATCTAAATGTGTTATTTAATTTGACTGCGTCTCATTTTCCTTAAGTGATACATGTGGTAGAAACATGTGCCATGTCTGCCCTATCCTTCAACCTACCACAATTCTTCAATATCCTCCTTGAATAGTCATCTACAAAATGAGAGAAACATTTCCTTTCTCTCCTCCCACATCAGCTACCAAATTAATTGAAAATTTTCTCCTGCTTTCTATATTGGTCAAAAAAAGTCTTCCTGAATGCATTGCTAACCTGCTCAATGCTCACATTATGCTCGAGACCTTGGCCCCCTACTTCAAGAGAGTCTATGGAATTTGACAATGTAGATAATGATTTTGATAAAGTTGATGAGCTGCTCTTTCATAATGTTGAGATTTTCCATAGATTTTCCAACCACGTTGCTTGCAGACTCAAGTACAATGGAATGATGCACAGAGTCAGGAGGTAGGGTAGACATTAAATGGTATGTTTCTGGACATGGGCTCGTATTCAAAACATATCTACTCAGTCCCTCTCTACGAGTCCTGAAACTGAAATGGAAAAGACAACAAAACTATACTATGTTTTATTCAGGTGATAACAATGAAGAAAGGGGAGTGGTTTTGGCATTGAAAATATTAATAGAAATAAATTACACTTGACATTTTTATAAGGAAGTGCAATTTTAGTAGATATCTTGATAGTACTAGTGTTAATGCTAACATTTCAACACGAGGATGAGAAAATGTATTATGTTAATAGCGAAATATTAGACAAAGAAAGAGAAGACATAAGGTAAATGCCATATACATGAAGTTTAAAGACAGGTAAAATCATAACTTAATGAATAAAATCCATACACAAGTATTCCTCAAAAAAAATATTTTCATAGGAAATTTGCCAGTAAACAAAAGCATTCATCTCTATTTTCACCCGTTTTGATCAGTAGCACAAACAAAATGGATCAAGATAAAATCACATTGATGATGCAACATTTTACAATAAGTATATTATTAGTAACATAGATAAAAGATTTACCAGTGCATCTGTCATATTAAACTATTGTCACTAATCTTCAACCAATTTGTTCTATATGTTAGTGATACATGAATATGTCTTAAAATAGAGCCAAAAACTTTTATTTGGGCAAATTTTGTGAAATGACAGAGGCAAGATGCTCAAGTGACTTCTGCAAGCAACCGAAATTGGTAGTAGCAAACACTTGATGTATGAAGAAAAACCAAACTGTACACTGGAAAAGTCCAGGAGATGTCTAATATGGCAGTACCAAATGCTGACAAAGAATCAGACCAAGAATATATCAATAGATATTTTTGTTGGGATTTCAATGGCCTATACGTTTAACTTAAAGAAGTTTAAGAATAAAATTAGGTTAAAAAGGAATTCTTAGTGATAGAGAACATGTAGCCTGGTCTGGGTTGAACCAAGGAGGTTCATGTCATAAGAGTTATTCCATCTCTTATGCCTATGCACTAGAGATGAGTTGCTTTGCTGCAATATTTATTTCACCTTTAACTTCATCATTCCATTTAACACCTTCATTTCTATCAAATTTAAACCTGAAATGTGGTCTTCATCCTTCTTGCTCATAATAGATTTTCTCTTGCACAGTTACAGGAGTCATTTCAAATGAATCACTCCTGAGGAGTGGCTCCCTGATCACTCCAAATTAGGAAGCAAATGATTCCAAAGAGTCATACAGGGTAAAATGCCTCTCCGCAGTATTCTGTTCTTTGAATGACATTCCTTCCACCTGTGTGTGCCAGCACACTGCTCACGAGCAGAGCATTTCAACTCCACTCTTTGAACAACTCTTCAAAAGCGGTGGGAGTCAAAAAACTTGCTCCCATCAAGAGAGACTCTGACCCATCTCTACTATGCACTAACTGCCTTCTACAAAGAACAGAGCTTGTCAACTGTTTAAAATGTTGGTTTCCTAATTATTCTTGCTATATTTTTTCACCTTTTCCATTTATCTACCTGCACTCAACATTCTCTAACAACTGCCTTCTTCCCGGATCACATTCACTTACTTTACTTTTACCTTCCACCTCCCTTTAGTTTGAGTGTGTATATTGTGTGTTTATATGTGGTTATGTATTATTCCATAGTTGTGAACTTTCCTAGAGAGAGTTGTTGGCTTTGTTGGGTGTTGATAATTGCTGTCTAACTGATGGCCTGCACTATGGCTGGCCAGCATAACATTCAGTCCTACTGACAGACAGAGACAGTATTTATTTAGCACTTATTTTTGTGTCCAGTCTGCAAATACTTTTGATTTAAGGTAAGTCAGCTGTTCTCTATTATTCTTTTCTATCCAATTGAATTAATAATATGAACTTACTTCATGAATATAATTTAACACATATAAAGAATAACCTTTTAGCGCAACAACAAAATTTATTTTCAATCTATACAGTCTGTAGCTTTTGGCCACCAGGTTATATTCATCAGGATATATTATAAATCTTTTAATATATTAACTATTTTAATGATGTAATTGTAGCTGTGGACCTTTTACCAGGCCATATTCATCAGGATATACCTATACAGTAAGATTAATATAATTAAATATTACATCATTAAAATAGTTAATATATTAAAAGATTTATAATATATCCTGTGAATATGACCCGGTGGCCAAAACTGTATAGATTGAAAATAAATTCTGTTGTGACGGTAAAAGGTTATTCTTTATATGCGTTAAATCATATAATATACATACATATATATATATATATAAAGGAGAGAGGTCGCAGAACAGACAATTGGTGTCACCAGACTGGGAAGCATAATATGTAAAATTTGATTTAAGTAAGCTGCTCTCTATCCCTGTCCAAATGTGTTAATTAAGTTGAGTATTACACATTAATCTTTGTATATGTATATATGTGTGTGAATATATATATTGTAATAGTAAGGATGTGACATTGTCAAAAATAATTGCAATATTGGTATGGAAAGGACAGAGAGATAGGTTGTGGCTTACCTGAAAGTGAAACGCTGTGTCGCCTTCTTCAGGAAGGAGGCTGAGAGCTACCTTCAGTTCCTTATGGCGACACTGCACTTCACTTTCAGGCAAGCCACAACCTATCTCTCATTCCTATCCTACAAATGAGTAATTTCATATATATATATATATCTGAAAACAGTAATGTTCTAGACTGTCTTCTAATTTTTCAAGGGCCTGAGCCCCCTTCATCAGGAAGGAAGATTTGAACTGTTTGCCGGCCAGGCATTGCTGTTTCTCTTTCCTATCCAAATGTGTAATTTAATTTGACCTTGTAACATTTTTCTTAAGAGCTATATAACACATTTTGATAGGAAAGAGAAACAGCGAAGTTGACTTACCTGAAATCAACAGTTGGTCCAGTAAGGCTGAAGAGAGAAAATATTTCAAATTTTCGAGGCCCTGAGCCCTCTTGTCAGGAAGTAGGATCTGAACTGTGTGCTGGTCGTAAATAAATAAATAAATAAATATATATATATATATATATATATATATATATATATATATATATATATAAAGCAAGTAAGGATGCAACAATGTCAAATTAATTAACACATTTGGATAGGCAAGAGTGACAGAGTGTAACCGACTAAAATCGACAGTATATATAAAGGGGAGAAAGAATATTAAGTAGTAAAAAAATAATTGTCATGAAGAGGGAAGAGAAATCATAAATAACTTGCCTGAGATTGAAGGTCAGTAATTCAAATTTTCAGAGGTGCTAGCCTCCTTTGTCTTGAGAGAAGCACAGTATGTGGTAGCATCTCCAAAAATTTAAAGTACTTTGTCCTATCCAATATGGTGACACAGGTTTTCAGGTAAGAGATATCTACTATTTCTCTTTTCCTTCCATACCAATATATATAATCAAGATACACAACATTTGTACACAGAATTTCAAAAAAATCTTTATTTTTGGTTAAAGACAGAGTCTGATCAATTTGTAATTAGAATGGAATAGATGTGCACTGCTTTAATTTGTCATAATGGAACATTTTCTCTTGAATTCTTTAATACTTTGTCACGGCTTGCTTTAACAAGTCAAATTTTGTGTTTCCTTATTAAGGAGTGCACCTGCAGTTATTGCCCAACATAACTAAATATTAATGATTCCATATTTTAGGTGTCAACCACAGAACACATCTAAAGACTTCATGATTAAAAAACACAATTCAAGCTTTACTATAGAAATAAAGTTTTCTATACTACTTGGAAGAACACAAAAATTTTTACATTCTTTATGTATACATGTGACTTTGCCCTCCTAAAGCCAACCCCTCATTTGTTACACCATTCCCAATGCATTGAATGCAAACATTACATTTTAAAGCATTAACCATTGCCACTCAAATTGTTTTCATTAAATTAGTAATACAAATCCGTGGAAGTCAATGTGAATGTTTACTCATGATTTTCTGTATCTCACCATTAGGATAATTTTCAGATCCATAAGCATTTCAAAAATGTTTGCATCCAAGGCATTTAGAAGAATACATATTTGCTACATATTTGAATTATGTTAATTTATTTCGAATACTAAAGTATACCTAACATAGAATTGGTCTTAGAATTTCGTATGTTATCCAGAAAACACGCGAAATATTTTTTGGAAGAAGTTCCGTACAGTAAATCTTAGCCTTAACAGCATTTAAAATTTTTCGCATGTACGATATTTAATTTACAACCCGATGTTTATATAGTAATCCTCAAATTTCAAATACTTCTTGTCTTTGTGAACGCTGGTAATAAATATTATTATTTAGAGAAGGATTTAAAATATCGAGCGTTATAAAGAAACAACTTTAACAAACAATATTATTTAACTTCAACTATATACATTAATTGTTTATTCCTTACATATCTGTAGAAATAGTATGAAATTCTGGTAGTAATTATTATTTTTAAAACAAAAATATAAACCTGAAAATAAGTGCATATAGCGATTTGATGGACACAAGTGTCTAGTTTCTAAAAGGCACGAATAATTCCACCCGACGACATCCGAGCCCTGGGGACACGAGGCTGCCATAGAAACGGCTGCTCATTTGCGCTGTGACGTCACTTAACAGCGTGATGTCAATCAGTGATGGCGCACAGATGCAGCGGAAAGGTAGTGCGAAGTCCCCAAAGAAGTCTCGCAAAGCAGCAGACGATCGTGACGCGAAACAGGAATACACGTCAGTGCACAAGAGGAATTTGTACTTCGTATCATTCCCAGTTATACTCTTGTTCAACATACTTAGATCAATTATTTATCAATTGTTCGTGATATTCAAATATGTTTACGCTAGCACGTCTAGACTTGTACACCGTCCAAAAGCAACGAATTCAAGTTGTAATGTACAGGTTGTGGTAGCAGAAAGTGAGGTTGAAGTTCAAGAGTATCCAGAAGACATGTCGCAACTACATCCGAAACATCCTACTGGTCCTGGTCCAGGAGATCCCATGCTAGCAAAACAGAAACATCACCACCGCAGAGCCTTCGAATATATTTCTAAAGCTCTCAAAATCGACGAAGAAAATGAAGGTAAGTACTGACTGTTGAAGTAACATTTTACAATATGTCATTGTTTCAATCAACTGTTATTTCATTAGTATTTTCCTAAAACGAATTCTGTTGTTAGAGCATTTTAAGAGTTTAAAATCGCAAATTTTGAGTCAATGATTTTGATCATTCGAATTTATGTATGGTATTTTGGAAGCACTTAACCTCACTTTCTAACCTTGCTATTTATTATTAGAAACGAATGTATACGATTTTGAACTACCACATCAAATACTAGGCGAAATTAAATTTTGGTTTAAAAGAATATATCTCCGGATTTAAATACTTTTAAAGATTACCTTACCCTTTCGAACTTAGATTTATTCTACGGTTCTAATCAATAGATTAATATTTCTTATGCGAAAATTAGCGCTTAACGTATGCATAAAATTATAGAATATTTGTCACAGAATTGACATTTTATAGACTTCATTTAAGTTTGCATTGGAAAATGCATTCCTCATTTGATCGTCGAGGTTTAATATGTATCATCGCCGGGATGGGTCAATATTCCCCCTCGGACATAGCTCTGGTTTCCGTTTTGCCTTACCCTTCCAATCAATACTTCCTGAACCACCTAGCCACCCCTCAAGTTAGCCGTGCCCCGCTGATCTTTTTTTTATTCATATTTTAAAATTACCTGAATTAAGAACTTTACATTTGTAAATAAATGTTCACTTCAATGTAGGTTCAATAAACCGCTGGATTTTTGTAATGGAATTTGCTTCTGTGGTCGATACGGTCGTTGTGGTGCATATTTATTTCAACATCGTCGCAGTGTGGATAATATATTTATATATATATATATATGTATATGTATATACATATAATATTTGTTCTGATCGTGTACATTAAAAATTCGTAAATGTTCACGGCTTACTAAATTTTTGGTTTTTGTTGCTTAGCTGGATAATGTTTCACATAAAGCCCAAGGAGTTGCTTAAATTTATTTTGTTTTGCTGGGAATACCTTCTTAATTATCGACAACTAGCTGAGAAAAAGGAACAAAACACATTATAGAGTAGTGTATATGACACGCTTTTCTCACTTGCACCTTAACATTATCGACGAACTTGTGGACTATTGGATTTTTAGTTAATATTTTTGTTCCATGTTTCAGCGAGATACAATAATTCATTAAGAACTTTTACAAGAGGCTCTGAACCTGAATATAATTCCCAGACTTTTCTGTATTTTTCGGTGAGATTACGCCAGTTTATGAAAGATGTGATAATAATATATATTTATCCCCCCCCACCCCAGTTTAATAATATAATCAATTGTTTGCAGTAATACTTTTAAATTGTAAACGTGTTTGTAACGAACAGAAGAAATGTTTTGTGTATTAAGGTTTATCCCTAATTAAAAATCCGAATAAGTTTAAGGAATTGTCTATCGTGAATTGCTACATCAAGTAGAAATTAGTTAATTTTTTAACATACACAAAGAGCAAATAAGTTGTCATATTTTTAAGTATTATAAATTACTAACTATTGAAATTGATGTACCTTTACATCAGAAGAAAATTGTTAGATTTGGTTATTGAATTGCAATAAAATTGACCTGATCGTCGAAAATGTTAAAAGTCCAGGAGAGTTAATTGCTGAAAGATTGCTTAGAATCCGATAAGGGTGACATCAATCGGCATTTGCGAATGATTAATGTGATTTCTGAACCCGACATTTATTTATTTTTGGATTGTTTTAAGGTTTATTGTAGGTTAAAAATATTTTTCCTTGATGCTGTCGGAGCCACCAGTACGTATTCATTTATCCTCAAACCCTTAATAGACTTAAACCACTCGTAACAATTCAGTCCCACAAGAAACCAGAAGCAAAAATACACATTAAAGACTTGTTTGAATCAGTTTGCAAAATCTTTTCGACTACTAATAACTCGGCTGTTAAGAATAATGAAATAATAAATAAAAAGTTTCGTATGTTAACAAGATTCTTTATTTGCTATAGAAATATGTTTATCATTTTCACTTCAGGAGATTATGTACTGAAAAGTGTGTCGCAGGTTAGCAATCACTATGTTGGTAGTTGACCCTCAGTCATATTTGGGTTTCTCGTAGATAGTTCAAGGCCGACGAGGCAGGCGACCGGCCTTAGTCATTCATTGCTCAACGAAAACATCTGATACGATTACATCGCCTTGGGGTCTACGCGTTCCGTCGTAACAAGCCTTTGAGAGATATTGACAACACGAAACAACTGTTGCCAACAAATTCTCTAGAATTCTTGTCTATTTGTTTTTCTTAAATTATTACTTCCGTAGCGTTTGCTGAATGCTAAAAGCAGTAATCATTCCAGCAAAGCTTTCATTCGGCCGTTTAGCAACTTAGGGTCATATTAAACCATATGTGGTTATTTCCCTTCATTATACAACTTGTCCACCATGGCCCTATTCAGTCACTTCACATAACAAAATGTTATTTTTAATAACTATGTCAACACTCCATTCGCGTGTTAATTTGATCACTCTGAGCCGAAGATAGTTGTGACCTCATTCAAAAATATTTTTATAGAAAAAAAAATACATGTTGTTTCCCATACATTGCTTTATAAATAAATAAAATAATTAATTATGAGCTGATATCAATTTTTACTGATCGAGAATTTTGTTTTACCCCATCTACAATATCTGTGCCGTTTGCTATAAGCAAAAATCCGTAATTGACACTAAAAAAAACATTGCCTCGGCCTTGTAGTGTTTTGCAAAACCGTACGTTATTATATCCCTTCATAAACTAATCGTCCCGCACACCAAACAAAATCTTATTTTAAATAACTAAGAAAACTCCCTCGAGTGCATTCTGTTGGGACATAAACGTGGGCGGAGCCGCTCAGCCTAGGTCTACCTGCTCACAGTCGCTTGTTGCTCAAACTCGTAACTTGCCCGAGTCTTCACACAGCACTACTTTACGTCCTAGGGATGCGATCACGTTCAAGCTGACAGAAAGCGAATTTGTGTCACAAAAGCTCACATGTTATGAAAGGTTCATGTGCAAAACAGAAAAGAAGCTCATAGTTGAATGTGATTAGTTCAAGTGACGAAGAGCTTTTTCTGATTTAAAAAATAGTGGAAATCGTCTAGATATATATTCAGAATTCACAAAAAGTAACTATGAAAGAAAATATATTTGCGTGTACCATCACTTATTTCTTCTACTAAAAACAGATAAAGGTAGAATTTTTTGCGAATGGAAATAACCACTTCCCATATTCAGTGTGTTTTATACTGAGTGGGACAAAACTAAGGCATACCTGCGAACGCTGTAATTTTTTTATTTTGGTCACTCAAATTAACATTGAAATTACCAGCTCAAACCCGCTGTGTTTTAGTCAGAAAAACAAGTGGTTTCATAGAAAGCAAAAGAAAATTATTCAAAGTACCGGCTTTCACTAGCTACACATTTTTTCCATCTCTCGGAGAATTTGTGGATACCACGCCCAAAAAATTCATTCTCTTTCGAGCCATTTTTGGACGTCTTCGTAAGAATGGATGTGCTGCACAGCGACCGCGTGGCCCATTGATGAAAACAGGTGGTAGTCTGAAGAGGCCAGGTCTGGTGAATAAGCGACATGGGTAACACCTCCCAGTAGAGTGCATCCAAGTAGTTTCAAACCAATGTTGACGTGTGCGATGTTGTGGAGGAAAATCTGCTTGCCATGTCTTGGATGATAATCCGGCCCTATCTTTTCACGCAGAGCAGGAGCAATTTGATCAGTTATTGGTGGGAATTGACAGTTTCAGCAGTTCATTGTATACGATACCCTGCTGATCCCACCAAACGCGCATCGTCTTGCGGACGATGTTGATGGTTGGCCGGGATCTACCCCGATTTCTTGTGTTTAAGATTTTCGAAATATATCCGTTTTGCATCGCCGGTCACAATCTGATGCACGAACTACTTTTTTGTTTGGTGAAAAAGATTTAGCATCTGTTACGGCGTCGCTCCAACTGCCTATCGTTCAATTCATGCGACATCCATTTTCCGATACTTTGAACCTTTCCCATGGCACGTAGCGCATGGAAATGGCTGGTTGAGCAACACCCAATTAATTGGCAATCATTTTTTGCGACTGTGTATCGTACTGGTCCAAATACCCTGAAATTGATGGTCCTCAACCTTTTTGGGCCAAATTTCACTCTTGTCGCTCAGGTCAAAATTGCCGTCTTTGAACCGACGAAACCAATCGCTGCACGTTTTTTCCGATAAAGCACTGTTGTCATAGGCCTCCACAAGCATTGGAAGCGATTTGACAGCCGATTTCTTCAAATTGTAGCTAGTGAAAGCCGGTGAAAGCAGAGCTTCCTGCATATGTTCTTTTTTTGGTATAAAAAACGACACATGATTACCAAAGAAAAAATGTATGTTGTGAATGAAATTGCTGCTGATGTGCACTGGCTATTGTTGACAGATGACAAACTCATAAAAAAGAATGGTATGTCCATAGTAGCTTAATGTGATCACTAACGCTGTCTATGATCAAACAGCGGATTTAAGCGTATACACCTGGTTTAGTTATCCAAGTTTCTATAGATGATCCATATGTACCCCTGCGGTGACACGGCAAATGTCTATGCGGTATTCCAGTCCCTGCTACACTCGTGATAGAATATCCTTTGTTAATGTTTCGAGCACTTCTGTTATCCTCTCCTTCGGTTGCTGTAATTTCTGGGGAAATGGAGGCACGAACACCTTTTCTTTATCAAAATTGGAAAGGAAAAAATCATAAGGGGTTAGATCTGGGTGGCCAACAAAGCAATGGCATATCGTTTGTCCCAACACGGCCAATCCAGCGATCGGGTAGACTATCGTTCAGGCACTGACGTACCTTTGTTATACCAATGTGATGGAGCACCGTCTTGCTGCACTATGAAGCCGGGGGAACCGAGGTTACAACTCTGACACAAAGAAAAAAGGACCAAAAAACATCTGTTAGAAATGGCACCGAAAATCTTCACTTTGGAGAATCACGCTGATGTTCCAAAATCGTAAATTATGGCGATTAACTTTGCCAGAAACGTGAAAAGTGGCTTAATCAGTAAACATAAGGCTGTTTGCGAAACAATCTTCCTCTAGCATATCTTGCGTTGGAGGGTTTGGCCTTTTGTGAATTTTGGTGACCTCGTTGGCTCCTCTACCATGGCTTGATTTCCTCCCATAGACCTCTGCACTTGTCTGGACGCCTCCGTCGCCCCGGCGCCAACATTTATGACTCTATTTTCCCAGCAAGCTACAGCTATGCTCTGACTACATAGGCGTTTTTACTCATATCATATAAAACATATTTTTCGGGGGGGGGGGTGATGTTCGCTACAATATATTATTTTAATTGTTTCAAGTGATTAGTGTAGATGTGGAAATGGTCAACATTAAACATACCTTTTTCAAGAACGGAAAGGATCGAAAATCATTTCCATTTAAAGTAAAATATAAAATTAATTTTAGAGCGAAACACAAACATAACTTTTCGCTTTTCGTGTTTGACTGAGATTCACGTATTTTACTTGTAATTTATTTTGGATTTTATTAAATAAACAAAATGTTTGCCATTAAAGTTATTAATTAAACATTACATTCCTTAAAAATAAATCAAATTTAAAAGAGAAAGTTATCACCGACCCAATAAAGCCCAGGAATACTATTCTAGATCCTTTTAAATCTTCCATCGACACCCAAGGGATCCGCTGGGAATCCCCGTTCTAGTGTTTCTCACTAATGGATGTCAAATCCACTGTCACCAACAGGCCACACAAATTCAACTCAACCTCATACTAATGAAATATAGCCCATTCAGCAATTAATGTAAGTATTCCAAATGAGTGAAGTTAGCCTGTAATAAAGCTTTTGATAAATTTTTACTTACCATGACACATTGTTTAATGATGTTACGATTACCGCATACACTTGGAGGAACATTTTCTGATAATAATTGGTTATTGGTTATTTTTGAAACTTCCAAATAATTTCAATACAGATTGTGATTCTTAGTTATTGTATTATCATTTTTCCCCATTATTAATTTAAATTGAACCGTTTTCTTAACAGCTGTGTAAATAAGCCATAAGTCTCAACTTTGAAATTCATGTTTATCTATATTTCATGTAATTAATGTTACATAATTTTTATATTGTATTATAAATTATCAATTTGGTAAAATTAATTTTATTTATCTTCCCTGGAAGACACCCGTGGCCGTCACCAAATTCCGATTTTTTTGCATTTCATTACTCACAAAACATAGATTTCACAACAAAATGTGCATAATGGGCATATAAACTCACTTTCGGGTGATGCGTGTGCTAAAGGTACAATCAAAAGTGCAAACTGTTTCGTTTCGACAATTGAAAGCAAAAACCACTAGGACTAAAAAAACTCATAAAAGCGAAAGCTATATGGTCATTTGAGTGCAACTTCCATTTATTATTATGATTTTTGTATTCCATTTTCTGAAACAATGAGACCTGATAGTCCAGTCACTTCAATGGTCGTAATGGATCAAAGGTTCGTCTTACGTAAAAAAATGTTTTGGAACACTTGTGGAAAATTTTATCAGTTTCAACTTTTATGCAAAGCAATTCTTCGGTACGACTGATAGTTTCGGAGTGGCAAGAAACTGCTACGATGTTATATAATATATTCTATATAATCACCTTCCCACCCACACTTCTGAGTCTCATAATCGTAATTGATAATGAATGGGATTGTTGTTAATATATACTATTGTTGTATGTATATTTTTAATAAGAAAGATAGCCAAATTCAGGCAAAAGAAGTGATAATATAAATAGCACCCAACGTTTGACTCTCTATGCCCCTGCAGGAACGTTGTGTGGTATTTATATTATCACTTCTTTTGTCTGAATTTTGGCTTTCTTATTATTAACTTTCAATCAGACGTAAATTTTTTCATTTAAGTACATTTTAATCGGAAAATCATGGTAAGCGTATTTCATATTTAATAAAAATTATTATACTGGAAACAGATGGGCGTTCTGTCTTCATCATATGTGAATCCATTTTTTTGAAGGCTCCGGCTGTTTGAAAATAACTACAATGTAGAAAGAGTTAAGTACAAATAAGTATGTTGTTTTTAATGTTATCAGTATTCTATATTAACATTAATTATATAATTATTTATTTAAATAAGTGAAATGACATGAGACAGGGTTATAGCGGACGGCGGGGTCGGCCCAATATTGAAGCCAACAGTAAAAAGGACGGCATGACGACGAATAGGTAAAATCCTGGACGTAGAAAATTGTCTCGAACGAGACATGGAAATATTCCAAATCTGTAATTCGAAGAGGGGTGGAAAGTACGCCCAAATACCGCTGCAAAGAACCGCGATTGAAGGATACTTGACCCCATCACAACCAAAAACGCAAATTTTAAAAACAGACTTGTTCTCTCTGAGGCACATTCTCCAGATATTGTCGCTACATTCTCTATTATAGATTCTGGCATTACTCTGCTTACAGTTAATTAGCAGCCGAAATTAAAATAGTTAAAAAGTCAGTCATTCGTGAGTTGAATGTTGGTCAAGGACTGTCTACGTAAGGTCGGGAGAACAGCACGCTAATTCTAAGATCTTGAATATGGTCGATCCTGGACTTGGACTCAGAATTCAGAGTGACCTCGAGAAAACTAATTTAAGTTAGATAAGAAGATCCCAATAAATTACTAGCTGTGTGAATTTAGGTTTATTATTATTATTGTATTTTATTTAAAAACGCCGAATTAAAAATATTGTAATACATTTTCATATAATAACTTAAAATCATTTGTTTACAGTATCAATGTAAAGCATTACATAAATTTTGTGTGTAATCGTAATATTTTAATTATTTGAAATCATCATTTTATCTCATCACTTTAATCAATAAAATATCTAAGTAATAATATACAGCCTAGTAGTATACCTTAACATAGGTGTTTTGTAATACCTAGATAAATTAAGAGAGGCTAGGGTTCTTGATTAGTTTGAAGGAACTCAATTTTCCCTTGGTTGAACAATGCTGGCATATTATTGCAACCAACCACTCATTGCATGTATAGAAACAAAGTTATAAGCAATTGTTTATGGATGTAAGTTTACAGGGGTACACATTTTCGTGTTTGCGGAGACCTTTCAAAATTACAAAGTGTGCAACTACAATCACAGATTTGTGTGTTGGAACCAAAGAACAAACTTATCTTCACTATGTTAGGCAAACTTTTTGTTTCATAAACAGCTGTCTGACTTTTCACACCTGATCAAAACCAGATTACAAAATATTTATATTACATAATTTTGATAATCGAATTAGAATGGAAGATATGTCTTAATTTGAACATAATATATGATTGCTTAGAAGGATATTTATGAAAGAAGGGTGTTGAAAATTTAGTGGTTAAACTGTTTCTGAATAGAATTAATGTGAGAATGAATCATTCGACAAAACTAACAACAAGAAAAAAAATAGTTACATTATCTTACAATAATTTTGATGACATAAAAGTGAATACTGCAAATACAGATTTACCAATTAATAAAGTTTTTGTACAATCAGTGGCATTGAATAGAAATTAACCATATTTTACTGCAGTACAAACAAAACAGTTGCATACTTAAGAAGAATGGCTTTAACATGAATAAGTTTTAAGTCTGAGGTATATAAAAAATACAACACTGTAAAGTATATAACAAAGTGATGTTTAAGTGTTCTCTCTCACAATCATCTTGAGCCTTGCTTACACATGTGTGCATGTGTTAATCATTAGAGTTATAATTATTGTTAATCTAGTTTTATTGTTGGATATTCTTTTTCCTTATAAAGGGCAAGAGTCGGTATCCCTTTGGAATCAAGGTTTATTTTCCTAGACTGGTTGAATTTCCATGTTCTTTGAATCTGATTTGTTCTTTCTTGTAGATCTTCAAGAGGAGTTTAAAGATTCACTGTCAACTGTTCCAAGACTTCATTAAAGGTTGTTTCATCAAAAAACAATCAATCATGCTTATTTTGTCATTTTGTTCAAATTGAAGTGATGTATTTGCAATGTATTTCAGATTTTTTGTTTGAGCATTTTCTTTATTTTTAAGGTCAGAAGGAGATGGCCATAGAGCTGTACAAAAAGGGCATATCTGAATTAGAGAAGGGAATAGCAGTTGACTGTGTTGGTGGTAAAGGAGAGGTTTGGGAACGTGCTCAACGTCTTCATGAGAAAATGAAAACTAACCTCATAATGGCAAGAGACCGTCTTGACTTCCTTGGTATGCTAGTGTTTATAATAGATTTTCAATCTGAAAGCATTAAACTAATCAGTATTATTTTATTCTAATTGTTATTTATTGTTAGTTTTATTTTATCATTGCAATGTTTATTGATATAATACTGTCATAAATAGAATTGTTGGAAGGCTAATTAGGTTTCCAGCTGGATGACATTACATAAGCAGGCACCAACAAATGACTGAAAAAATTTAGTAGGTTTATTTTGATAAGGAATTTTCTCACTCTTGTGCTTAGCTCTAATTCTTAACCCCTTCCCTGAAGACGAACAGAGTTTATACTGTTCAAAATGTGAGATCATTATTTCCTCCTTCCACCGTCTACTGTAGACTGGAGCACCTGATAAATTCTTCACCACACATGTAAAGATGTAGACAGTGCACATAAATGAAATGCTGTGCCTAAACAATGCCACCCAGTTGGAAACTTGAAAACTGTTCCAAGAGAAAATTCACTGGAAAAGCCTACAGAAATTAATAAACAATATTGTTTTTTGGTGAATACCATTAATAAGTAAAATTACACTTTTTTTCATATATTTATCTTTTTTTCATTGTAAACATAGCACTTTATAAATTAGCTTATATAATTCTCAAAATAGTTGAAGTATATCTATCAAAAAATATATGTATATATATATATATATATATATATATATATATATATATATATATATATATATATACACATATATTGTAATTCATACAACATATAACTTTTGAATATAGGATGTAAAAAATTATAATTATTTGACAGGTATTAAGTCCATTTATAAATGTCATAAAATATTTAGTTTCAAAACAATAATGGCAATGAACTTTGAAGAGTGAGGCAACTATATATTTCAATTTATTAAAACCTTTTAATAACCAGTCACTAATTGCCAAACATTTTTTTTAAATGTAGGAATAAGGAACATTTTCTGACGCCTCACACATGTAATTCAACGCAGATGCAGAAAACTGCTATCAATTTTGTTTTAGATCCCTTGCCTTCTGCCAAGACAAGCAACACTACCATTCTCAAACAATTTCTTCCTGTGAGATATAGGCGGTCTTGTATTTTATGTCCATAAAAAAATAACTCGCTAGCCCTTTTATCATGACCACAATTTCTTGTGTCAGCTCCATCAGTCCATTCATCATTTATATTTTTGATTACCATAGAGTCTCAATCACCTTAACAGATATAGACTGCATATTGATCCTTAATTGTGCAGTTGACAGCATGAAGTTCTTCTGTCAAAGGATATTAGCATCTTACAAAATTTGATCTGTTTACTGTCTCACAATGTGATACAAGCCCTCAATTTTATGAAGGTCATTAATTTCTATTTTTCCTGTCAATATCAATATTTTTACAAAGTCACATTGTCCTTGAATATGACATTTTCAAATTAATTAACTCACGCTGGCCGGGCACACAGTTCAGATCTTCGTTCCTGATGAAGTGTGCTCAGCCACTCGAAAATTTGAACTTCCACCTATGCTGGACAAGGCCAACTACTGATTTCAGGTAAGTTGGCATCACTGTCTCTCTTTCCTATCCAAATGTGTTATATATATATATATATACATATACATACTTGGATAGTGAGGAAGGATAGAAATAAATAGGATGATTACACTTTATGTGAATTCATATGCTCAGGCATAGAATCACACACATAGAAAAGCATATGTTCAAAGCAGGGAGAAGGAAGGAAGGAAGGAAGACGTAAAGACTGAATATATTTGACCTAGGCAGGATTTGAACCTGTATGGTCTGCTCAGTACACAGACTTTTTCAGTCTTTCCTTTTGGTCCACATAATCTAAAAATAATAATATTTTAATCATTTCTTTTATTAATTTTGTACCTTTTCCTATTGCTTTAATATTTTCACTTTCAAAATTGAATTTTATTTTCTCTATTAATTCTTCCTCTTCCCAAGGATTATCAAGAAACTTATTCTTGCTTATTAAACTCAGAAAATATTCTTCTCTTGTTAATCCAGATCTAGGTAAATAGTGACCATTTGTGAATGACTTTCTCTTTATCCCAAAATCTTCCTAAAAATCTGTTTTTTAATTTTTTAAATCATCCCCTTCTTCAGTTATAGCATCCATCCAATCCCAAATATGTTCTCCCACACACCTTTTAAATAACCTTATCTTTCTCACTAGTATCAAGTTCAGTAAAATATTCTTCCAATTCCATTATAAATTTTTTCGGATTCTGTCTACTTTTATTGAGACAATCTAACTTCACTTTCTGTCTCAGGTATTATTTTTAATATAGAGTGATCCTTAACTGTCCTTTGTGCTTGCAATTCTTGTACTTCTTTCTCCATTATTATGACTTATTTCTTCTAAAGAAGTTAATTTTCCAATTTCTAATTTATTTATTCGATAATTGAGATTATCTACTCCAACTTGATTTTATCCCAGTAATATTCAAAATGCTAACTTGAATGAAACCACATGTAACATAAAAACTTTACAAACTAACCTTCAATTTTTCACACCTTAATATTTCAAACTTAATTTTATGTCTTCTTATTATTAACTCTCACTTCTTTTGAATGCCTTCTCTTTCAGACCATCTTCAATCCCATCCAATGTCCGTGCCCCACGTCATGAGCACCAAATGTTGAAGTCGTAAACCTTCTTCAGGCTCCTGCTGAGAAGCTCAGTGTTATCCTTTTTTCTTAGTTGAGCGCCAGGTAATTTTTAGGTAAAATTACCAAAACCAGAGTTATTTGTTTACATTGAAGTTTTTTAATGGAGCATAAAACTTTTTTTATCTATATATCCATATCTATCTATATATATATATATATATATATATATATATATATATATATATATATATATAGTAGTAGTATACAATTTAAAGATTAATATAAAGCCACCACTTTGAGACCAATTTATGCAGAAAACTAATTTTAAGGGGAAATATAAGTGACCATATTTTATGATTGAATTTTACAACTTTTTAATTATAAAAGGAAAATATTTAATACAAATTTCAATTTAATTTAATTTCTTTACATATTGTAAATAAATGCCACAGCTTTTAATGGAATTCAAGTCTTCAGTGCTGCTTACTGGGCCTCTAATAATTGTAGCAATTTGCAATTAGGACAAGCTTATATGGAAATCAAAAGAGTTACAAAAGAATACTAATTAAATTTACAATAACAATTAATATAAAAATCTAAATAATTCTGCAATCCAGTGAAATTTACAGGAATCTAAAGAAATCTGAGGGTACTCATTTTATATAAAGGTTTACAATCAAAGGTTTTTACATACCAGTTTATTAGAGCTGCTCTTGTACCATATTAATTGTGCACTTCACTATTTTTTCTTTGTAAAGAAACATTTATTCAACTGGCCATTGTACTATTCAGAACCTAATTTCACATTGCTAAATTCCAGCCTACAGCCCTCCGGACATTTCTCCAACAATTTGTTCAAGAATTTTACTTCTTCCTACTTATATCTCACAGCTTTACTTTAAAAGTACTTTAATACCACACACTGAGTATGATATTATCATTATATCAGCCTTTATTCTGCATAGACTTTGCTAAATTCCTCTACTTTTTTAGTCACAAGAACACCCTTAGCTATGGTTCCTTGGCTGACCTCCAAAACTAGACTCACCCTGACTAACATTAGTGAAAGTCCAAAAACAGACTTCACTATGAACATTATCATTTGAGCTCCCAAACTAGACTGAATATGAACTTCAGTGTTCGAGCTCCCAGACCACACTTCTGTTTTTTGAAAATTCTGCATATTACACACGCTTGGCCAACAATAATATACTGGAAACCTTTCCAATCTCCACATTCTTGTGCCACACAAAATTACGCTGACAATAATACTACAGAAAATTATTTTAAAAAAAACCTTTCATTACACATAGGTAATCTCTACAATATATATAAGTATGTAAAGTTAATGTGACAAGGTCAAATTAATTAACTCATTTGGATAGAAAGAGTGACAGGGAAGCTAGCTTTCCTCAAATCAACAGTTGGTTCTGTCAGGGTGGACAGAAATAACAATTCAAATTTTCGAGGATCTGAGTACCCTTCTTCTGGATAGTAGGCGTGAACTGTTCTGACAAGGCACAAATTGTACCAGCTGTTAGACAGAAACAATCAACTCCCAAAAAAGAAATGTCATGATAATGGAATAATAAACACACATAAAATAATACATACACAGTCTAGATGTGGAATATAAAAAGTAAAGACAAAGGAACTCAAAAAGTGATATTAGAGAAATGATTAAATATTATTATTATATTAGAGGATGCTGGGTCTAGGATTTTGCCTAGACTGTAGTATGTGTTGGAAAAAGAGTTTATCATCTCAGGAGCTGGCTTTAAGGAGTGTCAGTTTGAAGCATGGGTCAAAATTGTTGATGTTGGGCAATTGTGGCATGAGCAGCTATTGGAAATTGTCTAATTGGACAGTTTGACAGTGCTGCGGTTCTTGGCAATGCACTCAGGTAGAGGTATTTTTGCTTGGCCAATATAGAAAACTGGACAGAGTTTGTAATTAATTTGCTAGATGATGTAATCACGATAATTATTATTATTATATTATATTAGTATAATATGACTACTACATTGATAATTATTATAATAATATTTGAGGATGTTGAGTCCAGGACTTTGCTTGGACTGAAGGATGTGTTGGAAAAAGAATTCCCAAAGATGGAGTGCAGCTTCTGATGAATTGGGGGTAAGGCTTTAAGGAGGGTCAATGTGAAGCATTTGTCACAGTTTTGGTGTTACGGCTTTGGGCATGAGCAGCTACTGGAAATGGGGTTTCAGACAGTTGACAGTGCTGCGGTAGTTAGCAATGCATTCAGGAAGAGATTGTTTTGTTTGGCTGATATAGAAAGCAGGACAGATTTACAATTCATCTGGTAAATGATGTGGGAGGAGAGGTAGGTAATGTTTTCTTTGATTTTGTAGGTGGCTATTTGTGGATGATTTTGGAGGATTGTATTAGGTTGAAGGATATGGCAGTTATGGCACCTGTTTCTAGCACAAGATTAGCAACCCGGATTAGCTAGGGGAGCTTTAGTGTGGGGAAGCTGAAAAATGTATAATTTTCAATGGCCTAAACCCCCTCCTAAGGGCAGTAGGTCTTATTGTTGTGCCAGCATACCACAATATGTGTATGCTTTATGTGACGTTGTTGAAGTACAGGATATCTCTTGAAGGAAGGTTTTAGAAACAGCTACTTTCTAGGAATAATGGTTTTTCATAGGTAATGAGACAGAATTGCAAATGAGCTGTATTGATGTCCGTTAGTCTTTATTATATTAACAAGCAAAAATAGCCAACTGCAGACAGTTAAATTTAATAAAAACCCTACAATGTTTTCCTTTTGGCAGAACTTCTCAAGTAAGACCATCTAAATTAATTTAGATTATCTTACTTGAGAAGGTATGTCAATAGGCAGATGAAACATTATAGGGTTTTTATTCAAACAGACATGAAAATATTGCCCAAGACATAAAATTTCCTCTTTTTCAGGGTGAGAGAAGATGGTGAAGATAATTCATCCAAAAGAAAAAATGATATGGAATTCTTCAATTATTTCAAGTAATAAGATGTTTTTTTATAGGATCGTTTTAACATTTTTAGGATAGCAACGGATCCTGCTATAGATTTGAACACAGATATACAAGAGTTCTCAAGCTGTTTTTCTAGTCTGTCTGTTTGTTCTTTTTAGATCACTAAATTAGTTTATGAACTCTAACTGTATTAATAGATAAATAGATGGGAAACCAGTTTTGGTCTAGATATAAATTTAGAAATGCCATTTTTCACTAGTGTACTATGGCATTACATCTGCTTAGAGTGCATGTAAGTGTGAATTATGTATTTGTGAAATGCTTGATATATAGCATGTTTATTTATTAATATTAAAAATGATTTTAAAATAGAAGTGGAACCCTATTGAAATTATAATACTGAATGGCAATTCATTTTACCAGGAGCAACTTGAGTCTGTTTTACATATTGTTTATATTTTAGTTGTTATTGGCAACTTTAACTGTTTAATTTAATAGAAAAGGTAATGGTAGAAGAAAAAGGTATTGGCAGCATTAATCTGTTATCATCAGAGTGGTGAAAATTGCTTCCTATTATCAAGACAAATTTAATATTACATTATAGGAGAAATTTCTTAATTTAAAATGTTGTTTCATTCATTTTGTTTCAAATTTTATGCTGCATTTATACAAGAACTAATTCTTCATCAAATAGTGTTCCTGTATTCAGGAAGCAATTACTGATTTTCAAATGATGGACGTAAAATACTATTTCAGTGACAATTCTAGGTTTTTGTAAGTTGATTTTTGTTATCATACACTTGTAATATATGCAATTACTTATTGTGAACAACAATAGGAATAAAGTTTTTAAGTCCCCATATATTAAATAAAGTATACAAATATTATATTAAAGAGACTGAACAATTTGTTTAATTGTTAAATGCTTTTATTTTCAATTTTTTGTTATAATATTTATTTGCAAGACTTTTTTTTTTTTATATTTTCTAGTAAATCTTGAGCACCTTGGAAATCTAGCTGTGACAGATGACACAACATCCACCCTGGTGTTGCCTCCTGTGAGGCCTGTGGTGACCCGTCCTCGACTCATCTCCCACCTTCCGCCCCACCCTCAGATGCAACCCCTCATCAATGGGTGCCCTGCACATTCCAGACCTGTTTCCAATGAAGGTACAGCACACCTGCCATCTTTTGGCTGTATTCTAATTGTGACCTAGCTTCAGCATTTAGTGCAATATCTTATATTTCATCCCTGTTTCTGGAATACATACTTTTGTAGTTTGATATGCTTCTTTAAATTTTCACTGCAATCAATAATATATTGACCTTTTTAATTCACTTATATAACCAGTATAAAAGTTTTAAGTCTGAATATCAGGTGTTTTACATTCATCAAAGTATTAGGAATGTTTTAAACAATTTCACAAATAATCCAATGTAACTGGTTAATTATACTACTGTAACACTACTTACTCTAAAATAATTAATTACAAAACAATTCATGTATAGTTAGATATGACTTTATATCATTTGATACGAATCACATTAAAATTACAGCATTTTAAATCATGCACAATTATATTAAACCTACAGTTTCTAAAATATCAGCAAAATTTATTTTGCTTTTTTAAATTTCCACTTGTTGTGAAAGTACTTCAATGTATAATTTGCAGTAATCTGTCATTTGCTTAAATATAGCAACTCTTCTATGACTGCCCTAGCAGAATGTAAATTGTACTTGCTCTTTTGTTGCTTTAGTCCTTAAACATGGGTACTATTAATTATATCTTTTTTGTTTCTGAAACCTTTTGAGCTTTTCTAGGCTGAATAAATAATTAATGCTTATCACTTTTTTACTCCATACTCTACTCTACCAAAGCTCCTTAATTCAACAAATGTTGAATACTTATATTCATTTACAATTTTTTCAGCACAAATTCATTACTAAAGTGACACATGGTGTAATACTTTTTTAAAATGATAGTCTGTTATTGAACCATGTAAAAATTAAATTAATTTTCATTTCTGTTGCTTTGACAAATTTTTTAATTTTCTTATCTGAAATTATTACTGAAATTTAAGTTCCCTAATTATATATTAATCATTTCACATATTTTAGATTACTTAGCATTGACTTAAATATAATTTCCTTTGGTATGAATATTTCACTACATTAGTTCTATTATGTCATATAGTTTATATATCTTAAAAATGACATTATTATTCTGTAACTAGAATATGTATGTTTATAATAGGAGTTTGCATATAACATAAAATTCAATTACAATTCTATATATATATAATTGCAATATTGGTATGGGAAGGAAAGATAGACAGGTTGTGGCTTACCTGAAAGAGAAGTGTGGTGTCACCATAAGGAACTGAAGGTTGTTCTTCAAATTTTCGGAGGCTCTCAGCCTCCTTCATCAGGAAGGAGTGTTACACCATTCCATGTACCAGTCAGCTGTGGACTGCTGTCTGCTGAGAGACTCTAAAAATTTGAAGAACAACCTTCAGTTCCTTATGGAACTTCACTTTCAGGTAAGCCACAACCTATCTCTCTTTTCTTTCCATACCAATATTCCAATTATTTTTGACAATGTCATATCCTTACTAATATCATATTATATATATATATGTATATATATATATATATATATGTATATTGTAATAGTGAGAATGTGACATTGTCAAAAATATTGGTATGGAAAGGATAGAGAGATAGGTTGTGGCTTACCTGAAAGTGAAGTACGGTGTCGCCATGAGGAACTGAAGGTTGTTCTTCAAATTTTTGGAGGCTCTCAGCCTCCTTCTTCAGGAAGGAGTGTTACACCATTCCGTGCACCGGCCGGCTGCGGACAGCCGGCCGGTGCACGGAATGGTGCAACACTCCCCCCCGAAGAAGGAGGCTGAGAGCCTCCGAAAATTTGAAGAACAACCCTCAGCTCCTCATGGCGACACCGCACTTCACCTTCAGGCAAGCCACAACCCATCTCTCTATCCTTTCCATACCAATATTTTTGACAATGTCACATTCTCACTATTACAATATATATATATATATATATATATATATATATATATATATATATATATATTGGTATGGAAAGGATAGAGAGACAGGCCGTGGCCCACCTGAAAGTGAAGCACGGCGTCGCCATGAGGAACCGAAGGTTGCTCCTCAAACCCTCGGAGGCTCTCAGCCTCCCTCCTCAGGAAGGAGTGCCACACCATTCCGTGCACCGGCCGGCTGCGGACTGCGGAGATTTGACCGCCGCACGGCCAGTAGCCCATAAACAATCAACACCCCCACCAAGCCACTAACTTTCTCTCTCAGGGGGAGGTTGTGGCATAGGAAAGGTTAGGATACAGATCATTCATACAAAGCATCCCATGTATACGTGTATGCTTGAACATACATACAAATACACATGAACATGCACACACACACACACACACACATGTATGCATACTTACACATACATGAGCATGCTCATACATACTCACATGGTCTCGTGAAAGAGGAGATGGTATGTAGGAAGGGCACTAATTACAGGATGTTGAGTCCAGGGCTTTGCCTGGACTGCAAGACATGTTGGAAAGATAGTTCCCATAGATGGAGTTCTGCTTCTGATGAATCGGGGGGTAGAGCTTTAAGGATGGTGAGTGTGAAGCATTGGTCGAAATTGTTTATGTTGTGGTTTTGGGCGTGAGCAGCTACTGGGAATTGGATTTTAGATAGTTTGACAGTGCTGCGGTGGTTGGCTATTCGTTCAGGGAGGGGTCTTTTGGTTTGGCCTATATAGAAGGCAGGGCAGAGTCTGCAGTTAATTTGGTAGATGGTGTGGGAGGAGAGGCAGGTGATATTTTCTCTTATTTTGAAGGTTTTTGTCTGATTATGAAAGGTTGTGGTGGGCTGTAAGATAGGGCAAACATGGCATCTGCTCCTGCCACAAGGTTTGCAACCCGGCAGGGGTGGGCGGGTGGTGGTGTGGGTTTTGCAAGGGTGTACAAGTAAATTTCGGAGGTTGGGTGGGCGTCTGAAGGCAACCCTTGGGCAGGTGGGGAGTATAGTGGGGAGGATGGTTTTTAATTCAGGGTTGGATTGCAGTCCAGTGTAAGCTAGGCGGAGAATGGAATTGATTTTTTGTAGTCCTGGGAAGTAGGTTGTTGTGAGGGGTGGACTACTTTTTTTGTTTTGGACAAGAGTGGGTGTGGTTGTTTGGAGGTTTGATAGGGCTCGGGTTATCTGTTTTTGGAGGAGGTTGCTGGGATAGTTTCTGTTGATGAAGGCATTAAGGATCCGGTTGGTGTAAGAGGCGAGGCTGTTCCAGGTGGAGCAAATACGTGCTCCCCTGAGGGCTAGACTGTATGGGAGGGAGCATTTTGTGTGGTGTGGGTGGCAACTGGTGAAGTGCAAATATTGAAGTGTGTTTGTAGGTTTGATGTGGACAGATGTGTTGATCGTGCCCGAGCTCAGGTGTACGTCAACGTCTAGGAAGGTGACTTTGGTTGGGGAGTGGTTCCAGGTGAATTTAACGGGGTGTTTGGTGTTCAGGGTGTGGAGAAATTCGGATAGGGAGTCTGGTCCGTGAGTCCATAGCATGAAGATGTCATCTATGAACCTGAACCAGGCCAGGGGTTTTAATGGGGAGGAATTTAGGTGGGCCTGTTCCAGGCGTCCCATGAACAGGTTGGCGTAGGAGGGGGCCATCCGGGTGCCCATAGCTGTGCCACTGGTTTGATGGTAAATGTTGTCCTGGAAGGAGAAGTAATTTCTGGTGAGGACAAACTGGGTGAGAGAAACCAGAAAACTGGTGGTGGGGAGAGAATTTTGTGGCCTGCGGGACAAGAAGTGTTCAAGTGCCGCTAGTCCATTGGTATGGGGAATATTGGTGTAAAGTGACACTACATCTATAGTGACCAAAAGGGTGTCAGGTGGAAGAGGTTTTGGTAGTTCGTGGAGACGGCGTAGGAAGTGGTTGGTGTCTTGGATGAATGAGGGTAGGTTTTCTACTATTGGTTGGAGGGACTCATCCACCAATGCAGAAATCCTCTCAGTAGGGGAATTGTAGCCGGCAACTATTGGGCGGCCCGGTATATTAGGTTTGTGGATTTTGGGGAGCAAGCCGGCCGGTGCACGGAATGGTGTAACACTCCTTCCTGAAGAAGGAGGCTGAGAGCCTCCGAAAATTTGAAGAACAACCTTCAGTTCCTCATGGCGACACCGCACTTCACTTTCAGGTAAGCCACAACCTATCTCTCTATCCTTTCCATACCAATATATATATATATATATATATATATATATATATATATATATATATATATATATATACATATATATATATACATACATACATATATATATATATATACATACATACATACATATATATATATATATATATATATATATATATATATATATATATATATATACACACATACAATATTAGGAGAATCCGTTAAGGAATTGGAACTAATTTGGTGACAAAGTCACATTCAAACTTGGATAGTGAGGAAGGATAGAAATAATAAGGATTACGCTTTATGTGAATTCATATGCACAGGCATAGAATCATGCACATAGAAAGCATATGTTCAAAACAGGGAGAAGGATGGAAGAAGAAGGAAAGGCTGAAAATATTTGACCCAGGCAGGATTTGAACCCATGTTTTCTGCTGAGTACACAGAAGCCTTAACCATCTCAGTCATTGTGTCAAGTTTCTGACTAGGCAAATATAGACAGTCTTATTATGGACAAATAGTTGTTTAGTGGTTTGTGAATTGAATGGGTGGCATTTAAAAATAATGTAAAAACAACCAATATTAGTGAAAATATAAAAACGTCTGTATTAGATAAAATTGACAAATAAATAATGATGTAGCCAATAAACAGACAAAATAGGAGATCTTCAAATGGAGATGAAAGTAGAGCTTCTTGAATAACACAGTTGACATAAATAAAAAGTAAATATATATTGTTTTGTCACCCTCGATCCTCTCAACCCATTCATCTAGTCTCAGCTCAGCTCTTACATCATTTACTTTAAAATGTCTATTTTTCTTGTATGCCACATAATTTTGGATAAATAAAAATTACCAAAAACAATATAACATCAAATTTTATTAACAAACTATTAGACTTTTTTTTTCTCGTGGTGTGGTTGGTTTTACAGTTTTCTTATATCAGTCGTCTGACATCTTTCTCCAGTGCCTGCTTCCTTTGCACTGCTCATTCTACCATGTTCCATGGCTTCTGATGTCATGGCAACAATACAATATTTTCTCAAACATGCCTTGCCTTGTGGTCAACAATGTGCTTACACAAATCACACAAGCTGTAACCAACCATGGCCCCAAAACATACCACATTATCCCTCCTCAAAGAGATTAAAAAAACTGGATAACAATTCATTGTTTTACAGCCTTTAATGTCCAACCAATATAAACCAGTTTTTTTTTATCAAAATACAATAATTTACAATATAACAATCAAAATAACTGCAATACATATTAATTACAGACAAATATTAAATACACAAACATTTTGTTCAAACAATATTTTTTTACAAATTTTACAAATTATTTACAGTATTAAATGAGTTATATTGAACATTCTAAATTTCTTTTTTGTCTATAGTATGGACCCAACTGAGAAATGGTAAAAGCCTTTCTAGTTCCTGTCCTTCCTGTTTAATGATCCTTTTGACTATAACCTTTTTAAATCAGCTGCTTAGCTGTCATTTTGAAAATTCATACTGACATACATAGTTTTAATGAGATACCAAATCAACTATGGCAAAATAAGCAAGTATACTAGATTCATCAAAGTGGATCTGACGTCAGGCCAATCAAAAGTTTAAAAAGAATCCTTATGATTTACTTATCTCTTGACTCAAAAATTACACAAAACATATGAATAATTTGTAAGCATATTCACAAATGTTTCAAAATCTTACTTTGCTCAGTACCTGTGTACAAACACAGTTCATAAACAAATCTCCCCCAGCAATACATTTAATACGAATACATTTTCACTAAGTCTTCTTCTTCTAGGCTCACAAGAGAACTTATTAATTCATGCCTACACAAACTATGCAAGCATGACATGAAATATCAGCTATATACTTGTGGTACCACCTGACAAACAATATAAACCACAATGTACAAAAGCACTTAAATAAAACAAAACACTATTGATGACGACAAATTATTTCTTAATGATTCCAATGAATTACAATTTATTTCTCTGAAAAAGAAATACACCCATGATTTATATACTTAAGCAATCCTCATTACCTCCAGGATTCTGTGGAATGCCAACTGGAAGACATTTACACAATTTGTTCCATCCACACTTCACACTCTTGATCTAATCTTTTAACATTTAAAATATTTATTTAATACTTATGTATGTTTTGTTTCCTCTTGTTAGTATGACACAAATTAACAGCTGTTTGAGTTACATAATTTGATCTGTTAACAATACCAAACAAACAATTTTGTCCCCTTAGACGCTGTCTCATCGCCCATGCTGGGCTGTGTTAAGGAATATTAGCAGACAAAAAAATAGTCTTGTAAGTCATTAATATATTTCTTAAAAACATGGTTAACCTCATTAACATACCTTGGCAACCTCAATTCCAACCCAACCCTTGTAGGTACATTCAAGTTACTGTCCAAATTTGCTTCTAATTGCCTGTACATAATCTCAAGGGGTTTTTTCATATTAAAATATACCATCCTTATCTACTTTCTTATCATCATCCTTAATAAATTTACACTTTTCTTTTAATTTCCAGTTTGCATACTCTGTTGCACAATGATTCTACCTTATCTATTTTTCTTGTTTACTCCAGTTATTTTTCCCTGTAAACAAGATGACGAAATAGGGGTGAATGTCTTACATGATGGCACTTAATACAAAAGTAAATATCCTAATTTGTCCTATCTTAATATACAGGGCCATTTTTCTCTTAAATGCTGATCTTCTAGCACTTCAACTCTTCTTTCAATTATTAAAGATTATATGACCTTTATGTATTAAATCTTCTTTCAGTTCTGCATATTACTTGAGTTATTATAATAGATGCTTGTGATGGCAGACTATTGTTTTATATTTCTTACATATCTCTGTTTTTTTTATTCAGCAGTGCACATGAAACACCCTTTTTTAAGTCTTATATTATTTATTTAATTTAATTTTGTTTAAACAATCTCTCATGTCCAACATGTTCAACTGTTATGCTGTCCACTCCTGCTATTTTAGTTGTCGCCAAATCTTTCACTACTTTTTCAATTTTAGATTGTAACAATGGGTCTCCTAATTCTTCAATGTCATCATCTTTTTAAACTTTTATACATTCAGTAGTCAATAGTTCTCTTTCATAAATACTTTCAATTTTGTATTAATCCATTCCTTTTCACTTCACATGCATTTTTCATATGCTCCTCTTATATCAATTCCTTTAGTACTAAATTGTCCAAAGTTCTACTTCAAGTTTTAAAACTTAAGTCAATTTTACTCATTATTATGTCTTTCTAAATTACTTCACATTTCTCTTTTGGTCTTATTCATTTTGCAGTTTCCCACATCCTAATAACTTCACTCCTAAACTGTTTATTTTTTTCATCAATTAGTATAATTTTTTCAGTTAACTTGCATAATTTTGTTACTTCATCTATTCGAGTTGCCTACAAATGCTGATTGTAAAAGCTACTCGAAAATATATTTTAAGTTTTTGTACCTCAGGTAACTATATTAATACATTTTGAAATTGAATATAAATTTTATGTTCATCTCTAGGCAGCCAGAAAACTATGAAAAGACAACTAAGGTCAGAAAGAAAAAGTAATATAGGTAGAGTAACTTTCTTGTGTTTAATAATCACGCACTTCCTACTAGAACACTAATATTAATTTCAAACAATTTAATTAATGGTGGATTTACATTTTATGATAATATGATTGTTTTCTGGAATTTCACTTAAATATTCAAATAAATTGTTATCTTATTCATAAAGGTGATTATTGAAACCTCTTTTGTTAGTTTAGATACAGTATAAGTCTTTTACGATTTTACATCAACAAATAGTATCCATAATATTATTAATACTGTCTATTAATGTTACAATACACTTAAAGACAACATGAATTTGGTTTTTATATATTTCTCTTGGAAAAAAATAAAGTCCACAATTAGACTTTAATCTGCAAATGTACGAGTGTTTACAATCTGCCTTAAACTATTGTAATAATTGATTATCCTCTTAAAAATTCTCAAATTGATTATTTGTTACAGTCTATATTATTTTGAAATTAAATTAAGCCTATTTTTTTTAGTATTTAGGTCACATATTTATAAAATATGAACAATGGAATTTACAAATTTAGCAACTCTGAAATAAGAAACATACATGCCAAATGCCTCTTAATGGCAGGAGCTATATTCTATAGCAGAAAATTGTTGTCAAGTAAACAGATGAGATATTGTGCTCAGGAAGGGTAGACCAATTGTTTTGACTTTGAGTGTACAATCAATTAATTACCATTTTCATAGAGATAGCATGCAGTAACAACGTTTCTTACTTACTCCATACATTTTAAAGTGGTCTAAATTACATCAATTTTGCTGTTATTTTTTCACAGATGCCGAAAAATATTACTTCTTTTGTCTTAATGTTTCACAAAAATATGTTGGCTTTTTTTTATTAACATGTTAGAACTTGCTTGACTAAGACAGCTAACTACTTTGAATTTGCTTTGTATGATGTTCACCTGATATGCAACTTATTCAGTTTTTAAGCCTGCAGTTGTTTGACAATTGTTTGTGTTCATAAACTATTTGTATATAAGGGAATGCTGCGTCCCCACAGCAAACTCCTCTCCTGCTATCAGAAGGGCATGGGACAAGTACCCAATGCCCAACCTATCTGATGCAGGTTTTTTCTAGGGTTTTCCCTGCATTTCTTTAGGCGAATGCCAGGTAGGATCCTTAAAATATAGCCCGGGGGCCCTAGTTAACCCTTGGCTACCTTCCTCTACCCTTCCGCATCCCCCCTTTCAAATCCCTTCCTATGCTATTAAAGTGGAGTTGCCCAAAGTGGATTACCCTCATGTAGCCTGTTGCCCTAAAAAAAAAACAATCTATTATGTGTATTTCCAATTCCTCCACTTCTTGTGTACATTTTGTTAATATATACACAGAATGGCCAGATTATTATGACCACCTGACATTTTTTAGAAAAATTAGCTTATGTTTGCTATGGTAGTTGCTAGATTTCCAGACCAATAAAGAAAGGGAGGTACGTAGTTTATTACAGTAGTAGAAGTTTTTGTTTCTGATGATACGGGTAAACAACATAAATTAACAAATTTTTGAAGAAAGGGTGGTTTTTGGTATTTTGAGCCATGGACGGAGTATAAGCCAAACAGCTTCATTTGTTAAATGTTCAAGAGCATCATTTGTTTAAATAATACACATATATGCCTTGTTCAATTAATGACAATTAATACAGCCTAGTTTCCAGACAAATGTAATATGAGAAACAATTATACAGATAATCATTTAGACATAGCTGTATGTTTCAATGCTACTTTGTGTCTTTCTCTAACAGCATTTGAACATTAAATTTAGGTGTATTCAATATAGGCCTATGAATGTTAAAATGCAGTTAGAGAAAGACCAAAGTAGCATTGAAAAATTCAGATATGTTTAAATTACTTTCTGTGTAATTGTTTCTCATAATAAATTTGTATGGTAACCTAGGTTGTATTAATTTTTATTAAAGAATTTAAAGACTGGATTGTTAGGCAGGAAGCATGATATGAATGTGAAAGTTGTTGCCATCAGCTACTAGTCAAGCATTGGCAAAAAAGTCATTTCTAGTTGCATCATGCAGGTAGCAGAGTGAGAAATCATGGATCATGCATCCATGAGGTCAGTCATTCATGCTGGTGGGATCAATGTTATAGTTTTGCGCATGTTTTCATGGGTCCCGTAGTCTGTGTTGAACAATGTCTGAATAACACAACATACTGAAGTATCATTACTATTCAATAATAGTATGGTATTTAGATGACTACTTCTAGGAAGATAATGTATCATGGCACAGGATTTGTATTGTGCAGGAGTGGTTTCAGAATTATGAGGGACACTTTAACTTGCTTAGTGGCTCCCACAACCTCATCAGATTGAGAATTTGTGGGATGAAGTTGAAGCCATACAGAACAGTGCATAACAATCACATTGCACTCAAATGGACAATGCTATTCATCAGTGATTGTTTTATATTCCTTGCATCCTCTATCAACAAAATCTCATAATCTACCATTTTCATGTAATGATGGAATTTCACTTGTAGGAAACAAGTTTGGATTTTATATTGCTACATCTGACAGTCCATAGTCCTAAGTGCTACCATGAGCACCTAAAGAATTGTGAATTCAGGTTCTAGTCTCACTCACAGTAACAATTTTTATTTATTTACTTTGTTTTATTTCTGTTCTAGATGGTTGATGGCATGTGTAAAGATTACCTCTGCTTCGAGGTCCAATAATATTTATAGTCATGGAATATTCTAGTACAATACATATTGTACTAGAATATTCCACGACTATAAATATTATTGGACCTCGAAGCAGAGGTAATCTTTACATATGCCATCAACCACTAACAGCTTGTGTTACTTATTCACCTTAACCTCTCAGTACGAGACAATATTTTCATTCTCTGTATTAAGATACTTTATCTTCTTAGCAATTTATTTCATTCTCATTTTGCTTTGTCTGCTTTGGGCTGGTACCAGGTGTTACAATTTTCATAGAGGTAGCATGCAGTAACACTTGTCAGACATTTCATTCCATACAGGCTTATCTTTAGTCTACATTGTGAATTCAATATTTATGAAATAAACATATTAATTTATAATACAACCAAGTTTTTATCAGTTACACCACCAAATAAATCCTTTCAAATTCACCTGAACTAGTATTTTTGCTGACGCCTCAGACAATTTTTATTATTTTTTGTGTTCTGTCTTCTTTACTATTCCATGAATTATCATTGTTCATTTTTGTATTTATATAGTTATGTGCTTCCCTAATCAGCATCTTTATTTATGTTCATTACGTGTATATACTTCAATGCAATGGAGCAACTGATGTGCTGTAAGTAATATCACACAAAATAAAAAGTTCAAGTTGTTTAATAAATCAGAAGGATTAATAAATAATGCAGTCTTTCTCAGTGTAAAGAACAAATAAAATCTTCTCAGGCTTCTAACCGAGTGAGAAGATGTCTGCATGATGTTGCAATGACGTTCACTGTTATTGTTGTGCTCCTTCTTTCAGCAATTAGCAGCAACAGTCTGAGCTGTAGTCAAATGTTACTTTTTGTATCTTATGCACTTTCATTTTTTAAAAACGGCTGTTTTTTTAGGTCTGTTATTGATGAAATAACTTCTTTTTGTGTCTGTGTGTATATTTGTGTTTGTTCGCAAATGGAAATACATAATTCATTGCTTTAGAAACAAACAATCTTACTTTTTGGTATTTGTACCATCAAATTTTTGCAGCACTGGGTCGCAAACTTACCATAACACCAAGAAAAACTGTGAGTGCATCTGCTGCTATAAGAAGTCAGACCTTACCACGCAACTTGGGAGGGTCCCGTACTCAGACAGGAATAACACCACCTGTAATGACCAGACCAGTTAAACCTCAATCAACTCCACCAGCTATTAAACGGCAACTCTCTGTAAGTTTCAGTAATGTTAACACCTCAAGGACATTTTGTGATTTTCTTTCAACTCCCAAAAACAATGTTTACTTATCATTGTTCAACAATTGAGCTTTATGTTGTAAAAATACCTGGTAGATTAAACTTTTTGAATTATTTTCTTACTTTTCTTTAAAATGGAATATTTAATATGTTACTTTTCATTTCCATGCATACTCTTAAGAAAATAATTAATTATAATTGATTAATTTTAATATATTATCCATTTTGTTATATCACAAGTTTCTAATATGTGTAAAATGTCCATAGATTGTTGAAACATCCATTAATTTAAAACTTACAATTTTATTTTATCTTTCAGGGTCCAAGCAGTTCTCCAATTCGACGTACAAACAGTGGAATTTCTGCATCAAAAGCAAACTTGAAAAAGGCTCCATCACTTAAAGGTGTTGATCCTAAGCTTGCTCAAATTGTCTTGGATGAGATTCTTGAAGGTGGTGCTCCAGTTCAGTGGGAGGATATAGCTGGTCAAGAAGTAAGGCTAGATTACTATTTGTGATTCAATTGACAATATTTATTAAACCCAGTAGTAGCATGAAATAATTAACCACTTGTACTCCACCACATTCAGCTCAAATCCAAAGAGTTTAAAGTTGATGGCTAGATAATTTTCTTAAGTTACTTATATTTTAGGTGGCTAAACAAGCTCTCCAAGAAATGGTCATCTTGCCATCTCTCAGACCAGAACTTTTTACTGGTTTGAGAACACCATCACGAGGACTATTGCTCTTTGGTCCTCCAGGAAATGGAAAGACCTTACTTGCTAGAGCTGTTGCCAATGAGTGCAGTGCCACATTCTTCAGCATCAGTGCAGCAAGTCTTACATCAAAATATGTTGGAGAAGGTGAGAAACTGGTTCGAGCTCTGTTTGCTGTAGCAAGAGAATTGCAGGTAAGAGATTTTTTTTACTTCACTATTGTATTTATTAGTTCATATCCACTGAACACAGTAGATTGGGGAATATATCAACATTCTAACCTGATCAATTCCAAGGATTGGTACATAGAACTAAACATTTTTCATTGTAGAGTAGATATATTTTATTAATTTATGGCCTTTCATTAAAAAGTATAAGCTCAGAAATAAGAATAAAATTTTAATAAAAAATATTGAATGAATGAAAATTCTGATCTTAAAGAAATCTCATTTATTATTCTCCCTCCTGCATGCTGGTATGCTCTGCTGCTTGTGTGGCGATTCCTTCCTAACTATGTTATAGTCTCATTTCACCATATTACTGGTTGATGGTGTTCCTTCCCTGAGGTCCTCCCAATGTTCTCAGCAATTTCATGGTAGTGAACTTTATGGAGCAATAAACTATCATCAATTCTGCCAATACTTAAATAAAACTGTACCAGAAACAGTTTCACTGCTTCAGGAAGCTTATTAAAAGGAAGATCTAAGCCAGGCAAGAATTTACAAGTGTACCTGGTTCAAAGGTGGCCAAATTTCCATGGCAAATGAACCCTATTTGAGGTGCCCTTCAATGTCTAGAACACATGAAAATATTCCAAAAAGTGTGTGTGGCCATCATGTTTGATGACTGCAAGTCAATTGATGAATACAACTGAAATTTCTGAGTTCATGCCAAACAATTCAACTGAAACTTTCAGAAAATGATACACATTGCAATAAAGTTTGTTCTACCACTGCTTTCTGAGTATGTGCCAGAAATCAAAAGAACAGACACAAGCTTTATTAAAGGTATCACAGTAGACGAGTCTTATGACTATGATTCTGAAACAAAACACGTTTTAGCTAGTATAAAATAATGCCAAGACCAAAAATATCATGGTAAATAATATCACAAGTGAAGTCCATTGTGGTTTGTGTTTCAGTATTAAAGGATTCACAACATTTAATTGTCCTTCAGTACATCAACCAACATTACTATCTGCAAGTGGTAAAGTGATTGCATGTGAGATAACAAACTGATGTGGAATGATTGAGGGACTGGCTACTTCATCATGAAACAATAGCTGCCCATACACAATTGAAAACAAGGCACTTCTGAAGAGAAGTGGCGTAACTACAGTTCCTTGGTTTTCCAACTTACATGACCCACCTCCATCTTTTTAAAAGTTGATGAATTCTTTCTTATTGAATTTACTGGTTTCCAATTGCTCAAACAGGCAATAACTTAAGAGGAAGTGATTAGAACCATAAGTTCTCATTTCATCAAAAGTCCTCTGATTGCAGATGGCATTGAAATAACTACAGATCCACTAACTGCTAAATCATCTCTATTCTTAAGTAGTTTTTTTTAGGGCAACATGCGACATGAGGGTAATCCACGTTGGGCAACTCCCCTTTAATTGCATAGGAAGGGATTTGAAAGGGGGGATGCGGAAGGGTACAGGAAGGTAGCCAAGGTTTAACTAGGGCCCCTGGGCTATATTTTAAGGATCCTACCCGGCATTCGCCTAAAGAAATGCAGGGAAAACCCTAGAAAAATGGTATCAGGTAGGTCGGGCATTGGGTACTTGTCCCACGCCCTTCCAATAGCGGGAGAGGAGTTTGCTGTGGGGATGCAGCATTCCCTTCTCCGTGCCTCGACTAGTTTAACTATTCCAATGGCCAACTATTCCAATAGGAATAGCGAACAACTCTTACCGTATACCCAAGGTCTGTGACCCCGGAACATACACCTCTCAGAACAGGCCGAGGTGCCTCGGCTTGTGGGAACCTTAGTTCAAAAACAGAGAGGAAAAGGCATCCCCACCCATCTTGATAGCTCATTATAAATAATGCCTTCTGTCACTTAACTGTAACTTAGGCCAATTAACTATTTGGGAAACAAAAAAAATGCTGCACTATGTACAATAGTAACATGATAAAATTTTAGATAGTATCTGATACAAATGTTTATATATCTAAGAATTTTTTTTTGGAAGCATATTGTTTAAGAACATGAAAAATTACAATTATTGAATAATAATTGTAATTTCAATAATATTATTCTTGGTATCCAATGGGATCCAGGATTTGCTACACAATGTTTTAATGGCTGAAGATGAGGGCTTATTATGCAGCAGATTACCCAGGAAGGCTGTTCTTCTGTTACGCTATTATTTATCAGAGCTCTGAAATCTCCTTGTAATATCAATGTAATTTAAATTATGAAGACATATTCAACAATACCTGATCTCTTTCTAGCCGTCCATAATCTTTGTCGATGAAGTGGATTCCTTGCTTTCGGAAAGAAGAGAAGGAGAACATGAAGCTAGCCGTCGACTGAAAACTGAGTTTCTAGTAGAGTTTGATGGTCTACCATCAAGTCCTGAAGAGCGAGTTCTTGTGATGGCTGCTACAAACAGACCTCAGGAACTAGATGAGGCAGCTCTCAGGTGCGGAGAATCGTTTACATTTTTTACTTCTATGGAGCATATCTTTATTCTTGTGATTTACTTTATGAAAATCATTGTTGCAGACGATTTTCCAAGAGGATTTATGTAACTCTGCCGGATCATGTGACAAGAATTGTTCTGCTGCGCAGATTGTTGAGTCGTCATTTTAATCCACTATCTCAAGAGGAATTGCAGAGATTGGCAACACTAACAGAAGGGTATTCTGGCAGTGATCTGACAGGGCTTGCAAAGGATGCTGCCTTAGGGCCAATCAGAGGTAATCATTCCTTTTGTTTATTTTCTTAAATTTCATTTCCATCTTTCCTTGAGTTAACACACTGTATGTAGACTAGGGACAAGAAAAAACTTACCACTTTATTTGTTTCAGTCAACCAGTATTTTAGGTTAACCTAAGTCTAGTTAATACTAGTTACTTTTGGGCCTGGTAATAAAGAGTTATTGTTTAAAAAATTTAAAAAATAACTACCTACAATATTTTTTGCTGTTATAAATCAATTTGAACCAGAGTGGAAAAATAAATTATTACAAAAAACTAGTTATTTTGTCAACATCCTCTGTCCTTAGACAAGGCATATTATGGATTTTATTTTATTTGGTACTTTTATGGCAGTTAGATGCATTTTATATGAAAGTCATCTGATTAAGCCGTTATCAAAACATCACTACATTTCATTTGCTTTTGTGTGTTTCGGCATTAGCCATATAATTAGCTATTGATTTGATTATGTGTTTGGAATGACATATAATTTAAGGAGATCAGGTGTTCCTAAAATGATTCGGTATTTATTGTTCCCAGAGCTAAATCCAGAAGAAGTCCGATGTCTGGATCCAAGCGGTGTTCGCAACATAAATTTCAAAGACTTCCTTGACTCTCTGAAAAGGATTCGTCGTAGTGTCTCTCCACTCAGTCTTGCAGCTTATGAGAAGTGGAACCTCGAATATGGAGATGTTAGCATCTGATATATTGCTATGACAGTAGAAAATGCCAAAATCATGCTTCTGTGTTTTTGTGCACGGCTTCAGTAATATGAACATTTCAGTGACACACAACTCAATCCTGAAATTTAACATCGAAATTGTTAGTTTTAAGAGTATGCTGTCATGTCTAATTTGGCAGCTGTGTTACAATGGGTTGCTCTGATGTCTTTTAGTTTGTTCATTCAAGAACTATGGCTCCAGTAATCCAGAACACTGTCTCACACTTGGTAAAGCTAAGTTCAGGCTGTGGTGTTTCTTCAATAACTCTTACCTAGACTCAGACTTTGGCATATGTGTTCTGCACGGCAAATGTCATTAAGTTCACATGATGTGAATCAACTTTCTTTTGCTACTTTTATAATTAATATCTGTTGTGCATTTATTGTTATGTATTTTATATTGTAAGAGCCCTGTTGTGGGCACCACATCTGATCATACAAATTTATTGTAGCTTATAGTCCCAGCAGCACTTTCTGCATAACTAGATGCTATACAATTATAAATTTGTTCATGGAGATGAAGAAATGAGCTGTGGTGAAGTGTTCCTACTAAGAGGGAATGGTGCTCTAATTTTATCACTGTTTTAAAAATGGCTGCAATTTGGATGAAGAGAGGAAATAATAAGTGAGCCTAAATTGTGCATTTATTAATTGATGCAGTAAAATATTTCTGTTGAAGTTTCTTAGCCTTTCATTGTGCAATAATAAAATGACACAATAAAATTTAATTCACCATATATTCCTTGATACTTTAATATCCTGTTTAATATTTTTCCTTTGCCACGTACATAGATTATAAAACTGTGCTTAATTAGAGAAACAATTTTTTTCAGACCTATTCAAATAAAGTGGTCTTGTTTAGAAATTACTACTATATCATATTACATAACTTCCCAGGCTTTGTGAATATCACATTTTGAATGTTATAATATCTGTATTCTGGAAATGGAATCTGATTAAAATTACTCAAACAACCTCAGAAAATTGGTGAACCTCATGTTTTAAGTTTTGAAAATTTCTGGGAATTCTTACAGAGGTGCAAAGGTTAAAAATGATGGACTTACAAGACCTTTCATGTTCTATAAAACATGTTTCCTTATTTTGATACTTATTTAGTGGGAATTTTTTTTTTATGATCAATTGTTCATCATCATTAGTGAATGTAGGATTTCTTTGCATTGACTTGTGAGAAATGTTCTCAGGAAACTAGCTCGAGGCAGTGCATTTATTATACACAATATTTCAGCAATAAACATTTAATCTGCCATCTTCTGGTGGAATGAAATTCTTAAGTGTAATTGTTATACAGAAATGGTGAATTCTATTATTTATGTCACATCATCACTGAAATGTGTACAATAAATGCACTCACTTGGCTAGTTTCCTGAGAAAATTGATTGTACATTCTCATATTTGTTGGAAAACTTTTTTCTATTGACATTGAGGGTTAAAAATGGTTGTGGATTAAGTTGTAAAGCTACAGCCAGTTAATAATGGGTTGAAGTTAAGAGATTTTAAGCTGAGGCTAGCTACTGTTAATACGGACAATAGCATGGTTATAACAGTAAGGGAAGCACCTGTAGGGGTGGAAGGGTTTTACATGAAACAAATAAACCACGATATAGATCAGTGTCGAATCTGGATTTATAATAGTTGGTGAATATAATTCTCAAATTAACCATGCTGGTATGGTTTTTTGTTGCTTTAATTAAATACACATTTATTTACTGTCAACCATTTTTTTTATTGTTCTATCATCAGTACACATTTGTCTGTGGTACACGACTGGCTATATACAATACTCGCACTACACACTTGTAACTTTGCTGGCTTTAGAAAACATTCAGCTCAGCAGATCAAATATGAATGGTGCCAACTTAATGTCATTATTAATTTCATCTTTGAATATAATTCATACATATACATCACTCTCCTTCCAGTCAAACATTACACATTTTCATTCATTTTTTAGTGTCTTTAATAAACTTAACATTCAGGAATTACCAGTTGAAGGTTCTGGATTGGCAGGTCCAGGGTGTGGAACAATTTAACCTCTCAACAGAAAAATTACCCTGCCTGCCATTAACAAGCAGTGTAAAAAATTTGTTATTGCATTGTTTGACCAAAAATGGTCCGTCATTTGCAGCTTCCAGCCCTTTTCTTGTGCTATCTTTACGAATTAATATATATGTTTAGGTTAATCTGCCATCTCTCTTTATGCAAATATACATTCAGACTTGGTTGTGAATTGTAGTACTGACTTGAGTGATTTCATCATTTTAATGTGCTCGGTGAAAAATGTTTCAGCGATACCTGAAAACTTATTTTCTTCAATAAATTCACCAGGAAGGTGGATTGTCTTACTGTACACCATTTGTGTGATTTGGTGATTTACGTCTTTCATGACATATCCTTAAAGTCCAAATAGAATTGTAGGAAGTGATTGTGTTTATTTTACGTTGTTATGGGCTTTGATTGCAGTTTTTATCGTTCTATGTAGTTGCTTAATTTTTACATGCCTGCTTTACTTTTATTCCACAAATTGATGCTAGATAACGGAACAACGACGATTCAAATTGTCAGTCATGTAATCACTTGAACAGGCACTCCAAATCTTGCAATCCAATTGTCGTAAAATACTCTTGAAATAGTTTCGGTCATGATGTTACTTGTAGGTACGATTTCCATCCAGTTCGTATATCTGTCGATAAATGTTACACTGTAGGAGTTATCGTCTGATGGTGGTAGCGGTCCTACGATATCTACATGGATGACTTTAGAATCTTTCGTCTCGTTCGACATATGCCTGAATTGGCGATCTTGCGTGTCGAATTACTTTGCTTTTCTGGCAATTACAACATGCTTGCGTCCATTTCCTATCATTTCGAATTCCTGGCCACAAAAACCGTGCTGCCATTTGTTAGACAATCGCTTTCTCGTCTGGATGAGATAGGCTGTGAATTTGGTTAAACACTGTTTTCCGAAATTTTGACGGAATCAATGGTCGAATGTTTGAAGTGGATGTCTCACACTACAAGAACTTCCCTGAAGCACGCGGGTACTTTTTCACAGTGATGATGGTTGTCTTGTTGAGCAGTAGTTTAAATATCTCTTCATCTAAAGTTTGAGCTTCAGCCATTTCCTCAATGGTCCTGGACAATGCGTCAGCAACTATGTTCTCTTCGCCTTTTTCGTGTTCTATTCTCGTTGAAAATTGCGATTTGTATTGTAGTTGACGTAGTTGTCTAGATAAAGCTTATATTTTTATTTAAAGGCGAATATCAAAGGTTTGTGGTCCGTCCTAATGGTAAAATCGCGACCTTCTAACAGATATTTAAACTGTTTTTCTATAAGGTAAATTGCTAACAATTCACATTCACTATATGTTTGCTGTGCGCTTGACAGATGTTTGGAAAAAATGCAATCGGTTTCCAACTTCCTTTTTCTAGTTGTTTTAGCTCTGCTCCGACTGCGGTATTTGATACATCTGTACCTTAGCTGAGAGGTAGTTCATCATTAGGAAATGTCAGAAGTGTACTGTTTGCCAAACCAAAATTTGCTTGCATTTTTCGAAATTATTTCTGGCTTTTTCTGTCCAATGGTGTTTTGCTTCTGTCTCTCTTCTTAGCACCACGCAGGCATTCATGCAGGATAGCCTGCGTCTGTGCGGCATTCTTCAAATAATTAACCATCCCTAAGAATGTTCTTAATTCTGAAATTGTTTCAGGTATACTATATTCCTGGATAGCACTCACCTTTTCCATCAGTGGTCTTTATCCTTCTTCCGTAGTAGAGTAATCTAAATATTCAATCTTTTCTTGGCCTATTATGGACTTTAACAGGTTAATACGAAGACCAAAATTTTGCAATCTCTTGAAAACCAAGGCAGGGTGCGTTCGACATTCAAGTGACGAAGAAGCTATCAATATGTCGTCTAGGTATGGAAAAGTAAAGTCTAATCCTTGGAGAACTTGATTGATGAAACGTTGAAATGTAGATGGTGCGTTACGCGATCCAAAGCTCGTTACATTAAATTCGTATAAACAGCTGTTTTCGCTTTGTCTTCTTCTGCTATTGGAATCTGATAATTCGCTTCGAAAAAATCAATTTTAGAAAAAAATTCTTTCCTAAGAGGATCTGGTGGAAATATTCCATTCTAGGAATTGGTTGTGAATTGTAGGCACTGGCTTGAGTGATTTCATCGTTCTAATGTTCTCGGTGAAAAATGTTTTAGCGATACCTGAAAACCTCTTCAAAAAATTCCCCAAGAAGGTGGATTGTCTTCCTGTACACCATTTGTGTGATTCGGTGATTTACGTCTTTCTTGAAAGATCCTCATTGTCCAAATAGAACTGTAGGTAGTGATTGTGTTTATTTTGCGTTGTCGATCCGGAATAGTTTACGTTTAACTGTCGATAATCACCACAATCTCTGAAAGAACCATCCTTCTTTTGCACCATATGAAGAGGACTGGCCCACGGCGATGACGAGGAACGAACAATATCAATTTCCAGCATATATTGGAATCTTTGCTTCGCTTCTGCAAATTTCTTAGGATACAGATGTTTTGCTCTAGAATAAACCGGCTGACCTCTGGTCACAATATGATGGAATTAATGTCGGTGTTGTAATACTTGCATATTTAGATAGCAGGTCTGTAAATTTAGATTGTGCTAGAGAACAAATAATGTCTTTGGAATTGATGGCAGTGACTTCACCATGAACGTAAAGCTGTTCCACTCCATAAACCAATAACTAAATTGTATTTATTTAGAAAATCTGCCTCTAAAATTCCTCTTCCGTCTTTTGCGACAATGAAATTGAAATTGTCTACGTAGGCTCAAATCCAAATTCATAATGGGCAATCCATACGTAGGAATTTATTAATTTTTTTTCTTAGGGCAACAGGCTACATGAGGGTAATCCACGTTGGGCACCTCCCCTTTAATAGCATAGGAAGGGGGATGCGGAATGGTAGAGGAAGGTAGCAAAGGGTTAACTAGGGCCCGCGGGCTATAGTTTAAGGATCCTACCCGGCATTCGCCTAAAGAAATGCAGGGAAAACCCTAGAAAAACCTGCATCTGGTAGGTCGGGCATTGGGTACTTGTCCCACGCCCTTCCGATAGCGGGAGAGGAGTTTGCTGTGGGGACGCAGCATTCCCATCTCCGTGCCTCGACCAGTTTAGGACGCAGCTGGCAGACTATTCCAATGGGAATAGCGGACAACTCTTACCGTATGCCCAAGGTCTGTGACCCCGGAACATGCACCTCTCAAAACACCCCGTGGTGCCTCGGCTTGTGGGAACCTTAGTTCAAAAACGGAGAGGAAAAGGCATCCCCTTCGTATCTCTCCTCGAATTTCTTAATTATTCGATGCGTAGAATTTATATGACGTTTTACTCGGTTTAGCTGCATCTGAGCGTGGAATAATTGAAACGTCAGCTGCACTGTCCTCCAGAAATTTAAGTCCAGTTTTTCTGTCCTTAACAAACAGTCGAAAACTGCGGCTACCAGGGGAAATCTCAGCCGCAATCTTCACTGCTGACGAGAGTTTTCCGCATTTCAGGAGTAAGATTGTTTATATTTATTAGGTTGACATTGATTTGTAAATCTTCGATAAACAATTCTATGTTTTCACACGGGTATAATATATTTAAACGCAACGTTTCGACGACTGAAAGCTCTGTCGTCAACTTCTAGTACCGGAACCATTTTTTTTAGGTGTAGACGGTAATCCACATAGTGGCAACTCTCCTCTTATAGCATACGAAAGTGATTTGAAAAGGGGGATGTGGAAGGATAGAGGAAGGTAGCCAATGGTTAACTAGGTCCCCCGGGCTATATTTTAGGTACCTACCCGGCAATTCGCCTTAAAGTGATGCAGGAAAACCCTAGAAAAACCTCCATCAGGTAGGTCGGGCATTTGGAACATGTCCTACGCCATTCCGATGGCGGGAGAGGGGTTTGCTGTGGGGTCGTAGCTTTCCCCTCACCGTGCCTTGTTTAGGAGGCAGCTGGCCGACTATTCCAATAGGAATAGCGGACAACTCTTACCGTATGTCCAAGATCTGCAACCCCGGATCATACACCTCTCAAAACAGGCCGAGGTGCCTCGGTTTTTTTTGGTAACAGGCAACATGAGGGTAATCCACATGGTGGCAACTCTCCTTTAATAACATAGGAAGGCATTTGAAAGGGGGGATGTGGAATGGTAGAGGAAGGTAGCCAATGGTTAACTAGGGCTATATTTTAAGGATCCTACCCGGCATTCGCCTAAAGAAATGCAGGACAAACCCTAGAAAAACCTGCATCAGGTAGGTCGGGTATTGGGTACTTGTCCCACGCCCTTCCGATAGCGGGAGATTTTTTTTTTGTGTGTGTAGACAGGCTATGTATAGGGTAATCCACATAGTGGAAACTCCCCTCTTATAGCATAGGAAAGGGATTTGAAAGGGGGGATGCGGAAGGGTCATGTGGGAACATTATGTATAGCCTCCGCCGGATCATCACGCTGCGCTCAGTCAACAGCCCGCCTCAGCCATTTCAGCATCAGTCAAGAGAGCGGCCACTCGCAAAACAAAATGATATATTATACCCGTGTGAAAACCGATAAAAATTACACCGGGAAAGTCTTCAATCTTTAATATTTTCCTTTCGGGTTATAATTCCGATTACACCGATTTCTACTCGTACTTCTGCTTCGGCTTCTATGACGTTTTAGGTTGCCTAGAATTATAGTTTCTATGAGTTTCTCTAATTCTGCAATTCTATGATTTAGGTCCAATTCCTTACTTCCCGACGCCGCATAAATATGGGATGGTCGGTTCATGTCAACAAGTTTATCGGCCATAATTGCCAATTTTTAGAGATTTATGTCGCTAATTATCAAAATACTTCCAAAGTGGTCAGGCAATTTCGGTAACCACAAGGTTTTGAGAATGTTTTCCGTAACCTCTGATACTGCTACGTAAGAATTGGCAAGGTTTCTCGTCTCTGATTGCGAACAATGTCAGCAAACGCTTAATTCGCGTATCTTCGCTTTTTCGGAACCTATTTAGAAGTCTTTCTTTAGGTTCTATATATTTAGATGATATCCCATACATGCTCTATAAATTTGGGTTCGAGTTGTGCAATCGTGTAGTTAAATTTTGTCTCTTCGCGATCAATATTACTTATAAGAAATTGAACTTCGACTTGATAAAAACATATTTCTCGTTTCTCTACCCAGAGTGGTGGAATTTTCATTGTTTCGGAACAGCGCACATGTGGGGGTGAGGATGCACGAGCAAAGTAATTACGGGTCCTGTCTCGATGTGACAAGACAGAGCGGCTGAAGAATTTTCTGAACAGCGCACATGTGGGGGTGAGAATACAAGTGCAAAGTAATTACGGGTCCTGTCTCGATGTGACATGACGGAGGGGCTAGCTATTTGCTAAGGAACTGCATCTGCAGAATGTAAATCTCAGGTTAATGGAGAAACTGTCAACGAGCAGTTGCGACATAGTTTTTGGGACAAAGGAAGAGAGAAGGCACGGTCATATATAAAGAGAAGATAAGATTTTGTTAGTTAGTTGGAGTTTGTTGGAGGTGAGTGTCAGAGCGGATGGGGAGCTGTGAGCACCCAGTATGGAGAAAGAATGCAGCCTGCGAGAGAAATAGCAAAATTATTCAACGATAAACATTTTTGTATGCAGAAGTTCAATCTGTTGTAATATCAAAATTTGACCACTGTCTTCGATGGTAGGAGACCAGGACACTGCATCCAGCGTCGAGTAGTTTCACCACGAGCAAGTGGGATGTCCTTCACCGAGTATGGAGAATCAGCTATCGTCGAACCAATAATATGTGTTAGAGTCAGTGTTTAAACGTCCAGTCTATAAAGTGTGTGTGTAGTGAACGAGCCAAATGTTCCTGAGTAATCGTGAGTTGAAATTTATGGTATTAATATGTGTAAACGGAATTAAAAGATACAGTCAGATATCGTTCTCTTCTTTTGTTAATAAAATAAACTCTTTTAAATTTAGAATCAATCTGGTAGATTAAGTTCGTTAATAAGTTCGTCGATGTCTAGACGATTAAATACTTCTGTTTAATTTAAATATAAATTTTGGGTTCTTTGATTATTTAAGTGTTCTGTCCGTTATCAAACCCAGTAAAGACCCATGAGAGAAAGAGAAAATGTTTTTATTAAATTGTAAAGTGTTGATAAATAAATGTTGTTTGTTTTAAAGTCAATAATTTTTCATTTAAAAGCCCATCAAAATAAATTGTTGCCGGTTGTTTATTACATTTTGGCTACCACAACGTGGGGCGAATTAATAAGGAATATCGTTGTTTATTACAATATATTTGTAATAAAAAGATAATACAACTACCAATTACAAATGGTTGTGTAAAAATAAAAAGATTTATGTGAAAACAATTAAACAAATTTATTATAAAAATTTTAAATACACAATATTATTTGGAATCTCAGGGTCTTTATCTGGGTTTGATAAATGGGTGAATTTTATACAATCATCATAATTACATTTAGCTTTTTATTGAAGTTAATTCGTCTGAACCTCGACGAATTTTGTTGCGGACGAAAATAAGATTGAAGATTGAATTTAAATTAAATAACTAAACAATTAAAGAAGTAAATAATTAACGAAGTGAATAATTAAAGAAACGAAATAATTAAAGAACAATCTGACACATCTTTTAAAAAGTGGTTTACAATCAATTTTAGAGTTTACTACTTACGGCCGCCCAGGTCTCGTTTTTGGTTTTTCTGTGCACACGATTTGGGGATATCACTGATTCTACTCATTCGAATTCGAACACACGGTAGCTGCTCTGGATCTCTGCTATTCTGGAACCTCGATCATCTCATCAGCTAGTTTCCGGACGTCGGTCTCTTGGAAGTCTCTCGATGTTAAAAATTAGTTCAGTTTGTGAAGCAAAACTTCTGCTTCCAAACTGCGATTTTATAAGTCTCTCTGTCAAACTGTTTACTTGTGTTTTATTTAAACTACTAGCTGGGTGCCCGGCGTTGCCCGAGATGTCAATTATCTATAACCATAGATAAGACTCCAATTTTGGTTACTTTTGAGCTATTTTTATGTAAAGCTCCTCGAACCCTATCCCTAAATGTGCTCACCTCACATGCTGAAGGGGGATGAAGTCATTGACTAAATATATCGGCCGTTTTTACATGTTAGAAGATGACTACCCCTACAAATATGCGATAATGAAAAAGAATGTATTCCACGCAAAAATCGGCCGATTACATTGTCTGAAAATTTATTCCCCCGGCCAACACCTCCCAAACCCGTCGCGTTACCCATGTTGTCACAATTAGATTCAGCGACATTCATAGTCTCGGAATTGATTCGAATCTTGGTTGTTTTTGCGGGATTTTATTTAACGTACCTCCACGCCACCCCTAAGCTTGCTTCCCTCACAGGGGTTAAATTATACACGAACAACATCGGTATAAATACTTTCAAAGTAATTAACCCCAGAAAATAATTTTCGCAAATATCGACCATTTAACATGTTTGAAATTTTTCACCCCCGACCACTCCCGCTTCGGGGACTTAAACGGTCAAGTTTAATGTCATAATTAAACTCAGTGACAATCCTGATAGTTTCTGGTTTATTTTTATCTAATGCTACTTCCACGCCAACCCTTAAGGGTGCACCCTTCCGAGTCCGAAAGGGGTTGAAATTATACACAGAGAACATGTAGGGAAATTTTATTAATGTAATTCATCCCGAAATATATTTAATTGACGAAAAAACAACCGGTCAACTCATCCCAACCCAGCCGATACCCGCGCGTTGTCCAGATTGTCATGAATAAATTCAGCAACATCCATTACCTTCGATTTGACCCGAATCTCGGTTGTTTTCCCGTTATTTTCAAGGAAATTAATTAAACTCAGTGACAATCCCGATAGTTTCTGGTTTCTTTTTATGTAATGCTACTTCACGCCCACCCTTAAGGGTGCACCATTATGAGTCCGATAGGGGTTGAAATTATACACAGAGAACATGTAGGGAAATTTTATTAATCTAATTCATCCCTAAATATATTTAATTGACGCAAAAAACAGCCGGTCAACTCATCCCAACCCAGCCGATACCCGCGCGTTGTCCAGATTGTCATAAATAAATTCAGCAACATCCATTACCTTCGATTTGACTCGAATCTCGGTTGTTTTCCCGTTATTTTCAAGGAAATTAATTAAACTCAGTGACAATCCCGATAGTTTCTGGTTTCTTTTTATGTAATGCTACTTCACGCCCACCCTTAAGGGTGCACCCTTATGAGTCCGAAAGGGGTTGAAATTATTCACAAAGAACATGTAGGGAAATTTTATTAATCTAATTCATCCCTAAATATATTTAATTGACGCAAAAAACAGCCGGTCAACTCATCCCAACCCAGCCGATACCCGCGCGTTGTCCAGATTGTCATAAATAAATTCAGAGACATCCATTACCTTCGATTTGATTCGAATCTCGGTTGTTTTCCCGTTATTTTCAAGGAAATTCCCTCCAGCCCCACCCCTATCATGGTGCACCCTTCCGAGTCCGAAAGGGGTTGAAATTATACACAGAGAACATGTAGGGAAATTTTATTAATATAATTCATCCCGAAATATATTTAATTGACGAAAAAACAACCGGTCAAATCATCCCAACCCAGCCGATACCCGCGCGTTTTCCAGACTGTCATAAATAAATTCAGCAACATCCATTACCTTCGATTTGACTCGAATCTCGGTTGTTTTCCCGTTATTTTCAAGGAAATTAATTAAACTCAGTGACAATCCCGATAGTTTCTGGTTTCTTTTTATGTAATGCTACTTCACGCCCACCCTTAAGGGTGCACCATTATGAGTCCGAAAGGGGTTGAAATTATACACAGAGAACATGTAGGGAAATTTTATTAATCTAAATCATTCCTAAATATATTTCATTGACGCAAAAAACAGCCGGTCAACTCATCCCAACCCAGCCGATACCCGCGCGTTGTCCAGATTGTCATAAATAAATTCAGCAACATCCATTACCTTCGATTTGACTCGAATCTCGGTTGTTTTCCCGTTATTTTCAAGGAAATCCCCTCCAGCCCCACCCCTATCATGCCTACAAACAACATAGGTAGAAATACTATCAACGTCAATGGTCCCGGTATTTATTTATTCCACGCTAATATCGATGATTTAACATGTTAGAAATTTTCCATCCCATCCATGCCCGCCCCTTGGGGATAAATGGCCAATTTGATGCTATAATTGAACTGGATGACATCCATAACATTGGATTTGACTCCAATCTCGGTTGTATTCGCGTTATTTTATTGCAGCGTTCCCCCATCCAACACCTAAAAGTGCTCTACTGATAATCCCGACCCGCTTCTGGGGGTGGTAGACGCGTCTCACCCTAACAGTCGGTAGAAACACTATTAATATCTGTGACCCCAAAAAATATTTATCCGACTGAAATATAGACTGTTTTAGCATGTTTAAATATATCAACCCCCGTCCACCCCCGCTTCTGGGGGTGGTAGACGCGTCTCACCACGACAGAGTTTGTTTCCTGGTCGCAAAGAACACGTGTACGAAATTTGGTGAAATTTTCTCCAGCGGTATAGATTTGTATTCTCCACCCCAAACGCTAGGGGTGCTCTTTCCCTAGGGTGTAGAGGTTGAAAATTATATTCAGATATCATCAGTGGAAACACTATAAATATCTTTGACCCCTAAAAATATTTATCCGACTGAAATATCGACTGTTTTAGCATGTTTAAATATTTCCACCCCCGTCCACCCCCGCTTCTGAGGTTGGTAGACGCGTCTGACCCCGACAGTGTTGTTTTGATGGTCGCAAAGAACCCGTGTACGAAATTTGGTGAAATTTGCTCCAGCGGTGTAGATTTGTATTCTCCACCCCAAACGCTAGGGGTACTCTTTCGCCAGGGTGTAGAGGTTGAAAATTATATTCAGATATCATCAGTGGAAAGACTATAAATATCTTTGACCCCTAAAAATATTTATCCGACTGAAATATCGACTGTTTTAGCATGTTCAAATATTTCCACCCCCGTCCACCCCCGCTTCTGGGGTTGGTAGACGCGTCTCACCCCGACAGTGTTGTTTTCCTGGTCGCAAAGAACACGTGTATGAAATTTGGTGAAATTTTCTCCAGCGGTGTAGATTTGTATAACGAACATACAAATATACAAACATACAAATATACAAACATACATACATACATACACTCATTTTTATTTATAAGATTAAGTGTAATAATTATTTATATTAAGCCCTTTCGTTCTGGTTGAAAAGGGATTATTAATGGATTGATTTATATGGTTTAGGATTTTGAGAACAATTGTTCTAATAATGTAGATTACGTGGATAATATTTTCATTGAAGTTGTAGTAAACAAAATTATAAACTACGTTAGCATGTAGAGTTTTTGTTACATGTATTTGTCCGTGATTATTTGTTGCTTTATTTCTTCTGAATAATACAACTTCAATTACGGAATAAATGTAAAATTATGTTTATAACAATTTATAATATAAAAACTTTTTAAAAGAGTATAAAAAGCAATGGTTCTGAAACACTTTTATTTTTGATTAAACGTCGTTATTAATGGAAACAACATAGGATAAAATAGTATGAACAACACCACCCCTAAATATGCTACTTTCCCGTGGTGGAAAGGGTTGAATTTTTACTCATATCACATCGGTAGAAACACTATCAATCTAGTTTATATATAAACACATAACATTTTGGCAGTATTAGAATAATAGACAATTCTCACACCCAGCCCTAAGCAAGCTCACCCCTAATGTCTAAAGGGATTTATATTTTCAACAACATCCGTTGAAATAGTATTCACGTAATTCTCCCCCAAGAACGCACAAGAACTGACTATTTATCTCCCCCTCCAACCCCCACCCTTTCGGGTTAAATGGGCAATTAAAAATATTTATCCGAAGTAAACTCACTGACATCCATAACCTTCGATTTGACTCCAAACTCGGTTGTATTCGCGTTATTTTTCTGTAAAGCAACTCCACCCCAAACCCTAAGGGTGCCCTTTTCCCAGGGCGTAGGAGATGAATATTATATTCAGATAACATCGGTAGAAACACAATCAATATCTTTGACCCCGAAAATATTTATCCAAATCGAATACCTGCTGTTTTAGCATGTTTAAGTATTTCAACCCCCGTCCACCCTCGCTTCTGGGGTTGGTAGACGCGTCTCACCCCGACAGTGTTTGTTTCCTGGTCGCAAAGAACCCGTGTACGAAATTTGGTGAAATTTGCTCCAGCGGTGTAGATTTGTATTCTCCACCCCAAACGCAAGGGGTGCTCTTTCCCCAGGGTGTAGAGGTTGAAAATTATATTCAGATATCATCAGTGGAAAGACTATAAATATCTTTGACCCCAAAAATATTTATCCAAATCTAATACCTGCTGTTTCAGTATGTTTAAGTATTTTAACCCCCGTCCACCCCCGCTTCTGGGGTTGGTAGACGCGTCTCACCCGGACAGTGTTGTTTTCCTGGTCGCAAAGAACCTGTGTACGAAATTTCGTGAAATTTGCTCCAGCGGTGTAGATTTGTACTCTCCACCCCAAACGCTAGGGGTGCTCTTTCCCCAGGGTGTAGAGGTTGAAAATTATATTCAGATATCATCAGTGAAAAGACTATAAATATCTTTGACCCCTAAAAATATTTCTCCGACTGAAATATCGACTGTTTTAGCATGTTCAAATATTTCCACCCCCGTCCACCCCCGCTTCAGGGGGTGGTAGGCGCGTCTCACCCCGACAGTGTTTTTTCCTGGTCGCAAAAAACACGTGTACGAGATTTGGTGAAATTTGATCCACCGGTATAGATTTGTATTCTCCACCCCAAACCCTAAGGGTGCCCTTTTCCCAGGGTGTAGGGGGATGTAAATTATATTCAGAAAACATCGGTAGAAACACCATAAATATCTTGGACCCCTAAAAATTATTATCCGACTAAAATATCGGCTGTTTTAGCTTGTTTAAATATTTCAACCCCCGTGCATCCCCGCTTCTGGGGGTGGTAGACATGTCTCACCCCGACAGTGTTTGTTTCCTGGTCGTAAAGAACACGTGTACGAAATTTGGTGAAATTTACTCTACCGGTGTAGATTTGTATAACGAACATACAAATATACAAACAAACAAACATACAAACATACAAACATACAAACATACAAACAAACATACATACACTCTTTTTTATTTATAAGATTATATCTCGCCGTTGGACTCTACCGTTTCGCTTCTCGCCGTTGACTGACTAAACTTTTTATAATCTGAATTTTCTGAATTGATGTCTGCCTGCATCTGTGTCTGCCGTCCGACTAACCGTTTCGCTCCTCGCCGTTGACTGACTGTTCGTCTCGTAGATTTTGAGCGCGTACCATCTCAACAATGTTTCTTTGTGTCTCGCCGCCCCGCTGCGGCGTCCACTTTATACCCAATAATAAGTCCTCTACAATCCAATTATAATAATGGATTAATTACTAATTACTACAATATATATATATATATATATATTGGAATAAATCACAATGGGTAATTTATTTATTTAATTTTTAATCGATTTGCCTCACGTTGTGGTGACATTATGTAATAAACAATAATGAGGCTTTGTTAAATGAAATAATAAACAAAAATTAACAAACAAATTATTTATTTATTTTGTGGCAATAAAGATAATTACAACAAGATTTGAGATCTTTCTCTCTCTCAGGGACTCTACTGGTTTTGATAATGGACACAACAAATTGATTTAAAAATCTTATTAACAAACAATATGTCGATAGAAAGAAATTTAAAAGTAAAGAAATAAACTCTGATTGACAATTAAAAGAGAACGAAATCTGACTTTATCCTTTAATTGAAGTTTACAATTAATCATTAGTTTTGGTTTTGTTACTTACGTAGTGTCCAGCTGGTACCAGCATTCTTTCGGAAGTCACTATTGCAAAATTATACACTGATTCTAAAATGTCGCCTCCAGATTTTACACTAGTGAAGTCAAAATTGATAGGCTCACAGGAACTCGGATAATCCTCCTGAATGTCAGCTATCTGATGTCTGCTTGCCTTACCGGAATCCTATGATTCGTAGATTTATTAGTCTTTTACTGAATTGGACATAAACTGCAACGTATCTCCTTGACGAGTTATTTTAACTGTTTATTTTTTCGGAGCGAACTAGCTTTTCTTAAGCTCCTGGCTGTAGACGTAAAAAAACTGACTTCCTTTCCTGGCTGGCTACAGACGTAAAACTCTCTTAGACTTTCCAATATTTACGCTGCTATACTTGCGGCGTGAATGTTTTCTTCGTATTAAATTACAACTTAACTGGTTATACATTGACGATGTCTAGTCTCTGCCCAAATTAGATTACTTGTTCTGCTCCTCACCATGCTTTTTTACCGCTAACTGATTCCTAGTTCTCTCGAGTTTTAGCGCCCGTACGCCATTTTTGACTTTTCGACAAAGCAAAGTGAGCTCGCTTCTCTCATTGTTGCTTTGTTCGGTCAGACTGCTATAATGGATTTATAAAACAATTCAAATTTTATGTCCAAACAATTAATGGCCTAATTAATTGGCATTACAATATATATATATACATCCATGCATATGTACATACACCTACACTGGTTAAGATCCTCGATGTGGGTGTTGATGGAGACGATATAAAGTTACCCACAGTATTTTAGACCCTTTTAAGATATCGGCTGTATTTTTACTTACGGTACTTTAATTAAGTTAGCGATCATATTATTATTCCCTTAAATATATTTTTTTAATTTCCTCGTTTTAGCTTACGGGAGTTTTTTTAGTTCCTCTTCCGGAAAGGTACAAAAAGTATACTTTACTCAGGGAGCATTCGTGAATCTTGTAAGGTAACTGGAATATTTTTGACTCCCGGATGTATTTTCCACCACTTACGGTACCGGGAGTATTCTTGACTCCCGTAATGCACCGGGCGTATTATGCTCTCTTTTAATTCTCCGTGATCTTTGAGACTCCCGTAAGTTATCTTGCGTATTTTAGGTAGTAGAATTTTTGAGCCAGTTGAAGTACCTTCAGTTGTCAGAACTATAGAGTTGAAGTTAGCCCCCCTCGGGTATGGCAACGTAAATGGGTAAATGTTCCAAAAAGTGTCGCTATCGATGCTGGTTATATGAAATCAAAGAGATTAGCGGCGAACCAATTCCTTCTGCGGTCTAATATAAGAAAATATCCGGGCACTCTAGTTGCAAAAAAAAGATATAGAATTGGATACTTGTAACTACGTTGTAAATAATCCGTACGGCATTGAAAATAATCCAATAAATCCGAACGGTATACATATTCTAGCATCCCCATGATAACGTTTACAGGAATCTCTGCTTACGTACAGTTGCGGTTCGCGAGTTTTTGAAGTTATGTTCAACTCAAGAAACCATTTTTACGAGAATAACTATGTAAAATAATAAAACTACATCAGTGATAGTGTTACCCATACTCTCACAACACACGTAATTGCTACATTTCTAATTCTGTCTACATAATTTCCAATAGTGTCTAATTTTTAAACGCGGAATAATTTAGCATTTTTAATTCGAAAGTATTTTTGTTCAGTTCCTTTTAAATAAATTTAATTTTCGGAACAAGTCACTGTAGTACGTAGCGTCGTGCGGTAGATTTTCGCACTACGATGCCTCTTAAATGTTGATTTCTTTAAAATAACTTTTTGACTGCGATTTTTTATGTTATATTATATTTATATGGCGTAGGTTGGTGAAAAGGTATGTTGCGCATGCGCAGTTGTCAATGAAGTGCCCCAGCCCGTGTTCAGAAGCTAAACTGGCTGCTTAGTCGCAGCGCATGTGACGCAAGTCTTCAATATGGAGGCAAAAATTCTCACTGTTAAATAATAATTTTTACTAAATTAATTTTTGTGCTGTAGCAGATACGCACCAGCCGCCAGTGCTTACGTAACTTAACGACAAGACAGTTTCATGTGTCGTACGTAAGTCACTTGAGACATCACTCTAGATCGGCGTTTTCCAACGTGGGTCCCACGCCCCACATGGGGGCAATTTTATTGTTCTGGGAGGCAATTCTAAAATAAGCAAGACTAGGGTTTGGAAACCGACAACTATGATTTAACTTGAACTAAAGTACTGGCGATCTCAACACAAAATAAAGCATTACTTTTGTAATGTTTAAAATTTCCGCTGCCACCATTTAATGATAATAATCGAATTTCTCCTGGTCTCGCTAACATGAGATATTTAAGAACAATTGAAACTTGGTCGCACTCTATAATAGCTTAAAGGCTTAGAGAAATAACATGAGGCTTTAGTCCATTAGAATAATAAAGAAGTTTTATTAACCTTAGTCTACAGCCTAGAGCAAGAGATAATAATATGAAAATAGAAAACAGAGTGGCATATGTACCACGTTGAAGTAATATGCAGAGACTTCCTTACACCAGAGAATTCTGGCCTTTTTATACAAATGTTCACCAATAACATTCAAAAGATCTCCCGCTCTGTGTAGGAGGAGGTACCTTCTTCACAGAGCCTCGTCATCAACACGTGCCCCTTACTCAGCAGGACACGTGGAGCCTTGTTTATCTATTATGCTGACTCGGAAATTCTTGAATGCTTACAAAGACATACTGTTTTTGATGCTTACTCAGAGTGCCCACAAAGACGCATTGTTTCTGATGCTTACTCAGAAATTCCTTAGTGCCCACAAAGGCAGACCTTATATATATGTAATATATTGTAATAATTTATAAACTATGGCTTTTATCATCTTTTACAATAATTCAAGGTATGAATTATGTGGCGTTTTAAATGAATAGAACTATTACGTGAAAACTATTAAACAAGATTTATTAACAATTTTTAAACAAGTATAAAATATACAAAATATTTGGGATCTCAGTGTCTTGAACTGGGTTTGATAATGGCAGAATTTATATAATCAAAATTACAAAAATTACATTTACTTTATATGGGAATCAATGCGTCTGAACATAGACGAAATTTGTTGCTGAAGAAAATAATACTAAAGATTGAATTTAAACAATTTCAATTTTTATCAAGAAATAAACTATGATCTGAATAATTAAAGATCTCATTTTATCGGTAATTAAAGAACGATCTGAATAATTAAAGAACGATCTGACGTTTATCTTTTAAAAACGGTTTACAATAATTTTAACGTTTTCTTTCTACTTACGGCAGCCCACGTCTCATTTTAACTTTTCGTGCACAACTTTGGGGATATCACTGATTCTAAGTACTCACAGACTCTAAATGTTCACCGACTCTAATTAGCGTAGTTTGTTAGTTGGTTTAGAATAAATTTGTCGATTCTCGATGATTTACTGCAAACTGGATTCGTAGATCTCGTGAGTCATGTTGAAAATGCCACTCACTGGTTTTGTCTGTTGACTGAAGATTGATTTAGTTTCTGCAATTTGATATAACAGCGTACATATTACTGGAACACATTCTCTCGTTCTTTAAATTAGGCCTTTTTCATTCTCGCTGCTGACTGACTAAAATTGTTCAACTTTTCGTGTATTAGAATTTTGTGGTCTTTACACCACGCCGTTCATTGCCTGACTGTTCGTTCTTTTCGTCTGTTCTATTTGCTGTCTGCTGCCCGACTGTTCGTTCGTCTCGTAAATTTTGAGCGCGTAAAACATTCTCGACCGATCAACAATGCTTTTTTTGCCTTGCCGGTTTGTTGCGGCGTCCGCTCTATATCCACTAAGAATGAGTCCTCTACAATTCAACTTTTCAATTAGAACAATGCCTTAATTACCAATTACTACAATATATTACACTTTGTATATGAACAGAATTATTATTAATGAAGGACTGTGAAGTTGTAATTAGGTCTTTTAGCGAATAATTCAATTTTTGATTATAACAGATATGTATATGATAAATAGGGGGGGGGGTTCTTAATAAAGACTTATGAGGGGAAGGGAAAATAAATTTTGGGAAACACTGCTCTAGACGATTACAAGTCATGTATAATTGATCTTTAAGACCTTTCTCAGGAAAAGCGTCGTATTACAACAGAGAGATTTAAAATTTATTCTTTCAAACAACGAAAGCTTACATTATCTTCCGAAAATGACACTCAGTATTGGTTATATATCATATAGTGTTTAGCATGGGGTCATATAGACATTCAACAGCAATATGAAGATAACCATGAAGAATTTGATAGAATAAATTAATTTTGCACAAATGAATTTTGTTTGTCTTTATTTTAACCCACTAAAGTACAGAATTATTGGATCGAAGAATTTTGCCTGTTATTTATTCTAACCAGTGCATTAAGAAACAAATACCTTGTTCCTCGATCACTTTTTCTATTAGATATTCATTCGAATACTTGGTAAAAGTATTACCTCGATAGCGTCTCCGTTCATGTATTCAGTATTCAACTATTCAGTATTCCACTTATGAATTGGTCAAACGAGGAAACTATTGAATTTATCGATGAAGTTCGCTCACATCAAACATTATGGGACGTGAAGTCGGTGGACTATAGATTGAGATCGCCAAGTGAAGAAAGATGGTTGGCAAGCAGTAACCAACAAATTTTGTATCAGTTATGAAGAAGACTACAAAAAGTTTAGATCCTTGCAAACGTACGCGAAAAATGAAAATAATAATAAAAGTTATTTTCTAATTTTTAAAATTAATATTTAACAAATAAAAAAATCTAGCCTGTACATACATCAATAAATTAATTTAATCCTTCCAGCAGAGCTACGCATAAGCCTACTTCTCGAACGATGTGCGAAATTCAACAATCGGATACCTCCCCTAAGGGTGCTCCTTACCAATGCCGTAAGGGGTTGAAATTATTCACAGATAACATCGGTTGAAACACTATCAATCTCTTCGGTACCATGAAAATATTTATCCGACTGAAATATAGGCTGTTTAAGTATGTTTGAATATTTCCAACCCCGGCAGTGCTTGTTTCCTGGTCGCAAAGAATACGTGTACGAAATTTGGCGAAATTTGCTCAAGGGTTTAGATTTGTATGCGGAAATACATACAAACAAACACTGCTTTATTTATTAGATGACTCGCTGGGTGCTGGCGTTGTCCGGGTTGTACTTTTATCCATTAACACCGATTTGACTCCAACCTCGGTTGCTTATGTGTTATTTTTATGGAACGCACCTCGACCCCTTTCCCTAAGCGTGGTCCCCTGCCATCATATAAGGGTGGAAGTTATACACAAACAACGTCGTTAGATTTAATATCAATCGCTTTGACCGCTAAATATATTTCTTCGACACAACTATCGACTGTTTTAGCATGTCTGAAAATATTCACCCCCGTTCCTGGCTGTTAAATGGCAAGTTGAATGTCAATTACACTCAGCGTCATCCATAACCCCGATTTGACTCGAATCTTGGTTGTTTTTGCGTTATTTTTATATAACGTGAAGAAACGCACCTCTAATGGTGTTCAAATAATACAGAAATAAGTCGGTAGAAATACTATCAATGTCTTCGATCTCGACAAATATTTATTCCACTCAAATATCTACCGTTTGAATGTTAGAAAATTTCCAACCCCACTTGGGGGAGCTAAACGGCACGTTCAATGTCATAATTAAACTCAATCACATCCATAAACCCGAATTCGACTCCGATCCCTGTTGTGTTTGCGTTCTTTTATGTAATGTCACTCAACCCCCACCCATAAGGGTGCTTCTCTCCTAACCCGAAAAGGGTTGAAATTATACACAAACAACATGTGGGGAAATATTATCAATCTCATTGGCCCATATATATATATATATATATATATATATATATACACGACGCAAAAGTCGGCCGGTTAATAGGTTTGAAAATTTCTTCATCCGAACATCACCGCCCAGTCCCTCTCACCCCCGCTAACCCCCGCTCGTTGCCCATGTTGACGTAAATAATCTCAGCTACATCCATAACCATGGATTTGACTCGAATCTCGGTTGTTTTTGTGTAACTTTTAAGAAACGCCCTTCCACCCCGACTCCTAAACGTACTCACCTCCCATGCGGAAACGGGTTCAAAATATACACAATAAACATCGGTAGAATCACTGTCAATCTGAGTAGCACTGAAAAATATTTATTCAACGCAAATATCGGCCGTGTTTGCATGTTACAAAATTTCCACCCCCGCCCCTAGGGGCTAAATGGCAAATTTCAATGTTATAATTAAACTCAGCGGCATCCATAACCCCGCCCCTAAGGGTGCTCCTTTCCCATGCGTCGTCGACCGTATACGAACTCGGGTTTGTCGAAAATAACAATACCAATAGTCCGCTATTCAGAGCTGTCATTTTATTTTTACTGTTTATGGAATGCCGACTAAACGTCACAGGATTATTTCATGTATAATATTTATATTCCACATATCACGTAGTAAATGTGTGTTACCTAAGATCTATCTATGTTTCACAATCTATCTCTTCCAACAAATTGTCGTTTCACCCACACTGGCGGGGGTGGAAAGTTTCAAACATGCTAACACAGCCGCCATTTTTGTTGAATAAATATTTTTCGAGGTCAATGATATTGATAGCGTTTCACCCGATGTTGTTTGTGTATAAGGAAATCCCTTTCAGCATACGAGGAGAGCCCTCATGTGGGTGGGGGTGGAGAGGGTTACATAAAAATAACGAAAAAACAACCGAGATGGGAGTCAAATCCGGGGCTATGAATGTCGCTGAGTTTCATTATAACCCGGTTAACACCGGCCAAAACTAACTAACGAATAAAAAACATTACTCCTAATATGCGGTCCAACAACATAATTAACATTGCCGTTCCTCCTTATCTTGTCAACACCAGCGAAATATACAGTAAAGGAAAGATTCTTTGAGACGATGGCAGCGACGGATTACCGACTGACGTATTGACAAACAACTGATCATCAATACATAAAAATGATTAACATACAATGATGAAAAAGATATACATAAATGTCTAATATTTTATAATAAAACCCTAGCTTAATGTGTATCGTAATTCAATGAAATTGGAAATAGTTCAGAAATTTCGATTCCTTTATACCAGCAACCTTCGCTGGGTAGGGACAAAAAATTTACTGGTTTCCCATCACGCAAAATGTGTATTCTTAGGCCCTCGCAATTTTAAATGAGTTACTAATTCATCTAGTATTTCCTATTTAAAAGGAATAATCACCAAATTTCAAATCTCCGTCGCTCAAGAAAGTGGCTGGTGTAGGAGAGTAACACGACGGTGATTAAAGTTCTCTGACTACGGCAACGCAAAAATAATAAACGGTAGCATCTGAGACTTCCACGTATTCACTACTGTAATAAAAAAGCAAATAAAATTATTTCTTGTTAGTTTCTTGCTGTTCTTTCTTGTTGTTACTAGAATGTGTGCTAAAGGCTAATGTAATGGGGAAGGTAAGTTATGTACAAAAGATGCAGCCGTCTGCACGCCACGGCTCTGTTTGGATGCCAAGTGCTGTTTCACTGCAAGGATGGAAAAATGTAAATTATTCGCAGAGGAATTATCATTTCTGTGATTCTAATATTTTTTATGTAGGTTTGCATACTACTGACTTCAATAATGCAGCGATGCTGAAATCAGTATCTCAATTTAAAACATTCATTGGGTTAATTGCCGGTAATTATTACACAGAATTATTTCCCTCAACTGTAATAAGTCCTTTACACAAATTATTAAGGAGAGATGTTCCCTATAACTTCAATTAAAGTCGTAGAAAATCATTTAATGATATCAAAAAAATTACTGACTACAGCTCCGGTCCTAGTAGGAGAGATACGAAGGGGCTACATTTGGGAATGCCTTTTCCTTTCCGTTTTTGAACTAAGATTCCCAGAAGCCGAGGCACCGCGGCCTGTTTTGAGAGGTGTATGTTCTGGGGTCGAAGACCTTGGGCATACGGTAAGAGTTGTTCGCTTTTACCATTCGAACAGTCGGCCAGATGCCTCCTAAACTGGTCGAGGCACTGAGAAGGTAATGCTGCGTCCCCTCACCAAACTCTTCTCCCGCTATCGGAAGGGCGTGACTAGTACCCAATGCCTGACCTACCTGATGCAGGCTTTTCTAGGGTTTGTCCTGCATTACTTTTAGGCGCATTCCGGGTAGGATCCTTAAACTATATCCCGGGGACCGTAGTTAACCTTTGGCTACCTTCTTCTAACCTTCCGCTTCCCACCTTTCAAATCCCTTCCTATGCTATTAAATGGGAGTTGCCCCCTTGTGCATTAACCTCATGTAGCCTATTACCTAAAAAAAAGTATATTTAGAGATCTCTGGCGGAGGCTACCTTTGGGGATGCCTTCACATCTGTCCGGTTTTTTGAAGTAAGGTTCCTACAAACCGAGGCAACAGGGTCAGTTTTGAGAGATGTATGTGCTGGGGTCGCAGACCTTGGGCATACGGTAAGAGTTGTCCGCTATTTCTATTGGAATACTCGGCCAGCTGGCTCCTAAACTGGTCAAGGCGCGGAATAGAGAATGCTGCGTCCCCATAGCGAACCTCTCTCCCGCCATCGGAAAGGCGTGGGAAAAGTACCAAATTCCCAACCTACCTGATTTAGGTTTTACTGCGGTTTTCCCTACATCACTTTTAGGTGAATGTTAGGTAGGATCCTTAAACTACAGTCCGGAGGCCCTAGTTAGCCCTTAGCTACCTTCGTTGTACCTTTCCGCATCCCCATTTCAGTTCCTTTCCTATGCTATAAGAGGGGAGTTGACACTATGTGGATTACCCTGTCTACGCCTTCTTCTTTTTCAGTATATTGGAGAAAGGAAGTTCCATCAATATGTATATGGACTTCAGTTTACTCTTTTTACCAATCATTTACTGATAGTAAGTATGGTATGGAAGATTACAACGATGTGCGTTAATTTATCAGGTTATAATTTTGATACTCAATACGTACAATCTACCAAACATAGTAATGCGGATCCTTATCTAGATTACGTTTGAATGTTAAGTATGTCGAAAAGAAGAAGGTAATAGTATAGGTATTTACTTGCATTGTCTTACGGAAAGTTCCTTATCATTTACCTTTAAGCAGGTAAAGTTACAATTAGAAAAATATCCTATTTTAAGAGGAAAATTAAGATTTACTGCCATATTTACAGAGAAGGAACAAATTAACTATGGAACAGGGAGTTTTAATGTAGGATATAAGTTGTTTAACCGAGTGAATTACGTAAGAATGATTGGACTGAATTGCATGCAGGTCATTTTGGCATAGTTAAGATGAAATCTCTAGCAAGATCCTATGTATGGTGGCCACATATTTACGATAGTATTTAAAATTTAGCTAATATCTGACCTTCTTGCCATATGGAATGATCGAATCCTCCCTAAGGGTGCATTGCGCGTGTGGCCTTATCCTGCTACGCCTTGACTGCAACTGCATTTATATTACACGGGTCTGTATAGGGGTGAAATGTATCTAATTGCCGTAGACGCAAACACTTTATGGTTGAAGGTATTACAAGTAGTGCGCTAGTAATCATGTGATTACTTGTCAAGTGAAGGCTCTTCTTCGCACCTGACGAAAGGGATAAGGATCCCTGAAACGTTATGTGGTATTTATATTATCACCTTTTTATCTGAATTGGTTATCTTTCTTATTCAATTCCTAAAGTAATTCACAATGATAATGGTCATTCTTACAAGTCCAACGAATTCCGTACTTCCATACTACTGAATGGTATTAAGCACACAATTTCACTACCTTTCCACCGTCAGTCTAACGGACAGGCCGAAAATTCTGTCAGATATACAAAAAAAATCTGCATTTGGAGACAGTGTCGATGTTTTCAGTAGAATTCTGTTTCATTACAGAAATTCAGTTAATTGAACAACTAACGAAAAACCAGAAAAAATAATGTTCAATCGACAAATGCGAACAAAATTAGATTTATTGAGACCTGTTTTAACTAAAAGCGTCTTTGTAAGGCGAGAAATTTATAATAGTTATTTTGGCATTAAGTAAAAATAGGCAGTTATTTCTTAATCAGACTAATTTAGTTATAGATTACAGAAATAAAAATAAATTGTTAGAAGTAATCGTTTTGAAATAGTTATTCAATATCATGTATTGTAAAGAATTATTATTGGGGCTGGGTTTTTACGTTAAATCAAAAAATATTATTGACCATTAAAGAATTTTTATATAAGTTCATTAAAATAAGCACGAAAAACTCTTATCTCAGGCACCTGTGGATTACGTAGAAATTAGCTGCCCGTTATCAAATACGTACTGCTATTTCTGTGTTCTGTTCGTCTGCTGACGCCTCCGAGATCTCGCAGCTGGCAGAACGGGTTAACTGCAGCGAGATCTAGTCAGGATCACAGCATGGCGTCGACTCAGGGGTTGACCACTGGCTAAGGCGTCGGCTTCCGGGCTTATGTTGCGACGTACTGGCTAAGGCGTCGTCCTCCGGGATTTTATTGCGACGTACTCGTGCTGCCCATTTGTGTACTGGAAGACGTGGCACGTAATTCTCGCTCCTCACAGCTTTTGTGCTTCGTGACCTTTTTGCATTAGGCAACTGCACCATGAGCGGAGCTCATCACCAACAACTGTCCCTCAGTAGCGCATCGACCAGACTGACTCAATTTATTACGAGCGGTGCAGGTCCGTTAAATTCAAACGTGCGCCATATTGCCAATCTCTGCCGTCGTACTTTAAGAAGCTTCCCATATCTTGCTCATAAACATCGTGAATACACTTCAACTCATTTAGTTTCCATATTTTTATATTCAAGTTCCCTCCATTTATATCCTCCCATTCTTTTTACTTTTTTCATTATTAGAAAACTTGGTCGAAAATGTCATTGTTTCACTGATTCTTCCATCGTTACAAGAGTTATAACACGAAGCTGAAGTTCTGTAATAAACAATGGCCAACAATTCAGTCATGTTGAGGCCAACAATCGAGACAGGACACGAAAATTATTTGGATGGAAATATTTATCTCCTCCACACCCACGAACACCTCGTCCAACATTTTACAGAAAAACAACTCTTGGCATTCATCCACCAATGCACGATTTCGAATTCTCCAAACTACAGCAGACAACACTTCCGAAGACAAAGCAAATTAAAACCAAAATACACGCGTTACAGTATTGTCATGTTACAATGCGATATGGTATGGAAAATACATATCGACCAGTTGATAACATATCAAATTATATAATAGATATATTGTAGTAATTGGTAATCAAGACGTTGTTCTAATTGGAAAGTTGGATTGTAGAGGACTCATTATTAGAGGATATAGAGCGGACGCCGCAACAATTCGGCGAAGCAAAGAAAACATTGTTGAGAATTTTACGTGTTCAAAATCTACGAGACGAACGGGCAGTCAGGCAATGAACGGCGAGGCATAAGGACCAGCGAAGTTTTTGTACAAAAGTAATAGAGTCAGGCAATGAACGGCGAGGCGTTAGGACCAGCAAAGTTTTTGTACAAAAGTTTTAGAGTCAGGCATAGAACAGCGAGGTGTAAAGACCAAAACTTTTCATATTATAAAAAGTTTTGCAGTCGGGCAGCGGACCGCAAATAGAACAGTTTTCGAAAAGTAAAGCAATCTTCAGTCGGGAAGGAGACAGTGAAACTAATGTTGTAATCGGTGGCCGAGCATAAATTCAACCTGCTGGCCATAGACAAACCAAGGAAGTACATTTCCAACTACACGAGATCTGCAAATCCAGGTTGCAGCAAAGCATCGAGAATCTACTAATTTGTGTTAGACCAACTAACAAAACTACGCCAATTAGAATTTGTTGACATTTAGAATTTGTGAGTATTAGAATCAGTGATATCCCCAAAATTTTGTGCACGAAAAACCTAAAATGAGACCTGGGCGGCCGTAAGTAGAAAACTTTAAAATCATATTGTAAACCACTTTTAAAAGATAAAAGTCAGATCGTTCTTTAATTTTAATTATTTAATTATTACATTTAAATTCAATCTGTAGTGTTATTTCTTCCACAACAAAGTTCGTCTATGTTTCAGACGCATTAACTTCCATAAAAGCTAAATGTAATTTGATTGTATAAATTCACCCATTTATCAAACCCAGTTTAAGACCCTGAGATCCCAAATATTATTGTGTATTTAAAATTGATAATAAATTTGTATGTAGTTTTCACGTAATAGTTCTTTTTATTTAACCACAGCCATCTGTATATTTTAAATTATTACAATATATATATAATTGTATAATAGATGAATCAGTTGAATCTGAAACATGTATGTTGTAGAATATACACCAAATAGAAGCAAATTTAACTTCATTTAAACCCCTGAGCATTACACTTACACAACATAAAACTGAAGTGCCAAATATTAGTAAATAACCGGATCGGGCACTTTATTCAACAGTCCGCATGACACCTCGCCAGTCATTAACAGCTGAGTGGTGAGTAGTCCTACCAGATCCTTTAATAACTTTGTTGAAGGAGGGAGTAGGTATCCATTACGATCCAGGAAGACCACAGTATGATTTGAAAGTGGCAAGTTTTAATTTATTTTTGTTTCATTTTAAAATTTCTAAACATTGTATTATTAATTGTAATAAATAACAAAATGTGGACTTAATTTTTACACAATCAATGAAAAAATTTTGTATCTTAAATTTGTTTAAAGAATAAAAGGGAGAGACTTAATATATAAAATGTACAAAAATGTAATATATGTTTGTAAATAAATGTGATTGTCTCCTCAGTGACCTGGCTAGAGTATGTATTAATAGCCACAGAGGGGCAATTTACGCTTAGCCAACACCAGAAAAATAAGGAACGTAGGTTTCCCCAGTGTAACTGCTGGATAAAGTTTTCTCTGGATTCCAACCGGGTAGCGTCGTTTAATTTCCACGACGTTTCGATGGCTTGCACTGACGGACAAGTCAGTTCTGCGGTTCTTTGGAGAAGTTATCCCGTGGACCACGAAAGCTAAGTATCTAGGGGTAACCTTAGATACAAGGCTAACAATGATATACATAGGAAGGTAACAGCTCGGTTATCTACACTATACCCACTTTTTAATTCTAGTTCGAAGCTGTCACCGAGAGTGGGGCTCTTCGACGAACGCTCCATCTCCCGCCACGGATCTCCAAAGCCGTAGTCTAGGACCTGGCAGGGATGAGCAACATGTGGGAGCGGATCCTAGAAAACTCCGTAAGGTTCTACCAAAGGGCCCACGAGTCCACCAATGAGCTGGTCTCATCGTTAGGCTGCTACGACCCAGAAAGAAAGGTAAACAGGAACCAACCTCTTTCGATATTCCTGTAAAGCATCACTAAAAATACGCCTTATTTCATTATAATATTAATTTATTAAGTAAACCTATTAGCCCCTTTACAGCTTGTACGTCATTGTGATAAAATACCCAGATTTCAGATATTTGTAAATGTCACTTACCTATATATATTATAATTATCAATTAATTACTTATTAATTAACCCACGTTGTTGTAGCCATTTATGTAATAATCAAAAAAAGTGAACGTTTAAATAAAAAGATTATTTTACTTTTACAAACAAACAATTTTATTTAACTAAAGATTAGTGCAATTTATACAATTTAATAAAATAAACTCTCAGGGTCTCAACTAGATTTGATAACGGCAGAACATTTAAACATAATCAAAGAACACAAAATTTAGATTTAATTTAAAAAGAAATATTTATTCGTCTAGACATAGACGAAATTAATTATCGACGAACTTATACTACAAGATGGATTTTAAATTTAAACAGTTTATTTTATCAACACTAAAAAACGATATCTGACATTATCTTATAAGTCGGTTTACAAAAAAATTTACTGTTCTCTTGCTACTTACGGCTGCCCAGGATACTTTTACCTTTAGAACACAGTGGTGGGGGTTTCACAGCTTCTATTAAATTCACAGATTCTGCTAAGTACTGTTGGTTTGAAAAAGAAAGTTTGTTATATCTCGACGGCTTTACTCTGCTGTATCTCGATGAATTTATTCTGCTGTATCTCTACCTTACAACTTTACACAGCAATTATTCGACAACTTTCTGTCCTTTCTGACCGCCGACCTTAATGCCACCGTCATCTCAGCCAACGTACCACGACTCTGCTTAAACAATGTCTCTCTTAATCACATCCACCAGCTTCGGTGAGCGCTGAACAACTGCTCCTCAAAAGCTTATCTCCTCCCTTATATCCTCCCAGTCTTTAACCTTTTCCATTGTTCGAAAACTTCGTCGCAAATGCCAGTTGACAGATTCTTCCATTATCACAAGATTTATATTACGCAGCTGCAGTTCTGTAGTCAACAAATGGCTAACTACTCTGTCATGTCAAAGCCAACAATCGAGGCAGGACCCGCAATTACTTGGGTGGGACTATTTGTCTTCTCCACCCCCACACGCACTTGCACGGTTTCGAATTCTCAAGACCACACAACCAGCACTTCCAAGCCGAAGAAAAACTTAGACCTAAATAAACGCGTTACATAATGCCCCTCCAACAATCCAGATCACAAACAATGCCTCACTTAACAGGCATTACAATATATATATATATATATATATATATACACATATATTATTTACAAATATTTATTAACATACATAATTACAAATATTTATTTACATATATTTATTTTTACCAAAAACCCACAAGCCCTCCCCCTAATCCGAAAAATTAGAAAGAAGCGAGAACGTCGGCCGGCAGATGAAACGGTTGGCGAAGAAGCAGCAATCAGCAGCGGTAATAGTGCGAATGAATGAGTGTGTGAATCCAATAATGAGGTAGCCGCAAAGGCATTAACAATTGTTATGTATGAATGTATTATCAAAATGATGACATTTTAGTAATGACAGAATATTTGTATGTTATAGGCATAATTATCGTCATCGCGGAGCAGATTCCACGAGGAAGGAACTCCGACTACTAGAAGAGGAGGCAAGACCTCCAGTTAGATGTCACCGCTGCTGAACGGCATTCATAGTTCACGGTTAAACACGGTTAAATACCTAGAAGTCTGATTTGACCCGGCCCTGACACGGAGACTCCATACCTCGAACACCATTCGAAAAGCAAACATTAGACTAAAACAGCTATACCCTTTGCTTAACAGAACAAGCACCCTCAACACATCCCCTGCCCGCGCCCTATACTTAACACTCATACGGCCAATTCTGACGTATGCAGGACCAGTGTGGGGCTATGCCGTCAAGTCACATCTACGTAACCTCCAGATTGTACAACACAATGTTCTTAAAATCATCGCTAAGGCACCTTGGAGGACACGAACTAAACATTCTGCCGTTAATGGACGTCATCAGAGAACATGCTGTACGCCTGTACAGCAAGACACAATTCTCACACAACACTATTATGAGTCGACTAGGCAACTATGACCACACCCGCGTCACAAAACACAAACGCCCCAAGCACCTCCTCCTCCACCCCGAACCCCCGTGTTCGGCTCATCACGATAAAACAGACTACGCTTGCTTACGGCTTTTACAGGACGTGTATGGAGATCCGGATTCCACGAAGAGAAGAGGATCGACGTGCATGATACCCACAATCAACTACTAACTTATTCCTACCAACAATACCTTATGCATGTTTCTGTCGCACAAGAGCAGTATCATTGTGCCCTTCAACCCATCTAACTATCGCTGAGGTAAGGAAACCCTTCAGGTTAAATTATCGGCACTTTTCTCCCTCAGCCCTACGCTCTTCATTCTGTCTCTCTCACAAGCTATCTCCGTGAATGACCGTATTCAAGGGTATTATGCCAGGTGCGGATCAAACACAAGTTCCCAATCATTGTGTTCCAAGTTAGTTTACTAACAGCACGTGCAGAGGGGGTGTAGAAAGTGGTAGACCCCCCATGCTTGCACGGCCTTTAAGGGCCTTTGGCCCAGTTGAACGGCACTTCACTAGGAATTTTTCCCCTAAAGTTAATTAACGATCACTACAAAATAACTGCATGGCAATAGCCAAAAATCGGCTCGGAACAGAATAAAAAACAAAAAAACGCAATTTTCTGGCGAGACAGAGAAAAAAAACGGCACTTCATCTGAAGAAGATCGCGGTGCAAGCCATCGAAACGTTGTGGAAATTAAATGACGCTACCCGGATGGAATCCCGAGAAAACTTTATCCACCAGAAGCGTTCTTGGCATTTTACTATCCCGAATCCCATCCCTAAGCGGGCATGGTCAGTACGTACGTAACAGCATACTACGTACACCCCCGTTGACCACTACATCACAAAAGGTTGTACTGCGCAAGTGCATTTATCATTCCATTCGGAAATACTGTACTATCTCGACTATAGCAATAAATGTCTGCCTAGTTGCTTTAGCAGGAGGGGATCCGTCGCAAGGAACGGAGTTTAAAGTCTTCAATTGAAGCATAGATTCTCAGTGTAAAACACAATTATTATAACCTCATCAGCACTGAGCTTTCTCAAAGCAACTTATCAACTTATAAAACGAAAATCATAACTAACTAAAGGTATAAGAATCTCCTGTGAAAAGAAAAACTTATTACACAACCTTTATCTCAAATCAGATAAAACCGACTAACGGTTACGAAATTATCTCAAGAATAACAGAGTTATCTTAAACCTAGTTGTTAGAAAGGCTAAGCAAATAGGAAATGAGAGTGCATCAAATAATGTTCAAAGCATTACAGATTCCACCCATAAAATTCTAAACATAAAGTTAAATATAACGAAACCATATCAGATCCAGATCTGTTTATCTAATCACTTCAATAACTACTTCTCTACTTTCGCTGATACTTAGTTCCATACACGGATGTACCCTAATAACACTTTATATAGTGTAACGCGTGTATTTTGGTTCAGTTTTGCTTTGTCTCGGAAGTGTTGTTTGCTGTGGTTTGTAGAATTCGAAATCGTGCACGTGCGTGGGGGTGGAGGAGATAAATATTTCCATCCAACTAATTTTCGTGTCCTGTCTCATTGTTGGCCTCAACATGACAGAATAGTTGGCCATTGTCGACTACGGAACTGCAGCTGCGTGCTATAACTCTTGTAACAATGGAAGAATCAATGAAACTGACGTTTCGACAAAGTTTTCTAATAATGAAAAAAAGTAAAAGAATGGGAGGCTATAATGGAGGGAACGGAGATAAGCTTCTGAAACTGGACAGTTCTTCTGCGCTCACCGTAGCTGGTGGATGTGATTATGAGAGGCTCCGTCTTGCGTTACGCGTGTACGTTTTAAGTGTCACCGATCTACAAATCTCATGAGTTCTGCTGTAAACTTTTCCAAGTTGTTGTCTCTGATATAGTCCGAGGCAGAATCGTCGTGAGAAAGGGGCCACAATTTGTTAGTGAAGAGTTCATCGAAGCCACACAATTTAGTACGACGGCTTGCCAGCAATCAATCCCGGAGGCCGACGCCTTAGCCAGTGGTCAACCCCTGAGTCGACGCCTTGCAGTGGTCCTGACTAAAGTCATCACTGCTGTTAACCCGTTCTGCCGGCTGTGAGATACGGAGACGTCGGTACGAGAGCTACAGCAGGCAACACAACACAATAGCAGTACGTATTTGGTACGGGCAGCAGATCTCTTCTACGTAAAAACCACAGGTGCCTGAGATAACAGTTTTTCATGCTTAACTGTAATAAACTTATTACAAATTCTTTAATGGTCAAATATTTTTTTTTGATTTAACGTAAAAACCCAGCCCACAAAAAATAATTCTTTACAATATATAACATATAAAATCAATAATACTATACTTTTGTATAAATACTACAGTAAAAAAATTCTAGAAAATATGAATAACCTCGATTCCATTGTTCTGGTATAGATGATGTACCATTCTATAACTTATAAAAATTTCTTATTGATGTAATTGAAGTTAAGTAGGATTATTTAATTGCCCGTTTCTCCCACAATTATTGAGAGTCCACAATAATTATTTTGCGATACTCTTATTTTAAATCATTTATTTACAGAAAACTATACAAACTTATTCGCCTTGTGTATAAAAATAAAAACTCTCCTAATTTCTCCTACATAAATCAAACACAGATTTGGAGTATAATAAATAAAAATTCCTTATTTGTCCATATGTGCATCTTTATGCTTTTAAATAGGAAAAGTAATTTATTATTTTATTTTTATTAAATGATTTAAAACTGAAAAAAGCAAGTTTATTTCGCATAAAAGTTTTAAAATATTTGATGTAAAAAGCTTTTAAGAAAATATAAAAGATTTGTATAAACTAATTGTACACATTCAAAGAAATGGAAAATAATTTTTAACATTACACAATTCAAATTTTCTTCGTTTTCGTTTCTCTATTTGAGGTTTGTCTGTAATAAGATCGTTTTTAGTATGATTAGTTTTAAGAGATGTTGATTTATATATTATGTTCTTTCCTTTTAAATTAAAATTTTCACATTCTTCGTTACATATTATCTTTGATTATATATGTAGTAATATCTTACAGTACGAACAACCATGAATAAATTTAACGAAAATCTCTGAAAGTGTCAGTATATAAGTGACATTCCTGATACGAAGTAGCTATAATTGGAAGTTTTCGTATATTTTAGGAATTGACCACTCATATGTAATTTATTGCGCGTGATTTTTGTTGTGAGGAAGCAAATCAAAACGGAACACTTTGTAACTTAGTTTTGCCAAATTATATTATTTATTGATAATTTAAAAAATTATTTATCAGTAAGTAATTTATGAATGTCTGATAGCGAATTTGAGACAGCAACAGAAACTACTGCGCTAATGGATGCTCATGTCGGCCAGGCAGGTCCTGAACCTGCAGAAAGAACGTCAAGAGTTCAAAAGGCTAGGAGAAGAAATAATGACAGACACCCTGAACTGTCAGATGTAAGTCTTACTTTTTTTTTTGTAGTTTACGTAGTTTAATGTTATGTTTACCCCGATGTATTCAGACGAGACACAATAGAACAAACGGATCATTCCATCCCATTTCATCACAGATAACCCAACTTTTCAAAATCAAATCACCCACACCACTAAACCTTAAGGTACTTAGTGTTTTTTTAAATTGACCTGATCTGTGTGTAATTCTTTCAAAAGAGGCTTAAGAATCAAGGATATTATTCAGAAATTAATTAATTCTTTTTTGCTGTTTTTTACTTTTCTTACTCAAGACCATTTAATTATAATCAATCTAGAAGTATTTATTTGATGTGACTTGTGAAAGTGAAATACACAACACTATGTCTTAACTCTTAAGCAATTATGAAAATTATTTTGGCTGAAGACCAATATGTACCTGTTGGGGATAATATATAATGGAGAAATCTGATGACTTCTTCAACATTCACATTCAACACAACCTAATCACCAGAGGTTCCTATAAGCAAATGTCAAAAAACCATTGATGTATTCTAAATGCACCGTTTCTTGTTGAACACTGAAATAGTGTATTTGAGTTTCAGCAGCAGTTGAAAATTCTTTAAAATTAATGTATGTAAAGCTGTATATAATACGAATGTAGAAGTAAGAATATACTACATCTGCATAAAATAAAATTATTAATTAGATGAAATAGCCAAAAACAGACAAAAATTAATTGGTGATATAAATTCCTCACATTGTTTTTGGGATCCTTGGCCCCCTTAGTTAAAAGCTTTTGAGTTTGTAAATGAGGTTTCTGTGAAAGGTTGTGTGGTATTTATATCACCACTTAATTTTGTCTGTTTTTGGCTATTTCATCTAATTAAAAATTCATGTGTGATTGTCCAGGCATAGGTTTTGCTTTTGCATATGTAGGATTGATTCCACTTCACATTAATTTGGCTGACATATGCAAAGTTCCTCTTTTTAATGCTGCTATTTTCATATTCCAAAAGTTGCCTTAGTATCATTATCCTATTTTAAAAGGATGCTGTATCTGGTCCTTTCTGCAAGTTTCTTTAGAGTTCCATTTAGTCTGTCCTGTGTATTTTTGGCATGTGTAGAATGTGGCTCAGTTGTCACTGGGTCAATCCATATGAAATCAACCAATAGGTGTTGCTGACATTTTATTTTACTTTTGATAGTACATTTTCTATTTATATATACATCTGGGAGTTCAAAACCATTTTGTTTACAATTTTCTTATTACTACTTTGGATACATTGTTTATGAGGATTGGCCATATTTGGAATTTTCAGAGGTTAGCGATAAGTTAATCAACTTTTTTGTTTATTAAGATATCAACTTGAAATATTATTCTAAATGAAACCATCTGTAAATCATGTTATGATCAAAATGTGTTAAAACTTAACTAGGAAAATATGTTTGGATTAGAAAACATGAAGTTTTTTTTTTTTTTTTTTTTTTTGCAAAGACGGAATTACAACACAACTTTAATGTTTCTTCCCATTAAAAATATAATAGAGGACAAGACTTAAAAAAATTGATGCGTTTTAAATGCCTCAAATATCGTAATTTGTACAAAATTGCTTATTTACAAATATACATCTCATAAAGAACTGAATCAAAAATCTGAAATTGTCACAAAATATTCTAGTGCCTTGTATTAAACAAACAAAATTTCATCATTGTGCTTTAATTGGAAGTAATTTTTATTTACGGAAAAAAACAAAAATACACAGTACAACACACATTGCAGGTGCCTTAGTGTTAAGATAGTAATATCTGGGCTAAAAAGATTAGTAAACAACTGAATAGACTCTTGAACTTAAAATTAAAAAACTTTTAAAATTACAAATATTTCTGGTTGTTTAAAAAAGAAAATTTATTTGACAATTTATATGACAATGTAACTTTTTTAAAGATAGGAAAGGCCACTTTGCTGAATCATTCAGGTAGTAAACTAATTATTTTTACTTTTTCTTCTTTATGTTTCTGTAGTAAATTGTCATATTCCCACCAAGTACACATGCTGCTAAAAGGGAGAGGAGCGTCAGTAAATTTTTCATTAAATAATTCCTCTAGTTTTCTTGGAGATTTCCGCAGCCACAAAAATATGAAGCTAAATAAGTTTCAGTGGGTTCTTGCTTTGTAAGAACAAGACGGAAATAAATTCTGAAGCTGTTAAAGAATTTCCAGTGTGCAGATCTTATGAGTGATTGAGTGTTTGAAGGTAACATTTTCAGCTGTATTCTTTTGAAATATATTTTCCAGAATGGTACTTTGTCAGTATGAGGGCGTTCTTAAAAAAACCATTGAACACAAGGTGGATTGCTCATTATAATTGCCAAACAATGCTTGTGTGTGATTAGCTGATAGCATTGCTAGCTTACAACCTGCAATTACAATTATAGATTTTATATTCTGATGTAAAGCACTATCACTTTGTGTATCACTGGCTTCCTCAAGAATCTAATTTTTAGGACATAGAGAAGATATATATATATGTATGTATGTATGTATATATTTGCAATATTTGTATGGAAAGGAAAGAGAGATAGGTTGTGGCTTACCTGAAAGTGAAGTGTGGTGTCGCCATAAGGAACTGAAGGTTGTTCTTCAAATTTTCAGAGGTTCTCAGCCTCCTCCTTCATGAAGGAGTGTTACACCACCTCCTGCCCACCCATGCCAGGTTGCAAACCTTGTGGTATCTTACAGCCCACCACAACCTTTCAGAATCACCCAAAAACATACCAAATCAAAGATAACATCACATGCCTCTCCTCCCACACCATCTACTAAATTTTGTAGACCCTGCCCTGCATTCTATATAGGCCAAACCAAAAGACCCCTCCCTGAACTAATAGCCAACCACTGCAGCACTGTCAAACTTTCCAAAATTCAACTGCGACGGTTCTGTGCTGACTCTTTATTTCCATGCAGAATAAGTTCTGAGTCCAAAATACATGTACGAATCATAATATTCATCAGTTCTTTAGTGCCATGTTATTTGAACAAGTGAATAACCAAACTTTGATGATTTTAATTGTTTATTTATCAAAACATGAACCATAAATTCCTCAGGTGTGGTTTTGACCTATATAACACATGGATTTAAGTGCAATTATGTAGAGCATCTGCTCCTGTCCACTCTCAACTTGGAACTACCCTTTCAAAGAGAAAAAAATAATGCTTGAACACCTGCTTCAATTGTTGAGGACTCAACAATACAGAAGAATTCCCAATAAATCACAAAATTACTTCTTTATCTATGGTTTCCTGTTGATATGTTACATTATATATATGGGAAAGAGGGAGACAGTGCAGTTGACTTACCCTGAAATCAATAGTTGGTCCATTCAGGCTGAGGAAAATTTTTGAGTGCATAAGTCCCCTTAGTCAAGAAGAAAGTTCTGAACTGTGTGTAGTCCAGGCATAAATTCATATAATATAAGAATTGAGGATAAATGTGGCATTGTCAAAGATTTAACTCATTTGGATAGTGAAGAGTGATAGAAAGGAGCTGGCATTGCCAGGCTGGGGAGCAAAAACATCAAATTGTCAAGGAATTTAGACCCCTTTGTCAGAGCAGAACAGGACTGTACATTATGATGGCTGGCCTTTTAGCCCTAAGTTTTGTGTCCCTCATTGATTAAGTCTTATCCAATTGAATGTTTTTTTTTAAGTTTATATATTATATGTTATTGAGTGCTATTGTTTTGTTTTATTTTAGGAGAATGGTGCAATCCCTGATGTTACCATTGCAGGTCCTAGGCATGCACCTAGGTCAGGTGGACAAGCCCCTGGTCCTGGAGAATGGCCTGTTGAAGAAGAGGAAGAGCTGAAATATGGGGCGAAGCAAGTCATAAAACTTTTTGTTCCAGTTTCTTTATGTATGCTGGTAGTTGTGGCCACAATCAGTTCAGTGAACTTTTACACCACCAAAGACATATATTTGTAAGTAATATATTGATGAAGAAATTAGGGAATAAATAACATTATTGAATATAAAGAACATACCCTCAATAGTGCTTGAAAGGAATCTTCCATAATAAAGCCTTTTTGGCATTCATTTTTTAGTATTATCATTTTGTAATGCTTATAACACAGTATCAATCAATAGAATGTTACAAAATACCAATGCCTTACTTTACAGCTGCTTTACCTTGTAAGCAAGTAAAATTTCTATTTATACATAATAGTAGCAGGTAATTAGCTAATCTTTTGGTTGTGTTGTAACATAATTTAAAAAGTCAAATAATCTAAGATATTTACTACCCTAAAGTATCTGTATTAAATCGATTTTGGTAAGGTTCTATTCTAGTGGGAAAATAACATGAAAACTTTATGTAAGTAGGATGTTTCAAGAGTGCAAAATCTTATTACTGGCTGCTGTAATTTATCCATAGTTCGTTCAAAAGAAATTTAATATTTCTTTCTTTCACTTATTTTCTTATTTCCAAAAATAAAGTACTATAAATGTTAATGAGTCTGCAAGTCAAAGTCTACTGGTAAAATACAGTTATTAAGATTGTTGGCATTAAGAGATTGGAGGAGTTTTGTAGGAAAAGTTGTACTGGCTGTTGTAGAACTGATTACATTGTTGCAAATTATCAGAAGTTGAATTTAACTGATATTTAGAAAGTGTAATTCCAATTTCCTTGCTGCTGACATTATTACTGTTCACCGAAATATTTGTAAATCAACTGATGTTTGTCTGTGGTGTGTTAGGCATTTAATTGTGTATGCGTATGATGACTTATGTCGTGTAGAAATAGTGTGATACTATGGCCTGTTTAATTAAAGTCATTTAAATAATTTGTCATCTCAATTCAAAAGTTAAAATAATTGGTGAAGTGAAATATTAGTGTGATATTAGAGCTGCAACAATGTCTGGTATGTACAAAAATCTATCGCAAATTGGTATAATATTCCTTACCGTCGGATTTTTAATGTCAGTTTCATAGTGTAATATTGAAGTAAATTCATTTCAATATTTTTTTTATTTGTTTATTTCATAGCATGTTCCTATTACTGTCAGTGACCCTGAAGGTATAAAGAATCTCATTAAAGCTGGGGCATTCATGTATAGAATTTTTCTATAAATAACTAATTAAATTTAAAATTTAATAAATTTTTCTGTATTTAAAATTTGATTTGATAATAATAATTTTATTTACCAAATCATCCATACATAATTGTTCCTTTTAATGAATTGTTCAAATAAGTTCAATTATCCTGTTTGTTTACCATATTAATTGACACCACAACATAGTGACTTTATTTTCTACATAATTGTTTTTTACAATTACAATATATATGTTATAATAATAAAAAAACTTTTAAATTATATAATTTATTGCAACTTTAGTTCAAAGTTTTAGTTAAAAAATAGGTGTGCATCATACAAAAGTGTATACCTTGTCTTGGAAATGACATGTAATGCCTGTAGTCAAGAAGTGTCGACAGATTTATTATTTCAGTGTCGTGACTATTTTCATCTCAAGTATTTGTGCTTAAATTATCTATCATTTGCAATAAAAATTACAGTAATGTTATTATACTGTCTCTGTTTTCAACAGAAAAATTAAATTATGAGGAGAATAGGACTGAAAAAAAAATTTGGAGTAGTTTTGTTTTTGACGGACATGCAAGTCCTTTTAGCTATTAATTTTAGAAAAACAATTGCTTTATTCTAAATATAATAATTTATGAAGTAGTTAAATATATTTTTTTATTACTGATTTTGCATATTTCATATTTGTTATCTTTCTTCTATTTTTTTTCTAGAGTGTACACACCTTTTCATGAGGACAGTCCAGAGACTAGTACAAAAGTATGGAATGCTCTGGCCAACTCACTTATTCTAATGGCAGTCATTGTCCTCATGACAGTTTTGCTCATAGTTCTTTATAAGTACAGGTGTTACAAGGTCAGTATAGAAAGCAAAATAATCCTATTTTTTGTGTGTGTGTTAATTGCTTTTCGCTGCATTTTCATTGCATTAAAATATTCTTTCATGTTCCATTCTTTCATATTTACTTTTGGAAGTAAGTATATGTGGTTGATCAATGAATGTAAGGTCTCTTGGTATTGAAATTGAATAAATATTTCTCAGGATTCAAGCAGAATTAATGACAATAAGAATGACATTTTAGAGAATAATTTCTACACTATCATAATTCCCAATATGATAATTTGTGTGTAATTTAAAAGTATGTTGAGCTAGCTATGTCTTATCTCTAGGGACTGAGTAAAGGAGTTCTATGCTAGTTTTTCTGAGCTGGTTTGTGGTGGCTTGTGATGTCTGTTTGTATGAGCTTTATAAAGACACCACAGGCTCAAGGAGTTGTCATTTTCTTCTTAGATGTTTATGAAGGGAAAAGCTCATTCTTCTTCCACATCCATTGTAAATTGAATATTCTCATTTTAATGTTTTTAAGTTTCTAATTCCCTCATATTGTCAAGCCAATTTGGACATATGACAGATATGTTTGCATATAAAAGCACTTGAATTATAGGGGAGCACTTCCCAGTGCCCACTCCTTGAAACTTTACATGGAAAAATTATCAATGGCCAGTGCCACCTATGAGCCCATTGCTACATAATCTATTATTTGTTCATAGTGTATTCCTCCAACCATGAAGTATGTGGTGAAATAATTTAGTATTTTCCAGGGAGAAAATCCTCTATAGAAAGTAATACCTCATTTAATTGCAGATACTGGTTTAAAGGAATTGATAATAGATATTTTTTACAATTATTTATTACCCTCATACAATATTTTTTTACAATTTTTTAAAGGGATTTATGGGATTACTCTCTCCCAGGGGTCACAGGGAAGCTGTGGGGAAACGCTGTTTGACCTTCACAATAACCTGATGCTGAATCATGATTAAGACAAATACGAAATTGTCTCTTACCCCGGCTTGGTAAGTATGACTAGTTCGACACTCCGGCTGTCCCAGTCTTGGTCAAGCCCAGGTGCAGGCCACATGTCGTCTACCCTTAAAACTTGTCTCGGCACTTCTAATCCCATGCATGTGGGTAACAGTCTCACTGTTTCCAGTAGTCAGGTGTGGTAGATGTATGCGAGAACAACATCGAACTGACTAGTCTCAGTTGGGGTTGGAGTCCCCCAAACACTAGTACACTACGGAGGACTCTCTGATGTAGCGGCATGAAGAGAGGTGTGGGAGAATGGTGGGATAACAGTCCTTTGAGGTGTCACATCCCTGCAATGCTTCTAATCCCATGTATGTGAGTAACGGTCTCAGTGCTTTCAGATTTCATGTGAGGGAGAGGCTGCGACTGTATCCTCGAACTGTGACTATTCTCGGTAATGGGAGGAATCCTGCAGACAATAGAACTCTGACAGAGAGGCCTTTCCATGGTTGCGGCATGTGGGAAAGCAAGGAGGAAGGGAGGGCGTGTGGTTCACCTAGGAGAACTATTCTGTCCTGTCAGGAGGTGGTGGAGATTGACTCAAGGTGGCTCTCCAGTCTTCTGGGGTTTGGAAGGTGTAGGAGACCCCAGCATCAAACGCACTCCGGGAGGCTAAGGTGTTGTGTGGTGGGGACTTGACTCCACCTCATACTTATCTGATGACAAAACCGCCTGTCCATAATTCTCATAGCAATAGCCTGTTGCTATTTGAGGGAGATAGTCCTAACTTGATAACCACTCTGGGAAACTAGTGTGTGCTGACAGATTTCAAGTGCATCTCCTCCCTGCGCAGATGACCATAGCCATCCTTCGGGCAATTTAATTTGATACCTTGGGGTGTGTTGGGTCCCTAGTCTATCCTCCAGGGTCCCTGTAGCTCAGATGGGTGTAGTCATCCATGTCTCAGTCCATCGCATGTTGGAGTTGGACTCTAGGGGGTATGTGGTTTTGTCAGCAAAACCTTTCGTCTGTCCTCCCCTGCGTGCAGGACTCAGCCCACCAGGATTTAGGAATCAAGATGTCCCCATTCTCTCCTAGGAGGGTTTGTAAAAAAGGCTGCAGCACACTACATACTGTGGCTGGCCGACTTGTATGGAAGCTGGAACTGTTGCTAATTCCGAACTCAGGCTCGCTGTCCTCTTGAGAAATCTCTCGCCCTTTATACTGGTGGACCAGAGTTATTTTGTGTTTAGTTCTTAGTCGGACACCCTGTTGTCACTCAACTACGAAGTCGGAGATCTTCTCGTCACCCTCTCTCTTTAGACAGTGGCCCTTTTCCTCCTCCAGCGTCCTTGTCATGTGACCCCATCAGTTACTAACCTTTCTTTATTCTCTGTCACTTGGCAGTTCCTAAAATAGCTAGGCTCTCTCAAGGGCTCCCAAGACCAGGGAAATTCCCAGTCATATTCATCAAGCCATATTCACCTATGACAATGAAACATCTGAAAACAAAGGCGCACGCTACAAAAAATCCCTGATATATTTTAAAGACGCAAAACTATTGACGCAACCTTGAACATTGAACTTTCAGTTTTTCCAAGAAGTGGTCTGATTTCTTTATGTGGTGAGAAGGTTATTTATTCTATTTGTTAGGTATTTATTCAGTTCATATGTTGCTGACCTATTTTAGGAAGGCATGCAAAAGACTATAATAGATGTGCCTTGAGTTGGAAGTTATTCTACCAGATTATGATGACAATAAGTCACCAAAATACCATGTTTATTGTCAACATTAACTCAGTTGGTATCCCAAGAAATATTTAATCATATGTTGCAGAGTTTAAAATATTTGAGGACTATTTTGAAATGTGTGGTGAAGAACAGCAACCAGGTTTATATAGTTATTTATATAGTTTATATAGTTATTTTGTGACATACAAATATGCAAACAATATGAACTTTCCACTTACTAGTGTACTTGTAAACCTGTGGTATTTTACAAAGATCATTATTGTGGTGTACCACTGTGCTGGGTGATATGTATCATATTTAAGTAATCATATTAAGTTATTATTATTCATCCAATATTCTAACATAAGCTTATATTGTATATTATTAATTTTAGTTTAATATTGAAGTTCACATTTGTTAAATATTTTTCTATTTACTTATTAAACAACACAGGTAATCCTTATCTTAAGCTTTTGTACATATTTTCTGTTTCTATTATAATTTTCAGCTTTTGATTTGGAAGTTTCAAAATGTACCATTTGCTAAACAATTGTAAAGTGTTATCAATTCTGAATCTGATTATTGTTGAGTATGTTTGTACAGAATAAAATAATTGATTCTAAAGTAGTATCATTGGCTTTCTTTTTAAAATATTTGAAATAGGATTATGTCAAGTTAAAGCTGGCTTAGTCACCCTGTCAGAGTTATTGGAGGTAAAATGTTTCTGCTTGTTGTAGATAATCCATGGATGGCTAATAGTGTCCTCACTGATGTTACTGTTCATCTTTTCTTATCTATATTTAGAGTAAGTATTTTTAAACATTTACTAAAATTAAGTGAGTAGATTCAATTATGGGATAAAGTTAAAATTTTGTAATAAATTGATTGCTATGTGACATGCCTCCAGTATAATTTCAAGATTGAACCACAATTTCTGTATAACTTGGCTAACTGTAACATTACTTTAAAGAAAATGACTCACAAGATGTATGCAAATTAAACATGTTTCAGTATGAACATATTGACAAAAAAGTTAAAGAAACTCAATTTCAGTCAGCTTGCTACTTTTATTACTCTATATATGTATATAAAGCAAGTAAGCAAAGAGGACACTGTGGCTGACTTACCTTAAATTGACAGTTGGCACCGCCATGATGAAAAGAAATAACATGTCAAAGCCCACTTTTTCAGGACAGTAGTACTTAACCTTGTGGGGTGGGGGGAAATACAGCGTCAAATTCAAACCTGGTGAGTCAGTAGACAGCAACATCCAACAAAACCAACAACTCTTTCTCTCCCAAGGAAATGTTACAACAATTGAAAAATAACAATAATATCTACAAGCGTGTATATTACATACACAATACACACTAAACTTGTGCAAGGAAGATGGAAGGTAAAATGTAAAGTTAGTGGTGTGTGATTGGGGAAAGGCAGCTATTTGAGGATGTTGAGTTGAGGACATTGCCTTGACTGTAGGTTGGTAGAATGATAGTCCCTTAAGATTGAGTTCAGCATATGAAGAATCAGGGGTAAGACTTTAAAAAGGGTTAGTGTAAAGCATTGATCTAAATTTTTGAAGTGGCTTATGGCATGGTTATTGTGTTTTAGACAGTTTGACAATCTTGCAGTGGCTAGCAATGTGTTTGGGAATAGGTTGTTTTGAAACCCAATTTAGAAATCAAGGTACAGTCCAGAATTAATCTGATTCATGTATTGGGAAGAAAGGCAGTTAATATTTTCTTTGAAGCTATTTCTGAAGAAATTTACATGATTATAGTAGTATTAAGGATATGGTGCCTGTTCCCAAGGCAAGGCTGGAAATCCAGCTTAAGTAGGAACTGTGAGGGTGTTGCCTACCGGGACAGACAAGGACTTTGAAGAGGGTGCGAATGGTGGCAACCCTCGAGTAGCAGGGAAGGATTTTTAAATATCTGGGTTGGATTGAAGTCTAGTGTGTGCCAGACAGAATGGAGCTGAGTTTTTGTTGTTCAGGGAAGTATGTTGTAGTAAAAGGTGGACTGCGTTTTGTATATTTATTAAGGATGGATAGCATATTTAGATGGACAGGATACTTGTTTTTGGAGGAGACCTGTAGGGCATTTTCTATTTATAAAGACATTGAGGATTCAGGATTTAGGTGAATATGCTGTTTAGTAAATATGAACTACCCTAAGGGCAAGACAGTATGGCAGTGGGAGTGTGGTCAGTGTGACAACTAGTAAAGTAGAAATATTGTAAGTTTGTCTGTTTTATGTGGACTAATGTGGTGATTAGACTAGATGTATGTTACATCGGTGGTGTTGGTTGGAGAGCAACAGTTACTGGTGAAATTAATGGGGACGTTGATGTTAGGTTTCACAGTAAATTGAAAGGTGCAATGGCCCACAGGTCCTTAGCATGAAGATATCTTCTATGAACTGGAAATAACTGAAATGTGTTATTTAATTTGATCTCATCAAATTTTCCCTAAGTGTTTTATAAATAATATTTCAATAGTGAGGAAAGATAGAATTTGAGAGAAAGGTGGGAATACACTTTTTATATATGAATTTGTGCCCGGCTGGCACGCAGTTTAGACCTACTAGCCTGATGAAGGGACTTGAAAATTGATTTTTATTACTGCACAGCCTGATTGAACTAACTGTTGTTTTCAGGTAAGTCAGTCTCTATTCCCTAATGAATTGTGTTAATTCAACACATTATTATGCTCATTTAGTTACAATAGGAATTGCAGGCAGAGCATGCTTTGGAAATTCTAAATAAAATTTATTTATACATAAATATTTGGTTAATATTTATAGAAGAATTTTGGCAGTATATGGAAATTTTAAGTTAAATATATTTTATCAGGATATTTCCTTCATTGTACACCTGAAGATTGAGGACAAAACATTGTCAGTTTTTTCTTAAATTATTTGTCTGTATTCATACATTTATAAACTTGTATCAAGATTTTGTGTATCTAATATCTAATATGTAATATTAATATTTATCTGAAATATAATAACATTAATAAATATAGTGACCACACTGTCTCAAAAGGTTAAATTTTTTATAATGTCATTAATACAATTACAATGATATAAGACTTTTTTATCCCTAATTTTGGTTACAATGCACAATGCTGTTTAAAAATTTAATATTAATTTTTGTATATAATATTAAGTGGCATAATCATTGAATATCTTGGAAGTATCTACAATGAAATTTGTCAGAATATTCAACATCATTGAAGAGATTTTAGATTATAATATTAATCATTAAAATATCATCTTTTTTCTTATTTAATCAGTTATTATTTGCCTGATGAATATATTGTTCTTGTTGTATTCCTTAAATGTTAAGTATTAAACATTTTTCAGAATACCTAGTAAATGTAGCTTTTTACAGAATCATCTATTACACAAAGTTCTATTCATCTTTCCATAAAGTTTAGGAACCATTTAATTTCAAGTATTGTCTCATATTAATTAATTGAAAGATTTAAAAAAACAATCAAATCTGTTCATATTTTATTTTTAAAATCCAACTTCCTTATGCACCAAGGAATTAGAATAACTGCAGTTATATACCTCATCAAATTGAGAACAATTTTATGGAGAGGGAAAATTAATACAACTGGACCATGTCAATGTTGTTGAATATGCTAAGATCATACAGAATAATTCATAATTAATTAATTAATAATAATTGCAAAAGAATTACAAAATAAAATTACATACATTTAACCATTTTTGCTGCTTGTGCCTGAATTCTCTGTACCATAAGAAAGATCTACCCTTCTTTAAAATTTAGAAATCAATATGTAATGAAAGCATCAAATAACTTAATGTGTTGAGAATTGTTCTGTGAATCGTTACCATAATACAAAGTTGACTAATTACTAAGTAAACAAAATGTTAGTGTTATAAGAGATATCTTATTTTTGTGTTGTTTTTTGACTGTTCAGATTTAAATACTTAAATCATTGTAATATGGTGGTATCCCTTTTCTTTTGTTTGTTAGAGAAGTACTACGTGCATATAATGTGCCCATGGATTACATTACTCTTGTCCTACTTATGTGGAACTTTGGTGTTGTTGGAATGATCTGTATTCACTGGCAAGGCCCTCTTAGACTACAGCAGGCTTACCTCATCTTTGTTGCTGCACTTATGGCTTTGGTGTTCATAAAATACTTGCCTGAGTGGACTACGTGGGTAGTGCTGGCAGTGATTTCCATATGGGGTATGTTACAAAAACAAGTTGGACATTAATATGTTGTAATGTTTTGATTCTTCACAGGAATGAGAAAATTTATGACCTTGAAACATAAATTAATATGCAGGCTATGTCCTCTTTAATTTTGTAAGTAACCATTTGTGAAGGGTTATTGAAGGTGTACAGTATAATGAAGGATAGGGCAGATGTGACACAAGTCTGACATGTCTGATAGCCCAGTTTTGGCAAGTGGGGTGGTAGTTGATTGCAATGATGTTGGAGGTTTGTAAGGTACCTGAACACAAACCTCAAGCAGGTGGGTTGTATAGTGGAGAGGATGGTTTATATATATATATAGGTTGGATTGATTGTAGTTATGTGTAAGTTAGGTGGAGCAAGAAGTTCAGATTAAGTAGTCCAAGAAATTAGGTGATATCAGAAGTATGCTTTAAAATATACATGTGTTGGCTTAGTTGGTTGGATATACCACCAGGCATGTACCCAATTTTAGTTTTTTAGAATAAATATCTCATTTTGGAGGATGCCTGGGGGTTAATCTGTCTTTATGAAAATGTTGAGGATCTGGTTGATGTATCTGGCCAGACTGTTCCATGTGGAGCAAATGTGAGCTCAATAAAGGGCTAGACTGTTATGGGAGTGAAAGTGGATAATTGGTTGCATTTTACATGAATGTTAAGGAGGCCTGATTTAAGTGATTTTCAAATCAAGGATGCTAATTGTATATGAACAGAAACCCAGTTAAAGGTTTTAATGATGTGGAATTTAGGAGTCCCATGAAAAGGTTGTTTAGTAGGGGAGCCATATGGATGCTCATCGCTGTGCACTTATCTGATAGGAAGTGAATAAAAAGTAATTACTGGTGAGGACAAATGTTCTGAGGAAATTCTGAAAGTTTATGGCAAGGAAGTAATTTAAAGGCCTGAAAGGCAATCAATTTTCTAGCTATGCAACTGCTGAGACAGTTGTTTATTTATCTGCAGAAAACTATTGTGGTCAGTATGTTATCAGCTGGTGTTTATGAAGGTCCTGGAGGCAGTGATGAAACGATGTACCTTGGATGATAGTTTTTTATCCATGTATTTGAGGGGATACATTTCCCATAGTGGAAATACTTTCTGTGCAGAAGCCTGTGACAATAGTCTGAACACAAGGTTTGTGGATTTTTGCTAGAAGGTGAAATATGGGTGTTCTTGAGTTTTTTTGTTTCAGAACTTCAATTAATGTAGGAGATAATTTTTTAATTGTGCCATGAACCCAAACAAACTTGACTTTTTATGAATGTGCTCTGATCAGTATGGACATGTTTGTATGCTTTTGTCACCCCTGTCAAATAACAGTTGTGTACTTCCCTTTGGGGAATGACCATGCATCCTCACTATTGATTGGGAGGTTATCTTGAGATCAATGTTAGCTAAGGGTGATGCTCATTTGCTTGTGAAGAGAGAGTTGTTGTTTTTAGATGATATATTCATTCTCACTATGGGCCCATGGATCAGATTTCCTTTCCTATTTTCTTCAAAACCTTAAATTCACTACTGAGTTCACTTGAAACTACTCACCTACAAACATCACTACCTTGATGTTGATATGCTCTAAAGTGTCTAATCAGAACATCAGTCCACATTAAACTAACACCTTACAATACTACCACTACACTAGTTGTCACTTTGTGATCAAAGTGACCAAACACTCCCACATGGCCCTCAGAGGAGCCTGCATTTGTTCAACCTGGAACAGTCTGGCCACCTAAACCATCAAAGTCCTCAGTGCCTTAAAAAGGAAACAACTTAGACATCCTCCAGAAACAAATACCTCATGCCACTGTCCAACTACCCAAACCAACTGTAGTAATATTTACTCACCCAGAACATTAGAGAAAATTCAGATATGGTTTACTTACTTTTTATTTCACAAACAAAATCATAAATTTTTAATACATTTTTTACTTATTTTCTTGATGTCTACCGCCTAGATAATATCTCTTGGGGACGCCACAGATACTCTATTTCTTTTTGCCTTTGGTTGCAAGAATATACATTTTAAATCATTTTATTGTAATGCATTTCATTACAAAATTTTTGAAAAATATGAAAAATGTTGTCCACCTCTAACCACAATCTATTTTTTTGGACTACGATAACTCAACTCAATTCTCGACTTGTACTGTACTACAACCCGGATTTGAAATCGGTCTTTCCCACAATACTCCCCTCCACACCATTGATTATTATTATATTTTTATATCAATACAATACAATGCATTTCATCACACAATAATAATAATTATAAATTATATCAGGGGAGGTACAATAAATGCTTTGCTTCTACTGTAGTGATGTGTTTGAAAGAGTTCCCAAAGATTGAGTTCAGAATCTGATGAATCAGGGGTTATGACTGAAATTGTTGTTGTAACTTTGGGCATATAGATTATAATATACAAAAGAGGGTTTAAATGTGTTAAATTTATCATGTATCAGAGCCAATTAATGTAATGTACAAATTGAATTCTTTAATTTACTGAATTTACCTTTGAAATTGAATTTAATGTATTCATGAACTTTTGAAATATTTAAATGTTACTTTATTTTACAATTTAAACCTAATTAATCAAATTTTCTATTTATCAAATTTTATATAAATTAATATCTAGTGACAGGTTTAGAAATAATTTAGTTTATATAAAATATGAAGAATTTATTTTTAAGAAAAGCAGAATTTTACATTAGTTTCCAATGCCCATTTATTTAAAATTGATGCTCTTATTTTTATCTCAGAACACGTTATCAGGCCTCAGAATATTATAGAATTTAGTTGATATATAAAATATACAAGAAAAAATAATTTGAATGGCAAATACGAACTTAAAAATATCCTCAAAATACAAACACTAAATGAAATGAAATTTGAATTTTTTACAATATTAATAATTATTCAATGTATACAAGAAATTTAAAATAATCCTTTTTACACACCAATTCACTTTCACTGTATTTACAAAATCACTAACTTTAAAAGATGAAACTCTTAATTTTGAAAATAAAAAATTTAATTGCCAACACTTTCACAAAACATACAATTACATCCTTTAAGGTCACCAGACTATGGAAGTCTGTTTATGTACGCACAATGTCTCACAAAGATACTTTTTCCAAAGAATTCAATTAATATAATAATGTTCAAAATACTTCATACATCACAAGGTAGTTTATCATGGGTCACCAGCCAGTTACAATGTCCCAAATATTTTCTAAAATTCCTACTCCTAGTAGGACTCTGGACAACTTTGCCCTATAGATACTTTTTCCTTTGACGACGACAAGTAAACTAATAGCTCTACTGCAAAATTGATATTTTACATGCTTTCAATTTTTTACTCCAACACTGACTCTGGAACACGCCATCCTCCATTAGGACCTCTCTGCTCTCTGACCTTCACAGATGAACTCTAGTGATGAACTGACAAATTTTAGTCCCCAATTCAAATCACCCCCCTCCCCCGCAAGGTTGCCATTATTGGAACACAATGCTGCCCGGTTCTCACAAAACGCAAAGTGTCCCATTTTTTGTATTCACCGCTGTTGCTAAGATAAACGCAACAAAAAAAGACTGGTTACACTCTGATTTCAGCGTTATCACGCCACTCTGGTTGTTCAAAATATTCCTTCAATTTCATGGCCACAATCTTACTCAACAAAAACTTAAAATCAAACAATTTTAAAATTTATACTAATACCAGACATTGGTCTGTATTACAATATATTATAGCAAAAGCTCTTTCGACCATGCGTTTATAGAATCTATTTAGAACATGGACGCCAGGTAATTTTTTGAGTGAAATTACCAAAACAATTTTTTGATATAATTAATTTATTTCTCGAGCATTGAGAGCATTTATTATCTGCAGGGTGTGGTTGTTTATAAATTTTTTTGTTAAACCACTGGGACCTCCGTCCCTCGTCGAGTCCTAAGTGGAACTGAAGCATTGCCACATCATGTCTTAGTGCGCCTTACACCAACAATGCTATATGTGGTGCAGCAAAGGGACACTGACAAAGGCCAAATTGACAATGTAACATAATCATGTTAGAATATGCTTTTAACCACGATTTAACAACACTCTCACGTACTGACCACAGTATCTGGAATATAGCAAAAATAAACAAGAGACCACAAACAACAAATCCTCCATTAAGAAAAACAAATAATGACTGGGCCAGAACTGATCATTAAAAGGCAGAACCGTTTAATCAACATTTCGCCAAAGTCTTCACCACACTCCGTCGAGCCAAACGACGATGTAAAGCGCCTGCTAGATGCACCTCTGCAGCTGCAGCTATTAAAAACTTTTCCACTGTAGAGATAAACGCTGAAATTCAACATCTTAATCAAAAGAAAGCGCCAGGTTATGATCTAATAACTTGTCAAGTTACTGAAAACTGCAGTAATCTTCCTAAGAATCTCTTCAACTCCATCTTACATTTTAAATACTGGCCTGCACCACTAAAATGTGCGCAGGTAATACTAATACTAAAACCTGGTAAACCCCCCGAAGAAGTTTCATCCTATTGCACAATCAGTTTATTGTCACAAATTTCTAAATTATTGGAGAAACTTTTACTGAAAAGATTAAATGAAACTGATTCACTAGAGAACTGGATCCCAAATCACCAATTTTGATTCAGAAAGTACCACTCCACAATTCAACAATGCTATCGAGTAGTAAATATAATCTTCACGACCTTTGAAAACAAGCTTATTGTCCATCAGTTTTTATGGATATACAGCAGGCTTTTGACAAGGTCTGGTACGATGGGATCCTATACAAGATAATGTCATCTCTGTCAAATGAAATTTACATTCTTATAAAGTCATACTTGTCCGACAGATTCTTTCAAAAAAAATATGGTCAATGCTATTCTCTAATTCATCCGGTGTACCACAGGGAAGTATGCTGGGACCTCCTTGATTTATGGATCAATAAATGGTGGATCAAAGTCAATGAAGCAAAAAGTACACAAGTCAACTTCACACTAAATTGTTCAGAATGAAGTTCACTATCTGGGTCTACATTTGGACAAGACACTTATGTCGAAAAAACGTATATTAAATAAAGGAAGGAATCTGACCTGTGACTGAGAAAAATGTACTGGGCACTGTTTATCGCTTGAAAACAAAATCTTACTCTACAAAGCAATAATAAAGCCAATTTGGACATATGGCATTGAGCTATGGGGCTGCTCTTGCAAATACAATGTCAACATCATCCAACGATTTCAATCCAAAACACTCAGAATGCTTGTAAATGCACCTTGGTACGTCAGCAATCAAACATTACATACAGACCTCGGAATGCCAACCGTTCAAGAAGAATGCACCATCCGGAATGCCAGCCACTTCCTGCGTCTCCAACTTCACCCAAACGAACTAGTGTCCATTCTGCAACATGACCCTCCCTACAGAAGACTCTAGAAGAAGAAATGACCTGAAAGCAGTATAAGTTCACAATCCAGATAATATCATTGGATGGGTATCCGCTCACATTATTATATTATTGTGTAATCACATTAACTCATGGAACTTGAATTATATACTACTGATTGTTAATTTTCTAATAATAATAAAAAAATGTGTGTGTATGTATGTGTATATATATATATATATATATATATATATATATATATATATAGTGATATTGGTATGGAAAGGAAAGAGATATAGTTTGTGACCTACCTGAAAATGAAGTACAATGCAGCTATAGGGAACCAAAGGTAGTTCTTCAAATTTTCAGAGGCTCTCAGCCTCCTACTTCAGTAAGGAGTGTTACACCATTCCGTGTACTGGCTGGCTGCAGACTGTGTTTTATATATATATATATATATATATATATATATATATATATATATATATATTGTAATAAACAAAGGCGTGAAAATAAAAAAATTAAGATTAATGAACAACAAATAATTTTATTTATCAAAACTTTTAACATTACAATTAAAAAACATATCTCTCTCATGGGTCTTTACTGGGTTTGATAACGGACAGAACACTTAAATAATCAAAGAACCCAACATTTATCTTTAAATTACACAGAAGTATTTAATCGTCTAGACATCGACGAAACTTATTTACGAACTTAGAATTACCAGATAGCTTCTAAATTTAAAAGAGTTTATTTTATTATCAAAAGAAGAGAACGATATCTGACTGTATCCTTTAATTACGTTTACACATGTTAATACCATAAATTTCAACTCACGATTTCTCAGGAACATTTGGCTCGTTCATTAAACACACACTTTATAGACTGGATGTTTACACACACTGACTCTAACACATATTATTGGTTTGACGATAGCTGATTCTCCATACTCTGTGAAAGACATCCCAGTTGCTCGTGGTGAAACTACTCGACGCTGGATGCTGTGTCCTGGTCTCCTACCATCGAAGACAGTGGTCAAATTTTGATACTAATACAGATTGAACTTCTGCATATGAAAATGTTTATAGTTGAATAATTTTCTATTTCTCTCGCAGGCTGCTTTCTTTCTCCATACCCTCCGCTCTGACACTCATCTCCAACTAACTTCCAAGTTTGATGCTCACCGCACCCCTCTCCCACGCTGACTAACTCTGACTGACTCACAATAGCTTACCTCACGATTATATACTACTAGCCTCTTTGTTTTCCCTTCGTTTCAAGACTATGTCGCAACGGCGCGGTGACAGAATCTCCATTACTGAGATTTACATTCTGCAGCTGCAGTTCCTTAGCAAATAGCTAGCCCCTCCGTCATGTCACATCGAGACAGGACCCGTAATTACTTTTCACTTGTATCCTCCCCTCAATTACTCTGGACTTGTCTTTTCACCCTCACACGACTTGCGCTGACCCCTCCTTACAAATCCTAAGTAAATACGCCACTGGTCAGGCCATTAATCAGAGAAAATAGCCTGCCTTAACATAATAATTTTGGGACAGGCCACTCGCCCACGTCCTGCGCTTCGGATTCTCAAGACTTCCATACCGATCCTAAGTCAATAAGCCAACGGTCAAGCCCATTAACCATACACAATGCCCTTCCTAAACCGATATATCTTGCGGCCATCCGCGCGCGTCCCTTGACCTGCTTTACAAATCCTAAGTACACAGTCACTTCCTGTGCCGGCCAAGACCATTCATCCGAAACAAATATCTTGCCGCTCTGTCTTGTCACATCGAGACAGGACCCGTAATTACTTTGCACTTGCAACCTCCTCCCAACATGTGCGCTGTTCCGAAACAATGCATTACAATATATATATATATATATATATATATATATATATATATATATTGGAAGGAGACAGCAGCTGGCACGCAGTTCAGACCTTCCTTTCTGATAAAGGGAGCTCAGGCCCTCATAAATTTGAAATATTTTCATTCCTCAGCCTAACTGGACCAATTGTTGACTTCACTGTCTCTCTTTCCTATCTAAATGTGTTATTTAAGTTGACCTAATAATATTTTCCTTTATATATATTTATTTATTTGAATTTCAGATCTTGTTGCTGTGCTGACACCGAAGGGTCCTTTACGCATTCTTGTTGAAACTGCACAGGAGAGGAATGAACAGATCTTCCCAGCTCTTATTTATTCTTGTAAGTTACTCATGCAGATATTTAGCATTTCTCCTGGTTTATTATGAGTGCAGTCCCATAAGTACCTGACCTGATGTATAGATGGAGGTTGGTAATTGAAAAACAAATGTGGCCTAAAGCACTAACATTATAAAGCTTAAGCCTAAAGACATCAATTAGTGTTGGTTTAGCAGCTCTCAGTGAATTTGTAAACATGGAAAAAATTAGTCATAGTTATGTCATACAGTACTTTCATTTGATAGGTCCAACCAATATTAAAGTTAAGCTAGATTCTATTCTATTTCATCTTTTCTTATACATCACTAAAATATTGGGTGGCAGGTTTTAAATTAAGTCATACTATCTGTAAAGTTGAACATCACAGTGATCAACCAAATCAAGGGATCATGCTAGAAATTGTGTCAAAAGTGTGCAGTACATTGCAAATTGATTAAAAATTTGGGCACGTGAAAGCTGTGTTTGAGATGGGTGCTGTGTTTGTTTACAATGAATCATAAATGTATGAAGATGATATTTCAATCTGTTTGGACATGTTTCATAATAATAAAGCCAAGTTTCTGCATTGATTTATAACCATGTATGAAACATCACTTCATAACTGAGATGAAGTGACAGTCAAAACAATGAACTATAAGGGGAGAATTGGTTCCAATGAAGGTAAAGATAGGGGATGAAATTCTCTCAGTATTCCAGCTGGGTAAGATAATTGAAAACTCTTGAAATTTCAATAACATTAATAATTAATAATGATTCAATATCATAGTGTCATTTAAAATTATTTTTTCAGCTACATTCATGTACAGTTATGTTGGAATGGCAAGTGGTGATGAGTTGGAGACATCTTCTCCTGCCCCACAACAGGCGGAACATTCAAGAGATGGTAAGTGTCTTTAACTCAAGCATATAAAAAGTCTTTGGCTGTGTTGATCTTTTCATACATTTAACAATGTCAGAATGCAACTCTTCTTTGAGTTAAGTATGGCTCCCAATATTCCTTGATAAATGTTATGACAAAATGTGTATATATGAATGCAACTGCCAAAGATACACTTTGCTGTATATGTGTGTGCTGTGCTTTGAATGTGTTTGGTGGGTGTGCACACTCATCCTGCCTTTTTATGTGCACAAAGCACTCAAACTGTGTTGTTGAGAGCTGCCTATGTGCATTAACAGTGTTTGTGTCCCAGGTAATATATATTGACTGACTTGCAACAATATACTGCCCTAGACAGTTTTACTTAATGTCCTGTAAAACTGGTAAGTAGATTTTTAAATAAGAAATAAACTTGTTTAAAGCAGTAATATAACCAAAATTATTAAATTAATTTATGGTTCAATTTTAGAAATTTGATTAAATCTAACACAAAATTAGAACTTTTCAAGAACAGATAAAATTATTTTTGCTTTTACTGACAATAATGGAAAGTTGTAATGCCTTTTTTGTTAAGTCACACAAAGTAAGAAATTTCTGACATTATGAAGGAAACCCCACTTTTCAGCACAATATCCACTCAATTCAAAATTGTGAAGAGAGGTAACACAAGTTCTTACAATTTTTTCTTCTGAAAGAATTATTGCTTTCTTATACTTGCAAATATGACTTCTGCAAAAGGTCCACATGAGGATGAAGAATTTATTTAGAGAATCTTAGAAGAAAAGATAAACATTTTGAATCCAAATAATACAAAACTTCATTCATATATACCACACAACTTTCCATTCTATTGTTGCTATCAGTAAATATATTAGAACATAGTTTCATATGGTGATTTGAAACATGTAGTTTAGCTCTTGACTAGTCTACTGATATTAAGGATGTTCCACAGTTGACCATTTTTGTCCATTATATATCTGCAGATCTAAGAGCCCTTGATTGTATTAAACACATGTGTAGGATATCATTTTGCAGATTGTAAACTTAATAATAACAAATGCCAAAACACAGTTTTAAGAATTTTATTAAAGAGTTTCACATGAATGAAATGATTTATATCTTATAAATAATTAAAATTTTAATATATGAAATATATATTTACTTTTAACATAACACAATTTGAAAATACAGAAGGATTTACAAATTTTATGTAACAACTATTTATAAACAAATAACATGGATCTTTTTCATCAGCAAAATTTTATCTATTAATATTCATTTATATGTCTTATCTGTGATTGTCCAATATGTAGCTGTCGTAATTCCACTATTCGTGCTTTAACATCTGGTAATCTTATCGCTGATAGACTATTGATTGAATATTGTATCAATCAATAACATTGATTGACAGCTGTGCTTGCGCAGTATACCTTTTCACCCCCTGTGACACCTTTAAAGCTTAACAAACATCCACATTCTTGTGCTACAAATCTTAGAGCACAGACCTGTGCCGCTATGAAACGGGCATAATCAATTAAGTCTAAATAAATTTGAACTATTCAGTAATTATAAATCTTATTTTAAAATAGTATACATTTTCAAACATCAATAATATTCATAAATTTTGCAAATATAAAAATATATACAAATCTTTAATAATAACTAATAATAATAATAAAAAATATAAAAAAATATATTAAATAATATTAATGCTGATAGACTGTTCAGCTTGTCTTCTCCAGATCACTTCACACTTTTTTCATTAAAAAACACTACTCTGCTTTTTAACATTGATTCACTACACTTGCTGCTGTATTACTTCCATTCTGCTGTATTAGCTGCTTCTAAATAAAGTTCTATCACTCAACTTTCTTCATAAATTCTACTATAACTAATTTTCTTTGACCACTCACATCGAACATTCACCTGCTACTTTTGCTCTCCAAGGAGCTTCTCTGAAAATTTAACATTATGTATACTAAAATTTTGACCACTTATGACGGACACTGCCCAGTATTTGTCTTTAATCTATTGGTCTGCCAAACAGATGTGTGAAAATGACCATCTCAAACATAAATTTCCACAGCCAGACCTTATCAACTGTAACATTCCACATTCATTAAATGGGAAGTCCAGCTAGATCATTAACTAACTAAGTTATACCTGTGTTCATTCACCTGGCTACCGATCTAGAGGATAAAGGAAGATTTCGGACACAGAAATCGGAAAGAAAGTGTGGGAGTTCAGGTTCAAATAATTGAACCTAGACATAGTGTTTGGTGTTTCACTGCACTTTAGTCATATAAGAGTTGTTTGAAGAATACATATTTAATTCAGGAAATAAATTAAAAAGACAATCTGTTGAATCTTTCTCTATGGTTGAATCAAGACTTCTGTCTCCAAGTAGGGATCTGTGCGAAGTGATAGGCTGAGCTTGGCCGACCCTGTGGTGTGCTCATTCCCAAGAACGCAACCCAGAAATAAACTTGATGAAGTGATTATAATCTATGTTAACTATTGATGTTGATTAACATACAGAACATATTATTCATAAAAAATGCTAACTTGTATATTCTTCACTCAAATTAGTTGTTTTGTGTGCATACAAACAATAGACATTTATATAACTTCTAAAATATAGACAACGTTAGAATGCCTTCCTATACTAACACATTGTTCTTAAGCAGATGTGATCATCCATCTATCTGAAGTTATTAATCTTCAAAATATTAAGTTTTGAAATGTAAACTATGTGGTTTGTCTTCTTGAAAATTTACTTTATGTATAAATTTTGATTGATCTTCAAGTTTGGCCTGGGAAGTTTCTTCAAACTACACATTACTCCTGTGTTAGTTGATTTATATTCAGTAACACTACGGGGCAACAATTACCTAAGTCATACACAATTGAAGCGTGAATTTATACTATTTTTCCGTGTTAATCGACAAACTATTACATTTTATTAAAATACAGCAAAGAACAATGGATTCTCATTTATATTTCTGAAGCAGCTATTTTTATTATTTCTTTCATAAATCAAAAGAAAGTAGGAATCCACTGTTTTTTATTAAATGCAACAAACATCAAAACAACTGTTCTTCTGAGAAACTTTGTCACCTATTGTTTGAGTGAAAATAAAATATTATTAAATTATTGAAATTAAAAAATATATTTTAGAAGCATTACTTCAACACTACTAAATACTCAATTTCCTTTGAAAATTTTTACTTAAATTTTTGCATAGAGCATTTTTTGCCTGGATACTTCAATTATTGAAGCTGGTACAGTTTTGTCAGAAGCAGAAAAATAAATATGTTCAAACTATAGGGAAAACTGCAAACTGATAGAATACAACCAAAAATACATTAATGTTTTCAGAAATACTGCTAGTACAACAGTTTGGCTAAAGCAACTTTATACCTATTTCCTATGCCAATATTGTATAACAAACTCATTCCACATACACCCCACAAATGCCCCAACAAACCAATGCTGACTCACAAAAACCAAAATAACTTCCTCAACTCCCTCTGCTCCAAAATAGTAACTCCCTTCCATAACCCTCCCAGAATTACAAATAACACTAAACACAATCACTAACACGCCCATTAACATCTCTTCATTCTACTCTGCTCCAACCAACCAAATCGTGTCTGACACCTGGAAAAATCTTTCCCCCTATGTAATAGGAGCAGATTACAATGCCAAACACCCCAACTTTGGATCCAGAACTTCCAATACCAGATGTTAAGACCTAAACTAATAACTGACAAATTGAAAAAAAATTCTCTGTATACCAAATAGTTACAACAGATTCTATATTACCAGGGGTCAAAATGGTACTGCCAGGTGTTCTACAGTTAATACTACATAATAATGTGACTAAAGTGTAGCTATTTATACATATTAAAATCCAGAATGTGGCTCTAATTGATCTCCTGTATGCCCATCCTTAGTGTATGGTTAGGAGGATAGAATATATAAAGTGAAAGTGTGCAAGTGATTTATGACGGGATGATTAAAATACTTACATTTTGAAAAGTAAAATGCTCTGTTATAGGATAAGAAGCAGAGTTTGGCACACAAGTTCTAGCTAGCACTCCGAATTTAATATACCTACTGAATTCAGTCTGTATCAAAGACTTTATAAATTAAATGTCAAATTTTCTGAATCAGTTACTAAGATCCTGATAGTTACTCTCTGGAATAGCCTGAATTCAACAGCTTATTTAAATATGTTATCAGAATTATGTACTCAGCTCAGATTGTTAACCCTCCTTTTTTCCTCTGCAAATTCTTGAATCACTCATAAAATATTTCTACGAGTGAGTGTGACACTTACAAATAAGGTGAAAACAACTTATAGTATTGAATGAATAGTTTTCAGAGTTGCCATTGTGTCATTCTCAGTTTAGTCTTGATATCCAATCTTCTAAAATTGACTGAATTTAGAAGGTTTATTTCATTAACTTGTGTGTCCCACCTTATTAACCCTTTCTTCTTCCCTGAAGATAAACATAGTTTTTACTATTTGAAACATTGGAACTTTCTTTCCTGTCCTTGACTTATATCACTTATTACACTTTTTATTTCAGCTCACTAATTTCTCTAACCTGTACTACAGCTTTCATCTTACCAATAATTTCAAAGTCAGATTAAATTTCATGTTTCTGTCAATGTAAGTTAATTAAGAAAAGGGATGGGAAAATAGTTATCACCAATAAAAAAAATTATAGAAACGGCTCAGTCAGAATCAGTTTTTTACATTGAGTAAATGTTTTAGCCATGAATTAGATTTGTAATTATTCTCAAAATCCATTATATGAAAATTGTTCCACTTGAATTCAGGATATCATCCAAAATGATCACAAAATGTTTTTCATTCGGAAGTTTGATGATGTATTTGTTTTCCCAAATCAATTTTTAAAATAATGTTTTTAGACTATTTATTTGCCTTTAAGTTTTCGACATATACAATAACATTAAACGAATTTAGTTTTCATTTAGAAAATAAGGATTGTTTTATATTATTCATGTCATTTCAGATGACACTGAGGGAGGTTTTTCTGCTGAGTGGGCTGCTACAGCAGAGCAACGTGTCCAAAATCGACAGCGTGACGTAAGAGAGTCAGCTGCAGGTAGGGTTCAGAACTACCAGGCTATCAACCAGACACAGCAAAGCAATGCATTACAGGAAGAAGAAGAAGAACGTAAGTTGTGAATGTAATATCTTTTTATAATAGTTTAACAATTAATTTTTTAAATTGGCGGACATATTTTTCAGGAGGTGTGAAACTTGGATTGGGTGACTTTATATTCTACAGTGTTTTGGTTGGAAAGGCTTCATCCTATGGAGATTGGAACACAACTTTTGCCTGCTTTGTTGCCATTTTAATTGTTAGTATTGAGTGTTCTTTAATAATATACTGTATATTCTCATGTATGCCACACCAGAGCCTGTTTTTTTATTTCATTTACAGAAACAAAATATTTTCGAAAATATTTTTTTTTATTATTATTTTTGCTTACACATGTTAATGATACAATTAGCTGTCCAAGTAACAAAGCAAATTTCATACTGGTCTAATAATGAGCTATGAGCAATGATCTTTGACCATTAAATACACCCTTATGACAAGTAGCAAGGAATTTATAGAATATTTATGATGAACTTGCACACAATATCTATTCTTCATTGAAGCCTTAAAAATTAGGCCATGAAGTGATTCTATAAATTGTAGGCAAGCCTTTGTTTAAGCCTTTATAAACAATTGAGAAGGTTTGCATGGTGCCAGGAGTCGATGAGAATAGTTCAGAGGTTAGAGCGTTGTGTTCTAAGTGCTTATTCTTGGGTTCTATGGTCCTGTCAAGATTTTTATATCCTAATCTGTTTTTATCGCTGAGCTGAGCTGATTGAAAGCTTTTCTTCTGTCTTGAAAAAAATATATAACACATTAGGATAGAAATGAGAGACTGATCCCGACTTACCTGAAATCAGTAGTCGGTCCAGTCTGGCATAGGTGGAAGTTCAAATTTTCAAGGGCCTGAGTCCCCTTTGTCAGGAAGCAAGATCTGAAGTTCGTGCCGGCTGGGCACAAATTTATTAATTCAAATTAAAGTGCACCACACCAGCCATTAGACAGCAACAATTGATACCCAACAAAGTCAACAACACTGTCTCTCTCAAGGAAAGGTCACAGCAATGAGAAAATAACAACAGAAAAATACATACATACATACATACAAGCAAACATACATAGGAAAGGATAGACCAGAACGTGTAATGATAATGTGTTCAACGTATTGCTAACCTCCATAGCACTGTCAAGCTATCCAAAACTCAATTTCCTAGTGCTGCCCATGTCCAAAGTCACAACTCCAACCATTTCGACCAATGCTACACACTGATCCTCCTTAAAGTCCAACTCATTAGATGCTGAACTCCATCTTTGGGAACTGTCCTTCCAGCATATCTTACAATCTAGGCAAAGTTCTGGACTCAACATCCTTTAATTTTACTATAGTGATCGTTATGGCAGTGGTTGTGATGTGTTGAAATTTTGTTTCATCATAATATTATAATTGTTATGATTACTATTACATGTTCTGGTCTGTCCTTTTCTTATTATCATTCTTTTTTACTTCTTATTATTTCCTTTAATTCAAGGTGTTTTCTTTGTATGTGTGAATGTATGTATGTATTTTCTGGTATTTTTTTTAATTGTTGTGACCTCTTGAGAGCGAGACAGAGTGTTGTTGAATTTGTTGGGTATCGATTGTTGCTGTCTAATGGGCGGTGTACTTTAATTTGAATTAATCAATTCGTTCCTGGGCGGCACACAATTCAGACCTCCCTTCCTGACGAAGGGGACTCAAGCCCTAGAACATTTGACCTTCCACCTATGCCATACTGGACCAATTACTGATTTCAGGTAAGTCGGCTTTGCAGTCTCTTTCCTATCCTAATGAGTTAATTTGACCTCATCACATTGAGAAAACTTTTTAATTATTGAATTTGAAACATAATAAATAACAAAAACAATGTTTTATCCCTGATTGGAATGCAAACCACACTTTAAAATTCTTGTCAACTTAAATTTTCATATAATCAATTATAATTGAATTTAACATCTATACACTTGATGAAGTGGTCCCAAATAGGGATGAACCATCATGTTTAATATTTTTCAAATTGTATAATTAATTTTTTTTCTGACTAATAGACTGCTTTTTTATTATTTAATTTAAATATAAAGTAAGATTGTTATAATTGTTCATAGATTTATTTGATAGAAAAGAGAGAAAATGATTTTGTCTATGAGCTACATTTTATAATTGTATGTTTGTCACCAATTTCAATTATGACTGGTTTGATGGCGAGTCCATATTATGGAAGATATATATGATCTATGTTGAATGTTCAATTGTAACGTGTCATTATTTCTCCATAGGGCTTGTGCCTCACCTTACTTCTGTTGGCTATTTTTAAAAAGGCCCTGCCTGCCTTACCTATTTCTATTACTTTTGGATTGATATTCTACTTTGCTACAAGAGAAATTGTGAAGCCATTTGCTGATAGCCTGGCGAGTGAACAGGTTTTCATTTAGCAGTACAATGGAGGTGAGGAATATTCTTTGTGATTATTATTGCAGTACAAATTGTAATGTACATTTAACATGTCATTTACTTTAAAATTCTGTGTGTGTGAAAATTTAGAGTGAAAATATATTCATGTTTGCATTTAATGCTTTTACTACCTTAATTTTTTGATTCATAGATTTTCCAATAAACATGACACAATATTATGAAAATAAGTGTTTAATCTTTTTTCATAGCATTCACGTTTAATGTAAAATATGTAATGTTTGCAGAAAAAAATCCTAAGATAATATGTAGAGGAAGTAATGTACCTGTGACCATAGTAATATTTAGACTTAAAATATTTTTAATTTTGTTTGATATACATTATCCATTGTTTCAGGTGCACTGGATCCTATTACAAGAAAAGTGAATAAATCTTTTTTATACATAGATATTTATTCAAATCATTCCAAGTTTTATTCCTCATCATGTAATGTCATGTAAATAGTTTTAATACATTAATAAGAAAAAATAAACGATAATTTTTAACTACTGGTTCTTATGAAAGGTTTGTCATCACACCCCTCCGTCTCTTTTATACCAAATAAATGTATCCCTCGGTGTCTTCTTTCCTTCCTTCCCACCTCTCTCCATCCAGTATTAAGTTATACTAATAAAAAATCTGAACTCATGCTGGAATTCATTTTATGCAATATATTATGTAAGAAAATTATCACTGACAATTTACTGTGGTGTCTAACTGCCCGATTTATATTGACTATTTAATAAAAAATATGAATTTTGAATTATTTATTTACAAAATAAATCAAATTAAAATTTTAGTATTGAAAAAATGAATCAAAATAAACTAGCTTAACTCTGGATAGTATTAAGAATTTTCTTGCATAGCATCAAAAGGCTACTCTCAAATAATGTGGGCGTAAAAAATTTAAAGGTATTAAAATATAAAAAGGAACTATAACGCTTAAACTGGAATGGTGTTCAGTTACTTGAAAATTTTGGAAGTGCTTGTAGACTGAGGTCTCTTCTCCTATTGCCTGCTTTAGTCACTTTTTCGTGGATCCCTCCCAAACTTGTTTGGGACCGATGCTGGGTGGTTGTAGAGGTGAAAAATGAAGTTGTAGTCGGCTGGTTGACGGGCTGATCCTGTTCCTCTGAGGACTGCTGAGGTTCTTTGTACTCCCTTTTCAGACATCTGACAGCTCCCTTCGAAATACAACAGGAGGCCAGACCGTAACTCACTGACCATCCTCGAATTTGTGACTTGCCTGCATGCTTCAACAAAATTTAGAAGGAAAATTCTTTTTGCTTGCTAGAAAAATGAAACTACACAACGATGAAACAAAACTTAGAAGGATCGCCACATTACTCTGTTGTCTAATCCCGACAACACTCCATGCATTTTCTTTAATTGCTTCTATGTACTCATACCTAGTTCTTTTAAATAAATAAAATATCACCGGTAATCACAGTGGATGTTCAAATACCACAATCTTATTATTTAATAGAAACATCTTCGAAGATGGGGTTGGCATTTTGATTACGAGCCCATCAAATTTTCCTCCACATTTGAGGCTGTTGTATTGATGACGAAGAATTGTCAAAACCTACTTTTCAGACCTTCATATCCCATTGGTAATCATTTACATTAAGTAAATAAATAAATTAATGGCCTGTCAGTCAGAAAATGTTTATTAATTAACAATATGATTAATACAAATAATCACTACATTTCGTCCCTATTTTGGGACTTAATCAGGTGAACAATCAAATAATTTACATTAAAGCCTCTAGAAGTATTTGTTTTCTTTGTGGCTGTCCTATTAAATTTTCTGATGTCACACATTGTTATTCTGTAATTACCGATACTATGTTGACGTGAAATGCTGCAAAAATAAGTCGTACCATTAAAGTAAGAATGAATGAGAATCATGAACAAGAGACAATATAATTTGACAATTATCATTTAACAAATAAATATACAACAACCCACCGTTTATAATCCGATTACTGAAAAAGTACCAAAATTGTGGATGAATTATACTGAAATAATTTTTTGGTTTTAATTAATGAATCCATTTTTCCTCGCAAATTGGCTGTGTTGTTTATATGGTAATGAGTTAGTTCTACAAGGGGAGCGGATTTTATTTCTTTACATTGGGTGGAATAATTTTAATTGTTAACAACACGTCACGAAGGAATCTGTGCCTCTGGACACTCAGCTAGGAGTTTACAGAAGAGGGGGCAAGCACTTGAAAAAGGTGAGGGCGGGGTAAGGATTGACACAGTTGTCTTGAGAGAGGTTTGGAAAGTTTTAACGAACTTGAATCCGGGAGGAATGGAAAGTGCTGACTATCTGCAGGGAATGAAAAATGCACAGGTTTTCGTAAATTATGGAAAAGCTGGTTGTGCCATATAGAAATACCACTGCTCAAAGCAAAAATCCCATGAGAACCCATTGAAAAAGTTCTCAAACTTGTAGCCGAAGTTTATGTATTTGAAAAGTGGCATAATGAAACTAAATAACAGTGCTATATATTCAAAACACTAATAAAACAAACAGGTTAATGCGGTAAAGATGCGGGACGTGGTTGCATTGTGGGATATGTGCATATTCAGACCTGCACGAACTTTCCCGCCGCAGCTTGCACGGGATTTCCCGCACGTGCCTGCTGTTCGCTTGCTCATTGTTTCCGTACAAGCCGCCAATTAAGTATTCTAAAACGTTCACACTCATTGTACGTTATAACATATATACCTCAAAACAATTGCAAGTTGTCCTTATGCAGATATTGGTTCACGGTAGTTTGTGTATTGCTTTTTAATGTCATTCTTAATTTAATTGCAAATTTCATCACAACAATTAGGCGTCATTCTGAAATAAATATAAAATCTTGCAACATCTCTACGTAGCTCAGGCATTAAATATTCAACAAATGTTTTACGTTTAGAATTTCCTGAATCCATATTCTTATTTTCCTAAAGATGTATAAATAATTAGGAAACAGGGTGCAGCGGGATAAATATTTACCTTGTTTCTTGTTATTCTAATAACTTAATTAGCCCGTTTTTCGTCTTCGGCTAGAGCTAGTAAAATTAGAGCCTCTTCTTCATCTGCAAACATTATTGAACACAGTCTTAACTTGAATTAAAAAATAATAATTATTTTAAGTAAAACTGCTATGTTTGATGGAAAGCGTCTATAATTCCCGTTCCCGCAAAGGTGCGAAGGACCGTGTGGTACCCCGTCACCGTACCTGCAACGGGATTCCCGCACCGGTGTGAGTGGGCCTTTTTAACTTATTATATTACATTTAAAGTAATTTCTAATCTTAAGTCTATAAATCAGATCCCAGATGTGGATCTGGATTTCAGTAATGACGTTGATGATTAACATGCTGTCCCAAACCCTATCGTGTCATGTCGACCTCCTTATTTAGTACTAGCTGGGTGCCCGGCGTTGCCCGAGATGTCATTGATCTGTAACCCCCGATATTACTCTAATTTCGGTTGCTTTTGCGCTATTTTTATGTAACGCTCCTCGAACCCTATCCTTACATGTGCTCCCCTCGCATGCAAAAAGGGGTTGAAATTATACACGAAAAACATCAGTAGAAATACAATCAATATAATTAACTCTGAAAAATATTGATTCAACGCAAATATCTGCCGTGTTTAAATATTCCGAAATTTCCACCCGGCTCCCCCTGCATCTAAGGGATAAATGCCAAATTGAATGTCATAACTAAAATCAGTGACATCCATAACCTTCGATTTGACTCCAATCTCGGTTGTATTCGCGTTATTTTCTTGTGAAGCATCTCCACCCCAAACCATAAGGGTGCCCTTTTCTCAGGGTGTAGGGGATGAAAATTATATTCAGATAACATCGGTAAAAACACTATCAATATCTTTGACCCCTAAAAATATTTATCCAAATCTAATATCGGCTGTTTTTGCATGTTTAAGTATTTCCACCACCGTCTATCCCCGCTTCTGGGGTTGGTAGACGCGTCTCACCCCGACAGTGTTTCTTTCCTGGTCGCAAAGAACACGTCTACGAAATTTGGTGAAATTTGCTCCACCGGTGTAGATTTGTATTCTTCACCCCAAACGCTAGGGGTGCTCTTTCCCCAGGGTGTAGAGGATGAAAATTATATTCAGATAACATCGGTAGAAACACTATCAATATCTTGGATCCCTAAAAATTATTATCCGACTAAAAGATTGGCTGTTTTAGCATGTTTAAATATTTACACCCCCGTCCACCCCCGCTTCTTGGGGTGGTAGACGCGTCTGACCCCGACAGTCGGTAGAAACACTATCAATATCTGTTACTCCTTAAAATATTTATCCGACTGAAATATCGACTGTTTTAGCATGTTTAAATATTTCGATCCCCGTCCTTCCCCGCTTCTGGGGGTGGTAGACGCGTCGCACCCCGACAGTGTTTGTTTCCTGGTCGCAAAAAACACGTGTACGAAATTTGGTGAAATTTGCCCCACGGGTGTAGATTTGTATAAGGAACATACAAACAAACAAATATACAAACATGCAAACAAACACTCTGCTTTATTTATTAGACTAGCTGGGCGCCCGGCGTTGCCCGAGATGTCATTTATCTATAACCCCCGATATGACTCCGATTCGCGCTATTTTTATGTAAAGCTCCTCGAACCTAAATGTGCTCACCTCCCATGCCGAAGTGGGTTGAAGTCATTTACCCAATTATATCGGTCGTTTTTACATGTTAGAAGATGACCAACCCCACAAATGTGCGATAATCAAAAAATATTTATTCCACTCAAAAATCGGCCGATTACATTGTCTGAAAATTTCTACACCCGCCCTCCACCTTCCAAACCCGCCGCGTTACCCAGGTTGTCACACTTAGACACAGCGACATTCATAGTCTCTGAATTGATTCGAATCTCGGTTGTTTTTGCGTTTTTTAAATTTAACGTACCTCCACCCCACCCCTATCCTTTCTCCCCTCACAGGGGTTGAAATTATCCACAAACAGCCTCGGTATAAATACTATCAAAGTAATTAACCGCAGGAAATAATTATCGCAAATATCGACCGTTTAACATGTTTGAAAATTTCCACCCCCGACCACTCCCGCTTCGGGGATTTAAACGGCAAGTTTAATGTAGTAATTAAACTCAATGACAACTGTATCCCCGGATTCGACTCCAATCTCAATGGTTTCTGCTTTCTTTTTATGTAATGTCATTTCACGCCCACCCTTAAGGGTACACCCATCCAAAGCCCAAAAGGGGTTGAAATTATACACAGAGAACATGTAGAGAAATTTTATGAATCTCATTTATGCCGAAATATATTTATTCGAAGCCAAAATCGGCCGATTACCATGTTAGAGAATTTCTAACACCCCCTATCATCACCGCCAATTCCCACCAACCCCTGTGAGTTTCTCAGTTTGTTATAAATAGTCTCAGCGACATCCAAAACCCCGATTTGACTCGAACCTCGGTTGATTTGGCTTAAATTATATGAAACGTTGCTCCCCTCGGATGCCGAAAGAGGTTGATATTATACACAAAAAACATCAGTAGAAATACAATCAATATAATTAACCCTGAAAAATATTGCTTCAACGCTAATATCTGCCGTGTTTGCATGTTCCAAAATTTCCACCCCACTACCACTGCACCTGAGGGATAAATGCCAAAATGAATATCATAACTAAACTCAGTGACATCCATACCCTTCGATTTGACTCCAATCTCGTTGGAATTCGCGTTATTTTCTTGTAACGCATCTCCACCACAAACAATAAGAGTGCCCTTTTCTCAGGGTGTAGGGGATGAAAATTATATTCAGATAACATCGGTAGAAACACTATCAGTATCTTGGACCCCTAAAAATTATTATCCGACTAAAAGATTGGATGTTTTAGCATATTTAAATATTTCCACCCCCGTCCACCCCCGCTTCTGGGGGTGGTAGATGCGTCTCACCCCGACAGTGTTTGTTTCCTGGTCGCAAAGAACACGTGTACGAAATTTGGTGAAATTTGCTCCACCGGTGTACATTTGTATAAGGAACATACAAACAAACAAATATACAAACAAACGCTCTGCTTTATTTATTAGAAGAAGAAGATTAGATGAAGCAGCACCCACTTAGAAGTAGGACATAAGGCAATAAGGCCAGCTACATAAACATGCAAACGCAGAGTTTATTAAACCAGGGCACGCAAGCTCTTTAAAAGCACTTGCGAGTCTCTTGGATGGCAGATTACTGCTGCCGACATTATTGCGCGAGCGTATCTCCGACTGGGCTATCCTAGTTGAACCTTCATTTTCCTTTAACCCTATCCTCATACTTACAGTGGTATATAAAACTGCGAAATATACTACTACTCTTTACATCCGTGTTTTTACTGGCAAAACCCCCAACACCCCCGGTTCCTCCCTGATAATCCTCAGACGAATCCATCCCCCACACTACCTTCTTTCCTAGACTTTTCCTACAACTTTAACCCTTCTAGATCACTTCTAGATCTGTTTTCATTTCCAAGCCCAAGTAAAGAATCACTCGCACTAGTTCTTGGCCGGAACTGTCGGGTCGAGAAGCTGACTTCGGCCCTTCCATTTCCCGCACCGGATCCCCGTCCACCTAATTCGACGGGCGAGCACGTAACAATGGCATCAGTATGGTGATGTCACAGACTTCTATGAATCTGGATCAAAAATGCAACCAATCGTTGAATAGTTTACTTTACATAATAAATATTGAAAGAAGGCAACAATTTTGGGCAACTCACCTTGTGATTTCTCGATGGCCATGGTAAACCTTGGGCTATTAAAACCGTTAAATCGACGCCCGTATGTGCGTTACCAGTGGCGAAGAACGACCGAATGCGAAATGAGAGCAACGAGACACCCGCGTGAGCAACATATACCAAGATATAGCGAAGACAGTTGCACAAAACTGCACGTCTTCGTAAGAGGAATGAAAAACGATTCTTCACTCCATCGGAGCTGAGATGGAGATTTCGCGACATAACGGGAGGTCCACCGAAGGGAAAGAGATAGGTTACCGTGGGTTATGGGATACCACGAACGACGACAAATTCTAGAAAACCAACCTATCCAGCACGCGAACATAATCCAGGATCTACTGCCAATAGACCGATTACAAGTTAAAATCAATTATGCACCATGAATAATAGCCATAATGACATATCCCAAAAAAACTATTAACCAAACGAACAATAATCAAAGATTAAAGATTAGTAAATCATAAAACGAATCCAACAAAAGAACATGAACCAACGTAATTGAAACTATTACTCACAAAACCAATTCTGAATTAATGCAAAACAAACAAGGTACAATCCAACGACTTCCGTGGCCAGCGCCATACTACATGGTCTTATGGCCGCAAATAACAATTGTACAGAACAAACCCGACTGAATCCAACCTAAATATTTATCAACTAATCCAGAGGATCAATTTATAATTAGCTCCTAATTACAAAATCAACTAATATAAAAACCAACACTAGACCACATACAACATTAAACAAAATTTTCCGAGTCGCCCCCTGCAATTGCCGTCATTGCAGGGCAAAAGGCACAATTTCACTAGTGAATGTGCTGTTATCTGTCCGCACCACTGCGACTTAACAGTGCCTTCTGCTCCTGGGAACGTTTTCAAAATACGTCCTACCTTCCAACGTAGAGGGGGGAGATTCTCCTCCTTGATAAGGACCAAGTCCCCAGAAATAAATTAGGAGAGCGATCCATCCATTTGTCACGCTGTAGTAAAGTATTCAGATACTCAAGGGACCACTGCTTCCAAAATGAAGGCATCAATTTTCGTAATAAGTCCCATCGCTGTTTGACTTCTCCCCACTCACATCCGGTTCAAAAAGGACGAATTGAGGTTCTAACATTAAGAAATGGCATTGGGTTAGTTGAAAATCATTTTGATCCGAACTTACAGGGTTCAGCGGCTGATAATTTATGTCGCTTCTACTTGCACCAGCAGAGTAAAATTCCTCGTAGGCTAACAGCTGAGATCCCACAACGCGAGCGATCAGTTTCTTCGCAGATTTTATTCCTGCTTCTCAAAGTCCGCCCGTGTGAGGACCAGCAGCAGGATTCAAATGCCACTGTATTCCCTTATCGGCCAGTTCATCTCCTATGTTGTCGTTGAACTCCTTAGCTGAGACGACACGCCTCCATTCTTCCAATTGTCGTTTTGCCGGCCGCACACTGCAAGCGACGCGACGAGTCATTTTGTCGGACGACGACTCGAGGAAGAAAATACACACCAGGCAAAACTGTCACGTCCGACACGATGCGACGGTCTGCGACAGTCCGCGACCGTCGCTTCGTGACGGCCAGACACCTCGAGTCATGTTTCGTCGTGTCGGACGCTGACAGATGGAATTATGACTCGTCGCATTGCCTGGCGAGTCAAACAGCACTGCGCATGCGCACAACACATAGCACCTTATCTTTGCCCCCAAATATTCATTTCTGTATTGGTGTTTACTCGACAAAGGAAGGCGAAAATGGATATATATATATATGACTGTGTGTGTATTGAGTTGAATTCATTTGCTGCTATAAATAATATTTTGTAATGAACGAAGCACGCGTCTTGTTGATAAATTAAATTGAGCGAATATGTGAAAGAAAGAGACAGTTTATATTATTATTTTTCTGTACCTACATTATTTATTTAAATAATATATTGTTGTAATGACCAGTCATTGTTACACTGTTTTTACAATAAATATAATATTTTATTCACAAACCTCTAATAGACTAAATGAAACTATGCTGCCATAGTTGTAATTAAAGAAATCCATGTATCTGTTTCGAATACCATAGGCAGGATTGGATCCTCTGAAAACTGTTATGAGAAGGATCAATTCATCTTCCTCAAGTGCAAACAGTTCTCTCTTAATTTCTGACATGCTTCCCTCTTTTTCTCTAATCATGTTGTGAAGAACGCAACAGGCAAGAATGATTATTTTTTCTTTTTCTGCATTTACCAGCATCGCATTTTCGAGAACCCGGAATTTCTTTGTTAGCATCCCAACACCAAAGTGTCGGCAATATAGTCGAGGAAGAAGACGTGCCTGCAGCTGTAGCTATTAGTAGAGAACACACAATCATCAAGTTCTCTTGATTCCAGACCCCCAACTAAAGAAAAAAAAACTGTAGCAGCAATGTTGGCAGTGCCAATGCAAAAGTTCCTAGAATCTAGGTGCACTGATCCCGATTCACCTATGATGAATTTTTTTTAAAGGGCTGCTGCCGGACATTGAAAAATTCTCAATAAGACGGCAAAGATCTTTTAAAGTAAAATTATTAGAATTAGTTAATAATCTAGGCAGAACTCATAGTATTCCCGCAATAGAATAAGTTAAAATAACAATGTATGTATGTAATAATATATTACCTACGAAAAATAGTGTCTTGCTTTCTTATTTTTTTCACCAATCAAATCAAAAAGAAAATCGAAACTTTTGGAGCTCATCCTTCTGAAATTGAAAAATTTGTTTTCGTCCGCTCGTAATTCATTAAGAAAACCGTTTATATTTCTTTTAGTATTAATTGGGTGTACCCATAAATCTCGAGAACTTTTGTCTTCTTCCAACAACATATAACAATAAATAATAACAGCTATTTCGTCGTCACTCTCCATTTTCACTGATATTAAATGAGTTTGGTTGCTATATACAGCTCGAAACCGTCTCAGACAGCTTGAAACATTTTGTCGGCGACGATTTTGCCTCGAGTTATTTTGCTTCAGACAGCTTGCGACGTTTTGACTCGAGGCAAATCGTCGCTTCCAGTGTGCGGCCTGCCTAAGAAGTTATTGCCGCAATCGCTATATATCGAAACGATGAAGGGCTGCTAGAAATCCTGGGGTACATAAGTTCAAGATGGACCGCGCGCGTTGCAAAACACACGAACAGGCAAATATATCCCTTTAAATTTCCTGGGGGTTCCTTTCTCCAGCCATGGCTAGCTCATTCGGTCCTCCTAAATCGCCTGAAGCCGAGCTGCTGGCAGGTCTCCCATAAAGGCTTATACTGCGGTTGAGTTCGTACGAAAACATTTCAAGCATCGTCTCAATTGGCTGCTAACTAATTACACGGCCGAAAATATCCAGAATTGCTGTTGGATAATCGAATGTAAATTATTCGGACAAGAATGCAGATATTGTTAATTATTATTAGTTAGTTCCTATTGGACATTTGCCCGGTAGTTATTATGGTATTTACCTTAATATATATATACACATAATACCCCATTATTATTGTACTTTCCTTAACTTACGTCTAAACTGATGAGCGCTAGTTAGTAATTCTGCAGTCAATGAATTCCAGTCGCGAATTGATCTATTAACAAATGAAGATTTGCCAACGTCTGTGTGTCAACCTATTTCTTTAATTTTCAAAGGGTGATCATTTTTAGAAATCTAAGTGAGCGCCAAGAGATTATATTTAATTTCTTCCCAGGTGTGTATCCTATTATTGCTTAGTGGTTCCAAATACTCACGAGGATTGGTCTACGTATCGACATCCTTACATATTTTCAGTCCGTTTTTGAATCTTGTCCAACGCTATTGTGTGTTTATTTCCCAACAAGTTGCCCATATTCTAAACAGGGCCTGACAAGCTCATATCGTGTTTTCCTCAAAATTCTATTAACAAAGTGTATACCAGCGACCTCGATGACTTGATTTTCCCAATTAAGATCCTTACTAATTGTGATTCCAAGATATTTACAACTGTTGGATTCAGTTGCAACTTCATTCCCCATTTTATACAGAACTGGTGGAACATTTTTCTTTTTATATTTTTTTAAGGGTAACAGCCTACATGAGGGTAACAGCAAACAACTCTTACAGTATGCCCAAGATCTGTGACTCCGGAACATACACCTCTCAAAACAGGCCGAGGTACCTCGGCTTGTGGGAACCTTAGTTCAAAAACGGAGAGAGGAAAAGGCATCCCCAAAGGTAGCCCCTTCCGTCTCCCCTACAAGGTTCTGCCTGCAATAGAATAGCCCTTGCAGACAGCATAAATTTTTTTAGGGTAACAGGCTACATGAGGGTAATCCACAGTGACAACTCCCCTTTAATAGCATAGGAAGGGATTTGAAAGCGGGGATGCGCAAGGGTAGAGGAAGGTAACCAAGGGTTAACTAGGGCCTCCAGGCTACAGTTTAAGGATCCTACCTGGCAATTCACCTAAAAGTGATGCAGGGAAAACCCTAGAAAAACCTGCATCAGGTAGGTCAGGTACTTATCCCACACCCTTCCGATGGCGGGAGAGGGCTGGGCTGTGGGGTCGCAGCTTTCCACTCTGCATGCATTGACCGGTTTAGGAGGCAGCTGGCAGACTATTCCAATAGGAATAGAGGACAACTCTTACCATATGCCCAATATGCAACATACACCTCTCAAAACAGGCCGAAGTGCCTCGGCATGCGGGAACCTTATTTCAAACAACCAGAGAGATATAAAGGCATCCCCAAAGGTAGTCTCTCTGAGAAGGCTGACCATTCATTAAGTTTGTCCAGCAGGCAAGGAAGCCTGCGAGAGAATTCAATAATCGAAGATACTAAATTAGTAGACCATAAAACGTAATTGTTTAAATATAATGAAACAATTAATTAATTATGAATTAATGCAAAACAAAGCAGTTCAAGGTTTTTTAGTGCAAAAATTATCTGACTATAGGGGAAGTTAATTACATATCATTCACTTTGTCTTTAAAGAGATGGGATAACATAACAATTGGTCACGATTGATTGAGAGTCGTATTGCATTAGTTTTTATTTGTTGGTGGCTATATGGTGACAATGTGGGTGAGAAATGCCAGGAATTCTTGTGAAGAAGACTGGAGAGGGAATGAGGCAGAACATGTCTGGGCTCAGTGGAGACAGAATGTGCTCCAGTCTCAGACAGAGGCGGGTATTACAAAACTGATTTACAAGAATCACACCTACAGATGTAAATATTGTCTCATTGCTCATTTATTTAAATTAATAACATGTCTCCTTAGTTTTGGTAATCTTTTCTATTAATTACCTGGCACCCATTAATTTGTGGATCTGGTAGATATTCATAGGCAAAATTATAAAGGACTGAACTGTGCTGGCAGGTAAGTTCAGAGGAACTTCCTACAATATATCAATATATATATAATTATTTATAAATAAGGAACATATGAAGAGGTCAAATTAAATAACACATTTATATAGGAAAGAGAGACAGCAATGCCGACTTACCTGAAATCAATAGTTGGCCCAGTATGGCACAGGTAAGTGGAAGTTCAAATTTTCGAGGGCCTGAGCCCCCTTCGTCAGGAAGGAAAATCTGAACTGCATGCCAGCCAGGCACGAGTTGATTAATTCAAATTAAAGTTCACCAGCCATTAGACAGTAACAATTGACACCCAACAAAGTCAACAACACACTGTCTCTCTCTCAACAAAATGTCATAACAATGAAAAAATTAAAATAATACATACACACATAATGACCACTATAATAAAATTATAGGACGTTGAGTCCAGCACTTTGCCTAGATTGTAAGATATGCTTGGAAGGAGAGTTACCAAAGATGGAGTTCAGCATCTGATGCGGGGGTAAGTCTGTAAGGATAGTTGGTGTGTAGCGTTGGTCGAAATTCTTGGAGTTGTGACTTTGGGCAACAGCAGCTATACAAAATTGGGTTCTGGATAGTTTGACATCTTATGGTGGTTAGCAATGCATTTAGGGAGGGGTCATTAGGTTTGGCTGATATAGAAAGCAGGACAGAGTTTGCAATTAACTGCTATGTGATGTGGGAGGAGAGGCAGGTAATGTTTTCTTTGATTTTATGATTGATATATGTGGAGGATTTTAGTGGGCTGGAGGATGTGGCAGACATGGCACCTGTTCCTCCCTCAAGGTTGTCAACCGGGCTTCAGTCGGGGAGTTTTGGTGTGGGACCTGTAAGGGTGGAAAAGAATATTGAGGAGATTTGGAGGGTGCCAGGAGGCAACCTTAGGGCAGGTGGGGGTTTAGTAGGAAGGATGTTTTTAAGGTCTGGATTGGATTGGGAGGCGGCGAATGGAGTTGAGTTTTTGTAGTCCAGGAATGTGGGCTGTGGTAAGGGCTGGACTATGTTTCTTGTATTGATCAAGGATGGGTTTTGGTAGTTGTACATTGGATAATTAATGGGATATTTATTGCTGGAGAAGGTCACTGAAGTACATTCTGTTTATGAAGGCATTGAGGATCCGGTCAGTGTAGGTTGTGTGACTGTTCCATGTAGAACAAATTCAAGCTCATCTGAGGGCTAACTATATAGGATGGAGATTTTGGTACATTCATGGTGACAACTGGTCCAGTGAAGTGTAGGTGTTTAATGTGGGCTGATGTGTTGATTAGGCACGAATTGTATCAACATTGAGGAAGGTGATATTGGTGGGAGTGTAGATCCAGATGAACTTAACAGGGAATTTGGTGTTTAGGATTTCAAGGAAATCCAAAAGAGCATCTGGTATGAAAAGATCTATGAACAGGAAACACGTTCAGGGTTTCAGTGAAGAGGAATTTAGGCATTTCTGTTCCAGTTATCCCATGAGGATGACAGTAGGAAGATGATGTTTAGACAATAGAAGTAATTATTGCTATGTAAAACTGGGTTTGGGAAATCAGATCTTTAGTGGTGGGGAAAGAATTTTCGTGGCCTGCGTGCCAAGAAATATTCAAGTGTGGACAGGCCACTAGCACATGAGCGGACCTTCTGCGTGCCCATAGCAGTGCCACTTATTTGGTGGTAGATGTTGTTTTGGAAATAAGTAATTCTGACTGAGGACAAATAGGATGAGAGAAATCAGAAATTTAGTAGTACTGGGTAAAGAATTTGGAGCCAAACTGGATGAAGGAATCTGAAAGTTAGTGTGTGGAAACTGTCAAACTATCCAAAACCAAATTTCCTATAGCTGCTCATGCCAAAAGACACAACTACAACAATTTTGATCAATGCTACACACTGACCATCTTTAAAGCCTTACTCCATCTTTGGGAACTCTCCTTACAGCATATCTTACAATATAGGCAAAGTCCTGGACTCATCATCCTCTAATTGCATTATAGTGGTCATTATGGCAGTGGTAGTGATGATGTGTTGAAATCTTGTTTTAGCGAAATATTATGATAATTGTTATAATGATTACTATTACACATTCTGGTCTATCCTTTCCCTATTATCATTCTTTAACTTTTTAACTTCTTATTCTTTCCTTTAATTAAATGTGTTTGTTTATACGTATGTATGTATGAATGTATGTATGTATTTTATTTATTTTTTCATTGTTGTGACGTTCCCTTGAGAGAGAAACAGAATGTTGTTGGGTGTTGATTGTTGCTGTTTAACGGCTGGTGCAATTTAATTTGAATTCATCAATTCCTACCCAGCCGGCACACAGTTCATATCTTTCTTCCTGATGAAGGGATCTCAGGCCCTTGAAAATTTGAACTTCTACCTATTCCAGACTGGACCAACTGTTGATTTAAGGTAAGTTGACATCACTCTCTCTCTCTCTTTCTTATCCAAATTTCTTTATATAAATATATTATATTCATTTTTTTCTGAGCCTGGTATCAATGTACCAGACCTACTTCTAAGCTGGAACACACACTAAAGTTCTCATGAGAGCACATGACAAAATACCCAGTGATATGTAGTCACATGTTTCAAGATTTAAAAGTGAAATTACTATTTAATTTTTATAATAGGAAAGCTCATAGTATTACAGCCTCAGCATTTTTAAATTAAATAAATTGAGTTTTTTTAAAAATAATTATGTCTAGTGTTCATTTTAAACTAAGTTATTAATTAATTTTTAAAAATAAAGACTGACATTTATCCCTTAGGAGGATTAGTACAAATTTAACTACAAAAAATTATTAATCAATCTGTAATTTATCACTTTATTATTTTATTTTAAACAGTTCTATTTTTTATTCAAGTGGTGGGGGATGAATCAATTACGTTGATTTTTTGTCACGTTACCATATTATTCTTCTGATGTAAGGAACATGTGCTTTCCGGAATGACCCAAAATCCGCACTCACAGATTGTTTTGAAACAATGAGTGTGTAAAGGTCAAATTTTCACTTCATTTGAGCTAACGAACATTAATGTTGCTGACCAACTACAAATTATTGTTGAGAAAGAACTACTTCTTTGTTAAGTCTCCGCAGGAATTATTCAAAATACAACTTGTTATATAATTACATTTATCTCATTAATTACTCCTGATTGTTTCTAAAAAAAAATTGTTTTTCCTCTACTCTCAACAATTACCATTGGTGCATTGTCTCTCACACATTCACAGATTTAAGGTTCCACACATTCACCATCACTGACAACTCACCCTTTACCAAAAATTCAGTTCAATTACAGTAACATTTAACAGAAACAAGATAACTTTCATAAACTAAAACACTTACTATTTACAATTTTTTGCAGTATTTCTGAATGAATAGAAGTAAGGTCCGCTGATTATAGCACAAAATGAAAATAAATAACATTTCTCAAGAGTATTTTAATTTCAACTTTTCAGTCAAATGTTTAAGTCTTACAAATTTTATTTGTATTAAGAAATAACAAGGTTGTCATTTATTGATACAATACATTTCTCACCTTGCAGTCAATGAAGCATGCTATAACAAGAATTTGTGAGCTCCATTAAAATGTTCAGGCATGGTTCTAGTGTTATAATTTAATACCTTGTCCTCGGGCAGATTCCAAAATTCTTTAAAATACTGTTCAACATTTACAATAACAAATTATAATTTACATAACAAAATGAGTGAAAATAGATTTGATTACAGAAATAGGCTCAAGTTATTTACGCCGTGTAATTGAAATGACAAATTCATAACCATGACCAAAGGATGTCAGCAGCACACCAAACAAAAATAAACCTTAACTTTATATGTAGCCTCCTGTTGGGTTTGTAGAAAATGAGTAATACTCAACAATTTACCCCCAAATTACACAACTCAAAAGGAGGTCAAATCTAATGAGGGAGTCAACTGCCAAGTTCTCCGTTAGGAGGTCGCATCCATGAAGTGGAACTGCCCATTGCGTTCCCACCGCTTAGTCAGCACTTCACAACCATTGTCAGTCACGAGGAGTGTATGTTCAAATTGGGCAGACAGCATGCCATCAACTGTCACCGCCGTCCACTTGTCTGGCCACATTTCATCTCGCCAGCTACCTGAGAACATCAATTGATGAGGAAATATCACTAAAACCTAGTTAAGCCATGTAGTAATTTCATATAATAATTAAAAGATTTAAAGAATTCTTGATTGATTCAATAGTGAAGTCACAATGTTCTTTGCATTTCTGTGGCATGGTTGTTCTGTTTCTTGGGGAAAGTTCCAACTAACTGTAAATACATATTTTGTACTAGAAATTTAATGACTGGTGAACTTCATTCAACAATTAAACTAATTTCATGGTTGCTGAAATTGGTTTTGGGTTTCCAAAAACACTTCATTGACTAGCACTGTTGACATAATCTTGGTGAAATGATCAAGTCTGATCTCAGCCATAGAGAAGCCTGTAACATTGGAGATTGCAATTAGCTGCTCCAGGTCAGTGTGGTGAGGGAGGATACCTAACTCCCACCACATTGTGCTGCAGCTGCTGAGGATATTGTATCATGGGAGCACTTTGTCTAAATTTGTAGGGCCTTGATAATTATGCTGTTGCAGAATCCTCTAGTTCTATTCATAATCTTAGTCGCTTGAAATTTTATGTGGTGCCCAGTACCGGTGATTCGAAAATAGCCGATTTTGCCTTTTGCACTTAATGGATGTTCTTTTCATTTTCGGAGACCCTCTCTTCCAGGGTCCTCCTGGTTTGACCAGCCACATTACTAGGGGACTGAGTATTCTAGGAGTTCTTGTCCAAAGTTAAAAAATCTCTAACATTGGTCAATGGCCTGAAAACTGTTTTTGTCCTGAGCTTGTCCTAAAAAGGGAAGGAACGTGACTATCAGAGTTGTATCCTCTCTTCTTTGTTAAGTGAAGGCATTGACTATCCAGATGTGAAATGAAGTCAGGGAGACTTTTATAATCTGAAATTGCCTTTTCCAATTGGATTGCAGTTTTTGAGGCAGGGTGTCGGTGTTCAGGTATTGATCAGTGTGTGGGGGTTCCTGATATATATATATATGTATGTACAAGTTTTCCATCATAATTCCTCTTGACAAAAATATCATGGATCAATCTCCATGGTGAATATTATATTCTTGTGGATTCAGTTAAGATGTTCAAGAAAACTATTACAAAATTTCTTGGCCATATAGCCAAATAACAAACTTGTCATCCACAAATCTTTAAATGCCTTTGGGTTGGTGGGAGGCTGTATTCTGTGCCAGCTTTTCAAAGTGTTTCATATATAGGTTTGACATAGTAGGGAAAGTGGTGATCCCATTGCCACTATGTCAATCTTTTTCTAGGATTTCCATTGTTGGTGATGAGCATGTTAGAATAAATCCACAACACTTTGAGCAAAAAGCTTGTGCAGTTGTACAATGGTTTTTTAACTGGTAACCTAGTGAAATATGGTCACATTAAAACTCACTAAAATATACTTGGGTTCAAATTTAAGTTCACCAAGGATACAAACAAACTCAACAGACTCTTTTATTTGGTGTTCAAATTTGCCAATGTTTGCGTTCAATATCTTGGTAATAAATTTGGTTAAGTTGTATGTAGACAAACCAATAAAGCTGAGTAGAACAATGTTAGTAGGTGCAGGCTGAGTTAGTTTTAATTTTTGTGTGGAAAAAGCACCACAGTTTATCTGAGAGTTCTGCTTGCATTCAAGTCCCACTGTAACTTAGGGTAGCTATCCTTTATAAGAGTTGTTTCACTTTCTTGTGGTAGTCATCTGCTTCAAGGAAAACCGTGACATTGCCTTTATTGGCAGGAAGGACCGTGATTACCTGGACAACAGAGGGCCTCACATTCATTGTAACAAAGATTGCTTGTACTCAAAGACAATCCAGCAGGTTTCTCACTAAATTTTCTAATACGTGGTAGATGGGAAGTTGTGGATATCCCTTTCCACATCACAGATTATGTCCTTTACAGGAATGGTGCCGTAAACACATTAAATTTTAAGAGAGTAAGATTGTGAGGCAAGTTGTGGGAGTGAGGCAAGTTCTGGGAGTTAAGCAACAAATTGCAAGACTTATGCTACAAGCCTCTGTGCATGAGATCGGATAAAAGGCAGCTACAAATCTGAACTTGCCATTTACCAAAAAGATGCCAATGGCGTTAGTCAACAATACATCAGGTTTACATAATGCCATCTCACTAGAAAGCTGTGAATAATTCCAGCAGCATATTCACTGTAAAAACCTATGGAAATAAATAATTTTATTGCCTGAAACAGTATATCTGTTTAGGATAGTATTGGAAGAGACTCTGTGTTGTGTTCTTTGGAAAAGGAGTGATGTCTGTGAGGAGCAGTAAGTAGGCTTTGGATACTGTAACAGAGGTGAGTAGACTGGAGTAATGTATGTACAGCAGTTGGACCAATAAAATGTGCACAAATAAATTAAACAACTTATTCTATGTTTATTGGTGCTTTAAGGGATTGATGTTATACACTACAAACATGTGGACTATTAATCACCTCGACCACGAAAAGTAATTAATCGATGTCAATATTGGCCATTTTAGCAGGTTTTTAAATTTCTTTCCCCGTTCATCCCTTGGGACATTGCCCAACTTTTTGAGGGTTGACAGAAACCTTCTCAGGGACGTGCTCAACAACTCACCAAAGTGTCAGATGAATGGTTTAGAAGTGTTTAGGGAACACACAGACTGACATTCACATATATATATAATTGAATGTAACATCTGTACATCTGAAGTAGTCCCAATTAGGGATGAAATGTGGTGTTTAATATTCATTATGTTTTAAATTGAATATCAAAAAATTTTCTGACAACAAAGCTATTTTTTATTGTTGAATTTAAATATGAAGTCAGATTGTTACAATTGTTAAATATATGTTTTTGTGTATCATTTCAATGAGAGTAACAATGTTTTTTTAAATTAAATTTTGAGCAACTTTGTGGAATGGAATACTCTTTTTTTTTCTGGCACATTCATGTGGGTTGAAGCTGGTTTAATTCATGTTACTTCCATCATAACAAACAAAGAAATGAGTTAAATGCGGATTTCCAAGGCAAGGTAAATATCCTGATTTTGAACCAAATACTGCCAATATTTGTTTAATGTTTATCAGGAGTAGTGTTGTCTTGTTTCTGATAAGAATATGGGGCAAAGTTAAATTTATAAATGAAAGTTGATTCGGTGGGACAGGAGTGAAAAAGCAATGTTTTGAACAGTGAATACTAATCTACTTCCAGCAAGTATGAGACAAGCACAAGTCTGCAACCTTTAAAGACATTGACATGGGGTGACGTTACACAAAAATGGGTTAATTCTGACATTCACATGTCAGATAAGTTATAGTTCAGCCCCTACCATCAGTCAACAGCCTGGTATTTGAAGGGGTTGGGCTGGGGACTGTAAATAGGTAAATGTTCCAAACACTAGAGCTATTGATGCTGGTTAAATGAAATGTTTACTAAGAGGTTAGTGTCAAGTCACTTTCTACTCTGGGCTAATTTAAATAAATACCCAGTCAACACCATGCACTGAGCTAATTTATCATAAAAATTTTGTCAACCTAAATTTTTATAATAAATTATAATTGTATGTAACATCTATACACCTGAAAATGTCCCAATCAGGGATGAAACATGTTAAAATGAAGAATAATTTTTCAGACTAAAAGGTTGCTATTATATTTTATTAAATATTAACTACTAGTGATTTGTAATAAATTTTCCCATTGTGGTTGTTATTGACAACTTTGGCAACCTGCGGTACAGATTGTTAGTGTTTCCATCCTAAATCAAAAAAGGGTACCCTATCAATAGATTTAATAGTTCAAATGATTATATACCAACTACTATGAAAACTACTCTCATATTTTCTAAATTCATAACAATATGGTATACTTTGTCAGTGCTGTTTTAATAGATAGGGCTTCTTAAAGGCTAAAAAAAATTCAATATTACTTTTGTTGGAAAGCTAAAGGCATTTAATATACTTATAAATTAGAAAAAAATAATACTATCTTACCTTGTGATATCATGGGCTCTATTGTAAAACAGTGTCCAGCTTTCATCACTCCCACAGCTTTATTTTCTGAAACATAAAACAATAAAAAAAATATAGATTTGAGAAAATTGGAAATTATTATTTATTATTATGACAGTAATATGGCATGAAAAATTGTGAAAGGGAATTGGCAAAAGGATAAACTATGTGGGTATTATGGAAATAAGAACTGACAAGGTAAGACAAAATTAATGAATGGAATATGATGTACAACACCTTTCTAGATAAAAGTTGTGTCACCATTATGTTACAACAAGCTGCACGCCTGTTCTTGATATGGAAATGAAAATATAACATTAGCTTCCAGGATTAAGATAAGTCTAAAATTACAATACTATTGATAGAATAGGGCTTCGGTTCTCCTTTTCATGTGTCACAACACATTGTTCCAAAATACGTTTTTCTAAATTTAATACATTTTGGTTGTCTATAATACTATTGTTTAGCTATGCTCTTCCCTACTCTGAACAACAAAAAAATTGTTTATATGTACCCCAAAAATAAATTGGGCAGAATGAAGTTTTAAATTTTTCAAAGGGTGGATAATATATTATTCCTACTCAACTGTCCACTCACTGATGTTTCATCACAATTATATTATTTATTAGTTAAGTATTTACTTAAAATTAGATTTCATCAATGAAATATAAAACTTCCCAGTAATGTAACACTAGGTATTAAATAAATGTTTGTCAGGTTTTAACAAAGATTATCACTTAACAACATTCAAATGGCTACACCGCCATCATTTTTAGCCAAACCCAAAAAACTTGTCTATTATCAACAACTAATCATTAGTGATTAGAGACTTCAAGAGATGTACATAAATTCATTAAAGTTAAAATGATTCGTTAAAAGTGTCAGGAAATAAAACTATGCTACTGAATCAGAAGTAGCAAAAATAAAATAATCAAAATTTAAGAAAAATTAGGGATGAAAGAGTGAAAACAATGAGTAAGAACTAGACTTACTAGCATAGTGTGGTATACTGGGAGCAGTGTGAAACAAGCGATGTATGCCATGACCACAGTAGCTACGCACCACAGAGAAACCATGCATCTGGGCATGCTTCTGAATAACATTGCCAACTTCACGATACTTCTCACCTGGACGGACTGTAACAGTAATTATGCATAAATTACAATCTTAAAATATAAACCAAAAGTCCCTTACCTACTGAAATAAAGGGTAAGAAGTATAAACTACTAACATTTTATATATTAACACATGCACAATGTTAGGAACTTTAATTCAGTGATGAAGTCACATAGGATCATGGATAGTGAGGAAAGACAGAAATAAATAGGAGATATGTTGTCTATATTAGCCTAGTACAGGACTTGGCCTGATGTCCAAGATGGTTAAGGTATCTGTGTACTGAGCAGAATACATGGGTTCATGTCCCACCCAGACTAATATTTTCAGTCTTTCCTACTTCTTTCTGCATGCTTAGAACATACACTCTTCCTTATGCTCAATTCTACACCCAAGCATAAGCTTTCACGTATTCTAATATTTATTACTACCGTTCCTCACTAGCCATGATCCTATATATGATATTAATAAGGATATGACATTGTCAAATTTAATTGCAATATTGATATGGAAAGGAAAAAGAGATAGGTTGTGGCTTACCTGAAAGTGAAGCGCAGTGTCGCCATAAAGAAACTGAAGGTTGTTCTTCAAATTATCAGAGGCTCTCAGCCTCCTTCTTCAGGAAGGAGTGTTACACCACTCTGTGCACCAGCCGGCTGCAGAGTTTTGACTGCCTCACAGCTAGTAGCCCATAAACAGTTAACACCCCACTAGGGCCATTAACTTTCTCCCTCAAGGGAAGGTCGCAGCATAGGAAAGGTTCTGATAGTGATCATTCATACAATGCACCCTATAAATGCATGTATGCTTAAACATACATATACACATAAACATGCACAGACAGACACACACACACACTCGTTTGCATACACACATATACATAAGCATGCTCATACATACTCACATGGTCTCATGAAAGTGGGGATGCCAGGTAGGAAGGTCACTATTTAAAGGATGTTGAGTCCAGGGCTTTGCCTGGACTGCAAGACATGTTGGAAAGAGAGTTCCCACAGATGGAGTTCTGCCTCTGATGAATCGGGGGGGGGGGGGGGAGTAGAGCTTTAAGGATGGTGAGTGTGAAGCATTAGTCAAAATTGTATATATTGTGGCTTTGGGTGTGAGTAGCTACTGGAAATTGAATTTTAGAAACTTTGACAGTGCTGTGGCGGTTGGCATTCATTCAGGGAGGGGTCTTTTGGTTTGGCCTATATAGAATGCAGGGCAGAGTCTACAGTTAATTTGGTAGATGGTGTTGAAGGAGAGGCAAGTGATGTTCTCTATGATTTTGTACGTTTTTGTGATATTCTTAAACTCGCACATAACCACACATTTCATCCTTCACTCTCATTCTAGTCTCCCATACAGCCAAACAATACTTTCTCAACTTCTTTTCCAAATAACCAAACCTATGCCTCTGTACCTTAAAAAGTGTTGGTGAAATTGGCAAGACATCCACCATTGTTATCATGGACCAAGAAAGGTACACAGCTGGGACGTTTTGCCTGCTGGGGGATAAAATAGAAGCATGTCATCTTTGACACCAATCCTATTAGATCCAAACTAGAGAAAATTGATCAAGTACATGTCCCACTTCAAAGTTGTCTTCCACTTACATTGAGTTCATCTCACCAAACTACTCAGTATCAACTGGCTTACAAAAATAATCCACAAACATAGTCTCAACTTCCACAACATTCTACTCCACCCTTATAATTTCACCCACCAAAATCAGTCATCAAATTATTAATAGCTACAACTGCATAACTGAAAGGATTTCAAGCATGGTGGAATAATCCATCAGCCAATAGTTTAAAAACTATGTTCCTCTATCCAGGATACCAACCATTTCCTCAGCAACTTCCACAAACTCCTTAAACTATTTCCACCTGATACTTTACTGGTTACCATATGTTTTCCTTTACACAAACACCCTCCACTCAAATGGCCTTTCTGAAAATTTCTGATTTCATAGGCCTCCTTCCTCACCACAAACTTTCTGATTCTCTCACTTAACTTGTCCTCATCAGGAATAAATTTTATTTCAAAGACATCATCAAAGAAATAGCACCATCATGGATGGTCTTTACTATGAAAACCTAAACATAGGACACCTGAAATTTAAATTCCTCCTAGTCTGAACCTTCAACCTGGTTCTGATAACTCCATGTTATGGTCCCATGGCCTGACTTCCGTGTCAACATTCCTCCAAAGCCGAATACAAAATATCCAGTTAACTTACCATAGAAATACTCCCCCCCCCATCTTCCTTGATCAAGACATAAACCTTTGTTCTAGTCTAATCACCACATCAGTCAACATCAAACCTACCAACCACAAGTTGTCATCCAAACAACAATGAATGCTAGATTCCCTAGCACTTAGAGGAGATCGAATTAGCTGCAGTTGCAATAGTCTGTCCACCTACACCAATCCCTTCAGAAATACAAAATGTCTTCCAAAAACAGATTTCCTGTGCCCTATCTATAATCCAAGCATAGTTCATTCCTTACCAACAACTATTTTACTCGACTACACAAGTTAACTCCATTCTTCACTATGTCCACACAGACATAAATAATCATCCACACCGGCTTGCATTCAGGCACATCTCAACTTCCACAACATTCTACTCCACCCACCAAAATCAGATTGCTAGCCTTGAGATGGGAACATGTGCTTTCAATCCTACATCCTGAGAAAAGAAGCTGATGCAGTACAATGACCTTCAATTTTATGTAAACCATTGAATATCTCTCTTTCTTTCCTGTCCACCTCAATAATTTTAAAGTCACATAATCAATACTTGCTTATTTATAATTGATATGTATTAGATAGAGGGCCTCTTTTGCATTGTGTGATCCACTCTTTTGAATATCATTAAAGGCTTTAGTACAAAAAAAAAGGTAGAAGGTCTGAAATATTCCTTTTCTGAAAAATATTTTCCATAGATTTTTCTATAGGTTTGTGATGTCCTTTGAAATACTTGTATATTCGAGTTTGATATAAATTAAATTGTTACAATTTTTTAGTCACAATTAAGGCAGTTGAAATTAGAGTTAATTCACAGCAAAGTATTTATGCATTTAAATTATTGGATTCAGGTAAACTACCAATTATGGCTTGAAGAATGTCACACAATTTTTGTAAATCTTCACCCTCCACAATTTGTTTCTAAATTATTACATAATTACACAAAACTGGGTTCTTTCATTTCTTACATTCTTTACTAAAAACTACTTTAAAATTAGTTAAATGGCTACATAGTTCAAACTGGGTAACACCGGAAGCTATCTAATTGCAATTAACAACACTCAGAAATTCAATATTCTAAAATAAACCAAATGACAGGAATAGACAAAAATTCAAAGATAGTATATGTATCTTGTCTAGGTAGGTGAATGTCTATACTTACCAATGTTAATAGCTCTGGTAAGACATTCTGAAGTCACTTTGACTAGCTTCTTAGCTTCTGGGCTCACATTACCCACAAGAAAAGTCTCATTCAGGTCACCATGAAATCCTCTATGATATACTGTTACATCAACTGCAAAATGAAATTATGAAAATAAAAAGATTAAGAATGAATATACTGACAAAATAATTTAATTGTCTCAAATATGCAACTAATTAAATCATTTATTAACCCTTTAAGTAAAAGTAGAGAGCTAAAAATTAAAGAATTGTGTGAATGGAAATTTACTTTCTTAAAAGCATTCTTATGTAAATTATCCTCAACAAATGTTTTAGATGTAGCATGTCACACAATGAAGTCAAAAGCTTTATTTAGAATAAATGTTCTTTGTAGGTAGAGAAAGAAATTGTACAATGACCTAGGATAAAAAATATCTCATGTTCAGTAGGTGATAGGAACTTTATTACTCATTGAATTAAAAAACAAAACTTGGCTACTTAAATATGTTTACGCTTGTTTTAATATCAGTTATTCTTTAATTACCAAATATTTTGAAATAGTTATTTAAATTGAACCATAGCCTTACAGGAATACAGATCCATTGCAATAATACCCTCACATACAAAACAACATTGTGCTGTTCCTCACACTTACAATTTCCAGGATTGTGTTGCCATCTTTTCAGTAATACAGATAAAACATTGGAACAAAATTAGAGAACTAAAAGTTGAAACGAAGAAGTTTTATCAGCAGAAGCAAATTAAACACTAGCATAGGAAGAATAGAAAAGAGAGAAAAATTTGGCATAGCTGTTAATAAAATTTATTGACCACTCATGGTTATTACACTCCTATAGAAAAGTACAAGAGAGCTTCATCTCCACAAAAATTCAAGAAATGTCAATTCAACATTGATCCAGATTATTATTCAGGTATGCCATGCAGCCAGTTTCTCCCCTCTCTCTGTTCCTATATTAATTAATTACTTGACTAACACTATCCACATTATTTTCAGATTTGTCATGCATTGTAAGGAAAATACCATTGGTTTTAAGACCAAAATGGTATTTACAGAACCCATCAGTTGTTTTTCTTTGGCTTTTCTGAAAATACACTTTTATGTCATAGTTCATAAAAATTGCCTCCCAAGAAAAGTAATATTGGTGCATATGACTTAATAGCTTCTGAGTGCATTAGGTATCAACAACACACCATGCCCAATGAATCAACTTTCACAGAATGCAATTCACCCCATTCCTTTTCTGATCTATGCAAGTCTGAATTATAGGCCTTCACATAACAAAGGTTAATTTTACTATTAAAAGATTTATTGCCTGAGTAATAGAATTTCATATAATGGAATTTTATCAATTTTGTAATTTTCATGTATGGGGAAAACTCTTCTGAATTTGTAATCACAGATTAAAGCAGAAATTAACAAGTCAATTTTAATTTAATATTTCATTTTGTGAATAAATTGCCAAATTTGTTTTAAAGCTAAATTTTAAAATCACATGCCGAAAGGGGCAGAAATTATACACAAACAACATCAGGAGAATCACTATCAATTTCACTGACCTCAAAGAAATTTATCTGATGGAAATATCTTGTTTTTTGAACTTTCTTTAAACTTCCACCCCTGCCTACAGTGGGGGGAGGGAGGTGTTTAGCTGTATCTTACCTCCACAGTGTTTGTTTCTGGATCGTAAAGAACCTGAACAAAATTTGTTCGAAATTGCTGCATGTGTTTAAATTTGCACGTTGAACATACACACATGCATACAGACAGAGAGAAAACATCCAATTTTATTTATAAGAAAGATTATTTATCATCATGTTTATCTCAACATTCTCTCTTCAAAGAAAAATTTAGTCACAAGTTACTGGGCGTTATTGATTCAACAAAGAATGCTTTGTCATGGATATCAATACTGGGTTGGCAAATGACTGGTTGCCTAAATAAATTTTTTAGTTCAATTTGCATTGTGTGCAACTATTCAATCACAGGCTGGAATTTTAAATTAAAATGTGTGTATTGTTCCATAAATGTTCTCTACACAGTTTAGAATTAGAAACTTCAGAATACTGTATTGCTCCTTTGTATTCATTTATTACACACATACACTAACACTGCACATGAATACATTAATGAAGTGTTATCAGTCAATAAACTGATATTGATGGTATAATTAATTGTTTAGAAATTGTACTTGGTAACAATTATTCATATTATTTTAATAGTTAAAGGACATGTAATAACATGTAACTTTGGGATTGTAGCAGAGTGTGGAACACTATATAGGAAGCTTGGGACTGCCACCAGCCCAATCAGGATAACAGCCAAATGGCTGAGTGGTAGTTGTTAAAACCTTCCTTCAATGAGACTAATCAATCACAACATATCCTGCCACATGGCACAGTGGCATACTAACACATTGAACAGATAGCTCTTGGCACAACACCTAAAGAATTGAAATATTGAGTAACAACAACTTTGACCATTGATGGAAAATGAATAATGATGTTTTCATATGTGAGAGCCTCTTTTTTTGCCTACTAGCCAGTAGTTTATTACGTTTATATATTTTTAAAATTATTAATAAAGACTAATAACAAACAATTAAAGAAATAATAATTTAAGTTGTTTTAGACCATTATCAGGTTAATGAACGAAGACTTTCCCAGTGTATGTAGTTGACAGTGTTCTCGGGATTCAAACCTGGTTGGAATCCAGAGAACACTTAACTCATCATCAGGTTAACAATAGGGTGTTTAAAAATTAAAGGTATAATTGAAATATAACAAGTTGTATTAAAAATACAAAATTAGATAAATAAATAGCCAAGTAACAGACAAAAAGATGTGATGACATAAATAACACACAATGTTGCTGGAATCCTTGTTCCTTTTGTCAGGTAATAGAAAGGTAAGAGCTGAGACGACAACTCAACCACACAAATCAGTTGACCATGTAAAGAATCTGATACCCTTTACTTGATTTTATATATATATATATATATATATATATATATATATATATATATAAAACATGTAAGGAAAATGTGATGAGTCAAATTAAATAGCACATTTAGTTAGGAAAAAGAGACAGTGAAGTCGCCTTACCTGAAATCAATAGTTGTTCTAGTGTGGCTGACTGAAAGGAATTCAACAATCCGTGCCCGGCTGGCACGCAGTTCAGAGCTTCTCTCCTGACGAAGGGGTCTCAAGCCCTCAAAACTCTCATCTCAGCCAAACTGGACCAACTATCGATTTCAGGGGAAAATAGACTTTGCCCTCTCCATTTCCCATCTAAATGCATTGCAGGCACACATTTTGTATAAAAAAATATAATTGGGTTTGAAAATGCATATGAATGTTTATAATCGATGGCTCTCACTAGTGCCCAGGGTCCATGGCAACGGTCACTGACTGAGGTTTGGTGGTTGTCCCGGCATCGATCATCTCTGAGCAAATATGCTGCTTGCACCTCAAGCCATTGTAATACAGGATCTCCTCAACATAATGCTGTTTAATTTCTTAACCAACACCTAAGAAGCTATCCAGCCTCTAGTTGAAACAACTCTTTTTAATTGAGTTAATTTTCCATTGCCACTCTCAAACTAACCAGATTCGTCAGCCACTCACTCTATTACCAACTTCACTGATCTCCTTCCACCTTATATTATATTATATTCTTTTCCCCTGATGTTTGGGATTCACATATCTCAATGTAGGAAACATCTACTTCACTTTGCCCCTTGGACCTCTTATAGTTCAAAAACCCTGCACCTCAGCCATCCACCTTCACGTTTTTATTGTTGCCAGACCCAGCCATTCTTTGATCTCGTTCCTTTGGCATCCTTGGGGTATAAAAATATATAGCAGTGCATCTGCCTCTGGGATAGATAACTGAATCTTTGCTGGCTGAAATATATGTCCTACAACCAGGTTTTGACAGTTGAGTTGTTCTCAAGGCTCTTGCATTTTTAATCACCTGACGAAAGGTACAAGGATTCCAGAAACATTGTATGATATTTGTATTATCATTACTTTTTGTCTGTTAATTGGATATTTATTAATTAAAGATATAATTGTACAAAGGTACATTAAGCAGAGTTCAAACTCTCTAAGTGTCCAAATAAATAATTTTTTTTAAATAATATTTATAACATTTTAATACAGGATGTGTTAACCTTCATACCTTTTATACTATCAATCTTTGTTATTTCTACTTTTATAATCTTTGACTATCCACTAATACCTTTGTACAATTCAGTGGCAGCCGCTGCAGAAAAGTATTAGTGGTGCCAACAAATACATATTTTACTAGAAATATATTAAATTTTTAGGCAAATTGCAACTCTAAATAAAGCCGACTTAAAGCGAAACTCAATTAGCATATAATTCCTCCTGTGTCTAAAAGATGACACTACCAGAACTATTCTAGAACATGCACAAGTAATTAAATTTTACTAGTATTTCAGTCAAAATACAGTATGGGAAAAAGAGTAATTGATATTCCCATGATGCAGGGGGATAACCAGCACAGATTCAACAGTTAGTAGATAGGCGCATCTCTGGGTCTGACATCATCACAAGCTGTGCAGAATGAACCTTTCCATGAACTACTGCACTCTAGCAGCAAACTAGAAACTACTGAGTCAAAGACAGTTGTGGCACCGTCTGTGTCATAAGAAACAAGCATTATCTTAGAGACTATATGGGTGTAACCGGTGCAGTTTTGAGGTGTCTCAGTAATGCACTAAAGTGATAATAGAGCACATGCCAACTTGAGCACTGCTTCAAATGGATCAAATCGACCTGCATGCTACTTCAAAATTATTAGAATACAATTTGTAAAATCAATATATGTACGTGTTAATTAAATGTTTAATTAGTAAAAATCACATTTATTAGTAGTGCCATGGCATAAAGGTTCTACCCCATGAGCCGCCCCTGGTATAATTTATATATTCAATTTTGAAACTTCGTATTGTTAACCTGATGAGTGGACAGAAATTGCCATTAAATTAAAATTTCTTTGTCTGTTATGGGCCCTTATTAATAATTTAAACTATACAGTCATATAGTATGCAGGTTGTTCAGTTTATCACCTACTACAAACAGACAGTGCAAAACATGTCATTATTCCACCATTGTTACTTAAGTTTAAAACTTCATTGCCTATTCATATGACATTATAAGGGTAGTTTAAAATGGGTAAACAGATTTCTTTCCATTTCTGTTTTGCTTATAAAATCAAAATATTTACCACCTCCTTTACACATTCAGTTTGAAACAATTTCTCAAACTATGCAAAAGAGGTGCTTACCTCGTATATAACTTATCCATTTGAAGCAAATTTTTGTCCAGAAAGTAATTTTGTTATATTGAGGAATAGGAATCACTTGGATTAAATCTGGCAAACATGACACATGTGGAAGTGCAATTTGTGGAGTTTAATAACAATTGAAAGACATGAGAGTGGATTCATTGCCATGGTGAAAAATAAGCTTTGACTCAGAGAAATGTGGGTTCTTGTTTCAATTGCTCCTATAATGCTGGGTAATTTTCTCCAGTATTTGATTTGGCTTTTTTTCAGATAGTCTATGATAACCACATCATGAACATCAAAAAACAGAAGTGACCTTGATTTTCCCACTTATCCAACAATTTTAAACTTTAGCACAAGTAGGGTTTTTTTTACTGTTGCTTCAACTCAGAGGTGTAATACTTAATCCACATGTCATTAACAGGAATGGAACAATAACCATTATGCACTAATAATATTTAATACAAGTCAGAATAAGTTTCTACTTTTCTTTAAGAGACTATTAAGACATTAAAAATTAAATTTCCTGATTAATGTAAATGCAGGACCAAACAAAATTCAAACAATCATCTCTTAACCACAACATATTACAAACAAGATACACTATTCTAAAAACATGTTCACAAGATCTGTACACACTTGTGACATTGATTTGATTACTTCCCCTTTTGTTGAACCCTCCAAGGAGGTAACGGGAATGCTTTGAATATCTAAATCCCAGCAGGTATGGTCCTGCACCCAGGAGAGGGCAGAAGAGAATATATACATGCAAAACCATTACCCCCTGAAGTTCAACTCCAATGTGCACCAGGATAGGACATGGACAAGCCACAACCCAGCTGGGTTTTTGGAGGATAAACCAGGACCCCGACATATCCCAAGGTACCAAGTATCCTGAAGGATTGACATGGTAGGATACACGAATTGCTCTGTTGGCACTCCACTGAGACTACGTGCCCAGGGTCACCCCACAGAGTGGAGTTGCAATTACCCAAAACTTGTTGGCTCATTCCAGTAACTCATAATGGTTCTCAAGTTAGGGCTACTTTCCTCGGATATCAACAGGATATTGCTATCAGGCAGTTTCATCATTGGATACTAAGAGACAGAGACAAGCCCCCTTCCCTCAACATCTTAGCCACCAAGGATACAGTTGGATGCTGGGTTCACCAACAACTTCCACGACCTCGACAGTTGGTCGAGTTAGTCTCAACTACCTCCTGGCAGAGCAGGATTGCAGCTTCTTGGAAAGACCCCCCAGAGGATCACATGGCCTCACCTCCTCCTACAAATTCTCCATGTACCACAACCATAGAGAATCTACTGCTCTCAATGGGACTCCTCCTACAACTGAGAATAGTTACGATTCAAGGATGCTCTCACAACTTCTCCCAGACTTGAATACTGAAAGCACAGAGCCTGTTGCCAACATACTTAGGATTAGAAGCCATGTAGTCAGTTTTAGGGGTAAACAGTGTAGTCTGCCCTGTGGCTCACCTTGGATATTACCTCCCATGAGCAGCTCATGGAGGTGACACCTAAAGCAGCTGTTATCCCACCGTTTACCCAAATCTCCTTTCATGCTGAACCATTGGGGAGTCCTAAGTTTCCAGAGTACTATTGCTAGGACTCCTTCCTCTACTAAGAATAGCAACAGATGCTGCTCAAACATGCATCTCCCATACACGACTACTGGAAGCAATGAAACTGTTGCCCATATGCATGGGATTAGAAGAATGGCAACATTTTATTGGTAGGGTGCCATGTGGTCTGTCCATGGAGTTGATATCTTGGGGGGCAGCATTTGTGCAACACCTCAGATGTCTTATCTGGCCACCTACCTAGACACACTTGGGACAATTGGTTCTATGTATATTCATTACAAATTAATTAATTGAAATTTTGATGATAAATATACATACTATTGCAAATATCTCCATCAGCCAGAGGTCGAATATCTGGAATACCATGACAGATGACTTCATTGATAGAAGTACAGCATGAGCGAGGAAAAGTGTAGTAATTGAGTGGAGAAGGATAACATTCTCGTTCAACACAGGCTTCATGTACCACTCTATCAATTTCATCTGTAGTAACCCCAACACATACAACAGCAGCAGCTTCATCCAAAACTTCACGGCCCAACTGAAAAGTGCACATTTTCATTACTTACATTGTAACATGCAATCCAGAAGAAACTGAGTGTAGGGATTTAATATTATAATGAACATTAATTACTGTAAGCAAATTAAATTATTTATTAACAATGATACTAGATAATGATGTTAAATCCAGGCTCCTATCAGTTTATCAACACAATTAAAAAACTGAGACTCCTCTTAGGGATGACAGTTTGAGAGAATCTAGCTGTAGCCTAACGATATTTTTATGTGGATGCTGCCCAAAGAGATAAAGGCAGAATAAATTACTCCTAGCCTCTGTGCAGTGGAAAAATAATAGGCTGCTACATTTCCTAGAACTTGGAATGATTTCGAGCTAGATGTGTCCCCTGAATACTGGCAAAATCCAGGACGTAGTCTTGGTCTTCTCAGTCTCGTCTTACTTTAACAACTAGTTGTCTCCACTCTCTTGTCCAATCAGTACTAGTTTCTCTTAACAACTAACTTTAGGCTCTACTCTCCAGTCTCCCGCAAACAACTAACAGTCTCTTGTTTTCAGACCCCCACCTCTACTTGGGATCTCAAAAGTCAGTCATCTATCTACTAATCTCCTTGCTTGGTCACTTCATGTGATCTCAATTGTCAACCTGGTGGGAAAGAGTGGACACACTATGATACGTTGATATGAAATAAATTTTAATTGATTAAATGAAGTCACACACCACAGCATTAAACATAAAATTGTGTGTAACATGTGGATATACAACATTAATCAAAGATCTAAAAGCACTTGCCACAGTAGTATTAAAATTATTTACCAATTTTAGTTTTCTTTGGTCCTATTTTATTCTAGCATGTTCCTCACATTTTGCTTGATAGCTCCAAGCATTCTCAATGGTAGGCAAGTCCCTGAGATCTAAGGTCATATCAATTTTGGCCTGCGAGATATGTGCTTTTTTGTAATTTCCATGTTTGCCAAGACAAGTGGCCAGAACTGTTAATGAATCACATTTGCTATCCTGTTGAAGTACTTGGGTAACTTTTGTATTTATCGCTTCATAGAAGAAAGGCTCTTTTTCCATATGTGGGTGGTGTTAACAAAGTGTATTGAGGACATCTTATGTAACCATGAGATATTCCCTACATTCTAAGCAAGAACATCCACTCAGCAATGGACAGAAAAGAAAAGTTTTCTCATGAAAGGGAATGAAGTATTAGGAGCATCCATTAAGGAATAAATACAATATTAGGAGCATCAATTAAAGAATAGGAACTATTCCCTCTACTCTATCCATTCCTCCTCTAAAATAACTATTTATCCACAATAAGACTGTCTATATTTGCCTGGTTAGGAACTTGACCTGGTGGCCAAGATGGTTAAGGTGTTAGTGTACCGAGCAGATCATGCAGATTCAAGTGCTGCCAGGGTCAAATATTTTCATTCTTTCCTCCTTCTTCCTTCATTTTCCCTTCTTTGAACTATATTTGCCAGGGTCGTTGATTGTCAGGTTAGCTCAGCCATAGAGTAGTTTACGATCAGAGCAAATGTACCCATGTACAGAATTTGCAATTAATTTGGTAGATGATGTGGAAGGAGAGACAGGTAATGTTTTCTTTGATTTTGTAAGTGGATATTTGTGGAGGATTGTAGTGGACAGAAGGATAGGGCACATATGGCACCTGTGCTTAACACAAGGTTAGCAACCTGGCTTAAGTAGTATAGGATGGGGCTTGCATGTGTGGAAGAGGATATTGCAGAGGTTGGGGATGCAGAAGGAGGGACTGAAAGGGATACCTTGGGTAGGTGAGGAATATTGTGGGAAGGATGTTTTTAAGATCTGGGCTGGACTGCAGTCCAGTGTAGGCCAAGCAGAAGTTGAGTTTTTGTAGTCCAGAAAAGTAGGTTGTGGTTAGGGATGGACTACATTTTTAGTGTTTAGAATGGGTTTGGGTAGTTGAACAGTGCATAGTATATTTGTTTCCGAAGGAGGGCACTAGGGTATTTTGAGTTTATGAATGCTTTTTAGATCTGTTTAGTGTATGTGGTGAGACTGTTCAAATTAGAGAAAATTCATGCTCCCCTAAGAGCTAAACTATATGTATGGGAGTGAGTGTTTGGTATGTTCAGGGTTACAGCAACTGGTGAAGTTAAGAAATTGGTGGTAGATACTTTGAAAAAAGAATAAATTCTTGGAGGACAAACTGGGTGAGGGAAATAAGAAAGTTATGGTCGGGAAAGAATTTGGTGGCCTGCAGGACAAGAAATACTCAAGTGCCACCAGGATCTAGCATGGGGGAATATTAGTGTACAGAGTGACAACCTTTCCAAATCAGTATAAGGCCAAGAAAAGATTGAATTATTAGGATATTCTATTACTAAAGAAGGATCAAGACCACTTACAGAAAAGGTGAAGGCTAACCAAGAATACAGCCCATCTGAAACAGTTTAAAACCAATGAACATTTTTAAGGATGGATAATTATTATCAACATTATTTGAAGATGCAGCTCAGACTAAAGCTATCCTGAATTAATACTGCGAGGAGCTAAAAATAGAGGTAGAAGAAAAGTAAATTGGACCAAAGAAGCCATATAGTTTTGAAAAATGTTAGCAAGATTAGGCAAATAGTGCTAAACTACCTCTCAGCTTGAGCACTGATGCATCATACACAGCAGTTGGAGTAGTTCTACGGCAAGTCGAACAAAAGTTGAAAAGCATGCTCTTTCTTTTCAAATAAACTGACAAGAAGCATATAGTGCATATGATCGAGAATTATTAGCAATTTACCCATCAATCAAGCAGTTCAAACATCTATTAGAGGGTCACGATTTTACTATCATGACTGACAACAAACCTTTAGTTTTTGTTTCACGCAGAACAAAAATCCTTCACCAAGACATTATGACAGCTTTAATAGATATCTCAGTTTTCTACGAGAATTCTGCATATTAAAGAAGAGAATATAGTTGCAAAAGTCAATGAGATTCCATTCATTGACTATGAGGAAATTAATGATGAAGACATCAGGAAACTACAAGAAGAAAAATCCTCCAGCATTGCACTATTTTCAGGGAAGTTTTTGTAGGGTGAAACATCTACTTCAAATATTAAACCAGTGATACCAACAAAATTTAGAAAGAGGACATTTTAACAAATACATAATTTATCTCCTCCAGGCATAAAATCGACTATTAAACAAACGACAGAATGGTTTCTATGACTGAATTACACAATGATGTTCGGAAAGGGAATCAAGGATATATTAATTACCAAAAGAGAAATATATATCGGCTCACAAAAAGTCCAATGCAACCCTTTACCAAACCAGATGAGAGATTTGAAGTCATTCATGTAGACAAAATAGCACTTTTAGCACCATCAGATGTAATCAACTACCGTGTAACATTTATTGACAGATAGACCAACTAGATGGAAAATATATCAATGAGAAACATTATGGCTAAAACAATAGCCAAGAATATTTTATGACAATCAGATTGCAAGACTTGGACCGCAAGTGCAAGTGATTACAGATCAAGACTGACAATTAGAGATATCTTTATTCCGTAGTCTAGAATCAATTTGCAGAATAAAAGTTTAGCACACGACTGCATATCACTAGCAGGCAAATGGAAAAGTTGAAAAACTACATAGAACTATATAAGCAGCAATCTATCCCATAATAATGTAAAATGGTCTGAATCTTTACCAGCAATTCTACTAGGACTTCAAGTAGCTCTCAAAGATGTCAACCACTCTATTACACAAATAGTGTAAAGAAAAGACATTTTCAGATACCTCTGAGACATGGACCTGATCAGAACATGATATTGCCCAAACCAGTTTCTACCATCCATAAAACAAGACAGAGTGTATATGTGCACAAGACTTCCAAACTTCAATTCATGTCTTAATTCAGAAAGGTCTCACAAGAAAAAGACTAGAATATACATACAAAGGACCATTTTTGGTCAAGCAACAAGTGCTAAACTTTTCACTGTTCTAAAAAATAACAAGAATGTAAGCCATTTATCAATGGTCCTGCATCTGTCTAACTAGATTCTTTATCTGGCAATGGTTCAAAAGCAATGACATCCAATGAAACAAAGACTATGAAATGGGGCTGTGAAATAAAACAATCCACAAATTTCCTTAATATTTCACAAATATTGTAATCTTGATACTGGAAGTGGAGTAGTGTCAGTGTAGGTTTGTGTCTAGAATGTTTGTTAATGTACGAACCTGTAATGTGTAAAAAAAAATTATTTAACATTGTGAGTCACTATCTCTCTCAAGGCATAAGAAAGGTTCTGATGGCGATCATTCATACATAGTATTTTATACATACATATATGTTTGTGCCCAGCTGGCATGCAGTTCTGATCTTCCTTCCTGATGAAGGGAGTTCAGGCCCTCAAAAATTTGAACTTCCACCTTGTCACATTGTCTGTAAGTGTTTTATAAGTACATACATATACATACAAATATGCACATGCATACACACACACACACACACAAATACACACTTGGATAAAGATAGAAATGTAGAAATGTAGGACGGTTGGGAATACACTCTGAAGAAAGCATATGCTTTAGGCATAGTAATACACTCAAAGGAAGCATATGTTCAAGGTGTAGACAGGAGAGGAATATGAAGGTGAGACCAAAAATATTCCCAGGGCCGGGAATCGAACCCAGGTACTTTTGCATGTATGCAAATGCTGTACCATTGAGCTACTGTGCCTTTCCCCAGACCTAACAAATATAGCCAGTCTTAATAAGTATAGAGGGTGGAATAGATAGAGCAGAGGGAGAGAAGAGTTGAGAGCATTCATTAAGGAATAATTACAAATGTTAAGGATATTAAATATTATGTGACAAAGTCACATTTGATAATTGGATAGTAAGAAAGATAAAAATAAAGGACAAAGTTTGGCAATACACTCTGAAGAAAGCATTGAAAATATGTCAGGAACTTGACCCAGTGGCCGAGATGGTTAAGGCGTCTATGTACTGAGCAGAATACGTGGGTTCAAATCCTGCCTGGCTCAAATATTTTCAGTTTTTCCTTCTTCTTCCATCCTTTTCCCTGCTTTGAACATATGCTTTTCTATGTGCGTGATTCTACGCCTGAGCATATGAATTCACATAACGTGTAATCCTCCTATTTATTTCTATCCTTCCTCACTATCCAAGTTTGAACATGACTTTGTCAGCAAATTAGTTCCAATTCCTTAATGGATTCTCCTAATATTGTGTGTGTATATATATATATATATATATATATATATATATACATATATATATATATTGGTATGGAAAGGATAGAGAGATAGGTTGTGGCTCCTTCCTGAAGGAGGAGGCTGAGAGCATCCGAAAATTTGAAGAACAACCTTCAGTTCATCATGGCGACACCGCACTTCACTTTCAGGTAAGCCACAACCTATCTCTCTATCCTTTCCATACCAATATTTTTGACAATGTCACATTCTCACTATTACAATATATATATATATATATATATATATATATATATATATATATATATATAATGTATGTATATCTTATTAATTAAAGAGCCAAATGATCTAACGAAACAGAACAATAAACTAACAGAAACATTAACACTTCTCAAAAATAACAACTGAGCCAGGTTCAGGGATACCTACTTTGCATGCCAGTCGCATTCCTTCTACCTCTTCATCAGTCAAACAGCGAATCTGAGCACTGCTTCTCACAGCTTGCTCTGACAACGGTATACCTTCAGAATGATCAGCATAGTCTGGTCTACCTATATTTGGAGGTACAACTCTAGGTGGTCCTTGTGGGTATGGCCTTAGCCTTCCTGCAACATATTTTTAACTAATATGTGACCAGCATAGATTTTATTTAATACAACTGACAACTGCATATTAACATTACTGGTAAATATGTAGTAGTACTTAAAAACATCAATTTCAACATTAATCACTTTCTGAAAAAATAATTGAATCACAATGAATAAGCACAAATTAGAGGTGCTACTGCCTAATATGTAAGTATGTTTTATTGATGACAGTCATTATTATACAAAAGTATTAATATAAATAAAAGATAAAGCAAATTAGTAAATTAATCTATAAGATTCATCAGTCTGTGCCACACAGTATTCAGTTAAATAAAAACTTTCCCTTTTTATGTAGCAACTTTTGTTAAACCAATTGTATGAAAATTAACCATAAACAAACACATGAAACATTCAACTACAAGTTTGATATTTTTAGCTACATATGTACATACAAAAATTAAATCTTACCAGTTTAATGTAATTTATTATAAAAATATTAAAAAGTATAAATGTCAAGCATACAAAAACCAGCACATAATAATTGTATCTAAAACTATAACAAGGTTCTAAGAAGTGAGAACATATAATTGAACCATGATCATACAAAATGGGTTTCTTTCAAGACACACCAGACAGGGCATCCTCAAAAAATTGTTTTGGTGCAGCAAGCTTTGATCTCATTTTAAGTGTTCTCAGAAACCAGAATCCACAAACTGAAGAATGAGAAATAATTAAAAATGATTGATTGTGAAGGATAAGGAGACAGTCTCAGTGTTGAATCCAAAGAAACACGCTTTGCAGAATTTTGTATGTGACTCAGCAAGACTGCAAATAGTTTCTGTCAGAGACAAAACTTTATAAACTAAAAAGAAAAATCGAAAAAATTCTGTGGTGCTTCAAGAAGTAGTTCAGTTTAAAATATTCTTTCCTCACATTGCCCAATTTAAAAATAACCTCCAGAAAAATATTTCACGAAACTTCTACAAACAAAGCAAATACCTACCATTCTAAGTCTAAAGTTTGCAGATATGAAAAAGAATATTGCCACACACTGGAAAAGTACTTTGAATACCTTGAACCCACTTCTTCATTTGGAGTTTTCAGACTTTTGGCTCAGGTTGAGAACCAAGAACCTACGAGTCTGTGGGGTCAGAGATTTTCACCTGCACTTGTGATAGGTGCTATCAATTGCTGTGTTTTCCCACACTGCACCTGTTGTATGTGTTTCATACAATTATCAAAGGAAATTCAACTCAGCTGTTTGAATTCTACTTTCATCATGTTGTTGGTACCTCTGGGCCTGATCTTTATGACAATAATTGGAGCATAAAACATTGAGTTTTCATTCATCTGGAACTTTCTAGACCTCTCACACCCTGGTAAAACCTATTGGCTGCTTGGATTCTATTCTCAATTTCCTCCTTTATCTTTTCATCTTCTGTGAGTATCCTCTCCAGTCATTTTAAACTCCTTACATTTTGTAATGGTTTTCCATTATTTCAAGTTTCTCTCTAGTCTTTCTCTCACCTCTCATCATCACAATCATCTTACTCTTCTCCAAACTTATTTGCATTCCATATCTCCTGGTTGCATACAGTAACTTGTTATTGTACTTCAATTTCGTCTTCTCCCCATACAATTATGCCACCCACAAGACCGTTCTCTCTTTATTTCCCATTTTTTGTTTAGCACTTTTGGGAATTTCCTCTATGAGTGATGAGAAGAGATAGTAATACACTTTCTTATTGAAGTCCTATTTCGGTGTAAAACCAATTTGTTTGCCCTCATATCTGTCCTCGTGCTACTTTTTATCAACCACATTTATTTGTACTTCTGCACTGCCTAATTTCTTTTTTATCAATGCATCCCAGATCAGTTGTCATAGTACACTTCACACACCTACTCAATTTTGAAAAGAGAACACACATCCACCAAATTCATTCCCAGGAAATATTAAATAAACCAGACTATGAATATTTAATAAGTTCCTCAGCAAAATGTTGCCTTTTTCAATGAAAGTGACAAAATAAACTAACATGCCCTTATCTCCTAATGATATATAACCAACAAAATCCTCTGAAGCTATTCAATTATAACAGAAATAAAATTAAATCCACAAGTGGGAAAACACCAAGATGATTCAAGGTAAAATACATTCTGAGCTCATAATAGAAAACTATATAGTCTCTCTATCCTTTACATTTTTGATGAGCTAGATGGCACCACTAACATTGGGAGATCCAGGAATTTGTGCGTGACATATATAGAACCTTCCATTTATAAGAGTGGAGTCAGTTGAATGTGTGTATAGTACCATGTGTACATAATTGTTAATATTTATAAAAGAGCCACAATGATATCTGAAATTTATCCTCTTATATCTGATGCTGAACAGTGTAGTGACCAACTTCAAAAAGGTTAACATACTAAGCGATACAGAGGCAGGTTTGAAAGAAATGTAGCATGTATAATAATGGCAATCAACCACAACAAATCCGCTGACTGACAACCTCCAGAATTAAGTTTTGTTGAGTGATTTCAGATGTCTTCAAATGAATACTAGAATTTTATAGTCTAGAAAATCAATTAGAATATAATCAAGCAGCTACTGTGCTAACTTGCAATCTCAAATTGAAACTGCTCTCTTACCAGTGAATCTGTAGTTGGGCCATGGATCATATTCTTCTCTTTCATTAGTTGTAAAACCCTCTGAAATTCACAAAGAGGACGTATTAAAAGTTAGACCATATTTCACATGGTCTACGGGGGAAGAAAATAGCATAATCAAAACAACACACTTACGAGCCAATTTATGTAAAACTTTATGTGATTTCCAGCTCCCTTTGAAGCAATCCTAAATTTAAACAAAAAATGAATTATTTAAACATAACGTTAGTATGTCGAAAAGTATTAAACTTACAAATGCTCTACAATTAACAAAAAAAAAGCAAAAGTCTGTAATAAAAATGTTTAATGCTTTACTGCTATTTTCAGTAGATATGAAAATAATTATATTAAAATTGATATGAAGAAAATTGTGAAAAGTTATAATTAATCATCTGTAAGTTACAAACTTTGGCTTTTCTGTGGAATAAGAGAATACGGGTGTAATGCCTAAGATTCACCACTTTGGACTTTTAAATGTGAAACACTGGGATAAAATATGGTGAAATATGATTCAGACATTTCATTGTCATATATATATATATATATATATATATATATATATATATATATTAGTAAGGACATGACATTGTCAAAAATAATTGCAATATTGGTATGGAAAGGAAAGAGAGATAGGTTGTGGCTTACCTGAAAGTGAAGAGTGGTGTCACCATAAGGAACTGAAGATTGTTATTCAAATTTTTGCAGGCTCTCAGCCTCCTCCTTCAGGAACTGGTGTTACACCAATCCGTGCGCTGGCCGACTGCGGAGTTTTGACCACAGCATAGTCAGTAGCCCATAAACAATTTACACTCCACCAGGCCACTAAGTTTCTCTCTCAAGGGAAGGTTGTGCAAGGTTTGCAACCCGGCATGGTTCGGGCTGTGGGTTTTGTAGGGGTGGACAAGTAAATTGTGGGTGTCTGAAGGCAACCCTTGGGCAGATGGGAAGTATAATAGGGATGATGGTTTTTAGTTCAGGGTTGGATTGTAGTCCAGTGTATGCTAAGCGGAGAATGGAATTGATATTTCAGACATTATGCAAACCTTGTGGAAGGAACAGATGCCATGTCTGCCCTATCTTACCGCCCACAACTTTTCAGAACCACACAAAAAAACATACAAAATAATAAAAAAAAACATCACCTGCCTCTCTCCCGACACCATATACCAAATTAACTGTAGACTCTGCCCTGCATTCTATATAGGCCAAACCAAAAGACCCCTCCCTGAACGAATAGCCAACCACCGCAGGACTGTCAAACTGTCCAAAATTCAATTCCCAGAAGCTGCTCACACCCAAAGCCACAATATAAACAATTGCAACCAATGCTTCACATTGACCATCCTTAAAGCTCTACCCCCCCCCCCCAATTTATCAGAGGTAGAATTCCATCTGTGGGAACTCTCTTTCCAACATTTCTTACAGTCCAGGCAAAGCCACGGACTCAACATCATTTAAATAATATCCTTCCTACCTGCCATCCTCACTTTCACAAGACCATATGAAGATGTATGAGCTTGCTTATGTATGTATGTATGTATGTTTATTTGTATATGTCTGTATGTCTGTTTAAGCATATATGTATATAAAGGGTGCTTTGTATGAATGACCACCATCAGAACCTTTCCTATGCCATGACCTTCCCTTTAGAGAGAAAGTTACTGGCCAGGTGGGGTGATAATTTGATGGGTTACTAACTATGCTGCGGTCAAAACTCTGCACTACGCAGCCAGGCAGTGCATCGAATGGTGTAACACTCTCCCTGAAGAAGGAAGCTCAGAGCCTCTGAAAATTTGAATAACAACCTTCAGGTCATTATGGCAACACCACACTTCACTTCCAGGTGAGCCACAACCTCTCTCTCTTTCCTTTCCATACCAATATTGCAATTATATATATATATATATATATATATATATATATATATATATATATATATATATTTGGATAGGATAGGAAAGAGTGACAGCGAAGTTGACTTATTTGAAATTAACAGTTTGTCTAGTCATCCTGGGGAGTAAAATATTTCAAATCTTCAAGGGCTCAAACCCCCTTTATGAGGAAAGGTGTGCCTAGACATGGCTAGGTTCAGGAAAGGTGTTTCCTGATGAAGTGAACTCTGGCCCTCAAAAATTTGAAATATTTTGACTTCACAGCCTGACTGGATCACCTGTTGATGTCAAGTATGTTAACTTCCCTGTCTCTTTCCTACCATTATTTATTTTGACCTTCTCACTTTTTCCTTAGGTGTTTTCTATATATAAAAAGGAAGAAGGGCAATTCAAGCAGAGGAAAGGGTATTAAAACTGCCTTTTTGAACACTAAACAACTGTTCTAAAATTTTTATTAAAATTAGTACAAAGAAAGGTGCTTGAAAGCAACATTTTTACTGTTGACCTTTGCTTGTATAATGTTGTGGCTTAACGGCATTGCATTCATAAGACTAATACAGTTGTTTACTGTTCAAAACATTAGTCTATAACTCCTTCGTTTTGAATTACGGTTCATTTATATATATATATATAATTTTCTATTCATGAGTTTTATTTTAGGAATAACACCACCTCTTCATCATACCTCTCCCCAACAAGCAATATCATAAAATGTCATAGACCTTCTCGGTTCTGCTTAATACTTCACATCCTGTTACAAGTTCACTTAAAATCAGGACAAAACGCGGGATGAATATTAGCCATTTAACGTACTTACATGACCGGAGAAATTGTACGGACGGGAATGGATTACCCGTTGCCGGAGCGCTAACGTCACAATGACGTCACATCAAGTCTGTCGAAAGAAAACGCGTTATTTCGGAAAATAGTGATCAAGTAAACCAGAACCGGTTCCGAATAAATTTACAAAGTCCTTGTCACATTTCAAAGTCTTTGTCAAAAGGTACACATGAAAAACAAAACGAAGCAGGTTATCAATATTAAGTACGTTGAATTTTCTTAATAAATTTTCTGCGTCCATGCCATGAAACCGCAATTTAATTTCCATGTTTGTAAACTGGTTAAAACGTTTCTGAAATTCTTTGAAACTTTCCTTCGTGATGGATACACTCCAACTCAATTGAAAACTGCACGTTTTGACACACGAAGTCAGGCCTGCCAACTTTTAGTGGACAGTAATGATATAAATAATTTATCCTTTACAAGAAATCGATAGCAGCTGTCGCGATTTTTAAGCAAGAAATGTCGTTTAAGTCAGAAATTATTACAATAATTTATAACGTAAAAATTATTTCAAAATAATACTTGGAGACGGCAGATGACAAATGATGTACTTACTGCCTATCCATTCCCAATATATTTCAAACATCGTTCATTGCGAATTGTTTTAAAAAAATGGAACGGTTTCAATTTTAGTATCAAATGCACAAAAAAATAATTCCTTTCCAAGAAAATTATTTTAAAAATAAGTTTGAAGAAAAATATTGGTATTACGAATACGAAAAATATTGAGGGGACCGGGAATGAACCTGGGTCCACTGCATAACATTGCTAGTCTACTCGGACCGTCGAAACCGGATGCAACTAGTACAAATGGTAATTATATTGACAATATGGCATTATAAACATAAATGATACGGACAGTAGAGCGGAAATGAATCCCTTCCCTCAAATCGAGGACAGGAAAACTTCACAAACCGCGACATCGGCTATTTCAGGAAAAACAATTATTTCTCGCTCTACTGTCCATATCAATTGTTTACAATGACACATCATATTATTTTGTACAAGATGATTTTAAGTTTTTTTTAAAGTATTGAATGAAGAAAACGTCCTGCGAAATAGTGCGTGTTCTCTGTATCAATGTGAGGTCATCGCATTCGGCCAACCCAAGGTTGTGACGTCACGGAGAAGTAGAAACAGAAAATATAATAGGGAGGGAGCTGGTGGAAGAGAGGTATAACATGGAGGTGGTGATACCCAAACTCAACTTAAGCGAATTAAAAATACGATTATATTAACAGACTGTAGAAACTTTAAACTTGAATCTTCTTAGCCAAATTACTTCGACATGTGCTGGTTTTAACACCAGCCTATTCTTCCAATTTTGTGGAGGGATTAAGTACTTTGATATAATAAATGTGTGTGTGTTTCACTGCAAGAAAGTCACATATGAAACCATAAGCTTTACATAAGGCTCTTTGGCTTCAGCTAGTTTCTATGCATGACAAACAATTTATTTGCACAAGATATAATCAATGTTTACTTCAATAATGATTAATTACTTAATTATGGTAACCATTACTGATATAGTCATTCTATTAACGTCTCATTTATGGAAATTAATATGTGCCTACAAATATGGAAATTTCTGAATTTAGCCAAATGAATTGCTATAAACTAAATTACGGACAAACCGCATGTAAGAAATATTTTAATCTTAATTTTCTAATAATAAATTATAATTTAATTGTAACTGTACACATGATGAGGTTACATTCAGAGATCAAACATCGTGTCTGTTAAATATTATGTTTTAAATAGGATAATAAACTTTTCTGACTAATAGGTTGTAGTATTCAATATTTAAATTACATGAAGCTGGATCATGGATCACCCAGAAAGAATTTCCCATTAGAAACTATTACCGAATCATTTTCCCAATAATACTAATTTGCAGCAAATAATTAACTAGCTTTAAATTTAACATTTTAACCTCCGGGGTAGGTTCGGTTTCTTGACAATCAGTTCTTATATATACAGGGATCGTTTCCTAAATTTACATTGTGTAACTACATCTGTTTTTTTCGGGGGGTATAGACAGGCTATGTATAGGGTAATCCACATAGTGGCAACTCCCCTCTTATAGCACAGGAAAGGGATTTGAAAGGGGGGATGCGGAAGGGTGGAGGATGGTAGCCAAGGATAACTAGGGCCCCCGGGCTATGGTTTAAGAATCCTACCCGGCATTCACCTAAAAGAAATGCAGGACAAACCCTAGAAAAACCTGCATCAGGTAGGTCGGGCATTGGGTACTTGTCCCACGCCCTTCTGATAGCAGGAGAGGAATTTGCTGTGAGGACACAGCATTCCCTTCTCCGTGCCTTGACCAGTTTAGGAGGCAACTGGCCAACTATTCTAATGGGAATAGCAGACAACTCTTACCGTATGCCCAAGGTCTGTGACCCCGGAACATACACCTCTCAGAACAGGCCGAGGTGCCTCGGCTTGTGGGAATCTTAGTTAAAAAACGGAGAGGAAAAGGCATCCCCAAAGGTAGCCCCTTCGTATCTCTCCTGTGCTACATCTGTAAAAGTTCCACCTACAAATATACTATTAATTGGAAAATCGAGTGCAAGAAAATATAGTAATGTTCATTTGTATAATTAAACAAATCATTTAAATTTGAAGGAAATTGTGATGACAAGCTGTCTCTCAATTAAATTCACAATGTTTACCATAATTGCATGTATTAATAATTCTCTTACATAAATAAACTTTAATAAAAAGAATGTGTGGAGGATAAAAAGTTAGCAATATAATGTAAGTGGTGAACTGGTAAATTAAGACATATAAAGGTATGTGGGCAGATAGAACTACAGGACAAAAGCCATGTCAAGGCTCAAAGTAGCTTGTAAATTGGTAAATTTGTAATACTAGTGTCAAAGGTAGTTTGCAATAAGTAAATACAACATGAACACTGTCTAAAATTGTAATTGCACTATTCAACTCGTGTATCCAGTACATTACATAAAATCTCAAACTGTTAACACGGTAAGTATAAATACTACAAATATTCTGCAGATAAATTTCGATACTTTAACGAAAAACGATTCTTAATATAAAATGCTAAATGCCATTTTATGCCATAAAAATGTAAAGGGTATATATCAAGAAATTCTAGCTAAACTCTGAGACAGTATATTATGCTAATAAAATTATGTAAAAGCGAACATTATTTTAGCCGATGTTGTTATTTATATAAAATTCGGCAGCAGACAAATTGGATTCTTCTCTTCAAGATAGATTAATAATTATGGTGCTTATGAAAAAACAAATTGTGAAGTTTTCTTCCTGTACATACTTGAGAACAGAAGTAGGAGCCTTGAATGCCTAATTTTATACATGTCGGGCACTGTAATTTCGCTGGTGCACTGCATCCTGGAGTCTCGCACACTTTAGACTCTGTTAAAATAGATGACATTTTCGAAACGGTTCTTCAATTAAAACGTGCTACGCGCTTAATACAATTCAGAACCATAGATGGCACGAGATATAATACAGAAAGTGTGTAAACCACACGCAACAGACAGGTATAGAAACATTAAGTATTGCAGTGGGGCCAACTTAACAGATGTATCACTGTCTACAAAATCAACTTTAGAGAATTAGTAACTTTATCAATCTACAAAAAGGTTCAATTACTCAAATTGTTTGTACCAGACTGCGTGGGAAGAGCTTTCTCATAATTAATTTCACTGTAGCCTCACTTTCTATACTGTTACCAAATGATACACTACAAAGATTTTATGGTAATTTGTTAAATACTGAGAAGATTTTAATCTGTAATAACTATACATTCTTCTTACTCTTACTCGTACGGGTCAATTAATAAGCAGAGAATGCAATATTTTTTATAGATGCTTCTGGAAATATAACATGTAAAATCCGGGGTTATGGATGTCGCTGAGTTCAATTCGGGGCCCTCCCGCTAGTTACTAAATAAATAATCACAATGAAATAATTAATTTTTTTCAATGTTATAGGTTCCTGTGCAGAGATCAAAGTAAAAATTCCTCTAAGAATTAGCGATTCGTGCATATGTGCATACAGCACATAATTAAGAAGAATGTATTTTCTCAAATTTAAGAACTTTTATAATAATTGTGTGTTTACTAATTCTGCTTCGATTTCTATCTGTCCTCTTTGCGCGCACTCGCTCCTAATAATGCAGACAGCTGTCTGTCTCTGTGCTACCAACGGCTGTAGCATAGGATCTCTCTCTGGAATGAGAAATGCGCACCCGCATTACCGGAAAAGATAAACAAACTACCATATCACTGTGCTTGTGTGTCAACTTAGCACATAGAATCAGGTCCGTGCCGTGCCTAAATACAGAGAGGTGACTCAATAAGGGGAAGGCATAAGAAACGAAATCAAATTAAATTACTACCATTCTGAAATTAAAAATATTATTTTTAAGTAGATTACACTTTCAAATCACAAATATTATTCGTACATTTTTGCGTAATATTATTTAAAGAAAGTCAATTAAAGGTTATTTTAAAGAAAAAACATTTAAGGGTCAGCGTTTTGAAGACTGACATATAATACGACCATCCAAGAATTAATAATATTTAAAAAATGAAGGAATTATTTAAAATACCAAGGAAAAATATTTTTGAGTTATAAATGAGTTTCAACTAGGTGCTAAATCATTCTACTTTTAAAAATTGGACACTATTTTAAACTAGAGGATCACTCCAAAAGTAATAACTATTTATTTAAATTTATTTTTCTTTCAACATCATTGCAGTTTATGGAGATTATAGATACATCCTTCCCGATTGTGTACAAATTTATTTCTATCCGTTTCCGTTAGTGGCGCTGTCATATCGTGCATTAAAGATGACTGCTACACTTGGCACACGTCAAAAGCAACGTTCTGTTATATAATTACTGTGCTGTGAGAACGAGATAGTGGGAAACATTATTTGTATTGAACTAGCTGGGTGCACGGCGTAGACCGGTTTGTACTAATTAAACTCAGCGACATCCATAACCCCGGATTTAACTCCAATCTCAGTTGTATACGCGTTATTATTGTATCCTCCCTCCACCCTCACCCTAAAGTGCTCCCCTGCAAACTTGGTGAATTTTTTTTCCACGAGTGTAGATGCGGGACATATACACACACACGAAATGCAAACACAGCCTATTTTGTTATTAGAAGAAGATAAAGTTTTAAGAAACTCTTCATTTTGCGTGCTTTTCTACGTGCTGAATTGAAACATCAGACACTAACATTGTCTGCATCATCCAGGTTGGAAAATCAATACAGAAAGTTGCTTTTTTCGGTTCTAAAGGAACACGTGTACAAAATTTGGTCAAATTTTCTCTACGGGTGTACATGTATGCCGAACATACAGATTGTTTTCTCCCTCCATCCCCACTCTTAGGGGTAGAAGAACAACTTAACCGGCATGTTGAACATTATAATTAAACTCATCGAAACCTGTTACCCTGGATTCAACTCCAAACTCGGTTGCATTCGCGTATTTTTTTCCACTCCCACCCCTAAGGGTGCTCAACTCCCATGCCGAAAGTTGTTGAAATTATACACAAGAAACAGAGGGTTAAATACTATTAATCTCATTGAACCCGAAAAATATTTATCTGGAGCAAATATAGGCCCTTTGAGCACGTTTTAAAAGTTCTCCCCCGTCTCTCCCCGAAAAGAAAGTTATTATTTACGTCAACTTGAGATCGCTAATGGGAATGTACACTCACGAAGACCATTCGAACATTTGTATGAAATTATTTGTTATTATTACTAGCTGAGAGTCCGGCTCTGCCGGGTATTTATTGAAATTAGCTTGGAGAAGTAATTAATTGAACACTAACCTCTAGGTAAACATTTAATTTAAACATAATCAATAGCGCCACTGTTTGGAAAATATACGTTCTCCTCCCCGACCTGAGCCCTCGGAATCTAATTTTAAATTAACCAGGATGATGACCTACGATATTCTGAAATTCTCCTACTACATACAATAAAAGTGTCTAAAACTAACGACCGTAAAAAATACTCGCCAACTTAATAAAGTCTAAAACTACCTGAAAGAAGTAAAGAAATACAACATTTATAAAAAATACAGACCAAAATATAGCTGGTGCCCTAAGAATATCAAAAATTTATCCGGTATCTTAAGAGGGTCAAAACAGCTCCGATAACTTTTTGTCAACCACGTACACATCCAAGAAGGAGAAAAAAAATTTCATTAATCACCCCGGTTAATGCGAAAAATAAACTCAACGACTCCATAATCGACACTAATATCGGTAATTTTTTCCATTACTTTTATGTAAACCCCTTGCACCACCACCCGTACGGTACGAGTGCATCCTTCCCTTGTCTTTTGGAGTTGAAATTAGACACTTACAAATTCTAGAATTACACTATCAAATAAGGCGACCCCGACAACGTTTATTCAAAGCTAATAATATACGTTTAGGAATGTTTTTAAATTCCATCCCGCCCACCCCTATCCCAAGAGGTGATTGGTGTGAATTAACCCCTCTGTGGTTGTTTCTGGATCGTAAATAACAAGTGTATAAAGTTTGGTAGAAATTGCTCTACACATTTAAGATTAAAACGTAAATTCGTTTCACCTCCTTTCACCAACACTCCTAGCAGCTGAGTTATACATTAACCAGTATGGTAAATATCCGAATTAAACTCAGTGACGTCCATAACCCCAGATTCAACACCAGGCTCCTTGTTTCCTCATTACTTTTATGTAACGGCTTTTAACACCCCCACCCCACACGTAGGGGCTGAACTACAACTTTACTGACATAGAGAATGTCAGAATTAAACTTTTTGACTGCTATAACCCAGGGTTTGACACCAATCTCGGTTGTTTCGCGTTATTTTTATGTAACTCCCCTCCACCCCCTCCCTTATTGGTACTTTTAAGGTATTGAAATTATACACTAAATTCATCTGTATATAAAGTATTAATAACATCAACCCCGAAAAGTAATTAATCGACGATAATATCGGCCATTTTTGCATCGTTTTAAACTTCACCCCCGTTCACCCCCTGGGAGTTGCTTAAAGGTCGACCTTTGCCGGCGTGCGCACAACTCACCAACGTTTAATCGCAATCGGATGAATGCTGTAGAAACGCATAAGCGACACACAGACAGACAATATATATATTTAAATGAACCCCACTTTTCTTACAATCTGTACATATAGGAAAATTATTTATTTATTTGTTTAAGTTAAATAACAAAAAAAACTTGTACATAATAACTTTCAGGGATATTGCCAATAAAGCTAACCTTTATAAAAATCTGACATATGCTTAATAACAAATATTTTGCTAGCTCTATACAGTACACATAAATTAATCCTAATAAAATCTTAACATTCGGGTTTCTGACTTGATTCATTTTAATCTTAGCACCTCATTTGTGTGTTCAAACAATTTTTTTGTAAGTGCGTTAGGAAGAATTTGAGTTATAGCTCTATAACGCACACTAAACCACTTAATTCCATCTTTAATGGAAATAACTCTTTCTTTTGCTATTTGAATGTAGCATTAACTATTTGTCTTGAATATGGTTCCTACAGCCACGGCCTGTCTTGAGAGGTGTATGTTCTAGGGTCACAGACCTTGGGCATTCGGTAAGAGTTATCCGCTATTCCAATTGGAATAATCGACCAGCTGCCTCCTAAACTGGTCACAGAGAAGGGAATGCTGCGTCCCCACAGAAAACCCCTCCCCCGCCAAAGTTTGCAGCAGAAAAAAGTAAAAGAATGGGAGGCTATAATAAGATAAGCTTCTGAAACTGGAACAGTTGCTCTGCGCTCACCGGAGCTGCTGGATGTGATTATGAGAGGCTCCGTATTGCGTTACGTGTATACGTTTTAAGTGTCACCGATCTACAAATCTCATGAGTTCTGCTGCAAACTTTTCCAAGTTGTTGTCTCTGATATATTCCGAGGCAGAATCGTCGTGAGAAAGGGGCCACAATTTTTTAATGAAGGGTTCATCGAAGCCACACAATTTAGTACGACGGCTTGCCAGCAATCAATCCCGGAGGCCGACGCCTTAGCCAGTGATCAACTCCTGAGTCGATGCCTTTCATTGGTCCTGACTAAAGTCATCACTGCACTTAACCCGTTCTGCAGGCTGTGAGCTACGGAGACGTCGGTACGAGAGCTACAGCAAGCAACTCAACATAGAATAGCAGTACGAATTTCATACGGGCAGCAGATCTCTTCTACATAAAAACCACAGGTGCCTGAGATAAGAGTTTTTAATACTTAACTGTAATAAACTTATTACAAATTCTTTAATGGTCAATAATATTTTTTTGATTTAACGTAAAAACCCAGCCCACAAAAATAATTCTTTACATTACAAACTCAAACAAAGCTTACCATGCAACTTCGTCATCTTGCTTAAGTCCTACCTTTCAGTAAAGTACTAGGAAGATCATACGGAACTATAATAGATTGATTCCGAACTATAATAGATTAATTCCGAACTGTAATAGATTAATTCCGGAGTGCCCCAGGGAAGCATACTGGGAACCATTCTCTATACATTATATACAGCGGGCATTCCAATATCCAGCAGAACTGTAGTTGCCACTTACGCAGACGAATCAGCGATGCTTGATACACACGACATAATAGAAATAGCATCACAATATATGCATGAAAATATAAATAACTTAGAGCCCTGATTAGACAAATGGAAATTAAATCAAACGTATCAAAATCAGTGCATGTAACATTCACTTTAAACAGAGGCACCTGGCCCCAGTTCATTATTAGAAAACTTGGTCGAAATGTCAGTTTCACTGATTCTTCCATTGTTACAAGAGTTATAACACGCAGCTGTAGTTCCGTATTCAACATGGCCAACAATCCTGTCATGTTGAGGCCAACAATCGGGACAGGACACAAAAATTACTTGGATGGAAATATTTATCTCCTCCACCCCCACGCACACCTCATCCAACATTTCACAGAAAACAACTCCAGGCATCCGTCCGCCAATGCACGATTTCTAATTCTCCAAACCACAGCAAACAACACTTCCAGAACAAAGCAAAACTAAACCAAAATACACGCGTTACAGTATATTATAGATCAACGATTACATTTTAACTTTAAGGTCCTATTTAGCACATTGACTAGTCGGCGCACTTGTTCGGTAGTACCATGATAGATTCTGAACCTCAATTTATGATCCGGTATAAGTTCTTTGTGAATGATCAGTTTTAGTCGTTTTAGAAGGACTTTTTCGAAGTCTTCTGAGAGAATCTGCAGCAGGCTTTTTGGTCGATATGAAGATGTTTCATTAGGATTTTTTTCGGGTTTTAATATCATAATAATTTGGACTACTTTCCGTAGACTAGGGAAATAACCAATTTTCAGAACAGCGTAAAGTATTTATAAATAAATAATAGCCTATTTGAAGTCAGAAAAAATATATTTATTTATGGAAAATTAAACTACGTTTCGTCGCTAATTTTGCTACCTCAACAAAATTTTGATAGTCAGGTGTATGGTATTAAAGAGAGTTTAATATTTGTTGGATTGATTTGAAATCTTTCCCTGAGAGTTCTAATCGAAAACTGGTGATTTTTTTGGAATAATTTGTTGCAGATTTGTGTCTTTAACTTCTGAAATGCTGACATTTTTATTGGATGATCTATTTGGTATCGCGCTGTAAGAAATTTCCTCAGTATGGGTAAGTATGTCGTGTGGTTCAAACAATTTTGCGAGATTATTCTCAATGGTGTAGTCTTCTCTTTACTGCTTTTAGCCCTTTATCTTTTTGATCCTTGATTGGTGGGACATACACTTAAGGTCGTTTTAGCTTTCTTGCGTCTTTCCACAAGGAATGTTCTGTTGCTTCCGAAGGAGATCAGTTGCTCAGATATTCTTGAATGGATTGCTTTTTTATTTGAGTTAGAGGGGTGTAACAGCATATTTTGTCTGCATCCAGACGCACCTTGCCAGACTCGGTCCTCTCTCTCCGACCGTCCCGTCCGTTTCAGAAACAGATTCCTTACTGACCTCATGCAAACTGCACATCTTCTGACCCTTTCAGTTGCTCTAACCACCCGCTGCGTGGGCAAAACAAAAAACTGCCCCTTCCGCTTCCCGGCATAGTGCATTATTTACGAAAGCAAATTCTCGTTCCCTCGGTGCGAACTTTGTGTCTGATGTTAAGGCAAATAAAGAAAATTTTATCCTCTTAATTATAAACGAGGAACTCGATCACGCCACAGTTCGAACCAAGCCAACTGAATTCATTTTAACAAGTGAAAACAATATATTAAAAACAATCGTGGTAAAGCATCAACGACTAATTTTTCTCGGTTAGAGATTCCTATAGGGATAATTTAAAATTACGAAAATGGGTAATGATATCTCCTTCATACGGGTTTTATCCGAGGAAAAAGTTTCTTTAATGGTCAGAATGATGAACAAAATTGCACTGTTCTTTATGCAGATATTACCTTCTATGTACTGAGTTGGTTCTACGTTACAAACCGCATTTTTTTAGGGTAACAGGCTACATGAGGGAAATCCACATGGTGACAACTCCCCTTTAGTAGCATAGAAAGGGATTTGAAAGGGGGATGCGGGAGGGTAGAGGAAGGTAGCCAAGGGTTATTTAGGGGCCCCGGGCTATATTTTAAGGATCCTACCCGGCATTCGCCTAAAGAAATGCAGGGAAAACCTTAGAAAAACCTGCATCGGGTAGGTCGGGCATTGGGTACTTGTCCCACGCCCTTCCGATAGCGGGAGAGGAGTTTGCTGTGGGGACGCAGCATTCCCTTCTCCGTGTCTCGACCAGTTTAGGAGGCAGCTGGCCGACTATTCCAACGGGAATAGCAACAACTCTTGCCGTATGTCCAAGGTCTGCGACCTCGGAACATATACCTCTCAAAACAGGCCGAGGTGCCTCGGCTTGTGTGAACCTTAGTTCAAAAACGGAGAGGAAAAGGCATCCCCAAAGGTAGCCCCTTCGTATCTCTCCTAAAAGGTTCTGCCTGCGAGAGAATCCTCTCGCAGGCTTTTTCTCACAAACCGCATATTTTTTTTTTTAGAGCAATAGGCTACATGAGGGTAATCCACTTAGGGCAACTCCCCTTTAATAGCATAGGAAGGGATTTGAAGGGGGGATGCGGAAGGGTAGAGGAAGGTAGCCAAGGGTTAACTAGGGCCCCCGGGCTATATTTTAAGGATCCTACCCGGCATTCGCCTAAAGGAATGCAGGGAAAACCTTAGAAAAACCTGCATCGGGTAGGTCGGGCATTGGGTACTTGTCCCACGCCCTTTCGATAGCGGGAGAGGAGTTTGCTGTGGGGACGCAGCTTACCCCTCGCCATGCCTTGGCCTGTTTAGGAGGCAGCTGGCCGACTATTCCAATAGGAATAGCGGACAACTCTTGCCGTATGCCCAAGGTCTGCGACCCCGGAACATACACCTCTCAAAATAGACCGAGGTGCCTCGGCATGTGGGAACCTTAGTTCAAAAAAACCAGAGAGATGTGAGAGCATCCCCAAAGGTAGCCCCCGCCAGAGCGCTCTGGGAAGCGATAGATATAAATAAAAATAGTCATCAAATCACTGCTAGTTTGAAAGGAAAACTTTGGAAACTACAACCAGATTTTGAAGGGCTTAGTTTAGAATGATAGAATAAGTAATTTAAATTTAAGTTTTAAAACATATGTACCTTCTATAACTAATTGTTTTGTGAACACATTTTTCAACTTGATCCGCTACTAGGATGACGTTAGAATTTTTCAATGTTCAAAATCAGCATCGCTGGTTGCTTCTAAACATGTACGATATCTTTGGTCGATTCCAACTGCTACCGTATTGTCAGAATATTAAATAAATGGGTTGAACCAGCAATGGATCGCGGTTTGGATGAACGTGAAACGCAGAAATGTGTAAGTATACTATTATAGAATGTGATGAATGGATTTGTGACCCAGGACAATACAATCAGCCGTGTGCCAGATTAGGGACATGTTGGCGTTCATGGAACTGTCGTTGAAGGAGGCTCTTCAAGCGATCGAGTACGAAATGGAAGAAGCTTCCACACTAACCAAGAATCGTCTCGTAACAGAGGGAAAGACTCGGCTGCGAAACAAATTTGACAAAATGGAATTTCGTCTTAAGGAAGAATCACAACTGTATGTACAAAAAGTGGGAAATCATCATTCTCTTTTCCTCTTCTACGTGCATTTGTTATATTCACATTTTTATAATTATGTTATTATACATATAATATATAGTCGTAAAATCAAAATAAAAACCACCTTAAAAACGCGGAATTTCTCCAAATATGCAAAACAGTAAATTTATAGTTTTGCCCATTATCGATTTATAAAGGAGAAAATGAACGTTGCACATTATATGAATAATTTTCGTAGAATCTCCAACAAAAGGTTCTCAGTCAATGCCGACGCGGAAGTAATTACATATAGCCTACGAGGGCTATTCACAAATAGTATACTTAATTATATTTAATAACCCTTGGCTACCTTGCTCTCCATTCCGCACCCCCTCCCCCCCTTCATATGCCATTAAAAATGTGTTTCTTTGCAACATAGTGCTCGTATTTTTCCGTGCGAACTGGGTTTAAACATATCTGTTTTTTTTTGTACTCAGTCTCGTAGACAACGTATCCACATTAGTGTAAATATTTATGGGCAATAAATCGATATATTGTTAAAAATGCAAATATTGCATTACATGCCCAATATTTACATGTGTACCAAATTTGGCTACAATAAGAACAACCAGTACAAAGTTCGGTCTATCAAACTTTTTACAACTTTTCATTTGTTCTTGATAATGCAGCTCATTATATATCGTGATTGACCTATAGAGACTGAACTGCTGGATCTTGAATGCTTACGGAATTCATTTAATCGTCTTGTTTTGCTTAATGCCTCCTAATATTTCTTATTGCCATTTATTTGCAATTCAAAAATTTAGAATTTTAGAAAATATGCTTTAAAAAGTGAATAGTAAGAGTTTCACACACGTAACATAATTCTCTGTACTAAGAAACGTATTATATACACATGCTTTCTGACAAATTATTTTTTAATTACAAAATTATAAATATTCTTTAATTTTTATTGTATTTGAATACAATAATTAATTCGTAACTCAATAAAACATTTAAATAATGACTTTTGTGATACGCTTTTACGATGGCCTATATATTTTTATACTATGCGTTAAATTCAGTAGAATAATTATTACTGATTCAAAATGTTTGTCCGTGATTGTTGACCCGAGTACTTTTTATTGCCAGGCATATCTGAAAATATTTGTTCACATGCGTGGTTATGTGCAAAATAATTATATATTGTGCAGCAAACTATCGTTTATTTTTAGCTGCGCGGTATTTAGATTTTCTGTGATGCAGTGCATGCTTAAATCAATCGTGACGCGTATGTTGAAGCTGTGAATATTCATAACTAGCTGGGTGTCCGGCGTTGCCCGAGATGTCATTTATCCATAACCCCTGATATTACTCCAATGTCGGTTGCTTTTGCGCTATTTTTATGTAACGCTCCTCGAACCCTATCCGTAAATGTACTCACCTTGCATGCCGAAGGGGGTTGAAGTCATTGAACAAATATATCGACTGTTTTTACATGTTAGAAGATGACCACCACCACAAATGTGCGAAAATCAAAAAGTATCTATTCCACGCAAAAATCGGCCGATTACATTGTCTGGAAATTTCTACCCCCGGCCACCACCTCCCAAACCCCTCGCGTTACCCAGGTTGTCACGATTTGAATCAGCGACACTCATAGTCTCTGAATTGATTTGAATCTCGGTTGTTTTACGTTATTTTTATTTAACGCACCTCCACCCCAACCGCTAATCTTGCTCCCCTCACTGGAGTCGAAATTATACACAAAGAACATCGGTATAAATACTATCAAAGGCGTTAACCCCAGGAAATAATTATTTAACGCAAATATCGACCGTTTAACATGTTTGAAAATTTCCACCCCCAACCACTCGTGCTTGGGGAACTTAAACTGCATGTTGAATGTCGTAATTAAACTCAGTGATAACTATAACCCCGGATCAACTCCAATCTCTTTTATGTAATGCCCACACTTAAGGGTGCACCCCTCCCAAGCCCGAAAGGTATTGAAATTATACACAGAGAACATGTAGAAAAATTGTATGAATCTCATTGATGCCGAAATATATTTATTCGAAGAAAAAATCGGCCGGTTAACATATTTGGAAAGTTTGTTCCCCGCCCAACTCCGCCAGGCCCCTCACACCTATCGCAAACCATAACCAAACCCCGTACATTGCCCACGTTGTCATAAATCTATATCCATAACTCTGATTTGGCTCGAATCTCGTTTTTTGGGTTACCTTTATTGAACACACCTGCAACTCTATGCGTTCTTCCCTACCATGCCGTAAGGTGTGAAATTATACACAAACAAAATCGGTAGATATACTATTAATGACATTGAAAGTGTCATATATATACTTCATGCAAATATCGTCCATTTTATATGTTTGATGAACTCAGTGACATCCATAACTTGAATTTGACTCCAGTCTGGAATTTATTCACGTTATTTTCTTGTAACACCCCTCAACCCCTAAGTGTGAACTTTTACGTGCATTAAGGGGTTCAAATTAAATACAAATTCGGTAGAAATATTATCAATGACATTGACCTCGACAAATATTTATTCCCTACAAAAATCGACTGTTTAACATGTCAGAAAATTTACACCTTCGCCAACCGTTATTGGGGGAGTTAAACGGATAGTTGAATGTAATAATTAAACTCATTGACATCCATGACCGTGGATTCGACTCCAATGTGGATTTTTTTTGCATTATTATAATGTAATTCCACTCCACCCCCACCCTTCAGGAGAGCTTAATTCCTAATACCGAAGGGGGTTGAAATTATACACGGAGAAAATGTAGAGAAATTTTATTAATCTTATTGATCCCGAAATATATTTTATCGACGAAAAAAAAGGCATGTCAACATGTTATAAAATTTCTATCCCCCGTCCACCTCCGTGCAACTCATCCCAACCTAGCCCACCCCCGCGCGTTGCCCTGATTGACATAAATAAATTTAGCGACATCCATTACCTTCGATTTGACTCGAATTTCGATTTTTTCGCGTTATTTTCTTGTAAGTCCCCTCCATCCTATCATAAATCCCCATCATGCCACAAGGGGTTGAATTTTTACACACATAACATGGGTGGAAATACTATAAATAAAACTAACCCTGCAAAATATTTATTTAACTCTAATATTGGCCGTGATTTAATGTTTCAAAATTTCCAACCCCGTCTACCTCCACTCCTCTGTGTTAAATGTCCATTTAAATGTCATAATTAAACTCAGCTATATTCATAACCCTGTATTTGTCCCTAATCTCGGATTTTTATCGTTATTTATTTGTAACGCCAGTCACCCCTACCCCTAAGGTCAGCTCCCTCGCAATCCCGAAAGGGCTTGAAATTAAACACGGAGAACATGTAGTGAAATTTTAATAATATCTTTGTTCCCTAAATATATATCATCGTCACGAAATTCAGCCACTTAACTTACTTTAAAAATTCTACCCCGCACTCACCTCCACCCAATATTGTCATAAATGAACTCAGCGACATTAATTCCGTTCGACTTACTCGAATGTCGGTTGTTTTCGTGTTATTTTCTTGGAAAACCTGTCCACCCCCTCCTCTAATCGTTCATGTCGCATGTCGCAAGAGGTTGAAATTATACAAAAATAAAATGGGTATAAATACAATAAATTATCTAATTATCCCTGAAAAATATTTATTTCCCGCAAATTTCGTCCTTTTAATGTTAGAAAATTTCCATGCCCGGTCCAACCATGCCATAGGGGGTTAAATGGGCAATTGAATATCATAATTAAATTCTGCTACTCCCAGAAACCTGGATTTGACTGTAATCTCGGTTTTATTCGCGTTATTTATTTGTAACACCCGTCCATCCTCACCCTTAAGAGTGCTCCTTTCCCAAGCTGTAAGGGGTTGAAACTATACTCAGTTGACATCGGTTTAAACACTATCTCTTCGACCCCTAAAAATATTTATCTGCCTATATATCGGCAGTTTTATTATGTTTGAATGTTTCCACCTCCTCCCCTAAGTGTGCTTCCCTCTCATGCCGAAAGGGGTTAAATTTTACAAACAACATCGGTAGATATATTATCAATGTCATTGACCTCGTAAATTAATTATTTATTGTAAATATCGACCGTTTAACATGTTAGAAAAATTCCACCCCCATCTACCCCTGACCCTGGGGGTTAAATGGCCAATTGAATGTCATAATTAAACACGGTGACATCCATAACTTAAATTGTGGATCGTAAATCATTTTGTCAAATCACAGCCAAGAAATGGTAATTGTTTTATATATCTCTGTTAGAAGTTCCCGAAACTGTTTGAAGCCAAATTAAGAGCGGGAGTTATCACTGGCTGCGACATAAGGTTTTTATCTGTCCCCTCATTTTTGAAACAATGGGAGAAAAGGTAAAAGAAGTGTGGGACACTTTCAAGAATGTAGTGCACAATATTTTGAAGAATACCAAGGACCGTGACTACAAAATCATTGTACAACGCACGTTGGTATCAAGTATGCAAAATGAGCTTATAAATTTATTTCTTACAATTCCATATTGACTATTTTCCGGAAAATCTGGGAGCCTACAGTGAAGAACAGGGTGAAAGATTTCACCAGGATGGCCGTGAGATCGAGAGACTGTCGAGTGTATTTAATAAAAAAAAACAGCACACACTATGTACATACCTACACCATGGAGTTAAAGCCCTCGTAGGGCTAGAGCCTGCCTCACTATCGAAGCCCACTCCCTTTTATCTCTTGCTTTCCTCCTCCATCCTCTAATGGCCAACTCCTTCATATCTTCCTCTACATTCTCCACCCATTTATTTCTAGGTCTGCCTACACACCTTCTTCCTCCTGGTTTTCCATTCCATATTCTTTGTAGTAGGGTTCCCTCCTCACTCCATTCCACATGCCCTGCCCATCTAAGTCTTGCACTCCTTATGGAGCTCTCAATTTGGGGGTTACCATAGAGTTCATTGAGTTCTTTGTTAGTTCTGATTCTCCATTCCTCGTTTTCATACTTAGACCCATAAATTCTTCGTAGGATTTTTCTTTCCCATGTTGCTATTCTGAATTCGTCGTACCTCAGCATACACCAGGTTTCTGCTGCATAGGTCACTAATGGTTTAATTACAGTTTTGTAAATCTTTACTTTTCCCTTTTTTGAGAGGTGGTGAGATTTCAAAAGAGGAAGTAGTGCCCAGTAACATCTGTTCCCCATTTGCAGTCGTTCTCTAATTACTTCCCCTATTGTACTATTTTCTGTTACTACTGAACCCAAGTACTTAAAACTCCGAACCCTATCAAAATTGAAGTCCTCTATGGAGATGTTAGTAGCATTTGCCCATCTCTCCTCCTTCCTAGATGCAATCATATACTTTGTTTTTCTCATATTCACCCTCAGCCATAATTTAGATCCTTCCTGGGTGAACCTTAATTGTAATTCTTTGGCTGATCTGCTGATTAATACAATGTTATCTGCATATGTCAATATTTGCGTCATTCTGCTGTAAATTGGCCCACCAGGGTTTAATACCACTTTTCTAACTGCTCTTTCCAATACAATATTAAACAGTATAGTGGAAAGTGTGTCACCTTGTCTCAGTCCTTGTTTAATATCGAATTTGGTGGATACTTCTCCTTGAATGGATACTTTCCCTGTGTTGCCATCAAGAGTCAGCTGTATTAATCGAATCAATTTCCTGCAAAATTAACCAATGTTTGAAAAAGGGCATTTCTATCAATTTTATCATAAGCTTGTTTGTAATCGATAAATAGCATATGCAGATCATAACATCTTTCCATAATGGCCCTTAGGATGAATATGTGGTAACTAGCAGACTTCCCTTTCCTGAATCCGGCTTGGTAATTTCCAACTGTGTTTTCCTTTATATGCTGTGTTTTCCTTTATATGCTACATTGAGTAGCGCAATTCCTCTGTAATTATCACAGTTGGTCTTATGTATTGGTTGAATTACTGCACTTCTCCAATCCTCTGGTATCTCTTCATTAACCCAAACATATTTAATTAGTTTGACAAACCGAGCTTCGAATTCTCTTCCACCATGTTTAAGGAATTCGGCTGTGATATACTCTTCTCCCGGAGCTTTATTATTCTTCATCTGCCTTATTGCAGCTATTATTTCTCCTTCTTCAGGTATAATTTGCTGTTCTTCTATATACCGTTGTGTTACCCTTCCCTTTCTTGTCATTTAACAGACTACTGAAGTGTTGTGTCAATCTTTCGAGTATACCCTCCTTATCTCCAATCAAATTTCCTTCTACATCTCTACAGTAATCCGTTCTTGGCTGGTACCCCTTCTTAAAGTTTTTAACTCTTACGTAAAATCGTTTCGTATCAACTTTTTCCCAATTGTTTATATCTAGAAGCATTGAGCTTAAATAGGCTCTTTCTTTCTTCTACATATCTTAACAGCTTCCTTCCTTTTTTCCCTGAAACCTTCGGCACTTGCTCTGGTTTTCTTTTGCATCCAATTCAATCTTGCCAAATTCCTTTCTTCAATCATTTTTTTACATTCTTCAACAAACCAATCCTTTCTCTTCTCCTCCTTCTTCTTCTGCCCCAGCACTGAATCTGCTGTTGTACACACTATGTATTTAAGATTTGTTCTAAAAACTTAACAACATATACAGGAAACACGTTAACAACAACTGAGCAGGAACAAAGAAAATATAGTCTGTAAGAGATACTCTATAGCACTCTGCAAAGAGAACTCACAACCATTAAATAATCAATAAAATACAATTTTCACTTATACTCTTACATATTCTCATTTGGTCTCATAAACCTGTAAAACGAATGGAAAAAAATGCTTTCGTTAGTATGCCCGCAAGTCGCTTCTCTAAATCAATTTTTGTTACACTAATTTCCCTAGAAGAGACCAATTAACGAACAAACAAAATGTTTAATACGAATGTGCTTAGTTCTTCTATGGAATTATGGGTTATGCGCGAGTCTAATGGCAGCCTCGTTGTCAACTTGAATAGTCGGTATTGTTTCCCACTGGTCCAACTCGGTTAGTAGTCTCTTGAGCCAGACGATAACTCGAGCAGTCTCGCTGGCAGCTACAATCTCAGCCTCAGTCGAAGATATGGCAACAGCCTTTGGCTCATCCAAGAGATGGGGGCTCCAAAATAGAGGCACAGCACCCCTGAGGTAGATCGTCCCGTAGCTACTAGACTAAATATTAGTTCATAGTCAACTCCCTTTTGCTGTGAACATCCTTTTATCACTAGTCTGGCCTTGAACTTATCTATTGAGCCATTAGCTTTGGTCTTAACTTTGTAAACCCATCTGTTTGAGATAGCCCTTTTCCCTGTAGGTAAATCCACTAACTTCCAAGTTTTATTTTTTGGAGTGCCTCCATTTCACGAACCATGGTTTCCTCCAAATAATGTTTTTGTTGTGGCATCATGGCTACGTCGTAGGTTTCCGGTTCTTCACGATTTGTCGAAGTGTTCAATACATAATCTTGAAATCTTGATGGAACTCTGAGAGTTGCCCGGTTACTGAGACCTCTTATAACATGCTCCTCACTATCGGCGTTTGGAAATTCTGTGACTTCTTTACTTTCTTCAGGATCCATAGCTACTTTTTCATCTGAGAAGTCAGAATCTCATTTATTTATATCAATCATCTCTTGATGTTGATTAGAGTTTTCAACAGTCACTGGGATAGTAGTGTCTCTCCTTCTAGGGAACAATTTTTCCTCGAAGATGACATCCCTTGATCTGATGACTTTATGGTATTCCTCACAGTTAATTCTGTACCCGTCATCATGGTAATGATATGATCTGTCCTTTTGTTGGCTTTCGATCAATTTTCTTCCTCTTCTGCTTCGGAACATGGGCATAACAAGTTGACCCTATAATACGATGATGTTTCATTCCAGGGTTTTTTCCCGTACGGTAGTTCATATGGGGAGACTCCCTTGGAAGGTCCTGTCCGGTTCAGTGTTTAGCCTGCAGTTCTCATCATCTCAGCCCGAAGTTGTTGTGGAATATTACCATGAGCATGCATTATTGCACTAGCAGTTTCCATTTTGCTCTGGAGTATATGGCATTGTGAGTCGCTGAACACTTCCTTCGTTTTGAAGAGTTTTCCTGACTTGTTGGTTGTCGAATTCAAGTCCGTTGTCACTTAGTAGTTCCTTGATGATATGATCTGTAGTCTTCACTTCAGCTATAAACTGACAGATTTTTTCAGTAAAATTAGATTTCTCCTTCGAAAAGTAAACTGTCCTGAACTTATAATGAACCACACACGTTTGTGTGAATTTGCTCTCCCGGTTTGGATGCTCTTGACCTCCCTTCAAAAGGTAAGCTGCGAGTTTTGCCTTAAATGCAACCTTAACCTATCTCATTGTCCATTTCTAAATTTATGTCAATCTCCCCACTCAGCAGAGACTTCACGTGACGTTTGTTCTGGTGTCCAAATCGTTCATGGTACACCTGCAATAAATTTCAGTGGTTGATTGTGTTTGCGTCACTCGACAAAGGTTTCACACACCTTACTGCCAACTTGAAGAGATCTCCATGACGACCACAAACACCAAGTAATTTCACCTCTCCGTTGACACTGAAGTTTTAGACTTCTGCAGTTGAGGAGAACCAGCTATTGGAGTCCTTATCATGTGATGTTATAACTGAAAACAAATTATTTTGGACACCTGGTACATACCAAACACCTCCAAAAATGACGTTATGCCATCCTTTGACTGAGGCTTCAATGCCAACAGTTCCTTTTCCAATGGCTTCAATCTTGTCACCAATTGCAGTGGTCACTGAATGCACTGTTATGAATTGTTCAAAAGTTGTGAAAGGGCTCCTGTCCTTCAAAATATGCTTTGTTGTATCATTGTCTACATACCAAACATCACTGTCACACTCAGAATTCATAACTGTAAAAGAGGCAGGACTAAGAATCATTTTAGTGTCTTGTTCAGTTTGAGTTGGTTTAGGTGGTCTACCATCAGCGTTCCATTTCCTGCACACTTTTATTTAATGGTTAGGCTTTCTACAATAATTACAGATTACCTTTTTCTTTACCTTTTCATGGGTTAAAGTTTCTTGTTGAAGTGACATTTTACTTGAACGTAAGACAAGAACTTCCTGTTCACTTGATCCTCATGCATTATTCCTTAAAGCCCTTTCATAAGCACACAGTTTATTTGTCAAATTATCAACTGTTCTGTCACTTTTCGACAGTATCCGCATCCAGCTGGACTTGAAAGAAAAATATTCTTCCTGTAAAGTGTCAAGAATTTTGCAAATTAAAAATACATCTGGCATCTCTGGATGCAATTTCGACTTGTGGTCATTTTTCGTCTCAGCTCACTCCATAAATTTTTTAGTTTGGAAATATGTGTAGCGATATCATCATCAGGTTTCTTTCTCAAACTAAAGAAATTCATACACAGATTATATACTTTATCTTCAGAGACGTAATCGAATAATTTATTTAACTCTAACCAAACTTCCCGGCACGTGTTGAGACGCATAATTTTCTGTAATGTTTCTTCGGTCATATTTGAAGAAACTGTGATTCGCTTTATTATATGTCTCTAACGTATAAGTATTCTTCAATAATTCAGAAAAATACCGTGTGTATCTTTTATAGTTACGTACAATTCAAAACATAGATTCATATATTAATGTGTCAACTTGAAATTATTTTTGTGTAATGCATCACAGACACATAAGAGCATGCGCTTCTTCATTGTAGGAGTCTCATGCATACAATAGAAAATCCTCTTGCATTCAATTACCAAACCCGGTTTCCAACCGTGGTTCCCCACAATCCCAGTACTACTTCACTATCCTCACAAGGTACTAATGGTTTTAACTAAAGAAACCTAACAACGGATGCAGCAGCATTAGATCTAACAGCTGTCATAAAAAAAGCCTTTCTTGGTGAAGTGATTAACCTACGATGACAACAAGCCAAAACCCTATTTCCGATGTGCAACATCTAAATCCCTAGTCGTCATCACTGGAGCTCAGTAATCTGGAGGTTTAGTAATCTCACCAGCACTTTTCAAGGCCCTATCGTCTCTGGCCTATGGCTTCAGTATGGTGAGGTATGTTTGTGACATTATCATCTATGCATCTGCTAATCATCAATCACCTCTAGAAGTTTTTGGAACACTTATCAATCGCTCTGTCAAACAAATCTCTGAACATTTCACATGTCAAATCTACCTTCGCATTGTTCACACCAGAAGATATTCTTTACTCGTAGATTAAAATATGCATCATCCTCCAGTTTGAATGAAATCTTAAAATACTTGGAAACTGGAAATGTTAAACATGAATTTCAATTGTGTTAGACCAAACAGTGGGAAGCGTCTTTGTTCAAATATAATTTAAAATTACATTTTCAAAATATGTTAGATATGCATAAAATAGCACAAACATAACAAACCATTGACTCTTGTTCTATAAATACATACAAGCAGTGGTGACTGGTGCACATGTACTACATAACATAAATTAATTTATGAAGAATTAACTTTTCTTAATTTTAAGAACTTTTATAAAATTGTGTTTTGACAGTGTGAATTTCTGTTTCGATATCTAAGACTTTAAACTACCCTCCCTGCGGCACATTCTCTCATGCAATGCAGTCAGCTGGCCATGCCAGTACTACAAGCGGCCATAACACATGTTTTCTGTTTGGAATGACAAATGCGCATGCACACTATTCCTTTACAAAATAATGTGCCACCATCAAAGCTCAACGTGTCGGGTCAGATTATTAGTAACACTGTCGCTGTTGTAGTATAATTATTTTACATAATTATCATCATAAACATTGTTGTTTGAGGTAATGTGGCACATAACGCCACTGCATATAAGGTTCCTGTTTGAGACCATTTATTAGGAAGAATAAAATGTTTGAAAGAAAACTAATGGATAAATGAAAATAAAATAATAAATTGTGCAGTAAAGACAAAAGAGAATATAATGATAATTATGTCAACATTAACTGAATAATGAGAAAATTTAGAGGCAAGGCTTTGATGCATTGTAATGAGGTGTGAAGTGCGAATATCACCAATATTGAAGAAAAAGTTCTCGGGGATCCACCCGGGTAAAAAAGCGATTGTAACGCGACGTTTCGATGACCAAATGCACTGCCGTCATCTTCGAGGAGTATATATACCCCTCGTGCCCGGGGGGTGGCCGATCGGATCAGGTGGTATCTGGACCGGGTCAATCAGACCGTGGCCACCGAGAGTACAAGGCCGTCTCACCAGTTTGTGACGTCACCGTACTTAGGGTTGTGTTTCCTGCGCAGGAATCGTGAAAAAATTGCCATTCCGGGAAATATACAGGAGCAAGATAAACTGATTGTATAGACAAAAACACGAATTTTGCAAGAAAATTATTAAATTTTTTAAAACTCTTTTATAATAATTATAAATAGAACACAGCCTCATAAAGTCAGAAAAGGATTTATAATTGAAAAATACGTTTCGTGGCAATTTGCGATCTCTAGAGGTATTATAATTTTTTAGCAAGAATTATTTAAGCATATTTTTAAATTTTATCAATACTAATTGAATACATATACCTACAATGTTTAAAGTTATCACAATTTTTTTGAAAAGCATGATGGGAAGAACTTGAAAGACGAAATTAATTAAAACATTTTATTTTCTGACAAAAAAAATTTTAAAATGGACACTACAATAAATTAACAAATAAAAATTATGTACAAAAATTAACAAATAAAAATTATGTACAAATTATATATAGCCAAAATATATGGTTAAATATAAATTTTAAAAATTATTACATAGATATAAATCTCTTTATTTTGTCACAGTTTGCAATTTTCTTTTTTATAGTAGATTGTCACTGTGAAGGGAATCATTTTTTGTTTTACAATAGTTGTTCAATAATATATTACATGTTCCCCAAATAATCATTTTATACACTTTTTCTGTAAAATGACCATTTTCACATACCTCTTCAGCAATAAATTCTTGTCCTTTCAAAATATCCAATGTAAGGTTCACAATCAATTCCCTTTGGTCATTTAATTTTAAAAATTCTTTTTCATAATCTTTTAAAACCTTATTCAAGACTATATAGGTATATAATGTCACATTTACAACATCACTTTCAGGGTACATTAATCCCCCTCTGTCTAAATCTCTTAAATAATCAACTTTATTAGTTTCATCAACTAGTACAAAGTGTTGGCTACAGGGTTCACACTTTAATCTTTTTAATACAGAATAAATACAATAAAAGGCCACATAGTTAATAACAGGTAGAAGCGTGTTGCAACTTTCTATATCACCTTCATTAATTTTTATAAAAAAAGATGGATTGGTATTAATTAAATCTTGGCTTTCCATTGTCTCCCACTTTAAATTTACTTTTTTAATATGTACATAAGCTTCGTTTTTAATTGGCAGTGATAATTTCAATAGAGAATGATTACGAATTTTTTTTCACATTAAAATACCTGCCTAATTGAAATATGATATTGGCCACCAGAGAGTTGCCTGTACATACTAAATCTTCCCTCTAAATTATCAGTTTGAAACTTTCCCTGAAGTATATAATTCATGTTAAGTTCAGAGCTACAATAAGAATCAAGTTCTATTAAGACGTTAGTTGTTAGTTTTAATGCGTAGTGTGTTTCCCTACTTAACATACCTGACCCGCACTTCATATTTTCCCAAGCATCAAGCCAATCAAGAATTTTAATTTCACATCAGATTCAGTTGTCAGAGACGTTTTCATTGCATCATTTAAACGATTTCCAATAAATGGTGTTTTAACATTTACAATGTTCCACTTGGAACAATAGATAAAATACACAAATATATATATATAGAGAGAGAGAGAGGGGGGGGAGGGGAGATTAAGGATAAAAACTAAGATGAAATAGCCAAATCTAGACAAAAGAAGTGATTACATAAATACCACACAACATTTCTGGAAACCTTGTTCCTTTCTTCAGCTGCTAAAAAAAAACACTATCCAGTTTTTAGTTTTCGTAGTACCAGAAAAAAGGTTTCCTGAAATGTTGTGTGGTATTTATATCACATCTTTTGTGTTTGGCTATTCTGTTATTTTCAATTTTCAAAACAGTTGTATATTTTTCATTAACTGATTAAGGAGATAATTAGATAACAGCAGAATTTTTATTCGTTAGAAAAATTGGAATTGCCAAGTGTAATATTCACAAGAATAGGATAATAATTTGTTGAGATAATGAGATACAATTCCACCGTCATTATTGACAATAAAGACATTTAGGAGGTTCTGGTGTATCCTAATTTCAATGGCTTCTTGCAGCACACTGTCCCAATAACCTCATACATGCCTCAGTATTTTGGTTTCTCCGAAGTTGATGTGTCCGGTTTCCAAGGCATGTTCCGCAATGGCGTACTTGTGGGGCTGTTTTAATTTAAGATGTCTGGCAGGTTCGACACATCTCTCCTGTACTGTTCGAATAGTTTGTCTTGTCACATTCATAGGTAATACTGTACACTCCGGGCGTCCTAAGTCCGATGTCATCCTTAATCGTGCCAATCATTTCCCTTATTTTGGCTTGCGGGAAGAATACCGCTTAATTTTATTTTTGTTCAAAAGTCGTCCAATTTTGCTTGTGGTACTACCATCAAAAGGAAGGAAGGCAGAGTTGAAGAAATTTTCCTCCTCTTTCGTGGTTTTGTCCTTCCTCTTCTGGGTGAAAGCCCTCTTTATCTGTGTCGCATTGTATCCATTAAGCCGAAATACCAACTTAAGGTGTTCCAACTACTGCGGGAGACTTGCAACGTCGGATATTGCCCTCACTCTGTGTATCCATGTGGCTAATACCGCATTTTTCTGTGCTGGATGGTGGAAGATCTCCGTATGGAGATACAGATCAGTGTGAGTAGGCTTCCCATATACAGAATGACCCAGTTTCCCATCCTTATTTTTCCTAATCAATACATCTAGAAAGGGAAGAGTGCCGTCCTTCACAATTTCTATTGTGAACTTTATATTTGTGTGTAAACCATTCAGGTGATGAAGAAAGGTGTTCAGTTCTTCAGTCCCATGTTGCCATACAACAAATGTGTCATCAACGTAGCGGAATAAATTTTTGGGCCTTAAAGGAGCATGTCCAGTGCCACGTCCTCGAAGTGCTCCATATAGAAGTTTGCAATGGCCGGGGATAAGGAAGAACCCATGGCCACACCGTCAATTTGTTCAAAGTATTTCCCTCCGTATTGGAAATACCTGGGGGAAATTTTTTCTCCAACAAGGTGAGCGTTTCCTCAATGGGAACCCGGGTAAACAGACAGACCACGTCGAAGCTTACTAGTAGGCCACTTGGATCTACGTTGATGGTTTGTAGAAGTTGTATAAAGCGGGCGGCGTTCCTAATGTCGTGTTCACATTTTCCAACTATTGAACTCAGCCTCTTGGTTAAATTCTTGGCTGTGTTGTAAGTGACCGACCCAATAGAACTAACAATCGGTCGCAAGAGGACCTGGTAGTCCATAGTAGTCCGCATTTATAAGTGTCGCAGTCTTCCGTGTCAAGGCAGAAGTAGGATCACGTGCCATCGGCCGGTAGCTAGGATCCTCCGGGAGTTGAAGCTTTTTCTTATGGTAGTCATCAGACGTAAGGATGACCGCGCCGTTGTCCTTATCAGCAGTCAAAACTACTAAATAATTTATTTCATCGGTACTGCGTCTCGTGTTGGGGCAAAGTTAAATGCTTTCGAGAGAGCTGAGATAGTATCCGCATCAAGTTCTTTGCCAGATAAGTTAACAATTGTCTGTCTTACGTTCGTTTGTACCTCATATTTTGTAGATTTAGCCAATCTCGAACTTATTGGTTTGTCTAAAGTCGGTTTGTTTCTGAAACTTCTGTGTGTGGGCTGTAATGGAGTTTCCCACTTCCCATACCGTGGTCGACATCTGGTTTGCTAATTGTAGATGTTCCGAAAGTAGTGTACGGCCAATGGGGTCAAGTTCGCGGCAAACTTGTGCATTCGTTCCCTAACCAGTGCCATACTGGTTCGTCTCAGGATCCTGCGTTACAATCGCTATTTTACCCGGGTGGAAACCCGAGAACTTTTTCAACAATTACACCGGGAAAGTCGTCGATCTTTGATCACCTATATTGATAATTATGATACTCTAAAAAAACATACTCACAATTATGTATTCTCAAATTAAAATATGTTATGGCCTTTAACATTAAATTAAAGTGTCACAATTGTATCTATATTTAGGAACAAGAACGTGCTGATGCACAGAAGCCACATAGAAATGCAGAATGCAAGAGACAAAGTCTATTGGCAGGTATTGGAAGAAGCGCGCCAGAGACTGCTCAAACTAAACGAAAATAAGACTATGTACTTCCAAATTATGGAAAAGCTGCTTCTACAGGGACTGCTCATGGTATAATTGCTCAGGTACCCTATTGAAATTACAGATATGCAACTGGCAGTCAGACCCGAAGGCCTCGTTAGCTGGCTCTCTGGAATAAGTTGAATCAAGTAGGTTTATTTCGTTAAGGAGTGTTCAAACTCTTGTGATCAGCTCTGATTCTTATCCCTTTTTCCCTGAAGCCAAAAAGAACACTGTTCAAAATGTAGACTTCTTCCCTCTCCAAACTCATAAATTTTCAACACCATTGTCAAACATTGAAATCAGCGAAAGAATGATTGTGATCATATTATTGTGATTATATTAACCGTTTTCTACAGTAAGTTAACATACTTCGAAATGAAGCACTATAACAATTTGCATAATATTAATTAATTAAGTACTAATTAAACAATTAATGAAGCAAGTCCTGAAGAGTAATTATGTGAATTATTAAAGAATTAAAATTATACTTAAAATATTTGTGATACATGTATTTTTATTTTAAAATTGAAAGTACAGAAATACATCATACACACATGACCCAAAGTAATAAACACAAATGTTGAAATCCACTTGAATTATAGTGGAGTGAGTTTAAATTCCTTGAAAAATTGTTATAATAGCATTAACAGAAAAATAATTAAAATATTCATGTATAGCACAGCTTTGGCACAGTTCAGTAAAAAGCCTCCACGAGCAAAAGGTCGGTTATTTTTTCCTACTTGTATAGGTTGTGGCCAATAGTGAAAAACCAAGTTTCCAATTAAAAAGGCTTCGGGAAAGTTTCAGTTTTTCACCAATAGCTGAAGCATGAAGCATTCTATAGAAAAAAATACTAAGTAACAAATTATAGAGCTTAAAATTATGAATATTTTTCTAAGTTATTTACATAAAAATGGAAGTTGAAATATTTAATTCACATACCCGTAAGTCACGTTACTTTGTTATGCTTACGTGTCTACGGAAAAAATACTGTTTTCGTCATTCTGTATACTGTAGTCTGTTGTGGTGGAAAATATAATATAGTGAAATAACCACCTAAACATGTTTAATTAATATATTATTATATGTTTTAATCTGTTTTTCCTATTTTTTATTATACATGATTGGAAATGTAGCCATCTTTTGAAGTAGTTGGCACATCATCGGCATCATCCTGTAGTTGAATTAAAATGATATGTAGTTATACAAAATAATGCAGTAATAGTTGGTCATTTGCCATTTTATTCCAAACGTGTGCTGACGGAGGTGTGTTTTTTCGTCCAAGACTACTCTATTGAATTGATCAATTATTTCTGTTGCTTCGTCTTTTCCATCCTCCAGAACATGAGATAGTTCAAGCACATTTGCACATGTGACGCCACTGCAGTTCTTAAAAATTTGTGAAAACTTTAACCCTGCTTTTTTTTGCAGACACAATCACTAGTGGAATACTTCTTACAGCAGCAAGAAAGAACTTTGAGTAGTGAGTCAGGTGCTGGGTCTCAGGTGATTGTAACGGGCTCCAGACCGTGAACCAGTCGTAATCTGTAATTTTTTACAATTCCCAACCACGTTTGTATTTGGATATAACACCGTAGTGAATGTTGGTGCGCAGAGTCTTGTGTTGTTGGTACTTGGATATATTATACTTCATTTTTGTTGTAGACTTTCGAAACAGCTGATATCTCTGTGAGTCGAATGATTGCTGACTTTGACGACGTAGGCTACAATGCCAAGAAAATACTTTCCCCGGTGTGATATTTCATCGGTGGTGGCATCAGGCTTCACAAACACTTCTCTTATTTCCCCGTGTGGTAGCTTCTGTAAAGCAGTGAAATATTTTAAATTCCCTAGGCCAAACTGTGAGAAAGTTGATTCGCTCCCAGTAAAAAAGCATGGAAGACAAGAATACTTTTGGCGTCATACTTGAATGAAGTAGTTTTTAACGCCGTATCTGAAACACGTCATCTGCCACATTGTCAAAACAAACGTTATTATATGATTCTCCAAACCCTGTCATCATAAAAAGCCAACAATTATTATTTCATCAAATTCATTTGATTTTTGGAGTGCAAAGGTTACTACCTAAACGTCAACATCCTCTTCTGCTTGTGTTTAAATGCCACACTGCTCACATTCCCTTAGCCCTGCAAAAATTAATTTTCACCCTGAGGTAAATAATATGAACACTGCCGGTTCGGCAGTAAGCAGCCAACAAAATTTGTGTATTTTCGGCAGTTCTAAATGTATTTATCAAGGAAACTTTAACAACCGCAATTTTTCTGTAGACATGTAGGTTTAATACATATATAGACGTGATTTATGGGGTTATGAATTAAATATTAAACTAAAGTTTTAATATAAATGGCATTAAACAATATTGACGTGAAGTCTAATAGCTAAATGTAAATATCTAAAAAAGTAAGAGAATACTTAGTACATTTACCTAATATTAGTATCTAAGTAGTTAACTAGAATTAACGCAGAATTTTATACAATGTATTACAGTGCATTGTTTTGAATAGAATGATTAATGTTAGCTATTAGCGTAAAACTGAAAAGAGGTCCAAAATTTCGTGGTTTTTATACAACAGAAACTTTTCCTACACCATTTTGAATTGCAAAACTTTGATTTTCACTATTCTCCTCAACCTATACAAGTAGGAAAAAAACATAAAATACCCGACATTTTACTTGGCGAGATGTTTATAGCTACCGGCTTATTTATTAGACTGTTCATAAAGTAAACAAAGCATAGAGACAGCTAACACGCCATCGTTAACAAAGTTGTAAAATTAATGTAACGTGTTACGGCACAATAAATATTGTCAGCCATATCAGCATGTTTTAATGGTGTAAGAGGTTGGTTCATGTTTCACCACCCTGCTACAAAGTCTGTTTGGTGAGTGACCATGTGAAAGTAAATATGAATATCAGAAGTTTCCCCCCACCCCCCACAATTTTACACATTAGTAAAGGCCAGAAGCCTATAAGACTTAAATCAAGCTTTCTGATAGCTACTAGATAGATATTACGAATACCTTTCATTGGTGGCAGTAGCGTGTCGTGGGTTTCAGCCGCCCTGGGAGGAGACCAAAATTCGCCGTATTTTAATTCAAAATGCTAAAAAAATTACTGAAATTCTGGCGCCCCCCAAAAAGTTCCGCCCAGTGCGAGTCGACCACTCCCCCCTGCCCTATAGCTATGCTACGCCACTGATTCGAGATAAAGTCTTATAAATTATGAACAGGGCCATAAATGTGGCATGATAGTGAAATTACGTAAATTTCTGTATTTCGAAATTACCCAGATTTTACATTATGGTGATTAAGGGTTATGGGTCTGGGTCCATGAAGAACCAAAATTACTGCACATTAGAACTCATGACGAATCCTATTTCCTCTTTAGAGGGCTAATGGTGAATAAATCTATCATGTAATCATATTAGCATAATTGAAAAATCTACATAGGATCAGCATACCATACCTAAATACTTTTAACTGAATCCAAAACACAATAAAACATTTTCATGCTCCAATTTCTTTAGCTTCAATAAAAACTAATTTGTATTTTTTTTTTGCTCCAATTCTGAATTTAACAACTGGAATTCACAGTTCAGCAAAATACCTATTTCTATCACCTATACAGCATAACAGAAAGTGTAATCTGTGTTAACAATGTACTATGTAATACTACACATACAGAATCTGATTACCAAAATTTTATGTAAATACACAATTATTAATAGAGGCATCACACTTCTACAGATGCAGGAGTCTGTCGTCGTAGTTTGCTGCCTGGAGGCAGATGTACCCCTTATGAGAACTCTGCTATCAAGTGCATCAAAGAAGTACACATCCATCTTGCCTACAAGAAATGTGGAACTCATTCTGAACACTAAAACATACCTTGATGTCCGTGTGTTGGGTGGAATGCGTTTATATACTCGAGGAGGGCGTGTAAGCACTGATGTCACGCTAGCAGACAAGTTGATCCAAGCAGCACGCTTCTTACAGCCTATAGCAAGGCAATCACTCTTTGGAGATCATCAGCACCGTAGGCACACGTGACACGGCCTTATGGACCACCACAATTAATTGAAATTCACGTTACACAAATGATAAATCCCTTAGACTTCCATGAATTTCTTTGATAGAATTACCAATTTTGCTTTTAATAATTAGTTTACAATTAATATATTTATGAATCTTTGTGTAAGGAATGAATGATAAATCCCTTAGACTTCCATGAATTTCTTTGATAGAATTACCAATTTTGCTTTTAATAATTAGTTTACAATTAATATATTTATGAATCTTTGTGTAAGGAATGAATATGTTTGCTGATATCAGGGTATTTCTCTCCAAAAAATGTTGAAAACAGCTTATAATTATTTTTTTTCGATACATGAAAATTGTATATAACATGAGTTGAATAAAACAATTATGCGCCTCACAGTTGTCTCTCGATAATAATTTATATGATTATATGAAATTATGGTACTACGATGTGACATTTATTAGATTGTCTAATATATAATGTTATATATTGCAAAGAAACTCGCTGACCTTTTTATCTGTCGGTAGTCGCAAATGAAAGGGAAAATGTTGGGGTTGACCCGACGAGTCTAGGAGCATGACTCTTCATGAATGCCATGCAATTTGTTAAGATGTGATACGGGCTGGGAATTACCCAACACGGGTTTCACCAGTCAAAATGCGCTTAAATACTTATCCAAAACAATGTAGAGCTCACACGAGACACAATTATCTGGAAATCAATTAAAATATCGAAAATATTGAGGACCGCAACGCTGGCTGCCGAAACGTGAACTCAGAGCAATTAAATCTCAACGCTGGTAATTCACTAGATTTCTGGAACAACCAAAAATCACCGAGCACTGTCCAGTCGCAGCGCAACTCCACACCCGACCTGCCAACGACGCAACCGCTAGCACAAATCGAAGGATTTTCTGCCACGTTAGACTCCAACTACTGGCTTCCGACAAAGTCGCGCTCACTCGCCACAAGGGTTGAAATTTTGTGCCATGTGATTGTTTCTGCCAATCCTAATTGATTTAGCAATGCGCCAAAACTTGGTTTTGATGGTGGAGGGGAGAATTTCCTGGGTTTAATATCCCGCCTTTTCCCAGGAACGGGTTAATCCCTCAAAGTTGTTTATTCTCACGTTTTTGCCTGATCGAGGCGAATACGGAGCGCCAGATTTTATAGCAGGCAATTCCGCGTTACAAATTATTTTTTAATTTCTTCTTTGACGATTGGCATGGAGTGTTAGTGTTTCGTATAAACATGGTGCATTCATTCACCATGTCATGAAAAACTTTGTTTTGTAAGGTCTGTAACTTCATGATATTGCTATTTTTCGCACACTCCCAAAGTTTAATACTATACACCCATGTATATTTTATAATTGGATTATACACTAAAATTTTGTTGTATAAGTTCAGTTTGTAATATTTTCCGATTAGCCATCTGTGTTGTCGGTATTTACGATATTTTTCTTCTTCGCGTGTTCTTCCCGCCTTCATTTGGTGTCAGGCGTCATACCAAGATATATTGATTTATTTTAGTATTGTACTACAGTTCTATTTTATTCAGAGATGGTGACTTAATCACTCTTTTATTAGTGAAGTGGACATGGATGGATTTTAATTAATTTAATTTTCCATTTTCTGGTCCATTCATAGATAGTGATAATAGCTTTTGTAGTAATTCAGTAGACATTGACTGATTTTGTCCCGTTGCTAGTATCGTTGTATCGTCGGCAAAGATGTCAACTTTCACATTTTCTTGTTTAGGGATGTCACTCGAGAATAAAACATACAAAACAAGTCCAGGAACATTTCACTGCGGTACTCCTGCGCGTATTTCTTTTAAGTCTGAGTATGCTTCTCCTTCCTTATTCGCAAAAGTGCGTTAGATATATATGATTGTATAATCTCTACGTAGGCCTACTGCCTTGGCAGTATTTTATTTAACTGGCACACTTTATCGAATGCTTGCGCAACATTAAGGAAAAAAGCTGAGCAGATGAATTGTTCTTCTAAGTCCTTTATCTATAATATAATTAATTCTATGTGCTTGGTCAATTGGAGATTGATCTCTGAACCCTAATTGATAATCTGAAATTAATTTGCTTCCTGGAACATTGGTTTTAGACTTTTGAGAAGATGTTTATCAAACATATTTTAAATAATGGGCAATAGGGAAATCGGCTTATATGATTTGACATCAAGTATCGGGTAACCAGATTTTGGAAACATTATGATTTCGGCTACTTTCCAGTTGGCTGGTACGTATTTCAATCTCAAATCACCATTGTATATATATATATATATATATATATATATATATATATATATATTGTAATGCCTGGTAAGTGAGGCATTGTTTCTTATTAATGGTCTGGACTGTCGGAGGGAATTTTGTAGCGTGTTTATTTAGGACTGGTCTTGAGAATTCGGAGCCGTGCACGTGCGGGTGGCCTGTCGCAAACTAAATCTGTTAAGTGAGGCAGTGTTTCTGATAGATAGCCTGGACTGTCGGAGGGCAGTTTTGTAATGTGTTTATTTAGGACTGAGTAGGACTGAGTATTTCTTCGTTTTGAAAAGCTGGGTGTGTGAGGGTGCAAAAGGATAAATTGTCCTGTCTCGATTGTCGGCTTTTTGACAAGACAGAGTAGTTAGCTATTTGCGAACTAAGGAACTGCATCTGCGTAATATAAATCTCGGGATAATGGAAGAAACTGTCAATGGGCATTTGCGACGAAGTATTGGAACAATGTACAAAGGAAAAGACTGGGGGTATATAAGGGAGAGATAAGCTTTTGAGAGAGGTTAGTTAGAGTTAGTGAGTCGTACGGCGAGCACCGAGACTGGAGGATTTGTTGGTTAGTTATTCTGCAACCACCGAAGAATGACCAAGACAGACATCGTTTAAGGGAGGAGAATGTTTTATAAGTTGCAGTCTGCGAGAGAAATAGCAAAATATTCATCGATAAACATTTTGTATGCTGAAATCTAATCTAGTCTAATCACAAAATTAGACCACTGTCTTCGATTGTAGGAGACCAGGACACTGCATCCAGCGTCGAGTAGTCTTCAAAACGAGCAAGTGATATGTCCTTCACGAACGGAGAACCAGCTTTCGTCAAACCAACAGTGTGTGTTAGAATCAGTGTTTAAAACGTCCAGTATATAAAGTGTGTGTGTATGAACGAGCCAAATTTTCCTGAGTAATCGTAAGTTGAAATTTCATGGTATTCATATGTGTAAAAGATACAGTCAGATATCGTTCTTTTCTTTTTGTGTTGATAAAATAAACTCTTTAAATTTCAAATCAATCTTGTAGAATAAGTTCGTCGATAATTAATTTCGTCTATGTCTAGACGAATAAATATTTCTTTTTAATTTAAAGCTAAATTTTATGTTCTGTGATTATGGTTAAATGTTCTGCCGTTATCAAACCCAGTTAAGACCTTTGAGAGGTATGTTTTTAAAATTGAATAATTGTTTCAAGTTTTGTTAAATAAAATTTTGTTTGTTATAAAGTCTATAATTTTTCATTTAAAAAGACCCTATTTATTTATTACAATATATACCAACATGATTATACTTTTACTTGGAAGCTGCTATAAAATTAGTCCATTAATTAAATAAAAGCCCGCTGCCTTCCTCCACTGGTTTCTAAATCCCTCGCTTTCTGAACTCAAATCAACGTCCGTAACTCCGCTACCATCTTCATTTATAAGACGTTCAAGTTCAGAATAGGAGAGAAGTTGTTTGCTATTGAACCTTCCATAGCAGTGGTTTGAAATAAACTATATTAGACTGACCACAGGTCATTCAAAGCTGTAAATTACCTGATTACTGAATAATTGTGGAAGAAAGATTATATGTAATTATTTTTATGTTGATTCGTTATTCAATTTTTTCTGACATGTTGGGGCTATGTTCTTTATTTATTCACTAGCTGGGTGTTCGGCGTTGCCCGGGTAATTATTAATATAAGCCCGAAAAAGTATTTAATCCTACAGTAATCTATTAGTCAAGAAGGGATTTAACCTACCTATGCAGTGGGAATGCTAATTTCATCATAATCACCATCCCCCAATCTCTGTGCCTTTAGATAAGAATAAATACTCCTGATACAAAATATAAAAATACTCTTAGTATCAATCTTAGCATCAAAAATACTCCTGGTTCTATGAGAGTCAAAATATGTAAGAGTATTAGAAATAATCCCGGTACAGTTGAGAGTAAAAAAATACATAGTATACCTCAAGGGAAGCGAGTTAAATTTTCATGTACCTTGTGAGTGTAAAACATACTCCGGGTATCACTGAGAGTAAAAACTACTCCCGGTACCTTAATTTAATTCAAATTATTTGACATACCTTAAAAGAGTCAAAAATACTCATAATATAAATTACTTTTGGTTCCTTATGAGATATTTAAGAGTTAAAAGTTAAAAACACTCCCGGTATGTTAACAGAATAAAAAATACCCTCGGTACTTTAAGAAGGACAAAAAAATACTTCCATTACGTTAAGAGTGTCGAAAAGAGTCCTTGTATCCTAATAGTGTAAAAATATCTCCGGTATCTTAAGGGAGTCAGAAATACTCCCAATACCTAACCAGAGTGAAGAATAATCCCGCTACCTTGAGACGCACAAAAATACTGTAATATTTATGTTTGTCGTGACCGAAGCCATCAGTTCGACTTGGTGCGAGCTATTACCAGAAATAGGGGAAAATGTAAGAATTATAGCAAATATGAAAGTTTGGTAAAGGGAGGCGTCAAAGTTGCATGACGCTCCCAGAATAGGCGGAACGGTGAATCGAGGTTATTCCTTCAGACACAACTTTGTTAGAAAGATTTATTGAAGAATTATAGGATTAAAGGAGAAGGGACCAGGTTGACCAAACCTTGCCTGTCTTTAAGACCAGACTGATTCTTGCGACGCGTTCGGGTCGCGGAGGTGCCCCTCATTGCTCTACCGCGATCTTAATTCAGCTTTGTTACTTGTTTTTTCTGTCAAGTTTGTTTCAAATGTAATATGAATGTCTTTAGAAAAGCGTTAAATTTGTCATTTGTGTATGACCCATTAGATATTGGCTCAATACTTACGGTATCATATTGTGAAATGCTCCCCCTCCCTTCCCCTCTAACAACAACATATATTATCTATACTGTTTTGGTACTGAGTAGGCAAAGTTTCCAATGTTTTTAAATTGTATCTGATCAGAGCTTTTACTTCAAATTTTCTATGGCTATTAATTAATAGGTAGAGAGGCCAAGGTCCTGTATAGGATGTAGCGCCAAGGAGTTAGTTAGTTAATTAATAGGTTTATATTGAAGTCTCCCCAGATTATAACTTTAAAACTACTTTCTCTTGTAATAATATATGTAACTGAAGTAAGAAAATGGGGGGGATTGTTGCTGATCTGTAAGTAGTAAGTAATTGATACATAATCAATTTGGTCTTTTCTAGTCCTACTAATGATGCACACAATTCCGTTTTGTTCTAAACAAAATCTATCATCCTCAATATTTGTAAATTTAAAATGTTTTGAAATGGTATCACAGACAAGAGCTGGAAAATATTGTTTGACATATTGTTGAAACATAAAACTTCTGCTCAACATACATCTCGTGTCATACATAACTCACATACATATTGAAACAAATCAGTTAAAAAATTAACCAACTATTTATGGCTTTAAGAATACGAGCTGATGTCACCAACAATACTTTTTCATCAAGTGATTCCCTACAGCTGACTGACACGGATTAAGCATGACAATAGGCATGATTCAACCTCAACAGCTAAAAAAGTTTCTCTAGTTTTACTAACAGTCACCAATTTATAATATATATTATTCTTTATACACTTTACACCACCCCAACTATGATCTTTGTTCACATTTCTTAGTTTTCACCACAGTGCTTCTCATATAATCAGTTGCACAACTTGTGCAAATAATACTATCTAACAATTTCAGTTGCCATGGCACCACAATTGACTGAACAGGACTTGGGCTTTGGCTGGAGGATTAGCTAGTAGAAGTCTGACTTTTATTTGTCATACTAAAATACAGACAGAACACATTTGAACAATTGTTGTTGCTTTGTTTCATGCTTCACTGTTAAAGTATTGTTGCCTCACAATAACCATAGCATTCAGCACATTTTTCACTTCTAAAATCTATCTTTGTCACATTAGAAAAGTTTTGATTTCTGTGAAGGGTGCTTACAGTATGATTTCATTTGCTAGTTTTTTTTATATAAGAGAACATGAGTAACTAATTGTAAAATATGTAAATAAACAGTATTTATTTTAACAATAATGTTATAATAATTATCTGTATTTTCCCATTATTTTATTAAAATCACATTAAAATTTTCTTAGAGTACATGATTTAATGATTTCATATCATTCATACATTCCTTCACATTTTTGTTATATAATTATGTTTGACAATAGTAGTATATATAATAGTACTATTTGTGATTATAGTTTTCCTAATTTTTTTTAATTGGTGTCCAGAAAGTGCAAATTTTATACTATGTGTTGTAAGAGCAGAATTGTTTAACATGTCCACTAAAATTTTGATGTGTTCTATAAATTTGAATAATTCTCCTCAGTAAAATCCTTTTGATTTGTTCACTTTCATTATGGTTGAATATCATATACTGTTAAAGTATTTATTATAACTTGTATGCTTTATAGTAACATGAAATATTGTTGACAATCCATATTATTTACAGTCCTTGTATCATCACCAATTTATAATATATATTATGCTTTATACGACAATAAATGCAGCATACAATTTTAATACTGATGGAAAACATGTTGTGAGACCTCTTTTTTGGGAATACTCCTCAGATTTGACACAATTTGTGCAAGTATCACATTTAGTCACATGTAGCATTACAAACATAACTCAACACTGAATTCTGAGTATATCACACTGTTACCACTTTCTTGATATAATCTTTGGATTTAGGAGGACACCAGCCATGGAATGCTTTTTGAACTTCTTGGGCTACTGCAAAATTGAGCCTGTCTTGATTCATGCCTGCCACCACCTGAAAGTGCAAGGTTACAGTAAGCAATTTTATTATGAGGTTGCTAGACTAAGTCAATCATTTTGGCCAGTACCTGGAATCCAATAGGAAGTCCTTGAGAGTTTAGACCCATTGGGCAATGAGTAGCTGGAAGTCCAAGAAGATTAAATACAGACGCGTATGAGGAGCTTAGAGCTTTTGAGTATTGAAGCTCCAGGTGAAATGTAGCTGGACTGATAAATGTTGGGTACAGAAGTACACCATTTGATCCAAGAAGGTCCTGAAGAAACAATAAATGCTATTATCAACAACAGTACTGTATAATCAACTACATTATCTTAGTATTAAAATAAATGGCATACTATCAGTCCTTTGACCCCTAAAATTATTTATCCAACTCAAATATCGGCCGTTTTAGTATGTTTGAATATTTTTACCCCGTGCATTCCCGCTCCTGGGAGTGGTAGACGCGTCTCACCCCGTCCGTGTTTCTTTTCTGATCGCAAAGAACACATGTACGAAATTTGGTGAAATTTGCTCCACGTGTGTAGATTTGTATGCGGAACATACACACAAACGTACAAAAAACACTCTGCTTTATTATATTTAGAATATGTTTCTGTTAAGTTTTCTCGATGCTATCAATCTTCTATGTTTAAAAGTTATTTTTCTTAACTCGTCGATTTCAATTAAGGTCTGTCAACGCCGTATCATCTTTCCCCCACTACATAAAATAGCCAGGAACCCACTTTTTGCTAGAAATTGTTTCACTTTGCTTCAAGTCAACGGTGGCGAACATACACCAGCTCGCTTCCTGAAATTACTCTCTTGAACTTACGAATCGGTAGTCCGAGTTGGGACTATGTTAAATTTTTAATAGGAGTTCGAATCCGCTAGTAATCTTCATTACGACGCCTATTTCGGACTTCGAAATTTTCGTCAACTGACATCATCTTCCAAGTGAAGTGCCGATGCACGTCGAAACGTTATGTTATTTCAATGTATTCAACCGGTTGGAAATCCTAGAACTGCTTATCACATACACTGTGAACTTATCACTAGAAAAAATGAATACTACGAGCTAAGAAAGTGAAAGGAGAAAAAAAATTAGATCATATGAAGAAGTATTTCAAATCCATTAAAAAGAATAGGAATTTTAATATTGCAGATGTTTGATTCAAGTGAGCTATTGTCACAGTATTCATTGGAAATATAATCAAATGATTATATTGATATGGAAAAAAGATAAATGAATAATCCTCTACTTGGTGTGTAATTCACAGTGGACATTTTAATTCTTTCACTGAAACTTTACTGGAAATTAAGATGCCTATACATTAATTTAAAGCAGCACTGGAAAAACAAATACTTTTTTTACATAAGACAGTACAAAAGTGATGTTTACTCTTGAAGACAGGGGGAATATAAACTTTGGTAGTATTTTCCTCACTGGAAATACTTTGCAAATATTTATTTCTTCTTGGAATGTCCAATTTTACTCTGAAATAAGTTTAAACTTATTATAAGCTAGCTGGGTGCCCGGCGTTGCCCGAAAAGGATTTTGATTCTATATTAATCTTTAGTCAAGATGAGATTTAACCTAAATCTAAATGTTCCACTTCCATACATACTTTCGATCGATAGTGCATTAATTTAACAGCTATAAAATACATTGAATTTTATTGCATCAATCCTAACAAACATACCACAGAACTTATTTACGAATAGAATTCTTAAATATACTCATTAAGTATTGCAGGATATAATTGTCCCTCAGTCTTCAGACATTACGAAAGATTAAATTGATGAAATTGTTAGCTAGATTCACAATATAAATTAATGGTCGTCATTTGGTCAATAATATGACATGAAAATTACCTTACATATGTCGCAAGGGTCGTAAAATTTTTCATATTGCTTTTTATTATTAGTTGGAGTATTGATGGATAAAATTATATTTTTTATTCAATGAAAATTGTTTCTGTTTTTTTTTTTCATTACGAAATAAGTTACTATTTTGTTGTTACGCGGTCGCGTACTAATGTCTCTCTCTCGTATATGCTGTGACGTTACAGTCTCTTGGCGCGCAGTAATTTAACACAAAATGATCCATATTTATTATTCTATCCGCCATTATGCTACGGGTTTCTCATCCTCACAGTACCGTTTCTCGTGTTTTGTAGAATATGTGTACGAATTTCTGTTGCAATCTGTCCACGTGTCTAAATCAGTATAGAAATTAACGTAAATACATACATACAAATATACATCATTTTTTATTATATCGACTATCATTATCAATTAGTTTTAAGATTATTATACAAGATTATACGCAAAAGTGATTTGTCAGTATAATGTTTTAGAAAACATATTATAATTGTTAAAATCACAAAGTGATTCCACAATCGCTGATACACTAAATTTTTTGATAAACCTTTTAAAATATTATTCTTATTACTTAAAAAATTTGTTCTTAGGCCCATTTACCTCAACTTCTTTCTTCATTGTTTCGCAACACTTAATTCGCTTTTCCGTAGTAACATCTGATGTAGTTCTGAATAACTTCTTCAGGAGAAAGAAAATTAATAAAGGCAGACTGTGAGGTGACCGACAAGTGAAAAAACGGAAAAAAGCTTGTATAAGGCTGGGCTGTTCCTGAAAATGACGCAAATAGTTAAACATGTCTTCAGTCTTTCAAGTACATTTAATTCATAATAACAAATTTTTTACAATTTAATCAGTAATTTTCAATTATACTAAAAAGATGTCTAACTAAATTGCACAAAATATTTAGTTACTCCTTTAAGAAACACTGTTCGAAATTATAAATATAATAAAGATATTAAATATGGATTAAATGAAAAGGAAAACATCACATTATATTAAGAAACAAGTTACAGATGTATTAAATATATATGTCAAATTAATGGAAATTAAACTGAGAATTCAAGTAAAATGCAAGTCTGTCAGTAGTTTTAGCCATTTCTGACCTAATGATTATAAATTTAGAGATGACAATGAAAATTCTGTCATCTAATACTTTAAATTATTGTAAAATTTTGGAAATCAGAATAAAAACTGTTGGAGAGGAGAACATAATTTTTAAAAAAAAAAGAATAAACAAGAGGGTGATGTGAAAAAAAGTAACTTTTTTTATTATTATTTTGTTTATATTCAGGAAACTTTACAATCTAAAGATTTTACAGTTAGGATTTTTGTACATATTATACTATATATATATATATATATATATACTATATATATATTGTAATAAATAGATTAAAATTGCGTCTAAATGGCTGTGGCTAAATAAAATAAGATTTTTACGAGAAACAATTAAACAAAATTTATTAATGAAGTTATATACAATATAAAAAATTACACAATATTATTTAAAATCTCAGGGTCTTTACTGGGTTTGATAAATGGGTGACTTGAATTTAAATTATCTAACAAAACAATTGAAGAAAAGAAATAATTAAAGAAAAGAAATTAATTGAAGAACGGTCTGACGTATCTTAATGAAATGGTTTACAAATAAATTTAGAGTTCTTTTACTTACGGCCGACCAGGTCTCAATTTTGGGGTTTTCTGTGCACACGTTTTTGGGGATATCACTGAATTTAAATTGGTTACAAAACACTTGTCGAAACTTTTGGGTCTCTCTTCTGGAAACTGGAAACTGCAACTCCTTCCGGATTAATGGTTAGATGGATTGTTAACAACTTCCTCTCGATGACATCGGTGACGGTCTCTTTTTACTTATTGAGTTTTTTTTACTGCGGCAGGAAATTATTAGGTTACTGTTTGTGGCTTTACTTATTGAGAAACTTTCCTGTAACCTTTACTTGATCGAATTATATGTCCAAACTTTACTCGATGAACCACTTGCCCGCGTCTGACTTCCAACTACACTCGTCTCTCCTCGTTGACTGTGTGTCTGTTCGTCTCGTAGAATTTTGACTGCGTATATCTCAACAATGGTTCTATTGACTCGCCGCCCGCTTTGTCGCGGTGTATGCTTTATATAGTCTAATAATGAGTCCTTTACTTTGCAATTATAACAATGGATTAATTACTAATTACTACATTACGCCCCAAATTCCGTTTGAGAAAGGAAATGTCTGGACTTTACTCTTCGAAAACTGAATTTTATTCTTTTCTCTCTTCTACAATTTTGCCCTAATTTGTCAGATCGCTCGGAAACTTATACCTAATTACCATTCCTTTAAAATTTACACAGTCCCATCAAATATTGGTGCAACATATTATTTATTTGATTATCCAAATGGTCTAGATCCTACAATTTATTACGGTTTGAAATTAATTGTGCATTCCTTAAAACTAATGCCATAAAATAATATTTTTTTTTTTTAAAAAATTAAATTTTTTTTTTTTAATAATCTTTAATTAACTTAATTTAAATTCATTTAATTTATAATTATTCATCTTAAACATCAATGCTGTCACTTAATCTGAAGTAAGCTTTGACCTACTTTCTCCAGATGTCAGCTGTTCTTTTGTTTACATCTACCCCCTCCAATTTTCAACTGTCTCACGTGACAACAGCACAGTGCCACGCCCCCTTTTCTTTACACAACAAATATTACTTGAAACATCACATATTCCACATCTACACAAAATTTAAAATCAACCACGTGACAGCTTGAACATGCCACGCCCCTTTTTCTCTGCATATTAACCTATGTTCAATCATCATCATAACATCTACTTCAATACTCAAATTAAATTCACTCATGTGACAGCATAAACATGCCACGCCCCTTTTCTCTTTTTCAACATTTAATTTATCTCTTAAAATTTATCTTTAAGTATTTCATCTTAATTCTACACTTTCTCCTCTATTTACACATTAAACTTCTCAACGTCATTTTCAAATCATTTCAACTGTGAGTGAGCAATCATTCAAGACTTAAATTCTCTCATGTGACAGCTTAAACATGTCACGCCCCCTTTTCTCTAACATCACTATCTTTAGTAAACAAAAACATTGTAGCAACACGCCACGAAATTATCAAGAAAATAAAGAAACGTTCTCGGTCACGAATGCCGCTCGCCTATCCGCAAAACACTTCCTAGTGGTCCCCTATCACAAAATGAATTAAGCGAGAATTTTGACCCCCCAGTATTTCAATGAAAATCATAAGAAACCCATATCCTAATGGTCTTTCTTTCCAACTTCCTAACATCTGCTTTTTCCTTCACCAACTTTGGTTAGAACAGCATCAATATTCAATTTGAAGAACACAAGAAATAGCTTTAGTTTTAAACAGAATAAGCACCTAAAGGTGATGAAGACCAAATTGTTGAAAGGAAACTACAATTTGTAGCAAGAAGGTTCCCTAGGTGTGCTAGACCTATGATAGTTAAACATGACTATCCCCTCAGGTATAAGATGGAAGAAAAACAGAATCTTGAAAATATAGGAAAAATAGTTCTGTTAGCTGAAGTAACCACGTTAGCCACACGTGTAATTAACAAAGAACGTTAATCCTTCTAATTATCTAAATCCCTTCTAAACTTTACATCTATCCAGTATCTCTGAACTCAAATATGCCTTGACCTGCATTCTGCCAGAATTCTCCAGCTGTTCCATGTTTACATTTGATCAGCTGTACTTTATTTTCGTCTTTCTCCCCTCCATTCACCAATGTTAAAATCTTGTTTTCAAATTCTATGTTTAAATAACATTCAATATATCCCACCACTTGTTTTAAATTCTTAAATCCCATCTGTTTTATCATCATCAATTTTATTTCCATATTTCTCAATGTTTTCATTGCCATGCTCCCATCAGCTGTTCCCACTTCATCTTTGTAAACAAACATTTCTATCATATTTTGATTCACAACACCTCCCTGTAATTCTTCTATTCTTTCATAATTTTCTATTTCATTTACTTTTGCTACTATCTCACCTATTTCTCCCACTATTTCATCTTTCTGTTCATCAACACCTTCAATATTTAACCCTTTTATCTCTCCTTCATCATCATCAGCCTTATGCTCTAACAAAATTAAATTCCTTTCAGCATCTTCCTTAACTACCACCTTCATTTCCTTTACATTTTCATCATATTTCTCCTCCCATAACCCCACTTTATTTTCTACTTCCTTTCCACTAACTATAACTTCTATTTCATCTATCTTTTCATCATATTTCTCCTCCCATAACCCAACTTTATTTTCTATTTCCTTTCCACTAACTATCACTTCTATTTTATTAACATTTTCATCATCCTTCAGCTCCAATAACCCCACTTTATTTGCTACTTCACATGTTTCAATTTCAATGTTTACATCTTTGTTTACTTTTTCTACACAATCAGATTTTATCCCTTTCCTGTCCTCTCTAATACTCTCAATAACTTTATCAAAACTCTCATTATTTTCCTTTCTCCATTCTCTTACTTCTGCTGCTAACCTCTCATAATTCCTCCTACATTCCACTTTGGATTCATTTATTTCTGCCTTCAATTCTACTATGCTTTTATTATTCTCCTCCATAACTTTATCCATCTTTTTATCCAAATCTTTCTTTATTTCTTTATTCATATCTGCTAATTGTTCCAATTTCTGATCATTTTTGATACCCATTTCAGCTAAATTTTTATTTATTTCTGCTAAATTTCTATCCCCTTTTTCACTCAAATCTGCTAAATTTTTATCCCCTTTTTCAATCAAATCTGCTAAATTTTTCTTTATTTCTTTTCTAAACTCCGCTAAATTTTTATCATTTTTATCCCCTTTTGCATTCAAATCCTTCAATAATTCTAATATCATCATATATCCACTATCTCCTCCCACCTGTCTCTTGGAATTATTAACTCTAGAACCCATTTTCTCTATATTAAATTTAACTTAAAAAAAACTAAACTTAAGCTACTATCTTTAACTTTAAATGCACATTTAATCATTTTTCTTTCTTTTCAATAATCCTCTAACTTTCACACGCGTAAAATTCATTTCCAAAAATTTCATGCACATCCTATCCAAATTAAAATACTTTCTTGCACCAATACAGAGGTTTGTCAGATTTCGTTCTTTAATTATTCTACCCTATTTATCAAAAAATCGTGCCACACGTTGATGCGCCAATTTGTAATAAATAGATTAAAATTGCGTCTAAATGGCTGTGGCTAAATAAAATAAGATTTTTACGAGAAACAATTAAACAAAATTTATTAATGAAGTTATATACAATATAAAAAATTACACAATATTATTTAAAATCTCAGGGTCTTTACTGGGTTTGATAAATGGGTGACTTGAATTTAAATTATCTAACAAAACAATTGAAGAAAAGAAATAATTAAAGAAAAGAAATTAATTGAAGAACGGTCTGACGTATCTTAATGAAATGGTTTACAAATAAATTTAGAGTTCTTTTACTTACGGCCGACCAGGTCTCAATTTTGGGGTTTTCTGTGCACACGTTTTTGGGGATATCACTGAATTTAAATTGGTTACAAAACACTTGTCGAAACTTTTGGGTCTCTCTTCTGGAAACTGGAAACTGCAACTCCTTCCGGATTAATGGTTAGATGGATTGTTAACAACTTCCTCTCGATGACATCGGTGACGGTCCCTTTTTACTTATTGAGTTTTTTTTTACTGCGGCAGGAAATTATTAGGTTACTGTTTGTGGCTTTACTTATTGAGAAACTTTCCTGTAACCTTTACTTGATCGAATTATATGTCCAAACTTTACTCGATGAACCACTTGCCCGCGTCTGACTTCCAACTACACTAGTCTCTCCTCGTTGACTGTGTGTCTGTTCGTCTCGTAGAATTTTGACTGCGTATATCTCAACAATGGTTCTATTGACTCGCCGCCCGCTTTGTCGCGGTGTATGCTTTATATAGTCTAATAATGAGTCCTTTACTTTGCAATTATAACAATGGATTAATTACTAATTACTACAATATATATATATATATATATATATATATATATATATATATATATCCTGTGGAGTATTTTGTTTCACCTCCTGTACTTTTGTTTTTTATTGGTTATTAATTTAGTCTCTTGGTCTATTTCTTTTTAATCAGTGATGTTGGTTAGGCGGTGGAAGAGAGTCAGCTGTATCGGATATTAATTGGTTGGAGTGAATCATGTCTTTTTTATATTGAAGAAGTATGTATTTGGTTATTGTTTGGTGGATATATTGAATATTGAGATCACTATGGGAATTGTAGAAATATCAGGACAGTTTGTAATATAAGGAAAGATTTTAATTTTGTGTTTTGTCTGTGGAACCCCAAATGTTACAGCCACACTTCCATAATGGAGAAATAATGGATATATAAACTAATTTTTTCATTGAAAGGGATAAAGGTGAATCAGGATTAATTAATGGTTTTAGTATTTTAAAGTGATGATTGATTATTATTTTTAATGTGACTGGTGTGTTGGAGCCATGTTAGCTTTGAATCTAGTATTAATCCAAGGTATTTATGGTTTTGTTTGTTTGAAATGGGTGTGTTATTAATACAGATATTGTTAGTTAATGGTATATTTTTTAAGGAAAAAGGAACTGTGATGGATTTATTTGGGTTTATGGTTATTCTCCAATTATTAGCCCAAATGGCTACATGGTTAATGGCAGTTTGTATTTGTATTGTAGCCAATTCATAGTCATGGGACTGGCAAAGTATGGCAGTTTTTATTGTGGTTGTTTGGGTAATATCTTGGGTATTGATGTAATACAGGAGTGGGCCAAGGACCATGCCTTGAGGGACTCCAGAGTGAATAGGACAAATTGGGAAGAAATGGTTTTGATATTTGACAAGGTAAGAGTAGTTTGTATGATAGTTTGAAAACAGGTTAATGTAGCGGATGGATAGTTGAGGTTTTAATTTGAAGAGGAGTGAGGGATGGTGAACCTTGTCGAATGGTTTTTCAAAATCCAAAATGTGGCTAGGCATAAATATTTTTGTTTTCAAAGGATGTGTTAATATATTCTGTTACTATGTTAAGAAGTTGAGGACAGGAGTGGTTGTTTCAGAATCCAACTAAACAATTATTTAAAAATTATGGTATATCAATTTGTACAGTGATGAGGTGAACCAAGAAGTATTGGTTTGATGTCTCAAACTGAACTTAAGTGCCATATATAACTCTTGGAAATAGACAAATTAGGTATGAGAAAATGATGGAAGGTGGTGGTAATTGATATACTAAGAAAAATTCTAGTTATATAGAAGAAACATTAGTTTTCCTTATTTAAAGATAAATAAGTACTTTAAATTCAGAAGATGAGAATAATTTCTTGTTCATTACAAATATTAAGTGCAAAAATTTAATTGATATATTTCAGGGTCAGATCTGAAATTCTGATCCTACCTATAAAAACTTGCGTAATGTTTACAACAGTTATTCTATTTTCTAGTTTTTTATTTTCATTTGGAAAAGTAATTACCTTGCAAACATATGCAAAAGACCCATTGTTTATAAAATAAAATTATATTAAAAGATCACAACAGAAAATCTCAAATGAACTTGGGACCCCCATTTGGTACATGGCTACCATCTGAGCTATCCGAGTCAACTACAGGCCAGGTATGGGACTCCATTGTATAGCCTGAGCCAGACTCACCTACAATTCACTAGATCACATTATTCACGGTCTAATTCTAGGACATCAGTCAAATTGACTCTGATAGTTCAGATGGTACAGCACCTGTGTACCAAGTAGTGGTCACAGGTTCAATTCCTGGTTGTCAATATTTTTGAATCCTTATCCTTCAATTCAGTTTCATGGTTCGTGATTTTTTGTCCAGTCAATATATTTCCATCCTCATACTTCAATTGAAAACAGTATTGTAAATTCATCAGTTCTTCTGCACAAATTCACTTCAATATTCAGTACAATATAATAAATTACTTTCCTTAAATAATGCTAATTTACTTACCTGTTCATTATTAGCACCATGAAGAGTTACGGTCAGACCCTTTATTCTACTGAGTAATGAAAGTGACAACTCAACAGAATGCTTAAAACCTTTAATATCAACCTGAAACATGATAATGCAAAAAAATCATAATTTCAAATCAGATGTTGTAAAATTACAATACAATATTCTTCTTAATAATTTTAAGTGGGATGATTCTAATATTAGTTTTATTGTTTTACAAAAATTAAATTGAGGATGCTTATCAGCATTCAAATTTATTTGTCAAGGTAATTATTTAAAAACATATTTTATCATAGGGACTGTAAAGTTTCTTGGAACTAACAAGGGGGAATGGTGTCATTCAGCAACAAACTAATTTTGCAGTCCAATGAAAATATGGGAAGCAGAGTGACAAAAGACAGCACACAAACATCACATGGTGCAAAAACAATTCCAGCAGCTAGAAAATTATTTGTTTACTGTTAATAGTGGTCATAACCCCTTGAAACATTGTTGTTTATGTGTCAAGATTTAAGGGTCTCAGTTAAATTCAATTTCTGAAAAGATGGATATAAGATATTTATTGACGATAGATTTGTTTAGAAACAAATATTAGTTATAGTCAAATAGTTTTGAAGAAACATAAATCTTTACAGGAGTTACTACAAATGTAATATATCCAATAGACCTACACTAACATGAAAATAATGTGATATTAATTAATATGTTTTAACAATTTATTTAACATTCAGGTCCTTACTCACAAAACAATCAGAATAGATATTTTTTAGTTCTTGTTTAAATGTTCCTTTTCTATAATAATTTTGTGTCTGTAAGGAAGATAATTGAAAAAGATGCACCCTGAAATTTTTTGTGAGCATTTTGATAAGCTTAAACTATGAAATTGATGTATATTTTTTTATTATTTCTCATATTGTGACAATATATATCTTGATTTAAATTAATTAAAATATCCTTATAATTGTCTGTAATAAATAGTATGCAGTGATACATATAAATAGTCATACTTCACAGCTCTACAGACGCCATCTTACATAATTCTGCATATTTTATATGCTCTTTTATGTAAAATAAACAATCTGTTTGTGTGTGTATGAACAGTACTCTTCCCTTTCACTATGTACTGAGACCCTATTAGCCCATAGCACATTGCCATTATAACATTCATACTGACAGTTTCCTTAATGCAAAGACATTCATACTGACCCTATGTCTGCTAAGGCAGACCTGCACATTAACGAGCAGAAAAAAAAAGTATATAATTCAAAGAAGGATGAAGGGGAACCAAAGGGACTATGAACATAGACCCACTAAAATCTGAGCAAATTAATGTCAAGTACCTCAGTAAGCTAGTGAACAAGCATTACAACCACCTACAGATAAATGAGAGGATCAAGGTGGGAAGCAGGGCGTACTATTGTGTCCAGAAGCTCCTGAAGTCCCACCTACTCTCTTGTAAAGTAAGGAACATATTTACCACACCACCATCTGTAGTGATGTATGGAAGCAAGATAAGGGTTATTTCTGCTAATGACAAGTGCCTGCTTTAGTGACAAGCCAACACTTTTCAACTGAAATTAAGAGAGGCAGGCGTGTGAGAGAACAATCTGGAAGGAAGGCGACCTAAGGGAAGACAACAAAAGGATGGCAGGACAACGAGAGGAGGACTTGAAGAACTTTGGAGTACAGAAATGGACTCATGCCTTGGACTTGCAAATGCTAGAGAGACACTGTTGAGGAGGCAAAGGCTCTAAATGTGATGTAGCCCTATGGAGTTATTTAGAGAATGTTGTCGTAGCAGTACTTTATGAATCCTTGATATCATTTGTAAAATATATTTTGGGCAAGTCAGATATACTTAAGTCTATGAAATGCAATTTCAGTTTGATTGCCCAATCCATACATTTGGTATATATAATTTGAACTATGGGATTATAAAATCCACTATATACAATATGTTTGGAAACAATTATTTGATCAAACCCTGTAGAACTTTTTTGAACTACTCTTGTGGTTGTTTTCACATTGCAGAACAAGCAGAATGAAAGGAAAAGATTCTCAACAGCTGACCTTCTTAACATTAAACATTAATGTTAAAAGTCTCCTCAAATTTACTTTTTTTTATCAGAGTTAGAGCTACCAATAATTTTATACAATAAATACAAACGACTACAATTGAGTTATTTGTGATAGGTGGTGATTCATGTAACCTGCGGTATTGTTTACCAAACACTGAACACTTTGTTGGAAATGAAGGAAAATCTGTAAAACCATTTTACTCTTGCCGAATGGATGCATGGTATGAAAGTTGTTTGTGACTGCTGAAGTTGAAGAAATCTGTGTAGTAGTTCGACTCCGGTACAGCAGATCTCCCTTTTTCTGACGTCATGTAGACTACTTGAAGTTATTGCCAGGAGCTAGACATGAAGTGTTCCTCGAGAGTCCTGCGGTTCTTGTTCTGCTGTTTTATTATTGGTTACTTTAATCATGTGACCGGGCACCTTTTCCATCCCTTACACGCTCAGGTTGGACAGGAGCCCAGGAGACGTGTGGAAAAATTAATTTCTGCCAATTACGTCGCCTCATTCTACCTGACTGTCTTTCCTTGTTAGGTTGGCCTTTGCTCACACAGAGGTCTTTGACTGAGCCCATAATTGCCATGTGACTTCGAAATTTAACCCTAATCCGAAAAATTCCCGTTGTCTCCAGCCGCCTCTAGCAAGTACCTGGCCTCAGCCTTTCGTTCATTTAAATAAAATGTGTATATATAATTAATAAATATTTATGAGGAAAAAGGGACGCACTATAGAGTGACCGTAGAAAAACCAAGGATCTGTTATTTATGTGCTTCATTGTTAATTACGTGTTAAAGTCTCTTCATTTGTTCATTTAAGTTCAAAGTTCCAGTTTGTCTTGTCAGAGATTGCCCTGGCCTACTTTTATTTTTTTTTTTAGGGCAACAGGCTACATGAGGGTGATCCACATTGGGCAACTCCCCTTTAATAGCATAGGAAGGGATTAGAAAGGGGGCATGCGGAAGGGTAGAGGAAGGTAGCCAAGGGTTACTAGGGCCCCCGGGCTATGGTTTAAGGATCCTACCCGGCATTCGCCTAAAGAAATGCAGGGAAAACCCTAGAAAAACCTGCATCGGGTAGGTCGGGCATTGGGTACTTGTCCCACGCCCTTCCGATAGCGGGAGAGGAGTTTGCTGTGGGGACGCAGCATTCCCTTCTCCGTGCCTCGACCAGTTTAGGAGGCAGCTGGCCGACTATTCCAATAGGAATAGCGGACAACTCTTGCCGTATGCCCAAGGTCTGCGACCCCGGAACATACACCTCTCAAAACAGACCGAGGTGCCTCGGCATGTGGGAACCTTAGTTCAAAACAAAAACCAGAGAGATGTGAGAGCATCCCCAAAGGTAGCCCCCGCCAGAGCTCTCTGGGGAGGTTCACCTGCGAGAAATCCTCTCGCAGGCTTCTGGCCTACTTTTATTTTTTTTTTTTTTTAGGGCAACAGGCTACATGAGGGTGATCCACATTGGGCAACTCACCTTTAATAGCATAGGAAGGGATTAGAAAGGGGGGATGTGGAAGGGTAGAGGAAGATAATGTTAGCTATCATAATGTAATTATGTTTACTATATAACGCCTATGAGTTAATACTAGTTATAAACCTTTTAAAATAAGCTTTAATGAACTGCAGAATTTCACACTATCTCGTATTACATATGGTCATTTGTCATTTTCGCATTATTTTTATTTTTTGTAAAAAATTATTAAAATGTAATGGATTGTTATTATTAAAGGCAGCATCATGTGAATAAAAAAAATATGCATGCAAAATAGTTATTCCTTAAGGAACACAAAACGCGAGTACGCTATTAAACGCCTTTTAGAGTGCGTGGCTTTTTTTTTTAATTCTAACAGATCCACGAACACCAAACTAATGAGTCATTAGTCTGAATCCTCTACCCTATACCATTTCACTTGAAACAGCAACTTCTTCCACACGCTACAAAGGCCAAAACTACTCTCTCCCCCAGATCACAAAGCTTATTGTCCCTCCGTCCACGCATACCAATTCTCCATTCCACTTTTCTTTCACAGCCCCATAACTACGTTTTTCGAAATATAGACTGTAATTGAACACATAACTTTACTGACACAGAAATATAAACCATTTTGAAACATTTTATCCTTGTAATCCTACCCTCCCTCCAAATAAATACCGAGGGAGATTAACTTCATCTTAATCGTCACGATATCGCAGCAATATTAATATTCAGAAATCCGAGTACAGGACCAATCTCTGTCCTTTTGGACGTATTAAATTAACCCCATGTCACTCCCTTCATAAATTCCAATGGATTCCACTTTATCTTAACCCGGATCAAGAGTATCAATACAGAATTAATAGACTTCCAAAAGCTCTCTTTAAAAGAGTATAAACCTTAAAAGAGTTCAAAAAGCCAGATTTGGTATGAGACAAATTAGAGAGTAAAAAAATTCCCTTATAATATCTTAAGAGTACACAATTCAATAATGATATATATTCATATATATATTATGACTATTGAGACAACTTATAAATAAACAACAGCCCATTTGAAGTCATAAAAAATATATTTATTTATGGAAAGTTAAACTACGTTTCGTCGCTAACTTTGAGACTTCTTCAGGTTGAAGTTTGACAAACTTTTGATAGTTATGTCATTCTCCCTTGACTACCGTGACCGAAATAATTTTCCATAAAGAAATATATTTTATCAGACATCAAATTGTCTGTTGTTTATTTATAAGAACACAATTCAATTATTAAGGGAGTTAAAAAACTGTATTCTAAAATATTCCAAAGAACTCCCGTTTGCTTGAGACCAAAAAGTTCGAGTATCTTATTGAGTCAGTAAAACTCGCAGTACCCCCAAGAGAGTAGATAAAACTTTTGGTTCTTTAACAATATAATAAATACTTCCAGTTCCACGAGCCAAATATACCCCAAGAAAGTCCAAGACTCTCGGTAATTTAGAGAGTCAAATCATCTCCTGCTATCTTGAGAGGGTTATAAATACGCCAGGGAAGTCAAAGGGAATAAAAATTATACAGGTAACGAAAGGTAGTTCAGAATAAGTAAACGACCTTATCAGAAAATTATTTCTGAACCAAAAATTAAATGTACTGACGTTTCATCACTGTTTTAGGACCTCTTCAGGTTTGGTAATTTCGTATATAAATCGTACCACAAAAAAATTGGGGTTCCATCAGGCAAGGCAGCAAAACTTTGTCACATCATATGATTTATATATGAAATTACTAAACCACAAGAGGTCCTAAACAAGGATGAAACGTCTGTATATTTAATTTTTTGTTAATAAACCATATTCTGACTCAAGACCGTTTATTTACTTATTTATAATATAAATTTAAAAAATTTTCATCATTGTTATAATTTTCTGCTCGTCGTTCTGGTATATTAAAAGAGAAAGAAAAAATTCCCGATACCTAAAGAGAGTCAGCAATCCGCCCTAAAACTTAAGGAAATAAATTGAATAAATTTACATCTGGTTGAAAATAATAAATAAGAAAGATAGCCAATTCAGACAAAAAATGATAATATAAATACCACACAACGTTTCTGAGATCCTTGTCCCTTTCCACAGGTGCGAAGAAGAGCCCAGAGCAACGTTGTGTGGTATTTATATTATCATTTTTTGTCTGAATTGGCTATCTTTCTTATTCATTAAGAAAATAAAATTTAAATGAGAGAAAAATATAATCCAAGAATAATCCTTTGTCCATTAATTATAATTTGTAACTTGCAGGGTGCCTGGCGTTTCCCGGGTATTTATTTATATTAATGAATAAGAAAGATAGCCAATACAGAGAAAAAAAGGTAATATATATATACCACACAACGTTTCTGGGATCCTTGTCCCTATCGTCAGGTGCTAAGAAGAGCCTAGAGAAACACAACTGCACTGGTCAGTTGACAACACTCAAAAGCTTTTGTCAAAAGCTAGTGCAGTTGTGTTTCTCTAGGCTCTTCTTAGCACCTGACGAAAGGAACAAGGATCCCAGAAATGTTGTGTGATATTTGTATTACACTTTTTTGTCTGTATTGACTATCTTTCTTATTCATTATTTTGTATCAGACGTAAATTTTTTCATTTTATTTATATTGGCCCGGAAAAGCATTTAAGATGAACTCTAATCTCTTGATGAACAAGTCATTTTACCGGCATCGAGAGGCTAATTTTTTTTAACCTTTACCTTTTTACTGCCCTTCCATACCTATGCCAACGTAATCTTAATTTATCATAACCGGCAGACCTTAATGGAGTCAAAAAATCTATTGGTTTCTTAAAATATCATAATAACTGAAAAAATGTCTAAAAAACGGGAACATTTAATACTCCAGTATCTTAATAGAGTCAAAAATACTCCCGTTACCTTGAGAGACATTGAAATACTCCCGGTACCCTAATACAGTCAAGAGTACTCTTGATGGCCGTAAGAGAGGTGGCAATACTACATATAACTTAAAGAGTCAATCATATTCACGGCACATCAAGATTCAGAAATAATCCCGGAACCTTAAGAAAGTCTAAATACTCCAGGCAGCTATGGAGAGACAAAAATACTCCTATTACCTTTGGAGAGTTAAATATACGACAGCTACCTTAAGAGAATCTAAAATAAAATTAAAATATAATACGTCTGTTTTAAAATATAATCTTAATAAGATAAAACAGCCGAATGTTAGCCAAATTGAAAACATCACGTTATTTTGTTTGTCATTTGATAATTTATCTTATTATTATAATAACGCCTAAAATAATCCCATACCTTATGAGATTAAAAATTTCGAGTACCCCGGGAAGTTTGGAGTTAAAAAGACACCACGATCCTCAGAAGATTAAAAAAAGTCTCGGTACACTATAACATTAAAAAATTACTGGTGCCCTAAGACAGAAAAAAAAATTATTGGCAATCTAAGATAGGAACATTCCAAAATACTACCGATACATTACTACATTGAAACATACCTTGATAGTCAAAAATATCCCTAATATTCTAAGGATGTCGCAGATACTCCCGGTACCACAAGAGAGTCAAAATTTCTACCGATATCTTAAGAGAATCAAAAATACTCGGTACCCTACCTGAGTGAAACATACTCACGAATCTTAAGAGAGTCAAAAATACGCACAGTACGTTAAAAGGGTAAAAAAAATCAGCTACCTGAAGTGATTGAAAAACACTTCTTTTATGATAAGAGAATCAATGTCGCTTCCGGTACAGAGAGTCAAAATTATTCCTAGTACACGAATAGAGTAAAAAATACTCACAATCTTCATCCTTATAAGTGCTAGACGTGTTTCACTCAACCAGTATTTGTTCCCTGATAGTACGTGCAATGCGCACTGAGTTTTGTAGAAACTCCAAGGGGCTGAACTAAAACTTAACCGACATGTTGAAAGTCATAATTAAACTCAAGGACATCTATAATTCCGAATTCGAGACCTATCTCGGTTGTTTTCCCGTCTTCGCGTGTCCATCCGCGATCCTTATGGTGCTTCCCTTCCGTAATGAAAAGGGGTTGAAATTATACACGTACAACATCGGGAGAAACACTATAAGTAAACCCTGCCCACCCCGCCTCTGGTCGTGTCTTGTTGTTTCCGTGTCGTAAGGAACATGTGATCAAAATTTAGTCGATATTTCTCAACACGTTTAAATTTGTATCCGGAATAGTGGTTACAGCACATAAATTAATTTAGAAAGAAATAATTTGTCTTCATTTTAAGACATGTTTTAACAATGCGAATTTCTGTTCGATATCGAAGACTAAACTGCCCGCTTTCCGGCGCACACGCTCCTACTAATGCAGCACAGCAGTGTGCTACAAGCAGCTGAACACCGTTTTTAAAATGCCACATTCTTCTACCCTCTCCACTATGGGTGTCTCACTCTCGTAGAGTTTGTACCCGGATCGTAAGTAATACGTATACAAAGTTCGTTTGAAGTTGCTTTTCGTGTTTAATGTTGAATGCGGATCGTACCCACACTCAAGTGCACAACCATTTTTATTTATTAGACCAGCGTTTCCCGGTTATTTATTTATACTAGAGGAATTAATTCGGCATTAATCTCTGGCTATTAGAATATTTTATAATTGACCCTTATTCATCCCCACCGCATACAGTCTGCGGATATATATGTGACTCACATGGCATTAGAAGTGTCACCGTTCTTCTCAATGGCGCCTAAAACTATGGATTCGACAAAAATGTGTAATTTTAGAATATTTTTCCCTTCTCAACCCCTCCCCCAACATCATGCCGATGGGGGCTGAACTGCAATTTAACCGGCATGGTGGATTTTACTATACAAATAAGTGAACCCTAAAACTCCAAGTTGAACACCATTCGCGGACCATTTTGGCATTTTAAATTAACCCCTTCCCACACCCATCCATGTGGAAGAAGCTGAACTGTAAGTTTCCGACATGATGAATAGCAGTATTCAACTCAGCGAACAAAAACATCGTGGAATCGGCACCATGGTCGGTCGTTTGTGTATTATAAAAGCCTCCATTGGCTGTGAGTGAAGTGTTTATGTGTGTGTGGGGGGGGGGATGAAGATTGAGAAAAATAGCGAAGGGACTGAGTTTTTTGTACAAGTAAGTAAAGTGTTTAGCTCCAGCAATCAGATTTTAATTGACATTTGCGTGAAACTTAGACTCCAGTGTGCACTTGCTGGCGCACCCTACATGTTCTTCATCACTGCTAATTGTCAATTGTCGACAATTGTCAGTCGAGCTGGAATTGGCTGAAGCAGAGTACTATTAGACACCATCTAGGCTCACCATGACAGAGTTGGACTTTCATGGAGGCCATTTGAAACTGGTAACCCCAGTTGCGTCTTTACTTCGGTTTTTAGAAATCGCGATGCAGTATCTTAATCTAGCTAGCGACACCACCCTACAGATAATCATGGCTAGCTGATTTCATCACCACATACTAGATTCTCCAACAGATTAGCGAGCTTGACCATCTCCTTGGGTAGATCCCGATTAATAGTGAATAGCCGAAAATGGATGGTGTCCTAGTTGAGTGAAGGTGGTTATAGAGCATTAGGTTGAGGAATTCATCTACCAGGGTACATGAAAATATTTTAAGTTGGGAAGTTATATTCAGCAAATATTGCACTAACTGGGACATCGGGTTTTTGAACCATGTGTTGATGAGTTTTATGGCGCGGTGAACACATGCTCACATGTTTCAAATTACTTCGTACAGAGTAACGTTCTTTTTAACAAAATTATACAAATATTAAATAAAATCATCAATATTGTTGAAAGTATGAATCAAAATACATATTCAATGTTCATCTTAAGATTGACTACTATGAATAGATTCCTACCCTTTGGGAGTCGATATTGTACTTGTTCCTTAGGTGAGCTGTGAATTGATGTATACAACTGACGATCTCTGGGGCCACAGGGTCGCTTGTAATAGCACCACCATCATCAACCATATAGAAGAATTTTATGGTTTTTATATCGGGCTGGAAAAAAAATAGATGATACATGAAGCTAAATATTAAAGATAATTTCCTCAAGCAACATACACTGAAAAATTAATGCAAATAAAGAGATGTTCAATAGACAGGCAAGAATATAATAGTTTATTTTGTTCTAAAAATATTTTTTCTATTTTCTGGTCTCCCTTTTGATTTAATTTACAATCCTTTGGAATAAAATTAATATCAGCATTAGTTTTACTTATAGCCCATTTTACTGAAGCAGGTAGAACATGTCACGAATTCTAGATGTGAATTTTTTCATTATACTTAAAAACTTTTATCTTTCAATTATACAGTTAAGTTAATATATTTACAAGTATTTACAACAATTATTGTAATTTACATGTTAACTTGTGTAGGTGGAGAGTCCAGTGACTTTCCAGCCTTGTGTTCATCATCGTTTGTAGTTCTGAGGGGTTTGAGGTGGAGAATCAGATGGGTCTTTTGTTATTACTGCGAAAGTTAGAAGTGTTGAGTAGAGAGTGGAATAGGTGTGTTATCGGTCAGGGAGGTTGTATTGGGATTGATGGGAAGAGGTTTTGTCAGGATGTCCCTGAGTGTTGACGGGGAAGTATGAGGTTATTAGGAGTTTGCTTTTCAGACGACGGGGGGCGATAGTTATGAATGTATTCTATGATAGGATTTTGATGATTTATGCTGCTTTTGATTAGGCAGAATAAGGATTTGTTGATTATTGTGTTGATGGTAGGGATTTGGATGTCTTTGTGGATTGTGGAGTTTTTTTATGAACCACGGAGCATTGGTAATGGAGCGAAGGATTTTGTTTTGGGTAATTTGGAGCTTTTGTATGTGAGTTTTGACGGTGGAGCCCCAGATAGGGCAGGCGTAGGACCAGATGGGTTGTGTGAGGGAGAGATATATTAGTCGTTTAGTACCGATTGAGACTAGGGAGTTTTTGTTTAGTAGTGGGTATAGGGTTTTGAATTTCTTCTTAAATTTGGGGATGAGCTAGCCAGGATAGGGTGAGTCCTAGATACGTTACTTTTATTTTTGTGGGAATAAGGGTTCCATTGAGGGTGAGAGGTATTTGAGTGTATGGGTTCCTTTTTAGGGTGAAGGGTAAGATAGAGGATTTGGAGGGGTTAATGTTGACTCTCCATTGTTTGGTACATACGTCTAGGGAATTGAGGGCGCTTGGGAAATTTTTGGAGGCCTGTGGTGAGGGAAGAGGTTTGGTATAGGATGGTAATGTCGTCAGAAAATAATACAGTTTTGGTTGAGGGATGTTGAGTGAGGTAAGTCATGAATATTTACGTTGAACAGGAGGGGAGAGAGGTCCTTAGGGGACGCCCGCGGTGAAAGAGTGGAGGGAGTTAATTTTGACTCATTTGTAGCGGGTGTCTTTTAGTAGATTTTTTATTTTTGAGAGGTGGAAGGGCTGAAGGATTTGTTTATATAATTGGATACTGTATGTAGTTGATGGGTACAGGAATATTTTGGGCGGAATCCATATTGGGTGTTGGGAATTAGAGGGGAGAGTTGTTTGTCGATTTGTAGATGTGAATAATTAATGGAGATAAAATAAATATTTACATAAGTGAACAACAAATTGTTAGGTAAATAAAGTTGAATAAGCATTTAATATTTAACTTATTTCACAACTATGATATTTGTTTAATAAATTAATGTTAACAATACTACACCAGTTGTGTATTGTCTTACAGATTTAACTTATCAAGTTTAAGTTTTTAATGTTGTCGGGCAAATAAAGATCACTAACAATATTAACATTATCAAATAGAAAACTTGTTTCTTCTGATTAAAGAACGTAATAAAGGTTAGGTCTTATGTTGCTAATTTTATTTCAACAAATTTAAATCTTAAACAATATGTTTGCATTTTTGCGAGAAAGGTGCAAATCTATATGAAATTTGGACTACTTTGATTGCAACATTGCGTTAAGGATTTACCATCTCACCAGTTTGTCTAAATTAAGCTGAGCCGCCTTTTCACCAGTAATGGCCATGAGCAGAACCGGAAGGTCCTCGGCATAGCGACACATAGGCGACACACTGAAAGAACGGTCCCATTGCTCGTCAGACGCCACGGGAATGTGTCCTTCGTAAGACACAACATCTAAGGAAAAATAATTCTCATTAAAACAATATTGTCTGTCGTTTACTAATATTATAAGGGACATTCATAAGGTAAAGTGTGATTAAATATGCAATTCACCAGTCATCAGGGATGACGAACCAAACATCATAAAAATCGCAATTCATTCTATTGTTTTCAGTGAACTGTGTGTATGAAGTTGTTTGCGTCCACGTGTAGGGTAAACGCAAGTCCCTGCTCATTTTAATCCTTTGTAAGTACAGAAATCCTCCTTACAATGGAAAATATAAACGAACTTTGTCCAATACTGCTTTAAACAGGTTGATTTTTTAATTGAAAAATAGAATGTAAGAGACTACTTGATATCAATTTTATTTTAAAGAATTCGGAAATGGTTGCGACGAGTGAACACTTATTTTGTATTTACGTGAGTGAATCCATTGATCATATTTGGTAAAATAGGAAATCTTTTTGTAATGTGATGTTCTATTATTGATAGGGGATTTTTATTGAATATTTTTAAGTTATTTAATTTATGATTAATTATCTCTGAAAATATTTAATTATATGGCTGGGTGAAATTAATTACAATAACTGATCATTTATATTTTATTTAACAAATTAAAAAATATTAAATTTCTGCTCTTATTATCATCTTGAAATACCCACAGCTAATCTACAAACATAAATGAAACAGAGAAAATTTCTGACATGGGTTGGTGGGCCAAAATATGGTAATCATATGCCTTTATTGAACCGACTTTGATGTGATTCTTTTCCTGTACATTACTACTTGCATTTGCACTTACGGGTCTGGGAGGTCAGTACTGCTCAAGTGGCTCAAGCGGCAAACCCTGGTATTTCCTGGAAATGGTCACCCAGCCGGCCTCCAAGTTCTCGTCAGAACTCCAAAAGAAACTTATAACATCACAAAACGTACTGTCCTCCACACTCCAAAACTAAAAACTATCTGACTTATTTATAACCATATTTCACTGACTTCTATATATTTCACTAACTTCTGTTCCAAAACTAACTCATAACATCCGCGAACAAACTTCCGCTTCAAAACTATCTAACTTAAAACTAAAAAGTAACTTATAGCATCTCATAGTTAACGTCCGCTTGCTCTGCCAGCTCCCTTCACTCCTCTGTTTTCAGAAATTTTACGCTCCTGGGAATTCTGAGCAGGAAGGAAGCCGGAGGGAACCTTGCACATGCCACCTGAAATTCTGTGTCTCTTGTATATAAAACCAATAGGAATCAGATTTGTGCTCCCACAAATTTTAATTAGTCACACCCCCACGGGATGCAAATAGCCAAATTCAGGGTCGTGGGAAGACACGGTCGCTATCTGTTGGAAAGTGCTAAAATATTGTGACCAAATATTAACCTAGGCCAGACACTCACAATATGTTAATCCGTTCAAATGGATGCCTCGGACGGATTGTTTTCGTTTCTTTGAGTACCTTGGAAGCGATGATTGACTCTGGCCTGTCTATACCCGATAATATGAAAATCTCACGATTGACCTATTTTCTTTCGTAAATTAAATTAAAATACATATAATAAAATAATCCTAATTAATTTATCCCGCTTGTGTACACTTTATTATCTGTGGCAAATCAACAATTTTTAATGTATTTTTATATACCAATTTCGGCATAATCAATAACTCCCAGAATAAAATCTAAATGTTTTGTAATCACCACAAAAATTGACAATATTATTACTTATTATTTTAATGTTTGCGCCATTATATAGCACTGATTCGAGCCGTGGCAAGTATGTGCTCATGTGCTATAACACATAAATTAATTTAGTAAGAATTAATTTCTCTCCATTTTAAGAACCTTCATAAAAAATTGTGTTTTAACTCCCTGCCTCGCGTCGAATCTCAATCAGCTGGACAGCCAGTGTTATCCCAGATACAGAACAGTGACAACTGCGAATGCGCAATATATCTTTTCACACAACACACTCCCATCTACGTCACACGTGTGGCCCTTTAAACTCAGTCACTTTCGTGTTACAAATCGGAAAGGACTCCAGAGTCGCTCCGTCAAATGTCAGAGGGGCGGCCGCATCCGGCGGCGTAAGCAACTATATCGAAATAAAGTTTGACTATTCACTAATTATAAATCCTATTTTATAATAGAGTATTCGTATATTTTTGGTAACATTAAAAAATCACAATCTTAAGTTATTTTTAAAGAAAAAAATATTTAGGAGGCATCATAGTGCGAAAATCTCCTGCACGACCCTACATTAAACACTGCTCAGTGGCCTGTTCCGAAAGTTAACTTTATTTAAAATATTTATCGCGGGAAAATACTTTCGAGTTAGAAATACTAAATTATTCCGCGTTTAAAAATTATACGCTACTGGAAATTATGTAAACTGAATTAGAAACGTAGCATATTTCGATTGGGGTCAGAGTAATTTCATTATTTTACATGGTAAAATGGACTCTTGGGACGATATAGCATATAACTTAAAAAACTTACGAGCCGTCACTGGATGGAGTGTTGTGTAGGCCTACTTACTGGCGGAAGGTTTGTGTCCGAAGACGCCACAGAAGAGGGCAGGGAGCCTGGCGGAGCCGCCCACATCAGAGCCCAGACCAATCACGGACGCCGCCGCGCCCAGCAGCGAACCCTGAAATACTCATCAAATCTAGTACAGATTCCTTCGGAAATGGGGAACGGGAGAACACAATCTGGATTAGAAATATGATGAAGGTTTTGTAAATTCTATACTGTGGTTATGAAAGTTGGGTGTGTGAACAGGTAAATAATTAATCTTGCATATGTAGTTGCAAATGTTAAATCTCCGTTGGAAGATTACATTAATAAATTAAAAGTATTTACAATTCCAATGTTCCATGTTGATGTTACTTGAACCAACGAGTGGGCGGCTGGACTCGACGTCAAGGGTTCATCCGGGATAATGCTCCCGGGTGTACCGGAATGCCGGGTTCAGGAGAGACCAGACTGCACCCACCCTTAAAACTGATTACAGTGCTTCTAATCACACGAATGTGGACAACAGACTCATTGCTTCTAGTACCCATGTGTGGGAGATGCGTACGGTGAGTTGAATCGAACTGTGGCTATTCTCAGTTGAGGGAGGAGTCCCTCTCAAAATGGTACGGCATGAAGGGAGAAGCCCGATGATGGGGAGTGGCGTGCAGTCCTCATATGCCTTGGTATCGGGTAGCCGAGTGACTGGTTTGCCTAGTATTATTTATGAGCACGGGAGTTGGACAATGACGGGTCAGGTATTGCCATGGCAATCACTAGTAACTAAATCCGCTCAAGGCGGTCGTTTAGTCTTCGGGCTAAGATGTTTAGAGGCCAACCTCAGTTATCCAACATCGAAACCGCCTGGCTGTAGTTCTCTGTTGGGTGGAAACGCAACCTACCCACCGCAAGGAGATAGCCACTAGCTTTTTCAGAACCAACAGTTTGGCAGTGGTTTCGGACCCCACTGTTATTCTGAAAAAGAATGTAATATTCAAAGTCAGGTAACAAGAACGTTCCTCATCGACTGGGTACCAGCAATGGAGGGATCGGCTTGAACGGTCTGAGCGAGTACCTCGTCGCGGGTTTTACCCAGTGGTGAGGTACCTGACCTGAAAGTGCAACTATACCTTAGGGTGACCCCGGGATCACTCGTGGCTTTCCAGGCCCACGTAGCGATCCCAAACAGCCCCAGCTAACTGGGGAACAGCCCTGCTCACATTGATGGGTTGGACTCAATGTGGCAGTGAGTTGCGTACAAAATCCCTCGAGGTGGTGCGAACAAGTCGGGCCTGGGCAACTGAAACCCCAAAAAATGGGGGGGGCGACCAGGTCCGATATTGAAGTATCACGTCCCGAGGGCCAAGTGCCTCCCCCAAATGCTTGCTCTTGGGGATGGCACTTGGCCCTGGGGGCGTGATATTCAGTGGGTTAAATGAACCGCATCTACCCTGGAAACAGGGAGCCATATTATATCTTCCTTCGAAAACGAAGCATCTTCAGTGAGTTTGAAGTAGGTATAAAATCGCGTTCAAGGACTTTCTCCCTGAAAATCTGATCGGCATAGGCGGGGAAGCGCTGTGTCGGTGACGGTACATGTGCTTAACTAACACGAACAACAACAACAACATTACTTTAACCAGAGCCTGAGACTTATAAAGATATGTTCCACAAGTAACACACCTCTCCTCCTGAGGATCCAGCCGCTGTCCTGCGCAGGTCGTAAGGGTTGTTAGTGCGGCCCATGATCTTGTTGAAGGTCTCGTGGGAGAGGCAGACCTCAGGCATGTTGCTGACCAGCAGAGGGATGGCTCCTGCCTCCCGCATCAGGCGCACAGCTTCCGCGTCGCGGTCTGCCTTCTGTCCTCGATGAGACATACGCCCACAGGTTATGCTCAGACCTGCGAATAACGTTCCAAAATAAAGACATGTAAATATGACAAAGACGGATTAAATTCTGGAAGTTGATTATTTCCGATAGGAAACAGTGAGAGAGTTTATGTCTAGTTATATAAACCAAGATAGGAATAGTCCCAACTTGGGACCCACTTTGAGACAATTCGAAAATGAGCTTGACGTTTAAAAACCATCCGCTTACTATGATTTAACTTGTACAAAACAGTGAATGTTAAAATAATTAAACGATTAAATAATAATTACCTCAAATTAAAAAATTATAGAAAAATCTTTAATATAAATTATTTTGTACTTGAATTTTACTTGTTTTATTATATGTTTTAATCATTTGCTTATTATTTTCTTCTTAATAACGTACTACTAATTATTTCCTAAAATCCAAACTTTTGTCCTGAACAATTTCTAATTAGGCTGTAATTTCTGTACCTTAAAAAACGACTCAATGTTTGTTTTTAACCTTTACATTCAAATGTGGATATCATGTCATTAATGCAATTTAGCGTTAATAGAAAATTTTTTGCTACCTTTACTGACACTATGATTTCTCAGATTATATTGAACTTTAGATCATGTTTCAATTAAAATTTCAGGGTGTAGATGCACTTAAACGCGTTGGTATACACCTTTAGACTCATTTCCGCCAATCTTCTCAGAATAGTGATGGTTCATCCTTAAGTTATTGTAAAAGTGAGATATGAAGATGAAAGTAAAAGTAGATAGTGACCTTTGAGATTGATTGTCCCAACACATGTGTTGTACTGTTGTTTACTGAGGAATTTGTGATGTCAGCTTCTGTTTGTTAGCTTAGTACCGCGTTGCACTGGCTTGAAAAGGGTCAATACAGTGGGTGTTTTGTTTTCGTCCAAGTCATATGAGAACTTAGCCACGCCACCCACACAAACTTCTTAAAAGTTTTTGTCTCTGTACAAATGTCTGCCTGTGATTATTCTTGCTCTGTATCCTGTAGTCGACAATTTCATATTTTCATTATTTTCACTACTCTCCCAGCCCTCTTCCGTTATATAACTAACTCAGTTCTTCAGCAATCTCTTCTAGTATTTCCAAACGTGATTCTTTACACATTTGCATTTTCTGTCCAGCCATGTAATTTATTCAAAGGGTTCTGATCCGTTTGTAGTACTGGGAGTACTCATTGGATGATTTTGTCTCCTTACGTCCAATCGAGTAAATATCATAGACGAAAAAAAATATCTGACATTTATAACAACAGAAATAAATAGACGGGTTTCAGTCAGAAAAGTATTATTTTTGTGTGAATGATAATTTAATGGGAGTTTTTTCGGAGGCGGAAACCGTTGTTTGGTTAGGTGGATGGAACTACTCGCATAATATTAATACTGTAGAACACTTAATATGTAACTTATCTTATTATACATTATTATTATTTTAAATTAAGTTATTCATTAATGCGCGAAACTATTTCATTTTAACTTGGTACACGTATCAATTAAGACCCAGGGACAAACCCTGGAGTTGGAAGCGGGTGGCATTTTCAAAATATGCGATAACAGCCTGTATATGCACGGAATAAAAAATTTACGGGGTCACTCTCGATGTTTTCATGTCTAATTTAATCCCGTAACGGCATGAAGACAGCTCTAGGGGTGGGGTGAAAGGAAGTGATAAAAATTGCAATAACGACAGATTGGTGTCTAATCCGGTGTTATGGTAGTACTGGGTTAGTTATGGCATTTCATCGGGGTTAAGTTAAATTTTAGCACCGACGGGAAGGGGTGGTAGGGAGAGAAAAGAATAATTTGATGTCATCTGAGATTGGTATCAAATCCGGTGTTACGGGTAGCGCTGAGTATAATTTTGATATTCAAATTGCCGGTTTAAGTTCAGCTCCTACGAGTGGGGATGGAAGGGTGTAAAACAAACTTTTGCGTTCAATCTTAAAAACGTGGAGAAAATTCTACCATATTTAGTACACGTTTTACTTACGATCCAACAATAAACAGTGTTCTGATGAAACTCCCCAAGCTGCAATAGGGGTGGGTAAGGAAGGGGGGTAGCATTGTAAAAACATTGAAAAACAGCTCCACGCATTAATGAATTACTTAATTTATAATAATAAATATGTATACTATGCTAAATAACAATGAAAAAATTTACGACTAATTGTAAATAATGAATAAGAAAGATAGCCAATTCAGACAATAAAGGTAATATAAATACCACACAACCTTTCTGGAATCCTTGTTCCTTTCGTCAGATGCTAAGAAGAGCCTAAAGAAACACAACTGCACTTGCCAGTTCCAACACTGAAAAGCCTAGGCTCTTCTTAGCACCTGGAGAAAGGTACAAGGATTCCAGAAACGTTGTGTGGTATTTATATTACCTTTTTTGTCTGAATTGGCTATCTTTCCTATTCATGATAAGTAACATATTATGTGTTCAACTTAATTAATATTATGTTTTATTTCGTAAACACACCTTTCGGGAAAATGATCTGTCGGAAAAACGTGCAACTATGGAGGTCTTGGGTACAAAGGAAAATGATACAATGCACCCGCGAACAATAAGAAAGCGTTAAGAAGGTGCCTGACAGCTTCCACTGACGAAAAAAATTATTAGGTCGAACAAATTGACACCCGAAAGCAACTGTTTTCCCAAAATCCCTTTTCCGACATTTTGTACTTTTGTACTACGGACCTCCATAGATTAAAGATAAATAAATTTACCACAAATTCATTACCTAAAATTTTCGTCGTGGGATAATTAGTTTTATTACATATTTGGGAAATTGCATGAACAAAGCAACACTTTTTGTAGCAAATTTCCAAGTTTTTAAGTGTTGATTCTTGGAAATTAAAATAAATTCATCCACTTTTAGAAAGAAAAGAATAATTTTTCTGGAGGAAACATTCTTGCGGATAATAGAATGGTTGGAGAAAATTCAGAAAATGGCAACTAAATTTCTAAACGAAGGAACGAGAAAAGAGAACACTTAGGTTGCGAGTTGTTAACTCCAAAGAGGGAGAGAGTGAAACTGCACATGCTATTTAACGCTTATGTAGGGGGCATGGATTGGAATCAGCTTCAAAATCCCAGTTATCATCAGTTTAAAGTAAAATACTGGAATGAAAAACACAGATGAGGGATAATTTTCATTCCTAAATAGAAGAATCAACAACTGGAGTAATTTATCTGAGTGAGTGTTTGCGGAAAGAGAGTTCTTCAAACGATAAAATCTATGTAGAATGTAAAAAAAATCTTAGTGAGGTTAAGAAAATTATTAAATTTATTACGTTCAAAATTGTACAAAAATGACTACCAATTGAAAATTTATATATTTACAAAACCAAATATCATTCTCTGGGGGTATTTCGCAGTAACATTACTACACTTGGCACTTGACTTATTACAATAAAAGTTATTATGGATGCTACTATAAATCTAATAATTGGTTCTGAAATCGTACCAACGGTGAAAGAAGTATAAGGTTGATTTATTGATTTGAAAATGATTTGAAGAAGTACATTGATTAGTGAACTGAAAACTGGTTCACAACCTGTATAATGGACCAAAGAAGAAAATACTTCGGAATCACAGAAAATCTCAAAATGTACTCACTGTAGACGAGTGAGTCATGGTTGCTGTTTATCACCCATATTATTTAATTGTAAGGAGAATAACTGAAAAAATAAACTTTGGAAGACATTAAATTCAAGAATAGGCGTAATGAAATGGTCATATATGGTCGATCTAGTCTAGACTAAGTAAGACGATATTCTACAAGAAGAAGTGATGAAGTATTTGAAGCAGGAAAACACTATGGTGTGACTTGGCAAAATAACCCCCACCACCCATCCCATTCATTTAACCGGGAAAATGAAGAGGGGGAGACTGTTGCTTTAGGTTACGTGGTTGTGGGCGGGTTGGAATCGGGAGTAAAGTAATTGCCAAAACATGGACCTGTGATGAAAATATCGTAATTAGAGTAAATGATCATCGTTTATGCTGGTTGAAGTTGAGAATGGAAAACGTTATATTCCGGCTCTCGGAATAATATAAATCGTCGAGTGTAGTCGACAGAGGCGCCCAATAGTAAATCCTTGACCGACCATATTATTAGACATTTCATTGCCTCTGTTTCTGGTTGTTTGAATGAATGGAATTACTTATTTTCTTCTTTACAAATAAATACTAGAATTGCTTATATTAGGTACTTTAACAAATCCCTTGTGTTATCCTATTGTTGAAAGGTGTCCATGATTGAGGCATCACATCAAATCTTATGCCAGTGAAACTGGGGTCACTAATCTATCAAAGTAAGTACCTGTATTTAAAGCTGAAACCAAACAATTGCTGTGCCTGTTATCCCGGAAGGAAGGTAGCAGCCCACAATGGAATGCAGAGAAAATGTGGTAAATAAAACTTTATGCTAATATCAAGATCGAAGAAGCTTCTTAAAATTACAGTCGATTGAACCAAAGAACTCAGAGCAGTGATAGCCATGGCAAAGAAAGCTATTCCGAAGAAAATATTATTGTCAAATGAATAACTGGTCTTTACATAAAGGTACTGAAGAACAATTAAAATTGAACAAATGTATAGAGCCTAAAGGACAGATTCAGTATATCGCAGATTTTAAAAAATAACAAAATATTGGTTTTTATTAATATTATTAATATATTAAAGACTATAGTTATTTTTCTATGGGAGCTCTTCCTGGCGCCACCGTCGAATCAAATTAATGCGACGTTGTTAGATATTATTGTCCACGTATCTGCAGTAAAGGTTTATTGTCATTCATTACTGACGATGTAGCAACGTTCGTCTAATTCTCTGCATTCATTCGGTGACGACCAAATCTGATCCCATTTTAAAACAACTGTAGGATTAACGTAACAACTAAATTTTCAAAATAATGTGTTGGAATTGTAAGACAAAATACTAGATTAATAATAATACTAAAATGAAAATTTTATGTCTGATTGTAAATAATGAATACGAAAGATAGCCAATTCAGACAATTCTTAAAATTACAGTCGATTGGGCCAAAGAACTCAGAGCAGTGATAGCCAATGCAAAGGAAGCTATTCCGAAGATAATATAACTTATTTTTGTCCTAATTGGCTATCTTTCTTATTCATTAATAATAGTACTTTTATGAAACAGTGACTGAGGCCTTCTCCTGATAATTTGACTCTCCTGCCAGAAATTATTTCTCATCTTCATGTTACTGTGAACCAAAATTATTCTCCATGTTATATTTTTCCTACATCTTTCAAAAAACCCTTTAAACAAATTTTAATTCTCAATTCTTCACATATTCCTCTTTGGACTTTATCTCGCTCTCTACTCCGTGCGATAGTTTTCGTCGGAAATAGTTCTGCGGAAAATTAAGATATCCTCACTTTGAATCTCCATACACTTCCGATGAAAAAATAAGTTTTGGAATGACATTAGACTAAGTCTGTTGAACTTACGATCACTAAAAATTAAAACGAATTTTTGACGAACGTTTCAAAGTAAATAAAGCCACTAGTATTTTCTAACCTTTGACTGCGACGCTTTCCTTGACAGTGAAGGGCACACCCAGCAGAGGACGGCCCTCCGCAGCTGCGGCGCCCCGGACCTGCAAAGCGTGGTCAACGTCTCTAGCCTCAACTAAGGCGTCCTCGAACCTTTCCTCCACCACGGCATTCAGCAGAGGATTCACCGTCTTCACGCGCGCTATGTACACCTGAACCACGCGCTCGCTGCTCACCTGGAACATCGCACATTATCTTATACTTCTCAAAACAATAACGGTCTATATATATATTAAAGTATTGACTTGAGCGCTGATCGATTCATAAAACTTATAGTCTACATTTTTTTTCAGTTACTGAGGTGACAGCTATGACACCGGACTCGCTGCAAAATGTGCCAGAGTTATTTTGATATTCATGTCACATTTAACATACATGTCATTATCGCTATAGTATTCTTGAAATAAACAGTATAGCATGTTAGATCGTGATTGGATAGTTTTCGGATAAATATACAAGGCGTGTCCAGAAAGTACCGTTTTGGAAACAAAAATCATGAAAACATTTTTTTCAAATCAAAATTTATTTTTACATGAAAGACCATTTTATAAAAAATTTTGCTAGATAGTTTCAACCACTCTTCAGACATTGGTTACAGCGGGAAACCAGCTTTGTATGCCATCTTCATAGAAATATGCCGCCACTGAAGACATCCACTGTTGAACTCAATTTTTTGCGTCTTCGTCGCTGTTAAGGCGCCTTCCTCCAAAATAACGCATCACAACGTTGTTTTGTATATTTGTTTTTTGGGGGATCCTTAGTGCCTCCACTACATCGACTATTGTTTTGATTCTGGAGTGACATGATGTAACGGGTGGGTGGATAAATGTTAAAATATAGGGATAGTGCCCAGAATTTATCAATTATTGAACTGAACATGGGCAAAATAATAATAAAAAAAATACAAATTATGCGTGTTCAGTTAACCAGGCAAAACAATCAGATGCCTTCATCTCAAGTTAAACCATGGTTTACGGTAGCTTCCCCAGGCGCGTCAAGGATTGAGACAGTTGGCGGTTAACTTGCGTGCATCCATGGCCGTAGTCATGTGGCACCCTCGTTCTCTCCGAGTCCTCTGGGTGATGCCCGTTTGGGGCTGTACGTCCGTCCCTGGTGACGGGTCGTCGAGGAGTCCTGTCTACACTTTCTTCACAACCCCTTCGCTGGATGTAAAATATGTTTTCTACCAATTTTGGATCGATCTTTCCTGAACCAAGAAATGTGATTGGTTCAGGCACTCCCGTGTTAATTTAATTTATCGGATTTTTTGGAGAGACGTTTCCCCAGTACGACAGTCCAGGTAGCCTCCTACTGTCAACAATCTACGTGCCTACGTCCACACCGAACGGATTATCTATCCGTCATGTCATAGTCGAATATTAGCAAGGGATGAGAGCTTGGCAAGTTGGAATATATATCTCAAAGAACGACAATGGACGGCAGCTCTGTGTCGGCGAGCTTTGTTGTAAACTGCGCACATTGTACGGGAGATCAATTGGTGGCTGTCTGTCGAATAAGAAAGTTGGTTTCAGTCTGGCGAATCTTGTGGTCGAGAGAGGGAACGAAATTTAGAGTACGAACAGCGTGGCCCAAACTTAGTAATTTCAACTGAGAAACTTATATGTTGTTTCTTACTTATCAAACCCAGTAAAGACTCTGAGAAGAAGAGTTATTAGATTTGTTTGTTTGTAAAATATAAAAGTTTGTATTTTCCTTGAATGCCACAAATTATATAAAAAAATTGGTTTGTAAATTTTGATTGAATTTGGAGTGCCAATGTAGCGCTAATAAATTGTACCTTTAATTAATAAATTTGTTTTACTGAATAATAATTTTTTTAATTAAGTTTCCCTTTTATTCATAACATTTTGGCTTCCACAACGTGGGCAATTTAATTCAAATTAATAATTGTCTTTTTTAATCATTACAATATATATATATATATAGTTATAAAACCATCGCGCTACAATGACAAACCCAAGTTTCATCACCAGTCACAATACTGTTTAAGAATTCATCTCCCTCATCGTCGACTGTCAGGTCGCTTTGTTTTGTAGACATCCGTAAGCATTTTCAGAACCCAACGAGAACGGCAAAAAATGGTGTTTAACAGTGGCTGTCATCGTAAGTGGCATCTTTCTCTGAAGAGGGCATACAAAAGTCGATTTCCCGGTATGACAAATGTTTGAACAATGGTGGCAACTATGTAGAAAAACAGTTTAAGAAAAACTCTTTCATGTAAAAATAAATTTTGTTTTGAAAAAAATGTTTTTGAGTTTTTTTTCATTAGAGAGAGTACTTACTATCCGGACACGCCTCGTAGTACAGTTTTATAAAATTGTGTGCGTTTATAAAAGAAATGCAGTGGCTACATATAACAATTGATAATTCCAAACAATAGATACTGTAGAATACGGACCTTTCTGCTGCGAATGAGTCCAGCCAGCGAAGTCGCTGGAAGCAGCAGCAGGTCGTCGTCTGGGAACGGACATTCCTTCACAGGCCAGAGACTGCGCAGCCGCGTGTAAGGCAGCAACACAACCCGCAGCAACACCACCCCTATCTTCATCAGCCACGACTTCAACCTCCACATCTGTAGCTTTTCTGCAACAAAACATATCAAATCAACGAAAAGATTTGGGATTAATCAATAATAATATATCATATTAATCATGGCGGAAGTATAAAGGTGAGACGGATTTCGAACGTAATTTGGTTCTCTTCTGCGCAAGACGTCATGTTGGATGCTAGTAGCTTGTGGTTGTCACTGTGTCGAATGCGTTGAAGATATTCTTTTGGAATATTGTTTCTTTTAGTTGTTTGTTAGTGGAAAGAAATTATTTTACGTGGAACACAGTGGACATTTCTATATAAAGAAGACAGAACACGCTGGCGAGCGCTATTTTTGTTTGCACATATTTTAACAAAAATCACATGGCATCAAATATTTTTCCCTTTTCAAAAATTACTAATTTATGTGAAACATGTATCAGGGTTTGTTGTAGAAAAGATAAGATTTATGTAATGTCGAAATATACTTGTATATGTTTACATATCTCGCTTTGAATAATTAATTTCAAGTTCAATATCTGATGTGAAAATTGCATTCAAGATTTCATGGTACAATTTAGATGATAGAGGGACAAAACGACAAAAATTAAAATAAGTCAAATTGGCTAAGGCAATAGTTTTGGGTGAAATGAACGGATTTTTTGATGACTTGAACTGGCAAGAAATTACAAATCTGCATTAAATAAATCAAAACATGTATTGGTAAGCTCAGTAAATTTTGTAGAGAATCCTGGGATCAATCTTTACAAAGGATTAAGTGAGAAATGTAAAATAGCGTGTCCTCTAATCAGTCGTTTAAATCAGGTCGTTTGGATTTTTTCCCCATACATTACAGGTTTGAGTGGCGCAAATGATCATCCTTCTGCTTTATATTCACCCATTGTGGTTTATTATGGAGAGGCATTCTGGCATTATTTTTACTGAAAATGCGAATTACAGAAATTCGGATGCTGATACACGTTTAACACCAAGTTCCATAAAAATATATTTAATGAGAATGGAATTGAGGAAAGAATTCAGTAGACATACATGGAAAATATCTTTTGGTGAACGTGAAATTGATGTAGGTATTGACTCAGAACAATACATTTCATTGTCCAACCCTGTAACGTTATAAGAAACGATGACTAAAGAACCTTGCAAGTTAAATTATTTATCTTTCAGAGATAAGTTTAATTATTTGGGTATTGATGCATGTGAACTGACTGGTTCCTATTCATTTCATTTGGAAAACATAAATATAACCGAGGAGTTGGTATTAATAGCAAGAAATATGGAGGATATTTTCAAATATCTTGCATGAAACTTCTTTTTCCAATGATGTGCATATAATCAATCCATTTGGCAGAGAAAACATTAGCAGTAGGTAATAGCCATATCCGTCTGGATGTTGAAATTGCTCTAGCTCGAACCCGAATATATATTGGGTATGGCAATTCAACAAATAAATAAGTGAATATAATTCGAGATGAAAATTAAAAGCCAAAATTCAAAAGTTATCTAGTGTAAAATACATTATATCAGGTAAACTATAACTGAAGTACAATTTTTTTATATTTCCATTCTCTACCCCATCTGACGAAAGTATTACTTCAAATATAATTAGGATGAAAATAATATACTCATAATATTGGTCATTTGTGATAATATAAATTATTAGGAAACAATAAAATAAGTGGTTTCTGCATTATTGTATAGTCATGTCATATCTTCATGGCCGTTCACTGATGCCCGTTTTCCGAAACTAATGTTTCTGTACGTTAAAAAACGGAAAAAAACGGTACAACGAGATGGCTAGAAACAAGATAAGTATTGGAATATTTGTGCAATGAGAGCTCGACGTTTGGAAATTTTTTCCGAATTTCGCAGTTTACATAGTGCAAGGCATAGGCTTGCATCCAAGATGACGTCACACACAGAGTACTACCTGCGCACCCCTTCACCATTATACTTCCACCTTGACATAAATAAAAGATATGTCTCCAGGGCTCCAATGTTGGGTGTGTGTTTCGAGAAATTCCAACAAATTAGTTCTCCGACCATGTGAAAAACCAACAGTTTACAAAGTAAACAATGTCCTTAGAAGTTAATGCGACTATAAATAAAAATCTATATAATAAAATACGATGTATGTTTGTATATTCTTGATACACATCTAAACTCGTGGATAGATATCAACTTTGCTCTCATTTTATTAAAAACAAGGCGAAAATCACCGTGGGAGAGAGAAACCTCCTAGAATAAAGGTAAAAGGAATTTTAGTTGAAAAATTTGCAAATTTTTGCTAAATATAATATTACTCCGCGCACAGGAACGGTGACGACATAACACATGTTCGCGTGTGAGAGAGATGAGACATTACTGAACAATAAAAAAAATTCCGAGTTATGTAATGAAATATACCAGAAATATTTTAATTTAATTAAAAGCATCATTACATCCGTTTATATCAAATGATACAGACTACAGAAATTAGGATTAGATAAATTAATATGTCACGATTTGTAAAATGTGGGTTAATAGTGACCCGCTTATCTTACAAATTATTTTTGACGACCTAGGATAAATACATGACTTTTGTAACTTACGGACAAAAATATCAAAGATGTGCGTAGCAAAGAAATCATCAAAAGTAGGATAGCAAAAACCCAGGAGGCATTATTCAGTAGTATAAAAAATGTTGCTTTTTAAATTGAATAAGAATTGACAAAGATTTTTAAAAATTGCACGTACTGAAATATCATACTAATCTTTGGTTATATCTATTGTGGAATTCAGAGTCACTGTGATCCGTACATGAGCGAACATGTAACATATAAAACAGAACCTTGCGCAGAAATGCAGAAACTAATCAACCAGAAGTTAAGATTCCTACAAGTACTTTTATAATTCCCGCAGTCCTACCAGTGGCGGTTGGTGCATATGTGCTCATAAAAAAATTTCAGGGAGAATTTTATTTCATAACTTTAATACCCTTGATATTAATTGAGTTTTAAAAGTGTGAATTCCTACTGCGTAGCTGAAAAAGTTCTCGGGTTTATACGCGAAGAAGATGACGGCAGAGCTTGTGGACGTAGAAACGTCGCGGTTTAATCTCTGCCCGTATCCGTGTGAAACCCGAAAACTCTTTCTGCCGTAACTTCACCGGGAAAACCTTCAATCGTTGAGACTCGTTGCTTCCCATAGTGAAGTGTGGGAGATGTATGCAAGAGCAGCATCGAACTGTTACTATTCTCAGTTGATGGAGGTGACCGTCTATGAATAGTACTCCACGGAGCATTCCCCAATGGTGCAACATGATGGGAGGCGTGGGTACACTGTGGGATAACAGTTGCTTGAGGTGTCGCATCTATGAGTTGCTCATGGTAGGTAGTATCCGAGACAAGACCCAGGGCAGACGACACGGCGTATACTTCTTAAACTGACTGCATTGATCCAATCCTACGTATGAAGTGCTTCCAGAATTTCGATGCGGGAGAGGCTGCGAAAGTACCCTCGAGCCGTGACTATTCTCGGTTGTGGGAGGAATCGCACTAACAATAGCACTCTGAAAGCGCATTCCTCCTCACGGTTGCGCACAAGGGAATATGGAGGTGGAAGGGACGGCGTGTGGTTCTCTCTGTGGTTTTTCTGAGAAGCTGTCACCCTGTCCTGCCAGGTTGTGTTGGAGACTGATTCAAGGCTGTTGCATAGCCCTCTTGGTTGTGGATTGTGTTAGTGACCCCAGCACCAACCGTATATTTGGCAGCTAAGGTGTGGAGGGTCAGTATCAGATGGCCAAACCGCCTGGTAGCAATAACCTCTTGCTATCTGAGGGGAAATATCCCTAACTTGAGAACCATTTTTGGGTTATTAGAATGTGCCGACAAGTTTCAAAGACCTTGGGCAAATGCAACTCCACCATGTGGGACAACCTTGGACACCTCAGTGCTAACAGAGTAATGCGCGCTGTCGATCAAGGACGTTCTTCGGGCCACTTCGTATCCCGGGGTGCGTCGGGGTCCTAGTTTATACTGTAAGGTCACAAAAGCTCAACTGGGTTGTGGGATTTGTCCTCGTTCCACGATGGAGTCGGACTCGAGTGATCGTGGTTTCGCGGGCACATTTTCTTTTCTATCTTACCCTGGAAGCAGAACCCAGCTCGCCGGGATTTAGGCAGTCAGGTATCCCCGTTCCGTCCTAGGAAGGTTCGAAAAAAGGCCGCAGGGAAGCAAATCATACATGTGTGTGAATGCCTCCTTCAATTTTGAAGACGTTAAACGGTTCGCTTAGATGCTCAGCACAGAATATGCCTGTAAGGATAAATTCACGTGTATTTCGTTTGAACCCCCTGTACTATCCGTAAAGATCTACAAACTGCCTCGTTTCTGTACTCAGTGGCAGTCATCACATACAATAGAACACTGCGTGCCTTGTTCATAATTTATTTTTATATGTGCAGAGGGAAAATAAATTCATGGTAAAAATGTGTATCAACTTGTTTTTCAAAGTATGTAGACAAAATAAGAAATGTAGCATATGACGGGTAAGTTCATTTGTCGCAGAATGTAGTATTTTAGGTAGTTATCTTCGTAAAATTTGTTGTTGCTTGGGGTGATGAATAACATAACTTAAATGAGCCATGGCATTTTCAAACAGAACGATTTGCCTGAAAATGTACTGTGACTTTACGACAATCCCGACAATCACGAAAATGGAATAAAGTATGACATAAATTGGAGGATAGATAGCATTTGTAATGTTTTCTGTTAATATTGTGTAATTCGTATGTCTTGTATGTAGAGGAGAGAAAGGAATATTTCAAACGAAGCTGAATAAAATGTAGGAAATGTTATTTCATTAGTTAACGTGATAGGGAAGTGCCTTTAATTACGTAAATATTCAGTATGCCCTAAGAGTAAAAAATTATCGAACTTTGCAAAATAGGTGTTTATATCAGCTGTGAGTTCATTTGCAGAAAATATTCGTCCATTCATGGACTTCAGCAATATCGAAGATGTGTGAGTGGGTGCATTGTCGTGATGAAAAATAATTATTTTATTGGACAAACATAGAAGTTTGGTCTTTAAAGTCTTACTTCAAACATGATGCGTAACAATCTTCGATAGCGCCAAGAATACACAATACGCATCCCAAAACTCAGTGACCGTCTTTTTCGGAGTACAATGAATGCCGCTTATTGCAATCACGGTTAATATCGTCATTATTATTATGTCCAGCCCGGACTAATATGATAATATTATGAAAACGTCGTTTATTGTGATCATAATTCGTTTTATGTTATCATTCTTTTGAAAGTCCAGCACACAGTATCAAGAGGCGCTCATGGAAAACAATGCAGAAGAATCTGTGTACCTGCTCTTAATATAAAACCGACGTTAACCTTCTTTTGAGTTCTAATTGTGGTTTTAGCTTGGTTCGTAAAGCCGAGAGATCCCATTCGGTCTCAAAGTTAAACATCATTGATGGATAGCGTAAAACGTTTGCCTAAACGTAAAGAACTATCAATTGACGAGAAGGTATTGATTATAGAACGTTATGACAGTTTACCTAAAATGAGTCAGCGCAATGCAGCAGTGAAGTTACAAATTTCACAACCTCTCCTGTGCAAGCTATTAAAGAATAGAGACAATATTCTTCAGGCGGCGAAGAAGAACAAGAACTTGCAGTATAAGAGAAATCGTGTTGGGAAAGAACATGAGGCCGAATCTGATCTACGAATGTGGTTCTCGAATGAATAAGAAATGTTCTTATAATGAATAAGATAGCCAATTCAGACAAAAAAGTGATAATATCAAACCACACAACGTTTCTGGGATCCTTGTCCCTTTTGAGTTTTATCAACTGATAAGGGCAGCTGTGTCGCTTTAGGCTCTTCTTCACACCTGACGAAAGGGACAAGGATCCCAGAAACGTTGTGTGGTATTTATATTATCACTTTTTTGTCTGAATTGACTATCTTTTTATTCGTTATTTTCAATCAGACGTAAATTGTTTCATTCGTGGTTCACGAATGTTCATGAAAAAGATGCATGTGTTGATGGTCCTGTGATGCGTAAAAATCAGGGGAACGTTTTGAAGAATTTGTAGCAACAGGATGGTTTCATCGTTGGAAGAAAAGGAAAAACATTTCCTACAAACTGTGATGATCCATTTTGTACCTTATATTTTACCGCTGTGTAATTTAATTTTCTGGCAAGCAAAAAGAATTTTTCTTCTAAATTTTATCGAAGCGCGCAGGCAAGTCGCATATTCGAGGGTGGTCAGTTAGCTACGGTCTGGCCTCCTATTGCATTTCGAAGGGAGCTGTCAGATGTTTTAACAGGGAGAAAAAGAACCTCAACCGTCCGTCGATAGTTGGAGAAAACAAGTGCACCACATTACAAAATTTTCTGATAATAATTTTTAATAACAAAAGAAGTGGCTAGGTCCAGTCTAGCAGAACTACAAGAAATCAACTTCGACGATCAACCCGTCATCCCGGAATGTGCGGTAAATCTGACTACGCCAACCCAACCAGCATCGGTTCCGGAGGGACCTACAAAAAAGTGACTACCACAGCCAACAGTATAGACACCTCAATCTACAAGCATTTCCAATTAACTAAACACCATCTTCGTTTAAGCACAATAATTACATTTTTATATTTTGATTACGTTAATTTTTTTTACGCTCGCGTTCTTTTGATGCTACGTATGAGAATTATTTCTGCTCTCCAGAGTATAAGCCATTTAAAAATTTCGATTAATTTTTTAATATAAATAATTCAATCTGAGTTATTGTGTAAATAAATTATTTAAAATTCATTATATTTTTATTAAAAAACCTAATTACAGATGAAGATTCAAAGTGGCCAGTAAGACACCACAAAACGGAGAACAGAATGCTGCTGATCCCGCTGCTGCTGAGAGATGGTTAGAAGAGAAGTGGCCAAAAATTATCTCTCTTTTTTTCTCCCGGCCGTGTGTACAATTCAGATGAAACTGGTCTGTATTTCCGTACTCTACCTCAGTAGCCCAGTCAAATTAGACAAATCGAGAGAGAATAATCCCGGAGTTTTGAAAATTGGCTCAGTTGTTCCTTGGTACGTCAGTTTAAAGGAAATAAAGAGTCCAGGTGGGCGGAGGAAAGAGCTAGGGTATGGGGGGCCTTTAAAAGTGTCGGTTTTTAGTTTTTTTCTCATAGCTCCGAAACTATCAGTCGTAGCGAAAAATTGCTTACGATAAAAATTGAAACTAATATAATTTCCTACAACCTGCGAGAGGATTCTCTCGCAGGTGGCATGCGAGGGATGTTCTCTCGCAGGCAGAACCGTTTAGGAGAGATACGAAGGGGCTACCTTTGGGGATGCTCCTCTCCGTTTTAGAACTAAGGTTCCCACAAGCCGAGGCACCTCGGCCTGTTCTGAGAGGTGTATGTTCCGGGGTCACAGACATTGGGCATACGGTAAGAGTTGTTCGCTATTCCTATTGGAATAGTTGGCCATTGGAATAGTTAAACTAGTTGAAGCACGGAGAAGGGAATGCTGCATCCCCACAGCAAACTCCTCTCCCGCCGATGCAGGTTTTCCTAGGGTTTTCCCTGCATTTCTTTAGGCGAATGCCGGGTAGGATCCTTAAAATATAGCCCGGGGGCCCTAGTAACCCTTGGCTACCTTCCTCTACCCTTCCGCATCTCCTCTTTCAAATCCCTTCCTATGCTATTAAAGGGGAGTTGCTCAATGTGGATCACCCTCACGTAGCCTGTTGCCCTAAAAAAAATCCTACGAAAGTCTTCTTAACCAGTTTTTACATAAGACCAGCAGTTTCGGAGTTATACGGTCGAGTAATTAACAAAAATTTAATTTTCAAAACTCGGGGATATTTTCTCTCGATAGGCCTTAATATGTCTAATGTAACTGGGCTACAGCTCACATTCCTGTTTAAGATTGAAAATGCTAAAGGCTGTAAAACAAGTAGGGAACGCTCAAATGTTTTGTGTTGCGCAAATGTCTGGTGATAAAGAAAGATTGTTGGTGAGATGCAAAAGTAACAATTGAATGTTAAATATTTTCCTGTTGATTATCATGCAAACTCCAACGCATCGATGACAGCTTCCATATTTCAAGAATGGATATTGAAATGAATAAGCTGACTCGAAAAGTAGATTTATTGATTGACAACTGTGTAGTACACAGAATGAATCGTGAATTAAATGACATCAGTGTTGTTTTCCTAAAGGTCAATACGATTTCAATATTACAGTCATGTGAACAAGGAAGACACACAATAGTAGAGTGCTAATAATCTTGCTAAGAAAACGAATGTTCTTGATGCCCTACAGCTATTTTATATCATGCAAATACAGCTCAGACCTGTTTTCGGCTTGGGGTATTTTTTAGAGAAGCATCACAAGGTGAAGAAATCCCATGCACTCGACCACCAAACATGACAGAAAACGAATTTCGGGAATGGATGGCTGTGGATGAATACATCACTACATCTGCAGTACAGACATAAGACGACATATGTAAAACAGTTACTTCTACAGACTCGCAAGTGACCACAGAAGTGTGTAAAGAAGAAAATTAATTCAATGCTGTGGAAACATCTCAACCTCCAACAACGGCTGAAATGAGGCAGGCATTATAAATATTGCGACGTGGTGTACAGCACAGGTCTGTTGATTTTCAAAAACATTATGAGTACGAGACTTACATTAATGGAATCCTCATAGAAATCCAGAACCATACCGTAATTGAGGACTTTCAAAATTATAATTAATGTGTCCGACATTTTAATGTATACAGTCTATGTAGTATTATTTATTCGATAAATTTTAATTTCTTGTAAAGGAATAAATGAATCATATTATACATGGATGCATTCGAAGTAGTAAACTACAGATACCTGTAACTTTTCTGTTTTAATTCATAATCTAGAATTATAATTTTTAGTCTATTGTTGAGTGTGGCCCAAAGTGATGACAGTAATGGGGGTCCAGTGTATTTCCAACCACTTCGACGCAGGGACATGTGAATTAAAGCGCATTAAATAAGCAGTAAGGAAACGTCTCAGAAACTCAGGGGTTTTTTTGGTTAGCTGAGCTGAGAAATGTCATTTGAGTGTTTAAGAAATGCAGCAGTCATATCAGTTACTAATTTATTACGCCTTAATGTTCATGTAAATGTTCTACTGATATATTTGCAAGCACAGCAAACTCGTGTACCTTCAATCAGCGTTCTATAAACACTGCATTGCGCATTTCATCGATTTTAAACTCGATCGCAGCGGTTATTAGGTGTCATGAACGCTAACCTTGCAAAATTAAGGCTCGTCAGGGTTTTAATTTTGCTGCCGTCTTCTTGACCGTTCTAAACCGTAGTGAATATTTAATTTAATGTCAAATCTAATTTCTCTTTCATAGCTATCTGTATCATAACGTCGTTTTTTATAACTCAACTTTAGCATTTTTCACGTATCGTCTAGATTTCGTTTATCTTGATTACAACAATAAAACAATTGAAGATAAATGGATGTCATCTAACAGGTAGTTGGCCTACTTGAACTACGAATAGCCTTTTGTGAATACTAGCGTCATGGCTGTGCCAGGCTGAGAACATTCACAAGTGTCATATATGGCGACATCGGGAGACGCAAACTGCTTCATACTAACAAATCAACGAAAATAACTGAGACCTCATTACTAGAAAAATCTGAAAAGAAACAATGTTACTGCTGTGAAATATATTGATAAGATGGACAAAATGAAGAATGAGAATTTTATGGGAAATATACACGACGTAAGAGAATGTTGAAACAACTTAACAAGTAAGGAAACAAGGTAATGGTGCATGTTTTGAGAGGAGGTGAAAGGTAGTGGAAGACAGAAAAATCACAATATAGGAGTGAAATATTTAAGTATCTTTGATGTAATTATCAATTATGTTGGCAGAAGTTACGATAAGATAAAGAACTGCATAAAATAAAAATGAATGAATAATTAACTAAAATTTTATCGCATAATAATAAGGTTTTTATGTTAACGGTGTCGTGAGATTCTTAACTAATCAAACTGCTTAAATGACAGATAAATAATTAAAAACGTCCCTAGCTCAACGTAATTTCGAAATCGCATAGATAATTTATGCATTGTCTTACATGATAGCAACGGTGCTTTAACATTACTTACATTTTGTATGGTAGTTGGGAAGAGTGAGTGGAGCGTCGTTCCCCCTCTGAAGGCGGAAGCCAGAGGAAAGAGCAACTGTGGTTTCGGCACGCGAGTCCGTCACGTGGCTCACTCCAACTGCACGTGCGTGGGTAAAGTAGCACTCACATGCTTATATCTCATACTTCAGTTAAAATTATACCACTTTCACACGGTTATATTAGATTTTTGGAAAACTTAATTCCATTTAATTGGAATATACGCTTGATCCCCATCTTGCTTCCAGTAATACTTGTTTCCATTGTGAGTCCCACGATTTTCTTATTTCGAGAAGAAGAAGTAGACAGGCTATGTATGGGGTTATGGAAACGGACTGAAAGGGAGAATGCGGAAGGGTAGAGGAAGGTAGCTACGGCTTAACTACGGCCTCCGGTCTGTAGCTTTAAGGATCCCCTAAAAGTGATGCAGGGCATTTGGTATTTGTCCCACGCTCTTCCGAAGGCGGGAGATGGGTTTGCTGTGCGGTCGCAGCTTTCTTCTCGCCTTGGCTTGACCAGTTTAGGAGGCAGCTGGCCGACTATTCCAATAGGAATAGAGGACAACTCTTACCGTATGCCCAAGATCTGCCACCCCGGCACATACACCTCTCAAAACAGACCGAGGTGCCTCGCCATGTGGGAATCTTAGTTCAAATATAATCAGAGAGATGTGAAGGCATCCTCAATGGTAGCCTCCTCCATAGCTCTCTGGGAAAGTTCACCTGCGAGAGAATGCTCTCGACCGTTTGGCAGTTTAAGACTGGTAAAACGACTGCAAATAGAAAATTATATACGATACGACGTACATAAGGAAAATGCAAAACAAAATTCTCCGATTTCATGAGAGTCGTTTCCGACGTTGTCACTGGACGCGATTTCTCCATACGTGAAAATAGCCAAACAATGACAATAAATTCTACAAGAAACTGATAGCGTAAATACTAACTACAAAAACGAACAATCGTAGAATACCGCAGACAACAACTCTTCATAAAAAAATTCGCCTTTTATGTCTACAAAGTAGAAATTGCTTAGGCCGTTGAAACAATTAATTATGCTTGAATTACTCAATTTGCTATTGAAATTCTCGGCAGAATAGCTGTGGACAAGGTTTACTTGTTGAACGGACCTTTGATGGCCAAGAACTCTAGGGAGTTTATGTATAAAGTAATGGAAACGGACTGAAAGGGAGCATGCGGAAGGGTGAAGGAAGGTAGCCACGGCTTACCTACGGCCTCCGGTCTGTAGCCTTAAGGATCCCCTAAATTGTGTTTATTTTGAAAAATGTTGCATGTGTTGCTCTTTAAACTACTTATTTCATAACTTGTTTAGTCTCTGTTTAGTCTTTTCTGCTGTTTTCTTTGGATGTTTAGGGTACGCCTTGGAGTTGCATATTCCTCGTCGTTGAGTTTGTTTTGTAAAGTGACTTGTCCTTTGTGTTTGTGGTTCTTCCTAGTGTACGTGCGTCAGGTTGTGTATTTATTCTCGTGTGATGTATAATCATAGTTAATTCTCTAAATAATTATTTTTACCTAGTGCCTATTTAATTTGTTTGCATATTACAAATATATTTATACATTTAGTAACGTTAAAGAATTTTTATCATTATTATTACTATACTAGCTGCCCGGGTATTTATTTATATAAGACCGAAAATAATTTAATTCCACATTAATCTATTAGTCAAGAAATGATTAAACTTACATATGCAGAGGGATTGCCAATAATTAGAACCCCCACCCCCTCGAATCTTTAGAGAAGCATAAATACTACCGATACCAAATTTAAAAAAATACTCGTATACCTTATATATTCTCCCGGTACCTTAAGAGAATCAAAATTCTTTCCTATACCTTAAGAGAAGCGTCTCAAAGTTTATTAAAGTACCTTGAGAGTGTCAAACATACCTCCGGTACCTTAAGAGCGACAAAAATTCACGCTTTATCATATGCGAGTCAAACATATTTTCATTAGATGAAGAGAATGAGGCATTTTCCCTTTAGCCTAAGAAAAACAAAATTACTTCTGTTAACCTGAGTTTTTGATATGTACCCTCGGTACCGAATGAACGTAATAAATAACCCGGTACCCTCGAAGAGTCTGAAATACTCCTAGAATCTTAAAAGGTTTCAAAATATCCCGTTACTTAAAGACTCAAAACTACTCCCTGTAATTTAGAATGTATTTAAAATGTAACACCTATCTCTATAGATGATAACGCTTGGTGTTTTACCGATCCAGTGTTGGTTTCGTATCGTAAGTAACATCTGTATGAAATTTGGTACAATTCCCTGCTAGTGTTTAAGATGGTTTGAAAACTTTGTTTTCCACTACCACGCCCACTCTTAAAGGTTGAAGTACAACTGAACGGGAAATTCAAATGTCATAATTAAACTCAGATACTTCCATAACCTCGGATTCGACACCAATGTTGGCGGTTTTCGCGTTATTTTTATGTAACGTCCCTCCACCCCCACCCCTAAGGTTGCTCTGTTCTCGTGCATAAAGGGGTTTAAATTATACACCAAAAACATTGTGAGAGACACTATTAATCTCATTGACCCCGAAAATTATTTATTCGACGCAAATATCGGACGTTTTAGCATCCAGACGCGACTGATGTCTAGACTTGTCTGACGTCTAGACTTGACTGAGGTGCTGAAGGGCAACTCGCAGGCACGTTGACTCTGATTCACGCCATCTAATACTGTGAGTACAGCGTTATATCCAGGACAGAGTCTTTGCCAAGCCAGTTCATGAGAGTGAAGCACTGCAGACTAGGACAAAATATGATGTGTCTAGTGTTAAATAAAGAAACGCCTTAATATTTTCGGAGGTAGCGAGGCTATAGACACAGAAACTTACTGTCGTAAATGTTCTTGTTAGAAACTGAAAGGAATATATGTATAATTACAATAGTTTCTTTAGAGTGGCAGGCTACATGAGAGTGATCCACGTGGTGGCATCTCCCTTTTAATAGCATAGGAAGGGATTTGAAAGGGGGGATGCTGATAAAAGCCTACTTTTAGTTTGTTCGAAATAATCAAGTGTTTAGTTTCACGCAGTATCTAAACATATAATAAAAATCCTTTATTTGTATTGTTTGACAAATTGCATCATATTATATAAAAACTGATTGAGAAAATAAATCGTGAACCACTCTTTGTTTTTGAACTAAGGTTCCCACAAGCCGAGACACCTCGGGCTGTTCTGAAAGGTGTATGTTCCGGGGTCACAGACCTTGGGCATACGGTAAGAGTTGTCCGCTATTCCCATTGGAATAGTCGGCCAGCTGCCTCCTAAACTGGTTGAGGCACGGAGAAGGGAATGCAGCGTCCCCATAGCAAACTCATCTCCCGCTATCGGAAGGGCGTGGGACCAGTACCCAATGCCCGACCTACCTGATGCAGGTTTTTCTAGGGTTTTCCCTGCATTTCTTTAGGCGAATGCCGGGTAGGATCCTTAAAATATAGCCCGGGGGCCCTAGTAACCCTTCCGCATCCCCCCTTTCAAATCCCTTCCTATGCTATTAAAGAGGAGTTGCCCAACGTGGATTACCCTCATGTAGCCTGTTGCCCTAAATAAAAAATCGTGAACCAATACGGAAAAATTTATTCATTTTTTTAATTCGAGTTCCAATCATTAATATGTTTGTAGCCTTTTAAGTATATTAATAATTTAGAAAATTTATGCAGTTAAAAATACTTTTTTACGAAACTGAAATTGACAGATTGACTTCTTCAGGTAATGGTTTTGGCAAGAAATCAACAGATATTGGTGAAGAAGTACCTAACTTCTTATAAGAGTTCCTCTTCTGTTAATAGATGTAGCGTCAAGAGCGTAACGATTTGATGTAACGTGGATTTTTTTTATTGATTCAAGCCATTAGCATGTTCATGTTAAAACAAAACCGTCTGTTCGCTTAATGCAGATCTGCCATGAAATATTTTATTAGTTAATTAATTTTAGTCGTTTTATGTACGTGCAAAATAGCTTATATGCCAGATTTTATAGATTGTTTTTAGTACATAAAATATTTATTCATTTTTATTTATATATTGAAGATATAAGTCTCGTGCCTCTCCGTGATATTATCAAGTGGGTTCATTATGAGTCAATTCATCAGTTTTACTCAAACAGTTATGTTATATTTCACTGTCAACGTATTGGAAAGATAAAAGTTAAGCGTGAGGTATTATATTCGAAGAATATAGGGCTCAACCCCCATTTATTCCTTTGTTTTCTATGAAAAGGGACAGGTCGCAACGTGGATGATCCTCAAGTGCTCTGTTTCTGGGGGAAAAAACACGCAACGGTCTTGGCCTAGTCTTCAGAGTGCTCGGAGTTATTGAACGAAAAGAAACCATTTGAACTATCAAATTCATATTTTGTAACTTTCTGGGTGCTGGCGTTGCCCGGGTTGTCATATACCTATAACCCCCGATTTGACACCAATCTCGGTTACTATTGCGTTACTTTTATGTAACGTACCTCGACCCCTAAACCTAAATGTGCTCACCTCCAATACCGAAAGGGTTGAACTACACCGTTTCCAGATGTCACTATGTGGTGGTCAGGGGTGATGCGATAAAGTGCATTTTCACCTAAGCGGTACAGTAAACAATCAAACTTTTCGTTACTGGACAACTTCAAGCCCTGGAGAACTGCACCCAAGACCACTTTACATCCGGAAAGTGATTGGTGCGCTGTGTCCTTGACAAGAAAAATTGGTACTCATTTTTTTAAAAACAAAAAAAAAAGGTTCAAGTGTGACTGCGACTTCAGTGCGCTATTGTGCGTAGCTGGAGAACTTTTTACGCTCCAAAATAGAAGAGTACGGCACGGAATATGGCACAACGGGCCTGGTTTCAACAGGATTGAGCCAAGGTCCATACTGCCCGTCGTTCACGCCAAGTTTTGCAAGAAATGTTTCCCGGCCGCCTGATCTCCTTACGAGGGTATGTTCCATGGTCCCCTTACTCACCAGATTTGACGCCGTGTGATTTTTTTCTATGGAGCTACCTCAGAGCTACGGTTTACAAAGTTTGACCTCGAACCCTGGAAGGTCAGAATTCCACAATATACGCTGGCAAGAATGAAAATTTTGTGGAACGGTTCAATATGTGCAACGCCTGCAAAGATCGCCACTTGGTTCTTATTATCTTTAAACGTTAAGCAAAAAAAATAGTAAAATATACTTTTCAAAAATAGAAACTTTCTTCTTTTAGCTTGAAATGTTTTTTCACAATTCACCCGCCAAATAAGGGATTGCATTCTGCTCCACCATGCAGGAGACGTGCAAAATCTAACTTGAAGCCTTATGTTGGGTCAATATGGAAGTGAGATCTATCAAGCAATGCTTTGAAGCCAACAAAGGAACAGAAGAAGATGTTTGGTATTTTATTATATACTAGGGGTGGGCACACATGAGGTTATTCTATTTAGAGGCTATTATATTTTCTATTTATTATATTTGTATTTCATTACTAAAATTTTGAAATAATTATTATATTTTTCATAATTATATTTTTGTGTTCTTATGTTGCTATATGAATCATTAGATAAAATATGAGCTCTGATACAACTCTCAGACAACAAAATTATAAGTAATATAAAAAACTTTTTTAATATTAATATATATATAATTACAATATAGTTTTGCTAAGTTAGTTACATTGATAGTGTGACCACTAATTGACGCGACACATCGTAGAGAAAACTGCTCATTAGCAGGCCCCAGCTTACAAATGTGATGGTGGGTATTTGACAGTAATGTTTAATGAATTCCATATAAAACACAATTTTCAGCTACGTATTTATTACGTATCACCGGTTAGAAAGTCTGATGGCTGTTTGAACTTCAGTCTTCTTTCGGCTTTACTTTTCGTGAGATTAACTGCCGTAGCTCTCACTAGCTGGATCCAATGGTACTCCATTGATAAGTGAAGCCTCCGATAGTTGGATTGTATGGAGTCAACGATCGACGGTATATTTAGATCTCTGTGTATTTGTTGTTTGTTATATACCACGGTACATTGGCAGTAATTCTTAGTATTCTATTTTGTACCGTTTGTATTTTTCTTTAATTGAGATGGAACCGCAGATCCCCATATACCACATCCATATAATCATATGGGACGCATTATTGTCATGTAAACAAGTCTTTTTAATTTGCTAAAATGAATTTTAATTGTTTTAATCGGAATATTAATGTTTAAACCACAAATTAATTCTATAGAGCGTTTCGTATTTGCACGAATCTCAATCTCCTTAACATTGTACTTGGACACATCTAAGAATCGTTTCCGATCTTCCCGCGACTTAGCCTTGTGGTACATAAACGGGCCACGTGAGAGAGATGTGTAACAACGATTCAGACGGCAGGAAGTAAATTCTGCACTGACTTTGACCTTGGCTAAAAGTGGATTCAGGTCTGCAGCTTTGCCGTCGGCGTCCTCCGTGTTGAATGACAAGGCAACTACACGCACATTTCACAGTAAAATGTAGGTAAGAAAAACTGGAATCTGATAAGGTACTCGAATGATTGGAAATGTAAAAGAGGGTATATAAAAAACTGTTCACGCGAGAAACGTAAATATCAATTCATTTATGTGTTTTCAAAGGTAGTTTTCCCATTATCTAGAAGGAAGAATCAAGCATTTTGAACAGTCTGTTCGTCGTAAGGACACGAATCCAATACATCCTAAGTTTACTAAATTTAATCTATCCCAGAGCATGGGCTGGTTGAGGAATATTCGGAGCTTGCTGTAAATTTAATGTATAGAAGTGAAAGGCACTGTTTCTATAAGTTTACAACGGTATTTTTTATTCAAGTAATAAACAATTTCATACTTCTTGGAGATTTAGACTAGGTTGAGAAGCGCGTCAAATGATTTGATACGTATAGTTTCTTTGAGTATTATACGTCTTCCCCAGTATAAATGTAAATCTTCCTCAAATAAAAAAAAAAACAAGTAAAATAAAAGGAAATTATTTCTCCCGGGTGGCACAGGTAATCTGGGGATCAATATGTGGTTCTCTTAGTCACCCGAGACACACAACGATGGATAGTACTTTACACCTGCGTGATCTCCGCGGGAAAATGACGGCGTCGGGCGTCTGGTTGTTGTGGCTCTGTTCTTGTGCTGGTACGGCGTGGCGATGCTTACGCCCCGTGGATCGTGGTGGTGATTCTGCTTTATGCTCGTACGTGTCTCCGACTGTGGCGAGATTCATCTCCTCTCTCACAAAGTTATCCGGCTGTCCAATCACCAACTCCTTCAACTTATGTCAAGAAACTGTCTTCAAAGTCTCTCCGCCAACTGTCTCTCAAATCTTCTCCACCATCCCCCTCTACAAATTCGGTCCTCGTGGAGTTTTGAGAGCGCCCGATTCAATAGAAGTCTCATTTGATCCGTCCCTAACATGGAGGCTCCATACCACGAACACCATTCGAAAGGCAAACAGACTAAAACAGCTATACCCTTTCCTTAACAGAACAAGCACCCTCAACACATCCCCTGCCCGTGCGCTATACTGAACACTCATACGGCAAATTCTGACGAATGCAGAACCAGTGTGGGGCTATGCAGCCAAGTCACATCTACGTAACCTCCAGATTGTACAAAACAACGTCCTTAAAATCATCGCCAAGGCACCTTGGAGGGCACGAAGTAAATACGTCCACCGCGAATTAAACATTATGCCATTAATGGACGTCATCAGAGAACATGTTGTGCGCCTGTACAGCAAGACACAATTCTCACACAACACTATCATAAGACGATAATTATGACCACACCCGTGTCACCAAACACAAACGCCCCAAACACCTCATCTTCCATCCCGACCCCCATGATTGGCTTAAAACAATATATCTGACCACGCTTGTTTACGGCTTTTTCAGGTCGTGTACGGAGATCCGGAATCTACGACGAGAAGAGGATTGACGTGCATGATACCCACAACCAACTACTAACTTAATCCATCCAACCAAACCATATGCATGTTGCTGTCGCCCAAGAGCAGTATCCTAGCTTGTTGTGCCCTTCAACACATCTAACTATCGCTGAGGTTTTTTTCCCGGTCAGGAAGCCCTTCCAGGTTGAATTATCGGCACTTTTTTCCCTCAGCCCTACGCTCTTCATTCTGTCTCTCTCACAAGCAATCTCCGTGAATGCCCTCTGGTGCTGATCAAACACAACTTCCCATTTCTTGTGTTCCAAGTTAGTTTACTAACAGCACGTGCAGATGGGGTGTAGAAAGTGGTAGGCCCCCATGCTTAGTCGTTCGTGCTTTCAAGGGGACAAAGCATTTAAGGGCCTTTGGCCAAAAAGAGAGAGAGAGAGTGCTGGACCAATCTCCAGCCTTTGTACCCTCACGTGGCCTTCACCACCACTCAGAAGGACTCACTTTATTCCGCCAAAACCACCACCATCACTGGTCAAGATTCGTGGAAGACGCAGGCGTACAGGCTCCACCTGGAGGAAATTTGTCCGTATTTTCCACAGCAAGCAGTCTCCCTTGTTTTTAAGTCCTCAGTGTTGTCCTGGTGACTTTTCGTTTGCGCGTGCCACGCAGGGGGTAGGAATAAAATAAAATATGGTATGAATACGATGTTTTAATAAAAATATGGAGACGCACGCTACACTGTTTTAATGTTTATCTTATACACAAAGATAATCCATTTAATATTAAGTTATAAGCTCAGAAATAGTGTTCGTAACCACGTAACAATCAATTGTTGGGAATTGAAATCGAATCTAGTAAGTTGATATCCGTAAGGATTGATTGGAATCATGTTGCCTATTACTGATTCTTTTTCACTGAAGACAAAGATTTTACTGTTCGAAACTTTGAATTCTATCTTCCTTTAAGACCTTAGAACCACGATCATCAACATTCCAAACAAGCTGTTAGAAATGTCGTCAGTTGCTTGTACCCTGACCTTGGAAGGAGCAACTCGAGTCTTCCAGAAAAGGTCGGCAACTTTTAACAAGAAAACCAAGGTCCATCCGGCTTTGGTAATTTTATCGTGGTTAGTTTATAGAATGACAGGAATTGAAATATTTCAACATAATTGTATGATTCGGTCATTTTTTCTCTACAATATACTTAATTTTATTATATTAAGAAATGTTTATAACAACTGAAGAAATGAGCTACTCTGTTAAAAATGACACTACATGTTATTTCGATTTTGATTTGCGGCTCAAATGGTCGTGATTAAAAAGCTTTCTAAGTATTTTCACTGTAATAAGAACCAAACTGACAGTTGTGCGCTGGAAAACATGCCAACAACAACGCCGCAGAACGAACAACAGAAAGTTGTGGAGTAAAAAACCAAAACAATTTTGAAATCAGTATTCAAATAAAAGCTAATTTTAAGATTCCACGCCTATAATCATGTATAGTTGAATTCAATTTAATATTAATCTCATACGATTTAAATGAAAAAAATTACGTCTGAATGAAAATGACATACGATTTACGTCAATGAAACGATGGATTTTACTTTGCAACTTAAGTGTTCAAAATTGATTGTTGTGATTTTCACACGTTGTTCAAAACATGCTTATTAGAATTATGTATGATTTATTTTGAAACCACGATCCTTAAAATCGAGAGAATGGAAAATAGGATACACGAATAAAACAGTAGTAGGACCTTGGGGGTTCTCGATCCCAGGTTTAAAAATTAAAACACTTTCGGTAACTGAAACTAGAAAGATGATTATGTTGCTTAAAATATTCAAGGATGACACATTTTTATTCAAGTGAACGCTCTGTAGATTTGAGCTGTTCCGTGAATATCATTTTCAATTTTTTAATACATTTTTCTTCGCTTGGTTATTTTGCCGGAATAAAAAATAGAGAACGCACGTAAAACATGATAATACAAAAAAAATTGAAATAACACTTAAATTTCAACTAAGATAATAAATACAAAATTACAAAGTTAAGTTTTTATTAAATTCATAGGTGGAAAGGTGTGTGAGCTTCGGTATTAACAGTTACGATGTTGAAAAATTGTATCGAATATGAAAATAATATACATTGAGATCTTTATCAGAATTTAAGTATTATTTCACGATTGATAACAATGTTGTGTACGTTGATCTAACAGTTCTACACATCCATTGTCTCACTGGTACAATTAGAAAATGAAATATGAAATGTGCTGAGCCAAGAAGGTCCATACGTAAATGATTGTTAATGCTATGCGTCCGCCGACATTAAATCAAAAAGAGTTTTCCCATCCTGTCCGAAACGTAAGTTTTTCTTTGTTACTGTCGCCATAAAATTTACGCCACCAACTTTAATTTCTGATCATTAATTGCAGTATTTATAAACAGATTATTGAACGAGTATTATATGAATCTGTATAGCAGCGTGATTTATATCGATGAAGTTAGGATTTTAAATCCAAATGTATTTTTGAAAAATTATATATGGCACTTAATGATTGAGAATAAATAATGAAAGATAGAAAATTATTTCTGAATATATGAAAGGTTTTGGAAAACGAAGAATGAGTTTCTTGCATAAACACGTTTTCCTTCTTCAGCCTGTCGCGTCGTACAGAAATCATCGACCGATAAATCTCCATACCGGAAATTTAAACGTGGAAGCAGTAATTTATTACTTCTTAAGTATGATGCACACATGAACCAATATTGCAAAAACAGTATTTGATTTTGCTAACAATTAGATAGTTGGAACGTCACAAATGACAAAATGCTTGAATAGTTATAGACAACTGTGAATATGACTTTGTGTATGTGTCATTTAGTATGTGCAAAACACTCACCAGCCCGTCGCTTGAAGGTAGAGGTGTGTTTGAAGTTTGCTACACATTCCCCCACTATACACCTAGTGCTCAGGGTCAGCAAAACCACTCCGTGAGATCTCGAAGGTTTCGAACTGGGCGATAACATCTCCAGGGAACGTTTCTTATCTAAACATGTTTTCTATATTTTGTCTCATACGATAAATATAAACCTAAGTGTATTGTAAACCATTTCGATACATGTTTTTCGCTTGTAAAAAATATTTAGATTTTTATCTTGCCCTACAACAGAGACATTGCAACTCAAACTTTGCGAAAAATTAAAAAAATATATATTATAAATAACACAACTAGTCATATAATCACATTCAAAAATCCTTCTAATTCCTCTTCATCCCGTCTTTCCTCTATAAAAAATTCTACATTAACCCTTCGTGTTCTAAACAATGATCTCATTATTGATTTTTCGCATGTGACGCTAATTACCTCCGGCAAGCCAACACTTCCTTACTACCGCGTACATAGACACTCTACGCCGATAATAAAAACTTTCTCCTTCAAATCTACCCGTTCTGTTGATAAAAACACACTATAAATCTAATATTATAACAATAAACTGCGCCTTCAACATAACTTTTCAACGACATTATAATCGCGCCAAACCATTTATATCATTATTTTATATTCGCACTTCTTTAACGCCTTATCAATTAATCTTCACAATTCCCATTTAAATAAAATTAAAACAAATCGATATTAATTGCCCCTTAAAATTACTTGTGCATAAATATTCTTTAAAGATAACTTATCCAACCGTAAATTCAATAAGATTATTCTTAAACTTGCTAATTACTGTTATTATTCTTTTTTTTTTCAAGTCATTAGTTATTTAATTCGGCATTCTTTCTGAATCTTCACCTACTCCTAAGCACATAATAACAATTCGTATTCCATATTTCCATTCTGAGATTTATTTATTTTATAAGGACTTATAACTGCCGTTGTTCGCCCTAACTAACTGAGTAGTTATTTCGGTTAAATATGTTTCTATCCCGCGATACGTATGAACTTCTGGTTTAAACAATGCATGTACATTAATGCTTGAACGGCCCCGAATATAAAATAATTCACCGAATTCCTCCCTTACTCGTGTAATTTCTATGCGACCGCGACCTTCAAATAAACGTCTCTCTCCCCCAAGTCTATATTTGTCATTTATATCTAATGCCCGAACTAAGTCCGATTCCACGTGATCTATGGAATTCTTGGCAATCTGACCTCCTATTCGATTAAGGATTTCATGCTTATCTCAATTCGCTCCTTCGGATAAATGTTCATTAATTACTTCCTGCTTTTCGAGTATTTTCTCCATCTCCTCCCATGTTTTCTCTTTTTCTACTATAAGTTTTCTGTTCCCAACCTGCACCGTCTCCGAACTTGCTTCCAACCTATTTTCGAACATCTTATTTTTCTTTCTTACTTCACTCTGTAATTCGTGTACCCTACTCTCAACCTCATTGCACTTCTGTTCAAACGACTTCTCGAACTTGTCAAACATTTCCCATTAATTTAGTGTTTTCCTCTGCCCTGATTCTCGCGTTCTCAGCATTGTCGTCAGTCCTTAATTTCGCTTTCTCAGCCTTGTCCTCAGCCCTTAATCTCGTCTTCTCAGCCTTGTCCGCAGCCCTATTCTGAGCCATTTGCTTCATTAATTCTCTTAACATATTGTAGTAATTGGTAATTAAGACATTGTTCTAATTGAAAAGTTGAATTGTAGAGGACTCATTATTAGTGGATATACAAACCGGCAAGGCAAAGAAAACATTGTTGATGAGTCGAGAAGGTTCTACGCGCTCAAAACGTACGAGACGAACGAACAGTTAATGTACAGTCGGGCAGTAGGCAGCGAGGAGAAAAGACTAAAATTCCAAGTCATGAAAATTTGAACAGTACAGTCGGGCAGCAGACAGCGATTAGACCAGACGAAAAATTTTACAGTCGGCAGTCAGAACGAAAGAATGTGGTCCAGTCACAAACATGCTTTCAAATATTAAAAAGTAAAGCAATATTCAGTCGGGAAGGAGACAGCAACTAGTTGCAGTAAAGCACCGAGAACCAACCAATTTGTGTTAAACCAACTAACAAACCACGCCAATTAGAGCCTGTGAACATTTAGAGTCTGTGAGAACTTAGAATCAGTGATGTCCCCAAAATTGTGCACGAAAAACTAAAAACGAGACCTGGGCGGCCGTAAGTAGAGAAAAACTTTAAAATCATTTGTAAACCGTGTTTAAAAGATAAAAGTCAGATCGTTCTTTAATTATTTAATTATCGATAAAATGAGATCGTTAACTCTTGATAAAATTGAAATTGTTAAATTCAGTATTAAATTTAGTATTATTTCTTCCACAACAAATTTCGTCTATGTTCAGACGCTTTGATTTCCATAAAAGGTAAATGTAATTTTGATTATATAAATTCTGCCATTTATCAAACCCAGTTCAAGATCCTGAGATCCCAAATATTTTTGTGTATTTTATACTTGTTTTAAAATTGTTAATAAATCTTGTTAAATAGTTTTCACTTAAGTTCTTTCATTTAGAAACGCCACATTCATATTATATTTAATTATTACAATATATTTCACTTTATTAGCCACAAACTGAGATCCAGCCAATATTTTGCCACTGCGAAATTTAATTAAATAGTTATTTGAAAATTAATTTAACTTACCCCTAGCAAATTTAGTAATAATCCGCCGAACAAACACCATTAAAGCCTTAATATCTTATTACCTCAGAGCCAATCGTCAACTAGTCAATTGAAATTATTTCATCTAAATAAACTGAATAAACTTAGTAATCTGAATAAAATGAGGAACGTATCATTACGATCCTTGAAATATTAATCGCCTTCTAAAATTTTCTCAGGATCTGTTCTTTACTGAGGCTGGTCACCGACCGCTCAATGCCGTGTCTGATTACTGACTGCCATATTTCGACTCCCGAAATCCCCAAATTTCTCCAGAAGTTTCCAATTTTGCATTCCGTCAGCTTATTATTATATGCCTAGGGAACTCAATTATTTAGGCCTAATAATGTTGGCGTTCCGTGTAGCTATCATCCACCCCTTAAGGCCTTTTTGTCGTTCGCAGGTTCTTTGTCAGTTACTCCTTTTGTCCCCAAAAAGGGTCTAAGACAACCGTGCGAGTTCAGCAGCAGACCAAACTACGGCTTCCACCCCCAAATAACGCGCGTTTACAGAAATGTTAATTACAATATTTTTTAAAAAAACTGAGAGATGATGTTTGTCTGTTTGTAAAATCGCGCGGTTTCTGGTATGGAAATAACAGAATTCCCCGTTAGTAAAAAATAGATTTAAATTACGTTTTACGAATTTTAGAGTTTCCAAATGTATGTACTAGGTATCGTTAAATTCCAAGAGCTTTGATCAGAGGTATACAACTTTCTCTATAATTTTTGCCACATAGAATTCGGATCGCACGTTTCTGTAGTTAAAAAATTTAGGCAGAGCGAAAAGAAAGTCCCCAAATCGTAATTCCATAACACATGTTATAATGGAAATATGCATAATATGTCGTTTAAACCGTTAAGGAATCTACTTGTTGCATTAAGATCAAAGAGAGTAACGGACAGAACTAAGTGTTAATGTTTAAGTTACGTCTATGATTATTGTTTGAGTAAGTCGTCAATTGTTTGTTCTTTTGAGATGTTCGTTCCAGCCGATGCTCTGCTACAAGTGTAAAGTTACACACATGTAAATGTTCCTAATTAAAAAAGTACAATATTTTATGGGTTTCGTTCGTTTTGTATGTGCGGCATGATTTTTGTTTGAGAAAAATATCTTGCGGAATCTCATTTTAAGTGTGTCGAAAGTATGGGTTTAGGAAAATTTCAATCCGCCCTCTCGGAAGTGCGAGTGACTGGCCGGCATGGAAATGCATAACGCGTTTATGTGTATGAAACTTTGCTGTCTGACTATCAGGATCACTTGAAATGCATCATTACTGGAGACGAGACTTGAATTTACGCATACGATCCTGAAACCACCGACCAATCCAGCGAATATCGTGCAAAAGGTGAAGCAAGACCGAAAAGACCACGGCAAAGTCGATCGAAAATCAAGCTCTTGTTGACAGTTTTCTTTGATTATCGTGGTGTGGTGCACTATGAATTCCTTCCGCCGGGCCAAACTGTCAACAAAGAATATTATTTGAGCGTTATGCGTCGTTTGCGTGAAGCTATCCGTCTGAAACGGCCGGAATTATGGGCGAACAACTCTTGGTTCCTTCATCACGATAATGCACCATGTCATACTGCATTGGGTTTTCGCGACTCTTTTGCCATAAACTCGACTCATATCGTTCCGCAACCACCGTATTCGCCTTATTTGGCTCCGTGCGACTTCTGGCTATTTAGAAAACTCAAAAGGCCAATGCGGGGACGCCGTTTTGACACGATTGAGGAGATAAAAACCGAATCGAAGAAGGTCTTTAAGGCTATACCGGAAAAGACTATTCCGACTGTTTCGAGGACTGGAAAAAGCGTTGGAAAAAGTGCGTTTTATCGGACGGGGATTACTTTGAAGGGGATGAAATTGATTTGGAAGAATAAATAAGGAATTTATATTTTATAAATAAATTCACCTTACTTATTGTTCACAGTGGTATATATTTTTACAATAAAAAATATTAAATATATCTCTCTTAGGCTAGCTGGGCCAACAGTAAATTGACAATTAATGGTGGGAAATTGCATTATTTAAAGTCAAGAGTTCCTTATTATTATTATTAATATAATTTCCTTGAAGTCGGTACCTCACGTCACGATGGCTTCCCCGGCTGCTCCGGCGTTCACCTTATGGGCGACCGAAATTCCGTCGTGGTCAGGCAGGTAGGCGGATATACCCCTCACTATTCCGGGTATATCAGACACATATCTCGGTCGGATGGTAATTCTCTTTTCTCTCCTCCCCCCCCCCCCCCAAGACAACTTGCCAAGCAAAATCTGTTTTGTCGTCCGTCGTCTGTCCTGCTCACACCCTCAACCAAATCTGGCGTTCTCTGGCCAAGACACGAGTGCCCCCCCCCCCCCGCATATTATTGTAGCGCACTCACCACGTTTTCAAGTCGTCCAGCAGCTCTAAGCCACCCTGACACGACGGTGTCACAACCCTAACTAGAATGATCGTTACAACATGTTGGTTACTTCTAAGTGAATACAAGAGAACAGTGGATGATCTGACAGTGCAGTTGTGCTCTCAAGAGAGAGATGAAAGGGGAAAGAAAGTTAGAACTTCTTCATCAAAAAGCACTCACAGCGAAACATAAGATGCAGAAGAGGGCAGAGTAAATGTGTAACTATTGTCATAAAAGAGGACACTGGGTGAAGACATGCATCAAATGGATTGCAGATGATAGGCCGTCTAAGCAAGAGCTGAGATCTAGTGACAAAACAGGAGGTTCTCAAGTAAACATGGTGCTAAATTCAATGGATGTATCTGTTCTGATAAAGAGAGTTGAAGCAATTGGTTTATTTACAATGGAGCGTCAAAGCGCATCACAAAAGAGGGCTACTACTTCACAGAGTTCGGAAAGTTTCAGCATTCACATGGAATTACAACAGCAAGTGGAAAAGTTATAACAGCTGTTGGAAACGACACAATTAAAGCTGTTACTTTTGTGAATGTTAGAAACACGCTTATAGAACTCGGCAACATTTGGTATATCAGCAGAATTTTGTTTCATAAAGCTCAGGATATGACAGAAAGAAGCACATTTCTTTCCACAAATAAGAAATGTTGATTATCAAGTTGTGTTGAATGGAACGAGAAACAAGGGAGGAGGTCTCTACAAAGCTGATTTAAGAGTTTTACCTCCGAAACACCCAAAAGTGAAGAATGCAGAGACGAGAAATTCACTTCTAAAGCTTTACATTGAACGTGGGGCCACCAGGACAAAGATCACTTGAAGACAACGCTTGAAGAAGAGTTTGGCATAAAGGTGAAACTAGAAAATCAGATATGTGAGGCTAGAGTATATGGAAAAGCTCATCGTTTGTCATTCGGAACACAAAGAAAGGCTACTGAACCAGGTGAACTTATTTCTATACATTTTTGCGGTCCTTTTAATGAATCTTTTGGCAAGTTAAGATATTTCGTTGTGTTCAAAGACCACTATACAAAGTTTCGCTTAGACAAAAGTCTGAATTTGAACAATCCCTTGAGAGATTCATAGCACTTGCAAAGAATCTAGGACATAGGATCAAAGAAATTCATAGTGAAAACTACAATACGAAGGTCAAAGATTATAGGATCTGTTTGCTATGTTCATATTCCGAGACAAAAAAGAAATAAGATGGACATGGAGGCAGAAAAAGGTTATCTTTTTGGGTATGATTGAGACGAACGGTATCAAATTTACATCAAAGAAAGAAACACTGTTATATATTCTCGTGTTGTTATCTTCCAAGAAAAGAACTCGTCAGACTGTTCAGATAAAGATAAAATCTTTACGTGTGTCAAGTCAAAAAGAAATACAGGAATTAGAAGTTCCAGCTCAAAACAAATACAAGGCAAGGCTTGTCATAAAAGGATTTAATCAACGAAAGAATTGATTACAAGAAACATTCAGTCCTGTTGCTAAGCATGAAACTATAGGAGTATCAGACAGAACTAAGTTTACTTCAGAGTCTCTTAATAATATCAATACATCGTAACTTTCCATCATCTTGAACACCGAGAAATGATACATAATCACTTGTTTTGTTCGCTAATTCAGCATTGATGTTACTGGACGAAAATTGAACTAGTTTAGTTTTATGTATGTTCAGAACCAATTATCCCTTTTCAAGAGCGATTGGCTATTACCTTAAGACATGTTTAATAAAGCATTCACTATAATCAGATTGATAATGAAAAAAAATAATAATAATCGTATCAAACAATCACAATAGCATTAGTAATATTATATAACACATATTTGAACGTTCTGAATTAAGGAAAATATAGTAAAAATAATAAATGACAGTTGATCATACGTTATATATTTTACAGAAAATGAATTTCAATCAAAAAGTAAGTATTACATTGTAGTTAAGCTTGTTTTTTCAGTTGAATCAACGTCATCTTTTGGAGAATGGCAGAAGAAACCCAATCTGGGAATTGTCGGGCAGAATGGCCGGCTCCGTAAATAAACACTGTTTGCGTTTTAAACACAGCCAGCTGCGTTCGCCAAGTCGCATAGTGTGGCCGGCTTCCATAAGTTTCCATGCTTTACACATAGTATATTTGGACCATGCGTAAAATCGCATAGTGTGGCCGGGGCCATTGAGGTCCCAAATAATAAACTTCACATCAAAGTACCGCGTCAAAGTTTGTAGCGATCTCAAGTCTAAATTGATTACTGATTACTTGCAACAATAGTAATCCGGTAGTAATGCCGTGATCAGTTTATTAAACGCGATGGATTTCGAGACATGACCCTCCACTTTCATATAATTCCCTGCATTCTCCCCGATCGGACTCTCGGATTTATTTTTCAGAATTTGCCAGTTTTAATTATTCCAGATTAGCTAAACGCCTTTCTACTGAATCGGATTTCTTTCTGTTTGGGTATTCAATCCTATCTATTTTTCTCCTATAATGTTACTCTGGTCTCTAATTTAATAAACCTCCAAAACGGTGGATTTTATGTCAATGTAGGTCGTTTCTGCAAGCTTTTTATGTACCTCTTTTTATCTCCTATCCCTAGGATTGCCGCCCTTCCTTGCCTTTAGGGGTTGAAATGAGTCTTTAACTACATTAAGAGTAACACTATTAATCTCAGCAATCCCGAAAACTAATTATTAAAGACAAACAGTGGTTGTTTTATTATTTGTTTTAAATGCCAACCCTTCCATCTTTATCCCTAGGGGTGTTTTACCCCAACTATTTATCTGATAGATTTCACCATATATATAACTATATTTGTACACAATAATATTAATAACAAAAATAATATAATATTTGAGTTTAGTACTGATACTCACTGATGAAAGATTTAAATATAGCAAGCAAGCATTGTGATAAGATAAGAGAAACTGGACCTGAGCGAACATGGAAAGCTTGTGGCCCCAGCTCACCTTATGTTTCTGGGTAACCATTGAATGATTCTGCTCAAGTGACTTAGTATTCCAAACAAGTCTTTTCATCTGTTTGACTTACTCCCCATCACCCGTCTTCTTTTCATGTGTAAAGAAAGCAAAATGTGTGCTATTATTGAACAAAAACCACTTGAAACTTTGTCTCACAGATGATTGAGCCAACACACGGAGGATGAATGGGATGGAAGGAAGAAACATTTCTAGAAATAAGATACTAGTCTAGATTCAATAAGGCTGGAGTTCTTCATATTTGTTCATATATTTATTAAACAATTAAAAATTCTATATTACATTTATTTGTATTACTTTCTAAATAATTTAAATAGTTTCTTCCTTTTCAGTGAGTATTTTTCTGTAGAGTTAATTTTATACATTTTTATGCTTAGTGTTTTCACATGTAATATTTTTAATCTTTTGAATTTTATTTATATATTATAATTTTTAGTGTTAATTGGTGTTGTCTTAAATGTAACAAATTAATGGTATAAATTTAAACCATATTTTCCTTTTGTAATTTTGTGTTCTTGACATACATGACTTGTTAGGAATTTCTTGTAATAAAAATTTAAAGTACTGAAAATTTCTTGCTATTTATTTACCTTATTGTTAATATGAAGATCCTGTTGAAAGATTATTCTTTACAAGTAATTAAAACTCAAGTAATATTGATATATCATTATATGAACATAATAGTGATATATCAAAATAGCAACTATTAAAGCAGCTCTGTGTGCTATTTTTACCTCACCCACAATATGTGTGAATTTAGACCTAATCATACAAAGAGCCAGCCAAGAATTTAAATATAAAATTCAATGAAAGTCTATAATTTATACTGAAATTACGCAGATTACTTGAGTAAGTATTTTATTTTGAGATCAATTTTTTAAGTTTGGTGTAATGGTAATTATAAAACTGAATGGAATGCTAAGTACCATAACCTTTCTTCTAAAGATATTTGAAATACATTTTCAATTCTATTTTTAAATGAACATGGGATCAAAATGATTTAATTGATTAAAAGTTTTCATCTTTGAGTTAAATAACTATTATGATGTTATCAAGGTTCATAATATTTCATATGAATTGCAGGAGTTCATTGTTATTAAAAACTTTCACCTACAGACACTGCTTTGTAAAATCTAAATAATATAAAATAAAAATTATCTAACATCTAAGTATGTAATTAATACACAATCATTTAATTAAATTCCTTGGATTAATTTTAAATCTTTCCAAATATATTACATCAAAAAAGTATTTTATAAACATATTCGGCTATCATAATCAGAAAAATGTATTTGGTAGGTGGGGATGGGTGCAGATTAGTCATTACATTATGAAATTAATCTAAAGTTGATTCATTGTGTAATTATTTCCATTTCATTGTGTTTTCATTCAGCAGTTTCAGTTTACATTTCTTTGAGTCAGGCAGCCAAACCCCATATTATAAATACTCTTTATAACCATTAGGAATGCATTCATAAAGTAGACTATGGGAATAACTCAAATAAGACAAGACAATATAAGAATAAAAGATAAAATGTTTGATTTGAAATTGTTGGAGAAAATTATCCAAAAATGGTCAATAGTATACTTAAAACAATGTGTTATATAATGAGTGAAACCTCTGTCAAATGAGATGAAAGCATCTTGATGGTATTTTAACAGTGTTTTTGTAACAACATGCTTTTGAAGTGCTTTCTCACACAAAGTAAAGATTTTATATAAAATCTTTCCCTCCATCTGACAAAACCAAATAAGAAAATGTTCAATTAAATTATGAGTGTGGTATAAGACTAAATTAAAAGAAGAAATCAATAAATGATATAACAAAACAGGTCTACAAGATTTTAACAAAGGGGTCTCCAGAATGGGACAACAAGTTGATTGAAAATAATAGCAAGTGAATTTGGTAATGATCTCTGTAACACCCGACATGACCAAGAGGAAGACAGATTCTGATTACTCCATTATAATAGTAGTTATGAAAATCTTAGAAAAGAACATTACAAAAAAAAAACAAGTTTCCCTTACTAGTAAATTTTCAATTTTAGTAAGAAACATTAGTTTTAGCTCCTTTTGTGCTGCCTTTGAGGCTATTTTGTAATATTTAATCATTTAATGTTGATGTTCTTTTAAACATTTTTGTATCCTAGATTATTATTTGGAATATATATAAATTTACAAAAACTAATAGTTTCTGTACAGTCTGCTAAAATGTTTACTATTTGAGTAGTAACATCTTATAAGGCCATCGATAGTAAAATTAAATACATAATCATTCCATTATTTTGTTCAGATGGCTTCAAATAAAAAGCTTATAAGGGCTCTTGCCACTGCTAAGAAAGGCTTAAACTTTGATGACCATCAATCTGTTTTTACCCATAAAAGCAATTGGGAATTACTAAGAGCACTCATAGTTCTACGGGTATGTGGCTCTAACTATCTTGTTGATAACAGCATGCAGGTATGTATAAAGCCAATTAAATATTAATAACAGCATATCTAATGTTCAAATGAGATTGGAGCTTATAGATCTATGTAAAATTTTAGATAGAAGATAAGTATAATTACATCATACAAAAATTTGTCTTTTTTTTTCAGTAATTCTATGTCAAAATGAACGTCCATTACATATCCATAACAACCTATGAATTTTCTCACATAAGTATTATGTGTCACACAATATAGTTTTTAATGCAATGTAAAATCACAAATATAGTTCCCTTGATGTATCAGCATTACATTAATTCTTATCACTGATGTTTTATATCAAATTTGAACTATTAGAATTTTTTGACTTAAATAAATCTTCAACTTGTGGTATATTGGAAAATACAGCTTATGTTGTCTGTAGTTTGTCTGTTAAATAAGCATAATTTACTAGACTTTGCCAAACTTTTAGTTAGAAAACAATTTTATAAAATAGTTCCTCACATTGTAACAAAAAGTAGTAAAAGTGAAAACAACACTTCAATTTCAGAGAAATTCTTCAAAATATTGAAATAAAGGAAACAAATTTAAGTGTAAGGTAACATTGACAAATAAAAAATGACATGATTTGAACATATGCTTTCCTATGTGCGTAATTCTTTGCCTGAGCATATGAATTCACATAAAAACACAATCCTCCTATTTCTCCTATTTATTTCTATCCTTCCTCACTATCCAAGTTTGAATGTAACTTTGTCACCAAATTAGTTCTAATTCCTTAATGGATTCTCCTAATATTGTATTAATTCCTTAATGGAAGCTACTAATACTTCATTCCCTCTACTCTATCGATTCCTCCACTAAAACTACTAATTGTCCACAAAAAGACTGTCTATATTTGCCTGGTCAGGAACTTGAACTGGTGGCCGAGATGGTTAAGGTGTCTGTGTACTGAGCAGAATATGTGGGTTCAAGTCCCACCTGGGTCAAATATTTTCAGTCTTTCCTTCTTCTTCCATCCTTCTCTCTGCTTTGAACATATGCTTTTCTATGTGAATAATTCTTCACATAAAAGCACAGTACCTCCTATTTATTTCTATTCTTCCTCACTATCCAAGTTTGAATGTGACTTTGTCACCAAATTAGTTCCAATTCCTTCATGGATTCTCCTAATATTGTGTTTATATATATATATATATATATATATTGTAATAGTAAGAATGTAACATTGTCAAAAATATAGGTATGGAAAGGATAGAGAGATAGGTTGTGGCTTACCTGAAAGTGATGTGCGGTGTCGCCATGAGGAACTGAAGGTTATATATATATATAATTACAATATTGGTATGGAAATGCAAGAGAGATAGGTTGTGGCTTACCTGATAGTGAAGTGCAGTGTAGCCATAAGGAACCGAAGGTTGTTCTTAAAATTTTCAGAGGCTCACAGCCTCACTCTCAGGAAGGAGTGTTACACCATTCTGTGCACCAGTTGACTGTGGAAACAACATATATAAATATATATATATATATATATATATATATATATATATATATATATATATACGTATGTATAGTGTCTCATCACCAAATGGTAGAGCATGTCAAATTGTGAAGAGCCTAAGTTCCATTTTCCAAAACAGAATGTGTTGGCATGCTTCTTACTATCTGACATTGTGATGTCAACTCCCAATTTAAGGCAAATCTTCCACACTCTATCTCTCTTTCTTGTCCATACTAAGTAATTAATATGAAAATGTCTCATCATTCTTCATTATTTATATCTGTATATATGTCTGTGTATGTATGCTGTGACCAGTTGTTTCATGCTGGTCAAAGAATTTTGGGTAATAAAGGACTTGAATGGATTCTGGGTTCGACAATATATAAACAATTTGTTGCTGGAAAAGATGGTGAAGCTCTAACTGAAGTGGCTAAGAAAATGGAAGCCTTAGGTTTAAAATTAATGGTAGCGCCTACTTTGGAAGAAGATATTGGCGAATGTAACTCAAGGTATTTACATGTAACTTAATATAAAATAATTAATCCAATTCTTTCTTCTCCATGATTCTTATCCACCTCACTAAACTTATGATATTATGTTAGTTATATTACGTCTGCAAGAATTTTATTAGTCCAAAATAATTTATTTGTATTTCAGACAGGAAAGATATGATTGCAATTTGCAGGAATTAATACAACTAGCTGAACATACTAGTAAGCATGGCGGTAAAAATTCTTGTTTGCAAACAAAAATCACTGCTTTACTATCAGCTGATACTTTGGTAAAGATTTTTTGAGTCTTCAGCAAATCATTTGGTTTATTTTGTGCAGTTAATCAACACATCTACCACTTTTTTCAGCTCAAATTATCTAAAGTGTACTCTGAAGCAAATAGTTCTGGAAAGATATCTCTTGTAGAGAGAGTATCAAATGCATTGATAAATAAGTCCTCCGTAACAGACATATCTGGAATCAGTGGATTAGAACTTAATAATTTAAATAATGCTATATCAAGGTTTTCTGCTTTAGGTATATAAATTTAAAAAATTAGTCTATAATATTAATTGTCATGTACCTTGAATTAAAATTATTATTATTATGTTTCATTGCAATAAGGAAATACAGTGAATTCACTATCCCTCCATTTGCTAGTGGATGCTGAATACAGTTACATAAATCCTGGAAGTAGCCTCATTGCGCTTGCTATGATGACAGCATTCAACCAAGATCAACCAACTGTTGCCAACACATATCAGTGTTACTTTAAAGTAAGCATTTTCATGGATATATATAATTGAACTAAGTTCTTTTTATTTACACATTTTTGTACCTTAATTATACTAAATCACAAATATTTAAATATACCAAAGATGTTTGCTCCAATTTATGATGTAAGTTATACTTTTAGAATAGGAAAGTAGTTTCTATAATTCTATAACACAATGGTGTTTAAAATGGTGGCTAATCGTGAAACATCGCCAACTATTGTAGCAAGTTTTTAAGCACCCATTATTCTTACTTTAATATCATATGGAATAACCTTTTGATATTTGTTGTATGAAAGAAGTTCTCAACATTATTTCAAACACAGTGTGTGTTTTAGATGATGCATTTCAAACACAGTGTGTGTTTTAGATGATGTTTAAATAAGTAAGTTTAGACTTGAAGTTTTTATATGTTGGTTTAATACTCCTAGAGTTATTTAATTGTACCACTAGAAAACTACATTGTACAAACTTTGATTTTTTAGATTTAAGTAGTTTTTATTTTAAAAAGATTAATCCCTGAAACTTTTCTCTTCAATGATGTGCTTACTTCCTTCTATGCCTATATAAATTTTGTAAATCTAAAATTTCACATTTCATATTAGTGTGATTATGAATTGTGTATGTGAATGAATCAAACATATTTACATTTAAAAAATTAATGTAGTTGTGTCAAAGTACAAATTTATTTATAAGTGTCTATTAAATGTAAATCTGTTTTACTTAATATCTTTATCCTTTTAATATAAATATCACACAACGTTTCTGGGATCCAAATCTTTTGAGTTTTGTCAACTGACCAGTGCAGTTGTGTTTCTCTAGGATCTTCTTAGCACATGACGAAAGGGACAAGGATCCCAGAAACGTTGTGTGGTATTTATATTACTTTTGTCTGTATTGGCTATCTTTCTTATTCATTATTTTCAAGCAGACATAATTTTTTTCATTTTTTATCCTGTTAACATAAAATCCTTAATATATTTGTAGTACTCAAAAATTTGAATAACTTTTGTAACTACATGTACAGACTCCCATGCTGTTAATATTAATTCTTTGTTTCTTTTAGGTAGCTAATGAACTATTATCAGAAGAACTTTCTATGGCTCAGAAACTAAAATGTTGTTTTGGTGCAAAAATTGTTAGAGGAGCCTACCTGGAAAGAGAAAGACAGTTAAATGGAAATAATATTTGTCAATCATATAATGGAACTGCCATCAATTTTGATAGGTATGTTTGAAAATATACCACAAATTTTGTTAATAAGTTGGTATTAGAACAGGACTTTTGTAATAATTGTAGTAGTAGTAGTAGTAGCATTAATTTTTACCAATGTCTTGAAGTACAAAAAAAGGACAAATCAAATTATATATTTATAGACTTTTAAATAATTTTATAGTTAGCGATATATTAAATAGCCCAGTTATGTAAAACTATATATGTTGAAAAATTGACATTATGATATTCTTGAATTGAATAAAAGAAGTGGGGTTAGAGTAATGTAAGATATCATCAATTCAAACAATCAGAAAATTTGTTTCTGGAGATTTCATGTACTTCTGCGAATAGCCCGTGTAAACCCCATGTCCACAGTCCCCACCTCCCCATTGAATCTTGGTTGCGAGCCTTACAGTAGGACAAGTATAGAGTTTGCTTTATTCTTCAATCCACTACAATTATCCAGAATCCAAATAAAAAATTCAAATATAAAATTAAGGAAAACATCATCTACCTCTCCTCCCATATCATTTACCAAATATGTGTGTAGTTGTATACATATGTGTGTATGCACACCCACATTTACATATGTATGTGTGTTTATGTATGTATTTCCAAAATTTAATACAACTTCTCCTCTCTTGAGAGACAACGTTAGGGGCCTGGCAGTAAGACCATGGCTACCCATGCTGTAGTTAGAACTACATACAACATGGCCAACTAGCACGGCATACAGTTCTGTGCAGCCAGTTGGCCAATATGATGTGCAATTGTGAAAGCTGGTTTGGCCCTCGAAAATTAGTCATGTTATTGATTCCCAGTATGGAGATGCCAACTTTTGATTTAAGGTATGTCAACTGCTTTCTAGCCATGAATATTGTATATATAGAGAGTGAGTGGGGTCCAGAGAGAGGCTGACTTATCTAAAATCAACAGTTGGTGTCACCTGGGAAGCATTAACATGTCAAGTTTTCAAGGCCCCAAGACCCCTTTCTTAGGACAACAGGACTTAATGTCATGCTGGCTGACTATATCAAATTCAAAACTATGTGAGCCAACTGTCAGACAGCAGTAATTGACACCCTGCCCCTCACTCTCTCTCTCTCTTCTCCCCCCCCCCCCTCTCAAAAGGAAGTCACAACAATGAAAAAATAATGGAATAATACATACATTCACACATACAAACTTATGCACTTAGAGGTAGATCGTTATAAGTAAAGTACATTCATTGATGTTTGAGAAAAAGCAGTTGTTTGGATATGTTGAGTCCATGACTTTTCCTTAACTGTAAGATGGAAAGAGAGTTCCCAAAGACAGAGTTCAGCATCTGTTAGGGCTTTAAGGAGGGTCAGTTGAAAGCATTGCTTGAAATTGTTGATGTTGTGTCTTTGGATGTGAGCAGCTATTGGGAATTATTTTAGACAGTTTGACAGTGCTGCAGAGGTAAGCATGTTTTAATAATGAGAAAAAAATTAAATGACTGGTTTTATGAGTTTATAATTAGTTTATATGTATTCACCTGTGAATATATACAAAATAAAAATACAAAAAAGTTGTTTAATTATTTAACTTGATATTATGTTAATTTTTTGCTAACAACTTTTCCATTCCTAGGTTGATAATGATAATCAATTTATCTCCAATATTTTTCTTGCATTAAATGATTATGTTAGACTAAAGTCAACTTATATTTTATATTGTTTTCAAGTTTCATAAAAATAAATTTACATTTTACAGTTTATAATATTTTTATTTCAGAGTTGTGGAAGCTGTGCTTAAGAATATTGCTCAAAATGATTCACCTAAAAACTTATTCTTAGTAGCTACTCATAATGAATCTTCTATTCGCCATGCAACTGAAAGAATGAAAGAACTAGGAATAAGTTCTGACAGCAGCAACATTTACTTTGCCCAAATATATGGTATGGCAGAGCAAATTTCAATTCCACTGGGTAAGACTATATAATTCAAATGTATTAATATGTGAACATGCATGTGCATGTTTTTATATTTAACTAGCTGGGTGCACGGCATTGCCTGCGTTGTCATAATTAAACTCAGCGACATCCATAACCCAGGATTTTATTCCAATCTAGGTTATTTTTGTGTTATTTTTTATGTAACACCCCTCCAACCCTATCCCTAAAGGCAGTGGAGGCTCTTGATTTTTTACATTATGTGTTACGTTGCCCCAAAGTACCATTTTTAGAAGAAAAACTATGTAAAATAATAATAGTACATCAGTGATAGTGTTACCAATACTTTGACCCGACATATAATATGCTTCATTTCTAATTATGTATACATAATTTTCAATGGTGTCTCATTTTTAATTCCGGAATAATTTACCATTTCTAACCCTAAAGTCTTTTTCCGCGGTAAATATTTTAAATAAAGTTAATTTTCGGAACAAGCAACCGAGCAGTGTCCTATGCAGGGTCGTGCAGTAAATTTTTGCAGTATTATGCCTCTTAAATGTTTTTTAAAAAATAATCTTGGGTTGTAATGTTTTTGATGTTACCAAAAATGAACCAATTTTTTTGTTTGTTTTGAAAATATAAACAATTAAAAAAATATATAATTAGTGAAGAGTTCAAATTTATTTCGAATTCGTTGGTTATGTCACCGGATACGGTCACCGCTCTGTGTCATAACACGGAGGGCTGTGTTTCCTTGTGCTGCTGTTAGCATCGCAGCACACAAGGTCAAGCAGTTTTTTTAGCTTTACAGGTGGCGCAGGAGGATGAAACGGTGTACAGTGCATGCACAGTCGTGTCTAAATCGCCCGATTCGATGTTATAACTTTATAGTCCTGGCTGTCCAGTGGAGCGATGCACCGCAAGGCGGGGAGTTAAAAGTATTCGATATCGAAGCATAGATTCGCAATGTTAAAACAAAATTATTATGAAAGTTCTTAAAACTTAGAAAAATTAATTCTAACTAAATTAATTTATATGCTGTCTGTATAACATTAGAACATACGCAAGAGCCGCCACTGCCTAAAAATGTTCCCATCTAATGCCGAAAGGTGTTGAAATTTTCACAAAAATATCTGGAGAAACGCTATTCATCGCATTGCCCCGAAAAAATTTCTTTCAACGAAAATATTTAACATGTTTGAAAATTTATAAAGCCCGTCCATCCCCACTCTTTTGTCCGCCACCGCTTCTGATCATATAAGGACTGCGTAAATCAAAGGAGAGGTGAGGAGACAACGTCAGACCAAAGCCTCCGCCTACTTAGTGGAGGTCCCCCGATGTTTGGTGTACTGAGGTTCACCCGTGCCGACTTCTCACTGACTAGTATCAGTCTGGCATCAATCTGTACTCCCAGGTGCCGTAACGATGCTTACGAATCGTTTTTTTCCGTCAGAGTTAAGATCTTCTTCACTTTTATGCTTGTCATGAGGACTGATTCCGTCCTAAAGTTCACTAATTTCTTCCTAACCGATGTGTGTCACTTAGGAATAGTAGCGACATCCGTAATCAACAGTCACATAATCTCCCACACGTATTTTCGGACGGCTACTAAGGTTAAGTCATCCTCAAACTAACAGTTTTGAAATCTATAGGCATGGGTAGTCTGAAAATCGTACAGTCCATCAGGTTTCACAACAGTGGTGCAAGAACTGCTGTGTGTATTATAGAGATAATATTTGCTGATCACTGATTTATATGCAAAACATCTAGAAGTTGCACAACAAAACAATATATCGTATGAGTCAGTCAAAAGAGAATGTAAATCTTTTTTTTGATAGACATAGTATATCTAGAAGAATGTGCACAGATAACGGGACAATTGTTAGTAGAGAAGTTCGTAAGTTTTCACAAGACATGGTTTTGAGTTTATTTCATCAGCAAATGGCTTTGTGCAACGACGCGTTCAAACTATTAAAAAGCTTCTTAAGAAATCACCAGATGACAATAAAGGTAAGTATCTAACATTATTATAATACAGAAATACTCAGAAAATAATTCGTTATCTCCGGCACAGTTATTGTTTAATCGTTGGCTTAAAGGAATATTACCCTTTGTTGCCAAATTATTAAATTCTGAATACGAAAGTACGTAATGAAAAATAATTCTGAAAGACAATTATGATAGGCAAATTAAATATTTGATTCCGTTGAGGAAATGCGATAGTGTAACCTTGCAAACTGAAAAGTGAAATTGGAAATCGGTGTACTTACATAAATGTTAAAAAAGACTAAGATCGTATAAAGTGAAATTTGATTCTGGGCCTGTTACGGAAAGGAACTGAATATTTCTGCGCAAACAAGATGTAGGTCTACGACGATTTATGTTAGGGAAGTGTGTGAAAAGAATGCAGCAACATGAGAGATTCAACGCAAACAATTGTAAATTTTGAAAAACTGATTTCGTATTGTGATCCATCGAGTACTGAAAACACTGACAATCCAATTGTTAAATATAGTAATATTAATTTGATTTGAGTTATTTATTCCATTAGTCCTCGAATGAGTAAATAGGATAGGTCATTATATAAAATTACAAAATTATTAGAAGTGTAATGAGGCAAATTTGAATGCTCCAAACATAGTCTAAAATGGAAATACTTGACTAAATTAAATGTTTTTGACGAGTATTACATACAGGGAAATATTGATCAATATATTGTAATAAACAAACGGTTACTTTTTAATTTGCCCCACGTTGTGGTAGTCAAATATGTAATAATCAACGGGAGTCTAAATAAAAAGATTATATTTTAACAAACAAAATTTATTTATCAAAATTTATCAATTTACACAATTTAAATTTATAAAACGGATCTCATTCTCTCAAAGGTCTTTACTGGGTTTGACAACGGACAGAACATTTAACTTAATCAAAGAACCCAACATTTATCTTTAAATTAAAAAGAAATATTTAATCGTCTATACATAGACGAAATTAATCATTGACAAACTTATTCTACCAGATTGATTTTAAATTTAAAGAGTTTATTTTATTAACACAAAAGAAAAGAACGATATCTGACTGTATCTTTTAATTCGGTTTACACATATTAATAAATAAAATTTCAACTTACGATTACTCAGGAAAATTTGGCTCGTTCGTACACACACAATTTATATCCTGGACGTTTTAAACACTGACTCTAACACACACTGTTGGTTTGATGAAAGCTGGTTCTCCGTTCGTGCGGACATCTCACTTGCTCGTGGTGAAAACTACTCGACGCTGGATGCAGTGTCCTGGTCTCCTACCATCGAAGACAGTGGTCTAATTTTGATATTACAACAGATTAGACTTCAGCATACAAAAATGTTTATCGTTGAATATTTTGCTATTTCTCTCGCAGGCTGTAACTTATAAAACATTCTCCTCCCTTAAACGATGTCTGTCTTAGTCATTCTTTGGTGGTCGCAGAATAACTAACTCACTCACAATTCTCCATTCTCGGTGCTCGCCGTACGCCTCTCCCACTCTAACTCACTTCTCGATGATTGCAGTCCGGCTCTCTAACTCTAACTCACTCCAACTAACTTCTCAAAATCTTATCTTCCGCTTATATATCCCAGTCCCTTCCTTTTTCCTTTGTTCCAAAACTACGTCGCAACTGCCGGTTGACAGTTTCCTCCATTATCCCGAGATTTACATTATGCAGATGTAGTTCCTTAGTTACCAAATATCTAGCCACTCTGTCTTGTCCCAAAACCGACGATCGAGACAGGTCTAATTTGTCTTTGCACCCTCAATTACTTTAGACTTGTCTTCTCACCCCCAATCTCACGTGCGCTGTTCTAAATTCTCCAGACCACCCAAAATGCACCCTCAATACCTAAGTAAACACGCTACCAAAATTGTCCTCCGGCAGTCCAGACCATTAATCAGCAACAATGCCTTTCCTTCAAGACATTACAATATTGACTGTGTGCGGAGTGGATTGATGTAGATATTTACGCAGATGAGAAATATTGAAAAAGATTTAGATTCGTGTTAATCCATACTGGGGAGTGGCGTAGATATTGATCAATGTATTGACTGTGTGCGATCGTGATCCAATATTTTCATCAATATTCATTTTAGGCGGAGATTTCTCAGTATGTGTGTGATGTCTTGAGGTGGATTGAGTAGACATGACATATAAGAATATGATTTATTGCTAACTGTAAAGTAACATGTTAACACAGTGAGAGCCCACACTAGTGTGTCTTTACTACAGTTTCAGGGTTCACCCATAGAGGGCTAGACAGCGCCTTCTGTTCACATCATGATATATTACAATGTGGTTGTACAATATATGACATCATTACAAACTAAGAAACCTTTTTCACCTCCCGGAAACCACACCATTCCACGCCTAAACCTTCCTGATCAAGTGAAGGAAAATTCTTTGCTAAATTACTAATATTTGAATAATTAAATATAAAAAAGGAAGGGATATATTCATAATAGAAATTAATATCTAATAAATTTTTTTTCGGACGCAACGAGTGGGCAAGCGGCACATTAAAATTTTGTGTCAATTAAACCTGAAAAGTTCCCAATCAGGGACGAAACGTTGTGTTTAAAATTTGAATATTAAACATGTTTTCTGACTGACTTTTGTTATTTAATTTTAATGTGAAGTCATTATTTAAGTCAGAAAAAACGGAGAATTTATTAAACTAACAACGTTTCATCGCTTAATTTGCGACCTCATCGGGTTGCAATTTATTTAAAAAATTGATGGACAGGTCATTCTATGTTTTCTGATTATTTTAATACATATTTGTACATATATCATTATGAAGTCAGTTAGTTATAATTGTTAATAAGTATAAAATGGTTTTTATTCTTTATTTGGAAAAGTAAGGCTTAAATGAAGAAATATCTAAATTACAATAATTTGAATAATAAAATTTGAAAAGTGAAGGGATATATTCAATACAGAAATTAATACAAATTTAATTTTTTTCTACAAGTTAAATTAAGTTAACGTCACAGTCGTTGCGACCAATGAATATGTGACAACTCAGTGTTACCAATGTCACTAAATATATTATATATAAATATAACTGTATTACATGTCCTTCCAAGTTACGTTTATAATCATCTACATACGCTAGTCTCTTAGGAGTTCTTATAGGTCTGACTACGAAACTCAAATTTACAGTTTCAAACGAATGTCGAAAATCACGAATATGAGACTAGAAATCAGACAAACATACCAGAGAAGTATTCACCATTCAGGGATAGTTTTATACAAAAGTCTTCCTACAGATGTTAAGAACAATAATAAATAAAAGAGTTTTGGGATTCAATGTAAAAATATTCTACTGAAAGGCGCTGGTGTTTTACTCAGTAGGCTGCACAGGAGTGTCTTGATCGTTTACCTAATAATTAACTATTTTTTGTTATACTGCAAAAGTGTTGCTAAAAAATACTGACTTCATAACTTGCATAGTCTCTGTCGGTCTTTTCTGCTCTTGTGTTTGTTTGTTGCATGTACGGCCTGGAGTTTCTACGGAAGAGCAGATTCCTCGTCGCTCTGTTTCGTGTCTTCGATTGTATTTACTCCTAGAGTGCGTGTGTCATGTTTTCGAATTTATTCTTGTGTGATGTGTAATTTTATATTTTATGATAATTAATTCTCTAATCACTAATTTGTTACTAGTGCGTATTGAATTTTTTTTACTGTTGTAATTATATTATACCCTTAGTATAGTTAAAGAATTATTATTTTTGTTAATATTACTATATAGTTATTTTACTTATGTTGGACAGGGAAATTTGTGTTCCCGAATTTTAGTATTTTTATGTTAAATTCTAATTATTTATAATTGTAGCATCCAATAGTTATATTATAATTTTATGTAACGACGTATCCTATTTCCTCATACGAGGACTAATAGAAAAAAAAATCAAATCCAATCAAAATCAAACGTATTCTCCTAACGGTTACAAGTTTGTTAACAATAAGTGACTCGAAACTGGACGATATTTTAATGACATATTCATTTTAGAAATAAGAAACATTTTAATCCTTAAACTTCTAATAGAATATAGCACGCATATTGGGATTATTGTAACAATTAAGTCCGAGCAATGAAGGAAAAAAAGTCACAGAAATTTTCAAAACTTTCTTCTCCATGGCTCCACTGACAAGGTAGTAATGTAAATTTTATGTTTTATTAAATTTAATTTCATGATTATTTTATGTAAACATAAATATAAATACATTGTTTGATTACCATCAGTGTCCTCGAAATGCTTTGAAATATGAGTGGTAATTAAGGTATAAGACATACAAAAAGTTACATAAATATACAAAAAAAATTACTTGAAAAGTTCGACATTATATATTTAAATTTTTAACTTCACAACCATATATAGATTATATATTACTTTACTTGCTGAATAATATTTAAGAATTCTTTTAAAGTGTTTGCCTTGGAGCTCTTTTATTGTGTAATGGCGATTTATTAAAAAAAGACGTTATTTTCAGTACTGTGTCATTCTCGAACATTTTGATATTTGTTCTTACTCTAACTTACATGGGCCTGGCAGTTTATTTATTGTCTTTATCATCATGTTATTTTTAATATATATAGTAGATTGTTAGTTTCAAATAATTAAAGGAATCAGTCTGTTCCAAAACCAAATATAAATCTAATAACTTTTTCTGAGAAATTAAAAGCCTGTCCCTGTACTTAGAAGCAAGTACATCACCAAATTTCTGTTCCATAAGTATTATGGAACTAATTATCATAATATATGTTAATTAAATGTTATTTTGTGCGAATGGATGATAGTCGTTTCATTGCATATGTATTTTTGTTAATTTTATTGCACAAATATCTACAAACTTGATGGACGTTACTAAATTTACTTCTCTTTCGTCACAGATTATTTTATATTTCTCTTCTGCAAATTTTATTTTTTAAACTCAAGTGTACAGTGTTTCTTTACAGACAGAAAAATGATGTATCTGTTGTTATGTGAAGAAATCTGGTCACAAATGCTCTTCTCAAAAATGAGAGAGATTAATTTTTTCAATATTTATGGGTTCTTGCATTTTTTGGCCAATAATCACGAACAAGTGACGGGAGAATTTCCCAAGTTATCCAGGATACATGGTAAGCGGTGACCGGGTGGGGAGGGGGGGGGGGCTCGATGTGCGAGAGAAAGGGAAATATGCAGACCATTTGTGACCAGGGTCGAAGCGGCCCTTCCCGTCCACATTGCAGCTCCGTTTTAATGTTCACGCCTATTGATTAAATGGCTCCTTTTTACCTAGAGGCCTGGCTCCCTCTATTTGCCGCGTCCTTATGAAGAACTCAATTTTTTCTTGGTGCCTTAACGGTACAAAAATAATATATATTAAAATATCGTCCAGTTCCGAATCGCTAATTGTTAACAAACTTGTAACCTTTACGAAAAAACAATGTGGATACAGCGTTGTGAACTACCGTGTTAATGTTTGACCACGAGACGAGCCTCTTTGTTTACGTCACATTTTCCTGGTCGCCTCTCTGCTAACCATCGAGCCGCGACGCGCCCTAAATCATCAACCCTTTTAAAATAAATGACACCAGTAATACATTCGTTCCGATTGTTTAAAGGAAGCAATTTCTAGACATAATTTTTTTTATTTTCACTGACACTTTTATTTATTGTATGATATGATAATGACGTTGTTGTAGCGGCTGCTGGCTACAGAGTGTACAAGTCCGTCCCCATAGGTCCCGTGGCGCAGGTGCTGCCGTATCTGGCGCGGCGGCTGGCTGAGAACCGCTCTGTGCTCAGAGGAGCTCGCAGGGAGACGGAGCTTCTTCACAAGGAATTGCTCTGTAGGCTCTCTCCCTTCACAAGTGGCCAAAATTGAAGTTTCTATTCACATATATCTTAACCCAGCGCTCCTCAAAGTTTAACTTCACAATGTGTGCAACCTTAGGCCCGTTACACAAAAGGCGATTTTTTATCACGAATGTATAATTATCGACGACGATCAAAGATATCGGGGAACATACATACTGAGCGATTATTATCGCTGAGGTAATTTTTCCGTAATATGATTCTCAGATGAGAGTGCTGTGAACAGCGAACAGAAATGAGCAGAGAGCAGATTCTAGCATTACTGTTATTTCTTCGTCGAATGAAAATGAGAAGAAAAAATCTACTAATTTTGGTTCATCCAATTAATGAAAGAAGAGAGGAGGTTGGAGCTTTCTACACGGTGTTTGAAGATTTGAAGCAGGATGACGCGAAATATGTTCAGGGTTTTATCCCACAACACAGTATTTTTTCAATTAATGAAATAAGTATTTCATTATCTATTATGTCACCCAAATTATTCATATTCGAAATATGCCAAAAAATGACACAAAAGATAGGATGGCAAAAAACAATCTTTCCATACGAAAATTCAAATCAAGAATGAAAATAACTCCAGCAGTAGAAAAACCGCCCGGTGTGCAAACATGCATTGAGTTACGTAGGCCACTAGTTGCAAGTGACGATAAATTTATCGCTGGGCGCTAGAGGAATTGAGCGACTGCTCAAGCTGACTTCCGCGACAATATTATCGCCGATATTATTATCCGCCCAATGTGCAAGGCTCTTTCACTTAAATAGAGAACTGCGATTACGTCTGCAGCGATAAATTATCTCAGAGATAAAAATAGCCGAGTGTGTAACGGGCCTTACAGTGCTTTTTATAAATCTCCTAGCTTTCCGCTAACGTTCAATTTCCTCTAAGATGTAGAAAAATCACGTAATTTTAAATAAAACATTTTAATAAACGTTTTTGCTTCTTTTCCTATACTATGAATCTACATAAAAATAAGCCTTAAATATTATGTTAAAAATAGGATATAGATGCATTTATAGGTACAATGTTATTCTGAATTATCTGAAAATAGCAATATATTTGTTATTAACTTAGTAAAGAATCGAGGCGGTTAACAACCCATTGACAACAATGGGCACGTATCCGATTCTCGCTCCCGCTTCACGGTGCTTGTTGTTCATACTTGTTCTATTCTTTTATTTTTTATTTTTTTTAAATTTAATTTTAGAAGTATGTATTAAAAATTATATAAATACTTCCGATAATGTCAGTGTGTTAATGTTGTTGACAATGGTTAAAATAAATGAAACTATGTGGATATTCGTTCTTCGAACGCGATGATTCTTGGATCTGTTTTTAACACATTATATTTAGCAACTCCTTGAAATGCAAATATAATACGTGTGTTTTAAAATATAATAATAAGAAAAATTAGTTCAATTACATTCAGCTTTATGTAATAATAGTGATACTAATTCATCAGATAAAATGAAGAGAGAAAACGCTTGGAGATCGGTGATGAAGTGCACAACTGGGAAATTCATAAGAAAAATGAAACCGCTAAGTTAATAAATTTATTAGTTACGTACAAAGTTAAGTAATTTAAAAGTTACGTAAAATGATGTAAAAGAGAGCAGATATTTTCTTATTCAAATCATAAATTATATTAAATACTTATACAATGTAAATGAACAAAATTTATGAGTTTTAAATAGCAGTCGAATATTAAGTATTTATGTTAATCTGAATTATATGAAAATTTGTTCATGGCTTTGTATTCCTCTGATCACGGACATATCAAGACTTATAAAATGATGTAAAACAATTCAATTGATTTTATTATACTGTTGGAATTTCTAGAGTTTAAAGCATTAAGTTTATAAAAAGTTTAAAAATGAATTTAATTGATGACGGTTTGTAACATATATTATAAAATAAAAATTTTGAGACGGCACTTTCTAAATGCGTAAATTAGCGAGTTTGGCGACCCCTGACCTAGATAAAATGACGTTTTTACAAATAAAATATTTATTTAAATAATATAAAATAAATAATTGGTTTTTTGAAGTCATGGCTTCATTTTTTAACATTCAGATCCAAAAAAAAATATAATAGTAGGAGAACATAATACTTAATAATAATATTTTAAGGTAACTGTAATTATTATCTCATAGTAAAATAAAATATAAAACGTTTAGTTAGAATAAAGTGATTATACAGAAAAATATATTTGAATGGATTCCTTATATTTTTCTGGTTTATACGAGCGAGTTTCATCCACTTCTTTGGCATTTCGAAAGAGTGGTATACGAGTATTCGTAAATAGTGGTATTGCACACCATTTATAAAAGATTAACGCGATGAACTTGTCGGTTGACGCTCAATTGTGGTTACAAGCATGTGACGTCAAAGGAACTGCGCCTGAGGCAAAGGACCGTTTTTTCCATTTAAACTTTGTCGTCAAATTCCGTCGCTTAATAGCAGTAAAAGGTAAAAGAACTGATATAGTCAACATAAAATGACATAAACAATCTAAGATGATTTCCCAAAATTAGTCAACTAGCTAATTGTTTTTGTTTTTTTTCTATCCATTTTATAAACTGCAACAAGTTGCTGTTACAATGTATTGCATGCTTCTGTCCACAATTCTTTTGGCATCTTATTTGAATCCAACATAGAACATGCACACCATTTTGCTGTGGTAAGTCGGAGTAATGCAGTGTTCTATGCCTCTGTTTGCAAGTAGTTCAAAAATTCTCTTTTTTATCAAATTCTTTTCCTCCATCACACCTGAATTGTTTGATAACATTGCCATTTATCTTAGCTTAATTCAAAATTTTTTCAAGGACGATGTTGGCTTCACTTTTGTGTTTTATGAAAAATCCGACGAAATCTACTTAAATCATCTTTAAAACACGTATAATAGATGGTCTTTCCAAGAGACACGAGTGCGGTCTCTCAAGTAACAAAACTGAATGCTTTACAAGTAATCAGGCATAGCAAAAAACGTATAGGTACTAATGCTAGCACATCTATCCGGAAGACTAAAACAGTCAAACCTTAGTATCCCAGTGTCAAATAAATTCCAGCCACTAGCAACGCTTCCTGTTACAAACGGTAATCATTCTAGCAATGGCTGCAAGTACAGGTAGTAAAAGAAACCAAATTCTGCCATTTATACTCAATTATGTGCATGCCATAAATCCTTTGATTAAACTACTAGAAGACAACATTCCTAAAGCAAATTATTACTATCAATATCTACAAGGGAATAAACTAAAGTTACACATAAATAATGTACTGGACTACTAAATGAATCAGAAGAAAAATAAGGTGTAGACAGGCTATATATAGGGTAATCCACGTAGTGACAACTCCCCCCTTATAGCATAGGAAAGGGATTGAAAGGAGGAATACGGAAAGGTAGAACAAGGTAGCGAATGATTAACTAGGGTTCCCGGGCTATAGTTCAAGGATCCTACCCGGCAATTCGACTAAATGTGATGCAGGGAAAATCCTTAAAAAACCTGCATCAGGTAGGTCGGGCATTTGGTACTTGTCCCACGCCCTTCCGATGGTGGGAGACCTTTCTGTTCTCCGTGCCTTGACTAGTTTAGGAGGCAGCTAGCCGACTTTTCAAATAGGAATAGCAGACAACTCTTACCGTATGCCCAAGGTCTGCAATCCGAGGTACCTCGGCTTGTGGGAACCTGAGTACAAAAAAACAGACAGGAGAAGGCATCCCCAAAGGGATCCCCTCCAGAGTTCTCTGGGAAGGTTCACCTGCAAGAGAATTTTCTCACAGGCTTCCTTGTGTCGAAATGAATCAGACGTTTTAGATGCTAATAAAGTAGCTTGACACACATATAGTCTACGAGAGGAAAAGAAATTCAGAGTAGTTTTAAAGAACTTGCACAACACAACAGAGGAAACTACTATTAAGAAAGCCCTGGCTAAGGAAGGCCACGAAGTTCTAAATGTTATGAACCTAATGAATAGGGTAACTGAACAGAGGAAAAATCTGTTCTTTATTGATATTAAACGGAAAACTAACAATAGCGACATTTTTAAAATAAAAAGCATAGGAAATACCATAATAATCTTCGAAGAATCAAGACGTAAAACTAAGATACAGCAGTGCAAAAATTGTTGGTGTTATGGACCTACGCGTAACAGGTTCCGCCATATTACGTCATGAGTGCTTAACTACACGATTACCACACCTGCCAAAAATATCGTAGCGATGGAAATTCCATCTAAATGCGTGTTGTGTCAAGTTCAACATCTCGCGAAGGCTGTAGGGTGTATCTAGAGATCATAAAACGAAGACACCCAAATCAAATTATCTCTAGATATGCCGTACGCCTACAAGCCCAGCAGCAACTACAGCTACACCAATACCAACATAAGAGTCACAGCTACAGCCGCCATTTATTCAAGAACAACAGTTCGTACCTCAACTTCAACGAACTCCGTTATACTCAGATAAAGTTAAAGAAACAGAATAATGTGTTAACCATAAACGAATTAGTGGAAGCGTTCAACTGTATACAGAGTCAGCAAACAACTGACCTAGCCCTAGTAATAATCTCACTTCACCAAACAATTCACACACAACAGCATATCATCAGCGAATTAACTCCAGAAATAAAACTTTTTAGAGAAGAATTAAGCAACAAAAATGGCTCCAGAGGAACTTCCAGTGGAATGTCATTGGCCTCCCAAACCATAAAAACGAAGTGGAAGTGTTTCTCACTCTAATTAAATAGACATTCTGCTAGTTTCTGAGACCCTTTTCTGCAATACGTCCTACTTTAAAATCCCTATCAGCAATATGAAACAAATCAACCAGCCGCAGATAGAAGAGCTGCTATACTCAGCAAGAAACACATTAAACATCATGTTATTATTAATACAGGATTAATCAATGCAAAGATCAATTAATAACAACATTTTGTTGTATTCCTGTTATCTTCTACCAAGCCTCTTTATCTTCCTTGCGTATGTTGCGACGCTCCATTATATCGTTGATGTGGTCTCCCGCGTTTACGTCTGCCAGGTGGTTTCCATTCATAAATCTTCCTTGGCCACCGATGATCTGACATTCTCCACATATGTCCGTACCACTTTAATTATTTTCTTTCAATTCTATCTATAACTGCCTCATTTTTCTTTCAATTCTTGATATTCTGGTACCCCTACGCAAATAATCCATTTCCACATATAATAGTCTTCTTTTTAGATCAGTGTTTAAGATCCATAGTTCTGATCCATAGCACAGCACTGATTCAATCATTATCTTACCCGCTCTTTTCTTATTGCTGTTGGAATTGTTCTTGTCCCACCAAAAGGAATTCATCATGTTCTTCCTCAATTCCAGGAGGATTTTCTGGTCAAAAGTCCAAATTATCCCTACCCAACAAGATTCTGGTCTATAACGCAGTCTTCAAACCCATGTAATGATATTTTTAGATCATTATTAAACTCTTATAGTAATTTTGTATTTCTTCGGCGTGGATGAGTATAAGACGACACTGGATGAAGCCTTAGCGCACACTGTCTGCCTTACCTCTTCCAAAATCGCAAGAAGCGTTTCCATATATTTTGCCTCTCGCGTGTGAATGCAAGGCGACAGAAAATACTTACTATGTTTCAGCTTTTGACGTCCATTTTTTAATTACTATTGGTTCCCCACTTTGGGTTTGAAAAAATTTCCTCTCCTCGGCAAGTTCTAAGAACTCGTCAGAGTCGCTCTTCGGCGCTCTACCAAGACGGTTGGCTCTTGGTCTTTCCATATTCCTTCTCTTCATTAAATTTTAACTTTATGCTTGAAGTGTTGTGTTCTACATACATTTACAGTCTCTGAACCTGAGTGCCAAGGCATTCAAGAACCCTAATTCTCCCCTATTTCCTTTCCTAAATTATCCGTTTCACTTTTCAGTACTCCCATAACTATCCCAAGGGAAACGGTGAGACCGATCTGGACCTATGGTATCTGGCTGTGGAGTACAGCTGCCAACACCAACATCCAAATATTAGAAAAATTTCAGTGGAAAGTGCTACCTGCTATGTGTGATGCACCATATTTGGTAAGAAACGCAGACATCCTAAGTGACCTAAAAGTCGGTCAAAGTGTGATCATTAATTATACTGAAAAATACTTAAGCAACTTAGAACATCATTCTAATGAGTTAATTCTGAATCTACTAGACAATAGTGAAAACATCCAAAGGTTACATAGATTTTCACCGCTCGACTTACCTCTTAGATTTGACTAATCGAATCATTATTGTTACAACAAACGTCGTAAAAGTATCTTCTGAATTGTAAACCGGTGAGTTTCTATCTCTTGTAATTGTATCATGTCACTGCAGCATTGTATCATATCAAATATTTGGTTATTATCGAACGAAGGATTTCCCGATGTATGTGTTTAACAAGCAGTTTTTTGTATTACAACCAGGTGAAATAACACGACGTTTCGACGGTGGTCACTGACATCATCAAGTGAAGTGCCGATTCCGAGTTATTTACTTATTGTTACAACCAGATTGCAAATAAATACATAAATAAAAAATCATGTTGAACACAGAAAGAAGCTTCGATTAACTTAACATGTTTAATCGTTGGAGTCGAGTGCGTAACTGACCCCGTACTTGCATCTTCCAACTACTCTTCAAGCACTGCTGCTCGTTCTGTTGAACGCACGTACCGTTCACAATGTCTTAGTTCATACGGTCGTAACAACATAGACATATACCATTTCCATTTAGCCCAGTCTTCAGCTACTTCGAGTTTAACCGCCTTTATTTTATATTTCAATTAATAAGTTCACAGTTCTATTCTCCGACGAAATCGTGTCCCACAAGTCCTTGAAATTGTTATATTATTTCCTCGGCGTGAATAGAACTCGGCCGTTAGATGGTTGATGCAGTTGTGAGACACGTTTCACGTCGGTATTGTGTATATTTGTGTGTACTTGCGATAATTATATGTATGATTACAAAAACGTGTTCAGTTGAACGTCTACAGTTAACTTAAATAGAAGTTTTGAAATTATAATGCTTATATATAAATAGAAGTTTCGAAATTATATGTCGCTTAAAACTGTCTATTTCGTTACTGCGTTTCCTTGTACCGATGAGACTCGACAACATGACTGCCTGCGTTCATTGATCGAAGGTTGTGAAGTACAAAGTGCCGACTGATCCGAGGAAAATCCCAGATTTCTTGGATTTCGGAATTGTCAAAGGAATCGACATAAGAAAACTTAAAGCAGAATCCTGCTTTGATTTGTCATATGGCAACTCGCCAATTATAATCACATTGCACTATTTCATATTAGATAAACAAAAACAGCCTAGTAGACATGCGAACTGTGAGGATTTCAGAACAACTTTAGATGAACTAATTAACTTAAATACATCCTTGAAAACATCAGAAGAACTATAAGTCGAAGTTGTTAATTTTACCAAAGCAATTCAAAACGTAGCTTGGAAACTGAGGCTACCTTTGGGGATGCCTTCACAACTCTCTGTTTTTTTTTGACCTAAGGTTCCCACATGCCGAAGCACCTCGGCCTGTTTTGAGAGGTGTATGTTCCGGGGTCGCAGACATTGGGCATACGGTAAGAGTTGTCCGCTATTCCTGTTGGAATAGTCGGCCAGCTGCCTCCTAAACTGGCCAAGGCATGGCGAGGGGTAAGCTGCGACCCCACAGCAAACCCCTCTCCCGTCATCGGAAGGGCGTGGGACAAGTACCAAATGCCCGACCTTGCAGGTTTTTCTAGGGTTTTCCCTGCATTACTTTAGGCGAATGCCGGGTAGGATCCTTAAACTATAGCCCGGGGGGCCCCAGTTAACCCTTGGCTACCTTCCTCCACCCTTCCTTCCAAATCCCTTTCCTATGCTTTAAGAGGGGAGTTGCCACTATGTGGATTATCCTACACCCCCTCCCCCCCGCTAATCCAGATCACAATGTATATCCGAAATAATCTGCAATATATCATTTTCGACATGACAAGTCTAGATTGAAGGTGTTTGAAATTTCAGTAGCAGCTTTTTCAACGTCTACACAAGCGAACGGATAACTCATAAAAGTTACAATATTCGTCAATTTGTTAAAATCGGAAAAACGTCTTTTAAATTCACTCAGAATACTTCTTCCTTATGTCATGTAAATGGCATAATTTCACTTGGCCTTGCTTTCAAAGCCGGAAAATTTTTCAAATCTCTTGTATTTATTTAATTAATTAGTTGCTGCAATTTAATTTTGAAATCGTTAATGGCACTAATCATGTCGGTAATGGTTTTATCTTTGTCCAGTTAATCCTATTTTTTAAGTGACATGTCACATCCGTTAAGAAAGCTAAATCACAGATCCAGAATTCGTTTCAAAGTATTTCGTTGTCATTTTTTAATTTTTTGAGATAATATGGACATATTTTCGCGATAGACCGTTTGAGTACCCTTGATCTACATTAATGAAAGTACACAAGAGAATTTAATATCTCAAGAACAATATAAGAGAGGAACCAGCAGCAAAAATTAAATACAATTGTTGCATGGATAATTTGCTTAAGTTCTTACATCTAAAAAAAACACGGGAAAGTAAAATAATGTTTGGTGACTTAAATACCTTTTTTCATTTGACAGTATTTTATTGGAAATGTTGTTATAGAGTTTAATACCCTTATTTAAGTATATTTGTTCCACTTGTATTTTAGAATTCTCTTTACATTTTGATTTTCCGACGAAAATATATGCCAATTTATTAAATTCGATCATTTTGGTCATGTGGTCAGGCACCTTTTTTTAAAACTTAAACGAAAAAGTTGTACATATATAGTGAAGATTTTTGTTTCAATGTGTGGTACATATATTCATTATGACATTATTTTTCTTATTTATTTCAAAAAATCCAACACAAATTTAGGAAAATCCTAAGCTAAATTATAAATATTTTAATAATTAAACCTGAAAGGTAAAATGGACATATTTAGTGCAAAAATTGATATGTATTAAATCTGCATTCATTTTGCAAGAATTCCCACTTTTACTGTCCAGGCAATCAGGGCTCAGTATTCATCTCTCGTAAGAAAATCTGTTAGTTTTCGAAATTTCAGCCGAGACTCTAAAACTGAAACATACGAAAGCTTTTTTTCACAAGGTATAAATATTTTCTTTAAATCATCAAGGCAGTTACTTGCAAGTAGGTGACTTCAACATTAGCTCCTATGGCACAACTGACCTAATTAAAGGCAACACCAACTCTAAGGAATTATCTTCCTTCCTGAGTTTCATGGGTGTTTCAATTAAAAATGAGCTTTGCAACTCAAATGGAAAAACTTTAGACCTTTTGTTGTTTAATACTAGCTGAGTACAGGGGTTGTCCGGGTATTTATTTAAATTAAGCTGGAGTAGGAATTGATTTGACACTAACATATTGGTAAGCATTTCATTTAACCAGGACCAACAGTACCAGTGTTACAAAATTTATACATTTACGGTCCCCTCCCCGACCTAACCCCTCGGCATCTAACTTTAGATGAACCACGACTGACAGTATTCGGGAACCCACCTACTACATAAAATAAAAGTGTCAAAAAATCAAGAAGAATTCAAATTAAAAATACTCGATAACTTAATAAAGTCTGAAACTATTCCACATAACTTAAGGAAGAAATTAAACACAACCGTTAAGTAAATAGAGACCAAAATATAGAAGGTACCTTAAGAAAATAAAAATATTTAGCCGGTACCTTAAGAGGGTTAAAACTCCTCCGAGTAACCTTTTGTCAACTACGTCCACCTTCACAAAGAGGAACATAAAATGTCATCCACGACCATGATTAATGCGAGATTTAAACTCAGCGACTCCTCTAAACGCGGAATCGACAATAATGTCGGTCTTTTTTGCATTGTTTTTTTATGTAAACCACTTCCACCACAATATAAGTGCTTCCAAACCTTGCCTTTTGGAGTTGAAATTAGTCACTTAAAATTTCTAAAATGACAATATCAAATTAAGCGACCCGGAAACGTTTTATTCGACGCTAATAATGGCCGTTATAGAATGTTTTTAAATTCCACCCCCGACCTCTAGAGGTCTTAACACCTTAGTGTCTGTTTTTGAATCGTAAGTAACATGTGTAAAAAAGTTAAGTAGAAATTGGTCTACGCGTTTAACATTGTAAACGGAAATTAGTTTCACCCACTTCCATTCCCACTCCTAGGGGCTGAACTGCATCTTAATCAGGATGGTAAATGTCTATAACCCTGGATTTGACACCAATATTATATGTTTCGCTTTATCTTTATGTTGAAATTATATACTAAATACATCTGGATATAAACTATTAATCACATAGACCCGGAAAAGTAATTCATCAACGCTAATATCGGCATTTTGGCATATTTTTTAATTTCACCCTCGTTCATCCCTTGGTAGTTTCCTAACGCTTCGAAAACCCGACAGAAATCTTCGCGGAAGTGCGCACAACAATTCATCAAAATTTCATAGTAATCGGATGAATTGTTTAGGACTGCATAGGGGACACACACAGAGACATTCATTTTTAGTTAGAGAGAGATTAAATTGTTTTGTGCAATTTAGCCATACCCAAAAATCAGTCTTACCCCATTTCGTTTTCTAGGAACATAATTCGTTACATACAATTGTTAAAGGTTTATTATAGGAAACGATTCAAAATATTTTGTTCCATCCGACTATCAAGAGTTCCGTCAAATTAGATAGACTCAAATATAAAATTAGAATTGCTTATTCTGATTACTTATCTACTACTTCACAAATTGTACTAAAAGTTTTCCAAAATTACTTCACTGAACAAATAACACTCCCATTTATATATGATCTTCTTGTACTGATGAGCCTTCAAAGTGTGGGGGAGAATTTATCTGGCAGCTTTTCTCCGTGGCTGGAAATCTCCTGCGGACGACATGAAATAAACAATTGAGAAGTATGAGTTGGACATACAGACAATAAAGATTTATATTAGTATTCCATAAATGAACCAGTATCTTCTAGGCAAATGATGTGAGTTTGGCTCAGGCCGATTTACAAATTCGTCAATAGAGTAACAAGCGCCCTTAATCAGCAGAGTTGTGCATTTCTTAATAAAAGCGCTGTAACTGCTTACGCTTTTGATGCTAAGAGGAAGACAAGTAAACAGCTTTATTCCGGAATAATGATCACTTTTTTTCAAAAAGTGAGAGATGATGTTTGTCCGTAATGTCGCGCGGTTTCTGGTATAATATTCATGGAGTTCCCCGTTGGTAACAAACAGACTTTGATTACGTTTAACGAATTTTATAGTTTCCAAAATGTATGCACTGGGTAACGTTAAAATTCCAAAAGCTTTGAAGAGAGGTCTACAACTTTCACCGTAATATTTGCCACATAATATTCGGATCGCACGTTTCTGTAGTTTCAATATTTCCGCAGAGCGAGAAGAAAGTCCCCAGCTCGTAATTCCATAGCACATGTTTGGAAGTATGCATAATATACCGTTTTGCAGTTAAAGTGTCTACTTGTTGCATTAATAATCGAAGAGAATAACAGACGGAACTAAGTTTACTTGAGAGTACCTTAATATTTCATTCCATCGAAACTTCCCGTCAACTTGAACACCGAGAAATGTTGCATGATCAGTCGCTAATTCAGTGTTGTTCTTATCGGAAGAAAACTGAACAAGTTTAGTTTTCTGTAAGTTGAGGAGTAATTTGTTTGCACTGAGCCAGACATTTAATGGCACCAGGCCACTATCGACTTTTTTTAAGTGTTTTGTCGTCACTACCGGTTATTATTAAGTTCGAGTTATCGGCACAAAGAACTGATTTTATAGGTTTGATGCAATGTGGAAGGACATTTATGTTCAAAAGTAAAAAGCAGAGGTCCAAGAATCGACCCCTGCGGGACACCACAAGTTATTTCTTTCCAATCAGAGACATAAATACTGCCGTCATTGATGACTACGGCGACTTTTTGCTTTCGATTAGCAAGGTAGGATTTGAAAAGTGAGGAAGCATTTCCCCTAATTCCGTAAAACTCTAGTTTATCAAGTAAAATTTGTGATCAACCATGTCGAATGATTTGGAGAGATCTGCAAATATCGCTGTTACTTTTATATTGTCTTCCAGAGAATCCTGGATTAATCGAACGTAATCGTTCATAGCGCTGTTAGTGGATTTATTTTTGAGGATACCATGTTGTCCTAGACAGATGATTTTATGTTTTTCTACGAAATTTACAACTCGCAAATTTATCGTTTTTTCTAGTATTTTAGAGAAAAATGGGAGGGAAATCGGTGGGTAACTAGAGATATCAGTTCGCGTACCCCTTTTTAAATACTGTAATTACTTAAGCTACTTTTAAAGAATCCGGAAATTTTCTTTTTAAGAACGACGAATTAATTATGCGTTGAATTGGTTCTGCTATAGCTTCTGCGCATTCCCGTACGAGTTTGCTGTTAATACCGTATATATCGTTTGAATTAGAACATTTTAAGCTCCTTATTATATTTAATACGTCACCCCGAGTTAACGCTAATAAAAGTTTGAATTATCAGCCCATTTCTTCGCGTTGTTAAGAACGGAATTGTCTTTAGGTGTCGTAACATTATCCAGATATAGTTTATGTACATTAACACAGTAATGGTTAAACGCAGAAACTGCTTCCGGGTTTGAAATGATTTTATCATCTTGGAGAATACAGATTCTCTTTGTATCCAATCTTTGCTTTCCAGAAGCATTATGAATTACATTCTATGTGGCTTTCATTTTATTATCTGAATTGATCATGTATATCGATGTAGCAAGTTTCCTAGCGGCGACGAGAACTTTTTTGTAAGCCCGTCTGTATAATCTAAAATAGTTTATAAACTGAGGACTTGAGTTCAATTCTTTCAATAATGTAACAAACAAAGTTTTTCTCGCAAGATTCGAATTCATTTAGTAACCCAATGATTTGCTAGATTATTTCCTTTAACGATATGTTTTAATGGAGCAACTTCATTAGTAACAGAAATACAGTGTTAATTTTTTTTTGGAAAATGAAGTTATATCGTCCGTTCTACTGTGAATATCAGCCCACTGCTTTACATTTAATTTATTCGATATCATCGCGTATTTAGCAGGGCAAAGTTTTCTTGCGTTAATGCACCGAGAATGAGATTTAATTGTCAGAAATGAATCCGTCGAGAACATCCACGCGGTAAGCCTGTTTTTCAAAGTTACATACATTGTAATCAATGCAAGTTGCAATGTTGGAGACTCCTGACTAGTAACGGAAAGGCCAGAAGAATGTAGAAATGACTCAAGCTGTCGCTTTTTCCCTGTATCCCTAAGATAATCTATATTGAAATCTCCGGAAACAACAACGTAAATGTTTTCCTTGTTTAGCTTAAACAGGGCTCGTTCCACTTTTCATATTTAATAATTTTATTTTTCGTCTGTATAAAAGGTCTTTATTATAACACGTGGTGACAATGAGACATTACTATGAATATATTAAATTGCAAATTACAGGGAAAGAAAAAGGAGTTTCATAAATTTAGTCAAGAAACAAGAGAGTGATACATATTCAGAAGCAGACGCCTCTTCCTAATAAAAACAAACTATAACTACAGTACAGTGGAATTTGCAACTGTCGCAGCTTCAATTAAGTTAATATAATTAATTATCCTATTATTAAGATAAATAATTAACAAATGCGAATTGTAAAATGTAAAAGTAAGAAATCCACATTTTAAACTGTTCAATTGTATGTATAGTATTGGAATCAATGTAGCATACTTACGTAAACAAGCACTATTTGTAATTTATTAATGGGTCGCCAATGACCAAGTTGTTAACGCGACCATTCTAAACTTTTAATAATAAAAAATGAGTTAGTCAAAATGATATAATTAGCATTTTCCGCTAATTTGGAGCTTTGGCAGACAAACTTAAGAAGTGGAAACTTCAAACTTTTTTTTTCAGTCTTGAAGAAGCATCTTGAAAAACACAAATGTTCACAACCATTTTCGACCAGAACGATTATAGAAATTATATCGTATTTAAGAGACAAATTTCATCTCCGCTATAAGGACAAAAAAATTGAAGTTCCCAAACAATTTATTGCATCACCTTCGTAGCAAGCGAATGTAGAAAAATTTTCTGGCTGCGTGACTGAAAATGTTAATGAATACGAGTCAGTAATTAAACTTGAATTAATGGATCTACGAAACTATATGACTCTAAAATAAATTCCAACGGACTAAATATGGCCACTTCTACCAAAAGAAAAATATTTCTACACGTGGCACTTAGAGTGAAGACTTGGTTCAGCTCAACCTACCTGTGCGAATCTTCTTTTTTGAACATGATTTTCTGAAAAAGAAACAAATAATAATGACTGACAATCACCTCGATAATTACGTACGAATAACAATGACCAACTACTAACCAGGCATAGATAAACGCGTTGCAGAGTAGGGAAGTGATGCTTAAAATTGAATTGGATTTTTTTTTCTCATACTGTTGTGAATTTAATTTTGGAATTTCTAGAATTTGTAATGTTAAATAGGGTACAGGGATAGAAAATTTTGAAGAAGATTAAAAATAAATTTAATTGATGACGGTTTGTAACATATATTATAAAATAAAAATATTAAGAAAAAAAATCGATTTAAAATTTGAGACGGCAGGGAGGGGGGGGGGGTCAGATAGGTCGCCAAACACTTCCTAAATGCGTAAGTAGCTCGCGTCGTTAGCGAATTTGGTGACCCCAGTCAATAACCGCCCAAAGGCCCCAATGCACAGAATGACTTCGTTATACAATCAATTAGCGCCTCAATTAGATTTATTCCACTCAAATTCCCTAGAAATTATTTCATATACATTCAAGAAGAACTAAGAATACCTAAATATTATAGAATATAATACGTCTCGCTTAATTTTGTCTATTAAGTAAAATTGCCTGTATATGTGCATGTTCGGCATACAAATCTACACCCGTGGAGCAAATTTCAACAAACTTCATACATGTGTTCTTTGCTACCAGTAAACAAATACTGTCCGGTTGAGTCATGTGTACCACCCCGAGGAAACGGCCGATATTTGAGTTGGATAAATATTTTTCGAAGCCAAAGAGATTGATAGTGTTTCTACCTACGTTATCTGTGTATAAATTCAAGCCCTTACGGGATGGGAAAGGAACACCCTTAGGTGATGTGGGTGGAGAGGCGTTACAAGAAAATAAGACGAATACAACCGAGATTAGAGTCAAATCCGGGGTTATGGATGTCGCTAATTTTAATTAAGACATTCGACTTGCCAGTTAACCCCCAGGGGCGGGGGTCGAAATTTTGAAAAACGGGCGATATTTGCATTGAACAAATATATTTCAGGGTTATTTAGATTCATAGTATTTCTACGATTTGTTGGTGTATAATATCAACCGCTTCCGGCATGAAATGGGGGCACGTTTAGGGGTGAGGGTGGAGGCTCGTTACATAAAAATAACGCAGAAACAACCATGATTCGAGTCAAATCAGGGTTATGGATGTCCCTGAGTTAAATTATGTCAACCTGGCCGACGCGCTGTGGTAAAACGGGATGGGTGGAGGTGGAGGTGGGATTGAAATTTTCTAATAATGTAATCGGCCGATTTTTGCGTTGATTAAATAATTTTTGTTTAAACCACAGTAGCGGGGTTGGAAATATTCGAACATATTAAAACGGCCGATTAATTCGTCGAATGAAATTTTTTGGGGGTCAAAGAGTTCAAACCCTTTCATCATGGGAGGTGAGCACATTTAGGGATAGGGGTCAAGATGCGTTACATAAAAATAACGCAAAAGTAACCGAGATTGAAGTAAAATCGGGGGGTTATGGATATGACATCCCGGAAAACGCCGGGCTCCCAGACAGTAATTAAATAAAATAAAATTCTGTATGTAAAAAAATTAATCTCCAAAAATTATATTTATCAAACACTATATTGTGTAACAATAGCACGCTTTATTGTATGCTAGCTGCGAGCCTTTCGTTGCGCTGATTGTCAGTATTAAACTCAACTACATCTATAACTCCGATTTCACTCCAATCTCGGTTGTTTTTGCGATATTTTTGTGACACCCCCTCCACCCCCATCCGTATGCCGATAGGGGTTAAAATTGTATACAAAAATATCTGAAGAAACGCTATATATGTCATTGACCCCGAAAAAGTTTATTTCGACCAATATATCGGCTGTTTTAGCATTTTTGACAATTTCCACCCTCGCCCATGTGTGTTAAACGGAAAGTTGAATGTCAAAATTAAACTCAGCGACATCCATAACTCCGAATTCGACTCCCATCTCGGTTGTTTTCGCCTTATATTTTTGTAACGCTCCTCGACCCCCACCCTTAAGGTTGCTTCCCTCCAATGTCGAAAGGGGTTGAAATTATACAAAAAAAACATCGGGAGAAACATTATCAATCTCAATGATTGAAAAATATTTATCCCACGCAAACTTCGGCCGTTACAGCATGTTTGAAAATTTCCACCCCCGCCCTTGGTGTTTCTTTCCCGTTGGAAAAGAACACGTGTTGCTCCACGGGTCTTTATTTTTATACGGAACAGTCTATTTTATTTGTTAAAAGAAGGTAAACAATTTTGCAAATGCATGGTATCTACATAATTGGACAAACGTCTGAGTAGTACCCACAATTAAATAAATATTCGCTACTTCCGGTAATCATTATAAACTGCAGTGTTTCAATTTGCATTCCTTTCTTGAAAATAAATTAAGCAAACTCTGATAATAACTGAGCGCCCTTAGACCCGTAACATTTCAGAACTTTATACAAACACAGACTGCAGAAACTACTTCAACAAAGCAATAAGAACTTAGAACTAGAAAGCTTTCTTCCTTGCTCTCAGAGATCCCACTTTTTCCTAATTACATTTTTTATATTCATAATGACAATCGAACTGTCGAGATGTAAACTAGCCCAAAAGCGTCTTAACTAATGTCAGGCTGCAATTGAAAAGTTTTTTCAGATTCGGCGTATTTTATTTAATAAACAGCAAAGCGGCGTCTCAATTACGAATCGGAATGTGGCGCCGCCCTATATAGATGTACGAAGGGCAGGAAGTTGGTAGGATAACATGCCCTTCGCTTTAAGCTGATAACAGTGAAGTCTATAGCTGAATATAATTTGCATTATAAACGCGTATTAATATGATACTTCTGGATTATCGCAACGTATAGGGAAATTGTTGAATATGAACAAGGAACGGATCAAAATTAAGAACAGATTACTTATTGAAGTACAAAGGGTTCAATATTTAAGTCTAGTGTACTTCGGAAATAACACATACTTATGACTGCGTGATCTGTGCCATAAAAGAGCATCTCAAAGAATTTGTTTCTGTGACTAAAATTCCAATATTGCACGCAAGGATGCGACACAATCGACAACACAAAATTTATCACACGTTCGTGAGAAGTAACTGATTGCTCGACAGTTGATAAAATTCTCTTGGCATGTTATACACTTGTATGTCGTATCGTATCGTAATAGCGTCGTTGACTGTATTAAATATTAATCTATGTTGTGGAATAACAAGCGTGTGCATTCATCCTTATTTGAAAATAAACCAAAGTACGTTCAGTTTGTATTCCGAACATTTCCAACGTTTCTACCGAATTCGTATCAAAACGTTTTGACTCAATAAAGATAAATGCATTTTAAAAGATATACTAACTTTCGGTGAGTCCTGACACGGGAAGAACGCTTTTTAACTACGTTAACGTGTGGGGACTAAATTTTCCGAATCAGTAATGGTTTTTCTAGAAGCCTTTTTGAAATATTATTATTATCATGACAATAGTGGAAAATTCTTTGTTCTAGGCTCTTTTCGCACCTGAGGAAAGGCACAAGGATCCCAGAAACGTTGTATGGTATTTATATTATCATTTATTTTGTCTGAATTGGCTAACATTCTTATCAATTATTTTCAATCAGACGTAATTTTTTTCACTTATTACGTTAAAATTTGTTGTCGTTTAAAAATACAATAATACAGGGTCATCTAAAAGAATGCTGGGATTTTGCAAACTTATAACTTGGAAGTACGGAAATAATTATTGTGTTGAAATGTAGTGACAGAATGTAATTTTTCCTCTATCCACTAGATGGCGTTGCTAGTCCTTTATTAAAAAGTAGCCGGCTTCATGAGGGTAATACACGTTGTGGCAACTACCCTTTAATAGCTCAGAAATGGCTTTGAAACGGGGGTTGAGGAAAGATAGAGCAAGGTAGCCAAGTATTAGCTTGGGACCCCGGGCTGTAGTTTAAGGATCCTACCCGGCATTCGCCTGAAAGTGATCCAAGAAAACTTGCATAAGGTAGGTCGGGCATTGGGAACTTGTCCTACGCCATTCCGATGGCGGGAGAGGAGTTTTATGTAGGGACGCAGCATTCCCTTCTCCGTGGTTCGACCAATTTCGCAGGATTCTCTCGCAGGTAAACCTTCCCAGAGAGCTCTGGCGGAGGCTACCTTTGGGGATGCCTTCACATCTCTCTGGTTTTTTTTGAACTAAGGTTCTCACATACCGAGGCACCTCGGCCTGTTCCGTGGCCGCAGACCTTGGGCATACGGTCAGAGTTGTCCGCTATTCCTATTGGAATAGTCGGCCAACTGCCTCCTAAACTGGTCGAGGCACGGAGAAGGGAATGCTGCGTCCCCACAGCAAACTCCTCTTCCGCTATCGGAAGGGCGTGGGACAAGTACCCAATGCCTGACCTACCTGATGCAGGTTTTTCTAGGGTTTTCCTGCATTTCTGTAGGCGAATGCCGGGTAGGATCCTTAAACCATAGCCCGGGGGCCCTAGTTACCCTTGGCTACCTTCCTCCACCCTTCCGCATCCCCCCTTTTAAATCCCTTTCCTATGCTATAAGAGGGGAGTTGCCACTATGTGGATTACCCTATACATAGCCTGTCTACACCCAAAAAAACAAAACCTTTCTAACAAGGTGGTCAAAAGCCTGAGAGGTTCTCTCGCAGGGAGACTCTGAGGAGACGAAGAGGGCACCTTTGGGGATGCCTTTTCCTCTCTCCGTTTTTGAACTACGTTTCCCAAAAGCCGAGGCAAATCTGCCTGTTTTGAGAGGTGTATCTTCCGGGGTCGCAGACATTATCCATGCGGTAAGAGCTGTCCGATATTCCTATTGGAATGTCGGCCAGCTGCCTCCTTAATTTGTCCCCACAGAAAACCCCCACTCAACAATGCATCGCAGCTCTTTAAAATATTTATAACTTTTACTTACTCCTCGTCCTATGGCGACCTTCTTTCTCGACCTCCACTGTAGTGTACAGAGTAATGTGAATATCTGTGAGATATCTAAGAGGACTGTTACATCTGAGTGTATTTTAATATCTTCCAATGAGGAGAATATCTGTCGGTAAAAGAGAGAGTAATGAATGTAATTATTATTGTATAAAAATAATTTGAATTTTAATAAACCGAAAGTGTAATGTTTGAGAGTACAATAGAATATCTGTAGTAAAATAATAATATTTAGCACTGCAAAGTTTAAATGTATATAATTTTTAGTATAGAAAGATCTTAAACGTATTTAGGCCCACCAACTCCTGATAGAAATTGTCGCGGATTTGTTATATTTTAAATATTTCTTGTGAAATACTCATCATTGAACAGAAATATATGAAACATAACACCACATCACTTTCACGGTTTTTTCGCCCCTCCACCCCCACCCTTAGTGGTGTTGAAGAAGAAACTGTTAATGAAATCACTCCCGAAGACTAATTATTCGACGCTAAAATCGACCAATTTAGCGTGTTTTAAAATGACTACATTTTCTAGTAAGTATAAACATGTGAGAAAATAATTAATTTTTTTCTTCCAAGAGGCCGAAATTTCTTTTAAAACGAAGTCAAACTTGAATCCAAGCGTTCCTGGTGGCGTCTATATCCTTGAAAATGTCCAGGGTTTTATATACCTCCTCTTTAGGAAAATACCTGAAGAAGATACGAAACGTCGTTATAATATAAATAAAAAATTTCTGTATACGATCGTCAATTCTTTTATTAGTATTTTACATAGTTATCCTTGATATGGTCGCACATAACCCAAGAAACTCACGAGCAGCTACTATTAACAAACAGTCTGAAGCCTAACAACAGACGCCGATTCTCGATGTTGTAATTTATGTTAATAGTAGGATCTACGTAATGTAGTGAACATTAAGAAATTAAACGAAATATGAATTGAATTTATTATTAATCTCTATTTAAACAGATTAATTTAAGATACTTTCAATCGAAGCTCAGCAATAAGGCCTAGGATCAGGAGGGAAAAATATCGACCGGACCGGGAATCGAACCCAGTATTATCCGCGGTTCTCTTGCCATCTGAGTAACACTGGTCGATTTCCTGTCAAATGGGACCTTTCTCCATCCATTGTATAGACATCACAGAGTCTTACCTTCAATCTACTAAAACACATTCAACACTGCCAAATTTTAAGACTGCAACAAAGAATACATATGTGTAAATTGATCATAGGCACATTATCCTTTAATTCAGCCTTTAGTGCTGCACTTCGATTGAAAGCATTTCGTCTGTTCATTAATTAAACTAATATCCATTCTTCCTTGAAGTCCTAAAATTAGGCCGTGAAGAATGTAATTTAGTAAATTGTAGGTTAGTCTGTGTCTGCAATGGATGGAGAAAGATCGCAGTTGACTGAGAAAGTCCAGTGTAGCTCAGATGGTAAGATTAACGCGTACCAAGCGGACGTTCTGGGTTCTATTCCCGGTCTGTTCAATATTTTTTCGTCCTGATCCTTTAAAACAAATTAATTCTGGAATTTCTTTTCTTCTAGTTTTCCGAAATTTTATTAATTACTTTCCTCGTAGAATTCATTTAGCTCACTGAATTTACTTAGCATTTCAATACATGCATTATTTTGCAGTATATAAAACTTATAGATTAGAGAAAAGTATTTATAGTGTCTAAATCGTTTTTGAACAAATTTTCTTAATTATGGGCATAGGACATACTTTATTTCTGGATTTTATTATTTCCCTGGTAACTAACTATTTAGGTTTAATTACATTTTTGCTTATACGCAATTGGGAAATATTATTAATAACTGACAATAAATAGCTTAAATTATTTTTGAAAATCTATTATCGTCGATATTGTAAATCGTTTTAATTATATTTAGCCAGTCTGTATACATTTTTTTAACATAATTTCCAATATAAAATGTTATCCCTATTGAAACCCGAGAACAGTTTCTTCAGTTTAAATATGTTTGCATACGATTCGTTCCGAAGTAAATCTTAAGTTTTTTAATTTTGATAATAATTTACGTAAACCTTTTTTTATTTGGCAATATTTAGTCTTTCTCGGCTTATATTGATGAATGGAAAAGCTGATAATTCTTTCTGCCCTTCCTCTGCTTCGAGTGACTACTCTAGTTCGGTTGTAATCAATACGTCGAACAGAGTCGAGCCTGCTCGCCGGCCTTCACCAGACAAATATATTTGTGCGTGCCATTGAAATTGTTAAGGACTTGCTGAAATTTGATTTACTAGAAATAATATGAACAGTTCTGTTATTTTACATCATATTTCTATAATCCGTACGTTTTGACACATAAACATAAACTTTGTAAAATAATAATCTGGTGTGGTACAGTTGCAAAACATTTTTTTTTTCTTCTTAGTATTCCAAAGATTAGAAAAAAGGAATATGATGATCTTCTGTAACGAAAGGAAACGCTACAATCACAAATACGAGAATCGCCGTTGAAAAATTTAAATCAAACGGAAGATGATAAACGACATTGATTTGATTTATTTTATTTCATTAGTCTTCGTATGAGGAAATACGATACGTCAATACATATAATTACAATATAATAATTGGATGCTACAATTATAAATAATTAGACGTTTACATAAAAATACTAAAATTCTGGAAAACAAATTTCCCTGTTCAACGTAAGTAAAATATATTAATAATAACAAAAATAATCATTCTTTAACTATACTAAGGGTATAATATAATATTTACAGTTGTAATAAAAAAATTCAATACTTACTAATAAATAATTAATTATTTGAGAATTAACTATCATAAAATATAGAATTACACATCACAGAAGAATAAATACAAAACTTGACACACGCACACTCGGAGGAAACACAAACGACGGACAAGTCACTTCACGGAACAGAGAGACGAGGAATCTGCAAACTCCAGGCCGTACATGAAACAAACAAAAGAGTAGAAAAGGCCAACAGAGGATAAGCAAGTTATGAAATAAGTAGTTATTATTATCAATGCATAACCTTTGCGTTTTTTTTAAAAAAAAAATATTATTAGGGGAACGATCACAAAACTCCTGGACTGAGTAATCATGTAATTTTAAAAAAAAATTTGGTAAAAATAGGAAGCAGAGAAATGGGTCTATAATTTGATACGTCGAATGGTGATGAACCTTTCTTGACTAAGGGCATTACTTTCGCATTGAAGGAACTAGAAAGTAATTGAGCGGAGCGTGAGATTCTGATAAATTTGGTTTTGGATTTGATTAATTAAGATGGGATCAATCTTCTATATAATAAAAAAGGATGTATATTTGTATGTATGTATGTATGTATGTATGTATTTACGTTGTTCTTTATACAAATTTTATCGCGTGGACAGAATGCAACAAAAATTGGTATACGTATTCTGCCAAAATCGAGAACCGGTACTGTGGGGGTGACAAACCCATAGCATAAAGGTGGAAAGAATTATAATTAAAAACCGTCATCATTAAATATTAAATTACTGCGCGCCAAGAGACAATGACGTCACGCGAGAGAAAGACGTAACTACGCAACGAACAAAGGAAATACCTCCTTTATTGGGAATGAAATAAAGCAGAAATATTTTTTTTAATAAAAAGTATAATTTTATACAGCAATATTCCATCGAATGATAATAAAGAAGAATACTAATTACTTTACCATCCTTGGGGAAAATGTAAGTTAATTTTCACGCTGTATTAGTTGTGAGTCTAGCTAACAATTTCATCAATTTAATATTTCGTAATGTATGAAGACCGAGTGACGATTATATCCTGAAATACTCAAGGAATATATTTAAGTATTCAATTAAATACTTTTTCGAGTTTATATAAATAAGTACACGAGCAACGCCGGGCACCTAGCTAGTTAATAATAAAGTACAACAATAGGTATTTACAATTTTCGCTCATCAGCTCAGCCACAACGCTCATCAATCGTTGATTATTGCTCTTAGATTCAACTCTCATCATATAATAGCTTAAATCTATTCTATTCTAAGAAAACTAAGTATAAAAAGTTGCGGAGTCGAATTTAAATATTTGACCAAAAATTTACTATTAATTTTTAGTCGGTCGTGAAGAAGACTGCAGGACATTAGACTGCTGAAAAATGCCTCACAGATACGTAGAGAACTCGTCATACGGTAACGGATAAGGAAGGTCTCGGTGTATCATATGGTCACAGGTTCATGCTCCTTCCGCGGCTAGTCTAGACAGCTAGCTTATTCCTGTACGCTGACACCGTTGACACGCGTCCGACCTGGTTCGTTCCCCAAACTTTTCTCATGAAAAACCATGCGCGTTTTTTCCCGCATTTTCATTGCTAGCCGTTTATTAGACTTAGATTTAATATAAATTCAGTAAGTTCTCGGTTGAGGAAATAGGATACACCATTATATGAAAAATAATTATTAGAAACTTTTAGAAGTTGACATTTACTTAACTTAAAAAACGAAACATAACAATTTCAGGAGAGTGGTAACTAAAAATACAATATCGTATATACAATTAATTAATAGTATTGAGATGTATGCAATTACATGACTATGACGGAACACACAATACGCTTTTAATATTACTAGAAGTATAATATATTTACAGAGTATACATACATTCAATGTATTAAATATATTCCTAAATACCTGTAATTTAGAAATAAAAAAACTCGCTGAGCAAAATTATTATTAACGCAGAGTTGAGTTAAGGTCAATTCACACTATACGTAACGTCAACGTCACGTCACGGTCCGGCAACGTCGCGTCAAAATATTCTATAATGTACTGTGACGGTTTAATTTATATACTAGCTGGGTCAGGCGTTGCCCGTGTATTTATTTATATAAACCCGAAAAAGTATTTCATTTATATTAATCTTTAGTCAAGAAGTGATTTAATCTAAATCTAACTGTTCCGCGTTCCGTACATACTTTCGACCGATAGTGCATTAATTGAACAGTTATAAAATACATTGAATTTTATTCAATCAGTCCCAACAAACATAACTCCAAAATTCTATACGAATAGAATACTTAAACATACTCTTTGAGTATTGCAGGATATAATTGTCCTCAGTGTACAGACATTACGAAAGATTAAATTGATGAAATTGTTAGCTAGATTCATAATGTAAAAAAATAGAGTCACTAATATGGCACGAAAATTACCTTACATTTTCCGAAAGGATCATAAAATATTTTCTATTGTTTTTTTTTATCATTCGATGGAGTATTGCTGGATAAAATTATACTTTTTATTCAATAAAAATATTTCTGCTTTATTTCATTACGGAAAAAAGATTTATTTCCTTTGTTGTGCAGTATCGTCGCGTAGTAACGTCTATCGAGAATGTGCGATGACGTCATGATATTTTGATGCGCAGTAATTATCACATTTTTTAATTATAATTCTTTTCGCCTTCATGCTACATGTTCCTCATCCTCACAGTACCGTTGTTTCTCGTCGTTTGAAGAATATGTGTACCAATTATTGTTGTAATCTGTCTACGCATTTAAATATGTATAAAGATTAACGTAAATGCATACATACATACAAATATACGTCCTTTTTTATTATATAGATTTGTAAATTTTATATATTTAATTAAATGGGCGCCACCTACGAATAACGTAGGACAATTAACAACTGGAAGACACTTATGTTCAGGACAACTTCCGAGCATGAGAAGGGGAGTGACGTCACTTGTTCCAGTATTTGAAGTTAAAGAATTAATTTTTATTAAAACGATAGGAAAATTTTTAACCACGGCAGCTTGAATTTAATTTTGTGATCTTAGAAAACAATACTGTGTAACAATAAGCCTTAAACTTAATTACTACTACAGAGCTCTTATATACTAAGGCCACCTTGACCTTGAAGAGGAGTAAAACAAAACTTGAATACAGATTTTGCACTTAGCCAGAAACTTGTCAGTCTTGACTTCAGTCTGTTATTGGGCCAGTTGGGATGAAATAGTAAAATGGCTTGTTGCACGTTATCCTAGGTCAGTTCAGTTGTTGCTTTCCAATGGTCGACGTTCTCTTTATACTGTGAATATAGAACCGAAACCGTTCCCGTCCGTTTTGGATACGTACATGTTTGTGTGCCAACAAAGATTCTGTGTCATTTTTAAGTGAAAAATGGATGACAAAATACTTATTGAGAATATGCAGTATGAAGAGTTGTACAATATGGCCCTCAATAAATTTTCTATTTTTTATTATATAAATATAGTATGTGCCCAGCACCCGTACTGAACGGACGTGTCTTCGCAGCTACCGTTTGTTTACGGAACATAGTGTTCGAGCATTCGGCGGACCTCTGAATCAAGTGCGCCGGGCCACCGTGGCCACAAAAATCCACAGACTAGATTAATTTATCATTTATCAATTATCAATTATCCAGCAGTATTAAAGTGCAACGAGTGTAAAATCAGTGTTCAAGTGCTTTCGCGTACTATTGCGAATTCAGTGTTTCAACATCGGTGTCCAGTACGCGTAAGATAACAGCTTAGCGCCAGATGGAGGATTCCCTCCCGGCGGCGCTCTCTCAACAAGTAACCCCTCATTCAACAATCAAGATAACCAAGAAAAGCCAACTCGCCAAGAAACCTTCGGACGACAATACTAAAATGCAGAGCCTACCGCCAACAAAACGGAGCCTCCCGCAGCAGCTAAGTCAAAACGAACTATATTCCTCTGTTTCGCCCCTCCAACACAATCCAACTTATGCACCATTGCTAAATATACCTCATACCATGTCTCAATTCACACCAACCGCTAGTAATATCACTTCAGCTTACTTCCAACCCGCACAAAATTGCCAAAATAGTGACACTATTAGCATCGAAAATATGAGCACAGATCCAGAAACTGAATCTGAAATCGAAGCTGACAATGACAAACATCCCTGGCAATATATGAATAAAAAGCGAAAAACTACAAGTATATCAAAGTTAAGTGACGACATGACTGTACTTAATACAACCAACAGATTTAAGATACTTGCAGAAATTGAAACCACCGCCCAAACTACAAATAATCCCACCAAAAATAACTTATTACATTCAGAACAGAGACCTCCGCCTGTATTTATCTATGGTGTAACCGATTTCAAAGCAATGACCGAAGAATTAAACGTAGCAATCGGGAATGAAAGATTCTACTCTAAATCATTAGCCAACAACACAGTAAAAATAAACATAAAAACCATAGAAGCCTACAGGAAACTGATAAACCACTTGCGTAAAGAAAATATTGTCCACCACACTTATCAGATCAAGCAAGAAAGAGCCTACCGGATTGTTATTCGTGATCTTCATCACTCAATACCTCCTGAAGACATTAAGGCCGAACTAAGTAGACTTGGACACCCCGTTAGAAACCTGATTAACATTCGACATAGAATAACCAAGGAACCCCTGCCAATGTTTTTTATAGACCTCGAACCTCAAGCTAACAACAGAGAAATCTATAAATTAGAATTCATTCTAAACACCAAAATTCGAATTGAAGCACCCCGAATTAAGAACAACATTATTCAGTGTATTCGTTGCCAGGCATATGGCCACTCGAAAACCTACTGCACAAAGCCCTATCAATGCGTCAAATGTGGAGGACCCCACGACAGCAAAACATGCAAAAAGTCAAAAAATACTCCCGCTACATGCGCCTTGTGTAGTGGTAATCATCCCGCGAACTATAAAGGCTGCACAATATACAGAGACTTAAAAAATAGGAATACACCAATAGCATCAAATAAAAAATCATATATCCATAATACCAACCCAGTGACAGACAAACCAATCACCCAACAACCCTGCTATAATCCCCCCCAAACCACTCCTAGCTATTCTCAAGTTGTAGCTGGTCGAACTAACAATGACATCACAATCAACCAAGTAGCACAACGAGGCATCGAACAAAATCATACGCAAGACCTAACCTTACACAATTTCCTAGAAGAATTTAAAGGTATGTTTTCCCAACTTATGCAACAAAATAGCATGATAATTAACATGCTATCCACGGTCCTCAATAAACTCATACATTAATGGCTAAAACCATACGTATCAGCTTATGGAACGCAAATGGAATCCTTACCAAAATATATGAAACTGAATTGTTCCTAAAATTAAATAACATTGATATATTACTGGTATCAGAAACGCACTTTACGGACAGATCATACCTTAGAATACCACACTATACGTGTTACCATACCGAACACCCAGATGGAACAGCCCATGGAGGCACGGCTATATTAATTAAAAGTTCAATTGTCCACCAAGAATTGCATCACTATGCTGAACCGTTTCTTCAAGCAACTGTAATCCAAATTGAGAAACTACCAAATCCAATAACAATATCTTCTGTGTACTGCCCACCTCGGCACAGACTTAGCAAGGACATCCTTCGACCATTCTTCCAATCACTCGGTAATACTTTCATATGTGGTGGAGACTTCAATTGCAAGCATACCTACTGGGGATCTCGACTCATCTCGACAAGGGGTAGTGCATTATACAACTTGATACGTGAACAAGACTACGGATACCTCTCTACTGGCGAGCCCACATATTGGCCCACAGATTTGGCGAAAATACCAGACTTACTAGACTTTTTTGTGACTAAAGGAATGTCCTCCAATTATTTTGACATCGTCAACAACTATGATCTGTCATCCGATCATACAGCAGTTACAGCTACAATTAGTACAACAATAATCAAAAAGTCACCTAGACCGTCGCTATATAACCAAAAAACAGACTGGGATACATTTAGGACAGTGGTTGAAGAAAATCTACAGTATAATATTAGCCTACGTAGCTTTCATGAGTTGGAAGAAGCTGTCGCTCACTTCACTGATACTGTTCAAAACGCAGCATGGAATGCTACACCTGAGATCACCAAACAAGTACGGGATGATATAAATATCCCCAACGAAATTCTGACTCTAGTACGACAAAAACGCAGAGCAAGAGCAAAATGGCATCGATCCCGAAACCCATTAGACAAAACAATATTTAATAGATTAGCAAAAATTATTAAGAATAAATTAAAAACGCTAAAACAAGAAACTTTTAACCACTATTTAACAACACTCTCACGCACGGACCACAGTATCTGGAAGATAGCAAAAACAAACAAGAGACCACAAACAACAAATCCTCCGTTAAGAAAAACAAATAATGATTGGGCCAGAACTGACCAAGAAAAGGCAGAACTGTTTGCTCAACATTTCGCCAAAGTTTTCACACCACACTCCGTCGAACCAAACGATGAAGTAAAGCGCCTGCTAGATGCACCTCTGCAGCTGTCACTACCTATTAAAAACTTTTCCACTGTAGAGATAGACACTGAAATTCAACATCTTAATCAAAAGAAAGCGCCAGGTTACGATCTAATAACAGGAAAGGTCCTCGCCGAGTTACCGAAAACAGCAATAATATTCCTAAGAAATCTATTCAACTCCATCTTACGTTTTAAATACTGGCCTGCACCACTTAAATTTGCGCAGGTAATACTAATACTAAAACCTGGTAAACCCGCCGAAGAAGTCTCATCATATCGCCCAATCAGTTTATTGTCACAAATTTCTAAATTATTGGAGAAACTTTTACTAAAAAGATTAAAGGAAACTGATTCACTAGAGAACTGGATCCCGAATCACCAATTTGGATTCAGAAAGTTCCATTCCACAATTCAACAATGCCATCGAGTAGTAAACATAATCTCAACGACGTTTGAAAATAAAGCGTATTGCCCAGCAGTCTTTATAGATATACAGCAGGCTTTTGACAAGGTGTGGCACGATGGGCTCCTACTCAAGATAAAGTCTTCTCTGACAAGCGAAGTTTATCTTCTTATGAAGTCATACTTGTCCGACAGATTCTTCCAAATTAAATATGGTCAATGCTATTCCATAATCCACCCGATTGCTTCCGGTGTACCCCAGGGGAGTGTGCTGGGACCTATACTCTATCAATTATATACAGCCGACATCCCCACAACAGCTGACACATATATAGGTACTTTTGCTGACGACACCGTCCTCCTATCTCAACATACCGACCCACACATGGCCTCCTCAAACCTTCAAACCCATCTATCCCTTCTCCAAGTATGGCTCAATAAATGGCGGATCAAAGTTAACGAAGCAAAAAGTACTCAAGTTAACTTTACATTAAATCGATCAGAATGTCCATCAGTGTCCCTAAATAATATAGAAATTCCAAAATCAAACGAAGTTCGCTATCTGGGTCTACATTTGGACAAAAAACTAACGTGGAAAAAACATATATTAAAAAAAAGGAAGGAATCCGACCTGCGACTGAGAAAAATGTACTGGGCACTGGGGAGAAAATCGTGTTTATCGCTTGAAAACAAAATCTTACTTTACAAAGCTATAATAAAACCAATTTGGACATATGGCATTGAGCTATGGGGCTGCTCTTGCAAATCCAACGTCAACATCATCCAACGATTTCAATCGAAAACACTCAGAATGCTTGTAAATGCACCTTGGTACGTCAGCAATCGAACATTACATACGGACCTCGGAATGCCAACCGTTCAAGAAGAATGCACCAACCGGAGTGCCAGCCACTTCCTGCGTCTCCAACTTCACTCAAACGAACTAGCGTCCACCCTGCAACATGACCCTCCCTACAGAAGACTTCAGAACAAGAAATGGCCGAATGACCTGAAAGCAGTATAAGTTCACAATCCGGATAACGTCATTGGATGGGTATCCGCTCACGTTATTGTATTATTGTGTCATCACATTAACTCATGGAACATGTACTATATAGTTCCGATTGTTAATTTTCTAATAAATTAAAAAAAAAAAAAAATTATATAAATATAGTTGATTTGCATTTTGCTTACTTGCTTATTTGTTTACCTTAAACACACCATTAGTTTTTCCTTAGGAGTAATTGCTTCGCGGAATGTAGAATTTTCCTTTAGAGCGTAATTTTCTATTTTAGACAAAAATACATTAAACGGATCTTGAGACATTCTAAAATATTTCTAAAAGAAAATTTCATCTTCTAATTTCTTAAATAATGTATGGTATTCTCCAACAAGCTTTCTCTTTGTGGATATTTTCCAGATCGGCACACCGCTTCCCCAAACGGCTTTGCAGGGAGAAAGTCCTTGAATGCGGCTTTATAACTGCTTGAAGCTTACTTAGGATGCTTCAGTCTTCCTATGAAGAATATATTTTTATCACTGTAAGTTTAACTCGTGAAGGTCCTGTAGCACTTATTTCAGAAGCCTCCACCTTGTACATTTCCTTTAGGTTCTGCAATTTAGCAATTATAACAATCTGACTTTATAATTAAATTAATTAATAAAAATAGAAGCCTATTAGTAATAAAAAATTAAATTATTCAATTTAAAACATGAGAAATATGAAACACGACGTTTCGTTCCTGATCGGGACCTCTTCATGTGTATAATTGTTACATTATGCTATCTAAACAAATAAATTCAGAAACAAAGTCTTACATATATGATAATTTAAAAATACAATTATGTATAAATATAATTTTTACTTACAATTTGTTATAAAAATAATTTAAGTTGACAAAATTTCTAACATGCGGTTTGCGGCCTAGATAATTGGCACAGCTCTTACAAATATTATTGAAATTGGTGAAAAACAATGGAAATAAAAATTTAATATAATATAACAGATAGATCACCAAAAAAAGAACTACATATTTTAGGTGTCATTTTGAACATTAATGGCCAAAATATTAGATCTTATATGTAACATTTCACTCATCAATCTGGCATAATATTTGTATTCCACAATATATGGATTTTTGGTTATTTTAAACTATGACCAAAACATCCAAAAATTTAAGTTGATTATGTTTTAAATTGAATAATTAATTTTTCTGACTAATAATAATATTAATGTTTATTATTTTATTTCTATAATATAGTTTTTATAGAATCAAAACTAATTTCCGGGTATTCATACAGAAATAAATCTACAATTTCCTGATATTTCTTATTTGTGGCGTTTTTAATTGTATAACAATCACGATTTTAATTTTTAATTAAATAGTGAAGGCCTTACTCTATGTATATATTAATTAAGTTTTCTACATTCACATTTTTAGAGTATATATTCTTTCCAGTCTTAACCGTGATAAACAGAAATGAATTACACTCGGCACAACAAAATATATCACTAGTTGATAATAAAGACCTGCGCCAAGATCTGTTAAAATATCCGTGAGTGGGGACCGTCCGTGAGTGGTGACGTCACAGTCGCGTGGCCTGCTGTCCGCCGCCGTTGCCTGTCTCACCCCACTAACCTGTCAAAAAATCCGTTCGTGTATGGCTAGCTAATATAGCTAACAACATAAAGGAGCGTGTAGGCTCGATGTTAGCAGAGGAGACCAGGAAAGCGTGAAGTAAACAAAGGGGCTCGTCTCGTGGTCAAAACATAAACAAGACGGTTCACTACGTTCCAACCATAGTGTTTTATCGTACAGGCTCGAAGTTTGTTAGCAATTAGTGACTCGGAACTTGAAAATATTTTACTTACATATTCTTGTACAGTTATAGAGCCAAGAAAAAAATTATTTCTTTATAAGGACGCGGTAAGGGAGCCAGGGCTCTATGTAAAGGTCGATACATACTACACGTAACGGCAACGTCCCGTCTCGGACCGTCAACGTCAGGTCATGCTATTCTGCTATGTACTTTAAATGGTACTGTTCACACAGAACGGCAACGTCACGGACGGGTAATGTTACGTAACGTCGAAGTATCTCGACAAGAATAGCTTGACGTGACTTTACCAGTTCCAACCTGTACGTACCTGATCCATTCGAACAGTGAGAATGTAGAACAGGACCCTTCCCGTCGACGTTAGCTTGCCGTTTTGAGTGCCAACAAAGTGTCTTGTGTTACTTAAAAGTGAAAATGGATGACAAAATACTTATTGAGAATATGCAGTATGAAGAGTTTACCAGAATAAGTTTTCTAATTTTTTTTATTTAAGAAATATATTTAAAACAAATTTGATTGCATTTTGCTTATGTTATACCTTAAAAACACCATTAACCAATCTTGTATTTTTGTCTGTATTTGGCTATTTTTATTATTACCATATTTTTTTAGTTTGATTGTAGTTCTCTTATTCCTGCTGCTCCGATATATATTTTTTATATTCAACATAATGGAAGGTTAAAATCACTATGGATAGTAATACTTTCCCCAAGGAACTTGAGATGGTTTGTATGAGAATGACACCACTCACTACGTTCACATTAAATTATAAAGGACTGCTATATAAATAAATCAAAAGATTGGTGTATCGACAAGGCAGGAAGTTGTTCGTCATTTAATAATAAGCACAGAAGAGTCTGCTAGCTTCTATCTACAAAGTTTAAAAGAACAATGACGCTATTCAACGCTAGATTCTGTAAACGGCAGAAAAAGAAATTTTCTTATCATCAATGTACAATTTTGGAAGGAGAAAAATAAGAAAACTGAAATAAAAATTTAGATATTGTCGATACTGAACGAAGAAATAACTCTAGATGTTGAAAAATCGAAATTAAAGAAATTTTAAAAATACCTGAAATCGATAAAAACCATGTACTAATTAATTGTGTAGATAATACAGCGAAAATGACAGATGCTGTAAATAACCTTGGCGAATCATCGAACAACTACTAATTGATTTAGCTTAAGAGCCAGCAAATTTTTAACTGTCTCACCCAACCTGTAATATAATACATATAAATTGCAAAGTTGATTTTGAAAATGTATTGTAACTAATAGGAAATAGACTTCGAATTTACATTATACATAAGAAAGATGACAAACATATTGAGGAAGACTGCAATACAATAGAGGATGTTAGGCATTTAAAGGTAATGTATTGGAACCATTGATCATTACCCGGAAAAGGTTTTTTTAGAGTCACAGACTACATGAGGGTTATTCCCCTTTAATAGCATAAGAAGGGGTGGAAAAGCGAGATGCGCAAGGTAGAGCAAGGAAGCCAAGGGTTTACTATGGCTCCCGGGCTATATTTTAAGGATACTACCAGGCATTCACCTAAAGATGATGCAAGGAAAACACTAGAGAAACCTGCATCAGGTAGGTCGGGCATTTGGTCCTTGTCCTACGCCCTTCCGATAACGATAATCTGTTGTGGGATCGCAGTATACCAAATTCCATGCCTCGACTGAATTTAAAGGGCTGTTGGACGACTGGTCCAATAGGATTACGTATTACCGTGTGTCCAACGTCTGCGACCCCGGAACAAACACTCCTCAAAACCAGACATTTTATTTATTGACATCAACGAACAATATATAGCATTTTTTTAATTAATTTAAATTTAAATTGCATTGCATTTTTAAATTATCTGTTTATTTAGGTTGTATGTTATTAATAAATAAATTATTAGTAAATAATGTTTTTATGCATACTTATATATGAAAGAAGAGATTAATGTAATTCCTATAGGAATATTTTAACTGGAGCATGGAGTGGAGCTGGGAGCAAATACTTTTATATCGGAGCGGAACAATTAAAAAACTGGTCGCTTTAAAGTCCTGGTTTCAGGTCAGAAATGGCCCCTATATTTCTCTCTCTATGGCTAATCGAGTCTGAAACGCCCCGTCTCCGCTCACCATATACACGTACCTTGAGAAATGTTTCTAGTTGCTTGTTTGTTAGTGGTTATTTGCCTAAATGAAAATTTAACATAGTAAAAACCAAACAAGTCCGCCAAATTTCTCTTACATGAATTATGGAACCTACGCCAATGCCAACGGCTTGTTACCTACATGACGTATGTATTTCCTCGGTTCTTTACATATATCTAACTATTATCTAGTTTAATTTATTTATACAGGTGTTTCTCTACATATGTATATTAATTGGTATTTCATAAGATGACGATGGCTGTTACAGAGGCCTAAAGCTTCTATGTTTATTGACGTAGGTTAAATTAATCATTTTACTTGAATTTGGAGACTTACTTAGTAGTTTAGCCTGTTAATTTACCTTATTATTATAAGGTTTGTAACTGTTTAAAATATTTCATTTGGAAGACAGACAGATTTGATTTTAGAGGGAATAACACGTGGTTTTACAAAACGCTGCAAGATGCTAAAAGACCGTGGTAATATTTTCGTAGGCAATTACGGATTTCAGCTTACAGCAGATTGCAGTAAAACAAAATTCTCTTTCTTGCAAAATTCAATCCCGCCAATAATTATTTATTTAAATTATGTATCTGTTATATAAAGTTATATGTCAGTGTAGTGTAAATTTGTTGATAAAGAGCCAATTGAAAAAGTAATTTATTAAATAATTATTACATTGCGTCATGTTTTGGCCGTAATACTAAGATAACATAGTAAAAACCTGAAGACGATCCACATGACAATTGTCTGTTATTGGATTTTTGTCATCAAATATTTATTATATTGAAAAATATAAAGTAAACATTTTCTTTTCGTTTCTCTATAAAAAAAAAGTTTAAAATCAGGTATTCTTGTCAAAACTATCTTTGGCTTGGAGTGATCAAATTAATACCCGATGGAGAGTTTAAATTGTTAAAGAAAGTAACAACATGTTGTTTATAAATTGCCCCAAATATGCAAAAAGGCCGAGGAAATGTTTTGTAGCAAAATTGTCCATGGATCTGTTTTGGCACTACCATCGGAAATGAAAGGAGATTTGACCTGATAGGGGATATAAAACTGTATTGAATTCCTTAAAAGAGAATTTTTATATATTCAAAAAAAACGTGTTTAATCTTTTCTTAAATCCTTAAACAGATTGTGGTACTCTCCGTAATGCCTTCTACTCCTATTTATGGGGTGAACGTCATTGTTCCTCTTGCCTTTCTGTTTTTTTGTTTTTTTTAGGGCAACAGGCTACATGAGGGTAATCCACGTTGAGCAACTCCCCTTTAATAACATAGGAATGGATTGGAAAGGAGGGATGCAGAAGGGTAGAGGAAGGTAGCCAAGGGTTAAGTAGGGTCCCAGGGCTATATTTTAATGATCCTACCCGGCATTCGCCTAAAGAAATGCAGGGAAAACCCTAGAAAACCTGCATCAGGTAGGTTGGGCATTGGGTACTTGTCCCACGCCCTTTCGATAGCGGGAGAGGAGTTTGCTGTGGGGTCGCAGCATTCCCTTCTCCGTACCTCGACCAGTTTAGGAGGCAGCTGGCCGACTATTCCAATGGGAATAGCGGACAACTCTTACCCTATGCCCAAGGTCTGTAACCCCGGAACATACACCTCTCAGAACAGGCCGAGGTGCCTCGGCTTGTGGGAACCTTAGTTCAAAAACGGAGATGAAAATGCATCCCCAAAGGTAGCCCCTTCGTATCTCTCCTACAAGGTTCTGCCTGCGAGAGAACATCCCTGCGAGAGAATAGCCCTCGCAGACTTCTCCCATTGTTTGCCTTTTTGTAAAACGCGTTTCCATAAATAGTTCTTGTTTTCACTAAAGAACAAGAGAAGCTTAGCTACCTCACGCAACGACATCATGACGGCGACTGCAGGAAGTTCACGCTCAGAGTATTTTAGTTTTGTTACTTATGGGAGTGTGTAAGAAAAATAAAACTTTTAAGAGTCGGACATATTTATTACCATTACGAGATAACTCGTAGACTGCGGTCTTTTCTATGACGCCAACTGCGAGTTATCTCATCCTTGTTTACTTGTCACTTTTGTGCAGCTACGATTAAACTCGGAATATATTAGTGCTAATATTGATAGATGGCTTCTGGGAAAATATCAATAAATCGATGCAGTCTTGCATGATCAGAAAATTTAGTAAAAAACGAAAAAAAAAATATGGTTATAAAAATTAATTCAAATTCAAGAAATAAAGTAATATTTTATTGTTTGTGGAACTTCTTAAACAATCTTCAACACAAAGGGTTGGCTTCTCTTTACAGGCTTGCCACTTTGATAACCTATTAGATGTTTTTATTTCTTTGCGTTTTTCAATTTATTGCGCAGCATATATATTAGTTTGTTCCACCAGTAATGCAAGAAACTCATCCGAAAAAAATAAGTCCACCAGCCTTTGTACTGACGAATATGGACGCGATTCATAATTCAGCTTTAGCGAAGCGACATATCGAAGTGTGTCTGCGTACGATTTAACTCGTAGTTGGCTTCCGCGAAGAGATTCTGAAAATTGCCGTGGCAGTCAACGTGTTAACGTGACCAGAAGAAGCCTGCGAGGGCAATCTATTCGCTCGCAGGCAATACTTGCGAGGGATGTTCTCTCGCAGGCAGAACCTTGTAGGAGAGATACGAAGGGGCTACCTTTGGGGATGCCTTTTCATCTCCGTTTTTGAACTAAGGTTCCCACAAGCCGAGGCACCTCGGCCTGTTCTGAGAGGTGTATGTTCCGGGGTTACAGACCTTGGGCATAGGGTAAGAGTTGTCCGCTATTCCCATTGGAATAGTCGGCCAGCTGCCTCCTAAACTGGTCGAGGCACGGAGAAGGGAATGCTGCGACCCTACAGCAAACTCCTCTCCCGCTATCGGAAGGGCGTGGGACAAGTACCCACTGCCCGACCTACCTGATGCAGGTTTTTCTAGGGTTTTCCCTGCATTTCTTTAGGCGAATGCCGGGTAGGATCCTTAAAATATATAGTCTAAAACCCTAGTTAACCCTTGGCTACTTTCCTCTACCCTTCTGCATCCCCCCTTTCAAATCCCTATGCTATTAAAGTGGAGTTGCCCAACGTGGATTACCCTCATGTATCCTGTTGCCATAAAAAAAAAAACGTGTTAACGTAGAATTTTCAAAAGTAAATTATTTAAAACTTACCTATGTACTAAAACTGAAAGGGAACTATATAATTAGCCTAATATAATAATATAATTACTAACTACTCTTTTGCTAAAAGCACGAAAATTTCAATTCGTGTACGTGTTCTTAGTGAATGAATGAGATTTTTATATTTTAATGTTTAAAATAGAACATAGATGTATCAACAAAAAATATATATTTAAAATACTATTTCTTTTACATTTGCGAAATTTGCTTTTATTTGTCTAGTATCCACTGTCTAATATTATATCAGTATAATGAATAGTTGACCTTAAATAATTGTTTATAATTTTTAACTTAGAAAAAGATCTTTCTCCTGGTATAATTGTTACTGGTAGAGTAAGAAATATTCTTAATCCTATTGATGTGTTTGGAAATGTTAACATTAAATTATTTGTGAAAAGATATTGCAAAAGTGTGTGGACCACTAGACTGTTTTTCTGTACATGCGACTTTAAAGCGTTAATTTAATTGTACAAATAAATACCGTCATTCTTTGAACCGTCTTTATGTTTCATATGTAAATTTTTACAATGTTTTATCTAGCTAACTTTTGGATAACTAAATAATGAACTACTGAAAAAGACAAACACTTTGTTTTAAGTTTTCAACACTCTAAATCTGTTTTTTAAGGAAACTAATGTCTAATATAGGACTTTTTTTAAAAAAATAAACTTTGCAATAAAAAATTTGAGAGTCTAAATCTGTTTTATATAACGCATTCACGTTGTTTAATGTGAAATTGTGTTGATTTTTTTTCTTGAATGATGTGTATTTATTGATGGGGAGTCTCCTTCACGATTTAATTTGTGAGACACTTTCGTAGTTTCTTGTAAAAGTATTCATCCGCGTGCGAAATTTGGTTAAACATGGGAATTTATGGCACACAAAAATGGATAATTCTCCATATGTAGACTTCAAAATGCTTTAAAATTTTCTTAATGATCAAATTAGAATGACAATTTTTGTATACAAAATAAATTTAAATTCTATCTTGCTAAATTTATTTTTCTGTTCTTTATTCTCATACTTCTGTCAATGATTGTTCCTCCTTAACCGGTTGGAACGTGCCGACGTTTTGCATTCATTCTTAATAGAGATTGATAGATTATGCTGTTATGTTACTCCTCGGCGTTACAGTCCATGTAGGACCTTGTCCTCTCTAACGATCATAGCTTAATCTTGCCGGTCCTCTGCTCGCTTCCTCCAGCTTCTAACACCCATATTTTGTAAGTCGTTCTCCACATCGTCTAACCATCGTTTTTGTGGTCTCCCTTTGCCCCTTCTGCCACCTGGATTTCCTTTGTAGATCTTTTTAACAACCCTGTCTTCTGACATACGCTCTACGTGGCCCAACTATCTCAGTCTGTTCCCTTTTATTTCCAATACAATGTCTGCATACCCATACTGTTCCTCCAGTTCCCTATTTCTTCGTATTCTCCATTTCCCTGATTCGTTTACCGCTCCAAAAATTCTTCTTAATATTTTCCTTTCCAATCTTCTCAAACACTCTTCTTCTGCCGCGGTCATTGTCCATGTTTCCGAGCCATATATGACCACCGATCTTATCATTATTCTATAAACAGTCACTTTCAGTTTCCTGTTCAGACTACGTGACTTGAGATTCTTAATTGGGGCCCAATAAGCATTATTTCCTGCTGCAATACTTGCTTTTATTTCTTCATTTATACTGTTATCCTTCGTTACCAGTACTCCCAAGTACTTAAAATTCTCGAAGCTCTCATAGTTAACTCCAGTTAGCTTGATGACTTTTTTTTCCATAGCACCGTTTCTCCTTGAAGAAAATCGATATTTTGTTTTGGTATTATTTACTCTCAGCCCTCATTCTTCTGTCTCCTTTTCGAGCCTGTTCAGACCTTCCACTAGCTCTTTCAGTTTACTCGACAGCATTCATACATCATCCGCATACGTCAGATTCTGATTCATACGGGTGAACAGACTGCCTCATGGATTATTGATTCCCCAGTTTTGTTTTGTTTCGAACTTCTTTTGCAATTCTGCTTCATACAGTTGACATGTTTCCTTCTCCTTTAATTTTATAATGTCATATCTTCTTGGGATTTTCCTCGTTCTTCCGGATCTATATACAGCAATGCGTTGTCTATATTTCACTCTAATCATATAATGATCCGAGTCGCAGTCCGCTCCTCTACAACTATCCACTTCAAAGATGTCAGATGCGTGTGTCTGTCAATTACATGAACAATTTGGTTGAAAGTGATTCCATCTGGCGATCTCCATGTGGCTTTCCTTGCGTTCCTTCTCTGGAGCCATGTACTTTTTACTACCATTGCATTGCCCATGGCAAAATCAATTTGTCCATTATTGTTAGACACGTCATGCAGACTTTCCTCTCCTACAGTTTCTTGGTATATTTCCTCTTTTCCCACCTTTGCGTTGCAGTCCCCCAGCACTATTTTCACATCTTGCCTTGGGGTGCCTTCTACTACCTGTTATAGTAGTTCATAGAATTCGTTTTTCATTTCATCTTCAGCATCTTCTGTAGGTGCATAGAAGCATTCAAGTGTGATGTTTATCATTCGCATGGTGCATATTCTTTCATTTACTGAATTAAAGTTCAGGATTGCTGCTTTATAGTTATTGTTTACAAGAAAACCTGTAACCCCTATTGCGCCACTCTCTCTTCCACTATAAAGAATTGTGTAATTATCGCTTTCTAAGGGACCACATCCCTTCCATTTGATCTCTTGAATTGCCGCTACTCATGCTGTATGTAATCATCTCTTGTTTGAGTCCATGTAGAGCTCCAGGTTTGTTTAATGTTCTGACATTCCAGGTTACAATGTACGTATCATTTTTTTGTTTGCATTTACCTTTTCCTTGCATGGTTCGTTCCTCGGTAACATCAATCCGGCTATTATCTTTGAGATTCGTAACAATAGAGTTTTTCCGATATGGCGTTGTTAGCCCCATGATCAACTCCCAACCTGGAGGACCAGTGGATTGTTCTTTGTCTGTCACGTACCCTTTTTATCTGTCTGGCTTGGGTGGCCCTACCAGGATTAAATCTCCCGCCATCATAGCTCTCAAGGTCATCGGAGCCCGCAAACCTCCCCGCCACGTTAAGGCGACAGTCCATGGTAGGTATGCTGTTATGACAATACAAAAAACGTAAGTAGAAATTATGAAAATGAGTTACAGGACTAGATTGCTGTTTGCCGCCCCCATGAAAGTGAGATGCGCGACCGCTCACAGCCGTCGTGTATGTGAATTTGAAAAATATTTTTTTTATCTCAAATAAATCTAATCGCGATTATGCAGAAACTAATTAACAAAATATTTTATTCTTATAAGTACAATAAGTGTCTGAAATTCTTGGAGTATATAATAGTATGGTCTAATAAATCAGAATAAAAAATATAATGAACAAATTACAAAAATTCTTCATACAAATTTCATGGACATACACGTCGTTTCGTCCTTACATTAGGGCCTTATTGAGGATTAATTAATTCGTAGAACTTTAAAATATAAAATTTACATTCAGTTATGTGCAATTACTACTTCAACCAATAAATAATATACAAAATGAAATAAAAAAAGGCATAACAAAGCTAAAAACCGTTCACTTTAAACAGACTTATTTTCGAATTTACACTATAATGTAAGATTGCAACATATTAAATTAATTAATATACAATAATAGTTAAAATTAAATTCATCTTCAGCAACAGTTCAGCTGACAGCTATTTCTCTGACGTCACACAAACTCGGCCACTGCTCGCGCAAACAAAATCATCCGATTACTTACTCATGGAAGATGGTAATACAAGGTTTTTAAAACACGCAAACTTTAATTCACAAACACAAATATTTATTAAGGAAAAATAACAGTTACAACTATGAATTTTGTTAATTTAAAATAATTTTAAATTACTTTGCTGGACGCCAGCAGTTTGACTGCAAATGAATTTATACACATTGTTCGGTCTCCTTAGATGCCTAGTTGATTGATGGATTTTCTGGCCCCAAGAACAGCTAAGTTGACCTATATTTCGCCACAGAGATCGTTGTTCGAACTCCGTCGCAGATAACAAGGTGAAATAATTCATCTCGTGCGAAATTATTTAGATTTATTTAATTGCATTTGGGAGGTCCCGGTGGCATTATAAAAAACAAAACAAATAATTTAATTAATTAACATTAACAAATGCCTAAAATAAATATAGAAAAGAGGGTAAAAATAGTTTTAAATAAATTCTTTGCACTTCTCACTTCATATATTTTATATATGTTATATATTTAGCTAAATTCAAAAGCCATACCCTTATTAAATATTATTTTAAACATAACTTCACTTCAGTTTTTATTAATCTTACATTTAACCCCTATCATATATGATATTAATCTTCTCTTTATTTGAGCCACAACTCTGAGGGCTCACCGCTAGCATAGTTGCAGGCAGGCTGTTCCCATCCCGAATAGTTCTATTTATAAACGAAAATTTCCCTATACCCGTTTGCTGATTCCTCTCCCTAATCTTTCCCGAGTGATTCCCTTTAAATATGTAAGTGGGAGTTAAAAGCAAACTGTTTAAGTTTCTCCAGGCCGGCTCGTTTTTATGTTCCCTGAATAATGCACAAAGTCTAGTCCGTTTCCTTCTATTTGTCAAAGATTCTAAATTCTTTTCCCTTACTTTACCAGATAATTTCAATGCATTTTTTAAAATTTTATCCAGTGCCCGAGTGTGTTCAATCCTATATGGGCCCGAACAAGCTGCTCCATGCTCTAGGATTGGTCGCATTAAAGTTCTGTAAGCAATGACCATAGATTTTCTTTAAAGTTATCTTTAGTGCTCTCCATCCCTTATTGGTCACTAAATATACATGTTCCCCCCATGATAAATCTTTGCTAAGCGTTACTCCCAAATACTTGCAGCTATTGCATATTTCTACTAATTTGTCCCCTAATTTGTAAATTGCTCCCTCAACATTTTTCCGTTTAGTAAAGCTAATAGTTCTGCTTTTGGATGCATTTATTTTCATTCTATAATGCAAAGACCAGTTAAATATATTGTTTAAATCCGATTGAAGAGCAACAACGTCGTGTGGCTGTTTGATTTCTCTATAGATAACGCAGTCGTCCGCGAAGAGTTTTATATTAGATCCGATACAAGCTGGCAAATCGTTAATATATGCTAAAAACATTAAAGGCCCTAAAACGCTTTCCTGAGGCACGCCCGAGGTTATTTCTGCAGGCAAAAAGGCGGCTTCAATCAGGTTGTCTCGCGTAGCGGCGGTTCTCTCTGGCTCCCTAATCAATCTCAGGCCCAACATACACTGAAGGGACGACGGGCAGATACGTGTGTCATATCCTTTGCCTTTCCTATGTAAATGTATGGGACAATGCAGACAGAGAGAACGGACAACGGACGCACCGTCTCTCGCCATTCGAGTCTCGAGTGGCGTATGTGATCTGAATGTCCCTCGTTCGTCCGTTGGATGCCTCATCATTTCATTTAACTATAAATTGTCCTTACTTTTCAATATGCCTGATGATTTAACATCAAATTTTGTGAAGACGTGGAAAAATATGGGACTGTAACCTAACTTAAATTATTTTGAATAATTTAATTACAAAATTATTAAACGTGAAGAAGTACTGAAGAGGACGAAACGTCGTTTATTAATGTTTTGTTTTTTGTTTATTTATATTATTGTGAATGTCAGATATTTTTCATAATTAATTAGAGTGATTATTTAATATAATCTGACAATTATTTTAGAAGTAAGTAAACAATCAGCCAATATTTCAGAAAACTTTATTAATTAATTAAACTAAAAAATCAGTTCATACAATATTGGGCCTTCAGGTGAAAATTATCTCCGGATTATCTTTGATAAATTTCTTTGAGAGAACAAGATTTATTTCTTGTGCTAATTTCATGAAAATATTGTGAAATTTTGGTTCTTGATCTGAAATTGGAAATAAATTAAAATTAGGTTCAACTTTTTTAATAAAAATTGATAATTATACTTTTATGGGAAATACCTGTACTTATGCAAAATTAATTTCCTAAAGGTACAATATTTGTAACTTCTTTAGGAATTTGCAGTTTTGAATGTATGTATATATATGCTAAATTAGAAGAAATATGACTTTAAAGCCATGGACTGCGTCGTATGACGATTGTAGTCAGGAGTGATTATTGTAGGAGTGCTGAACACCAGACACGGCGGTTTCTTAAAACATTCGCAGGAAATACGGAAAAAATTCTAAAAACGTTGAGGATATATTTCGAGTTCTCTCATTACTATAAATATGCCACTTATTGGCCTTTTTCTTAACCACAAAGAATGCACCCAATAACTCCTTTGCCGTTGTGTTCCCTAATAATGCAGGTGGTCAATAAATAAACCGTCATCTATATCGTCAGATAACATATATTTCTTCGAAGTCACAAGAGACTGCCCCTTCGTCGTTCATTGCATTTTGAACATGTCCCACCGGCGCCACGTCCGTGTCACGGCACTGCCTCGACGTCCCTTCAGTGTGTATTGGGTCTCAGACGTGTTCTCGTCTCAGACAGGCTCTAGAACAGTGTTTCCCAACCTTTTTCTTACCACGCCCCAATCTGACTAATGCCCTCCTATGTAATAAATACATATTTTTTATATTCATAAATTGAATTACTCCCTAAAGAAGCCTAATTACAATTCTCGTGTCACGATTCATCAATATCAATAATTAAAAACTTACTATTTCAAATGACGATAATAACATTTTATTCTGATAGTTAAATCATAGCTGGAAATTTTTAAACTCTAATCCCCACGTTGGGAAGCACCACTCTAGAAGATTCTCAGGAACATTACCAATCAGATAATTTATATAAAATGAAAAAATTTACGTCTGATTGAAAATAATGAATAAGACAGATAGCCAATTCAGACAAAAAGGGTAAAATAAATACCACACAACGTTTCTGGGATCCTTGTCCCTTTCGTCAGGTGCTAAGAAGAGCTATTTATTTTATCCTTTTTGTCTGAATTGGCTATCTTTCTTATTCATAATTTACATAAAATTGAGGCATCGAAAAATCGTCAAAAAAAAATGTCCGTTGCACACAACGTAAGAATTTAGTCGTGACGCCAATGCAACAATGTTACACAGTTATTATTGACCACTTTCGTCCAACAATATCCAACTTAGTGATTAGTTATCGATAATTAGGATAATTACCTATTTATTTTGCATTACTTGCATTTAAAATTAAGTTGTAACATTTGATTAACATTGTCTACATTATTAGTTAGGCATTGCACGTCGAAAGGGATGAATAATAACTGTGCAACATTGTTGCATTGGCGTCACAACTAAATATGTACAATATGCACTATTGTTGATAGTTGAATTGTTTGTAATTATAAACTAGGTTCGTAAAATAAAGGTTACGTGATTTGTAAATAGGGCATGAAATCTGTGGAAAGTTAGGTTTATGAGTTCCCAGACATAATTTGTTAGTATGAAGGGTCATTTAGGCTAGTGTCACACGAGCTCTGTTTTGCACAGACGCGATCACCTTTCTAGTTTTCCGCTTAAAATGACGGACGTGCAAGGATTGTCAGACGACCGCTTTTTCCCACTGACGTGACTTCTCCACTCCATCGCAAAGATTCCAACTTTCCAGAATACATACACATTTTTATTTTCAGTTTAACACCAGTGATATGTAATATCTACGTAAAATAATATTGGTTGTTGTCGACCCTGTAGTTTGTATTATTTGTAAAAACTCAGTCAACGCGAAAAGATAAAAAAAATGTGAGGAAATATTAGGTGCATCCAGGAAACAGTGATCGGTTTTCATATACGTGAAACATCCTAAGCTCCATATATACCCTTAGAAACTTTACAACTATTATAGAATGTCAAAACCTTTATTCGTGTAGTTTACCTTCTTCTAGAAACCTTAAAACACCTCACAGCAAACTTGAGTCCATCCTTCTTTTTTTATTAGTATTTGTTTATTTACAGTCACAAATAAACGTCTGCGATTATTAGCGACTCATTAGGTACTCAATTGCATTTTATCCTTGTCGGGGAACTGCTGCAGGTCCTACGTCACTTTTAGGCGAATGCCGCGTAGGATCCCTAATTATCCCTTGGCTACCTTCCAAATCCCGGCCTATACTATTAAAGGGGATTTACCACCACGTGGATTACCCTCATGTAGCCTGTTACTCTAACAAAAAAAAAAGATGAGCAATTGATAGATTATGAGATTAGAAACCACTCAGGTGTAAGATCGGACAAGTATCGCCTTGCTCTCCACCATGTTCCTCATCGCTCTGTTTTGTGAAGTGACTCGTCTGTGTTTCCTCATAGTGTGCGTGTATCAAGTTTTTTGTTTATTCTTGTGTGATGTGTAATTCTTTATCTTATGATAGTTAATTCTCGAATCATTAATTATTTACTAGTACGTATTGAATTTTTTTAAGAGAACTGTTATATTATACCCTTAGTATAATTAAAGAATTATTATTTTTGTTATTATTAATATATTTTACTGCTGTTGAAAAGGAAAATTTGTGTTTCCGAATTTTAATATTAACTTATTTATAATTGTATCATCCAATTATTATATTGTAATTTTATGTGTTGACGTATCCTATTTCTTCATACTAAGATTAATGGAATAAAGTAAATCAAATCAATTAACTGGTGTGTTTGGCTGAAACATCGTGTGGTCTGCTAATAATTTTGATCATTTTAATCTTGACTTGTGACCATGGTCAAAACATCTAGCGGTTGGTGGTCCTGTTTGGAGCACGTTAAGGATTTAATTGGATGTGCTTGCTGAAGTGTGTGAAAGTATGTGCAATTTTATGCATATTCTGTTAAAAATGTAAAATGATATATTAAATATTTGATTGGTGTAAATTGTGTTTAACTTAAAGGGTCAATCATGAATTGGTATGTTATGTTTCTATTAACAATTAATAAAAAAATATTGTGTTATTTTGTACCATCAACTTTCATATAGTGTAATAGAGGAATAATTTAGTAATCAGTCAAATTTCGTTAAATTGAATTTCAAATATTTGACTTAATTTTCATGATTTATTGTGTTAAATTCAGTTTTTCAATAAAAAACATAAATTTTATTCCATGTTCCCTTCGAGGTCCGTTAAAGCGCCTTGAGATTTGATATTGTAAAAATAGTAGTGACAAATGCATATGATAACTGTTACATCATTCTATTGAATAAATTTATAAAATATTTTATTAACTAAAATTTTGTGCTGTCGATTTTCAATCAGTTCTTTAAATATTAAATTTTTTAAACATTTTCATGAAAATTTGTGTTGCAATAATTAGTTTAAAAAGCTCAAATTGAGTATTAGATTAATTGGCTCTCAAATATGGGACAAAGTGAAATGAAATTAATTAAAAACTGCAAATAGAGTAGTACTAGTTTGTGACAATTTAATCTTACCTCCCTTCGTTCGGAATAATTGTAATTAGTAGTGCTGTATAAATTTAGTTTTATGTTGATTTGAGCTGTTGGACAGTGATTAAACGAAAAACTTGAGGGTTGAGTGAGTGACGGCAGCGAGCGAGAATTTATGACCCTGATGTTTGGGGAGAGAAAGAGGACAATTGGTGAACAAGTGTGGAAGTTTTTGAAGGTAGATCAGTGAGCTTTGGGAGCGTATGGAAGAAACAACGAGTTGGTGTTGCTGGGAACGAACCGAAAAATACTGCCATCGAGAACCTCGATGCAAACAGCAATTAACGACAACTGGTACGGGGTAAAGGATGAAAATCCACTTAATCATTTCCTGATAAGTGTGGCGTAACGAAAGACTGTAAAGTAAAGAGTGAGAAATTCTAGAAAATTCCATAGTTATTACTAAGCATCCTCAGGGATAAGGTGGCCTTAGTTCGAGGGTTGTTCAATTTTTCGTTAAATAAGTTATGTATTGTGAATATGGCGCGATTCGTTAAACATTCTTCTCCAATCCAATGCAGTAACAACTTCCTAAGTCAGCTGGTGGCAGCGCTGCACCCTCTTGCAAAATGGCTGACACTGACGTACATATTACACAGCGTTCAGTAATTGAATTCTTAAATACAGAAGGTGAAACGCTCTTCGCATTCATGAAAGGCTGAAAATGTGTATGGTGATGCAATTGTGAATGTCAGAAATGTTCGACGATGGATGCGTCGCTCTAACGAAGCTGAAAGGCAAACACCGTTGGCTGATGAAAAGCGGCCGGTTACTGCAGTGACTCCACTCAGTGTAATACATGCTCTTGTTAAAAGGTGAACAAAAACTGTGTAAAAGGACGGAGACTACAATGAAAAGTAAAAATTTAATTATTAATGTTCTGAATAATGCAGTTTTTCGACCAATATCAGACAATATTTTATTTATTTATGACAACGTTTCGGTACGTGTTTGTACCTTCACGCGTACCGAAACGTTGTCATAAATAAATAAAATATTGTCTGATATTATCTGCATTATTTTTAATAAAAACAGACAGAAAAATACTATCTTTATTAATGTTGTGGTTTATGCTGTGTAAATTGCATTTAATTATCTTGACAAAAAAAAGAAAAAATACAGGAATCACTAATTGACTCATCCTCGTAGATTAGAACTCTCTAGTTAAGGTTTAATTGTGTACGCAACTTTGGTTTCCAAGATCATTAAATTAAATTATAGCTGTGTTTATCGCAAAATTTGTCATTTAATTACAATCCCTTTCGTTTAATAATAAATTAATCCCTAAACTTTAAATTGTGGAACAAGGGATGGCACTCCCCTTCTGAAGCTCTCTGGTGCCCCTACGTCAGACGTAGCGTAAAATGATATTTTAAAAGCATTATTAAATTCTATTTATTAATTCAGAGTAATGCTTCCGAAAGATACATAGGGGCAACGTTGCGCATACTGTGTCTAGAAAAGCATGACGGCTGAGCGAAATATTTGGGGCAAATACAAAAGTATGGGAATGAAAATTTTAGTTGTGCTACTGGAAAGATACCCAAGGAGCTACAAAGGGGGCAACAGTTGCCATTAGAGAAATTGACTGAGTTTCCGTCCACTAGTAATTGGGACAATGATATAGGGTCAAACGAAGCAATGACGTAATTAAATAAAATTGTAGGTTCTCGGAAAAATAATCAAAAGGTATAAAGTGCGCCCATTTGAAAAGGTTGAACTGACAAAATTTAGGGTTATTGCAATGAACAGAGTTGAGAAGTGAAACATCCCGTGGCCACCCTTCGTCCGCGGGCCTCAGAAGGTCACTTCCGTACATACTGACGTAAATAAAAGCTTAGTGAACTGCTTCTGCGGACTATTTGTACACGTGCACCTCCAACTGAGAGGTCGGCCAGTTTATGGGTCCTAAAAAGAGAAAATGTAACTTTTTTTTATTTTTTCATTGTGTGGGGACGCAGCACCTATAGGTGTATACTCCGCACCCGAGAGAAGTGGAGAGAGTTTTTAATTTGTTGAGAATCGTGACGATTCGCGACAGCTACGAAGTTACCGGTCTGTGACTCAATACAGAGACATTTGATTGATTGATTTATTCCATTTGTCCTCGTTTGAACAAACAGGATACGTCATTACATAAGATTACTATTTTCTTATTGGATGCTACAATTAATAACAATTAGAACTTAACGTAAACATAAGTAAAATTGGGAAGACAAATTTCCCTGTCCAACATAATTAAAAGTAGTAAATAATAATAATAAAAATTCTTTAATGTTACATTGCCTCCATATGGTCGTACTCATGTGCCACTGCCTATTCCACTCCTACAAAATGCAAACAAAACAAATTCTCCGATAAATCTCAAATTCCCCCTGGTATTTCGCAACTCAGTTGTCCACAAACACCTTGAAATTCCCCTAATTCCTACCATAATTCATAAATCCACCAAGTCCCAAATAAATAGATGTATCATCTATCCAAATCCAACCATTGAGCTATTCTACAGTAACCCGCCCCCTCCTTCAAAAAACCGCAGACTAAAACGTAAACTCCCAATTGACATCATCCTCCCCCTAAATAGCTCTGGAATGACCTAACTCTAACCCCCACCTACCAACTGGCTCTACATACTCCCTAAATATCCGTTCTTCCCATCATCCCTGTAACCTCCTTAATGCACTTCATAACAAGAAATTTCCCCGATGATCAGGCCGGCTAACATTCCTTAATATGTTGTAAACAAGTTAATCGGTTTCTCTCGTCTCTAACTTGGAATGACAAGGGTCATATCCAACATCCCAAGTTTACTTGTTAAATATTTACAATTTGTAAATACTTTTAATATGTTAAATTATCGCAACTGTAAACTCTCCGGACTAAGAGTTAATTTTAATAAATTTTAAAAAAAATGTTACTTTGGGTATAAAAAATATTTAGATTATTCAAACAAATTCAATACACACGAGGTAAAATAAGTATGGAATGACACATCACTCAAGAATAAACACAATACCTGACACACGCACACTAGACGGAAGCACAAATACAAACGGGGGACAACTCACTTAACCAAACAGAACGTCGAGGAATCTACCCTTCTGTAGGAACTCCAGGCCGTACATGAAACAAACAAACAAAAGAGCAGAAAATATATGAAATAAGTACTTATTATCAGCAACGCATTCAACACTTTTGCAGTATAAACAAAAATAATTAATTATTAGGGTAACCATCAAGAAACTCCTGTACTGAGTAAAAACACCGGCGAGTTTCAGTAGAACATTTTTACATTGAATCCCAAAACTCTTGTAGTTATTATTGTTCTTGACATCTGGAGGGAGACTATTGTATAAAACTATCCCTGAATGGTGAATACTTCTCTGGTGGAGAGCAAGGCGATGTTTGATTTCTAGTCTCATATTCGAGATTTTCGGCATTCGTTTGAAACCGAAAATTTGAGTTTCGTAGTCAGACCTATAGGAACTCCTAAGAGACTAGCGTATTTAGATGATTATAAAACGTAACTTGGAAGGACATGTAATACAGTTATATTTATATATGATATATTTAGTGATATTGGCAACACTGCGTTGTCACACATTCATTGGTCGCAACGTGTGTGACGTTAACTTAATTTTTGCGTGTAGAAAAAACAATATAATATAAATTAATTTCTATATTGAATATATTTCTTCATTTTTCAAATTTAATTATTCAAATTATTTTAATTTAGTATTTTTCTTCATTTAAAACTTACTGTTCCAAATAAAGAATAAAAATCATTTAATACATATTAACAATAATATCTTCATAATTATATATATAAATATGTATTCAAATAATGAGAAACACAGATTGACCTGTCTTTAAATTTTTATAAAAAATTGGAAACTGATGAGGCCGCAAATTAATCGATGAAACGTAGTTAATTTAATAATTTTTCCCTTTTTTCTAACAAATAATGACTTCATATTCAAATTAAATAACAAAAGTACCAGATTTAAGTCAGAAAACATGATTAATATTCCAATTTTAAACACTACGTTTCGTCCCTGATTAGGACCTTTTCAGGTTATACAGGTTAAATTATAAGACAAATATACGATTTTTTAACTTTAAAATTCCGTACATAAACATGCTTGGTAAAGTTAATATTCGCAATGTTTTGGAAAATGTATTTATTATCCGCATTAGAAAGTATTTTAATGGCACGCTTTTGCAACTGGAATCTTTCAATGATCCTGGAGCAATGCCATAACACATAAGGGAATGAAAATACGCGGAGTAAATCACTTTTGTGGTGTTGAGGTCAACAAGTTGCATTAATGTTCTGAGATAAGAAGCCGAACTGAGTTTCCCAGCAAGCAGATCTATATGGTGAGGCCACTTTAATTTGCTATCAATCTGAAGACCCAGAAAGGTTGTTACTACCATCCGCTGAGAAATGGACGAACTTCTTTTTATCTAGATTCAGTAATAATTTATTGACTTTAAACCATACATTTAGTTTGTCAATAGTGATGTCTACGTTTCTAACAAGATAATCGACATTTTTATCTGCAATCACTACATTTGTATCATCCGCGTAGAGAATTGATATGAGGATGTACGAATCCTGGAAGATCATTAATATAAAGAATGAAAAGTAAAGGCCCAAGGTCGAGCCTTGACGAACACCACAAGTAATTAATTTCCAAATAAATGAATATGTCCATCTTTAGTTTCGACCGCTCCCTTTTGTTTACGATTGTTTAGATATGATTTTAGGAGAAGTAAGGCGTTTTCCCGTCGCCATAATATTCCAACTTTCTTAGTAAAATTGCATGATCAACCGTGTTGAATGCCTTAGACAGATCAGCAAATATTCCAGCTACCTTCAATCCCTAATACAATGAATTTTGAATTAAGTCGTACATTGCACTATTTGTGGATTTTCTTTTGAGGAACCCATGCCGGGAGGAACTTTAAATATTATTTTTGCTCAAGAAATCATGTAATGGAGGTAGCATGTTCCACGCCCGTCAGCAGATGATTAAGAACGAGTGCTGTCGGCTGTACGAAGGACGTGGCCATAAAACTGCAAGAAACGATTGTTTATGTGAAATACTTTCATTCCAGCATAAGTACTTTTGAATCACTTACGGTACGTCTTTGCGTATGTTAGGGTACTAGGGGACTAGGACAATTATCAATCTCTTAGGTTGCCGAAAGTATTTTCGTCTCTCTTAATGTACTAGGAGTATTTTTATCTCAATATTGTCACCAAGTATATTTTTGACAGAATTTTTTACTCTTTGGGTATTAGGACTACTTTTTACTCTCTTATGCTAGCGGTATTATTTTACTTTGTATTAAGATAGTAGGAATTTTATTGACTATCTTGATGTACCGAAGATAATTTTGACTCTCTTAAAGTACTGGGATTGTTTTTGAATCTCTAAAGGTACCGGAAGTATACTTACAATTCTAGATTCCGGAAGTATTTTTGCCATTTTTTATGCACTGCTGATGTTTTTGACTCTACTGGGAGTATTTTTGTCTATATTAAGCAAGCAGGAGTATTTTTGATTCTTGTAACGAACCGGGAGCATTTTACACTCCACTAAGGAACAGTAAGTTTTTTAGACTCTGTATAGATACCGGGACTATTTATGACTGTCTTAAGGTTCCGTGAGAATTTTTACTCCATTAGGTTACGAGAAGTGTTTTCGTCTTTCTCAATGTCCCTGGAGTATATTTCACTCACTTAGATTATAGTAGTAATTTTGACTCTCTTATGGTACCGGAAGTATTTTCACCTCTCTTAACGTACAGAGAGTATTCTTGGTTCTATAACGGTACTGGGAGTATTTTAGACTCCCTCATGATATCGGGAGTGTTTTAGCCTCTCTTAAGGTACATTTATTATTTTTATTTGATGGCTCTACATTGAGGGCCTTGGCCTACCGACACGACTGCCATATTGACATATTACATGACACATTCTGGATTTCTTAGTAACATGAGATCAGTGTGTAGATCGTCCCTCAGTCTTTATCAGGACGAGCACAAACAACCCTGTCCATGCCGGGATTGGAAACCGGGACCTCTGTGACACGAGGCAATGACGCTGACCGCTACACCACAGCTCTAAACATACAGGCGTATCGTTTTCAAGTTACTTTGCTTATTTAATTCTTCACTTGATTAAGGTATAGTGAGTTATCACAGCAGTTATGATGAAATTAACTTTCCGTCGACATAAGGGACGTGAAAAGGTAAATATTATAAAAAGTGACGCTCTCGATGCCGATTAAATAACGTCGTGACCAAGAGATTAGTGTCGATTTAAATGTTTTTGCGGAATAATTTAAATAAATACTCGGGCAACGCAGGGCATACAGCTAAATTTAAGTAAAGATAATTTTAGAAACAATCCACACATGTAGGCAGTATTTTTTATGTGCTAAGCTGCAGAGAGCACCGGAAGGAGACAGTTTGCGCAGCTTCACGGGGAGGTGAAACGGAATACTGCGCATTTCTAATTCCAGACAGAAATTATTGCTCAGCACGGGAGAACGTCGAGATAATGTATCAAAGTAGGCATTCACACTGCTAAATCACAACTATCAATAACAACCGAATAAAATTTGACTTGAGTACTTCATCGAAGAATATGCATAAAGAATGAAATAAGCATACAGACAAATGAGTATAGTTTTTCAGCTTTCAGTGATGTCCGTTGTATCATTCCGTTAATCTTAATCTAATAAAATTAATACGAATAAAAATAATATGTAGTGTCCATAAATTACAATTTAATATAAAAACTGTAACATATAAGTAAATTTCACATTGGCATATTTGCAAAATGTAAAGATAGATGATGTTGGTATGTAAATGCTATATTTAAAAAGCCTGCGAGGGCTGTTCTCGCGCAGATGAACCTTCCCAGAGAGCTCTAGAGGAGGCTACCTTTGGGGATACATGCTACTCTCTCTCGTTTTTTGAACTAAGGTTCCCACAAGCCAAGGCACCTCAGCGTGTTTTGAGAGGTGTATGTTCTGGGGTCACAGACCTTGAGCATACGGTAAGAGTTGTCTGCTATTCCTATCGGAATAGTCGGACAGCTGCCTCCTAAACTGGTCAAGGCACGGAGAATGGAATGCTACGACCCCACAGAAAAGCCCACTTCCGCCATGGGAAGGGCGTGGGATAAGTATATACTGCTCGACCTACCTAATGCAGGTTTTCTTGGGTGGAGGGGACGTGGAGGCCATGGACTATATAGATGTAGATCGCCAAAATGGTTGGCAAGCATTAATTTGCCATCAGTTTTTTTTATGAAGAAGCCTACATAAAGTTTAGGTCCTTGTAATAATAATAAGAAAAGTTAATATATAATTTTTAAAATTAATGTTCAACAAATAAAGAGGCCTACATACTTTAATAAGTTAATTAAACATACGCATACTTCTCGAACGATGTGTGAAATTGAACAATCGGATATTCCAAATAAATCAAAGATTTATAGGAGTCTTCTGTCGCCTAGAATCGAAGAGAGATTGCCAATCTTTTAGTGATCGGTATTACTTTCCTCAGCACCGTGTCCTTTTTCTCAATCATGGGCCCAATTTTTTAAGCAAATATTCAAAGTCGCCCTTCGACATTCTTGTGAAGTTTTTAAATAATTAATTGTCAAGAATTAATTCGTTGTTTAAATTTTGAAGTGTTTCTCGTTAGTCTAAATAAGGTAGAATCCAAGTTCTTCTCTTCTTTAATTACTTGAAATTTTTTATCACAATTAATGCTACGCTAATAAGCACTTCATATTCGGCCATTATTATCGTACTATGTATACGCCGGAAATGCTCGGGCTACATATTTCCCGGCCATACTTACCTGCAACACATTGCCGGAAATGTTGCCGCGCTATAGTTTCCTAAAATACAGCCAGCAATGTGCAATTTTTGTTGCTTGTTTACGAGCCCCTTAAGTAGAAAGCGATTACTGGCCACAAAGTAATGTTAATAGTGTAATAAATCAAATTCCAAAAAAACAATCGACATTTTCCTACGGATTAAAATCACAGTAAAACGAATTGGTCCAAGGAGAAATGCATGGGCATTGTGCTAGGATTTTTTTTGGAAATTAATTTTTTTATTTAGCGAATAAACATTCGGGCAGCTGAAGTGCAGGCACTGCTTATCACAAGAAGGTCCAGCACCAAGTAAAGGTCACTGCGTCAACATGTATGTAGATTACATATTCATCACTCGATTATTTATTTTATGAGTTACGAAGAAAATGAGAAATATTTATGATTATAAATACTTTAACATATAAATTGAATAATCGATAGTGAAAAGTTAACGAACAATTTCTTAGTTGATATTATCACTTTGAATCTTCATAGGTTCACAACCATTTTCTCTTTAAAGGAAATTTAAGAAGCATATTGCATAAACCATTAAATACTACTCAAAATTTGAATTATATGTACGTCTTTACATACGTTTACATTACATGTGTCTATTTCGACACGCAAATTATTAATTTTTAAACGACTATACTAAGTTTAACTACTCTCGCTATTATTTTACGCGTACAACAATTTATTTGATTGGTTTTTAGTTTATTTTGAAATAGATACGTGTTGTAATTCAAGTTTCCAATTTAAAAACATGATTTCCAGGGGTGAAAATCATTCTGGCGTTATTATTATTAATAGATGGGTGCTCGACGTTTCCCGGGTTTTTATTAAATACTAGTCGCGACATATATAACCCTGGATTCGACTCCAATATCTGTTTTATCCCCGTTATTTTTGTGTAACGCCCCTCGACCCCAATCCCTATATCGGTCCAATACAGAAAGGGGCAGAAATTATAAACAAACAACGTCGGGAGAAACAGTATAAATCTCATTGACCCTGTGAATTATTTATTCGACGCAATTATCGGTCGTTTAAGCATGTTTGAAAATTCCACCCCCGTCCACCCTCACCCCTGGGGGTGGTAGTCGTCTCATACATCCACAGTATTGTTTCCGGTGCGACAGAAATACGTATACGAAGTTTTGTATAATTTTCTCCACCGGTGTATAATCCGTACTGGAAAGTATTCTAATGACACGCTTTTGTAACTTGAATATTTCAGTGCTCCTGGAGCAATTGCCCCAATTTACTTGCCATAGCAGATACGTGAATGAAATACGCAAAGTAAACTATTTTCATTGTGTTAATGTCAACATATTGCATTAATATTGAATTTACCACAATAACAAGGTAACCTAAGTTTTCAAGCACGTAGAATTTATGAGCCCACTTTACAATTTTTAATTTCTTGTACCAATTGTCACCATGCTTTGGTGCAATTAATATAAATTTAAAACCCAAAAAGGGTTAAATCCTACAAATTGATTTTTCAACGTGGAATTTAAAATTTATTAAGAATCCTAAAATAGTTACTCCTTACAGAGGAAATGGAACAAGCTGGCATGAAGCCAGTTGAACGAATGTATCACGGCGAGGTATTCCTGATCTACAAATTAAATCCGTCTGCTATTTTTGTCTATTCTTTTTAATTTTATTTAATTGCATCAACGGCTAAAGTAATTATCAATTTTTGTACAACTCGTTAGTATTTCACTTTGTCTGTAAACTAATTTATGGGGGGGGGGGTTATATCGCACATTTATTCCTCAATTGCACGCTAGGACAAAATTAGATCCAGAGAATTACAGAAAAGTGAAGTGTTGCCCATAGTTTCTTACTTCCATAAATAACCAACTCTGAGATTGAGACGTTTCTGTTTCCAATTACGAAAGGTATGCTGCGTATTTACACCGAAAAGCTATGCCAAGGACCTATACACTAAGTTAATTATCTTTTTATTGTACTTATTTAAGATCTCTGAACTTAAATGCGTATTTATTATTCCTAATTCTGAATCCTAACGCTGGATGTAATTTGAAATTATATTTTCAGCCATTTAACAACTGAGTCGATTGAAAAGTTAAAAGAGTGCAGACTTGGTACCCGTTTATTTCCTCTGTCAATTCTTATATAGGACGTACAGACGATCAACTCGATTTCACTATTACAACAGGTCAATGACGAAACGAAATGTTCGCAACCAAGTTGAAATCATTAGTTTGAATGGATATATGGGCGATTTCGATGGTGCTGTTTATTATGTCTTGTGGATATGTATATTATTTAATGAATAATAAGTTTTACTTAAGGAAAGTGTTTTATTAAAAAAAAATTCTTTCATACTTATCAGGTTCCGATTTTGTTCTCAACGCAACCATTGTCTCAACTGGAAAATCCAACCACCAACCTACCTACGAACATTCAACATCTCGCTCAACACAGGCTCAACCAAGTTATTGTGCTCCGTTACGGAAAGAATGGAATTTAAATGATCCTGACCACCTTTACGAATTTTGCTGAAGATATTTCAGAAAAGTCAAACAAAGAAGACCGTTAGGTGACTCAAATTCGTCAGACTTTACACGTCACCATTTTTTTAATGTACCACACATCAACTGGTTGTTGACTGTAGGGATCTGAATGGAAATAAAATAAACGATAATTCCTGATATTAATATATATATTTCTTTAGAATTTTTTAAAAAATGAAATGTCTTAATCCAGGAGCTAGCTGGGGCTAACAGTGAATTGATATTTAGTGGCAGGAAATTGCATTATTTAATTTTTCGAGTTCCCTATATATATTATTATATTATTAATGTAATTTTTTTGACGTCTCGCGTCACGATGGCTTCCCTTGCTGCTCCGGCGTTATGGGTGACCGAAATTCCGTCGTGGTCAGGCAGGTGGGCGGACTATATCCTTGGTTGAATATACGTCGCACAAGTTTGGGTTCTCTTCCGTATACCTCAGACACGTATATCTGGACGCGGTGGCAATTCTCTTTTCGCTATACTTGCAAAGCCACCTACCTGTCTTGTCGTCTGTCCTGCTCACACCCTCAACCACATCTGACGTTCTCTGCCCAAGACGCGAGGGTCCACCCCCGCATATCATATTATTGTAGAGCACTGACCACATTGTCAAGGCGCCGAGCAACTCTAAGCCACCGTGACACAACCAGTCTCGCAATCCTAACTAAAATGATCGTTACATTAAAGTTACAGGCTACATCCGCTTTGATGTCTACTTCCCTTTAATAGCATAGGAAGGGATCGAAAGAGGGGATGCGAAAGGTAGAGTATGGTAGCCAAGGGTTAACTAGGGTGCCCGGGCTATATTTTAACGGTCCTACCCGGTATTCGCCTAAAGATGATACAGACCACATTTGGTCTGCTGTGGGATCGCAGCATAACAAACTCCGAATTTGAAGGGCATCTGGTCGACTGGTCCCCTAATAGGATCCGGGAACAACTCTTACCGCATGCCCAACGTCTGCGACACCAAAACCTACACCCCTCAAATCCAGACAAATTATCACGGCTTATGGGAAACTTATTATTGAGATTCCCGCCCGAGGGCAGGAATGAGGAAAATACCGAACATAGTGAGTCACGAATTGAACAACAGAATTCATTCGTTGTGAAACAAAACCTGTCTGTAGGAGAGAAATTGTATTGTATTGTCTTAAAATTACAAATGGACAATAAATAGCCTAGTGGAAGCTATATAGCACCAATCAGTAACCCATGTACTATCAGTAAAAAAATAACATGAAAATTAAAATTAAAATCACATTAATTGTGGTTGCATATATTTGATTAATATAAAAGTAAAGTACTTTATGCCAATCCACAAAGTCAGTTGTTAACACATTCTGGGGGAAAGCCCCTAGCAATCTTGCACGTCAACTATTACAACCCCAAACGCTTCTGTTTACAAAAGAGAATTTCCCTACATCCGTCCTTCCTTAATTTTATGTCCACGGTCGTTACGAAAATCTGGTGGCTTAAGTCGATTAGTGACTTCACTCCAGGCCGAGCTAGAGAACCCGCCTGTGAGAGCTAAGCTCTAGCAGGAAGAGACGGAAAGGTCTACCTTGGGGAATGTCTTTTCCTCTCTTTACTTTTGAACTAAAAGTTTCGGGGTCGCAGACTTTGGGTATACGGTAAGAGTTGGAACAGTCGGCCAGCTGCCTCCAAAACTGATTTATGATCGGAGAAGGGAATGCTGCGACCCTACAGGAAACCCCTCTCCCGCCATCGGAATGGCGTGGAAACAAGTACCTACTACCCGACATACCCGATGCAGGTTCTCTAGGGTTTGTCCTGCATCAGTTTTAGGCGAATACCGTGTAGGATCCTATTCCATAGCCCGGGGGTCCTAGTTAACTATTAGCTAAATTCCTCTACCCTTCCTAATTCCCCCCCCCCCACCCTTTCAAATCTTTTCCTACGCTATTAAAGGGGAATTGCTACAACGTGGATTACCCTCCTGTAGCCCGTTATACTAAAAAAACCTCCAGGCCGGTTCCTTTGTGTGAGCCCTCAGTCTTGCCTGCTTTCGCCTGTCTGACAGCGTCTATAAGCAGATATTTACTTCACCCCAAACATGGAATAATAATGTTACCTTCTTCTGAATTGTTTCCAAAGCGTGTCCTATATGGATCCCAACCTATCAACCACGGATTTATTTTCATTTACAATTTATTTTAAAATATGTAGTTTCTATCAATTCTTCCCTGCATTACAAGAAAAATAATCCAAATATTCTATAATTCAATCAATTTTAGCCCAAAATATTAACTATGTAGGTACAGAGATGACAATTTTTATGTATTACTCGTAAAAAAAAATTGAATGGAAATATTGTACATTTTATCAAACTTCTACTGTCATGTCCCGTAGTAAGACTGGAAATTTTCTTATCCAACTCAATATATTTCTCCTTTCTTCTCACTCGTTGTAAATTTAGTTCCTTTCTTTACAGTTTTTGATTAGATTTTGCAGTTTCAGATTTCAAAATTTTAAGGAAGTAGACTTTTCTCTGGTGTGGTCTTCCATCCTGGCTATTAAATGTATGGTTCCATTCTTAAACGCAATTATTTGTTCTATGGCGTCTACAGTAGCCGTAATGGATTCTATGGCCACCGTTTTTCTTCTGCTGGGACTTGTACACCCAGCCTTCTTCTACATCTTCAGGCTTTAAGAAAGCTAGTGCGATGCATATTCAGATGTTAAGTATAACTTCTTCGTTGTCCTTATGTATTCCGACGTCAGGAACGTTTCTTCAAAAGCATTGAGTGAAATGAAACAATATCGGAGGAAAGGAAAAATACCTAATTTAATGCAGATATAGTTGATAGTTAACAGTCTCAGGACTCGCAACAGCACGTGAAACAAATGTAAATTGCCGTCTTATCTAGAAGAAGGCAGACACAACTCTTACAATGTTTATTTTACAGCATTTGAGATAACAGCAATAAAAATAAAACTTTTTAAACATTTGAACTGCAACCTACATGTACAGCATAAATAGTTTGACCCTGGTTGCCATTTTTCAGGAAGCTAGCTGCTACAGTTCCACAACAATAGCACTTGAAAGTTGCCAATTTGTTAGAACGTGCATCAGTGGCGCATGAGTGACTTTTATTCTGGAGACCCCAGCTATACTACTTATGAAGGTGAAATTTTACACAGCATTGTCTCAGACACGTATCTGTCCCTACACAAAATTTCAGCAAGATTGGAGATCGTGACTACAAATTTTATTTGTATATTTGTTCACTTGACATGGAATGACCCATTACCAAATATTTACAGATTTTTAAAGTTTTTATTTAACGTCTGTTTTGAATTGATGACCTTATACGGACACTTTTTACTAAAAATTAAACCTATCATATACAACAGATAATGTTGACGACATTTTTTGCATTGAACAAAAGCGAAATCAACAAAATTACATTTTAGATTTGAATTAGAGAATAACAAAAAACTTAGTTTTTCACTAACAATAATAATATTATCAAAGATCGAAGGTTTCCCCGATGTATGTGTTGAAGAAAAAGTTCTCAGGTTTCCATCCGGGTAAAATAGCGATTGTAACGCGACGTTTCGACGACCAAATGCACTTCCGTCATCTTCGCCACGTTACAATCCCTGTTTTACCCGGGTGGAAACCCGAGATCTTTTTCTTCAATAATATTGTTCAAACAAATTGGTACCGGAAACCAACCTACTCCGGTCGTATTTTAAACTATTTTTTTAATCACCCTGCACACCAAAAGAAAACTATGATATACAACCTCATAGATAGGGCAATATTATTATCGAACCCCAAATTCCACAAAAATAACATGAAAATAGTTAAAAACATTTTAATTTCTAATGCGTATCCTTTGACCTTCATCAATAAACACATCTCCATAAGAATTATAAAATTTAACCATAATAATAATAACAGCATAATTGACAATAAAAAGAATTTGGATAGGAGAAAACAGAATGTGGTATTGTCTTATTATGGTTTAATAAGTGACAATCGTCTTACTGCACAGGGCTGGTGTTACTAAATGTCCAGATGTCAGGTCAAACCCTCAAAGCCACAACACGTCATTCAGTCTTACTGCAATCTTGTTAGCGTTAAGTGAATTGTGTGCCTCGAACCCCTTTTTCAAAACTGTGTGAATTTAGTAATTTTTCAACCGTTTAGTTGTGTTACTTTATGATACTAATTTGGTTAGTTGTTTGTTGTTTCTTTTTGTGTACTTTAGCTTGTTTTTGTCGACTTTGTACAATTACACTATAAATCTAATCATTTGTAAATACCTCCTCTGTAGGAAAATACCTGAAGAAGATACAAAAAGATATCGAAATGTCGTCATAATATAAATAATAAATGTCTGTATATGGTCATCAATTGTTTTATTATTATTTACAGATTTTTGTCTTTCGCTATTCCATTTGTATGTTACCTTCTTCTGAATACTTATCAACTCGTGTTTTATATATGTCGCAACACACCGTTCCTTACTCTAGTATAGGGCAAAGGAATTATTTAAAAGCCGGTATTTTATCGTTTCCTAATCTGTATTTTGTCCCCTGCAATGGCGTTCCCGCCTTATCGTGGTGCAGGGGTTTGTGTGTGTTGTCGATCCCGAGAGCTATGGCGACGGTAGCTTAGCTACTGGCAGGTTCACCCAAGCCGGACGGGTCGGAGGGGAGACACCAGACGAAGAGGAGCATCCTGGTCCTCCAGGTTGGGGCTGACAACCCCACCACGGAAAAAAAACAATTGTTGCGAAGAAATTAACAATTGAAGCCGGACTGCCCACTGCATAGAAATAAGGACATGAATATGATTAAATTCGGAACGTGGAATATGAAAGTAAGAGGATGGCGGGGTCTGACACAGGAAAGGGCGGAATGGAAGAAAATTGTTAATAAGGCCAAAACTCACATTGGGTTATAGTGCCAATAAAAGACGAAGAAGAATCTGTATTTTGTGGGCGGCATGTTCCTAATTTTTGTAAATGAGATCGCCTTGCTCTAAGAATACATTGATTTTCATTGATAGGTTTTATTTAAATCCTCTTGTAAAGCAATTAATCTTCATCAAGATTAATTCCTTTATAAATATTACAGACATTAACTAATAGTTATATACTCAAGCTAATGCCTAATGTCACGTCATTTATATAAGCAAAAAGCATCAATGTCTCAAAAACACTACCTTGTGACATACCCGAAGTTATTTATACTGATTCTGAAACCTGCGTTCGCTCACACGTTCCCGTATATTCAGTAACCGAATATCCATTCAGTAATAAATGATTTTCTATGCAAGGGCTCTTGATTAACTGAAATATTTAATTTAAAAATATAAGCATTATTTAATGTTGCTTAGCAATGCGCTTTCTTTCTCTCGATCCCGGGTTTCGGCACCAAAATATTGTGAGTACTTCGTGAATAAAGAACACTAGTGAGTCAGCTGCGCGACGTTGTTATTCTTTTATTTATATCAAAGAACGTTCTCATACAGATAAAACTAAAAGATTACTCCCTTTGGAGTGAATCGGTAACAGTTGTGGTGGGTGCAGAAGGCTAGTTATAATGTATTTAAAATTGATTACAGCTGAATTAGAATTTACTAGCAAATAAGCGAAATCTGTGAAAATTATGTATACAAACAGCTCACGAAATTTTGCCGCTGCCAGGTGTATCGTGAAAGTTACCACACTGCCCATTTTGTGTCAGGGTGAGAAATATAAATAGCGTTGCTTCGCCCCTAACGATGCTGTCCGAGTGTAAGATTTGCCCTTCAATCATAAGACATTAAGTGTCCGACAAGCATCCGCCAAACAAGGGCGGGTTCGCAAAGCTTCTAACGACGGTTGTGTCACATATGCCGTCATTCCTGTTTCAAGCCGCCTCAAAATCTGTCCCTTTTGGGGTGAAAACATCAGGTAGTGAGGGTCTGCCTGTGATTAGGAATGGACGTATTCACGCCTCATTACCTAGTGGACTTCTGTCTATCAAACTTACATTTATTTTATTTTCAAATATTTAATATAAATCAATTATACACAGCATTACAAGAAAAATAATACCAAAAAATCTATAATCTACTGACCGGGCCTATGAACTGATCAGTAGAACGTTCCAGCATAGAGACAAAGTTCATGGGTCGCAGAGGCAGACAAAAAATATCCGACTATGCGGTTATCAGCAAGGAATTAATGAAAATGTCTGAAGGGATCAATTTTTCTCGTTAATGATGGCGTGCCAGATATCATGTAAGTTTTCAGTCATACCAAAGGAAAGGTGTTAAGAAACCAAATGTCTTTCTTTAGACAGAACTTTTAAAAGGTACAGCAAACAATTTGCATATATTTACTATCCATGCAGATTTATGTAGCACAAAATGTGAAATCAACGTTGTAAGGGTTTTGTATTCCTTTCTTCTAGATAAGAAGACAGCAATATATGATTGTTTAAAGTACTGTAACACGTTAGCCTTAATTTATGGCTTTATATTTTTTATCAGAGTACATTTTATTTTTATTTTATTGGGGAAATTTCGTAGAGGATCTTAAGGAATTGTTTTTACTTCTAGCGAAGTCGAAGTGAAGACCACCTGGCGCTATTGTTCGGGGATTTTGGGAGAAACCCAAAATTCTTGGGTATTTGCTGGAAAAGTGGGGAAAAAGGAAGAGGAAAAAAAACGGAAGGGTGAAAAAAAAGGATTCGGTCCGAGGAGAGTGGTTGGAGAAGTGCGAGAGAGAATAAGGAAGAACTAAGCAACCTGGTAATCAACCACGCGAGCAGCAGGTCACGAGGAACCATCAGACAACAAAGTCGTCGCCAGAAATACTGGGAAGGGATGACCGCTCTACCTGACATTGCAGGAATTAAGTAGGTAGATCATTCTCTGTTACGTGCCACGCACGAAATGCCACCCTGAGATGGTAGATTACATTTTGCTTTGTCTCTTATTCAAAGTCTGACCATGCATAATTGCATAATGGGTGTTTTATTCAAATTCATTTGTGAATAAAACAGTAGAAATGAACAATTTATTCACTGGCACCCTTACCCCCTTAATTAATTAGATTAAATATCATCAATTAAAATAAAATAAATACGCATTACAGTGCTGCTGCGGGAATGGAGTTCTGAGACTGTTAACAATCCACTATTTCCTTTGCGTTGATGTTGTTTCATTTCACGCCATGCGTTTGAAGGAAAGTTTCTGACATCGGAATGACAAAATTGTATAAAGATACCGAAGAAGTTAGACTGCACGTCCAAATATGCATCGCGCTAACTTTTTTAAAGCCCGAAGATTTGTAGAAGAAGGCTGGGTATACAAGCCCCAGAAGAAGAAAAACAGTGGTCATTCAATCCATTAGTGCTACTGTAGACGCCACAGAACAAATAATTCGGTTCAAGAATTGAGCCATAAACTGAATAGCCAGGATGGAAGACCACATCAGAGAAAAGTCTACTTCCTTAAAATTTTGAAATCTGAAACTGCAAAATCTAATCAAAAACTGTAAAGAAAGGAACTAAATTTACAACGAGTGAGAACACAGGAGAAATGCATTGAGTTGGATAAGAAAATTTCCAGGCTTAGTACGAGACATGCCATTAGAAGTTTGGTAAAAGATAGAATTTTTGCATGTAAATTCTTTTTAAATCATCAAAAATGTCAACTCTGCACCAAACATAGATTATATTTTGCGCTACAATTCACGGAATTATAGAATATTTGGTATATATGGACGGTCTTCAGGTCAAAAGTTCCTCTAAATTGTGCTGACGTTCGCACTACACGATCTTGGGGACTATTCTTTAATTACTTTGCCGCAAATACAAGACTCAGAAAATTATTGTGGAACGACATGCCTTGAATTTAAAAATGAGTCTCGCGACGTTTGCATATTCATTGCCCCTTACAACGTGATTTAGCCATTCATCTCTAATATTTACTACACATATAAACATTTGCTCAATATTTTCCACGTCATTGTGAACCACAAATTCTATATTAAATATCAACCGTTAATGTAAATCTAGTATTTGCAAATTACATGAAATAAGTATCAGTCTATGTTATAATTATTAGGTCAATAAGTCGTATTATTGTCTTTTTAGAACGAACCTGCTATTCTCAGTCCACACTTTGACACTGTCCATAACAGTTGAATATCGACAAGTATTGCATTTTGCATCCGTGTTATTGCAGCTTTTAAGTTTTATAAACATTAAACCATTTGTCCACTGGCTTTTACCCCATTAAAGAAAACCCTGACGAGTACATCGACTTATTTTGACACACTGAAACAAACCTTCATCAATATCTATAAAATTATAACACGATTTATCCCGACACTATATACTCGCTATATTCAAAACTTTCACCTATCCTCGTTGTCCTACTTTCTCCACTGAATACGTATTTGCTCCTTTCTTTTCCAATGACCTGACAAGAATTTTCCCTCAAATCGCCTCAAACATTCATTCATTTGCGCAGTTTTCTCAGAAACGTCCACAAGACTTTGGTTCTCTAAATATAACAGCAATTGTTCATCTTTCTTCGAAATAATTAGCATACATTTACTATAATAAGTCAATTTCTATTTTGTTTAATTTCTACAAACGACATCAAATGTTTCGCGAGGTCTTATTTTCGCATCAATTCTCGTACCGTTAACAATTTTTGTTAAAATATCTGGACGTACAGATATTTATAGATTTTCTGAAGCCATTGTAAAAAATTTATTACATTCATAAGCGATAATAATAATAAGAAAAAGAATAAGTATATCTTTGGGTTTGTTTTATCTTTGTGTCATTTTAGTTTCTTTGTTATTGGCAAGAGTTGTATAATAAAATTGATGTATTATAGAAAACTGAAATATTTTATTAAATATATACGTACTCGCATTGACTGGAGATTGAACCTGATGATATTTAAAGTGAACGATAATTTAAAAGTGTTTATTATACCATGTTGACTGCTGTGAATAATTCGCTTTCCCTCCCAGATGTTACGTAGATAGTCACTAGTTATCCGCTAGTATACTTACAGATCTGAAGTTGTGAATCAACGACTTGGGAACTGAATTTTATTGAAACAACGACTGCATATTTTCAGTCTTCCGGGACGCCAGAATTATTCATTAGAATTTAGAAACAGTCGTGTTACGTACATTACCATAGCCAATTTGTCTTACCAATTTGAGAATCTCTCCTGATGGGCCAACTGATCTTTCAGTGTTTGTGCACGTCGTGTCCTTTAATTTGGAAACTAGCCAAGTTTATCCCAGAAGTGCCACAGGCAGCGTCGTCTTTTCCCCGAATGCTATCGTAAAATATTCCGCGAATTTGTTAGCATCACTAACGTCCTCCACAGTTAAATGGTTTTCGTTATCCCGTAATGGCGGTGGCATTCTGATTTCCTTTCCGCCTCCTAATACATTTGAAAAAATTGCACCACTCATTACTTTCATCTCCCAATAATTTATATATATTGTAATGCATACAAATGAAACAACTAATTTGCCCACGTTGATGCGTCAAAATGTAATATTTACTATTTAAGCAATTAAAATGATAGTTAGACACACATTGGTGACGCCAAAATGTAATATATAAGAATGAAGTCAATTTAAAATAAAAACAGTGCCCACATTGGTAAAGCCAAAAATGTGGTATATAAATGAAACTGCAATTAAATAAAACAGCCAACGTTGAATGCATCAATTTAACTACTTTTAACTTTAAATGGAAGGATGTTAATGAATAAAATTTTTTTTAATTAAACAAACACATTAATTTATTATATGCAAAAGAATTTAAGTTACAAGATAGATATTTATTTAATTTAACAACATTTATTACGTACAATCCAAAATTCTTACTCTTTCTCTCAGGGTCTTTATCTGGGCCTTCAAATAAAGAAAGATATTACTCTGTTTAAACAATCAAATCACTGTAAAGTTATTCAATGCCCAAATATTAACAATATTTAAAAAAACGAAATCTGACGATTTTATCTTTAACCAAGGGTTTACAATTAATAATTGAATGTATTCATGACTTAAAGTTTCTCTGGTACCAGAACAATCACTGATTCTACACTTCACTCTAATATTTGCAAGATTGGCGGTACCTCGTTGACTGCTCCACTCCACAATAATTTACCAATGTTCTCCTGGAACAATTCCTCCTCGAAGATTTTGGAAAGTTCTATCCCGACAAAACTGTTATTACTTTCCAATATTTACGATGCTACACTTCCGTGAATGTTCTGCTTTGTATCAATTCACAACTTCAACTGGTTATACATTAATGCCGTCTAGTCTCTGCTCAAATTTTATTTGTTCCGTTCCCTGCAAGGTTTCGCCAACTGCTAGTTTTAATTGTTCCGTACCCTGCAATGTCTCGCCGCAATGTTCTCTTAGCGCGCCAAACAGTCCTACTGCTTTCGACCTGTTATTCTTGTCCATTCTTCTGTTTGCCGATAAAAATTCAAGTCCACAATGTTTTTAAATATTAATTGCCTTTTAATTACTACAATATATATTGTAATATACAAAATAAATTAAATTGAATCGGCTCACGTTGAGGCGTCAAATTATGTAATATACAAAAGATGAAAAAATTTATACAAATTAAATGTCTGAATTTCCCCACGTAGGTGAAGCTAAATTATGTAATATACAAAAAAAAATTAATTAAATTAAATCAATTAGCCTTACGTTGAGGTTACAAAGAATGTAATATACAAATTAATTTAATTATTAAGTTGATGAATTTAATATTAAATTATTTTAACGACAGTATATTGAAATAAACACAAGGGTTTAAATCTCTGAAACAATTGGTTTATTCTAATTTACAATAACAAATTTTCTTGTTGTAATTTTACGTTAATGATTTTCTTATTATACAATGTCCTTTACTCTCGTCTCAGAGTAATTAGTTGGGCCTTTTAAACAAAGACCAAGAACTTTTCCTACCATCCAAAATTAACAAAAAAATTTTTTTATAAAATTCAAAATTTAATCAGAATTAAACAACGTAAATGAAATTGAAACCGAAATCTGACGATCTATCCTTATTTAACGTTTACATAGAAATGAATTTAGAAAGTTTCTCTCTACTTACAGTTTGTATCGGTACCAGGCGATTGTTGGAATTTTATAATACACTTTTCATTTTGCACACAGAACAGGCCATTGTTTCACTGAATTAATTTTTTTAATTCAATTTGCACCGCTCTGCTATCGTCCGCCAGACACAATTGTTCCGAAAAATACTGCTGACCTTTACTTTGAACCTCTCTCTCCAGCAAAGATTGTTGCTCTAGTTTTGATTACGAGCAAATCAAAACGTTGTTCTCCTTCTCCAAGGTTCCACGCCACTGCCAGACTCAATTTGCTTTGGTTTAACAGTGTTCTGTACTATTTAACAAATTTTCAACCTTTCTCCCTATATCATTGTTCAATGGTTCAACTGTACTCCACGAGTTTTTGTATCCAACTCTACTTGATGAAATTCCGTGCCCCGTAGCTTATACGCTCGCCAACGACAATGACCCGCCTGTATATGTATTCTTAGCCATTATTGCATTTGTGTTCTCGCCAAAAACAATTTATTTCAATTGATTAATTATTAATTCTTTAATTGCCTTTAATTATCATTACTATATATATATATATATATATATATATATATCGTTATAAGTTCGCTTTGCGGAAGTCAGGTCCCCATTGATTTGTTCGAATTTTAAATTGTGGCCATCTCTGTAATGTTTTTTTTGTTACACGCTTTTCTAACGTAATTGTTAGGTATCCTATATTAGAGTTGACGCTGATCAGCTTTATATTTTGAGTATTTTATGAGTATAAACTTCTGTATTCCTTCAAATATTTTAGATTGTAAAATCGTCCAGACAATCGTAGACGGAAGTTCCGTTTCAAGCCCACATTTGGTATTTCTGTTGTAGGAATTACCCAAAACCTTGTCATTCGCCAAATGCTACAGAAATACCTTTTTCCTGGATTTGAAATTTATTGACAACGGTAAGATCTTAATATTGAGATTAATCGAGTATTCCATTGTTTTGGAATAGAAAAAAATTGAGAAAGTAAAATAAAAGGAATGCCAAGAAAGAAAGAGGAGAATGATGGTCTAGAAGATAAGAAAGATTTTTTTTCTGTTTCTTGGCTTTTCATTCCTTTTATTTTCCTTTTTCTTTCTCAATTTTTTCTACTCCAAGGCAATGGAATACCCGATTAATCTCAATAATAATACATTTTTCCGTTAGAAATCTCTCTGCATTTTTCTTGTTCCAAAGTAATCTCTAATGTTACAAACAAATGATCCCTTATTCCAAAAACCACTTGTGAATGTATGAAGATATCTGCCGGGGTTTTTTTGGAAAAAATATTAAGCATTAAATTTATTCTCGTAGGTCTGTCTGTTCACTTCTATCACGGTACGTCACCGGTCGACACGCTCTGTCACGTATCTGTGATCTGCTCTCACACACATTTCGATGTCACACCACGTCACCTTTTTTCCCCTGTATTCTGTTTTAAATGTTATCAAAGGCGCTTGAGGACACCTAGTAATTTTTTCCAATAGAACGAATAATTAAAGATTGAAGTCTTTCCCGGTGAAGTTGTTCAATAAATAGTTCTTGGAATTCTCACGGGTTTTGCATATTTATATTTCGACGCATCGTTTCGACGACTGAAAGCACTGTCGTCATCTTCTGTGTACATATCAGCCGTACACTATCCCTTTCTTCCAGGAAAAGTAGGCTAAATCTAATACCGTTACGGAAATATATTACAACTATATATATTTACATGTGTGTGATTCTAAAAATTGTATGAAAATTTAAGCCCATGTACTTAGATAAGCTCGAATTATTTGGTGTTATTAAATAACAATGAAAGGACCTGACTTATATAGTAATTCAGGTTGATGACAGATGACATTGAGAACAAATAATTATTTTTCTTAATTGCCTCAAGTATTATTATTTATTATTAAAAATCCATTAAAACCTAACCATGAAGTTATAACACCTGATATCTTCAAAATGGACGCTCGTACACTAATTTCGCATAGTTTTAGAGAATTTAATTTTCTTTTTAACGCAATATCGGGTTTCAAAAAATCATCTACAATATACGAAAATACACCTAACTCCAATGAAAGAAAGAAATACACCAGTTATCATCATTTGATTGAATTCAAAATCTATCAACCCTAGGTTTTCACATTTAATTATTTTATTGAATAAAAAATGTATCAACCTGAATTACTATCTAAGTCAGGTCCTTTCATTGTTATTTAATAGCACCAAATAATTCGCGCTTATCTAAGTACATCGACTTAATTTTTCATATAATATTTAGAATCACACACATATAGTTGTAATATATTTCCGTAACGGTATTAGATTTAGCCTGCTTTTCCTGGAAGAAAGGGATAGTGTACGGCTGATATGTACACAGAAGTGGACTGGTATATTGAAGAAAAAATGCTCCTAGCGACGCACTGCTGTCATTTGTCAAAGCAGACTTTGATGGCCGTGAACAACGTGACATGACAGCGTTGTGCGATTGAGGCTGCAGTCACGCTTAAACTTTATGGCCGGCACGTCACGTGACAGCAGCGTGTATCCACCTTTAGTATCGATCCTTCCTTCCCATGCAATCTTGGGTAACGTTAGATCACCGCCTGCTACAATAGTTACTCTCTGAAATATTCAGACGTAAACGAAATCTTAAGGGGTCTGTAAAAGAGCAACTTTTTACGCCGGCAATACTAGCCGGGAAATATTGCTCTAAATCCAAAAATATTTTCGGCAATACATGCATATGGCCCGGCCAATATTTCAGTTTTGCAGGGCAATGTTGCCAGCATGTTAAGTACTGGCCGGCGTATTGTCGGTGACATCGGCCCTGTGTCGAAAATACGAAATCATTGCCCGGCGAGAATAGTTCCTAGACCTCACCTAGAGATCTCTGCAGTCAATCAGCTGTGTTAACAATTAATATTACACTTTGTTCTCTGGGTAAAATTTTTCAGTATTCCACTCAAGAATTGGTCAAACGGGAAAACTATTGAATTTATCAACGTCGTTCGCTCAAATCCATCATCATGTGACGTGAAGTCGATGGACACTATAGATGGAGATCGCCAAGTGAACAAAGATGGTTGGCAAGTAATAACCAGCAAAATTGACGCCAGTTTGTTTCATGAAGAAGCCTACAAAAAGTTTAGATCCTTGAAAAAATAATAAGAATAATAAGAAGAGTTAATATATCATTTTTAAAATTAATATTCAACAAATAAAGAAGCCTACAAACTTTAATAAATCCATTTAATCCTTCCATTAATCATACGCATACTTCTCGAACGATGTGAGAAATCCAACAATCGGATATTCTGAATAAATACATAAAAGATTTATAGGAGTCTCCTGTCACCAAAAATCGAAGGGTGATTGCCAATCTTTCAGTGATCGGTATTGCTTTCCTCGTCAGTGTGTCCTTCTTCTCAATCAGGGGCCCAATGTTTTAAGCAAATATTCAAACTCGCCCTTCGACGTCATGTAGAAGTTTTTAAATAATTAATTCTCAAGAATGAATTCATTGCTTAGATTTATTTAAATAAGATAAAATCCAGGTTCTTCTCTTCTTTAATTACTTGATCACAATTAATACTGCGGTAAGAAGCACTTCATTTTCGGCCATTATTATTGTACCACGTGTACGTGAGAAATGCTCGGGCTACAATGTGGCCGGAGTATTTCTGGAATATTGCTGGCAACATATTTATTACCCGGCCATACTAGCCTGCAACACATTGCCATAAATGTTGCCGGGCCGTAGTTTCCTAAAATATTGCCGGCAACGTACAATTTCTGTTGCTCGTTTACGAACTCATTTAGGTTTATGACGCTACTCGTGTCACTATTTGTTATTGGTTGAATTATTAATGGTTTTTATTTCGATCCCTATTATTTCTTTCTCTGCTTCACAATAACTTTCCCTCAATTTATATTTTTTTTTACACATATGAACTGTTACTCCTCCACCAAGAGGTCCCTGTCGCGTCAGAAACTATAATATCCATCCCTAAATATTTCACAATTTTTAATTTCGATACAGAACCATGGAGCTGTACCAATAACAATATATAGATCGTGCAAGGCTACTAAACTAATAATCTCCTGACTATACTTGTACAATGTGCCTTTCGTATAGGATCGGCCCTCGCTTGCATCACATTTTCCTGCCGCCGTCAGGTTCTCGTTTTGACTCCCGTTGAATCCCGAACGAGGATTCATATTCGTACGCAATTCCCCATTATGCATTAGCGATTTGAGCGTTCACTAGATATAGTTGGCTTATTTGTATTTACTATTTTACGATTTTACAGTGCACTCTGTGGGATAAATAATTGTTGTTATTTTATTATTTATGTATTTTAATTTATTTTACCAAAGAAAATATCTTGAAGTTAATATTCTCGACTTGGGTCTGGCGAGGGTCAATATTCGCTTTCCAGGTACTCAGAAAAAACGTAAACAAATCTCGACGCGGCAACCCTTTGTAGAAATATATAATATTGTGTCTAGCCTAAGTTAATTCTTGGTCACGAGATTTTAGCAAGCTGCTCGACCGGATTGGCGCCACCGCATCCGTGGCTTTCCACGTCCCTCATTTTAGCCATGTGAACCTCATAGTGGTTTAATTAAGAAATTAAGATTTTGACGGCACAAATCTAATTCTTATTGGGTAAAAACTGTAGAATACAAGACCCTGCGGGGAGAATTCTTGAAAAACCGAGGTGTAAAGAGAGCTGTGAGCAAGAGGTAGTTACACTTACGTTTTCAAGAGACAAGATTCTAGTTTTCAAGAAGTTAGATTTAAGTTTCGGAGAAGTTGATTTTAGTTTTCTGCATTGAGACTTCAGTTTTGAGAAGTTAAATTTTAGTTTTCTGTTAGATAGTTTTGATTTTTCGAGTGGACGTCTGTTCAGAGACTTTGGAGAGTTAGTCTATTTGTGAGAGAAAGTTAGTTTTCAAGTTTAGGACGGTAATTGCGGTTTGGAGAGTGAGTTTCGAGAAAATTATGGAACTGTCGTACTGACGAGAAACTGTGATCTGCAAGTGGTAATTTACCGGAAATAATAGCCGTCAAAGTTGGTTTATTAAAGTCATATGACCACGTATTTTGGCCCTCCAACCCTTATTAGAAATTGCCTCTGTTTTTTGTTTGTTCTGTTTCGTTTATTTTGTAAATTGATTATGAGAGCAGGAAGTGAATGTTTGTTTACTATGTGTTAATAAAATGGAAACGATTAATTACTGTGATTTATTGATACTCTGCAATATACCACTGTGATAAAAAAGTAAGGTGAAATTGTCATTTAAAACTCCCGGGTATTAGGAAGGCAGATAATATTTTTTCCTAGGTGGGTAAAACTGTCTATAATATTTGCCGAGCGTCTGTTTGTTAAAAGGTTTAATTATCTCCGAGTTACACGTGTTTTTGTAAACAACCAAAAGTGAATTTTTCGATTTTTGCAATGGGTGATTTTGTTGAGCAAAGAACTTGCATCAAATTTTGTTTGCGGAACAAATATTATTGTGCGGACACGTTGAAAATGTTATGGAAGGCCTTTGGTGATCAAACTATGGCACAAAAAAAAGCTTATAAGTGGTACAACGAGTTCAAAGATGGCCGAGAACGCGTTGAAGACGAACCGTGCTCTGGACGACCATCAACGTCTACCGACGAGGGCCACGTCCAAAAGATCAAAGATTTGATGCTTGAAAATCGTCGGTGGACAATTAGAGATCTCTCTGATAGTGTTGGAATATCATTTGGCCAAGCCCAAATCATTTTGAAGAATGTTTTGCGTCTCAAACGCGTCAAGTCTCGATTGGTGCCAAAATCGCTCAATTTTTTGGAAAATAAAGCGTCGCATTGATGTGTGTGAAACTTTTCTGTCTGACTGTCAGGACCACTTGAAATGCATCATTACTGGAGACGAGACTTGGATTTACACCTACGGCCCTGAAACCACCGACCAGTCCAGCGAATATCGTGCAAAAGGTGAAGCAAGACCGAAAAGACCACGGCAAATTCGATCGAAAACCAAGCTCATGTTGACAGTTTTCTTTGATGATCATGGTGTGGTGCACTATGAATTCCTTCCGCCGGGCCAAATTGTCAACAAAGAATATTATTTGAGCGTTATGCGTCGTTTGCGTGAAGCTATTCGTCTGAAACGGCCGGAATTATGGGCGAACAACTCTTGGTTCCTTCATCACGATAATGCACCATGTCATACTGCATTGGTTCTTCGCGACTTTTTTGCCAAAAACTCGACTCATATCGTTCCGGAACCACCGTATTCGCCTGATTTGGCTCCGTGCGACTTCTGGCTAATCAGCAAACTCAAAAGGCCAATGCGGGGACGCCGTTTTGTCACTATCGAGGAGATAAAATCCGAATCGAAAAAGGTCTTGAAGGCTATACCGGAAAAAGACTATTCCGACTGTTTCGACTACTGGAAAAAGCGTTGGAAAATGTGCGTTTTATCGGACGGGGATTACTTCGAAGGGGATGAAATTGATTTGGAAGAATAAATAAATAATTTATATTTTATAAATAAATTCACCTTACTTTTTGTTCACAGTGGTAATTAAATAATTTCAGAGATAAATAAACATTTAAATAAAATTAAGTATCTTAAAATAACTAATAAAAAACCCGTTCCATATAAAACATTAGAACTCATTTGTATTGTGGCAGTGCATTCATAGTAATCATGATCACCACTGTACAGGCCACGTGTTTCTACAATCGGAAGGATTTGTGATTGTACTTGTTGCAGATGTAGGACAGACGACGGACAGAAAATCTGATAACCGACGTATTTACCGCAGAATGTAGACGTGGCTGTTTTTATGCAGCTTTTCTCTCGTTAACGGATCACATTCCAAGACAATGTTGTCTTTGGTTTCAGACACCATGATTTCTTTATGTGACATTGTTCATCAGGTGTGTCTGATTTCTTGAGAATGGGTATGATAAATCGTTGTTTCTTCAAAGTTGGAGAAGTTGGATCGACCTTTTCTTTTTTTAATTGATTTATTTACAGTCGCATCAACAGCTCACAGCTGTTCATTTTATCTCTCTCTTTCTTTTTGGCTGTCTTCAGGGAAGATCTTGCCCGACTGTCAAAGTAGTAAACATTTTAACTGTTGTAACAGTTAATGTTCTTCCTTTCAACAAACTAAATTCCCAAATTACAATTAATTGGGCGCACGCCATACGGGGGAAATTTTATTATTTTGCCTTAAAACACCCGTACACACTGCGGTAGAATTGAACGGAATTTAATAAAATTAGAGAATTAACGAAACAATTAAAAAGGCAACCGAATAAAAACAAGAGAAAATAAAAACAACGGTTTATTTATGGATGAGCTTAGTTCTGAGTACAGCGAGCTGAATTTAAAAGGTCAACTCTCATGGCAATGACTGATATGGGAAATATCTACGATTCGAGTTGACAGTAGAGGGGAATAGAGGAAGGTGATTGCGTGAGAAAAGTGAAAGTCTGCGAGCCACACAGATTATTCTCCGGTGCTCACGACTGGGCAGGCCTAACTGATATTGATTCACGATTTGTATACAGTATGCAGTTCCCGTTTTATTGTATGATATTTTAAAATTATTTTCTGCTTGCTACATATTATACATCGCCAGATTAAACACAAACCGACCCGAAAATCACATTTCGGAAAGAAAATAAGAATAAATATTAACACACTTTTAATCAGGAGAATCAAGTAGATGCCATGTTTTAATTTCCCGAGACGGGAAAAACAATGATGTTAAATGTGAAGTTACTGAAACCCTGTAAGCGTTCCTCCTCATTAATATCTACTCCCTCATGACGGTACTGAAATAAGAAAACTAAGAGCAAGTCCCGAGGCGTTAAAGTTGGCAACACTGCAAATTAGGCCAGAAATCGCTTGACCCGCACGGAAGTTCTGACCGAGATTTGTCTCAAACAAATTTTCAACTTAAAGTACAGGTTTTGCAACAAGTACTTTGCACAGTTAAAATAATTACGAATGTTGGATCAATTTAACAACTGTTTCTTTTAATATTTAGGTGGATGTTTAGCAGCATCATAAAAAAGTTGTATTTTTGGTAATTATTGTTATTACTTGAAGTGATCCGAACCTTCCGTCGAAACGTCGTAATTTATACAATAAATTTTTAAGATAAAATTGTTATTATATTTAACCAAATTAAATTTTTTCCTGACTTATTCAGCCATTAATAAGTATATTAAATTCGTTTTAAATTTTATTTTCATGACGCGTTCAACCCAGTGAAATGATAGTTTCTTAGGAAAAAAAACTAATTCTATTTAGTGATGAAATAAATATTTATATTCAATTTTTTTGAATAATAACCGTTTATATAGAAGTAGAAGTGGTCGAAATTATTGAAATTGAGGAAGTCTTAAACAGGAAATATCTGCCTTATAAGTAGGCAAGGAGTACAGTTCACAATTTCAATTATGGATATTTTAATTGATAAAAAAAATGGGATCATTGACAAAATTTCTAGTTGATTAAATATTACACAATCGCATTACCATATAATAGTGTTAAATGTTCTGTTCATTCTGTGTTAAAATATAATTGTAAAATATTTTAACGGAATTCACACTGGGAATATTAAATATAATCCTCTTACGAAACTCGTAATACAAAGTCAAGTAGGAAGTTTTTATTATGAAATCCGAAATATATTCGTAAGTAGGATTATCATATTTTTGAACGTATGTAATATCACATGTATTTAATAATAAATAAAAATAGCCATCGTTTAACAATTTATTTCACTCTTTGTTTTCAAAATAGTGTATAAAGATTAGTATTTTATGAAGGCAGAGAAATTATTTCAGGCGATAAAACCCGAATGCACGTTTCCCTGGAAACGAAAATTGAAGCGCCGTTATGTAATCCTTTCGAATTTTTTTGCCGGCATTATTATTCTGTATTTAATAGTAACAGAGAAGGGTATATAAAATACACGGTTAAGAATTCATTGGCGTATTTAAGTTGAATATACATTCAAAGAATTTAGTTTTCGGACGCCAATTTCATTGTATCTCCTACAAAATCATTCACTTCCTGTTTTAACGTATAGTAGTATTTAGTTAAACGAGCTATTGCTTCATCAAGCCTCCAGTTTCGCGATTTCCGTCTAGACAGAATGTTGTTTTCAGGTTTTACTTGCGCAGGCGGTGGGGGACCAATAGGAAACGAGAAAGCTCAGCTTCGTACATAACAGTGTGGACCCCTCTTCCATGCAGCCATTCGTGTGCAAGACGTGTACCAGTTACCTGCTTACTCGCAAAAGAAGCCATTGAAAGGAAGATTGCCACGATAATAATGCGGAGTCTTATTTAAAAATCTTTATATATATATATTTCTTCCTTAATCTAGTGATTTTAGCTCACAGACAGTGATATATATATTATTTATGTACTTAACTAACAGTCCAGACACCCTTCACAAAAACTTTGTGTTGCAAATGGCTCACGAGAGTGCGATAGTCCCGTCATCAAATTTAAAGGATGGAGATGAAAGGTTTGCATACTACGTACCCCATTTCTTGGGACGTTTAAAAAGAATATGAATTTCCTTCCACTTAATTTCTAATTTCCAAACAATAAAAAGTCCATAATCTTTGAAATGTTTAGTGCTGAACAAAGTTACGTATTCGGTGGAAATATTAAATTAAACAAGTGTGGGGTAACCTTAAATTGTTGATATTCAACTCTTTGCATGATTGGTTCATGGTATTTGTAGGTTAATCGTTTCGAAATTATTAAGCGTTAGCAAATTTATATAATGTAGGAATGCTTACTGGTGTAGGGATTAATCGTCGAGGCTTTTAAATGCATGCTTTCTGTTATGGTATTCCGGAAACTTTTTCCATGAATTCGATAGATAACTCACTTCGAGTTATGTGTTGTTTTTAATTGTGATTTTCTCATGGCCATCTTGAACTTGCATACGTCAATGACGTCATCAATATGGCTTCAAACCTGTTTTGTTTCATGTACGCCATAGCTGTTATTCGTTAGATTCACATCCACCCGAACGCTTGGAGGGAAAAATAAGGCGATACGGCATGAGGTATCCACATTTAAAAGCCGTTTAAATATAGCCTTGGCTAAGTGGAGTGACATTTTCGTTAATGTCAAATGTTTCTTCGGTTACATTAACAAGTAATAGGCATTAAAAACTTACGCGTTCCTAATATGCAGAATTCGTGTGTTGACTAAACGACGTAGCTATTGTTCCAATAATATAGTGAATTTCTATTGATTTCATATATTTTGCCACCATCTTTAGTTACGTAAGTGAAATTCGTTAGTGAAGTTGGCTACGAATTAAATGGTATTTTTGTAGACTACTTTTGAAATTTGAGATTACAGTTTGAGGTGTCTGGTATGAAGTCTTAATTTAAATCCAATAAGTTATTTTTTTATGTAGTATAAAGTTAATATTTTCACGTCGAGCTGCTCCATATTGTACTCGTTCGAATTTCTTTGAAGTTTATAGTGTCGCATCCACACAATACGACATATACTTCTAAGATTTAACATAAATAGTCCAAAATTTTAAGTTTAATTTGCACACTCTGTTTGGAGTGGGGGTGTCTTCACGGAAATTAGGACCATTTGGTAGTCGGTTGCATTAATTAAGCTGCTGTAATTTGGTAAGTTGTCACGCTCAAATTCTAAATTTTATTGGTTTCCGGATTTGATATGTGGGAGCGTTATCTATTCATATATTAGAAGAAAACGTTTCTAATGTCGAAACTCCGTTGTAAAAGGTTCACTGTAGACAGCTGATCGCTCTGATTTGGGTCACGTATCGATCTACTGCCGCATGCCCGACGGATGACAAATTTACGTAGTAACCCTATTGTGTATTTCTGTGACTTAGTTGGTAGTTAAAATCATATGGCCAAACATGGTGGTTAAGTATATGCTTGCAAATTAAAAATCTATATTTAAACATTTTGCTAGACCCGCGTAATTTGTATTAGTAATTTTTAATTATTTCCGCAACTGGAATAATGAAACGTTTACGTATCTTAATCTTATTAATTACGAATGTGCAGAATAATACAGAATTAAAACGAAGCTACATAATCGGTTAGTAAAACTCTGTAGAAGTTAATCTGCTTATGTAATTCAACCACGAGTATTAAAATTAATTGGTTGATTTGGAATTAAAGGGCCTCTTTTTTATTATTATTGCGGACTGGAACTTTTGCCACGCTATTGAAGTAGACGCGAAAGTCGGAATATACAGACTGAATTTAGTTGAGTTATTTCTGTTAAGAGCTCTCGGACCCGTGCGCCTGAATCCGTTTTACCCTTTTTTCTCTGAAGACAATTATTTTTCCCCTCTTATATATACACATTGAAATACCAGATACCATCTTTACCAAATGCTTGTACATAAATATCAACATACTTCGAAACCAGAAGCATTGAAGTCTCGAAATACATGGAAAAGCTTTGGTGGGCTACTGACTGCATACGCTTTTGGCTTAACACTAACGTTTGCTTTAGTAATATGCTGTGAGGAATAAGTTGGGTACAAAACTGAGAAACTGGAATTTGTGTTAGATTGTGTAGATTCTTAAGCGCAGTATACGATCCGGGAAGTGTATTGAATTTATTTAAACAGAATTAGACTCGAAGCTTATAAGCCTATTAAAATAATCTCAATTTTTAACTGCTAAATACAAGTTTTAGCCATTTATTATTTAAATACTGAAACAATCTTTTTAATTAATTTGTATGTTAATTATTTAAATTTAAGATTTTTTACACGTTCAGTTTCAAATATTTACTGTCAAAAAATATAAATTAGTTTCCGTTACTGTTGAGAAATATTTTTGCATTTGTTACTTGAAACGCGGGCTTTAAGCTGGAAACATTACAATTTCCGCGAAACTTAGAATATTTTGTTTTATTTAAAAGCTGTATCTTGGTAAAAAATCAATTTGCGTCCCGGAATAAATATAGATTCAATTTTTACCGTTTTATTTGTGTGTGCTATCCAAATTTTACAATATTCTAATTGAAGATTTTCTTACAATTTTGCAAATAACAAAGTCTTGCACATTTTTGATCGATTGTATGGAACTTTGCATTTTGCAAATAATTCGTTGTAGTTGCCTCCGATTCATATTTATCGTCCATATTTTAATATTTATTTTAAACTATTTGAAGCTTTAAATACCTAATTAATTACGGAAAATACGATCGTAAGATTCTTTAAATTTACAATTTCACGGCCGTTATTATGCTCTTCTCTGAATTAAGGTTATTTGTTTTTTCGATCTTTTGCCACTGCTTTTAAGTTGACGATGTTTGCGGCTTCTCAGTTTAAATAGGAAAAGGGGGAAATCTTGAACTGACCGGAAAGTTCCAGGACTTTTTTTTTTCCTCGTACGCGTATTTCTATAAATGGAATTACGAACTAACTGCCCCTATAGTTATCCTTCTTTACCCCATTCCTCTAAATGTATTCTCGCATCGGTGATAAAATAACTGACCCATAAATACTACATATCGTGTATATATACATATATAATAAACCTTGTTCTCATTTCAACATATCAGTTAGGATTGTTGCTATTTGGATTTCCCAAAAGAATATAATCACTTTTTAAGACACACTGAGTTATATAACCTTGAACAATATGTTTCTGATTGGGTGAATTATGAGATAAGAGGCTTATTATTTCAAAGTCGTCAAAATTAAGTATTAGTAAAGACCGTTTCCAGCACTCATTCAAATTTTCCTTGGTGTGCATATTTACTGGAATAACATTACGTGATGCGATTGAAATTTATTGCTGGGGAATTACGGAGCTTAAACGTTTTCAATGGGTACAGAAATCAACTATTTCAAGTTGTTTATTTCCCATTAAATGTATGCACTTAAACTTAAATGTAAGAAAATTTTGAGGGAGTATTGGACTGTACGTCGTAGTATTGGCATGGAATATTCAAACGAGGGAGCTGGAACTACGAAAGTCGATAAACCACGCAATTCGCCCCTCTTTTCTTTGTATTTGAAATTAAATTATTAATAAGGCCAAAAGAGACAAAAAAATTATAACTTAAATTAATTTCATTTAACATGTTTCAGTCCGAATGTGGACCCTCAACAATAAAGAGATTCAATCTTAATTCTTAAATTATATTATTTTAAATTATTTTTGTCTGTTTTGGTTATTAATAATTTAAACTAGCATTATTATAAATTACAATTTATATGAAACCAGATTATACTTTAAAATTGATTCCTGGCTTCTCTTTCAGTAAACCATTGTAGTGAGTAAACTCAGGGTCTTCCATTAACTGTAGTAAGGGTATAACATAAATTGAAAATAGTACATGGAAAACTTACAAAGTGGTTATGCGGCTTAATGCAGCAGATTTATATCTTCGCCATCACTCCAATATTGGAAAATTTGAAAACATGTCTGAGCCATATTTTGATTTTTTTAAAGAATATATTTAGAATTCTGATATAACTTCGTTTGATTAAAGGGAGAATAAAAATTATCAGTATTGTGTCGAATGATTTAATTACTGTTCTGCATCTCAAATATCCGTTTTTAAATGGGAATTATTTTAAAATAGAAAGATCAGTAGGCCTTCATAATTTGCATGTTGGAAATGACGAAATATTCATTTGGGGTCTATGAAAAGTCGCGACTGCAGGAAGTTATCTCCAAATTTTCCACTAGGTGAGAAAAAATAGTTGAAGGTACTTTTTTTTACCCAAACAGCCACGTTTGAGATGGAACTGTGATAAATAGCCGTCTTAATAACAAAAATAAATAACGAAAAAGCAGCAGCTTTTCGATCTCTACTCGTACGCATGGACCACGTTCAACGTTTTTCGTATTTTGGAACTTTTTAAGATTTTATTTTATTATTAATTTCGAAATGTTATAATTATTTAAAATAAGACAGTTTTATTCTTTAGCAGCTTTTCCAAAATTTTCAGTAATGATTTAATTAGTCTAATTCAAAAGTAACTTCGCAAATGAATATAAAAAACTTATTACTACTGTAATTAAAAGTATCGTAGGTTCTGTGGACCAGTTCATTAAAACATGCCAACTTCGGGTAATATATACTTTCCGGTTATACTGTCTCAGAATTTGACATGTCACTTTAGAACGGAATTTATCTTTTTGAGTCCTAAGATAAGAAATTACTAGAGCTTGGTACCAAAATGTGAAATATTGGTTTGTCAATTGAGATAAACTAATGAGAATGGTGTTGAAACGGCACTAATGCATATTCTGCGTTGTTTCCCGTAGCTGCTAGCTCTTTGTTAATTAATCATTTATTCATGCTTCCATTCGAATTTTCATCCTTTCCAAAGTAACTAATGAGCTTTGTCGGAAAGGGTTGGTAACTTATTATGTTGTGAGAAAACCTATGTGAATTGAATAAGCGAGATGTCGTTATTTACGTATTTAACCATATACACCTCAGAAATAATTTTTGTTTGCCAATTTTCTTGTTTCTTTTGGATATGGTCTTGTTACCAGTGACGCATCACTGAATTATAAAATTTCCTTTACCTTTGCCAAACGTTACTTCCCATACGAAGAGTGTGCAGCATTTAAAACATTGTCCTTGAAAACTGTACCTGGACGAATACAGTTCCAGAAATGAAAGATATATCCGTACGGTATTATTTACCCTTTTGGAATCCACATTTACTTGTAACGTTGTGCTTTACAAATAATCTGCAAGCTAGTGGAAAACGATAAATTTTAAGCAAGCTGAAAAAGCCCTTTATACAAACGGCTACTTTCTCTGTAGGTGAAATACAACACAACGTAGTCTGGAAATGCCGATGGTGGGTACGGGATAAACAATTTCATTTCACAACAAACTGGAGTTAGCATTTGCCATTTCTATGGAAAGTTGTACTTTGCGTGTTGTTCGTATATTTCATTTCCCATTAATTGTTAGTTGCCAAGCCCGATAGTTCACGAGTTAATTATACGTTAGCCACTTGTCGGGAACTTTTTATTTCGAGAGTTTGAAAATTTAAATTTAAAAATGAAACAAATTAGCGTACAAATTTTCAATTATTAAATCCTGTTCCTTAAAGTAACTGTTCTCAACGTCACTGAATGAGATACCAGTTCTTAGAATGCATCCAGACAATACCTTTTAAAGTTGTATTTACTTATCATTTAATACCGTCTCACTCCGTTACTTGATGCTTTCAGAGGATTTACCAGTAATATAGAATAAGTAAAATCAGTTAAATTTCTATTACTTGAACGATTAGATGTGATAATTAACTGGAATGTTCCGTAATTTGTGTTTGATAATGTTTTTATTAAAAAAATGCATTGTAGTAGCTCGAGGACTGGAATAATTACGCGATGGTAGAACAAATCTCAGAAAATTGGACAACTTTGGCATTTGACTATTTGACGGAATTTATGTAGCAGATGTTGCAACCGAACCGCACCAGTCTGTTGTACTTTGGAATGTGTTTGTCGGGCGGGAGAGATGGCCGGGTGACGGCTGACTGGTGACTCGTGAGCAGGTAGCGCAGCGTTGCCACACTTCTCTCAAGCTTCCTCAACACACTCGCTACGTTTGTTGTATATATTCAACATTTATAATTATTTCAGTGGCCTCAGTCTCTTATGTTACTTTATGGCTAATTCAGAATTTGCATTCGTTTATCAAATTGAAATACAAATATATAGCCGTTGAATTACATTCCTAGTGATGGCATTAAGTAAATTGGAATATCCGCTTCCTAAATTTGATTTTAGTTATTCGAATTCTTATTTTCCGCAGATATTTGAGACCATAGTTTCTTTTATAGAAACACCCTTTGATAATTATTTATTCCCAAGACTTATCTTTATACCGCATACAAAACAGTTAATAATTCAAGTTAAATGAAGAAATGTGCTGTTTCTGAGCGCAATCAAAATGATGATTATTGCTGTTAGTTTTCTGGCAATTATGTGATCTCAATTCGGAAATGATTTTGCCCGTCACCAAAATTCGTATGCAGTGAAAATTTTATTTAAATTTCTGGTATTTCTTACAAATATTACTAGAATTTTGAAGAAACTTAAGTCTTGTTTGATGACTATGAACGTTGATTTTACTTATGCGTATGTTTCATTTCTATCAGGAAACTTAAGATAACGGATTCCATATTGCCACACATCTTCAAGCTTATCAAGAAGCATTGAATTATTCAGTAAACATTTCGAAAGTAAAATAAGTGGAATTTCAAATATATTCAAATTTTACCACAGCTTGTACTCGATGGAAAAATGCGTTTATGAATTTACCAATTGACTTTTTGATATTCTTTAGGCGGTTCGCTTGGAGTCTTATGAACCAGCTACGTCCGATGTTGCAACATTATATCATACTCGTAACTATCCCAAAGTCCCTCTAGTTTTTTCATTTGTTAGTATAAATTACATCCGACATGTGATTCATATGGCGTGTAGTTCATTCGGCGTATTTTCTTGTACGTGTTTCGATCGACTTTAAATTAATTAATTTGATGTTGAACATTTAATAAGTTTATTAGATTTTCTTGTGCACAAGTACGTGCACAGTTGACTTATCGCTGCCGATAAAAGCTATCCGCATATTTACTGAAGATAACCACTAGTTGACGGTTGTTGGAATTACAAGTGTTCGGTGTTACCAGTGCACAGCAATTGGACAGTACATGTATCATCTTTACAGGTGCGACCAATTTGCCTCCCTCCCCCTCCAAATAACCGTTCCTCACCGTGTGCTAAGGATCCTGCGGCAATTTGAAAAATCGATAAGTCCGAACATTTATGCGACCTCTAAACATTTAAAATTTAGCGAGCATCATCACTTATGTTTTAAACTTCCATTCCCATCGATGAAAACTATTCAGTTTCGGACTTTTCAAATTCAGATTCTACTTATTGAATATACTGGCTCGATCTCACTTTGTATTTTTTTCTCGAAGTATTGGTGGGTGAATCTGCTCATGTTACTGTAAGTTTTTTTCTACCAATTCCAGATTTCACCTACAAAAGGTGTTATGAATAATGCCATATAACTTATTTGATAAGCCTCTTCATAGTTTTCTATTCTGTGCTAAGTACTGATTACAATACTTATTCCATCAAATAATTATTTATTATTTGATTTATTGATTGGTCACTTATTTGCACACCATTATTCTTTCCTTAACTATGGAACTGAATGTTTGAGAAGGCGTCGTGCTCCCAGAAGGTGCCTCTACAAGTACGAAACTGTGTCATCGTTCCGCTCACTAAATTTACGCAAAAACAAGTAATTCCTCGAAACCACAAAATTGAACGTTTTACGAATGTATCGGCTTTCCGTATGGTTTATTTGGGAATACATTAGTAATGAATATTTTATGTAAATCGTTTTACGAGGAGATACTTGGGTTATATTCGTGCCTAGTACCGTAGATTTCGTATTGAAACCAGCCCATCTTTCAAATCATTCTGTATGCAATTGTCTCGCGCTGAATTCGCTCTCCAGTCCCAGTCAGCTACGTTACTCTACTGCTTTTCGTTTTTGATTTTCAAGTCCATTAAATAATTATTAAGTTACGGAGGAACGCACGTCATACGGAATAACTCCGAGGATTGAGATTGGATCAGCGGAATACTATAAATTTTATAATGCTTATCAGTCATTTGTAACGTTAGTTGTGAATCTAGGAATATTTTTAGTCAGTTTCCAGTGAAATTCACACATTTCTATGTAACACTGTCGACGGAAAGAGATGAAATCGGTAAATGCGCAAATAAGAAGTTTTAACACCTTCATTAAATAAATGTAATTTCGTTGGTGAATAAGTTCTTTAAGAAATTCAGTATCTAATTTCTAATACAGATATCGGAACAGTAATAAAATTATCACAAAGCAAAATACTGATATACGGGTAACCCGGTGTAGGACCAAAAATGTCAGCATTTTTTGTCATTTTTGTTCTGGATTTATCTGCTCAATCACAATTGTCATTATTAAGCTAGCATAATAGTATCTGCAATTTCGGCTTTCTTTGGCTTCTAAAATTTAGTGTCTGTTTTTAAATTAATCAATCGACCTACAATCAGCGTTGATATATGATTAGGAGAGTAAGAGAATCCCCATTTGAATACTTGCTGCCAAGTCTCTGTTCTCGAAGGAAAGCAATGCTGCTACGATGAACGTCTTCATAATGTTGACCTTTTCTAGCGTCTGACTTATGGAAAAAGCCTTCAAAGATACCAATTTACTTGGATATGAAATTTTATGACAATGGCGAATCTAATATTTGGTTCATTTTATCGGGGGTTCCATGGTCTGGGTTTTGGGAAAAGATATGGGAAGAAAATTAGATGTAACTTATGGAGTAAAGTTGATTCAAAGGAGTGAAAAACCGACGTTTCGAACAGTAATATCCCTTCGACCTTAGGGAATAAGAAACAAGTTTCGAGCGTAGACTGCAACACATGAACCTACTCGGTTCAACCGTCACCCTGGGCTGATGTTAACAAAGTACTAATTCCCTAATATGGATATCTGAATTCGAGATAGTAAAAATGTCTCAGGCTTGCTGCATTACAATTATATTTATAATTATCAATCGGACTGAACTGTACAATTAATATTCTTTGAGTATCCTTTTACAAGTGAGCTTGCGCCCCGCGTGACGTCATGTTGCTCCGAAATCGATAAGAAAATTTGGCTACTGACTTGCAGTATTGGAACTGTTTTATTTAATTCTATCTGAAGAAAAGATTATTGAAGACAGATTAATGCATAGTTAATAGTTTAAAACACTTTTCCACCATTTATAATTTCACAAAATTTGTAAATGTATAAGTAATAATTTGTATGACAGTTATTCAAATAACATTTAAAATCACAGATCGGAATAACGTACACAAGTGTAGCTTCTATTCGAAAAGAGAATATTGATTCAAATTGATAAAATATTAAGTGAACCAAAACACACGATTGGTTTCCGGTATCGGGCAATATTGTTTAATTCAGAATCATTCATGAATGAAAGGAATGTAGTTGGTTAATTCGTGATATAATGGCTTTATTGACGTAGATGGGGTTGTGGCTCCGTTGATGTTTGTACGAAATGAAAATTCAGCTTTAATTGAGTAAGGATTTCGCTTTGTCTTAATTCTTATTTTTGTTTCTATGCCAGCAAGATTACTCAGAATTTGCCACATTTTCCTCTACATTGAACGTTAAACTTTTAAGCTATGTGTCCCTCATACGCACTATATTTTGTGACGTGTTCACTTAATGTGTGATTTCTACAAATGTATCTTTACTGTTGAGTGTACCCATGATTCTCTTATACAGAATACGTTAATTTCATGGGAAATAAAACTAAAAAGTATTCTGCATTTGTTCCGCGGCCATTCCGCATAGTGGAGGGGGCTTTACAGGAAAAACGTCACAAGTACAGTTAGCTAGCTTCTGTAGAGGGCATTTCCTAAGGAAACAAAGTAATACGTACATTTTTTCTTCTCGAGTCTCCGAATAGAGAATTATTTTCAACTTCCTATTAATGTTACTCGCATGAACCCGAGTAAAACCCCGAGCTTTTCAATCTTGAAGAATTTTCGATGAACTCTTGCGTGTAGGTATTTCATAGAATGTTTCTGTACTGTGGCGGGTGCCCACGATTCTCTTATACAGAATATTTCATGGGAATGCAACTAAAAAGCTCTGTCGTTAAAAGAAACCTTAATACAGTTTCGAAGCGTCTGGTGTTAAACCAAAATAAATGCTGTATTGCAATGGCGACTTTAATTTACCACTTCTATTTCTAATTCTTTCAACAGTTTACTGTAATTGTAAATAGTAGCGCCATAATTTCATGGAGTAATAATTTTCCACTTTGAATACCATGAAATTTCTTCTTGGAAACGCCAGATATTGTTTACTTATAAAAAATCTATTCAATGTTAAGCTTATATTTTAAGCTATTTAAATACTGTAACTATTTGATATTATTTAACTATAATTAACAAAACACACAATTAAATATTTTTAGTAATGTTGCCGCCTTTGTTTAATATTTTGTGAATCCGTTTCTAGTGAAAATGAAATTGATTTGGAAGAGGGAGAAATTGAGGACGGAGAGTTACCCGAAGAAGGCGAAACTCGCACTTTCGATCATCAAGAGACTACGGTATCTTTAAAAATTGAACATAAGTTACAACAAACTGCATCTCCGATCGCGAAGTCGGAACCCCGTGCTCCTCTACTGCCACTGCCGACGCGACACCCTAATTCAACTATTAAACGGAGACCACCACCTCAGAGAAATTACAATAGTCGTCATATTATAAAGGAAGATGAGCCCGAAGATGATGATTGGGCAAGTACGTTAGAACGAGCATTAGCACAGAAAGCTGCGTTAGCTTCGGAGAACGCCAATGCAAAAAATAAACACTTAACATCGGAAATAAATGAAGAAGACGGTAGAAATTCGCATGACGAAGATAACGTTGACGACGAGGATGATGATAAAAAATTGCGAAAAAAGAAACGCAAGAAAAAATTCAAGGATGATGAAGAGAACGACGGTGAACCAAAAGATTCAAAGGTACTCTTTATTTATGCCTATAATAGTTTAATAGTAAAAGAATCGTCTAATTATTTGTTTAACACCAATTCATTTTTTGGTTCATTTTATAGCACCTGTAAGTTAGGCTCTATATTATCATAAATTCAATTCCCAAGTCTTTTCATTCATAGTTAAAGTCTGACAACTTCATATATTAAAAAGAATTCACGTATCATCTGGTTTCCGTGATTTTTCCCCAACTTTGTGAGTGACAATGGGAGCAATAATGTGATTGTGCTGGAGTAATGTTTGCCACATTCTGTGATTTCATTCTCTAATTTGCCACATGTGGTAACAATGTAACATCCAAAAAGAAATTCCTTAACAACTTTAAAGCATTAAACCTTGAATACATAGTATGTCATTGTGTGGTTCAATTTGGTGAATTAGGATATATATTATAAATTATTTATTTATGGACACAATTAATGTGCACATAAATGAGTAAATACAGTCATATTTCTTAGTCAAGTTCATGCCGGCATGAATGTGTATTGGTTCGATTACACTTTTGTAGCATAATTGCTTTATGAAGTTTGTATTTGTCTAATTAATATAACATGCAAAAACATCCATCAAGTTTATTTAAAATATTTTTTCTACTATTATACAATATGAATTATGATTAAATCAAAAGAAAATTCTCAACATTATTTGTTTTTATCCAGAGACGTCGTAAGTCTCATCACAAAAGAACAGATATGTCATGGGAGTGTAAAGATGAGGATGAAGAAGAGGACGGGGATGAGGATGAAATGCTATTTGTCCGAGGAGCATCTCCAACTGTGAGAAATATTTATCGTGATGAAGATGATTCTCCTCAAAATTTTCAAGATGACTCCTACACGTACTCAGACCAAGGTAATCTTAATTTCGTTATGTAAGCAGTATTTTAATGCTTCTGAAGTATGGATACTGAGTGTGTGCATTAAAATGATCATGATTTATTTAACGCTGATGGAAGCTAATTAATGTTTACTTATATTATCCAATTTTTATATTATATTATTATATATATTTATATTATACATAATCTGATACATAATTTATTTGACGTGATACTGTGAATGCCCAGAAATTTCATTATTAAAATGCTTTGTAATGGTGGTATGATAATGCATTATCTTTTTAATTCTCTGAATTGACCAGATTGAGAAAATTTGTGGCCTCAATAGGATTTGATATTGTGACACTGAATTTAATTAACTTTATTTGAACTAAATTTGACAAAAAATTGTTGAATCTAGGTAAAAAATTATTACAATGAAAAATATCAAATTCTATAAACATTTTTCATGTTCAATGTTTTCCTTTAATAAATTACAGCATTAATTTTTACCTTTTTCAACTGTAATAACTTTCATTTTATTTACCATCAATTCCCAATTATTTTGTAAATAAATAGCTGATTTACAATATTGTGTTTTAAATGGTTGGAATTGTGTTAATGTTGTAATGCACACATTTTCTTCAAATTATTTTGAAGATTGTGATCATTGCATAAAATCAAATGAAGGTTATTTATTTGTTTTATTCTCATTATCATATTTGAATATTTATCAATGTTTTTTAAATTGTCAACAAATTGTCTTGTCTGAACTTTCATTTTTTAAATTTACATTCTGCTTTTGTAGTTAGGATGTTAATTAATTACAGAAATAAAGCTTTAGCTTCTTAAGTAATACCTTTGAATGCATACAGTTACAGTAAGACTGATTTTTTTCCCTGTAGAAATGTATGATGAAAGCTATGGTAATTATGGTGAACATAAGGACGACGACGACGACGATGATGACTTTGACATACGAGGCAGTTTCTCAAGGCGGGGTCCCCGAGATGATGATGATGATGAAGATAGACATTTAAATCGTGGTCTGAAACGACGTTCAAGGGGATCAAGCATTGTCCGAGGGGGAAGTGACAGAATGCAGCTAACTAAAAGACTGTCAAGTAGAAGGGAGGGTTTGGTTAAGTCACGTGGTGGAAAGAGATCTAATTCACGTGGTCCACAGGAGAGGGATTCAGTATGTTTGTTTTTCATGCAGGGAAAGTGTCATAGGGTATGTATATAATGCTTTCAGCCGTGTTTTTGTGTTATTTTAATGATTGAATACTTATGTTTATAAATTTGCCCAAGGTATTTTACTTGTATCACAATATCTATCAAATTGTTGAAAAATTCTTTTTGTTAATTTTTGCGTTGTTTGAAGTAAGATTTTTTGTTTTCTCTTCCTTGCTTAATTCAATATTGTCTTTGTAACTTACAATATTATATATGTAAATTTTTGTAATTCATCTTGAGGACTACATTTTGAATGGTATTTGTTGAAATTTACTTAATTTAATAATTGTATCATGCTTTTTCCAAATATTCGTGTATGAATTGAAGATTTCATTCTAATTGATTGATTTTCATAAGTAAATATTTGGCCGTTATTCTAATTAATTCTTAATAAAGTTTCGAAGTTTTGAATAATATTGTTATTTTAAAGAACAAACATGTATTTTAGGGAAATGACTGTCCCTACTCACATGATGCTATGCCTCAGAAAAAAATGGAACTATGCAAATTTTATCTAATGGACTGCTGTGCTAAAAAGGACAAATGTCTTTATATGCATCAAAGTTTTCCCTGTAAATTCTACCATACAGGGATGAAATGCTATTCTGGTTCACGGTGTAAATTCAGTCATGGAAAACTAACGGATCAAATGAAAAGTATTTTACTCAAGGTGAGTTACTATATGGTACAACTATTGTGTGTGTAACACTATTATTGTTACGTCAATTTTCATTACATTTGAATTTAAATAAATTTTGTAGTTGGTGATTTATAAAAATTAATTAAATGGGTATGAGATTTTTTGTTGTTTTTTTCATGGTTTTGACTAATCCACGTCAGCACTTGGAAACATCTCCCAAGGATTGTGTAGGAGAATTTCCACGAGTAAACCGGGAGGGATCTACAGGAATGAATTACAATAAAAAGAGTGCCAGTAGGCCAAATAAACCATCTAGTAAGAAAATTCCTTCACTCTTTGATATTGAAGTACCAGTCTATGTTCAGAGAATGGCAGAAAAAAAAGATGTTGATACAGATGAGCAGTCCCCTCCACGGCGCACTACTCCAATGCCTGAATCTGATGTTGAAGGTATGTGTTAATGATGTAAGATATATTTGCGCCTAAAACATCCAATCCATTGATGTGTGGCCAATGTATAAGGTAAAACAATTTTTCAGTATAAGATTGAAGAAAAATATTTCAACCATCATAGGTTTCTTTTAATTAAGGGTAATTAATCCTAGAGTACAAATCATTTTGAAAATGAATGGTACTATATATTTTACAAAAATAACTTACCTTAAGTGACTAATTATGAATGTACACAGATGGGTATAGGTACATGCCTTCATAACGTGTATGCATGAATTGAACATAACTTTTTGTGTGTTAATTACAAACAATTTCATAAATTATTATTTTGATATATATATAGTATGAAGGGTGGTCAGGAGGAGCATTAGTCATTGGCAAATGATACTTAGGTTAACTGTGTCTGTGTGAGCTATAGAATACTGCTGGCACACGCAATTCATTAAATATACAAAAAAAAACTATTATATAGTGTAAAAAGGAACATTTTATGTATTGTAATATGTTAAAGCAACTAAGGATGATGTATATTGTCAAGTTAATTAACTCTTCAGCACTGGTAATAGAGAGAGAGAGAGAGAGTGTGTGTGTGTGTGTCTGCTTTACCTTAAATTTATAATTGGTGTCATTTGCAAACTAAGAATAAACATTTCAAATTTTCAAGTGTCCTTTATGTACAATGTTGAATTTGAATTGTGGTGGGCCAACCATTAAACAGCAACAATTGACACCTAATACCTTTCTCTCTCGAAATGAAAAAATTTACGTTGGAATAAATAATTAATAATAAGAAAGATCACCAATTACAGACAAAATAAGTGATAATATAAATACCACACAATGTTTCTGGGATCCTTGTCCCTTTCTTATAAACTGACAGTGCTGTTGTGTCACTCTAGACTCTTCTTAGCACCTGAAGAAAGGAACAAGTCTCCCAGAAATGTATTGTGGTATTTATATTATCACTTATTTTGTCTGTATTTGGCTATCTTTCTTATTAACTTTTTCTCACTCTCAGAGAAAGGTTACAGCAACAGAAATTTTGTGAGGAATAATAATAATAACAATACATACATAGAAACATAGATATATGCTTTCAAAATACACACACAAACTTGGCCAATTAGAAGGTAAAAAGTGAGCGTGTGCATAGGGAAAGTCACTGGGGGGGAGGGTAATTTTTAAACAGGTGCAGTGGTTGGAATTGTGCTTGGGTAAATGTTTGGTTTGACCAATGCAGAAGGCTGAGAAATTTGGTAAATAATGTGGGAGGATAGAGAGGTAATATTTCTTTTGATTTTGTAGGTGGCTATTTGTAAAGGATTTCAGAGGACTGTAGTAGGTTGAAGGATAGGGCATACATGGTACCTGTTGCTATCACAAGACTGGAAACCTGACTTAAGTGGGGGTATGTGAGGGTGGGGCACAGGTAGGGATAGCACCTGGAAGCAGCTCTTGACAGATAGAAAGTATTGTGGGAAGAATGTTTTTTATATCTGGGTTTGATTGAAGTTCAATGCACACCAGGCAGAGAATGGAAAAAGTACTCCTTGCATTACTTTTCCCCACACTATTTCAATTTACTTGTTTACAGTGAGTCTTAAATTCTTCATTATTGATGACTGTGTAAACCTCACTGTTTAGTTACAAATTCCTACTTGGGACAATGTGTGCTATATAAATGATTTATGATCAAGTCCAAATCGAAGAAATGTGCTGGGTTGACATCTTATCGAGAATATAATGTAGTCATCAATAAACATGGAAGTAATTGATATTGAATGTTTCATTTCTACATGGTTATTTATTTACATTTCTATAATCATATTGTTTTCTGCCAATAACTGCATTTTTGATTGATCCATTTTTATCAGTTGAACCCTCATTGACTGCCTTTAGTAATGTGAATCAATATTGTGTGTATTCAAAGAACATGATTTTTAGTTAAAATTATTATTTTATTTAGTTAGATTATAGCCAGCTCTGTATGCTTGTAGATTATCCTACGTTTATTATGTATGCATTTAATGTGGTAATATTTTCACAAAATATTTGATGATATAAAATATACCTGAACAAGAATGAACATTTGGAAAAATTATTTATAACAAATACTTAGGTCAGCCGCTAAAAGATGTTCACACTTTATAGAATTGAAAGGTATTTGGTTTTCGTTTATTGTAGAAAAACATCTTTCCCAAAGTTAAATAGCATAAATTAGCAGTTTCATTAAAGTAATACTGAGTAGAAAATACTCAGCATGTGCATTCATACCTGTTCTTCCTGAAACAGGTTTAATTTTGAAACAAATTGTTTCTGCAAGGAACCTTAGATGTAAAAACACCTCAAAAATACTTTTATATTTTAGTTACAGAATGTCTTAAAAAGATATCTTTAAAAATATTACGATTGAAAGCATCCATTCTTGAATAAAGAACTTCAATGTATTACATTTGTGTCACATAAATGAATAAAATTGTCTCCTGTCATAAAAAAACTAAATTTTTCTGTATGAATTCAAAAAATTACAAGTAAACACACTACAGGAAATAAACAAATAGTCGAGTCTACTTTTTACTTGAGCACGTGCTGAGTATTTCCACAAAATGTGAAGGAATTTGATAATGTTGAGTGAAGAACATTGACTTTGGATCTCTTAGTTTGGTTCATCAGACAAACTTGGGTGATACGACTTTGCAAAGTGCAGGTCAGTGGCTTTCAAGCATTTCCTGGACGTGATTCAGTGGCACAGCTAACATCTTTACAACTGTGAGTAAAAAAGTATAAATTCTTCACTGTTGTAGAATGTTTGTGTATTATCAAAAAATGGAAATCTACAACTGAATGTAAATGCATGTTATTGAAAGATGGAAAAGTCCACGGAATAAGGAACAGTTGCTCTTGAATGATGAGAATGGAAATATTTCCAAGGAATTCACTCTTAATATTTGTAATTATGAAAGCAACTTATTCAAAAACCTTATAAAACATCAGCATGAACTTGTAGGCAAATGTTTTTGTACAAAGTTTAGACTATCCTAAAATTTGGAATTATTTCATGTTTACTCATAATAAGATGTATAACACAGATGACACTGTGATTACTTTATTACAGTATTTGAAAACAGTTTCAAAAGTGACATGTTTTATATGTTTTTATGTCTTTTTGAAAAAGTTTACAATTTAGCTATAATTGTTTCTTCATCATAATGTCTGGCTTTAGTGAAGAGGAAGAATCGACTACTTCTTTCCTCAACACAACTCTCGACATTTTGCTGAGGACGGGAAAACATTTAAAAAAAAAATTACATGTTCATATAAATACATTTTGAAATAAAGTGTAATAACTTGCATGTAAGAATGGTGAAATCTTTAATTGATATTCTTTTTCATATGTTTCTTATAATATAATTAGTTTAGGTAAAGAATTTCAATTGTCAGTGAACAAATTATTTGTCAATTCATTTTTAGGTTAATAGTAGCTAAATATACTGACCATTTTTATAGTGCTTTTACAAATTGTGACACCAAAATGAGAAAAACGTGTCAGGTAAACATATGTTCATCAGTCTTTTGTTTTTTTAATAAAAGAACATACAGATTTTCTGCTTTATTAATAAGAGTTGTAAATGTTATCAACTCAGAAACTCGTGACAAATGTTCATTCACTCATTGAATCATGGACTATTACACCCTTTCAAATACTCCTGTTGTGGTTTGAGTCAAAGGATAATAATACTTATGTATTTATTTCCATTGCTTATTATACCCACTCATTACATTCACTCATGTGCACTTGGCAACTGCTACTACTACATGTCATTGCTCATTTCAAAGCACTTATCCAGATGTATCCAACAGTGCCAGTTAACTACTCATTCACATTCTTTGCATTTTATACACATAACAGATTTATATATTAACATACATTTACATACATAGTCATATATACAAGCACATTGCCACTTCGAGGCAAACAGTTTCTCAGCTTCCTAAGACAAACTGTCTTAGCATTAGTAATGTTTGCTGTATGAACAAATTGTTTCAGGTGGTTCCACAGAGAAAAATCCATTGAAGGTTGGGAAACTTGTAGACCATGGAACAGGTCCCCCGTATATGTTAATCTGTTAATGTAGATATCAACCTCTACATCTCAAGCAATTTGAGTGCTGCAGCACCATAATGAAAGAGCACATATTGTAACAGGCACAGGGCAGTGTTGTGATTAAAGTAGACAGTGCCTGTAAGATATCAAGGACTGCTTAACATTTGTTTTTATGACCCATTTTTCTTGATATGGTGTGAGGAATCCAATTCCCACTAAGTTTGTAAAAGTAGCATTGAATCACCCTGTATGTTCAGAAATTTTTGCTGTTGTTTAACAAATAGTTTAAGATTACTTATTTCCATTGCTTATTATGCCCACTCATTACATTCACTCATGTGCACTTGGCAACTGCTACTATTTATTTTGTCTTATAAGATTAATTTTTGTACGAGACATCAGTGAGAATTGATGAAACATTCAGTAAATTAAAAGTAAAGTTTGGATGTATGAGTCTCAAAATCAGGAAGGCAGTAATTTTAGTACATGGAGTACTGATGTAAAATGTTGCTTAAGCTGAAAGCATCATCATTTCAAATTTATAATTCCTTATATGTTTTACTCAACATTCATGTTTGGTTAAACTCAATTAAATCAATATTCATGTTTGGTTATTCACGATTATATTTATTCATGCAAGTTGGAAACAGTGGTTTCTAACAAAACCCGTTTTTTTATATAAAATGTATGTATATATTGTGTATATGACTTTGATTCAATTGAAGTAAAATTTATTTGTTCAGATCAAGAAGGCCAGAGAACTCCAGTTTTATCTTCACCAAAAACAGAGCGACAGTCATCTCGAACAAAAAGTAGCAGATGGAGCAAAGAAGATTCTCCCACATATAACAATTCTAGGGATGGAAATCCTGAAAGAACACCTGATAGGAAAAGCAAATATAACCGTGATGAAATTGAAGACCTGGATGAGAAACCTGTGCTTCGCTTCTATCAGGAAACACTTAGTTCTGATGAAATGGACCACAAGGAATCTTGTCAAATGACTTTTGGAGAGCCTAAAAGTAAACGGGAATTAAATTTACATAGATTGGCTGGGTAAGCACTTCAAATAGTTAGTGTAAAACTTTTACTTTTCAATGTTATTTTATAGTACATTTGGCAATTCTTTTTCAGATATTCTCCTAAATCATCTTCAGATGCTGAAGAAAGTCATAAATCAAGAGAGAATTCATTAGGGACATCTAAGACTAATGATAATTTTGACAGTAAAACCATGATTGGTACAGGAATGGATGGAAAACGTGATAAGTTAGATCAGATAGAATTAGTGTCTGAAACAAGAGAGTCTCAACCTGAAACAGGTAAACTAACATGAGCAAATTCTAATCACTTTTCCCAAATGTACTTCAATTTACAACATTAAGTAAGTTTTATTGTTTAAATGAATAACTGATGAATGCAGGTGGTGAGAGTGGAACTGAAAGTAATGATGGAGCAAATATTCCCTTACATCTGCCAAAAAAACAAAGGGAGTTGTTTCTTAGAATCCAGCAACAACAACGAGAAGCTGAAAATAGCAAAGTAATTATTCAATATATAATAATAGCTTAGAATTATGTTATAAAACTAGTTTAATTTTGCTGATTAGTCTCAGGTTATATAAAAATAAATTGTTAACATTTTAAATTAATTAATCATTGTCCAACTTGGTCTTGCAAGAATAACCTACTTTAAAATTTCAGGATACAACTGGGGAAAATGAAGATGATGAGGACAACTGTAGAGATGAAAATTGGTATTCAAGTGATGATGAGGAGGTTCCTTTAACAGATGTTCTGAAAAATCTTACCCAACAAGTATGCACATGACGTAATATTAAACATATTCTCTTATTAAAATAACTTTAAATATATCTAATATTTCTATATGTTACCAATAGTATTGCAGCGACCCTAATGTCAGAAAGGTAATTTTTATGATCTAAGTTGTTGGGTGTACTATGTTGTGAAATATGTACTAAAATTAGGGTACGCTCTTGATTTTTTTTTGTGGTTGAAACTTTTATTTTTTAGTATTGGTCACAAAAGATAATGCAATGGTTGGGAAATAAGTTTCCTTTGCCCTCCATCTGCAAGTAATTTTAATGATTCAGAAAGGTTCCATATACATTAATAATGTATACCACCACTTAACAAACCTGTTGGTAACATTTCATATTCTGTATATTGAAGTATATCTTTATAAAATATTCAAATTCAATACTGACCTAATATTTTTGGACATTCAATTGCTTAAATTGGAGCACAAATGAAGAGTAGTTGATGGAGATAATAGTAATAATTAAAGGAGGAAAAAATCTGAGGTGATACACCAATATTTAAAACTGTTTACAGACATCACCTACTTAGTTGAGTACAGCACAGGCAGATTAGAGGCATTTGAGTAATTATTGGTGACCAAGCATTGTCACTGTAGTGTGAAGGAAACAAAGTGAAAATTAGAACAAAGTTTAAATCCTACATGATAAAAAATATACTGTTATGTCTTTTTGGAATTAGTGTGAAAACCTGTGTAGGTTTTCTTTTTATATTCCTACATTTATTTTACAGGAGCAGCAACAAAAACAGGAACAACTACATTTGGAAGATAAACAACAAGAACAAAAACAATCTGAACTTCCTTCCATTAAGGATACTATAGCATCATGTGTTGCTGGTGTAGGATTTCCAGATCTTTCTCAGATAAAAATTTCTGAATCAGTAACAAAGATTTTGTCAAGTATTCGTCACCAGGCAATAACTGTTTCTCCAAGTGCTTCTATCTCTTCTGCAACATTGGACACCACTGATGCAACACAAACAGAGAAGTATGTTTTATTTTCCATACACTACGAAACATTAACATTTAATTAAATTCCTATATAAAATTTTATTTTCTTTACTTATCAGAAAAATTTGAAATTGAATTATTTTACCACCTGTGTATTGTGACTGATTTACTACAGGCAATTCCAGACCATATATTTTGAGGTTGAATGAACTTTTAACATTATTTGTTCACTCAGAAGTCATTTTCTGATTTATTAGGCTAAGACTGAAAAAAAAAATTTCAGTTACAATTATTTGGACACAAGTGTCTTTTGATCACTGAAAAAGTTGATATTATAAGACTAATTGACCATGGTGTTAAATGTTGGCATGTGCATAAAAGTTGGATTGTCATCTTAAATAGTCACAATGTTGAAGAATAAAATTGGATGGTCCTGTCACATTCGTTATTACAGAATTAAACTGTTTTTGTATTTTATTTTATTAAATTAAAAAATTCTGTTACATAACATTTTTACATAAATTCACAGTATTATTATTCTACCTTTACTTTAAAGTTGTTATAATTTTGCAATGTGTTGCTTCAATATATGAGGTGGTTAATGCCAGAGTGGGCATTTGAGATAAAGGGGTTTTAGTTTTTCCTTCACATTTGTTTGTTGTTTTTTTGCCTTGAGCCATTTAAAATCCCTAATATAGTACTGGACAATTCATTTTGATTATAGCATTTTTCAGTAATTTTTTGTGGCACAGTTTTCATGCTCAGTTTAAATATTCATTTTATTTTGCTAATACTTGCTCCACCTGAAACAAATGAAACATCATTGCCTTAACAATTTATGGCAATTCAGTACTAGAAATAGTTTTGCTTCAGAAGTTTTTTTTCCAATGTGGTAGAAAGCATTTTTAAACATACCTCCTTTAGTAAATGTTATAACAATTTTGTGATGCTTGTGTTTGTGGACTAAATTTTTACATTCAAAACACCCCAGTCTTTTTTATTTGACTCATCTTGATAAAACTTCTAATTACTGAATTTACATGTGTATGTTGCACCATTGTGCAAGATGTCCACCCCGATTTGCTAATATTGTTTACAGAAAAAATATTCTTCGAAATCAAATTATTAATTTTTCATACAAAAAATGTATTATCTTTTTCAATTCACATGCCAGAAGCAATGATCTATGACTGGAATTAAATCCACCCTAACAAAACAAGGAAAAGCAAGCCATTGTTGATTCTTTGAAGAATCGCTTTCCAAATTTAAACCAGAAACAACCATTTCTGATTGTAGACAAAATGTTTTCCTAGTGTGTATAGTAGATGTAATTCTCTTGGGATTACAGCCATGTAAGTTCCTCGGAAAGTTGAGATGTTTTTATGACTCATCAAAACATCACATTTTCATGAGGTTTTTAGAGTATACTAATTAATGTATTATGTGCATCTCATTGGGGGTAAAAAAATTGTGCATCCCACCTTGCTGCCTACTTGTGGTTTCGCCATGTTTTAACCACCTTCCAGAAAATGTACAATAGTACACAAACAGTTGACTGGCTTGTTTTTCTGATATGATCCCTGGCAATCTGCCTATTATATTTCTTTCTGGTACATGTAATTTGTTAGTGTTCATGTTTTCCATTGGTGAGTATTTTTCAATGTATTGCAATATTTCAAAGATTACTACTATTTTCACGTGTGCATTAATGCATGTATTTATTCATTGTCATATGTGAAAGGTCATCGGTTTATAAAATCTGACTTTGAGGGTTTACTACTATACATTTGAAATTCTATGGAAAATTATGGACTGCACTAGCTCACTCAACATTTATGTTGAATAACATTAATTCAGTAACCCTATTTCTACATTTTTAAAATTGCTTTTGTAGTTGTTGTCTAATGCATAATTTCATTAATAGTGGTAATAATATGTTTTAGACTGCCAAGTCAACTTCAGTCTCCCACACCAGTTGCCCGAGACCCACGTCTATCACGAGATCCAAGAAACAGGAGTACAGGTGCTGTTGGTTCATGTCAAGGTTTAGCTTCCCCTACATCAACTTCAGAAGTGAGCACTCCAAGTGCACGACGGCAAGATCCACGTAGCAATAGAACGGATCCTCGAAAATCTAATGCTAGCCCCGGAGAAGAAGCTCGAGCAAGTGTTGGTCCTTCTCGTAGGGGTAGTTTTACAAGTATTTATAGTAATGCTATAACTACCCCTGGAGATACAGATTTGAGGAATTTAGTTCTGCAACCAGAAATTAGAACAGCAGATGTAGATTTGCGGCAGACACACGATACTGACTTTAGAATTAATTATGCAGCTAAAGATACTGATCTCAGACCAAAATTAATAGACGATATTCTCTCAGAAGCAGATAATTCTGGCCACATTGGTGATGTAGATCTAAGACGTATGCTGGAATTACCCTTTAAACCTGTACCAATGCATACTCCAGCTACTGAAATTGATGCTTCATTGACATCTCATCCACCCATTCCCTATAAAGTTGTGGAAGTAACAATTCCAAGGCCAGATTATACAAACCTCAAATTAAATACATCTGATCCTCAGGTGAGATGATAGTTTTTGTAGTAAGTTTTAGACACTATTTCTGTTAATAATATTATAATTTTAATATTTTATTCCAGAAACGTTTTACATGTTTTCCCTTAATATACATTATTTGTTTTGTTTGGTAAAATCTATCATTCTATTTCAATTTTTTTCTTTCAAAGTTCAATTTATATAAATTTAACTTGAATGGACATGATATGGATGAGGATGGTTTGAAGATTGAGGGTGGGTAGAGATGGGGGCATATGAATATGACCATTGGTTAGGTGAGGAGGATGTCTCTCATCATAGGTGTTTGGTAGGTTTTATGTTGAATAATGTGATTAGTAAGCCAGAGTTATATAGGTGTCTGCCCGCATCAAGAATGTTTTTAGTGGTTGGATAGTATATCTGTTAAAGTTGAATGGATACTAGTGTTCAGATTTTGAACGTATTTTAGCAGGAATATATCATATTTTAAACTATAATCAGGTTTCAGTTTTTAATGGGGAGAAATTTTGATAATCCTTATCACGTCCCATGAACAGGTTGACATAAAAAGGAATAATTCGGGTGCCCGTGACTTAGTCACTTTTATGGTAAATATGGAATGAGAAGTAATTCTTGGTGTCAAATTGACTGAGGGCAATCAATAAGTTTATGGTAGGGAAGGTATTTCATGATTTAGGAGATAATAAATGGTGGAATTGAGACAGACTACTGCCATGGGGGGTGCTTCTGTATAATTAAACAACATCTCTTGGGACCAGTTTGGTATCCAGTGGAAGTGGTTTGTGGACACAACAGAGGAAATTGTTTTTGCTTAGATCGAAGAACTGTGTGTTTGAATAAAGTGGAAATTGTTTTAAAAAAGTTTGGTATTTATATCATCACTTCTTTTGTCTGTATTTGGATATCTTTCTTATTGTTGAAAATTGTTTTATTGAGGGAATTGCAGTAAATTTTATGGATTTGTAAAGGTGGGTGTTAGGTTTTAGTGTGAGGAATTCCATGGAAGCAGGGGATAATGTTTTAAAGTGGGGAGCCTCACACCAAGCAAGCACATGGTTTTTGAGATATAAGCATCTCAGCAGTGACACACTCGCTGAGGAGCCGAAGTATGGGTTGATTTTCCAAGGCACCAACAATTATAATAGCTTGCCAGCCCTGATTGTTTGGGTTCTAGCCACTAAAGAACAACTTTAAAATATACAAAATACAAATTCATAAATGGAAATACCTGTTGGTATGTTACATTATCCCCCTCTTCCCCCTCAAATAAATAAAAATTTGGATTACAGTTTTTTTTAACCACATAACATCAACCAAAAGTAAACAATTTTTTTACCTTAACCATGCCTTAGGAAAATGACCATCATTTGTAATACAAAAAATTACATAAATTCAAATAAGACAATATAGATTGATTACCTACAAATATGAAACACACAAATATTTTATACAAAAAAAATAACATGTTAATATGACCTCCTGGATTCCATGGAGTGCCAACCATAACTAGCCAACACACAATTTTGTCCATTAGACACTGCCTATCAGCTGTGCTTGGCTGTGTCCAGGAATATTAGCATGCAATGAATAATTTTTTAGATTATTAATAAATGTATTTGGATTTTGATTAACATACTTTGGCGACATCAATTCTAAATTAACCTTTAGAGATTCATTTAAACATCCGTCTGAATTTACTTTCAACTGGTCATGTACATTCTCAATAGATTTTTCAAATAACAACATTCTAGTCTCTTATCATACTTGATAAGCTTTATTTACATTATTTCTTTTAATTTCACTTTTTCCTAATTTGTTAGACAATGTTCTTATCTTCATCTAACTTATCTATTTTTCTATTTACCAATTTTTCATGCACATTCTTAATAGGTTTCTTTAATAACAATGTTCCTTATCTACTTTCTTATCATCATACTCAATAAATTTACATTTGTCATTTCTTAAAATTCAAGATTGCAGACAATAATTCTACCTTATCATCTAAGTTATCTATTTTTCTATTTACACACTCCACTTGGTCCTCTTCATCTTATGCAAATTTTTACTCACACATATATTTTCATTAATTTGATCAGTAACCTGTTACACTCTAGTATCTTGCTGTGCAGGCCTGTCACTAGATTCTATGCTTAATCTATTATCCATTTCTTCATATCTCTTTCATTACAATTCTATCTTATCCTGCAATATCTGAAATTTATTGTATAAATCAGACTTCAAACCCTGCATCATTTCATTCAACTCAATCTTCCGATTATCAAACTTAACATTCAAAGCATTTCTCATTTCGTTCAATTGCACATTAAAATAATTTCTCATTTCATTAATTTGCATAGTCATTCAGATACTTAAACATTTGCATTAATCTATCTTCATCCACTTAAGATTTGGATTTGACTTTTAACTCCAATTAATTACATTCACATTTTGATTTTCCTCCAGTTTTTCAAAATATAAATTCCACACACAAAAGAAAATTATCAAAGTTTCAAAGGTTTAACCAATCTTAATATTATCATACTCCTGTATTCATACACAGAACACTTCACAGGAAATTTTTTGTGTTAAAAAAATCACTTTAGTCTGCTTTTAAACACTTCTTTGACACTTCAGCTATGAGATTCTTCCTGCAACCACTTGTACTCCAGAACTTTCGCTGGTCCATGTGCCTTGTTCTTGTACTCGCCACTTGTTGATCTGACACATCCACTGATTTGTTACAATATAGATAGATAATTTGTATGGAAAGGAAAGAGAGATAGTTGGTTGCTTACCTGAAATTGAAGCTCGGAATAGCCATCGGGACAGAAGGATGTTCTTTAATTTTTTGGAGGCTCTCAGTCCCCTTCATGTATGTCTGCTGGCTTCAGTCTGTGTTAAACAAAGTTTCCAGACATGCTTTGTTGCATTTACGTCATCGCTTCATTTTGTCTTTCATTGGGTTATTTTATCTTATCACTGTAGAAGAGTGTTGAGACCTTGCGAACATTTTAATTAACTACCATCTTTACCACAGACAAAAGCCAAATTTGATCTCCTTCCTATTTATTAAAAGGAACCACATTATACTATATTTATGTCTCTAAACCGCAATAAAATCCCAGTGTGGGACTTGTTTCTCAAACTGCATTAGGCCACGAGACAAGTTAAGATGTATAACACCTTTACAAACACTGTATATACAGTTAACAGAGGTCGTACTCTGGAAACTGTATTATTTGATGACTGTCCTTTCATATTTGTTTTAGTAGTGTAAAACTATTGACCAATTGGGGTAAAATTAATTTGGAAGTAATTTTAGACTATCCTTATTAATAGTGTCATTTTAATTAAAAAATATTTACAATTTTATCAAACAAATAATTTAAAAACCTTGAAATTATAAATTCTAATATTTAATAAATTTTGAATTTGTGAAGAAAATTTTGTTCCTTGAAAAAGACACTCATACAAAGTTAATCTGTAGGTTGAGAATGATCCTCGACTGCGGAAAATCTTCAAGCTTCCAACAACAACTGCCACAACCACAATTGCTTCCACAGTGAAACCTACAACTTCAACTTTATCTTCAGCCACTTCAATAGCGCCAAGAACTGATCCTCGGCGTTTATCAGCCAGAGGAAGGACAAATTCAACTACTATTCCATCTTCAGTATCTACACCAATCCCTACTCCTATAATAACACCAACTCCTCCAGCAATTAGTCCAGAAACGCTTCCTTTTCCACATCAACCAGAAATACCATTACACGCAGGCCCTCTACTGCCTACACCTAATATGTTACCTAATATGGACCCTCGAATTTTAAGAGGTAACACAAGGAATAATAGCCCAGGTTTATTAGGAGCAGCTCCTGCAGGATTTTGCCCACCTACACCACGTTTTGAAGAGGAGTCTGATGATAGTGCTATGTATCAGAACTCTTGGAATATGCATCAAACTCAGAGAAAGAATTGGAGAGGTGGTCTTAGATCTCAGCAGGCCCGATATATGGAGCAAGACTTCGGGAATAGGCAAGGTCTTAAGTCTTTCACTCCTCCATTATAGTAATAGTGCTTCCTTTTTGTATTGTGTGATGTTGGCTGAGATTTAGTTTTGTTCCTTGATAAAAAGTATGCAAGAAGAAATTGAAATTAAATTATTTATTATTACTTTCATAAGTGATTTTTTTCTGCTGTGATAAATGTTACAAGAGTGCCATTGTACCAATTAAGTTGATGTATTTAATTGAGCTAGTGGAATTCCTTATTTCTAAATTTTACAGCCAATTTAATTTTGAATTCTTATCAATTGTTTTGTATAAAGCTTTATATAAAATAAAGCAAAGCCATTGTTTGGGAGTTATTTCATAAAAGACTAGAAATAAAGTAGTTAAACTCATCTCAACAGGTTTGAGACATGGTGATTTATGAATGAATAAGTATTAATTGTGTGAATGTAATGCATGTTTGGTTGAGATTCAAGAAAATGGCAAATAATATAAACTGACTGTTTATATCGTGTGAATACAGTAAAAGGTGTTCTTATTATTAAGAACATGAAAATATTTTTTTTTATTGTGATAATGTAAATCTGAGAAAAATGTTCTATTGGTGTAATTATAAGAATATGCATCATTGACTGTTGATTTTATGAACCAATACTGGAAAGTGCAATATGTACAAAGTCTTGTGATGTTTTGTAGGAAGTAGGCAACTCAATACAAGAACACTTTGTTAACTTATTATGTAAATACTAGCTGGAATTTAAAAAGTGCTTTTTGTAAAATATTTTTGAAACTTGGGCAGTTGTAAATTTTACATTGTAAATATAAAGGCCAAGCGAAAATTTATGAGTGTAATCTTTCTACAAGAAAATACAGTAAAGTATCTGCTTCTTAATTTAATTTAAACTTAGAATGTAAGTTATTTGAGAATCGTTTTGAGAAGCATGACAAGTAAACTAAGTTTTTTTTATTTCAAACTTGTAGATTTTGTTTAATATAGACTGACTAATAATAAAATTGTAAACAATGAATTATAAGTAAACTTATTCAAAGTCATGAATTGTTCATATTTACATTTTCCTCGGGGAATGGATTGAATTACAACATGTACAACGGTTTCCCTTCAAAATTACAATTGTGCATATTATACCATATTCACTTTACAGATGTGCTTGTTAATTGAGAATTTTTCATAAGTAATATAGACTGTGTGTTCTTTCTCAAACAAACTTGAGCAGTTTTGTCCTAATCTTTATTGCAAATAAGTCATTGATTTAAAAGTACTATAAAATCTTAAATAATTATATTAGTAACCTCCTTTTTAAAGCAGCCTGCTGACTTGCACACTCTTGTCAGGTATTTAATTTAGAAAATTGAATTGTTTAACAAAACTGCAAAGAATTTTTTTTTTTTTAAAAAAAACATTGCAATACTAGAAATAAATTGAATATTATATATACTAAGTCATTTAGATAGGAAAGTATATATATATATATATATATATATATATATATATATATATATACATATATATATATATACACACATAATATTAGTAAGGATATGACATTGTCAATAATAATTGTGATATTGGTATGGAAAGGAAAGAGAGATAGCTTGTGGATAACCTGAAAATGAAGTACGGTGTAGGAATAGGGAATCGAAGGAAGTTCTTCAAATGTTCTGAAGCTCTCAGCCTCTTTCTTCAGGAAGGAGTGTTATACCAGTCTGTGCACCAGCCGGCAGCGGTTTGTGGAGTTTTGACCGCCACGCGGCAGTAGCCCATAAACAATAAACACCTCACCAGGCCACCAACTTTCTCCCTCAAGGGAAGTTCATGGCATAGAAAAGGTTCCGATTGTGATCATTCATACATAGCATTTTATACATACATATATGTACATACAAACATGCACATACATACACACCTATCTAGGCATACACATACATATTCACATGGACTCTTGCAAGTAGGGGTGGCAGGTAGGAAGAGCACTATGTAAAGGTTGTTGAGTCCAAGGCTTTGCATGGACTGTAAGACATGTTGGAAGATAGATAGAGATCATGCACCTGATGAATGGGGGGGTAGATTTTTAATGATGGTGAGTGTAAAGTGTTGGTTGAAATTGTTTGTATTGTGGTTTTGGGTGTGAGCAGCTACTGGGAATTGAATTTTGGAAAGTATGACAGTGCTGCGGTGGTTGGCTATTCGTACAGGGAGGGGTCTTTATGTTCGGCCTATATAAAATGCAGGGCAGAGTCTACTGTTCATTAGGTAGATTGTGTGGGAGGAGAGGCAGGTGATCTTTTCTTCAATTTTGTATATCTTTTTGCCATGTATGAACAATCAGAAACTTTCCTATGCCACGACCTTCATTGAGAGAGAAAGTAATTGGCATGGTGGGGTGTTTTTTATTGTGTATGGGTTACTAGCTGTGCGGTGGTCAAAACTCCACAGTCCGCAGCTGACTAGTGCACAGAATGGTGTGAAGAGGATGAGAACCTACGAAAATAGGAAGAACTTCCTTCGGTTCCCTATGGTTACACCATACTTCATTTCCAGGTAAGCCTCAAGCTATCTCTCTTTCCATTCCACACTAATATCACAAATATTTTTGTCAATGTCATATCCTTATTAATATTATTATATATGTAATGTTAGGAACCTTAAATTGGTGCGAAGTCACATAGGATGATTCATAGTAATGAAAGTTTGAAATAAATAGGACAAAGTTTGGAATACACGTTAAATGAAAGAATGTGCTCAGGCATAGAATTGAGCACAAAGAAGAGCATATGTTCTAAGCATGGGGAAGGAAGGAAGAAGAAAGAAAGACTATTAGGCCAGGATGGGACTTGAACCCAAGTATTTTGCCAAGTATGCAAGCGCCTTAACCATGTCGGCCACCGGGCCAAGTCCAGGACTAGGGGAATATAAACAGTCTTATTGGGTTTTTCTAAGAGGAGAGGAGGCATGGTTAAAGAAGGGGCAGTGTAGGATTAGGAGTATCCACTAAGGAATAATTATAATGTTAGGAATATATTATATATATATATATATATATATATATATATATATATATATATATATATATATATATATATATATATGTTGCCTATGTATTCCTGATTGTGATAAAACTTTGGTGAGTTGTTGGGTGCACGCATACTAAGGTTTCCTTCATCCTTTCTAAGCATTAGGCAACTCCTAAGCAATGAACTGTGGTGAATTTTAAATAATTCAAAAACTACCAATTTTATCATCAAATAATTAGTTTTCAGGATCAATCAAATTAATAGTTTCTCTCCCGATGTTTTTATTGTATAGTTTCAACCCCTTACAGCAACAACTGATATTGGTGTCAAATTCAGGGCTATAGAAGTCAATGACATTCACTATGTCAGTTAATATGTAGTTGAGTCTCTTGGTCTGTGGATGGGGTAGGAAGTAGGTGAAAGACAGTTATATAAAAGTAATGCGTAAACAACTGAGAATGGAGTTGAATCTGTGGTTATGAAGTCAAGATTTTAATTCTGAATTTTACCATTCTGGTTAGGATGTATTTCAACCCCTAGGAATGGGGGTGAATCAAATTTCTGCATACATCCATGAGATTGATGTCAATTCTGCAGATGTAGGTTACACTGAGTTTAATTATTGCATTAACATTGGTAGTTAATGAAATATTATGTTTTTCGTTGTGGAGGTGGACAAAAAGTTACCCAGAGTAGTTATGACACACTCAATGTATAGGTGAATTTTGATTTCCTTATGGTACCATGTATATTTTGGTCTCTGTTAAAAGTTGTATATTTTATTCCTATTATAAGGCTTTATTAAGTTATCGAGTATTTTGCTCTTTTAATTCAGCATTATTTTTTAAACACACTTATTTTATGTAGTAGGAGACATCCCAAGATGTTTAAGTACCATTAGTCATCATCCTGGTTTATTTCAAGTTAGATGTTGAGGGGTTAGGTTTGGGAAGGTGAACGTACATGGGTATATGTTTTAAACACTGACACTATTGATGCTAGTTAAATTAAATGTTTTCTAAGTGATTTGTGTTGAATAATTTTTTCCTCTGGACTAATTTAAATATATACCTGGTCACTCCAGTAGTATGTGTATACACACACACACACACACAAATATATATATATATATATATATATATATAGAGCGAGAGAGAGGGAGAGAGTGATGGATTGTGGCTTACCTAAAATTGAAGTACAGTGTAGCCACAGGGAACTGAAGGAAATTCTTCAAATTTTTGTAGTGTTAACCATTCCGTGCACCGGCCGTCTGGGGAATTTTGACCACTGAGGGCAGCTAGTAGCCCATAAGCAATAAACACCCCACCAGGCCACTAACTTTATCTCTCAAGGGAAGATTGTGGCATAGTATAGGTTCTGATTGTGATAATTCATATATAGCATTATATACATGCACATATGTACGTACATACATACAAATGTGCATATACATTCACACATGCATTAGCATGCTCATACATACTAACATAGACTCGTGCAAGTAGGTAGTAAGGGCACTTTTTAAAGGATGTCGAGTCCAGGGCTTTTCATGGACTGAAAGACATGTTGGAAGATAGGTAGATAGAGTTCAGCCTCTGATAAATTGGTGGGTAGAACTTTAAGGAAGGAGAGTGTATAGCATTTGTCGAAATTGTTCGTATTGTGACTGGGCGTGAGCAGCTGCTGGAAATTGAATTTTGGAAAGTATGACATTGCTGCTGTTGTTAGATATTCCTTCAAGGAGGGGTCTTTACGTTCGGCCTATATAAAATACTGTAGAGCTTACAGTTCATTTGGTAGATTGTGTGGGAGGAGAGGCAGTGATGTTTTCTTTGATTTTGTGTGGCTCTGGAAGATTGTGGTGGGGTGTAAGATAGGGCAGACATGGCATCTGTTCCTGTAGGTTTGCTACCCGGCATAGGTGGGATGTGGGTTTTGCAGGGGTGGACAAGTAAATTGCAGAGGTTGGGTGTGTGTCTTAAGACAACCCTTGGGCAGGTGGGGAGGATGGTTTTTAAGTCAGTGTTAGATTGCAGTCTAGTGTATGCTAGTCGGAGAATGGAATTTTTTTTGTAGTAGGTTGTTGTGAGGGGTGGACTGCTTTTTTTGTTTTGGTCCAGAATGGGTGTGGGTGTTTGTAGATTTGGTAGAACACAGGTTAACTGCCTTTGGAGGAGGACTCTAGGATAGTTTCTATTGATGAAGGAATTGGGGATTTGGTTGGTGTAAGAGGCTAGACTATTCCATGTGGAGCAAATAGGCGCTCCCTTAAGTGTTGGACTGAATGGGAGGTAGTGTTTTATGTGTTTAGGTGGCAACTTGTTAAGTATAGGTATTGGAGTGTGTTTGTGGGTTTTATGTGGACAGATGTATTAATTGTACTTGAATTCAGGTGTACGTCAATGTCTAGGAAAGTGACTGGTTGGGGAGTAGTTCCAAGTGAATTTTGTGGGGTGTTTGGAATTCAAGGTGTGGAGGAATTTGGATAGGGAATCTGGTCCATGGGCCCATAGCATGAAGATGTTGTCTATGAACCTGAACTAGGCTAGGGGTTTCAATTGGGAGGAATTTAGGTGGCCCTGTTCTAGGAGTCCCATAAACAGGTTGGCGTAGGGTGGGACCATCTGGGTGCCCATAGCTGTTCAGCTTATTTCATGGTAGATGTTGTCTTGGAAGGAAAAGTAACTTCCTTTGGTTTCATGTAGCTACACCGTGATTCAATTACAAACTATCTCCCTTTCCTTTCCATACAAATGATCACAATTATTTTTAAAATGTCATATCTTTACTAATATATATATATGAATTCAAATAAAGCGCAATCCTCCTATTTTCTCCTATTTATTTCTATCCTTCCTCACTATCCAAGTTTGAATGTGAATTAGTTCCTTAATGGATTCTCCTAATATTGTATTTATTCCTTAATGGAAGCTCCTAATACTTCATTCCCTCTACTCTATCCATTCCTCCACTAAAACTATTAATTGTCCACAATGAGACTGTCTATATTTGCCTGGTCACGAACTTGACCCGGTGGCCGAGATGGTTAAGGCGTCTGTGCACTAAGCAGAATACGTGGGTTCAAGTCCCGCCTGGGTCAAATATTTTCAGTCTTTCCTTCTTCTTCCATCCTTCTCTCTGCTTTGAACATATGCTTTTCTATGTGCGTAATTCTTCGCCCGAGCATATGAATTCAAATAAAGCGCAATCCTCCTATTTTCTCCTATTTATTTCTATCCTTCCTCACTATCCAAGTTTGAATGTATATATATATATATATATATATATATATATATATATATATATATATATATATATAACACTCCTTCCTGAAGAAGGAGGCTGAGAGCCTCCGAAAATTTGAAGAACAACCTTCAGTTCCTCATGGCGACACCGCACTTCACTTTCGGGTAAGCCACAACCTATCTCTCTATCCTTTCCATACCAATATATATATATATATATATATATACACACACACATATAGCACTTACATTCAGAAATGCTAATTGCCAAAATAATTTGTATGGGAAGGAAAAAGAGAGAGCCGTTGTGTTACCTGAAATTAAAGTGTAGTATTGCCATTCGGTTCAGGAAAATTTTCTTACATTTTTTGGAGTAATAGTGTGTGTGGCCGGTTGGCAAATGTGAGTTACATACTTTCTCCTGAAGAAGGTAGCTATGCCTCTGAAGATTTGAATTTCCTCCTTTCCTGAGTGGCAATTCCAAGCCACCTTTCTCTTTCTTTTCCTTGTGAATTATATATATATATATATATATATATATATATATATATATATATATATATAAATTCATTTGGAAAGGAAAGATGACAGCTAACGTATATCAAAAGTTTGTGTTGCCAAGCTGGGAAGTAATAATTTATAATTTTCGAGGATCTTAAGACGCTTTCCTCTGGAAAGTATGACTGAACACTGTGCTTGCCGGGAAGACAGAGTCTCTTATTTCTATTTGAACTTAAACAATTTAAACATCACTATCTAATCAAATTCAGAGTTTGAATCTGATAATCTAGTCATATTGTTCAAATGAATAGACTAATAAAATAAAATTTTATTGAGATTGTAAAGCTACATCGGAAGTGACAGTTGTGTGATTCCTGTGAATTAAAGTAATGAAAGAAAAATTTGTTGACTGACTTGAACAATAGACCGATTTAGTCAACTGGCATGAGGTACAAGCAAAGAAAATCCTTATTGCTGCACACATTTTGATAATTTGTTTATCACTGTTTTACAGATGATTCAAGAATATTCTGACCATTTCTGTCTGGTGACAATACTGGCTTCTAATTAATTTTCTTTTGCAAATAAAATAGAAACATCAGAAAATATTTGGGCTCCATGGAAAATAAATTTCAAAGTAATATGATTAGAATATTTCTACAGCAATGGAAATTGAAGCAAGTGATTCAGGATATGTAAGAAGGACATTTGGATGAGTTTCTACAGTAATGGAGATTCAAACTTGTTTTTATAATCTGGTTCAAATAGATTTTCATTATGATAATTTACCTTAAACTTAATATTATTTCAAATATATTGCACATTATACAAAAGTTCTGGTATAATTAAGTTACTGATAATACATAATACATAATTGCAATATGTTCATTTATGGTATTTTTGTATACATGTGACTATTGCAAATCCTTTGCTATATCACAGTTTGTCATAAAATGTAGTATGCTACATATACTATTTTAAGGTTAACGATATACTCCTCCTTTAACTTGTGTCTGTTTTTATTATACATGTTTTATTATGATCTATTTCTTCAAGTATTTTTAGATGTTTACAAGTTTTGTTCTCCACATATCTTTCAGTGTTTCAAGCAAGCTTCAGTTCATTTAAAGAAATGTATAGTTTGATTTCTAGTCACTCATTTAATTTTTCTACAAAGCTATTTAAGTTTATCTATTGCATTAACAAACATTATAGCTCATTCCAGATAAAAGAAAGATTGTTTGTTTTCATTTGAATATAAATTGGGCTATGGCTATTCCATATGTTGCCTTGTGTATGTAACAGCAATTGGAAGCCAAACTCAAATTTACTTTTTGATTATGCATAACAGTCTTCATTCAATGTTTTTCTTGTATTGACAAACTTGGTCTCAATATTATCAAATACAACCTGAGGTTTCAAAATAATTTGTCATTATACAAAAGCAAAGCCAATGTTTTTACCACAATACAGTGGTAAAATTGAATTTTACTATCAGTAACACTTATATTATGGAGTATTATATATATATATGTGTGTGTGTTTGTGTGTGTGTATGTTTGTGTAAGAATTTTGTATGTATGTACACATATAGTCTTCAATTTTGTACCTCGATTACAATTAAATATATAAATTTATTTAAGTCTGAGTGATGATAGATGATTATTATTGAGTAAATTAAAATTTTGCTAGTAGCAAACAGATAGTTTATTTAGTATTGATATTGGAAAGAAAACTTATAAATGTATAGTTTCTGGCTACAACAGTCAATTATTATTGATTGATATTTTTTTATATTTTTAGTTTTATTGTATTGAATATCAATATATATATATATATATATATATATATATATATATATATATATATATATATAAAATTGTGATATTGGTATGGAAAGGAAAGAGGGATAGATTATGGCTTACCTGAAAATGAATTACAGTGAAGCCACAGGGAACCAAAGGTAGTTCTTTAAATTTTATATATATATGTGTGTATATATATATATATATATATATAATAAAAGTACGTATGCATTGAAATTTAGCTTCTTGGAAATCGTGCCCTCCATTTTTTTCACATTCATTTTTTTGTGAGAAATTAATAGAATGGAAGTTAATTGAAATATTATAAGTGGTATTATTTGTTTTATTACTTTAGGAGTATACTGAATGTTTCTTCCCATTCCCCCCAAATGCCTGTTAGTTTTCATTTTGTGTGTAAGGTAAGTTAAATTATGTTCTATTCAAGTTAAGTAGTAATATTTGAAACCACATGTCACAAAAATGGGTATTTTTAGTTATAAAATAAAGATGAGATTTATTATGGCTAATAGAAATAGGATTGTCATCTTGCTGTTTTGAAGATAAGTACTAAAGTTTAGAACATTAATAGTAATATAATGCTCATTTTTAAATATTATAATAGTATGGCATCACTTTTCTTGTATCCTAATGTTTCTCATAACTATATTCCCAGAAGTACACATTTATGTATTCTAGTTTATCTTGATTGTTGTACTTGTATATTGGAAATTTAATTCTCATTAGTGTAACTGAATTTGTGTGTGCTAATTAAAAATAGTTTAGATATATATACTGGAAATACCACTTTTACAGTCATTATAATTTATTTGTGTTTTATTAACCTTAAATAAAGAATTGTGACTGTGCAGTGGTATTTCCTGTATATATATAGATAAAATGAATTATAATATAGTCATGAACAATAATATAATAAAATTAAGTCATCTTACTAGAGTTTTTAGTAATTGAGTGTTATTCAGTTTTGTAACATTTTTTGTTAGGACCTATTGCACTGACAATGGTTGATAAAAGCACTTTGTAAATATGATACATATGAATTTCATTGTGGGAATGAATGTATCAAAAATATTTAAGTTACGCAGTTTAAAATATCTTCTAATAAATGTAAGTGTATGTTCTTTATACAATCTTAAACACATGGAACAATTTCAACCAAAATTTGTATACATGCCACTTAAAATCTAGGAATAAGCACTAAGAGGGTGGAGGGAGTGGCATTTAAAAATAATCCATCTATATTTCAAGAAATAATTTTTGTATCATTTCAATTAATGGTGTCACTCTTGATGTAATTGAAGTCTAATTTCCACTCCGAGGGGTATGCATGGCATGGTGTGTCACAAAAATAAATTGTTAATGACCGAGATTAACATTGAATTCAGGGTCATACAACTATGAGTTCAATGCTGACATTCATCATTCAAGTAAATTTAGTGATCAGCTCTCTTGTTATAAATGTAGGGTCAGTGATAAGGGCAACAATGGTTTAAAATATTAGTGTAAAATTCATAGTTTTTGTTGTTGCTGAGTTGAACGTGGGGAATGGGCTAGTTGCAAAATGTCCATCTGGTGTCAAATTCAGAGTTTTAGGGTTTTCACAGTTGGATAGTGACATTTATCATGCTGGATAATCTATCGACAGAGATTTGAGGGGAGGGGAATGGGTGAGAGGGGGGAAATAGTCCTCATTAATTGTTGAATCTATAGATTTCTGTGTCATTGAGGTGAATAGTAATTCCCAAAGATGGATTAGTCACATGTTTATATGGGGTTTATTATAAAATATTAGATAATACCAAGAGATTAGTGTCAAATTAATTTATTTCTTGGCTTAATAAAAAACTAGGCACTGAGCTAGATTTTTTATAATACCATTTAGTTATTGATCAGAATAGTGTTTATATACATTTTCAAGACAAAAAAATGATAATTTTGCCTAAATTTTTTGCAAATGTTGCTGGTTGGCTACAAAGAATAGATAAATAATATATACTCAATTATGAGTCCTTTGACAATAATGGAATTATAGATAGAACAAGCTTCATTTATGATTACTTTTAGGTATACATATAATTAGTTCTTAATTAAAATGAAATAGATCTAATATAGAATAAAAATGACAAATTTACAGTCCAAATAAAAAAGTTATTAACAAAGGCAAATAGTCATTACTTAAAAAATAATTCAGAAGATTTCACCACTGGCTGTCATAATCTTTGGCTGAAGTCGACAACTTCAGACACTCCATAGGGCCAATATGTAAAGAGTCCTAAGATTTACTTATGTAAACAATCATACTGAGTTCGTGATTTCCGTGGATGATATCCAGTAAGTAGCGAAAGTTTCTGTAGTGTTTTTTTAATCAATGACTATTTGCCTTTGTGAAAAAATAATTATCAGTAGTGTAAAATTTTGGTTTGTAGAATTGTGTATATTGAAAATTTAAAGCTGTCGTTATCTTAATACCTGAGATTAATATAAAATATATCTTAAAAGTTTCCTATTATGAATTAATATTGATCTTGGTACTGTATCGTCTATGTATATATACATATATATATATCTGCTTTGAACATATGCTTTTCTGTGTGTGTAATTCTTCTCCCGAGCATATGAATTCACATAAAGCGTAATCCTCCTATTTCTCCTATTTATTTCTATCCTTCCTCACTATCCAAGTTTGAATGTGACTTTGTCACCAAATTAGTTCTGATTCCTTAATAGATTATCCTAATATTGTATTTATTCCTTAATGGAAGCTCCTAATACTTCATCCCCTCTACTCTATACATTCCTCAACTAAACAACTAATTGTCCATAATAAGACTGTCTGTATTTGCCTGGTCAGGAACGTGACCCAGTGGCCGAGAAGGCGTCTGTGTACTGAATACGTGGGTTCAAGTCCCGCCTGGGTCAAATATTTTCAGTCTTTCCTTCTTCTTCCATCCTTCTCTCTGCTTTGAACATATGCTTGTCTATGTGCGTAATTATTCGCCCAAGCATATGAATTCACATAAATCTTAATCCTCCTATTTATTTCTATCCTTCCTATATATATATATATATATATATATATATATATATATATATATATTGTAATAGTGAGAATGTGACATTGTCAAAAATATTGGTATGGAAAGGATAGAGAGATAGGTTGTGGCTTACCTGAAAGTGAAGTACGGTGTCGCCATGAGGAACTGAAGGTTGTTCTTCAAATTTTCGGAGGCTCTCAGCCTCCTTCTTGAAGAAGGAGGCTGAGAGCCTCCGAAAATTTGAAGAACAACCTTCAGTTCCTCATGGCGACACCGTACTTCACTTTCAGGTAAGCCACAACCTATCTCTCTATCCTTTCCATACCAATATATATATATATATATATATATATATATATATTCAAACTTGGATAGTGAGGAAGTGGGTCAAATATTTTCAGTCTTTCCTTCTTCTTCCATCCTTCTCTCTGCTTTGAACATATGCTTTTCTATGTGCGTAATTCTTCGCCCGAGCATATGAATTCACATAAAAGCGCAATCCTCCTATTTCTCCTATTTATTTCTATCCTTCCTCACTATCCAAGTTTGAATGTGAATTAGTTCCTTTATGGTTTCTCCTAATATATATATATATATATATATATATATATATATATATATATATATATATATATATTTCCACAGATCAGGTTCACCACATTTTGTAATCATTAACTAATATTCAATTTCCTGATTGTAGAAACTTATTTTTATTGAAGGTACCTACAATTATATTTCTTACAAACTGAAAATATTGCAATAAGTGAAATTATGCTTAAAATTAAATCACCATAGACTCTAAGAAAAACAACAAATTAAAATAAGTCAAAGTTGGAAGATACATGTGGGGGGATTATGGATTGTTTCCAAAACTTGTGATATAGCAATGCCAACACAGGTTTTGTTTAATATCTGCACATTCATTAAATTTATCATTTTATGTAGCCATTATGTCAACATATTTAGTTTATCATATGGATAGCCTACTAAAGTTATTTCCGTACTTTTTTTTAATCTACACAAAAATTGTTTTAGAAAATTCTTTTTCATTTATTTTCTACAACATACAATTGTAAATATTTTAGTTATCTTTTTACCATCATGCTTTGAAATAGTGCCCATGTATATTGAAGTTATGGCTTGCTTCTTAGAATAGGCTGGGAAGCAATGTCACTGTCTGCCTGGCCAGCATGACAATCATTTGTAAAGATAAGGCTTAGGCCCTTGAAAATTTGACATGCTACTAACTGTGCAATGTATCAGCACTGGCTCTCAATTTAAGGTAAGTCAGCAACTCTCTCTTTTTCCTGTCCACATATATAATTAACATGCACAATAAATATATGTAGCGACTAGTCAGCTTACCTTAAAATATGAATTGGTGTTGCACATTGAATAGGGAGGAGCATGTCAAATTTTCAGAGACCTAAGCTGCCTTCCTCATGAGTTTTGCACTATGTATAATTCAAATTCTGATGGACCAACCCATAGAATGCAACAATCTATGTTGAATAAAGGCAATAAATTTATTTGTCAAGGAAAGGTCCCAACACTTAATTTTTTTTGGAAAATATTGGAAATATACTTCCATACATATACATACACACACACAGAGGTGAATAAAAAAATATAAGTAAATAAGTTTTAGGGTAAGGTAGTCCAGGTTATTGTGTCCATGGCTTTGCTTGGACTGTCGAATGTTATGGAAGGAAAGTTCCCAAAGATGGAGTTTAGCACCTGACAAATGGTGGGGCAAGGCTTTACGAAGGCCAGTGTGAAGCATTGGTCAAAATTGTTGTTGATGTTGTTTTAAGAGAGAGCAGCTACTGGGAATTGCTACAGAGGATGATAATGCATTTGGAAAGAGGCTGCTTTGTTTCCTGATGTAAGAAGAATATGGGTGGTCTGTAGTTTGTCTGCTAAATGATGTGGGAGAATAGGCAGGATTGCTAACTTGACTATCTCAATTTAAGGTCATGATTACAATTACTGTTTTGTGTTAACCAGGTTAACATATTAAAGCTCTTAATCTTTCCTGATAGTGGAATATTCTTTAGCAGTCTTGTGAATATAATGCACACATCAATAGATAGTTATGAGTGGAACTTTTATGTGTATTTCCTTGAATAAAATGAATGATTGGAGTGTTTGTACAAATAAATATTGACTTCAGAGAAATTATAGGTTAGATCTTTTACTAAATATAATGTGTTGATGGTCAGTGTTGTTGTAAGCACATTTGAAGACATGAACAGCTGTTGGAAAGTGAGTTTTATTTTCTTTAGTTTGGTTGTCATTTTTAGCAGGGATAAATATATTGTTTTCTTTGATTTTCTATGTCATTATGTGAGGATTTATGGAGGAAGATTTAAGGACATGGCCAACATACCATTCATTTGTGCTAAATTGTTTGTAATTAGAGTTTAATGGAAGATTCTGAGGATGTATTTTTAAAGGTTGGGTATCTGAAGTGTACCCTCAGCCAAGTTGAAAGTATTTATGACTGTAAGTTTTTATTTCATTTGTTCAACTGTAGTCCAATTTAAACATGGAGAAAACCATTTCTGATTCCAAAGGAAATTTGCAACAAGGGGACAGAGGAGGAGACCGTGAATTAACAACAGAAATTGTCGTAGCATAGAAAGTGATAATGATAATTTATTATATGCACATGCAAAATCATAACGTGATACACACAAATAGGACATTTATCCTTCAATGAGATGTGCAGGAGAGTTGGGAACAGAGAGATTGAAATTGTTATTTATCTGAGCATGTAAAAGTATGTAATTTTTCAGTTGTGATATCACATTTCTTCTAGATATGTACATTTAACTGAATACATAAGTTTTTTTTATACCTTTTGTAATTGTTTGATAGTCAATTAATCTTTATTCTTGAAGTCAAGTTTTTATTATTAATTAATATATGTTTTATTGAGTGCTCACAAAACTTGTGTAGTACTTTATTATGGCATTTTAAATTTAGTTATAATTTTGGTTATGTCTACACAAAACAGTTGATTGGAATTCATAAATTCATTGGCACTGATTAATTACACTTTGCTACTATTGTATCAGTTTATTTTGTTTTGCTTTGTATGAAAGTTTTAACAATTTTTGTTACTCAATTCAGTTAAGTATTGATAAATTGTTTTTTGGACAATAGTGATGTTTAGGAAGAGCAGAATATTTGGATTTTATGAAATTTTTAACTGTTGTGAATGATTCTGTGTTGCAGCAAACTGAGTTCATCCAGCTGAAAGATAGAATTTATCTGAAAATGCAGCTTAATGTGGAATTTATCTGAAAATGCAGCTCAAAGATGGTTTACCTGAAAATGCAGCTTAATGTGGAGTTTATCTGAAAATTTCACTTGGTAGTAAAAATTCAAGCAGGTATAACTCTGGTTAATTGTGCAGTACCTTTCAGAGAAAATGGTATGCAGCCTTTTATTGAAGTAACAAAACAAAAATGTGTAGTTTATTTATTTATGTTGTACAGCACTAATATATTGTGTTTCGAACCTTTCTATTTTCATAATTTCATTACATATTTCAAAAGAAAGTTTTCAAAATGTCTACTACTGTACTTAAAATATTGTGTTATCATATTCTGTTGATTATACCATTACCTTCCCTTGGTGTAATTATGAAAAATAATATGATAGTGTTTGATGAAGTTTCATGTAATACTTTATCTATACAGATCACTACTGATGGAGATGCTGAAGTTGAATAGATGGTATCAAACTGCAGGAAATATAATCAAAAAAGCACATAAGTTGAGTCAATACTAATATTATTTAAATTGGACATTAACATTCTGTTCCTACTCTGGGCTGATAAGAAGCAATGAAGAAAGGACAATAACATGATTCGGTAATAATAAAATTTTGTTTGAATAAAGATAACTATATTCTTACCACAAAATCTTTAATATTACAAATATTATATATATATATATATATATATATATATATATATATATATATATATATTATATTAGTAAGGTTGTGACATTGTCAAAAATAAATGCAATATTGGTATGGATAGGACAGAGAGATAGGTTGTGGCTTACCTGAAAGTGAAGTGTGGCGTCACCATAAGGAACTGAAGGTATTTCTTCAAATTTTCAGAGGCTCCCAGCCGGTGCATGGAATGGTGTAACAGTCCTTCATAAAGAAGGAGGCTGGGAGCCTCCAAAAATATGATGAAATACCTTCAGTTTCTTATGGCTACGCCACACTTCACTTTCAGGTAAGCCACAACCTATCTCTCTGTCCTATCCATACCAATATATATATATATAAACTAATTTGGTGATGATGTCACATTCGAACTTGGATAGTGATGAGGGATAGAAATAAATAGGAGAAATAGGAGGATTATGCTTTGTGTGAATTCATATAAAGTGTATTCATCCTATTTCTCCTATTTATTTCTATCCCTCATCACTATCCAAGTTAAAATGTGACATTGTCACCAAATTAGTTTCTATTCCTTAATGGATTCTCATAATATTATATATATAGGCCCACCTAAATTCCTCCCCATTAAAACCACTGGCATGGTTCAGGATCATAGATGACATCTTCATGCTATGGACCCACGGACCAGACTCCCTATCTGAGTTTCTCCACACCCTGAACTTCAAACACCCCGTAAAGTTCACTTGAAACCACTCCCCAACCAAAGTCACTTTCCTAGACATTGACGTACACCTGAGTTCTGGCACGATATAAATACAATATAAAATACACAAACACACACCAATATCTGCACTTCACATGTTGCCACCCACACACCACACAAAACGCTCCCTCCCAGACAGTCTAGCCTTCAGCGGAGCACATATTTTCTCCACCTGGAATAGTCTGGCCTCTTACACCAACCAGATCCTCAGTGCCTTCATCAATAGAAACTATCCCAGCGACCTCCTCCAAAAACAGATAACCCATGCTCTATCAAATATCCAAACACCCACAACCACTCTGGACCAAAACAAAAAAAGTTGTCCACCCCTCACAACTTCCCTGGACTACAAAAAATCAATTCCATTCTCCACCTAGTATACACTGGACTGCAATCCAATCCTGAACTAAAAACCATTCAAATTCAATTATTGGCTTTACAACACTGGATGGGTTTTGGCCTTTTCAACAATATTATTCCATTCTCTCCTATCATATGCCAGTCGTCTCCATACTTGTACTCCCATTGTCCTCATATCCTCCTCAACTCCGTCTATGCATCATAACCGAGGTCTTCCTCTTATTCTTTTTCCCTCCGGTTTCCACAACATAATTTTCTTAGGTGTTCTGTTCTCACCCATCCTCATCACATGTCCAAACCATGCAATTATTGTACTCTTCAAGTATCTTAAGATATTTGCTTGATTAATCAGATTGTCCAGCTCATGGTTCATTAGAATCTTGTAGCTACCATCATTATTCTTTTTAGGGCCGCATATCCTTCTCAAGATCCGTCACTCAAAAGTACCTAACATCTTTTCATCCGTACTTGTCATGGCCCATGTCTCGAATCCGTAAGTCACAACCGGTCTTATAATGGTTTTATATATTTTGAGCTTCACATTATTATTTAAAATTTTTGACCTCATTAAATTTTTAAATGTATATTTCCATTTATTATTCGGGTTTTAATTTCATTTGAGATTATATTTAAAATGTTTATTTGGGAACCCAGATAAGTGAATTCCTTTATTTGCTCAAAGGAAAACTCCTTTACTTTCAAACTCTCAAATTTCTTGTTTTGCATTCTATTAATTTCCATATATTTTGTCTTGTTTCCGCTTATTTCCAATCGTCTTATTTTGGCATTATTGTATAGTTTGGTTGTGTTTTCCTTTAGCGAGACTGCTCTTCTACTTATTATGGCTACATCATCTGTGTAGGCACATATTTGAAGCATCTTAATATGCCCGGATGTGTCTATTTTTCTAATTGATGCTTCCAGGGTTAGGTTAAATAATATGGCTGATAGCGCATCACCTTGTCTATTAATAGCAAAGGATTCTGTATATTCATTATTTACTCTTACTATTGCTTTGGATCCAGTCAATGTGGTTTTGACAAGCCTTATTAGTTTTACTGGGATGCTCAATGCCACAAGGTTGTTTATCATAGCTTCTCTATTTATGCTATCAAAAGCTTGTTTAAAATCTATATATGGGTTGTGTAGATTGATGTTATACTCGTACGCCTTTTCATGTATCTGTCTTATTGTGAATAAATGGTCAGTTGAGTGGTTAGCCCTAACCCACACTGATAGTTTCCCAAGTTTGCTTCTGCATAAGGCAGCAGCCTGTTATACAGTAAACTCGACAGCACTTTATACATTACATTAAGCAGTGTTATAGCTCTATAGTTGGAACATTGGAGCTTATCTCCTTTTTTATAAATAGGCTGTATAATACCCACTGTCCAATCCTCAGGTATCCACTTGATTCTCCAAATCAGTTGTAACAGGTGATATATTCTATTCAGTAAGGATTCTCCTCCATTCTTTAATAGCTCTGAGTTTATACCATCACTTACTGTTGCCTTGTGATTTTTTAAACATGAAATAACTTGTAAAACTTCTTTAAAGGTTGGGTCGTTAATTTCAGGGTCTACAGTGTAATATAAAATTGGTTCTACCAACAAATTACTCTTTGTAATTATATCGTTATAATATTCTTTTCATCTCTCCAGGACTTCTTCATTTTCCATTAACACTTTACCATTATTATCCTTGCATATATATATAGTCCCTCCTGGGTCAAATATTTTCAGTCATTCCTTCTTCTTCCATCCTTATCTCTGCTTTGAACATATGCTTTTCTATGTGCGTAATTCTTCACCCGAGCATATGAATTCACATAAAGCGTAATCCTCCTATTTCTCCTATTTATTTCTATCCTTCCTCACTATCCAAGTTTGAATGTGACTTTGTCACTATATATATATAGTAGTTTCTCACACCCAAAGCCACAATATATACAATTTTGATGAATGCTTCACACTCACCATCCTTAAAGCTCTACGCTCTGTTTCATCAGAGGAAGAAGTCTATCTGTGTGGACTTTCTTTGCAACATGTCTTACAGTCCAGACAAAGCCCTGTACACAACACCTTTTAATAGTGCCCTTCCTACCTTGCATCCCCACTTTCGTGAGATCATATGAATATGTATGAGTCTGCTTATGTAAGTATGTATGTATGTGTATGCATACATATGTGTGTGTATGTCTGTGCACGTATATGTATATGCATGTTTAAGCATATATTTATGTATAAATGATCACTATCAGTACCTTTCCTATGCCACGACCTTCCCTTGAGAGAGAAAGTTAGTGGCCTGGTGGTGTGTTAATTGCTTATGGGCCACTAACCGTGCGGCATCCAAAACTGTCTAGTCTGCAGCCAACCAGTGCACGGAATGGTGTAATACTCCTTCCTGACCAAGGAGCCTGAGAGCCACCGAAAATTTTGAAGAACATCCTTCAGTTACTTATGGCAACACCACACTTCACTTTCATGTAGGCCACTACCTATCTCTTTTCCTTTCCATACCAATATTGCAATTATATATATATTTTTTTTTTTCTTGAAGAAAGAGTGTTACACCATTCCGTGCACTGTCCAGATGCAAACTGCATTTTTGACTGCTGCACGGCTAGTAGCACATAAACAATAAATACTCGACCAGACCACTAACTTTCTGTCTCAAGGGAAGGTTGTGGCATAGGAAAGGTTCTGATTGTGATCATTCATATATACACATATGTACAATCATAAATACAAACATGTACATACATACATGCATACACACACCCCCCACCCACACGCACGCACACACACACAGATATGTATACATAAACCTGATAATACATACTAACGTGGATTCATACAAGGAGAGGTGGCAGGTGGGAAGGGCACTATTTACAGGATGTTGAGTCCAGGGCTTTGCCTGGACTGTAAGACATGTTGGATGATAGATGGAGTTCACCCTCTGATTAATTGGGGGGTACGGCTTTAAGGATGGTGATTTTGAAGCCTTGGTGAAATTGTTTGTAGGTTGCTCTGGGTGTGGGCAGCTACTGGGAATTGAAGTTTGGAAAGTTTCACCGTTCTGCAGTGGTTACCTATTCATTGAGGGAGGGGCCTTAATGTTTGGCTTTTATAAAATGCTGGGTAGAGCTTAGAGTTCACTTGGTAGATTGTGTGGGAGGAGAGGCAGGTGATGTCTTCTTTGATTTTGTGTGGCTCTGGAAGATTGTGGTGGGCTTTTAGGTATGGCAGACATGGCATCTGTTCCTATCATAAGGTTTGCAACCCGGCATAGGTGGGGTGTGGGTTTTGCAGGGGTGGACAATTAAATTGTGGAGGTTGGGTGGTCATCTGATGGCAACCCTTGGGCAGGTGTGGAGGATGGTTTTTAAGTCAGGGTTAGATTGCAGTCCAGTGAATTCTAGGTGGAGAATGGAATTGATATTTTGTAGTCCAGGGAAGTTGGTTGTTGTTAGGGGTGGACTACTTTTCTTTATATATATATATATATATATATATATATATATATATATATATATAATTATAATTATAATGAACTTTAATTTGATGATAAAGTCACATGGTATCATTAATAAGGAGGAAAGATTGAAATAATTGGGAGAAAGTTTGGAATATGCTTTATGTATATTCATATGTTCTAAGCAAGAAGGTGACTGAGATGGTTAAGGCATATGCGTACTGAGCAGAATACATGGGTTTCAAGTAACACCCTGACTGAATATTTTCAGTCTTTTCTTCTTCTTGCTTAGAACATATGCTTTCACATAAAGTGTATTCCAACTTTTCTCCCATTTGTTTCTATCTCTCCTTCATATGCATGATTATATATATATATATATATATATATATATATATATATATATATATTGGTATGGAAAGGATAGAGAGATAGGTTGTGGCTTACGTGAAAGTGAAGTGCGGTGTCGCCATGAGAAACTGAAGGTTTTCCTGAAGAAGGAGGCTGAGAGCCTCCGAAAATTTGAATAACAACCTTCAGTTCCTCATGGCGACACCGCACTTCACTTTCAGGTAAGCCACAACCTATCTCTCTATCCTTTCCATACCAATATTTTTGACAATGTCACATTCTCACTATTACAATATATATATATATATATATATATATATATATATATATATATATATATTCAAACTTGGATAGTGAGGAAGGATAGAAATAAATAGGAGAAATAGAAGGATTGCGCTTTATTTGAATTCATATGCTCGGGCGAAGAATTACGCACAGAGAAAAGCATATGTTCAAAGAACAGCCGAGCATATGCCGTCGTTCTAAAGCTTATTCCCATTGTTCTTCTATATTACTATCTTTCCTCACTATCCAAGTATTAAATGTGACTTCATCACCAAATTCAAGTCCTTAACATTGTATACATATAATTAACTCATTGTGACTGGAAAGATAGAGTGATAGTAAGTGGTTTACTTGAAATTGAAGTCGTTTGGTGGACAGGAGATAGTTCTTCTGTCAACCGATTGGACAGATACATTTAAAATGTTTGGATGACATTCTTTAAGAAATAGTACTGTATATTGTAATGAATTTTGTAATGAAGACATGAAGAGCTGTAGTATTTCCTTAAGAAGTACTTTGTTTACTTTTTTTTACTGGAAATAATGAAAACCAATTAACTGCTTGTCATTTCTTTATGGGGCCAGAAAATAAAGTCTGACTCATAAATAATTGTGGTAGCATAAATGTATGAAAACAGATATTTGTTAGAAATAATTTAATAATATAAAAATTATATGACATTTTGACTTCAATCTAGGACTTTATCAGATGGTCATATTTGGCTGTTTTCATTCATTTATGATTATATTGTAGTCAGACAAATATAACTCTTAATTGTGGGCACAGTTTTATTGTTTTGTATACAATCTTTTGTATTGATTCAATTTTTCATATTGTTTCACATAAATATCATTTTATACACAATAGTTTAGAAACATAACTTTTGTGTTTTAAAAGTGCATCTTATATTTTTTAGCTGTCAGCTTACTACTGACGAACCAAATCATTTGTAAATGATTGTGGATAAAGATAAAATCTCTTCAAACTAAAAGGTACTGACTTAATTTAAGTTTATTAATTGAATTAAATTGAGTAGACTAAACACATACAAAACCATTGACTGGAAGCATAATACAACCATAAATTTGCACAGTATGTAATATATTGTCATAAATTAATTACACCTGAAGTGAAACTGGCATGAACCTGAATAAAATCTCAGAAAACTTCAGTTTTCAATTTATAACATTATTGAGAAATTACTTTTATTAAGTTTTGAATATAAATTCTCTTTGTTTTTTCTGATTTTTTTAACTTTTTCAGATAATGTTTCTTAAGTTAAAATTAATAGAAATAACATACTATTTAATTATGGAGAAACAATAATTAAATTTAAAGATTTATTTGTAAAGCTTTACTGATAGTTTTATTCATATTTTTAAAAATTATAACCAACATAGTCAAAATATTATCAGGATGATTCTGTTGCAAACACAATTAAATTTATTGAAAAATAAAATATGTTTCATTGCTATACATAATTTGATATTTCACCTCAGCAAAATCCTTGTAGCATACTTTGACGAGGAATACATTATGCAAAATATAACATTATTATTTCCTTCAGTGGGCTGTGTTTAGGACCACTATTGTTTCTCATTTATATTACTTTTTTCTGATAATTGGATTATATGTATCCTAATTATATATTATGATAATTTAAATTATAGCATAGGCTTGAATGAATTTTTGCAAGAAAACAGCAATAAAATCTAAGGTGGGGAGCTAGCCTGGAACTCCTTTCATTTTATTAGTAGAATATTTAAAAAAGGGAGCACTGGAGCCAAAGAACTTGCACTTAAAACATTGATTCAGTTTAATATGGTTGGAAGACAAAATTCAGTCATCTCATTATGTTATATGACATTATGTTAGCTGAGTTCCTTGATTCCAGACAAGATCCCAAACTTTCTGCTCAGTGTTGTCAACTGACAAGTGCAGTTGTGTCGCTCTAGGCACTTCTTCGAACCTGACGAAAGTGACAAGGATCCCAGAAACGTTGTGTGGTATTTATATTATCACTTTTTTGTCTGAATTGCTATCTTTCTTATTTAGGGAATAATTCAATTTTTTAATATCACAATTTTTGGAAGGCTTATTCATCGTGAATTAAAATAATGTTTCAGACACACATCAACGTGGAATATTACAACTTAAAATCGATCAAATATACAGTGGACGCCGCTTATTTTAATCACTGTTAATGTTATCATTCTTATTATGTCCTGCCCAGACTAATATAATATTTTTTCTTATATAGATTAAGAAAACATAATTTATTGTGATCAGTATTCATTTTATATCATCATTATTTTGAAAGTCGAGCACACACTATCAAGAGGCGATCTTGGAAAACAAGCAGAAGAATCAGACTTGCTCATAATACAAAACGAACGTTAAACTTCTATTTTTGAATCCTAATTGATGATTTAATTTTGTTCGTGAAGCCAAGTTTCCAATTGTTCGCAAAACAGCAGTGATGGATAGCATAAAAGTTTGCCTAAACATAAATACTTATCAATTAATGAGAAGGTTTCGATTATTGAACGTTATGACAGTTCACCTAAAATGAGTCAACGCAATGCAGCAGTGAAGTTACAAATTTCTCATCCTCTCCTGTATATGCTATTAAAGAATAGAGAAATTATTCTTCTGACAGCGAAGAAGAAAGAAGAAGAATTTGTGTGGGAAAAGACAAAGAGGTTGAATCTGTCCTACGAATGTGGTTCTCTAATGTTTGTGAAAAATATGCTTGTGTTGATGGTTCTCTGATGTGTCCAAAAGCAGGGATGCTCGCTAAGAATATGGTAAATGAAGGATGGTTTCATGATCGGAAGAAAAGGGAAAACATTGCGTACAAATGGTCGCACGGTGAACAGAATGATGCTGATTCGGTTCCTGCTGAGAGATGGTTAGATTAGGAGTGGGCAAAACTGATCTCTGATTTTTCTCCCGTTATTGTGTACAATGCAGATGGAACTGGACTGTATTTCTGTGCTATAACTATTTTTTATTCTTGTTTGAGAATGAAAATTCTAAAACAAGTAGGGAACGCGTAACTGTCATGTGTTGGGCAAATATATCTGGTGATAAAGAAAGATTGTCGGTGATTGGAAAAAGACTCATAACGCTTTAAAGGCATTAATTATTTTCCTGTTGATTATAATTCAAACTCCAACGCATGCATTACAGCTTCCATATTTCAAGAATGGTTATTGAAATTGGATAATAACCTGACTCGGAAATTAATTTTATTGATCGACAACTGTGCAGCACACAGAATGAATTGTGAATTAAAAGTTCTGTGAGAACAGTTGGAGTGAGTGGATGTGTGCCAGTATGTGGATTGTCTAGTGTTTACAATCACATCAAGTGCAGCGTCTTACCATAGTCATCAGCTAAATACTAGCACAATCTTCTACCATCTCCTACCAAACCTCCTCTCTCACCTCCAACATCCAACCTCTTAAGTCAGCACTCACTCACCTAGAACATTGGTCCAAACAATGGCGAATCAGCATAAATCCCATCAAATCAGTAACCGTCCCATTCACACTAACCAAAAATCCTCCTCTGCACATCCCTCTCTATTTAAACAATGCAGAAATACCCACAAAAACAGAAATCACCTACCTAGGACTCCTCTTTGATTCAAATCTCTCTTGGAAACCGCACATTAAACACCTCCTCTCCAAAATCAACCTTAAATTCAGAACTCTATATCCCCTCCTAAACAGAAAATCCCCACTCACCCTCAGCACAAAATGCCTAGTATATCTCTCCATAATACTACCCACCTGGTCCTACGCCTCATCCATATGGGGAGCAACAGCCAAAACCCATTCAGCCAAAATCCAAACAAAACATAATCCTTCGCACAATCACTAACTTTCCCTGGTACCTCAGAAATTCCATCATCCACCACGGCATTAAACTTCCCCAAGTCAACTCCTTAATCACCAAATCCATAACCTCACTAATCAAAAGCACCTTCAACCATCCTAACACTACAATCCAACAATTCCATAGCAACCCTCCCCCACCACTGCACTCACGTCACCTCAAGAGAAAATGCCCTATCGATCTCACCTTCCCCCAGAACACTCTGGCATCTCCTAACCCACCCCATCTTCACACCTACAGACCTGACGCACCCATTCCATCCAACCCATCAAATTCAACATCACCTGTGAACCCTCAAAGCCCAACAATGTATGTTCTTCAGACACACAAATTAATATACAAGAATAAAAATTTTGCAAAATTTAGGTTAATTGCCGGATTAACCGAATTACCATGCCATCATGTAAATTATATACATATTTTAAATTTGTGTATACTGTAACTATTTTTAACCAGCAAATAATCTTATGACAAAAGTTTTGTCAAATAAATTTTTAAAAAATCATATACACCGGTGGAGCAAATTTCACCAAATTTCGTACACGTGTTCTTTGCAACCAGGAAACAAACACTGTCGGGGTGAGACGTGTCTACCACTCCCAGAAGCAGGAGTGGAAATATTTAAACATGCTAAAACAGCCGATATTTGAGTTGGATAATTAATTTCAGGGGTCAAAGATATTGATAGTGTTTCACCAATGTTATCTGAATATAATTTTCACCCCCTACACCCTGGGAAAAGGGCACCCTTAGGGTTTGGGGTGGAGATGCTTTACAGGAAAATAACGTGAATACAACGGAGATTGGAGATCAAAGGTTATGGATGCCACTGAGTTTAGCTATGACATTCAACTTGGCAGATGCAGGGGTAGTGGGGTGGAAATTTTGGAACATGCAAACACAGCAGATATTTGTGTTGAATAAGTATTTTTCATGGTTAAATATATTGATTGTATTTCTTCTGATGTTGTTTGTGTATAATTTCAACCCCTTTCGGCATGCGAGGGGAGCCACCCTTAGGTTTGGGGCTGGAGGGGCGTTTCATATAATTAACGCCAAATCAACCGAGATTAGAGTTAAATCAGGGTTATGGATGTCGATGAGACTATTTATAACAAACTGAGAAACGCACGGGGTTGGTTGGGAATTGGCGGTAATGAGAGAGGGTGGGCGGGGAAAGAAATTTTCAAACATGTTAACCGGCCGATTTTTGCGTAGAATCAATATAATTCGGGATCAGTAACATTTATAAAATTTCAATACATGTTATCTATGTATAGTTTCAACTTATTTTAGGCATGGGAATGGTGCACCCTTAAGGGGGTGGAGTGGCATTACATGAAATTACGCAAACACATTCGAGTTTCGAGTCGAATCCGGGGTTAATTTGTCACTGTGTTTAATTATGACATTTAAATTACAGTTTAACTTCCGCTAGCGGGTTGGACGGGGGTTTAAATTTTCAAACATGTTTATCTACCGATTTTTGCAACGATTAAATATTTTTCGGGATCAATGAGATTCATTAAATTTCTCTACATGTTCTCCGAGTATAACTACAACCTCTTTCGGTCTTATCAGTAGAGCACCTTTACGGGTGGGGTGGAGGAACGCTACAATAAAATAACGTGAATACAACCGAGATTGGAGTCAAATCCAAGGTTATGGGTGTAGCCGGGTTCAATTATAGCATTCAATTAGCCATTTAACCTCCCCCCCCCCAGGGGCGAGAGTGGATGGGGTGGGATATTTCTAACATATTAAACGATCGATATTTGGGTTAATTAATTGTCGAGGTCATTGATAATATATCTACCGATGTTGTTTGTAATATTTAACCCCTTTCGGCATGAGAGGGAAGCACACTTAGGGGAGGGGGTGGAAACATTCAAACATGCTAAAACAGCCGATATTTAGGCAGATACATATTTTTAGGTATCGAAGAGATAGTGTTTCAACCGATATTATCTGAGTATAGTTTCATCCCCTACAGTATGGGAAAGGAGTACTCTTATAAGTGAGGGTAAATGGGCGTTACAATTAAATAACGCGAATAAATACGAGATTACAGTCAAATCCAGGGTTGTGGATGTCGAAGAGTTTAATTATGATATTCAATTGGCCATCTAACACCCAAGGGCAGGGGTGGACCGGGAATGGAAACTATCTAACATGTTAAACGGTCGATAATTTCGTGGAATAAATAATTTTAAGGGATAATTACATTTATAGTATTTCCACCCATTTTATGTTTCTAAAATTTCAACCCCTAGTGACATGAGTGAGTTCACGCTTTGGGGTGGGTGTGGAGGTGAGATACAGGAAAATAACGCTAATACAACCGAGATTCTATTCAAATCGAAGGTAATGGATGTCCCTGAGTTTATTTATGAGAATCTAAGCAACCCGCGGGGGTGGACTAAGGCGGGAGAAGTTGGGCGGTGGTGGGTAAGGAGTAGAAATTTTAAAATAAGTAAAGCTCCGAATTTTGCTACGAATAAATATATTTCGGGAACACTGAGGATATTAAAATTTCACTAGACGTTCTCCGTGTTCAATTTGAACCCATTTCGGAATTGGAAGGAAGCTCACTTTAGGGGTGGGGGACAGCGGGAGTTAAAAAAAAAATAACGCGAATAAAACCGAGTTAGAGTCAAATACAGGGCTATGAATGTTGCTGAGTTTAATTATGACATTTAATTGGTCATTTAACTCCGAGGGGTGGAGATGGACGGGAGTGGAATTATTGAAACAAGAAATTACGACCGATATTAGAGTTGAATAATCTTTTTCTGGGTTAATTAGATTTATAGTATACCCAAGTTATGTGTGTAAAATTTTAATCTCTCTTGCGGCATGAGGGAGGAGCATGGTCGATTGGGTCGCATAAAAAAATAACGTGAGAAAAACCGAGATTCGAGTCAAATCGAAGGTAATGGATGTCGCTGATTTTATTTATGACAATATGGACAACGCTCGAGTGGTGGGCTAGGGTAGGAGGAGATGGCGGGGGTTAGAATTTTTAAAAACATGTTGACCGGCAGTTTTTTTGCGTTGAATAAATATATTTCGGGATCAATGAAATTAATTAAATTTCTCTATATGTTCTCCGTGTTTAATTTCATACCCTTACGGGATTGGGAGGGGAACTCCCCTTAGGGATGGGGGTGGAGGGTATTTACAAGAAAATAACGCGAAAACAACCGAGATTCGAGTCAAATCGTAGGTAATGGATGTCGCTGAATTTATTTACGACAATCTGGGCAACACGCGGGTGTCGGCTGAGTTGAGCGTAGGTGTACGGGGGATAGAAATTTTAAAAAGTTGACCGGCCGTTTTTTGCGTCGATTAAATATATTTCTGGATCAATTAGATTAATAAAATTTCTCTGCATTTTGCTCTTGTATAATTTCAACATCTTTTGGGATTGGAAATGGAGCTCCCCTTAAGGGTGGGGGTGGAGTGGAATTATATTATAATGATGCAAAAACAATCGATATTAGAGTCGAATCCACGCTGTCAATGAGTTAAATTATTACATTCAGCTAACCGTTTAACTTCCCCAAGGAAGGGTTGGCGGGGGTGTAAATTTTTTTAAACATCTTAAACGTTCGATTTTTGTAGCGAATAAATATTTGTCGGGGACAATGCCATTGATAATATTTCTACCGATTTTGCTTTTAATTTCAACCCCTTGACACACGTTAAAGATCACAATTAGGGGTGGGGGTGGAGGGACGGTACGAGAAAATAACGTGAATAAATGCCAGATTAGAGTCAAATTCAAGTTATGGATGTCATTGAGTTTGATAAACGTGGAGAACGTGAGAGGGTGGGAGGGGCTGGCCGGAAGTTTAAATTTTCAAACATGTTAAACGGTTGATTTTTGTATGGAATAAATATTTGACGCTGTCAATGTCATTGTTCTTATTTCTACCAACTTTTTTTGTGTATAATTTCAACACCTTACGGCATGGTAGGGAAGTACGCATAGAGATGAAGGTGTGTTCCATAAAAATAACCCCAAAAAACCGAGATTCGAGTCAAATCAGAGTTATGGATATAGGTGAATGTATTTATGACAACGTGGGAAATGCACGGAGGTTGGCTGTGGTGTGCGGGGGTGTGAGGAGCTTGACGGAGTTGGGCGGGGGAATAAATTTTTAAACATGTTAACCGGCCGATTTTTGCTTCGAATAAATATATTTCGACATCAATGAGATTCATAAAATTTCTCTACATGTTCTCTGTGTTTAATTTCAACCCATTTCGGGCTTTGGAGGGGTGCACCCTTAAGGGTGGGCGTGAAGTGGCATTACATAAAAAGAAAGCAGAAACTATCGAGATTGGAGTCGAATTCGGGGTTATAGTTGTCACTGAGTTTATTTACGACATTCAACTTGCCGTTTAAGTCCCCGAAGTTGGAGTGGGGTGGGGGTGGAAATTTTCAAACACGTTGAACCGTCGATATTTGTGATAATAATTTCCTGGGGTTAATTACTATGATAGTATTTATACCGATGTTGTTTGTGTATAATTTCAACCCCTGTGAGGGAAGCAAGCTTAGGGGGTGGGGTGGAGGTACGTTAAATAAAAAACCGCAAAAACAACCGAGATTCGAATCAATTCAGAGATTATGAATGTCGCTGAGTCTAATTGTGACAACCTCGGCACGCGATGGGTTTGGGAGCTGGTGGGCGGGGGTAGAAATTTTCAGACAATGTAATCGGGCGATCTTTGCGTGGAATAAATACTTTCTGATTATTGCAAATTTGTGGGGGTTGTCATCTTCTAACGTGTAAAAACGGCCGATATATTTGGTCAATGACTTCAACCCCCTTCGGCATGGGAGGTGAGCACATTTAGGGATAGGCTTCGAGGAGCGTAACATAAAATAGGGAAAAAGCAACCGAAATTGGATTGTATCGGGGGTTATGGATAAATGACATCTCGGGCAACGCCAGGCACCCAGCTAGTTGTATATAAATGATATGCCTACTATCTACGGAAGTAAAATTGTATCGTATGATGATGATACAACTATCCTTACCTGGCATCACAATGAGGATCAACTACGCTTGATCACACAAAATAGTATGGGCCAAATAACTGACTACTTGACAATGAACAAAATTAAAGTCAATGCCTCTAAGACAAATGTTATATTACTTAGTCATTCGAAAACCACTCAAAGGGAGGGAAAAAATATAAATCGTTCCGTCGTCCAGCTTGCTAGTTCAGCAAAATTCCTAGGTATTTAAAAATGGGGTTGTGCTACAGCTATATATATATATATAAATATATATATATTGTAATAAACACTAAGATAGGCTTTTAAAATGAAAAATTAATAACATTTACAAATAAAAGATTTATTGTGGCAATAACTCAAACGATTACAAAATTTATAATATTGAAATTCTCAGGGTCTTCACTGGGTTTGATAATGGACGAATCAATAATATTTATAATCTTATCAACAACAAAACACAATTAAAAGAGAAGAAATTTACTCGTCAATTAAACTAGAACGAAATTTAATTGTGAACGAAATTAAAAGTAAAAAGATTGACTCTGATTAACAATTTTAATCAAAAAGAGAATGAAATCTGAGGCTATCTTTCAATTACGTTTACATAATTAATTGTTTTGTAATTGTTACTCACGTCTGCCCAGCATTCCAGCATACCTTTAATTTTCGAAAACACTATTGCGGGGTTTAACACTGCTTCCAAAATCACAGATTCTACACCAATATTTTAAGCCAAAATTTTATATGATGTCAGGAACTCGGATGAACCTCCTTTCGTATCTATCGGTTGATCGCTCGCCTTAGGTGAATTCTGCGATTTGTCGATTGGGTAGTCTTTATTGTTCCGGACTTAAACCGAAACTTATGCTATTTCTGGCCGGCTATGAACACAAAAACTGCTTTTTCTTAGCAGGTTTCGACGTTATACTTTTATAAATGTTTTACTTTGTCCTGCTAATTGCCAACCCCGTTGAATTCTCCTTCCAAAAACTGTTATACCTCGACGAGGTCTTTCCGTGAACTCTATCTCACCACATCTTCCTGCGAACTGTCTTCTCGTCTCGCAATTTGAGCGCGCATACGCCATTCTGACGGACCTTCCGACAAAGGAACAGAGTCGGATTTTCTATTGTTATTTCAAAAGCTCCTGCCGCTACAAAGGATTTCTCAAACAATTTAGTTTTCTTATGTTGAAACAATTAATGTCCTAATTAATTGGCATTACAATATATATGGAGAGACTACTTATTGCACAAAAATGGCAATTAGGTATATTTTTAGAATGAAACAAAGAGTATCTTGTAGAACAACCTTTAGAGAAAACAATTTATTAACTGTCTATGGAATGAATATATATATATATATATGTATATATTGTAGTAATTAGTAATTAATCCATTGTTATAATTGCAAAGTAAAGGACTCATTATTAGAGTAATATAAAGCATACACCGCAACACAGGCGGCACGCGACACAAAGAGTACATTGTTAAGACGTACGCATTCAAAAATCTACGAGACGAAGAGTCAGTCAACGAGGAGAAGCGAAACGGAAAAGTTGGAAGTCAGATGCGGGCAGATATACATCTAGAGACGCTGCAGAGTGAAACCAAGTAAAAGGTTTTCACTCAGTGGTTTGTCTGCCACAAACAGTAACCTAATAAGTCATGCCGCAGTAAATACTCAATAAGTAAAGAGACCGTCACCAATGTCATCGAGAGAAAGTTGGTAATAATCTGACTGACCATTAATTCGGAAGGAGTAGCCGTTTCCAGCTGAGAGAACCTAAAGTTTCGACAGTGTTTTGTAACCAATTTAAATTCAGTGATATCCCCAAAAACGTGTGCACAGAAAACCCCAAAAATTGAGACCTGGTCGGCCGTAAGTAAAAAAACTCTAGAATTTATTTGTAAACCATTTCTTTAAGATACGTCAGATCGTTCTTCAATTATTTTCTTTTCTTTAATTATTCTTTTCTTTAATTGTTTTGTTAGTTAATTTAAAATTCAATCTGTAATCTTATTGTCATCCGCAACAAAATTCGTCGAGGTTTAGACGAATTAACTTCAATAAAGGCTAAATGTAATTATAAATTATTGTAAATTCAAGTCACCCATTTATCAAACCCAGTAAAGACCCTGAGATTCTAAATATTATTGTGTAATTTTATATTGTATTTAAAACTTTAATAAATTTTGTTTAATTGTTCAAATAAATATTATTTTAATTAGCCACAGCCATTAGTAGTTTATAATAAATTTATTACAATATATAACTATGGTGAAAAAGAAAACATTTCTCCCGGGTCAAAGTTAGAAAAACTAGTGGGAATAATTATTTTAGAGTTAGGACAACAGAAAACGGAGAATGACCCACTCCTCAAAGGAATTATATTATTTAACAGACTGCCGCATCATATAAAACAATTACAGGGTGAACAATTTAAAAGTAAGCTCAAACAATATCTATCTGAAAAAGTTATGTATAGTTTGAAATATTTATAATCGAATAAAAAATATGTATCATATGTATTTGTTATATTTTTTTAAGACTGACTATTTCTAATATTGTGTAAAGATAATTAATGGATAAATAAACATTATTATTATTTTTAGTTCAAAAGACAACCGCGATCTGCGCGAAGTAGGGGAAGGGAGAAGATCGAGGGTATGGGAGTGTCAGCGGAGAAATCTATCATATTTAAAAACATTCATTGTGTCCTTACGAACGGGATAAATAGACACCCTTTACTTATCATCTGTTAATTTTTTTCGGATGAGATTCGTAACGTACAGCGTAACTTGAAAGTTGTAGAATTAAAGTTATTTGACATTGGTGGAATGAAGCTTGCAAAGCTTTTATTCGAGTATTTCATTTTCTATAAAATGGAAATGAATAATGAAAAATAAAAAATAAGGAAAAGGAATAATGTGCATAGTGATTGAAAATACGAAATGTCGCAAATTGGTAAGAGTAAAGTAAGCAGGCCATTTCTTTACCGCTGGTTTAATGCCGAATGAAACATGCCTTCATAGCTGTCTGGACTTAATGTTTTATAATAAATATTATCTTTTTCTATTATTTCATTAAACAGATCCACTCGATTGCTTCTCTTGATTTCAACAAGCAAACAATTGAAACATTTCTAATATTATGGAACATTTAATTGATTTCTTAGCTTTACCCAAAGCAATACAACAACAAAAAATAAACCATAACCGACACATTACAGGACGGTCGCATTGTTCCCATCTACAGCTAACAATTAGTCCTAGTGGATTCTTAATTATTGGCAAGCGAGTGTTATGTACGGATCCAATAAGCGTACTTCGAATTAAGTTAAATTTAGTTAAGAGAAGTTTATGATTATGCAGCTTTTTTACAATGTTGAGGGTGACTGATCTCTGCTTCGAGCAGTGTGGTTGCTAACGATTATTGATTATTAAAGATGCAAATAAACAAAAAACAAGACCGTTTCTCAACTCTGCGCCAACGCTCCGGTTCGTTAACTTAATGTTTTATTTGACAACTATTTGCATAGTTGCCTCCGATTACGATACATTTTCATAACATGAACGAAAATTAGAAGCAATAACACACGTCGACATTTGAATTAACGAGCACAAAAACAATGTGCAACCCGGAGAAACTTCGAAATGAAAATTATTCGATGATACATGTGAATTTAATCATAAATTCAATATAAAAAATGACTGTCATTCACTCAACTGTTAGGAGTATTATTGAAATTTAAGAAAACAATGGAAATGAAAATTTTATTTTATACAACAGTTAGATATTAATAAAGAATCATAAATTTTATTTAAATGGTTTGTGTCATTTTTAAATATTAAATATTTGATATGATAAAATATAATATAATGAACAATATTGGCTGAAACAGTAGATTTAATATTAATGTAAAAATTACAAATAATTTAAAAAATTATGTATTTATTTAATCTATAAATGTATTTATTATTTTGATGATGTAACAGTATAAATTATATTTTACTCAATTCTTCTTTTAAAAATTATCATTTTGTAACACTTTGTTTCTTAATTTATTTGTTTACATAATTGACTATAACATCTATACACCCAATCAAGGACGAAACGACATTCTTATATTTATTATGTTTCTAAATGGATTAATTAAATTTTTTTTGGTTTAATAGGCTGCTACTTTTATTATTTAATTTAAATATGAAGTCAGATTGTCATAATTGTTAAAAAAATATTTATTAAGCACACATTTTGCATGTTTTGTTTACCTATATATTAATGAATGACATCTGCCATTTTTCTGACCCCGTAGGAGTTAAAAAGTAATTCTTCATCATGTTTCTTACGTTATTAGCTGAAATTCCTCCACGTACGCATTCACTTCTCGTTATACTTCTAAATCCAGTTATAGACAAAGTATCTTGTAATTTGTAACCATCCATTTCAATAACAAAATTGTGTAAAACCACACACGCCTTCACAATATCAGCAGCGAATTCGAGATGCAAGTTTATAGCTCTGTGAAAAATCCTCCATTTATTATTCAACATTCCAAATGTACATTCTACAAACCTTCGAGCTCTTGAGAGGCGATAATTAAACACTCTGTTAGGAATTGACAATGAGAGTCCACTGAACGGTCGAAGAAAGTATTTGTGCAGGGTGAACGCTTCGTCGCCAATGAAAAAGAAAGGTACTTTGGGACTTGTTGTACCCGGAAGACATCTCTCATTAGGAATTTCCAGTTCATTTTTCAGCACTGATTTCCATAAATAACATTCTTGAAAAATGGTTGAGTCACCATCTTTTCCATAACTACTAATATCACATAGATAAGCCTATAATTCGAGTCTGCAACAGCCATCAGCACTGTGGAAGAATATCCTCTGTAGTTGTAATACATTGAATTACGTGGATGAACAATACGTATGTTTTCCATCTACAGCTCCAATGCAATGAGGAAATATTGCTGTTTGTTCATAAGCAATTTTCTCGAAGCTTTCTTTCGTATGTCCCGGGATACATTCATCTCGTATACTCCAAATAGCTCGACACACATCTCTAATTATTTTACTGATAGTGGAAATACCAAGTCTATAACTGTAGTGGAGATCAGTGAATGTACAACCGTTGGCCAAGTATCTGAAACAAAATTTCAAATAACAATAGAATTTATGTCTAATTTGGCAGAAAATTAAATGACGACGAGTAATGTAAATACAAGTTTTTTTTTCTGTTTTACGAAAAAATATTAAGAAAAAGTGGGCCAATATTCGCGATAGCTTCCAAAGAAGTGAGAGGATGTACAAGTCCTCTTTAAGATCAGGAAAAAGGAGAGGAAGCCACACAGTGTTTATAACTAGCAACTGCAATTTTTTTTTAAAAAAAAAAAACATGAGCAGAACATCCGAATGAAGACAGCCTTTCAGCAGAATTGACTAAAAACAGTGGCTCTGAAAATGCAGAGGGTCTTGGGGAGGAAATTCTGCAGGACGACGACGAGATATTTGAAGGACAAGTTCCTAGGTTTAAAACACCAAAACCTAAAAGAAGGAAACCTGATCCAGTTGAGCTAGAGCTGATTAGTGCTCTGAAACGAAAACCTGATAAACATATGTAATTTTTTCAGGGAATAATTTCATCTCTCGAAATGTTCGGCGATGATGAGGTTGTAGAATTTCAGTTCAAAGTTATGCAGTTAGTGTCATAAATGAAGAATAAAAAAAATTTCAATAATCCGGCCCCACCTGTACGCCAAGCACACGAATATACTTCCACATCAATAAATAGTCAAAATTATCAGCTGCAATCAGGAATAAATCAACTTGAATATATTAATTACCAACCCACTCCTATGTCTACAACCAGTCACTATTATGAACATACTTTGAAAATCTGTACCTCAAGACCAGTCCCCACTCCTTCAGAGATGCCTGAAAACTCATCTGCAGAATCATTTCACTTTTAAATATTTTATTTTTATGTCTTTATTTTAAGATTTATTAGTGCGTAATTAAATGAAACATTTTTTAATCAAAATGTTATCATGGACAGATGTTAATGGACAGATGCACAGAACATCAAAGACATCTGAAACTAAAACAGCCAAATAAGTCAGCGGTTGCAGAACATGCCATAGAATCCGGCCATGACATTAAGTTCAATGAAACCAAAATCTTGGATCGTGTCAATGGTTTCTGGAGCAGCATCATCAAAGAGGCCATACATATTAGGACACAAGACAACTTGCTAAACCGGGACACCGGGTTTCAATTGAGCAAGACTTGGGACCCAGCTATAACAAGGCGAGGGGTCCGGAGCTCTATTGTGGCTGGGGTTGCTGAGGGTAATGTACCTCGGCGAGTGGACGGCCTTTTGGCTGATGCTGACATGGCTGAGGCGGACTGTTGACTGAGCGCTGATTGACACTCACAGCGTGATGATTCAATTTAGGATATATATTATATGCAATGGAGCTATTCCTATTGGAATAGTCGGCCAGCTGCCTCCTAAACAGGCCAAGGCATGGCGAGGGGTAAGCTGCGTCCCCACAGCAAACTCCTCTCCCGTCATCGGAAGGGCGTGGGACAAGTACCAAATGCCCGACCTACCCGATGCAGGTTTTTTATAGGGTTTGTCCTGCATTACTTTTAGGCGAATGCCGGGTAGGATCCTTAAAATATAGCCCAGGGGCCCTAGTAACCCTTGGCTACCTTCCTACACCCTACCGCATCCCCCCTTTCAAATCCCTTTCCTATGCTATAAGAGGGGAGTTGCCACTATGTGGATTACCCTATACATAGCCTATCTACACCCAAAAAAAAATTTTTAAAAAAATGGTTCCGCACGACAAGCCTGCGAGAGGATTTCTCGCAGGTGAACGTTCCCAGAGAGCTCTGGCGGGGGCTACCTTTGGGGATGCTCTCACATCTCTCTGGTTTTTTTGAACTAAGGTTCCCACATACCGAGGCACCTCGGTCTGTTTTGAGAGGTGTATGTTCCGGGGTCGCAGATCTTGGGCATACGGTAAGAGTTGTTCGCTATTCCCATTGGAATAATCGGCCAGCTGCTTCCTAAAGTGGTCGAGGCACGTAGAGGGGAATGCTGCGTCCCCACAGCAAACTCCTCTCCCGCTATCGGAAGGGCGTGGGACAAGTACCGAATGCCCGACCTACCTGATGCAGGTTTTTCTAGGGTTTTCCCTGCATTTCTTTAGGCGAATGCCAGGTAGGATCCTTAAAATATAGCCCGGGCCCTAGTAACCCTTGGCTACCTTCCTCTACCCTTCCGCATCCCCCCTTTCTAATCCCTTCCTATGCTATTAAAGGGGAGTTGCCCAATGTGGATCACCCTCATGTAGCCTGTTGCCCTAAAAAAAAGGTTCCGACACTTCGCCTAGAAGATGACGACAGAGCTTTTAGTCGTCGAAACGTTGCGTTCTACTATAATTATGCAAAACCCGGTTGAACTCCGAGAACAATATATTGAAAATGTTATCATGATTGTACTTTATTGCGTCTTCTTTGTGGTTGTGGTATATTTACATAAAATGAAGCACACATTTAAATGTCAGTTTTATCTTATCTAATTGTAATTTATTGTAACTAATTTATTTTTTCAATTAAATTTGGATTATTTTTCTTAAAATTCCAAAGGAATGCAACGTAGTGGTATGATGCTCTTTATTGTATATTCGGTTTTGTCCTTCCCTTTTTAAATATATTTTATTATAATTAATAATTTACAGATAAATCTCACTTTTTTGCATGTTACCTGATTGTGACTGCCTGCATTTGTAAAGGCGGTATACATTCCCTGAATGATGTGTTGCGGCGACTTATAGTTGTTTCGATCCGTGCAAGAAGATCGTGGAAATTGTCAACACTCATACGAAAGTAATCAAAAAATTTATCTTCATATTTTCTGAGCTCCTCAAAAAGAACATAGAATGCCCCCAACTTATCTTTTTTCATAATCATTGGATGAACCTGTGGAGCAAGCCTCCACTGAGCTTCACGTCTCTGCGAACATCAGCTGACTGATCTGCAAACCCATTGCATCCTGTTTTTTCGTCTTCTCTTATACGTCTATATAAGATTATGCAAGCCAGTAATTGATCACGCTCCATGTTCGAATACGACTGACGGAAAGTAGGGCCGACAACCGTCTATATGTGAAGACAGCTAGCTTTATGCAGTGGCCGTCTAAAATGTAGTTCAAACTGTTGTCGGGTAAGTGTGAAACGAGCAAAACTGCAGAGTTCCGGCTGTCGTCCACGTGGACCAGACTAGATATGGGGCGCTTCTCATCTACCCAGCCCAATTCCTCTAGTCTGTAATTTTGCTTCTTTATTTCTTTAACTAAAATATTTTTGTACTCATATAATTTAATCCCTGATCGACAAGTTTTGTGGGACAAAACTGTAGAAATGTATAAATACAGATTACAGACTAGAAGTGCTTGGGAAGAGAGAATTAAGAAACGGATATGAATATGTGGATGATAAAGTAAGAACGGAATATGGAGAGTACATTGCTTAATGTTGATTTTGTTTAAACTCATTTTAATATCTTGAAAATTCTGGTAGTTCGAAATAAACAATATCAATTAAGCACACATTATGCCAGTTTTGTTTTCCTACATATCAAATGTAAGACAACTGTCATTTTACTGAGCCCGTATCAGTTAAAATGTAATTCATCATCCAGTTTCTTACGTTATTTGTTGAAATTCCGCCATGTACTTATTCACTTCTCGTTATACTTCTAAACCCAGTTATAGACCAAGTATCCATCAATTTGTAGCAGTCCCTTTCAAGAACAAAATTATGTAAAACTTTACAAGCCTTCACATATATCAATTCAGGATGTATGTTTATAGCTCTGTGATAAATCCTCCATTTCTTACACATGTTCCAATTTTCTCAATTCTTGAGAGACGGTAACTCTGTTTGTAACTGCTTTTAACTGTCCATTAAACAGTCGGATTAGATAATTATTTTACTTAAAATTTTAGAATCCATCTGAAAAAGTTCCAAAATAGGGATGAAATGAATACAGCTGTTTGAGTTATTATTGTATATTTTTGTGTGTGTGACGTTTTGCTAATACATTTTATTGTAATAAATAAATATCGGATGAATATCACTGTTTTTTTGCGAGTGTGATTTGCAACACTTGTATTGACCGGGTTCCGTACATTCCCTGAATATGTTGTGGCTTTGAATTTCGATCCGAGTAAGAAAATAGTCGAAATTTTCAATACGTAAAAATATTTAGTTTCTCAACTCATCAAAATTAACATTGAATGCCCCCAACATATCTATTCATAATCATTGGATAAGCACATTGCATCACGTTTTTTTCCTGTTTTTTTTTTAAACGGGGTGTACAAGACTATGCAAGGTAATAAGTGATCACGCTTTTGAATTTCGCAACTGACTTGTGTAGTTGAGTCGCTCTAGGCTCTTGCGGTTGTGTGGTATTTATATCACCACTTCTTTTGTCTACATGTGGCTATCTTTCTTATTATTCATTTAAATTTAGATAAAAAAAATATGAGACAAAATTACCATTTAGATGAACATAATGCTATTTAACAAAATTAATTGTTTAAATTGCAAATCTTGTTACCTGATTTCTTATCAGTCAAACCTGAATCCCCTTCCCCAAAACAAATTAACAATGTTAGTCTTTTCCTCTCCCCGAGATTTTGGCTGCCTTGAAGCTTCTACTTAGTTTATAAATTATATTACATGAAAAAAAATCAACATATTTTAACATTAATTATTTAAATCTTCGAAATAACCTCATAAAAGTCCTTACATCTAATGCTCTATATTTAAAAAACAAAAGTTATTCAATAAATTCTGCCATATTCATCTGTTTACAAAAACATATCCTTACGTTAACGATCGTTAATGGTGACGTGCACACTAAATGCAGTTGAACGTGGTCGCAATCGTAAGAATATATTTTTGTAAACAGAAAATATGGCAGAATTTATTGAATAACTTTTGTTTTTTTAAATAAAGAACATTAGATCTCAGGACTTTTATTTTGAAACTTTAAATATCGGTGTAACAAGGTCCAGATTATTAACGTATATATTAAGACATAAATTATTTATTAATTGGGAAAAGAACGGTCAAAATAAACTAATATGAATGCAAGAATAAAAACAATTTTTTTAGGGTAACAGGCTTCATGAGGGTAATCCACATGGTGGCAACTCCCCTTTAATAGCATAGGAAAGGATTTGAAAGGGGGGATGCGGAAGGGTAGAGGAAGGTAGCCAAGGGTTAACAAGGGCCCCCGGGCTATATTTTAAGGATCCTACCCGGCATTCGTCTAAAAGTAATGCAGGACAAACCCTAGAAAAACCTGCATCAGGTAGGTCGGGCATTGGGTACTTGTCCCACGCCCTTCCGATAGCGGGAGAGGAGTTTGCTGTGGGGACGGAGCATTCCCTTCTCCGTGCCTCGACCAGTTTAGGAGGCAGCTGGCCGACTGTTCCAATGGAAACAGAGAACAATTTTTTTTCTTTTTTTTAGGGCAACAGGCTACACGAGGGTGATCCACATTGGGCAACGACACATGCAAAGTAAAATATTTAATTTTTATTTGCGAAAGTATAACTACCCATTTCTGAAGCTCTATTTAACATTCCAATTTGGAGTTTGTAATTCTCTTTTTAACATAATTTTTAATCCAACAAATTGATTGACAAATGTGTGTCCTTTAAGTAATACTTACTAATATTATATATATATATATATATATATATTGTAATAATCAAACGGGAGGAGTTTAATAAATAAAAAATTAATAAACTTTTACAAACAATAGATTTAATTTTAATACTTTAAAACAATTACACAATTTAAAAAATATATCTCAGGGTCTCTACTGCGTTTGGTAATGGCGATTCATTTTATTTCTCAACTTAAACATTAATTCCAATTTAAAAAAGGAAAAATTTACTCGTCAATTAACTAGGACGAAATTTTTTTGTCAGCGAAGTTAAACTAAAAAGATGGATTCTAATAAACAAATTTTTAATTAAAAGAAGGGAACGAAATCTGACGGTTATCTTTTAATCAGGTTTACATAATTATTTGTTTTTATATTGTTACTCACAGCTGCCCAGCATTCCAGGATATAATTGTCGAAGCACTATGACTGGTTTTTGCACTTTTTCTAAAACTCACCGACTCTTAATTAATATTTTTAGAACAAAACTCAGGAACCAGGATGAACCCCCTTTCGTCTCTCTCTCGGTTGACTGCTAATTCTGCCCGGCTATGTTCACAAGACTGTTTGTGCTTAGCAGGTTTCGTAGTTCTGCTCGAGTGAATATTTCGTCTTGAGCAAAATGTTCAGGGACCAATCAACTCTGTTGATGGGTAATTCTCGATATTTCTCTGCAAATTTACTTTAAATATTTGAAATTGTCTTGTCTATTTCAACACGACCAATTTCTGCCGTGTCTGACTGCCAACTCAAACTTCTCAATATCTTCCTGCGACCTGCATCTGACCAAGCTTTCCTGCTAACTCACTCCTCAATATTTTAATGCAACCTGTATCTGCCCAAGCTTTCTTGCTAACTAACTTCACATCTCGCAATTTTGAGCGCGCATAACTTCTTCCGACAAAGAAACAATGCTCTTCTTGTCTATTGTTGTTCTGTTCTGTACCGCCATCAAGAATAGATTTCTAAAACAATTTAGATTTTAAACTTCACAATTAATGTCTTAATTAATTTGCATTACAATATGTATATATATATTGTAATAATTAATAAAATATATTTATGTCATCTTTTACAATAATTCAAGATGTGAATTATGTGGCGTTTTTAAATGAAAAGAACTATTACGTGAAAACTATTAAACAAGATTTATTAACAATTTTAAAACAAGTATTCAAATTACAAAATATTTGGAATCTCAGGGTCTTGAACTGGGTTTGATAATGGCAGAATTTATATAAACAAAATCACAAAAATTACATTTACTTTATATGGGAATCAATGCGTCTGAACATAGACGAAATTTGTTGCTGAAGAAATAATACTAAAGATTGAATTTAAACAATTTCAATTTTTATCAAGAAATAAAGAATGATCTGAATAATTAAAGATCTCATTTTATCGATAATTAAAGAACGATCTGACGTTTATCTTTTAAACGTGGTTTACAATGATTTTAAAGTTTTCTTTCTACTTACGGCAGCCCAGGTCTCATTTTAACTTTTAGTGCACAATTTTGGGGATATCACTGATTCTAAGTACTCACAGACTCTAAATGTTCACAGACTCTAATTAGCGTAGTTTGTTAGTTGGTTCAAAATAAATTTGTCGATTCTCGATGATTTACTGCAACCTGGATTTGTAGATCTCGTGGATTTTTGTAGAAAATGCACCTCATTGGTTTTGTCTGTTGACTGAAGACTAGTTCAGTTTCTGCATTTTGATATAACAGCGTACTGGTTACTGGAACACTTTCTCGTTCTTTAAATTAGACCTTCCAGTCTTCACTGCTGACTGACAAAGATTGTTCAAGTTTTCGTGAATTAGAATTTTAATCTGTACATCTCGCCGTTTGCTGCCCAACTGTTCGTTCTTGTACTCTGTTCCACTTGCTGTCCGCTGCCCAACTGTTCGTTCGTCTCGTAAATTTTTGAGCGCGTAAAACCTTCTCGACCGATCAACAATACTTTCTTTGCATTGCCGGTTTGTTGCGGCGTCCGCTATAACCACCAATAATGAGTCCTCTACAATTCAACTTCTCAATTAGAACAATGCCTTAATTACCAATTACTACAATATATATATATATAATTGGAATATTGGTATGGAAAGGAAAGAGAGATAGGTTGTGGCTTAACTGAAAGTGAAGTGCGGTGTCACCATAAGGAAATTTCAGGTAAGCCACACCTATCTCTCTTTCCATTCCATACCAATAATGCAATTGTATATATATAGATGCCTTAGTAATAAATATGATTCACATATTTTACATGAGAACGAATCCATTAATACCATCCAGTGCATTCTATTTTGCAGGTAAGATTTAAATCAAGAAAAGGAAGTTTTCCACTATTTACGATAGTAAAAGCAGATAGAAAACAAGTTCAGAAAGCCAGGAAAGAGGGCAGCAGAGTACAGAGGTTAGACATGAAAGACAGATAGACAATTAGTCGGGAGAAAATTGATCAGTCACCTATTCAAATGATAATACATGCACAGAATATACAGAACTCGTGAGTGGATATCATCACTGAATCAAGCAGCCCGCACATCACTATTCACGAATCACCATTTCGGCTATCAGTAGTAATTCCATCATCAATACATTACTTTCCTATATATATAGTAATGATTTTAACTATTAAAATGATAAAATGACAGCTAGCCTCACGTTAAGGTGCCAATTTTGTGGTGATCACAAATGTAATTACAATTAAATAAAACAAAGTTAAAATGTGATGACGCTAATTTGTAGTAATCACCAATTAATGGAAGTTAAATCGCCACGTTAATGCGTCAATTCTTAGTAATTTAAATATTAAAATGATAGGATGTTAATAATAATCAATATTTTTAAAAAACAATCAAATTAATTTATTATCGCACAAACAATTTAAATTTACATATGTTATCAAATGAATTTACAACGGTTATTAAGAAATTAACTTCAAATTACATTATTTATTAATGTTTGACAATAAAATTTTACTCTTTCTCAGGGTCGTTTACTGGGCCTTTAATAAAAATACTACTTGTTAACAATTAAAGTTTATCAAGTTACCATGGACTTACTTCATCCATAGATTATTTACAATGCAAAAATAAACATAAAATATGACTTTAAATTCTGACCGAAATTCTAAATCTGACGATAATTACCTTTACTTATAGGTTTACAAATATGAATTCAGTGAAATTTTAACTTACGGTCTCTGGTACTGAAGGCAATTTGGCTCGATCGTACACACACACACACAACTTTATATACAGACCATTTTTATCACTGATTCTAATGAACACTGTTGGTTTGACAAAGTGGCCCACTGTTCATCTACGAAATAAACTCGTTCCGTATTTTATTAACTGCAGGATGCAGTTACCTGGCTCTCAAAATCCAAGACAATGGTCTAAATCACGAATATAATAGTTTAGAATCTGTTTTGCGTTGAATATTTTTGTATTTACGTATTAGGCTGCAACTTTTTGACAAATACTTTTACTTGTTCACAGCTAAACTTCCACGACGACTGATGCACACAACGTTTCTCGCGAGCCAACAACCTCCAATAATCACAAACATGCAATTGCCACATTCTTGTGTACAACTTGTGTTTTCTGCAGCTAACAATGCTTGTCCAAATTTTAGTTTATTAATTAATGATTTCCTTTTAATTACCACAATATATATATATATATATATATATATATCACGATATGCAGTCCTAGACATTAAACGAGCGACAGATTTCGGCTTCAACCACAAGGAGGATTTGTTTGAAATTTTAATAAAATATATGATGAGAATATATTAATAAAAATTAACACGAGGTATCGTTCCGTTTTGGAACATCTTCAGGTGCATATATAATTGTTTTATTAACCTGAATGTAATTTTCTCTTCAGATACAAATACGTAGTTAAAAGTTTGTGCGGAACATTGCGTTTTACACACACATTGCAGCCGAGGTTCCAAGAAGTATCGATACATCCTCGAAATTTTTATTAATATGTTTTAATTTTTTATTTAGCAGGTTTGTTCATTTATAATTCAATGACGTCAGATAAATATAGCTATGAATTTGCCAATGTTCATTGGGGAGACAACTAGCGCCGTCGAAGTCACCATGTTAAAAGTTTAGGTGACATACAGAATATACCATTTGGCCATTTAACGATATATTTTTGCTTCATACCAGTTCAATATATATGTGTGTACTATGATTAGTAACTGCTGTTCTGATTTAGTCCTCATTTGTAACACTGAAGGAGTAAATGCTTAAATTCATTTTCATTAAAAGGTTAAATAAAACGTGCTAGCGTGATGCAAAGACGACAAACGAACCGCCCGAGAAATAGGCCATTTTATTTGGTCAAGATATGATCGGCGCATTCCTCCTTGACGGAAAAAGTGGAAGTATTAAACATTTCGAACGGTGAAACTCTTTGTGTTCATGGCAGAAGAGTTAAGAATTAATACTGTGCATACGAGCCTGGGCACCGAATTAATCCTACTGCAATCAGTCACTTCCAGTAAGTTGGCCTGTCGAGGTCTTAGCACCTGAGAAGAATCTTGTCACTTACCCTTCAATTATAGAGTGCGATGTGAAAGCGCCAGTCACTGTTCAGTTGTGTTGTTAATATGACATGAACTCAAGATACCTCATTCTTAGTAAGAATAAAAACGGTAGCTGGGGACCAGTGATGCAGGAGATACTTTGCGATGTTTTGTAATTGCATATTAACGATATTAATAATACTTTTCATCTCTAGTGTAAGCAAACTTATTTTCAGCTTCATCAGAAGCGAGGTAGCCACCAACCTAATCACATCTCAATATTATATTCTGCTGGAGTAAAGTTTAATGTAAAATCGGCTGGAATAGTTCCGTATCTTGTGAGCTATTTGATCAGGAAAGTAAAGCGAAAAAAAGCGGAAATAAAAATAGATTATTGAATTTAAGCACTTCATAGATAATTGCACCAATTTGCTAAATTTTCTATCTTTAAAGACATAAAAATATTAATTTAAATCACATGTCCCGGTTTTAAATTTTATTACTATTCAGTTCTTCGTTTGTTACGAAACGTATTTTTTGTCCACAGTTCGTGAGTGATTTACTTATCTTTGGCTCATTATCTTTGGTATAATAATTAAGCTTGCTGGTTTGGAAAATTTTTAAGGTAAAATATAAGTTTTATTTACTTCTATTCTGTTTCATAAAGATTTTAAATTTTGGTATAAGTTATGAAACGCAACAGAAAATTACTCACCGACTTAATTGAAAAGTTAGTAACTAAAGATAATAAAATAAAAATGGCAGTTGGATCAGAGCTAGTGAAACATTTGTCAGACGGTGAGTTTTCGTTAGATTCTGAAGACTTTGGCATTCTAGTACATGAAATGGTTGTATGGTTGAGATCGAGTAGTAGAATCGTAGTAGAGTGTGCAATTGATATTTTGATACTTATAGTTGAAAGATTGCCCTCTCATTTCAAGCAATACATACACTTAGTATTCGGTGCAGTTACTGATAGGTTAGGGGATAATAAGGTGACTGTTCGACAAAAAGCCAAATTATTCATACTTAAGTTGATAGAAAGAGATATCATTACACCTCAGAATACAATTGAGCGGTTAACGACAGCATTTACTCATAAAAACAGTAAAATTCGGGAGGAAGTTTTGAACTGCATTCAAATAATCACCTCAGAATTTAATGATCAAACGTTCCTCACAAGACATCTGGACAGTATATTAAGATTGTTGAATGATCCAGTTCTTAGCGTTAGAGACGCTGCGATCAACACTATTATAATACTCTATCGCACTATTGGAGAAAAACTGCGTTTAGATTTGCAAAGTAAGTACAACATTAATCCTGAAAAGCTTCAGATTCTTCTATCAAAATTTGATGAAGTTCAAAAGCCGGTTGAAGCTCAAAATTCTAGAGAATTTAAAGTTTGCAAACATGATTCTGGCAAATCGATTTCCGATTATGAAGCTTCTTGTGAAAAGGTTTCGAGGACCATTAATACATTGCTACGGCCTTCATCCACTCCTCCTGAACCATGCAGCGTAATTGACGAACAAGATGTATTAAAATCTTTCGAAAATATTCCTAAGTTCAATGTAGGCTCTGTTCACGATTTGGAGACTGTGTTGACAACCATAAAAACTGTTATACGGGATTCAAATGAGGAGTGGAGTAAGCGAGTGGGGCATTTAAAAAAACTGAAGGCTTTGGTGAAAGCAGGATGGGGAAAGCAGGACGAGTTTGTAAGCGAAATAAGGCATATGGTATCTTCTTTCGAAATGGCTGTTCGAGATTTAAGGTCTCAAGTAGTGAGAGAAACTTGTTATACTATTTGCTATCTTGCTCAAGAACTTGGTCTTAAGTTGGATCATTTTTCTGAAATAATTTTAATTTCTTTAATTAATTTAATTCAAAATTCGGTTAAAGTGATTGCTTCTGCTGCTCTGATTACTATCGTTTTTATTCTGAAAAATGTCCAGCACGGCAAACTGATACCAATTATATTGGTTAGCTTAAATTCGAAATCGAAGGAAATCCGTCGAGCTTGTTACGATTTTATTGACTTCGTTCTTAGTTATTGGCCCCCAATCGACGTAGAACGCCACGTTGAACAATTACAGGAGGCAATTAAGAAAGGGATTGCTGATGCAGACTCAGCCGCGAGATCCAGTGCTCGAAAGGCGTTTAAAGCATTCGAGAACCGTTTTCCCATAAATGCTGCTCATTTGATTGACTCTTTAGATCCCACTCGTCGAAAGATATTAATGGAAGTGTCAAGTGGTGTACCAATCAGAATCACGAGGCAGAAGAGGAATCGAACCAGTTACAGTGAAGACGGTGAACAGCCTGAGCAAGACAACATACAATACAGATCATACCCATTTGTCAGGTTATCCAGTTCAGCCCTCTTTCCGAATTATCGCTTGAAAGGCGAAGAAGCCCAGATTTATACCTTTAGACCGACTGTTCAGAACCCAGGATCGTTGTCTCGACCGGGTACACCATCACGACGATACGTTGACGTTCAGAGACGCTCAGCTAGTTTTCCAGGTGTGGCCACGCCCGTGCCTCGCAGAAAGATTTCCGCGTACCGAACGAGTAATGACGAGGACAAGAGATTGCTTTTAATAGAGTCGGAAGACGCTATTATGTATCAGTGTGAAATAAATACCTATGGAATGACATCGAGCACGAACAGCTCTTTCCGAGAGAGCGATGGGCTTACGAATAATGTTTCTCAAACTGGAATGGAGGACGAAAACCTTACTCTCTTGTCAACAGAACGGAATAAAGTCAATTCCGAGCCGCAAACTGCTGAAGAAAATTCCTCTAATAATCCAAAAGAGAAATGTTACGAAGTTGGTAATGCCTTTTCGACTACTTCCAATTTTATTAATAAATGTAAAAGTAGTAACTGGTTCGTGAGGAAATTTGGGTTACAATCATTACAAAACTATCTCGGCAAAGGGAACAGACTGAATTCTCACGAACTACAACAAACAGCTGATGCTTTCTGCCAGATGTTTACCGATGAACACACAAAGTCTCTGAGTGCCCTTCTGGACTCATTGAATGAACTAATACTTAGTCACTACGACGACCTCGGTAAATGGCTTTTTGAAATTCTACGGAATCTTTTCGACAAGTTGAATACGGATATTTTGGCCACTGTACGTGACAAAATACATCAAAGTTTATCGATCGTTTCGCGGTCTTTCCCTCCTGCATTGCAATACGTCTCCGTTTTCCGGCACCTCTGTTCTTTGACGCAAACCCCAGACCCCAAGTGTCAAGTCGCCATTATGGAATACCTAGTTGACCTTTCTTCCCGTGTTAATTTTGCAAATTTAACCGTCGATACGGATTTAATAATATCGGCTCTAGAAAAGATTATCGTTTGGCATCATTGTGCGAAATCGCGTAAGATAATGGAGATTTCAGGTGTGGCCATAAAAGCTACCCTAGAAATTAACTTGCCACACATCAACTTCATCCTGTCATCGCTTCCATTGGAATACAGGGAAACGGTCTTCATGTTTCTATCGGGACAAAACAACAGAACCAAATCTTTGAGGAGATCACCGACAACTCCATATTCTTGTCCACAGTTTCTTTCATCCAGTGATGGAGCTAAAATGCTCAAACGTCCGGAGAACAATTTATGCAATAGCGAATTATCGCATTCCAGTAACGAAGTGAACGATGCGTCACAAAGCAAACGTCGATTCAGAAGATTTTATTCTGATAACAACATTAATAATAAATTTTCGTCTATTAACTTAAAGAGATGTAGCGATCAGCGACAACATCTGCTAAATGCAATACAAACTTTGAAAGTAAATAATAAAGGGTGTATAAAAAAATCGGCCCACGAATGCAAAACAGCTGTGTCATTTATAAAGGCTTTGGTTCACAGCAATCATTGTTCTATCATAGCCGACGAATTCAAACTGGTATTGAAGGCTTTACTGTGTTTATTATCTTCCAAGGATAACGGTTTGAGAATTGACGTTCTCGGCGTATTTTCTGCTATGTTTAGCAACTCATTTCTCCTCCCTTATTTCTCGAACTACACGGAACTTATGGTTCTGCGTGTTTTAAATTCTTACGTAGACAGTGATAAGAAAGTTGCTATAGCAGCCGATAGCTGTGCTACGGCGATGGGCGCCAACGCATCTGCGGATCAACTCATTAGCATTCTGTGTCCTTTAATAAGAATGGAGAACTTCCCTATGAATTATAGTGCAATCAAAATGTTGACAAAAGTTATACAGAGCAATACTCGGTCAGTGATCAGAAAACATTTGCCGGAAATAATGAGGGTGCTTCTGGAAGAATACGACGACGAGGAATTTACCGTTCGCAAGGCCACTGTTATGTGCATTGTTGCCACGAATGCAATTGTAGGAAGTAATATACTACAACCTTATCTATCATCGCTCAGAGAAAGTAAATTGAAGTTATTAAATTTTTACATTGATAATGAAAGCAAGTGATAGCCAACGCCATTTATCGCCTGAGTAACATTTCTCCGATCAGTGCTTAGTTAGGAACTTTCCTTTTGTATCGAATGAACGTTGTTACGTCATAAGAATGCACTATTTATTGTCTAGAATTAATCCGTAAATCCACCTGAACTCAGTAAATATGAACTGAACTGCATTGAAATTGAGGGTTAAAATTAGAATTAAAATATTGAACCGATCACTAAATTATTATGGCCAAAGATAATGAACCAAAGATATGACCATATTGGGTAACAGCACATCGCCATCCGTTTTACATGGCAGTAAAAAAGACATTACTAGTGATTTTGCATCAGAATTTTCTTTCTAAATTCGTCGAAGAGCGGGCGCAAGGTATGTTTACACAGTAGAACTTTTGCTGTTAACTTATGATTATTAATCAAATGGCTACAAAATTTATAAACTATGTGACGAAGGAAGAATGAAAATGAAATTGAATGCCAAGCTAAGTTTAAATAATGCTTATAGAGTGCTCAGGTTTCAACCCGGACAGTCGTTCTAAATACTTAAAACGTTTCGGCCCTCAAACTTGATGTCTAGACGACTTCCCGGGTTCAAACCCAGTAATTGGTTATTCAAATCTGTTCGTCGTCAGGGTGAAACTTTTAAGAGTATTTTCTGTGCATTTAGTAAGGAAATTTGTTGGGTTTATCATTTGTACTAAAGGTTGTAATAATAATAATAAGAAGAAGAAAGATAGCCAAATACAGACAAAATAAGTGATAATATAAATACCACGTTTCTAGGATCCTTGCCGCTTTCTTCAGGTGCTAATAAGAGCCTAGAGCGACACAACTACACTCGTCAGTTGACAAAACTCACCAGAAACGTTGTGTGGTATTTATATTATCACTTATTTTGTCTGTAATTGGCTCTCTTTCTCCTTCTTATTATTATGAAGGTTGTAATGTTGTGTCATAAGCCACACTAAAGTTCGTATGAGTATTTAGTATCTATCTTTATTACTCGTAGATGAAATTGAAATACTCATTTAACTTTCTGTGAACACTTTTAAGATCTGTGTGAATTATTCAATGAATATTCAATGCAATTACTTACATTACAGAAAATTTTGCCTATTATGATTGGGTAAATATTGATTAGAAAAAGTTGAACTAAAGCAAGACAGCTTAGGTCTAAACTCTAATATATAATTTTATATTGTCCTCAAAACCTAAGCTTCAAATTATTTTTGTATATTGTTGAAGAATTAACTTGATGTTGCAAATGAAATGAGTTCATTGTTTTGTCATATTTTTATGGTTGTAATTTAGAATGCTGTATATGCCTTTATACATTTCAATAGTAGAATATTAAAACTATATATATATATATATATATATATATATGTATTTGTTTCTCTTATTTATTTTCGTGTGTAAATTATAATTTGCTATTTTCCATGTTCGGTATTTCGTATTCTCTGCACATTTAATCTTAATGACTTATGGATGGGTCCTATATTAAAATAATATTCTAAATCTCCAATAAATTGTTTTAAATTTTCAAATCCCAGTTCTTTTATCATTATAAGTTTCATATCTAAATTCAAAATCATTAATGAATTATTTTTAATAATAATTCCACCATCTGTCTCCATTTCAGTTTCTTTGTGATCAAGTATCACAGTATTATCTTGGTTTATACTTTCTAATACATTTTTCTTTATCTATATTATACTTCATGTTTTTGTAAAATCAAATTCTACAAAATCTAACTCTTGAATTCCTCTAGTATCATCATCACGTTTATTCTCCAATAATTCTACTATCTTTGATATTTCACTTGTTTCTACTTCGGTGTTTACAACTCTCTTATTTAATGCTTCTATACATTCTGATTTTATCTCTGCAATTCCTATGTCAACAAACTCACATATTTTATCATTACTCTCTGTGTCTTCCGTTCTTCATTGCCTTAATACTGCCCTTAAGTCTGCCATATTTTTATAAAAATTCTCTGTATTCTTTTCAAATTTTAATCCCATTTTATTAATTTCTATCCTTAAATCTTCCATCTTTTCATCACTTTTGAGCTCAAATCCTCTACATTTTTATTATTTTCTGCTAATTTACTATCAATAATTTTATTACTTTCTGGTAATTTCTTATAATATCTTCCATATTTTTATCTGCTATTTTTTTATTATCTGCTCTTAAATCTGATAAACACTTAAATAATAATTTAAATGACTATCCCATATCACATTTTTTTTGAGAATCCATTTCTTAATATTAAATTTATCGAACAGTAAAATTTTCTAAATTCAAATGCACATTTAATTATGTTTTATACAAAAAAAAACATCTAATTGCCACATGCACATAAAATAAATAGCAAAATATTGCATGCACATATACCAAACTACTTGCATCAATATTACCGTCAGATTTATTTGCAAAATTTTACCTATACTTAATAACGAAGAACGTGCCACAACGTTAGGACGCGAATTACGTAATGTACAAAAATTATGAATGAAAAACGCTCCACGTTGGGGTGCCAAATTATGTAATATACAAAATAAACAAAGGAAAATAAATCCACCATGTTAGAGTGTCAAATTATGTGGTATTCAAACTTTTAAATTACAGAAAATTAACTGGATTTTACCTTGAAATTAAACAACTTATTTTAAAGAGATAACAAAAGATTGTTTAATTACAGTTTCGATTTACATTGAATATTGTACATTTCATGTTTTTAACAAATGCCTCAGCTTTAATGTTAATCATAAACTTCAGGGCCACTTATAGGGCCTCTAATTATTATAGTGGTTTGCAATTGTCTCCAAAGTTACAAAAGACAACCGTTGTGGTTATATAATGAAAATTTATTTCTTATTTTAAATGTCTTATTTTTTTCATAATTACACTTTTGATGGTTGTAAACAATTTTAAAATTTGGTAGACTACTGACTACTCACTTTAGACTTCCTTAATTTTAAAAAAAACACTTTACTCTGCTTTTGACATGTATTCACTACATTATAATTTATATCGATGTATTAACTGTTTCAACTATACTTATAGCGACGATGATCCAGACGTTTGTTAATACGACTAATATACTATTTCGTATCTTCAATCACTTATTCGCCTGCTATGATCCTTATTCCTTTTCCTTATCGTTCATTATTCATTTCCATTTGATAGAAAATGAAATACTCGTATAAATGCTTTGCATGCTTAAGTAAAATTAAATAAAAAGTTAATTTAAACTTACTTCACTCATCTATATATATATATATATATATATATATAATATGTAATTCATTTCTGTTTATCACAGTTAAGAGTGGAAGGAATATATACTCTAAAAATGTAAATGTATACAAATTAATTAATATATACAGTAAGGCCTTCACTATGGAATTAAAATCGTGCTTGTTATACAAATAAAAGTTATTCAAACAACAAATATCAGGAAATTGTATATTCATTTCTGGATGAATACAAGGAAATAACAACTATATTACAGAAATAAAATAATAAACATAGCAACCTATTAGTCAGAAAAAATTAATTATTCAATTTAAAACATACTTAACTTTAATTTTTGGATGTTTTGGTCAAAGTTTAAAATAAACAATTGGTATAAACAATCCCCCATATCGTGGAATGCAAATATTATGCCAGATTGATGAGTGAAATGTTTTATCTAATATTTTGGCAACTAATTTTACAAATGACACATAAAATTTATGATTCTTTATTTTTTTGATCTATCTGTTGCATGACATGAAATTTGTATTTCCATTGTTTTTCCACTAATTTGAATAATACTCATAAGAACTGTGTCAATATAACAGCCATATAGGCCACAAACTGCACGTTAGAAATTTTGTCAACTTAATTTAAAAATACAATTTATATTTATAAATATAATTTTTAGTCTTACTTACAATTAGTTATTAAAATAATTTATCATGTATGTATGACTTTGTTTCTGAATTTATTTGTTTACATAGCATAATATAACAATTATACACATGAAGCGGTTTAAATCAGAAACGAAACGTCGTGTTTCATATTTCTTATGTTTTAAATTGAATAATTTAATTTTTTCTGACTAATAGGCTCCTATTTTTATTATTTAATTTAATTATGAAGTCAGATTGTTATAATTGCTAAATTGCAGAACCTAAGGTCTATTTACCTAAAGGAAATGGAAAAGGTGGAGGCTTCTGAAATAAGTGGTACAGGAGTTGACCTTCACGAGTTGAACTTACAGTGATAAAAAAATTTATTTTTTAACTACCGGCACTCATTGAATTTTTACATATTATAATATCACATTTTCAGTTACTTTCAATTATTATAATTTATAAGAGCGAAAACAATTATAATATATCTAAAATAAATTACTGAAAGAATATTAAACTTGATCTGATCAGTATAAGAGAAGTTCTCAGATTGAAGAGACACTATATGGTGATGGAACATCATTCATAGGTACAATGCGTGCAACAAGCCGGAGCCACTCTTTGAGAAGACAAAACATATTCTTAAGTTGAACTTGTTTCGTTCTTCTTTCTTATGTATTATTGCAGAATGAGTTGAATTGTAAGAAAAGTCTTGTCCTGATTCAAACCGAACAGTGGTCGCGTTAAAAACCAGTTGTATTCAAAACATGATCTACTCAGTTCCCTCAAAAAATCCTAATACTTGCTAAAGGGAATTATCAGGACCTGTATATATTATTAGTAACTAGCTGGGTGTCCGGCGTTACGCGGGTTGTCGAATCCATAACCCCCTATTTGATTCCGAGGATTCAATGCTTATTAAATGTACCAGTAGAATTTTGAATCGGTTTAGTTAGCGTAAGTCATCATTATTGTTAATTTTATGCTACCCCCTACCGACATAGATCTGGGTGTATGAATGCACCTAAGGATTGGGGTAAAATAGTAAAAAATGACACGGTCTCGATGCCAGTTAAATCACGTATTGATATTACTGTCGATTTAATTTACTTTCCGGACTAATATAAATAAATACCTAGTAAACGGCGAGCACCCATCATTTAAATTTAAACGTGTAAAAATTCCAACAAAAGTCGCTACACATATTCTTAAAAACCCGGAGAAAAAGATTGCGGGAATAAGACACCACAAACTTCCCAAAGGGCGCCTATGGATTGGGGTTGAAATTATAAAACATGCAAAAACTGCCGATGCTAGCGTCTAAGATTTATTTATCGGGATTATTGAGATTGATAGTGTTTCTCAGGCTGTTGTGTATAAAATCAACCTCTTACGGCATAGGAGGGGAGCACCCTGACGGTGGGGCTGGAAAGTCGGACATAAAAATAATGCGAAAAAAACCGATATTGATGTCGAATCCAGGATTATGGAAGTCGCCAAATTTAATTTTGACAGTCAGAATGACTGGTTTTAGGGTGGAAGGGGATGGAAATAGTTCCGAGTAAAAAAGTAGGGAGGGAACTTTGTACATATTTGACTTACGATCCGGGAACGGACACTATTCGGGTATAAAATCGCGAGCACGTGTAGGGTTGGGGGTGGAGGGTAGAGGCATTTTCAGAACATTTTAAATCTGCAGTAATTAGCGCCGAATGAAAACTTTTCCTGGTCTCAGAGTTTGATACTAGATCCTTTTAACAGGCAGTGTGGTAGTCTTATATTTTGCTAAAATAATCAAGACAGAAACTTAATTTTGATTTGTTATCCTTACGACTTTTCTACATGCATTGTAACATATTATTATCAGCGTTTATATTTTTCTATCATTGTAAGTAGTTTTGTTCAACCACTTGAGAATTTTTTTTGTTTTTTCAAATCACTAATCCACATTTAAAATTAACAGCTTTAATTTACAAGATTATGTACCATGAATATCCAGATATTCAGTGTAGGTAACATTACAAATTATTCCACGCATCACTTGCGTTGAATGTTTCGTTCCCAAGAAATCCCGGAAGGTCGGCTAGAACGCTTCTTTGGCCTAACCCAAGGATTAACACTTGTTCCCAAGGACTGTGAAGCCGTATGGTCGCCATTCTATTATGAAGATAATATTAGAAGGATTGCTGGTTTTTCCAGGATGTTCAATTCGTAGACTTTACTTAGAGTGGCAAATCATAAAAACTTTCCCAATTTTTTCTAAATATCAATATTAACTTTGTAATATAGTTGTAGAAATATATTTATATTATTTTTAATATGGCTGGAGAGGTTTCAGAAGTCCTGTCACATGCGCAGTAAAGGGAGGGAGATTTTGCAGGGGAGCATTGTAGTCCAATGAAAGTCCTCTCTTGGAGCTACGCCATATGTTCTTATGACCAGGATATACAGAGAGCAACAATGTCTTTTTATCATACTCTGTACTCATCATCTGCTCGTGATGAACTGAGCTACGGCCTACCCCCACTACGCATGGACCACTGTGCGTGTTACGTTCACACGTCTTGCTACAACTTGCGAGTTATACTTAATAATTATTCCGTATTTTGTTTTTTAATTTTTGTGTGTATTTGTCACCCCCCCCCCCCTACCCTCTTACTTACTCAATTATCAATGTCTAACCTTGAGAATAGAATCGGTTGGGATTCGGAGAGCTGAAGAGTCGTTTAAATGAATCGGCTCGTTTAAATGAATCGACTCGAAACGACTCAACAAAAATAATCGCTTTGACAACGCTACGCGAAATATTTTTGACACATTTTCGTTACCGTGAGCATATTTCACTCTGTTTCGGTAGCTCGTGTATTATTCGATCTCTTAAAACCGGAAGTAATTTTGGCTTTAATAGATTAACCAATGTATTTTTCTCTCTTAAGGTACCGAGATTATTTTAGACTTTTTAAGATACCGATAGAATATCTGTTTTTCTGAAGGTACCGGGAGTATTTTTTAACTCTAGGAGTGGACTACTCGGAGTGTTTTAGGTTTTCTCAATTTCCGCGAGTATACTTCGTAACCTTTGAGTACTGACGTATTTTTGAGTCTCTCAAAATTTCTTGACTCGATTAAGATACACTGAACCATCATAGCCGTTATGATTAAACTAACATTCCGTCGTTCATGGTGTGGGTAGGGGGCGCGAAACGTAAACGTCGAAAATGTGACGCTCTGGATTTAGGTTAAATACGTGTTGACCAAGAGATTAACTTCGAATTAAATACCCGGGCAACGCCGTTCACCCAGCTAGGGAAAATACTTGAATAAGACTTGAAGTAAATATTACAGTTTTTTTTCCCAATACCAGACAATATTTCCTGCTGAGAAATTGTACAAAATAAATTTGTATTATAAGAACCCAATGGATTTATAAAAGTGGTCGAACAAAAATTATTATAGTATTAACAAAGAAACTAAGAATTACTTATATAAATATGCAAAATATTAAAAACTATTGTCACAACTATTGAAAAAACACAAAATTTAGAAGTTTTTCCGCGGCACTTATTCACAAACTACACACAAGTGAGGTCACAGCAAACACGCACCGAAACGTTGCGTAAATAAATAAAAATATTGTCTGGTATTGGTTTCCATTAATTATTTTATATAAACAGATGTAAAAATACAATCTTTAAGACTTGAAGTAGTTTTGTTGAGATAAAATTTAATGTTTTTATGTGAATACATTACTGAAATTATCCAGATCAATCTGTCACACACTACACCAGTCTTTTCTTTGTTATAATTTGCATGAATATCATGCTTATTAAAATTTGTATGCTCCAGGACAACTTATCTGTAGAGAATAGAGAGAAACGATCTAAAATCGTTAAGAGTGATAAAAACCTGTATCATCAAACATTTATGATCTTTCAGGAAGGTAAGATGATTAGGAACGAAAATTTTGCCCATATCATTTCACCGATTCCTCTGTCTAGTCGTGTATGAATAATCCCTTTCAGATAGTTAAATGAGAGGTAAAACGTGCTAACGTAATAAAATAATAGATAATATCTGAGTTTTAATTACCATATAAAACCACTGAAAACTCCATCCACATGACTTTTCGTGTAATTTTCTTTCCATAATTTAATAACCAAGAAAGTTTTCAAATATATCTAGCAAGCTTAATAAAGGTCTCACCGTCACAAATAGCTCTTATTTTTTTGGATAACACAAAAGCCATTACATAAGACCGATTTAAAATTGCTACACTTTCATAACTTCGTTTCGCTTTCACATTTTTATTATTAAACATAAGCACAATACAACATTAATTGTTTTGTTGTAATTTACTTTTATATTATTTATCTGATACAGCTCAACGTTCTTAACCTTTGTATCGTTTGTATCCTCTATGGAAGTTAGGTAATTTAATGTCACAGTTTAATTATTTCTAAGAATTGTAGTACAGTACTATCAATTTTCTCCAATTATTTGCAATGATATATAAATAATTAATAATGTATTTGACAGTCAAAAGCATTAGATAAGATACAATTGTGTCATAATCAATCTTTGACATCCATTATCGCTGACAACTCAATACTTATCAGTATATAAACATACAAAAAATCGTGAGATAGCTCATTTATATAAAAAATTGTTAAGATATTCGGTTTTCGTAACAAACCCGTCACCCATCAACATGTTTACGATTGGGAAACGTAGACATATATACCTTATGGGCGTTCATACAGATAAAATTACGTTTTAAGTAGTCTTCTACTGACACTGCTTTATTTCACGATACTATAATTTGTGTTAACGAGATGAGAAATTATTGCTTAGTTTTAAGTTGCCCCACGTTGATGCGTCAATTTAAATTATTTTATCTTTTAAATGACTGCAATGTTAATAAATAAGTTTTTTTAGTTAATTAAACAAACACATTAATTTATTATATGCAAAAAGAATTCAATTTACAAAACAGAAATTTATTGAATTTAACAATATTTATTACGTACAATCCAAAATTTTTACTCTTTCTCTCAGGGTCTTCATCTGGGCCTTTAAATAAAGAAAGGTATTACTCTTTTTAAACAGTCAAATCACTGTAAAGTTATGTCAATACACAAATGTTTACAATATAAAAAAACATCCGAAATCTGACGATTTTATCTTTAACTAAAGGTTTACAATTAATAATTGAATTGATGTATGACTTAGTGTTCTCTCTCTCTCTCTCTCTCTCTGGTACCAGGACAATCAATTTTTACCTCGTTCAGACACTTTCACACACTTTAGTTTTACTATCAGACCTTGGTTTTCACTGATTTTACACTTCACTTTAAGATTTGGCAAGATTACTTGTATTTTGATGACTGCTCCGCTCCACAATAATTTACCAATGTTATCCTGGAACAATTCCTTCTCGAAGATTTTGTAAAGTTCTATTCTGACGAAACTTCTATTACTTTCCAATATTTACGATGCAATACTTCCGTGAATGTTTTACTTTGTATTAATTCACAACTTTATTTGGTAAAACAGTAACGACGTCTAGTCTCTGCTCAAGTTTTATTTGTTCCGTCCTCTGCAATGTTTCGTCGCCAACTGCTTTATATGTTCCTCTCAGTACGCTAACAGACCTACAATACCTTAGGCCTCTTCCATTATTGTACATTCTTGTGTGTGATTTGTGTCTGTTTGCCGATAACAATCCAAATCAACAATTTCTTTTAATTATTCATTATTAATTACCTTTTAATTACTAAATTATATATATATATATATATATATATATATATATATATATATATATATAGATGATTTATATAAATTACGAATGAAAATTGTTCAGCGAGCACAATAATTGTCTCATGTGTCACATACCTAGTCGTATTAATATAAGACAACTGTGAAATTTTTGCCGTTTTGTCCAATGGAAACTCTACGAAATAGAAGTAAATATTGCAATTGTATTCTACAAACAAATATGAGTGCTGCCTTACTTTCCGTTAGTTCTAGTTAAGCCGTGATTATTGCAAATACATATCACTCGCCTATCAAATGATCTTACTTATCCACGATATCTTTCTGAATGCAAAGCAAGCCTCTCTCCCTCCGTCGGAAGGGTATGCGTCAAGTATCAAGAGCCCTACATACCTGATGCATGTTTTCAAGGGTTTAACCGGCATCACTTTTAGCTCAGGGCCTTAGTTAACCCTTGGCTACCTTGCTCTACCTTTCCGCATCCCCACTTTCAGTCCATTTTCTATGCTATAAGAGGGGAGTGGTCACTTTGTGGATTAACCTATACATAGCGTGTCTACACCTTCTTCTCTGTAATTAAATAGTACCATACATAAACAAGAGAAAAAATTCTTTAACATACTTTTCCTTTCCTGTATGACAATTTACTACAGATTACTACAGAACGCAAACGTATTGGAACAGTCCAAAGAGGAAACGCCATTCATTGTCTATTTTGAAGGTAAATTTAGTGAATTCATTTGCAATTACTCAATTACAGACAATTTAGAGTACATATTTTGTGGCAGTAAATCAAATACATGCGCGAATAACATAGCAAATATCAGTTTTTGTATGTATGCAAGTTGGACGTAGAATAGGAAAGTATCACATGCGTACGATGAACGGGATCGTCATTTGGGATAGGAAGCTCTTAAAATTTTACACTTTATATGCTACTAGCTGGATGCCCGGCGTTACCCCGATTCTCATAATTAAACACAGCGACATCCATAACCCCGGTTTTGACTCCAATCTCGGTTCGGTTTGTGTTATTTTTATGTATCCCATCCCTAAAGCTGCTTCCCTCCCACGCCTAAAAGGGGTAGAAATTATACACTAAAATATATGGAGAAATTTTCTTTGAAGAAAATATAGGCCGTTTTAACATGTTGGAAAATTTCCACGCAGGTCCATTTCCAACCCGAAGGGTAGTAGTTGTGTCCTATCCCACATTTTTTTTTCCTGTTCGAAAAGACAAGGGTTAACTAGGGTCCCCGGGTGATGGTTTAAGGATTCTACCGGGAATTCGCCTAAAAGTGATGCTGGGAAAACCCTATAAAAGCCTGCATCTGGTAGGTCGGGCATTTGGTACTTGTCCCACGCCCTCCCGATGTTTGTAACCCATTATTTCTATCACTCCTAATCTCTATAAATTATTAGTTATAAAACTCATGGTAATGGGGTCTATGACTATTCCGTTTTTCTACGCATTTTTTTTGTAGATTACTTTCGTTTTCTGCAAATTCATTACTAACCCTGATACTTATTGAACTTCAGTTTTCTACTGTTGTTCACACTAAACCGTTTAATTTCATCCTTGATCAACAATATGTTTAGATCTGTGGAATTTATATCGTTCGGAACATACAAAGACCGCAGCATTGTGTACTGAAACCGCAGTAATATTTTCAAATTCGACTTAATTGCTGTGCCTAACAACTGTATCCCGTGTGTCCAAATAGGTTTAATAATTTCTTTGTATAATAACAGGTTGTTTTGCTATGTTAATCAAGACATTTCCGATCATGACGTACATTTACCGCAACTTTATTCTCATCTGATTTTGCTTTGTAAAAATATATTTCCTCCACGTAAGGTCTCGGGCACGATAGAAGTGGCGAACTGTAAGCGTTTGAGAGGCGGAGAGTCAGGGAGGCAAAGCGATGAGCGGGGCCGGGTACGATACAGAGCTCCTGAGCGTGAACTTACTGCAGTCGCCGTCATGATGTCGTCGCCTGAGGTGTTAAGTGAAAACAAGAATTACGTATGAAAACGCGCTGTACAGAAAGGCTAGAGGAACTATGGCGTTCACCCCATAAATAGGAAAAGACATTACGGAGAGTACCACCATAGGTTTAAGGATTTAAGAAAACATTGAACTCGTTTTTTTTTTAATATATAAATCCTCTTTTAAGGAATTCAATACAGTTTTATATCCTCAAACAGGTCAAAGCCCCTTTCATTTCAGATGGTATTCTGAAAATAGATCCATGAACAATTTTGCTACACTAAGTAATTTTCTGTGTGCCATCGTGCTACTTCTGTGCCGTTTGAGGTATACTAAAAGCCGTTAATAATTAATTCAGAAAAACATTTCCTGGGCCTTTTAGCATCTTTGGAGCAATTCATAAACCGCATGTTGTTACTTTAGCTATTTCAACATTCGCGTGCTAATTTGATCACTCCAAGCAAAAGATAGTTGTGACAGGGGTATTTAATTTAAAAAATATTTTTATAGAGAAACAAAAAGAAAATTTGTTTCCCTTACATATTTCAATTTAAAAAATATTTGATGACTAAAATCCAATAACAGACAATTGTAAAGGTAATATATTAATAAATTAATAATTATTAATAAGCGACACGTTTCTGTCCTCATGTGGATCCTCTTCAGGCGTTTACTTTGTTATCTTAGCATTACAGCCAAAACATGTCGCAATTTAATAATTACTTAATAAATTACACTTTCAATTGGCTGTTTATCAACAAATGTTACTACACTTACATGTATATATAATATTATAAATAATTATTGACAGGTATAAATTTTTCATGAAAGAGAATTTTGTTTTCTGCAATCTGCTGTAAGCTGAAACCGTAATTACATAACGAAAATTTTACCTCGGCCTTTTAGCATCTTGCAGAGTTCTGAAAAAGCACGTGTAATTTGCCTCTAAAATCAAATCAGTCTGTTTTACAAATAAAATATTGTTAACAGTTCCAAACCAAGCACTATTACAATGCAGATTAACAGACTAAAAAACCAAATAAGTCCTCCAAATTGAACTAAAATGATTTATTTAACATACGGCAATAAACATAGAAGCTTTCGGCCTCTGTAAGAGCCATCTTCTAAAATACAAAATAATATTCATATGAGTAGAGAAACACCTAAATAAATAAATTGAGCTAGATACATAGTTATATATAGACAGAACTGAGGAAACACATACGTCATGTAGAGAACAAGCCGTTGACATTGACGTAGGTTCAATAAATCATGTAAGCGAAATAAAATGTTATTTTACATAACTATATCAAGGCTCAGTACGACTCGAAAATCGTCGTGGCAGAGATATTATTTGTTGGAATACAAAATTTTAACAAATTTTGCTTCCTTTCCTTTTTACAAAATATAATAAGTACATAAAATAATTAATTATCGACGTACATGATGGTAGTGTCGCGTGATCAAACGTATAAGCATTGTACAAGTGCTTTGACGCTGAGCGGTGAGAGAAAATTTAATGTCTGTGGTCAGCGATGAGCGTCGACCACTGAGCGACAGGTGGTAGCCAGAAGACCCCCAAACCATTCTATTGGAACATAAGCGGAGTAGATCAGTCTACTTTCTCCCAGACGCTTAACGCTCGCCGCTTGTATCTAAAGATTTACATGTCCAAACATCTCCTTGGGATACGTGTTGATCGTTTGGCAGAACTGGGCGTTTAAAGTAAATTCTATCTGCTTTGATTTGGATTCATTGGTTTAATTTTACAATTGCTGAGCCAAGTTTGTGTTCCTGTACATATTTTTATGCAATTGTTGGCGGGTAGTGCATTATGTTCTCCGTATGTTGCATTTTTATGGTTAGTTGTGGCAAGATAAGTGGTGTAGAGGAAATACAGAATAGGTCCTAAATGGACTGTGGAAGTTAGGACTTTATTGATATGAGATCCTGATAGATAACCAGTTAAATAGGACTTTAGGTCACGAACATTACTACACGGGAATTTTTTTTAGCTTATATTGAAGGCCTTCATGAGTAACACTGTCAAAGCTGATATACAGAAACGCCGACGAACGAAGCATTATTTCTTCAAAAGCTTTGTTGATAATATATTTATTATACGATGTGCCTGTTCAATGGTACTCTGTTGGGTTCTAAATCCAGTGAATGAGTTCGTGTGTATCTAGAATTGGTTGCAGAATTATTAGAAGTATTTTCTCAAAAACGTTTGAAAGTTGCCTGTGATCAAATCTTTTAGTATATCGTAAAATTGTATAATTAATTTCAAATAGTTTTTGTTTTTTACTGTATGTTTAGATGTTGTATGTTCGTGTTGAAGTTTATTTGTTAGGTGATCTGAAAGCGCAGTGGCCTGTTGTGTTCCTTCTGGCCTATTTCCGTGCTGATGTCTTCTCTTTGCTGCTTCTAGCACATTTACCAAGCAGACGAGAGTATTAAGTGTCTTGACACACGAAAGAGAAAAACGCCTATTGTTTAGACGGACAACAGACGTTGACAGGTGTGAATAAAAACCCAGGGAATATTAACGGAACATTTCTTAGATTGGTCCGAGGCGATAAGAAGACGGCGGGGAAATGGATCAATTCAGCCTAAAAGGAGAGAAGAATGAAGCCATGAGTCTGCCAAAAGTCTAAGTGAGATAGGAAACATTCTAGAAGTACGTTGAATTGCGGGTGGCGCAAAAATAGGTGAATTTAAATGGTTTTGAACGGAACAGTCGAAAAGTAAACGGAGAGACATTATTATTATTATAGAAATTTAAACGTCCAATTTTATCATTTTAGTGTTTTAAGAACCGCGATGACTATTAGTGATCAGTGATGACATACTGTCATCTTGCATGAGAAATTCAGGATTTGGGGAGGAAAATGTCCAGTGTACCAAATTTCCCTCAGTCATATCTTCGGTTTCCTCCGTCATTTTAAGGAAATAGGAAAGAAAGTGGCTCTGGCACTTCAATTAGGACTTCCTTACATTTACCTTATTGATTTGGCGGGAAACAGTAAGTCAGAACTCTGCTTTACCGGAAAGCTAAAAGAATTATAATCTTGCTCATTACTACTCCAGCGGATTTGTAGGCCCCACTCCGTTGATTTTTAAAGTTTTAAGTAGCATATTTGATCTATAATCGACACTTAACTTTGTTAAAAGAAAATAATTATCAGTACTCAACACTTAAATGCTAAGCATCAAATCTGAACACCTTTAGGAATGAGTTGAAAATCTGAAAGTATGTGTAAATCAGTTAGGGAACTGCCTCATGGAAGACTCACGTCAACCACTCTTTTAATTTCCTTGATGGCACCGTATCCATTCACAATACTTCCATTCTCACCAATTGGTTCCGAACACCTACATACTCAGGACGTGTTTTCAATTTTGTTTCTGGTCATCCTCCTAACGAAGTGAGAGCTATGGTATACAATCTTATGTAACTCCACGTTCTATCAACACAACATGAGTATTGTCCAGAAGATTTTAATCTCTAATGATTACCCTTTATATTTGTTTAATAAACACATAAACATAAGATTGAACAAAATCCAATATCCTACTGTCACTCGACCCCGATCATCTCATTCCAAATTTTTCTCGTACTCCCTTATTACAAACTTCTACATCATTTACAGATCTACTAATACTCTTTCCTTTTTTTTTTATTAAAAACCACAAGGAACCCACTTGACACCTACATCAAACATTGTGTAGCTTACAAAATCACTTGCTCTAATTGTAATTCTTGCTACATATGGCAAACAAAACGTTCCCTTAATACCCGTATATAGGATAATATGTGTAATATCAAACTTCTCAACGATATAAATCTGTAGTCTGCAAACATATAATCAATTCGAAACATTCATTTGATTGACAAAATGCTTAGATTTTAGACGTTGATACCAGGTATAATTCCAGAATTATATCAGAGATGCTACACATTAAACTGATTCGATACCTTATTGGTTCGCTAAACCTTCTGTTTTCCCATTGTTGTTGCCTTTTCTTCGCTTTTGAGTTTTGTCAACTGACTTGTGCAGTTGTGTCTCTCTGTGGTATTGCGTTTCTTTCTGCACCTGAAGAAAGGAATAAGGTTTCCAGAACGTTGTGTGGTATTTATTTTATTACATATTTTATTTGTATTTGGGTATCTATCTTATATATGTGAATAAACTGATCTATGAGATCTGTAGGATGGACGTGGGAGTGGAAATAAAATTGAAGTCCTAGCTCGTCGTTTATCAATTACTGAAATTTGACCACGAATGTGAATACAGCCTCAACGAAAACTTTGTTTTGCGAAGGGGAAGTCGAATTCTTATTGTTAGTGTCTGTACTGCATATTGAATTTTTAAGTCAAAAATTTGACAGAATTTGAACGGACAATCTGCCTATTTAAATAGAAGTGAATAATGCGTTGTGGTGATAAAAATGACAGTTCTTTACACAAGTGGTCGACGTACTGCATTATTCACCAAACAAATTATTTCATCATAATTATATAAATTGAATCAGACAAACCTGTTCCTCGTTAATATTTTTAACACTTCAAGCAATTGACGCGTTTTGTGATATTTGTAATCCAAATTTTGATAAGCATCGAGGTCGAAGGTTAGTGTCCATTTGAGTGACATCTCTGCAAGGGAAAACCTTGAGACTGGGATTTTCAAGTTGTATAGCTTGGGGGAATGCCGAGAAGATAGCAGGAGAGTACTTATTGCGAGAGAATTTCAGTTTCGTGCTTATCATGGCAAAAATGTTGCACACGTTACTATTGTTGGGTTTGGCTGCCGTTGCTTTTGCTTCTCCACTCAGAGTCCGTCACGGTATGTCTCGCATTCCAAGATTCCATTGTACTTAGCGTTCTGATGTTAATTATATTACATCAATCGCTGAGATGAGTTCTTTTTCATTTTTTAAAATACGTTTGTGTGTCTATTTTTTATTTCGTTATTTTACAAATAAGATCATTAATTACTAAAATTTTAAAAAACATATATAATTTTAAATTGCGAAAATGATTATCATTCTCATGTTCAGTAAAAGGCTCAAAGAAAAATCTCGGAAATTATCACGTAATACTGTAAAGGAAAATCCTAAACGTCAGTACTAAATAATACACATTTTTGTATCATACGTTGTGTTAACATTAATATAAAAAATACGCTTACAGGAATGGAAAAAAGTAATTAACTGTTCAGTCTTAATCAATTTTGTTTCTCATTTTCGAAAGGCTTGTCATAATTATTTCCGCATGCAAGATGCGATGGTCTGTGTAGTTATGAAGAATATATGTTTCAGCAAATGTCATAAGGCTTCTGCTGAATTTGTCGCATTCAATTCGGAACAATCCACTGTGGCTTCGGCAGTCTTTCAAGAAATCTTTTGTAAAATAAATAGTTGCTTTTGGAAACGATCAGTCAGTTGTAAATTCGTATTTTTTCGCAGTCGATTCATTAACCAAAAAAGCGGAGATTTTTCAATAAGTTATTCCGATCACGTGTTTCTTGAGGCATCCGGCAACAGATGAAATTCATATAAAACCGCTCAAGCGGTTACCTCGCCCCCGGCAAAAAGACAAATTTCCGCCTCCTTAAGAATATATATATATTGTAGTGCTTGGGCGTCCATTAATAATAATACATTATGAAAACAATTAAACAATTAGAATTTTTAAAGCTATTAATCATTTATTCATCAATAGATTATTACAATGCACAAACATAAAATATGAACTTTAAATTCTGAAAGAAATTCGAAATCTGTCGACAATATATTTACTTATTACAGATAGTAATTCTGCGGAATTTTACCTTACTGTCTCTGGTACTCAAGGAAATTGTCTCATTCGTTCACACACACTTATTGCGCCATTTTTATCCACTGACTCTAATCAACACTTTTAGTTTTGCAAAAGTGGTTCACTGTTCGTTTAAGAAATTCTATTAGTTCTTTCCGAAAATTGTTAACTGCTGGATGCAGTTACCTGGGTTCCCAATATTGAAGAAAGTTGTCTAAATCGAGAATACAATAATTTAGACTCAGCAATCTAAACATTCAGCGTAGTTATCTCACAGACTGCAACTTGTAAAATGTTCTAACTGTTTAAGCAGTTGTTACATGTATCCAGACACTTTCTGGATTTTATACTTTTCGTCTGTCCACTGCTATATTTCCACGAAGACTTTACTGGAGCCCGGCTCCCCACAGACTCTGCTCTCCCCGTCTAGCGAACCAACCACTACAATACCCACAAACATTGCATTCTTGCCTCATCGTGTACGACTTGTGTTTTTTATGCCGCTAACAATGCGAGTCCATATTTTTGTTTATTAATAAATCATTTCCTTTTAATTACCACTATATATATATATATTTAAAATCAAGGTACATATTTTTTATTTTTTATAAACATCAAATCCTATTATTTAAGTTTTAATAAAAGCATATATGTAGAAAGAAACATAACATAATATTGATAATCTCGCAGAACAAAATAATAGAATTTAACTAAGAAATATCTGTACCTAGTCACAAATAGTTAAGCATAAATTTTGTTAATCTTTTGCTTACTAACAGTTTTACAAACTTTTTATTACATCTTTTAAATTTACTTGATCAGAAATGTCATGTTCAGTTGGCAAAATGGCCAAACCATTAAGATGATTTTGTGTACTAGTCGAACGGAAACAGTTGTTAATTAATTTTAACTTATTTCGGCACTTGCTACAGTTATTGGTATTGTTTACAATATTAAGGTTTTGGGGAAAATTTAACTTTGCAATAAAGCTCAGTAAATTGCTAAGGCTTTTGTTTTTGACCAAGAACGCAGATACTGCTGAAATTTCCTCTGCTAATTCTACCCCAGTTATGTCAACAGAATCGCCATCAGTTAAAATATATTCTAAACTCTTACAGTTTTTAGTAGCATTTCTTTGGACATGCTATTTAGATCGTATATATGATATAAGAATTGAAAATAGTTATTATGATTACTAAGTTGTTCAAATATAGCATCAAGAGCATGTAGTACTGGATGGATTGTAAAATAAAAATATATTTTTATACTTTTCTTTTGGATCTTTGATGGGTTCATCTCGTTCTTGGTATGAAAAACTCCATTTTCTTCTTCTAAAGGTCGTGAGTTATTGCTAATCCAAAATTGGCCTCCACTTTAATTTCGGTAGCAACTGCTTTTGCATCAAAAAGAGTTTCATCAAAGGACGAATCCTATCGAAGATTCTTAAAAATATTTTTCAATTTTGTAAACTGTCAACTGCAGAGGCTAGATCAAAATCTTTTGTTTGAATGAACTTGCTTATCGGATTAATGGAATTTAGTATTTTATTCCAAATAACGAATGAACACAAAAACTTAAATTGTTTAATACAATTTAATAAACCCGACGCCTCGTGTGTTATTAAATTATCAATTTCTTGGTGTTTCCAAGGATGTAGGAGTATAATCCTACATCTCCAAAATGGAATCTCACAGGCATTAAGGCTTCTATCCCACTTTCCCATCTAGCGTCATTCAATGGTTTCAAAGTTAAACCTTGAACATGTTTTAAAAGTATTGCCCATCGAAAAGTAGATGTTAATATTTAGATATATTGAACCACGTTAAAGAAATTGGCGGCTTCCAAGGATGCTTTCGCCATATGATGAACAACAAGATTGAGAGAGTGGCTACTATACGGAACATAGAATGCTCGCAAATTATATGAATAATTCTAGATTGCAGTGCTGCTTTATTGCCCTTCATATTGGACCCGTTGTCGTATCCCTGCCCTCTGATATCCTGACCCATTCAGTTCTCCAATTATAATACCAGACGTTTGTTTTCCTGTGGATCTTTCGACTGGTAAGAAGTCTAAAAAGCTTTCATTAATTTTAATGATTTTAAATTGATTGATCGAAACATATCTGATTACGAGTATTATTTGCGTTACCTTACCGATGTCAGGAGTACAGTGTAAAATTATGGAACAACATTTAGATATTTTTATTTTATCAATAATATGAGTATTTACATTTTGATGCAGCAGATCTATTATATGGTTTTGAATATTTTCCCCAAGATAGTGAGTTTTAGTCTCCTTTTTTGAGCAGTCTACGGACGTGCTCTACCATAATGGGATCAAATTCAGATTGCAGAAATTACCGTTATTATACTCCAACAAATTCTCACTTTTACCTTGAAAAGCCAGACAACTTTTACCAAGCATTTTAGTAATTTCAACAATTCTTTGAAGCACCTCGTTCCATTGATTTTTTTCGGTATTAATAATTCTTTGAGCGGCCGCACCTGTAGTTTTACAACACTTTAACCTTTGGTTCATTTCCAACCATGAGTTTTGCGTCTGAATATTCATTTTGGAAATTTCATGCTCTTTTTAAAGTCTCTCAGAGGTGCTTGCAATTTTTAAAACCCTCATTTGAACGAGAACTAAATATACAGCTGAATATAGTGCTATTGTGTAATGAAATCGTTTATTTATAATTAGAGGCAATACGTAAGTCTAAGCATCTTCAAATGCAAGTTGAAGCAACACACACGTGCTAATGCTATTCTGTTCAGAGTAGTATATACATGTTCAAACATGCTCAAGTAGCGACCTTTACAAAATCTGCGTTAGTTTTTCAATAGTTTTGTAAATGTTTTTGGGTTTTAGACATAAACAATTTAAATACGCTACGCACTGTAATTTTTTAGCGAACGAAAAAATCGATATGTAAAATTTTCTATTATATTTTTCTCATAGAGCCAAAAAGGCGCCCCTAAATTTTGGCACCTCGGACAAATGTCCGGGTTGCCGCCCCTTAGAACGGGCCATGAGTAAAATTTCACTTCAATTAAATTCGCTTTAAATAGTAATTTGTACAAAAAAGAAATTTTATTCGTTGAAGATTATTTAATTCCTGAAACAATCGAAAATTGACCCCAGACACCCCGATAGGTCTGATTTGAGTCTCCAGATTTGGAGTAGGACTTATTTTTCTCCGTCATTAGAACCCTTCGATGCCAGAAAAGTTAACATTAGCATTTAATTGACGGAGCGAACAATAACAGATAATATCGACAATGCGGTATATTGTATGAGAAACCTATTCTAAAGATACTTGACACAGTCTAACAACCCTCATTTGAAGAATAATAATTTTGCACTTTTATTTTAATAATTATGGGTATATGAAAATTACTAATTGTTGAAGAAAAATATTACGTCTGACTAAAATATTAATAATAAGAAAGATAGCCAAATAAAGACAAAATAAGTAATAATATAAATAGCACACAACGTTTCTGGGATCCTTGTCCCTTTCTTCAGGTGCCAAGGAGAGCCTAGAGCGACACAACTGCACTCGTCAGTTGACAACACTCAAATCGACGAAAACGCAACGACAATGGGATAGAAGAAGAGTTAGAGTAACAATAAGGGAGCAACGGCATTGGGAAAGCAGAAGGTTTAGTATAATAATAGGGGATCGTAGCAATTGTTGAGTTTCATAGTGTCTATGAGTATGGAATTGTACCTGGTGTCAAAATCTTAGCATTTTGCAATTGTGGCATCACAGCAATTAATGTACAAACGGACACTATGAAACTTTAGGCTCTCTTTCTCAGCACCTGAAGAAAGGAACAAGGATCCCAGAAACGTTGTGTGGTATTTATATTATCACTTATATAGTCTGTTTTTGGCTTTATTTCATCTTATTAAAATTACTAATTAATTTGAATGACTTCTTTAAATAATTTGAAATAATATTTTTGACGTTATTTTACATATATATTTTTTTGCTAACATGAGGGTGTATTAAAAGATACAGTGTATGGACCTGAGCGGGTGGTGTAAGTCCTACGTATTGGTCGCCACACACGCGGCTTTGATTCGACGAGAAGGAAAGCTGGTTTCAAACGATTGACTGTGACAAAGAGTTGGTCGACGAGGAGTTGGCGGAGCGTTCCAGAATCAGAGCGGCGTTCTGTATTCTGGCGCAGGAAAACATGAGTAGCGTCTTGGGTTGACGGTTAGTGGCCGGATGGCCGAGTCGATGTCATCGGAGGTCTCTGAGGATCTGTGATGGCTCTGGTTCCGATGTAACGGGCTGCAGGAACTCCCCAGAGATCCGTAGTGGATCTCCATACAATAACTCTGATCCAGAGGAGTCCACATCTGTAGACACTGAGGGAGCGATGTAAGCGTTCCGACAGCCGATTGGAAGCGAGGCGATAGGCTGCTGTCCTTGAAAACTGGATGTCACACATCTTGGACAGAGACTGGAAAAAACTGCGCCGTCAACTGTCTTTCATAGGCCATTGCTATTTTTTTAGGGTTATCGAGAAGGGAAATCCATCGTGAGACTAATGTTTTTGCCGAAATATCCTACCTGTATGGCCAACGACAAAATGTTGGTGGTGAACTCTAAAATGAAATACAGGTTCCGGAATTGATGTGGAGAAAGGTTATCACTCTTCAGTCGGAAGGCATAAGTAGGAGGTTTATGGTTCGTTATGGACAGTGAACTCACAAACCTCCAACTTGTGACGGAAGTGTATAACAGCTTCATAGAGATAGCAAGGAGCTCCCTGTCATAAGCACTATATTTCTGCTGCTAAGGGCTAAGTTCCTTGGAGAAGAAGGCAGGGGGTTCTAGGTCTCCTTCCGTTGCTGAAGAACTAGGCCGATTACGGTATTAATATTTTTTTTCAAATGTTATTACAAACCAGCTGAGTGCCCCGCGTTGCACGGGTATGTATTTAAATTAACCCGACAGAAACCTCTTGGTAAACATTTCATTTAACCAGAATAATACCGTAAATGTTTGGACCATTCATCCATTAATGTTCCCCTCCCTGACCTAACCCCTCGGCAGCTAACTTCAAGTAAACCAGGATGATGACTCAACTCAACTCGGGAATCCCCCTACTACATAAGATAATAGTGATAATATTGCCGAATTTAAGTGTAAAAATACTCCTGGTACCTTAGAGGAGAATAATTACAACATTTAAGTACACAGAGGCAAAAATATAGCTGTTAACCTACGAAAATAAAAAAATACTTAAAATCAGTGACTCCTATAACCCAGAAATCGACACCAATGTTTGTCTTTTTTGCATTATATTTTATATAAACTCCTTCCATCACCACCCGTACGAGTGCTTCACTCCCTTGCTTTTGGAGTTGAAATTAGTCACCTAAAAATTCTATAATAACACTTAAATTCAGTGACCCGAAAAACGTTTATTAGACGCTAATAATGGCCGTTTAGTATTGTTTTTAAATATCATCCCAAGATGTGGTAAGTGTATCTTAATCCATCGGTATTTGTTCCTGGATCGTAAGTAACATGTGAGCAAAGCTTGATTAAGTTGATCTACGCGTTTAATATTTTGCACGGAAATTTGTTTCGCCTCCGTTTTCCACCCCCCACTCGTAGGGGTTTAACTACATCTTAACCAATATGGTAAATGTCATAACTAAACTCATTGACTTCCATAATCCCAGATTAAACACCAGTCTCGGTTGTTTAGTCATTAACTTTTATATAACGGCCTTTCATCACTTCCTCTCCCACCCCCACGACTAGGACTTAAATTGCAACTTAACTGACATAGGAATTGTCAGAATAAAACTCATTGACTTCTATAACCCTGGATTTGACGCCAAACTTGGTTTTTTCAATTTATTTTATGTCACGCTCCTCAACCCTCTCGCTTAGTGGTGCTGTAAGGTGTTGAAATTATACACTAGAACAATCTGGAGAGAAACTATTAACATTATCGACCCCGAAAACTAATTATTCAACGCTAAAAACGGTCGTTTAAACAGGTTTTTAAATTTCACCCCCTGCGAGTTTCCTAACGCTTCTTAAGGCCGACAGAAACCTCCGCGGGAGTGCGCACAACTCTCCAAAGTTTTATCGCAATCGGATGAATGGTTTAGGAACGCATAGGGGACACGCAAAGAGACAGACCCGCATTCTATTATATATTTCCTTTATCCGTGAGTAAGAAATATTTATGTATTTGAATATATGGATATTTATATGAGAGCGTGAAGTTTATTTTACTTCTCCTACAAATTCGAGTTTTGGGACATTTTTTTCTTACTTACTGATACCACAGAGGTATAAATACACGACAAATACATACATGCCATTGTGTATCACGGTTTTTCATTAATAATAGTCCAGAGTTTAAACAAATTATTTATTTAATTTACTTAGAGATCACTAAACCTATCCTAATGTACAATCACGACGCCCATTCCACCTTTTTCTGTTTTGTCCCGCTTCTCTGAACCTGACGACGATTGTGTTTGGCATAAAAAATAACTTTCCCAAATTCTGAAAAGTTATAGTTCACGAACACAACGTTGCTTTTGGTTGAGAAGTTCTTTGCAACCCTAAAAATCTATAATATTTCTTATGAAATAAAAGTACGTTCATAAAACTACTACTGGATAATGACTTTCATTCTATTTCAGAATGATTCTCCCGGATTACTCAAAAAAAGATCTCGTCGCGCGCGCGTAAACATCCAGAATTCTTAAATTAACGCGAAAAAAGTGTTCAGCCGTATACTTTCTAGGAACTGTACCACAAATCATCCTCGTTTTGTACTCGTTTTTACGCTTTGTTGAGTAAATTACTATCCCAGTAACCAAACAATATAATGAACAAGGAAACATAGCCGGCAGTATAAAATTTTAAGTGATGAAAAATTATTTATATTTTATTATAATAACATATATTGTATTATACACTTTTATTAAAAGAGAAAAATGGAGGGAAGTTCACGTTGAAATTATAAATATTAAAGAGAATACAAAATTATTTATTAAAAATTTGGTCTTCGTTGATTTTACATTTTAATATTTAATGCCTCAGTTTTTATGAGAAATCTTAATTTCAGGGCCGCTTATCGGGCCTTCAATAAAGACAGATAAAAAATGAATTTAAACTTACAATAACAAAAAAAAACTATTACAAATCTGAAAAGTTATATAAATATAGTAAAGTTATAGAAATCTGGCGGTAAACGATATTTACTTATAAGGTTTACAGATGAAAGTTTTTTTTTTACATACAATTTAGTTAGAGTTGCTTTGGTTTGTGCACACGTGATTTATTTATACGAAACTAATTTCACTATCAGTCCATAGAACAGAGTTAAAACATTTTATCCTCTACTCACTTTCCAACACTTTGTTCGTATTGTCACGCTCAGTTTGCGCTCGGTGACGATCTATACTTAGACTGTTCCGTCAATACCTCCAAAAACACTCACTGCTCTCTGAATATCAAAGTAACTGCTGACTTTACTATCTCGTCAGGACATCCAAACACACACACACTGACTGTCCGAGTAACGCTAAAGTTCCGAGCGTCTTATATGCTTTTTCGACTATGCACCGTAGCAACCATTATAGTCTCTGAATTGTCGCCAAACAATACTGTTATTTACAATGCTCTGGCCTCAAAGTTACGCCGCCAGTGATTAAAGAAACAATTTATTAATTCATTACATATTTGTAATCTCTACAATATAAATAAATGGTCTTCAGTCAAAAAAGTAATTAGAATGTTAATTGAAAAACAATATTAAATTCACAGTGTCGTTTCGTCCTCATCTGAGACATTTAGTTTACAACAGGCATTTGCTTTTGTACAAGTCAAACGTTTTTAAACTAGACGAACTCAGAGGGGTGGGTGTTCAAGACCATGGTCCACCATGGTCAAGACCTAATTGGGGACGCAGAAGTGTAGCGGCATTCGGACATACGCAAATATGGTTTAAATTTTCTGTAGTTTTGAAAAGTAAAGGGTTCTAAATGTCGGGCATGTGAGCGCTTGATTGGGAGAAATTTAGTTGTTTTAATTAAAATGGCTTCTTTAAGTATTGGAGTGTGAGGTTAGGTACAGATTATAGATGTATTTTGAATCTGTGACAGTTTTCCCGCGCATGTTCCATTAATTTATAATTTGGTGTTTGAGTTATTCTTAAGACTCATTAATCTAAAGATAATGATTCCACACAATTGTCCAAAAATTTCAAATCCAAATTATACATTGTGTAGCAATTATGAAGATGAAATTGATAGACGTTAGTCCGATTGTGGGACTGGTTCAACGGTTTATTACAAACAACATCTTGAAAATAAAAATACATAAAACGTTATGTACCAGAACCGTGCGTTCATTGTCTTTCGTCCGCCACATTATCTCCATTATGTGGAGATGTCGATGGTCGCCACAGACCGTACTTTATTTAGAAATAATTTGGTCTTGAAACTACATACTTGATCACCTCGTCACGTTTACCCTTTGTGATTCGCAAATGAGATGGAATACAGGATGACCTACGGATGGAGTTTTTGTCTATGAGCAGATCTGGACGTGGTTCATCTATCACGAAGGCGTAGTTAGGATGAGCTCCCTTGAAGACCTGCGGTGGCTGTTTGGCAAAGCTTGAACTTAATTTATTCGATAACTTGCGAATCTCAAGTCTGTTGTTCTTCTTCCATCCACCTCCAATCATAATTCGTTTCTAAATATCACTCCTCCAGTCATCGTATCCGACCAATCGTTTTCCCGTAAATTTGCAACCGTGTGTTCTTTTTTGAGATCAATGGCTGAGTGTTTTTCGCTCTAGCCACCTATTCAGACAGTGACGAGATGTCTGGAGTCTCTGTAGTCTAATAATCCTTTCTGTTATTAAATTTTGTATTTCGTAATTTTGCACAGTTCTGACAATTAATGTTTGACGTTTAACTTGGGACCTTTTTTAGTGAGAATATAACTGCTATTTCTTCTTGTAGTTGTAGTTGTAATATGTATTGAAATATTAACTGTATTTAGATACCAATATATTCTTTCAGAGGAAGAAGAATGGCTGCACAGTGGAAAGTTTGAAGGTGACATGGTCCTTAATCCAGAGCAACTGTCAAGTCTGCAATCTAGGAATGGAATAATTGGTGACACATACCGGTGGCCAGACAACACCATTGTCTATGAGTTATCATCAGATTTTAGTAAGTATTGCATCTGTTGCGGCACTATTCGTAAAAACATATTGTTATGCGATTTAATTCTCAAACGACTGATTTGATGCAACTATATAGATCCCAACTTTCTGAGCGGTGTGTAGATTGAAGTGACTTCGTTCTGACGAATGCAAAATACTTAGTGATAGAAGTTGTTGTAATAAGTAATTTTTACAGAAGCATAGGTCACGTACTATGCTAAACTTTATTATTACAGAACAAAAACGAGGCAATGAAAGAAATTGTTTTGAAATGCACGCAAACCTCTATATTTAATTGTATTTTACAATATAAGGAAATATTGAGGAAATGAATACAAAACAAAGATATTCTGAAGTTTAATAAGAATGAATTTTGAAATGAAAATGGCCTAGTCTTGAAATTGGGGAACAATAACAGTAAGAAGACTAAAACATTACAATATTCTCCTTTGCAGTTTTTAAGTGCACACAAGAATATACACCGATAAGTAGAAATAACATTTTGACTTATGCCAGACATATGGACATGCTGGATTCAGTTGTTTCAATATAAATTATCATATTCAAGTAATAAGGTCAAATAGTTAGATAAGTAAATAGACAAATAAGTGATAAAATGAATACCACGCAACTTTTTGTCTCATATTTGGGTATTTATTTATCTAATTAATATACTTTTAACACAGGTATTTTATATTACATAATTTCAAGAGTCAGATAATCAAATAACAATTGCATTGAAGTTAAGAAATTCAATACTAGTGCCAAACTAGTAAATTAATCTATATCACACCTGATCATTTCGGGTATTCCAGACCATGAATTTTAAAATTCATTCAAATGGTTTTTAGAATAATTTTTTTTAAATAATTTTTGCAACCTTGTAATTGAAATTCTTAAAAGTGTGTACAATCAATTTATTAGAATATTCAACATCACTGGAGAAGTTTTAAAACATTATATTAATAATTAAGGTGTCATCTACTTTTACTTCTCCCCCCCCCCACAAAAAAAAACAACTATTGTTCATTTTGAACGAGTGATCGTAGTCAGCGGTCACTAAATTTCTTAATAAACTTAGTCCCCCTTTTAAAAATTCACATTTATCCGGTTCAATTTTGATATAGTGTTTTCTCAGATGTCCGAAAGCTTCGCAAAATTTCATTCAGTGTTTCTCCTAAGACTAAAATGTCTTCCGTGTAAATAAAGCATCTATCATACAGCGTTCATCGTCCTCTGGAAAGAAGCTGGTGCTGCTTTCAACAAAACTCATTCTAGTAAAAGGAAAATGATCTAAATTTTTAGTAAAGGCTCTTTTGAATTGGTCTTATTCTGTTAATTGCAAAAATCGAAATAAAATAATACTAAATTGTCCTTAAAAGTCAAATCGTACATTACATTCACTTTATGAAGTCCCAAATTAGGAACGAAATGTAATGTTATATTTCTGTAATTATATTGATTACATTGTGAATTATGAAACTTTTCTGGCTGTCCATTACATTTGTTTATTACATAAATATTATGCTTATTTCTTACTTGATTCATTAATTAAAACATTTATTTAGATTCTGCGCAGAGAGCTGCTATTTTAGCTGCTTTTCAGCAGTATCAGAGCAGAACATGTATCCGTTTCCGACAGAGGGTAGCATCTGATACAGATTATGTCTATGTGACTGGAAGTGAAGCCGGTTGCTGGTCTTATGTTGGACGTAATGGAGGGGTAAGTGTTTAACCGAAAATTAAATAACCTCCAAATACACATTTTGTATTGCCTTAAGGTTAATAATGCAATAAAGATTGCGCAATTTCTGAGTGTAATGTTTAACAAACAATTCTCGGGCTTCTAACCGAGTGAAATTTACGCAAAGCGATATTTTGGCGAAGTGACTGTTCGGGTTTGTGGAGTCCTATTTATGGAAAACTGTAGGTTCCTTCCCCCACCTACTGCTCGTTAGCTGGGTGGTTTTTTTATGTAAAAAAGTTGAAGAAAAACATTTACTTACATCAATATTGGGTTACTCTAGCCGGATATCTTTATCTCAGGGTTTAACCTGGACGTCTCTAGGCTCTTCAATTATTTGAAACTTGTAAATTACTTTTTGTGCATATGTCGTCATGATCACGCTGCATCCGTGGACAGTCGTCGTCTCTGCTCCAGGAGATTAAAGACTGTATCCGACGACGACACGATGGAGAATGATGACGGTTGAAGAAAAAGTTTCGATCTTATCGACCTTGTTGGTAAATCTTCCTGGACCACGAAATATCATTGGTCGAGGCAATAACGTGTAATATAAATTTTTATTTCCTGAAGACATCTCGTCACTCTTTTGGAGGCACGGTTAAACTCAGATATCTCCTTCGTACTTCTGCTCAGACACCAGAGACTATCTCCCTGGCAAACTGACGTCATGGCCAAACACGTTCTAACGAGTCAAGTTCTCAACCATTGCTAATATCTCTAATTAAATAAATGGAATAAAATATATTAAGTACTTACTAAACTATCTCACTACATTACTAATACGTTATTCGGTTGCGTTCTTATTATTTAATGAGGCCATATCCAGGTTAAAATTAGGATTCTTCTAAATTTATTTTAAATTACCTTTTGTCTCGTATACGAAGAGTTATAGACAACAAACTAGGTATTTTATCAGAAAAATCATTATCTATATCAGTCGGAAAAAGGCTACGCCACAAAATTTCAACCACATAGTGCTTTCAACTTGATGAAAACACGTACACCTATGAAATACAATCAACTGTTTCGTCTCAATAAATCAGAAACATGGAAAATTTTCTCATCCAATGCGATTAAGGGAACATTAAAGAAATTAACAAATGTGTTATACTTGTCTTATTTACAAATATATTGCCCACATCCAATTAATTTTTTTAATAATCTAATTTTTTACCATCTATCTTTATTTATTCGCCAATTTTCTTTCATATATAAAAAAAAGTTTTCTACTTAATATTTGATATTTTGGAACGAACTCAGTTTTTCATCCAATTCTGTTTTCCACTAAAGAATGAAAAAACGCATGGAACAAACCAAAAACCAAATATATCGCTGAAAAAACGTCGGAGTCGGAACGGTGCCGGCTAAGTGTAGACAATGCTATTTATCTTTCAAAGAAAGATAATTTTTTTACGTCGAGATACGCCACGCTCTGGTTTACGTATAGGTAATTATTATGAGCCCGGGAGGAAAGCCGGAGAATTGTTTGTATTTTTGTAATGCAGTTAGTAATTTTTCCAATACCTTTAGTAAATTATAGTGTTTGTGAATATTATAAACGGTACAATATTTAATGTTAACGATTGTATATTCTGATATCTTCATATCGAGAATGCAGACGAACCTGATAGAAACCATCAGTAGCGCCTGCATTCACTAATATTTCTCCCTCCGAGTTGAACGAATAAAGTTACGGATTTTCAATTTTCCTTTATTGGAGTTTCCCCCTTTACTGGGTTCTATATAATTTCTAGTATTTACCACGTCTCGTCTACCCTCGAGAAGATCAGAAGTATTTTCTCTCGAAGACGTCTGCAGTTTCACGAATATCTGTCAGAAGTCTGAGCTTCAGGTGTTCTATTTCACAGCGTATTGGCTACACTTGCCATCCGAATGGTCTGTAATGGTGGATTTCGAGAGCCGTCTGTTCCTTTGTTGATAGTCACCGTATGTTGTATTAAAGAAAGAATGAATCTTTTATACGTAAAACGTAGCGTATTTAATGTTTTCCGAGCCACCATATTGGCATTTTTCCCCACAGTTACAACCTGCTTCCGAAGATTTTCTGATTTGCCCCATGGAGCTCGTCTATTCTCAACGATATAGAACGTGATATTTCTGACTTGCCATCAACACTTGATCATAGACTATTACCATACAACATAGTGATGTCATATCGCTGTCAGAATTCCCAGTCTCTTCGTTTTGTCCGTGTTCCATACTTTTATCTTAGCATATTATGATTGAATGTAGTCACATTCATTCACCGTTCTACGTTGAGAATAATTTTCTCCGATATATTGTATTCCTCATTTGTCCTCTGTGATATTGTGTGACCACACTAAAAGGAAGTATGATTACCGTTCTCATAAATTCCACAGAAGTTGTAATTAGGTCATAAAATATTCGTGTCGTGTGTCTCCAATGATGGATTCTATAGCTACCGCTAGACGGATTAGTAGGTGCAGGCTACCTTCAGAGTTACCGTTTCCGTTTATTAACGGAGCGAATTCGCTTGTTCTGTGTCCACATATCCCAGCGTAGGTCAATGAAAGCGGGGTGTTAACTACTCCAGGCTCCGCCCTACGCTGACTCAGCATCGGCGTTAGTGGCTCCTGCGACCACTCCCGTCGTATCCGCACGTACATTCATGGGCAAATAGAAGACACATATTCGCAAATTGGATTGATATACTATGATCATCCACTTTCTTCTCTTTGTCGCAAACACCTCGCCGACCATCTTGTGCCCTGGCTTCCCCAGGATGTTAAAAACAAAAGAGGAAATATGCGCAAAATGTACGCGTCACAGTACGTTCTCGGTAACAAATTCTTTTGCCCACTGTCACACACAATTATTTGAGACAAGTTGTGGACTTCTCTCCTTTTTAATCTTTCGACGTTTTTGTTTTTCTGTCTGTTGAGTAGTACTTCAGTTTTCGAATCTGCGAGCATCAGCATATACTCCTCCATTCGTTGGCAAACTCGTTGCATGGCTCGGATTTATCTTAAAATTGACTATCTCCAGGTCAATTGTTGTTTTTAGCGGAGCATAAGCGGCGTGTCTAACATAGTCGGCCAACTGCCTCCTAAGCTGGTCGAGGCACGGAGAAGGGAATGCGGCGTCCCCACAGAAAACCCCTCTCCCGCCTTCAAAAGGTTGTGGGACAAGTACCGACCTACCTGATGCATGTTTTCTGCATCACTAATAGGCGAATGCCGGGTAGGATCCTTAAACTACAGCCCGGGGGCCCTAGTTAACTCTTGGCTACCTTTCTCTACCCTTCCTTATCCTCCCATTCAAATCCGTTTCTATACAATTAAATTAGAGTTGCCACCACATGGATTACCCTCATGTAGCCTGTTACTCTAAAAATATAAAAAAGAACGTCCAGACTATAGAACGCGACGTTCTAGAGGTTCGAACTAAGGTGACTTCCTTGCGATACCCCGGCAGCAAGTTTCTTATGGCGAGGTCCGTTCTGAGTTTCGCATTGTGAAGTTCGATGACGTAGGTAGTCCTACGACACTCGTACACATCATGTATCTGGATAGCGAATGTGTCTAGGACGGCGGCTAGATAATCTTACAAACTCACCGTGTTTCTCTGTTGATCAATGCCAGACGAGGCGTAATCCACCTTGTGCTGATGATAGCCGTTGTCAGACAGCTGTTGTACAAGTCTAGTATTAGGCGTACGGACACAGCCTGGCAGATGGTTTCAGAGTTTCCTCTGATATGCAACTGCAACGCGTCAGATACTTCGACTGTCTCCGGGTAGTCTGGAAATAATGGTTTCACTATCTGGTCCCTAGATTTATTTATATCGACGTCCACTCGCGATTATGGTCAATTTTGTAGGGTAGTCCTGAGTAATCATTGTCAATCTCATTCGTTATTTGCTACCATTTCTCATCTTTACTTCTTTTCGTCATTTCTGAGTGTATTATTCGCGTCTTTGTGTTCAACAACCTACTTCGCTCGTCTGAGGTCCAGATATTTCAGGGGCGCACCAGTATGTTTCTCTCGGGCTTTTCCGTTGACTCTTCGGTGACATAAACTTCATCGTGGCCCTGATTCCTGCTACGTTCGTTCTCAGTGGCTTTACAAAGAACATGAGAGAATTTTTTCTCATCAAGGAAATAATATTGGAGGTTCGTCAAGTGTTTGGTCATAGCGGAGTATTTTGAAGATGATGTATTGTTTGTTGTTTCCAATATTTTATTTACAAATCTCCTAGCCAGCAAACCTGCGCGTAATATTTCGTTCCTGAGATATGTCAAGAATCGTTCTCCTGTATCGTTGTCGCCAAAATTTTGGTGTAGAGCGGGTTTTGATCACTGTAATGCCAATTCTCTTGGTCATCTTAAGAATTTACTTTCATTTCGAGTCTGGAAGTTCATTCCTAAGTTCGGGAATTGATTACTCACCAGCGGCCATGTGTCCGTGGTTCCATCTGCAGTGTATATTATGTTACCAGCTTTTGTTTGAAGGCTGGTGCGTGTTGGTTCGTTGTGGAATAACCTCACGCAAGTGATTTTGTTACTCCTCACCAAGACGAAACCATCGCCTTTGCCGGAACATCTTTGTCAAATTGGTATCCCGATAACAGCAGAACAAAGATTGTTCATTCGGATGCCAGCTCCTTTCTCAAGCCTAAGTGCCTGGGAGAAGAATCTGAGCTATCCTTTCTCTGAAGTATATTTATCATTATTTCATTGTGCTTTTAGTTTTCGTGAGTGCATCTTGGATGCTACGCACCGATTGCATGCGTGACGACATTCTTCATGCCACTCGGTATATGATATGCACATTGCGTCGGCTGTGCACATATTGCAGAGCTTGCTTGTGTCAGAATCCGAGACGACTGAGTCACTATTTAACTTTCGTTCTTCTGCTGATTCGGCAATACACCCAACCAATTTTTATAATCAGAGATTATAATAGTTTCATTAATAATAAATGTAAAATAGGGTCACAAATATTTTAACTCATTGTTCTTGTAATGCCTTAAACTTTCAGCGTCAACAATTAAATCTGGCTCTCAATACCCCTGGAGTGGGATGTTTCCGCAATGGAACTATCATTCATGAGTTCTTGCATGCTTTAGGATTCTACCATCAACAAAGTGCCACTGAAAGAGATGACTATGTAACTATTGTTTGGGCTAACATTGAATCAGGTCAGTTATTTTTATCATCTCATTTAAATAACAGTTAAATTTTTACATACTTACTTTTGCATAAGTATATTTTCAAATAGATCTATCATAAGTAGAATGCAAAATATTTATTTTACTTACTTTTTGGATTATTTTGAAGAAAATCTATTAATTTACAATATGTAAATTGCTACATTGTAGTATTACAACAGGTATTTTGGAGATTTGAAGGAATTGTGTTCTAGAATGTGCGTGTAAACAAATAACCAACCTGGAACCGTCTCTGGAATTGTGTGTAGAGAGTGTTGTGTAGATTAAAATATCTATTACTTCAATTGAAACCTAGAAAATAATAAATATATACGCTTTATTTTCAATTTAAGCTGCAGTAAAATAATGCTCACAAACTCGCAGAACTTCATTTTTGGCAGTGACACAAGTTGTAATATAAAATAGACGTTGTAATAATTAATTTAACGTACAATTTGGATTATCTAAAAGTTTCTTCAATTATTCAAAACAATTCAAATAATTACATAAAACATTTGGCTCAGAACATAGTAGTTATGTAGCTAAGAATACAGTATAATAATTACAAATTATAATTAATTAATAGCCTTAAATTCCATTAAATAAGAATGGAACACAGAAAACGGGCTTAACATTACTAAGAGGTCAGGTAAATATATACTAAGCATACATACAATCACTGAACAAAATAGATGTGGAACCTCACACAAGCACACACAAATATACAGAGTAACAGGATACACAGGATACACAACAGTCAGTACGCACTCGTACACTAACAACTGTGCTGAACGATGAGAAATCTCAACTGCCGTGATAACTTCAGTCCGTTTATGAAACAAAAAATATTATCAAATATTAAGGGAACTCCTGTATAGTCTTACTCTGATTCACAACTGTTGCAGTTATTTTTCTTCTTTACCTCTGTACGAAGACTGACACAAAATTATGAGGTGATGCTTGCCTGATCTTGGAGCTGAGCGATTTCTAGTGTATTCCTGAAATGCGCCGTTCGTTTAAAACAGTTCCGTTAAACAATAATGTTAAAACGGCCTTTATAACAGACAAACTTAAAAAATAAGTAAATTTGAATTTAAAACCGAACGTTACGACACGGATTAGCGTCTTTTTCTATGGGCGAATAACATAATACTGTAGTTGAACAACAAATTAAAATTAAAGAGCCAAAGAACTTAAAACAAAACATCATATTACTTGTTGACAGTTTCTGTGCCATGTTTAATATTGACAGTATTTGTATGATTTTGAATATGAAGCACTTCGGAAATTATTCTTTTCCATTAACTGTCTAAAATGGAGGTGTTGACAGTTTGAAATTAGATTTATGTTCTTTAATCCTAATATTTAAATTTTCTTTGCTTGGTCTTTCTAACAAAAGTAACAATTTGAACAATTAATTTTATAAACAACAATTGTGGTCGAAACTTATTAATAGGATCTTTGTGTCCTTTAATGAAACAATAAAATGAAGATTTCGATTTAAAAAGTAGAGAACATTGTAGATTTTTAAACAATATAGGTCAGAAAAAGAATTTTTGTAAACATGGTCCAATTACAATTAATTATTCTTGTTCTAATTTGCGCGAAAAGACCAATAATTTTTTCCTTAATCTCAGGATGACATTAACAGTGGGTACTGCGGAAACGACAGTGTTCACTCGCCCTGCAGTCTCGCGTGAAGCTTCGTACGTGTGCAGGCGCAAAACAATCGAACATCTCACCGCTAGCGCACAGTTCCATAAAAAGATTTTTATATTTTTCCTTAACTGGGAAATGACTATTGACATTCAGCTTACGGATTTTGAGTTGTATAAGTATAAAAAAGATTTAAAGAAAAAAATAACTCATTATATTAATTGTTAGCGATAATATCAATAGGAATTAGGGGTGCTACAGTTCCGTAGTCCCTATATGTAAGTCGCAACTGTATAAAATATTATTAAACAATTTCTACCCCAAAAATTTATAAATGAATTAGTATTTTATTTGAAGCAAAGTAAAAGCAATAGAAACTTAAAAAGTAAAGACATCATGGTTTGCCAAATATCTGAGCATAACATAAAGATGAAAAATAAAGTAAATAAAAAGAACAATAACATAAGAAATTATTTTAAGCCGATAAATAATGAAAATAATTATAAAGCATAAATTTAAAATACCAGTAATAATGAAATAGAAATTAATAACTCAATACTGGGTTATATCGAAATAGATCCTTAAACGTGTAATCTTTTAACAAAATTTATTATCTCAATTTTATGTTGTTTTTGATGTTGATCTAATGTGAGCCAAGATAGAATCGATGTGCATCTGGTCCATAGGAATGTAGTTAATTATCCCTACTGGATTATCCACAGGATAGACACACATCCTATTCCAACCCATACACGAAAACAGAAGTTTTCCATGTTTAAAACTCTAGAAAAATTGACACATTGAAGGTATGAAAATGGATTATATTTCATAAAATAATTGGTCTTTTTGATATTTTTGAGTTCCATGTGCATGATGTAAAACGTGATCATATTTTTTATTTTCGAGGTTGCTTATGATGTCATATGTGTATGAAGATTTTTTAAGGTTTTAATTTAGTTTTTGTAGATGAGTATGGCAGAAAGCATCTTGGTTCCAAATTAATATCAAAATTAGAAATGGAGTTATAATTATCTATGTAGACCTGTGGGGTTATATTAATTAAATGCTAAAGGGATTTGCAGCATTCACACTCCCTGTTATGCTTATGGCTCTCTTCATAATGTTTTGGAAGAGTTTGTATCTTCCGACCATGGGAAAACCCAACTTTTGAAGCTTCTATTTCAGTTCCACCACAGTCATGATGATGGACCTCCCAGAAATGCTACAAAATTGCTACCTGATACGAGCTATGAGGAAAAGTTGTCTGAACACTACACCTGAATGTACTATACATTCTTCCACATGAGAAAACATTGTACCTCTCTTATTTCCTTTACTCATGTGGTGTGAACAGTAAGGCTATTTTGTCCAGCTGGCTGTCTAACAACACTGGCTATGTAAGCAAAAGAAGAGTAAATAAATCACATGAACAACTGTGACATCAAATGTGTCACAAAATCTTTGCATATGACAGTGGTTAGAGTCAGTATCTTGTTTGGGCCACACCAAAGGAACGATCCCTACCACAATCACCCTGATTCCACCTTGCCCAACTATGCCTATTACAAGGCTATAAAAACAAAATCAACCCTGCCGTTGACAACAAATGTACAAGATGCAGTCAACCTGGAGCTGATGTACAAAGCCTCTTTGGGCTCCCAATGCTCCCAGGCCAATTAATTTCTAAGGCATTATGTACTAATCTTGTTGCCATGGCTTCAGAATTCTATCTAGCATAATAGAAGAATCATTAAAAAAAACTAAGGATGGGACTTTTTCAAAATAATTTATATGGGCCAGAGAGATAGAGAAACAGAGGATAGTTGGTTTACCTGAAATTGAGGGCCAATAATAGCAGTAGATCAGTAGATCTGGCCAATCAGACAGAGAAATGTGACCAGGCAGTTTTGCTCTTGGTTACTAGAGACAAATATTCAACACCTTAGCAAAGTAGCATTGGCTTTTGCTCAATTTCTAATAATGACAATCATTACCAACCAGCTACAGACTAGGTTCCATGTCACAAGCTTAGGGTTACTAGACTTTGTGTCCAACACCTGCAATATTGAGAGCTACTCTGGCATTCATTTCTGCTTCACAGTCCCTTGCTTGCCACACAAAGACACTGACCAGCATTTGTATTCAGTGCCCACCCTGAGCTGACACAAAACGTACAACACTTCAGAGACAACCATTGTTGCCTTGTCAGACAGGAAACAAAATTTTTAGAGGCACTAACATTATTCTTCTAAAACTAGATGTGCTCCTTCTGCTGACCAACCTCACACAGCTGAATTCAATCTCCAGAACATCCTATCTAATTTACCTACAGAATGTATCTGTATATTTGAATTTCATGTCACAGCCATGATTCCCTTCTCTTAACTTGAAGATGGACATTCACAACATTTGTTTCAACTTTCCCACCACTTGCTATGTCTCCTCTCCAAAATGCCCAACTAACTTTCTCTTTTACTTTATCATCATTGTTATTCTGTATTACAAAATGTGCAAGGAGATTTTTATAATATGTATCTGCATGTAATCATTCTGATTGCTCTTTAAAACCCAAAATTTCTTTCAAATTTCCTTGGTAAGCTGCATCCCTGTTCTTCAGTATCCTGTACAATTCTTCATACTTATTTGCACTTCAAGAATTTCATGTAGCAGGCACGTTCTCTTCAATACATGTATTTTTCAGTTTTATTTACTCTGAAGAACTGTCTTAAATATGGAGCTGAATAAACTTACCATCTATTTATTATATATTAGTTTTCTTGAGTGATATATAAGAAAGATGATCATACTTTTGAAGTACTTATTGTTTAATTATTATGTGTTACTTAAGTTTATTCAGTTTATTCAGCAGACAAGATCTAGAATGTTGACCTTATTATTTTGTTGTGATTAAGCTATATATGATGTACTAAAAAAATTCCTATATAAATTTACTACTATACTTATGTGTTTAAAAGTTTTCAAAATGTTTTAATATAAATTTTATTGTTTTAGGATATGAACACAACTTTGACAAGTACACTGCCTCTCAGGTCACTAATTTTGGTGTAGCTTATGACTATGGTAGTGTTATGCATTATCCTGCTGTTTCCTTCTCAATTAATGGTCAACCAACGATCATACCAAAGGTATTATGAATATATAATCACTACTTTTAAATAATTTCAATATAAATACTGATTTCTTCAACCTTTTTATAAGTCATATCAAATGTATTTAAAAATGTTGTAATGAAAATCACATTTGAGATTAAATACAAGAAGAAACTATAGTTTAATAGAAGAGAATATACAGAAGATTTTCCCTAAATCTGATTTTCTTAAGCAGTTCCTTAGATTTCCATGTATAGTAATAATAATGTTTATTTTTCCATGAATTGTATTTATACAGTATTAGAAATAGTCAGCCTTAATAAATATATATATATATATATATATATATATATATATATATATATATATATATATATATACAATATTAGGAGAATCCATTAAGGAACTAATTCACATTCAAACTTGGATAGTGAGGAAGGATAGAAATAAATAGGAGAAATAAAAGGATTGCGCTTTTATGTGAATTCATATGCTCGGGCGAAGAATTACGCACATAGAAAAGCATATGTTCAAAGCAGAGAGAAGGATGGAAGAAGAAGGAAAGACTGAAAATATTTGACCCAGGCGGGACTTGAACCCACGTATTCTGCTTAGTACATTATCCTGCTGTTTCCTTCTCAATTAATGGTCAACCAACGAATACGTGGGTTCAAGTCCCGCCTGGGTCAAATATTTTCAGTCTTTCCTTCTTCTTCCATCCTTCTCTCTGCTTTGAACATATGCTTTTCTATGTGCGTAATTCTTCGCCCGAGCATATGAATTCACATAAAAGCGCAATCCTCCTATTTCTCCTATTTATGTCTATCCTTCCTCACTATCCAAGTTTGAATATATATATATATATATATATATATATAAAATACATAATTTACGTACCATAACACAATTTTTAATTTGATTATAAATCTTTTATACTATACATAACTTTTTCAGATAGATATTGTTTTAGTCTGCTTTTAAATGTTCACCCTGTAATTGTTTATTATGATTCAGAAACAAATACTGAGGGATTACATAAATACCACCTCTAGGGGTAGGGGTGGCATTTACAAACATTCCTAAATGGCCATTATTAGTGTTGAATAAAACGTTTTCATGGTCACTGAATTTGAATTCTACAATTTTTAGGTGTCTAATTTCAACTTAAAAGGCAAAGAATGAAAACACCCTTACCGTACAGGTGGAAGTGGAAGTGGTTTATATAGAAAATGAGGCATAAAAGACCGACATTGGTGTAAGAGTCACTGATTTTAATTCTGGCATTAACCATGGTGACTAATTAAATTTTATGTTCCTTGTCATGGAACTGGACGTGGTTGACAAAAAGTTAGCCAGAGTAGTTTTGGCCCTCTTAAGTACTCTGGGTGTAATTTTTATTTTAGTTGGCTACCTGCTATATTTTAGTCTCTGTGTAGTTGAAGGTTGTAGTTTTTACTCCTTTAAGGTAGCGGGAGTAATTTTAGACTGTATTAAGTTAGCACTATTTTACACTTTTAATTCGTGAATTTTTTTTAAGACACACTAAAATAATGTAGTAGAAGAATTCATGACATGTTAATGTATCATCAATCATCATCCTGGTTTATTTGAAGTTAGATGCTGAGGGGTAGGTTGTGGAGGGAATGTAAATAGCTAAATGTTCCAAACACAGACGCTGTTGATGCTCATTAAATGAAATGCTTACAAGGAATCAATTCCTTCTCCAGGCTAATTTAATTAAATATCTGTGAAGTTTTGGACACTCAGATATTTTAAATATAAATGAAGGAAGATTAATTAATTTATTTAGAATGTTATTATAATGTAAAAATTTGTTATAAAATTACAACTAATCTTTGGCTAGCAGAAAATTTAGAAACATATCAGGGTGAATGTGGGACAAAAGCATTGGGACATCAATGAAAATCACTCAGTATAGCCAAGAGGAGAAACGGAAAGTTGTCATGGTTTAGGTTCTTCTGATAAAATTTTAGGTTGGATATTGTGGCCAAGTTACCAATGTCTATAGCAGCTCAATCTGTGGTTGAAATTATACTGGTTTTGGCCATCGCCAATAATGGTCCACTGTGATGAAACTGGAGTGTTGGAAGTGTCATGACAGAGTGCTGTTAGTGATGAAGCTTGATAATTTGTTAGAAATTTCAAAGATGATGTTTGTATAACTATGAATGAGGTGTTCTCAGTTCTCAGCAAAGACTGATGCAAAGTACTTCTCTTCCTCTTCCACTTCCTCTAAAGTTCCAAATTTGTCCCACCACTCACAGCAGTAAAATGTTGGTGGATTTTTCTCAATTGGTAGATGTTTTATACCTCTTCTTTGGCATGATCATTTCAATCCTTAAATTATTATTTTTTCCATAAGATTTTTTTTATCTTGGATCATTCCTAGCTCTTTGCAAGACTAATTCACCTGTCATGGTGAAATTTTTTGTAGTGTCACTGTTATAAAAATAGGAAAATTTACTGTTGTAAGAAATGAACTGCCTGGACTATGTATTTATGACTATGAGGCAGACCACTTGCATCTTAAAAATATACGTGATTATAATAATGAATATAATGATAAATTTTTAAAAAATTTATGTAATACCACCGAAGCACATTATAATTTATTAAAACTTGATTTGGCCAGACAACATACCTGGTTATTATTTAGTCAAGTTCGTAATCAACCATTTTTTTCGCCTGTATTTGGCTATCTTCTTATTATTATTAAGATACAGAATTTGTTGATATCAATATTTGAGGGGGTGAGGTCAAAGTGAGCTTCTTTGTGTTAAATAATAATTTTTTTAAGGAATGAGAAATACCAAATATTGTTTAACTGTGTGTTAAGAGATGGATTCTTCCTTCCACTCTACAGAGATGACATTATCTACTAGAGAAAATAATGGCCGAAATGCCTATAAATTATTATATTTATCAATTTTAATGATAATAATAGAACTTCATTATCATGAATAATGTATTTGACAATTTGTAACTATAAGCGCAGAACAATCTGTACCTCATAATAAATGAGACAGAGTAGGTAAATTCATTTGTTTATCTTAATAATGGTTAATAATGGTATCAGCCTTCATTTATTGACAAATGAATATGTATGAATATATATAAATATTGGCAATAAATGAAGACTATTACAAGGGGACTCCATTATTAAGATCCATCCAATACAACAGTCGTTATAACATCATTTCATTCTAATTTATTATGTTTCTATGTATGGTCAGTTTATCAATATTAATTATTTTGATAAATTTAGTTTAATTTTATATAATGAGGTAACTTTTTATAAATAGTGATTCAATGAATTTGAATTGGTATTTCTATTGCAGGATCCAAATGCACAGATTGGGCAGAGACTGGACTTTAGCAATTCAGACATACGAAAATTACAACTTATGTATGGCTGTGCTTGATGTATTTATTTTGTAAACGCATACTTTTAATGATTTAACAGGAACCTTCCTCATCAAATTGAATTGTGCTTCAGAGTCTTTTATTTTTTTTTGGTTGTATCAAATGTGTATTATGTCATTGCAGTTATGCATTAAATAAAATTCATTTCACATTTCTTAATGTTTGTCTGAATTTTATTAAATTTCTGTTTTACTTGTTGTTCTCACCCTCTTATACTTTACACTTTTTATATCCTAAAAATGTAAACCACATATCAAATGAAGCAGCAAATTTAAGTGTAAAATATAGCATTGTAATGTGGCATAAAAAACTAGGTCACATTAATGAGCCTGATCTAAAGTCTGCTTTGAAAAACAATAAAATGAGTGGACTAAATTTAAATTATTCTGAAAAGTTAGGTGATTGGGAAGTATGTGTTGCAGGAAAGTTAACGCAGCATCCATTTTCTTCATAACAAAAACGAACCACCTCAGACTTATTTCAGGTTATTCATCATGATATGGTGGGATCAATGCACACCCCCTCACATGGAGGAGCCATTTTGTTACATTTATTGATTAATTCAGTCACTTCACAAAATTATATTTTCTAAAACACAAAAATGATGTTTTACAGTTCTTCGAGCAATTTGAAAATGAAGTTGAAAATTATAGTGGTAGAAAAATTAAATATTTTCAAAGTGACTATAGTGTAGCAGAATATGTAAACAAAGACTTTCAACAATACCTAATTGAAAATGGCATACAAAGAAGGGTGTCTGCTCCTAGAACCCCTAAGCAGAACAATCTCACTGAAAGAAAAATGGGTCTATTGTAAATAAAGCTCGTCTCCAATTTACCAGAATGTTTGTGGGCTGAAGTGATTCATTACTCCAATTACTTAATAAATGGAAGCCTATCTAAAGCATTGGATTGAAGTACTCCATTTGAAAAGTGGGTTGGTAGTAAACCATCAGTTCACCATCTAAAAGTTTTTGGAAGCAAGATGTTTTTATTAAACAAGCTCAAAAACAAGAGCAAATTTGAACCCAGAGGGATAGAGGGGATATTTGTTGGTTACTCAAACAGTCAAAAGCTTACAGGATTTGGTTCAATCTATTCAAAAAGATAACTTGACTTCTGAAGCAAAAAATGATCAAATTGATGCTGTAATTCAAATTGAACAACCTCAAGAAAATGAGGAAGAACCTGAAGAAAACATGGATACTCCAAATGAACCTGAAAACTTTGTGGTCCCAACTTCTTCAAGACTTTGAAACAGAGATGAACTACAACCTCCATCATGGACATTCCTGGGATGCAGCAATTAAAGAAGAAATCAAAGTGCACCTAAAAAATGATACTTGGGAGATTATTAATTGGAAAAGTGAGACACATGTAATAGGATCAAAAGTAGTTTTAAAAACTAAATATAAAACTTCAGGAGAAATTGAAAGAAGAAAAGCACGTATTGGGGCTCGTGGTTTCTCGCAACGACCGGACTGGGCTATGCTGAAACATATGCTCCAGTTGCAAGACTCATCTCCATCATATTAACAATATCTATGGGAGAAGATTTGATAATTAATCAACTGGATTCCACAACTGCCTTTCTCAATGGCAAACTAACTGAGGAACTTTATATGAAAAAAACCTGAAAAGTTAGAAGAATACCTTACTGAAATTATGATAGATGAAGGTGAATCTAATTCCATAATTTTTCAGAGAGCCAAAACTATGCTTGCATCTCTGAGAAAACCAGGTGATGAAAAAGTTTTTTATCTCAAAAAGGTCTAAAACAAGCAGATCGTCAATAGTTTGAGAAACTACATTCAAAACTCAAAAAAATAGGATTTAAATCTTCCTTGGCTGTAACCCAGTAAAAACACCCATGGCTCCTGGACTACAGTTAAAGAAAAACAAAAATGATCTTGCTGAAAATATCCCATATCAAAATTTAGTTGGTGCACTTATACCTAGCAGTCAGCACACGTCCAGACATAAGCCACTCAATAAGCTACCTCAATCAGTTCAAGAACTGTTATGATCAACCTCACTGGTTTGCTGCAAAACAACTACTATGTTATCTGAAAGATACAAAGCATACAGCTCTGGCATTTAAGAAAATAAGAAAGCCACCCTGTAGTTATGCTGATGCAAACTGGGGAACTCATAGTGAGGACTGAAGATCCTATACTGGTTTTTGTCTCATATGTTGGTACTGCTAACAGCTGGAAATCAAGAAAACAGAGCACTGGGGCTCTATCCACACAAGGAGCTGAGGCAGCAAAGGAAGCCAGTCACCTCAAAAAACTTCTGGATGATGTTGGAGTAATGACTAAAACAATAACTCCATTTAATGATGATGTAGTTGCCTTAGAATGCTATGTTGTTTCATAATTCTTAGTTTATTTGTTAGCATTTTTATTCACTTGGTTTATATATAACTGTAATACTATTAAAAAATGTCCCTATCACTAAATAGTCTTTTACAATGGCTCATAAAACAGATTTTGTCCTTGAGTTATGGCTATTATATTTTATATTGGCTCTAAGTGGTTTCCCATTACATCTATCTAATGACATGACGTTATGTGTATACAGGGAAACTAAAGTCAATATATTAACAAACTAAGATCTCTTAAGATATTTTAAGGTATATGATTCCTAGTGAGCTGTGGCATATAAATATTAATTTTAATAGAATTTGAAATGAACTGCTTAGATTTTACTTTCCAATTTAAAATTTGACAAGCTGAAGTGAAAGTTAATTGTAACAACAATGATAAGCTTGTATGTAAAGAGTTAAAATATTAGAGTTCAGGCAATAAATAAAATGTAAGTGAAAGAAACTGTTTTATACAGTAGTGGCAGCTTGTGACTTTTTAATATATCAATATATTTAATATATCATCCCAAGCAACAATAATATTTTTTATGAGAATAACTATGTAAAATACTAATAATACTATAACAGCAGCAAATGAACAGACCTTTAATATGTTACATTTTTAATTCTGTCTACATTGTGTCTAAATTTTAAAAGCAGAAAAAGTTTGTACCAAATTGAAACACAGTTATAATACTTAAATTATAATACTCAATTATTATCAAGGTTTGTAGAATTAAGAAAAAAATCTCCTTAACACAACAGGAACATCAGCAGAAAGTCTGTAGTCATACAGGTGTGGACCTAGTTGATTCAGTCCAGTCCTAAACATTTCCACTTTTGCAAAATTTGAACAAATTAAAGGTAAAAGATTGAGTGTATTTATCAATAATAAATAATAAATATGTATGTGAATATTTATCTTGAAATCAGTATTATCATAAGGTATGAAATATATATTCCTTTAAATTATTTGAGAAAGCATACTGAAAAAAATAAAATAATATAATGTTGTGAATGACCTCAGAAGTTTAATGTTGTTGTTGTTGCAGTAGTCAGTTCACAAACCAATTTGATGCAGCTCTCCATGCTAATTTATCCTGTGTTAAGCGTTTCATCTCTGCATAAGTATTGCAGCCCACATTAACCCTGATTTGAGCTAAGATATTCTATCCTTGGTATTCCTCTTCTGTTATTACCCCACAAATTTCCTTTTTATACTAATTTAATGAGCCATTTTGAGCCTATTAGTCTATTAGCCTATCTCTTTTTTAAGCAAGTGTATTCCAAAATGTTCTCTCTTGACCCATTCAAATCAAGACTTCCTGATTTGTGCCTGTATCCTTCTGATTTTTAGCATTCTTCTGTAACTCCACATTTTAAAGGCTTTTATTATTATTTTTTCTACCAATTTTCCAAGTTTTGCTCCCATACAATGAACTCTCCAGATGTTTAGAAATGATTTCTTAATATCCAAACTTATATTAGATGTAAGCAAATTTCTTTTTTTGTGAAGGCTTTCCTTTCTTGTAGTATCGTATATCTACTATGCTTCTACAATTAATGCCAAAATAGCAAAATTAATCAACTTCCATCAAATTTTTCTTTCTGATAATCTTTGCATCATTGCTCATTAATGCTTATATTGTACCCTGTTTTTGAGATGGTTTTCATGCTATTTAGCATGTCTTACTAATTTTCTATTCAGTCTGATAAAATTATAATATTCTAAGCAAACCTTAGAGTAGTCATTTCTTCTCCTTGAATTATGACTCCTTTTTCAAATTTTTCTTTCACTCCCTTCATTGTTTGTTCAATATACACATAATATAAGTGACCGACTGAATCCCTGTCATGCTCGCTCCTTTTACTTGTCATTCTCATTATTTTATTCAAATCACCTTCAAAATGCTAAGGAGCTTGTTACAATTGATATCATAAGATTTTTCCATATCTACAAATACCATAAAAGTGGGCATGTTTTTACTAATCCTGATCTCTCGAATCAAACACAGCATCAATATAGGTCCAGCAAGTGGTCTCTTCTCTTCCTGCAACGGGCAAGAAGTTGCAAGCGATCCGCGGATTGGATTTGCTGCAAACTCGTATGACTGATGAAAAGTAAAACATCGTAGAGATCCAAGCCCCAGGAAGTACTGGCCTCATCGCTACAGCTTGGCAATAAACGACGGACTCATATTGGGTACACGAATGGCCTACAGAAAACCATCTTGGACAGGATCCACGATGGACACTTCGGCATAACGAGATGCCGAGCCCGGGCAGCCTGCTCAGTATGGTGATTGGGTATATCGACGGACATCACTGACTTCGTCGGCACGTGCAAACGGTGCGCGGAGCAACGAGTAAATAGGAAAGAGCCTCTGATGACAATCCAGTTTCCTAGCAGACCGTGGGAAATCGTAGGAATTGATCTATTCAAGCTCGGCAAACATTGGTAACTTCTGGTGACGGACTACTTCTCACGTTGCCCAGAACTCGTACTGCTGACCTCGATGACTAGCAGCTCGATTGTGAATCACATGAAATCAATTTTTAGTCGTCATGGAATCCCGGCTGAAGTTTGGTCGGACAACGGTCCTCAATTCTACCTTCTGCTGACGTCGGAATTGGCGCTCTTCGCCGAAAGTTGGGGTTTCCGTTACACGACTAGCAGCCCGCTATACTCTCAGGGCAATGGACTCATCGAGGCAAGTGTGAAGTCTCTAAAGGCTCGACTTACAAAGTCCTCATATCCTTATGAAGCTCTGCTAGCGTACCGCTCTACTCCGCTCTCCAACGGCTGCTCACCAAGCCAACTCCGTATGGGTAATCTACTACGACCTGTCTCTGAGAGCACAACCTCCAGCCTGCTTGGCCTAATATGGAGATTCTCTGAAAGAGGGAGGAGGGAATGGGAGCTCAGCAACGACTCAAATTTGATCGTCGCCATGGTGTGCGAACTCTTCAACGCCTCTCACCAGGTGACTCATACAGGATTCCAGACAAGCAAAGAGCTGGAATCGTGACCAAACAGGCAGACGCGTTTAGGTCCTATATCGTCAAGTCGGCTCAAGGGGAGCTACGTCGCAGCCGACATCAGCTGGTACCCTCACCGAAGCATCACGAAGACGATGTGGAGGAAGATTTTCTAATCATTCTGGATGATGAAGCATCACATGCTCAAGAGCAGGAACACCCTGTAGCTCCAGCGCCTTCACCTGCAGTGTAACCTCCACACGTGACAGCTCGTAAGGACATCAGAATCACTAAGTCGGGACGTACTGTGCGTGCTCCTGACAGCCTCAACCTTTAAAGGGGGAGATTTTGTGGCGTCATCTAGCGCTTGTATTTATATGTAAGGTACTAGGACGACACCTAGTGTCAAATGTGAATAAAGCAGTCTTACACTTACACTCAACCTACTAACAGAGTCATATTCTGTCTCTATAAGGCATATAACCTAGTAATAGACCATCACGAGGATTCATCCACGTGTAAAGCCTTCTTTCATATTTCTTGAAACAAATGTTTTTGGCGACTAACTAATGCTGCATGCAAAATTCTACCAGGTGGCTTCATCTTTCATTGCTTTCTGAAAACCCATAGTTTACAACTACTTATCTTTCTTTTCTTTTTAATATCACTGCATTTCCATCCACAATTGTAATCTTTTCCCTTGGCATACTGATTTATCTCTTCAATTTTGTCATATATTTTTCGCATCTTAAGTTCTTCAGGCATTTATTCTTGTACTATTGTTGTGGGTAGTGGCTTTTTTCTATATTGTTGATAACGAGCTTTTCACTGTGTTGTTCATTGTAGCTTACACATTGTCCCACCCAACCTTCTATTCATGACCAGTAATATGTCTGCATTCCCTCCATTTGATTGTGACCTAATCGCTATAGCCACTAGACTAATCTTATTCTCTTTCCATTGTTCTTCATCAACTATATCTAATTTAATATATCGATTTCTAGTTTTAAATTCTCTAATCTACCACTATGATTTAAATTTCTGACATTCCTTGATCAGATTTGTAAAATGTTTTTCCTTTCCAATGATCTCCTCTTGAGTAATCTCCACCCGGATAACCAACTGGGGACTATTTCCCCTCTGCAATATTTTACCTGAGAGTATGCTATCATTTCCGTTTTGCTTCAAGCCAGTAATACTGTTAGTTGTATTATTGAGGCTAATTTGAGCACTATTTTTTCTGGTCTGAAATAAATTAAACGATTATAGCAAAAATCAAATGACATAATTATTTTATTATTACAAGTAGGGACGGTGGCAGTCATGTGACCCATATTAAAAATATTTATTTATTTATATTCTTTGAGAGGATGTTTTTCTAAGTAAACTAATTTGCGATATATCTGTACATGAACAAAAAATGTAATGACGCTGTTTTTTGCGCTGAAAATCAAGATGATCACGTCAGTTCCCCCGACCCACAATGTTTGTTTCCGGTTCTAAAGGAACAAGTGTACAAAATTTGGTCAAATTTGATTCATGGGTGTAGATATACGGAACATACACAAAAACAGTCAATTTTATTATTAGTTGGGTGTCCGGGGTTGTCCGTGTACTTATTTATATAAGCCTGAAAAAGTTATTCCTTCTACTTTAATCTATTATTCAAGAAGTGATTTAACCTTCCTATACAGAGGGAATGCTAATTTCATCAGAACCCCAACTCCCAACCGTTCATTTAGAGAAGTATTAATAATCACGATACCAAATTCAAAACAATACTTCTAGTACCGCAAGGGCGTCAAAAATACTCAAGGGAGCGTAGAGAGAATCAGAAATTTTCAAGGTACCTGAAGATATATAAAATTATCCTCGATACCCTAATACAGTTAAAAATAAACGCACTTCCTTAAGACAGTTAATTATACTTCTGGGGCCCTAAGTGAATAATAATTTGTTCATGTACCTTAAGAGTGTTTGAATTACTCCCGTTTCATTGAGAGCAAAAAATACTCCCGGTACCTTAAGGGAGTCAGAACACTGCAAATACCTTAAAAGAGTGAAGAATAATCCCGGTACCTTAAGAGACACTCGCCATTCTAAAAGTGTCAAAAATATTCCCGGTACTTTTTAGTGATACAAGATAAGCACCCGCTCAAAAATGTTTTCATTAGGTGAAGACAATCAGAAATATTCCCTTTAGCATAAGGAGGCCAAAATTACTTATGTTATTTTGAGTGTGTCAAAAGTACATTTGGTACCTTGAATCTAAAATACTCCTGGTACCTTAAGAAGTTCCAAAATATGTCGCTACTTAATGAGCAAAATACGCCCTATAATTTAGAATGTCTTTAAAATACCACCTCTATAGATGATAGCCCTGGTTGTTTTACCGATCCCGTGTTTCTTTCGCATCAAAAGTAACATCTCTACAAAAGTTGGTAGAATTCGCATGAGTTTAAGATTGAATGCAGAACATTATTTTAAACTTCCCCCTCAATCCTAGGGTTTGAAGTGGATATTAATAATAAATTTTACTGTCATAATTAAACTTATCGATTCCATAAGGCAGGATTCGACAACAATCCTGTTGTTTCCACGCTATTTTACGGTACGTCTCTCCACTCCCAAGTTGAATGCCATAAACTAAGCGACATCCATAACCCCGGATTCGACTTCCATCTCGGCTGTTTTCGCGTTATTTTTATATAACGTCCCTCCACCGACACCCCAAAGGGTGCTTCCTTCCCATGCCGAAAAGGTTTGAAATTATACTCAAACTACACCCAGAAGTACACAAACAATTTCAATCACCCCGACAAATAATTAATCGACGCAAATATCAACGGTTTGAGCCTGTTTTTTAAATTTTCAATCCCAGCTACCATCGCCTGTAGGGGAGGAAGTTATCTCTTAACCCCACAGTTATTCCCGCTTTTTAACAATATGTGTACTAAGTTTTGTTGCAATTTGTCCACGCGTTTAAATGTTTACATAATTATACTTTACTAATCAGTTCATACCTACACTGATCATGTAGGTGGTGTGTTTGCCTAACACTCGACACTACCGTACATGTTCGCGTACATTCATGTCAAATACCCTGAAATCTGTTTTGCTGGTCCTTTAGGTACGTGTGGCGGAGTTACAGGAAATATTAGATTAACATTTTTTCATCGGTACCGTTAAACTTAAGCCGTTATTCTCAAAATATAGTAATTAAAAAAAATAATTAAAAATTCACCTATCGGTTACATTAACTGCAACAATTCTGTATCCATAGTTGTAGGCTTTAATTCCCGATACTTAATCTACGTAAGGGAATAAATTTGGGTTTTAAGTATACGTCTGATGTTTCGACGTGAGCATGTAACAAAATGTGAAATATCATAAATGCATAGGCTTCTTTAATCCTATCGACGAAAGCTTCAGTAGAGGAAAATATTTTGTACATTTGGTTTTCATCATCTAGCTGTCAAGATTGATCTTGCACATCAAAGAGTATGTTGGAAAAAATAAACTAGTTTGCGATTTCTGCAACCGTTTACCCTAAGGTAATATTTGCATTAGAATGTGAAAAATGGTAACTAGCGTGTAATAACATCGATCATTAAATTATTATCGGCTGTCTCTTCATGAAAAGTTGTTCAGTTATGTCGACTTGTAAATCACGAATACTATGATTGTTATTCACACTTGTCATCTACAAATTTTAGCCAATTTAAAGTAAATACTTTAATTTACTACCAAAGACAGATATAATAAAATGTATGAAGTTCATCAGAAATATGTTACTATATCTTAGTGATTAGTATCTTTGCATGAATGTGAATGGTACGAAATTTAGGAACGTGTTGAACTCGTCTACGCTAAATTGAATATAAGTGAAGGTACTGCAAATATCGTTATATATTTAATAATATGATTATAGTTTTTTTATTGATTAGATATTAGCTTATACGACTATGATTTTAATTAAATATTAAGAACTTAATTTATTTTACTAATATTTTATAAACATTCTTTAAATAAATCAAAAATATTAAGCGAATATGTTTTTACTTATAAAGTCTTTTACAATTTTTATTTAAAATATTTGTATACTACAGTACAGTAATTATGTTTTTATATAGAATTTGACATGTCATTAACACGATGTGAATTAACTGTAGTTACTTAATTGTGAAAATTATGTTCTGTGAAAAGATGGTCCAATGTTACAGTCACTGTCATAGTTATCGATTTAATATGTTCTATAAAATAATCCTCCATGAAATCAATGATGTATCAAAAGAAATGACTCCATTATAATTATGAAGATTTTAGTTCTGATGGATAATAATAGGCTTAAATTTGCTCTAAAACAAAGAATAAGGTTTTAAACCCAAGATTAGTTAACCTTTATATTAACATAATATATTTTTTCTTGAAGATGCTGCCGGACAGATTTTCCTCTAATTGATTTATGGCCACTAAATTTCTTGAATGATAAATAGTATTTCCTATGCTTCTGTGACGCTGTTTCATTCTCATTATATAATTTATTGCAAATTACGTTAGTTTCTACCAAATCATCAACGGCCCACATAACCTTATAATACATTGTAACCTCCCGAAGTCTCTATACCTTTGTAAAGTATCATAGTGACGGTTATATGTTTGGAACAATAAATAATCACGGTTCTTGACAGGTTCGGCTCAGGTAATTTCCGAGACTGTCTTCTCTCTGCGGTCATTTCGTAAGGGAAATGGCTGTCTTTCATGTGTCGAACTGCTAGAAATGATTCCGTCAATATTGTTTCTAACGATCTCACAAGACCAAGAATAAAATTTGCAAAATTTAAAAATTTTAGGCACAATATTTGCACAACAGATGATCGTTATTAAGCGCTACATATGCCAATTAAGGGTAGGAAAACGCGGAAACGAAACGAGTTGAATATTTTCACCTTGAACGTAACTAACTGGGCCGTAACAGACCCGAAATGAATTACACCCACTATTGCTATTAAATTCTGAATAAATACGTACACAAATCAAAATTAGTTAGAAAATAAAAGTTTGTAAACATTGACGAATATTGTAATTTTTATTTATTTATTCGTTCTCTTCTCTTGACGTTGAAAAATCTTATACTGAAATATCAAATACCTTCTACATAAATTTGTCTGTTGAAAATGAGAGATTGTCGAATATTGCGCTTCAAATAACCGAATTATTTGTGTCAACTTATCTATGCGAATCTGCGTTTTCTGAAATGATAATTATTAAATAAAAATATCGCGTTTTTCTACCCTTAATTGTCACATGTGGCGCTTATTAACAATCATCTGTTGTGCATATATTGTGACAAAATGTATAAAATATTCATGTTTTGTTCTTGGTCTTGTAAGATCGTCAGAAACAATATTGACGGACTCATTTCTAGCTAATCGACACATGAAAGAGTTTGGAAACTGTTCCAATTTGTTAACCGATATTTTCTATAAGCGTTTCAAAATAAATTTGGTAAAACAACCTGAATGCGAAAATGAAAGTAAAAGAATCTGAATGAACACGAGCGGTCAAACAATATCCGTCCAATCTGTCTACATGCTATGGAATTTAGTAAAGAGCACAGAAGCTTACGATATTTAGCGTAAAACTACCATTTTTTTGTGGTTTCAATTATAAACGTTGAAAATAATTTAATAATCACACCCCAATTAAAATAATAAGACCGCCATCCTCTTAACATTTCTTCCCACATTATGAACTGTAAAGCTGACAATCTATATCCAATGTTGTGAGAATTTTTTAAAGACAACCCCACCAGGTGTATTTTTGATGTTCTGAATCAGGAGTGTTCAGACTTAAGTGATAATAATTACAAGCAGTGTTCGTCAGCCGACTGCGATATTTTGATTTAATAATTTTCATTTCCGAAAACGCAGATTCGCTTAGATAAGTGGACACAATAAGGTTATTTGAAGCACAATTTCTTTTAAACATAGAATAAAATGTTTTCATCACTTACTCTGACTTTGATATGTATATCCGAAATATTCTGCAATATCTCATTTTCAACAAACAAGTTTGTGTAGAAGGTATTTGATATTTCAATAGCCAATCTACACAAGAGAACGGATAAATCAAAAAAATTACAATATTCGTCAATGTGTTAAAATCGGAAAAACGTCTTTCAAACTCACTCAAAATATTTATTTTTCGTTTGTATTTAGTTGATTAGTTAGTAGCTGCAATTTTTTTTTTAGGGCAACTGGCTACATGAGGGTAATCCACTTTGGGCAACTCCCCTTTAATAGCATAGGAAGGGATTTGAAAGGGGGGACGTGGAAGGGTAGAGGAAGGTAGCCAAGGGTTAACTAGGGCCCCCGGGCTATATTTTAAGGATCCTACCCGGCATTCGCCTAAAGGAATGCAGGGAAAACCTTAGAAAAACCTGCATCGGGTAGGTCGGGCATTGGGTACTTGTCCCACGCCCTTCCGATAGCGGGAGAGGAGTTTGCTGTGGGGACGCAGCATTCCCTTCCCCGTGCCTCGACCAGTTTAGAAGGCAGCTGGCCGACTATTGTAATGGGAATAGCGGACAACTCTTACCGTATGCCCAAGGTCTGCGACCCCGGAACATACACCTCTCAAAACAGGCCGAGGTGCCTCGGCTTGTGGGAACCTTAGTTCAAAAACGGAGAGGAAAAGGCATACCCAAAGGTAGCCCCTTCGTATCTCTCCTAAAAGGTTCTGCTCGATAGCTGCAATTTACTTTTGGAAGCGTTTATATTGGTAATGGTTTTATCTTTCCCTTTTAGCTGCAAGTTAATGCTACCTAAATGACATGTCACAACTGTTAAGAGAGATAAGTCACAGAGCCATTTTCGTTTCAAAGTATCTCGGTGTAACTTTTTAATTTATTGGGAGAATATTTTTTTGGACAGTTTTCGCGGTCGTCTTTTAAAGCCCTCGATATCGACGGAACACCCCCGTTCTAGATGAATTTCAAATCCGAGTCGCTACTGGAATTTGCGCTAATAATCCTGCGTTTTATAATTATTCGCTGTTAAAAATACAAGTACTTATGGAAAATTAGAAAAAATAATATATACTCCTTGAGTATTTATAAGAAATTGTAAGACTTATTAATTGATTTATTAAAATTATTATTGGTTTATTAAAATTTTTTCATTTAGTTGGCACTTATCCTTTGCCCTGGGTTTTGTCCGTTTTTTACTTTGCAGAGAATTCTGCGCTTGGAGTATTCATGGCCGCTGGTAGCACCGCGACTCCTTCACCTCCTCGTACCTCTCGGTCTTTGGGTCAAGCCTCACCATGGGCACAGCCAAACCTTCAGCCGCACTTTATTTATGTAAAACATTGTTTATTTGATGTATAGTCATTTTCTCCAACAAAAATTAATTGTTTTATCTAATCCAAGTAGCCTCATCGCGTCCCTGGGCTCACATTTTATTTTTCTCAAGGTGTTTCGAGAGGACATGATTGACCTGAAATGACAATTATTTACAAAATTATAAATAAACAACAGCCAATTTAAAGTCAGAAAATATATTTATTTATGAAAACTTAAACTACGTTTCCATAGTCAGGTCATTCTGGCCGTGACCACAGCAGTCAAGGCTATTGACTATCAAAATTTTGTTAAACTTCAACCTGAAGAGGTCGCAAAGTTAGCGATAAAACGTAGTTTAAATTTCCATAAAAATATTTTTTTCCTGACTTTTAATTGGTTGTTTATTATATATATATAAATTGTAACGATTAAAATAGAAAGGTTAATTAAATGATATTAATTAACAAAATTTATTAAGATTAAAAACTTTTAATTGCCAAAGATTATTTTAATACGTGTTTTTAGTTTTAGTTTTACAAATGACTACTTGCTCTAGGTTGGCACGCCGAATTCAATTAAAATTTACAAACAAATTTTTATTTTATAATTTGTGGCGTTCAAGGTAAAATACAAACTTTTATATTTCACAAACAATCAAATTTAATAACTCTTCTTCTCAGGGTCTTTACTGGGTTTGATAAGTAAGAACAATCAAGATTATAAATTAAATAATTAACAATTCAAACAAATTAAAACGAACGGAATACTAAATCTAACAAAATGAAAAGAAACTAAATCTGACTATCCCCTAAATTACCATTTACAGAATTTAATTATTTTGGTTTGTACTTACAAATGTCCTGATGGTACCAGACTTAACGTTTTCGAAGCTTGGGGACACAATTCAATAAAAGGCCATTATCACAGACTCTACACTTGAACAAACACACGGTTGTATTTCTTGGATTATTTCTTCAGGAACTCGATTATTTGCAACTCTGGTCAACCGTCGTACGTATTAAATTTCAATGCCCTTTTGCGGAAAATGTTATTTCGGAGCGCGTATGTATCTGAACGGGGCGCTAAACCTTTCGTTTCAGCTTTGCAGGTTTTTTATATAACTTGTCTCTCCGCCCAGACCTTTTTACTTAGATTTTTAAAACATATAAGACTCTCAGTTGAATTTCTATGCTTGGACTACGCTGTTCGTACTCTTAAATTCTGCTCCCTCTCTCGACCATAAGATTCGCCAGACTGCAACCAACTGACCTTCCGTCCAATGCACGCAGTTCACAACAAAGCTAGTCTATGTTTTCCATTGTCGTCTTTGAGATCGGTGCCACTAAAAAATTCCTCATAATTAAAGTAATTAATGGTCTCCTTAATTAGTATTACAATATATATATATATAATTATGACAATTATTTATGAATTTTGCTTCGAAGATACTTATCTTATATACAGTGCTTGATTCTGACGTTGTTGTTGGTGAACAATCATACAATTTAATCACTCTCACTGAGTGGATTGGCCCTTCCTAACCAAAATCGAATGAATTTACTGCAAGAAATGAAACTAAAGACTGCTTGTTCTCTTCCTGGGCGAGTCCACTAGATATATATTTTCAAATCCCTCATTCTATCTTTTCCTCACTCAAACAAAGCTGACCTTATTAAATTTTCTCATCCTAATCATTTTGACCACAGCTGACAGACAGTGTGCTTACTTTGAAATTGAAATTTGGTAGCGATGGCGTGGAATCAGTGTCGAGATTTCCATTGCCTAGATCGGCTTTAAGTAAAGGAAGTTAAGAATAGAGAAACAGATAAGATGGTCGAAACAGGCCAATGCCAATGTTTTTTTAAAAAAACTCACCAATAAATTTCAAACAACCATCTACATAAAATCCACACACACAGGCCAGTATCTAAATTTCTCCTCAAACCATTGATATAATACGAAACTAGGCATAGTTATTAGCGTTTTCCATAGGGATTCACGTATCTGAGTCAACAAAAAACTGCTTTGCAATGAAATTAAACGTGTCTCCAACTATATATACGTAACAACAATTATCCCACACAAATATTAAATCAACAAAACCACAATCAACCTGTAGCACGCATCTCAAAACAACACAATGGCCCATCATAGATCAACCATATATTCCATAATTATCAGAAAAAGGCAATGGGTTTGTATTACGAACGATTTTCACTTCCCGTAATAGCTTCCGGAGAAACTTTTAGTACGACAAAACCCCCTATAGACAAAGATTTTAGAAAATACGTCGATTTCTCCGTTCCTTGCGAACGTGAAAATATCTACGTAGGCGAAACTCGTAGAAAGATATTTGTTAGGCTGCAAGAACATATTAATAATATTAAACGAGAAGAAACTTCCAAATCCAAATTACCTGAACACGCTTGGGAAAACGACCACAGATTGGATTTAAAAAATATATCTTCACTGAGGCTCACATTTCGAAAAGAAAACTAAAAGAAGCCATATTCTGCCCTCTCCTCGCTCATCTAATATATAAAATAGTCAGTTTATGCGTTTGTTTGTATGTGCGTATTTTCCATTCACCCGAGGAGCAAATTAGACCAACTTTTGTAGACGTGTTCCTTTCTAACCGGAAACAACCATTGTGTGGATAACATACGGCGGGGGTGAACGGGGGTGGAAATGTGCAAACATGCTAAAACTGCCGATAAATAGTTTTTTGGGTCATTGAGTTATATAGTATTTCTACCGATGTTGATTGTGTCATCAACCTCTTTCGGCATAGGACGGGAGCATCAATAGGGGTAGGAGAGGAGGGACTTTATATAAAAATAACGCGAAAACAAACGAGATTGGAGTCAAATCCAGGGTTATTGATGGGGCTCAGTTTAATTATCACATTCAACTTACCGGTTAAGCCCCTGGACCGGAGGTGGAAATTTTAAAATATGCAAAACGGTCGATATTTGCGCCGAATAAATATATTTTTTGGGGTCAATTAGATTAATAGTGTTTATCCCGATTTGGTTTGTGTGTAAGTGTAATCCCTTTAGGGGAGCAACCTTAGGGGTGGGGGTGGAGGGACGTTAAATATAAAATAAAGCAAAAAAAACGAGATTTGAGTCGAATAATTGTCGCTAAGTTGAAATTATAATATTCAACTTTCCGGTTTAATTGTTTTTCGACCCCGATGAGTGAGGTGGAAGGGGAAAACAATTTGTGTATATTTAAGATCAAAATAGACACCAGTGGAGCAAATTTGACCAATTTTTTGTTGGTGAATATGAGATAGTGTCTCCATATATTTTTGTGTATAATTTCATCGCCATTTGGCATGGGAGGTCAGCAGCTTTAGGGATTGGGGTGGAGGGTGTTACAGAAAAATAACAGAAAAAAATTCGAGATTTCAGTCAAATCCAAGGTTATGCATGCCACTTAGTTTAATTACGGGTAACGCCGGCACCGGGCTAGTACCTCATAATGCCCAGCGTAAAGAAAGTCGAGATAGCATTCTCTCTAGGGCTGGACTGAACCGAGTAGGTTCAGATCCACAGTTGTGTATGAACTCTCATTCCTCTGCACTGAATGTCATATACCCTGAATAACAACAGAGTTTAATTACGTTGTTTTGCTAATTCTTATTACTATAATTTGATCTTTGAACACTTTTGTTTCATGTTTTCTATTTTTCTGGTTTCGTAATTCTTATTGCAATATCATCATCTTTGGCCTGTCTAATGCAATTTATATGTTGTTTTTCAATTCTTAAGTTCATTTACTTGAAACCGATCTAGGCTATGAAAAACCCGACAGTAACTTCTACTTACGTGGTTACTGAGCCTTGACCTTCATCCGGCTTCACGCGAGTATTTTTTTTTAAATTTCATGCATTTAAAATTATGCCTCATCACACTGATTATATGAAAATGTTATTGGATTTATTGATGGCACTTGTATTTATTGTTAAAAAGTAGAAACCCCAAACAGCGTTGCAGAAAATTTATTCCAATCGCTGATCGTTCTATTTAGAAAATAATTTTTTTCCTACATTGGTTTTTTGACGACTTTAATTTTGAATTTATGATCTTCCCTTCCTAAGAACATTGACTTTTCTAGTTTATATCGGAAGTCAGACCACATTTATATTCTGAGTACGCTTTAAACAAAGAGCATAGCCGATTCATTTGCCTTTATTTTTCCAGGGATTCCAACCCAAGAGATTTTTAAACTTTCCTTTCCCTGTTTCATTTGAAATCGTAACTCATCATCCTTTCTAAAACAAACTAATCACTGGTATTTCAAAATTCTAAACTTTGAGTTGTACTAATATATTTCTGTTAATTTATGACAAATGGAAAGATGTCATTGTTTTCCATTATTTTAGCATAATGTAGCATGATATTATTTAACGATAGAAGTAGCTATCATCTTTCAAAACAGGCAAAATTTTGTTACAGAATATCAAATTACGGGAAATCGGGTTGAACCAGGATGGATTGTGAATCAGAAACGTTGAAACAATCTTGTATAAAAATATGCGAGGAAAACAATTTGATGAGAAATTTTCTTTCCAGTAACCGAGAGCTGATAAGGATAGAAAACTTTAAGAGAGAAAAAACTATGAAAAACGAAAAAATCTCAGAAACAGAAAACGGGTTTGTTGCTATCGAGGGGAACAAGCGTTCGATCTCTTCGACAAAAACCCCACGTGGACTGATTGAAGAAAAATTCTATGCAAAAATAAGTTTACTGAGAAAAATATATATTACTCCTAATTTCAGCTTAATGTCACGGATACGAAATGTTTTGGATAATGTATATACTATTTAGTTAAGTGCTGATGGAGTCAATTAGTTTCGTATACATACTCAAACAAGAGAGTTCTCTATCTTGGAATACATATTTCTCAAAATTGCTACGAAATGGCAAATAGTTTGGAATGGTTGTGTAAATAAGATATAAAGTGTTCAATTTCGCTTTAGTGTTCATATAGCTCTAGTTTAAAATCATAAAATTGCATACATTGGGATCGTAAAATTGGTTTACGTCTTGCATAATCCAAAATACGATATAGGCTGAAAGTGTTAATTCGCAGTATTTACTGCTCCCTTCAGTTTCTTCCTGTTATATTTACATAATAAATATAACTATAAATAACAAATTAAATAAAAAACTCAATTTTCAAAGTTTGGGTTTTTTCCGACTGCAATTAAGAAAATGTAATCTTTTGTTGCTCATGCACCTGTTCAACTTGTTCAGTATGATTCCGCTAGTAATAAAATATGCACAATAGCAGATACTTTGAATATTTACAAAATTTTAACTTCTAAAATATGTAATACAAACAATAAATAATAAATCAGATTACACTAATTGTTATCAGTTGAAATAAAGTAAATGAATATATTCAATACAATTGTATAATTTTGATTGTTCTGACTTAGTTAATAGTCACCAAATATTTACGAATAATTGAAGCGACACTTCAAGGAAGAGTTAAACATGTAAAAATTTTCCCAGTTAATATACAACTTCAAAGAGAAAAGACATAATAAATATAAACGGTTTTTTTATTTGGGTATGTGCATGTTTCGCATAGAAACTTAAAAGAGTGGAGCAATTTCAACGAAACTTGGAACACAATTTACGAACCGGAAACAAACACTGTGTGGTTGAAAGCCCTAGCAGTCCCAGGGGTGGGTATGGAAGGGGTTGCATTTGAAAAAAAAAGGCGAAAACGACCGATATTAGTATCGACTAAACAGTTTTGGGATCGCTGAGACTAATAGTGTATTTCTCGAAGCATTTAAAGTGTAATTTCAACTCATAATGAAATGAGAGAGAAAAACCTCTACGAGTGTGGGTGGAAGGGGATAACAAAAATAATGCGAAAACAACCAACAGGGTATCGATTCCACGGTATTGGACTGGGCCGGCTAATTTATATTTCAGCCCTTAAGCATTGTGATGGAATAGAAGGAACGGAGGGCGTGTGGTTCTCTCTGGGGTCTGTAGTCCATCTCCAAAGAGGGATCTGAAATAACTTGATACCTAAATCCGGGCGAGCCGGGTCCTGCAACCAGGGGAGGTCAGAAGAGAAACCATTACTCCATAGTCCGTCGGGCTGGGACGTGGACAAGAACCAGCTGGGCTTTTGGGACCCTGGAGGATAGACCAGGGCCTCGACGCACTCCGAGGTACTAAGTTTTCCAAAGGACGACCTTACTCGGCCGCGCTCTTTGCTCCATTAGCACTAAGTGCCCAGTGTCGTCCCACATGGGAGAGTTGCATTTGAAGCATGTTGGCACATTCTAGTAACCCAGAATAGGGCTATATCCCACTGATAGAAACAGGCTATTGCTATCAGGATAATTATGGCCAGGCGATTTAGTCATCGGATAATAAGACATGGAGGGAAGTCCCCATCTCTTAACACATAAACTGCCAAGAATGAGGTTGGTGCTGGGACTACACGGCTGGACGGAGAGAATAACAGCTTCTCGGAAAGACCCCAGAGAGAACCACACGCCCTCCGTTCATTCTACTCCTTCCCCAAGCGCCGCAACCTTGGGGAATCCTCCAATAAATGAGAATAGTCACGGTTCGAGGATGCTCTCGCAACCTCTCACACACCTGAAATACTGAAAGCACTGAGTTTGTTGTCCACATGCGTATGTTACGAAGCAATTAAATCAGTTATGCTCTGTGATCTTCCCTGGGGCTCGTATTGTATACTTCCTCCCATGGAGGCGTCACCTCAAGCGACTGTTACCCCACCGTTAATGGGTTAATTATAAAATGTCTTAAATGGTCCAAAATTAGTGTGTAATTCGGAGTTTTAGAGATCGTTGAGTCGTATCATCATGGCGGGTAAGTTGAAGTTCAGCCCTCATCGGCATTAATTGGGAGAGTGGTTGAGAAGGAGAAATGAGTGAGAATGGCCCGTATCGGTGTCGTTGGGATGAACACTGGCACTTCAAATCCCTGTTAAGTCACGTGTTGTGTCCCAGTATGCGACGGGTTGAAATGATGTTAGTGATACAATAATCAAACTAACCAGAGATAAGTGACGAATTATTTTTCCGGTCTAATATAAATAAACACCCAGAAAAGACACCCGGTTAAGAAATCGATCACAATTTTTAAGTAAAGCTTCAAGATAACGTTCTTGCTATAGCCTGGGCTCTTATATTGATGTCATTTGGTGATGGGATTTCCCGGTGAATTGCATGAATGATTGTCGGGTTTACAACCGGATTGAACATTTAATCAGTGACGTTTCGATGACTAGTGCCGTCTTTTTCTTCAGACTCCAGTAGCGGTCTTGGAATTTGAATTTAACGTATTTTATCCGCGAAATCCATCATAATCCTTGTGGGAAATTGAAGAGATGGGAACGCAACTTCGACTTATTAGGACCACTTAGCTGCGATTGAACTACTCGGCATTTGCCTACGATGCAGGAAAACCCTATAAAACCTGCATCAAGTAGGACGGATGAGGTGGAATCGAGAGAATAGAAATAAAATAGTCTGAAAAATAAAAGATGTGGATTATGACAGTTTAATTTGAAATTCTATGGTTCTCAGCCTTATTTATAGATGATTTACCTGAAACAGAGAATAACTTGTATTATTTGCATGTTATTTTTCTGAGAAATAAATGCTTTACCTTGCCCGGTAACTTGTTACGTTGATTTTCCTGAAAAGAAGAAATATATATTAACATAGTTGTTGTGTGAGTGTGAGTGCGTGATGTAAGGGGATGGATCCGGATCCTTGGCATATGTCAGAGCATATCGCGTTGACCAGGAAGGTATATGTTACCTCGTAAGTTACAGGGGTTGCCCACATCCGAAGTTGTGGTTGGCCCCACGTTGCTGCATCGTCTCCAGCGTTGACTTTCGCTGTCTGCCTTCTTCGAGTTGGATCAATGAATTTAAATTAGTAATGTTTTGTAAGTGCGAAAAAGTGTTACGGATATATTATAATATCTAACTTAATTATTCTAGTTCTAGGTGTGGGGGTGTTGGTTTTTGGAAAGAGTCGGGATGGTCGAGAAGAGAGAGATCATTGGATAGACTTTGGAGGTTTTTATGGCAAACAAGCGTTGGGTAAGGGTATTTAAATTTGAGTTTCCTTCCTGGCTTCGTGGGCTGGCTGAAAAGAGTTAGACAGGAGGATTTGTTATGCATCGTTCGCATAGTAAATTTGACAGGACCCAAAGCGAGTCTGTGGGGCAAGAAGTTGAATTTGGGTAGAGGAGAAGAGATTAGATCGCTTGGTGCATCCCATGGGATACGAATACAGTAGCGTAGTATTCTGCTTTCGAGTCCATCCCAGTCCTCTAGACTCTGTGCAGACATAAAAATAGAGGTTATTGTGGCATATTGGAAAACTGGCCGGATAAATGTTTTATACGTGTGCATTAGTGCTTTGGATGATGTGCATGCAGAGCGGGACCAAAGACACTGATAATGGTTAGGCGAGATATTATCCTTTTACGGAACGTTTTTGTTAGATTGGTTAAACTGAGTATGGCATTTAGAGAAATTCCCAGATATTTGGTCTCTTTTGAGGGGACTACTATGGCGTCCCAGAATTTAATCGGCGGAATGTTGTCGGAGATGTTAGCTCTATCGTTTCTATGTTTGGCGTAGATTAGTTCCGTTTTGGATGGATTGGGAGTTATTCTGCAGTGTGAAAACCAGTCTTTCAAGGTGGGGAGATAGAACTTAAAAATTTTGGTGCATGTGTCGTAATCTTTGTTTGCCATCTGCGTATTGAAGAAAACATGAATTCTCGTGTTTGGGGACAGGGATGTCGTGGTAATAGACGTTAAAAAAAGTAGCGGTTTGCGTTGCGGGGGCTTTATATACCTTCAGCTGGCAGGTCTGCGATTGATCCAACAATCGTCGCACTCTGCGGGACAACCGTATGTATTACTTCGCTTAGCTGGAGAATCCCAATTAAGAAAATTAAATTGAGCTTTATATTAATTACCTTCAATATTATGCTGTCCCAGTAGTTATTAGACTCGTCCTGTATACAGCAAGTGTTCTTTCTGCATTACCCGACTCGCTCTGTTGATTCTCCCGTTCCTGTTAATCCTATCCTGGATGGTTCGGATAGCGTGCCCTATATATTAAAGACCAGAGAAATTCATATACACCTGGACATCAACCTTTACTATCCTTAGCAGTTCCTTGATTTTACGCTGCGTTTTAAATATAGTTTTAAAGCCGTGTTTTTCTAGAATAAGGTTCATTCTTGCTATATTTTATCCAGCATAGCGTTTTTACAGAATCAGAATCGTGTTTCTTTCGCTTTGCATGTAGTGCCTGTGAAATTTGCATGCAGATATAGATCCGTATGGGGCTGTTTAAGGTAAATGACGTGTCGCAGTGGGCTATCAGGTCTTCGACGTCTCAGACACCTGCCAGTTGAGGGTATATGAAGTTCGCGCAACTAAGTCTCTTCAGTCTCTAGAAGATGACGATGCCAGTCGTCGAAACGTCACTTTATATGTACAACCTAGTTGGAAACCCGAGAGAAACATACTCTCTATATACGTTATATATTATATTACAAATATATTTTGGAGTAAGTAGAGATACAAGTATATTGTAATTCATAAATTGATTTAACAATAAATATATACAACCTTTAACATTCTGAATTTACAATTACTTTAATGTATCAAACCATAAACGCCCTTCATCCATATTTCAAAACATGAAAACCAATTACTTTCAATAATTATCGTAATTTAATATGTAATAAATCAATATTTATTTACGCTTTTATAATTGTGGGATTCTTACAAGTCTAATTCGCATTGTAGAGATTTATGAAGCATCTGTCTCAACCTGGAGCTCCTAGTGTGAACTCTAAAATTCAGCAGATCAATCAATTCAATACAGTCGATTTTATTATTATTCAATTTTAATAAAAATTTCGTATTCATAGAATCTCTTTAAAATTCAAACGATGGAAGTCTCAACATGGTAGAGAAAACTACATAATTATGAAAATGAATAAAAAATCTGAATTGCTTTAACATTTAATATACGGTGACCAAATAATTGAACTGTACATTAAAATAGGTTTGAGTAATAATAAGTATAATGTTCTATTAGTAAGTAGAGATACAAGTAATTAACTTTTCCTACTAATAAATACAAGTATTTTAAAGATTTAGTAATGATTATACTAATATGTTGCTCAAAGCTCATTATAGTATTAAGCATTACTAAATCTATATAAATATAAATGAATGCCTGTCTGTGGGTCTCCTATGGGTTTCTAAACCATCCGATTGCGATGATGAGTTGTTGTGCGCACTCCCGCGTATTGTCGGCCTTCTGAAGTGTACGGCAACTCCCAATAGGTGAAAATTTAAAATACGCTAAAACGGCCAATATTATCGTCGAATAATTACTTTTTGTGGTCGATGGGATGAATTGTTTTTCTCCGGTTGTTTTTAGTGCATAATTTCAAACCCTTATAGCGTGGGAAGTCAACACCACTAAGGGAGGGGGTGGAGGGGTGATACATAAAAATTACGCGAAACAACCGAGATTGTTGTCAAATCTAGGGTTATAGAAGACAATGAGTTTAATTTTGACATTCACTCTGTCAGTAAAATTGTAGTTCAGCCCCTAGGTGTAGGTGTGAGGGTGGAAGTGGGTGAAAGGCCGTTATATAAACGTAATGAGTAAATGACCGAGACTGGTATTGAATCTGGAATTATGGATGGCAGTGAGTTTAATTATGACATTTACCAGACTCGTTAAGTGGTAGTTCAGTCCTTAGGCCAAGGTGGAAGCAGGTGAAACAAATTTCCGCGTACCAAACCGAGATTGGTGTTGAATCTGGGGTTATGGAAGTCACTGTATTTAATTCTGACATTTACCATACTGGTTAAGATGTTGTAGAAACAAATATTCGCGTACAATCTTAAACACGTGGAGAAATTTCTACTAAAGTTTATACATATGTTACTTACGAGCCAGGAACAAACACCGAGAGGTTTAGACACATCTACCAATTTTCTAGGTCGCTGAATGTAATTGTTATCCTACACGTTTTAAGTGTCCAACGCAAACTCCAAAATGCAACGGAGCAATGCTCCCTTATTGGTGGTGGTGGAAGGGGTTTACTTAAAAAATAATGTAAAAAAACCGAGATTGGTGTCGATTACCGGGCGTATTTTTTTATATTCTCAGGGCAGCAGTTATGTCTTTGGTCTGTATTTAGGTTGTGATTTAGGAATTTAACATTAGATATAACTGATATAACATCAAGAGAAACATTGATATACATGGGACAGAAAAGAGCCTTGAGGGTACTGTAATTTTTTGCTGTAATTTTGCCGCGTGAGAAAATAATTCGAATGGGCATACCAATGTTTCCCCGAGAATTCTACAAGTGCGACGTCCCCGAGCAAATATTCTTGGCTTGGGGCGGAAATTTTCCAGAGAGCATGCGGCTTAGCTGCATTTGAGACAAGAGGTTGGCACCACACGAAGGCAGCGTTGTCAATTTAAAATACGAAATGACGACGTCACATATCCAGTTATTTCATTAACCATCATAAGATAAAGAAGTGCCAAGGATGAGTAAAAGGAGACTAGTCGCGGGAGTTGTCCGAACCTCGACAGTTTTCAAAGACTCCAGACGAATAGGAATTGAAGCGTGAGATAATTTGGGCAAGAGCATTAGGATTTGAAACATCAGATTATTTGGACGAGAGTTCGAGAGATGCCGTTTCACATTTGCAGGAGATCAACTGTCTTGATAAGCCATAGTCAATTTTTCAGGTCTATTCTGAGCCTAGTTTTCTTCTCGCGGTTTATCCATGTCTCACTAGCCGAACGTATAAAGGTAAATGTACATTTATATTTGAGCATTGAGTTCCGTATCAAATTACATTTTAATTAATAATTTAAGTAAATTATAAAAACCTCGTGTTATACCCATTATCAACGTTTAAACTTACCTCCTCCTACTGGTAAGATGCGATTGAACAGGCAGAAGGTAAGGACTTCTAGGAACTCAGACCAAGATGGACTGTGAATCAAAGAATCAGCTTTGGCGCCCAACTACTCGCTCATTTTCTGAAAATTTTTTATAGACAGATAGATAGATAAGAAATTAATGTTTTTCAGTACGTTTATTTCATTATTTTCAACAGAAATCCAGCGACCTCACTGGAAGAGTAAAATTATATCGATTTGTCCTCAGACTTGTTCGTGGAAAGTTCTTTATATTGGAGAACCAACTAAGTCTTGGGTAAATTATTACGGTGGTTGTTTCCCGATGCCTTTCGCCGGTTATGAACTACTCAATACATAGGCAACGGGAGCTGGGCAATGATGATGTTCAAAGTGATAGTAAATTCTCTAATTTTTTACTAGTACGTATTGACTTTTTTTAGTCCTGTAAATATTATATTAGACCCTTAGTATAGTTAAAGAATTATTAGTTTTGTTATTATTTCTATATAGAATAAATTTAATACTCCATTCTACTTTATTTACATTTAATAATATTTTATATCATCATATTTCTGGTCTCCTTATGGGTTCCTCCTTATCTGTTCTTTGCTGAAATTGTAATGATGGAGTTAGAAAATTTGTGTTCGCGAATTTGAGTATTTTTATGTTGACTTATAATTATTTATAATTGTAGCATCCAATTATTATATTGTAATTTTATGTAATGACGTATCCTATTTCTTCATACGAGGACTAATGAAATAAAATAAATCAAAACTAATCAAAATAATATACATACCCTCGCAGGAATTCCAACCCGGGGCTTCTGTGATCTACTACACTATGGCAGGTCAGCTAGAAAGTAATATTTCTTCAAATAATTAAGAAATATTTTGCAACGATTCCATTATTTTTGTAGACAACATAATATTTGCATAAAGAAACGAAAATTTGATGATAAGCATATCTGTAAAATTCAAGAATATAGAGTGAAAGCTTTCAAAAGGTCAAGCTAATAGAAAAAATGAAATTGAATTGTCTAAGTGAAGCATGAAGTTACTCGTCTATAGGTTTCAGAATGCGAATGAACATGACACTTATAAACATAACTTAAGTTGGAATATTCCTTTTAGCTGATAAAATATTAAAATAGATTTTTATTCAATTGATATGTGCGTTAGGAAACCGATGAAAACATAAATTATAGAACTTTACTTTCCATACGTCAAATGATGATGTGTAAAAAATTCTCATATGAAAACATGTATAAGAATTATCAGAGTCCAGGTAGCCTTTATACCGTAAGATTTACAATCTAATATTTATTAATGTCAACAACAAGGTGAGGGAGATAATTAATTCAAGGACAATTGAATGCGCAAGCTGAGTTAAGGAATTTCTCTGATAAGTGATCAGCTGTTAGACAGAAACACGGCTATCAACATTAGAATATTAATCAAATGCCAACGGGCACTCATGTTAGGAAGATGAAAGGTTTATACTATATAGCACTATTATGTGAAAAATATAGTTTCCATTATCTGATTATCAACCAAACCAAACATCACGAAATAATTTTAAAATGAAGAAATATTTAGTTAGTTTTCTCTATGGAGAATTTAAAGCCCGTTCCCTGGGACCAAGATTGTAGCTCGTTAAGTGCTAATTGTATGTAGCGTTGCGTGTCTTCGATGTCGTTGCCTTTGCGTAAGGTTATATCATCGGCGAATATCTGCACTGTGACTGGGGGAGCCATATCGTGATCAACCTCGTTTATTACTAGAAGAAATAGTGTTACACTGAGTACAGATCCTTGGGGTACTCCATTTTCTAGTCAGACGGCCTGTGAGAGTTGACCGTTAACTCTATTTTTTTATGAGACGGTTTTCGATAAAGTTTTTAATAAACTGTAACATGTTACCTTGGATTCCTATTAGTTGTAGTTGTTTTATGATGTTGTGAACCCAGACCATGTCATAGGCCTTTTCAATATCAATACTCACGCCTAATACGTGTTGGTTGTTATTCAATGCTTTACGAATGAGATTGTTCAAGTATCAATGTTATACTCACACACTTTCCTCGTATATCACACTAATTTTACAGCGTTTGAATAATCAGTAATTTTTAATGGGTTTGGTTTATTTTGCTTTATGCAGAGTAACTGGTCATTGATATATTCTTGTGTTTCATTGCGCCCGGGAGTGATGTAGTCAGTATTGTGTGAACTAAGATTACACTGTTCCATTTTATTAATTAAAATTATCTCTTTAGCAATATTAAATTTTTCTTATAGTTAAAATATTTATATTCGTGTCTGAGCATTATATAATGTAATATGAGAGCATGGTTTTGTGTTACGCGTTATAATGGATTGCTTTTCTCCAGTGGAGAGATATGCAAGTGCGCGTCCGCAAAAAGATGGCTCCATGGTTTGACGTCATCAAGAGTACCGCGTATAGAGTTCAAGGCTCGCTCTTTCAGCCATTGTTCGCATCGCTGGTGCAAAAACTATCTTCCTCAATGCCTTAATGAGTGCAACATTCAGTTCTGTGAAGTCTTTCATACACTTTATAATTTTATGTAACTTCTATTCACACATAATATGCAATTAAAATAATATTGATATAAACACACGTTTTGAGAATAACTGTTATGTTCTCTTACACAGGGTAAACCTAATTTCAATGTTTACTTTACAAGTACTTTACTATACAAAAAAGTAATACCGATTAGAAAAAAATTATAAAACGTTTATGTTAAAACTATAATAATTTGATAAATAATATGCCAAATAACAAACAAAAATAAGTGCTAATAAATACCACATAAATTAAAATTTTTTGTATAGTCTGTTATTTGACTACTTATTTATCTAATTATAATACCGATTAGATGATTAAAATTCGCATAAGTTTTATTTTACTTAAGAAAATAAGTTATGAGTAAATTAATGAAGAAATATATTTCACTGGTGCTAATTACAGAATTTTCACTGTTTATCGCAGAAACAATATATTTTAGAAAAGTTTTACATTATTTAGAGTTGAAGCAAGTGTGGTTGGAATTTCCGTTCAAATATCATAGATACACTTTTCATATCAATTTTTAAAGATTTTAAAATGTGTCCGATGTTACTAATTTTTCTATTTCTTACAAAGGATAGTATTTGTTTAAAAGTGTGACAGCTAGAAATACATTATGAACCTAAATGAGTGAACGTGCGAATTTTCGAAATTTATTTGTCTTTTATATAGTAATGTTTCGTTAATGAAATAAATTACATTTCATTCACTTCAATGTATGATGTTAACGAATACAAAATATTATTTAATTCACTTCAACGTTCTATGTAAACAAATACTAAATATTATACTCATCATCATAAAAAAGTTACACCCAACGATAAATGAAATTAACAACAGTACTGTTTCTTAGATTAACAGGAGGGTAATCCACGTGGTGGCAACTTCCCCTTGATAGCGTAGGAAGGGATTTGAAAGGGGGAATGCGGAAAGGTGGATCAAGGTAGCCAAGGGTTAACTATCGTTTAAGGATACTACCCGGCAAGTATGAGGACAAACCCCAAAATACCTGCATCAGGTAGGTCGTGCGCTTGGTACTTGTCCCACGTTCTTCCGATGTTTTATGCGGGGATCCAGCATTCCATTCTCCGTGCCTCGACGCGTTTAGGAGGCAGCTGACCGACAGTTCCATTGGGAGCAGTTGGTGGACCCATCAGAATATACTGCTAGAGAAAATAATATACTATCGAGTTACAAATATGTCTAATTCCTGATTCAATTCTTATTTAATAGACAGGAAGCACAGAGTAAAATTGAAGAAACGAGTATGTGCAAAAATATAGTTCACACTGGCGAAATATAAATATAATGGTTGGCGAAACTTCGAATCTTAATACAATAGTGGAAATAACGTGGACTACTGTCTACTAGTCTTAATTTATTAAACATTTCAAGGTGATAGTAAAAATAATTATATTGATTTTATATTGTTAAAATTCAATTTTAATCATTGTTCCGGATAAAACTGTTACTCAGTACTATTTATTTATTTTATTTTATTTATAGTCGCATAAATACCAAAGTCATTAGCAACTTATACATTTGAAGCTTTACATTTAAGGGTACAGAATCGTTACTTTTGAGAATTTAATGATATATTCTTGTGCTTTCTCGATGATGTCTTCTTTCGGCGTTACTTTCCTCTTTCGATCATATTTGGTGCAAAGCTTGAAGATGTGTTCTACTGTGATACGGGGATTGAACTGATCACATATCGGTTTTTATATAACGTGGAGTTGTGTTATTATGGTGTGACCTATTTTTTTCGAGTTTTTCTGATACTATTGGGGTTGAACATTATTATTATAAAATTTAAATTATTATTGCTTGGAACTCATGAGGATCTTTGGAAAATGAGTCTCTTCCACTCGAGTCCTCGTGACAATGATTAAATTTTCGTAGCAGTCAGCGCATATGACGTTACAGAGGACTCCTCAGCCACATTATAGTTGGTCGTCCAGAAGCAAGCGCTGTTTGTTACGGTTTCCACGTGTGAAGAGCATAATTGAAAGATGTAATATACCTTTGCAACGATAGAGATGTCAATTTGATCAGTCGAACGCATTTGCGAGGGGTTGCATCATAGAACTACGTGAAGGATGGACAGTTTGTCCGATTATCTAAATAATTCGGTAGATCGTAGAGGATAGTTCATGCGGAAAACGGAAAGGCTTTGTCTAACTACACCAAACTCGACAGACATCTGGGAAATTAAAGCTAGGTGAAATAGATTATTAAGGTAAGGACATAGGAATGTATTCGGGTTTTTGAATGCTTAGCACTCAAGCTCAGAGTTTGGAAATTTATGTTAGAACACAACACTCGAAGTAAAAAGTAAGATAGATTTAATGAACAGAAAAGATGGAGAGACCAAGAGTGTCTGAGAGCGACTCTCCCGATTTTTCAGAGATTCCCGAGGAGGGGATCTACCTTCAATAAATCAAACCCAAAGTGGGTATCCAATTGTAATTCATTCGCACGCCGAAGGAAAAATGCGAGGAGACACTACATAGGATTATTGTTGAGATACGGCAGACAGTGGCCGCCACGGTCATCTGGTCGGCTCGGCTTCATCCGGTGTCGTCTTGAACTCATTCTCTACGAAGAAATGCAATAATTAAATAGTGATCTTAAATGTCATTACACTCTAAATGTGGATGCGATGCTACAACTCTTAATAAACCAAATTAATCTTCAAGCACAATAATTAAACTCCTCCATTAATCAACTGCAGAATTAACTTCATAAAGGTACTTAGAATCACAGGAATTAAATTCTGAAACAACAGAGGTCAGTGCACAAGAACAGGGATTTGAGGAAATATTCAAGGTATGCGAAGACGACATGGAATTTAAAGGACGATACGATCACTTACTTATTGAAAACACTCACCATTGGAAATTTTACGGAAATAGACAACGGATAGAGAAATTAGGGAATCTCACACAATATATCGACGATAAGTCTGGAGAAAGTGTAAAATAAAGTACGTTACTAATGCTCTCGGTGTCAACCCAGACGTCACAGTTGCTCACCTACTTCATTAATTCCTCGCTGTTAACCGCATCGTCAGATTGGTTTATCTGTCTCTGCTACCCATGAATTTTGTCTTTATGCTGGAGCGTTTTACTAATCAGTTCAGAACCCCGGCCGAGAAAACGCGTGGTCGTCGTACAGCACACTCTGCAGCCAGGACAACGCGGGAAAGATTCTGGGAAAGCTGCTATAGTCCCAGTTACACGCAATAATCGAGAAAGCAGGCGATAAACAAGGTGGGCTCCGAAAAAGTAGTTGACCATCCACGCGATGGAAAAGACTTAGAGGCTGTGATAACGTATATCGACATTCGAAACAGCCGGCCTACTGCGCTTCTCTGGAAAGTTCTTTAATTCCGTCAGTTGGAACTCCATTGATCAGCTTCCCCGAGACAGGCTCAGACTGTCGGCATATCTGGTGCGTGTGCTTTTGATATGATTATTACTCGTATTTGGACAATTCTATTAATGATGAACCCATAACAGAAATAATTAAGGAGGCTCGTTTTAAGTTAAGTTTTAGTTTATTTAACTGTTCACCTTAAAACACTAGGACGTGCTCGAGCCTGCGGAATGTTGCGGCTGGTAAAACGAGCAGCAAGAAAGCTCGCAGTCCGCCATTACCTTGAGTGCGACCATCGAGAAAGCGGCTAACAGATGTTATGAGAGGCTGCGATTTACTTCTACTGGCGTACTCCCAAGGCGATTTATTAGCTCATTATCATAGGGGCTACGAAGGGGGAATTTCCCTGCTATATACCACTTCTTGACCGATCACTTGGCAACTCTGTGTCGAGCACCGGAAGCTCTCCAGTTGGTTTTGCGTTCCAAGGTTCAACTTGAACGTAATTCACTCATACACGAAGCACCATCTTCAAGAAACTTCACAACGAGTAATGTACTTTTTAATAATGAAAAAAATGAAACTCACCTGAAATACTTCAGCGATAAAGTGTGTTTGACTATATATCATCTACGCTTGTGTAATTACGATAAATCTTGATTGATTGTTGGCGTAAGATTTACTTACGTAATAATTTGAAAACCACATAATGAAATTTAATATTTTTGGAAGTTATATTACTTTAAATGAATGTTACGGAACTATTACTATTGCCTAAAGCACTACGGGAATATGTATAATAGCAATGAAAGTTTGTTATCGTAAATCAAAACGGATTGGGTTGATGGACTCGTCCTTGATATAAATCAAACTATATCTGAAGGTCAGCATGTCAGTAATCGTCACCGTAATTGCCATTGAATATAAACACGGCCACATCCGAATCTGTCGACATAACCGTTCTGTGGAAGGTTACTAAGCGTCCTATAAATTATATATACTACATCCCAGTTCAATCGGAACCTGTTCCGGGAGGAATCTTGGCATCATCTCAAATTTAGTTTTCTTTTTTTAGCAACCTGTTCTCAAACCATTAATAACTCTTATTTAACTGATAAACTGGTAACAAGTAAACTAAATAAACGCCTGTAGTTCTCGAAGATAAATTTGTTTTTACGCGTCAGAAACATTAGGCAATTTCTTGAGCCGTTGCAGACAAAAGAATATGCAATGATTTTTATTTCTATTTCCACAGAGCACTTTTATAAGATTAATCACATTAATACCATAAAGAAAAATTACACACTTTGAAATTAATAAATTAATTATATCATTACAAGAGTAATGAAAACGATTTAATTATTGGTCATTTCCGCAAAGATTACAGAAACGTTGTGTGGTATTTACTTGATCACTTTTCGTCTATTTATTGACTAATTCCTTATCTAATTAGCATATATCTATTACAGATGTTTTATATAGTCAATATATGAAAATATTTCTCTCCATTAGCTCTTTTGATCATTTCTGCGTTTCTACTAAGAAAAATAAATATTTTTTAACTACAAAAGTGTAGTACGGAAACCATGATACTCGTATTCGGACAATCCGGACTTAATTTTCTGTTTGGTTAACCCAAATCAGAGGAGGAAACATGGAAGTTTGTTTTATGTTCTGCATACAAATTTAAACGCGTGTAGAAATTACGGGAAAATTTTGTACACGTTTCCTTACGACCCGGAAACAAATACTTCTTGGGTAAGACACGACTTCCACGCCTAGGGGCAACAGTGGATTGAAGTGGAGCCGATATTTGCATCGAATAAATATATTTCGGTGTCAATACGATTGATAGTTTATTATTCAACTTATGCTGTTTTTGTATAATTTCAATTCTTTTAACCATGGGGGAGCACCCTTAAGGTTCGGTGGTGGAGGAACGTTACATAAATCTGACGCAAGAACAACCGAGATTGGTGTAGAATCGTGGGTTACGGAAGTCACTGAGATCAATCTGATATTCAACTTCAAGATTAAGTTGTAGGTCAACCTCTAAAAGATGGGGTGGACAGGGTTAAACAAAGTTCCACGTACAAACATAAACACGTGAAGTAAATTTTCCCAAATTTTGTACACGTTACTTACGATCTAGGAACAAGCACTGGATGGGTAACACCTCCCCCCCCCCCAACACATATTTGAGTGAGGGTGGGAGAGGGCACTTCAAAGATATTCTAAATCTGAAATTGTTACCATCGAATGAAAAGTTTTCGTATTCGCTGAGATTTATACTGTCATTATCGAAGCTTTCAATGCCTCACTTCAACCCCTAGTGGCAATGAAGGGGAGCATCCATAGTGGTGGGACGGAAATTATTAAATAAAAATAATGTAAAAACGAACGAGAATGGTGTCTATTCTAGGGTAATGGTAGTCATTGAGTTTAATTCTGACGTTCATTATGACGGTCAAGGTGCAGTTCAGCCCCTACGTGCAGGGGTATGTGCGACAAGGGGCGAAATGTCGTTACATAATTATAATACGAAAACAAGTACCGTAATATGGAAATATTGAGTTTAATTCTGACATTGTACATGCAATTTAAGTTGGAGTTGGAGTGGGAGTGAACAGCATTTTCTACCTATCTTTGTGCGAATTTTACTTACGAGGAACAGACACGCCGATATTATTTTACTTACTTTTAAGGTTCCGGGAATATTTTTGATTCTCTTACAGTACCGAGAGTATTTTTGACCCTCTCAAGGTTTAACTCTTATGGGGTTCCGAGAGTATTGTCCTCTTAAGATGCCTGGAATATTTTATTTCTCTTACTTACATGGAGTATTTTTAATCCCTTAGAGTATCGGGAATTATTTTGACCTTCTTAAGGTATTGGATATGTTTTTGACCTTCTCAAGGTGCTGGAAGAAATTTGTACGTCTTAAGAGCACTGGGTATAATTGACACTGTGGAACTGTGAATATATTTGACTCTATGAAGGTACTCGATTTTTTTAATAATTAGCGTTATTAATAACGTTAATGTACCACGAGTATTTCGATAATTCTTGGGTACTGTGAATACTTTTGACTCTCTCAAGGTACAGACAATATTTTTGGCTCGTTTTAGGTGTTAAATGTACCGGATTTTAAGTTTAAGTGCTTATTTAAGGCACCTGTAGATTTCTTGCTTCGAATAAGTTACAGTGAGTCATCATACCGGTTATGATGAAATTAACATTCCGTCGGCATAGTTATGGTAGGCGGGCGTGAAAAGGTAAATGTTAAGAAAGTGAAGCTCTCGATAAATAAATACCTGTGCAACATCGGGCATAGTTATACAATAATTTACGCTCACCAGCATTGGTATTATTAACTTGCTATTCTACACTGAGAAATTTAAAGATGTTATGATTAACTTTATATAACGTCTTACTGTAATTCTTAAATGAAAATATATTCTAAATGAGTAACAGAGAAAGTAAGATGTATGAAAAATCTTGACAAACTGCATTTGTTTTGAACATAGTCACAAATAAAGATCAGTTAATTTTTAATATGCTTAAGTCCAGATGTTAATGATAAAGTTGTTTATTTATTATATCATATAAATTTGATATAAACGTGAATTTTATTTCCTGAATTTTAGAATTGTAAAAATATATTTTTACATTTTACGCTCAGCATGAGGATTTTAAGTTGAAGCTTTCTTAGCAAATCTGCAACCAATTTGGTTACATAAATTTTAATTTGACAATTTCCCGTACTAATACTATTAAATATCAAAGTTGCTTTACTCCAATGTTCCTTTCGCGTCGTATAAAGCCAAATTTTCCTTAGCGTACCGTTCGTTGAGAGTAATTTATTTCCATTTAATTCGATTTTATTTGCGATATTACCTTGCAAGATGATTCGTGTGGCGGCATTTGATCTGGGCTTAGGTCCTGAGATAAGTCAAGCGTGGCAGTTGGATAGGATTTGCATTAATTATGTTCAACCAAAGCATGAAATTAGTTTTATGTATGTGTTTAAACTATGATAAAATAAATAAATATCTTACAAGTCCTACTGAAATAAAACTACAGAATTCTGTCTGCTCAAGAGCGTTACATTTGACAGAAGAAGCTTTAATTAGACACATTTACATTTTGTAAATATAACTTGTTCTGTGACGGTCGACTTATTAAACTGCGATTGGAAATGCGGTATACCCTGTAATTTTTATTTAAAAAAATTAATCAGGAGGGAAAAATCTAGAGCGATCCGGGAATTGAACTCAGGACCCCCAATTGGGACGTGATGCTCTTACCACATGAGATACACTGGTCAACTCCGTGTCAGGTGCCAGCTTTCTCCATCTGTTGTATAGAACTGAAGACAGCCTCTCCTACAATTTTCTAAATCACATTCTTCACGGTTAAATTTTAAAACTTCAATGAAGAATGTATATTGTGTTTAAATTGATTATACGTATGTGGACGATTTTCACCAGCTTCAAAGTATAACACTTTTCCCCTCAGAGGGCCAAGATTCTCCTCGACCCGCGACGCGAGCACAGTCCTGAACCAGATCTTGAAAGCGGAGTTTTGCGTACGAGTCAACAATAAATATATATTAAGTCTACTCGTGGGTTCTGATTATTAAGCGTCCACACTGTCACGACCGAACCACACATGAACCAGTGTATCCCACAAATACAATGATTTGATTCAAGAACAGATCAAATTATTTTAATCTATTCATCCTGATCATGTAATTCAGATTCACAAAGTTTAGTGGTGATCTTCGATCGAAAGATTGAATGCATTTGTTCTGTTCTTGAAAAGTTATTCAACAAATTTTCTAAACTACCAGTAGGTAAATTAGGATTTCATGTAGAGAAATAATATTAAATTGTACTTCCCGGCGTTTTCGTTTTCTATTTTCGTTGAAAGAAGAAGACATATAAGGGTCATCGCAAAACGTTTTCTTCCAAGTTTCTCTTTTAGTGGTCAAAAGAGGTGATAACTACAAGGTCTGCGAATGAATTTTCTGGATCGGAAAGAAGAATACGCCAATTAAACAATTAGTTTAAAACATAATATTTAACAGACTCAATGTTTCATCCCTGATTCGGACCTCTTCAGATGTACAATTACAATTCAATTCAGTTATAATTTATTAACAGAAAATTTAAATTTACATATTTCTAACTTTCAGTTGCCACACAGCTTGTGTCTGTTAAATATTATGCTGGTGTTTTCAACATTTATTTTTTAAAATGATGTCAGATTATTGTAATCGAACGATTAGTTAATTTAAGCCCAATATGTAGATGTTGGCATCTCTATACACTACGGGGTCCACCTTGTTAAATTTCCTCAAATACTTATTTCCGAATCCTAACTTATCCCTATCGTCATTATACCAACTCAGAGATGCGAAATGTCTGACTCTTAAAGGTTGGGTAAACTACCGTATAAATTTCTGTTAAACGTAAGTAAATTAATTTTTGTTCTTTGAACAGGTAAATCCCTTTCCATCAATACGGTCTAACTTAAATCACGTTATCTTAAAACCAGGTCCACACTGGTTTTATCAGAAAAAAGTTACTTTTAATAGATACTCTACACTCGCATGTTGCTGAGACACACCGTACCCTTTATATCTGATCGTCACGTTACTCTGATCATGGATCTGTTCAAGATAATGACAAATACTAGAATTTCAAATACTGGAATTTTGTGTCGAAGTGTGAAACATTCCATATAAGTAATTGGATTCATTGTTTAGGAAAAATAAATCCAGGCAACCAGTTGAGCATATTCGGTGTTATGAAAATGAGGCAAGAAACGTCTTTCGTGATTATGAAAAAAAGGTTCTGTGCTTATCAACCGGGTCGGTTCTTTATTATAATACAACGTTTCAGCGAAATTCATCTCAGCCATCATCAGGTGACTAGTGCCGAAATGATGGTGATGTTATCGTTATTGGGAGGAAGTCCATGGCTTTATAGGGCCTGTGTTTTCTTCTTTCTTGTGGAGTGGTAAACTTTTTTAATATACTTTTTTTAGAGTTTCATTTGGTATTGGCAGAGGAACTGCAGGGGGATAAAACGGCCGCTTTTCAATACCTTGGCGTGGTGATAACAAGAAAAGCACTCGTCACATTGAGCTGGTTGGGAAGTTAATAGATTCCACCCAGTGGAACTTGAAGACAAAATCGATCAGAATTCGTACTCGCTACGTTGTTCTGCGCTACCGAAAAAAGGTTTTCCGTTTATTAGCGCAGCTCCGAGTGGAAGTGTGATTACTGTGTTGTATAAGCACTATCTTTACAGTCAACTGTGCAGTTCGGAGCACGTAGACGTGTGAATTCGAGATATGTGCTCCGTAAATACCTTTCGTTCTTCCTTGCGTAATTTTTTCTATGTGGTGAACAGCCAATTAATGTGCATGCTTTTAGTGAAGATTAACTTTTGTCCAAAAAGTACAGATGCTAGACTATTATTTAAATAGCGAATCAACTCAAAAAACTTGCCACAAAGTGCAACATAGCACTTTTTTTTACCAGGTCGTCGCAAAGCCCAATCTGATTGTTTAATCATTACGGCTACGAGAGTAGGCAGCATATACCACCACCACGAACAATTAACTGTGGTAAATCCATCTTTTTAACGGACAGTCCATCCAATTTACTAACCGTCTGGTTCTATGACCCCTTTAACCTTTTCTACATCCGCTAAACAAAGTAGAAAAACCATCTTTAAATGAAACATTGAGATCAATTAACAATCCCCATCAGAACACGATGAATTGGAAATGGTCTACTCCTCACAGGGTTCAAGCGGAAGACGCAAATGTTTCCAACTCCTACAAAAGAAAAAAAGTAATTGCAGTGTCAAATAACTCCCTTGGCAATAACACCCAAACTACTCCACCAATTTCACTCAGCACAAAGTCTACTATCGTAGAAGTCGTGAGGGGGCCTTCATCACAATCTTCCCACCCCACTATTTCTCAGTGATCATTAGGGGAGTGGGCCTTAACATCATGGAAGAGGAAATTTCAGAACTAAAATTAATTTTAGTAATGCCTGGCGTATTAAAGCCTGATCAAAGTATATGATAACTATGATGGTCCGAGTTGTGCCGACAGTCCAGGCCTCCATCGACCACATGTTATCTTCGGGATGCGAATTTTTACAAATTTTATCGGGTGGAACCATAAAACCCACACTCAACCTGAACAATGCGGGAAATTCTTCCGTTTCCAGTACCACGCGTCAGAATGTAAATATGACAACATGTGCGGGGTATGAGAGGATAACCATACTATCAGCAGATGCGAATGGCATGTCCAGAATTGTCTAAAGTGTTGAGGGGAACACAATATTCCTCGCTAGGCACTCGCTGTCCTAATTGCCCAGATAAAACCGACGTATAAAAAATTGATCGCAAAAAGAAAACCAACAGACGACGGTTATCTTTCGCGTAACCACCTTCCCCTTGTTATGAGGCAGAAGGTGATTTCCACAATGAAGACCCTGGCACGGACATTATTTGGCAGAAGTCCAGGAGCAAACTTCAGTAACAACAGATTTTATTAATCGATTTAGAAGCAAGCGTAAGTCCTGGTGTAAACGCTTCACCTACCGGAACAAAAACATACTATATAAGATAGCGAACGTTAATACCTGCTTTGTAAACGCTAGGGGTTTTACCAGGAAGCAGTAATAGAAGCCACCCTATCATCCACGTTATGGATCCCTAATCCCTTTCCCAGTATCTTTAACTGGAAGAAATAAAAAGAGGAGAACAATAAGAAATATTTAAAACAATGTCATAGTTACTCCCAAATACTTCCATTCATCACACACTAACAAAAACAATCTCCTGAAAAAAGGGCGTTTATACCCCCCTTTCGCTATGTAAACACGTTTAGCACGGTTTAACCACTTCGCAAGTAAACTATTAGTCAGTAGTCGCATGTGGGCGGTTACAAAAACGAGCATTTGTAATTCTGGTATAAACATATGCAATAGTATTCCAAAATTATTTAAAAAATATAAAAACATAGAGATTTTCCACAAATATTTACATACACTGTAAATATTTATTAATTAATAGAACAATTTATAAAGTTGAAAAGCGTCCATGGGAAAGCTTAAGTACATTCTTAGTTACTGGAATTCCATAATAGTCTAGTAAATATATATAAACTTATTTTTTTTTAATTATACTGCTGTTCTGCTTTCGTCTTTTCATTTACGACGTGAGTCGAGGCAAAAAATGCTGTTGAAGATCACGCTGCATGGAAGACACAAGGGACAGAAGATCATTGTTGTACAGCACTTCCAATTTTATATTTAAGTGTATAGTGACGTCTAAATTTTCTTTATTTACTGTGTTTCTAGGACGAACTCGTAATGCTGTAAGTGTCGTATTTTACATTAAGTTGCTAGTACTATAAATTCATTCGGACACGGAGTATAACATTATATTCATAATTTACTTTGTACGTATAATTTGATTCTTATTCTAGTTTTAATTGTAGACGTACATATATTCCTTATATATTTTTCTCACTTACACATATAATGGACAACCAGGATAGTTAGTATCTTTGTGCTGAATTTATATCTGGCGTAAACACATGTAATGTGGACCAAATTGCCCTATTTTTGTAAAATAGTCTATTAATATAATCATTAGTGTTCTGCCATCCTCTTCAGATTCATATTTTTTCAGCTACCATTGATGCTATTTTGTGTCTCTCAATATCATCCCGTGAATTAGTCTCTATTAATCAAGTGTTTTACAATTGTTGATATAAATATTTTTCTTTATTTTTCTATTTTACTTCAATTTTGAAATTGTTTTCGTCTTATAATTAATACTATTGGTTTTAATAATTAATATTTCTTTCTCAAATCACGAATTTATTATTTTATAATAAAACATATTGTTCATTGCCGATATATATTTTCTAATAGGTTAAAATATAAATTTACTATGCATGTCAGTCACTGAGTTCCTGCTGTAATAGGTGTAATTTTCTTTCACTATATAATAGCTTCGCACGCAACAATAGGAGAAGGCTGCCTGAACACCATGAACGAGTATAACATACCAAAGCGGTGTTTCCCTGCAACTTTATATAAGTGGCGTAGGTGTTTATTCAGGTTTCTAACTTAGTGCGTTTTTTGTTTTAGTTTTGGAGTGGGAGGAGGCGCATAGTAGGAAAGCCATGACACCGCCTGTATCAGTTTGGACAATCGACCGCCCCACTTTCTCTCCTAGGAAGTTATTCTTGCTCGGGGGCTGCATGCATTAAGCAACGATAACCGCTAATAGAATCGTGGGCAGTTTCTCAATTGGCGGAACATATTGGCAAAGACTTGCCTCCCGAATGCGCCCTCACGCCTTAGGCGCTGTTGTTGGGTCTGCAGGTATTATATTTTTATTCTGTACTGTTTATAATAACAGAGCTCGAAGCAATTAATTCAATATTAGTTTTTATCTGTGCACGAATGAAATGAGATAAACTTTTCGTAGAAGTTGGATAAAATAAGCGTATAGAAACACAAATTTTAGTGTTGAAGACTTTTGTGAAATTGGAATAATAGAATCCGAGTTTATTATCAGTGCCTGTTGAAATTTATGAAAAGAGATTATGGTAAAAATGATAAGCGATGCTACGTACGAATGATGAAAATTAAATGGGAGAAGAAATTATAGGTAGGCAAAGTTCTTAAAGGACTAGTTTTAAGAAATGAAGTACTTGAATTAATTGGTGCATTGCGAAATACTTAAAGATTTAGGAGTTATTGCTTCATATAATTAGAATGAGGATATCTCCAAAACAAAAGAATAATTATATTGTGAGAATGATATCGTTTTAATAACTCAATTAACTCAATTAAAAAATACTATAAATGCTTTCAATCTAATCTCAGACTTCAAAGATAACGGAAAATCTCGACTGGACCATGAATCGAACCCATTACCTCTACTTAGTTTACCATGCCCTTATCATTTCAACTATCGTGGTAAACTTCCTAACAGGTTCCAACTTTCTCCAGCCATTATTAGACCAAAACACAGAGATTCCTACAATTTACTAAATCACATTCTTCACGGTGTAATTTATGGACTTGAATGATGAATGGATATACAGTTTAATAGCCTTCAGTGCTGAACTTCAATGGAAAGAATTTCTTCTGTCCTTCAATTCAATCATCGTATCTATGATCAATTTACACACATATTAGGTGAATCCCGAGATAGGTGGCTGAGGGGGAGATTACTTAGTTCCAGAAAACTATACGGATGGTATTTTTCTCGTTGTAGGAAAAAGGATGGTTTCGGTGCCGTAGGAAGATAAAGTATGATTACTCCACGTGGGTTTTATCCCCCTGTTTCAATGTAAGATGAGTTCTGCAAGAGCATTGCGTCCCCAGGACCACGTGTCTTCCACTAGGACTTGAGACCGAGCTGAAGCACACCCCGACTACCAGATTTTTCACTGTAGGTTCTGGTCGACCACGTGCATTTCTCTTGAAGGGATCGCTACTCGGGGCGAGGAATCCGCGATTAGACCCCCCCCCCCCCAGTGTCATCTTTCGGTAGAGTTACACTTTCAGGGCAGCGATGAACCCCGTTCCCCCGAGCCGTCCCATTACAGAGCAAACGCGGATCCAGTTCTGCAGACTTCCCGTTGGTGAGAAAGCTTACATCCCCGAGCAGACTGACTGCGGGGTCCGAATCCACCTCAACCCTTCTGTTACTATAAACATAGTGGCTATCTTCTTAAGCTTCGAAGTTTATGTTCCAGCTCAGCAAAGAACTACAGCCAGGCGCTTTCGTCGTCGGATAACTGAGATTGACCACCCTCAATACCTTAGCCCGAAGGCTGTAGCGAACTTAGCTATTAGAGATTGCCATGGAATTCCCCGACCCGTCATTGCCCATCTCCCGTGTTCATCGAGGATACTAGGAAAGCCAGTCACCCGGCTACCAGAACCAAGGTACCAGAGAACTGCATGCCACTTCCCAGCCGCCGTGACTTTTCTATTGGCTCCCAAGGGCTTGAAGAAGGAACCGCGCGCGAACGAAATTAGAATAGAATGAGAGAATATGTATTCGCATCAATCTATCGTCCCCCTAGAATATGAATAGGCAAAATAATTAACTGAAACAGGAGAGTCAGTGCCATGTCGTTATTTTTAACGGATGCGCGTGGAATAATTTTCATTGATTATCTTCTAGAAATACAATCAACGACGAGTATTATGCAAAATTATTGTAATACTTGAGTAATGAAATCGAGATAAAACGGTCGCATTTGACAAAAATGAAGTGTTGTTTCAAATCGACAATGCTCCAGTTCCCACATCCATTATAGCGACGGTAAAAATAATTGAGTTTAAGTTAGAATTGCTTCCTCGTGCATCATATTCGCCAGATTTAGTTCCCTCGGATTATTTTCTCTTTCAAAACTTGGAAAAATATCGGTGTTGTAATAGATTTTCACATAATAAAGAAGTGGAGTCCGTGGTTGATGAGTATTTTGAGAAGCTCGATTGTTCTCTCTTTAAACAGGATATGGAAGCTATTTATCATCGCTGGCAAAAGTGTAACGCGCTAAAAGGAGACTACGCTGAGAAATGAAGATATTATTTCCTAAGATTTTTCTTTTCTTTGTTAGCTTGATGCTTTGCGGACTAGTATTATCTGCCGTGAAGGGATTTTATTTAGTACATTGTAAGTGAGTCAGTCTTTCAGGTGTATAAAATGGATAGAGAAAGTTCAAACGTGACGAGGATTTGACCAGGATAGCTCAGACGGTAAGAGTATCATGTACTAAGCGGACGTCATGCGTTCCATTCCCGGTCCAGTCCTGATCCTTTTTTTTTCTATAAATCTATTTTTATTTATGACTTTGATATTAACTTTCACGCGATAACAGAGATATACCAACCTTGCATTCAAATTATTGGTATTTATAAAACATTAATTAAAAAATCTTCATTATCGTAACATCATATTTCGTACTTAAATAAACTTATTTTTTAATAACAAGATTACAATTAAAATTTCGATTTCTAACAGATGATTATTATTATTAAGAATATTATTGTACTTATTAATTTAATACTATCATTAAATAAATAAATTGAAATGGAAATATAATACGTATATGTTAAAAGTAAACTAATTATATAAAAATAGCCAAATAACACAAAATAAAGTGATAATATAAATATCACAATTTTTATTAAATTAAATTAATTAATTATTAAAGTATAAAATTTTATAGACGAGGCTGTTTCTAAGTTCACATAATCAATTAATATAACTAAAACTAATTATAATTTACTATTTTATTTTTCGATATCCATAATCCATATATGGTTGATTGAATAATCATCGGTTACAGATGTGTCAGCATGTAATAGTGGTGTCATGATTTTATGATAGAATTATAATTAATGTAAATCAGCTACATCTTAATGCACATATTCATCCAGTATAGCAAATATATTTACTTGATATCGTACTGAATGTAATTTAAAACTGTAAGGAATAACTCGTACTCTGTAAAAAGGTAAAAAAAATTAGAAACAGTAATGGTTGCTAGGTGTTTTTTTTTGGGTGTAGATAGGCTATGTATAGGGTAATCCACATAGTGGCAACTCCCCTCTTATAGCATAGGAAAGGGATTTGAAAGGGGGGATGCGGTAGGGTGTAGGAAGGTAGCCAAGGGTTACTACGGCCCCCGGGCTGTATTTTAAGGATCCTACCCGGCATTCGCCTAAAAGTAATGCAGGACAAACCCTATAAAAAACCTGCATCGGGTAGGTCGGGCATTTGGTACTTGTCCCACGCCCTTCCGATGGCGGGAGAGGGGTTAGCTGTGGGGTCGCAGCTTTCCCCTCTCCGTGCCTTGACCAGATTTTTTTTAAGGTGTAGACAGGCTACGTATAGGGTAATCCACATAGTGTCAACTCCCCTCTTATAGCATAGGAAAATGATTTGAAAGGGTGGATGCGGAAAGGTAGAGGAAGGTAGCCAAGGGTTAACTAGGTCTGGCTGACCAATAGTTTGAACGAGAAATACCATATTTGCTAGTGAGAGAGAGACTTAATGCGGAGGATCACAGGAGTTGTACGGAGTAACCGTTCCAGTGGATAGATACCGAGGTTTGGACACTGTTTTCGAAATAAATTTAAATTCTGTGAAATTATGGCCTGTTAGATGTGAAAAGTGTATAGTGCATCAGAACCCAAAACGAAAGCCTGGTACCTGCAGAGACTGAAAGTAGAAAGAAATTTAATAAAAGTTTGTAAACGTTAAATAAGGATCAAATCGTCAGATTTCGGTTTCACGTTTATCTTATTGTTTAACTCTAATGTAAAAAAAAATTGATTGTTTAATTTAAATGTAAAGAGGTTGGTTCTTTATTTAGAAGGCCCAAATAAACGACCCTGAGATGAGAGTTGATAAAATCTGTAAAATTGCAAGAACACAAATGTAAATAATCACGTCAAGAAATGTTGTTATTTTACTTGGAATAAATTAATTGTTTGTGAAGTTTAAAATTTGGTAAATTATTTTGAATCCTTTTCGTTTAAATTTAATAAAATAAAAGTAATCCATTAATCAATTGCTTAAATTTTGTTAATATTCAATTTATTTCAAATTGGTGCCTCAGCTTGGGCCGATTAAATTTAATAACTGACAATTCATTACACTATTTATATGCGTATTCGATCAATTAATTTTACAAAAGGAATTTCGTCTCCATTAAGAAAGACGTATTCTGTAACGGCAACAGAACAAGGAAGAAAACACAAATATAACGGTTGAAGACAGGATGACTGGCGAGGTCATTATGCTGTCGTGATACAGCTTGCGGCTGCGATAAGGAATTGAGTTTTATTTCCGGACATTATTAATTGATTCGACGTGAGATATCATCCTATGCCTATTTATTCTGTGCGTTTGTGGGAAATTACCGCTAGACTAGCCGTAATTGCGTGTGTCGATTTTAAATTTGAATACAATCGTATTGAAATGCTCCACAGTTTTTATAGTTTAATTATTTTTTAATTTATTACATTTTGAAATAGAGTTTTGTAAATACATAAACCAGTACTACAAACATGAGTTCTGTTTCGCAGGGTTCCTGTAGGCTTTTTGTTATGAGTAGTGGTATTTTTACGCCAGAACCAGCTGTTCCGTAGTTTACAAAAACCTGAGTTTTTTTGCGTCTCCTGTAGACGGTCAGCTCCTCCCGTTCCTTCTGGCTCTTAGTTTGTCAAATTCCTTTCGTCGCTCACTCAAGACAACTGTGTCATTTCTTGACCATCATTGCCTTTTCAAGCGCTTGGCCCCTCTTCGGTTGAGCGCGCTCTATTGTGTCCGGGACCACGGTTTTACATCTGGTCCGCATATTTATTCGCGACTTGTCTGCAACAAAATCTGAATATTCATTTAATGTAAAAAATTTAAAAACCATTCCCCTTCTACGTCTTACTCACTGCAGTGTTAATCGCACACATTCGTGGTTGATTTGAAGTAACCCTAGCCTTACAAAAACACCCTTGGGTGTCATGTGGTTAGTCACTTAAGTGTGAATATATAAGCTCTAGTGGCTTCTTCAGAAATAAAACAATTCCGTAACTTATAATGCGACGACATAAATCCTCTCGTCTAGCGGACATCATGATTGTTTTATGCAAATGTGTAATACATTGAAAGTTAGTTGTATTTTTGTATTTTGTGGGTAAATTCAATACGTTAATTATGTATGATTTCAATTATTAGTTTGGTAAGTTATTTCGTTCCAAAATGTGTATTGAATATTTTTTTTCGACTTTAGCCTAGACCGAAAATATTTTGTTTCTCTACTTGGGAACTAGAATTGAGAACTGTCATCACAATTGATAAAGAAATTATGGCTATTTTAAACGAAAGTCAAGTGAAGAGATCAACGTGATGCTCTTTCTGACGATAAAGCGGTGGAATCAGAATGGGTCATTACGAGAATGTCTGTAGGCAGTCAGGAAACAGAAATGAGACTCACAGCCGTCAATGATTACTTGTAACGCCATAGTTTTATAATTGACATATATTTTTTATTATTTAATGTAATTAGATATTAGCAAGGATTGAGAGCTTGGCAATTTGTAATTGGAATTTGACCAGGCGCCAACGTTCGGTCTGGACGTAGGCACGTAGGATGTTGGACTGCCGCACCGTGGCAAACGTCTCTCAAAAATCACAGAAATTAAATTAACTTGTGACTTCCTGAACCAATCACATTACTTGATTCAGGAAAGAACGATTTAAAAGTGGGCGAGAACATCGATATTTCACATCCACCAAAGGTGCTGCGAAGAAAGTGTAGGAGAGACGCTACGACGAACCGTCGCCAGGGACGGACGTACAGCCCCAATCGTGCATAATCCAGAGGACTTTAAGAGAACGAGGGTGCAACATGACTACGGGCATGGATGCACGCAAGGTAACTGCCAAGTGTCTCATCCTTGACGAGCCTGGGGGAATTACCGTAAACCATGGTTTAACTTGAGATTAAGGGATCCGATTGTTATGCCCGGCTATCTGAACATGTATAATGTATTTTTTTATAATTATTTTGCCCATGTTCAGTTCAATAATTAATCAATTCTGGAAACAATCCTTTTATTTTGTTAATTACCAACCTCACCCACAACAGGCTACTGTTGTAATCGCCGCAATAATATATAAACACGCCAGTGAAAAGAAATTCGCTACGAAAAAGTGTAGCGAGTACGTACCATTGTATCTGGTATTGTTTCTTAAGCATTACTATTTTCTGTTCGGCAACAAAATAATACCACAATACAACTGGAGAACTGAAATACGTATGATACCGCCAGCCACGCAACTAATGAAAGAGCGAGAGTACACACCGTATTTGTATACTATTATATGATCAAGAACATAAAATCGGTTATCTTTTATTCTTTGAAATGCCATGCCAATATAATGTAAAGGTATTTTTAACATATTTGAACATGTGTTTGGTATTATGTACTCAAGCTGGCAGCATGATTGCATTGGTCGGCACTGTCGTGTTCAAGTGAAATCATCAGTATCAACATAGAGTTTATTAAAGCTGACTATTTTAATGAATGCTTCACTAACATTTGTCCTGTAGCTTCCCTCGTTGATTTTTTCAAAACATCCTTATTGTGGGTATCCGTTAGATTTTTTAAATTTTCATATTGTGTGTTATTTGTGAATATTCTATTAATATGTTTTTGAGATAGAGCGAAAATTTATTCTGTAATCATGCCACGATGTTCAAAATTAAATTAAATTTGTTATAAAAATCTACGATAATTCTATTACGTTTTACGTCTTCATTCTATTCCGAATAATACTCTCTTTCCTTCTCCTACACCTGAGTTTACTTATTAAATTTAGTGGGATAGTATTTTTTTGTCTAGTATTTATCATAAATGTAGTGTATCTTTGTTCACTTGTTTTTCGATCTTAATTTTTAATAATTTTCCCTTGGCCAAACATAATTAACTACAAGAAATGGTTTATATTATCTTTATCACTATATAGACTTATTGAATTGAGTCCTTTATTTATTCTCAAATGCATCAATTAATCTCCTTTCATTAATTATTAGTAGTGCAAAATATAGAGATTTACATTAGAATAGAGTTTAATACTACATTTTATTTTATTAAAGACATTATTTATATTTGACATCTTGGCAGTTTTTTTTTGTGTCTGACCGGTGGCGCCAAAACGTCGACGTACTAATCTCCGGACAAGGTCGGAATACACACACCTCGGCTAAAAAATAGTTAGAAAATCCAATGGATTGATGATCGACTGCTTCCAGGGGACAAAATTGCAATTGGCCGAACGTTTGAATATCCTATTGACGGGGTAAGGTACTATCAATGTGGTCAGCGATTGAGAAAGTTTGTAACTTGAAAAGTCTTCGACCAGGAGATTACACACACTGACGGCGAAGAGAGATTTATGCCAACGGATGGACAAATTGGTAAGTTTTCTCAATCCATAGTGTGCCTTCAAATGAGAATGAAGTCAGCTTGAGAAGTAAAACACACAAGATTGTTTGTGTGTGCTAAATATTCTTGTACAGTATTTCTAATAAAATAATCATTTTTAAAATAAAAAAATTAAATTGCAATTGATTTCTCCTAGACAAAGATGAGAGTCCATACACTGCTGTGGATCTGGACATACTCGGTTCAGCCCAGACCTAGAGAGACAGCTATCTCGGATTTCTGCAGTTGAATGTTTAATTAAGCATTATTTTACGCTGTGTTTTAGGCCTCTGTCACACTATGCGATTTTACGCATGGTTCAGGCTCATTCTAGGCAAAGCATAGGACCTTTGGACACGCAGCTTATATGGTGGGAGGACTATTGTTTGACCCCTTTGTATTGTTCAAAAGTAAATAATTCCAAATGTCCGGAATATGAGCGCTTGGTTGGGAGACACCTTGGCTTATTTTATTTTTATTTATCGTGTGTGAGGTTCGGAGCAGAGTATGTATGCATTTTTTAAATCCGTGACAGGTTTCCCAAGCATGCTCTGCTAATTTTCATTTGGAGGTTTCTCATTATTAATGTGTTCTTCAATCCTCAAATATTTTTCTACGAGCTTCGACTACGCAGCTTTTTCCATACTCGCAAGGAACAGAGTAAACAACGTCTTTTCTATCATTTTTCGTTCCGGAAGGATAATATGGGGAGTGAAAGACGTTCTTATATATTAGAAAATCATCAGTAAATTCCGCATAATTTTCAATAGGTTTGAATTAAGATGAATGGTATTATATATTGTAAAATGGTTAAAATCTAACGCTGGTGTCAGCGATCTAAATATGACAAATTGGTTACATTATTGAATACTTTACCTCTGTTACGAGAACTATTATTTTTATTTACTTTCAGCTTGATGCAATCGTATGGACACTTTTATTAAAAGAAACAATTGTTACTCACATAACAAACAAATAAATTAGGTACCATTGCTTAGTGTTAGATGTCAATTATGTGGAAAAATGAACCTAAGTCATGATGAAAAAAAGGAATGTATACAATATTCCGAAAAATTTAATCCAAAATAATTTTCACAATTATTTTTCTTTATTTTGTTATTATTGTTCTGATTTGAGTACGTAAATTACATTTCAAATAATCAATTTTAATTAAAAAATTTCACGATACTGAAATCGCCTACCCGCTCCATCGGATCCTTATAATGGACGACTGCCGGCCCGGGCGCCGCTGCAAGTGCAGAAAAGATTTATTTTAAATTATACAAACAACAATCGTCTCATTAATTAACATTCGCGATCCACACCAGGGAGCCGATAAACGATTTGCCAGGACTCGTGAGTAATTGAATCAAGCATGAGACTCTCAACAACTGTATCTCAGGGGTCCTGGCTTTGATCAATTCCGTAAGGAAGGATTCACTTAATAAAAACAAAATATAAACATAAAATTCAGTTTAATGCACAAAATGGGGTTAATACAAATACTCGGCACGACTCCTCACTCGCTAAATGTTGCCTTTTTACACACTTTCATTCATAAACTAACAAGTATCCGTAAATTTACTATTTTGGCCAAATTTATCAAACTTAGTATGTCCTTTAAGAACACAGCCGGTCATTGGACCCACAACTCTTAATTCGCACTATTTTCACACGATGCAGGGAAAGGAAGGGAAGTTTGCTTACTGTGCTGCGACGCGTTGTTTTCCGATGACGTCCAGTTTCAGGTTCAGGTTCAGGTGCCACACACAGAGAAGCGGCTAAAACACATAGGCGCGACGGCCTACATGTGCTCCGCAATTCACGGTTCTCTCCTCCAAAATCTCCTATGCGTCCGTCCCTTACAGGTCACCAAGAACCGACGACGCCCGCTCTCCTGTCTTCCAGGACGCGACTCCTCTCCACCACACTACTCCGGTCACAGACGCCGGCTCTGCTTGCCGACAAGCCGAATGTTGGGTAACAACTCTCCTGTCTCCTGGCCCACAGCTTCTCCTTCGCCGTCCAGGACCCGACTTTTACTATAACCGCCACAGCTGTGTCCAGCCACGGTCACCTTTGTCCGAGCACATTCATCCCTACGGTCAGAAAATGACCTGACAAGGCGTCCCTCGCAAACCCACTTCCTGTCGCCGTAAACTTGATCCCAATGACCGGCCGTGTGAAAATTTTTATCTCCAACATTCCCACGCAAAGACAACTAGTATTAATGTTTAAAATCACTTATTACAATACATTCCAAGGAATAGCTCTGTTCTCAGGAATTTTACCTTACAAGCAGTAAATCACGGAAGAAATAAACTGTATGTATGGCGCGTTTATCTGGCGAAATAAATGATCCGTTGGTTGGAACGACCATTTCTCCAAGTGCCTTCGTTACAGTCCTTCACATGCCTCCTCGTCACCTATAGAAGCGTGACTCAGCCTTCAAAACTTAACACGCAATTCATTTCCAGTTTTACGCATTTAATAAGCCAATTGCTGAATGGTCGAAAAAACCTGAAGCCAACAACAGTTTATCGAACTTGATCTTATGCAACGCCACTCTGGCCGCATTCTTGTGAAGGCAATCTGGTTACAGGTTTGTTGTGACTCAATATCTTTCATCTCATTGCCTCGCTCGCGAGTAAGCCACGTGGAACTAAAATTTGTCCGCTAAACAAGTTAACTCACGGAACAAAAACACAATAAGCACCTGCAAAAACCCGTTCCGTGAGTGTAGTGGGTAGGTGAAGGGCAACTTACTAGCTTTCATGAATGAATCTGGTCCTAGCGTATCATTATACGGCCCGTACCTAAGACAACAAGTATTTCCAGTTTAACTACAACTTGCAATTCACTCTGCAAGGAATAAAAAGTTCAGTTTTGATAGACGAAGGTATAGACTATATGAAATGATTTCCTACACAATAAACCTCAATAAACCAATTCTATCTTTTCTTTGAATTAGGAAAAACTTAGACAAAAATTACTCAGTTATTGTCGAGCATGTTACAGTATTTCAGTAGATCTTTTTTTACCTGCGTATATAAAATATGGTAAAACTTTTCTTTTACATTGGAATCTGACTGAACTATTGTCTTGGCTTAAAAAATAACACAAGATTTATATTAGTGACAGAATTAATTAATTTGATTATAAATATTATTGATTATAATACAACAACTTAGCTATATATAATATAATATATATATATATATAATATATATATATAATATATAATATATATAATGTAATATATAATATATATATATAATATTTTTTGTATTTAATTTCAGATAAAGAGATGAGATAACATATTTCTTATTAAACTATTCATACTCAAAGATAAAATCATTCTCAAAATTCGTTAAACGTAAAAACCTGTGGGCTATATACGCGTAGTAGTTGTTCTTGCAGCTTAGCTGTCGTAGACAGATCCTTTCTGGAGAGACGGAGAGGTCTACCTTTGGGGATGCCTTTTCTCTCTCCGTTTTTGAAGTAAGGTTCCCGCAAGCCGAGGCAACTCGGCCTGTTTTGAGAGTTGTATGTTCAGGGGTCGCATAATTTGGGCATATGAGTTGTTCGTTATTCCCATTGGAACAGTCGGCCAGCTGCCTCCTAAATTGCTTGAGACACGGAAAAGGGAATACTGCGTCCCCATAGAAAACCCCTCTCTTGCCATCGGAAGGGCGCGGGACAAGTACCAAGCGTCCGACCTACCTGAAGCAGTTTTTCTATGATTTGTCCTGCATCACTTTTAGGCGAATGCTGGTAGGATCCTTAAACCATAGCACGGGGTCCTAGTTAACCCTTGGCTACCTTCCTCTATCCTTTCGCATCCCCCATTTCAAATCCCTTCCTATGGTTTTATAGGGGAGTTTCCACCACGTGGATTACCCTCATGTAGCCTGTTAGTTGAAAAAAAAAAGCAAAATAACACAAATTACTCTACACAAAACAATTAATTTTTGAGTATGGTAAACATAAAAACAGAATGTCTGGAGTTTTTTCTCGTGGGCAACAATGTTTTTACGCTACGTATAACCAGGTTTTATGTAAATGACTAAATCCTGTACTGTTGATCTTTCCGTGGTACAGAGTCCTGGCATTTCTTCCAGCTCCAGGTTCGTCAAACACTTTCCATAGCTGTGTGACATCTTGGATGACCTCGCCTTTAAGTGCTCCACCGTCTTTGAAATTTGTATCATCTGATCGATCCAGACCATTGTTTCCCGCCAGTTATAATTTGTCCGTACTGCACCTCTGTCTCAGATGGGACGACAGCAAAATTAGAATATTCCGCGAAAAAAATATACATATATTTAGGGCTGTAGTTTGCCTCATTACAGACAAAAAATTCATAGCTACGTACGCAGTCCACTGTCGAATGCAATTATCTCGTCCACACATCAACAAAAAAAAATTTTATCAGCTGGTTATTGCGTTTCTATTTGCAATGCTCAGATGTTTACCATTTTATTAGTATTAATATAAAATATGGCCACCTGAATTAATAAACGATACATGCTAAGCCCACGGACCTAAAGGAGGTACGTAATTAACTACCTATCTCCATTCATACCAAAACAAATAAACAAAAACACACACATAAATAATTTCCTATCTCCATTCATACAACAAAATTAATAAAGATGATAGAACAAATAAAAACCGATTTAGGTCAACTTTCACGCCAACATTTTAAACCTATTACAATTTAATAAGATAACGCAGAGAATTGTGTGATATTGGTACAATTAATGAGAGATTCAAACTATGTACTTATTAGATATTATCAATTTATTATCTATTCTACACTACACTACACATTTGTTTATATCTACATATTTACAAGAAACTCTTTTACACATGAATGAAACAAACCTATGGAACATGTATTATATAGTTCTAATTGTTATTTTCTAATAATAAAAAAAATTAATATTATAGACATCTATACAGGTATAGATCACTGTAAGACAGCCTCACAACCTATGTGTTTTACAGAGGTAGCATATGAATTGACATACTCATCACCTAAAACAGTCACGGATTATAGTCACAGAAACAAGCAACTTAGCTCTTTATTTCGACGTAGACACAAAGATACAATTTCATTTCTTGTACTTTAGAGAGATTTTACTTTTCGTCACTATCCTTGCACTTACCTCACAGTCTGCGTCTAGTATTGGCAACACAACTAAACTCAACGACATTGATTACGTGTGACGTTTATCTATTGATCTATATAGTAATCATATCAATTATTGAGTGTCATAGTGTCTGTTTGTACATTAATAGCTGTGATGTTTGATTTAATGTGAAGCATCACTGAAATGAGTCTGGAATTGTGCCTGGTGTCAATGTCTAAAATCTTAGCATTACACAACCTGACCTAGCTTTTAATCGATGAAATAAACTTTCGTTAATTATGGAGAACGAAACGCTTGTATCTATCCACGCGCTCTCTGATCTGCAGAGAATTTAATCGAGACTCTCAAAATTTTATCATCGTTATATCTATTTTAGTTGGATATATTTTTCTCCGTGATATCTTGACTATTGATCTGAATTTATTTTATTTCCGCTTGGTGTGGAAGATTCGTACCTGCTGCCTGCAGTGGTTTATATTCCCACCGTCTGAGGATGCAGTTCTGGGGTTCGATGTTTCTGGCTGTCTCAGCTGTAGTCTCTCTTGATTTACAACTTGCAATCTCGGCCCCCCTCCCCCGAATATTCCTGAAATAAGCGTGCTGTCTGCAATTTTCTCTGAACTGTGGTTGCTCATCACTGTTTTCCCGCTTAATCGGTCTGTTTATATTTACATTTCTCACACGCTGCATTCCTTCGCTTCGCTGGGCTTGTATTCCATAATTACTCGATGTCCGTTGGGCGATACTTTCGCAATCCTGCCCATTGAATCGAATCAATGCGAGCACCTATCAATTGCCGAGCTGTGACTGGGGAATAGTGCATTACCAGTGTGTGATGAGAGCAGATTTCGAATGCTCCGAATATATTAATGCAAAACGAACTAGCTAATAATAATTATACTACTAATAATGTTTATTTTTCCATAATTTTCAACTATACAAAATGAGAAATCGTCAATCATATAATCATAAAAATATAACAAAATTAAATTAAATAGAACTTATATTTTAATATAACGCGATTAATATTTATAATTATTTTTACCTATATTCTAACGATACAATATATATATATATATATATATATATATATATATATATATATATTGTAATGCCAATTAATTAGGACATTAATTGTTTCAACATAAAAAGCTAAATTGTTTGAGAAATCCGTTGCAGCGGCAGAAGCTTTTGAAATAACAATAGAAAAACCGGCTCTGTTGCTTTGTCGGAAGGTCCATCAAAATGGTGTATGTGCGCTAAATTGCGAGACGAGAGTTTCAGTTCGCAGAAAGGTTTGGTGAAGTACAGATCGCAGGAAGATTTGGTGAGATACAGTTCACGGAAAGACCTCGTCGAGGTATAACAGTTTTTGGAAGAAGAATTCAACAGGGTTGGCAATTAGCAGGACAAAAGTAAAACATTCATAAAAGTATAACGTCGAAACCTGCTAAGAAAAAACAGTTTTTGTGTCCATAGCCGGCCAGAAATAGCAAAAGTTTCGGTTTAAGTCCGGAACAATAAAGACTACCCAATCGTAAAATCGCAGAATTCACCTAAGGCGAGCGGTCAACCGATAGATGACGAAAGGAGGATCATCCCAGTTCCTGACGACATATAAAATTTCGGCTTAAATATTTGGTGTAGAATCTGTGAGTTAGAAGCAGTGTAAAACCCGCAATAGTGTTTTAGAAAATTAAAGGTACGCTGGAATGCTGGGCAGACGTGAGTAAGAATTTAAAAAAACAATTAATTATGTAAACGTAATTGAAAGATAGCCGTCAGATTTCGTTCTCTTTTTGATTAAAATTGTTAATCAGAGTGAATCTTTTAATTTCGTTCACAATTAAATTTCGTTCTAGTTTAATTGACGAGTAAATTTAATTTTCTTTTAATTGTAATTTGTTGATGATAATATTATAAATATTATTGATTATCGAACCCAGTAAAGACCCTGAGAATTTCAATATTATAAATTTGTAATTGTTTGAGTTATTGCCACATAAAAATATTGTTTGTAAATTTTATTAATTTTTAATTTAAAAAGCCTATATTTAGTGTTTATTACAAAATGGCTACCACAACGTGGGGAAAATTAAATTAAAGGCTATCATTAGTAATTATTTCAATATGTATCAATATGTATCAGCCATACAGTAGCTTTTTAATAAGATTTTTTTTAGTTCTCCTGCAAATAGCTTATTCTCTACTTTCTTTATATATTCAGGGGAGCTTATTAAATAGTATTGTTCCCTTAACATACGGATTGTCTGTGCCTCTGCTATTTGTCCTGATTGTAAAATAATTTATTTTACCCTGAGTATTGATAACTGTTATTTCCATACTTTATTTTCATTTGGTTTCACCAGCGTAAATACTTTTTATACATATAGAACATATACAGTTAGTATGGAATTATATACAAAGGCTTTTTTACAAGATTCTTTCCATTTTAGTCCCATTATATATCTAATAACTGTTTTTTGTATTATAAGCAAACGTTACATGTTGTTTTTTTTCTGAGGAAGAACCCAAAATTTCTATGGCTTAGTTGATGTGGGGAAATACTAAGCCGTAGCGTACGTTAAGTAGGTATGAGGGACAAAAAATTCAGATAATATTTTTAATGCATATGATTTTCTATTTATTTTTTTGGCATACGTAGTCTGTGTGTTCAACCAGCGCTGAAGCTGACTACGCCAACTTCATCCAGCATATTTTCCGAACAAGTTCCGGAGGGATCCACGACAAAGTATCTTCGCAGTCCACAGGAGAGGCACTGGTATTTAGCATTTCCAACATTCCAAGTCACTGAACACCATTCGCGCTTATATTTGATTTCACTTTCATTTTTTCGTCCACGTTCCTTGAGAGTAGCCTTTAGATGCTACGTAAGAAAATTCTTTTTCTCTCCAGACTCAAGCCATTTAAATTTCGTTTCATTGTTTATGTGAATTATAAAATGTAATTTGAGTTATTTTTACAAATATATTATTTAAAAATCAATTTTTTTTATTAAATATTTTAAATATCCATAAGAATTTAAAATGGCCAGTAAGACATCCTGTATATGACAAGGTTACGCAAACCAAGTAATAAAACGACTTGGCGATGTCCTCGGCTATAGAAAGCGCCGCGACGCCACGCCATTGCAAAGAATTAGCACATTATTTAAACGAACACCAACAATAGCTATATAGGATGTTCCTGCTGACCCGAGTTGTAAATTTTAAGACCTCTCGTGTTAACTGCCGCGTAAAATTGATAAATGAAGGTCACGTCATTTAAAAAAATGCACCATAATAAATAACCACGAAGAAACCTGTAATATAACAATATGAATATATTTGAAGTTTTTCTTCATAATTAATCAATTATATGTCATGGAGATCAACTGAAAGATCTCTTAAAATTGAGATAAACCAATTATAAATATCTTTATAGTTTTAGTGAGAAAGAATTTTGTTTTATTAAATAAAAATATAGTGTCAGAACTAATTAAGAGAATGAAAAATCATAAAAAGTTTTAATTTAACGTCTGTTTTAAATTAATAAAATAATTTATGAACTTATACAGACCCTTTTTATTATTATTAATACGACGTTTCGATACCTTTTTGTATCTTTTTCAGGTATTGACCTACAGAGGAGGGATTTACAATTGATTAGATTTGTAGTATAACTGTACAAAAAAATAAAATAAAGCTTGTTTCGTTCTATTGTGTTAATTTGGTAAGTTGCTTGTTGTTTATTTATTTTTTGTGTATACTTTCGTTTGTCTTTGTTTTTTTTGTACAGTTATACTACAAATCTAATCAATTGTAAATACTTCCTCTGTAGGTTAATACCTGAAGAAGATACAAAAAGGTATCGAAACGTCGTCATAATATAAAAAATAAAAGAGCCTGTATAAGGTCATAAATTGTTTTTATTTTAGAAATATAATAAACTTCAATAACTAACTTAAAAATGATACGTATTGATGATCGCTGTCTGAAAAATAAGATTCAGTTGAATCGGATCTTGAAAACAGACGGCTTGCGTAAATCTGAGTGAGTATCGGATTGATGAAGGATTTATATTTGAAGCTCACAAACTTATTGGCGGAAACAGTGAACATAGTTGCGATTGTAACGTTTCGTTTATCTCAACATCAGATATAGCACGTCTGTGTTCACTATGAATTTTAAGTTTATTTGTATTATATGATCCGAAGGACATGCTTTCGTTTTATGGAGAAATATGTAACAGCAGCATTTCTCACATGTTCAAACACTTCCTCCATTCTATTGAATTTAATTCTCTTGGAAAGAGGAGGACCTTTGGGTGACTTGAAAACTTTGGGTTGTAGAAACTCGCCATGCTTTTTACCACAACAATAACTTCTTCCCTTTCCTCAAAATAAATGGACTCTATAAAATAAAAACATAACACTATTTATAATATTATTATATAATAAACATAACATTGTAATTTATAAAATTAAATTATATTATTTTTTAATTGTCGTTTTTCGAATGGTTAATAGTTTCATCAGTTTGGAACTTCCCTCATTAGTAATGCTAAAATTAACCGAATTTGAAAAAAAAACTAAAAGTAAATATGCGTAAAGGTCATATAGAAAATATTGCTAAATATTGTTTTAATTTTTGAACTGGCACTAATTTTGTAGCAAGTTATATTTTGTCAGTTTAATTTTTGAAAACGTATTGACAGAACGTAAATTCTACAGATGGACGAGAGTCTTAACTGAAGTATTCTGCAAATTTTGTTTTACAAACTGCATAAAGAATATAAAAGAATGAAATAATAAATATAGAATAACAAAATAAAATATTAATCATATTGAAAATTAATGAAGATGATAAATGAAATTTCCAATAAAGACCGTTAAAAGTAAGATGATGAGTACTAAGTTGCAGACGAATAACATACGAAGTTAAGACAGGTATGAACGTAACAATAAATCAATGTCGAATTCGTCTGCAATATTCGACCACATAATTATAACATATTTCCGTTTTGATCACATATCTAACACTGCAGAAATTTATTTTATTTCCATCAAAACTCGTATAAGACACTGTTTAGAATAAAAGGCAATTTGTTGAAGAAACATTGGTTGATGGAAAGTACTGACGAGACTGTTCTATCTAGATGGGAGGGAAGGTCGTGATGTGGCTCTATGTGAAATTTTTTGTGTCAGAAGTTTTCCTCGCCAGAAAATAAAGGTTCGTATGATGGTTTAATTCAAGAACTTTTCTTTCCCTACATCTTCACATTTTTCTTCCACTTCAGTCCGTACGTAAACCACTCTATACACTACTCGACGAAAACCGTAAACTGCACGTATCAAAAAATTAACACAGAGTGTGAGGAAATCATGTTGTGTGAATCCAAAACGGCCTTTCACAATCGCTGATAATGCCAAATGGAGCGGTGTCCTTCTAAAAACTGAGCGTGAGTGGGGAAAACCTAATGGTTGATGTGGAGTGTAATAATGAATTGGATTTCCAATCAGACGGAAATCCAGTGGCGCCACGTCAATCGTTAATCCAATCGTCCTCCAACTATTTGGGAATGGGGAAACTGAAGTGGACCGATGACTGAGCTACTCGATCGTCAGTGTTGAAAACGTGGTTTCATTTTCTTATCAACCTTGTCGTTATTCAAAATGTAATATTTTTCGTCCACTTTCTTTTTGGTTACCTCATTTTGTGATACAGGTAACAGAAGCATGGAGAAGTAAATTTTCATTTATTTCGCTGGATTTTAAATGGAAAAAAATAAATGCTTGAGCCCGAACAACCAGCGTGGTGTGACCGTGAATGGGATATATTTTTCGGATGTTATCCGAACGGATGTCGCCAATTGTATTACATACATTCGGAGCGATCGTGAATAATACAATTCTTATCGAAACATCTCTTCGATTAGTACGTCGTACAATGGCGTTACTTCGGCTATCTTAAGAGTGTTTATAAACGTTTCGAAGGGAAATAACAAAGGGAATGCATGGAGTAAGATCAGTAATACATTTTCAAATTCCACACTCTTTACTACTAAGATAATTAACTAAGGTATTTTATTTGTAAATTAGTAGACAGGAACGGGACTCCTGCGTGGCGTCCTCGCAGGTGCGGCGTGCCCTTGCTGCGTCATTGACCTCCGTGACGTCACGGCCGCCCCACTTGCCTGGGAGGTCGCCAGGAAGCAGGGCAGTGAAAATAACTTTTATTTGGAGTGGTTCAATAGTGAGGTCTCATACCACAATTATTCATAGTGATAGTCCCTGTGAACATTTCCGTACTCGTCAAAAATTTCAAATTAAATAGTTATATCATCAATATATAAAGCCACGAACATATACTGTTTTACATCTAGATTATTAAACAATTTATATAATATTAATGGTTAAATGTGAGTTTACGCTCATTGGTTGTAGTCATGGTTCTCTCTGATCATTTTAAAATAATACTCATTTTTCACAATTTCAGTTCTGGGTAGTTATCAATGGAATATTGTGAATTTTTGTAAAAACCAATCCTCAGTCTACTGTAACTCTTATTTGGGGAAATATGGTAATTGTATCTGGCGTAATGTATTATCTTCAAGGGTATTATTTAAAGGATAAATATAAAATTCTGCTAAAAACGCAGCGAAGTCGTCAGATACTGGATGGCTCTAAATGTATTTAGAATTTATTTCTGTAAGTAACGGTAGCAGATTTCTGTACCCACATGGGAGTAATCCGTACGACAACCGCAGATTATGAGACTCGAATTAATATTAGAATTTAATAAAATCATAGAAAAATTTGTTTATATTTAGATTATTTTACTTAACTTCTGTCTAAGAGACGAGTACAATTTATTTAAATCTATCCGAGTGCCCGGAGTTGCCCGGGTATTTATTTAAATTAACCCGGAGAAGTAATTAATTTCGACAATAACGTCTTGGCAAACATTTCTCTTAACTAGCATCAATAGCGCTAGTGTTTGGAACATTTACCCATTTTCATTCCCCCTCCCCAGCCAAAGTCATCGTCATCTGACTTCAAATAAACCAAGATGATGACTGGCAGTATTCGGAAATTCTCCTACTACATAAAATAAAAGTGTCTAAAAATATTGGCGATTAAAAACAGTAAAAATACTCGCTAACTTAATAAAGTCTGAAAACGGTACCGTAAGGGAATTAAGAAATACAACTTTTAAGTAAATAGAGTTCAAACTATAGCTGGTACGCTAAGAAAATAAAAAAAATTACCCGGTAACTTAAGAGGGTCAAAACTACTCCGGGTACTTTTATGCCATCCATGTGGAAGTCAACGAAGTGGAACATAAAGCTTCAGTAACCACCGCGGTTAATCGGAGAGTTAAACTCAGCGACTCCTATAACCCCGGAATCGACAATAATATCGGTCTTTTTTACATTACATTTTATGTAAATCCCTTCCGTCACCACCCGTACGATATGGGTGCCTTTTATAGTTGAAATTAGACACAAAATTCTAGAATGACAATATCAAATTAAGCGACCCCTACAACGTTTTATTCGACGCCAATAATAGCCATTACGGAATTTTTTAAAATTTCACCCCCACCTCTGGAGGCGGTAGGTGTGTTAAGTCCTCAGTGTTTGTTCCTTGATCGTAAGTAACTAGTGTATAAAGTTGGGTAGAAATTGGATTACAGATTTAAGATTGTAAACGTAAATTTGTTTCACGCTCTTCCACCCCCACTTCTAGCGGCTGAGCTACACGTTAGCCAATATGCTAAATTTCCGAATTAAACTAAGTGACTTCCATAACCCCAGATTCAACACCAGTCTCCGTTGTTTACTCATTACTTTTACGTAACGATCGTTCACCCACATCCTCCCCCACACCCATACCCAGGGACCTATAACTTAAATGACGTAGTGAATGACATAATTGAACGCATTGGCTTCCTTAACCCTTGATTTGAAACCAATCTCGGTTGTTTCATGTTTTTTTTTAATGTAACTCCGCTTAACCCATCCCTTATTGGTGCTTTAAAGGGTTGAAATTGTACACTAAATAACATCCGTATAGAATGTAGTAAGCACGTAGACCCCGAAAAGTAATTAATCGACGCTAATATCTGTTGTTTTAGCAAGTTTTATATTTCACCCTCGTTCAAATATCTCTGATAATTAAATGGAGTTAATAATCCTCCCGGTACTTAGAGGGAGCCAACAACACTCGCGGTACCTTAAAGAAATAAAAAACATTCTGGTACCTTTAATGATGCTGTAAATATTCCCGGTTCCTTAATTAAGGGATTAAAAATTATATTACGTGTACTAAGGGAAGCAAAATACTCCAGATATCTATACTACAATGTGTCAATTATAAAACAGGAGTTTTCAACACCTGATCGTGCATTTTCATTTGTAATGAAATACTATATACTTAAGTTATAAACTATAATGCTAAAAATAGAGAAGCATTTTAAATGTCATACAACACCTACTTATAAATATATTTAAATTACATGGAAGAGTTGAAAAGATCTGAATACCTGTTTATTTTTTAGTTACAATCACATGGCCGCACTAATATAAACTTTAATTTAATTTTAACAATTATATCAGTCAGACGTCTTTTTAAATAGGTATCATTATGAACTTAGAACATTATAATTTAAGAAACGCAACGTTCCATCCCTACTTTGCACCTAAGATAAACAATGCACACAAGTTGCGACCAAAATGACTTTTATTTACACAGCTTTTAACAGTATTGTTGAATTTAAAAATGACAATTGAAATATTAATATAATACATTTAATGGTTTACAATAAGGTATGTACGGAACCAGGAACAGTTAGATTTAGGTTAAATCACTTCTTGACTAAAGATTAATAGCGAAAGAAATGATTTTTCTGGTTTATATAAATAAGTACACGGGCACCCAGCTAGTTAAAGTTAAAATTACGTTTAAAGGATTACGTTTGCAGCAGTTGAGGCTTATAAAGCTTTCTCTCTCTCTCTCTCTCTCTCTCTCTCTCTCTCTCTTTCTTTCTCTCTATCTCTAGATATATTTGAATATAAACACTGAATATTAAAACCTAGAGTTGTTCGCTGTTCTCATTGGAACAGTCGGCCAGCTGCCTTCTAAACTGGTCGAGGTACGGAGAAGGGAATGCTACGTCCCCACAGCAAACTCTTCTGCCGCTATCGGAAGGGCTTGGGACAAGTACCCAATGCCCGACCTACCTGATGCAGGTTTTTCTACGGTTTTCCCTGCATTACTTTTAGGCGAATGCCGGGTAGGTTTCTTAAATTATAGCCCGGGGGCCCTAGTTAACCCTTTGATACCTTCCTCTACCATTCCGCATCCCCTCTTTCAAATCCATTCCTATGCTATTAAAGGAGAGTAGCCACCATGTGGAATACCCTCATGTAGCCTGTTACCCTAAAACAATTTGTAAATGTGACAAAGCGACTGGTAATCATAATAACTGCATTCTTTGAAGTTATATGTTGAGATGCAAAAGTTTACGTCTGATTGAAAATAATGAATAAGAAAGATAGCCAATACAGATAGAAAAGGGTAATATAAATACCCCAAAGCGTCTCTGGGCCCCTTGTTCCTTTCCTGAGGTGCTAAGAATAGCCAGTGCAGTTGTGTTTCTCTAGGCTCTTCTTAGCACCTGACGAAAGGAACAAGGATCCCAGAAACGTTGTGTGGTATTTATATTACCATTTTTTGTCTGTATTGGCTATCTCTCTAATTCAATAAATGTTGAGAATTGTTGTAACTAATTATTATTAAAGTATATACGTGTTGTAAGAACATATATATGAAGTGCCACTTGTATATCATTTTATTATAGACCATAATTTAAATTCATAACATTATAAGTTAACAAATAATTGTCATTTGGACGCCTTTTGGTTACTAAAATAACATCAATGAGTAAATAAACTTGAGGAAGGCCTAGCATAACAGTAAGTAAACAAATATTAGCCAATAAGGAACGTAGGTTTTCCCGGTGTAGTTGCTGGATGAAGTTCTCTCGGGATTCCAACCGGATTCTTCACCTGAAGAAGATGGCGGTGCAAGCCATCGAAACGTTGTGTTTACAAAACTGCGCTACCCGGTTGGAATCCCGAGAGAACTTCATCCAAATATTAGCCATATTGGGTGGCATTAAATACGGCGAAATTTTAAAAACTTTGTAGTTCTCATGATAGTCTTTCTTTCATCTACTTGAAACTTTACGTTTGAAGCATGGTGTTTTGTATAAGAATAATGAAATCTTCCATAAGAAAATATTTCAATTTTGTGTAATGCCGTTCATTCCCAAGAATTATCACTTGAAATTATGCCGTCATTTTTACACATTGACAGTCTAATGTATTAAATTATAAAGATTAAAAATATTTGCAAGGTTTTAGTCATCAATCGATGTCTTCTCGAGTGCGTATTGTAGAATATAATTGCGATAAAGCTTTGTTCATTGTTGGTGCTAAGTTATGGAGGCGTGCAGTTCTTACCAATACGAGGGGAAAGAATAGGAACTCGCGGAGTATTCAGACGGGAAGGTTTTACCTGAAAGTCAACGCAATAACCGGGAAGGAATCGGGTCTCCCCCGTATAATCGTGGTCCTTTGTTCCGGGAAAGAAGCCAAACATTTAAAAATAAAACTAAATAAAACGAAAATAATGGTACCATCGATTTATTGGAAATGCGTATTCATGTTATTTAAACGTCCCATGGTAACGTAAATTAACCTTTCCAACTGATTCTCATACGGATTGTAATTCGAACATTAAAATTTTTGCTTACCTGGGCGGACATGTTATTTTAGCTTATATTTGCCCATTTAAAAAAAAAATCCGTCCACCTTTTCTAAGCCCCGTAGTGTTTTTCTCTGGGTTTTTAAGAATATGTGTACAAAACTTTGTTGCAATTTTTCACGCGTTTAAATGTTTATAAAGAATATAGACAGAAACGTATATCCTCTTTTATTATGTAGACATAAATATTTCTATAGCTTTGACAGACACAACCACATTTGTTTAGTTTAGTTTTTTATTCTTATATTTATCCACTGTAACTGTCTACAAATCTGATACTTCATGTCAACCCAAACGGTTTTCATCCATTCTAAATTTTATTTTTACTTGTTTTTCAAAACATAACGGTCCATTTCTAAATGGATTTCTATCCAAGGTCATTTTCCCCCTAAAGCCCTAATGAACCACGTGACGCAGATCCAGAAAAAAAACCTCACAAATGACTTTAAAAAAAGGCAAATAAATGTTAGTTCTATTTTTCTGAGAGATCTGTTTCGTACTTCTTCTAGTCGTACCACTGAAAGACCGATCCAATTAAATAATTGTATAATAAAGTGTTAGTGATCAGTTTTTGTCAAACGATACTTCATTACTTTAACCTTTCCTTTGCCCAAAATGTGCAGACAACAAAACCGAAGTGATCAATTATGCAATAAAGCAGCGATGACCTTTATCCAAGGTTGCCACACATCAAAGCTGACACTTGACACGGCACAAAACTGGTTATTTCTTCCGAACTGGCAACATTGTTTGTACCTGAAACGACAGACACTATTATATGTCGCTGTTATAGAAATAATTTGCATCTAAGGACACGTATTGATTTAAAATTAATTTGAATTTTTAAATAACTTTTTTTTACCAATGTATAATCGAATTTTTAATATGAACTCACACCACTCATGTCTACAAAATATTGAAATAAAATTATATTCGCAGCAAACAATATTCCTATGAGACTATGTTATTAACTGCATCCTCTACTAATTATTATTATTAATTTCACAATGAATAGTCCCAAGTTATATTTTTGAGTCGGAGAAATATTGCTCAATGGCTTCTCAAATAACGGATTCATAATATACGAAATAATGCATGTTATAAACACAATTTCTGTTGTAGCTAATTGTGAACCAATATAAACTTAATCCAAGATATATTTTTGCAACTGTGTAAGTGCGCAAAAGAAAGAATGGAACAATAACGACTTCTCCTATTTCAAAAATTATTCTCAACTTTGAATAAGAAAGTTAGTCAATTCAGAAAAAAAAGTGATAACGTAAAAAGATATAACGTTTCTGGGATCCTTGTACCTTTCCTCAGGTGTGAAGAAGAGCCTAGAGCGACACAACTGCACTTGTCAGTTGACAAAACTCGAAAGCCTCAACTTTGTTTGTGCGAATATAGTGACATTAAATAAAGCAAAGAATTTATTGGAAAAATAAATGATTGCGTTTAGTGAACCACAATGTCCCTTAGTCTTTATTCAAAATTATTTCAACCTACGCACGGAAATTGAGACTTTTCGAAAACAAACAGAGTGAGTAAAAAATTCCATAAGAATATCATCCTTGGTGTTTAGCACCTTGCTACATTCCTATAAAATAATAAATAACTCTAACCATCAATGCAATTTATCAACAGCAAGATGATGATGGAAGTACAGTGGAAACTTAAATGATGTGAACATTCAGCGAACTGACGTATCAACAGAATAAGTTGTTCTTTCTTTGTCTTAGAAAGAATCAGTTCGAATTGAGAACATCCTTTCAGAATTGTCGGAATGTGACACGTGAAACGTCCATTGTACTTTAGATAAAAGGAACTGAGCCATGTTTCATAGGATAAAGGGCTAATATTACTTTGGACATAAATAAAGTCAAATGTATGTACTCGTTATAAAATTAAACGAAAATAAGTCCTGCAATTATGTTATGTTGCGCAATGTATTATTATTATTAGTGTGCATGCTTGTATTAGAAATAGTTCACAAGATTCGTATAACTCGAGAGATGTAGCAAGCCGTGTGAACGTAAGATGCGCAGTGGTCAATGCGTCCCTAAAAGTTATGAGCGATAAAAAGACTGCTGCTGTCTGTATATACCGTTCGCAAGAATGTAATGAATGTTTTTAAAGGGGCCTGTAAACGATCAACTTTTTACGGCAATATGTGGCCGGCGATACTGGCCGGGAAATATTGCTCTAAATCCTGTAACATTTTCGGCAATACATTCATATGGCCCGGCAGTATTTCAGCATTGCCGGGCAATGTTGCCAGCGTTATAAGTACTGGCCGGAGTGTTGCCGGTGACATTGGTCCTGTGTCGAAAATACGGAAACATTGCCTGGCCACAATAGTTCCCAGACCTCACCTAGAGGACTCTGTAGTCAATCAGTTGTGTTATCAATTAATATTACACTTTGTTCTGTGGGAAAATTTTTTCACTATTCCACTTAAGAATTGGCCCAACGAGATAATTATTGAATTTATCGATGAAGTTCGCTCAAATCCATCATTGTGGAACGTGAAGTCGATGGACTATATAGAGGGAGATCGCCAAGTGAAGAAAGATGGTTGGAAAGCAATAACCAACAAATTTGGCGTCGGTTGTGACGTACGCGAAAAATGAAAATAAGAAGAAAGGTTAATTTCTAATTTTTAAAATTAAAATTTAACAAATAAAGAGGCCTAGACTGTACATACTTCAACTAAACCTTCGCATACTTTTCGAAAGATGTGCGAAATTGATCAATCGGACCCTCTGATGAAATACGTAAAAGATTTGTAGGAGTCTCCTGCTACCAAGAATCGAAGAGTGATTGTCAATCTTGTAATGATCGGTATTGCTTTCCTAATCATCGTGTCATTTTTCTCAATTATGTGCCCAATTTTTAGTAACATATTCAATGCCGCCCTCCGACATTCTGTAGAAGTTTTTGAACAAGTAATGGTCAAGAATTAATTTGTTGCTTAGATTGTAGTGTGTTTTTCGTTTGTTTAACTGCTGATGATTAGAAGCTCATAAAAGACAAATGTAGTAAGCAAACCTCACGAAAAAGCACTAAATATTACAAATAAGGTTTAATTCCAGGTTCTTCTCTTCTTTAATTACTTGAATTTTTTACACAATTAATGCTAGGCTAATGAGCGCTTCATTTTCGGCCATTATTTTTGTACTACGTGTACGCGGGAAATGCTCGGGCTACACTGTGGCCGGAGTATTGCCGGGATATTGCTGGCAACATATTGCTCGGCCATACTTGCCTGCAACACATTGCCGGAAATGTTGCCGGGCCATAGTTTCCTAAAATATTGCCGCCAATGTGCAATTTTTGTTGCTGGTTTAGGGGCCTTTAAGAACGGTAGTGGCTCTGCTCCAAGAGGGGGGCTTCATGCGGACTGCAAAGCTCACTTCCACAATCCACCTTCTCCCTTCCTTTACTTTGCATATGGCATGATTTCTGAAACCACTCCCAGCTAACTCATAGGATCAATTAGTACAAAGTTGTGTTTAATACTCTCATGGCAGAGAGAATTACTTATTTCACAGTAAGGGTTATTTAGTCCATGAATAAAATTGAGCTTGCTAGATCAATTCCAACGTTCTTTTTTAAATAGAATGGCTGTAGCATCTTTTGAATGACATTGATCAATGTTCGCCCACGTCAAGAGTTCTCAGAGTTTCTGGATAATATGAGCAAAAATCAATTCGAGACAGGTCATCACGGCACCTATCATTATGCGTAATAAAAACCAAGGACTCTGTATTCATGCGTCACGCGGGGCAATGTCGTGGTTGTAGGCCGCAAGAACAGGAGGAACTATGAAGTAAATTTCTTATTTTATAACAATCTTCGTAAACCAAGTTTAAGTAGAAAATAAGTGGCAACGGTAAAATAAGTGATGTTGAAGGTTTTCCTAATATTTTTCTGGGCCTTAGATGTGATTCCACGTTGAAGAGGAACTTATGCAGGCAGTTTCAAAGACAAATCTAACAACTCTGATGAATGTCGGTGAATGACGGCGAGGTCTAGTATTCAAATCCCTTTCTGTGCTATTAAATGGGATAGGCCACCATGAGGAGGGTCTTATTTAAAACCAAAAGAATTCTAACCGGAGATACGTTTAAAAAGTTTTTATTTTTATTTTTTTTAGGGCAACAGGCTACATGAGGGTGATCCACATTGGGCAACTCCCCTTTAATAGCATAGGAAGGGATTTGAAAGGGGGGATGCGGAAGGGTAGAGGAAGGTAGCCAAGGGTTAACTAGGGCCCCCGGGCTATATTTTAAGGATCCTACCCGGCATTCGCCTAAAGAAATGCAGGGAAAACCTTAGAAAAACCTGTATCGGGTAGGTCTGGCATTGGGTACTTGTCCCACGCCCTTCCGATAGCGGGAGAGGAGTTTGCTGTGGGGTCGCAGCATTCCCTTCTCCGTGCCTCGACCAGTTTAGGAGGCAGCTGGCTGACTATTCCAATGGGAATAGCGAACAACTCTTACCGCATGCCCAAGGTCTGTGACCCCGGAACATACACCTCTCAAAACAGGCTGAGGTGCCTCGGCTTGTGGGTATCTTAGTTCAAAAACGGAGAGGAAAAGTCATACCCAAAGGTAGCCCCTTCGTATCTCTCCTAAAAGGTTCTGCCTGCGAGAGAACATCCCTCGCAGGTTGGTTGGGATCACGTGTAAAAAGTTGTGGTTGTGGTTTCTTTATAAATTAGTTCAAATCTCTGTAATTTCAGCAAGAGACATCGACAAATGTAAAACTTGTTTTGCAGTATAAAGAGTTCTCGGGTTTCTGGTCGGGTAACGTGATTTAAACACAACGTTTCCATGGCTGACACCGCCATCTTCGTCAGGTGAACTGTCGTGACCCGACCGGAAACCCGAGAACTCTTTATACAGAATATACGTCGGGAAAACTTACGCTCTTTATTGTTTTGCAGTGTTCGAAGTTTGTCTAACTTTCCCGCGTCGCGACGGTCAGTCCAAATTTCACCCAAGGTTCACGTCGTAGAATCTTCAGTCAGGACTGATTGTAGATATCTGTTATACAGTATTGAAATTCAGATAAGTTTTAATCAAGGACTCTACATAACAGGAGCCTTTAATGCAGCTAACAAAAAAATTGCAATAATAAACGAGAACCTCTATAATGTGTTGTGTCAAAATTCAAATAGAAGACGTTAATATGCAGTAACAATTATTCTTCAAGGCGTTATAATAGCGCGTAAATAGCCTACGTAAACACGCATTATACACATGTCGAGATATAATGTAATACTGTCAGGGTTTTCCGCTAGAACATATTTATTGCTAATGAAAGGTTAATTGATGGCTTAATTTTTTCACCTTCAGCTCGAGGCCGTTCAAAGTACTGAGTGCAAATTCCGTTGCACAAGCAAGCTGTATCAGGCGGGACTTCCCCCGGGCGATTAATTGTCCATGGCCAGGCGAGGCGCGTGTCACACGCAAACGCTGCCCACAGGTACAGTTAGGATGATCTTCGCTCCTCACTCAGTCACACTTCATGTGCACTTCAGCCATTCAGTTGTCCGAAGTAAGAGTTGGATGTTATTTTTCCAATTATTAAAATCGAATATGAAACTTTTTAAAATTCATTTTTAAGACGAATGAAAAGACGATGAATGGAAAGTGCAATGACTTCATAAACATTAAAGTACTCCACGACATAATGTTAAATACCGTAGAATTCGAGAAACTGAAAATTTAATATAATCTAGTTAATTACATTATGCAAATAAAAAAACATGGTGTCGGATTGGAGTCACGATTCTTCACTGCTTATTCAAAAACGCTCTGGAATATGCGGGAATGGTTTTTAAGTACAATGCAACTGTGTTTGTTCCTCGATTTACTACCAAATATGGGTTTTGGAACTATTAGCCTTTAATATTTTTGTCCTACTTGTATTGATTGTGACCAGTAGCGAAAAGGCAAAGTTTTCGAATACGAAAGATCTCGGAAAAAGTTTCTGTTGTCTAAAAACCACGAAATTTTGCACCTCTTTTCAGTTTTTTGCTAATAGCTAAAGCATTAACCATTCTGTTGAAAACAATGTTCAGTAATAAAACGAAGAGTATAAAATTCTGCGTCGATTGATATAATTTATTACTTAATTTCATCGAGTAAAGCGGTAGAAAAAAAAATTGTTGTATTTCTACTGCTGGTATCTCGAAAATGGTCCGTATTATTTTAAATTGTCAGAGGCGATAATTGTAATGAATTTAATTTTCTTTCCAACGCATTATCTGGTTTTAAAATTACTTTGAGAATTGCTGAAAAACACTCCTTCTCAGACTGGTTGCGGCCGCGATTATATTGAGAGTCAAAATATCGTTTGGTTCCTTAATTAAGAGATTTAAAAATATTACCGGCAGATTAACAGAATAAAAGGTACATTAAGATAGAGAAAACTACTTCCATTATGTTAAGAGAGTCAGTAAGAATCCCCGTACTAATAGGGTAACAGGCTACATGAGGGTAATCCACATGGTGGCAACTCCCCTTTAATAGAATAGGAATGGATTTGAAAGGGGGGATGCGGAAGGTTAGAGCTAGGTAGCCAGGGGTTAACTAGGGCCCCAGGGCTATATTTTAAGGATCCTACCCGGCATTCACCTAAAAGTATTGCACGTAAAACCTTAGAAAAACCTGCATCAGGTAGGTTGGGTATTGGGTACTTGTCCCACACCCTTCCGATAGCGGAAGAGGAGTTTCCTGTGGGGACGCAGCATTCCCTTCTGCGTGCCTCGACCAGTTTAGGAGGCAGCTGGCTGACTATTCCAATGGGAATAGAGGTCAACTCTTACCGTATGCCCAAGGTCTGTGACCCCGGAACATACACCTCTCAGAACATGCCGAGGTGCCTCGGCTTGTGGGAACCTTAGTTCAAAAACGGAGAGGAAAAGGCATCCCCAAAGGTAGCCCCTTCGTATCTCTCCTACAAGGTTATGCCTGCGAGAGAACATCCCTCGCAGATTCTTCATCCCCATCCTCAACTAATAAGAGTAAAATACTACAGGTCCATTTAGCGGAACAAAAATACGGAATCATATGCGAGTCAAAAATGTATTCCTTAGATTAAGAGGTTATGATATATTCCTTTAGCCTAAGAAGCAGAATATTAATTCTGTTTAACTTTAGTTTCAAAAAGTCCTATTGGTCCCGTACAAAAAATATTCCCGGTACAATAAAAGAGTTTAAAATACTCCTCGTACTTTAAGAGAGTCAAGAATACTACTGCTACGTTAGGAGTGTAAAAATATTTCAGTACCTTATAGAGTAAAATTACTCTGTGTAATTTAGAATGTGTTTAAGATGACACCCCTTTCACCCCCAACTCTATAGATGACAGGGGTCTTGTATCCATACAGTGTTTGTTTCATATCGTAAGTAGCATCAGTGCAATATTTGGTAGAATTAGCTGAACATGTTCAGATTGTATGCAGAACATTGCTTTCCCCTTCTCCTTCCTAGGGGTTGAAGTGCAACTTAATCGGAAATATCGGCCTATCCGCATGTTTTAAATTTTAAAAAAACTTGTTTTTAAGATAACAGGCTACATGAGGGTGATCCACATGGTGGCAACTTCCATTTAAAAGCACAGGAAGGGATTTGAAAGGGGGGATGCGGAAGGGTAGAGGAAGGTAGCCAAGTGTTGACTAGGGGCCCCGGACAATAGTTAATGGATCTTACCTAAAAGTAATACAGTAAAAACCCTAGAAAACCTGAATCAGGTAGGTCGGGCATTGGGTACTTTCGCACGCCTTTCCGATGACGGACGGGAGAGGGGTTTGCTATGGGCACGCAGCAATCCCTTCTCCACGCCTCAACCAGTTTAGGAAGCAGCTGGCCGACTGTTCCAATAGAAAGAGCGAACTACTCTTAGTAGCCCAGCCCAGGGGCTGTAACCCCGGAACATACACCTTTCAAACCAGCCCGAGGTGCCTCGATTTGTGGGAAACTTAGTTCAAAAACGGAGAGAGGAAAAGGTAATCCCCTCCGTCTGTCCCAGACGGTTCTGACTGCGAGAGAATAGCCCTCGCAGGCTCCTTCCAATGGTTATTCCTGTTCCTTATACAAATCTACACCGGTGGAGCAACTTCAAGTTGAATGTAATAATTAAACTCAGCAACTTCCATAACACCGCATTCGTAACCAATCGCGGTTCATTTTTGTCATTTTACATTACGCACCACCACCGCTGAGAATCGTTTGAAATTGTACACAAACAACATCGGGGAAAACAGTATCATTCTCATTGTTCCAGAAAACTAGTTATTCGAAACAAATATCGGTCGTTTTAGCATGTGTGAAAATTTCCATCTCAGTTCACCCCCGCCCCAGAGAGTTGTACATCAACAGTGTTTATTTCTGTTTTGAAAGGAACACGTGTTCAAAATCTGGTCAAATTTGCTCCATGTGGGTAGATTTGTATGCGGAACATACACACATACACACACACACACACACACACACAAGTTGTCAGTTTTATTTATTAGACTAACTGTGTGCTTGTGTTGTCCGGATATTTATTTATTTAAGCCCGAAAAAGTATTTAATTCTACATTAATCTATTAGTCAAGAAGTGATGGAATATTAATTTCGTCTGAACCCCCCTCCCCTATCCGTGCCGTTAGAGAATCTTCAATATTCCCGATATGATACGTGTAAAAAATACACTCAATACTTTATTGCTCATTCGTCACAGATATCGGCCGTATTATTAAGTTTGAAAGTAAACCCCTGATTATCCCCGATGCCAGGGATGGCAGCCGGGTCTTACCCCATATTGTGCGTTTCCGTTTTATAAGGAACATGTGTACAAAATCTGGTCAAAGTTGTTCCGCGTGTTTAAGATTGTATGCGGAACTTTGTTTTCCCTATCCTAGGGGTCGAAGAACAACTTAACCGACAAGTTCAATGTCGTAATTTATTTCAGAGACATCTATAACGCCGGATTCGACTCCAATCAAGGCTGATTTCTCATTATTTTCCACCCGTAAGATGGTTAGCTTAAAATTTAACTGGGGGATGACTGACGGCAACTTGACAGAGCAAAGAATTCTCGTGGTATATTAAATAAGCACATTACCTAAAATTCTAAATAATACTCGTGCCTTAAGTGAGTGACAAATAATCCCAGTACTTTAATTTGGTTAAAAATACACTCGGCACTTTAAGGGAGCCAATAACACAGCGCGGTATCTTAAAGAAGTGAAAATAGTCGCAATACAATACGGAAGGCAAAATAGTTCCACTTCATTACTCACTGTACCTAAAGGGAGTCTTGATACTAGTTCTCGTAAAGTTAAGGAGTCAAAATAATATCCGAGCACCCCATAGAGTTGAGGTGTCAAACATTTGATTTTTTGTTTCTTATTGATATTCATTCCGGTAAGACAAAGTACCATACCCACATAAATTTTGTTTCGAAGCTTTAAAAAATGGCGTTCGTATAACCACACGCCTATCAGCTCAGCTGGATTTTCTTGTTCGAAAACGTTTTATATTTTAATTTTACTGACTTTTTCTTTGGTGTTTTTTATCTGGTGTTGGTAACCTTGTTACCTGTTTTTACATTGTAAAATACGCCAAATCTAGTTTGTGCGTTTATTTTGAAACAGAATTTATGGCACTGTTTGTCGTTGATTTTTTTGTGCAAATAAAATATGGAAGGCCTAAAGAAATTTGTGAAAGGTAATTTTTATCCGCGTAAATCATGTGGAATTATTATTCAAATTCCTTGCAGCAGTTCCAAGAATAGCGCAAATGTATAAAGTAAGAGAGGATTGGCTTCAAATCTTCCACCAACGTTTGTACCATATTATAAAGTATTACTTCACTCCCGTTAGTAATTAACTAATCTTAATTATCCCATTTACCAAACAATTTAAATTGTTCTGTCAATTCAATATAAATGTTAACATAAATCTGTATTGTATTGATTCTATTTAAACTTACAACTCATCAATGGAAGTATAAACAACTTTATATACACCTGGACGATTGCACATTTACAATTCAGAATGTAAACATATGGTCGACATATTTGATGCAATGTAATATAGTGACAATATTTTGCTATCCCAAGGATAGTGGAAAATTTCGTATTTTTTATTATCATTCGACGTGTTCTGTGTTCTCGAAAAAGCCGTATATAGTTCTACTTTTAAATCATTTGTATTTTTATTAACATTATATGTCTCCATTTCTGGTTTAGTTAAATAGGTATCACGAACATTTTTATTAGGCTCTCCACGGATCAAAAAAACTTTCGTAGTTTTTATCACAATTAAATTTTCACTGGATTCTTGCAAATGCCGCATATAATTGTATTTTTAATCATTCGCATTTTTATTATTATTCGATAACTTCATTTATTGCTATAATTCATTACGTAACGCGAATTTTGTTTATTGTTCAGTAACATCCAAAATCCCCCGCGCGGGCCTAAGTTGTGTTGCGCAGTAATTTTTAATGCAAATATATGTGCGCGCAGCAATATTTAACTCAAAATATGAAATTCGCAAATTATTTCAACTATTATTTCCACCTTTATGCTTTATGCTAAATAATTTTTGCTATCTGGCCACTCGCTTAAAACTGTATAGAGATAATACAAACATACATCCTTTTTATTATATGGACTAACTGGGTGCCTGGTGTTTCCCACGTATTAATTTACATAAGCCTGGGAAAGTATTTAAATCGGCATTGGAAAAGACGTAATTTAACAGACATCGAGTGCGTCATATTTTTGAAAATTACTTTCACGTCCCCTACCCTACCTATGCTTCCTGAATATTATCTTAATCGTAACTGGTGTGATGACTCACTGTACCTTAATCAAGTCATGAAATATTGATGGAGTATAAAATACTCAACTATTTTAAGAGCGTCAAAATTCACTACATTGCCTAAAATACTCTCCGTCCGGTAATCGAGTTTAAAAAATTTCTCCCGGAACCTTAAGACAGTCATAGTTACGACCGTCACCAGGAACACAGAACACAGTTTGCGACCATATTACGCTAGGATATGGCACCGAAGTGGGAGTGTCCTCCTTTACACGCGCCCTCGGGCGATGCTCAGTCGCTGACTAATTCCCAATGTTGCCCCAGAAAGAGTTGGCGGATCACCCACTTGCATTTCAGCACTGAAATGAGGGTCTGGTACAAAATCCCGACACACAAACACGACCTATGCACGTTTTCCCGACAACAATATCCAGATTGACTTTTGCCTGACAGGACAAAATCCCGATTGCCATTTGCCCGAAATTACATTATCCCGATTGACGTTTCCCGACGGGTCATTTCCCCGTATTGAGAGGTTTTACGAAATTTAGCATTATATTAATACTGTAGAACACTTTGTAAATTCAGTTATTCATTAATGCGTAAAACTATTTTAACAAAACTTGGTACACGTATCACGAATAACCCTGAAGAATTAATATAATTATAGCACCCCTATGGGCGGGTATAAGTGGGTGGCATTTTCAAAATAAAAAATATGCGATAACTGCCAAATAACACCAATCTTGGTAGTTATCGCAATTTTTTGTCATCCCCCTTTCACCCCACCTCGTACCTGCCCTCTTGCGTTTAGGGGATGAAAAACGACAATAAAAGCATCCAGAGTGGCATTATGTATCTGAGCGACCCCGTAAACTATTTATTTGGTGCCAATATACCGCGTGGACAAATCCAACAAAACTTGGTACACATTCTAGAAACCGGAAAATCTGTGGGGGTAAAACATAACTATCTCCCCTATAGGCGGGGGTGACGGGGAGAACATTTTACAATAAGGCAAAACCGGCAGCTATTTGCGTCAAATAATTATTTTTCGGGGTCACTGAACTTTTGTTTCTCTCTGGCTGTTGTGTAAAATTTCAACTTCTTGCTGTATGGTAGTTGAGTACCCTTACTGGTACGGGTTACATAACGATAACACTAAAAGGCTATGCAAGTCGCTATGTTTAGTTGTGGCATTAAAAACGACGATTAGGTTGCAGTTTAGTCTCCAAGGGTTTAAAAAATATCCGAGTACAACCTTAAGCTAATTTACATAGCCCGGGGGCCCTAGTCAACCCTTGGCAACCTTCCTCTACACATCCGCATCCCCCCTTTCAATCTCTTCCTATGCTATTACAGGGGAGTTGCCACGTGGATTACCCTCATGTAGCCTGTTACTCTAAAAAAAACTCTCTGTTTTAAAGAACTAAGGTTCCCACAAGCCGAGGCACCTCGGCTAACAAACAACTAAAAGAAACAAGAATATCTTTGACGCATTCGTCACAGTGACAACAACAAGCTTAAAGCATTCAACGTGACGTCATGCGCACTAGAGAACCAAATTCCGTTCGAAATCCGTCTCACCTTTATACTTCCACCATGTTTCTTCATACCTTTTTCAAGAAATAGACTTTAAAGTTAGTCTAATAAATTTCTGGATAACTTGCAGAACTATTTACAAAATCTGTGATCAAGTTTATATTATTACTCATCGACTTGCAGTTGTATGTAACTTTAAGGTTTATTTGTGTACACTTCTTGGTTTTTCATGTTCCGAACAGATAACGTGCGAGGGATGTTCTCTCGCGGGCAAAACCTTGTAGGAGAGATACGAAGGGGCTACCTTTGGGGATGCCTTTTCCAGAGCGGACCCAAGGACTACGAGGGCTATTCTCTCGCAGGCAATACCTGCGAGGGATGTTCTCTCGCAGGCAGAACCTTTTAGAAGAGATACGAAGGGGCTACCTTTGGGTATGCCTTTTCCTCTCCAGTTTTGAACTAAGGTTCCCACAAGCCGAGGCACCTCGGCCTATTTTGAGAGGTGTATGTTCCGGGGTCACAGACCTTGGGCATACGGTAAGAGTTGTCCGCTATTCCCATTGGAATAGTCGGCCAGCTGCCTCCTAAACTGGTCGAGGCACGGAGAAGGAAATGCTGCGTCTCCACAGCAAACTCCTCTCCCGCTATCGGAAGGGCGTGGGACAAGCACCCAATGCCCGACCTACCTAATGCAGGATTTCTAGGGTTTGTCTTGCATTACTTTTAGGCGAATGTTGGGTAGGATCCTTAAACTATAGCCCGGGTACTTTAGTTAACGCTTGCCTGCCTTCCTCTACCCTTCCGCATCCTCCCTTTCAAATCCTTTCCTAAGCCATTAAAGGGGAGTTGCCACAATGTGGATTAACCTCATGTAGCCCATAAAATTTTTTTTTTTTAATTTTCACTAAATTAAATGAAAGCTGCGGAGGCTACAGTTCGTCTTGATTGAATTATATAACCTTTTATTTATACAATAAATTAATTCTTTAACTTCAAATTCTGGACCAAGTGACCACACGCCCTGCCTCATGTTCTCGGCTGGTCCTGAACTCGCGTGTGCGTTCCATTTGTTCCCGAGAGGAACAATCAAGTGTCCCACGTTATATGTGGGTGGTGCCCACAACAATCAAATATATTAACGCACGCCAATGAAACCATAACAGAATGGCTCCCAACGACATGGTTTGAAAACAAAGAAGTGTTTATAAATAATTTTTACACATTGTTGTTTTATTTGTGTTTCACTCATTGTGTGTTATAGTGGAATTCGATATAATTTCACTTTGGAAATAATTGACTTAAGGTAATTTCTTGCTAGCAGATCAGAGCGTTTGCGTGACAAAGGTGGAAAGAAAATCGTACCGATCAGAGGCAGAAAAGTTAGCACATGAAAGCAGCTGGCGATAACATGACAGAACAAATAAACGAGATGCATGAAGTGTGGAAGAGGTGCGGACATAAAAAGTGTTCAAGATTTTAGATATCAATCCGTGGACAGGTAGTAAAGCTTTTAAACCTAAATTTCGATAATGATAAAGTACAGTTACCTAATACCAGGAGTGATAATGTGGAGGAAAGTGACACAATGGAAAAGACACCAGAAAAAGATTCTCCAGTTGTTATGAACATTAAATATAATGTTTTCTTCGAGATTCAAAACAAGTCAATGATAAATTGTGACTTGAAGCCTAATTAGGAAGAATTGAAAAACAGTATTTCACAAATTATATGAAAATCATGAGGAGACGGAAATTATCGAAATAAATACGGAAATGTATGAATGAATAAAATACTTAAGAAAATTATGCCTAGTTACTTCGTTTTCAATAATTTATTTTTTCATTTTTCGCTGTTTTCATTATCATGCTCCACTTCATACACTAAAGAATGTCAAGTTCAATGAGCTGATAAATTTAGAAATGAGAAACTGTCAGAACACATGTAATGGAAGAAGCCTTTGAAGCATAGTTTTTTCAATATAAACGTATCGTTGCAATTATACTTCGTATCTCTCGTCAGTAATTGATAAAAACCAATGTTGTATGTATTTCCAATCAATAACTTATCCTAATAGAACACTTGATTCTCGATGCAAAATAAATTATAATTTAGATTTCAAATATGATAATCACTTATACCCATCCTAATGTTAAAATGAAAAGCTTTACGGCTGATTAAATAAGAATAAAATAAGAATAAGAATAAGAAAGATAGCCAATTCAGACAAAAAAGTGATAATATAAATACCATACAACATTGCTCGAATCATTGTCGGATTTCTTAAGATTATTATAAATCTAATCCTCAATTCCACTTATTTCAAGTTTAATCATGTTCACTATCATCAAATCAAAGGTTCTCCCATGGGGAGCGCCCTTAGTCTTTCTTTTTCTGAGAGACTGAGAGGCTTAGAAAATTCTTGTCTTTCTCTACTTCCTGTCCAACCTCTTTGCTACATCACATATGTCGATTACATTTTTTGAATGGTTAATACCTCGCAAATCAACTTTATAGTCAATACTTACAATAAATATAATCCCAACTTACAATTCACCCATGTACTTGAATTAAACCATTCTCTTAATTACCTTGCTATTACTGTATCCATTCACAATACTTCCATTCTCACCAATGGTTCATGAAACCTACATACTCTGGACGTGTTCTCAATTATCTTTCTGATCATCCTCCAAACCAAAAGAGAGCTGTGGTATAAATCTTGTACTTTATAAGTCCAAGTTCCATCAACACAACGTAAATATTGTCGAAAACATTTTAATCTCCAATGATTACCATTTAAATTTTATTATTAAACACACAAATAACAGGTTGAAATACTACTGTCCTACTGTCAATCGTCCCCAAACACCTCAAGCCAAATTATTTCTCGTACTCCCTTATTACAAATTTCTACATCACAAAGTTATCCAAATATTCAAAGAATATCAAATATCCACCATGTGCAGATACTCTTTCCTACTTGATTAAAAAACCCCAAGGACCCACTTGACATCTACAGCAAATATTGAGTTATTTACAAAATCTCTGGCTCTTATTGTAGTTCCTGCTACATAGGGCAAACAAAACGTTCCCTTAATACACGTAACAAGGAACATATGTCTAATATCAAACTTCCCATTGATAAACAATCTGTGGTAACCAAACACATCATCAATTCTAAACATACATTTGATTGGCAAAATTCTAAGATTTTAGACATTGACACCAGGTACAATTCCAGACTCATTTCAGAGATGTTTCACATTAAATCCAACATCACAGCTATTAATGTACAAAGAGACACTATGAAACTGAATAATTGCTATGATCCCTTATTATTACGCTAAACCTTCTGTTTTCCCGTTGTAGTTGCTGCCTTTTTGTTACATTAACCCTTCGGCACCCCCATTTCGTTGCGTTTTCGTCGCTTTTGAGTGTTGTCAACTGACATGTTCAGTTGTGTCGCCCCTCTAGGCTCTTCTTCACACTTGACGAAAGGAACAAGGATCCCAGAAACGTTATGTGGTATTTATATTATCACTTTTTTGTCTGAATATGCTATCTTTATTATTCATTATACGCATCCTCCCAGAGATATTATACTTTTGTAAATGTTGGATATCAGTTTTCCGCCAAGAACTTTAATAAAGCCAGTCAAAGTTTTGACTGTCTACCTACATCCATCCCACTCCCAGAATTGTCGTATTTGGTTTGTAAACTATATGTTAGAAGTGCGAACAATTTCCAATTTCTTAATTATTACCAGGTATGGGAATGTTTTGAGTCGTATTCGAAAAATCGCTCATTTAGTCCGAAATGTAGGCCTTGACCTTTGTGAAGAGATGTAGCATGTTTCCTTCGCGAGGACGATCGTCGAAGCCAAAGCCCACGTAAACGAGATTACGGCTGTCCGTGAACACGGACCTTGGCCTCTCCACCACGCAACTTCTTTACGACGGTTGACCACCATCCTCCTCCACGAAGCGGGTCCAGTTCCGTAACACGCAAGAGCCTGCAAGAGAACGCGGCTTTTATTGGCTACTACAGAGCGCATGTAAGATCTTTATAACTCATCATCTCACGGCCGAATTACGAAAGTGCAGTGAGGCATCTAGTACTACCAAGTACTATCACGCTAGAAAAAGTTGCTTTTTTTATTAACGAAAGTAAAGAAGTAAATTATTAAAATGAAGAGACCTCTCAGAATAAAAATATATTAAAAAATCTATAAAGAATTTAATAGAGAACAAGTCACGGTATCTTCAAATAAAATCATAGGCCTAAATGAAAATTATGAATAAGAAAGATAATCAATTCAGACAAAAAGGGTAAAATAAAAAATAGTGCGGTATTTATATTAGCCTTTTTGTCTGAATTGGCTATCTTTCTTATTCATTTTTGCAATCAGACGTAAATTTATTCATTTATAAATGAAATATATTTTTAATACCGATGTTATAGTTAGATGACAGGTTTATTTACCAAAAAATAATGTTGTCATCCAGTATCTCCGATCTCTTTTTTGTATTTTATAAACGACATATATTTTTGTTATATTTCAGAATGTTCTTTACCATAATATACCTTATGCCACGTGTTCACACAGACTTTTTTCAATAAGTCATATTATTATTGTATATTATACACTCAGGAAACAATGTAACAGAATGTTGCTGCATTTATCAGTTAAGAAGCATATCAGAAATAATATTATCACATAACGAAACTTTGGAATTCAAAAATTCACAAAAAGTATAAATAAACTTCTTGATAATAGTTTGTCTTAAAATTAATTTTGGATTTTCGAAAATTAAAAAAATGATATATTTTATAATATTAATAATTAGGTCAAAATAATTATGTTCAATTAACAAGATTCCGTCATTTCACTGAATGTTCTTCAAATAAGACCAATTAGGGAACAAAGATTTCCTTTATTAAAATGAAACCTTCTATATGAAATACATACAATACAATCATTAGATATATAAACACAAATTAAATAAAAGATATATATTGTAATAGCTTACCCGTTCCCTCGGATACTTTAGTAAACGATATTCTGGCCCGGGTGCCCCTGCAATTGCAGAATTAATTTTTTCACACGCAAAAAAAACAACGACAATCGTCTTACTAAAATTTAGCTACGCGATGTAAACCAGAGCTGATAAGCGACTTGCCAGGACTCGTGAATACTTTAGTCGAGAATGAGTCTCTCAAAATATGGTATATTAATAACTATTTGAGTTTATTTATAGAGTTGAGGAAACACTTTCCTGCAGCTGTGACTTTTCAAGTATTGTAACGCGTGTATTTAGGTTTAAGTTTTTCTTTGTCTCGAAAGTGTTGTTTGAGTGGTCTTGAGAATTCGAAACCGTGCACGTGCGTGGGGTTGGAGGATATAAATATTTCCATCCAAGTAATTTCGTGTCCTGTCTCGATTGTTGGCCTCAACATGACAGGATAGTTAGCCATTGTTGACTACGGAACTGCAGCTGCGTGCTATAAATCTTGTGACAATGGAAGAATCAATAAAACTGACGAAGTTTTCTAACAATGAAAAAAGTAAAAGAACGGGAGGATATAAGGGAGGAGATAAGCTTTTGAAATAAACAGTTGTTCTGCGCTCACCGAAGCTGGTGGATGTGATTAAGAGAGGCTCCGTAAAGTTGTTGTCTCTGATATAGTTAGAGGCAGAATCGTCGTGAGAAAGGGGCCACAATTTGTTAGTGAAGAGTTCACAGAATAGCACCACACAATTTAGTACGACGGCTTGCCAGCATCCAATGCCGGAGGCCGACGCCTTAGCCAGTCATCAACCCTTGAGTCAACGCCAGTACGTTGGTACGAGAGTTACAGCAGGCAACACAACACAGAATAGCAGTACGCATTTGGTACGGGGAGCAGATGTCTTCTATGTAAAAACCACAGGTGCCTGGAATAAGAGTTTTCATGTTTAACTTTAATAAACTTATATAAAATTTCTTTATTGTCAAATATTTATTTTGATTTAACGTAAAAACCCAGCCCACAAAAATAATTCTTTACAGTAATAACAAGGACGATACTTATTGCACTCGTGCCTTCCAGAATTGTCAATAATTCACTTAGGATGCAAAATATATACATCCTTGACACTCTACTCAAATAAATATTTAATTAAAAACAGCCAATTCTTTGTCTACTGAAGACGGACAGACCCACCTTCAACACAGTAATACGCACGTGCTTCTAGGTGGTTGGAGGTCAGGAGTCTACTGAGAAGGAGAAACGAGAATAATCAGAGTAAATTATGTGGGAGTACTGCTGATCGTGCTTAGGCGTTTACTCACTAATATATTTCACTCTGACATCGAGAAACCTACCTGGGAAAATCCACGCAACAGAATAAGTAGTATTCAGACTCATAAAACAACCAGTGAAATGCACTTATTCTGCTGCGATGATTCTCCCAGGTAGGTTTCTCGATTACATAGTGAAACACGACTGTGAACACCTCTATCTTTCCGCATCCCCCCTTTCAAATCCCTTCCTATGCTATAAGATGGAGTGGCCATGGAGTTGGACTGACGATTGAATATTGTGGATTACCCTCATGTAGCCTGTTACCCCCCCCCCCCCAAAAAAGTAAGGTGAACTTATTTATAAAATATAAATTCTTTATTTATTCTTCCAAATCAATTTCATCCCCTTCAAAGTAATCCCCGCCCGATAAAACGCACTTTTTCCAACGCTTTTTCCAGTCCTCGAAACAATCGGAATAGTCTTTTTCCGGTATAGCCTTCAAGACCTTCTTCGATTCGGTTTTTATCTCCTCAACCGTGTCAAAACGGCGTCCCCGCATTGGCCTTTTGGGTTTGCTGAATAGCCAGAAGTCGCACGGGGCCAAATCAGGCGAATACGGTGGTTGTGGAACGATGTGTGTCGAGTTTTTTGCAAAAAAGTCGCGAAGAACCAATGCAGCATGACATGGTGCATTATCGTGATGAAGGAACCAAGATTCCGGCCGTTTCAGACGAATGAATAGCTTCACGCAAACGACGCCTAACGCTCAAATAATATTATTTGTTGACAGTTTGGTCCGGCTGACGAATTTCATAGTGCACCACAACTCGATAATCAAAGAAAACTGTCAAGATGACCTTGATTTTCGTTCGACTTTGCCGTGTTCTTTTCGGCCTTGATTCACCTTTTGCACGATATTCGCTGGATTTGTCGGTGGTTTCAGGGTCGTATGCGTAAATCAAAGTCTCATCTCCAGTAATGATGCATTTCAAGTGGTCCTGACAGTCAGACAGCAAAGTTTCACATACATCAACGCGACGCTTTTTTTCCACCAATCGAGACTTGACGCGTTTGAGACACAAAACATTCTTCAAAATGATATTCCAACACTATCAGCGAGATCTCTAATTGTCCATCGACGATTTTTAAGCACCTAATCTTTGATCTTTTGGACCTGGCCCTCGTCGGTAGACGTTGATGGTCGTCCAGAGCATGGTTCGTCTTTGAACTCGTTGTACCACTTATAAACGTTTTTTTGTGCCATAGTTTGATCACCAAAGGCCTTCCGCAACATTTTCAACGTGTCCGCACAATAATATTTGTTCCGCAAACAAAATTTGATGCAAGTTCTTTGCTCAACCAAATCACCCATTGCAAAAATCGAAAAATTCACTTCAGGTTGTTTACAAAAACACGAGTAACTCGGAGATTATTAAACGTTTTAACAAACAAACGCTTGGCAAATATTATAGACAGTTCTACCCACCTAGGAAAAAGAATTTACATGCCTTCCTAATACTCGGGAGTTTTAAATGACAATTTCACCTTACTTTTTTATTACAGTGGTATATTAGTGAGTAAGAGATGCCTTTTCCTCTCTCCGTTTTTGAACTAAGGTTCCCACTAGCCGAGGTCCCTCCACCTGTTTTAGGAGGTGTATTTTCTGGGGTCACCGACTTTGGGCATACGGAATGAGTTGTTCGCTGTTTTTCCCATTGGAACAGTCGGCCAGCTGCCTCCTAAACTGGTCGAGGCATGGAGATTGGAATGCTGCGTCCCTACAGGAAACCCGTCTTCATGCATCGGAAGGGCGTGGGACAAGTACCCAAAGTCCGACCTTTCTGTTTCAGGTATTTTAGGGTTTGTCCTGCGTCACTTTTAGGCGAATGCCGGGTAGGATCCTTATACTAGAGCCCGGGGGCCTTTGTTAACCATTGGCTGTACTCTTCCTCATTCCCCCCTTTTAAATCCCTTCCTATGCAATTAAAGGAGAGTTTCCATCACGTGCATTACTCTCATGTGGCATTTGGCCCTAAAACATCACCTAAACACGATCAGTAGTACTCTAATTACTCTCGTTTCAGACTACAGTTTGGTTACTATAGAACATCGCCAATTTTGGAAGAAATGATTGGATGAGCCAAGACCCAACGGCAACCTCCACACTGCCCTCGCGAAGCACATGCCCATTAATGATTATTTCTCTGGTGTGTGGCACTGGGGAGTGTTTAAGAGAGGGAAGTATAGCAGCTTTGGTTTACTAGGGAACATTTTTTATTACCTCGGCATTTGCCTAAGATGCAGGACGTACTGCTGAAATCCTAATAATAAAAACCTTACAAAATATTATTGATTTCCTGTATATTTCTTCGTACACCAATCACCCTACTACACATCAAAAACATATTAACTTTGCCAACAGTATAAAATTTATTGTGCGCTTAAAAAACACAAGCCACATAAATAAACTTCACGGTTCGTGTAAAATAAATTAGTTTCCGCTGGCAAAATAGCCACTTCAAATAATTCAATCAACTCTTAAACAGATATATATATATATATATATATATATATATAATTTTACTTTATTTTTGTTTTTAAAAATAATATAAATTTAAATATTATTGACATTTTAAAATAGTTTATTCGACATAACAACGTTTCAGTACCTTTTTGTTTTATTTGCAACATTCTCTCAGGTTTTTTTTTAGGGTAACAGGCTACATGAGGGTAATCCACATGGTGGCAACTACACTTTAAGGTGTATGTTCCGGGGTCGCAGACCTTGGGCATACGGTAGGAGTTGTCCTCTATTCCTATTGTAATAGTTGGCCAGCTGTCTCCTAAACTGGCCAAGGCATGGCGAGGGGTAAGCTGCGACCCCACAGTAAACCCCTCTCCCGCCATCGGAAGAGCGTGGGACAAGTACCAAATGCCCGACCTACCTGATGCAGGTTTTTATAGGGTTTGTCCTGAATTACTCATGTTAGGCGAATGCAGGGTAGGATCCTTAAACCATAGCCCGGGGGCCCTAGTTAACCCTTGGCAACCTTTCTCCACCCTGCCGCATCCCCCCTTGCAGATCCCTTCCTATGCTATTAAAGGGGAGTTGCCACCATGTGGATTACCCTCATGTTGCATGTTACCCTAAAACAAATGGAATCGTGCCTATCCTTCCGCATCCCCCCTTTCAATCCCTTTCATATGCTATAAGAGGGGAGTTGCCACTATGAATTACCCTATATATTGTTTGTCTGCACATCCTTCTTCTTCTGGAAAGTATTGTATAGAATAGGAAATAGATTTCGAATATCCGCTATAATTAATAAAGATGACAACGTAATACACAAATATATTGAGGAAGACTGCAATACAATAGAGGATGTGGGGCGTTTCAATGTAATGTATTCGAAGCCATTGATCATTGTTTTGAAAAGAATGCAGAGACCCTTTAAGCGTACGAACATCTCAACAAAGTGTTCAGCATCTATTTACCGGACTAAAATTAATTTGAAGTGATAATATGCAGTCGATGAAGGTGTAAACGTGTAACAATGAATAGTGGAAAAACACAGAAAAAAGGAACAAGGTTTCGAGAACCGTTGTGTGGTATTTATATCATCACTTCTTAGTCTGTATTTGGCTATCTTTCTTATTCTGAATGGGAAATAGCCAAGTGAAGCATAAAATGGCGTCTTGTGTAGACTGGGACTTTTTAGCTTAGAATTGGGGTTAGATTGCAGAAGGAAAGAAGTAGATTGGTTATTGAAGTATTGTTTCTGTAACTGATAGATGTATTGATCTGCAAGATGAAGGTTATTATGAGTGTTACATGTTTTGGTAATCATTATTATCTTGGACGTATTCCAGATAGGGGATACATAATATGTTGTTTGACAGGCATTGAAAATTAAAAACAGAATGGTGAAAGCTAATAGGGGACATTGCCATTGGCATCCGCCCCAACCCATCTTGTTGCATTTCCCCGGAGACCCTAGTTAACCTTTGCCCTACCTTTCCGCATCACCCCGTTCAGTCCCCTTCCTATGCTATAAGATGGAGTGGCCATGGAGTTGGACTGACGATTGAATATTGTTTAAACTTTGTTTAAACAACACCGTTTTTAAAGGTACATATGAGCTTTATAAAATAGTAACAATTATTTCATGTACTCTTTCTTTAGAGTAACAGGCCATGTGAGGGTAATCCATGTGATGGCATCTCTCCTTTAATAGCATAGGTAGGGAATTGAAAGGGGCGATGCGTGTTAACTAGGACCTCCGAGGTGTAGTTTAAGGATCCTACACCGCATTCGCCTAAAAGCGATCCACGAAACACTCTACAAAACCTGCATCTGGTAGGTGGGACCATTGGCCTTTATCCCACACTCTTGCGATGGTGGGAGTGCGGTTTACCCTATATAACCTGTCTAAACAAACACTGAGATGTCTTGAAGATTACCTGAAGGTAGCTGTGTATACATTACTAAGAAACGATAATTTTATAAAAGGTTTTCTTTTACAAATATAGTAAAAATGATTAATAAACGTACATAAAAATACTTATTTTTCACGTAAGTCTTGGTCTTATTATCCACGGCTCCAAACTAAGCTTATATTTATCTGAGATGTGGGCAGATAAGGTGATTCGACTTTATTCTGATAGAGACGTTGAGAGATCCAATTTCAGGATGGAAAACTTCATCATTAATTAATTTTTGGTAATATGGAAATATATATAGTGTTATGTATATCAAAGTTTCATTGAAAGCATCATCGGGTATCTTAGATTTTTTTCAACAAGTGCTTATGTGTTTGGTACAGGTTGAGTATATTTTTATAAAACAGGAGAGGGCGCGGGACAGTTCGGCACAGTATCATTTTGTTTGATATTCCATTAATCCTCGGTTAAGGAAATGGTTAACGTTATTTTATAAACATTACAAATAACTATTAGTAACTATTTTATTTTAAGCTACAATAAAATAGCGTTTGGACATTTAAAATTAGTTAATAACGGGATCCAAAATGGTTACTGTACAAAATAACTGAGAATAAAATATATGCATTTAATTAACATAATTGATATGTAAGTAATTAAATAACTATAAAAGAAAACACACAAAACTTTACATTAATATGAGTGTAAAAGTTTTATTCATGTTATATATATTTAAGTGAACACCAATATCGCTAATTAAATAAATTTCTAAATAGTTGAATTATTTGTGGTGTAATATTGTGGCCAGATTATTTGAACAGTCAGCATAGCATATGTGGAGATTGGAGCGCTCCTACACGATTTGGTATCCGTATTGGCTTGACGTGTGTAGTAAAGCGGTCGATGTATGATATTCAAAGCATGAAAACTGACAGTATTTTGAGTTCTCACCCTTTGAAGGCACTGGTTTGAGGGTAGAGGACATGAATTGTATGACGAAATTTAGGCAGTCACCTAGTGAGGATAGATTCTGCTTTTAAAAGGCGGTTAATGAAAGTCTGCTAGTAAAGCCAGTTGAGTCTGGTTGTGATTGTTGGTTTGTTATGCTGACTAAAGTGTTCCGCATAAAGAGTACCCACCTTAGTGCACATTATGGCCAGTTTTAATTTTTTAAGGGTAAATTCATAATTTTTGTTGTTTATTCAATAGCAAAATATTTTAATTTTGTGAAGTGATAGAATTGGAGTGTTGCAAGGATTGTTTTCCAACTGGTATGTAAAATGATTTAAATTGATAAAATATTTTGTAAACGAATAATTTTTCATACCGTCAGATTTCATATTTCATTCTTGAATTGCTCATATTTTGCGAAATGTTTATATAAAACTTATTGTAAATTCATTTAAATATTATTTTGTATTATTCTATAAATTTAATATTCATTACAAACATCTATAACTGTTTTTGAGGCCCTTAGAGATATTTAAGTCATACATAAAAAGTATATAAAAATAGTATAAAAATTAAAATTAATTAGTAATAAACTTTCATATTTTAAATTAACGAATTGGAGTATAATCTTTTCTTTTATTAACCTGTCAGTAGATTGAGTTTTTTTATAAAAATTTAAGAAAGTTAAAATTAGACAAATTAAATTAAAGGTATGAACGGTTACTACAAATTATATACTTAAACATCTGTAAAGGAAGAGACAAATAAAAATACTCACTGATCAAAATGATTATACAGGGTTGAGTTATAATGCGTGATTTTAGAAATCTTTTTTTCATCTTCTTATTTTTCTAATAAATAAAATAGTCTGTAAGTTTGCGTGTATCTGTGTATTGTAACTCGTGTGTTTTGGTTTAGTTTTGCTTAGTCTCGGAAGTTTTGTTTTCTGTGGTTTGGAGAATTAGAAATCGTGCATTGGCGGACGGATGCCGGGAGTTGTTTTCTGTGAAATGTTGGACGACGTGTGCGTGGGGGTGGAGTAGATAAATATTTCCATTCAAGTAATTTTCGTGTCCTGTCTCGATTATTGGCCTCAAAATGACAGAATTGTTGGCCATTGTTGACTACGGAACTGCAGCTGCGTGCTATAACTCTTGTAACAATGGAAGAATCGGTGAAACTGACATGTCGACCAAATTTTCTAATAATGAAAAAAGTAAAAGAATGGGAGGCTATAATAGAGGAAACGGAGATAAGCTTCTGAAACTGGAGCAGTTGTTCTGCGCTCACCGCAGCTGGTGGATGATTATGAGAGGCTCCGTATTGCGTCACGTGTATACGTTTTAAGTGTCACCGATCTAAAAATCTCATGAGTTCTACTGTAAAATTTTGCAAGATGTTTTCTCTGATATAGTCCGAGGCAGATTCGTCGTGATTTGTTAGCGTAGAGTTAATCGAAGCCACACATTTTAGTACGACGGCTTGCCAGCAATCAATCCCGGAGGCTGACGCCTTAGCCAGTGGTCAACCCCTGAGTCGACGCCTTGCAGTGGTCCTGACTAAAGTCATCACTGATGTTAACCCGTTCTGCCGGCTGTGAGATACGGAGACGTCGGTACGAGAGCTACAGCGAGCAACACAACACAGAATAGCAGTACGTATTTGGTACGGGCAGCAGATCTCTGCTACGGAAAAACCACAGGTGCCTGAGATAAGAGTTTTTCATGCTTAACTGTAATAAACTTATATAAAATTTCTTTAATGGTCAATATTTTTTTATTTAACGTAAAAACCCAGCACACAAAAATAATTCTTTACAGTATATATGTGTGTATGTTATGCATACAAATCTACACCCATGGAGAAAATTTGACCAAATTTCGATCACGCGTTTCTTGCGAACCAGAAAAAAATACCGTAAGGATAAGACAATTGCCACAAGGGGCGGCGGTGGATCGGCATGGAAATTTTCCAAACCTCTTAAAATGGCCGATATTTGCGTCGGAATTTTTTTTCGGAGTCAATGAGAACAATAGTGTTTCTCCCAACGTAGATTGAGTATAATTTTAATTCCTTTCGGGTATGGGAAGGGCGCACCCTTAGGGATGGGAGTGGAGGCCAGTTACATAAAAATAACGCAAAAATAACCGAGATTGGATTAAAATCCAGGGTTATGGATATCGCTGAGTAAAATTATAATCATATAAATATAATTATGACAACCCAGGCAGCCAGCTAGTCTCTAATTAACTGAATCCCTGATATACATCGACCGAGTATTGAATTGTAAAAATTTTACAATAATCAAAGCTATAATATAAACGTTATCTTCCAAATAAGTTAGAATAAAATGTGTAATAATTAAATTCTGCATACAGATTTATAGATATAAACGACTTTTAGTTTTCAAATACTCTCGAATGGTTAAGTATTCATGGGTAAAAACCAATCAACACAATGTAAATATAACTTAAATAATTTGAATTAAAAACTAAATGCATCTGGGCTGTATGCCAATTAATAATATAGATATTAACAGAAAATATTAACGTCAGTTGACGTGGATGTGCCACATCGATATGAACAAATGAAATTACCCACTTTGTTATAAGAGATATTTGAATATCTTCAGATATATCGACCACCCTTTATATTTACATGGCACAGAAATGTTGGTAGACGTATCACATTTCAACCGGCATCAATATCAGATTAATATTAAATATAATAAAAAATGATGTATATTTTTATGTATGTATTTATGTTAATCTTTATACAAATTTAAACTCTTGGACAGATTGCAACCATACTTGGTAGACATATTGTTAAAAACAGGAGAAACGGTACTGTAGGGGTTAGAAACTACCAGCATAAGGGTAGAAAGAATTATAATTGAAAAATGTGATAATTGTTTATTAAAGTACTGCGCGCCAACTCACGATGACGTCACGCGAGAGAGAGACGTTACTACGCGACGAAGAAGGGAAATAGTTCCTTTTTCCGTAATGAAATATTTTCATTGAATAAAAAGGTTAATTTCATCCAGTATTACTCCATCTAATGATAATAAAAAACAATATGAAATACTTTACGATCCTTGTCGAAAATGTAAGTTAATTTTCACGCCATATTAGTAACTCCAATATGGCGACTATTTGTTGACATTGTGAATGTAGCTAAAAATTTAACTTTTCGTAATGCCTGAAGACTGAGGGTCAATTATATCGTGCAGTACTCGATATTTAAGTTTTTCTATTCGTAAAGAAATTCAGAGGTATGTTTGTTGGGATTGATGCAATAAAATTCAATGATTTTTATAGTTGTTCAATTAATGCACTATCGGACGAAAGTATTTAGGGAACTAGGTTAGATTTAGGTTAAATCACTTGTTGACTAAAGATTAATATATAATTAAATACTTTTTTGGGTTTATATAAATAAGTAGACGGACAACGCAGGGCTCCCAGCTAGTAATTAATAAATACAACGTAATTCCTTCATATACTACTATAGTAACAACGGAATTCCTACATGTACTAAAATTGTAAGAATGGTAACCTTTTACAATTCTCAACTATTTTAGTAGTTAAGAGAGACGAAGAATTGTAAGAAATACAATAATTTGAGTTGTGCTCATTTTAGAGTAATATAAATACATTTATTCAATCAAATACATTTATAAGTCGTAATAAGTAAGCTGCTACACAATGCTTTTACATCATAAAACCCAATGAATCGTTAGTAATCAACGGAAAACATTTGCAAAAATCATAGAAAATGAACTATCATTTTCTATATTTTAACATTTAAAAATTGGACTTAAATCTTAAATCAAAATATATTTTAAATCTCAGATAGGACGTTACTTTTAGTAGATTTGGAAGTATAGTGAAGAGACACTGCGAGTACGTAATTCTATTATTCATATAAAAGTCGTATCATTCACATCCGCTGATTTTATTATGAAACACGCACACGATCTGGAATCTGATAATGCTTTCAATGGTGATCGTGATCCTATCCTGCGATTGTAAACAACGCACGCAAATTATCTGTTCTGTATGGGTGATTGTAACTCTTACAGAAGAAACATGTAATTCCAATGCAATAAGCAATTACTCAAAGAGTTTGGAGCGTACTTGAGATGCAAAATACAGGAGTACCTTGTAGTTAGAACTCCTTTTTTACCCTTTAAGCGAAGTGAAACTTTTACGCAGTGACAATGCAAATAGAATAAAAAGCGATTACGGTTGTACTCGTAAATAAGATTTGAAGAATGTGAGTAGTGGTAATTTGGCCCATAAATTGCAGTGGCCTCAACCTTACATTAGAGATTATAGCATGAATGTCCTGAATTGATTTGGGATAAATAACAGGGACAAACAAAGAACAATGAAAACATAGTGTGCACATCTTCTCAAAAGAAATTAGCTCAGTAGACGAGTATATACAAATTTCTTTTGAGAATATGTACGTAATATTCTTTCATTGTTCCTTGCAGAAATACGCATCTTCCGTTCCAAACAAAAGGTTACTAAAATTACTTAGGCTTAATTTGACTTAAAAATAATTAACATCCCTACGTTCGTTCCTTTGTATATAATCGTCGATAAAGCAAGGGGGATCACAGATCCTCAATACGTCAATACAAAAATGGAATAAATATTAATAGTTCATGATTCACAGAAGCGTTCTTATCCGTGACTCAGAGCAATTATTAAACAGAATATTGTGAAAGTTTATAAGAGAAGTGCTATAATTTTCTTTCACAGGGATGAACTTTTAATCAATATGAACGTAATACAGAACGGAATTTCACAGGGACGAGGAAAATTCAAATAATTAAACAGTAAGAGAAAATGTGACAAAAATTACATTACGTGAACGATTGAAAAGCTGAAAAATGTTGAAACGACATCTTTATTAAACAGTGTAACGTTTAATACTCATTATAGAAAACTAATTATAAATGAAAATTGATAAATACGGAGATGATGTGTGTCAAAACTGACATCCTCATTTTTTTTTACATATAACAACGTCTTTTACCATCAAATTTCGGTGTTTCACATAGGATCTTCTCTTTCACTATATTTGCAGGCAATTGTTATTAGAGATTATTGGACAATTTCTGTCTTGAATAACCTACAGCTTATTTTATTGACTTATTTTGTATTATAAAACTAACTCCATGGTGCTATAGATCATTTAGAGCAGTGTTTCCCAATCTTTTTCATGCCATGTCCACCTAAGTATTTATAATGTCCCCCCACCTACCACTGTAACATACACATATTTTTATATTAAAAAATTTAATTATTTCCTAAAGCAGCCTAATTTCAACTTCTGTATGACTGTTCTTCTACAGTAATAATTCTGTGCATAAACAAAGTATTAATTTAATTTAATCCGAGATCGTAAAACCTATCGCCCATTCGCGTTTTTGTACGGATTTGACACTAGACTGCAGTAGACAACAATTTAGCGCATGTCATATCAATCGGCCATTACAGTACATACTATTCTTTCACTACACATAATACACAATACTCTCTGAGTACATCGTAGTTTATATTACTCCAATCTTTCAATTGTGGCTCTAAGGAAAACACAAAACTTACCAAACGCTTATTTCAAATAAGATACAAACAATTTTTCCCTTTGTGTAAGTTAAATCATACCTAGCGATTTTTAGGTCGCCTTCCTTCAAGATTGTTCTTTGACACCCTTCGCCCTGCCTTATGCGCGAAAATTTAGATTTATTTTCTTTATTGAATAATTATTACTTATATAACATATCTAATATCTATGAAAAAGAATAAAACAATTGTATTACCTTTATTAAAGTATATATTATCTGCCACCGTTTACTTCATATTTATTCTGGCACAGTTCTCAACTTTCTTTCAAACCATTCAATTTATTCGAAAAAGATTATGATTTATGATCTAGTAGACAAAACTTTTATTATCTAACAAAATTTACCATAATCTTCAATATCTTCAGATCTAACTTATAACCTTTTGATTTTGTAAACCAATCTATTACATAATCATATATCTGACCCTATATAAAAATGAATGTCTGTCTGTCTATGTGTCCCCTATGCACTCCTAAACTATTCATCCGATTGCGATGAAACTTTGATGAGCTGTTGTGCGCACCCCAGCGAAGGTTTATGCCGGGTTTTCCAAGCATTAGGAAACTTCCAAGGGGGAAACGGGGGTGAAATTTAAAAACACGCTAAAACGGCCTAAATTAGTTTCGATTAAATACTTTTCGGGGTTTATGTGATTAATGAATAAGAAATTAGCAAATTCAGACAAAATTGATACGATAAATACCACACAACGTTTCTGGGATTCTTGTTCCTTACCCCTTTTCCAAGCATTAGGAAACTTCAAAGGGGGAAACGGGGGTGAAATTTAAAAACACGCTAAAACGGCCTAAATTAGTTTCGATTAAATACTTTTCGGGGTTTATGTGATTAATGAATAAGAAATTAGCAAATTCAGACAAAATTGATAAGATAAATACCACACAACGTTTCTGGGATTCTTGTTCCTTACCCCTTTTCCAAGCATTAGGAAACTTCAAAGGGGGAAACGGGGGTGAAATTTAAAAACACGCTAAAACGGCCTAAATTAGTTTCGATTAAATACTTTTCGGGGTTTATGTGATTAATGAATAAGAAATTAGCAAATTCAGACAAAATTGATAAGATAAATACCACACAACGTTTCTGGGATTCTTGTTCCTTACCTCAGGTGTGAAGAAGAGCTTAGAGCGACACAACTGCACTTGTCAGTTGACAAAACTGAAAAGCGAAGAAAACGCAACGACGAAGGGTTAGCGTAACAATAAGGGAGCAACGACAATGGGAAAACAGAAGTTTTAGCGTAATAATAAGGAATCATAGCAATTACTGAGTTTCATTGTGTCTGGGTTGTACATTAATAGCTGTGATGTTGGATTTAATGTCAAGCATCTCTGAAATGAGTGTGGAATTGTACCTGGTGTCAGTGTCCAAAATCTTAGCATTTTGCCAATCTAATGTATGTTTAGAATTGATGATATGTTTGATTATTACATATTGTTTATCAATGGGAATTTTGATATTAGATATATGTTCCTCGATTCTTGTATTAAGGGAACGTTTTGTTTGCCCTATGTAGCAGGAATTACAGTTAGAGCAAGAGATTTTGTAAACAACACAATGTTTGATTGTCAAGTGGGCCCTTGTGGTTTTTAATCAAGTAGGAAAGAGTATAAGTAGATCTGAAAATGATGGATATCTCAAAGTTTGGATAAATATTTGATGTAGAAATTTGTAATAAGGGAGTAGAGAAATAATTTGGCTTGAGGTATTTGGAGACGATTGACAGTAACATATTGGATTTTGTTCAATTTGCCATGTATGTGTTTAATAATAAAATTTAATGGGTACTCATTGGAGATTAAAATGTTTCGGACAATATTTAAATTTTGTTGATGGAACTTGGAGTTAGAAAGTTGTATAGCAGATATTCTTCTCCATTTAAAGCGCTACGACAACTTCTGTGATGTCTTGGCCTGATCCACAACGTGTCTCCACTCATCTCTTTTCTGGACATTAAACGTCCACTTTTTAATTCCGAGATTCCTAATACCACTTTTTACCTCGTCTCTCCATCTGGTCTTCGAACTGTCTCGTATTTTAGTTGTTTTCCCATTGTCGTTGCTCCTTTATTGTTACGCTAACCCTTCGGCGTTTTCGGCACTTTGAGTTTTGTCAACTGACAAGTGCAGTTGTGTCGCTCTAGCCTCTTCTTCACACCTGAGGAAATGGACAAGGATTCCGGAAGCGTTGTGTGGAATTTATATTATCACATTTTTGTATGAATTGGCTAACTTTCTTATTCATTATTTTCAGTCACACTTAAATTTTTTCATTTATGTGATTACTACTTTCTATCCAGATGTTTTAGTGTATTATTTCAACCCCGCACAGGGACGTCAGACCACTAAGAGGGAGGGGGTTGAGGGCCTTACATAAAAAACGCGAACTATCCAGATTGTTGTCAAATCCAGGGTTATAGATGCCAAAGAGTTTAATTCTGATATTTAACATACTGATTAAGACGTAGTTCAGCCCCTAGGAGTGGGAGTGGAAGGGAAAGATACAAATTTTCGTTTAAAATCTTAAAACGGTAAACGAATTTCTACTAAACTTTATACACATGTTACTTACCATCCAGGAACAAAAACTGAGGGGTAAAGACAAATCTACCGTCTCAATGGGAAGGGGGGGGGGATGAAATTTAAAAACATTACTAAACGTCATTATTAGCGTCAAAGAAAACGACTTCGGTGTCGCTTAATTTGATGTTGTCATTCTACAATTTTGTAAGTGTCGAATTTCAATTCCAAAAGGCAAAGGAGGGAAGCACCCTTATCGTACGGGTGTTGGTGGAAGGTGTTTACATAAAAGAAATGCAAAAATGACTGATATTAGTGTCGATTTCTGGGTTATTGTAGTCGATGAGTTTAATTTTATATTCCTCTACGTGGAGGTGGACGTGGTTGACAAAGGTTTCCCGGAGTAGTTCTGACCCTCTTATGTTGCCGTGTAATATTTTTATTTTCTTAGCGTACCAGCTATATTTTGGTCTATATTTAGTTAAAGATTGTATTTCTTTACTCCTTTACGTTACAGGGAGTAATTTTTACACATTTTTTAAACACTTATATTTTATGTAGCTGGAGAATTCCCGAATATCGTCAGCCATCATCTTAGTTTGTTTGGAATAAGATGCTGAAATATTTGGTCAGGGAGGGGAATGTAAATACGTACATGTTGCAAACAGTGTCGCTAGTGATTCTGGTTAAATGTTTACTAGGAGGTTAGAGTCGAATCAATTCCTACTCCGGGTTAATTTATATAAATACCCAAACAATGACGGGACATCAGCTAGTTGTTTACTAAAAACACAAACTCTGTTGAACGAAAAATCATACTAATTATTTCTTTGTTCTACAAATTTTGGTTGTATTTATTCTTAATTGATTAATTTACCTTAAGACATAATCTAACCTGTAAAATATAATTGATTATTTATTAATAATTTTGAGTATTTATTATTGTTATTAACTTGAATAGATTATATATTGTAAAAACCAACCAGTTGGTTTTAAATAAATGAAAGAATTAATAAAATTTAAAACATAAAATTATTTATTTTCACTTTGTGGCTTCTAATTCAATAACAATTACAATTTAAAATATTAATTTCTGAGGGCCTTCACTGGGTTTGATAATGGACACAACAAATTGATTTTAAAATCTTATTAACAAACAGTTCATATTTACCTAAACAATATGTCGATAGAAAGAAATTAAAAAGAAAAGAAATTAACTTTGATTGACAATTAAAAGAGAACGAAATCTGACTCTATCCTTTAATTACGTTTACAATTAATCATTAGTTTGGTTGTGTTACTTACATCTGTTCAGCTGGTTCCAGCATTCTTTTTGGTTTCAGAAGTACACTATTGCAAAATTTTACACTGATTCTAAGATTCACAGATTTTACACTATTGAAGTCAAAATTGATAGGTTCCCAGGAACGCGGATGATCCTCTTTTTTGTCAGCTATCTGATGTCTGCTTGCCTTATACGAATCTTATGATTCGTAGGTTTGTTAATCTAAACTGACTTCGTTTCCTGGCTGCTACAGACGTAAAACTGCACTCCTTTCCTGGCTGCTGATAGATGTAAAAACTGCGATATTTCCGGGGTAATACTTCCGCGAATGTTTTTACTTTGTCTTAAATTCACAACTTTGTTTAATAATACATTAACGATGGCTATTCTCTGCTCTAATATTATTCGTTCCGTCCTCTGTAATGTCCCGCCACCAACTGACTCCTAGTTCTTTCGAGTTTTAGCGCGTATACGCCATTTTGACTTTTTGACAAAGCAAAATGAGCTCGCTTTTCATTGTATCTTTGTTCGATCAGACCGCTGTAATGAATTTCTCAAGCAATTCAAATTTTACGTCCAAACAATTAATGGCCTAATTAATTGGCATTACATTATATAATTTTATTCAATGTGGAATTTTTGATCCGTTTCTTCGGGTTGTAGATATCGCTCGTAGTAGAGGAATATAACTGGGCTCGTAATTCAGGATGGAAGCAATGGTTGGCGGGTCCCGATAGCATTCAGCAGTGGGGATAATCCTCGTGATGCGTGAGCTAACTGCTTCCAGGAAAGGTCTCGCTTTACTCTTTTGCAGCTGGGCCTGCAGGATGTCATCAGGTCGCCAACGACCCTTGGCTCTCGACGAGAAGTTTCGGACCGCGAATTTAAAACAGATATATTTTTCAGCTTCTCGACTGAATAGTCTTCTCCGTCTCTTTCAAGTTTCAACAATTTTATTTATTTATTTACTGTCGCAGCTGTTATTTATTTAGTGTCGCAGCTTAGGTCATTAGAGACTCAATAGGTTGCATTTTATATTTGTCGGGGAACTAATTGAGGGAAGTTTTTCAGTATGAAACACGCACACAACATCCAGGCCCTCGCCGGGATTCGAACCCGGGACGTTTGTGATGCGAGGCAGTTCAACAATTTGTCCAATACTGCGTTCCAAAATGCTTTGTCGCTAGTTTCCAATTTTCTCCCCTCTTCTCTAGCGCTTTGGGAAAATTCCGTAGGCCTCGGGCACGATAGAAGTGGCAAACGGTAAGCGTTTCAGAGGTGGGGAGAGTCAGAGAGGAAAAGCGATGAGCGGGGCCGGGTACGATATAGAGCTGCTGAGCGTGAACTTACTACTGCAGTCGCCGTCATGATGTCGTCGCGTGAGGTAACTAAGGTTCTCTGGTTGAGTGAGGCAAGAAGAACTATTGCGTTCACTCCATGAATAGGAGTAGAAGACATTACGGAGAGTACCACCAACTGTTTAAGGATTTAAGAAAGGATTAAACACGTTTTCTTGAATATTTAAATCCTCTTTCAAGAAATTCAATACAGTTTTACATCCCCAAGCAGGTAAAACATCCTTTTATTTCCGATGGTAGTGCCAAAATAGATCCATGGACAACTAAGAAAGATTCTTTCTGCCATCGTGCTATTTCTGTGCCGTATGAGGCATGCTAAAAGCCGTCAGTAATTATTCCAGAAAAACATTTTCTGGGCCGTTTAGCATCTTTGGAGCATGTTGTTACTTTCTTGAACTATTTCAACAGTCCATTAGCGTATTAATTTGATCACTCCAAGCCAAAGTTTGTTGTGACAAGGATACCTCATTTTAATTTTTTTTATAGAGAAACGAAAATAAAATTAGTTTTCCTTACATTTTTCAATATAATAAATATTTTATGACAAAAATTCAATAACAGACAATTGTCATGTGGATCCTCTTCAGGCTTTTACTATGTTATCTTGGCATGACGGCCAAAACATGTCGCAATTAAATAATTAATTAATAAATTACTTTTTCAATTGGCTGTTTATCAACAAATTTACACTACAATGACATATAACTTTATATAATATATAAATAATTTAAATAAATAATTATTGGCGGGTATAAATTTTGCAAGAAAGAAAATTTTGTTTTACTGCAATCTGCTGTAAGCTGAAAGCTGTAATTGCCTAACGAAAATATTACCACGGCCTTTTAGCATCTTGCAGAGATCTGCAAAACCACATGTTATTTCCCTCTAAATAAAATCTGTATTTCTTCCAAATAAAATATTTTAAACAGTTCCAAACCGAGGACTATAATAATGTAAATTAACAGGCTAAAAAATGAAGTAAGTCTCCAAATTTAAGTAAAATAATTAATTTAACCTACGTCAATAAACATAGAAGTTTTAGGACTCTGTAAGAGCCAGCGTCATCTTCTGAAATACCAATTAATATACATAAACAACTGTATAAATAAACTAAACTAGATACGTAGTTTGATATACGTGAACTTAGGAAATACATACGTCATGTAGGTAACAAGCCGTTGGCATTGACGTAGGTTTCATACATCATGTAAGCGAAATTTGGCGGACTTTATTGGTTTTTACTCTGTTAAAATGTCATTTTACATAACTATATCAAGGCTCAGTACGACTCGAAAATCGTCGTGGCAGAGATGGCTCAGTATCCAGATATTATTTTTTTAATACAAAAAATGGTCAAATTTTGCTTCTTTCCCTTTTTACATAATATATTAAAAACATTAAATAATTAATTAACGACGGACATGATGATATTGTCCCGCGTTTAAACAAATAAATCATTGCACGCGTTCTTTGACGCTAGGCGGTGAGATAAAATTTAATGTCCGGGGTCAGCGATGAGCGTCGACCCACCGCCGCAGCTGCTTCTTGTAGCCAGGAGACCCCAAAATCCACTACATTTTATTGGGACTTAAAACTGAGCGGAGGCGCTCAGTCTACCTGCTCCCAGACGCTCACCGCTCGCCGCTTCTATCGCATAAGTTCCCCCACTAATTAAATTTTAACGGAAAGTACGACCTGAAAAATTTAACACAACTGAGATTTAAATTAACAAAAATCTCTATTAAAATGCGCGTGTCGCATATCCTCCGGTTGCGACTACGGAGAAGTACTACCGTCAAGTGGACTGTCTTTGGCGTCGCAATGTTTACGCGTTTATGTATTTCTGGCAGCCAATCGAAAACTGAATATTCCTCTGTTATTTACATAACTTGTGTTTTAAAACCGTCTTCCTATTTCTGTATAACTACATTGGAATACCTAGCTACGAAGAAGTAAAAAAAAAATAATTAATGCAAAAATTATTTATCACCCTGAGAAAACCTCATTATGAATAAAACAAAATAAAAATATCCAAAACACAAATTCGTACCAAAAAGTGTTACCGAAAAAAAATGACTTCAATGGACACAACTTATGGTGCGCTTTTAGTATTCAATTTGTATACCGAGTATTTTTAAAATTTGTCTAAATTTCTGCCTGTTGGGCAACTACACTTTAATAGCAGAGGAAGGGATTTGAAAGGGGGGATGTGGAAGGGTAGTGGAAGGTATCCAAGGGTTAACTAGGTCCCCCGGGCTATATTTTAAGGATCCTACCCGGCATTCGCCTAAAGAATTGCAGGGAAAACCCTAGAAAAACCTGCATCAGGTAGGTCGGGCATTGGGTACTTGTTCCACGCCCTTCCAATAGCGGGAGAGGAGTTTGCTGTGGGTACGCAGCATTCCCTTCTCCGTGCCTCGACCAGTTTAGGAGGCAGCTGGCCGACTATTCCAATGGGAATAGCGAACAACTCTTACCGTATGCCCAAGGTCTGCGACCCCGGAACATACACCTCTCAAAACAGACCAAGGTGCCTCGGCATGTGGGAACCTTAGTTCAAAAAAAAACCAGAGAGATGTGAGAGCTCTCTGGGAAGGTTCACCTGCGAGAAATCCTCTCGCAGGCTTCCTTCCTTTTTTGGTTAGAATTTTTTTTTTTTAGGGCAATAGGCTACATGAGGGTAATCCACTTAGGGCAACTCCCCTTTAATAGCATAGGAAGGGATTTGAAAGGGGGGAAGCGGAAGGGTAGAGGAAGGTAGCCAAGGGTTAACTAGGGCCCCCGGGCTATATTTTAAGGATCCTACCCGGCATTCGCCTAAAGGAATGCAGGGAAAACCTTAGAAAAACCTGCATCGGGTAGGTCGGGCATTGGGTACTTGTCCCACGCCCTTCCGATAGCGGGAGAGGAGTTTGCTGTGGGGACGCAGCTTACCCCTCGCCATGCCTTGGCCTGTTTACGAGGCAGCTGGCCGACTATTCCAATAGGAATAGCGGACAACTCTTGCCGTATGCCCAAGGTCTGCGACCCCGGAACATACACCTCTCAAAACAGACCGAGGTGCCTCGGCATCTTGGCTACCTTCCTCTACCCTTCCGCGTCCCCCCTTTCTAATACCTTCCTATGCTATTAAAGGGGAGTTGCCCAATGTGGATCACCCTCATGTAGCCTGTTGCCCTAAAAAAAAAAAAAAAAAATAAAAAAAAAAATAAGTAAGCCTGCGGAAGGAAGCCTGCGAGAGGATTTCTCGCAGGTGAACCTTCTCAGAGAGCTCTGGCGGGGGCTACCTTTGGGGATGCTCTCATATCTCACTGATTTTTTTTTCGGAACTAAGGTTCCCACATGCCGAGGCACCTCGGTCTGTTTTGAGAGGTGTATGTTCCGGGGTCGCAGACCTTGGGCATACGGCAAGAGTTGTCCGCTATTCCTATTGGAATAGTCGGCCAGCTGCCTCCTAAACTGGTCGAGGCACGGAGAAGGGAATGCTGCGTCCCCACAGCAAACTCCTCTCCCGCTATCGGAAGGGCGTGGGACAAGTACCCAATGCCCGACCTACCCGATGCAGGTTTTTCTAGGGTTTTCCCTGCATTTCTTTAGGCGAATGCCGGGTAGGATCCTTAAACCATAGCCCGGGGGCCCTAGTTAACCCTTGGCTACCTTCCTCTATCCTTCCGCATCCTCCCTTTCAAATTCCTTCCTATGCTATTAAAGGGGAGTTGCCACCATGTGGATTACCCTCATGTAGCCTGTTACCCTAAAAAAAAAAAAAAAAAAATAAGTAAGCCTGCGAGAGGATTTCTCGCAGGTGAACCTTCCCAGAGAGCTCTGGCGGGGGCTACCTTTGGGGATGCTCTCACATCTCTCTGGTTTTTTTGAACTAAGGTTCCCACATGCCGAGGCACCTCGGTCTTTTTTGAGAGGTGTATGTTCCGGGGTCGCAGACCTTGGGCATACGGCAAGAGTTGTCCGCTATTCCTATTGGAATAGTCGGCCAGCTGCCTCCTAAACAGGCCAAGGCATGGCGAGGTGTAAGCTGCGTCTCCACAGCAAACTCCTCTCCCGTCATCGGAAGGGCGTGGGACAAGTACCAAATGCCCGACCTACCCGATGCAGGTTTTTCTAGGGTTTTCCCTGCATTTCTTTAGGCGAATGCCGGGTAGGATCCTTAAACCATAGCCCGGGGGCCCTAGTTAACCCTTGGCTACCTTCCTCTACCCTTCCGCATCCCCCCTTTCTAATCCCTTCCTATGCTATTAAAGGGGAGTTGCCCAATGTGGATCACCCTCATGTAGCCTGTTGCCCTAAAAATAAATAATAAAAAAAAATTAAATATTTTATTTTTTTCCTGCGAGAGAATAATTTCTTGCAGGTGGCGTCCAACAAATATTATAATCTAAAAAATTTATCCTTTAAACCTAAAATTTAGAGAAAGCCCACCACAAACTATTAAAAAGCTGCAACAAACAGTTTCCACTTTCCATACTATCGGTTATCTTTGCCTTTCTTCTAGATAAGAAGAAGGAAACTTTCGATTGTTTCAAGTGCTATTGCGGAATTGGAGTTTTGAGACTGAGGCATCCCCTATCTCTGCAGGTATTTCATCTTTCCGTCACGGTGCGTGAATGTTATTTTAATTTCACGCATTGCCTTTGGAGAATAGTTCAGGACATCGGAATGACAAAGTTGTATAAAGATAAGGAAGAAGTTAGACTGAACATTCGAATATGTACCACACTAGCTTTTCTAAAGTCTGAATGTAGAAGCAGAATAGATATACAAGCTTCAGAAGAAGAAAAACTCTGCGAATTTTTGGATTAATTTGTAGAACAGTTGTTAGATAATCCATTAGTATCACACATTTTGTGGAACTGCTACGCTACAGAACTAGGAATTCCGTTGAAGGATGGAATCATAAATTGCCAAGGTGGAAGACCAAGGATAATCGACCTCATTAATATTATGAAATGTGAGGAGGAAAAAGCTAGTCAAAAAATGTTGAGAATGGAATTGAATTTAGAAAGAGTGACAAGAATGAATAAATACATTGAGTTAGGCCGGTAAATTTCTAGAATTACCTTTGAAGAATGACATATGTGATGTTGAAAAGCTTTTAAGGAAAATGTCTGGTGTCCTGTAATATAATTAAAACATTTATGTTAACGTAAATATTAGATATTTAGACATTTATCGGATTGATAAATAAATCAGCCGTTTAAATTCTGACACTGTTATAAAAAACTTTTAATTAAACATTTCGGAACAAGTGAAACTCTTGCCATTTTCAAATTTGTTGTGATTGAAAGCAGTCTATTTCTTTGTTATTCTCAAAACAGATATTTTGATCTTAGTTCATTTTCACGTTGACTGAGACCAATTCAAGGGCATATATTTCGTGGCTGAATAATAAAACGAGTTACATGCATATGTCGTCAATGCTCGAAGGTTACCAGACGGAAAAACATTTACAAAAGATTTTTATGAACTGTGTTTATTTATATTCTATTATATACGCGCCTGCTATATAGCTTTTCGTAATAATAAATGAATGCTTAAATAAGATTACTTAATTCGCACTAAACTTACATAACACTCATTTACGTTGTTTTTTAGATGTGACGACATATTTAAAACGTTTTTCTTTTCTTAGGTTACTAATTTTGAATCACTCTTATGATCAGAATTTCTTTGATATCAACAAAACGAACCATACAAAATTGTCTGTGTCTTCCCCATGGCCAAGTCCCCTTATTATTTGGCTATTTTATGTAGTTTAACCAACCCTTCTGCATTCTGCGGTCCAATAACCGTAACATGGATACATATTTGAGTGAAAGATGAATCTCTTCCAGTGATTTCGCGTTGTTAGTGTTTTAAATCTCCGATACAAAAATTGAGGAATTTTTTCGCATTTCCTCTTCGCATAATAGATTTGAGCACAAATGAATTCTTAAATCTTGACAAATATGAACAAGGTGTATAGTCCTCCAATTTATATAATAATACAGACATATGTTAATTCTTGTACTTAAATTATTTTTATTTATTTAGGATTATTATATAAATGCATATATTTATAACAATGTACATAATATGGCGAAAGTAATTTATGTTATATTTCACATACATGATTACAGACAGAGATCAATTGAGAAACGCACAAGATATGGCCATACGTATTATTAATTAAGCTACACGCTAATTTACACTTCTTAACACTTCCTAAGATTCAATAGGTAATTGTCAATGTGCATAGAAACTGTTCAACGCGTTATACTTTTATATACGGAATTCTGAGTATGCCACGAATTTTTATGAAGAACGGCTTGCAAAAATTTTCTTACGCCATGTGTGTGTAGTCTTGAACGTCCAGAACTCCCAAAACTATAAATCGGTGATTTTGAACATTCAATTATATATACTGTAATACTAATTAGAGGCCATTAGTGATTTGATAATTGGAAATTTGTGGTGGATTGTTAGCGGCGAAAATATAAGACAACAATGGGTAAACACGTGTGGGAGCGTTTGTCGGCAGCAGGCATTCTAAAACCGGAGTCTAACGGCGGCAGTTGCGGGCAGAGATTCATCAAGAAACGTCGCGGACAGAAACTTGATCAAGTAAACGTTGCGGACAGTAAATTAATTGAGTAAAAGTATTGGACATAAATTCGTCGAGAAAAGTTGCAGTAAAAGTTATCAATAAGCAAAGCCACGCGTAAGAAAATTTCAAATAGTAAAACTGTTAGCGAATTTAATCGAGAAAGAGTTTGATAACAATCTGGCTGACCAATAGTTAGAACGAGATGTACCATATTTGCCGGTGAGAAAGAGACTTAATACGGAGGATCACAGGAGCTGTACGGAGAAATCGTTCCAGTTGAGAGATACCAAAGTTTGGACAGTGTTTTGTAATCAATTTAAATTCAGTGAAATTATGGCCTGTAAAATGTGAAAAGTTTATAGTGCATCTGAACCCAAAACGAAAGCCTGGTACCAGCAGAGACTGTAAGTAAAAAGAAACTTAATAAAGGTTTTGTACACGTTAAACAAGGATCAAATCGTCAGATTTAGGTTTCAAGTTTATTTTATTGTTTAAATTCTAATGTAAGAAAATTTGGTTGTTTAATTTAAATGTAAAAGATTGGTTCTTTATTTAGAAGGCCCAAATAAACGACCCTGAGATGAGAGTTGATAAAATTTGTAAAATAGCAAGAACTCAAATGTAAATATTCACGTCAAGAAATGTTATTTTTACTTGGAATAAATTAATTGTTTTGTGAAGTTTAAAAATTTGGTAAATTATTTTGAATTCTTTTCGTTTAAATTTAAATTAAATAAAATCAATTGCTTAAATTCTGTTCATATTCAATTCATTACAAATTGGCGTCATTAACGTCTTGCCAACCATTAAATTCTTTTAATCTTGTTGTAATTACATTTTGGTGCCTCAACGTGGGCTCTTTAATTTTTAATATTAGTTATTTATTACAATACATTCACCCCCCGCCCTCATTTCCTTAAGCCGATAGCGGATAATTTTAAATTTAAATACCTCGTCACTGTTACCAATCAACGTAACGACCTCCAAAACAGTTAAATCTACACCATTTTCGATAATTTTGAGGATTGTCTCTAAGGCTTTTAACTAAAATTGATTATATAATATACCATAATGAAATGTGTTCAAGAACAGTAAGAATAAATTTAGGGGGTTACAATCTTTATAAATTATAGACGATAATTAAAAATAGTGATTAATATGTATATTTAATAGAACACCTTAATTACATTAGTGATAAAAAAGAGTTTAGTAAATGATTGCTATACCTAGATGTATATAAAGTTTGATGAATAGCAGAGTATTCGAAAATAGCACATAAATAATTATTAATCACTTTGTGGGCTCATTCTCTCAATAATAGCTTCATCAATAAGTTTATTTTGTGTCGGCGGCAATATATCGAACCAGCGTGTCAAGTGTTGGGTTAATAAAAAAAATTGTATTCATGGCAATAAGTGAGACGAACGAGACTCATGCTCATTTGTGTTTTTATTTGTAATTAATAAATAATCAGGTACGCTAAATAATAGCTGGAGTTAAAAAACGTTATACAAAGATTATGTATTTGAACGCGGGTAAATCAAGGCTCATATGTACAAGTAAATAAAAGATTGTGTTCCCCATATTTATTTAATGACATATCTGTATACTATTAAATACTGTTGGTATTGCATATCATTAAAATTGAAGAGGAAAGCACCTGTAGAGAGACCGGTTTTGGCTGAGAACGTTGTAGAGGAAGCATTATTGATAGAAACAGAAGACGTCCTGAATTGGAGAAAGGCTCGTATTATCTTAAAGAAGGAACGAATATACCTAATTTCAGAACTTTATAAAGCAGACTGTTGATCATACTTTATCATACGCTTTTTGAATATCGTTGAATAGGGATGCGGAAATGTGGAATGTGTTTATTGAATGTGGAAATGACCGACAGGAGCTGAAAAAAATTGGCGTCATGTGTAGAATGAGCATTCTTAAACCCATTGATGGGTTCATATATGGAGAAGGGACATTATGTTCCGACAGAAAACCGGAAGTTCAGTTAAAATCTTGGGGGTAGTTCCAAATTGTTTTACGATTAATCTCAATAGCCACCGAGGCAGAATTACATCCGGTCCGGGAATCCTTTTTCACTTCTGGAGTGATGAGTTCAACCTATGTAGATGGGAGATTATGTGAAGTCAGAAGTTTAGAAAGTTCGGTTAAAATATTCTTTTTGCAATATACGTTAAACATGGGGTTGTTCGGAAAATAGAAAGTGTTATTGAAGTCAGTAGCGAAAATTTCAGGAGTTACTGGATGACTGAATATATCAAGTAGGAGTCTTGTTGAATGTAAGCTTTCCCGGTGTAAATTATAAATAAATTTTTCGCGGTTGTGCACCAGGTTCAGATTTCTCGATGTTAACGTTTCTGCGGTCATTCCCTAGCGCTGTCTTCTGAAGACTATAAAAAAATTTATTTATAGGAGTGTTGAGTTCATTGGCCAGTGGCACATTTGAAGTTTCTCTTCAACTTGCTACCATCTCTGTAGTCAAGTTGTATTATAGGTCAGTTCCATGGTTCTTCCTGAATTGTAATCAACTTGAGCATTTAACTTATTCCGAAGTGTTTTGAGATGTATATCGCTGTAAACACGTCCGGCCCAGCGTCGGATGAGAGTGACAAACAATTACAATTCTGCTTGGATACTGATTTATTCAGCTCTTTTTCACCGTGCTCCAATGACTTTAAGAATTTTAAAATTATGTTTGTGAAACTAAAATATAAAACATCTGTGTTAAAAGTATTATAATTTAAATATTAGGGTAATTATTGGTTGGTGTTTTTATGAGGCAGATAATTAAAAATGATTTAATTAATGTATAATAATAGTTTAATGACGAAAACCGAAAATTAAAATAGAAATTAACATAAAAATGGAAACTATTAAATAATAATAACGATTTACCCTTCCTCTCAGGGTTCTTTAAAATAGTGAGGTGAACCGAAACACGGAAAATTTAATTTAAGTAGCGGTTTCAATCAACAGAGAACCCTGGAATTATTAATACTTAATAACTCAAAATATTCACAATATACACGATACTATGTAATGTGTCCATTATTACTTTATTTAAATATTTATACATTAATGCAGTACTCATTCACTCAATACTCAATTCACAAACTTTTTATTATTGATTGAAGGAAATTACGTAACAATTAACTGAAGATTAACGTACAAAAGTCATTAATTATCTATTTTTAACATCTCAGGGATTAAAGGCCTTATAGCAGAGACTTTTTTAAAAAATACTAAAAAAAACTGACTTGGAACGACAATGCTTACATTACTTTCACCAACGTCCAGCCGCTCCGTCGTATCTGCACGTGCACATACGGGCAATTCACAACCACGTATTCCAACTTGGATATATCTATTCTTCATCCAACCATCTCCATCATCGAAAACTTTCCACCAAATCTATCAATCTACTTTCACATCAACAAAGTCTCCCCCACAGCGAACCCCGCTTTTATCTCGTTTTTCCTCAATTCCGGGTTAACCTCCCTATTTGAAATTTCTTGACAATGGTGTGATATTATTAATGAGATTAATCGGGTATTCCATTGGAGTACTCTTGGAGTAAAAAATAAATTGAGAGAGAAAAAGGAAAAAAAGGAACGAAAAGTCAAGAAACAAGAAAAAACAGAAAGAAAGAGGCAGGTCAAAGAGATGACGTGAATGATCGTCTAGAAGATGAGAAATAGGATGTCAAGATATACTCCAAGCGCAGAAAACAAGGGAAAAAAGAAAAACAGAAAGAGAGTGGCAGTGTAAATAAAACAAGGTAGGTTAAAGAAACTACAACGTTTCGAACAATACAGAAAAAACTGTGTTTTTCATAAGGGAGAGACGCGCAACATGACTGGGACAGAGGTCACTCTGAGACATTGGCTGAATTTAGTAGGTCTGCCCCTCTAAGGAATGTTCGGACTCTCATGTTGCGCGTCTCAGTGTTGTTCTCTCCCAGATGACGAACAGTTTTTGTCTGCATTCTCGCGCTAAACAATGCTGTTCCTTACAATGCTTTGGCCTCAAAGTTACGCCGCCAATAATTAAGGAAACAAATTATATAAAACATTTCATTACAAATTTGTAATCTCTACTACATACATTGTAATAATCACAATTTACTTAGATTTTAAACGAACAAATTAAAAGTTAAAAATGATAGGATTTGAAATGAAAACAAGAATTCAAAATATAACAAAATTAATTTAATAAAAACAAATTCTTATCTCAGGTGAGTGCCACGGCTTAATTTTCAGGGCCGCCTATCGGGCCTCCAATAAAGATTGTAACAAAATGATAATTAAAAACTTACAATGCAAAATGCTCCTGACTTAAATAATTATTGAAATACGAAATCTGATGATAATTATATTTACACATAAGTTTTACAATTAATAAATTTCCTTTTCTGTTTTCTTTACCATTAGCTGTTCGTCTGGGCTCGACCTCACTCGATTTTTGCTAAACACATCACAAAAAGGCCATATTTCACTGAATTTACTGATGTTTTAGTTTTCAAACACAATTGCCCGAAAATATATATAGGTTATACCACAACAAACATTAAAACTATGCAGAGATACTTAAAATATTGATAGTAAAACATATAAAAATAATAAGAAATTATAACCTATTTTAAGTTTTTACGTTTACATGCATGTATAATCTTATATATGTATAGTTATATAATTAATAATAATATGATAAATCGATACTATAGTTTCATTACTATAGTGTCGATTTTAGATTGCAATGCTACACACTGAATCACCTAATGGTGATTAAAACAGACCTTGTTGTATAAACAACATAGTTTTATAGTAATGACTAAGTACCTATAGGTACTAATATTTTTTAAAGTTAATGTGATTTTAATTATAAGAGAAGAAGGTATGTTATGCTGAAGGTGTTGCAATGTATTCGAAACTTGATGTTTTTATATAAGTGGCAACTCCACAAAACATACCTTTCGCCTTCCTGGTCCAAGAAACTCTGAATATCTCAAGTGCTGCCTGAGGCAACAATGCAACTCTAACAAGCAAGCATTATAGACTCCATATTCTTGTAGACAATCCTCATATTTACGCCGCCGATAATGAAAATAGTAAAATTTTGTTATTAAATAATTTCATATCCTTAATTACCACAATATACATACATAATTGAGATTATTGTTATAGAAAGGAAACTTCTTCCTAAAGAAGGAGGCTGAGAACCTCCGAAAATTTGAAGAACATACTCTGTCTCTAGTGGCTACACCGATCTATATACGAGAGTAGTTCTTGAAAAAACACAGATCTAAGATATATCATAAAAATTTGGGGGAAAATATCTCTATTTATTTATGTAGCCTGTTTTTACATTGATGTGTTTTCAAGTTACAAGAAAATAATCCTAGGAAGCTAATATAGTCAATAGGATGTGTGTGGAAGCCATTCGTACCTTATGAATTGATTGTGGCCATCGCGATAATTGATGTCTATTGTAGTGATGCTTCAGTACTTTTTTTGTCGCCAAAGGCGACCGTTTCTTCGTTGATTTCATCACTCAACCGCTACAAGTTCACATATTACTCACCGTTGATAGTTTTTTGAAATCAATGAAAATTATTCCACTTGCATCCCTGACACCATGTACATGGCAGCAGATGAAACTGTCTTCGTCATTTTTATATCATTATTATATATTATATTTATATTATTACAGATTCTCAGGTGACAATGAGTTTGGTCTTGCAGTGTCTTTGTTGGTCCCTTTCACTAGGATAATAGAGCCTACTGTACATTATTTACACATATTTAAGTTTTTTTATACAGTTACCATAACTTATTAACTATTTCATCATGTCTTAAAGGGAAGAATAATTAGCACATTTGGTGGTAGCACGAATATTGAATTTACCTATGGAAAGCTGAGCTTTAAAATTAACCATCCTTGGTCGTTGAATGATACCCATAATTTTTTCGCACACAATTTTTTTTTATTGTTCCAAACGTTGGATCTATGTCATTCCTTTCTTCAATCTTAATTACCTATTACGCACTTTCAGTTAATTTTTTATTTTATTTAATACTTCTCAATACACATTTTTTTTTATAAAAACTGCAATTTGTTCCCTCTCGGCAGCAGATCTGACTATAGCAACCGCACCGCATTACAGTCACGTACACAGGGTGTACGCTCCAATCGGCCCAGAAACACGTGTGTGTAATTTCATCAAATATTAAGTGTTCCTATATCCTAAAGTGATATAATACCCAAGTTCAATTACCACAAGCATTCGCGCTCATATGCATCAAAGTCTTCAGTATTTCCATCAAGAAACCAAGCCTTCATAATAGAGGCAATTCAAGATATTGCTATCTTTTGCGAAATTATTAAATTTATTGACCTGAAAACAATTAGATTTATGTCGCGCATATCCAACAATGGCATCCGTGTCTTCCTACCAAACAAATCAGATATTGACAACTTCACATCCAAGCAAAAGTGCTAAATATCGAAGGTCACAACCTAAGTGTCCGCCCATTAATTTCAAACCACAGAAGAATGATTATTTCAAACGCATGTCCGATAATCTCCTACATTACAATTGAAAACGAATTAGCTAAACATAACGTTATTCTAGTTGCTAAAAAAAATCTTTCATTAAAACAGATCTACAAGACCCATGCCACATTATTAGCTTCCGCAAGAAGTTTTACGTGGGTCCAACGGAACTTAACGGAACCAACCTGACTCAATACCCAGTTCTACATATTCCTGTATCCGAGAACACAGCATGCTACAACTGCAAACCTGAATGGCATCTGTCAAAGAACTGCCCCAGAATCAACCATAGCGTCCACAATCTTAAACAAAATACAAGAGCACGTACCCACCATCAACACAGACAACTATCAAACATAACAATGACAGAAGCTTTCCAAAAGTTCCCGGCCACCAAACCGACAATCTTCATGAATACCATCAAGATGGCACAAATTCCATCCGAACCCAAGAGCACCACGAAAAAAATTACGTTCCCACCCAAAATACGAAGAAGAGAACAAATAGTGACTTCCAGGATCCGCACCAATGACACAAACACAGCTCTACAAAAAATCTCCACCCTTTATATGGGAAAACTGTGGCACTCAACACCAGAACATCCTGTACTCATGCAAAAAATATGAACAAATACTAGATTCTCTCAAAAGAAACACTAATATACGATCATTAAAAATATCTACTGAAGTGAAAAAAGCATTGTAAAATTGTATTTACAAATTGTAAAGTATGCAAGTTAAGCTAAATATTGTTTCCAAACTAAATGTTACTGAAAATGTAATTGTTGATATTAACCACCGAAGTTGATGGGACCTTAAAATGTTTTTTTTTTAAAAAAAACTGCACTTACTTCGAAGATCCAGAGAAGAAACCTGAACGATTCAAGCAAAACGTCCAGAAGAACAAAGCGTTGCTATGCATTTTACCTCGTGTATTTCTAACACAGTAAAATAAAATGCCATTGCTGCAGATTTTTTTTTTGTTCGGCGAACGTTTTGCCTAATTTTTTCTTTGTATTTGAGTTAATGTTTATGATATGTTAATAATAATAATGTGAAAGGATCAGTGTCGCCTGACCCCAGCTATAGCTGTCTCCCAGCGACCTTCCCCAGCAGTTAGAAGGCTGTGACCTTGGATGACCTATCCTCCATTTCAGGAGCTAGTAACAGCAACGCCAAGGACTGACGTTTCTCTGCGTTCCAAACGATTCTTCCGGACGGAAATATATATCAGTACATACACTTATAGTAAAACACATTAACTTTTCAGCATGTACGAGTATATTACTGCCTATGTTTATAATCGACGCCAGAAACGAGGAAAGCAATTAAGCAATGGCGCGGGCACGGTTGTTTTGTGCGTTTCCATACAGAGAACCCCGACAAAATCAGTTCACCGACTAGTAAATTGCAAAATGTGTAGAAAGTCGCTAATGACCGTAGATTTTGATACGACTAAAAATAAAAATAATTAAAAAAATACTGTCGACACTGGAATAATTAATACAAGAATATAACCACCCATTTTATATTCAATAATTTTTCGTTCCTTCACTTCTTTTCTAAGTATTAGAATAATGGAAATATATAATTCCTGACTTCGTGGGGAAGTAAAAAACAGTACTTCCTTTCATATCTACAGTGAACAGAGTATCGGCCGTTTTTATTAAATAAATAAACAATTCAGCAATGTGTCAGACAAAAATATTGATTAATTAAACAAAAAATCAATTTATGCGACGTTTCGTCCACAATTTTTGGAACTTCTGCAGATAAACAAGTAATGTGCAGTTTTTAACGTATGCATATATTTTTTCGGATTCAACCGCCACATGACGCAGTCCATAGTTTTAAATTAATATTTTTTTATAATTTACCATATATATTACACAAATGCATACATTAAAACTGCAATTACCGGTTTACCCTTAAGAAATCCCCCAAAAAAACGAAACGCAACCTGAACTGTTTTTTTGGTTTAATTAATTAATTAGTTTTTCTGAGAAATAGGCTGAATTGTTCCTTTATTTATCAAATGATAATTGTGAGAATATATTGAATATTAAGAAGCTTTTATTGTATTCTTTTTAACTTGAGGACGATTACCTGTCAATTCGCTTGTCCTCAGAGGACAGCTCTCGCAGGCTTATTGATTTGCATTAACAAACTAAAGAGAAACAAAAAATCACTGGGGGAAAACACTTGTGAGAGCTGTTGTCTCGCAGGCATAACCTTTCTGGAGAGGCGGAGAGGGTTTACCTTTGAGAATGCCATTTCATCTCTCCATTTTTGAACTAAGGTTCCCACAAGCCGAGTAACCGCGGCGTGTTCTGAGAGGTGCATGTTCCGGGGTCGCAGACCTTGGTCATACGGTAAGAGTTGTTTATTGTTACCATCGGCCAGCTGCCGAGGCACGGAGAAGGGAACGCTGCGACCTCACAGCAAATCCCTGTCTCGCTATCGGAAGTTCGTGTCCGACCTACCTCATGCAGGTTTTCTAGGGATTGTCCAGTATCACTTTTAGGCGAATGCCGGGTAGGATCCTTCCACCATAACCTGGGAGCCCTAGTTAACCGTTGGCTACCTTCCTCTACCTTTCTGCATCCCCCCTTTCATACCCTTTGGTGTGCTATTGAAGAGGAGTTGCTACCATGTGGATTACCCTCATGTAGCCTATTACTCTAAAAAAGAAAAGAAAATCATCTTACAAGATGAATCTGAAAGTGATACTTCTGAGTACTGAATATGGAAAAATCTAAATATATTACAACGGAATGCTAATGGACTCTATAATAGAATTGAAAGACTGCAATCACTGTGCAAAATGTATAATCCCGAAATAATCTGTATACATGAGACAAACCTGAAGGAAAATAAAGGTGGTAAGTTAAATTAGTTAACTGTTTCAACAAATACCGCAACACCTTAAGCATTGCTAGTGGAGGAGCCGCAATATTTGTTAAAAATTACATACCTGCCAATTAATTAATAAACAGACAAAGTAGGTGGCTATCACCATTAAAGCCGAAGGCCCATACGAAATGTGTGTCTGCAACATTTATCACCGTACAGTTATTACCTTGGATAAAAATTATTTTCAAGACCTAATAAAATAACTACCAAAACCGATTTTTTACATGGTGATTTTAACAGAGTCAACTTCTTGTGAAGATTATATACTATAAATTCTAGAGGTATCACTATAGAAACATTAATTGAGGAATGTGTTCTGATAATTTTAAACAATGGAATAAACAACGGTCAAATGAGTGAAATAGACCTCACAATATGTTCGAATACATTGGGCCTAAACTACAATGGATGAACCAAACGATAGTGATCACATCCCAATTTTTACTAATATTGATAGTTCCACCTGTAATCCCTAGGCACTTTAAGGAAGCTCATGATGAAAGCCTCCCCAGGACATGAACACATCACCAACCGCCATCTAAAACATCTCCCTAAAAACAATAATCACCTATATCTTCCATGCCATCCTTAGAACGACCTACTACCCAACCAAATAGAAACACGCCACCATCATCATGTAACCAAAAGCATACAAGCCAAAAACCCACCCTGAAAATTACCGACCAATAAGTCTCCTTCGTACAATTTCCAAACTATTCGAAAAATTATTTCTCCTCATTTAATCAACCAACTCTCCTTCCTAGTTCCCGACACACAATATGGTTTTCGCCCAAAACATTCCTGCTGCCAACCTCATAAACAACCCCTTCGAATAACGTCAATCCTGCATCACCACTTTTATAGACTTTCAAAAATCTTTCGACATCACCCTTCTCCAACAGAACTTTCTCTATCAAAATAAATAATCACATCTCTCAACCCCACAACATCGCTGCAGGTGTCCCCCCAAGGAAGCGTTATTGCCCCCTTCCTATACAACATCATCTCCCACGTTATCCCACAACATCCCGCCGCTAGCACAATCTTCTTCGCAGACGACATTGCCATCTTCTATCCATCGTCCTCTAACATCCAATATCCAACCTTTTTAGTCAGCACTCACGCATCTAGAGAATTGGTGCAAACGATGGCGAATTAACATAAATCCCACTAAATCAGTAAGCATCCCATTCACACTAACCAAAAACCCTCCCTCTCTCTAAACAACACAGAAATTACCACAAAAACGGAAACCACCTACCTGAGACTCCTCTTTGATTCAAAGCTCTCATGGAACTCCTCTCCAAAATCAACCTCAAATTCAGAACTCTATATCTCCTCCTAAACAGAAAATCCCCACTCACCCTCAGCACAAAACGCCTAGTATATCTCTCCATAATACACTCCACCTGGTCCTACGCCTCAGTCATATGGGGAGAAACAGCCAAAACCAATTCAGCCAAAATCCAAACAAAACAAATCATAATCCATCGCACCATCACCAACTCTCCCTGGTACCTCAGAAATTCCATCATCCCTTACGACATTAAACTTCCCAAAATCAACTCCTTAATCACCAAATCCGTAACCTCACTAATCAAAAGAACCTTCAACCATGCTAACACCACGATCCAGAAATTCCATATCAACCCTTCCCCACCACTACACTCACGTCGCCTCAAGAGAAAACGCCTTATTGACCTCATCCTTCCCCCAGAAAACTCTGGCACCTCCTAAACCAACCCCATCTTCACTCCCGCAGACCCGACCCACCCATTCCATACAATCCATACAAACTCAACATCACCAGTGATCCGTCATAGCCCAACAATGTATTCCCCTCAGACAGTCAAATTAAAATACCAGAAAAAAATTGCAACATTAGGTTAATTGATGATTAACCTAATTACCAATTTCTCAGTTTAATTATGTACATAATATAAATTGTATATACTTGCATATGTTACCAACAAATAATCTTAGGATAAAAGTTTTGTCTAATAAACTAAAAAACCGCGGGGGCACACACAAGCGTCGATTGGATCGACGTGGTAACGCAGTCTTCCCCCTCTCCTGAGCACCTTAGAGATGAAGCAGGAGAGACGGGTCCCACTCTGTATGCAGCTCTAGCCAAGGCAACCGGTCCGTAATAAAGTTTCGTCGTAGAAACCACGTGTTATCTCTTCTCTAGCACACAGCACGTGTTCCCAAAAAACAGCAGTATTTTCCGTCAATATTTTTAGTGTAGTAGATTCGTATACTAATACAATTACGAAAGCAACTATAATGACTATTGAACAAATCAAACCGTAAAAGAGAGAAAAATCGGCAACATGATGGAACGAAAAATGTAAAGAGGCTCTTCAACACGCCAAACATACCTTTAATAGGTATAATAAACGTCCAGCACATGAAATAATAAAAAATTGAGAGCAGATTCGAGGCGAATCGTTAAGAAAAGTAAAGAAAATCCTGTACAATATAAAAAACTTCAGAAAAATATTATTTCCATACAAGGTAATAAAAAGAAGAACCAAATTTACTGTCTACAATTTGACAACAATCAAAGGATAATGGAATTGGAATCAATTTCAAATGAACTTACAATTACGTTTACCAAAACATCAGCTCAGAAATATATTCCCAAGCATTCATAACTTACATAGCAAAGAAAAAAAAAGAACAAAAATTAGTGAACTTAATAAACCTATAACGATGAAAGAGCTGACTACAATATTAGAAGACTCCAAGAACTCAGATAACATAAAAAATTCTATCCCAAAAATTCTACTTATAGAAGGGACTGAAGTCTTGCTCAAAATACAATATGGGTAGGCATATGGAAATCAGCTATTGTAATTACTATCCCTAAACCAGGAAAATACCATACTAAAAGTGGAAATTACAGACCGCTTTCACCCACTTGTGTATGTGCCAAATATTAGAAGAAATCATTAACATTCAACTCAGGCGGTATTTAGACCCGAAGGAATTATTTCCAATAATCAGTTTGGGTTTCCACCAGTTCACTCTACTTAGATATTGAAAAGACTTTTGACATGGTGGGGATGTATCGTGTTGTAATAAAATTTCAGAGCACTGATGTCAATGACAACATAATACAATTTATTAAAAAATTTCGCATATGATCGGTTCATACAAGTGAGAATAAATGGAACGTTATCCGAGAAGAAAATAATAGACATTGCAGGCCCACAGTATTCCTTCTTGCTATTAATGATGCAGACGAAGAGATGAATACTCCTGTCATCGCCATAGAGTACGCCTCATGATATTAGTATCTTATGTAAAGTCAGAAAATCATTCCTACCGCGTTAAACAGATTTTAAGACTGGTAATTTGAAATAGGCTTCAAATTTTCCCTACTGTAAATTTAACGCATAATATTCTCCAGTGATAATCAACTTAACACACCCATTCTCAAACTTGGAAATAAAAAAATAATTGTTAATACCACTAAAATATTGGGAATGTACTTCGGCAACAAAATAAACCACATATTATATACAACCAACGAAAGTTAAAGAAAGACTTCATACACCTAAATGTCGATCCCATAACCATTAGGGAGCGGACAGACAACCGCTACTGATATCGTATAAAGGACTAGTACGCTCCAAAATAGACTACGAAAGTCGACAGAGCTAAACTCTTTTTCATGACTCTCGATATATACATATATACTTACTTTGTTTACATGGATTTGAACTTCATTTTGCAGAGAATTTAGCTTTATAATTTTTAAAGAAAAAAGATACACATTTTTAGTATTAATTAATATATAAAAAAATAATTATAAAAGTAAAATAAATGACTATAGTGATTTAAAATTTACAGTGAATTGATTTGGAATAAGTTCAATTGGAACTAAGTTTTTGTTCATAGAGCATGACAACCGAGTATTTGTAACTCATTATATATATATATATATAGTAATGCCAATTAAACAGGCTTTTAATTGTTTTTAATATAATTAAATTGTTAACGGTACGAATGCGTAAAGGCGACAATGAAGGCGGGTTTTTCCTTTGTTTAAGAATGGAGACCGCGCCTAGCGAACTGAGTATGCGCTTGCAAAAAGACCAGTTGGCGGCGAAACATTGAAAGAGACTGAACAAATAAAACTTGAGCAGAGACTAGACGTCGATAATGTATTACCAGTTAAAGTTGTGAATTAATACAAAGTAAAACATTCACGGAAGTATTGCATCGTAAATATTGGAAAGTAATAGCAGTTTTGTCAGAATAGAATTTTCCAAAATCTTCGCGGAGAAATTGTTCCAGGAGAACATTGGTAAATTATTGTGGAGCGGAGCAGTCAACGAAATACAATCAATCTTGCCAAATTTTAAAGTGAAGTGTAGAATCAGTGAAAACCAAGGCCTGATATTAAAATTAAAGTGTGTAAAAGTGTCTGAACGAGGTAAAATTGATTGTTCTGGTACCAGACAGACGGTCCGTAAGTAACAATACTTTTATACAAATTTTGTAAACGATAATTAAAAGGGTATAGTTAGATTTCGTTCAGCTTTCTTTCCACTTATTTTCATATTGTTTTAGGTTAATTTTTATATTTTGAATTGTTAATTGTTAGTTTATACATTGATTTTGTTCTAATTATCAAACCCAGTAGTGACCCTGAGATAAGAGATTCGACGAATTTGATTGTAATGATATAAGAATTGTACGTTCAAAAATGCTGCGAATTAATAAATGAAAATTAAAGTATTTGTTTAAATGGATGAAATTCGGCATGAAAATAGGCTTTGTAAATTGTAAAATTTATCAACAATAATAAATTTCTTTTATGCTTAGTAAATGTTGTTAATTATTCCTATAATTTAATTAAATCTAATTGAACATTACATAAATGGCACCTTCAACGTGGGTCAAATTAAAAGACATCCCATTTGTTTATTACAATATATAGATATATATGTATTATATATAAGTAACATTCATATACACACTTATATTGTAATTGCCATGCCATTAAAAAAATTATTACATTTACTTCCAAAAGCCATGTGAAGAAAAAAAAAGTACTTTTTCACTTGGAAAGTTAGACAGCAAACTGAAATGGGATTTAAAAACTCGGATTATATTTTTTCAACTGTAGTTTGAACATTGCTTTGTGTAAAAAATTTCGTTGTCGGTAACATTACATTACATTAGTTAATGTGGCAACGTCACTCTTCGCAATGTAAAAATTTCAACTGGTTGTATTTCGCTGAATTTTTAATTTGCTTTCAATACTTTTTTTTGAACTGATCTTTTTTCGTGCGTCCTTTGGTTGCATTAATAATATGATGAATTTTAGTAATTAAGGACGTGATCCGAATACTACGCCGAGATGATAAAGTGAAGTGAATTATTAATGTTAATAAAAGCAGAGTATGGTATTTTTTTATGAAGGAAGAGTGACGTGACCTTGAGACGATTAAGTGGAAAGTATAGGACGTGAATAATGTTTGTCAGCAATAGGTGAATTACATAAAGAATTTCTACGACAACAATTAAGACAAAATTATATTAACTCTCTGTTACTAGATTTTTCATATTAAATTTAATTTTTCCAAAATAAACTCCTCACGATAATTTCCCCATTAAGAATGAGTCAATGTTTTAAAATTGTTTACGGGAAAAGTTTGTCTTCTTTGTACTTATGAGTTTTATTTCTTTGTAATTAAATATTTGATATAATATTTAATGATAAAGACCTTTAAGAGTGGTCAATTGGGATTAGAATAGCGGCTGAACTGCTCTTTAGATAAATGATTCAGTTTGTATCAGAAGAGCTACCGTTCTTTTCTGCCGAGTCAGAGTTCTCTCACTCCGTGGAGGTAACTAGCTCTTTGAATCAGTATTCATCAGATCGTTCACCTGTCGTGCTTTCACACCTTCGGTAGGATGCTTATCAAAGCTAAGGAACCCAATTTAACACATCGCAGGGAGAACCGAATCCTCAAATATCTCCTCAAAGAAGTAACATCCAATAATCCTATTATATACCATGACATATACGCTAAATTTCACAATATTATCGACCATCCACGCTACATACCCTCGTATACACTAGTCAGGAGAGCACTTGAGGAACTAAATATCAAATATACAAAAATTCAGCCTACAAACAATGGAAGAATCTAAAAGTAAGCAAAGTCCATAAAAACAGAAAAGACTGCTACTGTTTAGAAATCAATAGGAAACTAAATCGTAATTATATGAAGTACAAGACGGGACAAACCAAGTACACCCACTTCCACCTCATAAACCGGTGCCCCTTACCATTTTCCGGAATATGTAAAGTACAACAGTGGAGCAAATGTTCAAGTGGCAAAGACAATGAACGAAATAATAGATTCACCGACGTACCAGGCGAAAGTTGTTAAATACTTTAAAGAGATTAATCTATTCATGGAAATGGAGAAATAACTGTTTAACCAATACATACGGAAAAATATGTATGTATCATAAATTTAAATAATGTAAATGTACAACATATAAATAACAAACACATATAAACGTATATTAATATGGAAATTAATGTAATGATAATGTATAGACGGTAAAGACCAATTTGTTGTTGCGACTCAATATAAAAAGAATAAAATTAAGAAAATTAACTTTACTTAAATAATTAATTTCTAACGAAATCATAATTTAAATTTTGAGAATGCTTTAATAAAAAATTCAAATACAAATTCAATTGATAGTATAAGATCCAAAATAAAATGTAACTTAATGTTCAAAAATTTAAAAAAATTATTTAAATCAGTGAAATTTAATAAATTTATTAAAGAAAATATTCAAATTTGACGAGGAAGATAATTATAAAATTCATTAAATCGAAATATTATTGCATAAGGAAGCACAAAATCTAATTATTAATTATTTAAATTATGTATTATTTAAAACTTTCAAATTTACTTTACATTAAATAGTCGTATAATTATTCAATTGGAATATTTAATAATAATAAAAATAAGGCTTTGATCAAAAAATTCATGAAAATTTAAGATAAATCCAGTTTGACTTCTGCTTTACAAATTAACAAAGAAACAACTCGTTTCAATTGATGCAAAAAATAACTTTAAATCGTTTAAGCTTATTCGTCTTATAAAAAATTGAAACTTCAATTAATATTCAATACTTTAATGTGCTAATCACTAATTCGCTGCTTCGTGGTTGCTATGAGCTAATTTCTAGCAAGGGAAGAAGCGTGATTGCAGTTCTCCACTCGAAGACAACTGCCGAGCGTCCTTGGCTGCTGCATCCCCGCTCAACTCTGCAACACGTGGAAATAGTGTGAAAATCCCTCCACTGATGTACGAACAAAAATCATACTCTTCCCTCTTTCTCTAAAATTACAGTAATATTTACTGTTCTGAGTAACGTGGATTGTAGCCTCCAAAATTCCGCCGATAATTTCCAAAAATTGCCGAAAACCGGGTTTAAGTACCAGTTGTGAATTTCTAGAGTCAATCAGAATGTTGGATTTCAATTCAAATTTTGTGAAAAACTATTTTGATTGGCTTCCCAATTTGAAGTCACGCTAAGCCTAGAATCAAACACGGCGTGTGTGGGGGGCTTCGCGGGCCGGAAAATTCAATCCCGACCATCGAGGAACTGATGCGAAATACTGCACACTTTACAATTCAGAATCTTCTTTACAAGTTTTAAGAAAAAAACAACAGTTTTTAACACTAAATGTTGAGGAATTTTCCACAATACATCACATATTATTCTACAATGAATTAACAACGTAGGTAGCCTATTTTCCAGTATACGTAATTCTGATTTACATAATTGTATTTTTTAAATCCTGACATTTAAAGAAAATATTACAACAAAACTTACATTGAATTTACATTCCACAAATATTAATTTGAACGTAATAATTATTTACGACATAAAACTGAAATTGTCCTAAATGCCTCCCACGGCGAAAGAGGTTGAACTCATTGACCCTGAAAAATATTTTGTCGACAAATATATTGGTCGTTTTAAAATGTTCGAAAATATCGCTCCCGTCCAGCCCCTCTACGGTGGGTTAAAAAAATAGTTGAATGTCATAATTAAACTCAGCGACATCCATAATCCCGGATTTGACTCGAATCTCGCTTGTGACAACCTGGACAATGTGCACGGCTGTGCTGGTGTGGGAGGGGTTGGCGGTGGGCGGGGATAGAAATTTTAAAACATGTAAACCGGCCAATTTTTGCGTCGAATAAATGTATTTCGGTATCAATGAGATTTATTAATTTTCTCTACATGTTCTCCGTCTATAATTTCAACTCCTTTCTGGATTTGGAGGGTAGCACCCTTCAGGGTGGGATGGATTGGCATTACTTAAAAATAACGAAAAAACAATCGAGATTGGAGTCGAATCCGGGGATATCACACAGTTTAATAATGACATTAAACTTACCGTTTTACTCTCCAAAGTGGATGTGGTCGGAGGTGGAAAGTTTCATACATGTTGAACGTTCGATATTTCCGTGCAATAAATATTTGAAGAGGATATGAGACATCGATAGTATTTACACCGATGTTGTTTGGCTATAATTTCAACTCCTTTCGACATGGGAAGGGAGCACGGTTAGGGGTGGGTGTGGATAGGAGTTAAAAGTAAATTACGCGAAAACAACTGAGATTCGAGTCAAATCGTGTTTATGGATGTCGCTGAGGTTATTTATAACAATTTGACAGACGCGCGTGGGTGAGCAAGGGTTGAAGGGGTTTGGGCGGAGGTTGGCGGGGGTAGAAATTTTCAAACTTGTTTAACGATTGATTTTTGCGTCGAATAAATATTTTTACAGATCAATTAGATTAATAAAATTTTTCTACATCTTCTCTGTGTATAATTTCATCTCTTCTCGGGCTTAGGAGGGGAGCACCCTTAAGGGTGGAGGTTATATGACATTATTTAAAGGAACGCAAAAACAATCCTCATTGGAGTCAAATCCGGAGTTATGGTTGTCACTGATTAATTGTGATATTCGACAAATCATTTAACACCCCTAAGCGGGGGTGGCCGGGAATGGAAATTTTCAAACGTATTAAGTTGTCGATATTTGCCAGGAGTAATATTTTTCGAGGTCAATTACATTGATAGCATTTCTAATGATTTTGTTTGGGAATAATTTAAACCCCTATCAGAATGGGAGGGGAGCACCCTTAAGGTTGGGGATGGAGTTGCAGTACATAAAAGTAACCTAAAAAGAACAGAGATTGGACTCGAATCCTGGGTCATGCATGTTGCTGAGATTAATTACGACATTCAACTTGCAGTTTAACCCTCATGGGCGGCGGTGAACGGGGGTGGAAATTATTCAAACATGCTAATCGGTCGATATTTGCGTCGTTAAATATTTTGCAGTCAATTCAATTCATAATATTTCTACAGATGTTTTCTGTGCATAATTTAAACCCCTTTCGTTCTTGGGACGACAACATCCTTAAGGATGGAGTGGCATTACATAAAAATAACGCAAAAACAAGCGAAATTCGATTGCTGAGGTCGCTGAGTTTAATTATCACATTCAACTATTTATTTAACCCACAGTAGAGTGGCCCGACGGGGGCGGAGGGGGAAGTTTCGAACATGTATAACGGCCGATATATTGATCGAAAGAAACTTTTTCAGGGTCAATGAGTTCAACCCCTTTCGGCATGGGAGGTGAGAACATTTAGGGACAGGAGTCGGGATGCGTTACATAAAAATAACACTAAAGTAATCCAGATTAGGGGTTATGGATATATGACAACCCGGTCAACGCCGATCACCCAGCTAGTACCATAATAATGATGAACAATACTATTCCACCCAGCTAAACGAGATAGAGTTCCATCAAATATTAACAGGAAAGAGGATGTTATATATTGGTAATTCAGACGTACCAAATGTTACACACTGACAATGGCACGAACGAAATTATTGATCACATCCCAGCAAAATTGAAATCTTACAAAATTGATAGCCTCGTGAAGGAAATTGTGTAGTGCGGCATTATCGTATCACAGCTATTAAAATCCTATAGAGCTGATATGGGCAACAATAAATAATTACGCCGCGAATAATTCTACAATTCAAAATCAGCAACATGACGCGTGAAAGCAGTCGCCAAAATTTCTACACATACTTGGGGGAATTGTGTTCAGGTTTTTGGAGCGGCAGATCTCTTATAGACACAGCTATGGAGTCTTTAACACTAATACCCAATATTCATATTTGGAAAAGGAGAAGAGAAAGGAGTCGACGATTCTTCCACAACAAGTGCTTACGAGAATTCTTGAAACCAGTAAAACAAACATCTTTCAATTGGAGAGAGTTGTCATCAGGAAAATCTTTAGTTGTTTCGAGAAAATAACGTAAATGCTATGTCCCCACTGCTACAGGGGTGTCCACCGGTACGGAAAAAGTGGATTTGTTTATTATTTGCATCGGACGCCTCTGCCCAGAATTTCATTCCTGAGAAACGACTTTTATAAATATTGTGACCAGGATTCATAAAGCCGTGAACAAATTATATTTGTGTCATAATCTATTACATCTGTTGTTTAAGGGAGGCTGTTTTAAGTTCCTGTATTGGATCAAATTGAATGGAACCGACTGCCAAACTCCCGCGATGGAAACATTTACGATACCAGATGCCGGTATCAGGCCGACGTTACCCAAACCTCCAGATTATTAATTAAATAAAATAAATTAACGGCCTTTATTTACGAACAAAATTAACATATTTTATTTTATAACAACGTCGTTTCAGTTCCTTTATCTACTTTCATTATACTTTTAACTTTAATCATGTTATTATGTTTCTATGCTAACACATTTTTTTCTTAAACACGGGGAAAATATTATTGTAATTCAATTTAAAATTTTCCGTCTTTTTTAATATATATATTGTAATAATCATATAATTAGCTCGTTTAATTTATTTTTAATTAAATGAATTTACCTCACGTGAAGCGTCAAAATGTAATAATTAAATGGAAAGCTTTATTTAAATGAAAAGATCGAAATTAACAAACAAAATATTTATTTATTTTTTGGCAATAACTCAAAAACAATTACAATTTAAAATATTAATTTCTCAGGATCTTCACTGGGTTTGATAATGGACACAACAATTTGATTTAAAAATCTTATTAACAAACAAATCACATTTAACTAAACAATACGTCGATAGAAATAAACTACAAAGAAAAGAATTTAACTTTACAATTAAAATAGAACGAAATCTGACTTCTATCTTTTAATTACGTTTACATAAATCATTAATTTTGTATTTTGTTACTCACATCTGTCCAGCTGGTTCCAGAATTCCTTTTGTTTTCGGGAGTACCCTATTGCAAAAAAAAAATTGCACTGATTCTAATATCGGCTCACAGATTTTACACTCTTTTAAGTCAACCTTGGTAGGTTCCCAGGAACTCGGATGATCCTTCTTTTAGTCAGCTATCTGGTGACCGCTTGCCTTATATGAATCCTGTGATTCATAGATTTGCTAGTCTTTTTACCGCTTGGGACTGAAACTGCAACTTTACTATTCCTGGCTGCTACAGACGTAAAACTGCACTCCTTTCCTGGCTGCTGATAGACGTAAAAACTGCTAACTTAGCGATATTTACGGGATAATACTTCCGTGAATGTTTTTACTTTGTCTTAAACTCACAACTTTATTTAAGAATACTTTGAACAACGGTTAGTCTCTGCTCTCTAAAATCATTTGTTCCGTTCTCCGAAATGTCCCGTCACCAACTAACTCTGTTAAATTCTAGTCACCAACTGAACTATCGTTGTACTCTCCAGTTTTAGCGTGTATACTCCATTTTGACTTTCCGACAAAGTAACAAAGCTCAGTTCTATTGTCGCTTTGGAAGCTACAATTAAATTTTATTAAAACCAATTAATGGCCTAATTAATTGGCATTACAGTATCTAAAAATTATGCTTTAAATCAATTGTTGTATGAGTATTTTCGTTAGTTTTCGATTCATTTCACATCTACGAACAAACAATGTAAAATAACGTAACTTATAAATAATTTCACCTTGAACCTTTCATTCAGTTTCATGTCTTTCAAGGCCGAGATTAGTTTGAAAGTATTTCTTATGTATCCTGGCTTAAGTTTGATTAAGCAGAACGATTACAGTATTATAATTCATACCAGAGAGAAGAAAATAGATAAATTGTGTATATGAAATTAATTTTTGTAATACGAATACAGTTTTGTAGGTAAGGCGAAAATTAAGTACGAATATTTTGCCGCTTTAAATTCTACCTGAAATCCCAGGCGGAACTAATGGATTTAATGCGCGCTTCTACCATATGTTGCTTATAACTTTACTGGACAACGAATGCCCAGTGGAGCAAAGGCCGAACGCAATATATTATGAAACGAATAAGTGAATTAAAAATAAAATTTATCGATTGTAATGCAGGCACTAAAATTTGAGAAATGAAAAAACACAGCGTCCATTATCGTCATATTTTAAAAAAATACAATAAGTCATTACTTTTTGGTGTATTTAACTCATGTAATAATAAACACACACAGATATATATATATATATATATATATATATAAAGAAAGTTAGTCCGTTTAATAATATTATATACAGGAAAATGTTTTTGAAATTAAATTAGTAGTCTTGTATGATGCCAATCATATTGTAGCAATGCTGTCCAAAAATACAAACATTTTTGCACACACACCTATATATATATGGTAATAATCAACTGAAAAGCGTTACAATTAATTTGCCCCACGTTGTGGTAGCCATTAAATGTAATAAGCAAAATAATAGGCTTTATTTATATGAAAAAAATCAATTTTTAACAAACAAAATTTATTTATTAATTTGTGGCTTCTAAAATTTACAAACAATTACAATAAAATGAAAATCTCTTAATCTCTCAGGGTTTGATGATTTACAGAGAAATTATTGAATGATCTTATTAACAATACAGTTTAACATTTACTTCAAAATAATGTGCTGATAAATGAAAGAAAAGCTACAAGAAAAGCGAACGAAATCTGACTTTACCCTTTTAGTTAGCGTTTACAGATTTTATTAAAGTTCTGGTTACTTACGTATTGTTCGGCTGGTACCAGCATTCTTTTAGCGCTTCAAAAGTACACTATATTGCAAAAGTTTTACACAGATTCTAAATTTTTCACAGATTCTACACTTATGAAGTTGAAATGCGATTACTAGGCTCCCAGGAACTCGGATGATCCTCTTAATTGGTCAGCTATCTGATGTCGTTTTCCCTCAGCACGAAAATGTTCAAGTTCTTCAGTTGGCTAATTGTTAGGACATATCCTCGGTCCAACTAACTGCTTGCTTACAGGAATCTTATGAGTTGTAGATTTTTGCCTTTTACCGCATTATTTATCGGTTTGGATTGAAAACTTCTAAGTAGCTCGGTGAAGATATACTTTTAAATTGTCTCTCCTTTCGTGGCTGACCGTAGACTTCGACTTTTCTCTTTTGCTCCTCGCTGTAGCCTCAAACTGTACTCTTTCGTTCCTCGCCGTAGACTTAGACTAACTTTTCCAATGTCTCTCCTCTCGTGGTAGACTGAAGACTCCCCATACTTTCGCGCGCGTAATCGCCATTCCGAACCCTCAATAATAGAACAGAGCTCGCCGCTCATTGTTGCTTTGCTCGCTCATCGCTATAATTCAAACTGTTCGCGAACAATTCAAATTATTTAAAAGCAATTAATGGCTAATTAATTGGCATTACAATTTTTTATAATTTTCAAGTGTGTTTGAAGATATTTATTAATTAAACTGACACTTCAGTCAAAAATTTCTCCAAAGGTGTTTGAATGCCTTAAATTTCCATATATTTTACAGGATAATAATTTACTATTAATTAAGATAATGGTAATTATTGGAAGTCGTTTTGTTACAAATGTTGCTTAACTACTTTTCTTAAAAGTACAGTTTTAAGAAATGTAAATCATTGCATAATTCGATTGTTTAATCTTCTGAAATGTAATTTCTTACTTGTACTAAAATAGTGTTTAAATATCTATGAAATGCGAAACAATATGACTTCAACTCTCCGTTTAGGTTTACTTAGTAGGTTTAATATTGCTGATATAATTGCATGTGAAGGTGTTATTAATTGCATATTTGTAAACAAGATTTTTTCTTTCATTAATAAATATACAAAAATGGCAATCATATATGGAGACAATATACAGTAAAACTGAATTATACGTTTTTCATGAACAATGACTTTTTAAGTAGTTATCAAGTAAATGTTTTGGTCACATTTTTGAATGACATTTAAGTTAATGAAGACATTTGGAAAAAGCTGATTTCTTTGTCATACTGGTCAGGATTAAGAAAAACTTAACGTTTATTTTCGTACACAAATATAGTATACATATAAAGTAAAGTATATTTAAATTAGCATGCTTTATTATAAAAAAAATTATACCGTGCATTTTATTTGGTCCCTAATACCTTGTACAGTACACTAGTCAGAATACCATCATATCCGTTACATGTCAATACATAAATTCAGACTTGTATGTTCAAAGAACTTCAGAAAAACACTTCGTCGAACGATAAAAGTTCCCGTGAGTCGGAAAATTTTGTAGAAGAGGCATCTGTCCAGATATGACAACATACTTTTCCAGTTATACACAGTTTCATAAATACGTGAATCGAAATTCCAACGTAGTGAAAATTATCTAAAATTTAACTTAGTGTTGGAAAATCAGTCTAAATTAAACTAAATATGCAAGAACTTGACAAAATCTTAGTTGTTAAAGTATTATTATCTTGTAAGCCTGAAAGTCCTTTGTGCTACGTTCGTCGTGATTAGAATATTACAATTTTTAAAATAATGCGAACGTAATTTCGAAAAGAAACAATAGGCGTATACGCTTATTATGAAATTGTAAAAATTACCCTTAATGATTATATTACGGAGGAAACCTAATACTAGGAATAATTATTACTGATGTGCTTACCTACAAACTTAATTATTTCATTGTTATATTGAGAAATGTTTAACTGTTGCGTAATGTGTGAGATCATTCAGTTTTATTGGCTGTAGCTGTGACTACTTTTGTGCGTACGAGCTTGTCCTTTGACGTCAACGACTGACAGCTAGCGTGACGTAAATCTCAAAAAAACTCATGTTTAATTGCCTGAGTTTTGTATTCAGCAACAACAATGTGGTTTCGTATCTTCAATATTTTTGGCTTCATGCTTTATCCATTGGCAATGGGCGAAATTTCTAGCATCTGCACATATCCTGCAGTAATTGACACTACTCGTAATAATAAGACTAATATTATTTGTACTGTCAATTAAATTAGAAATTATTTCACATTGAACCGTTTCGTGTAACTTATAAATATTCTGCTGATTTTTATTTCTTACCAACAATTTTACGATTTATGGATGTATTTTTAACTTCCTATATGTTTCTGACATGTTCTATTTCTTGTGTAAAGGACCAATGGAATTAATGAATTTTCAGTACAAACCTTCTCCAAAATTACTTCTCGTCTGATATTTATATATTTACAGACATCACTCGCTTCATAAATCGCGGAATACGGTGATACTGTGTGATTACATTTATTTTAATCTTAATATAAAATTTGGAATGATCTCACACAAAAGTATTTGAGGAGTATTTGTGGTCTCTGGTCAAAATTTAAATAATTGTTTTGAGTTAGAGGACAAATAATTAGTTTGCTCGTCTTGCACGTAAATTTAAGCGAATGTTGTACAGGTATCTGGTATAAAATCAGGGAGTGTAATTATCAGAGGTGTTCAGGAAATATAAGTTTCACTGTTCGAGAATTTTTATGTTTTTGACATTATCGCAAAGCAGTTAGAAGTCATTATTTCTACCTTTGTTTTTCTACAAATTCAATGATGTTCACTGTTTTTTCCTTTGAGTTATGTCTTAGTACAACCAAGTTTTATGTTTTTCCTCGTATTTCGTATTAGTTCCTTTACTATACGTCGTGGTATCGTACGAAGTTAATGGTGAAACCTTTAAAAAGGAGCCTGAGTTTCAACGACGTGCAGCACGACACTATAACGTCAGGTTGATAACTTCACTACAGCAGCATGAAAATAAACGTACACAGGCGTAAGAAAAATTTCTCGATATAAAAATGAATCGCGGTTCTGTTTTCATTATTTGGTTGATAGAGAAGAAGCTAAAGTAAAATATTATTAAGGACTCGAGTCGAATGCTGAAACGCTCAATAGCAACATTACAAGGCTTCTTGGCCACGCTTCGTCCGACCAGTTTAAATGAAAACAGAACATCGAGTAAAAGATGCGGACAAAATATCGGCTGCTAATATGTAATACCAATGTGACGTACACCAGTTGGGATTCAACCAGTTATTTTAGCCCGTTCCGTTTCAACAAAAAGCAACTTGAGCAAATTCTGCCATTTATTTCGATTCTTTGGACGTTTATTATAAAAATGAATAATGTACTGATTAATAATGCTTGGTAACAGTTATTTTTAATTTACTGAAGTTTTAATGAATAATATAACGTCAAATTTTACGTGATAATAATGTCCAATTTTTGTTTAGAGTAACAGAATACATGAGGGTAATCCAAATAGTGGCAACTCCCCTTTAATAGCATAGGAAGGGATTTGATAGGGGGGATGCGGAAGGGTAGAGGAAGGTAGCCAAATGATACAGCCCGGGCTGTAGTTTAAGGATCCTACCCGCCTAAACGTGATACAGTACAAGCACTAGAAAACCTGAATCAGTAGGTATATACTCAAAGGTATACCTCTGAGTCTCTCCTAAAACAATCTGCCTGTGAAAGCCAACAATTAGCTCTCACAGTCTTCCCAATTATTTTATTCTTCGGTATCATTTTCCGTAAATCATTACATGATTAATGATCGAATGCTTTCCTTATGAATACAATTTAAAATAATAAACAACATCAGGGTAATTAGCAATTCATTGGAACTTCTCTGTTGGAAATCCGATAAGTTTTTCTAAATCAATACGTGTTTATTTAATGTTGTCTTTTAGACTACAATTTTATACTTAATTGTGTAAATAACTTGCAACTGTTTTTTAAAAATAACGTTTAAAGCCGATTGAATGAAATAATAATTGAATAAAGTATTATAAATTTTTTATCAAGAAAGGAAAGAACCCCGACGTAAAAATTTCTACATTTAGGCATTTAAATAGCATATTTGAAACAAATTTGGAAAAACTATATTCGTGTGCTCTGAAATAGATATATCAAGAAATATCAAACTAGAAAGGTAAAAATATATTTATGAGTGAGGCAGTGTATAATTAAATGATAAATACGCTCAAATACTGTGGAAACATTAGAGATACGTCTTTTTTCGTCTAATATGAAATAAAAACAAAAGCGATTAAGTGTTCCTATCATTAATGGAATTGTTGCAAGTTTATGTAAGTTCACTTAGAATAAAATTAGTCTACATTACTTATTATATTCAGCATCCGAAAAATCGCGTAGAACATATGTTATTAAGGAGATAATTGAACGTATATTAAAATGTTAATTAAATTAAATATTAGCCAATTTAAGCTTATCAATTGTCCATTGATAAAAGCAAATTGATATGATGGCTTAGAAACACAACATTCCGTTTCCACCATCAGTTTGTATTATTTGTATTATTTTTTAAAAAAAATTACAATTGAGAACGGAAAAGACATTTATTATGCCACACATATTAAGTTACATTATAGCATGATTAGATCCGCTCCAGCGAATCTTGTCTAGAGATGTGCTGGTCATTTTATTTTTAGTCTTCTATTTACATCATTTTCTAATAGTGGTTGTAATAATGGATTTGAATGTGATTTAAGCTTTTCGTGGTGATCTTTTGATGGACAATCTCCATAACAGTGGGTATTTTTAAGTCATCGTGTATTTGTTCATTTGTTATGTACCAGGGGGCATTAACGATGGATCTTACTATTACAGACTGGCATCTTTGGATCATTGCAGTATTTGACTTACTGGCGCATCCCCATAATTCTATCCCGTAGCTCCATATTGGTACAATTATGGTTTTGTATAGTAGAAGTTTATTTTCTATGGAGAGGTGTGACTTGCGTCCTAGTAACCAGTTTTGTTTAATATCCATTTCTTTTCTTTTCCTGGTTATGTGAATATTATAATTGAGCTTGCTTTCGAGATGTAGGCCCAAATATATTTTCCGAAAGGATACAGATATCAACATCAGAAATATAAGAATAGTGTCAATTGAAACAATGGACAAAATTAGTAATACATTGGGAAACTTTAGACTTTTTTATGACTAGAGAGCTTAGTATTAGACAAATGTTCTTTGATACGAGTTTTAATGACATTTTATATTGTATGATATTAGTATAATTGAAGACACATCAGTTAATTTTATAAACAACTAAATGTTTGCTAAAGGTATCAAGAGTACTGGCAGACGTGTAGTCTTAAAATATTGTAATATGGAAGTAAAATAGGTGTTTCAGTTGAGAAAATTGGATGCGATTAGTAGCAGGACATTTAATTTGTCCAGTATGATATGAATGATACATGTTATTAAGAACTTTAATTTCCGAGCTACAGTTTTATTAAGAAATTAAGATTGTTCTGATCACCAAATTGTAAAGCAAAGCCCACTTTCGACTAAATTGAAAATATCATCTGAGTCAATAGAAAGAGGCGCAGAGTAAATGAGTTTTGAAGTAAACTAAATATGATAAAATGTGTTGAAAATATGATTAGGATTGTGAGGACAGAAATATGCAAAAAATTGCATCCACGTATATATTGTAAAATGGCTAATAATTATTTTAATTATTTATTGCATTGATTATTTAAAATTAATTGAAATTTTATTGGCTCGGGTTAACACATATATTAACACAATATTTTTTAAAAAGTACAAATATTATAATTTTTCTAAATCAAGATGTTTATTATAAACAAAATTGTAAGAAGTTCTAGAACAGTTGGTAGACGTGAAAATACATTTTCATCAGGGAGTTAAGTGGAGGTGCTCTAAATATCTCCAAAAATTGCAGGCTGAACTCTACCGCAATAAAAGCCTCGTGATTTGATCTCTCACTGCATATAAATATATCGGCACTCACTTACTTTTACTGTTCTCTGCACAGCGTATGGCAAACAGGTCAGATCTCCACAGCTGTTCAGGACTTCTCTCGGGATAGAGTATCTCCACAGCTCATCAAGAACTCCCCGGGATAGTGTGTGTCTGGAGTTCACTCGTACTCGACAACCAGAATCTTCGCTCCCATTCCTCCGATTGTCGCCTCCGATTACAAAAATTAAAACGCAGAATCCAACAATACCAAAAACACACAAATCCAATAACCAAATCGAATTCACTTCATTACAATATATCATAACAAATAGGTTGGATTTGAAGGAATAGCAGGTATAAATTTTCTACGGCTCTGATGACAAACTCGGAAGAAAAGGATTAACAGCAGAAATTGACTTAGTACAAACCTAATTTATCATTAAATAAGTGGAGTTAAAGATATTATTTAAAATACATAAAATTTACGTAAGAAAGACCTTAATTAATTAGTTAAGATAGGTTATCAGAAAAAAATATCAAGTTAAAATAAAGAGGGACGATTAAGTTGTGATTTAATCTCTGATTTTGAAAGAGTTTATTTCAATTTTTCTCCTTTGAAGAGCAAAGTGAAAGAAGGAATACTGTCTAGTGAACTTCGAATAGAACGGAGACAGCGTTTATGTTATAATGTTTTCAATAGTTAAATTATGTAGAAGTGAATAAAAGTTAAAATATAATAGGTTTTTATACATTTTCAAGGAAGACCATCTCTGCATATAATCTTAAGATTAATGTCGTAGTAATTGATAAATTATTAAAATGCCAGTTATCGTAACGAAAAATTTTGTAGACTATTTCTTCCTTGGCCCGAACTGGTTTGCAACTATCCGCTCTACTGACCAATTTCTATAATGATTCTTTATTACCTCATTTATAAAAATATTATATTAGTTTTTATAAAGTATTAATTAAGTGTTGCTCGAGTGAAAAATTATTTAAGTAGTTATTTTTCGTCCTTCTTTTTAAGGAATGAAATACTTGATTTTTAGTTTCTTTGTGGGCGTTGTGACGTCAGGAGGAGTTGTGGAAGTTTCATTAGCACTCGATCCACGCAAACCGCAAATGTCGGATGCTTACATTCTCATCGTTCTCGAGTAAATCCTTTTAACGTGTGTCTTCCATCACGTAAACTTGTAAAGGTTGTGTAAGGAAAAACCCTGTGTACCTGACCATTCAATCATTTCCAAGAATTACAAAAAGGGAGAATTTCTTGTGAAAATGGAGAGAGACTATTACAGAAACGTTGATATTACCAGTAAAAAAAAAAAGAAATTATTGTCGAAAGCTGAAACACACCGCATTGATAATATGCGAAGGTTTTCTGAGGTCAATGGAAATCAAATGATAAAATTTCTGATATTCAGTATTTATACAATTACCGTGAGATTTACACACGGACGCTTATATTTAAATAGCTGATTTTTTTTAGGCTTTCATGGAGGCGGTAAAATGATTAATAATTGGTAACATTTATATTTCGGGGTACAATGCAACTAAATTGAAGTAGCAATATTTCACAATATTAATAAGAAGGAGTTATCTAGTTTAATTGTTTAAAACGGAAATAAATTGTGAGATGTGATAAAAAGCTCATCATTTATTGGAATAGAGTTTTATAAATTACGGATATGCTTGAATTTTAATAAATAAATGCTTTCAACGTCACCAAATTTTACAAGTTTTCAGAATGACTTAAGAGACAAACAGAGGCTAACATTTCAATACCATTGAACAAATGATAGTTACATAGACAGCTTTATTATATACATTCATCCTCAAATGAGGAAGTAAGATACGTCAAATCTAATAAATAAAATAGAATTTGTGTGTACGTATGTTGCGCAAACGAATCTGCACCCGTGGTACATATTTGACCAAATTTCGTACACGTGTTCATTTCGAACCAGTAACAATCACTGTGGGGGTAAAACACGACTGGAAATGTTCAAACATTAAAACGGCCTGTATTTTCGTCCAAAGAAAATTTTTCGGGTTCATGAGATAGCTTCTCTCCAGATATTTTATGTATAATTTCAACCACTTTCGGCATGGGAGGGAAGCACCCTTAGGGATGGGGGTGGAGGTGCGGTACACAAAATTAACACGAAAACAACAGAGATTGATGTCAAATCTGGTATTAGAGATGTCGCTGAGTTTAATAATGAAAACCTGGGCAACGCCGGACAATATAAAAATATCATATATTTGCACATATTAATATAATATGTGCACATATTAATATAATATAGTAATTAAAAAGCAACAATTCAAAAAATTCTTTACTTCTCGGTTCCAGCGATTGGAGGTACCGATCGATGTCAACGGTGTGTATGTAATATGGAAATGTGCAGCATGAGATGTACGTAAATAAACAATTAATATGCCAATTACCATAATAACCAATACTTCTTGAAGAACTTATATTAGTTAGGTTTAGAACGATTTATGAAGTCCAGACAGAATAATACGTGCCATTAATAAGCATAGTTTTACATTTCTTTACAAATAGGTACATAATGCTTAGAGGAAAAGAAGAAAATCGTTTTATTTCTGAATAATGCGTATATTTTCATATAGAGAGCCGATAATTGTCATGAGCGTGCGGTTTCTAGTAGTTCTAGTAAGTCCTAGAATGTCTCCATTGCTTACAAACAGATTTATATCACCTTTCAAGAACTTTAGAATGTATGTAATAGTTAATATCAATATTATAAGAATTTTTAAAAGAGATTTACAACATTTTCTGCCTATCACTGAATATTAGTATGGCTCGTTTCTGTAGTTTAAAAATATTTGGAAGAACGAGAAGGAAATTCATAGTACCAGAACACATATTTGAATGATAATATGGATAATGCATTTGATTTCCTGTCAAAGTATTCATTTACTACAATTTTAATAGTAGAAAGTGAAAGACTGAATTGAATTAAGTCGACAGTGAAGTTCTCCAACAATGTGTGTTACGTTCAGACAACTGTAGCTACCTATAAAGAATACCATTTATGGTCATTCCACCGTGGAGAATCGTTTACGCGTATCAGATGATAAATTTATAGATTTTCTAGAAACTAAAATATTTCATATCAAGGTTAGGCAAACTAAGTCGCTTTTATGCTTCAAACGATCATTTCAGTAATTAAGGTATAGCGTAATAGGTGTCTATTAAGCGTGACACTTCATTTCAAACCTAAGATGTCATTTTTTGTAGTTCTTTTTCTTCTCGTGAAGAATTCTTCCGGTCAAGGTCTCGTTCTAGGGAAATTTCTGCAACACGTTTTAACACGATACGCCTTCTTTGTCTATTCTCCTCCAGACCGTTCTCAAAACTTCACACGAAACATCCTTGTTCCAATCTGAATGTTTAAACATTGCGGTTGGGCGAAACAGTTGCATCGTCATTGTTAGCATATCAGTATTTACTGGAAACACGATTACTCAATACGGTACATTTTGTGTGTCACTTGAACAGTCTCGCAAAACGGGATTTCTTTCAGCTTAATGACCTAAAAACCTTTGTAATAGTTCTTTATTGAATATTAATTCTAAGAGTTTAGATATAACCTAAAAGCTATATTATTCAGCAAAATTAAAAGTATTCAAAAGATCTGTCATAAATTTAATTACATAAATTACATAAATGCCCAGAGATTTAGAAATTCGTGAACGAAAATATGCTCATGAGCTGAATTTTAGAGTAATCGCATATTAACAAATGTTATATGAATCAGATGTAGAGAAAAATTAACATTACTGAAAAGCAATGCAATTAGAGAACATATTATGACTTAATTATGAATGAATACCTGAAGTTTATGAAGCATCACTTCTGAAATCTGTGTTAAGTAATTCAAGGTCATTAGCTGGTGGAATTAGCAATGTCGTGGCTTTATTAGCGGCGATGACTCTCTGGAAATGACATTCTGGTCGTTCATTTTGTAAGCTGTCGTTCTTCTTCATTGTCCGAATGTACAAAGCACAATAAGCATGTTTACAACTTAATACCCGTGTCAACGATTGACTGTTATTGCGAAACAGATATTACAATATTGTTCCCTACACGTCTATTACTACCCTTGAAATAGCAATAAAATTAAAATGTTTTCAATAACTCTTTTACAACATACAATCACGAATTTTTCGCGAGTCACTTTATATGATAAGTAAAGTAGCAAAGAACAATTTTCGATTTTTTAAAAGGTTGTTTGAGTTAATTGAACAGGCTGATTTGTAATATTTCGTGATTAATTATACAAAATTAAACGTAACTTATATGAACAGTCAACGTGCTATTAGTGTGATCTCCGCAGACTCTGATACTAATAGATCACATACAAAGATTTATGTGTTACGCGAAAGAAAATACAAGACATTTGAGACAGACGAACGAAACGCAAAGAAAAAAACTGCTATGATTAACCGAACAATTTCATAACCTTTTAGTCAATAAAAATATATTAATATAGTGGATGCAATGGACAGATTGTAACGAGTTTTACGAGAATATGCCAAGATAGTGTGAAGTTAGGAAGGTATTCAACATACATAACCGTATATCTCAGAATACTCATAGTGACTGTAGTCATGTTAAAAATTCCTAATATAGTCGCATTTCTAGTTTCAGTGTGTAACTTCAATTTTCTGTTTTGAAATAATTTATGTTTGTAATTCTTTCAGATTGCCTAAGTTTCTTTCACTCATTCACCAATATCTAAGTAACACCTAAATTCTGATGCGTTCAAATCACGCTGTAAACAAGAGATTAGTCTCGAATTAAAATCGTTACCGGACTAATATAAATAAATGCCCGAGCAACGACCGACACCGAGATAGAATAGTAAGAAACTTCATTAGGAAAATATAGAATGAGATCTCATCGGGTATAATTACTACCTGGAATAGCTGAGTGAATTAGTCCCCAGTCGTGGAACTACGTTAATGGGTACGATGCTAGTCATACGTATAGAGTGGAGGTTCGGTTAATGACTCTAACATGAGTAGAGATTGTATGTTTGACTTGAACTCATAGGCAACGTTGCTTTCACCCGCAGGGTCAGGAAGGAGCTCGGCACGCGCCGTAGTTCGTAGGTCTCCGGGGCAGACTGAAAGGAATTGACCTGAAGGAGCTTCTGTTCACTGGACAAAGAATACGATCATTTTTTGGGCTGAATGTTCGAGAAAGGGACTCTTGGAGTGTGACGAATGCCGCCCACAGAGCCGCCCCCAAGGAAACAGAGTATATGCGAACGGAGAAAGCGACGACATCGTAAAATACAAATTACACATGATTATACAAAATTTAGAATAAAATTACTAGAAAAAAATATCAAATAACAAATATATGTAGTTGAAACCAGTTCAATTGTTGTTTTCATTTCAAAGATCAATCTAAACCGCAACCAAACGTACGAAACCTCACGCAATCTCTTTGTTGGTAATGACCGATGATTGTGGCAGATGTTGTGATGTTGGCGTGGTGTGTCCTGCTCGGCTTGTACTGGATGCGACGGCGTCGGTGTCGACTGAGGTGCGATGTCGGATGGTCCCGGAGTTGCCAGTGGCGCTCTGGGCTAGAAGTCTAGATGACGAGAACAAGGCGTAGGCTAGAACGCTGCGACGCCTCTTGCTTTAAGCGTCGTGCTTTGAGACGTCACTGACCTCAGGTGAAGCTGATATCTCGACTCGACCAACGGAACCTGTGGATCTGCGTGGATGGAGTCGTAGTTTGCTAGCCGGGAGCTGCCACGGAGGTGGGTTTGGGCGTTGTTGATGTTGCTTGCGGCTGCGACGCTGTCTCGGCTATGAGTGGCACCACCGATGGCTGAGTCTCGATATTTGTGCGGTATTGGGACTTCTTCGTCACGGAGCTGTTCAAATGGGGCTGAATCGGCGAGAACTTGACGGCAGCTGGGAGGCGAGAGTCTCATGGGGCTATTCAGCCGCGAGCGTTGAGAGAGACTCCCGCGTTAAAGCCTTGCCACCGTCTGATGATCAGCGTTCTGTTCCGGGGTGGTCGTGTTGATGTCGAGGCGGTGCGGAGATGGTTAGGCGCTACGTAGGTCCGCTTCGTTAACCTCTGAAATTTCGTCAACGGAGCTCTTCGAAAGCTCTGCTTGGATGTGCGCGTGGTCCTGGTCGTGCAGTCAGGTGCAGTCCGATTTTAGCGTCCGGCTGTATTATGGGTAATCTGGATCTTCCATCTTAGGGGCGAGATGTTGCGTTGATTTCCGTCGGGGTTCGAAGTCACCAGTGGCCATTGGATAGCCGCTGTTTCTGATGCAAATAGTTGTGAATGGCAAGTAACTTGTCAGGCGACCATACATCAAATTTCTTGACAGGTGAGAAACGGCGAATGAGACCTCGCTTCAGAACCTCGTTTTGCTTTTGTTGCTACAGGTATATGACGCTTGTCGAGGTATATTTTTAAGGTCGTCTGTGATGCCTGTCAGACGATTTCTTGAAACCCAAGAGTCGGATGTTCCGGCCAGAATTGCAGAATTAAAAGAATTGGGCGAGAAATCTCCCGTGGCTCGGCGTCCTTCACTTCCACGGCGTCTGTTGCTGAGCGGGTTTGTCGATGCGTCATCGTCGTCTTGATGACACGAGCGTCGAAGTCTGAACCTCTGAGTACTTATTTTGTGCAATGTGGGGTACGAGGTTAGATGATGTGGGTGGAGTGAAGGTTCGATTAATAACCCGAACATATGAGTGGTGATTATATGTTTATTCTTGAACTCGTAGGCAAAGTCGCTTTCACCCGCCGAGGCAAGAAGGAGCTCTCCAATCAATCCAATAAATAAGGTCTGAATTTGAATGCAGTAATGAAGAAAAAATATTTATTCAGCCAATCGTATATACTTATTTGCTCTCAAATATAATCCAAATTATTTTCTGATCTCAGTTCTTGTAATCTTCGTCGCGTTATAAATATTGAAGTACACACCCAGAAGTAAAAGTGACAATATTAAAGTTAAGAGAACCTTACCGATTACAGTAAAACTGCAGAAAATGTTTGCACTGTATTTTTAAACGCAGTCTTCAATAACCAATTCTTATTAACAAGTTTTCGCTATAATTTTGAGGTGACTCAAAGTTTTGCGTGAGTAAATTTTTTTAAAACCATCGGACTAAAAGTTATAGACACAATTGGATTAGGATTTTATAATATATTTTATTTTAGGGAGATGATACAAAAATCTGGTACTGCCGTATCGGGTACGTATCAGGTAATTGCTGAGGAAATTTGTTAGAAAAGTATGATCAAGAGACTTCAAGGCCAGCTAACGACTAAAACTGGATACACGGTAAGTGTTCTCCATCCCTGACGTTCACTGTTGAGCCTGAAGTTAAAGTAGGGCTTTGGAGCGGAGCTGGGGCATGAGTATGGAGGAGGTGGAGCAACAAATTTTTACTATGAGCAGGAGCGGAGCCGGAGCACGAAAATTTGGATGAATATTTGGATGAGAAAACGATAAAACAGAAATAAAAACATTGGATACTGAAGGAAGGCATAACTCTTTAATTGAGAAAAACCAAATTAAAGAAATTTGAAATTTGATAATGCAGCGAACGTGACATGTTCTGTAAATAAACTTGGCATCACAAAAGCATTTTCCACGATAAAAAAGATGAAAAAACTGACGTTATCTAGGAAATGAATGTAAATATGTCACAAACGTGGGTTAAAGATCCTTCCCGAATATTTCCAGCATGAATAATACAAAAATTCAACTAATGAGGTGTAATTCGATCTTCAATTTGACATTTGTGATGGTTTAAAGAATGAAAGAATAATAAAAACATTACGGAAAATTACACAGGTTGTGTTAAGACTGCGAAGTAAAAAGATGGGGTCATCATGCTTGATCGTCTTCTTTTTCTTTAAAGACTACTCAGATCAAGAAGCTGTTGCTTGGACACAAAACCGCGAACTTTGGCAAAGCAGAATGAAATGAAGTATAAGATATAAGAGCTATTTTTTTTAAGGAAACCAAATATTTTACAATGCCCTTCAAGCTGCCGGTCTTACACCGGGGATGATTATGAAAGAATAGTGTACACTTGAAACGAGCTTGGAAGAATTTGGAGGATATGTTGCGTTAGGAATTCTGTCCTCCATGACGGAAAGAAAAGCTTTTTAAAAACATACATTTCGTGTTGGAATGTATGTTGATTCTTAGTATGGAATCTTATTAAGTGCGGCAGAAAAATTGAAAGAGAGGGAAGATCTTTCATAGATCCAACGCCGAATAAAAAAAATTGATTTCTCTGAAGAGTCAGCAATTGTTGAACTGTCACAGCCAACCTGTAATATAATAAACATAGATTCGGAAGACGATGATTTTGAAAAAAAGAAATTGGATAAGGAAAAACAATCGAATTTCCACTATACAAATTAAATAAGACAACTGAATACACAAACATATCGAGGAAGACTGCAATGCAGTAATGTGGGGACTTCAAATAAATATAAGCCATTAACCATTATCCGGAACGCATCAGAAGAGCATACAGAGTCGCACTGAGCATGCCAACTTTTCAAACAAGTGTATTTTACGGATTTAGATTAATTTTAAGTGAAGGGCGATACGCTGTCTGCCATTTTATTTATTAAATTCAATTAATAATATACTGTAATATTTTTGAAATTATTTTTAATTTACATTATCCTGTTTTTTTAAAACAAATTATTTCTTCGTAAAATTTTAGATTGAGTGTTAATGTTGTTAATAATAAATATATTAATTGTAAATAAACACGTTTTATATATGTTCTTATATATGAAAGAAAAAATTAATGTAAATCCTGTAAGAATATTGTAACCGGAGCATGGAGCGAAACTGGAGCAAATACTTTATTGCCGCAACGTATCTGGAGCGGAACAACTCAAAAAGTAGTGGCTCCAAAGCCCTGGGTTAAAACGATCTGTAGTAAAGCTGAGTAATGCTGGGTTTCACCGTGTCACTTAAGTTAATAATGTTCATCAAACTCCTCATAGTGGATTGGAATTTGGAATAAGGGAAATATTTATTTAAAATAGATCATATCAGCGTCAGCTCCAACGTCTTCAGTTTCCTGAGATCAACAATGACAGGCATGTGTGTAGTCGGTTGTGTTAAATAATATTTTACTCCCATAAGGTACCACGACTCTCTTGATTCCCTTTAGGTACCGAGAGGATGTTGTTCCCTTAATATTCCGGAAGTATTTTTGACTCCCTCAAGGTATTCATTTAAGGTAGCGGGAGTACTCCATTAAAGTTCCTAGAATATTTTTTACTACTTTAAAGAACCGGGAACTCTGTGAAGTCCCGTTAATAACTTTTGTTAAGGTATCCGGAATATTTTTCTTATATCTCAAGGAACCGTGGGTTATTTTTAGTACATTTCCTTACCGTAAGTATTCTTGACTTCTTTGAGGAATTGGGAGTATTTTTGACTTTATTAAGGTTCGCGGATTATTTATTACTCCCTTAAGTTACTGAGAATATTTTAGATTTCCTCAAGGTCTGTGAGTGAATTTGCCTCTTTTCTAATACTAGTTTTGTGCTATTTTAAAGTACGGCTTGTATTTTTCACTCCCATAAAGTATCAGGAATATATTTAGATTATAATATAGTGGTAGTATTTAAGGTAAGTAAAATAAGTAAGAAAATTTCTTGACACTGTTAAGGTACAATCCATCCTTATCTAGGTTAAGTTATATAACATAGAAATGTACGTCTATGAAAAATAATAATATTAAAAACAACCTTCGTTCAGACTAATTTCAAATAGAGAAACAGGAAAATTAAACTCATCGTTTGGAAAGACTCCTATCCGCGACGAAACTTCCGATACTTTTAAATTTGAATTTTATTAGTTTATGTTTCTCTACTTTAAGTTAGTCTGAAAAAGGTCGTTTTTTTATATATAACAAAATAGGATGTGTGTACGTATTTTTAATGTGAATTTAAACGTGTCGACCAAATTCAACAAACTTTGGCACACATCTTAGTGAAGACCAAGAAAAAAACATTTATGAGGATGAGAAAACTATAGAATGAAGATTGCAGGAGATATTTATTCATTTCTTACGGACATTTGTCCGTTTCTCAAATTAAACAAAAGTTTATATCTTAAAACAAAATTGCATTTAAAGTACATAATCAAGAAGAAAATATATAATTCATTTATTTTTAAAAAAATCAAAACAGTCAATATCATTTTTAACTAAATTAAAAATTAATTTTAAATCTTTAAATCGTATACCAGCGATGGGATTTTCAAGTCTGTAGCAATATTTTTGTAATGATGGTTTGTAAATGATCTGGTAAATTCATTTCATATGACATAATTCTAAAAAAATTATGCTGTTCAGTTTAAATTTCCTTGACAAATTTATTAATGAATGGTGACCAAAGTGTAGAACCAAAAATTAATTTTGGTTTCAGCAATGATACATATAACCTAACATTTTAACCAAATAAGATAATAAAAGTCTTTAATAACATTAATTATTTCGAAGGGACCCAGTCATCAATATTACAATAAGACCATACAATGTGTTTTAGATTTAATAGATTTATATATTTAATATGTTTTGCTTACGGCAATAATTCAACATGTCAAATAGATAATTCAATATCATTTATAAAAATATCATACAATAATGGACCAAGATGAGAACCCTGAGGTACACCTCACACTTCTACTATTTCATCTCATATGAATTGTTTATATTTTACAAATTTTAATCTATTTTATTAATAATTTTTAAATCATTGCAAAATAGGTCCAGAAAAGAACAAAAATTTTCAGATTTTCAGTCAAAATATAATGATTAAGAGATTCATAAGCTTTAGAAAAATCTGTATATTTGCTATCAATTTTCAAAACGTCATTTAATTTATGTGAAATTAATTGAGGTACTGCCCCGTTGTGTATATCTAAACTATTGATGCTTTTAAAAAAGTCATTCATAGATACTACAATATGTTTGATGTTTAAAGGAGTATATTACAAATATTTGCATTCATAGTTGAATCAGAACTTTTATAGAGTTGCCTATAATATTCTGCAAATGCAATTGATATTTCTGTAACCCCTGAAGAAGAGTGAAATTCGAATGTCATAATATTTGTAAGATGTATCTGAATTAACATAAAATATATCGATTGTATCCATTTCATTATTATATTTATTTAAATCTCTTTTAGAATTTTTTTTACAAGTTTTACTCTAAAATGATATGGTTTCAGAGCTTTCCCTGGAATGTTCTTTAAACCCCAATTTAATGAATAATTGAATTTTTGAGCTCAAGACTGTACCATGATTGATATTTCGTTTTACAATTTATGTTCTTAGGAACATAGTGTTCTATGCTCTTATAAATTCAAAATAGAATCTATTCTAAGATATGTCAAAATATAGTTGATTAAAATCAACATCACATAACAAATTAGTGATATAGTTAATGATCGCATCAAAAACTGAATCATTATAATCAAGATCATTAAAAAATTGGAAATTTTTGCATAAAAGTGATGCGTGGAGGAATCTGACGTCACCTCAAATATATAATATTAAGCGACATGAAATATGTACGTGTTTTCATTCACGTATGAAGGAAGAATTGCAAGGTTGTTCTCTAATATTTACATATTCGTGAAATGCCGTATCCTACTACATTCTCTCAGGACTAATGGAACTAATAAATATTATAATATTATTATTGACGTCCTATAAGCATACTTAATAAATCATTAAAAATAATTTATCAGGTACATATATCTTTTTATTATACAAATTATCTGTAAAAAATCAAAAATAAAATCCTGGTCATAACATGCATTCTGGGTATCTCTAAAATTATGTAGAAATAGAAAAATTATCAAAATATTATTTAAATGTTGCCTCATTAAGTCCGAAATAGTATCAATTTCTGTAGGGTTTAAACTTAGTAATAAAAACTTATAAAGAATGCTGTCTTTCTCGTGAATAAAATCGGGAATAAAATCTTCTCGGGATTCTAACAGAGTAAAAAATTGTATCTGCGACGTTTCGAAGACGTTCACAATTTGCTAGAAGACGATGACGGTGAACGCCATCGTAACGTCGCGGATACAATTTTTCACTCGGTTAAAGACCGAGAAGACTTTATTGAATAAAAAGTAAGCTCGAGCATCTGCATTAGTACAGCATGTGAAGGACAGGCCAAAGAATACATCGCGTATTATGTAAAGTAATAAAACAATTGATGAACTAATGCAGGCACTAGTTTTTATTTATACTGTGACGACGTTTCGATACCTTTCTGTATCTTCTTAAGGAATTTTCCTACAGAGATGGTATTTACAAATGATTCGATTTATAGTATAATTGTACAAAGTAAACAAAGGCAACTGTAGGATAATACCTGAAGAAGATACAAAAATGTATCAAAACGTCGCCACAGTATAAATGTAAAACAAAAAGTATGTGCATAAGGTCATGAATTGTTTTATTAAGTGAAAACAGAAGTTAATTAAAACTTTTTTATTATGTAAAATGTTCGTTCAATCCAGTAATACATTTTAATATGTTGAATTTAAATAATTATCCTCAAACTATAAACATCGTACGATCTAAATAAAATAAGGAGGTTTCATTTAAAATTTATGAAGAAATATGAAGTAAAGGTGGTGGACAAAATATTCAGAAGGATACCAAACAGTTCTAAGAAATTAGCTACATAAATGTACTTACAGGAGAGTACAGGTTGAAATATGTGCTGACATAATCTGTAACTGACGATGATTTCCAGCAACTTCCATGAGTTACCTGAGCTGCAGAGAAAGCCGCCATGGACGCTGCTGTAATTGCAGGATGATTTGTAGCAGCTGACGGAAGGACCCAGAAACCGCGATAACCATACTCAGAGCCTTTCACCTCAGCTTCAAAGGGAAGGTCGCGCTGCTACCTTCAGACTTATTGTTTTCTTATTTACTGGTATGTTCAGTGCAACTGAAAGCATTTGTTAAGTTTCCACTCTGTGTTCCTGACGTGGAGACTTTAAGAGCATTCTACGTAACGCAATAGACGTATCAGTTCTGCCTATGTAAAGGTTGTAAATGAAATATTGATAGGTATCTATAAGAATAACACCCAGGTTAAATACCATGTTGCATTCTAATTTCATATTCTAAAAATGTAGACTATTCATTGCAACTTTCTTTAAAACTCATCGGTGTGAACTAAAAACGCAACACAATATACTATCTGAAAAGTCGTTTTTTTAAGGGCAACAGGCTACATGAGGGTAATCCACGTTGGGCAACTCCCCTTTAATAGCATAGGAAGGGATTTGAAAGGGGGGATGCATAAGGGTAGAGGAAGGTAGCCAAGGGTTACTAGGGCCCCCGGCTGTAGTTTAAGGATCCTACCCGGCATTCACCTATAGAAATGCAGGGAAAACCCTAGGAAAACCTGCATCAGGTAGATCGGGCATTGGGTACTTGTGCCACGTCCTTCCGATAGCGGGAGAGGAGTTTGCTGTGGGGACGCTGCATTATCTTCTCCGTGCCTCGACAGTTTAGGAGGCAGCTGGCCGACTATTCCAATGGGAATAGCCGACAACTCTTACCGTACGCCCAAGGTCTGAGACCCCGGAACATACACCTCTCAAAACAGGTGCCTCGGCATGTGGGAACCTTAGTTCAAAAAACCAGAGAGATGTTAAGGCATCCCCAAAGGTAGCCTCGCCAGAGCTCTCTGGGAAGGTTCACCTGCGAGAGAATTCTGTCGCAGGCTTCCTTCAGAGCAAGGTTTTTTTTTTAGGGTAACAGGCTACATGAAGGTAATCCACATTGTGGCAACTCCCCTTTTTAGCATAGGAAGGGATTTGAAAGGGGGGATATTGAAGGGTAGAGGAAGGTAGCCAAGGGTTAACTAGGGCCCCCTGCTATATTTTAAGGATCCTACTCGACATTCGCCTAAAGGTAATGCAGGTCAAACCCTAGAAAAACCTGCATTAAGTAGGTCGGGCATTGGGTACTTGACCCACTCCCTTTCGATAGCGGGAGAAGAGTTTGCTGTGGGGACGTATCATTCCCGTCTCCGTACCTCGACCAGTTTAGGAGGCTGCTGGTCGACTGTTCCAATGGGAACAGAGAACAACTCTTACCGTATGCCCAAGGTCTGCGACCCCAGAACATACACCTCTCAAAACAGGCCGAGGCTTGTTGGAACCTTAGTTCAAAAACGGAGCAGACCCGTACGTAATATTTTTTATTTATTTTTACAATTTAGCTTAGAGTTAATTACATATACATACAACTATTTACCTATCACTTTTTATATCTCTTACAATATTTTAAAAAAATACATTTAAACTATTTGTAGTCTTTACATCTATAGGCAACTCCTACAATATTAATTCTCTATCAAACATTGAATTTTTGAAAATTTCATTTTTGAAAATAAATTTCTCAGTATATTTTGTAAAAGTGTTTGCCACAAAGCGTTATCCTTCAGAGTCGATGACGGCAGTTGTTTTAGTGTTTGCAGTAAGCGAATAGTGTGAATTAATTACAATTTGTTGCTGAATCGTGTTTTATGAATAGATAAGGACTCACGCCTTACTTCATTTACTGTTGAATTATAAACATATTACAACTTTCTACAATGAATTATACATTAAAATTCAAGAAATTCATAAAGATGAAAGTCATCTCTATCTCTTTACTAGTATCTCTTTTTAGATATTAAAACCACTTCAAACAACTCAGTAGCGATTCTCACCGTGTATGAATTCACTTAAGGCTCTTCACACATCACAGATTAAACTATTGTCTGATAAATTCATCCTGGTTAGCTATTTAATATATAATATTATATTCTGTTGCACGTCAAAGCTGCACTGGGTTTAAGGTTTTGATGTCTACTAATATTATTATTATTATTATAAAACGAATACGCACGGGAAGAGTTATGAAGACGAGGAGCTGTGAATATTGGGTACATCCGATTTTACTGTAATAGGTTATCGCAAGCAAAGTTTTAAATGCTCTATCACAAAAAAGTATTGAAGTAATCGAAACAGCTCGTCGCTTTTATAGAATAACTAGCTTGGTGTGCGGCGTTCCCTGGGTTGACATAATTGAACTCTATAATCCCGGATTTGACTCAAATCACGATTTTTTTTCTTGATTTTTTGTAACGCTCCTCTACCCTCACCCCTAAGGGTGCTCTCTTCTTATACCGAAAAGAGTTGAAAAAACATATGGAGAAACAATATATACTATTCCCTTACTGCAAACTCTATAGCAATTTCCACCTCTGTCTACCCCCGCCCCATTATATGGTAGACGAGTAATCCTCACAGTGTTTTTTTCCGGTTATAAAGGAACACCTGTACAAATTTCGTCAATTTTTCTCCAAGGGTGTAGATTTTGATGCGGAACGTACACACTCACACACACAATCTAGCCGTGCTTTCAGTATATTTGAATTTAAACAGACTATTTTATTTATTATATTTGTTACAATAATTGGATCATTAATAGCTAAGGAGAATTGAAATTTAAAGACTTTGTCACCGATTGGATAGATGGAGAATGAACGCACTCTCATTTGTATAAAGACAATTTTAAGTCTCTATTAAATAAGAAGAATATGAAGTGGGTACTATTGGTTTTTACTACGCGAATTATTTTATATTAATTAAAAATATTAATAGAAACCTTGTCCCTTTCTTCATGTGGTAAGAAAACTACAGAAAATAAGAGCCTAGAGCGAAACAACCGCACAATACTGTTGACACACTCAAAAGCTAGTATTACTGTCCACATATGCGCTGACACTTTAATCTCCTGTGACCACCCCCTGCGTGCTCGAGACCAAAAAGCTGTCATTCCTTTGTTAATGAAAGCACATTCTTGTTCTCTTGGTATGCACTTTGTATCTGCTGTTAAGCTCAATATGTAAAATTTTATTCTCCTAAAGCTCTGAATGAGGGGTACGATCACACCATGTCTCTTGTAAAATTTTCATTATAAATCGAATGACTTTCACGCTTGGCCAGACAAAAAACTATTTTTTTAATTAATTTTTAAACGTATACCGTTATTATTTATTCAATGTTATTAAATAATGATACTATTTTTTTCACTTGAATCTTAATCAGTAATATATATTAGGCACAATTTGTATTATTTTTTCCCCCCAAGTATTGCGTTATGTGGCAGCTGTGTAAGTTAAATCAAAGTTAGTTTCACAAATTTAAAATATATTAATATTCCAATTTATAAAATATCGTTACATAATTTTTATCCTGACAATAACCGAAAACGTTCTGTGAGGAACTCTCAAGCATCGCAAATAGGAATAGAAAAGGAGTGGTGGTTTCTGTTGAGAAAGTTGCGGTTTAAATTATTTCTACATTTTCTGCCAATTGTGTATCAGCATTGAAGAAGAAGGCGTAGACTGGGTATATATAAGGTAATCTACACAGTAGCAACTCCCCTCTCATAGCATAGAAAAGGGACTGAAAGTGGGGATGCGGAAAGATAGAATAAGGTAGCCAAGGGTTAACTAGGGCCCCTGGATGCGTTCTGGAACGCATACGTATTGTAACGCGTTTATTTTGGTTTAGTTTTGCTTTGTCTCGGAAGTTTTGTTTGCTGTAGTTTAGAGAATTCGAAATCGTGCATTGGCGGACGGATGCCAGGAGTTGTTTTCTGTGAAATGTTGGACGAGGTGTGCGTGGGTGTGGAGGAGATTGATTTCCATCCAAATAATTTTTGTCTCTTGTCTTGATTGTTGGTTTCAACATGACTGAATTGTTGGCCATTGTTGACTACAGCTTCGTGTTATAACTCTTGTAAGAATGGAAGAATCAGTTAAACAATGACATTTCAACAAAGTTTCTAATAATGAAAAAAAAGCAAAAAGAATGGGAGGCTATAATGGAGGGAACTAAAATATGAAAATTAAATCAGTTGAAGGATATACACGATGTTTATGAGCAGAGATAAGCTTCTGAAACTTGAGCAGTTATTTTGTGCTCACCGCAGCTAGTGGATGTGATTATGAGAGGCTCCGTATTGCGTTACGTGTATACGTTTTAAGTGTCACCGATCTACAAATCTCATGAGTTCTGCTGGAAACTTTTCCAAGTTGTTGCCTCTGATATAGTACGAGGGATTGCCAGCAATCAATTCCGGTGGCCGACGCCTTAGCCAGTGGTCCTGACTAAGTCATCGCCGTAGTTAACCAGTTCTGGCAGCTGTGAGATTCGGAGACGCCAGTACGTCGGTACGAGAGCTACAGCAGACAACACAACACAGAATAGCAGTACGTATTTGGTGCGGGCAGCTAATCTCTTCTACGTAATCCACGGGTGCCTGAGATAAGAGTTTTTCGTGCTTAACTGTAATAAACTTATTACAAATTCTTTAATGGTCAATAATAATATTTTTGATTTAGCATAAAAAACCAGCCCAATAAAATAATTCTTTACAGTATAAATAGAGAATATTATATACCTGCACCAAAATTTTTCAAAGTCTATATAAATAAGGAAAGACGATTTTCAAGTAAGAGTTTAGCTTATGCCCGATGCTAAGAGAAGGTATCACATCCCAAAAGTGTTTGTTGATCATCTTCAAAGTTTAAGTACGTACCTTGTTCACTTTCCTTCATAGCGTCTATATTTATCTCAAGATGACATTAATGTTTTCCATTATGTGAAAAAACGCATTCCTCGATAGTGATATTGTGTCGCGAGAAGACTTGATGAAGACTTAATAAATGATATTGAAGAACCTATTAAAATGGCTGTTTAATAGGTTTTAATTGTCGGGAAAACTGTATTGCCGGTAACGAAGAGCACTTTTTCGAGGAGAAATATAAAAAATTGACCTGCTCGCATATACTTCGGGTAGACGGCTGGATAACAGACGTTTCAGGTGTCGACGAGACGCTGTTCCTTGGATAGTATCCGACGTTGAGCCCAGGGGCAGACAAAACGGCGTCTGCCCTTAAAACTGGTCTCGGCGCTTCTAATCCCATGTATGTGGGTAACAGTGTCGCTGTTTCCAGTAGTCTGCGCGAGCAACATCGAACTGTTACTAGTCTCAGTTGGAGACCCCCTATTACTATTACGCCTTGGAGGACATTCAAAATGGTGCGGCATGATGAGAGGAGTGGGTGAATGGTGGGATAACAGTCGTTCGAGGTGTTGCCTCCATGAGCTGCTCGTGGTTGGTAGTATCTGAGACGAACCCCAGGGCAGACCACACGGCATTCAATCGTAAAACTTGCTGTTCTGCTTCCAATCCTTCGTACGTGGGGAACCGACTCAGTGCAGTCAGACTTCAGTATGGTAGAGGCTGCGGAAGCACCCTCGAACCGTGACTATTCTCGGAGGTGGGAAGAATCCCGCTGACAATAGAACTCTGGTAGAGAGGCCTTTCTGCGGTTGCGGCATGTGGGAAGGTATGGCGGAAGGGAAGGCGCGTGGTTGTCCAGGGGGTCCTTCTGAGAAGCTACCAGCCAGAGACTGGCTCAAGGCGGTCGTCCAGTGTCTTGGGGATGGAAGGTGCTGGCGACCCCAGCATCAACCATTCTCCAGGAGGTTAAGGTGTCCAGTTGTAGGGATTTGTCTCCGTTTCTTAGTTATTCGATGACGAAACCGCCTGGCTATAATTCTCCTCATAACAATAGCCTGTTGCTATGCGAGGGAGATAGCCCTAAGTTGAGAGCCACTGGGCAACTGGAGTGTGCGGACAAGTTTCAAAGACCCTTGGGCAAGTACATCTCCACCCTGCAGGGTGACCCTGGGTATTCGTGCTAACGGAGCTGTGCGCGCGGCTGACCAAAGCCGTTCTTTGGGGCAATTTGGTACCTCGGGGTGCGAGGGTCCCAGGTCTATCCTCCAGGGTACCAATAACACAGCGGGGTGTGTTTCCGCACGTCCCAGCCCAATGCACACTGGAGTTGGACTCGAGGGGGTATGTGGCCTCGCAGGTAACATTTTATTATCTCTCCCTGTGTGCAGAACTCAGTCCGCCGAGATTTAGTAACCCAGGTATCTCCGTTTTCTTTTCTGGAGGATTCGATAAAAGGCACGCCCGGAAAGCAATCATCATCATGTTCGCATATACTTTAGTAGGTTTAACCGCGGACAGTTTACTTAAATCGTATGCAATTTTTTAAATAACGTTTCAATCTTTCCATACTTTCCTGCTTGTTTGATCTACTTTATTTACCTCAAATACTTAATATTATTATTGTAGCATCTGTTGTATCTCAGTTGATTATTTCGTCAAATAATTAGTTAATTAGTGACATTATTTTTCTTTCGCAAGATAAAACATCTCAACACTAACATTTGTATTTGATGAACTAATCTTCCCTTTCAATAATATCTGAAAATATTAGTTTCAATATTATTGGAAAACGTTAATTTTTTCTCATTAATGTCGAGAAAAGTTTCACGTTTGTTAATTCGATTGAATCACGGTAAAGCAAGATTCTTAGCCCGATTTCACTTGCAGCCACATCGAATACCTGTATAGTTTTTGTGCGTTTCTCAATTGACGTTTTCTCTATAACTGTTATTACCATCTTCGTACAACTTGCCATTCCGGTAGTAAGCGATTGCGTTGGGCATCAAACGACTTTGTGGTTTGTGGTGTGTAATTTGTGGCTTAAGCGATTTATTCAGGATCACAAATACTGTCTTTACGTGGATGCCCATTATCTTCTGATCTCGCCTGTGCGCATATAATGGACAGGATCGCTTTACTGTACGTCAAACCGATACAATTCGACAGAATTTAAAATATCGCTGCAATGATATAAATTGCTTACAAATCTCCATGTAATATATTTTGACTTTTAAATTATATATAAATTAGAATGCTTTTAAAAAATATATGTTTTTGCACAAAATTATATATTAGATTTTCCTTGATTTTATGCAATTGATGAGAATTTAGCATAAAGATAGGAAACATTATCCGTGCACTTGAGCCGTGTTCGGACATGTGCCGTGAGTTCCATGTGCAATATTGCTGTTTTAAGTATCGAGTGCCACAAGAAGTCAAATATGGCTCACGCTCTAACCATATTTATTTATTTTGACACGCTGGAAGGGACAATTTATTTTCTATTTCCACGTGGCAGTTGGGTTTGCCTTTTGTTTCCTAGCGACAATAGAACTGGCTTAGAAAATATTCTCGAATAATCTATAGTCAATTGTACGAACTACAGTACTTACAATACCAATGAAAGTTAAACGTCGTATTTCATCATTTACTAATACCTATTTCAGTCTAGGATATAGTTTACCGTGGTTTCAAACAGCAATTGTATATTAGCCCCGTAGCTATATACATATTTTCACGCTAAAGTTAGTTTTCTTTCCTCCTTGTATCGGTTTTGGCCAGTAGTGAAAAACAAAGTTTTTCAATTTGAAAGGCCTCCGAAAAGGTTTCTGTGGCCTAAAAACCACGAAATTTTGTACCTTTTTTCAGTCTTTCGTAAATAACTAAAGAATTAATCCTCTATTGAAATCAATGTCCAGTAATACATTGTAGAGCATAAACTTTTGCGTCGATTGGCATATTTAATTACGAAATTTGGTCGAATAAAGCAGTATAAATCGTTAGTTAAATGTAGGATATTTTTCGTCCTTTTCGGAAAGAATTCAGTTTGTCATATTGGACTGCTGATATCTCCAAAGCGGTAGATCGTACATTTATTTGACATGAAAGAAAGTTGTAGAGAATTTAATTCCCTTTCCAACGTATTGACTGGTTTCGAAAATACATCGATATTTTCCGAAAATACACTTATTTTCTGGCTGGTTGCCGCCGCGATTGTATTGTGGAGGTGAGGAAGGGGAGCGATAGTTAACTACTTAGCTATTAATCTTAGATAAATATACTAAGTATTTATTTGTTTTTTTTTACACCTTTACATTTAGCTGTTATAGTAAGATTGCTTCTGAATATTGCTCAATATTATATATATTAAAATTTAAGTTGAAATGTTTAATTCACACCCCCGAATTTTACGTCTGCATCTGTATTACAGCGTTTTACATACGTATCTACAGATGCGGTTGTTCTGGTCATCGTGGATAATATAATTATTGCTATTGTAGCAATTCTTCAGAGTAATGAAACAGTATAATATAATGAAATTAGCTGAGTGATCAACGTTGTTGGGTATTTATTTAAATTAACCCGGAGTAATAATTGGTTCTAACTAACCTTAGAGTGACTATCACTCTGAGAAAATGATGTTAAAAACTGGTTTCTAACGTAATAAATGTCAGGGTTAATTGCACTCGTACACTTTGTCTGTTCCCTTACAGTTTTGCGGGTATTTTCATTACTATTTACTCATTCTTACACTTCTTTGCAAAATTTTACCTGTGAGGTAATGTCTCATAAATTAAAGCAGGCGAAGCTTTCCATTCAGTTATAGTTAAATTTTTGTATCTCCGTTTATATATTGTTTTTACATATTACATATTTTATTTCACCTTCACATTGTACAGATATTACACAACATTTTCAACAGCTCGCTTATAAATACGTGTCCAGGAAACTGTGTTCAATACGTTGTTGTAACGTACGATACGAAATTATTAATTATTATGTTATACAAAGTTAGTTTAAATTCAAGTACAAAATGTTGGAATTTTTGAGATTTAGATTTTATGTCAAGACGACGTCTGTACCATTTTGATATATCTTATGTCGTTGACAAATGGAAATGACCGGAGTAATGATGAACGAGCGCACCCATTGACGGTACAATAAGGGATCGTAATTTGCTTCGAATGTGACCTGACAAGTTCAAGGCGCGTGCTATTACGTACATACATGATGTCGCAAGACCGTACACGTGCAACGAATCCTGATGTAGTAAGTGGTAAATGACTTGCACTCTTATTCAAAACCTTACCACTTGCTTCATACAAAAATTTCGTTACTTATATGAATGAGCTGAATTTCAGTAGAATTTCTAAAAAATGTGGCTTGCGAAGTGTAAGTTTTCGATCTGTAATGCTTTGATATTAAATATGCGTTAATTTTAATGCATTATTTTGAAGCAGGTTCCCGACAACTGTGTTTGTATATCATTTCTATGAAACCCATCTCTAATTTGCTGTAGGTCACAGCATGAACATTTTGACTAAATTAATAATATTAGTTTATATTCACAATCCGATTAATCATTTCTATGATATCTTCAAAGTTCAATCGCGATGTGTATAAATGTAATAAATAAAATTCCATAACGATTCACTGATTCATTAAATAACACATTCACACATACATTATATATATTGTAGTGAATAACATCGGTAAGTGGCCGCCCTTTGTTCGCGGGCCTGAAGGGGAATTAATTAAAAGTGCACGTGCGCCAGAGAGGCCCTAAGAAGCCGAGGGTACGCGTCACTTTTTTTTCATCGTTTGGGGGGGCGGAGTAAGAGTATATACTCCGCACCCGGGAGACTGACCAGAGGGCTGAATGTGTAGAGGAAGGAGACAGGACTGAAAGTGAAGTGAGAGAGGCGAGACGGTGCAAAATTTGGCTAGCTGTAACGAACAAAAGTTTGGGAGTGTGGACGTCCATCGCGTGGAGGCTTAAGAAGGAGATCGTGGGGTGCTACAAGACCAGTGATCCGCTGCAAGTCGGCTGATGCTACGAGATAGAGTAAGGGTCACCTTTAATGTAGAGTGCCTTCAGACGTTAAAGATTTTTTTACACAGTACGGAACTAAGCTCTGTTTATGAATTTCCACCGAGCCACTCACATTACCTCGTAGAGAAGGAGGATTTCATTTCCAAGACGGAGCTAATTATTGTTAATTTTTTGCAGACTATATGTATATATGCTTGCGCCCAATCAATTTTTTAATGTATTTTTTTGTATTTTTATGTAATAAAGTTTTTTTATATATGGTAATAAAATCTAATCATTACAATATATATATATATATATATATATATATATGTAATAGCCACTATTAAATTTTAGATTAATGAAATTTGCCCACGTTGGGGTAGTCATTTTAAGTAATACATCAAATGAGATAAAATAAAACTACCATCTTTAAACAATCAATTATTATTTATTACGAAAGCGATTTATGACAATTACCCAATATAAACAATTTTCTGGTGTTACTTTTTCGTCAAAACTGTATTTGCTACCATGTTTTGTTTGTTTGAACAAATTCTTTTATCCACTTTTTTCGAAGTACTATTTATATTACCTTAATTAATTTGTATTCATTTGGACTTATTCATTCCGTATTATGGAACAAAGTATTCTAACTTTAATAATATTAACTTCAATTATGGTACTGTCAGTGTTAATCATCTAAAATTATGGATAAATTGCATGACCAATGTAATGAACATTTCTTTAAAAGCGCGCTATTTCGGACGGAAGCCGTTGTTCGTCCAGATGTCGGACTCTGACGGTGGGCTCGGACTCTTTTCGGTGACAAAGGATACTCTTGGCGACAAAAGGGTATAAAGAGGACTGACAGTTACAACGAACGCTTAACTTATTAGGCATTAATAATGGAGCTCCAGAAGTTTAAATATATTGAGCTGACTGGCATATACAATTAAAAACCTATGCCGGAGGAGTTTTTGGAGGTTTAGAGAGAGTAAAATCGGCAATAATTAAGCCAGCCACGTGTTTGAGCTGTCGGTAACCAGACTCAACTCAGAAAACCAAAGAATCCTAAAAAAATTGTGGGGTCTCACGATTCATCGCCGACACCGAGATGCACCAGGGGGTCCCAGCACGAGCATTGGATGTGTCCACCGCCACCAGTTGTTACCACCACAGCACCGTATCGTTTTAATGGATTTAATGGATTCGTTCTCCACTTATACATTTAATTAATAAATTCAATTTATTAATAAAATTAATTTTGCCATATTGAGGTTCACCCTACGAAATCCCTGTCGTTCTTTTTAATTATTGTCAGTTTTTTGTAATAATTCAATTTTAATTTTATTAGAAAATTATTATAATAAGTACATTAATCTTTTTATTTATGAAACCTCACCAACATAAAACCCCGAAGTAATAAGTATTCCAACAAACTTGTTAAAGCTAGAAGTAGTTTAACTTTTCTACTTAAATGCCGAACTTAAGATTTAATTCTCAACATCTACTTAATACTTTGAATTATTTTTTAATTTTTCTATATTAAAATTGTTAATAAATTCAATAGAAATATTGGTAAACTACAAATAACTGTTTTAAATTTGGAGATTAGAGATTTACATTTTTATATCAAGCCTTTATGCAATTATTTATTGATTTTTGAAAATTGATCCCAAAAATGTTACATCATATAATAAGTTTTTAAAGACGCAATTTTATAAGTTCTTCTTTCGTGGTCTATTCTTACACAGTAAAAAAAGCCAAAAAATATTTATCAGTTGTTTAATTCAAAACATGTTTTTTACATAATTCTCAAAATATTAGAAATAAATGGTTCAAAAATCTTAGTGATATGCATATTTCTCCTGAAGATGTTGAAATTGTTTCATTAGGCCATAAATTCTCGCCTCCATCTAATAATTTATCTAAGTCAGATATTTTTGGTATTGTTAAATGTGTTAATAATTTAATGTTTTTCATACCTCCTCCTAACGAAATCAGGTTCCTCAAAATTGATACAATATTCTTTTTCAGTATCGTTCTCATAAACCCATGTCTCAACAAATTAGTTGTTTCACACATATATTCATCAAAAACCTTCCATTACTAGAAAATTCCTTAAAGATAATCATGATATTTTATTTACTATAAAGGTGCTCTGTCTGTTGCTCTCACTCGTGAATCTTACTTTTCTAAATTCTAAGTTTATTACTTGATTCAAGTATTTGTACAATTAGTTCTTCCAAAATCACCAACTGTGTTATTGACAAATTAAAAACTCAATGGAAGAACACAAGGTGGAAATATAATAATAGGATCTGATTTTTTGTTCAAATATATTTACTTTATTTTGGCTAACATTTTCAGTGAGTATGACTTTCCAAAATTTCATAAAGATACAATTCTTTTCAGAATTATAGTTTCCTCAGTTGACAGCCCTTTATAATTTTTCATCTCAATTTCATAAAATTTTCGTCGTTGTTGTATTAAACTTTTTGTTGTATCCAAAAATTATCTAATTTATATATTCCGTCGAGTGATATTCATTTATTTCTCTATGTGGTTTCTTTATTTACTAGTATCCTCTTTCATTTTTCTTCCAGAGTGTAAAATTTAGATTGTCGTTTATTAAAGACTAGCTGGGTTTCCGACGTTGCCCGGGGTGTCATATATCCATAACCCGCGATTTGACTCGGATGATTTTGTGTTACTTTTATGTAACGCACCTCGATCCCTATCACTAAATGTGCTCACCTCCCATGCTGAAAGGAGTTGAACTCATCAACCCCGAAACAGTTTCTTTCGATGAATATATCGGCGTTTTAACATGTTTGAAAATTTCCACCCAAATCCACCACGCCCCTGAGGGTTGAACAGAAAGTTGAATGTCATAATTAAACTCAGCGACATTCAGAAAGGGATGGAAATTATACACAGATAAAATCCGTAAAAACACTATCAGTCTCTTTGACATCCCAAAAAAATTTAACCGACTCGAATATAGGTTGTCTTTGCATGTTTGATTATTTTTACCCCTGCTCTTGGAGGTGGTAGAAGTATCTCACCACATCAGTGATTGTTTCTTGGTCTAAAAGAACACGTGTACGAAATTTTGTTAAATTTGCGTCTCGGGTGTAAATTTGTATGCATAAGATACATACAAACACTCTGTTTTATTTATTAGTAAACTAGCTGGGTGCTCGGCGTTACCTGGGTTTTCATATATCCATAACCACCGATTTGGGTCCAATCACGGTTCCTTTTACGTTATTGTTATGTAGCTCCACTCTATCCCACCCCTAAAAGTGCTCACCTCCCATGCAAAAAGGGGTTGAAATTATACACAAACAACATCGGAAGAAATTCCTTTCAATGCCATTGACCGTGACAAATATCTAATCCATGCAAATATCGACCGTTTCACTTGATTGAAAATTTCCTCACCGACCACGTCCCGCTTGGAGGAGTTAAACGGCAAGTTTAATGGCATAATAAAATTCAGTGTCAACCATAATACCTAATTTGATTCGATCCCGATTGATTTTGCGTTATTTTTATGGAACGCCGCTCCGCCCCCAGCCCTACGGATGCTTCCTTCCCAAGCCCGAAGGGGGTTTAATTTTTACACACAGAAAATGTTGAGAAATTTTATGAATCCCAATTAAAACTATTTATTAGACGCAAATGTCGACCGTTTCATATGTTTCAAAATTTCGTTTCCCGTCCATCTACGTCACTGGGTGTTAAATGGCAAGTTGAATGTCGTAAATAAACTCGGCGACATCAAAATCTCCGGATTCGACTCCATTCTAGGTCGAATTCACGTTATTTTAATGTAATGCCCCACGAAACACCCCCTCCTTATGCCGTTAGGGGTTGTAATTATACACAGAAAACTTGTACAGAAATATTATGAATAACAATGACCCCGAATTATATTTATTCGACGCAAATATCGGCCAGTTAACGTGATTAAAAATTTATACTCCTCTTACATTTGCCCAACCCCTCCCACGCCCGTCCACACCCGCTCGTTGCCCAGGTTGTCATAAAATATTAATATATAATATTATATAACGCCCCTCTAAGGGTGCTAACTCCCGTGCGGAGAGGGGTTTAAATTGTACACAGTCAACATCGGTAAGAATATTATCAATCTATTTATGCATGAAAAATATTTATTTAACACAAATATTAGCTCTGTTCGCATGTTTCAAATTTTCTTACACTTCCACCTCAGCCCCTGAGGGTTAAATGGCAAGTTGAATGTCATAATTAAACTCAGTGACATCTATTACTCGGAATTTGACTCCAATCTCGGTTGTATTCTCGTTTTTTTCTTGTAACGCCCCTCCACCCTCAACCCTAAGGGTGATCGTTATCCATGCTGTAAGGGGTTGAGATTATACACAGATAACATCGGTAGAAACACTGTCAAACTCTTTGACCTCTAAAAATATTTATATGACAAATTTCGGCAGTTTTAGCAGGATTGAATATTTCCACCCCCGCTCCTGGGAGTGGTAGATTGTCTCACTCAGACAGTGTTTGTTTCCTGGTCGCAAGGAACACGTGTACGATGTATGGTAAAATTTTCTCGACGGGTGAAAATTTGTATGCGGGACAAACATACATACATACATTCATACATACAAACACCCTGTTTTATTTAATAGAAGATTCACTACGATTCATTGGGTTTAATTTGAAATGAATGTTAATTTAATCGTCCATTCTATTTTAAAATTTAATACTATTTTTTATCATCCAATTGTTGGTCTCTTTATGCGTTCCTCATTATCTCTGTCTCTCAAATTGTAATGAGAGACTTTGAAAGTTCTTGTCTTGAAAAATTTATTTTTAGGTCTATAGCTTATTACAGGTTCTTTGATAACATATGTTGGTTTATCACTTTTGACAAATTTGATGAACTAATTGCTGTGTTTAATAATTATTGTTCAAATATTAAATTAATTTATGAATAGGAAATTGATTCTGATTTTTTTCGAAGTGTTAATATTAAGAATAAATTTTTAACTTTTAATTCGTATCATAAATCTACTTACTCAGGTAGAGTTTTGAATTTTTTTATCTAATTACATAATTGATCAAGAAAAAAGCTACGGTTTTTAATTTTGCTGGCAAAGCTTTAATATTGTCTGATATATATACTTAACTATCTGTTGAAAATTTGCTAATTATTATCCTATTTTATTTTGTTGTCAAATTCATTAATCTTATAATTAATTACATTTATAATAATAAGAATATTGTCCGTAAAAAATCCAATACTAGCAATTTTATTGGTTTACCATATATTGATTGTTTATCTACAAAATTTAAAATGTCATTAAAAAAAACTTTTTGTTTCAGATTTGAGAAATTAGCAAGAAGTGAAGAACCTTGTATCTCATGACACTTTCAACATCATTAAAGCTTTACTTCATATGGTGATCAACGAAAGAAGGTAAATCTAATCCGATTGAGTTTTTACAGGATTTTATTATAATTTGTATAGGATACTTAAACTTTAATCTGTCTGTAAATAATATTACTTTGATTTTTCAGTTAAGATGGAATTTCTTCGCATGTTCTTTGTGGTACTGCAGATTGGATTTTCCAGAAACAGTTACGTTAATTTCACCTACAATTGAAATAATTTCGTTCAAAAATGGCGCTTTGATCGACAAAAATCAAAGTGAAAAGAAAAACGTAGAAAAATAGGTATGTATCGAGAAGTAATAAATAATAATAAAAAATAATAGAGGAGGTCTGTAGACATGGCCGATATTTTTAAAAAGCTGTTCATTAACACTAAATGTTAACCCGTATCCTCTTACATCGTTATAAGTATTTAACCTTTACCTATTATCCAGCGTTCACCGTGTTCGTGCTTAGATATGGATCTATACACTTTCATCTGCTGAACAGTCACGGATAAGGTGAAAGAAGAAGAATAAAAACTGTAATGGCGGCTATTAGCTCGCGAAGTGGATACCTACCTGAGGGAAAGCGTCCGTTCCCGGCCATTAACTTTGGCGACACCAAAGGCTGACGTAGGGACTCGCCTGATTTAAACCTAATTAAGGCGGATTCGCATAGCTGACGACGTAAATGGAACACTGGCTCTGTTGCCTTATTTGAAGTTATCGGGCAGTAAATTTTTCCGCGTTTGAACAGTAACATTATTTCTTCAGTTATATAGGAAGACTACATATATCAGTTTCGAAGGTCAGCGACCATCTGCGACTTTCGCAGGATTCGGATCAATTACGTCCTTGTTTCAGTAAAGATAATGCGGAGAGTTCTGTATAGTTATTGAGTTAACCTTTGAACTTTAGCTAGCATCATCCAAATTTCGTGGCTGTAGTGATCCAGGCTTGTAATATCCGCATTTAATTTTATAGTCCTTGGTGTAGGTTTGAAAACCGTTGTTTTCAACATTGACCTTAACTTCTCCGGATCCAATCAAATTTTTCATATAAAAATAACACTTTTCTCGTTTTTTATTATTTATTCACTGCACTCGTCGCACTATTAATTTCGTTCTGCCGTATTAGCTCTTTCTATGACTTTCAACTTTCTTCATAAATTTTACTATGTCTTATTTTCTTCGACCGCTCACATCGGACGTACACCAGCTAGTTTTGTTCTCCAAGGACATCTATTCTATAACATCTCTATCATCGTCACTAGGAGATTTACAGGATTCTTTGATCTTTTAACCACGTGTGATCTTGCAAGCAAAAAAACCCCTTTCTTAAAAAACAGATGCTCTGAGGCGCGGGTCCCTGATACCGCAGCACCTGCAACATTCTTTCCTTATCTCGCAATCTCACACAGTCCTTCTCCCCTTATAAAATCACCACGAAGAGCTACATTGGCAGTCTAGGCAGGCAAAGCCTTGTAGGAGAGATACGAAGGGGCTACCTTTAGGGATGCCTTTTCCTCTCCGTTTTTGAACTAAGGTTCCCACAAGCCGAGGCACCTCGGCCTGTTTTGAGAGGTGTTTGTTCCAGGGTCGCAGGCCTTGGGCATACGGTAAGAGTTGTTCGCTATTCCCATTGGAATAGTCGGCCAGCTGCCTCCTAAACTGGTCGAGGCACGGAGAAGGGAATGCTGCGTCCCCACAGCAAACTTCTCTCCCCCTATCAGAAGGGTGTGGGACAAGTACCCAATGCCCGACCTACCTGATGCAGGTTTTTCTAGGGTTTTCCCTGCATTTCTTTAGGCGAATGCCGGGTAGGATCCTTAAACCATAGCCCGGGGGTCCTAGTAACCCTTGGCTACCTTCCTCTTCCCTTCCGCATCCCCCATTTCAAATCCCTTCCTATGCTATTAAAGGGGAGTTGCCCAATGTGGATCACCCTCATGTAGCCTGTTGCCCTAAAAAAATACATTGGCAGTCATTTTCTGACTCTTGATTAAGGACATTAGAAGTTATATTCAAGTAAACTTTTTAAAACAAAGTTTAGAATTATAATTTACATTTCTGGCTCCACTGGAAACTGTACATTATATGTACTAAAATATCGACCGCTTATAAGGCGGGCACTGTCTTGCTACTGTGTTTAATCTGCTACTCTGCCACACAGATATGTGAAAGTCACCGTCATAAATGCTCACAGTTGGACCGTTGTAACAATAGTTCGGCTGCTGCCACTCTTACCCCTACTACTCTCAGTTTGTTCGTGTTGTTCAAGACGCCCCGAAGTACGCGACAAAAGTTTAATTCTGCTTTTCATTTACAATTCAGACAAAATTGACAACACTAAAATTTTTGCCTCACTACACGATTTTCTTTTAAAATGCTGCATTTTATTAATGATTAAAATAAAGGGCAATTCAGATTTTATAAATACAAATATATATAATTGCACTGATGTACTTGTATCAAATATTACTTATGAGTCGTACATTCTTAAATATTGGAAGTCCATGACGTCAAAAGTTTTAATTTACTTTACCAATTTTTAAAAAGATTGTGTAATTAACATTTACCAACGTCAGGTCAAATAAATTTTTCTGTTACCGAAATCAGCTGGGAGGTTTCACGGGAAGATAAAATCACCTTGTAGATAGTTTATATGTTTTAATACCTGCTGGAAATGTTTACACAAACGTGAATTGAATACGTATAATGAATAAAAGGGACCCTTAATTGTAATAGATTTTTCAATTTTATTCTTCACAACTCAAAGCGCATACTATGAAGGGGAAGTGTTGCATGATATCTCAACAACTGCCAATAATACAGCTTTGACATTCGTTTTTCCGTCACTAAGATCAAAAGATCCCATTAACAAATTTGTATTAAGTTGATGGCTTGTGAGGAGGAGCAACTTAACTAATGATGTTTGAGGTTATTTTAACAAGCCATTAGGCAGTTAATGAAGCCCTGTAAAATGCATCGCATTGCTTCAAATTTCCTTTCACGTTACTAAACCATGAATTCGTCTTCTATCGAAAATACGTTCTGAATTTGTCAAATTTTGAATATTTCTAAACATTATTCATCATCCGTCAGTAGTGAATGTTTAAAATTTAGCTACGAGTACAATTCATGTGAAATATTCTTACTAGCAAGTTGATGCTGTTTGTGTTCTACATTCTTTGCTCTGCCTCAATGTGATGATAATCATTATTCGGTGTATCAATTGAAGAAAAATATTCCAAAAATTCTGCAAAACCTTGAACAACTCACGCAAAGAAGAATGAGCTGGTATAAAGTTTCCGAATCAGTCTTGGTTTTAACAATAAGTGAATGCAATACAAGTTTAATGTATAAAGTTTCTGAAACTTATCTGGATTTATAATTTCTATCTCTATCTAAAATACGGAAACTTTTCCAATTGGTAGTGATTCGTTTAATAAATATGCATCCGATTGATCAGTTAAGATACAAATCTTTTAACAGCTGTATTTATCTGACGTCCTTAAATAAATGAAAACATCAACCTGTTCAGTTATAAATTTATTATTAATTTAATTTTTTAAACATTGTAATAGAAAAACATTCTCAAAGCTTCATCCCTAGTTTATTAGGACCTCTTCAGGTGTTGTAAAGTCGAGTAAATGATCTAATTTCAAAATCCGTGTATCTAAAAATTTCAACAAATCAAGACTTTATAAACATGATAATTTATAATACAATTAATTAAAAATTTATTTAACATTACTTAGAATTATTTACAATTAATTGTATTGGACACAAATTTCTTAGATATGATTTCCCCACACATTGCAGGCGATAATTCTATTATGTTTACAGTTGTTGAGAGCTTTGTTAAGTTTAAAGAAACAATTGAAATAAAATTATTTTAAATACATTAAATGCATTAGAAGAATTCGGATCATAAATTCTATTTAAATTATTAGTTTACGATAATGGCCGAATCATTGGAACGAATACTACGTTTCATGTAATTAATTTCCATATTGTAGATAGAGATAGAAATTATAAATACAGATAAGTTTCAGAAATGTTATACATTAAACTTGTATTACATTCACTTAATATTAAAATCAAGATTGATTCGAAAACTTTGTACCTTCTCGCTCTGCGGTCAAGATTGCGGAATGTCCCGGGGGACTGAGTGACCGGGGGGGGGGTTGTCCACTCGAGCCACGGCCGGACATGGCACGAAACCCCAGAAACAGCCGTGCAAATTGCAGACAGTCAATTTCTTACCACAATTACAAGAAACCTCCCAGTAGATTAAATGAATTAATTTTCTTTCATTATAATTTCTAATTAATTATTTTACTGAATAAAATAATGCTAGGTAAAACAGTTAATGACAATTATTAATTGGGCAGACAGAAGAGCTTGACACTATCTCAATGAAAATTTTATTGCCTTCTGTGAGGGTAACTAATTAAAATCATTTACAGATACGAACCAATTCCTGTAACTTTATATCTCCGAATTTTACAACAAAATAATATCAAAGATAACAGTGGCTATCCGCTGGCCAGCTGTCAGAAACGCCACCACACCTCGAAGAAAAATTATCTTCCTGCTCACATAATACATAGATTTGGTGAACTGAAAAATATTTTTCGATTCAGGCTAAGCACTAAAATCTACTTAGTTTAACTGTGTAATGGGACGCCAATCACAAAAACCACTAAGTGCTTGCTTAAAAAGCCGGTTTTTTCCAAACGGTTACCAAGAATTATTTGAAACAATTCATCCAAAAGAGACAGTAGTGGAGAGCAAGCGATCTCGACAACAATGTTTCACATCGTCAGCGATGCTTACAACAGACGCCACAGATGACTCCAAGTACCGCAGAAAACATCTCGACAGTGGAACAACGTTTGTAATTCGTTCTAGTAACTTGTGGCCTGACATATATATATATATATATATATATATATATATATATAGTAATGAAGTGAATTCCATTTAATTGTTGGTTTTGTGTATTTTTAATATTGTTTAATCTAATAGAATGAACTTATATCGTAATTATAAACTCTAACCTACGTATTAACTCCTTCAGAATATTTAAATGATTTATCATGTTTACAATTGATAACTCTTTATTTGGTGTCAGTTCTATTTGTTACTGTTAAATTCAATTAATTATTGAGATTTACTAAGGAAGCTCCCAGTTATGGCGCAATTCATCAAGAAGTTAAAAAAATGCGCGGAGTTTTATATAATAATAAACCGCTAGTTAATAATCGGAAGCGACAATCAATGGAATTAGGGCGTAAATTCTAATTGTTGACTACTAAGATAAGCTCCAAGAAAACGCTTTAAAGCTTTGTGGAGAAAGGCTGAAAAAGTCAGCCTGAAGAGCTTTTAGTCTAAGCACCTTCTCGTCAGTTTATCGCAGATATTTGGACTTAGAAAAACATCTCAATCATATTCGGACATCGAAAATTTTTTTACGGATTTGCGATACTTTATGCACTTAGAAAAATTTCTGCTGTATCACCTTAGCCAGTGATCAACCCTGGAGGCCGACGCCTAGCAGTGGTACTGCTCAGGCCATCGCTACATGTCTGCCAGCTGTGGGATTCCGAGACACCAGTATGCCGATACGAGTTTAAGGACCCTACCCTGTATTCGCCTAAAAGTGATGCAGGACGAACCCTAGAAGGTAGGTCCCACGCCCTTTCGATGGCGGGAGAGTTCATGAGCTGTGGGGATGCAGCATTCCCTGCTCCGTGCCACAACCAATATGAAGATACTTATATTTACTTACTGAATTGTTTTAGCTGGCGATTTTTCTTTTCTTTCGTATATACGCATATTAAAATACGAAAATAATTCTAAATGCATTTTGCAGTAATTTGCTTCTCTTTGGTTGATGTATAAGATATTAAAAGTATTTTATGTTGGATAGTTCGCCCTTCCTTTCTGGTAATAGCCTTGAAGCTATTCTGGTCTGCGTAAAACAATAAACAGAACAAAACGGTATCCATTGCGGCAGCAATTCAAGATGCCTGACGCAAGCCCTGGGGGTTCCCCCCTCCCCCAAGATTTAATGAGACAGCAGTAACATGTACTTACTGCATGCCCAATCATGCATAAAGTCTTATCTGCAAGTCCTGGGAAACATGCAGGCCTTGAACACCTCGAGGAATGGAGCTCTTATTAGATGCTTTTAATGTCATTTATCTTCCTGTGTCCTCCGTCTCCTTCAACCTTGACGCCAAAAATCTTACCTTGTTTGTTTGATAAACTGAGGTCAAGAATCGCTTCAACCATTTATTATATGAGTTTAAATTCTAATTTGTGTTCTGAGTAGAATTCTGTTACACATTTTGTTGGTAAAACGGATTTCCTCAAAGGAATTCAGGATCAGTGGGTCAAAGCCATTACTGGTGTATAATATCCTTCATTTTCCTCAAAATACAGTTAACGTTTTAATTAATTATATTTATTTCATAGATTTCACGGTCCCGTAACGTTTGCGTGTTTATTACTGCACATTTCATTGTTTGAACCCTAATGCTTCTCAATACTTCTTTTGCAGATTTTTATGAGATGAATTATGGTCATGAATATCAGAATACGGATTGCTCAGTACTCATTCTTGAGAAGGTGTTACCAGTATCTCTATGTACCTGAATAGTAGTTTAAAATCCAAAATAAATCGAGTTGATGGAAAAGATATCCGTTCTTGGAATTAGTTTAATCTCATTTCATCAAGATATTTTGATAAAATATTCTTTTCAATCACCGTTTAAAACTCATCTTTGTCGATATTTTTTTACGATATGAATTCGTTTTTAACCCTATGTTAGACGCGCCCCTTAAAGTAACGCGGTTAGTCGCGCTAGGTCCAGGGGACTAAATTAGCTCTTTCGTTGCTGATCACTTTTCTGAATCTGAATCATCCTACAAACATTTAACATATGCATTTTAGACACATAACTACATAATTCATTTTTCACAATTACAGTCAAGTTTAATTTAAACTTGCCATTTTATTTAAAATTCTTGTTAAAGAAAAACTAATATCAAAAAATTCTAATTTTCTAATATCACAGTATCATAAAATATTGAGACTTTAATTTTGTAAAACAAATATCAGTTAGATGCCACCAAGTTCCAGAGTTCTTGAAATATTATTGTTTAAAAATACTGTTAGTTATATATGATTAATTTTCATTGAATTTTAAATTATTCTACTTTCGTGAAAATTCTGATGAAATGCTCATAAATAATATTTTCAAACATATGATAATATAAATAATTACATTTATGGTCATATAAGTACATAAATCAAAGTCTGTTTCAATATTTTTTAACTTTCCGACAAGATATTCTTGGGAAATTATTTTTGTGTGTATACGCCAACACAAAAAATCTTTTACAGTTTTCACTACACTATTGTGCTTTTCATTGTTTTTTCTTGTTTAATTGATTCATTGTTTCATTAAATCTAGTCCGTCAAATTCGTGATCCGTATACGAGTCATCAGACCTAATTCCTCATATATTTTCATATCATCTACACCTATAGGATATTTGAAGCTGTACAGTTTTTACACATTTTTCACATTTATTTATACAGAAATAGGTAATTTGTAATAAAAACCCACAAATATAATATCCACTTACGACAATAAAAATTTAAGTATCAAAACAGAAATATTTGATACTAAAACTGATTTTACGAAAAGGAACTATATCATCCCTCCGTAGTACTGCGGCATGGACGAGAGAAATACTGACGGGAGTCGTCGCAGTAGTTTTACTGGACCGAAGATACGTGACTTCATTATTCAAATGTCATTTTTCAAGAAAATACGGTTGATTTCGGAGAAGAATATTGTAAATACATTCGCCTGAGATGTCATAAAATTACATACCTGAAACTTACCTGGCTCTGGAAATTAAATTGCGTCGGTCCCCAGGACCTAGCGTGACTAACGGAGAATTAAGCACGCATAATACCATTTTTGCATGAACATCAATTTTGATTAATAGCAATGAATGTTTCGTGGAACAAAAATACAATGCAATCACGATGAAATGGTGTTGGAACCATTTTAATCACAATAAATGTAATCCGTGTAGATCATAAATATGATAGGAAAATTCAAAAGGCACATCTCTAATTGTCGTTTCAGTAGGAATTCCCTGGACGGAAGAACACCATACGTAAAAACACAGGTCATTCCGATGGGAAAGAACGTCAGACATGTGGTATATAATCAGGATGTAGAAAAATGTTCATCATATTTTCAATACAAGTAAAACAATAACACAGCTTACATTAAAGTCTACATGTTGATCTATTTTTGTTTATTCTAGAATTACTATGAAACGGAATTTAAACCTAATTTGGTACAATGGGAACTAACATTGTGAGGGGTAAGACATATCTCGTACCCCTCTTTATAAATAATGGTAAAGGCCGATATTAGTATGGAATAAATGTTTTAATGATCGATTAAATTAATAGTAATACTCTTCATGATGGAAAAGTTTAATAAAATGCATTCATTTTCTGCACCCTTTTGTAGCAAATTTTATAGTTAACATTAGATTACGATTGATTTTTAATGGTGTTTTTAAAAGTTTAATAGTCAAATAGGGTATAGTTATTCGAGATGACGTCATCAAATGGATGTTTACTACATAAAACAAAATTTATTTATTGAGAAATGTATTCGACTAACAAGGGAGGAGGGCGCATGTTCAATGAATCAAACAGGGGTTGCACCAATAAACGTCCAGAGAGTAGAAATAAACTATTTAGATTTTCTAATGAATATAGTTATGGAAAGCGAAAGTACCAAACAAAGAAGGATAGGAATTAGAGTAAAGAATATTTACCTATCTATCGATCTCAATCAATCAGTCTTATGTATATATAGTAGTATACACAAATGTTGGTATTAATAAAATTATTAAAATTGTTCAATTATTACGTTTGTTATGTTAGATAATGGCCATATATTTGAAACAATATTCAAAAGGTTCCCGTGCACCATGAGAACGGCGGATTGAGAGTATTCCCAGACTTTTTTTTGTTGTGTTCATGTATTGTTTTGATGGTCAGCGGCGGAATATGTCAAATTGTCCGTTCGCCGATGTTGTGAGTCCAGACTATATGAATTTCTCACCACTAGATAGCGTAATGTGGGAGGGGGTGAATTTGGTACAGTAAATTTTATCAGTCTGTGTGTGGAGGTCGAGGAGACCAGCTTGTGGTGCTCGTCGAGGAGAGAGGTAGGCATTGGGCGAGGCCGTCCTTCAGTCGGCAAAAGAGTATTGAAGTGTTGAAAAGTAAAGTTATAAAGTATTTTAAATAGTTGATCTAAATTGAAAGAAATGTTATTCAGCAAAGTTTGTATGGCTTACAGATTTTTCGCATAATATAAAGTTGAATTCTACTATTTTTGTTACTTTTGTTTGTGTACATTTAATAGACTGGTTACGACTGGAAAATATCTCGTGATCAGACTTATTTTGATCATGGTAACACTGACCGGTGTCCACTGTAATTTCTGGACACTGACGACCGTACTTGCGAACTGACTTGAGGCGACGACCAAAATACTACTGCCAGGTGCTCTAAAAGGTTAAATTATGTCTTGTGAAAGTGTATTGAAGTAATATGGCCAATTTTAAAAAAATAAAAGTTTTCATTTGTTTAAAATTTGTAGTTTGTGTAAATTCTATAGAAGTAAAATTGAAGATCGATCAAAATTAAGATATTATTTTTAAATTTGGTATAAAATATTGTAAAAGTTGCTTAATTGTTGTACCGTCAAATTTCATTTCATTTTGTGTTTGTATTTTGAGGGAATATTTTAAAGTATCACATTTCTGTAATTTCAACTGAACAATTTTTCTGTATATTTTATATATTTTTTGAATTCTATACTTTTCCGAGGCTCGATAAAACTCCCTGGGAAAAAAATAAGAGTTGAATTTAAATTAATAGTCCTGACATTCGTATGTAGAATTTATTTTTTGATTTAAGTAGCTTCTTTAAATATTATATTAATCAAATCTCTTTTTCTTCATTAAATACCTTTCATTAATATAAAGAATTGCTATTAAAATTCGAAAACTTGGAAATTTAATTAATTTGGTTTAAATGTTTCGAAGTATGCATTTCTTTAAATAATCGTAAACTGTAAAGTAAAGTAAAATCGAATATTTTTAAATATTTCAAAATTTAGGAGTTCATTGAATTGCTCTTCAAGGTAAATTAAATAATTTAAAAATCTTCAAAGTGGTTATTACAATATATATCAGTCGTTCTAGATACTTACAAATCTCTGTAAATATATATCCTCTAATTCCAATTTTGTTTTATAATACTATAATAGTAGTAGTTTCAGTTATACGTTATTTACTTTAACTATTATGAAGTTAAGTTTTTTAATGTGCTCTAAACTTGGAAATTGTTTTACTAAGCGTCTAAGGCTAGTGCCATGTATATCGTGGGTGCGGTGCAGGAGGGATCATACAGCATTTATATTTAAATGGAACCTGACATATCGCAGGCACGAATAAAATTAAATAAAAAGATAACGTATGTTAATGGTCGAAGTTTATCCTTTATATTTAAAAGCAGACGTAAAAATAAAATCAAGAATTATAAACATTAACTAACTGATTCAGAAGTGGAGATGGATAAATGGACCAATCACATGGGAGCGTATCTGAAATGCATTTATATATTAGTACTTATTGTGATGAATCGTATTTATTAATTTCACTGTATCGCAAGAAACAACAAAATTTAATTTACACATTTTACATAATGTTAATTCTCATACTCTGTGAAACATTTTTCGTTCATTGAATATTAATTTACTTTATTCTATGGCCACTGATTATAATTTAGTTAACATAAATGTTTGGTAATTAATTATTTACATGGCCAGAGTACTTTTAATATTTACATTATTATTCACAATTAGAATACAAAAATCCATAGTGACTTTTTCTCGTATTTCACGAAGAATCAGATTTATAACTCACAATGAATACTCAAATATTTAACGACGTACAAAAATCTATAAAAACAAATAGACTCACCCCACCCACTTCAGCATAAATCATTAAAATAATATTAAAATTGCAATTAAAATGGCAAATAAATATTAACTTATAAACCTTATCATACTAACCGATTGCAATGAAAGGACGGATGCACTGGCGGTGAAATCGAACTCATCTTAGCCCTCAACCACAATACCTGTCTGCTAAGCACAAGACATCTTCAAAGAAGCCAGATAAGAAATTAACAGAGCCTGGCAACGAACTAGGAACTTCAAGGCAGCACAGACATTCGCCATTTAAAACAACGCTCCCAGAAGGCAACTTTTTAATTTTTTTAGGTAACAGGCTACAAGAGGGCAATTCACGTTGGGCAACTCCCCTTTAATAGCATAGGAAGGGATTTGAAAGGGGGGATGTGGAAGGGTAGAGGAAGGTAGCCAAGAGTTAACTAGGGCTCCCGGGCTATATTTTAAGGATCCTACCCGGCATTTGCCTAAAGAAATGCAGACAAACCCTAGGAAAACCTGCATCGGGTAGGTCGGGCATTGGGTACTTGTTCCACGCCCTTCCAATTCGGGAGAGGAGTTTGCTGTGGGAACGCAGCATTCCCTTCTCCGTGCCTCGACCAATTTAGGAGGCAGCTGGCCGACTATTCCAATGGGAATAGCGGACAACTCTTACCGTATGCCCAAGGTCTGTGACCCCAGAACATACACCTCTCAGAACAGGCCGAGGTGCCTCGGCACAATTATCATTGCATTAATTTCCTCCACACCTCAACCCACCTGTGAGACATGCGCCATTCCCTTCATCGTCATGTGTATGCTGTTTGACTGCATCAACGCCCACAACAGAAAAGCTCCGAACTCGCCGAGACACCTCATTTGATGGATACATCGATATCATCAGCCGCGGTAGTTATTATCCCTGCCTCTGCTAGCCACTGCTTCTATGTAATCACTCAAATTAGTTAACTACTCAATGCGGTCGCCAATAACTTCAAGGGAGACGCGGACAGAATAAAACCAATAAAAAAAGATTTATAAGTGTGTTTGGTAGTAATTTTTAATTATAAAGCAACTATTATTACTGAAAGCAGTATTATTGTCATTATTAAGAATATATGCATCCTTTACAAGTCATGCGGTTCTCCTACAATTTTCTTATCCCAGATCAACTGTTTCAGGATCTGACGGATTTTTACGTAAAGTTATTATAGGTTTCATATATATTACATATTTATATTCAAAGATATATAGAGAGAAAGCCTCAAACCAAACGACCATGGTTAATTTAATTAAGGTGTGAGGATGGAATTTCGAGATCTCAGTATTCGAAGTCGGAGGCAATGAAATAAAATAAATATAAGTTTGATCTACAGAGGTCCAGTGGGTAGGTAATGAGACTGTGAACACGGCCTTTCCCAATCCTCTGGGAATGCTGAACAATAGCTTACAACAGCTCAGCCGCACTCTCTATTCCATAGTACCATAATACATTTAGCATCCAATCCTACATTTCCTCAGGCCGTTGCAAAGTGCTTCGATTGCCGACTCTCGAGTAGACTGAATTTAGTAGGTTCATTTTGTTCAAGTGTGCTTGAACTGGTATGCTTAGTCTGTGTTTCCCTGAAGATCAACTGTTATAAACGTTGGAACTATCATAATCCTACCCTAAGCAACTGAATTGAGGGAAAATGAGAAACGTTAGGTTCGCGTTCGAAGAACAGAGAATCTTGTTTTTATGAATCAAGAAATTTATAATTAGGAAAATGCAAAGAAAATGTGGAATCAATCTGGAGTCATCAGTGAAGTCATTGGGAAATCAGGGTTTGTTTGTCTTGTTAGTTGTCACGAAGTGTCTCAGTTGAGAATCAGTTTGTATAAAGTTTCAGTAGTGAATTATGGAGAATATTAAAGTGATTTAGAGTAGTAGCTGGAACAATAGTTAACAACATTTATTATTATAGCATACATTCAGAAATCCACTTAAAAGCCAGTACTCGAAAAAGTACATCATCTGACAGTCGCTGTTCAGAAAGCTTAATATTTTATAAAATTTTTCCCTCCTCAAATTCCTTCCTATGCTATTAAATGGAAGAGATTACAACGTAAATGATCGTCGAGTAGTCTTCCACTCAATAAATATATCAAATGGTATTTAAAGCATTGAAACCCTAAAAAGGTAAAGTTATTACAATTATCATTAGTTATACTGTAAATTTGTATTGCATTTAGTCAGGTTGGAAAAACAGTTACAGAAGTATGCATATAAACATAGTTTTTCACCTTTGCGTGAACCCGCAAGTCCTATTTAAAAGTTTCAGAATTTTTATAATAATAAAAAAATTATATTAATATGTTAGAAAACCGTTATAAACGTTTCGATAAGAAAATTAATTCATTGTGAAACTAATGACAGAGTCGCGTTATTGTGTTGACGGTTAAATCCCTTCGGCTCTGTGAGAGATCAGAGAACTGGTTCGCCGCGTGACACTGCAAATCGCTGTTAAAAAGCTGGTCGTAATCAGGATTAGCCTGTCAGTCGGTGTCACCAGCGCTAGCAATCTTACTGTCACAATCAAGAAAATTCGGCTGTCACTCTTGAAAATACACCAAATATCTCGCAATTTTACACTATTTTAATTAATAAGTTTTCTTAACCTTTTCCATGAAATTCCATTGCAAAAATAATGCTGAGCAGACCATTCAATATCCGATGTTTGCTCATAAATCACTATTCCGATTCAAAACATTACTTATGAGGTAATAAATTGTGCTAAAACTATTTTATTACCTACATATGTCGCACTGCGTCTGGAATCGATAGGGATTAGCTAAGCGGTCAAAGCACCCTCACTGAAAGCGGTATGTCCCGAGTTCGATTCCCGATCTGGTCGACATTTTTACATCCAAATACCTTGTATAATATACTTTAATAATGTAAACAGCAATAGAAGTTTAGTAAAATGTAGAATATTTTAATGTAACTGCTTTTACAATTAATATATCTGGTTATTTTCCACCAAACATAGCTGATATATTAAGCTCCATTTCAGTGAAGTATAAGCTCAGAGTGAATGTTTAGTCACTCTGCAAAAGCATTTAATCAGCGGCGTGTCCTGACTTTTCCGGTTAGGGAAGCAATACAATGGCAGAAATAATCAATAAATCTTAGAATAGATTCAAAATTGAGTTTCAAAATTCCAAATTGAGCACACAATTCAGGTAATTTAATACATTGTCTGCATATTAACTGAAATAATGTCACCATATAACGATAATTACATAAAAATCACAAACAATTACTTCAATTGAATTTTCGTACTAATCAATTACATATTTAATTCTTCTTCTCTAAATCATCTATAACTTGAACATAAAATTAGTAAGAAAATTCTTTTATAAAAGCCTAACAAGATATTAGTTATCTTGATTACTAGAATTACTAATGTAATTTTACACGCTGCCGAGCTGCGATTGCTGCACTTGTCATAACATGTTCCCAATATTTTATAGTTTCAGAGTATGCAACATCGAGACCTTTATCCTTGATTCATTTGAGAAGTTCACAAACGCACATCATGTGAATGCCTTCCCATGAATAAAATATTGCCTCCGACCGTAAAGATAATGCATCGAATAAGTTTCCATAATTTTTATTAATGAAGCAAATGATGCTTGAGGAAATGGGACCACACAACGTCTCTGAAAGTTTCCCAGTTCTAAGAATTTCAGGCATTTAAAATTTCTGAGTCTTGTGTACACAATTTGCCCGATGTTGTGAATGACATTGAAGAAAATTCAGCGATCATACGTTTCCGTATCAGCTGCAGCGTAATCTTTTACTTTTTGGCTACGATACACCATTGACATTGTTAATGTTCTCCTCAACTTTCAGGATCATACACACGCTGCAACACTCAGATGACGAAGAAGAGGTCCCAGGCGTTGGCTCCTTACGCTGCCAAATTACTCTAAACTCATCTTTATTTCACGAACTTTAATGTCGTTTCTCGCTATATTTACTCCAACATAACGCCCTTTTAGACATACAGTGTATATTAGCTGCGACCCCACAGAAAACCCGTTTCCCGCTATCGGAAGAGCCAAATGCCCGACCTACCTGATGCAGGTTTTCTAAGGTTTTCCCTGCATCACTTTTAGGCAAATTGCCGGGTGGGATCCTTTAACCATAGCCCGGGGGCCCTAGTTAACCCTTGGCTACCTTGATCTACCTTTACGCATCCCCCCTTTCACTCCCTTTCCTATGGTACAAGACGGGGGTTTCGACTATGTGGATTACCCTATAAATAGCCTGTCTACACCTACAAAAAAAGGCCCTTTCCAATGTTATAAGAGGATAGAGGCCACTATGTGGATTACCACATAATAGCCTCTTCTTCTTCTATTAATAGCGAAAAACGCACAGCTACACAAAATATCAACAAACTCTTAACAAGAAGGAATTCTACCTTGAAATGATAATATAATATATATGTTTAAAATTGGGAAGTTTGATATTAGAAATATGCTCCTTGATACGGGTGTTAAGTGACCGTTTTGTTTGCCCTATGTAACAGGAATTACAATTAGATTTTGTATACTACAAAATGTTTGCTATAGGTGTCAAGTGGGTCATTGTGTTTTTTTTATCAAGAATTATTACAGAAATGCTTCATATTAAATCCAGCTATTAATGTACATACTGATAATATAAATCTCAGCAATAGTAATAGCTTTGCTCACTTATTGTTACGCTAATCCTTCTATTTTTCAATTGTCGTAATTGTGTGTTTGTGTCGCTCCCGCCCCTCTTTTTTTTTTTCCAATCACCTGACGATAGGTATAAGGATCCCACAAACGTTGTGTGGTATTTATATAATCCCTTAATTTTGTCTGTGTTTGGCTATTTCATCGAATCTTCATAAGATTCTACACACGAAGCCACTACACGCTGTACACAGTACGCTTTCTCATTGTCCAACGGGACTAGCCGTGGAAGTGCTGCGTAGTGCTTCCAGTTCAGTGGTTCCTCTCTGCTGCACAAGGACGCAGTGGTGAGCAGCAAAATTCCGACTGGTATATAATTTGCTGACGTCTGCCGCCAAGAGGAACTACGTACTTAAATTCGCTATGGACAATAAACAGAGAATTCACATTATTCTTGAAGTATTTTGGAGTATAACATTAACATTTTTTGCTCAGAAATGAAAGCAGAATCAGTAATAATCGTCTCTGCATTTAAATTTATTTTATTCATAATGAATTATGTACGTTATCGTAACGGGAACTGTATTATGGAAAAGTTATGTAATTTGAAAATTCTTGATCAAATTATTGTTATATACGATGTCGTGGAAATGGTATGTTCCAACAAACAGCGGCAGATCAGAGAAAAGGATTAGCAGATGATTTTTGCTCGCTAATGGCTCAGATGAAGGGGCCATAAACGCCGTCTTCTTCGTCTTCTTCGATAAAAGACTGACATAATTGTCCTTCTACAGTCCCTGGCGCCGTGGGAAGAATGAGACGGAATTTCATAAAGTTGGACCTAATGAGTTTCATGCACAGATCATGAACCGTAATCCGGATGGTGTTCAAATTACGCAAGTGAATTGCCGTTGATAGTTTTTGAAACTGCATGAAGGAAAAGTGTGGCAAATAATATATAATAAAACCACGCACAGGAGAGAAGAATGTTAATAGGTGGAAAAGAAAAATTAAATGTTAAAATAATAATTCAAGTTCTTTTTAGTCCGTAATTCTCGTGAAATCATTACTAAGTTTTTTGAATGGATATATTTCGAAATCCGTCTTATTTCAGCAGTTTTTTTGTTGGATTTCCTCTTCCTCAGCACTTCCGCGTATCTGCCTATAGAAGTTACATAATCTAAAATCAATGATTCTGTGGCGTCGACGTCGACGGGTTGGTGGGTCAGATGTTCTCAGGGGCATATTAGGGAAAAGAATCGCCGGTTTAATACGGTTCAAGAAGAACGTCGTGTCGGCATTGCGGAGATGCAGAGTCATTGTTTTAGAACCGCGATTCAGAACTCGATAAGGACGGTTATATGGAGGATTTAGGGATTCTTTTACCACTTCGTGACGTAAGAAAACGTGGATACGTGACGCTAGCTCCTTGTAAACGAATGTGTATAAAGAACAAATATTCATCCTTGTTATTATATAAATATATATTGTAACATTTAATATTTGGGTGTGAGATTATTGGGTCGGTTTCTATTTGATACAAAAATTAAAAAGATTTTTTCATTTAAAATAATAATTCCAAGGAAGCAATACACAGAATAACTAGTACAGTGCACAGAAATGGTTGCATAAATCGAATTAGAGAGAATATATTGAAAATACAAGAAAAAGGAAACAGGATCACTATAGCCTGGCTACCGGCGCATAAGGACATCGTAGGACACGACAGGGCAGATCTCCTAGCGAAGATGGAAGCTGATCATCAAGGAAGATCCAGCAACCTGCCAGTTTGCACCAGCAGGGACTGCAGAGTAGGGATCTACAAGGAACTGGAGGAAAAGTGGAGTAGACCTGTGAAACCAGAGGAAGTCATCCTCAGAAATGTCAACAGCATCAGAAAAATATCGCACCCGAAAGAACTATCTCGAAGGCAACAAATTGTTGTAGCCAGAACATTGCACTCCAGTTTCACTCACTCATTCTTGATTTCCAGATCTCCGCAGCCGGTATGCAGCTCATGCAAGGAGCCCACAACAATTCCTCATGTCCTCTTTGACTACCCCAAATATAAGATAAGAAGATCATAGCTGCACATTCAATGATGGAGATTTGCAACTCATCAGCAGCAATAAACAACCTCATAGATTTTACGATGAAAACTGATTTCTTTAAAGTAATTTAAATGTTATACAAATGTAGAACTCAACAGATGTAAGTCGCTAATGACCAAAAAGTTAATTTGACGTTAAATTGGAATTAAAAAAAAATAATAATTTTGTGATAAAAATATATTTAAAATCAAATTTAATATAAAACATGGAAACAATATACTTTTTATTCTTCAAATGAATAAAACAGTGTGCTCGTTTGTATGTATGTTCACCCATACAAGTCTACACCGTGGAGAAAATGTATCCAAAATTCGTACCTGTGTTCTTTGCGACCAGGAAACGAACACTGTCGGGGTGAGACGTTTACCACCCCAAGGAGCGAGCTTGGAAATATTGAAACATGCTAAAACGGCCGATATTTGAGCAGGATAAATATTTTTCTGGCTCAAAGAGATTTATAGTATTTCTATCGATGTTATCTGTATATAATTTCATCACATTTTTGCATGGGTTTGGATGGTGGTGCGTTAAAAGAAAATATCACGAAAACAACCGAAATAGGATTAAAAGCAGGGGTTATGGATGCTGCTGAGTTTAATTATGATATTCTAAATGCCTGCTAAGCTGTAGGTCTACCTCTAGGGAAAGGGAAATACAATTTGCCGCGTACAAACTTAAAAACATACAGTACAAATAATTCTTACTTTATGAAGCAAACAATGCATAGGTGCCGTAATCCCACGGCGTAGGAGACAGCGTGACTGCCTCACATCACAGAGGTCCCAAATTCGATTCCCGGCGATGGCGTGGACGTATGTATGCGTGAGAGAAACTCTCGTCACATAAGACCCCCGACAAGGAAAAATGTGTTCCCATACTCAGTCGCTAATAACCAGAGTTTTTGATGCGACTGTAAATGTATCAATTAAAAAATGTATAGGTAAAACACCCCTATCACCTATAGAGGTGGGGGAAGGGCTGGAATTCAACTTGCCGTTTAACACCCAGGGGCGGGATTGAAATATTTTTGATTTTGATTCTCTAACTTACTTTAGGAACAGTATATATTGTTGCCTAATATTTTACTCACTTAAGTTTAATTCTTTTATGTTCCTTATTTTTAAAATCTCAATGGTACCGGGAGTATTTTTTACATTATTGAGTTACATTAAGGAAATATAACTCTTTTTCGGTACCGAGGGTATAATTAACTCTGAGAAGGTAGTGTGTGCATTTTTGACTGATTTAGGTTACCGAGTATATTTTTTGAAAAGTATTTTTGATAATGTTGGTTATTGGGAGTATTTATTCTTCTCTAAAGAAACGAATGCAATTAGAATATTAAAATATACACAGGTGGAGTAAAATTGACCAAATTTCGTACAAGACTTCCTTTCAAACCGGAAACAAAAACTCTGGTGGTGAGACAAGTTTACCGCAGCCAGGTTCAGGGGTGGACTGGAGTGAACATTTTCAAACTCGGCCGATATTTTGGTCGAATAAATATTGTCCGAGTCAAAGAGATTGGTGTTACTGTGTACAATTTCAACCAATTACGACATACGGGAGGAGAACTCTAGGGTTGGGGTTGAGATTATTAATGTCACTGACTTTTAACATGTATTTTTATCCCCAGGGGTGGGTGTGGACGAAGATGGAAATTTTTAAGCATGCAAACACGGCCAACATTGGTGTGGAATAAGTATTTTTCTGGGTTAATGAGATTGAATCCATTTATTCCTATGTTCTTTGTGTATAATTTCAACCATTTTCAGCAAAGGAGAGGATCACGCTTAGGGGGGGGGGGGGTGAAGGGGCATTACATAAAAATAACGCAAAAACAATCGAAATTCGTGCAAATCTGTGATTATGAATGTCACTGAGATTAATAACAACATTCAACTTTCCGTTTGAACAACCGAAACGGGGATGTACGGGGTTGGAAATTTTCGAACATGTTAAATGGTCGATATTTTCGGTGAAAAAATTGATGTAGTTTGTGTACAATTTCGTCCCATTTTGGTATAGATGGTAGCATCTTTAGGGATGATGTGGGGGCATTAAAATAAATAAAGCAAAAACAGCCGATTCGAGATTGGGTGTTGATGTTGCTAAATTTAATTACAACATTCAAGTTGCCGTTTAAGGTATTCTTCTACCTCTATGAGTGGAGGAGGAAGGGGAAAACAATGAATGTACATTACTTATATATACAAAAACATTTCGCTAAAACATCGAAGTTGAATTCTGCGTTATTGATGTCGCTGAGTTTAATTATGCCAACTCGGGCAACGACGGGCACCCAGCTATCAATGTAATAAATAAAATAGAGTGTTCGTGTGGGTGTATGCGTGTAAGACACGTCTATCACCTCCAGGGGAAAGGGTGGAAATATTCAAACATGCTCAAATACTTCGCGTTGGATAAATATTTTTAGGAGTCATTGAGATTTATAGTTTTTTTGTGTATAATTGCCCCCCTCACCGCATAGAACGGGAGCACCCTTAGGGGTTGGGGATGAATGGTCATTACAAGAAAATATCGCTATGACAACCACGATTGAAGTCAAATCCGGGGTCATGGATGTTACTGAGTTTAATTATGACATTTAACTTGTCGTTTAACCTCAAGGGGCGGTGGTGGATGGTGATAGGAATTGTCAAACATACTAAAAGAGTCGATTTTTTTCCGAGTTAATGAGATCGGTAGTATTTCTCCTGGGTATGTTTGTGTATAATTTCAACCCCTTTAAGCAAAGGATTGAGTACCATTTGGGTATTGTAAAGGGTCGTAACTTAAAAATAACGCAATGATTACCGAGATTCGAGTAAAATCAGTGGTTATGGATGTCGCTGAGTTTAATTATGATAAATCGAGCAATGGCATTACTTTATAAAAGTATCATTCACTGTAGTTTTAAGCGTCAGTGTTTTAACATTATTGCAAATGCAATGTATGCTTTTGTAGTGGCTTTAGAAATCTTTACCCAACCTAAAATTGTGAATTAGATCAAATACCAGATACTTGAAGGGTATGAATTATCTCCGTATATTCGGAGTCCTAAGATAACTTTTAGTCCACCTTTCAACATATGCTATTAAGTTTTTACTTCTGTTAGTCCTGATATTATTTTACCTGGTCAAATATTGTGTTCGATTAAATTATTATATGAATTATGCCGTTATATGGAAACGGTCTGAGATATGATCTTTCTGATACGACATTTGTGTGCGTGTGTGATTATGATCTGCGGGCCTCAACGGGTCATATCGTAACAAATTGACATGTATAAATTTTTTTAGAAAAAACACCCTCTTTGAACTGATAGGACGGGCGGTTTGTGGGTCTTAAAGAGGGACAATGCCTTACTTTTATCTTTATCTAATGGGGAGCAGCTACATATATATACTCCACACCCAACAGAAATGAGACAGTCTTTGGATCTGTTGAGAATAGCGCAAGCAGTTAAGAAGTTACAGTTCTGCTTCTCAATACGTAGACATTTTCTGCTTCGCTGTCTGCAGGTAGCGAGTTGGAGACCTGCGATCCGCTATGGGATTTTTTTCAGTTCTTTAACTACTAGAGTTGCCGGCAGTGAGGAGGAAGGACGTGGTCCTAAAACTGTAACATACGTTCACCAAAATTACTTATGTGAAATTCTTGCATTGCCGCGTAATCTTGCACAGTAAACAAAGAACCAATGAAAAATTGTCGGATAAATTAAATTTGTATTTCATAAGCGTCGGAATAAATTCGTCGAATTGTAAATTATAATGTAAATTTATTATAGTGTATTATAAATATTTGTAGAATAGATCCGCTGGCGCCAAAACATTTGTTTTAAAATTGACTTTTTAAATTTTATTAATAAATATTTTAATAATTGTAATTAAATTTTTAATTACTCGTAACAACTAAACTTACGGTGAGTCGTTTTTATAACATTATATATATGTACTTCAAAGAAGAGGCCCAATATCATGATAATGAGGAATCCCTGAGCATGCACAACCAAAATCTTTAATAATACTGACCAAACTCTTACACTTCGACATCGTCTAGTACGAAATTCATGTTCTAAATGCAAGCTTCTTATCTTCTCCTCAAACAATAAATGTTTTCGAATAGAAGCAAACGCTTTTGCAAAGTCTAAAACTATCGTCTTCGACCTTTGCTTATTAAGAATTTCTTCAGGAAAAAATTAGTATATTAAAAGTATAAGAATCCATCACTAGTGCCCTCTGACGAAATTCCAGTTCGGTGCAAAAATATTCTGACAGTGATTGTTCTAAGATTTTACGCAAAACGAAAGTTAGATTTATGGTCTCGTAACTGATTAATTAAATAACGTAATAAAATTTTAAAATATAGCCTTCAATTTGAGCTATATGACTACTACCTTCTCCTCCAGATATTCCACATTTAATTTTGATTTAAATGTTACTTTCCAAAGTAAACTGTATGGCGGCGTTGGTCATCCTCCTTTTGAAGTATCTCTCATTTTCTATAATTCAGGTAGGATTGTAGCCAGTTATTAGTGGAAATACAAAAGAAGCCAACAAGCATTTAATTACTAAGTACGAATTCATTGCGTACATTCGACCTTGAAAGTGTACCGTCCACCACCTATAAATTATTTCTTTAGATGCGTGCTTATTCAATCGTTATTATGGTACAATTCTGTATAATTATATTACAAATTTAGCGGTTAGCTTGTACTGACTTTCAATGTTATCAATTTTTTTTTGCAATTGTATAATTGTTTAAGATAATTGAAAATTTTTCCCAGATCTAATAATTTTTTTTTTTTTGTTTTCTAAATCTGAAATGCTACCAATTTAATTTAGAGAAGAGACAAAGTTTCTGAAATCTAAATATATAACAGAGGCTCAAACAAATTATGTATACTAATTAGATCAATCAATATATATATATATATATAGTTTTAAAATCTATGAGACAGGAGGAGTTCCATCAGTATTTAAAAAGTATGTCATTATACATATACCGAAGAAGGTTGTCCTGATTTACGTGAGCCCGGAAAAGTATTTAATTGGACATTATTCTGTTAGACAACACGGATTCAACCAGCAACGAAAGTCCAATATTTTTGTCCTTTTATATTTTCGTACCCCATATTCTACCTATGCCGAACGAATGTTAATTTCATCATAAGCGATATGATGACTCACTAAATGTAATGTTTCGGTCACGGTAGTCCATGGAGAAAATTCGATTAGAAGAAGAAAGGAAAGGTTTCATAGAAAAAGAAATTTGGTTACATGTAATATAAATTTGGGCTCATGGGGAATCATTTCTAAAAGTGTTTGTTTGAAGTGTGGCGTTGTATGGGAGTGAAATTGGACAAAATTGAATAGAAGCCTGTGAACTGTAGTGCTAAAAGCTAAATCGAGTCTTGAATAGAATGAGTGAGGAGAGAACATCATGGACGACACTGACTAAAATAAGGGATAGGCCAAATTTTGAGACATGAAGAATTCGTTAAATTAGTATAAATGGATGGGGTCTAGAACAAAATCCTAACACACTTCCTTGAAGCACGTTTTCCAGATAAAAATACCCCGATTAACGTTTATCCAGATTGACATTTGCCAAATTGCTCATTATCCCGATTTTCCCGAAAGGTGCGTTTTAACAAAATATGTACATAATATTAATATTATAGAACACTTAATATGTGAATTATCTTATTATACGTAATTATTATTGTAAATTAAGTTACTCATTAATGCATGGAACAATGTAAACTAAACTGGGTACATGTATCACTTAAGATACAGGTAAAAACCCCGTGGGTGGGCTGGAACCGGGTGGCATTTTCCAAATATTTGATAACGGCTTATATTGGCGACGAATAAATGGTTTACTAGGTAGTTCAGAATTATAATGTCAGCCTCGATATTTTCAGTGATAAATTTCATCCCTTAACGACATAAGCTCTAGGGGTTGCGTAAAAAGGGGGGGTTTAAAAAATCCGGTGTTATGGTGGTCTCTGAGTTTATTTATGGCATTCCAGCAGGATTAAGTTAAATTTATATGAGTTTCTTAATCGTAACGTCGGCACAATCACTCTGTAAAATATTCATGTTATATTCAATAGTTTTAAGTAATAGATACTTTTATGTTTAATATTTTCGTAATGAATAAGATACGACGACAAGTTATTACTTTCTGAGATCTTTTACGTCCAAAATTAAATTATTAATCATATGTACACTCGCTATTACGAATTTTGGCCCATAATTATTAAACTATTACGCTTTAAAGAGATCAAAGATGGGTAAATTCTCATTACATATATTCAGAAGTCATTAGACGCCAAAATAAATCATAAGTTTGATGAGAATGATACATGAATTTAGAACAACATTAAAATAATAACTATATTACTTGTGTATTATAAATGCAACTAATAACACAAATGTTTGCCACAGTGCAGTTTCCCCCACACAGAACAACACAGTCTCCACGATGAAACACCTGTTGAAAAGAGCCGCAGGTCCGTTCTCCATAGTGTGCAAGCAGACCTGACTCCAGCTCCAGACTGGTCACGGAGAACCGATCTCACTGCATAAAACACGTTTGTGAAGTTGACAAACCAGTCTGAAACCGCCAACACCACAAGGTAAATTCCCGTTCTGGATAGGTGGTTTATCGACAAACATAATAATAAGCAGTTCCACTTCTTACACAATCCATTACGAGTGCAACCAGAAGGTTAATATACGTTGCGCGTTTGGTGTTTATCTAAGGAATCTGCTTAGCTCAAATAATTATCTATCAAAATATTCATACCGAATTTTTTTTCAGCAGTGAACGCATAAAATAGCATTCTTTACATTCGTTCCCAATGAACCTCAGCACTATGTAAACGTTACTCTAGCAAATATGAAAAGTAGCGTTATGAAAAATTACCTTTCCTATCCTCGTCTGTAGAATAAAACATTCAGTAATTCGGTATCACTACGTTTCTCCATTTCTCATCTAAATGCCTACACTAGACGTCTTACTCAGAGTTGCAACCCCAGACGTTGTGGACACGTGGTATAGGGAACATGAACACGCGATTAGTTCACGTTGTGCCACGTATTGATTGAAAGCGTTGACCAATTTTGGAAAATCTAGTATCGTTTAGGTTCCAACAGATAGTCTGTGTGATACATATATATTCTTAGAATTTCAGTTAATAATTTTATATTTGAGAACTATTTTATTTTCTAGGCGAAATAATACAGTTAAATTTTATGTGACACGTTTTTTATCTAAGATCCTCTATGAATAGTCGAATTGCATATTGAGCCTTTAATCGTCGTTCTGAATAAATTGATTATAGTGAATAGTTTTTCTTATTAATATAAACAGTATAACATATTAATTATACATCCTTCAAATAAAATGTAATGTACGGACTCCATGAATCTGTTCTAAACTACAGATTACTACTCCTGTTCATGAAACACATATGCTGAATAAACATCTTTTACGAGCGTCGCAGTCTCTGCTTTGATCATTTCATTTAAACCTGGATCTCCAAACGTATCGAAATAGTATTAGTACTAAAGCTTATAATGGTACATTATGTAGTGTGATAGTTATAGAATTCACTTAGATACTGGTCTTGTTAATAATTTTTATTATAATACAATTGCGCGTGTGTTCAGTCGGATTCATTAATCTCCATACATGGCCGCCTGATAAATCTCTGTTTATATAAAAATAAATGTCTGTCTGTGTGTCCCCTATGCTCTATTAAACCATTCATCCGATTGTGGTGAAACTTTGATAAGTTGTTGTGCGCACCCGAGCAAAAAAGGTTTATGTCGGGTTTCCGAAGCGTTAAAAAACTCGCAAGGGGTGAACGAGGATGAAATTTATAAACATGCTAAAACGGCCGATATTAGCGTCGATTAATTACTTTTATGGGTCTATATGATTCATACTTTCTATCCAGATGTATTTAGTGTATAATTTCAACCCCTTAAAGCAGCAGTAAGGGAGGGGGCGGAGGAGAGTTACATAAAAATAACGCGAAACAACCGAGATTGCTGTCAAATCCAGGGTTATAGAAGTCATTGAGTTTAATTATGACATTCACTATGTCAGTTAAGTTGTAGTTCAGCCCTTTGTGGGAGTGGACGAGGATGTGGGTGAAAGACCGTTACATAAAAGTAAGGAGGAAACAACGGAGACTGGTGTTGAATATTGAGTTATGGAAGTCACTGAGTTTAATTCGGACATTTACCTTACTGGTTAATGTGTAACTCAGCCGCTAGCAGGGGGTGGAAGGAGGTGAAACAATGTGTAGACCAATTTCTACCAAGCTTTATACACATGTTACTTTCGATCCATGAACAAACACTGACGGCTTAAGACACACCTACCGCCTGGAGGTAGTAGAATTTAAAAAATTCCCAATCGACTATTATTAGCGTAAAATAAAACGTTGTAGGGGTTGCTTTATTTGATAGTGTTAGTCTAAAATATTCACGTCTCTAACTTCAACTCTTAAAGGCAAGGGAGCGAAGAACCATTATCGATGGCGATGGCGATGGAAGGGGTTTATATAAAAAGTAAAGAAAATATTATCGATATTAGTGTCGATTTCGGGGTTATAGGAGTCGCTGAGTTTAATTCTCGCTTTAACCATTGTGATTAATAAAATTTTATATTGCACTTCATGGAGGTGGACGTCGTTGACAAAAAGTTACTCGGAGTAGTTTTGACCCTTTTAAGTTACCTGGTAAATTTGTTATTTTCTTAGCGTACCAGCTACATTTTGGTCTCTATTTCGTTAAAGGTTGTATTTCTTTTCTCCTTTAACGTACCGGGAGTAGTTTTAGACTTTATTAAATTAGCGAGTATGTTTTACTGTTTAAATGAGTCGTTATTTTGATACACTTCTATTTTATGTAGAAGGAGAATTCCTTATTAGCGTCAGTCAACATCTTGGTTTATTTGAAGTTAGATGCTGAGGGGTTAGGTCGGGGAGGGGAATGTAAATAGGTAAACGTTACAAACACTGGCGATAATGATGCTGGTTAAATGAAATGTTTACCAAGATGTTAGAGTCGAATTAATTCCTTCTCCGGCCAAATTTAAATAATTACCCGGGAAATGCCGGGCACTTAGCTATAAATAAGGCCCATCACTTATCAATTAGATATTTGAGCAATATATTCAAGAGGCGTGGAGAACAGACCTCTCCTTGCCGAGTAGATTTTCTCATGCACTGAACAACTCTTTAATTTACATTTTCCATGTTTTCATTTTCATTAATTGATTAATACGACGGTAAGGAATCGGGGCTCGCTGATGTTTCAGGCAGGAAAGAATTGGGCTGTGCCATTTATATACATGAAAATCGGGAAGGAATCGGGTATCGTCCTCCATCGATAGCGAGGGTGCAAGGTGATTATAAAACATTTGGGAATATATTAGAACTCGTGATTCCTGGACCAATGATATTTCGTGGTCCTTAAATATCGAAAAAAACGTTCGATAAACTGGAAACTTTTGACAGAACCGGGGAGGTGTGCAGATAGAATATACCTATCATTGTATTCAGGAGCTAATTATTCCCCGAGTCGTCGAACAGAGAGGGTCTGTGGCAAAGTCAGGCTGATCCATAGATGCGAGCTGAGGCAGTTACAGATAGACTTACGCTAACCAAGTACCTAAATCCTTGTCGCACCTACGGGTTACTCTTAAATGATTCCTTTAGGTTCAATATTACACATACCAGAAATAAGTAAAGTATACGCATCTATCAAAGTTCCAGATTAATTTTTTTTCGGACGGATGGGGATCTAGTTTCCACGACGAAGCGAAATGCTTTATTATTGGACACAACCCTTTGGTTGTGTTCGGACGTGTCTTGAGTGCTCGAGCCTTAAAGTAGTGTACGTCGGTAAGACAATATGTATTAAAGGGAATATAAAGTATCGAGTGCGTAGAGAAATCTCATGTGTTGCATGAGGTACTTTTGGTGCTAGTTCAATATTATTGAATTTTGTAGCTATACGCGGCCGCCCTTGCAGTCACATCCACTTAAGCCGGTACATTGCTTCTCTGCCTGAACAGCCAATCTCGTTTACAACTAAAGGCTCCTAGAGTGTGAATATATTTATTGTGGAGGTACTACACATCAAAAGGTTGAAACAGACAAAAAAGTCAAACAATTACTAAAGCAACTAACAGGAGCTTAAAATGTGAACGTTTCGAAAAGAACTAGCGATTCTGCAACCAAAGAAATATAGCCCGGCTAATTATGATGCAGAAGAAGAGCTAATGAATCGAGTAACTGGATGGAAACAAAAAGAAGCGTAATATTACTTCATTATCACACGAAGAGATGAAGACAAACCAGATTAAAAATAAAAATATTACCTCCAAATTGCCGAAACCACCTCCGTTGTATTAAGCAACGTTAAGGCCTCGGGCACGATACAAGCGGCGAGCGGTGAGCGTCTGGGAGCAGGCAGATTGAGCGGCTATAGAATGTAGTGGGTTTGGGCTACAACAAGCAGCTGGGGCAGGGCGACACCGCCTGCCTCTCAGTGGTCGACGCTCGTCGCTGACCCCGGACATTAATTTTTCTCTCACCGCTAAGCGTCAAAGCACTTGTACAATGCTTATACGCTTAAACACTGGTCAATATCATCATGTCCGTCAATAATTAATTATTTAATGTATTTATTATATTTTGTAAAAAGGATAGGAAGCAATATTTGTTAAATTTTTGTATTAAAACAAATAATATCTGGATACTGAGCCATCTCTGCCACGACGATTTTCGAGTAGTACTGAGCCTTCATATAGATAAGTAAAATAACATTTTAACAGAGTAAAAACCAATAAAGTCCATAAAATTCGCTTACAAGATTTATTGAACCCACGTCAATGTGTTGTTACCTACTTTATTTCCTCAGTTCAATCTATATATAACTATGTATCTTGTTTAATTTATTATAAAGGTGTTTCTCTACAAATGTATATTAATTTGTATTTCAGAAGATGACGATGGCTCTTACAGAGGCCGAAAGCTTCTATGTTTATTAATGTAGGTTAAATTAATCATTTAACTTTAACTTATTTCGTTTTTTAGCCTGTTAATCTACCTTATAATAGCCTTTGGTTTGGAACTGTTTAAAATATTTTATTTGGAAGAAATACAAATTTGATTTTAGAGAGAAATAACATGTGGTTTTGCAGAACTCTGCAAGATGCTAAAAGGCCGAGGTAATATTTTCGTTAGGCAATTACGGCTTTCAGATTACAGCAGAATTTCTGATAAACAAAATTACTCTTTCATGCAAAATTTATACCCGCCAATAATTACTTAAATTATTTATATATTATATAAAGTTATATGTCAGTGTATTTAAATTTGTTGATAAACAGCCAATAAACAATTGTAAACGTAATTTATTAATTTATTATTAAATTACTTTTTTCAATTGTCGGTTATTGGATATTTGTCATAAAATATTTATTACATTGAAAAATGTAAGGAAAAAAATTTTCTTTTTGTTTCTCTATAAAAAAATATTTTTTAAATATATATATAATATATGTTTGGCTTGGAGTGATCAAATTAATACGCGAATGGAGTGTTAAAATAGTTAAAGAAAGTAACAAAAAGCTGTTTAGGAATTTCCCCAAAGATTCTAAAAGGTCCACTGGAATAATTAGTATACCTCAAACAGCACAGATTTAGCACGATGGCAGAAAGAAACTTTCTCAGTTGTTCATGGATCTATTTTGGCACTACCATCGGAAATGAAAGGGGGTTTGACCTGCATATGAATGTAAAACTGTATTGAATTCCTTAAAAGAGGATTTATATATTTAGAAAAACCGTTGGTGGTGCTCTATACATTGACTTCTATATATTTACTTTCTGTAAAACGAGTTTCCATAAATAGTTCATGTTTTCACTCAACACCTCGCACAACGACATCATGACGGCTACTGCAGTAATTTGACGCTCAGTAGCTCTGTATCGTACTCGGCCCCGCTCATCGCTTTGACTCCCTCACTCTCGGCCTCTCAAACGCTTACCGCTCGCCGCTTCTATCGTGCCCGAGGCCTAATGACTACCAAAAATTAAAGAAAAATGTGGATGAAATCATAATACCCTAAAAGCTAACCAAATAAAAATCAACTAAATTGACTAAAGCAATGCAAGGGCTAGAATGGCACTCCAATGAAAACAAGTAGGCCAATAAGGGAAGCACGGAGGACAAGTAAAATGATCCAAAAATGCAAAAAATTTGAAAGATACGGGCTTACACAGAAGTTCTACAACAGAATCTCTAAATGATTCAAATGCGCAGGAAACTATCTTAGCGCTACATGCATCAAACCACGAGATACTCCAGCTAAGTGTCCTAACTGCACGGAAGCGCATCCTGCTAATTACCGAGGCATCATTGTAGTAAAAAATCTACAGAAAATAAGACGGCAGAAAACCCAATGCTCAATATACAGAGAAAAGAGAAACAACTTTCACTTCCAAAAAAGGTTACAGGATAAGTCTCTTTTGCAGAAGCTGGCAGAGGAAGCAATAGTTCACAAAATACCAAGGTTCCCACAAGCCGAGGCACCTCGGCCTGTTTTGAGAGGTGTATGTTCTGGGTACGCAGACCTTAGGCATACGGTAAGAGTTGATCGCTCTTCCCCTTGCAACAGTCGGCCTGCTGCCTCCAAAACTGGTCGAAGAACGGAGAAGGGAATGCTGCGTCCCCACAGCAAACTCTTCTCCCGCTATCGGAAGGGCGTGGGACAAGTACCCAATGCCTGACCTACCTGATGCAGGTTTTTCTAGGGTTTTCCCTGCATTATTTTGAGGCGAGTGCCGGGTAGGATCTTTAAAATATAGCCCGGGGGCCCTAGTTAACCCTTGGCTACCTTCCTCTACCCTTCCACATCCCCCTTTTCAAATCCCTTCGTATGCTATTAAAGGGGAGTTGCCACTATGTGGATTACCCTATACATAGCCTGTCTACACCTAAAAAAATAGAACAATTTAAAAATTTAATACAATTATAGACATTGTCTACCATAATACTGATCTTTATAATATATACATGAAGAAATTAATTTAAATGACAAATTAAAAACAAATTAGACTTTGAAACCGAAAATTTTACCTAACTTGTACAAACAATTGCTTACAATGATAATAAAGAAATAGCGCATATCAAAACAGGACTTAAATACCAAGTTAAATTATGAAACCTTGTTAGAGAGAAAAGAATAGCGAGAAGACATCCTCACGATAAGAATATGCGTGACAATCATTCGCAATAACTAAAACGATAAATTTGCAAAATTAGAAGATGAATCCATGAGAAAAAATTAACAGTAAACGAAGAAACAAATTATTTCATGTAGTAGGTCGGAAGCAGAATTAAAAGGCCAAATATGACAATTCCTCCTATCAGGAAAGGACAGGAAAGAGGACGAAAGGAAACGAAGAAAAAGGCAAACATATTGCTGTAACTTTTACAGCAGATGCAGTGAAAAGTGAAAATATACTTGAAGGTTTTAATATATCATTATAACAAAAGAAATGTTGTCTGTAACTCCAAAGGAAGTCCCAAAAGAAATAAAATGTAACGTAATTCCAAGGAAGGCATTGGGCATTTATGTGTTAACTGGACATATTTTAAAGCAGATTCCGAGGGAAGGTATTATTATGTTGACGTATAAATACAATACTGCTTTGTCCAGAAAGGAATTAGTTCTCGAGGATATTTAGTAAATTCTTGTGTATTACATAAAACAATATGGTAATTAATATGATAATATTAATGATATTATTAATTTGAATAATATTTATGACACTTTGCTTTTTAATTTTTTTAAATTACAATTTAATGTCGCATTAACGTTTTGGTCATTAGCGACTTACATCTGCTGAGTTCTACATTTATATAACATTTAAATTACTTTATTCAACGCAGTTTTTCATCGTAAAGTCTATGAGGATGTTTATTGCAAATCTCCATCATTGAATGTGCGGCTATGGTTGATCTTCTCATCTCGCTATATTTGGGGCAGTCAAAGAGGACATGAGGAATTGTTGTGGGCTCGTTGCATGAGCTGCATACCGGCTGGAAATCAAGAATGAGTGAGTGAAACTGGAGTGCAATGTTCAAAAATTCTATCGTCAAAATTTAATGATAAAACCGTGAACCTGGATCCTGTCGAGATATTTAAATCCCAATATGGTAATTCACTTTCACAACCTTTAGAGTTCAGCTCGATTGAAAGCATATCTTCTGTTCGTGGAAATGTTTTATTTCGTCGTTGACACTGATGACGGTCACACAAAACACTGCTTTTCATTAATTTTCCTACAGTATTGCGTAACACTATCAAAATTTCAGATTATTCTGTTTGGAATACAAAATTTAGATAATATTTCAAATCAATTTTATTTGTAATATGAGGATTCGTATTTCAATAAAATAGGAAAATGTATTAGAAGTAATTTTACTTTCCTTGTGTGTTATTAAGCTAGAGCTACAAGCTGAAATCAGAAAGTAACTGTAAATGGCGCGTTTTACGAGCGTCTGTGTGGTTTCCTTTCGCTAATGAGACTTCCATTGAGTCTACATAACGGGTGCACGAGTAAGGTTTCTCTTCCAATAACAAGTGGAACGCGATTTCTTTGAAGTGAAGCTACAATTTGGCCATTATTATTTGCCACTCTAGTCGTTTTTACTTATATAGTTGTTTCCTCTGTTTCGTAGTAAGGTTTTTCTAGGGTATTCCCTGCATTACTTTTAGGCGAATGCCGGCTAGGATCCTTACAATATACCCCGGAGGCCCTAGTTAACCCTTGGCTCCCTTCCTCTACCTTTCCGCATCCCCCCTTTCAAATCCCTTCCTATGCTATTAAAGGGGAGTTGCCACTATGTGGATTACCCTCATGTAGCCTGATACCCTAAAAAAATGAGAATGTGTATATTTCCACATCTTATGAGCATTTTTTCTGTCTACACGTGTTTCTATAATATCTAATTTTTTAGTGATTATAAACTCTATTAAATTATTCATGGAATAAAATCGCTGATCAGAGTTAATTTACGAATTATCGTAATAAATTATTTCTTTTAACGACAGGGAACCTAACTGTCTGAATCCAATGACCGAAACCAACAGATAAAATGTTTGAATGCCTAATAAACATGACGAAAACAGATTCATTGCTTGCCAAATGATTGATGAAACCAAGTGTCATGACATTGAAAAATGAACGACAGCTAAATTACAAAGAAACAGAAATGAAAACTTCCGCATAGAATAAATTTCATCTTATGATCACTATTCCTCAATAAAATATTACTGGGTTTTTACATCAGACTCAAATATCTACAAATAACAAACAGTATCCATCTGCTAACGATTGTTTTAGCCTACAAGAAACTATCTTTAGAAGTGAAGACAAAGAAAATGATACAAACCTCTAAAGAACTATAGTCAAAGGAAATGTTTCATTTACAATATTTACTTATTTGACAACTACTGTTTGGAAGTAAGAAAAAAATTATCATAGCTCAATTATCGATGCTGTTAATAATTCTGGGCTGTAAATGAGTGAACTTTTAAACTATGGTCTAGCACTGTGAAACCACAGTTCCAAAGATTAAGCGTCAGCAACTTGAACATTCTTTATAAATGCTTGAAATAAAAGATCAAAGATACTTATAAGAAAATATTCGTTTCTTTATAAAGGTTCCCTTTAAAGTTAATCAGTGACATTAGAAAAGTTAATTAACAAAATTCGCACATTAATACGGTACTAAGAAACAATGAAACAAGCAGGTTTCACGTCCATAAAATAAACCTCTGGTAAACTGTAAACAATACGTAATTTAATGAATTTATAGCCAATGTTTTGTAATGAAGCTGATTTTTTCCTCGCTGAACTTAATTTAGTAAGTTACGATTACTGCATCTCGTGGTTTCTTTTACAATTCCGTTACACAACATAACTGTTGCTGTATTCGTATTTCTCATAGTACTTTATATAGTTCATGCCTTGCTTCGTGTAATATATTAAACTGGAAGAAAATGCTTGTAGAGACATAATTATATAAATGATTGCGTATATCACTAATAATATTGCCACAAAAAACTGTAAGCTTAAAATAAATATCTATTCCGTAGAGAATAAAATCAACTTGCAATAATTTCTTAAATTATATTTACCTTACAGCCACAGCCAAATTCACGATTGTACCTGTAGTCTTACATCCGACTTTTTCTATGTTAATTCAACCTGAAACCTATGAACTAATTTTTATAGTTTTCTAAGGTTTTTGTACCATATTTGACAAGAATATAAAAACAGTTTACTTTAAATCTTTGTAACAAAAGTTTTCATATAAAAATGATGAATAATAACTGTTGCGACGTAAAGTATTCCATTTCGCCATACGTGATGCAATTTCCGAGGTTAAGTGACGAACATATATCGCCAAGTTCTCAGAACGAAGTTATTTGGAAAAACCAGGGTCCTTGGTTTGATGTCTTGACAACCGTTCTAAGAAGAGGTACATTAGAATTCCGAAATGTATTGAGAAGGTCTCTGGGACCTTTCCTGAGGTGTTTAGCAGGTGACTAACCAGTGACGTTCTACTTATCTCACGGATTATATCCGAAATTGTCGGGTTCGTAATAAGCGAAATGAATTTCAACCTTCACTTCATAAAGATTTTAGTTCAGACTTTGGTTATAACTATTTATGTCTATTCCTTAAAAATAGTGTAATAACACTGCTCGGAAAAAAATAAAGAAAAACAGGAGAAACTGACGAGTCATTCTGGAGCTGAGAAAAATATAATAAAGAAGATTTATATTTCACTTCAAATCGCCGTTGTACAAGGAAGACTCACTGATGGATTGGTTCGTAAATCTACGGCTGTTATCTTCGACCAAAATAAGGAAATCATTATATATTGAATACTAGTAGACCAGTGCAATCTGTACACAGGAAAGCGGAGGTGATGTAACAAATTAGAAAGATGCTAGAATATATGTTTCGTTCGTAAGATGCAGAGCCTGCATTGTATCCTAGGATCGTTGATGTAGTTTCCCTAACTAGGGAACGGGTAGGTCACCTTATTGGCCTTGACCTAATCACCGGGCTAGGTTTTTCCTTTTCATCTGCCCCTGACAATTCCGCTAATTAGAGGACACTGCTGACAACACTAAAGGAAAAAAGATGGTGAAATCATTATTCCACTCGATGTATAAACAGGAAAAACTTTGGCTAAAGTTTTTATATTATTTTTGGAGAGGAAAAGATAGGTCCGCGAGGGCTATTCTCTCGCAGGCAGTACCTGAGAGGGATGTTCTTTCGCAGGCAGAACCTTGTAGGAGAGACAGGAAGGGGCTACCTATGGGGATGCCTTTTCCTCTCTCCGTTTTTGAACTAAGGTTCCCACAAGCCAAGGCACCTCGGCCTGTATGAGAGGTGTATGTTATGGGGTCGCAAACCTTGGTAATACGGTAAGAGTTGTTCTCTGTTCCCATTGGAACAGTCGGCCAGCTGCCTCCTAAAATGGTCGACATTCGGAAAAGGGAATGCTGCGACCACACAGCAAACTCTTATCCCGCTATCGGAAGGGTGTGGGACAAGTACCCAATGCCCGACCTACCTGATGCATGTTTTTATAGGGTTTTCCCTGCATTACTTTTAGGGGAAGCCGGGTAGGATCCTTAAACTGTAACCCGGGGGCCCTTGTTAACCCTTGGCTTTCTTCCTCTACCCTTCCGCATCCCCCCTTTCAAATCCCTTCCTATGCTATTAAAGGGGAGTTGCCACTACGTGGATTACCCTCATGTTGCCTGTTTACCTAAAAAAAAATATAGAGGAAAGTACCGTAAATCCCGTCAGTCGTTTAAGTGCTAAATTTTATCAGATTTTGAGGTAGGTTGAATTATTATTTTCCTTTGAACGACGATATATTACGGTAAAATGGTAAATAATGAAAAAAAAAGGGCGAGAACTGATTTCTTCAGGGTTTATTGCGGTTACTTTCAGGTATATAAATGACACAGCCCGATTACTTCCCACCTGAAACTTCAACGAGTCCCGATTCCTTCCCGGCGCATTTGTAAGACCTACAAGCCTCCATAACCTTAACATCTATAAACACAAATAAATATTCCAAAAACCATATTCATTTAATCAAACTGTTCAACGATTACTAAAGTCAACGTTTTCCGGATTGGTTGTGCAAGTTCAAATTAATAGTTGAGACAATCCATATATTACATTGATTACATGTGAGTAGTGCTAAGCGAAAAAGGGCGAAAATTGTTGATAAATAATTGTTTCAACTTTTGTTTTCAAAAGGTTGTTACAAAGCGGCTTGTTACGATTGATATGCTCAGTGAAGACTTGTAGGTGCTTATTGAAGACTGTTTCGGCAGACACGAATTTCTTCGTCGAATGATTTGAAGACCATAGCCTTGAGAGGGAAGTTGACAGCACTTTTGCTGAAAACGAGTTCAAAACTTTCTGAAACTGAAACCAGTGAAAGACTTTTGCGAGAATCCTCTAAGCAAATATTTAAATGAATGAAAATGAAAACATAAAAAAATGTAAGTGAATGCGATGTTCAGTGCATGAGGTAAGGAGAGGACTGTTCTCCACTCTGTTGAGTATATTATTGTATTTTTAATAAATTATTGCATGCACATCCTAACCAAAATATAATATTTTGCACCAATACCTCGGTTATTGTCAGATTTAGCTTTTTATTATTTACCGTTCTTTCTATCAAAAATCGTGCCCACACGTTGTTGCGCCAATTTGTAATAACTAACTTTAAAATTTAATTGAATGAAATTTGCCCCACGATGGGCGCCAATTTGTAATAACCAATAATAAAATGTAATTAAATTAATGAAATTTGCCCCACGTTGTTGTTGCCAACTTGTAATAACCAACTTTAAAATATTTAATTAAAGGAAATTTAAATTAAACAAAAATTTAAATTTAACAAAACAAAACAAATTTATTCACACAAAATACAATTTAAATCTCTATTTTATTTCGCCACATTTAGATCAAATTTTACTAACAATTAGTATTACCTTTTGTGGCATTTAAGAAAATGTATACCTTTATTTTTATTTTATTTTACAAAGAATGAAACTCAAAATGTCAGAGTCTCCACTAGGCCTGATAGAAAGAACAAAAATCCAATTACACTTGAAAGAATTTTACAGAATATAGAAATTCAATTTATTGAAGTTACTAGAAACGAAATCTGACCTTTCACCTTTAATTTACGGTTTACAAAATTATTTATTTTAAATCGCTACTTAAAGGTTTTATGCTTTTTAGATCGGGAACACACTTCACTTTAATAATGGCCACTCTGTGCATAAAAATTACACAAACATTTTTACTGACACACATTTCAAAACACAACACTATTCTTTAAGTATCCAAACTCCAGACTGCAGACTTCCAACTACTCGTATGGATGTTTCGCCCGCGGCCACCAATCAATTTGTCTAGTATGATTGACAATTCCAATGCGTATTGTCTTATTTAAAATGTTCTGGATCTCTCAACCTTCACCAAGACAGAGTCAAATCTGGTGTTCAACCTAATACTCCTTTCTCCTTCCAACTCTGACATCAAATTCTATGTCTTTCTCCTTCAAAATCTCTCACACGACTCTACGTCTTCCTCGTTAAGATTCTGGCACCACACTCCACATCCATCTCCTTCCACCTCTGACACCACACTAACTTTCATCCACGTCCTCCTTCCTTTTACTCTCGCACCCAACTAACTTTCCTATCAGCTTCCCCTCTCCAGAATATTCCTTTTTCCCACAAATTTGATTTCCCACTTCCGGACCTCATCCGGCTTTCCCACGCTCAGATAGATACTCAATATTGTTAGATAAACATTTCCTTATCTTATATTTGGATGTCAACAAAAACTGTTGTCATCGTTCCTTTGGGGTCCTGTTCCGATGTCCGTCAGACATTAGATCTAAGAGCCACTAAAGACCCCCAATTATATTTCTCCCTTTTGAGAGCCTTTTACCGCCCTCAATCATCATTTTTTATACGAGCCACCCAAGATCACCAGTCTGAGTAGGTAAACAGATTTTAAATAATGGCCGTCCACCTCTAGTGTGTGCCGTGAAACACATATTATGAAATTTAAACAAAATAATGGTCTTCTTAACTAGGTATTACAATATATATATATATATATATATATATATTTTGGTATACAAAAGATATAAAATTCCAACACGTTGGGAAGCCAAATTATTTAGTATTCAAAATATTTTTAAAATTAAAAAAGCCAACAATTAACATAAACAGAGTTACATAAAAAATACTAATTACATATACAATAATATAAAAGAATATAACAAATTTAGAATAATCTGATTCTTGCATACCATTTTATTTAGTACCAGCTCTAGTACCGTATTAATTGTGCACTTCATAGTTATTTTCTTTAAAGAAGAATTTAATCAACGGGCCGTAACACTGTTCACTAGATTGTTTCACTTCACTAAATTCTGGCCCACTGTTCTCAGGGCGCCTCTACAACAACTGTTCACGAACTTTACTTCGTCCTACTTATTATCACTCAGCTTTACTGTAAAAGTACGTTAAGACCAAACGTTAAATATTATATTTTCAGCCTTTATTCCGCATATAGTTTGCTGATTTTTGCTACTTATTTAGCCACGAGAATACTCGGCTGTTCTCCAAAACTAGTCTCGCTCACGATGACCACACCAGTCAAGCTTCCAAAACACACTGAATATCAACATTATCGTTCGAGCTCCAAGACTACACTCGCCATGACCACACAGAATATTTTTACACGGTTCGGCGTATTACACACGCTTTGCTGACAATAATAAAGTCTTTCCAGTCACTGCATTCTTGCGACACACTGACTGTTATTTACAATGCTCTAGCCGACATAAATATTAAGGAAAATTATTAAATATGTATATATATATAATTCTATCCGAAGATAGTATATATATATATATATATATATAAATTGTAGTAATAATCAAATATGAAACAATAATGCCCACGTTAATGCATCAATTTAAATAATGGAAATTTTAAATGAAAGGATCATGAGAAATTTATTTAAACTGACCAAACAATTAATTTATTCGATGCACACAGATTTCAAATTACAAATAAATATTCGATGACCTTTTACAAAATTTATTACGTACAAACAAAATTTTTACTCTTTATCTCAGGGTCTTTATCTGGGCCTTTAAATAAGTAAAAGTATTACTCTGCTTAAACAATAAATTCACTGTAAAGTTATTCCAATACACAAAATAAATTCGAAAAAACGATTTTATCCTTAATCAAAGGTTCACAATAATAATTTAATTAAGGTATGACTTACAGTTTCTCTGGTACCAGGGCAATTTTAACTCTTTCCGCAACACTTACAAACTAAATTTTCTAAAAACAGGCCATTCTTTTCACTGACTTTACACTTCACTGTTGGATTAGCTAGTGTTCACTATATCTTGAAGACGACTTTTTCCGCAATTATGCCAATTTGCGGTAATTCAGATAATTCCTCCACGTAGACTTTTCAAAATTATTTGGCATAAACTGGAACACTCCGAAATCTTTCCTCAGCACTATCCGGATTAATGCTGCACTCTGCCTCTACTTAACAACTTTACTTTTCAATACTTTGAAAACGTCTCGTCTATTTCTAATACGACCGCTTTCTGCCGTTCTTGATCGCCAACTGCTCTATACGTCCTCTTAGCGCGCCAAACAGTAGTACAATGCTTTAGACTTGTAAATATTGTCCATTCTTGTGTGTGATTTGTGTCTGTTTTCCGATAAAAATTCAAGTCCACAATGTTTTTAATTATTAATTATTAATTGCCTTTTAATTACTACAATATATATATATATATATATATATATATTGTAATAAACACATAAAGGCGTATAAATAATATAAAAAATTATATTTTAACAAACAAACTTTATTAACAATTATCTGAATTTACAATTATACATTGAATATTTTAAAAAGATCTCTTTCTCTCATGGGTCTCTACTGGGTTTGATAACGGACAGAACTTAAATAATCAAAGAACCCAACGTTTATCTTTAAATTAAACAGAAGTATCGACGAAACTTATTAACGAACTTATTCTACAGATTGCTTCTAAATTTAAAGAGTTTATTTTATTAACACAAGAAGAGAACGATATCTGACTGTATCCTTTAATTACGTTTACACATGTTAATACCATAAATTTCAACTCACGATTTCTCAGGAACCTTTGGCTCGTTCATTTATCACGCACTTTATAGATTGGACGTTTACACACACTGACTCTAACACATATTACTGGTTCGACGATAGCTGGTTCTCCATACCCTGCGAAGGATATCCCAGTTGCTCGTGGAGAAAACTACTCGACGCTGGATGCTGTGTCCTGGTCTCCTACCATTGAAGACTGGTCTAATTTTGATACTAATACAGATTGAACTTCTGCATATGAAAATTTTTATAGTTGACTAATTTTCTATTCCTCTCTCGCAGGCTGCTTTCTTTCTCCATACCCTCCGCTCTGACACTCATCTCCAACTAACTTCCAAGTTTGATGCCCACAGCATCTCTCTCTTACGCTGACTGACGCTCACTCCTCTCCCTCGCTGATTCTACTCACGATGCTCACAGCACCCCTCTCCCACGCTGACTGAATCACAATAGTTTTTCCCTTGCATTTATACTACTAACCTCCTCGTTTCCTTTTGTTCCCAGACCCACGTCGCATCTTCGTGGTGACAGAATCTCCATTACTGAGATTTACAATCTGCAGTTGCAGTTCCTTAGCAAAATAGCTAGCCCCTCCGTCATGTCACATCGAGACAGGACCCGCAATTACTTTGCACCCTCAATTACTCTGGACTTGTCGTCCTCACAAGACTTGCACAGGACTCGCGTTGACCCCTCCTTACAAATCCTAAGTAAATACGCCACTTGTCAGGCCATTAATCAGAGACAATAGCCTGCCCCCAAATCACTTTGGGACCGGCTACTCGAATGCCTTTCTTAAACCGATACCTCTTGCGCCCGGCCACCTACGTGCCATTTTTTTGCAGTATACGTCGTAAGTACACATTGCAACTTCCTGTGCCGGCCCAGACCCTTCATCCGAAATAAATGTCTTGCCGCTCTGTCTTGTCACATCGAGACAGGACCCGTAATTACTTTGCCCTTGCGTCCTCTTCCCAACATGTGCGCTGTTCCGAAACAATGCATTACACTAATTACAATATATATATATATATATATATATATATATATATATATATAACATTCGAGGAAAATGTGACGTACAAAAGGAAAAGGATACATTAGGTAGCAGTTGCCGAGCATGGGTTTCAGCAGAACGGGGCGTAGCCCAAATTCGCCGTCCCATTATTGCATTTAAAAACAAAATGCTCAGAAATTTACTGAAATTCAGAAATTTTGCCGGCCGTCGCGGGTCGCCCACAGAGCCCCCGCCACGCTACGTCACTGTATGGCAATGTGTTTCTTCATTTTTTAAGGATCACACGTAGTGATTTTGAATTTCTTCTAATAATGTTTGGATGCAAAATCACGAATTTTAGAACTTCGTCTTTTGTATCTAGGATAAGATCCACTTTTTCTGTCTTCCTCTAATTTTATCTGTTTCCTTAGATCCTGGCTTTTCATAGAGTTTTTTCTCCAATTGCCCTATTTAATGAACAATTTAATGCCTGTCCTCGTTTGTCGCGGTTTCAGTTGTGGATATTTGTGATATCCCACACGCATCTATTAATTTGGAGATCTTCAATTAGGTTTATCGTAATTTCAGTCGTCCACGTATTGAGAATGTAAAACAAAATCCACGTGAGTGTGGTCCAGACAGAGCAAACAGCCCTCGGACACGTCCAGCCTTTCAATGGTATGTAACAATATTTCAAATAAGGGGATTCTAATACTTATTGACCTTCTGTAGCGTAGAGGTCAGCGTGACTGCCTCAGATCACAGAGGTTTCGGGGGATCGAATTCCGGTCAGGGCATGGATGTTTGTGTGCGTGAGAGAAATTCTCGTCAAATGAGTTCCTCGACAAGAAAAATGATTTCCCATACTGAGTCGCTGTTGATGCGACTGTAAATAAATCAATATAAAAAAATACTTGTAACACGTAGACACGCATCACACGCAGGGAACTCAGGAACATTTTGTGAGTCTGATCGCAGCAGTGCAGATTCAGACTCATTTCATCCACGCAAAAAAGTCGTACAACATTGAGTCCTGGTGTGTACTAGGCTGTACGAGCACTGTAATGTGCTTGTGCATCCTAGTGACTGAATAGTGTTGCAATCCTCACTGGAAGCATTCGTGGGTTCGAGTCGCTGTTGTATCACGCCAAAAGCCGTGCTGTTACTGGACCTAACGCTGGCCAGACATGAGTTCCCAATTCTGATTCTATTCCTGGAGCCACTTGATGCAGTTGCTTCCCTAGCACCACGTATTGACTATTTTAGGAATATATTTAAGTAATAATATAATCATATTTACTGCCAAATCGAGGCTACAAAGTAATATTTATCATTTGGTTTTCGTGTTTGTGAATAACGTTGTTTATTTGTGGCCCACAAAGAGAATCTCAAAGCTCAGTCACTCTGTAAAAAATATAAATCCTATAGATATTGTTGATTTGAACCTGGTAAATTGCAGTTGAACATATGGTATCAGTTAAAATATTGAAATAGTAAAAGTGAAGCTTTGTAATAATATCTAGTTATTTTTTGAAGTTAATATGATGTCAGTATTCCTATAAATTTTATATTGTGATTAATATTAAATATCTGTATATTTAGTATAACCCTACCCATAACATATAACTAACGAGTACAATTAATTTATTAATAATATTACAATATTTTGCCACAGGGAGTTTAACAATAATAATATTATCATTTTCAATGATTATATTTATTCAAATCCCTTCCGTGCCAACAGATGATGCACCTGCAAGCAGCCACCAGCGACTTCATCACTACTCAAATAATATCACGAGGCCGCCTTCCAACGATGACATATTCCATTCATAGTCTGATTCTGGGCGTTTGAACTCATGTCGAGTTGTCAGTTTCACCTGTGGTCAGTACCGTCCCAAAGCCTGGGCTCTAACCCAGATGTACAGGTTGAGATTCATCCTGCGACCTGGCCTCGGCATCCAGACTACTAGAGACTCAAATACGACAATTCTGCTTCGTCCTTGGAAGATGCCAACGCCCTCGCTTTCATAGCAGATCCAGCTGGACACCGCTCGGTGACCTTTCTCCACCAGATCTGAACTCCGATTCACAATCGTCTACATAATTACATTGCGAGTAACTTTGTGCAATTGGTTCCGTTTTCGTGTTTTCTAAAATTTGTTAAAATTCAATAAAATTTGTTAGTACTATATACATATATATTTCATTTTCTCATTTTTATTTTTTATGCATTTATGTAAATAAATTGTATTTCAGAATACGTTGCTTTCTCCATTGTTAAAGTTGAGAGGAAGATCTTATGGGTGATTATTTCTCTACACCATTCACAAATGTTCCGATAGCAAAATATAATATGATTTCTTCTCTAATAAATGATTAAATATTACAATTGACAAACTGAAAGAGCTTCTTAAGAGTTGTAAATTTAAGGGTTTCATTAACCCCAGCACGTATATTTCTCCCTTCATAACTACCTCTACTATTGCTCACTCCTATGCTCTTTCAAAAATACACAAACCAGACAACCCTTCAGACAACAGCCCACTGAATAAATTGGCTCGTTTTTGCAGTCTATTTTGAACTTAAAGAAGAGCCACATCACTCTGTTAAAAAATCTTTCCAACTACTTTGAGTCTATTAAATATCATACTATACTTGATGATCACTTAATTCATTAGATGTTGTACTTCTTTTCACTTCTTTACCTAACAACCTAGTTTTTTCTAGCTTCAAATAATGTTGGTAAGGTCTTTACTGCCACTCCTTGATGTGAATTTTTAATTTATTATTAATTATACATTTTTACATTTATTTATATTTATTACAAATATTACGCCTTTCCGTCATATGCAAAGTGCGCACATTTATATTCTCATCACGGGTGGAATCCGAACAAACTAAAATTTAAATAGCAATTGAAATCTTTTTTTAAAAAATTGTAAAAGAAGCTAACCGCGGGATTTGCTCACGCACGTGTGCCTCCAGTGAATAGCAGGCAGCGTCACTTCTCTTCCTGCAGGTATCCCGGAATCTTCGACGCCAACCAGTTGTCGGGTCCCGCTTAGTTGTTCAATCGACGGCTCTCCGTCCGTCCCGTTACTTTTCCAGATACTTCCTCTTTGCCGTCCTCTGAGCGACTCGTCTCATCCGACTGACCATCCCTTCAGATTCTCCGCGCCACGTCACGACAAAAATAACGGTGCCTTCCGCTACCTGGCGTATAGCATTGTTTACAGCAAATTATTTTCTGTTGGTGCGCACTTTCTATATGCTGAAGTTAAGCCAAATCATGAAAGAGGGTACGATCACACCACAGTATCTGTTTAACCAACACACAACCATCCCCACGAATGAATTTCGTATAACACTCAATCTCATTCTTAACTATACATCAAAGACATCTCAAACTCAAACAGCCAAATAAGTCAGCAGTGGCAGACATAAAGTTCAATGAAACCAAAATCATCATCAAAGAGGCCATACATATTAGGACACAAGACAACCTGCTAAACCGGGAAAAACCGTCGAAACGTTGCGTTCTAATATAATTATGCAAAACCCGATTGAACTCCGAGAACAATATTTTGAATTAATTTATTCTATTTAAAAAATATAACAACATTTCTTGACGTGATTATTTACATTTGTGTTCTTGCTATTTTACAGATTTTATCAACTCTCATCTCAGGGTCGTTTATTTGGGCCTTCTAAATAAAGAATCAACCTTTTTACATTTAAATTAAACAGTCAGATTTATTTAAAATATTTAAATTAAACAATAAAATAAACGTGAAACCGAAATCTGACGATTTGATCCTTATTTAATGTTTACAAAACCTTTATTCAATTTCTTTCTACTTATAGTCTCAGCAGGTACCAGGCTTTCGTTTTGGGTTCTGATGCACTCTACACTTTTCACATCTAACAGGCCATAATTTCACAGAATTTAAATTTGTTTCGAAAACATCGTCCAAACTTTGGTATCTATCCACTGGAACGATTACTCCGTACAACTCTTGTGATCCTCCGCATTAAGTCTCTGTCTCACCAGCAAATATGGTATTTCTCGTTCTAACTATTGATCAGCCAGATTGCTATCAACTCCTCGACGAAATTCGCGACAGTCTTTTTACTTGTTGAATATTTAACTATCGCTCGACTTATTTAATTCTTTTCTGCAACTTTACTCGATGAAATTATGTCCAACTTTTACTCAATGAATTTACTGTCCGCAACCTTTACTTGATCAAATTCAACCTATGACTTTTCTTGATGAATTTCTGCCCGCGACATTTCTCGATGAACATCTGTGCGCAACTGCCGCCGTTAAAATGGAGTTTTTAAAATGCCTGCTGCCGACAAAGGCTCGCCTGTACATGTGTACCCATTGTTGTTTTATATTTTCGCCGATAACAATCAACCACAAATTTCCAATTATCAAATCACTAATGACCTCTTATTAGTATTACAATATATATATATATATATATATATATATATATATATACACTCCACCGACATGGGTATAAACGAATACGTCGTAACAGATGGTGTCCCACAAGGATCCGTAGTCGGGAATATAATGTATAATGAGGAAGTAAAACTGAAACTCCCGGACGGCGCCAAAACTATAGGCTTTGCGGATGACATAGCTGTTGTGGCGGTGGGCAAAGTAATAGAGGAGGCGACGAAAAACAAGGCGGTAGCTGCAATACGTCAATGGATGACATCGGTTGGACTGAAACTGGCGGAGAATAAGATGGAAGCCATTCTTCTATCCAGCAGAAATAAAAAAGAGGACGCAACAATAACAGTGGGAAGCTGGCAAATTAAGACAAAACCGTCTATTAGTTACTTAGCCGGCCACAGCTCCTTGCTAGCTCTATTCACATACAGCCGGTTGTCGGCCGGACATATTTTCTACGAATGTGGAGCGTGATACGTTATTCCCTTGCATAGTCTGGTAAAAATGAAAGAAATTAATGACGCAATGAGTTTTGTCCAATGATTATGAAAAGAGACATGTTATGGGCATTCTATGTTCCTTTGAGGAGTTGAGAAAATTTGAACACAAGTTTTTTAAATACTTTCGTATGGGTATTAAAAATTTCGACGATCTTCTTACACGGATAGAAAAATCCATTCAGGGAATGTATTCCCCCTATACAAATGTTGCAAATCACAATCGCAAAAACAATAAGTTATATTTATCTAATACTTATTTATTATAATAAATTATATTTGCAAAACGCCAGACGTAAAAGAAAACATACAATAAAGATTTTACCACCACTATTCACTTCATCCCTACTTTCGAACTTTTCAGATGTATTCTAAAATTTAAAAAAAAAAAAAATTATTAATTTGTCTATTTAGTGAATGCTCAATGTCAATCCAAACAGAGTTTTAATTATCGCGTCTCGAGAGGTCTAAAGTTTGTAGAATGAGTAAAATATGGAAGATTTTTCACAGAAGTTACATCCTTAATTGATATTGTAAAGGCTTGTAAAGTTTTACATAATTTTGTTCTTGAAAGCGACGGCTACAAATTGATGGATACTTTGTCTGTAAATGGGTTCAGAATTACAACCAGAAGTGGATGAGTATGTGGAGGAATTTCAGAAAATAACGTAAGAAACGCGATGATGATTACTTTCTAACTCAGTGAAATCGCAGTTGTCTTACATTTAATTTATGGGAAAACAAAACTGGCAAAATGTGTGCTTAATAAATATATTTTTTGGAACTACCAGAGTTTCCAAGCTGTTAAAATTATTTTTAACAAATTCAATATAGGTTCGTTCTTTATCAACCATATTTTCATATCCATTTCTGAATTCTCTGCAAAATTCTTGCCAAGAATTCTATTTTGTAGTCTTTATTTATGCATTTCTCTACTTTTGTTCCACAAAACGAGTCGATGACGAATTAATTTATAAGTAGTTGTACATCCTCCGAGATGATAATGGAAAAAATATAAATTATTTTACTTAAAGAACGCATATGACGAACCAGGAAAAATGTAGACTAGACGAATCGGACCGGGTAGATGTGAAACTCTCCATAACTTAATCACCCTCTAGGCTGACTCACTTGGACGACAGTCGGGATTCTGCCTGTAGGAGAACCTGACCCCTTAGACAACGGCTCGACTGTCGGCTGCGGGGTGAACGACGACACAGTGCCGGCCTAGTGTGAAACGTATCATAAGTTTTTAACCCTTTGTGTAGTGAGTCTGATGTGGTTTATCCAATTGTCGGGTAAATGTGAAACGAGCCTATGGGCGGACTGAATGAAGAAGATATCATACGTCCGGAAAAACAAACAAATATACTGCAGGAGTGCTTCCGTACGGTGTCTTACGAGGCTGCGTGTGTGCTGGCAGATAAGCTCCACCATAGAACTCCTGGCAGAGGACAGAATGAGAATATTTAGACGTTTCAAACTCATAGAAAAATAGCACAGGAGGAAATTAAGGGACGAAGCAATACAGGAATGGCAAAAGTGCTGGGACAATTCTAGTAAGGGAACGTGGACCCATCGAATAGTTCCTGACGTACGAAAATGAACCAAGAGAAGCCGTGGGGAAGTGGACGGCTTCCTTCTAAATTTTGACAGGCCACTGCTGCTTTGCACATTACAGACAGAGGTTTAAGATTTCGGACGACGCACTGTGTGATGTCTGCAACGAAATGGAAGACGCAGAACACGTCTGCGTTTCGAGGAGTTTCGAAAAGTGTTAGAAAGTCACAACCTAAATCGGACGTGTCATAAGCCCAGAAAATCTCTTCGAAATAATGTTGAACTCTAAGGAAAATTGGAAAAGAATAACGGACTACAGCACTGAAGTCATCAAGAAACTCAGGCGCGAGGACCGAGCTGTATATAATGTAAATATATATGATTAGGCTAGTTAGGTGTATATATACAGTTAAAGATTAGAGGACTTTAATTTAACTTGACTAAACTTTGTCAAGATAAACAAATTATAAAGAGTGCCATACGGCTGCGTGCCCTCGAGAAGTAATGCCTAGCGGCGGCGGTTCCTCGAGGAGCTATTAGAGTAAAGGGAGGTGGTCTTAGAGCAGTAAAAGTCCACACTTCCGTGTAGTACGCGCTACACTGAGTCTTTTGAAGATTTCCACCCTCGTATACATATTAATACTAATTAGAGGCCATTAGTGATTTTGATAAATGGAAATTTATGGTGGATTGTTATCGGTTACGAATATTAAATCGACAATACATAGGCGAGCTTTGTTGGTCGCTAGCGTTTTCTGAAAGGGCAGTCGGACGGAGAACAGAGTGGCGGACACAGATACATCTAGAGAGGCTGCAGGTTGAAAGCAAGTAAAAAGTTTTCAGTCTGTGGTTTAATCGAATAAAGTTACAAGCTGTAACTTAATAAGTCACGCAGCATTAAAAATCAATAAGTACAGTGACCGTCACCAATTTCACAGCGAGACAATTTGTAACAATATTTCTAACCATTAATCCGGAAGAAGCAGCAGTTTCCAGTCGTGAGATCCAAAAGTTACAACAGTGTTTCTTTAATCAATTTAAATTCAGTGATTTCATGGCCTTTTTAATGTGAATTGTGAGGTGTTCCTGAGCCCAAGCAAGTTTAAGCCTGGTACCAGCAGATGTTTGTAAGTACAAAGAAATTTGATACAGTTTTGTAAACGGTAACTAAAGATAGAATCGTCAGATTTCGATTTCACGTTTGTTTGATTGTTTAAATTCTAAGGTTGTAAAGGAATTTGATTTGTTTAATGTAAAGGCAACGGTTGTTTCTTTACTTTGATGACTTAAATGACCCTGATAAAAGAGTTGTTAAAATCTATAAAATTGAAAACTTTAAATGTAAATAAACACGTCGAGAATGTTGTAAGTTTACCTGAATAAAAGTAATTGTCTTGTAAAGTTTAAAGAATTTAGTAATTATTTTGAAATCCTTCTCGTTTAAATAAAATAAAATATAATTAAATTCTTGGAATTTTGTTCACCAACGTGGCCAACAATTGAATTAAATTCATTTAATTAATTAATTTCCTTTTTTGTTGTTTATTACAAATTGGCGTCACCAACGTGTGGCAACCAATTGATTTATTAAATACCTGTGTTGTTTATTACAAATTGGTGCCAACAACGGCTTGGCCGTCGGGAGCGAGGGACGCGCAGGTGGCCTGTCGCAAGATAAACCTGTTAAGGCAGGCATTGTTTCTGATTAATGGCCTGGACAGTAGCGTGTTGACTTAGGATCGAGGGGCAGTTTGGGTGGCCTGAAGAATTTAGAACCGCGCACGTGTGAGTGCGGGGGTGAGAATACAAGTGCAAAGTAATTACGGGTCCTGTCTCGATGTGACATGACAGACTATTTGCTAATGAACTGCAGCTGAAGAATGTAAATCTCGGGATAATGGAGAAACTGTCAACGAGCAGTTGCGACGTAGTTTTGGAACAAAGGAAAAGAGAAGGGACTCTGATATATACAGAGAAGATAAGATTTTTGGAAGTTAGTTAGAGTGGAGTCAGGAGCTGGTGTTAGAGTGAGAGAGGGAGCTGTGAGCACCGAAGTCAAGAGGGGAGTGAGAGTTGTGGAGGCGTACGGCGAGCACCGAGTATGGAGAAATCTTGCAGCCTGCGAGAGAAATAGTAAAATTATTCTACGATAAACATTTTTGTATGCAGAAGTTCAATCTGTTGTAATATCAAAATTTGACCACTGTCTTCGATGGTAGGAGACCAGGACACTGCATCCAGCGTCGAGTAGTTTCAACACGAGCAAGTGAGATGTCCTTCACGAACGGAGAATTAGCTTTCATCAAAACAACCGTGTGTGTTAGAGTCAGTGTTAAAACGTCCAGTCTATAAAGTGTGTGTGTAATGAACGAGCCAAATGTTCCTGAGTAATCGTAAGTGGAAATTTCATGGTATTAATATGTGTACACGGAATTAAAAGATACAGTCAGATATCGTTCTTTTCTTTTGTGTTAATAAAATAAACTCTTTTAAATTTAGAATCAATCTGGTAGAATAAGTTCGTTTATAAGTGTCGTCGATGTCTAGACGATTAAATATTTCTGTTTAATTTAAAGATAAATGTTGGGTTCTTTGATTATTTAAGTGTTCTGTCCGTTATCAAACCCAGTAAAGACCCATGAGAGAATGAGATATATGTTTTTTTATTAAATTGTATAATTGCAAATCTTTGATAAATAAATTTTGTTTGTTATAAAGTCTATAATTAATCATTTATAAGCCCATCATATTTAATTATTACATATTGGCTACCACAAAGTGGGGCAAATTAAAAAGTACCCAGTAGATTATTACAATATATATATATATATATATATATATATATATATGGATATATATTGTAGTACTCACTATGTTAAATGATTAATTATTCAATTTAAATAAGTGCACGTTGAAGCAAAATAATGTAATAATCACATTATTAATTTAAATTTTAAATGAAAATTAAAAGTTGAAATGATAGGATTTTAAATGAAAATTAAGAATTCAAAATATAAAACAAGTTAATTTAATAAAAACAAATTCTTATCACAATTGAAAATTTTGTTACAAGTTGGTTAAGTGTCACGGCTTAATTTCAGGGCCGACTATCGGGCCTCCAATAAAGAATGAGAAAAATTCTTAACTTAAACAATTATTGAAATATGAAATCTGACGATAATTATTATTTACATTAGGTTTACAATTAATAAATTTTCTTTTTAGTTTACATTACCATTGGCTGTTCATCTGGGCTCGATCTCTCTCGATTATTGCTAAACACTTCACAGAAAGACCATGTTTCACTGAATTTTATGTGGTTATAATTTTCAGACACAAAGCACTTCCTGCTCTTTATAGTTGATAACGTTGTTTTTAAATCTTTGATACTTGTATAAATATGCCAATGGACAAATACTTCAGATTGTCGATTCGTAATTCATAGAGCCGGGACTTTAATATATTATGTCTCTGCTGCCTCTATACACTTGCTTGAATATAGTAACAGGAACTTTGAATCAGGTTCGCTTTCTTGGTCCAAGCAATTCTCAATTACATCCTCCTCAAATCACAACCTTTCGCCTTCATGCTCCAAGCAGCTCTCAATAATATCTGACAAACACTCATCAGCCTCCCAAAACACACTGACTTTCCGTGCGTCTAGCCATGCTTTCTCGACAATGGAACTTTAGCAAGCAAACATATTATTGTACACAATCCTTATATTTACGCCGCCGACAATGAAAATCGTAAAATTTTATTTATTAAATAATTACATTCTTTAATTATCAAAATATATTGCACCGCGGCCCGTCTCCACACTTTGATTATCTTGTACTTATTGCAGTTAAAGTTATTGGTTTGAAATAAAATGATAGGTGTTGGTAAATGATAGTATTTATATTAAGAAAATTATATAATTTAATTACGTTGAAAATTACACAACAATGACTACAAATTGAAAATATATTAATTTACACAACCAAATAGCATAATTCATTCTCTCAGGGTATCACGCAGAAAGATTATTACACTTGGCACACCGTAATTTATTATTTTAATTAAAGTTATTATGCCGAGATTAATAATGTTAATTATTTGAAAATTGACTTCAATTATTACCTATTGACTTTGATTATATGATAGACTTTGATTATATGGTAGACATTTATTACATGATAGACATTGATTATATATGATGTATTGTTGTTGTAATTGATTTAAAATATCAATTGCATAAAGTCTTATCTGTTTTACGTGCTTCCACAAAGTCTTTTCATCTAAAAGAAGCTAAAAAGGGCCCTCCTATAATACGTGGGCTTTAATGAAGTACATGATTTGCTCTGCTTTTGTAACTCACAAATAACGCACACACTTTAATATCTTCACTCCAATTTACATCAACATTCTTTTCAATACCTCACATAATTATACAATTACGTGATGCAACACGCGCTCTTGTTCTCCACCTATCAGCTCACTACTCTCCAGTCTCCCTTTTCCTACCGTCTGCAACTACGTCTGCCCCACTACAACAACAACAATACCTCTTTTCATTGATTTCATATTATTAGCATTTACTCAACAAGTTTTAGTTGTTATGTTTTATCTTATACACTACTACATTCAATTACACTATTAATCCCTACGCTTATTTTCTCTTATAAATTCGCTAAATAAAGTTTATACAATTCGGATCTGTCGACAATAACTTCATCTCTTGACAACATTCTCAAACTTCTACAAAAATCAACTTTTAGTTCTTTGTCTTATGTACTACATCAAATATTCCATTTATAGGGTTTCAGTACATATAACCCCAAATATGAGCAGAGTACTCAGGATAGTTACAAATGTTAATGCAATGAGATACCATCATTGGTGGTTACTTGTAAAAACACACAGAAGCGTGTATAACAGAAATATTCTTGGCAAAAGATCAAATTCCGGCGATACAAATGTTGCGGGTGCGTAGTCTGACCGCTAGTAACCGGCCACGTGGCAGCGTACCACTTGCAGCTCAAGAACGTGGTGGCCCACAAATATAGCTCGGACTTCACTCAGAACAAGCAAGCAGCAACCGCTAAGTAACCTGCAGCGACCACGTTGAGAGAGAGAGACCCGATTCGTCCACACCTTCAAGCACATTATCAGTCGCAGGCTCTGTCCCCGCACACAATGTAGCTGTTTCCCCCCGAATAAAGTAGTAGTAGTAACACTGCATTTAATCCGAGTGGAATACTCAGCCGTTATAGTGCTGAGAGTCATCTTCGGCAAAGGATAAGTGAAAAAATTGAATTTGATAATTGTGCAATTTTATGTGGATTTTGGGATAAACGGGCCCCTTAAATACGCTCGGAGACTCTTCTGCGATCAGGTGACGCAGGTGAGACGGAACAACAACAAAATGCACGAAACGGTGCACACTAAATATTATGAAGCAAATTGTCCACCATGCGCTCAAACATTGCTGGCACGTTCCACAGACCAAACGGCGTCATTATTTTAAACTCGTAAAGTCCATCTGAATTCACGATGTCCCGATCGGCATCGTCTACCCCGTTCTGTCAGCCGGTCTGAAGATCCATTTTAAAGAATGCTGCTTCGCTTAAACAATCCAACGTGTAGTCGATCCGTGGTAGCGGATGAACGGCTTTCTTGGTGATTCGATTTAATCGGCGATAATCGACGCAGAAACGCCAGGTCCCGTCTTTCTTTTTTACAAGAACCACAGGGAAAGGCCAAGGACTTTCTGAAGGTTGAATAATGCCCTTTTTCAACATTTTGTCAACTTCCTCTTTGATTATCCGTCCCTCTGCTGGTGACATCGTATAGGGTCTGTGACTAACGGGAAGATTATCGCCCGTGTTGATTCGGTGTTTAACCTTTGGTTTCCTGAGTGACGTCGTCTCCTTCCCGGACTCTACCACGTTGGATAATTCACTTAGCACGTCCTATGCTTGCCTTCGTTGTTCTTGTGTTATCTTAGTTCCAAGAAGTATCTGAGTAGTCTCCTTGTCAGCTTTTCATCGCATTTCTACGTGCAGTGTTTCTTCCTCTAGGCCACAGAGGTGGCCCTCGTGTATTACCTCAGCAACTCCTACCGCTCGGGATTAATTGAGACTGATTTTTGCAATCTGCGACCCAGAGATCTCTGTTTTTTCTATAAACTAATGATCCAACAAGCTCAGGCACCTCGGCCTGTTTTGAGAGGTGTATGTTCCCGGGTCGCGGACCTTGGGCATATGGTGTAGAATTTGTCCGCTATTTATATTTGAATAGTCGTCCAATTGCCTCCTAAACTGGTCAAGGCATGGAGAGAGGAAAGCTGCGACCCAACAGCTAACCCCTCTCCCGCCATCGGAAGGGCGTGGGACAAGTACCAAATGCTCGACCTACCTAATGCAGGTTTTTCTAGGGTTTTCCATGCATCACTTTTAGGCGAATTATCGGGTAGGATCCTTAAACCATAGCCCCGGGGCCGTAGTTAACCCTTGGCTACCTTCCTCCACCCTTCCGCATCCCCCATTTCAAATCCCTTTCCTATGCTATAAGATGGGAGTTGCCACTATGTGGATTACCCTATACATAGTCTGTCTACACCCAAAAAATAACCCGAGACACATAAGGACATTTATGGATAGTACTTTACCCGCGGGAAAATGACGTCGTCGGGCGGCTGGTTGCTGTGGCTCTGTTATCGTGATGGTCCGGCGTCGGGAGGATGCTTACGCCTCGTGGATCGTGGTGGTGATTCTGTTTTACGCTCGTACGTGTCTCCGGACTGTGGCGAGATTCATCTCCTCTCTTACGAAGTTCTACGGCTGTCAAATCAAAAGCTTATGTCCACCAATTCTCCTCAACGTCTCTCCGCAAACTGTGCCCAAAAAATCATCTCCACCATTCCCCTCTACAAATTCAGTCCAAGTGGAGTTTTGAGAGTGCTGGACCAATCTCCAGCTCCTGTCCCCTCACGTGACCTTCATCACCAACCAGAAGGACTCATTTTATTCCGCCAAAACCACCACCAACGCTGGTATTTTCCACAGCAAGCAGTCTTCTTTGTTTTTAAGTTCACAGTCCTGCACCTACAGAAAAATTCAAGCCATCCTTTGTCCTGGGGACTTTCCATATGCGTGTGGCATGCCGGCAGGTAGAAATAAAATAAAATATAGTTGGAATACGAATTTTAATAAAAAGATGTAGGCGCACGCTGCATTAACTTTTTATCATCAATAGTGAGAGCTGTGTTCAAAAAAAATTCTATGGTAGAAGTCGATGTAAAACCTTCAACCGAATGTAACTGTTCACGCAGAACAAATCTCCACACGGACGTGCAGACAGGCATGCAGCTAAAAATAAGGACCGCCAGCTGTGTGCAAGCTGACTTCCAGAGTAAATTCGTACATCCGTCAGGATTTAGTTATTACTAATACTAATTAGAGAATCCAACTCAAGAGAATGTCGTTCCCATGAGGTTCTGTAATGTTAAAAACAGAAAAAGTCTCGTGCCCTATTTCTGATGATATTAATTAGCCTCGGAGAACATTATATTCTCTAAACTCTAAACTTTACTTTGCATTTTAAATTATTATAATATATCAATGGATATTAAACATGGTTATATCGTTTGCAATTTATCCTCTTTATTTCATCCCTTTGATCATATAAAAGTTGCAAGTTAATTAGTTTTGGAAATCACAATGATCATTCTGTTTATTTTTCTTACGAATCAATCAGTATGTAAGATATATAAAAAATCACGTAAAGTATAAGAAAATGCCACAAAAATTCCTATAAATATATTCAATGGTAATCGAGAGATTTTTATCGGATTGTAATTATTAAATTAAATGTCGAAAACACGGCGTTTCACAGAGGAAGAATTTCACATTAGTGATGCCTGAGCAGCTCTCAGAGAAGACGAGCCCGCAGGACATTCTGGGATGACGAGTATTGTTAGTGTGGCCCCAGATCGTCTAAACTAATTTGTATGTCAAGACAAATAATAGTATGAAATAAATCAACAAAAATCTATGCAAGTAAAATATTTTTTCTGATGAAACTTCTGTCGGCCGCTTAATTTTTCCATTAATTAGGATTATTTCCGACGAATGAAAAAGAGTAGAATCAGACGTAGTTCGCAGAACAGAAGAAGTAACGGTTTCTAAGAGAAGACGCATTAGTTTTTACCGGATTTAACCTCTAACCCTCCCTTAAGCATGTTAGCCTTTGCTGTTTAATTTCTTTTTTATTTGCAGAGCCAGCTCAGGTAATGGGATATGACATCTCAGAAGGATGAGTTTACAATGTTCTGTCAAGGTCACATCCCAAAAGCAGCTGTACTTTCTTGGAAAGGACGATTGAATAAGAAAGTAACCTAAGGTCCCAGGGACCTATTGCCCCTACTCGCGTCAGAATTTTTCTGGTTCTTGCTGCAGTATTTCGGTGTTTTTATTGAGTTATTTTTATTATAAACTGTTAGTTATTCATTTTTAGTAGTCAATGGTAATTTTTATCATATATAGAAAATGGCTAGCATAAATCGAAGAATAATAAAATTTGTAAATGCTACGAAATATATTACAAGACGTAACCGTTTGAAAAAGTTAGCTTAAGATTGATAAAAAACTGCAAACAATTTTACAAAAGGTAAAATTACTTACAAATTTATTTGGAATTACTTACAAAGTTATTTGGAAAAACACCTATTAGCACGAGAAGAAGAGGCAACAAAAATCTAAATTTCAAGAAATAAAAGAAAATTCTGCGGAAGAAGTCAGATGGAAACTAAAAAAAATAAAAATCACAGTGGAAAGTGTAATAATATTTGTGTATAGGAAAATAATTTGCAAAAAATTGTTATTTTATAAATTATATATATTGTAATACCAATTAAAGAGGCCATTAACTGTTTTAATTAAATTGGATTGTTAGTGGTACGAGTTGCCAAAGTATGACAATGGACGGTAACTGTGTCGGCGGAGCCTTTGTTGTGAACTGCGTTCTGTACGAGAATTAGTCAGTCTGCGGCGAGACGCGAAACAGAAAAGTTTGCGTCGGGAACTGAAACATAAAATGTGGTTGCTGATTTAAAAAGTATGAATATCGCGGTCCAAGAAGTCCAACTGCGAGATCTATTAGTTTACATAAAACAAGAGTAAACTGTTTTGACGGAGAGACTCAAATAATAATCGCAAAGTTGGCAGCAAAAGGTTTTGCTTCACACAGACTGAACTAAATTTCGCATAGAGGCATCAAGGAGACCTATGTCTAAGGGCTGACTGAGGGGCGGCTGATCCAAAGTTCCAGGTGGCAGAGAATGAGAACATCGAACGAGTGTATTTAAATTTTAATGTGTAGAATCAGTGAATAATGGACTTTTTAGTGAGTGAATCAGATCTGGTACCAGAAAGACATTCGTGAGTACAAAACAATTGTTTAAAATCTATAAACGAGGATTAAAGGTAGAAGTCAGACTTCGTTCGTTTTTATTTTCATTTACTTTCTTTCATTTCGTTTATTTTTATATTGTATTAAGTTAGTTTCAATGAGTTTGAATTGTTAATGTTAGTTTATCAAATTGGATTGTTCTGAATATCAAACCCAGTAATGATCCTGTGATAAAGAGAATTTCGATGTATTTGATAAAATATATTTGTAAAATATAAAGTTGTATTTTTCCTAGAACTCCACGAATTGCAAAATTGAAATAAAATATTCGTTTGTTAACTTGATGAAATTCGGCGTATAAAGTAGGGATTACCATTTGTACTTTTAAACAATAAATTTAAAATTTTAATAATTTTGTCAATTAATTCTTTTAATTAAGACCACCTTTTAATTATTACAGTATATATAATTTATAAAAGACTTCATAATCGGATTTATTACAGGTTGGTATACTCTAACTTTCCTAATTTCATGAGTTCTGAGAAATAAGAATTAGTTTCAAGATTGTTATAATATATTGTAGCGGATTGTTGATGACTATTGGTCGCCGAAGTCAGAAACTTTTGTCGGGTACAAAAACTACTTTCCCTGATTTTCATAAATTCTTGAGTTATTTTCATGACAATTTCGTTCGGTTTTCCAACTTTTCGAACACCAAAAACATTCTAACATGTGGCAATTAGCTTTTAAAGAAACTTAGGTCTTCATCTTCTCCTCTTTTTTAATTTTCTTCCTCTGTAAATATTGTAGTTTTTGTTTTTCTATTTGTAGTTTAGCACTACCCAAACTTTGTTTCGATGACTTTCGAAGTTTTAGCGACGAAGCATCAAAAATCAATAGGTACGAGCTCTATTCTAAAAAATAAAATTTTTTATTTATGTTTTCTTTTTAATTGTTGTGCTACTTCCTTCCATTGTGATTTGAGCAAATTTTCCCCACAATGAGGCCCTCATAAAAATATTTTTACACCAGGTATTATTCTGTAATTATATATTAAATGTTTTATATTTAATCAAACATCACTGAAATTAATGAACAAACCGATACTATGAAGCTCAAATATATCTATGGTCCCTTATTGTCAAAATAACTTCTCTTTTTATATTTGTTTATTACTTATTGTAATCATGCCTTTATATCTTTGTGTGGTGTAGCGCATCTGTAGCACAAGGAGGTTTTCTTTGGAAAGTAGTTATGTTTTTGTCTCTGTCCGTGTTCTGTTTTTTATATGGTTGCAAGCTGAATTTATAACAGTCAATAAATCACTTCAGAATGTCACATACGCAAGTTTCATTTTTTGTGAATACCAATTGGAAATACAATCTTAATACACAACAATATTAAACTACTTGATTTCGTTAACTTATTTGTGCGGCTTGTTTTTCTTAAAGCTCTCATAATTTTTCATCAACTGAACTAAGCGTCAAGTATTGCAAGAACGTTCTGTGGTATTTGTTTTAACTAATGTTTCCGGTTTATTGGTTTATTTATTTTTCAGACACATTAAATACATTGGCTGCCAAACGGATTTGTTACGCGGGAAATTATTTTTAGCGATTAATCTAAATTTGTTGCTTTCTCATAATTAATGCGCTACATTTTAAAATTACTTTTAAAGTCAACTAATAGGAACTCCTCCGCATGACTTCACAGACATGTAAATTAACCCATGTTTCCGACTGACATTTATTCCGACCAGTGGTAGCTAATATGCGTATTATTTTGACGAAATGTTTCCTTATTGCTGTTGTCTTAAAAATTGCGTGTAGTTGAGCAGGGGTTCAGGGTCGCCTTAATTAGCGACGTTCGGAGTGGCCAGTAATTACGTCTGCAGCTCAACTGCGTCATTCAAGAGAGCGTCTAGCGTCACTCTTCACACAAAGGACACAACTGAAAACTTCCAGGATGCAGAACACTTATATGGACGTGTGAATTATGCTTACAAGTAAATTCTACGTGCACTTAATATCTCTTCTATTGATTTTAAAATTGTGATTCCACATTTCAATTTTTGTATAATGATAAGTGAAAGTATAAGTAATATTTAAAATGATCTCTGGCGAGTAAAACATAAATTTATTTTCTTGAATATTTATCTTCATTGAGTAAAGGGAATTGATTCCACAGTAATCTCTTGATCACTTAGCTCGCATCGAAAACCTTAATTTTTTATTATCAATAACCCCTTAATCCCTAAGGATTAGCTTCAAATTAAACGAGGTTCCTTGACATAGTCAAGAATTCTCCTGGTAAATTAAGTAAGGACAGATCCTTGAGAGAGTCAGAGTCCCTATATCTTAATTAAGGTAAAAACACTTCCGTGTCTTTAAGGGATTAAAAATCACGCCCTGTAGTTTAAGGAAATCCTGATACTCCTCGTACCGTAAAGGAGTAAAATACTCCCGATATCTTTCTTTAAAAATTTATTGTTTATAGTCGCGTCAACATAAAAGTCATTGGCGCCTTACCATACCTACTACATTAAATGATTACATTTAATTAGTATTAAGTATACATTTTATTCTAAGTCCAGATTAACTGTCTATTTAGATTAAATTTTGAATTCCGGTTTCCTTGCTAAACTTTAGTAGGTTATTTATTGCCGCTGCTGTTCTCTCTTCATGTCCTGTCGTGTTTTGGGCAGTCGTAGAGGATATGCTGGATTGTCAGGGCAGCCTTGCATACGTCACATGTACGTTGCGGTGATCTGGAGAATGGAGATAAGAGTGCGTGAGGTTAGAATGGAGAGTTCTTAACCTAGCTCCTGCTGTCACCGTGACAGATTGCCAGCGTAAGAAATTTCCTTGAAGTTGTCGACTTCCATGAGAAAAATCCCGTCATTCCTTCCTCTTCTACACTTGTACCATTTTTTCTCCAGTATACTGGCATAGGCTGGTCCCCCATCATTTTTAGTGCATATAGGACTGTTTTTATTCTCTTGTTGGGATGCCTCCATCTTTACACTTTTGTCCGCCCTATCGTTTCCCTCTATTCCTCTGTGTCCCGGTATCCATCCTATCACCATATTATTGCTATTTAGAATAGCCATAACGTTTTCTCTGATTTTATTGACGGTACCCTTCCATAACCCCGATATCTTAAGAGAGTCCAAAAATCATTTTATCTGCACAGAAAACTTACTTCCTGTACATTATGGCGCAAAAAAAAAAATTCTCGCTACAATAAGAATGTTTTTAATATTTCTAATCCATTGTAAGATTGATAAATATCCTGTCTAAAAATACTCATGGTATCTTAAGGGGTTTGAAAAATGCTTCGGGTACCCTAAGGCTACCAATACTTTAAACGAGATAAAAATACTAGCGGCAATTTAAAGAAGTATAAAAGTAGCGATTCCTAAAAGGGGGAGTAGAAAACATACTCCCGTGAATTAAGGGTTTCGAATTACTCCTGGTTCTTTAGCTTCGTGAAAAGTACTTTCTGAACCTTAACGAATTAGAAAATTCTCCCGGTATATTAAGAGAGTAGAAATTCTTTTCTCAAATTGCACAGTAACGAAGCGTCTCTAAAAAAATACCAAGAGGGAAAAATGTTTGTATTGACCGCCTTTATGTACCCTTTAAGTTTGTGCAGTTACGTCTGTTACACCCTATATATCCTGTATTATAAGGCAGTCAAGAACACTCATGCTACCTAAAGAGTGTCACAGATATTTCCGGATATTTGAGAGAGTCAAAAATACTCCGGATCCAATTAGTAAATTGGTAATTCTTTCGATGCCATAAGTGTGTAAAAATACTCCCAGTATCAAATCAATGGTGTCAAAATTATTTCCGGTACCTTGAGGGAATAAATAATGCTACCGGTACCTTAAATGAGTCAGAATACTACCGTTTCTTTAAGAGAGACAGAAATCCTTCCGTTGCGCTGAAAAATAATAAAAATCTTCGCGAAAACTAATAAGAGCCAGAAATACGCCCGTTACCTTAAAAGAATCAGAATATATTAAAATGCTCGCGGTACTCTACGATAATCGAAATTACTTTCCGTACCTTAACACATTCAAAAATACTCCAGTTAACGTAGAAGAGTGAAACATATTCCCTGAAATTATCTGCCAGTGTCCTAATATAGTTATAAATACTTCCGGTTCCTGAAAAGAGTCCACAATAAATCCTGTTTCAAAATTACATCCAGTAGAATAATCACGGTACCCTAAAAGAGTCAGAAATACGGGCCGGTACCTTAAGATTAAAATAATCAAGGTAGCGTAAGAGACTGAGAGACACAATTTCTTCTGGTAACTTAAGGGACACAAATTATTTCGGGTACCTTAAGAGAATCAAAAGTACTTCTGCTACCTTAAAAGAGAGAGAGAGAGAAGAAAACAAATACACTCCGTATCTTAAGACAGTCAAAAGTCCCGAATGGAGTGAAAAACTCTTTCATGCCCTCTCGTAAGAAGCAGTGATTATTTTGAAGTATTTTCAGGAACTGGGAGTATCTGTGTATATGCAATCTCTTGTAGGTGTTAGTGGTGTTTTAATCATCCTGGATAGTAAGTAATATGTGGACAAAGTTTGGAAGAAATTGCTCCAGTTGTTTCAGATTGTACGCCGAACATTTAACCGGCTAGTTGAAACTCTGAATTAACTCAACGACTTCCATATAATCGGATTTGTATTTGTTCACGTTGATATTTTTATGTAACGTCCCTCCACCCATCCCCTAAGGTTGTTCTCCTCCATGTCAAAAGAAGTTGTAATTATACAAAAAAAAAACATTGGTTGGAGAAACAGTATCAATTTAATTAACCACGAAAAATATTTATTCGAAATATATGGCGGTCATTTTAGCACTGCTAGATGCGGTAGACCCATAGTGTTTGTTTCCTGGTCGTAATAAACATGTATAGATAATTTGGTTGAAATTACTCCATTTTTTAAAAATTTGCATGAAGAAAATACACTCATACATTCATATATACATCCCAATTTTTTTAAAACATAACATTTCAGTTACATGTGTTATAACGATTTGCTCGTCAGCAAGTATTTTCTTGGTGAATGCTGTGTTGACCGTTGTGATTCGTGATATTATTTTATTTGTGCTGAGCCATTAGTCGTTAAAGGACTTCCAAGGTACTTGAACTAATTTACATTACATTACATTCGTGCCTCCTAGATCGTTTTTATCTTATTCCCACAACAGGTTGTAGCTGTTCAAGTAATTGGTCTGTAGTTGTAATTTCGTTTTGTTAGAAGGAATAGATGTTGGCAGGTAGATACGCTTAATGCGAGGAGTAAATTTTTTAAATTGCAATTTTTTTCGATGTTTGAATCTGACTTCTCTGTAGATTCACAGTCTATGTATATATCGCCTCATGGTTAGAAATATTTCGGTTTTTGTTAAAACATTTGAAACCCTTAATTTTTTCTCCTTTCTTAATGTTGGTTTCTTGTAGGCAAATAATTATTGTCTGCTGCAATATAATTTTTAGATTTTGTAATCGTGTGTAGAAACCATTTAAATTCAATTGAAGAGTAGTGGACATCAAGGTTATGGTGTTTTATGCGGTAGTATGTGTTTCTGATTCTACTTTGTTTACTTGAAGTATGATTTTATTCTTTACTCCTGTGATTCTCGCTTTAATCGATCATTCCGTAAGTAATTGGTAAGGTTTAATTCATCATATCGAATAGAGATTTGTGGTATTCAGAGTAATCTTTGGTTATGCTGATTTGGTTTTTTCAGCCAAACATGCTCGTCAAAATTTTTTGTAAAGTTGAAAATTTTGTGGTAGATTACCCCTTTTCATATTATATAAAGAATTTTATAGGTTCTAAGGTTTCTTAAAGTGGTTAGTGAGGTATGTTTTCTTAGGAGACTTTTTTTTCATTTTCGGTGGCTTTTGTTTTTCGTTATTTTGATTAGTTAATTGACTTTCAGTTTCTTGTTTCATTTTGTGTGCTTTCTATGCAGGATGTTTTATGTTATTGTTGAAGGTAAACTGAGATGACAATGCTCTTTGGGTAAGACGAGGATTTGGAAGATTGTTATTCATGATGGGAAACGGTATATTAGGAACAGTTGATTCGTTGTCGCTGATAGATTGTTCTGGAATTGGACTTTCTTCAATTTATTTAATTATAGGTGCGGCTGGAAAGTTCCTATTTAAGTGGCCTTCTTGTTTGCAAATAAAACATGACATATTATCCGTTTTTTTTGGGTGTAGGCAGGCTATGTATAGGGTAAACCACATAGTGGCAACTCCCCTCTTATACCATAGGAAAGGGATTTGAAAGGGGGGATGCGGAAGGGTAGAGGAAGGTAGCCAAGAGTTAACTAGGGCCCCCGGGCTATATTTTAAGGATCCTACCCGGCATTCGCCTAAAGAAATCCAGGACAAACCCTAGAAAAGCTTGCATCAGGTAAGTCGGGCATTGGGTACTTGTCCCACGCCCTTCCGATAGCGGGAGAGAAGTTTTCTGTGGGCACGCAGCATTCCCTTCTTCGTGCCTCGACCAGTTTAGGATGCAGCTGGCCGACTATTCCAATGGGAATAGCGGACAACTCTTACCGTATGCCCAAGGTCTGTGACCCCGGAACATACACCTCTCAGAACAGGTCGAAGTGCCTCGGCTTGTGGGAACCTTAGTTCAAAAACGGAGAGGAAAAGGCATCCCCAAAGGTAGCCCCTTCGTATCTCTTCTACAAGGTTTTGCCTGCCTAGACTGCCGAGGTGCTTAGGAAAATTCTTTATGTAGTGTTTTTGTAATATATGAAGAGATATTGAGGCAGGTTGTAAACAGTTTTGGTGTCAACTTACGTCTGTCTTTGAAACAACCGAGATTTTTGTCAAATCCAGGGTAATATAGGTCAGTGAGTCACTGTGTCAGTTGAGTCGTAGATCAGCCCTTAAGTGAGGGGTGGGGGAGATTGTGGGTGAAAGGCTGTTACATAAAGCAATGTGTGGTGGTATGAAGTAGTCATTACAAAAACTGCAGTTAAAGTGAAGCATCATAAGTACCAGATCTAATAAGTGGTATACAACTTTTAGACGCTTTATATTTCATACAAACAACTGTGAAACCCTTGTTGTCTGGAGCAGCAACAACACCAACACTCTTCCTATGAACCAGACCACTGAACGGTATGAACTCAAGTTATTTAAGTTGTTCGATTCCTACAAAATACAAAGTAATTGAAACAAACAAACAAGAAATCGTAGCAGACATAAAAAAAATCAGTTATGGGTAGTGGTGAAAATAAAGTCTTCACAATAATTCCAGTTTGATACAAGCATCATATGAAAGTTGGAATACATTTTCATTGTATATTAATAGGATGTTCTGTAAACATGATATGTGTAAAACCATTTTACTGAAAAATAAAATACTACTGAATATTACGAGCACCCTTATGCACAGCAGGCAAAAAAACTACGTGGATATTAATAACGAACGGGTTTCTTAAAGTTCAACATCACAGGTCATGAACATTAAAATTCACGTAATTTTTTCACTGCTGCAAAGTAGTTACATAGAACTCAAGTTCCACAAGATATTGTACAACCAGTGTATCTGGTCAGGTATTACAAATAGTTCTAGAGAAGACAAAATATTTCTTTTTGAAGTAATCGTGGACTAACCGTGCTGAATAGATACGCATTTATGTTGCGAATAATCATCCATGATAAATATGACGACATTTTGGCCACCTAGATCACAAAAATTTCATTCCTAAGTATCCAATACGATAAAGAATTCAGACTCAAAGTATCAAAATCAACGAAAAGGAACACGTGGGTACAGAAACTAATAATTACTGAAAATAGAACAAAAATTATATATAATTCATAAAACGGAGAATGGTTTTGAACCTCGGGTTATGGAAGTCACTGAGTTTCATTATGACATTTACCATACTGGTTAAGATGTAGTTCAGACCATGGAGTGGGTGTGTAAAGAAATAACCGTTTACAACCTCAAATTCGTAGACCAATTTCATCATCATCATCATTCACATTACAACCCGGTGTGGACCTTAGCCTTCTTCAGAAATTCCTGCCATTCCTTCCTATTCATGGCTATGGTCCGCCAATTGTCCCTTTCAACATCCTGATCCATGATCCAAGTCTCAAGTCCTTAAAAAGTTTATCATTTTGTAGTACAGTCATCCGTCCGGTTATTCCTTCAGCAGATTTCGTAACAATTGTTTGTTTTACGAGGTAGGGTTGTTAGCCCCTCGCTTAACCCCGAACCTGGAGGACCAGTCTTTTAGACAGGTTCTTCCCTCAAGATCTGTCCGGCAAGGGAGACCCTGCCAGTAGTTATACTACCGCCGGCATAGCTCTTGAGGTCACACAAACCCCACCGCCACGATAAGGCAGAGACACTATCGATGGGGAGACCAATTTCTATCAAACTTTATACACATGTTACTTACGCTCCAGATTTAAACACTGAGGGGTTAAGATACACCTACCGCCTCTAGGAGACGGGTGGAATTTAAAAGCATTCGAAACGGCCATTATTAGTGTGGAATAAAATCTTTCCAGGGTCGCATAACAGTGATTTACTATAATTTTTATGTGTCTAATTTCAACTTCAAAAGACAAAACTTACCGTATGGGTGGTGGTGGATGATATTTACATAAAAATATTGAAAAATGACTGATTCTGGGGTTATGGGGTTATGGGAGTCGCTAAGTTTAATTCTCGCATTAATAATGGTGGTTGAAGAAATTATATGGTCCTCCATGTGGAGGTGGACGCGGTTGAGAAAAGGTTAACAGGAGTAGTTTTGACATTCTTAAGGTACCGGCTAATTTTTTTAAATTATCTTATTGAACCCTGTATACTTTGGTCTCTATTTAGTTAACGGTTGTATTTCTTTACTCCTTTAATGTATCTGGAATAGTTTTAGACTTTATTAGTTATCGAGATTTTGTATTGTTTTAATTCATCGTGATTTTTATTTTATGTAGCATGAGTGTTCCCGAATACTGTAAGTCATCGTCGTGGTTTATTTGAAGTTAGATGCCGAGAGGTTAGGTCGGGGAAGGGAACGTAAATAGGTAAATGTTCCAAACGGTGATGCTATTGACGCTGATTAAATTAAATCCTTACCAAGTGGTTAGTATCCAATCAATTCCTTCTCCGGGATAATTTAAATAAATACCCGGGCAACGCTGAGCATTCAGCTAGTATTAATATATAATATGAAAGACTCAGTTGAAATTAATTCTTAGAATAATTTCAATTCCTCTTTTAATATATTACTGTACATAATGTAAAATGTGTCGTTTTAATATCAATTGAATAATGGAGTTATAGTAGCATTCTTAAATTAAGTTGAAAATAAATTTAAGCCTCTCACGAGAAACGAAAGTCGTTCTTAGAATTTTTCTTCACATTATTTATGTTGTTTAGCTTCCGAAATTTATTATGCTGTTAAAAACGAAGTAACACACTTACGTACATGCAGCCTTAGTCTGTATGCTCAAGAAGGAGCCAATTAAAGAGAAATGTTTCATTAATATTCATCATGACGGATCCGCATTCCTATCCACGTATCTCTGAGCATTTTTCTTCTGAAGACTGTATCTTATTTAAATTTGAGATAGTATTTTTTTTATGTTTGCCTTATTTTCATACGAAGTACACGAATTCTTAAAGGGAGTGAAAATTGAAATGTTCTGGAGATTAATTAGTTGGAATTAAGGAAATCGTCGCAAAAATTTGGATTAAAGTCATACTTGCTGACAGAGAATGCTAACGAGTCCACGCCTCCTTCGTCGGTATTGAACCGCAGGTATAATGAAAGGTTTATTATTGGACGAACTGAATCTCTAATATAAATATTGATGCGGGATAACAGCTATTTTATATTGAAAACTTACAATTTTGAAGTAGTTCTGAGCTTTAGTGGACTAACAATGAAGAAGAAAAAACAATGATATTTCTAAAAAATTTCTGTTGAAAAAAAATGCGTTGTTTCAGTTAGCATAGTCAGTATTTTTCAATGTTTCTTTTAGGTAGAGATAATTACACGTATCTATGAAATAAAGAGGAAAATTGGTATTGCATTAAAGTTATATATATATATATATTGTAATAATCAAAAGGATGACGATTAATTTGACCCAAGTTGGTGAAGCCATAAAAATAATAAACAACTGGACGGCTTTAATTAAATGAATCAATTAACAAAAAATAATAATATAAATTGGAATAATTAGCCACACGTTGAAGACGTCGAATACATATTGATTAAAAAGGTGGTCTTAAATCATAGGAATAATTAACAACATTTATTTTAAAATTTAAATTAAAAATTTATTGTTGTTGATAAATTTACATTGTATAAGACCTATTTTGCACGCCAAATTTCATCCAGTTAATAACAAATACTTTAATTTTCATTTATTAATTCGTGGCATTTATGAACATACAGTTCTTATATCATTACAATCAAATACGTCGAATGTCTTATCTCAGGGTCATAACTGGGTTTGATAATTAGAACAAAACCAATGTATACACTGACAATTAACAATTCAAATATAAAAAGTTAACGTAAAACAATATGAAAATAAGTGATGAGAAAACTGAACGAAATCTTTCTATACCTTTTTAATTATCGTTTACAAATTTGTATAAAAGTTTTGTTACTCACGAAATTTCTGTCTGGTACCAGATCTCTCTTGTATATTGAAAACTACCACACTAAAAAGCCATTTTTACACTGACTCTACACTTCATTGAAGTTTTTAATACACACGATTAAAATACTCGTCCTCTGCTATCGGGAACCTCGGATGAGCCGCCGCCTTTGGTCAGCTAGTGGATGCTGGTCCCCTCTATGCGAAAATTGTTCAATCAGCGTGAAGCAACCATTTGCTTCACCGTGTGCAAATTATTATGCAAATCTCTCCGTTAAAAAATGTTTGCTTGCGTTCATGTAAAAATACAGGATATCGCCATTCGTACTTTACAACTGCAAACTTTAGTGTTTGTTGCTCTAGGTGAATTCTACTGTATTATATCTCCCCGTTGACTTTTAACAGTTTCATCTCTCGTACGCAGATTTTTGACTCCTTCACCTTTCAATCCCCGATTCCAGACTGGCGTTCTCCAAGTGCATACTGAGTTTTCTCCGCTCGCGGTCTCCATTGTTGATCAAAGGAAAAACCCGCCTTCATTGTCGCCTTTACGCTTTCGTACCGCTAACAATTTAATTATATTAAAAACAATAGTGGCCTGTTTAATTTGCATTACAATATATATCTGAATATATATATACAAAAAATAATAAATATAATGGCGAATAAGGCGGAACAAGCTTAATACCAAATTTACTTTTCCTTTAAGAAACATTTACATTTAAATAAATACAAATAGAAAAGCAGTACGTTAGATGAAATACCAACATTAAATTTTAATGCTTGGCCTGAGTAATTTACATCTAACTATTTACTTCAACACGTGAAGTTACATCATTGAACAAATATTTATCACAGACATTGATTATTAAGTCCTTAGCTTTTTTGGGTATTATTATTTTCACGTACCAAATTAGGAACGGATTTTTTTTTCGGTGTGGGTTTGAATGTCAAAGAAGCTATTGAAGTGGAAATTTGTTATTCAGCTTGTTCTGACTTATTTGCCGTAATATTTGTTTAATTTTAGTATATTCAAATAGTATTAAACTTGTATTGACTTGAATAAAGTCTTCTCGGGCTTCTAACCACATAAACTATGCATTCGCGACGTTTCGATGACGTTCACTGCCATGTACTTCTAGCAATTGATAACGTTATGATTAAAATATTAACAAAAATCACCAGATTTTTTCTGCTCATGCATGTCGAATCTTCTTGGACAGAACTTCTGAGGTGCCTTTAGTCTCTGGCTTTGAACTTCCGCTCTCACAAGCCGAGGCACCTCGGTAATTTTGAATAGTCACTATTCCTAGAAGACGATGGGAGTGAACGTCATCGAAACGTCGCGAATACAATTGTTTTTTCGGTTTGAAGCTTGAGATACTTTAATCATTCTCTACACCGAGAAAGACTACATTCTTTATTGTTTTGACTTATTGGCCATTATATTTATTCATTGTGTTACTATATGTCAGATGAAATATAAATTTTATCACGAAAATTAGCAGACGACAGATGTTTTATTGATTAAAATACTACACTATATAAGTAAGATTGTAATTAAGAGATAAACTTAGTTTAGATGAATTTGAATCAAATTATCTTTCTTCGTCAATTGATCTCCGGAAAAGAAGACTTTAGTTCCTACAATTTCTGAGTTCACAACTGCCTTTCACATGTATTCGTAGATCAATATAGATTATCTTGAAATAAATTTCGGTGCAACTTTCCTATTATGACAAATTTAAGTTGTGGTTATGTGAATCATAATGACCGTTATATATGTAATATTTTTAAAAATACAATTAGTTGTTGAAAACTATATTTACCGTAGCATCTTAATTTTACCAAGAAATAAACTAAGTCATGTTCATTATACACTAAAATAATTAAGCGGGTAGTAGAAGTAACGATTTGGTTACTTGCTTCCTTTTTTTGGACCAGCGGCCAGATAATATTTTAGCAACACCCTGTGACCATGTGGGGGTTAGAATTGAAGAATGCCAAGGCGAAGTGGCCAACCAATTACGCCGCCATGCATTGACGTCACGCGAGCACGATCTGACGCAGATGGCGTCTACAGCGTTTTACAGTGCTGTAAAAACATTCTACACATGATCCTTCAGGGCCATACTTTGCTTTTATAGGTTTTTCGGCTACATTTTGAGCACTTCAAATGGTTATAACGGGCATAGCAAATAGAACATACCTTGGAAGAACTCCAAAAAAATTATTTTTATAACAGTAATAATTGGCAGATATCAATAGAACAATTTGGCGATGTATGGAAATTATTTCCACTGCACAACGAAACTTGGTGATGATTTAAATGATATTAAAATATTTATGACAATAATTCTGCTTTCATGCGTTTATGATTAAATCTGATGTCACACAGAATTTTTAACATGCATGTATTATTTATTCTCACGAGCATAGGAAACCGTTTCCTAACATACACGGTTTTTGTATAAGTCTAAGGCATGAATACATACAATCGAATCGTTTCGTGAAAATGCTGAAAATACTTGCATTCTATGTCATTATAATTAAAACTTATTTCCCTGCTGTATTTAAATTTTAACATTTGTAAATTGTTTAAGAATTAACACGCATAGTATTTGTAAATAATAAAAATAGTGTAATATTCAGAAAACCAAAATTAGTGAAATATGTTTAGCATATTTTACTATTTTAACTTAAAAAATACGAATTTATATCAGACATTTATTATATATTTATATAGTTTCATGTTCAAATTTTATATTCGCATTTGGAAACATATTTTCTCATCCTTGTCATTCTTGACTTTTTTTCCTTTATTTCCTAATGCCGAGTACAGAAATTACATTTCTTTCTCTTGACGCGAAGATGAATATATTGACCAAAAACAGCTATTTTCTGCTCTTCCAGGTGGAACTTTCTTGAACTAACCTTCTGAGGTGCCTTCGCTCTCTGGTTTCGAACTAACGTTCTCATACGCCAAGGCACCTCGGTAGTTTTCAGAGGTGTACACTCCGAGGTCGAATACGTTGGGCATATGGTAAGTGTTGTCCTTTGACCCTATTCGAACAATCGGCTAGCTGCCTCCTAAAGTGGTTGAGGCACGGAGAAGGATATGCTGCGTCCCCACAGCATACGCCACTTCCGTCATCGGTCAGGCGTGCCCCACGCCGTGCTCTCACTTCCGCATACCCCCTTTCCAGTCCCTTCCAATGTTATTAAGGGGAGCTACCAGTGCGTAGATTACCCTCATGTAGCGTGTCACTCTCGAAAAAAAAATTAGAGAGAAAAAATTGTTGTGGTTGAGTTTTAATACGCATATATTAGATATTAATCCACTACTCTGTAAATTATAAATACATGACATTAATTTTCTTCGGTAATTTTGAAAAGTTTGTTATGACAAGGAGAAAGACAAATTAAAAAATAAATGTTTGCGTAGGGCTATATTTAATACTTCACGATATAAATCTAGCATAAAAAATTCTTTTACTTAAATTGGTTTTAATAAAATGTGAATAAATCACAGTGAATAACTGCAAGTTAAGTTTCATAGATTTATTAATAATTAGTGATAATTTGATGATTCAAAACGTTTGGACAATCAACGCAATAGCGAGTGACATACCGTTTCCTAGATTTTTAGCTTACTGTAAATAATTTTTACAAAAGAGATTTTTAACACTTCAGCCAATTAAATACTTATTATATATAAATTAAATATCATTTGTAGCTATTGTTATATTGAACACTACACAACGTTATTGTACATGTTTCAGATAAATAAGTGAAATCCATTTTTGGTCCTGAAAATATTATTAATCGTATTAAATTCTATATTATTCCTACGAATATCAGGTTTATTACTAAACAAAATCCATGCCGCAGATTCGAACATTGTGTTGTGTGTAGCGTATTATACCAAAATGAACACAGGAAAGTAAATGAGTTATCCTTTAACATAAAAATTAGTCTGGAACAGCGTAATAATATGAAATAAGAGTCGTACTAGGCTTTACATATACGTAACAAGGGTTACCAAATTAATTCAACAACAAATATCCAATATCATTATAAATAATCATAATTGAATATAGTAAAATACGTTTCGTGAAACCAAATAGTTTTTAATGTCGATTGATTTGATCTTTATTGAGGACACTAACCGATGCAGTGTTTCTCTTCCTACAATTACTCAATAATATAACTTTTCTTGTTTCATAGACTTCCGTTTTTTTTGTTCTACCATGCGACACCGTATTATTATGGCCTTTCTCTCTAGATCCCATGTTCTCAACCAGCAGTGAAAATCATATTTCTAAAGTAATATTTATTTATCCTAACACAATACGCATATCCGAAGACAATTACATTTCTTGACTTGAAATTAAACGTGTTTGATACCGTATATATATATGTATGTATGAAAACATTTTGGTCAAGTTTATCTGGTATGCATAAAGATCGAAAGTTTTAACAGAATGGACACATTCCATTTATGTATACAATGTACTCGAATATTCCTTTACAAACTTTTAGGACTTGTAAGAGAGGGCTGAGTAGATCATGTTTTGAATAGGAAATGTACCTTTTCAGTGCTACAACACGGTTTTAATGCTACCACTTTTGCTTAAGTAATTCAGTTTCTTATCAACTACTACTCCGGTCGTTGCACACATTGTACCTAATAATGATGTCGCCCCATCTCACCTGGTGTCTCTTGTGAGAATGTCTTTTCTGTTTCCTACAGGAGTCTCTTAAATCAAACTCTACATACGAAATAGTCCAATGGAGTCAAATCTAGTGATCGTTGGGGCCGCCAGATGACGAGAATTCTTAGACCGATATCCGGATTGCCCTAATATGTCCGACTGACATAAATCGACACTTTCCCAGAAAGAGTATTTCTGGATAAGTACATACTGACCTTGGCTTTCGACTCTTGTTGTTTGCCGTAAGAGTTATAATTCCAATGTCAGGCGTTTGATTTGTTTAGATGTGCTGCGATGAATACTTAACTATCGGGAAGTTGAATGAGAAAACGATGACTTTGAAATCAACATCGTGGGCTAACTTTGTCGATATAGGCTACAAACGTTACGAAAATGCTATTAAGTAAATCATAAAAACGTTATTCATTACAAATGCTATTTTTAAAAAGAAAGTAACTTAGAACATATCGTTATAGAATATTATTATATGTAATAACATTTATATTGCATGTAACGTTGAATACGAACAAGACTGTTATGATTTTGTTCACTGTAACGGGATAAAAGAATATTTCAATCGAATCTGCATGAATATAATTACTAATTAATTTATCAATTAAATTGATAAACATCTCTGAGAATCTAAAATGTGTTTAATAAAAATAAAATGTAAATATTTTCAGAAAAAATATTAATTACATTAAAACGGTGTTATCTACGTTTGTACCTGAACCGTTAAAAATTATCTATACTACTTTAAGGAACTGAAAATATTCTGAGACTAGAAGTTTACCCAACCAGTGATCTGCAGTAAAGTTACTTCAATTGAATATTGTTTCAGAATATTCGCTATATTGCTCATATCTTCAGACAATAGGAAGAAAACTAACTCGATACTTTGTTTGTTACAAACAATAGCACGAAGTATTAATGTTAGTAACGTACTGTTGTCTACTATACGCGAGGAAGAAAGCCGAACTAAGATTCTATCCTGTATATATTTGAAATTACAAAAATGTGTAAAAGCAGTCTGAATCATAGAAATGTTTTAAGAAAATTAAATCAATTTTAGTGATAAAATGGACAAGACACATAGGAAAAAAATTGGGTAAATATAAGGTTATTCATTTAACAATACTCATGTCATTGATCCCGTGAATTAAAAAAGGACCAGAAAGGATATTAATTTAAGGCTAATGTAAATTTACCATTTAGTTACTAAAATCAAAAATAGTAATGTTCTTATTACATCAAAGTATTTTTTATGAATATTTTCGTTGTGGATATAGATTTAGGAGGATTTTCAGAGTTCTGAGGAAGGCAACTCCGCGAAGTAGCAGGCGTGAAACGCAACCTGCGAACCAAAGGTCAGTTCCTTGCCTCCTGCATTATCATCTCCTGCTTCACCTCCTCTTTCGCGTATGTTTTTTTAGTTATCCTTTTATCTCTTATTCTTTCATCATAGTAATGTTTCACGGCCATGACGTCGTCAGCAACGACCAATGGCAAGGCTGGCATAGGTCGCTGATCGGTGGAGTGGGAGAGAAGGTCTTCACTTAAAATCACGAACAGACTTTAACATAATCTTTGTTTATGCAAAACCTCGTACGAAGTTGCGAGGTTGGCACTTTGTTAAAGTTTCAGCCGTATCGTTCCATAGTCTTTCTAGTTTGTTTTTTTAAAAAAAATTCTTTAAGACAATTTCGAAAAAATTTGTTTTTATTTCGTGTGTGAAACAAAGGAACTTGTGAAACTGGTGCGTTTTACTGGATACCGCATATAAACAGCGTAAGTAAAAATTTTATAAATTATTCAATTTGTATTTTCTCTGAGTATGTAAATTACAATGTAAGAATTGTGTCGGATCAGTTTCTATATGACTGTATTATTATAATTGGGAAATTATTAATTAAATTTCACTATATGCTTTAATTTCAAGCTTATAATGATTAAAAAGTGTCAAATTATTTTATAAGAATCTTTTTTAACGTGTGTTAGAAATATGTACATTAATGAGAAGGAAAAATAGATTGCGTATTTATTTTTCAAAAGCACAAAAATTCAATATTAATTCTGTAAAGTTCTATGTCTATACAAAAAATTATGGATTTTGAATTAAGTATTTAATCCTATATTAAATTGTATCATATTTCTTTCATATTTTACTGGTACTTTTTCATTTTATCGAATTTGAGAAAGAATATTTTAATAAACTGTGTTTATAAATTTTCAATTTTATTGAGTTTTGTATTTAATGTTAAATATGAGTATATATTATATTCTTATTTCTAATTTTTACGTGTGTTAAACACATCGATTTGAAAATATCTAAAGAGAGGGCAGCATTGGTGTAAATATACTTCTTGAAGTTATGAGCACCTGTTGGTGATACGGAGTTACCCACGCTTCTGGTCACTCTAGAACTGAAAGCCAAGGTAGCGCAATCTTTGCACAAGGACATGGTAATTAATTACAGGGTCCTGCAATAGCATTTCTGGCCTCTCCTAGTGGCCACAACCTCGCGAGAAAGCAGTAATTAGACACGCACTAATAGATAAGTATGTCTTCCTTTGCAAACTTAATGGTGCAATAAAGAGAATTTTACATTTTTCTGAAGAATTATGTAAGAAATAATATATTTGAAAAAATTTTCATTTAGAAGGCAATTCATTTGAATCATAAATTTATAATAAAATATAGAATAGTTATTTCCATATTTATAATTCAACTCTCACATCATTTTTTGTGGAAAATATTTTCTTAGACATATTGATTTAAATCACGTTAATCTAGACTGTTATAAACTAATACAAATAATTTTTTGTTATTTAATTTCACAGTAATAAACTGACTACTATTCATTATTATTTAACTTCATACTTAAGATATCGTTTACGAAATTATAAAGTTTATTATTTCAGCCTCTTTCCTTCCATTAATATAGTAATGTTATTTAAAATATCCAAGCCATTACACTTAATGTTTTATATAAATACAATAAAAAATGGTTGAAAACTAAAATAATTAATTATTTAAAATATGGTATTAATAACTATAATGAAAGCAGTATTGGAAGATATAAGGCTCATGCTGTTTGAGATTAGATAACATACCGATTGGAGATAAGACACTGCATATTTTACATAAATTACAAACGTTTAAATCTTTAGAGTTATCCGCATTAAAAAGAAACACTGCTTATATTTATTGAAATTTAATTTCTCTTAATTGCGTCAAGAACAAAAAAGACATTAGCGACTTATATCTTTCATACTTTACATTTCTTTTTCTCAAACTCACGGTTATGTAGCATAATTTTTCCTGGAACTTTGAAAGATTAAATTCTTTGTTTTAGTTATTAGTTTATAAACTCTACTACTAACATTTGATTCTGTGAAATAATTACACTTAATAAGTGGTAATTGATTTATTGATTTTTTAATTAGTCTCAAAATTTTATTAAGAATATTAATTGTGTTATTTTTAAATAAACTATTCAGATCATATTATTTTAAGTTATTATTCATTTACCAATTTATATAAGTGTGCAAATGTATAAAGACACATAACGGGACTAATACAAAAACTATTCGCCAAAGCAATTTTTTTACGCCTTTATTTGAGTATATGAGTATGCCTTCATAAAGTAAAAGTCTAACACAATAAATATTTATTTCCTGGAAATAACAGTAACAGACAACGACGAACTGAGTCCAACTGAAATAATGCCGAGATAAATGCCTCTCTTTACATAATCTCCGACATAAAACGGTGAAGTACTGCTGACAAGTACGTAGCTCCTTTTCCGTGATATTAATCTCTTATGTAACTGACATCCGAGTGGTATGTTTTTATGGTACTGTACTGTACGTAACTCGCAGAACAATCCGACCCTGCAGCTCGCCTCAAAGAACCTTACCATATTTTAAGTGAGTAGTATATAGACATCGGTTCAAAAAGTATTAATGTTTTCGGTATTTATTAATTTACATAATTTTACTACTAAATATTCGGTTATCCTGATATATACATAACATACAATATTGGTACATTGTAAGGATTTATTTTAATATCTATATTATTCTTATTATTTTTACCTTTTAATTTTAATTTAATTTAATTTAATTTAATGGACAAACATAAGAAACAAAGGTATTCCATAAAAACTATGTTTATATTCGAGGAACCATTTACCATGTGCACAAGTCTAAATTTAAAGTAACTTCCTAGGAGCTCCTGAAACGTATGCAGACCCGCGCAACATTTCAATATTCTCTTTCGGAATACACCAGGATACGCGGATTCTTGATTGAGTTACTGACGTTTCGAAAGAGTAAAATACTCTTAAGATAAGGAACGTCTTTTATTATTATAACTCCACTAAACATTTCCTTGAATATAAGTGCAAAAATTATGTTAACCATGCCAACACATCGCTGAGTACATTATGTTGGCAACACGATTATTATATATTATATATATATATCCAAAATAAGTGGACGGCTGCAATGTAACGTTTCTCATATTGAGATTCAATAAATTAATATATATTTACAGAATGGACCACATAAATAATTCACTAATATAATTTTTGTAACTTAATGTTCAATGGGAAGCAAACAAATGAACAGTACTAGGATTCATTCGTTCAGCTGTGTTTTAAGATTACTATTTAAAAAAATTAGTTACTTTATAATTAGTAGTCGGCAGCAGAAGAGGAAAAAACGATTGGCAATATTTAAGATAAAATTAGCATGTTATTATATGGTTTCCTGATAAACGACGGTGTTATTTTTACATTTTAAGCTGTATATTATGCAGAGAGAAAACAATTACGTTGAATGTAGTTAAAAAGGAAAACAATTTTTTATTCGATACTACTTTCGTAATAAGAACGTGAAATTACTAACTTATAGTTATATGATATTTAAGCAGAGTCAGATTTAATATTCCCCTCAAATAACTTACTGAACTTGAAATATGACCTAATACTAATACTGTCAGATCACCCGAGTTTAAATTTTTAAGAACACTTATACTAATAAACGTATTAAAATAAACACTTAATTTACACAAGGTAATAGTTATAATTAATCTTTAACCTTCAAGGTTATTTACTAATTTTAATTCGTTTTAACCACAGCCGTTATGTCTAGTAGCTTGTTAATATCATTTTCTCTATATTGTCCATTTTTATAATTTTAAGTATTTACTTAATTGAAATTTCTCATTACGCTAATAGATGTCTGTAGACTAAAGACGAAGAAAAAAAAATTGCTTTTTCAATTTTTCATAATAAAATTCATACACGACTTTACTTTAAAGTAAACTTCAATTATAATGAATATTCCATTTCAATTTTTATAATTTTTTTCAAGTATTTGCTTAATTGCTTCCTTGTTATTGACGTAATTTTATAAGGTAATAAACTACGCAAATGATTTATTCCTTTCTTTATTGTAGTTCCAGTCAGTTTTGCTACAAGTTTCAGTCAGATATGCAGGACAATTTTTATATCTTAAAGTAGTGTGAAAAGTTAGAATACACATAACAATGAACTAAGGCGTGAATTTACCGTTTTGATCTATTCTATTTCCGTATATCCGAGATATTGTTATCTTTAATTTATTTTGTTACTACTGAATCGTGGAAATAAAATACGTCATAATATTTATACCTAAATATAACTTATTTTTACAATAATATTCTACGTATATAATGCTACCAATTAATTTATGTCGCATGGTGGTCATTACTAATTTTTATTATTTTTATATCTCAAAAAGACTGTTGTATTTAGGATATGATCTAACTAGCAATAAGTTTAAAGTATGACTAAGTAATTATCGATCTAGGAACGGAGTAAGATTAGGCTTAGGCCACAAAGTTTCAACGTGGTGGGTAACTCATGTTTCACTTGATATAATCAAAACGTAATATACGTAACAACTATGAAATATATAACTAATAGTATTATTACTTTCGTATGCATAGTCTACTTACAAGGACTTTCTTGCTTTAAATATACTATATATTTCATAGCACATATTTTTATGATTAAACCAATTTTGAAATGCTGGTAACGACTTGGGCAATCAATAATGTGTAGCGGGACGACTCATTAATTTACAGTTTAAAAATTAATTAACATTTGCGGTACTTGTCCGCATCAAACTAAATGCAAATATTGTCTAATTTGATTTTTATGTAAGGAACCTCTACTCCCAGCCCTAAATATGCCCCATCCTATGCCAAAAGGGGTTTAAATAATACATGAACACCGTCGGGAGAAACACTATCAGTCTCTTTGACCCCGAAAAATATTTATTTCAGTCAAATATCTGCCATATTAGCATTTTTGAAAATTTCCATCCCCGTTAACTTCAATCTATCTAATAAATAAAATTGACTGTTAGTGTGTGTGTGTGTTCCGCAAAGAAATTTACACCCTTGGAGAAAAATTGATCACATTTCGTACACGTATTTCATTAGAACTAGAAACAAATACTGTGTGGGTAAGACACGACTACCACCACTAGTGGGAGGGGGGGTAAATTTCTAAATATGCTAAAACGGTCAATATTGCATCGAATAAATATTTTACGGGTCAATAAGATTGATACTGTTTCTCCCGACGTTGTTTGTGTATAATTTATACCCCTTTATGTACTCATACGGGCCGGGGTAGAGGGACGTTACAAAAAATAACGTGAAAACAACCCGAATCTTAGTCGAATCCAGGGTTATGGATGCCGCTGAGTTTAATTATGAAATTCTCGTTGTCGTTTAACCCCCAGAAGAGGGGGTGGCCTGTGGTGAAAAGTTTCTAAGTTGTTAAAACGGCCGATATTTTTGTCGAAAGAAAATGTTTCTCCAGATATTTATGTAAATAATTTAAACCAATTTCGGCTTGGGAGGGGTCGAGGGGCGTTACATAAAAATAACGTAAAAATAACCTAGACTGGAGTCAAATCCGGGGTTATGGTTGTCGCTGAGTTTAATTAGGACAACCCGGACAACGTCAGGCACCCGGGATAGTTAATTAGAATCTCCAACTAATATTTGTGAACGAATCTGTACATTCTATCACTATATATATATATATTTGTAGCAATAGTTTAAAATACAGGAGGTAAGTTAACTTTTCCTATACATACGGACCACTTTAATCCATACCATTTGCTGTCTATCTCCGATCAATTGTCACTAGTAGTAGGGTAAATTAATAATAATTTTATTTCTATTCCCACCGACAGGGCAGTATCAGTATCTAACAGACTATCGAAATATTAATGAATCCAAACCAATATATAATTTCTCTAAGCTCTTATTAAGTGTATCAGCGTATACAAATGCAGTATCAGCAAAGTGAAAACGATCCAGATCGTGCGTGCTTCATTACTTCAAGCTACATCCATATAACATCTACAATTCCAATCTGTATGTCTCACTTGCTTTCTAGCCCATTTCCTTAGGCAATCATCAAGAATAATATTGTGTTGGAACTTCCCTTCCCATCTAACCTGTGGACGGGACTTCCTTGCCTTCACTTATCAACATAATCTGATTTCTACCATTCATCCAGAAATCTGGTGCGTATTATTCATCAGGCATTAAGTGGTAACACTTTAAATAAATACCCTGTATACGCTATTTTACGTATCTCAATAATTTAGCATATTGTTAAAAAACAGAACCATAAATATATTGTAATATCATATATATATATATAATTCATATATAAATTATTTTATTAAATTTTCTACTTGCATAATGTTTATTCCTGTACATATTTCAGCTTATCATTGAGACACAATTTCGTTAAATATTCATAACGGATCATTAATTGCTATTAATCAAATATAAAACAGACAGTATCTGGAACAAAACTTAAAATTGCGTTGTATAATACTAGTTTCTGTCATCCTTGTGGCTTTTTTCGAAAGTCAGAAATATTACTAAAAGTATCATGTATTACGTTTAATAAACAAATATCTGAGATTAACCCTTGAGGGGATTAAAATTATACTTCTTAAAATTTTTAAGTACTGTATTTTTTTCCACTTGCTTTCTTCGGAAGTAAGGTTTCAGTAATTAATTAGTTATTTTTCATATAGTCTTATACAAATCCAATCACAATGATCTTACGTATTTAATTAAATTACTCTTTATTTACTGAGCTCCTGACAACCTTTTTTCCTACCTTGTTTGTTATTAAATTAATTTCCTACTCCAATAATTTTTACGTAGATAGTGATAAATGCCAGGACATTGAGTGTTTTGGAGAGCTGAAGAGCCGGTTTGAGAGAAGTCACCGCCCATACGGAAGGAGATGTCTTGCGCAACTTCACGCTGTACTGGGATCCCGGTACAGCAGTTCCGTACCCGGAAACAGCATTCTTCAGAGCACTTTCTCCCGTTTTATCCCACAGTCCCCAATATACGTAACACATATTGCAGCCAGCTCCACTAGGAAACGCCATCCGACCTACACAATCACATATCATTCTCGTAGTACGAACAAATAATTTGTTTCGAACATTGTCTGTGATGATTTCGGAATACGAAAGAGGCATTCGTTCTATGGAGTAACGAAGCGATAAGAAAGAGATATACCATGAAAAAATGACAAAAATCTTTAAAATGCTTGTGTAGAACGGAACTTTAAGAAAAACTGGAATAAATTATCATTTAGGGTCAAATTTAAATTTGAAACTTTGTGTACAAAAACAGTTATTATTAGTCTTATTTAGTAAGTGAATCTTTATTCTTATTATTAATCTGATTCCAGTGATAGAATATTTTTTAAAACCAAATTATATATTTTATATCATTCTCGACTAAATAAGTATTCTTCATTCACGTGGAACTCTTAGGTCAGATACAACGACAAGATATATCTAAAAGTAACATAAAAATTGACATAGCAATTGGTATTGGTCATTGGGAAATCGATTAGTATGCGTTATCTACCTTACATTTTCTGAATTAATGAGCATGCAGCCTCTTTTGAGATCACTCGTCGCTTAATAATCGGGGCCATGACCAACACTTAAACATGAAATACCCTGCCTAGAACCTATGTACACCATTCTTGCCTCTTTGTTGAACATTATCTCATAATCGTCGGTTCCGGAACACCGTCGCTCCTATATTTCTGAGGTTCTGTAAAATTGTGAATTGATATAGTATACATTTCACATCGGGGATTAGCCTCAACTATTATTCCGGTCATAGTTGCTGATTTCCCTGAATTTTCATCACCACGATAATGCTGATATGAATCAAACAAACAGTGGCAAAACTTGTCAGTTAAAAATATAGGCATGTGACAAATATTCAATTTAATTGTGAATTTTAATTCCCTTCATTTTATAATTAGATAAAATAAAAAATAAAATTAATTTACAATATAAATAATACATAACTTTTCTGGAATTTTAGTTACTTTAGCCAGGTGATTAAAAAAGAAAGAGCTGTGATACCGACACAAAAGCACAATCAGGACGTCCCGCTGTATCTCCATAAATATTAGTAGTTTGGTCTAAAGGTCAGTAACTTTATAGAATCCGACAAGTGTTAAAAAGAAAAAAAATTACATCTGATTGATAATAATGAATAAGAAAGATAGCCAATTCAAACACAAAAGTGATAATATAAATACCACACTACGTTTGTGTCGCTCTAGGCTCTTCTTCGCACCTAACGAAATGGACAAGGATCCCAGAAACGTTGTGTGGTATTTATATTATCACTTTTGTGTCTGAATTGGCTATCTTTCTTATTCTTTATATAATCCCATTGTAACGTGTAGACAACATGGAAGACAATGAAAAATATTCGTATCCTCGTGTGTTGTGGAAAGAACGAATGCCGTTGTGTACTAAAAATTGAGCAAATACCGTTCAATTGTTATTTTCTGCACAGGAACAATGATAATTTCTAGAGAAATTGTGTGTAGTGAGTGTATAAATATTTGTGTGACCGGTGTTTTTATTACACTTTTGTAGCTGAGAATTAATTAGTACCATTTTGTTTCCTTTATGAGACTACTTTTATTTTTACTAGCTCTTGAATTTGTTTGTTTTTCTGGAATTTTTTGTAACTAAAACACTGTTTCACACAAATATTGTCAATGTTTATGTTTTATTATTATTTTATTTTGCGTAAAAAATATAAAATATCAATATGTACCACTTATACTGATTCTTACATCTATAACTGTAGGAGTAAAAGTGTAAGAGTTAGAAAAATGTTCTTGGAGGGGAAAGTTCATAGATACAACTTGGAGCGAAACGTAGAAGTTTAGATTTACAACTTGGAGTGTAATGTAGAGTTCGCATGTACAACTTTGACAAGGAAAAAAGGCTCGACCGACGGAAAAAGAAGCTGTCTAGAGATACTAAGTATTGTTACTACGACGACGAAAGAAGAAACTGTTAGAAATTCCTGTGAAGATTTTCCGGTTAGCCTGGGGATGCCGACTGCAAAAGATGAACAGGTGTTTTTCTGTCTGCTACATAAATAATTGTGATTTCTGCCACACTTATATGCCCTCACATACGACCCCTTTTATGGTTTACGTTCAGAGTCTCATAAAATCGCTCTGAGGTTCTCCTGTTTAACGTATCAGAAACATATTGGAATATTTAATATGGTTAAAGTGAATCTTCTAAAGTTTTTACTTAAGAGTGAGTAAATTTTAATTACCTTGATGCAATTGAAAAGGACCCTGTAGAAATTTGTGCAAACCATTAATTATAAATAAATTATATTTAAAACCAATCAAATTTTTTTCATATAAAAGTAAAACCCCCAGCATTATATTACATAATAATAATCACAATAATTTCATGAATGTGAAGATATAAATGAACTTCCGTTTTATGTAATGTAATGAAGTTATACTTTAATTCATCACCATTCGGTTTTTTTATGATTCCAAATTGGTGAAGGAAGTGTCTCGTTGGTGTCGTAGTTCAAATATATAATAACTAATAACATCCTTAAATCTGCACAGGTTTCATATATTAAGTTTTACTATGTTGTGATACCAATATTATGCAAAATACGCAAATTCTATCCTCTTACTGCATGGAACATGGCTTATAATAACCATGATTTACATGAAAATAAAGCGTGCCGTGTCTGCGGTGCTTTCAATTCTCTGTCTTGAGTGACTCCGCACTTTCTCCAATGCGTTTTAAAGTATGCTGATCCCTGTCTTCACTGGCATTGTTAGCTCCGGTCCAGTAACCTGATAAGAGGTGTTCCGTCTTCGTTGCGTCATTTCCCTTTCCAATAGGTCGATATCTTGCTTTTTAGCCAATACGATCTACTCGTGATGTGGGTTGAATTGTATTATACTTTTTCTCCAAATTTTACGTGTAAACGGAAAGCAACTTTCAACCCTAAATCTTGTTCAGTTGGTAACCCAGTCTTCAGAGTAACAGAATAGAATACACATTGCAAAAATTGAATAGCAATTTTGGTATAAGCAGTGAGACCTTGTGAGTTTTCTACGTTAACTGATACATTACTCAAACCAACAAAAACCATTTTTACGAGGATAATTATAATAAATGCTAATAATGCTACAACAGCAGCAACTCTGCGGCAAACTAACCTACCTGTAATAAGTTAAATTTCGAATTCCATCTACATAATGTGCAATAGTGTCTAATCTTTAAAAGAAGAAAGCGGAGTAAATTAGGACCAATTTTACACACGTTTGTAAAGTGAAAGTACATAATTTATATAAAGTTAATTTTAGGAAAAATTCACGCATGCTTTCATTACTGTACGTGCTAACCTGCAGAGGTAGGAGGTATTTGTTTAGTTTATTGGATAAAGCATGGTACGGAACACTGCGCAAGCGGATTTATTATTCTGGAAATATTTTGTGTGTTCAGCACAGAGATAGCCATCTGGATGCACTGGCGTGGGCAGTTTAAAGTCTTAGGAATCAAAGAAGGAATTCACAGTTTTAACACAAATTTTAACAAGAATCTCAAAATTTCGTCGCGAAATTATTTGTGTAGCACATGAGTGCATACAGCCTCCATTTACTGTAAGATAATATTTTGAGCATGCATTAGATCAATCATTCCGTTTCCTTCTGTGAAGTCGCTTGTGTTAAAAATTAGATAATTACTTTTTTTATTAGTTTACTTTTTAATAAAGTATATCTAATATAATGAATCTACAAGGAACATTAATATCCATTAATTGTTTTAAATTTAGCCATATCTGACAATTGCGACTTTATTTGAAATAATTGAAACGAATACGGATCTTCTATCGAACTTTGAACCAGAATATTAACTTCTATTGTCTTTAATCAACCGATTAACAGGCGTCAGGTTGTCCCACGTATCGCAGTTCAAACTGAATTGTGTATTCGAACGACTCGATCAGGACAGTAATACGAAGAGAAGCAGTTTATCTTATAAATAAAAAAGAGTGTATGTATGTTTGTATGTTTGTATATTTGTATGTTCGTTATACAAATCTACACCGGTAGAGCAAATTTCACCAAATTTCGTACACGTGTTCTTTACGACCAGGAAACAAACACTGTCGGGGTGAGACATGTCTACCACCCCCAGAAGCGGGGGTGCACGGGGGTTGAAATATATAAACATGCTAAAACAGCCGATATTTTAGTCGGATAATAATTTTTACGGGTCCAAGATATTTATGGTGTTTCTACCGATGTTTTCTGAATATAATTTTCATCCCCTACACCCTGGGAAAAGGGCACCCTTAGGGTTTGGGGTGGAGAATACAGATCTATACCGGTGGATCAAATTTCACCAAACTTTGTACACGTGTTCTTTGCGGCCAGGAAAACAACACTGTCGGGGTAAGACGCGCCTACCACCCCCAGAAGCGGGGGTGGACGGGGGTGGAAATATTTGAACATGCTAAAACAGTCGATATTTCAGTCGGATAAATATTTTTAGGGGTCAAAGATATTTATAGTCTTTCCACTGATGATATCTGAATATAATTTTCAACCTCTACAGCCTGGGCAAAGAGCACCCCTAGCGTTTGGGGTGGAGAATACAAATCTACACTGCTGGAGCAAATTTCACCAAATTTCGTACACGGGTTCTTTGCGACCAGGAAAACAACACTGTCGTGATGAGACGCGTCTACCAACCCCAGAAGTGGGGGTGGACGGGGGTTGAAATACTTAAACATGCTAAAACAGCAGGTATTAGATTTGGATAAATATTTTCGGGGTCAAAGATATTGATTGTGTTTCTACCGATGTTATCTGAATATAATATTCATCTCCTACGCCCTGGGAAAAGGGCACCCTTAGTGTTTGGGGTGGAGATGCTTTACAGAAAAATAACTCGAATACAACCGGGTTTGGAGTCAAATCGAAGGTTATGGATGTCAGTGAGTTTACTTCGGATAAATATTTTTAATTGCCCATTTAACCCGAAAGGGTGGGGGTTGGAAGGGAAGATAAATAGTCAGTTCTTGGGCGTTTTTGGAGGAGACTTACGTGAATACTATTTCAACGGATGTTGTTGAAAATATAAATCCCTTTAGACATTAGTGGTGAGCTTGCTTAGGGCTAGGGGTAAGAATTGTCTATTATTCTAAAACTGCCAAAATGTTATGTGTTAATGGGTAAACTAGATTGATAGTGTTTCTACCGATGTGATATGAGTAAAAATTCAACCCTTTCCACCACAGGAAAGTAGCAGATTAAGGGGTGGTGTTGTTCAAACTATTTTAACCGATTGTGTTTGCATTAATAACGACGTTTAATCTTCTTATAAATAAAAATGAGTGTATGTATGTATGTTTGTTTGTATATTTGTATGTTCGTTATACAAATCTACACCACTGGAGCAAATTTCACCAAATTTCGTACACGGGTTCTTTGCGACCAGGAAAAGAACACTGTCGGGGTGAGACGCGTCTACCAACCCCAGAAGCGGGGGTGGACGGGGTTTGAATTACTTAAACAGGCTGAAACAGCAGGTATTAGATTTGGATATATATTTTCGGGGTCAAAGATATTGATTGTTTTTCTACCGATGTTATCTGAATATAATATTCATCTCCTACGCCCTGGGAAAAGGGCACCCTTAGGGTTTGGGGTGGAGTTGCTTTACAGAAAAATAACGCGAATACAACCGAGTTTGGAGTCAAATCGAAGGTTATGGATGTCAGTGAGTTTACTTCGGATAAATATTTTTAATTGCCCATTTAACCCGAAAGGGTGGGGGTTGGAAGGGAAGATAAATAGTCAGTTCTTGCGCGTTCTTGGAGGAGAATTACGTGAATACTATTTCAACGGATGTTGTTGAAAATATAAATCTCTTTAGACATTAGTGGTGAGCTTGCTTAGGGCTGGGGGTGAGAATTGTCTATTATTCTAAAACTGCCAAAATGTTATGTGTTTATGGGTAAACTAGATTGATATTGTTTCTACCGATGTGATATGAGTAAAAATTCAACCCTTTCCACCACGGGAAAGTAGCAGATTTAGGGGTGGTGTTGTTCATACTATTTTAACCTATGTTGTTTCCATTAATAACGACGTTTAATCAAAAATAAAAGTGTTTCAGAACCAAATTTCGTACACGTATTCTTTACGACCAGGAAACAAACACTGTCGGGGTGAGACATGTCTACCACCCCCAGAAGCGGGGGTGCACGGGGGTTGAAATATTTAAACATGCTAAAACAGCCGATATTTTTGTCGGATAATAATTTTTAGGGGTCCAAGATATTGATGGTGTTTCTACCGATGTTTTCTGAATATAATTTTCATCCCCTACACCCTGGGAAAAGGGCACCCTTAGGGTTTGGGGTGGAGAATACAAATCTATACCGGTGGATCAAATTTCACCAAATTTCGTACACGTGTTCTTTGCGACCAGGAAAACAACACTGTTGGGGTGAGACGCGCTACCACCCCCTGAAGCGGGGGTGGACGGGGGTGGAAATATTTTAACATGCTAAAACAGTCGATATTTCAGTCGGATAAATATTTTTAGAGGTCAAAGATATTTATAGTCTTTCCACTGATGATATATGAATATAATTTTCAACATCTACACCCTGGGGAAAGAGCACCCCTAGCGTTTGGGGTGGAGAATACAAATCTACACCGCTGGAGCAAAACAGCAGGTATTAGATTTGGATAAATATTTTCGGGGTCAAAGATATTGATTGTGTTTCTACCGATGTTATCTGAATATAATATTCATCTCCTACGCCCTGGGAAAAGGGCACCCTTAGGGTTTGGGGTGGAGATGCTTTACAGAAAAATAACGCGAATACAACCGAGTTTGGAGTCAAATCGAAGGTTATGGATGTCAGTGAGTTTACTTCGGATAAATATTTTTAATTGCCCATTTAACCCGAAAGGGTGGGGGTTGGAAGGGAAGATAAATAGTCAGTTCTTGGGCGTTTTTGGAGGAGAATTACGTGAATACTATTTCAACGGATGTTGTTGAAAATATAAATCTCTTTAGACATTAGTGGTGAGCTTGCTTAGGGCTGGGGGTGAGAATTGTCTATTATTCTAAAACTGCCAAAATGTTATGTGTTTATGGGTAAACTAGATTGATATTGTTTCTACCGATGTGATATGAGTAAAAATTCAACCCTTTCCACCACGGGAAAGTAGCAGATTTAGGGGTGGTGTTGTTCATACTATTTTAACCTATGTTGTTTCCATTAATAACGACGTTTAATCAAAAATAAAAGTGTTTCAGAACCATTGCTTTTTATACTCTTTTAAAAAGTTTTTATATTATAAATTGTTATAAACATAATTTTATATTTATTCCGTAATTGAAGTTGTATTATTGTGAAGAAATAAAGCAACAAATAATCACGGACAAATAAATGTAACAAAAACTCTACATGCTAACGTAGTTTATAATTTAGTTTACTACAACTTCAATGAAAATATTATCCACGTAAACTACATTATTAGAACAATTGTTCTCAAAATCCTAAACCATATAAATCAATCCATTAATAATCACTTTTCTACCAGAACGAAAGGGCTTAATGTAAATAATTATTACACTTAATCTTATAAATAAAAATGAGTGTATGTATGTATGTATGTTTGTATGTTTGTATATTTGTATGTTTGTATATTTGTATGTTTGTATATTTGTATGTTCCTTATACAAATCTACACCGCTGGAGAAAATTTCACCAAATTTTTTCGTACACGTGTTCCTTGCGACCAGGAAACAAACACTGTCGTGGTGAGACGCGTCTACCACCCCCAGAAGCGGGGGTGGACGGGGGTTGATATATTTAAACATGCTAAAACAGTCTATATTTCAGTCGGATAAATATTTTTAGGGGTCACAGATATTAAAAGTGTTTCTACCGACTGTTGGGGTGAGACGCGTCTACCACCCCAAGAAGCGGGTCGGGATTATCAGTAGAGCACTTTTAGGTGTTGGGTGGAGGAACGCTGCAATAAAATAACGCGAATACAACCGAGGTTGGAGTAAAATCCAAGGTTATGGATGTCATCCAGTTCAATTATAGCATCAAATTGCCCGTTTAGCCCCAAGGGGCGGGAGTGGATGGGATGGAAATTTTCTAACATGTGAAATCATCGATATTAGCGTGGAATAAATAAATGCCGGGACCATTCACGTTGATAGTATTTCTACCGATGTTGTTTGTAGGCATAATAGGGGTGGGGCTGGAGGCGATTTCCTTGAAAATAACGGGAAAACAACCGAGATTCGAGTCAAATCGAAGGTCATGGATGTCCCTGAATTTATTTATGACAATCTGGACAACGCGAGGGTATCGGCTGGGTTGGGATGAGTTACCGGCTGTTTTTTGCGTCGATTAAATATATTTCGGGATAAATTAATTTAATAAAATTTCCCTACATGTTCTCTGTGAATAATTTCAACCCCTTTCGGACTCATAAGGGTGCACCCTTAAGGGTGGGCGTGAAGTAGCATTACATAAAAAGAAACCAGAAACTATCGGTATTGTCACCGAGGTTAATTAATTTCCTTGAAAATAACAAGAAAACAACCGAGATTTGAGTCAAATCGAAGGTAATGGATGTTGCTGAATTTATTTATGATAATCTGGACATCGCGCGGGTATCGGCTGGGTTGGGATGAGTTGACCGACTGTTTTTTGCGTCAATTAAATATATTTCGGGATGAATTAGATTAATAAAATTGCCCTACATGTTCTCTGTGTATAATTTCAACCCCTTTCGGACTCATAAGGGTGCACCCTTAAGGGTGGGCGTGAAGTAGCATTAGATAAAAATAAACCAGAAACTATCAGAATTGTCACTGAGTTTAATTATGACATTAAACTTGACCGTTTAAGTCCCCGAAGCGGGAGTGGTCGGGGGTGAAAAATTTCAAACATGTTAAACGGTCGATATTTGCGATAATTATTTCCTGGGGTTAATTACTTTGAAAGTATTTATACCGATGTTGTTTGTGTATAATTTAACCCCTGTGAGGGGAGCAAGCTTAGGGGTGGCGTGGCGGTACGTTAAATAAAATCCCGCAAAAACAGCCGAGATTCGAATCAATTCCGAGACTATGAATGTCGCTGAATCTAATTGTGACAACCTGGGTAACGCGACGGGTTTGGGAGGTGTTGGGCGGGGGAATAAATTTTCAGACAATGTAATCGGCCGATTTCTGCGTGGAATACATTCTTTTTCATTATCGCATATATGTGGGGGTGGTCATCTTCTAACATGTAAAAACGGCCGATATATTTAGTCAATGACTTCATCCGCCTTCGGCATGGGAGGTGAGCACATCTAGGGATAGGGTTCGAGGAGCTTTACATAAAAATAGCGCAAAAGTAACCAAAATTGGAGTCTTATGGATGGTTATAGATAAATGACATCTCGGGCAACGACGGGCACCCAGCTAGTAATTAATAAATGACGAACAGGAATCAAACATACTATAAATATGACATGTTTTAATTCAGGATGGGTTTCTCTTATTAGTTACATCATTTTACAAAGTTAGCACACAATAAGGGCGATTAATCAAAACAGGATTAAATTAAAACGATTTTCATTTTCTAATCCAAACTTGTAGAGTCCCGGTCTGCAGTTATCAGAGTCCATTATAATTTTCTACAGCAGTTCTCCGTAGCGTAACGGGTCACATTTCGCCTTTCGAACCTGGCGATGCGAGATTTCTTCCAACCCGGAGCATATATTTACATAAAGTTTTAGAATGTCCTAGAGCCATGGAAATAAACAATAAAATTATCTGCCCGGAGTAGGAATCGAGCCCACAGCACTAGGTTCGAAAGTCGCATGTCAACTCGTTACGATATGCAGAACTGCTCTAGAAAATAAAATGTGGCATTCGATAATAAAGGGACTTCCTATTTGTTTTTTTTCCCCTTGACGAGTTCTACATCAGCTCAGCTGTGCCTTGTAGCCAAATGCAGGTTCCGGCGTATTCTCGATCTCCCTGTCGTTATCGTCGAGTTGAACAATTGACTTCTTACGTCCTGTACTTGTCCGCGTTGTTCACTGACAAGCTGGATCCGACTTCGTCTCAGGCATCCATATGAGGTGCATATTCCTACTCCTATGGGCGCTCCGATACCATCAATGTGTAATTCAGTTGCCGCTTTCTCGTCGAACATCGTAAGAACAAAAGTGGAGGTCAAAACTAACTTCAGGGCATTAAATGATCTGGTCTGTGCTTCACTCCGCAGGAATTTAGTACTAACAGAATACTAGAAATCTCTTCGCTGCGTGGGTCTGAAGTGCGAAAATCGGTAACGGCTCTGGTCTTGTCTGGATCTGAATGAATTTCTTGACCGTTCAGTAGGTGTCCAAGTATCTTTATCTCCGATGTAGCGAAAAGACACTCCTTTGGATTAAGTCGAAAACCGAAATCTTGTGTATGGTTCATGACGGTTGCTAAGCGGCTTAGGTCGTCTGGAAGAATTGTGATATCGTTTAGATGGCATAAACGTCTTCCACTTGACGTGACCAAGCTAATTATCCAACATGCGCTCGAAAGTCTCTGGCTCGTTGCACAGACTAAATGGTATTAGCGTAAGCTAATAACGTCTATTTCGTGCTATGATAGTATTCTATCGAGCGGCCTCGTCAACCTTAATCTACCAATATCCGATGTAAAGGTCCATAGTTGAAAACTGTCTTCCTCCGTTGAAACAGTCCAATGTGATGTCGTGGCTGTGGATACATGTATGTCTTGTCGGTTTGGTTTAATCAGAAATAGTCGACGCAGGAACGCTAGTTCCCGTCTTTCCTTCGACGAGAATAACAAGGAGACATCAAGGACATTCTGTTGGTAGAATAATGTCCTTTTTCAACAACTTGTCAGCTTCCACCGTTATCTCTCTCCGTTGGTGGCATTCTATACGATCTGTGACTGATCGGAAGTTTATCCATACAATATTTAACATTGGATCTTCTGAGTGCCGTCCAACACTTCGACGATAGCCAGAAACGAAGACGTGAGGAACAATAAAAACGCGCGTACTATATTTAACACAAAGTACCACGTCTAATACGCTATATGCTAGTGCCATCGGGTTTTCTAGAGCAGTTCTCTGAAGTGTAACGGCTTACGTTGCGGCTTTCGAATATTGCGTTGCATTTTCGATTCCAAGACGAAGAAGAGATTTTTTTTTCCAAAGCCCTAGCAGATTCTAGAACTTTTTGCAAATATCTCTAATATTCAAAACTGTTGGTTTATATTATAAACATCAGGGCTTAGCATTCTGGAGCCAACAGATCTGTTTTCGCACTTATCCGAGTAGTATATTTATGTATGTAATGCGAGTATCAATAAAGCTCCCGTTTGTTGATTTCTTTTAGAAGACCGTGAAAATATTCGTTATTCAACCGAGTAGCACGTTTCTGTCCACTGTTCATTATATTTGAAACGACTTCATAGAGGTAATCAGTTACGTGGCCGCGAACTCACAAAGGCGACGGGGAAAGCTCCAATGTTGCAAGTGCAGCATCCGCTCCCAGGTTTTGTATGGAGTAAAGCAGAAAGCTCTTTGCCCCAGGGGGTACCAAAATAGAAAGCCCAAATCTTGGTACCAGTTTAATGAGTGTATCGTATCATTGTCCGTTAAGTAAAAGATTTCAAGTTGGTGTAACAGGCCTATATATATTATGAATAACTGTCTCGAGATTGTGTAATTAAATGACTAACAGATTTTATTAACAATGTTGGGATCAATTAAGTTAATGTTGCAGGCATTTATAATTGTTTTTTATTTAGTTTAAAGATCTGTTTCTCTCAGAGTTGTGGAACTGTGTTATTTAAAGACATGTGTGCGTTAATATAAAATGTTATAATTACTAAAATAAGAAAGGGTTAAATCGTTTATGAGTATGTAACGTATGTGACGTAACCCTCAGATTGGTGATGACCTCTGAGCGTGGACTACGGTGGATGACGAACGGTATCGTATTCGAATTACCAGCGGGTGTTGACAGCCCAAAATAGAACAGTAAGTAAAAGTGACGTTCAATCACAGATCTGTTAGCTGGGCTGTTCACAACACCTCCAGAAATAATTGCTTGACTTCTCCGATTATTTTTTTAAAAAACTCTTACAAATAGAACGAGCCTACTCCAGAATTAACAATGAAGACTAATTCGCTAACAATGATTCTATGAGAATCATTGCTTCACCCCAGATGAAGAAAATGTATCATAAGAAATACTATTACCTATGTGTCCTGAAAACGAGTCACCTTCCTCCAACGCAACTGCGATGATCGCTACACACGTGTATAAACAGTCATCTGACGTCACCAACAATTAACTGCCACATTATTTCACCTGACCTTTCTACAGACATTTATTTTACGCCACTTTAATCTATGCGTCTTTGTCTTAAAATAATAAACATAACTTAATAAGATTTATTACAATACAATAGAATGAAGTTGAAATTATTTTCAGTTAAAGAAACTTACATTAGTAATTTGTAGTATTATTTTAATAATATATATATTATAATAATATATATTATATATATATATATATATCATAATAATTATTGAGAATAAACTGAAAATTTTGGAAACTTTACTAACTCTTGTAATGTAACACGGTTAGTCGCGCTGGATAGTTAACTATTACGTTACTGACCACTTTTACGAATCAATTATTATGCATCTTCCTTCAGGCAATTTGCATAATTCACTTAACCAATAAAAGTATATTTACTTAGGAAAAACTTTAAATGCTAATTTTTAAAACAAAACATCAGTAAGACTATTATTGATGATCCACTCCAGCGCGTTCAGAAGATAAAATAATAAACAGTTATTTATTTATATCATTAACATTTTATTGAATTTTTATAACTTTCAAATGGTGAAAAAAATGTTAATAAAACAAATAAGTATTGAATGTATTTACAACGTAAACTAAAAATTATATTTTTTAAATTATAATAATACAATTATTCAGAATTTCTATCAACTCTTTTTGGAACTTCGTCAAACCATTCTTGTCAAATTATTTTCGCATGTTTACGGAAACAAAAAATTGTCACAATTTTCACAGAAATATTGAGTTTTACATTGTAACATGGTCCGCAGTGTTTTGCTTTTACTTCTTGGTGTTTCGGTGTTTGCTACCTCTCGTTCGTTTCTTTATCAATTGTGAAACGGAATATTACCTAAATATTTCTCTCATATAACAGTAAAACATAGTGATGTTTAAAACTAACTAACTAGCAATACCAAATAATTTTACGTAGGGTATAAATATAAAACTATGAATTAGATCTCCATTTTCTATACAGGACTAATATTATATAATGCTATTTGCAGTGATGGTAGAATAGCAAAACAATTAAAGAGTTTAATGAAAAATTATTGTATTGTATTAAATTATAAAATTTATGTATAGAGTTCAAGAGTGGAGGGGAAATTGGGAAGGAGTGGGTCCTTGCAGGGGAACCAGAGATGGCTGAGTCGGTCTCGTAACACATGGCTGATATTGAGAATTGGATTTATTTATTATTTTTATGTAATATTTTTATACTGATAACACATATTTTTGCAATATAAATAAATACTGGTTGCGTCAAGTCAAAGAAAATGTAGTTAATGTATACAGATTTACGTAGAAAGACTCGAGAACGAAGTTAAGAGACGCAGTTGTTCCACGCGGCACAGCCAAGCAAAAATGCATCTACGCCAGTTCCCGGAAAAATCCATGCAACTTTCATCCGGTGAGACTAAAGGGAGAGGAGAAAATAGTCGGCGCTTTCCTACATTACGTATTGGACGGGGCACTTTGGTAACGGTTTTCCTTTTCTAATGTCAAGCTCCAACCCACTGGCCCCTTACGCAACGGTGCGTGCCTAGTTTGAGACGCAGTGCGACGCGAAGCTCGCGCTCGTACCTGCGCAGCCTCCGACTCTCCGCGGTCCATTAACGAGTCTTGGGCAACTGGCGGCAACACCACTGACCACTAACAGAAAACAGATCTTCAATAATTAAACAGCACATAAAGTAGTTTTGTTTTCACTGCGAGGAAAACATGTTAATTTTTTAAGTTGATATTTGAATATTTATATAAAGTTACGTTAGACTATTTATTCATTCAATTAATTATCAGTTGTCGAACCAGGATACACCATAACGTTAATGAAAAAAGTTATTGGAATGCAGTAACAACAATTAAAGGAATGAACTATATTATGGAACACAAGTACAACATTCTCTAATATAATTACGAATAAAATAATAATGTCAATAATCACACGTTGAAATTGTAATATAATGAACCCTAGGCAATTGTATTCCAGTAACTCGTCGCCAGATAAATATAATATTATTATAGGTAGGCCTATATATTGCAGTAACTAAAGTTTTTCTTTGTGTACGTATACTACGGACTGCCACTCACCGATTTAAATACAATTTGTCGCCGCCATATGCGTGTTAACATTAATAATTTACATTTCAAGATTATTTCTACTTTTTAATTAGTTTCTTTTTCGTATTTTGCGGAACATACTGACATAATGACGACTGGCATGTCGTGTCAGTTTCGCTCTTTCTTATTTTCGGTTCAGATATATTGTAAAGTCCCCTTCCATTTTGTATAAGCTTACTTTATTTCAGTTTTTTTTATATATATCACAATAATAAAAAATGGAAAAAAAGACTGAATTACGTGCCGTTGACAATAATATATCGTAGAAAGTGAGTTCTTTTGAACATGGAGTAGTATTGTAGAGAGTCTGGGACGAACTGTTATTGCAGCTAGACAGAATATTTTTATAAAGTGACTGGCTACATAAGAGTTATCCGCTTTGATGGCTCTCCCTTCTAATAGCACAATAAGTGATGGAAAAGGGGGATATTGAAGCAAGGGGTTGATTAGTGGCCCCAGGCTGAAGTTTAAGGATCCTACCAGAAATTCGCCAAGAAGTGATGCAGGGAAAATCCTAAAGAAACCTACATCGGGTAGGTCGAGCTTCCGGGACTTGTCCCACGACCTTCCGATGACTGGAATAAGTGTGGACGCAGCATTCCCTTCTCCGTGCCTCGACCAGTATTTGCACGCAGATCTGCTGCTCCAATGGAAGCAGTGAACAAATCTTCTCGTATACTCAAGGTCTGCTGCATGAAACACCCAACAAACATGACGTGGCAGTTACTGCTTATGGGAACATCAAATTAGTTAAGTCTTGTATGGAACCTGAGAGACAAAAAAAATCACTCATGTAAACGTTGAAAAGTTCTTAAAAGTATTCATTTTATTGTCCTACATTCAAAAATTTTCTTCGTGAATTTATAACGTCTTCGTCATTCACTATGATTCACTATTCAAGCATATTGAAAAATGGTTAGGTAACCAATATTCCATCTGAGGATGATTTTGTATATATATTATACATGTTTTAGTCGACCTTTCTGGTTCAAATGGCGTGAGTCCTGATTCTTAAACTTCTGTTTTCATACTTCTCTATTTAATGCTACTTTTTCATGTATCACGTGGACTTCTCCAGTAACATAGACTTTCATTTCTTAATTATTTTCGTCTATTTTCATCTATTCTTACGTGCGTTCTCAGCACTGTCATTTCATACTTCAAATATGTTCCGTTAGTATTGACCTCGGAAATACGGAAAAAGTAATTCATTTCCCTACATAAGTACTCTATACTACTTTGCGAAACTTGGGATTTGTTCATTATAGATGAACCATGTTAATAGTGACACCTTTAAAAGCATATTATTCTAATGAAACTAAAATAACTGTTACGGTAACAAATTTATACTATAAAGACCGAACGTCTCATATTAGTATGTCCGCGGGATCTCGTCCGAGCTCCTACGGTAGTAATAAATGTGGAGCTATAATCCAGTTTAGAAATTATAATCTAATATTTGGAATTCATTAGATCTCACAGAAGTTAACAGACACAATAGGTCAAATATCTTACTCTAAGTCAGACCAAAAGCGTATCAATCATGAAAAATAATTTGAATGTTTCGTGAAACATAGAGAATTTATGCAGCTATCTGCTCCGATTTGAATTGTTTTCCAGCAACACATCGTAGTTAAATGCAATATTATTATTAATAAATTATAGTAGCAATGCCTGTTTCGAAACGGATATGGGCCGAAACATATCGGTTTCTAAAGCATTTACGGTAACCATTTCCGTGTAATTATTAATATTTTACATTTGAACTTTTTTCTTCTTTAAAACCACTTATGTTCCTGACTGTCGTTTCCACCATTATAATTTCCGTACTGTTTGTACTTTATATTGAGTTAACCGTCTAATGAATATTAAGTTTAAAATATTTGAGTGTTCAATTGCACTAATTAGATCACATTGTAAAAATTCTGTTTTTCTTGACTATAAAATGAAAAATAGTCAAATTGATATATGTCGTAGTGTTCTAAGTATGCAACAACCCTGAATTCGTAAAAATATATTTAGTGATACAGAAAGGGATTAGGTGATCGGATAGACATGAATGAAAAAGAAAAGGAATAGTAGTAACAGTAAAATAATTTCAATTATAAGAGAGAACGGATCAACCGCATACTGAGGTAGTTTAAAATTCAGTAAACATAGACCAGTTTTAATAGAGAACCATGAATTCAAAAATGTATCTGTTTCAAACTTTGTTCTAGAAGAAAGATGAGTTCACAAATTCAACATTTGTTAGTTCAGAATTTTCAATTTAGTTGTAAATGTCAGGAAAAACATTAGAGAAGATGGGCGAGCAGACTTGTTACAGAATAAAGCTTCAGGTTTTAATATAATCAGGAACAGTACATAAAAAATATTATAATTATTTGCATTGTTTTGATATTGCAAAATTTACTTTTAGTAAAAGAACTGCATCGACGAGCTCGACAAGCCAACCTGATACGAAAGACGTCAGTAGTCCTGAACAGATGACAAGCACTAATCTACCCAACAAAACCTAATAAAAAATTCACGATCATAAGTATAAGGCGCTTAGTCAATCATTAGGTCCAGTAAAAATATTATTTGAAGAAGAAAACAGTGCTCCACTTATCCCTTTAGAACAGTTAGACTCTTATACTAAACGCGACGGACTCAAAGAACCCAAGGACCATTATTACATATTACCAAATATCCTCTCTACATCATTCATAAATATATTGGAATGTTTTTACCCACACTTAAATGATAAAACGGCCAAAAGTAGAATAAAAAATCTCATAAATTTAGTTAAGAAACAAGAGAGTGATTCATATTCAGAAAGAGACGCCTCCTCCTAATAAATGACTACAGTACAGTGGAAATGCAGCAGTCGCAGTATAAAACAAGTTAATGTTAATGAATTATCCAATTATTATGATAAATGATGAACATATGCGAATTCTTGAAATGTAAAAAAGCCACATTTGAGATGTAAAATTAATCTTTCAAACTGTTCAATGTCTATTATGTTTATTATAGGAATCAATATGAATCACAGAAAAACTTATGTAAATAAGCACTATTTGTAATTTATTTATGGGTCATCAATGACCAAGTTGTCGACGCGACCATTACAAACCTTTAATTTTTAAAAAAGTATCGGCAGCATTAACATGGTAAACGTTGCTTTTGAAATCTAAACACACATTGCCATACGCAATACTCACTCATAAATCATGGAATCACTCACGTTCACACCTCATCAATGTATACAGGATACTTGCAAATTCCCTTACAAGCGTTTTGGTCAGTGAGCCCAGAGAGGATCTCTGATAAAAATCAACAATATTTTGATGTACTTCTGTGATTCTCACAGCTCTTACGATTATGAATCACCTGACGAAATGTTGTGTGGTATTAATTTTATCAATTTATTTGGTCCGTTAATTGGCCACTTCGTTCTCAAATTAGTCTACATCTTATACAGACGTTTTTATATCTTGAACTGTGTTGCGCAGTAGAAGAACGTCGATTGACTACCCGATTAAGTACACCTGGGTGATTTGAGCGCTGGTTAACCGTTCTACGGAGTACATAGTATACAAGGACAGACAGTTGAGGGGTGACCAATTTGAGGCCGTGAATCGGCGTTTCGGTCGCGTGAGGTAACCGCGAGATTGGGCTCCACTCGGGAATGCAGCGCGGGGAAAGTGGACCATGGACCAGAGACCAGCGACCAGCGACCAGCCGCCAAGTGCAGGTGGACTCTCGCTCGTCCTACGGGTCACTCCGTAACCTTCCAGAACACTTCGCATTCAATAAACGTAACTTATACTCTGTCTTCTTAAAATATCAAAAATCTTGATTAAGCTGTTGTTCTTTTTCCAGCCTCTTTGTTGAGTTACGAATCCTAAGTCATTATTAAGATAATGCGTAGAAGACACAGAAGCGCAACTTATTTACTGTTTTCGCACTATTCATATCGTATGACACTAATTAGTTCTATTGTCGAGTTAATGTGAGTATTTTCTTCGTCCTTAACAGCGTCCAGGACGCGTTGTGCAAGGCTCGAGTATCTCCACCAGCGTCGCTCTTAATGTCCTTGCGAAGTGGCGCAATCGCGGCGTTGCTCTTGAGGGAAAGTTAGTAATAAATATCCTCGCACAATTTCGACACAAAAGAAATTTAAAGTTGCCTGAGACTGTTAAAACCGTTGAATTGTGGCCAAAGATCATTCCGTTTGAATTTGAAACTAAAATATATTCAAGTATCTAAAAATAGATTAAATTGATTTCATTTGTTTAACTTAAAATTTTTTAGTGGTGAACTGCGTATTAACTGCAGCATTTTCAAAATATTTTTATAAACAAAAAATTTACTATTCAAAATGAAAACAATTACGTCTGATTGAAAATAATGAATAAGAAAGATAGCCAACTCAGAGAAAAAAGTGATAATATAAATACCACACAACGTTTCAGGGATCCTTGTTTCTTTCATCAGGTGAGAAGAAGAGCCTAGAGCGACACAACTGCTCTTGTCTGTTGACAAAACACAAAAGCCTTGGCTGTAGGCTCTTCTTCGCACCTGACGAAAGGAACAAGGATCCCAGAACCGTTGTGTAGTATTTATATTATCACTTTTTTTCTCTGAATTAGCTATCTTTCTTATTCAAATTTAATATTCAGTATCTTTATTCTTTAAGATAATCGGTATAATTTTATTTGCATTATGCACCAATGTTGATTAATATCTGCAGTTATTAAATAAAACTAGAGATGTAAGGCAATGAATGCGTATTAATAATGGGCTTCCATTGTACAATGCATCAAAGTTTCTAAAATGTGTTTAAAATGGTTAAATTAGATCTACCAATTTCAGTGTATCATGTTTTCAACATTGGTATTAGAGAAGTATAAATATACAGTTATTTAGTTAATTTCTTCTAAATTGTATTTACAGCTCTATCCAAATATGGAAAGCGTGAATAGCAAAAGAATGAACGTGGAACAGACGTTATGAATTTAAATGTGAAAAATAGGTTCCTCCTTAGTAAAGATTCAGTTAATAAATTGAAACCTTAATAATTCTTAAATTAAATTAATTTTATTAATTAAAAAGATTCAAATCAGTGAAATTCTGATAACTTATTCATTACGTTTGTAAAGTGTGTCTAAGCTTTAAGAAATAGTATATAATCTGTAGCTCCTTGCATGTTTAAAATATGAAAAATATACGTCTGTTTTGAAAATTAATGATAAGATAAATAGACAAATACAGACAAAAGAGATTAAATGAACAAGGTTTCCCGAAACGTTATGTGGTACTCATCACTTCTTTTGTCTGAATAGACTATTTTTCTTATTATTAATCCTTGAAAATATACTTCCCAATTTAAAATATCAACGTCAAGCAACTTGTGACTCTCCCTATTTCAACTGTTCTTAAGAGTGCTCATAAACATATTTGAATAATTTATTAAATATAGGGTTTTAATTTGGCACTCTCCCATTTAATAATTGAATCCTTTCAGATGATATAAAATACTTATTTAGACTCAAATTCTACAATGAAATTTATTATTAGTATAACTGAACGAAACAATTTGGTTCGGGAGTATGCGTTCATTTAAATAATTGTTCAGAGCCAAGTCTCACTACCTTAATCCTCCAGGCTGTCAAAACCGAAACAGTAAGTTAAACCCCAATGATTACGGACGTAAATAAACGTGAAATAATTAAAAAATTATTCTGTAAATTCCGGGTAATTGTAATGTTACTTCATTGGTGCGAAAACATACAATAGCTTATGTGTGTGGGTACGGTACATGTATATAATAAAAAAGGATGTATGTACGTCTGTAGTTATGTTAAACTCCATACAGATTTAAACGCGTGGACAGATTGCAAAACAAATTGGTAGACATATACTTCAAACCACGAGAAACGGTACTAGGGGTGAGAAACCTCTAGCATAAATGTAGAAAGAATTACAATTGAAAAAATGGTCATGTATTGTGAAATTACTGCGCGCCAAGAAACCACGACGTCACGCGAGAGAGAGAGAGAGAGAGAGAGAGAGAGAGAGAGAGAGAGAGAGAGAGAGAGAGAGAGAGAGAGAGAGAGAGAGAGAGAGAGAGAGACGTTACTACGCGCCGAACAAAGGAAATAGATCCTTTTTCCGTAATGAAATTAAACAAAAAATTTCCATTGAATAAAAAGTATAATTTTATCCAGCAATACTCCATCGAATAATAATAAAAAACAATTTTACGATCCTTTCGGAAAAGGTAAGGTAATTTTCGTGCCATATTAATGACTCCAATATGGCGACCATTTGTATACATTTTGAATGTAGCTAACAATTTCATTAATTTAATCTTTCGTAATGGCATAAGACTGAGGGACAATTATATCCTGCAATAGTCAAGGAATATATTTAAGAAGAAATTCGGAAATATGTTTGTAGGAATTGATGTAATAAAATTCAATGTATTTTAAAGCTGTTCAATTAATGCACTATCGGTCGAAAGTATGTAGGGAACAAGGAACAGTTAGATTTTGGTTAAATCACTTCTTGACTAAATATTAATATAGAATTAAATACTTTTTTGGGGTTATATAAATAAAGACACGGGCAACACCGGACACCCAGCTAGTAACGAAATAAATGTTAACGTTAAGTGTCACTGGAATTTGATATTACGTGGTATGATAACAAAATGCATATAATAGTCAAGTACAGTAGTTTTGAGTCTTAGAAAGCAGCTTCACTTTGAAGAAACTGACGAGACTTTCCTGCATTGGGCGTTGCATCCTCTTCTAGGAGAATCCTCCAAGAACCGGAACCAGCCTGTGAGCTGCTATTAGCCTCGCGTAATTGAGATACAGAAGCCGTGACACGATTTGCGGTTACTAATAACTATGTTCCGCTACTTGATAACAAGCAGTTTGCTTCCCAGAAACTGCTAGAAGAGATGATAGCAAAAAACCTCATTACACCTTATCACGTATTTTAGTCTCTGTATCAACAATGTCGCGAATTGTTTACCCAACGGTAATGCGACTGAAATATTCTTCATACATTCAAACCTAAATTAAAATGGTTTCTAAAAATCATTATGTTCAGTTGTAGTAAGTTGCTGTTGATATAAACTAAAAATTAAATATTATTACGACCATATTATTCACTTTAATGTAATCATTTATCAGTAATATACGTTTCTCGACATTTTCCTGGTAGATTGAAAATTAAGTTGAACTGAAAATGTGGTTTGACACAGTTTATTTACCACTCCCGAGTTCTTTCCGTTTTCAGGATTAACTGTATTGTAGAGATAAAAATTTTGTCCACCTAATTTCATTTTAATTCAATTTTCTGTTATTTGTCTTGCTCACAGTGGGTATTCAATTTAAATTTACGCTGATTTGACCACTTTTTAACTTGTGTATTAACTGGTCGAGTTCAAATATACTCTAGAGAGGGGTATGTTCCAACAGAAAATAAGGTTGGGCGAATTTCAGAGATGTGTTTTTTAACGATAAAATATTGTATTTTTTTTACATGTCATAATATATCCTACAACTGTATTTAATTCAAATCGAAATAAAAACCAATTAATAATACTGAAGACAGTCAAATACAGAAAAAAACAGTGATAATATTAACAAAACTAATAAATGAATAAACACCAGCCAATTTTACGTCAGAAAAAAGATTTTATTAATGAAAAATTAAACAACGTTTCGTCGCTTATTTGGTGACCTCATCAGGATCAAGTTTTTAAAAACATTTGATAGACATATTGCATTTTCGGAAACGCCGTCAGCTGAGATTGACCTGTCTATCAAAATATTTTTTAAACTTGAACTTATGAGGTCGCCAAATAAGCGACGAAACGTTGTTTAGTTTTACATTAATAAATTCTTTTCTCTAACATGAAATTGGGTGGTGTTTATTTATTTATTAGTTTTCTCAATAGTCATAATATATATATATATATATATATATTGTAATAAATTATTAACTATGGCTTTTGTCATCTTTTACAATAATTCAAGATATGAATTATGTGGCGTTTTAAATGAAATGAACTATTACGTGAAAACTATTAAACAAGATTTATTAACCATTTTAAAACAAGTATTCAAATTACAAAAATATTTGGGATCTCAGGGTCTTGAACTGGGTTTGATAAATGGCAGAATTTATATAGTCAAAATTACAAAAATTACATTTACTTTATATGGGAATCAATGCGTCTGAACATAGACGAAATTTGTTGCTGAAGAAAATAATACTAAAGATTTAATTTAAACAATTTCAAAAATAAAAAAAATGATCTGAACAATTAAAGATCTCATTTTATCGGTAATAAAAGAACGATCTGACGTTTATCTTTTAAACGTGGTTTACAATGATTTTAAAGTTTTATTTCTACTTACGGCAGCCCAGGTCTCATTTTAACTTTTCGTGCAAAATTTTGGGGATATCACTGATTCTAAGTACTCACAGACTCTAAATGTTCACAGACTCTAATTAGCGTAGTTTGTTAGTTGGTTTAAAATAAATTTGTCGATTCTCGATGATTTACTGCAACCTGGATTTGTAGATCTCGTGGATTTTTGTTGAAAATACACCTCATTGGTTTTGTCTGTTGACTGAAGACTAGTTCAGTTTCTGCATTTTTAACAGCGTACTGGTTACTGGAACACTTTCTCGTTCTTTAAATTAGACCTTTCAGTCTTCACTGCTGACTGACAAAGATTGTTCAAATTTTCGTGAATTAGAATTTCATGGTATTTACATCTCGCCGTTTACTGCCCAACTGTTCGTTCTTTTACTCTGTTCTACTTGCTGTCCGCTGCCCAACTGTTCATTCGTCTCGTAAATTTTGAGCGCGTAAAACCTTCTCGACCGATCAACAATACTTTTTTTTTGCATTGCCGGTTTGTTGCGGCGTCCGCTATATCCACTAATAATGAGTCCTCTACAATTCAACTTTTCAATTAGAACAATGCCTTATTTACCAATTACCACAATATATATATATATATATATATATATATAATTATAAAATAGATGCTTGGTCTGAAATAATTTCCGCATCTGGTTTCTTCATGCTTAAGTTTTTGTTAAATAGTTTAATTCCTTTATTTTCATTTATATTTCTTTCACATTATCATGATTTTTTAAAAATTACATAAAGCTCATGTATGGTGTGTTGACACGTAAAATTTTCAAATAAGTTTATCAACAAATTAATTAAATTTAGACAACAAGGAGAGCTTTTGATGAATTGTCGAAAATGCAATACCCTACGTAATAATTTATAACGTATAAATCTTGGAGTACAGAACATTAATTTTTTCAACCACAATTTAGAACACAAATACAATAATAATATATCATTTTTGTTAGTAATTGGCTATTTGACTTATTAGAAATTTTCAATGAGGGATTAATTTTACATTTTAAAAACTAAATTAATATATTGAAATAAAGTAAAACGAATTGTTAAATTTAGTATTCCTTTCCAAAAAACATTGTTTCTTTATAAGTAGATGTACCTTTATAACGCCGTCACAGGATTACCCCAAAGTAGTTAAATAAAAAAGTAATGTATTTCAAAAAATTTCAATTAGAGTATATTTCAGTGCAATATTAATGCTTAATACATAAATAGGTGTATATTGAAAATGAGAGAAACTGTATTTGTATGTCATGATCTTCTGACCTTGTAAAGACCCCGGTGCGTGGTTTATAATAGACGGCAAAAAAATTAACGAAATTTGGAATAATTTCAAAAAAATCATCAGAGAAGCGATAAAAACATTCGTGCGACATACAAAGGTAAAGAAAAAATCCAATACAGAATATTTCAAAATGAGCTTATAGAGAAAGATATATTTTGCGGAATAATTAAAAGTGCTAGTAATACGGACCGTGGTCGCTTGCGACTGAAAAATCTTTCTTATAAAATATTTTTATCAAAGACAAAAATATTTGAACTATGGTACACAGCTTCGAACAACACTAGAAAACAAAGAGCATAGTAGGTGAACTAAATAATCTCGAGCTTCTAACCGCGTCGAAAGATCTAGACACGTCGTCTTCTAGAAGACGAAGGCAGTGAACGCCATCGAAACGTCGCGAATAAATTTTTTACTCGGTTAGAAGCCCGAGAAGTCTATTAATCTCTGAAATTAAAGGGAATCTCAATAAAAAATGACAAACAAATGGCAGAATAAATGTATTCATACATCGTATCAGTCTATCAAGTATCAGTTACAAAATAACACCAGGTTACATAAGCCAAAATTATAGGTTTCTCATCTATATAAACCAAATCAGGAAAATTAAATTGTTAATGTTTCCATTGGAGCAGCAGATGTACTGCCTGAAAATATGGTCGAGACAGGTTGAAGTGAATGCTGCGTTCGCACAGCAAACCTTATTCCAGTCATAGGAAGGTCGTGGGACAGCTGCCGAAAGCTCGACCTACCTTATGCAGGTTTTCTAGGGTTTGTCCTGCATCACGTTTAGGCGAATGCCTTAACCTCCAGCCAGATAAGTCTAGTTATCCTTGGTTAACTTATTCCCCCAATCAGAGCAACCCTAATTTTTTATGCTATTATAAGGATGTGGCCTGAAGATAAATTTCAGTTATGTAGATGGTCATTAAATAAATAACAGGAAGCTGATAAGGGACGGACTCGGGTATTTTATACATCTATGAACATCTATTAAGTATATCGATCAATCAATAACTGATAATTGGAATATTGGCTTTAATATTTGGATTGCTTAATTTTTTGACCATTTTAAAACATAATGCCCATAAATAATAAACGCAAGATCTAATCACAATTACTGAAGACACATTTGTGCGCAGTATTCATTAAAAATTTACAGAAGGCTGTCAGGCGTTCACTGCAGTTGCCCATGCGTGCACATATCCTTATTTCGTGTCCTTCTGCTTATTACAACGCATGACAAATTCCTCTCTTGTAGTAACATGTCACGGAAATATTAATCATTTATTTAAATTGACTTATTTAATTGTTATCTCAAATGCAGGAAAATAAGCTTTTACCGAATAATAATTTCATTATACACGCAAACTCATTCGCGTCCTCACATTGAACATTATTATTATATCTGACGTCATTCATTTTTTTTAAGAATATCAGAAATTGTTCTTTTAGAACCTTTAACTGTTTAATTACCATACTACGGAATTTTTACGTACACGCCTACGGAATCTCTTAAAACACTTCGTGCTTAGAAAAATTAATAAATATAATATTAAAATATGACGCCCATTTTACCATTCAAATCATTATTGGGTTTATATTCTGATACTGTATTATTTAATTTTAGAATCTGGCAACTAAGTATTTTATTATACTAGCTGGGTGCCCGGCGTTGCATGGGTTGTTATAACTAGACATCTATAATCCCGGATTTCACTACAATCTATGTTGTTTTAGTGTTATTTTTTTGTAACGCCCCTCCCCCCCATCTCTAACGGGGCTTCTCTCCAATACAGGAAGGGTTTCAAATTATACAAAAAAAATATTAGTTGTTTTATACCTGCTTTGTTTATTTAGAAGGGAACACGCATACAATATTTGGTTAAATTTGCTCCACGGGAATAGATTTGTATGCGAAATATACACACATTATTTTTCCCCTTCCACTAATAGGGGTAGAAGTGCAACTTAACCGGAAAGTTGAATATTATAATTCACCGGATTAGAATACAATCTCGGTTGTTTTTGCTTCATTTTTATTTAATTTCTATCCTACCCCTCCGATGCGAAAAAGGGTTGCAATTATATAAAACAACATCGGGAGAAACACTATCAAATTTATTGACCACGAAAAATATTTATTCCAGGCAAATATCGCCCGTTTTAGAATGTTTCGAATTTTACACCCTCGTTCACCCTCGCACCTGGGGCTTAACCGGCAACTTAGATGTAAAAATTAAACTCAGCAACAGCCATAACAGCGGATTCAACTCGAACCTAGTTTTTTTTCGCGTTTTTTTTAATGAAATATCCTCCACTCATATCCCTACGGTTGCTATCCTCAAATGCTGAATAGGGTTTGTAATTATACACAATAAACATAAGGGGAAACACTATAAATATCATTAACCCCAAAAAATATTTATTCGACGCAAATTTCGGCCGTTTTGGATGTTCTAAAAATTTCATTTCCGTTTACAATCGCCCCTTGTCTTACCCCCACGGTGTTTGTTTCCGGTTAGAAACGAAATTTGGTCAAATTTTCTCCCCGGTTGTAGGCACACACAAGCAAAACGTCAATTTAATTTACTAGATTTGGCATTATAAAACAGTGAGAAAGCTCCACCGTCCGAGAGTAAGAATTTTACTGCGAACATTTAAGTACTTTTTTTGTAACGCAGCTTACGAACTGTAACAGCAATTACCCTTTTTTGTATTTATAAAATTGCATCAAAATCATGTTCAATTCCTCTCTTGAATCATTCTATTAACTAACTACTTTTTAAAGTTACCAATATTACATCCTTGATAAATTAATTAATTGTCCAGGTCTACGTAGTATACCCAGAACACAACTTTTACGATTGTCCTACTTGGATCTTGATAATAAACGGCGAGTTCTGTGCTCAGAAAGATATTTCAATTATGTATCATGTTTTCAAATTAAATATTTAGTATCACCGATTTTCTAAATATTAATTTCAGAATAATAATTTTAAAATTGTTAATTTAGAGAAAGCCATGTTCGTATTGAGAATAAGTTATGGATCATCAGTTAGTGTGTAAGGATCCGGAAGGTTATAGGAAGGTAACCAAGGGTTACCTAGTACTAGGAATCTACTCGGAATTCGCCTAAAAGTGTTGCAGGACAAACACTAGAAAACCTGCATGAGGTAGGTCGGGGGATTGGTACTTGTCCCACGCGCTTGCGATGGCGGGTGAAGGGTTTTATGTGGGGTCGCAGCAAGTTAATTATTTATTTTCTATGTTAGTAGCACTACACCATAAAATTAAGAACGCGCATCCATTCTAGGGCACTCGTAGCATGCATTTTGCAATGGAAGCAAACGTGGAATAATAAACATATACGAAGAACTCAAGCTGTAGTCGATGCAATATAAATCAACGTTACGTGATTTGAAATTATGGGGTAGAGGGTGTTGTAAATCTAGGAAATAGGACACTGATAAAAAGAGGATAGCAACGGGCCTGAGCAGCAAGTTCAAGTTGAACGACGGTTCATTGTGACGTGGTGATACAATGGCTCGCCGCGGGCTAACCTACTCACATACATTCGGTTGTGTTTTATCGTGACTTGCGTCTCTCTAAGGAGGACGCTCAGCTTTGATCCGTGGAGAAGAGAGCATGAAGTTCAACGACACTCAAACAATAAAAACAAGTCCAAGCGTTCCTTTCTCAAAGCGAATGATTAACAAGGTAAGTGGGAAACGCGATACCCGGGCACTGAGGCTTCCACCAAAATTATTAAAAATAAACAAATTACATATTATGAATACTATTATTTTTCCCTTTTCCACATACATACAATATATGCAATAATAGATCATAACAATGAATTCGGCCACGGTGGCAATACATAGTTAAGGGACTACAGTTTTTTTAATCAATAATTGCAGCAAAATATTATAAGTTGGCCGTATTCGTTCTAATATTTACCTAAAGATTAAAAAATAAGTCATAAATGACTTCGTAATTATCGATAACCGTTTTATTTCATGTACTTAATTTACTGGAAGGTGAAAGCACATCTTATATATAATATATAAATATATATAATATATAATAAATAAATATATAAAGACTTACTTTCTAACTCCATTTTGAAAATAGACGAACTACAGTTTCTATTGATAACTACTGTATTATATAAATAATAAATGTCTGACTCGAGAATAATACGAACTCGATTATTTACTACAAAAAAATCAACGTAAAATATTTTTTTGAGTCCTGTCTGCAGTTAAATAATTAACCCGGCTAATTCATTGGACATTACATAATTGTACATATTCAAGTTTCTTTTATATGGTAGCTTGTTGCATTCTTTTATTTGTCAGAATTTACGTAGTTGTGGACCATTCGCAATATACCTATATTCGTAATGGTTAAAATCAGAAATCACCACCTTCACGCGATTTTTCGAAGCACAAATCTTATAGTAATCTTGACTCTGTGGTTGGGTCGAGTAGATTTGCCTCTTGGGCGAACTGCCGAATAGATTCAACATACGTCACTCTGACGTCATACAGCAAGCGAACGTTCTCCCTCAAAACACATCCGCATAATATAAAAAAAATTAGAATTTAAAAAATTAATATAAACGAACAATTAATTAAAATCTATTTTCCAATCATAATATTTATTATTTCTTTAAATCGTTGACCACTTCAACAAAATACTTTAATATTTTCTTACATAGTATCCCCGGTCTTTAACATTTTTTTTATAGTAAGGAGCTACAATGACGGTAATCCACATGGTGGTAACTCCCCTATCATAGAATATGATGGAATTTAAAAAGGGGGAAGCGGAAGGGTAGAGGAAGGTAGCACAGGATTAATTAGACCCCCCCCCGGGGGTATTCTTTAAGGATCCTACCCGGCATTCGCTTAAGTGATGCAAGACAAACCATAGAAAACCTGCATCGGACGCAATGTACTTGTGCCATGTTCTTACGATGGTGGGAGAGGGGTTTATTCACTGTCTTCCCATTAAAATAGTCGTTGCGACACTTGTCCGACTTCGGTAAAACGGTTTCGATTATAATTATGTTTTTAAAAACCTTTTCATTGATCCTTCATGCATTTTGTTTTTTTCCCCCGAAGAGGACACACGTGTCAGAGGTAATCCTGCACAGAAATCACAATATGATCTTTTCGTCGCATATATTAAATTATGGCCCCCACTAAGTATTACTGCAACCGACTAAAACTACTTTTCCAAATCACTGTCAAAATAGTGATGATAATGACATTTTTAAAATAGTTAAAATCGCGCGTCCCTTGCAAAGATAATTTTCCGATCACTTATCAGTCGTGATCGTCCTTCTTCACACGATTTACATTACGAATTAAGTTAGTTTACACATTTTAACAAACTTGTGATTGGATGAAAACGCCATTAAAAACTATGTATAGTAATAAAAAAACAGCAGTATTGAAACAAATTTTTATAGATTTATCACCAATTGTTTTAGAATTATTTAAAATCAACAGAAAAATTGTATACCACTGTCAACAAAAAGTAAGGTGAATTTATTTATAAAATATAAATTCTTTATTTATTCTTCCAAATCAATTTCATCCCCTTCAATATAATAAAACGCACTTTTTCCAGCGCTTTTTCCAGTTCTCGAAACTGTCGGAATAGTCGTTTTCCGGTATAGCCTTCAAGACCTTCTTCAATTCGGTTTTTATCTCCTCAATCGTGTCAAAACGGCGTCCCCTCAATGGCCTTTTGAGTTTTCTGAATAGCCAGAAGTCGCACGGAGCCAAATAAGGCGAATATGGTGGTTGCGGAACGGTATCAGACGAGTTTTTGTCAAAAAAGTCGCGAAGAACCAATGCAGTATGACATGGTGCATTATCGTGATGGAGGAACCAAGAGTTGTTCGCCCGTAATTCCGTCCGTTTCAGACGAATAGCTTCACGCAAACGACGCATAACGCTCAAATAAAATTCTTTGTTGACAGTTTGGCCCGGCGGAAGGAATTCATAGTGCACCACACCACGATAATCAAATAAATCTGTCAATATCACCTTGATTTTCGATCGACTTTGCCGTGGTCTTTTCGGTCTTGCTTCACCTTTTGCACGATATTCGCTGGATTGGTTTCCGGGTTGTATGTGTAAATCCAAGTCTCGTCTCCAGTAATGATGCATTTCAAGTGGTCCTGATAGTCAGACAGCAAAGCTTCACACACATCAACGCAACGCTTTTTTTCCCCCAAAAATTGAGCGATTTTGGCACCAATCGAGACTTGACGCGTTTGAGACACAAAACATTCTTCAAAATGGTTCGGGCTGAGCCAAATGATATTCCAACACTATCAGCGAGATCTCTAATTGTCCATCGACGATTTTCAAGCACCAAATCTTTGATTTTTTGGACGTGGCCCTCGTCGGTAGACGTTGATGGTCGTCCAGAGCGCGGTTCGTCTTCAACGCGTTCTCGGCCCTCTATGAACTCGTTGTACCACTTATAAACGTTTTTTTGCGCCATAGTTTGATCACCAAAGGCCTTCCGTAACATTTTCAACGTGTCCGCACAAGAATATTCGTTCCGCAAACAAAATTTGATGCAAGTTCTTTGCTGAACAAAATCACCCATTGCAAAAATCGTTAAATTCACTTTTGGTTGTTTACAAAAACACGTGTAACTCGGAGATAATTAAACCTTTTAACAAACAGATGATTGGAAAATATTATAGACAGTCCTACCAACCTAGGGAAAAAGTTTTACCTGCCATCCTAATACCCGGGAGTTTCAAATGACAATTTCACCTTACTTTTTGATCACAGTGGTACACTTATATTAAGAATGTAACATCGTCAATGTAATTTATAATTTTAATGTTCAGAACATTGCTAACGAAGGAAATTTTTTACTTCCACGTGGAATTTATAAACCTCAAATTTTAATATTGTTTACATCTACAAGCCATAAGTAAACTTACATGATCTTCCCTAAAATTTGTGTGGCGGCGATCGTCAGTCAGATGTGACAGCAGGGATAAATTAGTTTAATTATCATTTTACTTTTCTAATTTTTAAATTAAATTCACTCTACATTTCTGACCCAAACGGATTAATATTTCCGTAAAAACTATAAAAGTTTCATTGTCACTCGGTAAAGGTGTGAGAACTGTTAATCATGATAGGAGATATGACGGTTATCAGTTCTCACACCTTTACCGAAATAAAAAGTTCTGACTAACGTCTACATAATTAAGGAACCAGCTAATATTATGGGTATTTAAATCATGAGAGAATGAGCTACTAAAGAGGGAACTCAGATCACAATGCTGCGAAACGCAGATAAGAGAAAGTAGCTAATTAACAAATTTTTTTTCCAGCTAATTTTCTCATCATTGAATCTACACATCAAAGTGATATTATCTACAAGTCTCCATGCTAAAGTAATACCCGAATAACATACATTCAATATTAAATACAGAAATTTCCAAACTGCACACAGTAAAAATTAAAATTGTGAGAAATATTTGGTAGACAACGCTGTATTTACAAGATGTCAAGCGCGAGTAAACAGTAATCAGAAAATTGTTAATGATTCTTGCAAAATATTATATGAGACGGAATGGAAGTTAAGCACGTCCGTGGTTGAAGGGAATCGTTAATAAATAAGGAAAACATTGACGTAGAGGATATGCTAATTCATCTGAAATTCCACTACACAAGCATCTAGTTGTTCCTGCTCTTAGTTTCAAAAGCTTTCCAGTCACCCATATCTCTTGTTACATATGTCAGTGAATCAATTTTGAATGTCAATATCTCTGCATAAGAGGTGTCTGACATGTTTATTTTTATTCACAGTGTGTTTCACGTCTTCTTTATTGCGAATAAATTCCAGTAAATACGTCAAAGCTAAACAAATGAAACTGCAGACCAATTATTTTCTTCAGGACTGATATGCCGAAGAGTGCAAAATTTGTGTTCAACTTTCAAATAATTAAACCTCGACAAATAACGATTTCAGTGGAGATCTGTAGTCCCAAGCCTCCATATTAATTATTTCGTATCCTAGCGAATAAGAAATTGCTAAGATGTTATTTTTATAACAATTTTACAAATACTGTATAAGATATAACGCGGGGTGAAGCAGAACCACAAACTTGTTATAACACTAACATATATAATACAGTATTTTACACACAGTATAATAAGTCTCTAATTAATTTGTTATAAATTTCCTTTTAGTTGTTTCCGCTTGTGAAATTAATGTTTTTGTTTTGAAAATGCTAAAAAAATATGTAGAAAAAATTATTAGATAAATAAATATCCCAAAAGTAGACACTCAATTTTGTCTCTTTTTTTGACTATTTATTTATTTATGTAGTCTATTAGTAACATAAAGGAATTATATTTTATAGAAAAAATTATGAGTTTTTCCAGAATGAGAGGTGGACGGAATGGAACCAAAAATCGTGTGAATATCGAACGGCCAATACCAGTTGATAGTAATAATAAAGTGTGATGGCGTTCGCGATTCACGTATTTGGTCATTTTTAGCTGAACTTTATTACTTGAAGTAAATATACCCGCATCTCGTCAAAGTTCCGTCAATGTCGAAGATGACCAATGTCTCTCGAAGGATTCCGACTGTAATAATCTAATTTAGTATTTGTAGAAAAAGTTTTTAGAAAAAGAATAATCGAATTACCAACACTGAAAAATTATCGATTTACATTTATTGTCCTCATTTTTTTAGGGCAACAGGCTACTTGAGGGTAATCCACGTGGTGGTAACTCCCCTTTAATAGCATAGTAAGGTATTTGAAAAAGGGGATGCGGAAGGATAGAGGAAGGTAGCCAAGTGTTAACTAGGGCCCTCTGGCTATATTTTAAGGATCCTACCCGTATTTCGGCTTATGCTGCACAAACCATAGAAAATCTGCATCAGGTAGGTCGGGCATTGGGTACCTGTCCCACGCCCTTCCGATGGCGGGAAAGTGATTTCCTGTGGGGACGCAGCATTCCCTTCTGTAAACCTCGACCAGTTTAGGAGCCAGCTGGCCTACTGTTCCAGTGGGAACGGATTTATTCTGTGGGGACGAAGCATTCCCTTCTCTTAACCTCGACCAGTTTAGGAGGCAGCTGGCCTACTGTTCCAATGGGAACGGATTTATGCGACCCCGGAACATATACGTATCAAAACAGGCCGAGGTGCCTCGGCATGTGGGAACCTTTCAGGATGGGAGCTGAAAACTGAAAAAAAGCTAATTTTGAATAGAAGAAAAGAATATATATGATTCGAAAATAAAAATTTTCAAATATGTGTAATGTGGATTCTGTTTTCAAGACTGCCATTGTATTCTGACCGATATTCTAAAAATTACGTTGCATCTTTATTCAAATCTCTCGTTTTTCTAACTGAACCACAGAAGACAGCCATAATTGACAATCCAAAGAAATATTTCTTATGAATGTAGGAATAAAGCTTAATAGATATAGAATATTAATTTTAATTGAGAATTTAGTGGAGTTTGTTGACCTAGAAAAAATATTATTGTAGATAATATAAAAAATAATTTATTAAAGGAAAATTCCTATAAATCGTTGTATTTCATTGCGAATCATATCTACAGTACATTTATTTTAATTTTCATCCTACTGCTTTCATACTACGTACTATAATTTTTTTTAAAATTGTGTATAAAATAGAATGAAACATATTGGTCTGATGATTTATTGTTCCCTTAAAACTAATTTTTACTCTAAAAGCTTTTCGTAATACAACATTGCTCTTTGTGCATTGAATCTTTTAAATATATAGAGTATCTACGTTAACTTAAATATTCGACATCATAGTGTATGAGCCACTCAAGGCAACAGGCGAATTAATTCTGGATGGAGATTGTCTTCTTACGTTTTCTAAATTGGATTATTATTTTCTTAGGTAGATTATAATGTTTTTTGTAGCCGAAGTTCACCCGTAAATTCTATTCGTTGTATTCCATCAACTTCAGATCTTGAGACTTGCCACAAATTTAATGTCCATTGGCGTACAATATTTATATATTTTTTTCTGGTAATGTATTAACGAGTAAATATGATGATAAGAAGTTTAGTACGTAACGTTGTCTGTAGGAGCAAAAAGTTTCTAAAAAAACTCCATTAAATTTTTATGACTGAAGTTTATCATAGGTTCTTTTCCTTCTCGTATTTTCTTTTGAATAACACTCATATCAACATGTCAGTTGTACTTGATTCGAGGAGTTCAAGGATGGTTGACATATATTCTAATGATAATTTAACTACGATGCACTTCGCGCCATGAAACTGAATAAAGGATGAAAAAAGTTTTTTTTGTCAGTAGTGAATCACTTTCGAAATGACATGCGTGTTTTATCTCGTTTGAGATATTCTTCAGCTCGTAGTAGGAAGAATATCTTTCACCAGAAGCCAGTTCCTAATTGCCTGTTTTCGGATTTGTATTTTAATTGCTTGATGTAGTGATTGAGTGCATTTAAAGTGGCTTACCAGTTCGGAAGCAGGTTTCGGTCATTTTTGAATAGGTCCGCGGTCCCACTTCCGCAGCTCTGGTCTGGACCTTCCACTTTCACTTTCGGGGGACGGGTTCAGGGACGCGATGTGTGAAAGGCCACTCAAGAGCTTTCTTCTGCCGTAATAGTCGCCGATGCTGGCTGCTGACCTCTGATAGTCTTCTTCCTGGCCTGGCGACACGTAACCGACGCGTTTAGGTGTGGTATTCCTGACCTACAACGCCCGAGCACCGTGCAGTAACGAATACAAATTAGAAAAACTATTGTCAATATGCTGGTTCACATAAAAATCTTGCATTATTATGAAAATATTATCTGTTTTGAAAGAAACAGAATAAATTTGACAAGACACACGAATACAATCTGTGAACGTTGAAATAAGAGACAATAAATTATGCAGGGATTGCGGTTCAGGAGAAACCGTAGCCAAAGTGTAACGCATAATAGCAATCGAAACCTCTTTGCGGTCATATTATAATACGATTCGATAAGGACGTCTAAATTTAATAATATTAAAGATAGCCAAATGCAGACAAAAGAAGTGATAATACGGAAAATAATGGTTGTCAAAATGAAAACAAAATTGCGTCTGATTGAAAATTAATAATAAGAAAAATAGCTAAATTCAGAGAAAAGAAGCGATAATATGTCGAATAATTATAGTAGTCAAAATGAAAAACAAATTTCATGTAATTGAAAATTAATAATATAAAACGTAACCAAGTTCAGATAGAAGAAGTGGTAATATATATTATCAATCAGACATATTTATTTTTCATTTTAACTACTATAATTTCATTCCAAGGATTAAACGCTGAAGAATAGCTACCGTGTCTATATATATATATATATATATATATATATATATATATATATATATATATACATATACGGCTACTGACATCATTCATTTGAAATTGGTTCCAGATCCATGGGTAAAAAGATCAGAGCAATATCCTGAGTAGCCGCAAAGTATATATACTACATCCTTACTGTGCCAATTTAATCAATCCATCGTACTATAAAAATAAATGTAACTATGTAATTATATAAATTTATAAATAATTATTAGTAAATGATCATTTAGCATTAATATATTCCATTATATTCAATGTTCCTAGCAACTAACTAATTTTCCTCAAAAAGCTTCAATGCTATTTGCATCCATTTCATCCTTGATTCATAACATGTGTCAGTGCGTCCTTCTCAATAATTTAAAGAGGAATTATTTATTATAAAATTAAATGCCGGATTGTTTCCTCGTCATCGTTGGTTGTTTTAGACAACAGAAAACTTAAACAATTGTTCGCCGAGGAAATATATGTCATTAGAAAAATGTACTAGAAAAAGCGCGTACAGTTTTGAATTACATTCTCACAGACTAATTTTGATATTGTTTATAGTGAGCGTCACGTACGATGACGGCCGAGATTAGTGTTCTTCCACGCAATGCCAACCCCCTCTCCGCACGCAGTCTCTTATCTTCAGTAAAGGCTTAGATCGTTGTCGTGTGTGTGTGTTAATTCCGAGGATATCGTCACAACGTCGGTCTTAGCTCTGTTCCCTCACTCTGATCCATCCGCCTTCGTTCCTGACACGTGCTATAGCCTTATTTATTGTTCCGAAAAACTCCGCTTACCGTTATTTACAAATATTGATTCCTCTGACTTTTAGAGCATTTGCATCTATATTTCTCTTCTCTCTCTAATTACTGAAATTAAAAAAATTGGTATTTATGATCTAAAAAATTGATGAATACGAAGGAATCGGTTGATGTATTAAACAATAAAGAGAGAACTGTCTTTCATCGGACGTTTATTGCAGAAGTGCAGAAAATGATATAGAGATGTATCGGGCAATCCTAATTATGTTTTCGTGGAAGTGGTCCACGTCAAGCATTCCAATTTTACCTTTTCTGGTTATTTATATACTAGTGATCGCCTGGAATCATTGAGGAATTTGAGTTTAATATATTTTGAGATATATATTTTAAAATAGTGAAAGTTATATAGCTGCTTGATATTATAAATATTATTTTATACAAACGTGCAGTTCGGATTAATAAATTCGGTTTGACCGAAACAATGGCGTTTTTTCAAATGTTGCTGAATTTTGAATTTCAGATGTCCTTATTTCTAATTAAATTATTGTTTCATTGAAGACATATTTAATCTGGAGTTCGGTTGTTAATTTTATAAAGTGATTAGTAATAGAGGAAATAGAAAGGAAACGAGATATATAAAGCTTGTAAAGATCCTTTTTTAAGTATTCCATTGTCTAAGATGTGAAAGTCCGTAATAAGTGAGTGAGTGAAGATAGATGCAAGAACCTTACGAGCAGTAAAAATTACTCTTATCGTCTTAAAAGAAAAAAGTTTACGAATCCGAGTATTTATCGAAATAAACCAATTAACACAGGGTCACTGACGAAATTTGAAGTACGTGAGCATAAAATTTTATGTATAAAAGAAGAAATCTGATAGTAAAATTTCTTCTTCTGTCGGAATTCCAGATTTCTTCAACAGAATTAAGGTTTCTGCACAGGAATATTTAAGGAGTAATTTTTATATCGTATGGCCTCCTGTAAAACAATTGAACTGAACGTTAAAATATGGGCAAAATCCCTGGAGCAGTTGCATGTAGGAGACGCGAATAACAAATAGTACCAACATAATGGTAATAAATATCAGGTAAGCTGAAACTAAATTGTTTTTAAGTGTAACACCACGCTCCCTTCAATAAAATAAACGTAAGCTCTTCTTTATATATTACTATTACAAAAGTCAAAGAAAATAAATAATAAGAAAAAAATTAGTTGAACCTAATTTATTAAATCATCCTATCGCTGCATTATTCCCTCACAATCCTTTATCAACCTGTTTAAATTGGAGTATTTGCCTACGCCCGTTTCTGTGCCGTGGCTTTTATGATCTCCCACCGTTGCTTCGACACAGAGATTCTATGGTTATGTTCTTTGATTGCCGATAACAGGTTGAAGTATCTATTATGTTTGGAGCTTGAGACTTGAGATGTGATGTATATTTTGACCGCTGGTCTATTGAGGGCAGATGCAGTGCGTGTGTACGCTGTCCATTCGACCTACTTAGCGAATAAGATGTTGCTTTCTGTTGCAGTGGTGTCCTGTCCCCCTCCCAGCGCGGCGCGCCTGGCCTCACAGTTTCCCCGGCAGCCTGACCGAATGCACGGCGACGCACCACCAGCTCGCCGCCCCGCCGCCCTCCATGGGCCTCCACAAGCAGTACCTTAAGAACAGGCTGTTCGGAGTCTCTCCCGCGGGCGCCACCGACGGCTCGTCGCCCCTTCAGATGCTCATCTCGGAGCAGGGCAAGATCAACAACGGTGAGTTCTGCAGTGGTGCCCCTTCAGTGCAACAAATGTGGCCATCCTCCGGTATCATTGTGTGTTAACATATTACAGAGGTCTGGAAAAACTACCCTCGTACAGTCCTCAAAACGTAACAAATACCCAAAATAATCTGAAAAATTACGGAACGGAATTAAGTGACCCCAACTGTTCGAAGAAAATCACAGTTTATTCCTACGTGCAACACGCTGCATATTCAGTCATAAATGTTTGAGAATACCTAAAGCTCTTTAAATGTAATTTTTGTTATTTTTCAAAAGTGGATCTCCAGTCCGTAAATTTTATGTCACGGTATTAAACTGCTCCCTGAAAATATATTAAGTGAGTCTATCGTATTTACAGTGTGCAAGTACTGGTGCATCACTCCAATTTAAGTTTCTAATACATGAAATCCATCAGCCGTTCACTTCATTCACTTAATGAATTTTGGTGAGCCGTAGCACTTCACACATGAGCGTACTGAGGCAGGAATAGGAAGATCAGTTTTTACCTAGTACAGATTAATTTAATAAAATCACTAGTATACAGTACATCCATACGAAAGGAAGCATTCGCGACTGAAGTAATTTTTATCAGTTTAAAAATATTTATTGAGCATCTCATCTCCCACGTAATACAGTATTTTAAAACATCTCAGAAATTTCAACTACATGGACTAAATAATCTTTAAAAGAGCAATTACTTCATCCTATTTTCTGTTGGGCACTACAAAGTTCAATACCTTGGTATACATAGCCTTCCTTTTTTTCTATAGAGCAATTTTACTCCGTATAACTCATTTCATACATTACACGTAATTCATAGAAGTAAACATTGAAAATTATTTAAAAAGAATAGCAGTAATTTTCATTTTTAATTTATTACATAACGGATAAATATAATAGTTGTAAATTTGAGAAGGATGTGGGAAACTACTTACTTTCAAAGTTTTTTTCTTTACAGTAAGTAATAAAATTTCGCTCTCACAGTTTATGTAAGAAAGATGTTCTGACCTTAAACAGTAAGTGTTATCCAAGAAGTAGATCAAGGGAAAGTTTTAAAAGTGAAGCATTCTTACTTATAAATTAATCTCGCTGTGATTATCAATTCATCCAACTCATTTTCCTCTTTATATGTGTCGACTATTTTTTTTGTTCTATGGCTATGCTAATGCATGAATGGATTTAAATGTGTATATCTGTTGCTTAATTAATGGCTCGAAATGCTTATAAAACTTTAATTTTTTTACTGCCGATAATCACGTAGGCAGATATACGCAACGCCTAGCCAGAAGGAGGACAAAAAGTAAAAAAATAAAAAACTAGAATTCAGACCACGACCGTTCTAATATTGAAGACTAGAAACTGTTTGGTGGGAAACATTCCACTATGGGACATTCGGTAAAAATATTGTTAGTGCTAGTCGTAGTTTAATTAAGCATACTTGCATTATGATTGCCGTTGCTCCATACAACTGTAGGCCAAAATTAATTGCAATGATAATTAATAAAGAAAATATGATTCAGATTATAATAATTTATATGGAAGACAAAAATCATACATGATATATTTATAACACTCCTCTTTATAAGTTAATTTGCGAAGTAAATCTCTAAACCTTTGAATATTTTTAAGTCATAGGTGTAAATTGAGTAATATAGATGGCATACTATGGTAAATATGTGAGAATAATTACGTGGGAAAGCCTTGGAGACAGCCGCGGTGACAAAGGGACAGATTCACTATCTTGTAACTATACGATCTTTTACATGAAGGACAAGTACCTACAAGTAGTTTCACAGGCAGGCAAAATACAGTTATATGTTTATCGTTCTCAAATCACGAAATTTATTTTACTTTACGACCGATTTAAATTTAATTTAATCAATGAATTAGAAGCATGAAAATGGCATATCTAAAACAAAATTAATTCAGAATTTGTTGCAAATACTATTTTTACCAAATGGTCTTTAAGTATAAAGCAGAAAGACTAAAGTAAAAACTGTGATTTACGTGTGCTTTCATCTGCAATCAAATTACTAGCAGTCGCTCATGACCTTAATGGTTCACGCGACTGTAAATAAGGAATAATAAAAAAAATTACTAGCCTCTGGGAGAGATAGTTACCATTTGGAATGTGGTACATTTTTTAACATGCTTATATGTAACCGAGCTTATACACTTCAAGTGCGATTGTTGGAATTTGGCTCCTCCACGCTTTGGTGAAACGACTTGTTCTAATCATCCGATCATCTCCAGTGTTGCCTGAAATTCTCATGTTATTGAGCGTTTCCCAGCAAAGACTTGTAAAACTAACAACTTTTTATCCTCATTAATATAAATAACTCCCATCGTTTGATTGAGAAGAAAACTATCTGGAATACTTTCGAGAACGTGTTAGATAACTTGTAAACTAATTACTTGTATGTAGGTTCCGTAGTTCAACTTTCAAAAGATTTAACATTGGCCGGAGTCCATAGGATATGTCACGGAACAACGAAAGGCAATATTAAAATTTGCTTATTCAATGCGCTTTATCCCCTTTGTAGATGATCTGACACGGATAAAATCATACATGATAATTTTACTCTTATCAATTCCATCATTACTTTATTTTGAAAATTGAGCAATATCATATGAAACCAAAGTAGGAATACATTTTTATGATACGTTTGCAGGTTATGACAGTTGACTACTTACATGTTCTTGAAAGGAAGTTACAGTTGTCATTCAAATGAACGAGAATAATGTGTGTAATTTGGAACTGCGTTTTTCATTTTGGACAATTAACTGGAGTCTAATCTACAATCATGTGTCGTAAGTTGTTGCACCATAATGTATTCAGATTTTCTCCTCTCTGCGTAAGATAAAGTAATAGCACACCAAGTCCCCTTGTCACATCGCACATGGACCAAGGATTTCTCACAAATCGTTACTGATACGATCTCATCTGATAGTCTTTAGAGGAACGTTGCAAGACTACACAAATATATGAAATGACTTCGTTTTCGTTTCACAGTTGCTAATCCTGGACGATGAATCGTTAAAAAAACGTCAAACAAAGTTTCAAGTATCCTCTACGGCTTTAATTTATAAAAAGTGATTTTGTAACTACGAAAGCCCACCATGCTGACCATTGTAAATACGTTTTCGCCATCAAATTGTATGCATTAATATTAAACGTTAAAAGTTTTAGATTTTTAAGTATATAAATACAAAACATATTATATATTATAAAAGTATGTATAATATATTATGCAACATTTGACTCTTTTAGGGTACCGAAGTTTTATGACTTTATATTTTGAATACGTAAATTTTAATATTATCTTTCGTTATTCCGTGACATATCCTATGTACTCGGGAAATATTTTTGAATTTACGATGGTAGCGGGAATTTTTTTATACTTAATGTACCGGAAATATTTTGAGAGTTTTATTATACCGGAAATATTTTTGAGAGTTTTAATATACCGGAAATATTTTTGACTCTCTTAATATACCGGAAATATTTTTGAGAATTTTAATATACCGGAAATATTTTTGACACTTTTCATATAACGCGAATATTTTTGTGTCATAGGTTACCGGGAGCGTTTTTGACTCTCTACTTGTACTGGGAGTACTTCTTACTCTATACGTGTACCGAGAATATGTTCGAATTTCTTAGAGTACAGTAGTATTTTTAATCTATTAATTTATCAGGAGATTGACTCTATTAGGGAAGCGGGAATAATTTTCACCTACTGAGAGTATTTTTGACACTTTTAAGGTACCTCAGTATTTTTGTGGAAAATCTTAACATTATTCAGCAAAACGTTTGCTTTTAAATATGAGCGAAAGTGGAATTATTTTCAAGTTCCAGTGTTTCTGTTACAAATTTAATGATGCAACCAGGTTTTGCGTGGTTCGCAGACTCCTTGAACTGCTTTCGTAGAAATGAGTACTCGGCGACCTTCCGTGGAAATATTCGGAAACTGAGTAATAGAATCTCAGGCCGTTTGTTTTTCAAAATAATATTTTTGTTTTATTTTTCCTGCTTCCGTCAAGCCATTTGGATCATTTATAATGGATTCAGCAGGTGCCTCAAGTATAAATCAAAATTAAAACTTTTAAAGTTTGACTCACAGCGAGGTTTGATGAATTAATGCACTCGGTGTAAATTTTAAAATTTATTATGTTCTGAAGCGAAATGTCACTAGAAGATTCTAATTACTAACAACAATGTAATATGTTAGTAGGTTCGTTTGCTTATTACAATTTACTTCGGTGTGTTGTCACTATGCAATGAAGTTGATTTTGTTGCACTGTTGGTGGTACTCAATATCATGTCACTTGTAATCATCTTGTATTTATTTAAAGTGGTTTCGTAAATTACAATTCTAATTGGGTTGCTACTCAACAATATTCAGTAACGCTACGAATTCTTTGAAAAGGTTTCACAATTTTGTATTTGAAATCTTAAAGAAATTCACAATTTCTAAAACTTAAATAAATTACTGAGGAGTTTAAAAATGTTCACGTTAATTTAAAGATGCAATTCAAGAGTCGTGCACAATAGATTTAATCGCGCCTAATTATCTCATAACTCGTTCTATTTTAGCAACAAAGAAAGTTCTAAAGTTAAGGGTAGCAAAAATATATTTTTATTTAACTATAATTCAGTCAAATTGTGATCAACACAAATCGATAGACGTCTATTAATAATGCATTGTATCACCGATACGGTTCGGGCGCACTTTGATATCTGAAATTTCAATTGCAATGACCACTTGCATGTAAATGTTAGAGAACGGATTAAAGTAGTACAGGGATCACGGAGCCCTAAAGAAGTTCTGTTTACTAGGTCGGAACCGGCGATGAACCGCAATTCTTTGTTTGGCACCGAATCTCTGTCCACGTCTCCTTGTGGCACTTTTCGCGACGCCCAAATATGGGATCAGTCAACCATGGGTTTGGAAAGCAGTTTTGTTGAGGGAAAAATAAGCAATAACCACCCTATTTTTAATTATATATTACTTGTCAAGTACGTAGTAATAATAGGTACCACTTTTAAACACAAGCTGGTCTGTTGCAAGATTCTTGCCTGAATATGGGTTAATATAGTTGTGTACGAGTGATTGCTGAAGAAAAACACTCGTATACAAACCTCAATTGATAGTACGATACAATGAATTAATTTCGTTACGAAAGAACCAGTTTAATAATGCGAGACGTCGTAACCAAACGACACGAAGATTCCTTCGAACTTTGGTAAAGTCTCGCCCACAGCATCGACACTCTGAACATTATTATGTATTGCATATTTTCAAAAGCCACCATGGACTTATTTAAGCTACGGTTCACGAAGCCGATCTGTATGTTCCGCGGTGGAATAGTCGGCCAACTGCCTCCTACACGGGTTAACACACGGAGAAAGGAATGAGGCTTTTGTAGGTTTTTCACTGCATCACTTTTAGGCGAATAGCCTAGTAGAATCATAGTTAACCCTTGTCTACCTTGTTTTACTTTCCGCATCCCACTTTCCTATACTATGAAAGGGAGGAGTGGCCATTACATAGCCTGCATACACTTAGTTCTACAGACTCCCGTCATCGGAAGGGCGTGGGACACGTACCTCCAATCTACCTGATGCAGGTTTTCTGGTTTGCCCTGTATCACTGTTAGACAGATACCGAGTAGGATCCTTAAAGTATATCCCGGGGCACTGGAGTGATCACCATGTGGTGAGATATAAAAAATGGCGGGAAAAGCTTGTGGGAGCTGGTGTCTTTCTTGTAGAAACGGGGGATGGGTACTTTTGGGGATGCCTTCTTTAGTCTCTAGTTTTGAACTAATGTTTCTACTAGCCGCGGTACCTCGGTCTGTTTTGAGAGGTGGTCGCAGATCTTGGATAGGCGGTAAGAGTTGTCTGCTGATCGCATTAGTACAGTCGGCTACCTGCCTCCTAAACTAGTCGAGACACGCAGGATGAAATGCTGCGTCCCCACAACAAAACCAACTTCCGTCATCGGAAGGTCATGGCACAAGTATAAATGGGACCGACTTATTCGATGCAAGTTTTCTAGTTTAATGCCGTGTAGGATCGTTAAATTATATGCCGGGAACCTTATGTAAGCCTTGAATGCCTTGCTATCACCTTCTGAAACCCCCCTCCCCTCCACCCCTTCAATTCCCTTCCCAATACATTACATTAAATACTGACTCAAACTTTCTCGTATTTACAAATTTACTAAAAAGTAATATTTTATTATAGAAATTTTTTCAATACATGGCGAAAACTGTATCAAATATATATTTGATAACGAAGTTGCAGTTTCATTAGTAACCAGAAACAATTTTATTTTTTTGGGAAATATGTCAATGAGAATTCATAGATTTGAGTGAATTCAGGTTGTTCATAATATCAGAGACATTTCCATGTACACAGAACAAGTATTCTGAATATGAGATTACTGAAGTCATTAATTACCGCAACTCAATGTAAGATTCTAGAAAAAGTGTCTGTTACTGTTTCATAGAGTTCACTCAACACTGACTCCGAAATCAGTTTCGTACTTAAGATTTAACTTCCTTCACCCCAGGCGAATGTTATGCCACGTATTTGATCAACGCAACCAAACGTTCCGGAAATGCATATTTCCTGTCGCAGAAATCGCTTCCGCAACCAGTTAAGAACTTCTCGTGCCAGACGAGTGTGGCCTGATCGGAGAACAGGAATCGCCAGAAGAAAGTTTCATAGACGGGAAGAACCTGTTAATCTGCGGACACGCACTGCACGCCGACCCAACTCGCTTTCTTGTCCGTTTTCGATAGCTGTCTTACGTAACGCCTCCTTACTCCATGTGAAGACTCCCGTCAGGTTCTACTCTTGTATCCAGAGCGATGCTCGGCGTTGTACTAGTCTCTAGATCCAACCAGGATCGTTCCTCTGCCACATAAGGTCAACAGTCGAGTGCTTTGCCGTACTTTATTATGAAGTATTAATATTTAATATTAATAAACCATTAATATCTTTATTGGTGTTACGTATCATATTGCGTCTTTTTCTCCTGAAATATTTACTTCAATAGTGTTAATGAAATTACATATGTAATTATAGTTTCATCTATAGACGGACGAAAACTTCAATATGCGATTTCACATCATTTCCAGCACGCCTTACAACAGGTTGCTGGCAGCCAATATTCACTTCTCTTGTCCAAACATACAGTGGAGGTAGTTATATTTCTTTCTCTGTGTTTTCTATTATTTCCGGTGTAACAGTCACATTTTATTCACTGTCAGAGGTTTCACAATCTTCGTCGTTGTTTAACTCCAACTTCCGTGAAATCTTTAATTAGAATTATAAAATTAATTAAGATCTAACTCCTCTATATTTGTTGTACGATAAATTCACTAACTTCAGATTCATAAATATATATACTAGAAACTATAAACACAAACATCTAATAAAAGAAGGTCTCTAATAGTACACCACGAGAATAAGAGTAAGATGAAACTAACGTAAGTAGTCGCGCGTTGACGATGAAAGTCCGCAAACGTAAACAATGCTTGCTTGCTATTTCACATTTACTTTTCTAGAAGATAGGGAAATGTGAGATTGAAAGGTCTATTAGAATAGAATATTTCGTTTAGCACCGCATACAAATACGGCGCGAATATTTTAGGGTTAAAAAATTGCTTTAAAATCGGGTTCGATTACACTCTTGAATCATTCTATTACCAATATTACATCCGTGAAAAATTAATTAACAGTATGTTTAAATTGTCCAGGTATTCGTAGTATACCCAGAACACAACTTTTATGATAGTCTTACTTTGTTCTTGATAAAAAAAAGGCCAGTTCTGTGCTCAGAAAAGTATTTCAATTATATATCATGTTTTCATAATAAATCTTAGGTATCACCGATTATCTAAATATTAAAATTTTGAAAATTGTTAATTTTTTTAAAAAAGTTAATACAATAATTCCTTTGTGTAGTGGCAACTCTCCTTTAATAGCATAAGAAGGGATTTGAAAGGGGGAATGAGGAAGGGTAGAGGTAGGTAGCTAAGAGTTAACTAGAGTCCCCGGGCTGTAGTTTAAGGATCCTACCCGGCGATTCGTCTAAAAGTTTTGCAGGGAAAACCCTTGAAAAACTTGCATCATGTAGGTCGGGCATTTTGTACTTGTCACGCCCTTCTGATTGCGGGAGTGGGGGTTTTCTGTGGGGACGCAGAATTCCTCTCTCCGTTCCTTGACCAGTTTAAGAGACACCTGGCCGACTATTCCAATAGAAATAGAGAACAACTCTTACCGTATGCCCAAGATCTGCGACCCCGGATCATACACCTCTCAAAACAGGCCGAGGTGCCTCGGCTTGTGGGAATATTAATTTAAAAAAACAGAGAGAGGAGAAGGCATCCCGAAAGGTAGCCACCTCCAGTGCTCTCTGGGAAGGTTCACCTGCTTTAGAACACCCCCAACAGACTTCTTTGCTCGTTCAAAAAGAAGAGAAGAAGAAAGTGAAGATTAGCTATATATAGGGTAATTTACATTGTGGCCACTTCTCTCTTATAGCATACGAAAGAGACTGAAAGTGGGGAAGCGGAAAGGTAGAGCAAAATAGCCAAGGATTAACTTGGGTCCGCGGTCTGTAATTTAAGGATCCTACCCGTCATTCGCCTTAAAGTGACGCAGGACAAACCGTATAAAATTTGCGTCAGGTAGATCGGTCATTGGGTACTTGTCCCACGCTCTTCCGATGGCGGGAGAGGGGTTTGCTGTAGGGCAGCATTTCCTTCTCCATGCCTCGACCAGTTTACGAGGCAGCTGGCCGACTTTTCCAATTGGAACAGAGAACAACTAGAGACCTAAATTGAACGCACGTTATATTTGAAGGAAATAGCAATCAATTGGTGCGAGAGCTTAAGCTCTTAGGTCTTACCGTGGAGAAGGTTTTCAAGATTCATCAGAGCAGAACGAAAATAGATTTCCAAAGTGCCATGTGTTCCAGCACAAGATCGGACTGAAGACCATTGAAAATTCTCGCTTGATTCCTGATTTAACTCCGAAAACAATTTACCGTTGAAGCATGGGAATCCCGTCATGACACTAAAGAAGAAAATGCGAATCACCGTTACGGTTGTCTTACAATTCGGGAAAGTAGAGCGTAAAACGAGTCACGTCATGAATCGCACTTTGTAGCAACAAACCAATCACTTACGCACACTCACACAAATATATATATATATATATATATATATATATATATATATATATATAGCCTATCATCTCTTACGACGTTTTTATCTATTTCTGCATACGAAAACAAATTCTTCTGTCTGTAACATTCCTACACTTATTCTTTGTTATCTCGCAAAAAATCTAAGCTTAAGTATGAAAACTTTCCTTTTCTAATATTTTCTATTTAAATTTATACCATATTCCCTGACTTATTAACATAATATAATATTAGAACGCGATATTTTCACCAATGGTTTTATGAATTCCTAATTTTTTTCGAAGCGGACGTGGATTTACGTTAGTGTATTCGCATTTCAAACAATCTTATCGTGTGCAACATTTCTGCGTAATGAAGTATAATCGCAGTTACCACAATGTAAACTTTCATGAGGCAATCTATGACAGACAGGGTTCTTAATGAATTGAGGATCGGTTGAGTCATACAGGTCACCCAAATCGATGCCCATGGTTTCAACTTGAGAGGAGGCGGAAGAGAATGGGTTTTAGCGGTATCTGTTTCAATCAAAAGAATTCTCCGTTGAATCAATAATAGACCGTTCAAATTGCGAAGCCTGTATCAGAATGGACGCCGCAAACGCATATTGCGCAATGGTAATGTATGTTCAGCGTATGGTTACCTCGTTTCCTATGAAAGTGGCCAGCAATTGAGCTCATGCTCTGGCCGGAGTATTGTGTTCCGCGAGATGGAAGCAAAACGGCCCCGATTTCTCTGGGCCACATTGGCCGTGTGCTATTAAGGACCTCCTAAAGCCATTTACTATGTCGCTTCTGCTTCTGTACTATTAAAATTAATGACATCCGGGCTAATCTGGGGCTTGGTCAACATGACTGTTATTATTACGATACAAGTCGGAAATAAAATATCGGCATTCGTTTGTCTCTCCTGTGCGGTTGCGTTTACAAACGAGCCTCTGTTAACGTAAAGCTAAGACCGTTAAGAACATTGATTGCACTACAAATATTTATTCCTTTGTAGAGACTCGTTTTTCTTTGTTTGAATGTTGTACTGACTGGAAAAGCCTATTTGAGTGTAGTTGTCTAAAGGGAAGTTTTTAACCGGTAGCTGCTGTGCACTTCAAATACGCACACGTATTTAGACCCGAAAATAGCACCCGTCATCAAATGCGTTTAGCAAATTCATCATTGAGTGAAATAGTATTCAAATAACTAGAAGAGTGATGGGTTCAAACTTTTAAAAAACATATCTCACTATTACATAAAAGCTTATAGCTTTCATTCAAAGATGCTATGTAAGCGACTGTATGCATCAATTATCGCTGAATAGTGAAGAACATGTCGTAAATGTAGAGAGTCGCAGTGATAGTGCAGTATTACGAAAGAAAGAAAAATTGCATAGACGTACAACATTTAATACAGTTGTATCTGAGTAAGGCTATAACGATTCTAAAATAAATTAATTTCCACAATTTATCAGGTATTATTGTCGATTTTAAATTTGAAACAATGACAACATATTCATGATACTCCTCTTAAAATGCGAAATGTTTGTGTGTAGCGGCTGAAACATTCGAAAATTCTATTAAAAGTGGAGAGGAATTTTTTAAGTGATTATTTTGGAAGCCATAATTTTAAATACCCTCGTACCCATATTTGATGACCTCCTATTCAAAATAATTTCTTTAGCCGTAATTTACACATGGAATGACGCTCACAAAATTATTTGATTAATTTCTCCAAGTAAACGCGATAAAATTAAAGCTGAATTATTTAGGATGTAAAATTTGCATTATTGATTTTAATTTTAAAAAAATTTTGTAACTTATTATTAATCAATGAATGAAACCAAAATGACACACTTCTTACATTGAATACATATTAATTTGTTAATATTGCAAACATTATAACATTAAAACTCTTTCTGCAATGAATCTTAACCTTAAATATTGTGACTGCTGAATGAATGCTACTGACTCATGTTCCCTGCAGATAATGACGTTAAAAAGCGATACACTTTAACTTTTATACGTTAATATTTGTGTTGCTTAAGAGGTCTATTCAATTGATATAAACACGCACGTCCGTTTGTACTCGTAGAATAGTCATTTCAATGTTGAAGTTCTCTGACCGACATGCAACGTCGCAACCCTTAGCCTTTGTTTCAGGAAGTCTGAGAAAGGTTACGTGATGGATCAGCAAAGGCGCGAGAATGATTTCTATTCTTAATATACCTTGGGCGGGAAGAATTGGATGAGTCGGAGAGATGCTCTTGAGGAGAAGTGAAAGTGGACGTTTATAGTTTTTACAAATTATGAGTTTCAATTAAGACCGAAAAAGATTCCACAATAAATTAGCTAGAGTGTTTTGACTTGGTTATTAAATATAAAACAAGTTACAGAAAAGGTATTAACTAAAAGCAAGATTAAGTTAAAAAAAGTAAAAAGGCTTAATAATAAATTTATATACAGTATACATATTCTTGTTCATAAATAAGAACAAGATCATTTTAACGAATGACTTTCTGCATTTGACAATAGTAGTCATGGTTCTACTTTACAATTATATACAATGTAGGGTTTCTAGAAGGAACTATAAATTTCCATTTTTCAACTAAATTAATGCCATCAACATAATTATTAACTAACTGAATTTTCCACCCATTTTAAATCTTTAAATCTTTAGAGCAACGTTCAGATTTCAGAGATGGAATTTTGAATACTTTTTATAATTATCGTTTATAAATGGGTATGGCAAATTCATTCTATAGGATATGTCAATAATAAATGTCAGTTTTGAATCAAATTCTATTTCTTTAATAACATTAACTCTTTTCAAGGGACAACCCTTCATATGGTAGTTGCTTGTTAATGTAATTATTTTACATTTTGATATATTTAATTTCGTGTCATAATAAAGAAAATATTTAAATCCATGACAAAACTGATTACTGTATGGACGATAAATTGAAACATAAAATTTATTTCCTGTAATTACTTAATCTAATTTAAGTATTTGTTTCATTATTTGCCATCTGATAAAAATTAGATATTAGTATGACTATATATTTTGGGTCAACATCAAAGCATATTGTTCAGAGTTTTTGAATCGTATGTCGCTATTAGTATTTGTGGACCAAAATTGAATGTGACTGGTTACTAGTAATATTTTACAGACCAGATAACCTTTTTGTAACTGTACCAAAAATATAGCGCATCGTGTCTTGGGAAGATTCCTTCGCCATTAATTTATAACGCACTTTTCTGTTAAATCATACTTTATGGGTAGTTGCGACCCAGCAAGAGATCGTCTCACGCACGTCGTGGTGACGTCTCGTCTCTCGTCAACGGAGGCTGAGGCTGGTATTTTGCGAGGAAGACTTGCAACACGGCCAGAAGCGCTCGCCACCGAGGTGTGGACCAGTGAAAGCGAACGATTTGTAAAGCCCTCATTGGGAAATACCAACACGCCGAGAGAAGAGTCGCTTCTGCATATGCACGCTGGATCCGCGCAGGTGAAAAGTTTCCTGTCTGTGTGGGAGTAACGGTTTTCATGCTACAATTATTACCCTAGGTCTTCCTCTGCTTCGATACGCTACTTCACATCCTCATTATTCACATGCATAAACTTATCGTGCGGTTGTACTTCTAGTAATTTTCTTTAGATTAATGAATAGCCAAAGCGTACAATATCACGCAACGTTTATGCAATCCTAAACCTTCGTCAGGTAATTAAAAAAACACAAGAGCCGTAAGAACGACACACCGCGAACAACCAGGTGATTAATTAAAAAGCAAAGCACTTTGTGATTTGGCTATATACATAATTATGATAATTTTTTCAGAGACTATCTATATATTATAATTTTATTAATTACTCTTTATTTTCCAGTAAATAAAAGTAATCGCTTACTGAATGACCTTTTCACATCCTCCCTTTAAAAAACCAGTATATTTTCTATTAATGTTAATCCATTAGAGAATCTGAAAAGACACAACTGGTTTTTATTTCTATCTGGAAATGAACAGATTTTATTTTTGTTTTACATGTCGGTATTTAACTATTTCCACTTTAACAGTATCACATTCACCTTGGATTACGCTTTTATCTGTCGCCCACATCACTTCGGATACATTTCTATTCTCGTTACCATCTCTCCTTTCTTATACTGCATTTATGTCTTCTTCAATTCAAATGAACAATAAAAATTTATCTATAAATTTTATAACAATGTGTTTAGAGATTTGAACGTATTTCACATGTTTAGTTCCGCCAGTTTTTCGAACAATATATTTTAGCTCTGAGTGAAGCACTACCTTAATGATGAAAAACTATCGTACAGTTTGAGAACTAAAATTCCAGAAGTATTAAAGTGATTTTGCCGCGAATTTTATCCAGTTACCGATACTACTGTAGTATTTAACTTCATTAAACAACTTTCTTGATAAGGTTTCATGTAAATAGTTGTAATATAGTCTTCAACTGAACATGCCAATTATTAACAGCCATGCACACGTTTCCATTCCAAGTAATGGCATATTAAAAAGTTTCCTGTAATTAATTAGATACGCTAAAGACAAAACGAACGTAATCACAGACATTTCTTTGAGGTTATCTGATTTTTTGCCTCATGTTTTATTCATAGTTTACGCTCAAAACTACGTGACTCTTTATTCTCGCACACAGGAGAAAACATAACAAGCACTGCGATTAATTCCAGATAAACTGTCTCCGCCGTTTGTTTGCAAAAAAATATTACCCTATTATAATTCCTACTTTTCAACTAAATTTCTGTTGTAGAAAAAGTGAAACTCTTTATTAAGAATTCCCCTCGTCGTAAATGGCACAGGTTTTTTTCTTAAAAAAAAGTTTACTGCCTGAAAAACTTAGACATTGGATTTTATTTGTAATAATTTAAATTCAGTTTCTACATGCATATTCATTTTACACGTAATTAAAGTAATATATTCATATAGACGTTATTTAATACATAAAAACTGTTAACATTTTCTTTTTTGATGTTTAGTAACACACGCATACATATATTTTTCCAATCATAACTTTTATTAACAGTCGAAAATTCGTTTTTTTTATTATTTATTAAAAGACGTATCGAATATGCCCTGAATGTATATAATTTATTTACTCCGATCGTGTATGAAACACTCTAAAGTAATGCTGTGTTCCTTTGACTAAGGACGTTGCTGTCCACGTCTGCATACTGATTAGATTGTCACCATTATAAGCAATATTTATATACACGAAAAGAAATATAATTATGCGAACATGTGGCAGAGTGACCGGAGATAAAATTTAATTTATCTGAATTTAAAATGGTATATCCTGTTCAAATATCGGTAAGAATAACTTCGCAAGTTGATATCATGCTCTATGAATATAATAAAGAGGCACGTGCTGTGCTGTTAGAAGTGACTTCATTTTTAAAATGGAACATTAGTGGAAACAGTGAAGTGGAAACTGTTAATGGTTCCTTCATTCACAAATACCTTAGCATGTTAGGTGTTGTATAAGCGCCTTTACGTGTCTGCGGTCGGCAAGTTCTCCTTCGATGAAAAAACTGGAACTGCAGTCTGTTCCTGTTGTTGGTATTGAACTTGAACTACCGGAGCGGCTACAAGGAGGTTTCATAACCTGTGCTATCGAGACCTGGAGCTGGCGAAGCAGAACCCATCAGAGTCGCAGCGGGCAATTACAATGTGTACATCAGAACCATTCATTTAGTATCTTTGGACCAAGTAATCACTGATTACGCGTTATTTCTGGCATTATCATCTCAACTAGCCAGCAAATTGGGCGAGTGAATGGGAATATATCAAGGCTAAAACACAGATAATGACACTATGGAGTTTCCCTGCGAATGGTGGCTGATGGGAGAGAAATTCGGGTTTTCCGTGACTGAGAAACGCAGTGTTTCATTGACAGATTTGACAAACATGTTAATCATGAATACTGAAGATATAGACATCAACTAATTTACGCAAGGTAAAAGAAAATGAAAGGCCAACGTTTTCGACTTCTGGGACGGGAAACATCAGTTCAGATAATTTCTGCTTTCACGTATTCCTTCTGATAAATCTCTGAATAAAACAAATCATAATCATTAAATGTAAAATACTTGTCGACCCTGAGAATACAAACGCAACAGATCACCGGTCTAACAATTGAAAAGCGCGTAGTCAACTGTTATTATGAGTTAAACGCGTATGTAGAAGGATGGTTACTTTCTTCAGATATTTTAATTTTTTGAAGTTACATTTAAAATCACAGTACAATCACGGATGCAAAAATAAATGTAACACATTTCCGCGAAATGAAAATGAGTTTTATGATAAAATTTTCGAAATGAAACCATAGAATATTATTCATAAGTTTCTTAATAGTATTAAGGATATATATAAGTGATATTAAACGTATTAAAGATTCAGTATATAAGATTGTAAAGATGCTTGAAAGTACTACATATGTCATCCTAGCTTGAAAATTAGGAGTCGGATTTGTCATCATATAAACAATCTGAAGAATTTCACTAAAACCAATATGGCATCCACTGAATATATTCAAATAAACATAATGAAGATTGAGATAATGTCTAAATTTTAAATTGGGTGATATATAAATTAAAAAGATATTTAATCGTTTGTATGTTCGTATATCAAAATTTAGGGAATGTTATTGATAAAAGAACTGAAGTAGGGATCATAGGTAAAGTTTTCCAAGACAGACATTAGGTAAACTTTATCTCTGGTAACTGAATAATACTATAATTGGTTATTTATTATTCATGGATTATTCTTGACTCAATTAACGAACGGGGATTATTTTTAGGCTCCTCCTTTAACGCACCGGGACTTTTTTTTACTAATTTAAAATGTCCCCTTCTTATAGTGAGAGTATTCTTGGCTTCCTTAATCTATTTGTTTCTCTCTCATAAGATACAGATATATATTGGACATTTCCTCAGGTACCGTGCTTATTTAATGAGCAGGAGAATTCTTAGCTCGTCGGAGTTACCGTCAGTCATCATCGCGGTTAATATGAAGCTAACACCCCCCCCCCCCATCCAGGGATTAATGGTCCAAAACCTGACCGTCTCGATGACAGTTAAATCACGTGCTGACGAAGAGATTAGTGTCGAATTAATTCCTTTTACGAACTAAGATAAAAAATACCCGCGAACGCCGGACACTCAGATGGTAAAAAAATCAATTTGGTTCTATGCATCTATGTATGTTCCATATACAAATTTAAATGCGAAGATAGATTTGAATCAAATTTTATACACATGTTCCTTTCGAACCGGAAACTAACACTATGTGGGTAAGACACGTTTACCATCTCGAGAGGCTGGGATAGACGGAAGTTGAAAGTTTTAAACATGTAAATTGTAGTTAACTTGATGACGATGGCGGATATTGCGGTCGAAACGTTGTTATTCAACAAACAATTGCTTCGGGTTGAGACCCGACAATTCTATCTACAACAGATTCACCGAAAAAGCCGTCGTTATCTAATATGTAAAAACAGATAATATTTTGATCGAATAAATATTTTGCTGAGTAAATGAAAATGATAGTGTTTTTGTTATATATATATATATATATATATATAATTGCAACTCCTTTCTGCATGAGAGGGGACTGTCCTAAAAGGTTGGTCTGAGGGAGGGGGGGTATTGCATAACAATAACATGAAAACATCAAAGATTGGTTTCGAATTTGAGGTTACGGAAGCCGCTTAATTTAATCAGCATGTCGGTTAAGTTAATGTTGAGCTCCTAGGTGGGGGGGGGGGTGAACGAGGGTGAAATTAACTTCCGCGTACAATCATAAACATGTGTAGTAATAATAATCATTATTCAATTTATTCGTAAAAATTATTTAAGATAATTTTAAAATCTTTAACGTTGAGTGTATATGATCCGCGCTCATTTATGACTCAATTTCTTCAATCGAGAACTGAAAAATAAAGACTGAAGTTAATTTTAATTAATTGTGATCAATTTCGTGTTGGGTTGTGAAGAAACCGTATAAAATGTAACGGGTCATATATATATATATATATATATATATATATATATATTGTAGTAATTAGTAATTAATCCATTGTTATAATTGCAAAGTAAAGAACTCATTATTAGACTATATAAAGCATACACCGCGACAAAGCGGGCGGCGAGTCAATAGAACCATTGTTGAGATATACGCAGTCAAAATTCTACGAGACGAACAGACACACAGTCAACGAGGAGAGACGAGTGTAGTTGGAAGTCAGACGCGGGCAAGTGGTTCATCGAGTAAAGTTTGGACATATAATTCGATCAAGTAAAGGTTACAGGAAAGTTTCTCAAAAAGTAAAGCCACAAACAGTAACCTAATAATTTCCTGCCGCAGTAAAAAAAACTCAATAAGTAAAAAGAGACCGTCACCGATGTCATCGAGAGGAAGTTGTTAACAATCCATCTAACCATTAATCCGGAAGGAGTTGCAGTTTCCAGTTTCCAGAAGAGAGACCCAAAAGTTTCGACAAGTGTTTTGTAACCTATTTAAATTCAGTGATATCCCCAAAAACGTGTGCACAGAAAACCCCAAAATTGAGACCTGGTCGGCCGTAAGTAAAAGAACTCTAAATTTATTTGTAAACCATTTCTTTAAGATACGTCAGATCGTTCTTCAATTATTTCTTTTCTTCAATTATTTCTTTTCTTCAATTATTTCATTTCTTTAATTGTTTTGTTAGATAATTTAAATTCAATTCACCCATTTATCAAACCCAGTAAAGACCCTGAGATTTTAAATATTAATGTGTAATTATTTTATATTATATTATTCATTAATAAATTTTGATTAAAATTGTTCACATAGTTATTTTTATTTAGCCACAACCATTTGTAATTTAGACGCCATTTTAATCTGTTTATTACAATATATATATCTGAGCACGGGCATTATTACTGCTTATATTGTTTATTATGGTAAAGGTTTCTCAGTTTTTTTATGTTGGTTTTGTGGTTTCATTACAGTTTGTTAATGCCTTCTTTTCCTTCAGATAATTAACAACAGGTTTAAGCTCATATAAGTAATGGTTGTAGAACGAAGGTTTTCCCGGTGTAGAAAGTGGATAAAGACTTCTCGGGATTCCATCCGGGTGTGTTATCGAAGAGTCTACCCGGATGTAATCCCAAGAAGCCTATATCCAAGATTAATTATAATTTTAATATACTTGAATTTTTAAAATTTGTAGTAATTTTATAAAAATGACCATAGCGGCAATCCTGTTGACTGTGGGTCGAACTTAAACTCCATTACGGCATATCCGTTAATATTTACGAGATACATTGATCTGTAGGGTGCAGTTAGGGTGCATCTCATACATTACGCTTGTCATTTTGACTTTGTGTATATCAAAATATGGTCTGTACAATTTTGAACATCTTTTTGAATGTTCAGATGAATATGGTAAAGCTGCTATAAATAAATTGTTTCTATGGACAGCATAGATATTGGAATAAATCTTTGTTCTGCTATTTTATGACTTTGCCCTTTTTATTTAATAAAAATTTGGAAAAAAAACGTGCTGAGTTATTTAACAGTTAACTTGAAGACCAAAGTGAAATTGTGTCAAAATGATGTGCACGTTAAATGTTTGAAATGTTGGGTGATTGAACTGAGATATTACTACTTAATAATCTCAGAATAAAATTTTGATAAATTTAGTTTCAGTCAGGAAAGTAATTGAGTGTCTCGATAGCCGTTATCATAAAGTAAGATATGAGAAACCGTATCTAAACACTGATGGGCTTCCTCTTTCGTTCGTGACGAAACCGGGGAATGCAGCAAGAGAAGGAACAGGTTTGACGGTAAACACAAGAATTAATTCTGATTTTGAGATAAGAAGAAATTATAATCTGGGAAAACAGACATTTTACGGAAGATGGAGATGGATAACAACGGAAAGAGCTAAAATGTTCGTGTTAATACAGAGATGATTTACGACAGTAACTCGTCTTTGAAATACAATGTCTTATTGTCAGCGGCATTAATACCATTTTTTAACGTTATACTGAATTTTCTATACAACTTTTCTTACTTAAATCAGTACAAAACACACACAAGCAATTTTTCCAATTCTTCAACTCGTCGCGGTTACACCACTTAGTTAACAAGTGAAGGATTAAAAAAACATGTCCGTAACGAACGAAAGTTCCTTAATTTATTAATGGACAATTTTCAAAAACAAATTGTGACTTTTTATAATATTCGGACTAATCAATAAAAGTTCTATAAATATTTTCGATAAATATATTAAGAAACTAAGAATGTAGTTGTTTCACCGCAGCGTAAATGCGTACTAGTGAATTGCGTCAAAGATTAAAATAATGTTTTATTAGAGTTTAGATTTCATTTATTTAGTTCAACTGCAGGAATTTTCTTACGCGAATCTTTAAAACATCCGTATGATTTTTAAATGTTTTACTTTATTTTTTAATACCGTACTTTCTTAAATTTATCCTATATGTATTGTCACATAATCAAATTGTGCCCAGTAGGCTACGTTCGGGGATGAATTCTTCTCTCCTGCTTTTGGACGAAAGTTTCCACAAACCCAAACATCTCAACCTGTTTTCATAGGTTTGTGTACCGGGATCATACAACTTCGGCATACGGCAAGAGCTGTTATGTTATTCCCATTGGAATAGTCGGCCAGCTGCCTCCTAAACTGGTGGGGCACGGAGAAGGAAAAGCTGCGTTACCACAGCATGCTCCACTCCCGCAGGTTCAGGTTTTCTAGGATTTGCCCTACATCACGTTTAGGCGAATGCCGGATAGGATCCTTAAACTATAACCCGTGGGGTCTAGTTAATCGTTGGCTGTCTTCCTCTACCATTTCTTTTAAAATCCCTTACGATGGTATTAAAGGTGAATTGCCTTTTTCACTATCCAGTAAACTGGAATAATTCTAATAAATTTCATCTGTACATTTTATTTTGCCACTATTATATAATAACTAAACAAATAACTTTTTTTAAAAAGAAATTAATCTTTGTTCCACATCACGCAGTGAATGTTAGAAGTTATCGAATGTTGTCATACACTGCAGTTACTACCTTATAAATTTTTATAAACTATTTGGAGACCCTAAACCATTAATAAAAACTATGAGAAGTCCAATGTGAAAGTGAATATCCTTCACAGTTTGGAGAAAAGGACAAGCATAGTTGTTAGGAAGTTGAACCACCTCGGTGTGGTCAGCACTGGATCAAGGTTGACTCCCTGCTCAACAAACAAGTTCGTTCCGTCCAAGGAAAAAGCATCTTCTGTTTCTCATACGGAAGTTTGACATTGCTCAGAGTTTACGATATACTATTACGCTATAAATAAATATTGTAATAATTTGAAGTTATTTACAGTGTGGAAAAAATATTATCAGTAAAATCGTAACCCAACTACCATTTGTATCAAACATATCCTTCAAATTAATTAACAGTGAATTAATGTACAGTAATGCACGAGTTCAAGCCATTTATAGTTGATCGTACGTAAAGAAGATTTATGCTTCCATTTTCGCCAATATCTTTAATACTCCAATGTTAAATCAGGTCTCAATGTCTTAGAATTTACTTTAAACAGTCATTAATTGTTATTTATTGTAGCATTATCTAAAATTTGCGTAATTCATTAGTTGTATATCGATTTTTGTCACTTTTTAATAATGGAAAATAACAATTATGTTCTATTTGGTTTCATTTGTACAAGTGGCTTATATAGTCGCAGCCCAGAAATTAGTCGGATGCTACATCAACATCCTTGCCACTGTCAACTTTCTTATCTAAATGGTACCTCAATTGAGCGTTAACAAAATTCACTATTCATACACATGTGACACGTGACTTCTGCGAAGTCGATATTTGCAGAAACAGTATTTTGAAAATGTAGCATTCAAATTACCTAATAATTAGGATATTCTAAAACAAATTAATTGCATTAAGAGTATAAAATTTTTAATACTAAGAACTTAAAAAAATTATTATATAAAGACCAAACGAATTAAAACGAATACGTGCAATTAATTTGACATTTGTTAAGAAGTTTAATTTAAAACGTAAGCACAAAAAAATTACATTGAAAATTATTTGTTTAAATGCAGGTATTACAATTAAATAATTATTGAATTCTTACATCCCAAAGAAGATTCTTAAACTAAGGCATTTTTGTTTATTTATTAAACATTTTCGTTAATAGGTCATACACCTATTGTGAGGTGTATGTTTCGAGTTCCAAGAAGTTGGGAATACGACAAGTGTTGGCCACATTTCTCATTGAAACAGCCGGCGAACTGCCTCCAAACCTCGTCGAGACATGAAGGCGGGAATGAAGCTTCCCCACAGTTATCTAAAGATTTCCCTACATAATATGTCTGCAAATTGTTGGGTAGTATCGTTAACCCGAGTTAATCCTTGGCTAAAAAATAGATGCTTTTAACACGTGTCATGATTATTTACTAAGTAGTTCGGGTGGTTGGAATTGCTAAAATTTACTAAATTGGTGGACAACATAGTTATGTTAGATGCAGCGTTACATTTTGATATATGAATGTACTTCAAATTTAATTGTTTATTATTTAATCTACATGTATTATATAAACCAATAACCAAGCCTCTTTTTTATACCCGTTTATTTAAAACCACAAAGTTATAAATAGCAGCTTCGTATGATAATTTGTCATAATATTGTATATATCAGATATCAAGTCAGTCTACATTCAATTTGACACTGAAACCATCGTCACGCAGAAAGCGTTAATGTATATTGCCGTTTGACTGTCTGTATTACCAACCTCCACCAAACTTTCACCGAAGATATTACCAACATGAATTAAATTGTTTTTTTACTTATTATTTTAACTATTTGTCTAAGGCGAAGCAAGCCTACCTTAAAAGCCAATAATACGAATTGTAACACTACAAACATATAATGTTACACCTCACATAATCGAGTTACAACCGTTTAATAAATTTATGAATTGTTTACATCTACTAAATTTCTCACAATGTATCATTTAATTATATATTGCTTATAAAAATTTTAAATACATTTTATATATTTTACCAAATATATATTATTGTTAACGTAAATTATAGATTTAATGAAATTATATTAGGAAAACAGTACGTGAATTTTGGTAAATATGTATACATATATATATTCGAATACACAATTTATATATATTTTCCACACATTGGTTAGAAATTTAATTTAATATTCCAATTGTAGCTTATTAAATTAATGACGAAAACCGTCTAGTAATGCTCTTAATCCAACGTTCTCACTCCACACGCCGCCTTTTTAAACCCTTTCAGCTATATGACCTATATAATTTGAAATAAATTTTATAATTTCACAGTTTAAAAAAATTATATTAATGCCAACATTGGTGTATATTACAATATACATATATATATATATATATATATATATATATATATATATATATGTCTGTGTGTGTGCGTGTGTAAAATAACGCTAAGTTTGATCGACATGTTTAGTAGTATATATATAATAAGAGTGTTAACTGTGAATACAGCCTTCCTAATCCTCTCTGTAACGCAGACACTGGCTACACATGAATCTACAGCAGTCCAATTACACGTAACTACTCTCGTTTCAGTACGCAATTCGATAAAAACAGTGGAAACAAATTTCATTTAATTTTAATTGAAAGGAAAACCCTACTGAATCGTGAAGAAGTATCATCCTGCCTAGAACTTATAATATTTTATTGTAACAGGAGAACCTAACAGACGTTACTTAATGGTTGAAAAGACGAACTATGGCGCTGCAGGAACTATGAGTGCCGGCAGAAGATAAGATTGGTGTGAATTAAGGAGCACAAAAGCCCCGTTCACGGAGCCTGCAGCTTTACTAATCTAAGACTATGATCTTGGTTGTACCGAGCACACAATGGCTCTGCCCAAGGCCTTGACTTTGCTGCGTGCACAAACGAACCAACAGAACTGAATCTTTGGACAAGCTCTGAAAACATTACTACAAGCTAGCAAATAAATTACTACTTTATTTGTACAAACGTCTACGAATTTGTGAGTTCGATCTCTTTGTGTCTGGCTTTCCTTGAGGTTAAAAATATATTATCCGTATGACCTCTCCAAATAATTTAACATCCAAAATTAGGAAGCTAAATTCTCATCAGTATTAAATTTTAGTAAAGTGTATTAAAAAAATATTTAACAAAGCTACATGAATCTAAAGTTAGTTTTGTGAATTGGAACAGATAAGGATGTAAATATTCTGAAATGGAGTCCCCTCAAAAATCTCATGAACGACTTTAGAAAATCAAGAATAGTACCGAATAGGTTGTTTCTCTTCCAACAGGAGACAGGTCCAAAGTAAGAGTCGCTGTCTATTGTTGCTGGAGTCAAACACATTCACGTAACACATTGCGGAACCAAGTGTTAACCTGCTGTGTCAATGTTGCTATCAATAATTGGAGAAAGTCCTCAACCAGTATGGTAAACCCACAGAGATGATTGATTTTACTATTTTACACTGTCTACTTGATATTTTCTACTGAAGATAGAAATATTATTCGTTACTTAACACGCAGAATCAAAAGTAGCAGTAAACTTTGATCTGGGACATAGTTTGTGTAAGTATATACGAGCTGCGGACTTTCTCATTCCTCTTCACAGTAGTGATTCCTTCCTCTGAAGATTTCAGCCTATCATCGTTCCTATCTCACTTGAATCACACTTTTTCTAACAGTCTTGTAATGTTCTATCTAGATAGGTTTTTTTTCATCAGTTATTTTTAAGATTTATAATTTTATTTAAGTGGTTATTTAACTCTGAAATTATTTTATTGTATTGCAGGGAAGAAATGAATCTCAATAATTAATAACTTATATTAACAAAATAACATTTACTTCCTTGTCTCATCAATTTAAATACCCGCGGCTAATTTACAAAATATACAAAACAGAACAAACAAAAAAACTGAGACAATGTCTAACAGGGGTTGGTTGGCCAAAATACGGTGCTCATATGGCTTTAATGAATCGACTTTTATGGCTATTATTTCTGGTACATTACCAGTAGCAGATTTGGCCAGGTCAAGACTTCGCAGATGGCTCAATCGAACGCTGCAATTCCACATAATTCAAGGAAAACCATAAGCTCCGAACAGACTTCCGCTCCAAAACTCAAAACTAAAATTTACTTCAACAAAACTAAAAGCAGCTTATCTAAACTAAACTCTTACTTCTCAAAACTTAAATCTCAGTTTTCAAATACTTAAATCTCATTTCTAAAATATTAAATCCCAATTCTTGAAACTTAAATCCCGCTTCTTCACAACTAAAGTCTAAGTAACTTGAAGACTAACTTATAATTTCTTGAAAAGTAACTCATAGCTAAAATGTAACTGCTTGAAAACTAATATGTAACTGCCTCTCGTTTTCTCATCGGTTCCCTTTAGACGTAGGTTATTCGAAAATTTCCCCCATAGGGTATTAGATTCTACAGTTTTTATCCAATAGGAATTACATTTGTGCACTAACAAATCTCAATCTCTTAATTAGCTACACCCCCTACCGGGTTCACATGGCAGAAACATGGGTGTGGGAAAACACTGTAGCCATGGTGCCAATCTGGTCGAGTATCTGGTGTGAGCGTGCTAAAACACCAGAGATTAGCCTGCCAGACACGCTCAATATTATAATCTCTGCAAACTATTTCCGCGTCGGGTTGTTTTCGTTATATCCGTGTACCTGGGATACGAGCATTGACCCTTACCAGACCTAAGTCGAGAATATTATATTCAAAATATTTTATTACGTAAAATAATACAAAAATAAGAAAGTAAATTAATCACAATTAATAAATTCCGATTTTGTACACTACATTCTGATTAAATTTTAAGTATTATAAATGTTTTATTACAAACGCAATCCGTCGGTAAATAAAAAGGATTATTGAACTTTGGAACCTGCTTTAAGTAAATACGATTTCTATTATTTCTCAGTCGAACCGAATTCATTCTTATTATTATAATATCAATTTTAAGGTTAAGTGTGACTCGTGACAGTTTCCATTCCTTCGCCGAGATTAAGAATTTAGTATTGAATATTATATTCGTTAATTACCTTCTGTAATCTCTACACATTGTCATGACATTGTTAAAAATCGCCAATAGAACTTCCAGTACCTGTTTTGACTGTGCGTAGTGTCTAGTATAAAAATAAACATGATGTTTGCAAAAAAATAATTATTATTATTCTGCATAACCGAAATCATCCTGTTCCAAGGTGACTACTTCTGCTACGTCACCAGATATATCGACAAAATAATTGAAGATGTCATTGCCATTATACTCGTGGATTGTCTCATTCCACATATATGAATTGTATTTATATAATACATCCCAAAATGGGTAATTCAATTTTGTCTTGATATATCTCGCCCTACGTTATATCGAGAATAGAAACCGTTAAATTCTTGCCTTTGTTATATTTTTAAACTTGCAGCAGAGCAGGAAAACAATCTGAGTTCATCCGTTATTGTAATACTTATTTGTGCTAAAAGGTAAGGCAAAGTAGGTGGTGTCATCCAGCCGTTAGCAGTTCGCACCTTGCGCCGTTTCGTCGTGACTCAGCGCAGGAAGTGCAACTTCTACAGAAGGTTTAACAAACGGTCCGCTGTAGAGAGACAACACCCTCCTTAAACAAAACTACAAATGTAAACAATCCACGAAAGGAATAAGCCTGAGAATGATACAGAATGAAAACGTTCACGTACTAATGTGGTGTAAAAATTATACGTTGAAGGAATAAGTAATTGATGATTAACTACAAATAATAAAGACGCATTATAGTGGAAATATGGTTAAAAAATAGTGTTCCTTTTAATTGACGCCATAAAACACATAAATATATCATGAATTTATTCCAAATATTTAATAGAAAACCAGTCGATTTCATTAAGGTTTATATTATGATGGATAATATAATACAATGGACCAATAGGATTAGATAAACGGGTCAGTACAGTACAGTCATAATCAACTACAACTTTTTCAAATGAGTTAACACGGTTTCCTCTCCAAAGTTTCACACGTTCACTTGATATTATTTCTGAGAAAATAAAAAATGATCGTTCGTTGCGTAAAATACGAGGCAGTAAGCCGCGTGATTTGATAATTTTTCAGACTCGATGCACTCGTACGTACAGGATGTATCTCTATGAATCACGTATTCAGAACTACTGTACTTATGTCCTGGACCAATACTGATATCGTATGTCTGTTGAAGCTGAATGACCCCAGCAGTGCTTCGCCAGATGCACGCCTGGAGAAAGCGCCGTTACGCAACTCAAACATCGATAAAACTTCTCTCATGTGAAAAATCTTCTCCTTCCAAGGCCGGACTTGGTTTTTATGTAACCTCGCACACTTGGGAAGTGGGATCTATTGAGAAATTAGAAGCTATATGACCACACAGCTACAAACCATTTTCACACTTACAACATGATGCGAAAGCAAACAAATAGAACCCCTCAAAAAATTGTTCAATTTGAACCTCCGTTATCAAACTGATTTTTAAATATTTAAACATTTTCTCTTTTCAAGTCTTAAAAACTGAAAAATATATTTAGCTTACTATAGATAATACAAATGTATTCATAATACCAATTTTAATACGTAACATAAAAAATATATAGACGTATTTTTAATATAACTTTGTTGTGATTATGTTTTTATTGTTACTAGCATCTATAGCATAAATATTTCAAACCATAATTTAAGAAAGCATTTTGATATGGCATTTTTGCAATCAATTTTTAAATGTTGGGAATAACAATTTCATTTAGTATTGGAAATTTAAAATGAATAAGATGGAACTTAATATAAAAGTTTAAAATTTCACACGCACGCCACTTTGCACTAGATAGAATCGAAAATATTTCTAAAGTATAGATTAAGATGTTCGACTTATAATACTTATAGTATCGGAATTGGAGAACTTGGCTGCTATTAAACATTCCCAGTTTTACCAGACTAATTGACTGTTTCGGCTGATAAACGCAATTTGCACGCTGTTACTCGGATAAATCGGACATATTTAACGTGTAAATAAATTACAACAGGCTTAAAATATTTTTATTTAATGAGCCTAGTCAAAAATTATCAAACAGTACTCATTGAAAATTTAAAATAAAATTTCTTTCATTTATCAGATGTCTAGTACAGATTCATTCAACATTGTTTTTTAAAAATATATTTGTTTCATGAAAGTTATACGAAAATTATCATTACCCATTATTTACTTAATTTAATCTTGATCGTATTAACTTTCATAATTATTTTCTGCCTTCAAATTGTGGAGAAAAATTTCTCGATTTTCCTGCCGGGTAGAGCAGCGATTACTGGTGACGTTTCGATGACAATCTGCAGTGTCATCTTCGTTATATTCGGCCTCATCTCGTTCGTTTCTGCCATCTCCTTGTGTATCTGTTTCACATATAAAATACTGGCCCGCTTAGTCATTTATTTTACGCGAGTTTCATATGTGCACTGCAACTAAACATGATCTCATAATGTATTCTTTCCGCCGTAACTTCGGATTTCTTATTTCTAGTTCTAGTTCCAATTTTCAAGGAATCTTTCGTCGTTTAATGTTGACAAATCTCCCTCAGGGCTGTAAGTTAACATGTATTTTGTGAACTATTGTTGAATAAATTCTCGATAATTTCTGATTAACAAGTGAATCTGAAAAATGTTGCTTCATAACGGATTATTTCTTAGATATAAATAATCCTGTTGTTTTACACATAAATATTTAACATTTCTTATATGATGGTTGCGTAGAAACATTTCTCAAATATCTTTCCGAATGTTTCTGTTTATACAACTGCAAGAATCCGGAAACTGATTACCGTAAGGACGACTCTCTCTTTGCAGATAAGTAACCTTCCGGGAAGGATGTGAGTAGACGCTAATTGATCTAGGCAAAATGCTGACGGTCTTACAATGCAGGAACCGAAGCGAAAGCCAATTAGGAAAGTTTCTTATAAATTAATTCATCAGAATAATTTAAAAACATACAAATTTTTTAGGACATTCTGTCATTAATATTCTGTTAAAAATCGAACAAATCAATTTATTTGCATAATCATGTTTTAACGTATACCATTTTTAGAAATTTTTTACTCTTAAGTAATAGGAATGCATCATTACATAGATATATTGAATTTTATTTGTTATAACTAAATAATTACTCAATTGATAGTGATAATAAAAATTCGTTACACTCATTAAATTGACTTAAAATGTTATAAATTAAAAACCTGTTCATTAATATACAACTCTGAGCAATTTAGATAATAAATTTAAAGTTTATAACGACCCTTCTCAGATTCTTCATAGGATATGTGGTTCCAAGTATATACCTGATGAAACGCTTTCCAACAGCTTCAAACCGGAAGCCTGTTTATACAGCACTCTCAGCGGAAAAGTCTTCACTCTATGAGGAACGTTTGTATTTATTTATGAAGATAATAGAAAGCTGGCATCAGGAAATTTGCTTCTAACTTAATATTTTATAAAATCTGTGTCATATAAATTGTGTCATAATAATAATCTGTGTCATATAAATTGTAACGCGCGTATTTATTTTAATTTTGTTTTATCATCGGAAATGATGTTTGCTGTAGTTTGGAGAATTCTTTTGTTTCCCAATTCGAGACGCCAACCTGTATCGTCTCAGGTAGCCGCACATGGCTATTTTAATACCAAGATAGTGTACATCGGCCCATGGGAAAATCCCATGCGGCTAAGAACAACAAAAGCCCGTGACGCTAAGGACAGGAAAACGTCCAGCTCCGGGGTAGGAGGATAGATTTTAGGCCAGTTGCAGTAAAGACGTTGAGAAGGACAGTTTTCAATAAAGACGTTGAGGAGGACAGTTTTCAATAAAGACGTTGAGGAGGACAGTTTTCAATAAAGACGTTGAGGAGGACAGTTTTCAATAAAGACGTTGAAGAGGACAGTTTTCAATGAAGACGTTGAGGAGGACAGTTTTCAATAAAGACGTTGAGGAGGACAGTTGCAGTAAGGACGTTTAGGAGGAGAGTTGCAGTAAAGACGTTGAGGAGGACAGTTGCAATAAAGACGTCAAGGAGAGTGTTGGAAGGACGTGGAAAGAGTTGGCAGAAAGAACGTTTGGTTAAAAACAAATCTCCACCGAGATACTTTGCAGTTCAGTCCAAATTGATAAATAGATCAGTAAAAGACTAAAATCTGTAAATCGTGAGTTCCTGTAAGCAAGCAGATACTTGGGCAGAGAGATGTTCTAACAACTAGCCAACGGTGAAGCAAGGGTTGCTTCATTATAAAGAACTTGAACAATTTCGCGGTGAGGAAAACGCCATCCGACAGCTGACCAATTAGGAGAGGATCATCTGATTTTCCTGGGAACTGCATTTCGACTTCATATGTCTACACATATGAAGTCGAAATGCAGTTCCCAGAGAAAATTTAGAATCAGTGTAATAAAATTTGCAGTTTAGTGTACTTTTGAAGCAACAAAAGAATGCTGGTACCAGTTGAACAATATGTGAGTAACAAAACTTTGATAATAATATTTGTAAACGATAACTAAAAGGGAAAAGTCAGATTTCGTTCATCTTTCATTTCGTTCACTTTTAATTTAGCTTTCTTTCAGTTATCAACTTATTGTTTTTTAGGTAAATTTTAAACTGAATTGTTAATCAGATCATTAAATCATTTACTGTGTTAATTATCAAACCCAGTGAAGGCCCTGAGATAAGACATATTAAATTTTGATTGTAATTGTTTGTAATATTTGGAAGCCACAAATTGATAATAAATTATTTTGTTCGTTAATTTTTTGTTAATCATTCATTCATTTAATTAACTCTATTTAATTGATTGTTACATTAAATGTCACCACAACGTGGGGCAAATTATTTAAATTAATTAAAGCCTACTTGTTGATCTTTACAATATATATATTTTTGAAATTATTTTACCAAATTATATTTCAAATGCTGAAGTATATGTTCCGTAATGTTATAAAGAAATTTCCTAATTTCCTTGTCGCAGATGTGCCGTCAGATAAGGTTTTCTCCTCGGTAAAATCGCCATGGGCGTTGCATACTCTTAACATACGCACATTTCCTTAATTAGAACACAAAAGTTTCGTAACTTCGTTAATGCGTCCTGACCGGAAGTTGTCTCTTGCCCATTCATTACAGCCTGGGCGGGGTATTGGATTCTCGCCAATATGGAAATATTTTTCCGGATATTTACATGAGAGCAGACTCTAATTCCAGAAACTTGTGTGCGGTGAGCAAACTAACCCTTACAACTTAGTTTTTCATAAATAATCTCTAATTTTTATCGTTCTACAAATTACACAAAACATTTTTTTTTTAATTTTCGCCCTCGATACTTATTTGTTAACTTAGCAAAGACGAAAAATATCTACGTGTCTATTATATTTCAATAAATGGATGAGACAGATATATATAGTAAGCACGAAATTCACTGCAATTCTCTATTGAACCTTTACTACTGGTACAACTAACTCATTCTGATTATTTTCATCACGATACGGCCACGTACAGTGTAACACATCAAATAAAGAACATACATAAAGCTAGACTGCACGGAATTTACGAAACGTTCGGGAATAAACAAGAGAAGCTAACATATTTCCGTGAGGTTGACTGTAATATAAAAACATAACGGGGATACGGAAAACAAATATTGAAAATTATTTCTGTTGTCGTTGTGATATTTTATTATGAACAACACATGAAACAATGTTGGTCCCAAAAAAGACTGAGTTTCGATTTAAATGAGCCGTATTTCGAAGTTAATGGTTGCAGTACTGAGTATTTTGGAAGTAGTGTATTTATAAATTCTATACAAAAATAAATTTTACCCAGAACAGATTTCAATTAATGTACAAACACTAACTTTGTATTTTGTTGTTACAGTTGACTTATGGAATGAAATATACGTATCAAATCCCTTTCACGACACACCTGATGTAGGTTTTCTAGGCTTTGTCCTGGATCTCTTTTAGGCGAATGCTGGCTAGGATCCTTAAAATATAGCCCCGGGTCCCTAGTTAACCCTTGGGTACCTTCTTCTACCCTTTCGCTCCACCCTTTCAAATCCCTTCCTATGCCATAAAAGGGAAGTTGCCACCATGTGCTATTAAAGTAACCGCTGTCTGCTAGAGACGGCGGGGGCTACCTTTGGGAATGCCTTTTCCTCTCTCGGATTTTGACCTAAGGTCACCTCGGCCTGTTTTGAGAGGTGTATGATCCGGACAGACATTGAGCATACTGTAACAGTTGTTCGCTGTTCCCAATGGAACAGTCCGCAGGTTCCCTCCTAAACTGATTGAGGTACGGATGAGAGAATGCTGCGTCCCCACGGATAACCCCTAACCCAACATCGGAAGAGCGTGGGACAAGTACTCAATGCCGAAACTACCTGATGCAGGTTTTCCAGAATTTGTCCTGCATTACTTTCCGCCGAATTCCGGGTAGGATCCTTAAACCCTTGGTTACGTTCCTCTACCCTCCCGCGTCCCCCCTTTCGAATCCCTTCCTATGCTATTAAAGTGGAATTGCCACCACGTGGATTAACGTCGTGTAGTCTAGTACTCTGAATAAACGATTATTTTTAGCAATTGGCGCAATATGTATTTAAAATTTCAGGAAGTATGTCACGCGCAGAAGTATTCTCGTTTTATTGACATTTTTATCGTTGTTGAAACTTGTAGTCCCAATATACGCGATAATTTACACAGAGAGAAAGCTGAATTTATGATATCGAAGTATTCCTTCTTTGGTATTTACATTCCATATCACGCGCTGTAAAGTTGAACTGACAATAAACTTGGCCGAATGCGCAAGCGAAATTACGACCATAGAAAAATGTAATTAGAAAGTAACCGTTGTATTTTACGTGCTAGTTTCCTTCCATTTATTACCTGATTTCACTGACAATTTACTGAAAAATCATTTAAGAAGGGAAACATTATTTTAGTTGTTCGTGGTTAAATGTGCTTTATTTTCAGTGACGACATTATTCTTTTCTCGACTATTACCTTACAATGCATGACTTATTCAATCAATGCGTTAAAATAATAATCAAAATAAGAATTTTATAATTATAGTGTCAATAGAATCTTTCGTATTTACTTAAATTATTTCCGTTCGTTAGTAATATAATTTCATTCCAATAACAAATTTTCTACAAATTAATAATAACTGTAACGTTTTTATATTAATTGACATGAATGACAAAATATTTAATGTTTAATTTAAGCATTTCGTGATTCAACTATAACACGTGGTCGTTAGGATGACGTAAAAGCAATTTCTCCACATTCTTTAGGTCTGTCGCATGCCTGTCTCCTCGGAAAGGCTATAGAAAGCGACGAAGATATGTCTCAATGGCGGAAAAAACTAGTACGGCAACGAACAGACGCGATTCTGCGCAATACTGGACTCATTGTGCACCAGGCATTCGCTAACACATTTATATTGTCATAAAGAAATAACTCTAAGTTTAGTAAATCTATCTACACTTAGAAATCTTGATTTTAACCTTTGTAAGTATTTGCCTGTGTAGAACGCAAGTTATTTTAAATACTTTTAAAATTATTTATCTGTGTTTTTGGAATTATTAAAACAATTCTGAGATTTATGATTCTAAAACCTTAGTAAAAATTTGTAAAAAAATATTAAGACATATGTTTCAATTTTACAGTTTGAGTTAGAATTGGGTTCTTATTTTGGGAGGGGGGGGGGGTGTAGACAGGTTATGTATAGGGTAATCCAAATAGTGGCAACTCCCCTCTTATAGCATAGGAAAGGGATTTGAAAGGGGGGATGCGGAAGGGTGGAGGAAGGTAGCCAAGGGTTAGCTAGGGCCCCCGGGCTATGGTTTAAGGAACCTACCCGGCATTCGCTTAAAAGAAATGCAGGACAAACCCTAGAAAAACCTGCATCAGGTAGGTCGGCCATTGGGTACCTGTTCCACGCCCTTCCGATAGCGAGAGAGGAGTTTGCTGTGGGGACGCAGCATTCCCTTCTCCGTGCCTCGACCAGTTTAGGAGGCAGCTGGCCGACTATTCCAATGGGAATAGCGGACAACTCTTACCGTATGCCCAAGGTCTGAGACGCCGGAACATACACCTATCAAAACAGGCCGAGGAGCCTCGGTTTGTGGAAACTTTAGTTAAAAAACAAGATTCTACCTGCGAGAGAATATCCCTCGCAGGTGAGTTAGAATTGTAGTTTATTTAAATAATATATATTTTGTTTTACTTGTCCCACGCCCTTCCGATGACGGGAGAGGAGTTTGCTGTGGGGACGCAGCTTACCCCTCGCCATGCCTTGGCCTGTTTAGGAGGCAGCTGGCCGACTATTCCTCTATTCCTATTGGAATAGTCGGCCAGCTGCCTCCTAGACAGGCCAAGACATGGCGAGGGGTAAGCTGCGTCCCCACAGCAAACTCTCTCCCGTCATCGGAAGGGCGTGGGACAAGTACCAAATGCCCGACCTACCCGATGCAGGTTTTTTATAGGGTTTGTCCTGCATTACTTTTAGGCGAATGCCGGGTAGGATCCTTAAAATATAGCCCGGGGGCCCTAGTAACCCTTGGCTATCTTCCTGCACCCTACCGCATCCCCCCATTCAAATCCCTTTCCTATGCTATAAGAGGGGAGTTGCCACTATGTGGATTACCCTATACATAGCCTATCTACACCCAAAAAAAAAAAAAAAATTTTATCGCATTGACAATCTAAAGCCTTCGAGAGGATTCTCTCGCTAGTAACCCTTTACCTAATGCCCTTTACCTAACATAGCTGAGGTTTTTTCAGCTGGAACGGCAAAATGATTTCAGAACAATATACAAATGCAGAAAAAAATTATTTATTCCATACGTTTATAAACATAATTGTACTCAAAATAAAAAACTAGGCAAATTTTTAGAACAAATTTCACAATTTCTCACATTAAATTTTATCATGTAAAAGTGTTACTATCCAGAACATGCAATATGTCATTGAACAAATAAGAAAAATTATGAAAACAAAAATGTCTGTGAAATAGTAGTTTTTAATGAAATGACAACAAATGACCTTAGAATTATAACAAAGTACACTTCTTATACATATACTATGACGTTGGTGAACATCTGTCATTCGACAATTCGACGAGTGATATATGGAAAAAAAGTTAAAAAATATATATTAAATAATCATGGAAGACATTTGCGGATATATACATTCAATTAATAAAATAGATAAAAATATTAAAAGACAATGATGATAAATAAAAATAGTAATAATATTTATGTAAATCGTGGAAATAAAATAAATTATTAGATACAACACTGAATTTATAGATAAAGAAATATTTGAAAGGGGAGAAATAAAAATAAATAGCATATAAAACTCAAAATTATAAAATCTAATACATAACTGAAAAACGTAATATCTAACTGATAAATATAAGAAACAAACCATAAATTAAGAGTTTTTTTATTTTAATTTCGAATTTAAATACGTCGGTTTGTAGTTAATAGGACGTCGTAACCGATAAGCGATCAAAGAATTTCACTTTGCTTAATAAGAAGTGAGTGGCCACTATGTAGATTACCCTATATATAGCCTGCTTCATAAATATACACACACAAAAAAAATGGAGAGAATTAAAATAATAAGAAGAGAAATAATTCATTAATATTTATTTTTTATCGCAATTTACCATGTCATCTCTCCAAAGTATATTGTTCATATTCATGTTAGTAGATCTGTCCTAATAAGAGGATTCAAAATATAATGTGCCGGATAATGTGTATTATGTGAAAAAATACAAAACTGATCGTGATATAACACAGGACTTGAAAAGTGAAGATTCTTCAATAAATGTAAATGGATAAGTAAAATCACATTTGCTTACACAGAAGTACATGGTTCGGAAACCTGATTACATAGGAAAATAAGTTCAAATTATAAATGTGTTAGAAGAACATGAAACTCCATAACGATATTTTTCTGTTACGCTGATATCCTATTTTTAGTATGATAAATGAAACTGGTAACAAATAATGTCAATTACTTTCAATATAATGACCATGCTCACTTCCAGAAAAATATTATAACCACTAAACTAGTGTTTAAGTTTCAAATGTACAAAACGATTACCTGAAATGACAGTAAACAGCACTGTACCGTATTTAAGTATTCCGTGGTAAACATTTTTTTTATCTAGAAATTGATGAGGTAGTAAATATTCCAATAATAATATTTTAGCTGCTTAATTATCATATAAACTATATTTCCTCTACAGATATGTTAGTAGACTAAACAATCCTTCACTTCGAAATAATAAGCCTTTAAACGGAAACTATAGCCGAATAACGTTTATGAATCTGGGTAATTAGTCAATGCAAATTGTTTTCATTATATTAACGAAGTGGCGTATGAATTGGTGAAGAGTAAAGACTTCAGTCATCTTTGTAGGTAATAGCAAATTAAGTCCGCATGTATTATGTAAGAATCAAATCAGCGGACATTTATTCTCTGAAAATAGCAACCGTGGGATACAAAGGAAGTTAATTTACAAAAAAAATTCACAAATATTGCATAAGAAAATATTATGTTCCTGGTAATCCGCCGGAACGTTCGAAGAGGCCGAACTGGAAACCTACGGAACGAATTAGTGGTGAAACCCACTTGTTACGTGCCAAAATTCGGCGCAAAAATCTCAGCGAAATCACCGCGATGAGGCGGGAACGACATTGGCGTGAAAATGGCGGTTTACCGTTCCTTAGAAACACCTTCAGGGCGCTGCAAAAGTAAAAACTGTATATTACTGCAACTAAGAAAACAATATTTCTCAAATTGCTTGATTTTCTTTAGCAGCATCAGATACTGTGTTGACTACTTTAATATCAAACAATGTGTTTGATTGGAGATAAACGTCGTATAAATTGTGATCGTGACCGGCGAAGCTCATGATACTACCTGTTGTCTATATTGTGTGTCAGTGCGTATTTTCGAAATATAACATATTCATGCAATGTTTTTTTTTTACTTTCCTTAAACTAATAATTTTTCTTTTACACATTAATAACAACAAATACTGAATCAGTCAACGTTGATAGTTTACTATGAAATATATTTCAGCTAATGCATCCGCTATAGTTTCAGAATTACAGGAATCTTGAGCTGTATATCATAAAGAGAGACAAGGAATTTTTACTATGTATAATTGAATAATAACACTGCCAGGTTTGCTTAATAAAACGTTTTTTGAAAACGATAGAAATAATTTACAGACTACATTTGTACATACTTATAACAGAAGACCAGGACGGTTGAGGGTGAAACGTGTTTAAAACGTGAAATTTCTTGTCTTTCACGAATGAGTTTGTCTCAAAATGTTTTCAGCCGACCTCATGTGGTGTAGGGGTTAGCGTGACTGCCTCAAATCACTGAGGTCCCGGGTTCGAATCCCGGCAAGGGCTTTCATGTTTGTGTGCGTGAGAGAAACTCTCGGTAAATAATTCCCCCGACTAGAAAAAAATGGTTTCCCATATTGAGTCGCTAATAACCAGAGCTGTTGATGCGACTGTAAGTAAATCAGTATATATAGACAAACTTTTTGAATATGTTCAGCACTTTTGGAAACGTTGAGCACAGTGTACCAACGTAGTTCACTCAAGGTATGCTAGATATAAGTAAATTATAATTGAAAAACATTTATTTATAATTTGGAATTTATAAAACACTCTAAAAACGTTGCTCACAACATATTACGCAATCAGATCAACATATAAAACTAGTTGAACATTACAAGAATAACAAGGGAATGCATTACTTCTTTTAGTATCCTTGTCATAAATAGAAAAAGTTATATAAGATTGAGGTCCAAAATTGAAATCACCTCAAAAGACAATTTTTATATATATACTAGCTGGGTGCCCGGCGTTGTCCAGGTACTTATTTATATAAACCCGCAAACGTATTTAATTATATATTAATATTTAGCCAAGAAGTGATTTAACCTAAATTTAAGTGTTCCTAGTTACTTATATACTTTCGACCAATAGTGTATTAATTGAACAGCTATAAAATGCATTCAATTTTATTGCATCAACCAACAAACTTACCTCCGAATTTCTGTGCAAATAGAATACTTAAATATACTCATTGAGTATTGTTCCTCAGTCTTAGACATTACGAAAGATTACGTTGATGAAATTGTTAGCTATATTCATAATGTAAACAAATAACTAATATGGCGAAGAAATTAACTTACATTTTCAGCAAGGATCGTAAAGTATTTCGTATTGATTTTATCATCATTCGATGGAGTATTGCTGGATAAAATTATACTTTTTAGCAATGAAAATTTTTCTGCTTTATTTCATTACGGGAAAAAGGAACTATTCCTTTTATTCGTCGCGTGACGTCATGGTCTCTTGGCGCGCAGTGATTTAACACAAAGTCACATTTTTCAATTATAATTCTTTCTACCTTTATGCTAGGAGTTTCTCTCCCCACAGTACCGTTTCTCGTGTTTTGAAGAATATTCGTACCAATTTTTGTTGCAATCTGTCCACGCGTTGAAATTTGTATAGAAATTAACCTAAAAATGTATGGTACATGCATACATTCATACATACATCCTTTTTTATTATATATATATATATATATATATATATATATATATATAGATAGATAGATAGATAGATAGATAGATAGATTTATTTGCAGTAGCATCAACAGATATGGAAAAGAAAATTAAACTCATAAGTTTTAAAGGCAGTGTTTATGAGAAGCAAGACTTACGGTACGAAGACTGTATGATTCTAAAACAATATCAAAATATTTAAGATCGTTTTGTATTTGGTAAACGCTATAAATTATTTCTCTAACATAAGTGTACGCTCGTTATAATAAAAATAATAATGCTTGATAGTACCAAATTATATTAGTATGTGAAAATTGTAAATTAAGTAACAACAGATGGACTATAAAGTAAAAATCTGTTTAAGACAAAATAAACGTGAATAAAAACACGTATTACATGGCTGGAAAAACATTACAATGCGTTAAGCATGTAAGTTAGTGAAGAGTGTACGCATAAAAACGGACTGCAATCATTCACGAGACAATACATAATAAATTTCCTTTTCATGTTACGTTCACGTGACGTTGTACGTTAACAGGAAAGAAAAAGTATGAACAGTAATTTTCTTAAGCATGATAATGTTGTTATGACTAATAATATCACATGAAAGGACAATTATCAGAGGATACTTTTCAATCAGATAGATTAGAAAATTCACGCATCCTCTGGTAGCCAAAGTATGGGATCATGTACAATGAAGTATATTTGCTAAATTGATTATAGAAAACTTTCATCCGCAGGAAGATAAGTTGTGGTTATAATGCAGAGTGCGTAGACAAATGTATTTGATAAGATGGAAGTTGCGATAGGCAGAGAGGGAAGCTGTTGCAACGCACCTGCTGGCCACCGGAGCGGAAGACCCTTTTCTGCGTGCCTTGCGAAACTAAACCAGCGCTATGGTGCTTGCAAATAGGAATAAGACTGAAACCCGACATTAACGAACGTCCTGTGACTAATTTAAGTAGAATACGACGCGTTTTCGGGAGCGGCTTCAGCGCGCAGTCGTTCTGACGAAATACGTGGCCAATAGAATTGTTCTGTGTAGCGAAAAATGAGACTCATCGTTAATTACCTTCAATCCTTTCATATTGAAGGGAGGAAATCATTACGGTGAAATATTGCGGGGGAAATTTGCAGGTCAGAAGTGAGTAACATTTCACGGTGATGCAATTTATCCGAGTGTTTTAAGTTCACTCAATTTCACGAAGTCCCCAGTTGTTTACTATCTCTTTCTCCTTAACTCTAGTAGAGTGAGCACAGACAAGTATTATAGTTCATTCTCTCATTGGACGTGTTGTGGAACGGTCGAAATCTTGAATGAAATAAATTGCAAGGAAGTTGTATATATGGCGCCGCCTTTTGAGCGGCCGTGCCGTGAGCGGACAACAATCACTTTTTCAATCCTGACCGCTGAGCGAGCAGGTATAAAGTTTTCTGAAGAGCAACTTTATCAGTCTTTAACAATTATTATAACTCATCATTTTTGTAAAATCTTGCTTTGTTGGAATTTTTAGACACACAGATTTTGAAATTAGATCATTTTATTGTCTTCACAATTGCTGAAGAGGTCCTAATTAATAGGGATTAAACATTGAGAATTTTTTTCTATTATAATGTTTCAAAATTTGAATTAATAATAAATTTATAACTAAACAGATTGATGTTTTCATTTATTTAAGGACGTCATATAAATAAAACTGTTGAAATGTATGTATCTTAATTGATCATTTCGAACTTATTTATTTTAAAAAATTATTAAAAATTGGAACAGTATCCATATTATATAGACATAAATTATAAATCCAGATAAATTTCAGAAATTTTATATATTTAACTTGTATTACATTCACTTAATGTTAAAACCAAGCCTGCTAAAGTAGCTCTTCGGAAAACTTTATACCAGCTCGCTCAGCGGTCAGGATTGAGGAAGGGACTGTTGTCCGCTCACGGCACGGCCGCTCAGAATACGACACCCTCTATACAGGTGGACAAATATAAGGGCTCTTCATTCCTTTTCTCCGTCGTTATTCTAACACTTTATTTTTTTTAATCTTTTGTTTTTCATTAGTTTCTTACTCGATTACTTTTTTCTCTATTTATTTATTTCCCACTTTCATTATTCTTTATTTCTTTTTCTACATCATTTTTCATTCTTTTACGTTATATTTTACCTAATTTATGGCTTAATTTTTGTCTTATTTTTCTCTCTCTGTTTTATGATTTTATAATATTGTTTCTTTCCATCAAATTTTCAATTTCTCTAATTTCTAATTTTAATTTTTGTTATTTTACTTATGCATTTAATACCTTACACATATTGTGTCCTTACAATTTTTTTTTTATTTCACTTTTAGTTTCTACCTTCCCTATTCATTTCTCATTTAATTATGTTTCTTAATAATGTATTTTTTTCTTTCGACACCCAATCTATGTATAATTTTTTTAATTATTATGCTTCAGTTAGTTTTTATTTTAATTTCTTTCCGTTACTTACAATTTCAATATCGTGACAAAATAATTTTCAAATCGCATAAATTATTCATTGTTTTAATATGCTATCGCGTATGAATATTATATCAATGATTAGATAGAACAGTTGTGAAGAGGAAATAATTTTAATTATTTAAGTTTAAACAAGCAATCCTGTGAGAGTTAAATTTAATATTAAAGAACATTGTTGTATTTTAGAGCGGAATAAATCGTTTTAGAATTAATTTAAAAACACTTCGAATATATAAATGCATTTTTAAGCACCTCTAAAAGTTTGCACGTAATAATTTCATGGCTTACAGTTGATCAGTAACTAGTTTATATTACTGTTGTGGCTAATATACAATGATCTGTCACTGGAGAAGACTTAAATGACGGAACTTTATATCAATATAGCTCATTTCTAAGTTCTCTGGAGGAACATTATTCTCTCCGTTAAAAAATGTCTTGACTTCCAACTATCCTATTTAGAGTGGAGGTGGCATTTTTGGGGTCCCGGTGCATCTCTGGCACTCTTTGTACTCTTCCAGTACATGCATGTCGTATATATGAGCAAGCTGATGCAAATAACATCTGACGGCTTTCACTTTCTGCAATGTTACACAAGACAACCATAAATCGGACGCCAAACACTGAATATGGCCGGGTGGCGACAGGTGCCTCGGCATTAGGACCACGATACGTTTTTTTTATATGTATATAAAAAAAACTGTTAACCGTGTGGCGTTTGAGGTTTCTAAGAGCTGAAAAGTGTTTCTTTAATGCGTCAGAGTGAGCGTTTGTTGGGTAACTACTCAGCAATGAACGCTTGCGGTATCGCCCCGAATACTTGATTACAAGGATAGGACCACTTAAGTGTAATTACTCCACACCGACTACAGTAAATCTTGAGAATCTTTTTATTTCATTTTTTTTTGCAATTTCAGCAACGAACGTCATGTTTGCATTAACAAGCACTTAATTCACACGCATGCTGTAAATATGCCAATGAAATTTTGAAAGAAACGTGGTAATTAATAATGTCAATAAATTATGTGATTCAAATTGTAGGAATCAAATTATTCAGGTTAAACTTTTATTTTACTTTTGAACTGTTTTGATTTATGGATTGTAGCATGCACAAATTACGGCACCCAGCTTGTCTTTATAATGTTTTCATAATTATTTTCATGCTTAAATAAATTGTTTTCTATATTACTTTTATTTGACATAACTAAGTACAACTACTTAAATTATTCATGGCTTATTTTCTGCAAACCACGATCAAATTCTGGCAAGCATTTTATGTCAGCTATGGGTTCGAAACCGCTAATTTCATTTAGTAACTCTAAATAAATATTGCCTTTTTTTTCTAAGCGTAGTTCTTAGTTATGTAGAACGTACATGGGTCCTAACGTGCTAACATATATTTAGAATTGCAGTAATATAAATACGATTCATTTAGTATCCAGATGCGCCCATTAATACTGCTTGTAATTAATGACCGAGTGGATATCTTTTAATTCCTTTTGAAACCACTTCAGAACAGGAACTTCGTTTACTATAACATTTGTCACTATTTCTTTCTGTTTACGCCAGTAGGAAAGTTTCTCTTTTGTATATTGTTTTCGGTATCCTCCCGATGAGTTCCTGAGAGATGGGCGATACGCACGTACTCGTACTCGAGTGCCCTTTAATTAAGCACCGTCTCGCAAAGCTGCACAGAAAGGCCATTTCCCGCGCTTGAGATTCAACTGCTAATGTAGGTGGTAATTTACAGATAAGCATCGTCCTGATAAGAGCAACGGCGTGCCAGCCCTTTGAGTTAAGTCGCCCATACACTTATTTACACGTTATTTCATGTATCAAGTAAAATTGAGTTTAAGGTTCAACTAGTTATTTGATATTAATTTTTTTAATTTTTTTTTCCTTGATCAACTGAAATATTGTTCAATAAATGTCACTGGAAAGGAATGTAAGCCTATAGCACTCGAGAATAGAGAACAAAATAAATTACTTACTTTTATATGGTTAATAAGTACAATTATAATGATTAATAATACAGAACAACTACAAGAATGCCGATGAGTAAACCGTGATTCTCAGCGAATTACACGAATCCAGGTGTTTATAATAAAATAGTAATTAGACAGAAATGCATGGCTCTTTCACAACTAATATTAAAAACTAAACAAAAAGGAAGTAATAATAAGAAAGATAGCCAAATACAGACAAAAGAAGTGATGATATAAATACCACACTACATTTCTGGAAGCCTTGTTCCTTTCCTTGGGTGCACAAAAAACGCAAACAATAAATGGAAGACGCTAATGATGCAGCTAGGAGTGAAATATTAAAATGAAAATTTTACGTCTGTATCGAAATAATAATAATAATAATAAATATTTATCTATCTTTCTTTTTATTATTTTTCAATTCGGACGTAAATAATTCATTTTCAAAAGGAATTTAATATAAAGTTTAGCTTGTTTCACTAAAAGAATTTAAATAGTATGATTAACTACAGCAAATATCAGGAAACACACTTTCTGACTATTCATTTACGACGACGCAATTGCGTACGCATTCTATCGTTTTAAAATCTCCTTCAGGACGTATTAGTGGGATAAGATTAATAGTTTTCCGTTTCTACACCGGAGCTGGACCAATGCCAGAAATAAAACTCTAAATGTCAAACAGGCGTGTTTATAACAATGCGTACAATCCAAGCTTAGATTTGTCTTCACTTAAATCACTTGAATTAAAATTGAATGCGAAACAATACTGGTGTTAACCAATAAAATACTCAAAAGAAAACAAATAGGTAGTTTGTTACATAAATAGTTTTAAATATTTTTTAAACTCGTATTTGATTCTCAATTGTTAAATATAACCTTTCCCTCTGTTTATACGAATACTGTACTTCTCTTGTGAGCTATAGAGAACGTTTGATGAACATCTATTAAACTAAACACACGTGACAATTTTTTAGGCTTTGAAAGTTCACAGCCACTTCTCCGACGAACCGTATTAAAATTTCGTTATTATTCGACATGCATTTCATTCATTCTGTTTCCGTATAAGGGGTGATCGCGTTCATTATTTACGACGCACTGACGAGAATTGATCGTTTGATCGTGTGGCAGTACTGTGAAAAACATTCAACTAATATCTTCTGATACCTCTTCATATCAGAATATTCACTTATAGTTTTCTATAAAAAGCTTAGGCAAGACAAGATAATTTTTGTAACTCTACTTTTCGTACGTGTAGACCCGTTGTGTTGCCACGTGATTATAGTAAATGAGATTAACATTAATTAGTCAAATATTAACAAATTATTGAGGTAGAAGGAATAACTTATGTAAATATCAAGCGTGGTATTAGTATTTTTCAATAAAGTACTTATCTCACGATGGTTCGCATATTTTTAATTACAAGCAGTCTTCAAATACATTTCCAGATACACACTTCTATTTAAGACATGATAAATAGGATTGAATGTTCACGGTGATCGGTACAATGCGACTCTTCTACAGCGTTTCACGTTTGTGGCTCCCCGCAGACACTCAGACAATGCCACAAGATAAATCTCTGACTTGTTAGAGTAATTCCAACGCCAAAACTCCTCAAACAGAACACCGTCCATTCAGGAAGTCATTCCTTCAGAGATAAAATCGCTACCTTGACACGAGGAAAAAGGTCTTCCTGGCACATCCATTTGCCCAATAATTTAATTATATATTGTAATTAATACTTTCTGCCCAACGGGCGTCATTAATTGTGATTATTCTTTTATTATTTTGGTTAGTCAACCAATTAAAAAATTATAGTAAGTTATTTAATATATACCAGGTATTAATTTTTTTTTTAAAAAAAACATTTTTGGGCCCTATAATAATAAAACTTTTACCGGCTTGTAACAAGGAAAATTATGTTTCTCTTTCTCTACAGTGTATTGTGGTTGGTTTTGCCAGAAACAGAATTCAGATCTGGATAAGCCAATGATTGAAATTATTTATAGTTTGAAATTGGAATTGTTCAAGCTTTTCTCTCAATTTTATATACTCCCATATATCAGAGCATTCTAAAAAAAATCTCATCCATTAATGTAATTCAAAGTTATATAGAATCATTACAATCGTAAACATACGTTAACTTCAAACTAAACGAGTGATATTCATAAAAGTTTCATTAAATATTGAGAACTATTTAATTCATAATAATCGCAACACTGATTATATGTCCATTATCACAAATATCCACTTCATCTCTCGCTCCGCGGAGATCACATTTTTATCTCTAACTTATACATTTTTGAAAACATGACAATAATTAATTAATTACTCCCCTCTTATAGCATAGGAAAAGGAGTGAAAGGGGGGATTCGGAAAGGTAGAGGAAGGTAGCCAAGGGTTAACTAGGGCCCCCGGGCTCCGGTTTAAGGATCCTACCCGGTAATTCGCCTAAAAGTGATGCAGGGAAAACCCTAGACAAACCTGCATCAGGTAGGTCGGGCATTTGCTACTTGTCTAACGCCCTTCCGATGGCAGGAGAGGTGTTAGCTGTAGGGTCGCAGCTCTTCCCTCGCCGAAGCAGCTGACCGACTATTCCAATAGGAATAGCGGACAACTCTTACCGTATTCCCAAGGTCTGTGACCCCGGAACATACACCTTTCAAATCAGGCCGAGGTGCCTCGACATGTGGGAACCTTAGTTCAAAAAACCAGAAAGGTGTGAAGGCATCCCCAAAGGTATCCTCCTCCAGAGCTTTCTGGGAAGGTTCACTACAATATTTTCGGTTTAAAATATCCAGAATTCATTACTAACTCACAACATATTAATAATATAACTTCTCTGAGTTGGGATCCTACCGTCGAGTAAACGACTGAGTCTGTACGATGTTACCTATTATTTTACGGAGTAGCAAATTGATGAATGCTCTTACTGTGACCTACTTCGCGTGGAATTTTTGCAAGCTGTTAGTTGCTTAATGCGTGTACGTCGCAACACGATAATGTACAAAATATGCTAAAGAAATTTCTCTAAGTGGCGGCTTGGTTTGTTTTTTTTAACTACCATTTGCACCTTGGAGACTCCGAGAAGCTACAGGTAAAAGCAATAAAGCTTTGAAACGTGTGAGGGTCAAATATTTAGTTATTCTCACAGAATAAATCTCCTCATATATTCCCGTGCGTCACAATTTACAATGAAAATTGCGTGTAAACAACTGCCTGACTCCCACAGCCTCTAAGGCCTTGGCCAGGTAAACAATAATACACATCAAGGTATCGGCTTACTAGTTTCCACTGAAAGAATCTGAACAATTTATATAAACAATATGTTTCTCTTAACTTTACTGTTATAATGCCAAATTGAGACTTTCGTTGAGTGAAGAATTTCTACATCATATGTGATATTGTTGTATGTATTGAAATACATTTAACCTACAGGCAGGGACATGGGAGATGCTTCCACTCCTAAAAGGATGTAATATTAAGTCTTGAGTTTTTAACACTAAGTATTCTTATTAAATTTATATAGGCGTATTAGTTCGCTGGGCTTGAACTTCAGTATCAGGTTTGAACAGTGTTTGCGCGAAAACCTTTAAACGCACCTCAGTTGGTGCCAACAATAGAAAATAAATCGCTTGGTTTCTTCTTTAATAGTTGAGATTTGTAGGCCTTTTGTTATTTTCGAGTTCGGAACATACCAGGGGGCGTTTCCTACCAGTTGTAGAACTTTTTTTTTGAAAGCGTTGCAGGATCTCCAGATTAGAGTTGCTTTCTGTGCCACACTGTTGAATTCCATAACTCCATACGGGTGTAAGGATCACCCTATTAACCACTGCATTTATCGTATCTGATATCCGAGTTGTTTCCGTTTTGTGAAAAATGTTTTTTCCAAGTTAATCGTCTATATATATATATGCAGCCCAAGATATTTGACCAGTGGGCAAGTGCTTCGGTTTAATGTGCAAGTTACTTGCTGTTTTGATTTTCCATTTAATAGCCCAGGTTTGTATTAAGTGTGTTCTTGAAGATACAACGATGTAACTATTGGGTGATTGGGAGATCGTCCATACACAGGAGGTAGAGGAAGAGTCCTGAGACTCTACCTTGTGGCACGCCGGACTTTATTGGTAGCAAGTCTGTATTTACATCTTGGAGTTTCCCTAGAAAGATTCTTCCCGTTATATAACGATTGAAAGATGATGACGTAACTGTTTGGTAGGTTCTTTTCAGTTTTATCATATCACCCTTCCTTCCAGACTATATCAAAAGCTTGATTAATTTCTAAAAATGCAGCGCTGCAGTACATTTTTTCTTAGAATGCGTTATTAATTTTATTAACTATTTGGCGGACCTTCTCGATAGTTCCATGTCGGTTTCTAAAACCAAACTGATGATTAAGAATTATTTCTTTTTTTTGTTAAGATTGGCTTTAGCCGTTGTAGGAAAATTTTCTCAAACACTTCAGAAAGAATGAGCTGCAAACTTATAGGATGTTGTGTCTGTTGGATTTTTTACTGGTTTTAATAGTAGAATAACTTGCGCTGTTTTCCAGGGACTAGGAAATTAGCCAATTCGTAAAATTGACGTCCCTTGATAGTAAATTACTGCAATACCTTCCCGTTGATCCAGTCATATCTTGGAACATTCTTGGGGTTTATGTGATGAAGTATTGCGTTTGTTACTTCTGCAAGAGTTACTTATTTTGTTGGTGGTTCCATTTGAAATGGTGCATTGAGGAATTCCTGGATTTCGTTGTTTGGTACATTTAGATCATGTGGCTCAAAAACCTTCGTTAGATGATTTGCCTTTTTCTTTATTACTTCTAGCCCAGTTGTCATCCGGATCATTTATTGGTGGATGTGATAATTTGCGGTCTTTTCAATTTTTTAGTTGCTTAGCAGTTAATCTGCGTCAATATTCTTGGATGTCATTATTTTATATTTATTTTAATAGTTGCATAAGCACCTTTGCTGCTTTGTTAAAAATATTCTTATCATTTTCGTCTCTGGTGGTCTGCCATTTTTTTCTTAGTTTCCGTCTGTCTTGTATTTTCTCTTTAATTATTATTGGATATTTTTCTTTAATAGTTGGGCAATTCTGATCTGGTGTCGCTGACAAGGTCGCTCTTTGTATTGCTTCAGTGAGTTCTATAACTGCAGAACCTAGTTCTGCTGGTATTTTTAAGGAAATATTAAATTTAATTCGCTCGTAATTTTTTTCCTATAGCAATCCCAATTCGAGTATGTACTGAAAAGCGTTGCTTGTTTCTGCTTTTCTATCAAGCGACACTATATTTTAATTATGAAGAGGAAAAATTCTAAAAGTAACACTTTAATTGAGAAGAAGCAGAAGCAGATTTCATTCTAAGCTCAGCTATATACGCACTGAAATTATCCTTTAATTGGTAACATTTTTAGTAACGATCAAAATTTACTTATAAAGTCAAATACTCAAACGATATTCTTAATTTTAATTTGCAACAACGTTTCGACGTTCAGAATGTTAAAAAACGCAGAAAACATGTTTGAAATTATAGATATATATTATTATATGTTTCTTATCTTAGGAAATACACTGCTATCCATTTTTTATGTATGAATCATTCAAAATATTCTGTGTAATGTATGAAATATCTATTAAATACATAAAATGACAATATTATTGAGGAGGTATTTATATCTTAACTGTTACCTTACAAATTTATATATATATATATATATATATATATATATATATATCAAGTCAAGATGTGATTTAACCTAAATCGAAATGTTCCTAATTCCGTACATACTTTCGAACGATAGTTCATTAATTGAACAGCTGTAAAATACATGTAATTTTATTGCATCAATTCCAACAAACATACCTCCGAATTTCTTTACGAATAGAATACTTAAATATACTCATTGAGTAGTGCAGTAATTGCCCCTCAGTCTTCAGAAATTACGAACGATTGAATTGATGAAATTGTTAGCTAGATTCACAATATAAACAAATGGTCGCCATATTGTAGTCACTAACATGGGACGAAAATTACCACAAGGAACGTAAAGTATTCATCTTGTTTTTTTATCTTTCGATGGAGTACTGCTGGATATAATTATACAATCAATCAAAATAGTTCTGTAAAATAATTCATTACGAAATAAGTTACTATTTTGTTGTGCGTATTCGCGTAGTAACGTCTCTCTGACGCTACTGTGACGTGACGGTGTCTTGGCACACAAATTGATCACTTTTTAAAAAAAATTATAATTCTTTCCAACTTTATACTAGGGGTTGCTCACCCCCACAGTACAGTTCATCGTGTTTTGTAGAATATGTGTATCAATTTTTGTTGCAATCTGTCCACGCGTTTAAATTTTTTATTATATAGACATTAATAGATGGTTTAATATAAATAAATATTTATTTTCTGCAGAAACGACAGGGAATGACTATTATTTATTTGATTAAAAAATCACACAATTACAAACACAAAAGAATACTAACTTGTCAAATTTTAATCATGGTTGTTACGAGAATAACTGTAACACACACACACACATACATATATATATATTCCAGCTCTTTAAATTGATAAATGACAAGTGTAATTACTCCTTTGAGTTCAATATTTCGATTCTTTTTAAAAACGCATGCTTTTAAAGATTCTTAAAGTAATAAGTCGTGAATAGTTGTATGAAAATATTAAACTATTCATTTTGAAAATGTATTATTTCCTTTCTTTCCAACTGAGCTGTCAATTACAAAATTTCTTTGAATGGCATTCCCTGATGCTCAGATTAATTTTGAAGATGTTTCTTAATACTTGATGTGTTTTCTCTGGATTGAACTTATTTAAATATAAAAATGAGTAAATTATCGTCGACGAATTGTTACGAAATAATTAGCGGGAAAAGTATCGAAGAGAGGTGCAACTAATCGTGTTACACGGTCAGCGTGAATGAAAGTACTAGAGCAGGTGCTTCAGACAGGATCTAATTTCAGTTTCATTTGGTAGGTCATGTATCAGGCATTCCATGCTAAAACCAGTTTTCCGAGAGTTTCTTGGAGAATAATTCTTTCCTATGATTATGGCTGCAATGTAGGGTACGGTTGTGTAACAACTAATAGCCCAGGAACAGCCTTTTAAATACAACTGAAAACACTACCATGGTCAAGGTTGGTTACGTGGTGAACAAGTCTTCAGGCACGTTGACCTCTACCAAGTCACTTTGGTATCGGCTGTGAGTCCGAGAAGAACAGAAACAGGTAACGTCGTCTAGGGAAATCAATGTCTCATTAGTGACCACTGCTGTTGATCGGTACTAATAAAGGTGAAACGTAATGCGTTATATTATATTACAACACTTACCGTAATAAAGTAGGGCGTGCCCAGACAGAAAACTCTACAATCTTTTCGTGCGGAATGATGATTTTTCTTTCCACAGTAAAGGCTCACGTACAAAGCGCAGGAATTAATTTGAATTTATAACGTGCCAGGAGTGTTGGATTAGTGTATTTCCAGTTATTTCAAAGTAAAACTTACTTTATTCGAGTTTTCATCAGATAAACGAAAATATGTCTAGATGTTTTGGAGGCTAGTTCATATAAGCTAGGATGAGAAAGGTACAATCTGTTCGTCTTCAGGGATTAAAGAAATCCATTCTTTATTGCGAACACTTCCAAATGAATTGTAAAAACTTTAACCTTTATTTTCCAATTTTGTAATAAAAACTATATATTTATTAATTTTATCAGCAGCTTCTCTCTATTATGTACATCAACTAAGCCGCTTGCATTTGTTTACGTCACACAGACTCTAATAGAATATATTACATATATATAAAGAAAAACTCTTACTAATGAAATATATAGTCTGTTTTGAAACTTAATAATAAGAAAATACAGGCAAAAGAAGTTAGGACACCACATAACGTTTCTGGAAACCTTGTCCTTTCTTTAGGTGTTAAGAAAAATAAAAACATAAGACCCTAGAGCGACAAAACCGCACAATACAGTTGACAAGCTCAAAAGCGAAGAAAACGCAATGACAATGGAAAAGCATAAGGGAGTAAAATAGATACAGACAAAAGAAGTGATAGAATAATAGCCAGACAATGAGTGTATTTACAATTATTTCAAATTACAACTTACGGACGATGTTATTCGAACTCTTCTGCTTATGAGTTTGTCAACTGTATAGTGCGGTTTTGTCTTGTGTTTTGAGTTTTCTTAGCTCCTGAACAAATGAACAAGGTTTCAACAATCTTGTGGTATCAGCACTTATTTTGTTTGTATTTGGCTATTTTTCTTCTTATTAAAAACTCGTACTAACAACACAAACTTTTCACAAAATACAGCCATTTTTTTATTATCACAAATAAATTTCGGTGGGGTGCCAATAAAATCGGAATACTTTTATAAATAATTACATCTTGGGCACATTAGTTTATATAAATTCACAAGAAATAACAGTGTCTGGTGGTTTTAAATCCACTATTTTAAGAAAATAGAGCTTGATAATATTACATATAAAATGGATAAATAAAAGAAATCGCGGCAGTAAATAAGAACTTTGGATTTGATCTTACGTTTCCGAAAAGCCTTAACACTTTCTCTGCATTCGTTTCATCGCACTGCTTACATCCGAGAAGATTGAAGTTCTCCGATGGTTTAGCACATTCTCACTCAGCAAACAGGCTCGGATCGGGATCCGATACAGCGTCTCAATCACTCAAGCAGGATCTGCATGGGAATGGTTCAGATCAAGCTCGAACACACGACACGGCAGGATACAGACTACTCTCCAGTATCACTCTGCGACTAAAACCTCTATTTAGAAACTCTTACTGCCACCTTAATTATACAGCAATACCAACTCTTCGCGTTCGATCAAGTCCAATAGCATACTTTTGTTTAATAATGAAGGTGTCAGCTGGGAATGACCTTTCTTGGTCAAAAACTTCTGTAAATCCGATCTCCTTCACTCACGTTGTCTACACTCTACTAAAGATTCAACTAATGACAAAATCTCTGTTTGCAGAGGTATAATAAATTAAGCTAATATCAAAATGCCGAATCTGCGGATGCACGAATGAGATTTGTATATTCGAACATACAAAAACTATTGTTTTTAACTTTTTACTAACACGCTAAACCATTCTTAATAACTTATTATTGCATTTCTTATCAATCTTATAATAAAAATTAACCGCTCAATTACGAAGATACCTATTCATTAGAGTACTTACTTCTGACGTTCAGTAAATATTTTTTCAATAAAATTGTGTTGACTGAAATTCAGGTTTTCTTATATGAGCGATTCCTTTAATATTAAATTTTGTCATTAATGTATAAAATAATGTCACACTTTTGCGGTTATTTCTCCCTCGTTTGAGTACCTTTATATCCACGCATTATCCTTTTTATGGATTTGTATTTCTCTGAAGCAAATAACGTAGACTTACTATATTTTAATTTTTCCTCAATAAAGGTTTAATTGAAGCAATATTGTCTAGTGTCCTTAGTAGTATTGCAAAAACTGGAAATAAAATGCTACTCATCACAAGTTGAAGATATCCAATTCTTATGTGTGTCATATTTATCAGCTATAATTGTAATGGCCATTAAGTGTATGACAAATTTAAAGTATTTTTAATAATAAATTGCGTGAATTTCTTATGGAACAGTTCTCTGTTTCGGAAATTTTATGAAACAAGCCAATAATATGTTCCTCCGGGTCAATTAATAACCTTAGTTATCGCAGTGACGGAAATCCAGTTCATATTTCCCATGGAGAAAACTATGGGTTTTATTGATTTGCAAAACGAAACTTAATTTTGTACAGTTTTGACATAATAGTTTAAACGATTGACAGAACTCATTTTATTAAATCATAAAGAATGGATTCAGCGTAAGACAGTTTGGCATCGCCACCTTCTGTCAAGCCAGTCTTACAACCTGGACGGAAACCTGGCAACAGTTTTTAGTATAAGAAAGTGTGTTGCCGTCATTACCGACAAGTACATTAATTATTTGCAATCCACCAACTTTCAATATAAATGATATTAAAATTGATTTGAAAACCATCAGTATGCAATAGCAAGTTGTACTGATGTAATTCATGATTATTTATTTCTTTAACTGAATGTGGTCAAGACTGTCATTTGATGCTTCGGCAGTCAAACCGCCGTGTCGACTCGTATATCTTCAATCCGGAACAAAGAAAAAACCTCGGCCATTACTCACAGTTTTTCAAGTTTGGTCCGCCCACCACAACTTCCAAAAATTGTGGTTAACGTAATTAATCAACAGTCGAGATATATCAGCGGAACTCTCACACGCGTAAATGACACCTGAGTCCTGCTTTCTTATATTCTAGAATCGTCGTTGAGATGCCCACACACCGTGTACACGGAGGCGGAAGGTTTTTCATTTGCGCACTTAGGTGGATCATCCATCCAGAGGCGAAGGCCGTGCGTAACGACGGACGGAGGAAAAACCCGCGATCTTAGGGAATGTCCCGTAATGGCCGCCTTGTACAACTGACAATAACTGACCGTGACGAATTCAGCCGAAGGGACAGGCATCATCTTCATCATCTTACTTTAGCTCAATTGCATCCTGCAAATAGAGAATTTAATCTCTGTCAGCTGACGTTGAGGGAACAGTTAGTTCAATTTATGGAAACTTTTACTTTTGTTCATTCTCTATTACTTGTCTTGTTAAGATAACGACTTAAATAAATTAAAATAAAATCACACTTGATGTGAATACTGAAGCGTATTTTCGAAAATACAGTTTATTAATATAAAATTAGATTTTACGTTGGGTTTTAGCCTCAATTATCTTCAGTTAACTTATTCTGTCAACAATGTGATAAATAAATTGATATTGTCTAACTAGAAATTATGTAAACAACGTGTTTTCTAAACCATAACAGGCTATTAAAAATTGATTTTTGATAAAGGATAACAGTTAAAATTATCTACAAAATTCTTCGTATACGTAATTAGTGTGACCCCAAAAGCTTAGAGTTTCGGTGTTGTCTTGTAGTTGCGAGCCACGTGGAGGTTTTTCTCCTTGAGCTGCAAGGTCACACATCCTTTAGCCCCTTTGACGTGGTGGGAGGAACATTCGGTTACGATCCAGGTGTCTGAAGGTCTTGAGGAAACGATTTTTCTCGGGGCACAAGCGAGTTTATCAAATCTTCCAAAGAGCGGACCGTTTCGACGATGAAGCGACAATGGAAATATGGACATTATTTTAACTACTAATTGAGAATTAACCGCTGAAATAACTCCTCTGCTGTTTGTTACGTACGTTATTAAAGGTCTTCATCAACACTTGTTACTTCATTCTTTGACACCATTCTTCAAGATTACTTCATCACATACAACTTATTTTCACACATACAGTATTATTTTTTTATTACAAAAATTCAGATTAGGTTAAAAGAATCCAGTCAGATAGTTCGAAATTATTTTTGCTAATTTTATTCGGTCTTTCCCCTTGAAATGAATAAACGATTACTCAAATGTACATATCTTGAACGATAATTGTAATTTTCAGTTCCTTTAATATAACACGAACGTATTTCGTACTTCGGCTATGCTCCCGTTCTGTAAGTTGAGAAGTGTAATCAGGGTACGACGGGATAATTCGACAGCATTGCTAAACAAAGCTGAAACCGTTATCTGTAATTAATATGCTAGTTGGTGCCGCAGGAGGTTATTACTTCCATTTGGCGTATCATTCTTTAGATACCTAACGCACGTAATTGAAACCTGTCGCTTACATGATATAATCTTTATTAATCATTGCGACCCGAATACAAAGAGCTCATGGAAAGGGATGTGTGTTATTATCAACACCGAGATTCATGAGTAATTATACTTGAGTTGCAACTAGTGATATTATTACGTATTATTCGCGAAAGCAAATTACATGCTCGTTGAGTACTTGCTAAATTTTCTAGACACAAGTATATTAGGAATCCAAAATTATGCATAAGAGGGAAATCAATTATTTAATGCCTAGTTACAGTGTATATTGTATTGATTGGAATATATCCCAATTAATAAAATTTCATTATATGATTCAAATAATTGTAAATAAAATTATTTATCCAAAATTTTGAATATAAATCCTTGTTAAGACTCACTGGTGCAACAAAATGTTTTTAATATAATAGTAAATATTTATCCGGTTAATCACTCAAGGCCTGCGAGGGCTATTCTCTCGCAGGCAGTACCTGCGAGGGATTTTCTCCCGCAGGTAGAACCTTGTAGGAGAGATACGAAGGGGCTACCTTAGGGGATGCCTTTTTCCTCTCCGTCTTTTGAACTAAGGTTCCCACAAGCCGAGGCACCTCGGCCTGTTTTGAGAGGTGTATGTTCCGGGGTCTCAGACCTTGGGCATACGGTAAGAGTTGTCCTCTATTCCCATTGGAATAGTCGGCCAGCTGCCTCCTAAACTGGTCGAGGCACGGAGATGGGAATGCTGCGCCCCCACAGCAAACTCCTCTTCCGCTATCGGAAGGGCGTGGGACAAGTACCAATGCCCGACCTACCTGATGCAGGTTTTTCTAGGGTTTGTCCTGCATTTCTTTAGGCGAATGCCGAGTAGGATCCTTAAACCATAGCCCGAGGGTCCTAGTTAACCCTTGGCTACCTTCCTCCACCCTTCCGCATCCACCCTTTCAAATCCCTTTCCTATGCTATAAGAGGGGAGTTGCCACTATGTGGATTACCCTATACATAGCTTGTCTACATCCCTTGCCCCCCGGTTAATCAGTATATTTTAGGCTACTAGTGGGGTCGACTATTTCGATCAAAAGAAACATAAATGTTATTTGAAATATTGTTGAGGTACTATTGAGAATGTCCGTGTAATCTGCTGTGGCAGTATATAACGGTATTAAACGACCTGTTCAATTGGTTCATTCTTTTCCTCGATATAACATTAATTGACACTGATGTAATAGTTATACCGGTCTAAAATCTCATGGCACTGATATTGTAAAACCAATACAGCTTCATCAAGAAGAGTTGTGAGCGAAACGAGGCATTCAGGATTGACTGTCAAAATAATAACGAAACCAATGGAAAGCATCAAGTCTTTTGATACATTTTCCACGTCATATAACCCTATAACGGTTGTTAATTTAATTAGGCAAAGAAAAAGAATTGTAACTGCACTTATCATTTTCCAATTCAAAGAATTTTTTTAAAAATATCAGCAACCGTGTGTTTGCTATTAGTCTTTTTAGACTAATAAATATCTTAAACTATATACTTAACGACTAGAATCTGTCCAATGTTGTCTTCTAGATTTTTCAGGTCTTTGTACACTTCACTCACGCACTGTGCTCTGCTTTTATACACTACGCTTTACTTTCATTTCAATCTTCTCGTACAGTGTTGATTTTCCAAAAGTTGTTGGACCACTGGAATGTCGTGGAGGTGAAGCCTAGCTTCCTGTTTCCCAGCATACCTTTTTATTTCTTCTTTTATAGTTTGACATCGGAGTTCCCTATGGAGATCTGTATTTCGGATATACCAGGGGGCATTCACCGTGTTTCTGAACACTTTATTTTGCAACGTTTGCGTGCACTTAATGTTGGTGTCACTGGCACAGCCATGCAAAGCAAAACCGTTTAAAAATTGTGATTGTGTTGATTTACATTTACACATTTACAACAACTTTATGAAACATATTCTTCCCTCCATAAAAATATTTATCCAAGAATTTAATTGCTAACTAGTTCTGTTGTATCATGATATTGGATTCAGAAAAGAAATAAAGTTATTATCATTTTCAATAATCACTTCTGTGATTATGTATACATGATAGATATTTTCAATATCTGTGCACAGAACCAGAATAATCAGATACAAAAAAAATAGTTTCACGAGTATTTCAGGTTAATGAGAAAGCATTAAAAGTTTTAGTTGAATACATTTAATGGTAGAATATTAAGATAATTTAGATGTAAAACTAACTACAGTTAAAAAATTCATTATAGTAAAAATATTTACATGCTACATAACGGATAACGAGCAGATATATTCGTAATCACATATTAAATGTGAAGAAGGTAGATTTTACTGTAGATGATTTCGTAGCCAATTTATTTCTTTTATTTACAGTCAAAATTTATTTTTAATTTTATGAAATGATTATTTAAACGTTAGAAAACAAAATTAATTGTTAAGAGCCCTTCGAAGGGAAAACAGAGAAAATATTCATTCTTATAGATTTATTATTGTTGACGCATAACAATAAATAATACCGTATTGCTTATCATAAGAAGACAGCCTCGTGCATATTTATTTGGTTAAATATATCTAGATGGATAAAAAAAATGGATTTTGATGACAAAATATTTGGAGAATATTGAATGAAAATCTGAATTACGGCTTACGAATAAGCTACTACATCTAAACAATAAGTCCGTCGTAGTAGAGCCAGAATAAAATGAAAATTTTCTTCTTTTTGCCCGCATTAAACCACAGATTCGAGGGATCGACCGCAAACGTGACTGATTTTTGTTGGCGCAGATTTTCAGCAGTCGGAATAATTTTCCTTTGACCCCAAGGACGGCACCAACGCAGAACCGTGGAACAAGAAACATGCAATGGTTTATTTTGAACAAGTGATTTAAATGTGGAAAACGAAACATAATTGATAGTTTTATGACACAGTTGTAAATAATGAGAGAGTAAAATGAATAAATGAAAGGAAACTGTTTAAAAACATTTTATTTGTTCATGAATTATGTATAAATAAGCGTGAAACGTTCTGGTTATTTACTGAATAATTGATGCACTTAAGATTTTCTTAAGGTTGACGTTTTAAGAATTTGTTTTGTTACATCTATCGTCAAGTAGTGTGAAGTGTAAGAAAAACGAAAAAAATCTCAAAATAATTATAGTAACATTTTTTTTATAATTCAAGGTTATTTGAGCAAGTGATGGCCATATTGTAATGACGTATTCCGTTTCCTTGAGCTATCGAAGGAATCTATTTTGTCTTTATGGGTCGAATAGTTTGATCCTATCTCTCTAGAAAGTGTAATGTTAACATTCTGCACTTAATTATGAGTGAGGAATATTTTATGTAGCATTGTAAAATTTACTTGTAATTATTTCCAGATTTTTGTTTAAATTAAACAAACTGTAGGAGAGAGTGGCAGGAAAATAAATTAATGCAATTCTTAAACAATTTAAGTAATATAAAATATTGTAAAAAAAATCCAAAGCAAGCATTGATTTCTTTTTCCAGGTCGGTTGGCGGTGATCGTTGTGGGGCTGTTCACTCTAATATTAGGCATAATCCTATCAACTATACCATGGGCAGACTACCTCATCCTCAAGGTAAGATGCTGCCACTTTAATTAGACTTTACTCAAGGTGCCATGAGTGGAAGTTGAATGAAGGTAAAGGTGTTCGTCAAAGTTTCGCAGAAAAAGATTAGCATCCTTGAGCCGAACACAGCTTCGTCATCAAAAAGAACCAAAACATATCTAGTCGCCTTGTAATTCCGACGCAACTGACGGAACTAGTGTAAAATGTGTAATTAATTTTCAGCGGTTTTAATTTCTTGCTGACACTTTCGTCATTTACAATTCATTTAAAACATTTTTTCCGTTTTATAATCTCGGGCCAGGTACTCAAACTGTCACTTCTGAAGACCTGGAGGTAAATAATTATATGTAAGTTTATGAAATACTCTGAGTTCGATTCTCCAATTTTCTTCAAAGTATTGTATGCTACCTTAAGTGATTCGAATGGTTCATAAAGACAAAAGTACACTTTCCTCACCTGGCGGTCCTGAGTCCTGAACGAACCTCTGAAATAGTGGTAGAAAAAATATAATCGTTACAAATTCTATAATAGTGCTAAAAAAAAATTGATCCGACACTGTTTTAACTAACACGCAAACCGTATGTGATGTTACCACAAACGTGATTGTTTTAAATACATTGTGGAAAATATTAATTTCGATAGAAGGACGAATTACTGTGTGCTTCCACTGCACAATTCTGCATTATAAAAAGACATAAAAAACTTTTAATTTCAAATAGACGGCATCATTCCTCGCATTGTGAGAGGAACACATCGCTTCAAAATTGCTAATCTCGCATAATTAAATTAGGCGCGCCATTTTTTTTAAAATAAATTCTCTTTTCTAATAATGACAAGACGGCCTGTACGGAATGTATTGAAACTTTAATACTGACATCTAATGAGACTTTCTAAACAATTTGTTCCACTCACGAATCAGTTTGGTCCGATTCACAACAAAACTGTCGCAATTACAAACTATAATTTTTTATATCATTTACGGAATTCACTGTGTAACTAAATGTATTACGAATTTTATTAGTTTAGTTTATCATTATTATTATTATATGAGCCCATTTAGGTATTTGAAACTTTCAGATTTTAATAATACAACTCGAACCGTATTACTGGTACAGTGCAACCAGCTGTCTCCTTTTTAACAAATTATTCCCCACGATATCTGTTACTTCTTCCTGTCTTAAATATATCATAATAATTCAATAAATGATATAAACTCTGTAATCGTTCATTTCTCTTTCTAACTGAGTTATTTATCAAGATTCAATTTTTTGAATGTAACGAAATCAAGGCTAGTAAACTAGTTTTATTTTAAGAGTTTACTTAAAAAACAATATTCGTTTGGAAGATTCCAAAAGTATTTATGTTGCAGCATTTAAGATTATGGAACGACACCCTGAGCTTTCACTACTGGCAGAAACCTGGCGTCTTACGACTAACGAAAGTTTACGTATTCAACGTTACCAACCCCGATGGGTTCCTCAACATGGGAGAGAAGCCCAAACTTGTCGAAGTTGGTCCATTCGTCTACAGGTGAGCATGTTTGCTATCTTCAGTGGTATTAAATAAAACAAATTTTAGATCATCTTTGTTTGCTGTAATTTAAGTCAGTAAGAGTAAACATAAAAATAGTTAATATTATTTCCAAATATGAAAAATTAATGATAAAAACTGATTTATATTACATAGCTCATTCAAGCCCCCAGGTTTAAATCATTCATAGAGTAAAACGCTTGTTCTTTCTTCAAGCTGTTTTTATTTTAGCAATCTGCAATCTTTCGGCTTTTGCCGTAATCATCTTCAAATTCCTACATTAAAATTTATAGTTTGAAACCTAAAATTTAATATTATATAGCTAAACTCTACAATCGAAACAGAACATTTAATTTTAGTGATCTAATTATTAAAATTATATTATTTAAACAAATAAATAGCCATGGAAATATGTATAATTTATTACACACCCTACATGTTATAACAAAGACCTAATTAAATAGCGAACCTTTCGGACTCCGTAATCAAAAATTAATCTCGAACTCATTTCGGATTCCGGAATGAACTGTTAACGATAATTTTAGATAAAAATTATTACTTAGATTTTAAATATAAAATGTTATCATGATATTCAGTTATTTCCGCGATTTATTTTCTTCAATTTAACCATTTATTTTTATAAATGTAAAGTGCTTCTAATAATCTTCTCTTTAGGTTATGAGTTTCTCATCTAAAATTTTAGCATTATCAAAGTCTATTTATTAGTATTAGTTTTCGTGTTGTTCGTATGATTATTATTTCTAATTATTACATTCGTGTTAGTGAGGCCGATATAAAGTGTCACAACTCACTCAATCAATTTTATAATTACAGTTTGATTGATCTTCATTAGCAATTTTGTCTTTAATTTTAATTATAGTATTCTTAGGAAAAAAATTGAATATATTTAAAACACTTCATATTACTAAATGTTAGTAAAACGTAATATGATTACTTGCATGTTCTGTCAAAAATTTATTCTCACAAACAAGGATTATACGCAAAAGGTAAATGCAATTTAATAGTTATGAAAATGTAAAAAATAATATAACAATACAACAAAAAAATTAATAAAAATAAATATTACGGAACACCAAAAAACAAAAACTTGTATCATACATATAGAATATCATTTAATATTTAAGTACTAATATTTAACTTCCCTTTTTTAGATGAAATATTCCACTGTCATGAAATATAAATACTAATATTCAAATCACAATATCGTCGATATAGATATAGATATTGTCAATATTGCCACAGATCATAACAAAATATGCTGGAATGAACTGTATTACAAAGTAAATTCTCTATTATATACTTGATAATAAATATAAAAATTATTATTAATAAAAATCTAACCAATGATTAAAAATATAGTAAATAAGGGCATTATGTCTATTAGATTTTTCAATACTTGACTTTAATAACTAATGTATAACATAACAAAACATGAAACAACTTATTAATAATTAAAATGCATACCGACTAATAAGAATAAACTAAGTCGTAATATAAATAGTCAATTATTATGTAAATAAATTGGATACATTTCAAGATATTAAGAAGACCAACAATTCGAAACGTGTGAATAATTATTTTCTTAACCCAAGAATAAAAAACGTCTTAACAAATTACACAACACAAATTATCGCTTAAGACCAATATATATTAATATAAATGGACAAAATAATTCAATCCCTTTCGACATGGGAGGGGAGAACCCTTATGAGATGGGCGGAGGGGCGTTTGCTACAAATAAAGCAAAAACAACCGTGATTGGAGTCGAAACCTGGGTTATGGGTGTCGCTGAGTTTAATTTTAACATGCAACGTGCCAGTGAAGTTGTTCTTCTATTCCTATGAGTAAGGGAGGAAGGGAAAATCAATCTGTGCATGTTCCTCGTTCAAATATACACCCATGGAGAAAATTTAACCACGTACACGTGTTCCTGTAGAACCAGAAACAAACACTGTAGGGGTAAGACACAACTAAAAGCCTAGGAGCAAAATCGACCGATATTTTTCTGGAGTAATTATTATTACAATGCGGTTTATAGTTTTTATCATGTGGTTTGTGAATTGATTCAACCTATTCAACATAATTTCGGAGCATCCTCAAGACTCGAGGTGGACAACCGTTACATAAAAATAACGTGATAACATCCGAGAAAGTCACCGATTTTAATTCTGACATTCAACTTGCTGAATATTAAATTCAGACCCTACATGGAGGAAGGGGTGACTCAAAGGATGAAACGCCGTTACGTAATTATAATATGAAATCTGCGCGAGATTGGCCTCTTATCCTGATATATGAAATTCGCTGAGCTTATTTATGAAATTCAACTTGCCCGTTATGTTGCATTTCAAACCCCATGGAGTGGTAATGGATTCAGGTAAAAAATGTTGAGTGTACAATATTAAATGCGTGCTGAAAATTCTACCAAATTTTGTCCACATGTTTATTATTATGCAGGATCAAACACTGATTGGATAAAAAATCCATAGCACCAATTTGTTACGGAACAGGAACAGTCACTGCTTTGGTACAATATCCATAGCACCTAGGTGAAGGTGTGGCATTTTAAGTACATTATAAGAGCCACCGCACACTACCGGCTTTTAATCAGCAGTTTAGTCGGTTGCTTGTTAGTATGAGTACTCAATCGATTCGAGACTGGCCGACTTTTAGCTGGATAAGCTCACCGATTCCCAGTCCTATTGACTAAAAAATTGGCCAACTATCGGCTGATTATTTATTCAGTACAATGAGACTGCTCAGACTCTTCACCGAGTGACAGTCATGTGGAGCGTGTGACTCCTTACTACAAACATTGTTAGCTTTGCGACATATATTACTGTAATATTTCGTTTTTTACAATGGCGTTAATTAATGACAATAGAAAATTTGATAGATGAAATTGAAAAGAGATCGACTCGTATTCATTGCCCAATCATAGAGTCGAACTATGAATTTTACTCCATATTTTATTCGCACAAGCTTTAATAACAGAAACACAAAATTCAATATAGGAATTTGTTTTCCATAAATCACCCAAATGACGTTAGGAAAATTGTGCGATGATAAAATTTATCTACGATTTTAATCCAGCAAGTCTTCTTGTATCTCTGCCATATACAATGGTTGAAGAATGTTCCAAACAGTTTAGTCGGCCTATAGAGCGCGGATGCAACCCAACCCGACATAACTATCTTCCCCTCAGTTTACTTTGTAGTGTGCGGTGGCCCTAATTGTGTCACTTTTAGCAAGGTAGGAAAATTTGGTACTGTCATTCTCGAAGCTGTCAATGTCTAATTTCAATCTTTAATGATAAGGAAGAGGAGCACCCGTAGCGGTGTGGACGGAAAGGCTTTAAATGAAAATAATGCGAAACGACAATTCAATCAGTTTAATTCTGTCATTCAACACAACGGATAAGTTGGGTTTCAGTTCGTAGGAGTGGAAGTGATCGAGAAAGTAGGTATAAGGATACTGTGAGCATTTCTGTCTTATTTAAGTTACCAAAAATATTATTTTATTGTATCAACCATTTATTTGAGTCTCTCGACGTATCAGCATTAATTTTTACTCTCTTAAGGACCAGTTGTATTGTTGATAATATTTGGTTACAGGAATATTTTTTACCCTTTTACGATCCCGGGAATATATATTACCCTTTTACGGTACCGGGAGTATTTTTTACTCACTTGGGGAGCCAGAGAATATTTTATTCCCTTAACGTACCGGAAATATATTCCGTTATATATACCGTTATTATTACACTCTCTCTTACGTCAACGGGAGTATTTTGACACTCTAAAGGTACCGGGATTAATTTTGACACTCTCAAGATACCGAGTACAACTTTTGCTCTCTCTGTGTTCCGAATAAAGTACTGAAAGTATTTTGAGCTACCAGTATTATTTTAGTCTCTTAAGTCTAAAGATATAAGAACTCTTAATGTACCGAGAATATGTTTAAGTCTTTGAAGGTACTGATAGTATTATTGAGTCTGTTAGGGTACCGGGAGTATTATTGACTCCCATAATATAGGGAGAGTATTTTTATTCTTTATTACGGTATCAGCAGTATTTTTGATTCTCTCACCGTATCGGGGGATATCTTTTATTCTCTTATCGTACCGCGATTATTTTTTATTCTCTTGACGGAATTATAAATGACTCTGTTAAGGTACTGGAAATAATTATGAGCCGGTTAAGGAACTGCGAGTAATTTTCACAATCTCAAGACGACAGACGTAATTTTGACTCATTCAGGGTAATTGATGTCTCTCTTAAGTACTGGCGGTATATTTAACTGCATTACCCGGAGTATTTTTCTCTCTCTTAAGGAACCCTGAGTAGTTTTGACTACCTTAAGGTAGAGAAATAATTTTCGACACAGTAAAGGAAACGGAAGAAGTTTGAATGTCTTAGTGTGCCGGCAGTATCATTTAGTCTTTTAAGGTACTGCGAGAATTTTTGACTTTCTTAAGGTACCAGAACTATATTTGAAAACTGTTTACCGCCAATTTTTTAACGCGTTTGGTGTATCGAGAATTTTGAAAGATACCGAGAGTATTTTCGAAACTATTAAGGTTTTTTAAGGTATAGGGAGTAATTATAACTGTTTTATATTATTGAGAATATTGTATAACTCTATTAGGGTGAAGGAGTGTATTAGGCGCTTTCATTTGCAGGGAGTATACACACTTTTTTACTGTCACAAGATGTCTTAACTCATTAAATTAATATTCCGTCGTCATGTGAAATGTAAATGTTCAAAAATGGGACGCTCTATATGCCAGTTAAATCATGTGTAACCCAAGAGATTAACTTTAAATTAATTACCTTTCCCGGCTATATAAATAAATAACAGGCTAACGCCAGTCACTCACCTAAATGAAAATATTATTGTCAAGCTTTTAAAAAATATTGAGATTAAAAATTTATCAGTCTCAATATAGTTTGTTTGTTTCTTATTTTAACACTCTGAGACTGATAATTAGTCTAATGATAACACTAAAGTTAACAGTAAATATATGTTTATTCACTGTATTATAAATCAACTTGAACTTGGTTAACAGATATTTACAGATAAAATTTATGAGAAAAAGTGCACGGACATTCCATGAGTGGATGTTTATTTCTTAACAGTATGTGTATTATAATAAATTTAATTAATTAGTTAAATCGCAAAATGTCCTTAATCATGTGATTTTAATAATCGATGGAAAGAAACAGATTATTAGTTCTGAGTAATACATACATTTAAATCTTAAGTTTATTATAGAAATATAAAAAATAAGGTATTATTTTTAATAATAGTAAGAAAGAATAATAAATTATCTACTAAATTTTAATATTCTGATTATTGAAATAAAAGGATTTTAATATAGTAAATTCTAAAATTAACCAATTACAGTGTATACATACAAATTATCAAATACAAAATGTGGCCAACAATTGAAACTATAGGTCAAAAATGTTAGCAGATGTTATGCATTCATTGAAGGAACAAAACAATAATTATAATTTCAGGCTTCAACTTATATACTTCAATATTTTGTCATATGAAGAAGATAATTATGGCGAATCCCGAAAACTTTTTCTTAAATTAAGAAAAAGTGTTAAAAAATTAAAGTTAAAATGATGTATCGCTTGATGAAAACATTATTGACTAGAATAAAAAATTGTTATTATCGGGGTATCTTTAATTCCAAGATTATTTTAAATGGCAGAATAATAATTTATCATTCAACTACAAATGTGTATTAAAGGTGGTATATGATTTCAATAGAATGTATGACGGTATTTGCCGGTCATTACACATCTAGCAATTTCGAGTCGTCTAAACCAGGTCAATTGCGTTTTCATGCCTTCAAGACAAAAACGGACAAAGATTTTAGGACACGAATGCCACAGCACATGATGTAACAATAATCACCTGGCTGCCTTATATGATTTCAAATTACTATCAATAGTTATGTGAAATTTAGTTTTCGTAGCACGTACAATCCATAGTATTTAGTGCAAAAATTTGAAGTCAAGAAATATTGTGAGGACTGCGTATTTCACGAAGGCATGGCTTCATTTTAACGTAGTAGAAGGAAATAATATTTTTTAGCGTGCATAGTAATTAAATCTTTTTATTACGCTTATGTTTTGTATTTCATGAATCTGTTCCAAGTAATAGAAGACACGGAAATGAAGGGGGACATTAGAACGATAGCAGAGAGAAAATGAAACGAATTGGAGTGCAGACAATGGAAAAGAGTGGAGACAGACCCACTTAAATCACTGACACTTTCCCCCTTGCCCTCTTACAGTCCAGATGTTCAGCAGAGCAGTACGGAAATCATGGCGAGACCACGATTCGGTGAAAGGGATTATTAAATGGCTGGAGACTAGAATGCTATTTAGCTACCATATTTTCAATGCACTAAATTATAAGGCATTTAGAAACCGTTGGTAACTGTAAAGTTGTCTTTTGAAAGCTAATTTTATTATTTTAGTATACTGTTATACAGGGCATTAGACCAATTGACGTATTTATCATCATAATTTCCAATAAGACCACAATCTGCCATACCTCAATAAATTCAAAATTTAAGGGTGAATTTGCAAAATCGTATAGTAATATTGGGAAAACTTAGTTGCCCACCTACAAACTTCTAAAAGGAAATTTTATTTGAACGTAATAGCTTCGTTAATACATGTGCTTCATAAGCCTTTGCTTGCCCTGTTAGGATATGACAATAAAGCACCTATTATATTTTTTATTTGCTGTCCTTGACATATATAAATATTTTATTTTTTCATCATTCCCATGTGTACGGTTATTCTCTACTATTTGTCTCTATTTTTTAATTCCTTGTCACTTAAACGGAATTTTAGCATTTGTATAAACATATAATACGAACAGGAATAATACTGATTTTTTTTTTCAAGTTAAATTTACATTTATTTTAAAACTGAAAAATCCTGGAAACGAACCGTGAAAATAAGTCGTTATACGGCGATGTGATTAAACGTCAAATGATATTACAAGTAGTAAAGGACGGACGGTCTCTAAAAATCAAACCTCATTGGGTGTGTTAGTCTTTCCCCTTTCCAAACGCAACTTGCATCTAGAACACAACCGTCGTCAATACTGTATGGTATTTATATAATCACTTCCTTTGTCTGTATTTGGCTATTTTATCATATTTCTTAATTTTCAAAACAGACCTGTTAAATTTTCATTTCACTGTGAATTTATATTATTTCATAATTCTAATATCGTATTGTATTTTAAGTATTTTCTATAATTGATATATAACAATTGTAAATATGTGATGTGATCAGATTTTTCTAATGTATAATAGAACTAATTTAACCATTTTACTTTATTCAGTAATTTTGAATATAATATTCTCTCACTCAAAATTGTTATATACATCTGCTATTTAATGCTAGGAATATTAAGGCTAGAGTTGTCCGCTATTCCTATTGGAATAGTCGGCCAGCTGCCTCCTAAACAGGCCAAGGCATGGCGAGGGGTAAGCTGCGTCCCCACAGCAAACTCCTCTCCCGTCATCGGAAGGGCGTGGGACAAGTACCAAATGCCCGACCTACCCGATGCAGGTTTTTCTAGGGTTTTCCCTGCATTTCTTTAGGCGAATGCCGGGTAGGATCCTTAAACCATAGCCCGGGGGCCCTAGTTAACCCTTGGCTACCTTCCTCTACCCTTCCGCATCCCCCCTTTCTAATCCCTTCCTATGCTATTAAAGGGGAGTTGCCCAATGTGGATCACCCTCATGTAGCCTGTTGCCCTAAAAAAAAAAAAAAAAAGGCTCACAACGCTATTTCGGAAGGAAGCCTGCGAGAGGTGTGTTTTGAGAGGTGTATGTTCCGGGGTCGCAGACCTTGGGCATACGGCAAGAGTTGTCCGCTATTCCTATTGGAATAGTCGGCCAGCTGCCTCCTAAACAGGCCAAGGCATGGCGAGGGGTAAGCTGCGTCCCCACAGCAAACTCCTCTCCCGCTATCGGAAGGGCGTGGGACAAGTACCCAATGCCCGACCTACCCGATGCAGGTTTTTCTAAGGTTTTCCCTGCATTCCTTTAGGCGAATGCCGGGTAGGATCCTTAAAATATAGCCCGGGGGCCCTAGTTAACCCTTGGCTACCTTCCTCTACCCTTCCGCATCCCCCCTTTCAAATCCCTTCCTATGCTATTAAAGGGGAGTTGCCCTAAGTGGATTACCCTCATGTAGCCTATTGCCCTAAAAAAAACAAAAAAAAACTCACAACTGGTCTGAGGGATATTCTCTCGCAGGTCGAACCTTTTAGGAGAGATACGAAGGGGCTACCTTTGGGGATGCCTTTTCCTCTCCGTTTTTGAACTAAGGTTCCCACAAGCCGAGGCACCTCGGTTTGTTTTGAGAGGTGTATGTTCCGGGGTCACAGACCTTGGGCATACGGTAAGAGTTGTCCGCTATTCCCATTGGAATAGTCGGCCAGCTGCCTCCTAAACTGGTCGAGGCACGGAGAAGAGAATGCCGCGTCCCCACAGAAAACTCCTCTCCCGCTATCGGAAGGGCGTGGGACAAGTACACAATGCCCGACCTACCCGATGCAGGTTTTCCTAGGATTTTTCCTGCATTTCTTTAGGCGAATGCCGGGTAGGATCCTTAAAATATAGCCCGGGGGCTCTAGTTAACCCTAGGCTACCTTCCTCTACCCTTCCTCAGCCCCCCTTTCAAATCCCTTCCTATGCTATTAAAGGGGAGTTGCCCAATGTGGATTACCCTCATGTAGCCTGTTGCCCTAAAAAAAAAAAGGTTCTCACAAGCCGAGGCACCTCGGCCTGTTCTGAGAGGTGTATGTTTCGGGTTCACAGACCTTGGGCATACGGTAAGAGTTGTCCGCTATTCCCATTGGAATAGTCGGCCAGCTGCCTCCTAAACTGGTCGTGGCACGGAGAAAGGAATGCTGTGTCCCCACAGCAAACTCCTCTCCCGCTATCGGAAGGGCGTGAGACAAGTACCCAATCCCCTACCTACCTGATGCAGGTTTTTCTAGGGTTTTCCCTGCATTTCTTTCGGTGAATGCCGGGTAGGAACCTTAAAATATAGCCCGTGGGCCCTAGTCAACCCTTGGCTACTTTCCTCTACCCTTCCGCATCCACCCTTTCAAATCCATTCGATGCTATTAAAGGAGATGTTGCCCAATGTGGATTACCCTCATGTAGCCTGTTGCCCCCCCCAAAAATATTTTAGAATTACAGACTTATGAATGGCCTATAAGTGATACACGTATGTGATTTAAGTAGTCGAAAGAATTTTTATCATTAGTAGCCTTCGGTTTTTGTGCTGTTGGGCTACGTTTTGTTTTGGTGTGTTTGCCAATGTTGAGCTTATCTTCGCCTAGCCTTGAGAATGCTTGGAGTTCACAAGCGAAACGTTAGCAACTACGCTGAAATCATAAGTGCCTCAACAGACTAAAAACCGATGGTTGCTATGAAGTATCACCGCCCACGAAAACCAGAACTTTTCAAAATTATTGCTCCATTTCCCTAAACTTATCTCTCAAGTAATAATATAATTGCGAGATACTAGTTATTTGAATACGATCATTTCTACATTCAGCTTTTGCAGTTGCCTGATCTAAATATAAAGAACTGATCACCATTTTTCTTAATAATATTGTGTAATACATATCATCATTACGTAGCCAATAAATTTTGATTTGTAATGTTAGAAAAAGTAAATGAAAATTGGTCTTTTATGAGGGTCAAAGTTCTCTATGAGACGAATTGAGGGAAGTTTTAATACACTTCATGAAAGGGACTTTATTTAATAATTTATACGTCACATTCTGATGTTTTGATTAAAAGCGAACACTATTCTGGTACGAATAACGAACACAAATATTTCCATGACAAGTCTTCATTGAAGGCCAGTGACAGTAATTATTATCAATCATTATATGTATAAAATAAAAACTAACCCTGTTATTTAAAGTTCGTGGTCTAACCGGGCGTAAGATTAATCTAGGTCACGTGTAATTACATTAACATAAATGCTAGTTCTTAAAAGGATTGATGTAGTAAGATTACCTTTATAGCATAGATGAAGTCAATTTTAAACAGACGATGAAATGTATTGATTAATTTAGATTATATTCGCAATAGTTAAAACGATTTGTTTTTAAGAATACAGCCCTCATTCACCTCACCTTCAATATTGGTTTTTTTAGTACACCATCGATGTTACCATAGTACTAATCGCTCTCCCATATGCGAGATTATTAATGAAAGCCCAAATGATGCGCCAGTGTTGTTCGATGCCTGGGGCTAGGCATTCCTTAGGAGTGGCGGGCCGGTGTCTGTGTTGGTTAATTGCACTCAAACCGTTAGCCAACGAGACGCGAGAATAACAAACATTAACAAAGATCTAATGTGAAATATCGGAGCATAAGTCCGGCGAGGCAGCCTTGCCACACACCAGACTCTATCGGTTGACAAGTTGCGAAAGTGCACTAATGTATTGGCAGAGTAATTCTGCCGTAGCCTTTCCCTTTAATGGTGTTTGATTAAGTGTTGCCAGGAGGACCACGTCATTTTATAAAAGAAATTCTTATCCAGAAAAAACAAACGCAGGACGTAGAACGCGCGAGCGTAGGTTTTTCTTGGTCAAGATATCTATAACTCGGTCGTTTCATTTGCCATTTAACTAGACAAGAAGTCATGGAGAAAGCTATCACACCGTTTACGATTGGTGAATACGCGGAAGTGTTTGAACGCGTCTCGAGACTGGCGAGGAGAAAGAGATTGCTAACATTAAATAGTAATGAACAATAAAGTATTTCGTATGGAATCGACACGTTCTCGAAAAAAAAAACAAAGTCTGTAATGGGATGTGCAATTGCCCCATAATTTCCGCACAGTGGAACAAAATAATAGCAAACTTCATGTAATGGCAGTTTTCTATTTAAACCACTATATGAATTCGTTAAAAGGTTGTAATGGGAAACGTGACGTTATTACTTTTACCTAGTCGTCAAAGTAATTGGTAATTATATTTCAGTGCGCCAATTGTGGAGAATCCCTTATATTACATTTGTGTTAAAATAGGATGATGCATCTTCCTGTGAAAATTAAGGTTTTAAAAAGTGAAACTACAGTAATCGTTACTACTAAAAAGTGTTTAAATGTGTAGAATGATGCCTTTATGAAAAGGAAAATAGAGTTCAAGTGAAAATTATGCCCCATCATCAATTAACTAATTGACAAAATTATTATTTTCGACTCCAAACATTTCATGTATTGGTAATTGGTGATAGTCCTCCTAAGGTATTAATGTGATTTCTCGCGAATTTCGCATACTTTCACATTAAATATGTACAAATTTATGCAATATACCAACAAATGCTAATTTAAAGAATTTTACTAAATTAGTTTATCAGGTGTAAGTAGAGTAAGTCAGTATTTCGACACCATCAGAATATTGACAGTTGTTCGCAAAGCGACTTCCGGCCGCGTGCGGGGAAAATCTGCGTTGCATGTGAGATGTAGTCAGCAGTTGCATAACGTTTCTCAGTAATCAAAATAGTGGACACTTCCGGAACTGGTAGCATAACCTGTTTCCTTTACGATGCCGGCAAATTCATTTATCGCTGTCGTTTTTCTTTGAACGAGTATTTTCTTACAACCTGAGAAGTGAATAGGACGAAGTAAAGAAAGACTTTATAACTATCAAGGTCGTAAGAAAGTTACAAGAATATCGAAACGTAAACTTTCACGTCGCACACAGCTTACGAGTGGAGAAGTGTTGGCCTCCCATCTACACGGAACAATGCCTACGCATCCTTGGTGTTCAGTGAAGTTAATACTATCTTTAGTGATAGACAAAACTATCCGAGGGAAAGAGAAAGCGTTTATCAACCTCTGCTCTGTATAACGAGAATTTGGAACACGTAAGCATGAAAGAAACAATTGAACATTTCTAACGGCTGTGAGTTTATCTTAAATGTGTTTTTCGCTGGTACTTCGGCATTGTTCAGTTTTCAGAGTCAAGCTGATACATAGAGAATAGAATACAAACGATTCGAGTTGCATATAATGCGTTGGTATATATGGCCACGTGGCTAGCCGTATTGATAACGTGATTTACACTTTAAACCTTGGGTGCACTTTTCTTGTAAATTCTAATAAGCAAAAGAAATAACTTACAGATCTAAGAGTTTGTTATTTAAAAGCTTTTCTCAGTTCAGTACTACAAATAAGATACGTCGTATTTCTTTGGCAAGCAATAATTATTACATTATATAATGCCCTTGCGCAGCAAACTCAAGCGTTAATGCGTAAAATAAGAAGTGGAGGCAGAAAGATCAAAATTGAATGGGTTCGTGTTCACGACAGGAAAGAAGCAGCATATGATCATCATCACCACCACCAACCTGTGAAAGAGATACAATCGGTTCATTCGCATATGATACTGTGCTATTAGTCACAGACGATGATCCAGGTACTGCATCTACGCAGCTACCAAATACCACCCACGATTGGTTCAAAACATGTATAAAAATAAACGAAACGAAATCGGTACACGTCACTTTTATCAAACGACGCGGTATATGGCCCTCAATTGACAGCTAGTACCACAGGCGGCCAAATACTTGGGATTGCATCACTACAAGGACCTCTCGTGGAGAGACAGACAAATGGAAGAAAAGACTTCAATTAAACCTAAAACTCAGCACACATCTCTGGCTTCCGAGCAGAAGATAAAAACTCTACTGTAAATTACTAATATTCAAGGTCATTTTAAGCCCGTCTGGATTTGATTTGATTTATTATGCATTCCATTATTCTTGGTCGAGGAAATAGGATCCGTCATAATATCAGACTACAAGAAAATAAGGAGGGGAGACCTGCGGGAGAATTCTCTCGTAGGTCGAACCTTTTAGGAGAGATACGAAGGGGCTACCTTTAACTAAGGTTCCCACAAGCCGAGGCACCTCGGCCTGTTCTGAGAGGTGTATGTTCCGGGGTCTCAGACCTTGGACATACGGTAATAGTTGTCCGCTATTCCCATTCGAATAGTCGGCCAGCTGCCTCCTGAACTGGTCGAGACACGGAGAAGGGAATGCTGCGTCCCCACAGCCTCTGCCGCTATCGGAAGGGCGTGGGACAAGTACCTAATGCCCGACCTACCTGATGCAGGTTTTTCTAGGGTTTTCCCTGCATTTCTTTAGGGAATGTCGGGTAGGATCCTTAAAATATAGCCCGGGGGCCCTAGTTAACCCTTGGCTACCTTCCTCCACCCTTCCGCATCCCCCCTTTCAAATCCCTTCCTATGCTATTAAAGGGGAGTTGCCCAACGTGGATTACCCTCATGTAGCCTGTTACCTTAAAAAAAATAATAATAATTATAACAAATACAAAGTTTCAGAAACAAACATTGTACTTGACAAAAAAATTATAAAAATTCAAAACTACGTTAAAGATATTAATATAATAATAATTAGTAATTAAATAAATTATAAGTATTTTAATTCATCTTCAATTTTCATTCGACCGAGTTTCCAAGAGAAAAATCTAACGTCGATTCCCGTCCAACACGAAAAAGAAAATGTCAGCAGTTAAATTCTTGAATATTATAATCGTAAAATAATATTATAACTTGATAGCATACCAGCAAACTATTTTATTAAAGAGGATCTAATCTGTCCTTCCATTCTACGAACTCTTTCAGCTCCATTAATTAACAGACATTTACAACTCTTTGTAAATAAATTTTGTATACTGAAAGTTTTTATTTTGTCCGAAAACCCATTGTATAGATTTATTCCGGAATAACGAATGCTTGATTAAAAAGGCTGAGGCGTTGTTTTTTTATGCGGAGTTGAGAGCGATTTCTAGTGTTGTGTAAATGATTTGCTACGTTTATGGCATATATATTAATGTTTCTCCAGACAAACTTTAAAATTGCTGGAATATACGTTTAAGGCAATGTTTCGAAACAAAGGCTTGCCACTGGCATTACAATCCGCACCCGATATGATTTCCTTTTTTGAAGTTAAATAATTTGCAACGCGTGATGTGAACGACCCCAGTTTGCTATACCGCAGGACATGACAGAATGAAAATATGCATGATATACCATTTTACATGTAGATATATCACTTTCCCGAGCTAACCCTCTAATGAGAATCAAATTTTGCTAAGTTTTCCAGAAAGTTTATTTATGTGGTGATTCCATTGCAATTTATTGTCAATCAACAGACCAAGAAAAGGCGCGTGCTCCGAAATGTTCTCCTAATTAAAAGTTAAACTGTTTGTGTTTGAAGTGAAGGTAACGATTTTAGTTTTCTCTAGATTAAGAGAAAATTTGTTTGCAGTGAACCAAACGGCTCATCGCAACCTCTTCTTTCTCACGCAACGTTTCCGAGTCGCTGTCCGTGATTACTAAATTTGTGTCGTCAGTCTAAAGGCCTGATTTAAAGGAATCTAAATAATTCGGTAGATCGTTAATGTAAATGATGAAAAGTAAGGGTTCCAAAATTGAGCCCTGAGGGACACCGCAGGTAATTCTGACAAATGCTCATTTCCATCATTGGATGTGTGGCTTCCAGATGTGGGGAACAGCATCATCCACTAACGTAGAAATAATTGAAAGATTCGAGTCAAAAATTCTCCGAACAAATTAGTAACGCACCATACTACGAAACCAATGCAGACATATATACTAACCTCAAAATGAGTTCAGTGCATAAAATGTCTCAACTGCTGACGTGGCATGGTGTTTTTCAACATCTTCCTCAAACGTTACAACCTTGCGTAAACGACGAGAAATGCGACTGTGGAATGGATGCTAAAGATGATGTCTTCTGTTTCATCGCGGAATGTCCAAGGTACGAGATACGCGGGCGACAGCGACGAAAACACTTCTCTACATCATTTTGTGGACCCCTGCAATAACCTGGCGATAAAAAGATAAAACTAAATATTAGAGTATATTCTCCTAATATTATATTTTCCTCAAATGAAAATATTAACCTTACTAACATCAATAATTATAAGGAAAAATGTTCTATAAATAAGCTAAAATGTTTGATACTAACCACTCCATATAAATAACGGTGTTTGTATTTTTCGGTTCAATAAAGAATATTATATTATGTTATAAATGAGTATCAAATACCTTTACGTGTCAATGACAGCAAAAATAGATTACAGAATTCCAAAGATTAAGTATTGCATGAATAGAAGTAATCAGGAGCCACTTCCATAAACTTCTGCCAGCACCTGTGACGGTATTCCGTCCAAATTCCTCAGCTTCCATACCACCAGGACCGCTTCTCCCTCAAAGATAATATCACAGGCCTGATTTCCTGGTGCTTGCAAACAATAGCTATTCCTCACGTTTGCTCAAGGCTAGAGGACTTTGAAGTTCTAACGTACACTCACTTGCTATTACTGCCAGCAGTAAAATGCATAAATAACTGGTCAGTAACTGCCAAACTGAATAATTCCGGAAGCGTAATAATAATTCCCAAATGAATGCCTCCTCCTCTTGCGTCTGCACGCATTTTAATCCATCATAGCTGTTGATGTAGGTGTACACGAGCGTCGTAATGCCAACTACATAAGTTTGCTAGATTCTTTCCACGATGTTTTGTGTCAAGGAACTTCTTATCCATAGCAGGTGAAAATCGCCCCTAAGTTATTTTAAATCGTGTTCTAAAACGCCCCTGACCGTCTAGAAAATTTCCCATAATATCGTCACTTTGCAAGAAGAATTTGTCATTTTCTGCTAAATTTGACTAACATGGTGAGAATTTCAAGTTTGCACAGCTGCGCGAATTACATCAATTTGATACAATTTTATATGTAATACATGAATATATTTTATCATGTTTCTGCTATATAAAGATATTGATTTAAAGATTAGGCACATTGTAGGCTAAATGACAATTCAAAGGTCTGATAATAAAAGATGCGAAGATCCTGGAATGTTGGGTAGGAAGGGATCAGGATTAAATGCAATGGTTAGGACTGTAAATACGGTATACAAAGTTATTTTAAACACGTAAAGAAATCTTGGAAATTTAGGACTAACAGTAAATATTTCAGAGTTTGGTATAATAATTCATCATACAAAGCATTGGATTGAGGGATCATTGTTTATATATATGAATGAATGAATGTACGAAGAATAGACTTGTATTTCCGAATGCAGTAATTGATAAGAGACTTTCGACCAACTAGCACCATAACTTCCAAGTTAAAAATGGGGCTGTACAATGGTTGTATATTTCTGACTGAACACTGATGTTACGAAAGGAAAAGCTCAACAAAGAGCAGTGTCGTCGGAATTAGACTGCGATTATTAATTATCTATATACAAAGTTCAATTTTCTATTAAATTCTATTTTGTTGGCTGTTGATTAAATTGGTAACCTACAATGGCTGACGTAGTTTTGTATGTGGAACGACGATACGCACAGGAAAAACAATTGAGTTCCTCGCTTCTTTAGAATAGAGCCTATTAAGAGCTGCAGTAATTCAATCATGTATAAATTGGCGTTAATAGACATTTATATGGTTTTAACCTCAGTAAAACTTTCCGACAACAATATTTATTGAAAACCTTAAGAAGACTTTAAATTTCAACATAAATTAAATTTTCAGTTACGCCAATTGGAATTTGACCATGGTCCTTAAGCGCGTATGTAATGTACAAGCCATTTTAAAATGATTGACTGGCGATATTTAAAACAGTCCCGGAACGAAATAGAGGACAGTGTTGAGCAACAGTCACCTTGCACGTAGCCTTCAGCCAGTAAGGCTGTGAAAGCGTTGACCAGAAGGTGTGTCTCGCAGCGAAAGTGATGGACCACGCGCCTTCAGAGATCGCCTCCCCGTTCATCGTTCATGGCCGCGGACAGCTATTACAGCTTTGGATGTTTTTTAGAACATATCATGGTCTTAGCATTATCGATTCCCACACTTTAATCTTTTTTTGTTTACTTGTTTGTTTACCATTGATAGTTATTAGCGACCCAGGATACAGAATGATTATTTCTCGATAATTACATCTACAATGATATTACATCTTTGGGATTGGAATTGTTCTTTATTATAATTGGTCCTTTCCGTTTACTAACTCCTTAAACTTTATAAGGTTCGGTCTTGCCTTCTTCGAGCAGCACATATCTCTAGCCGTATATGCTCCTATATTTGAACTTCTTATTGTTGTAATATATCGTTCCTGCTAAAACTATGAGATCGAAATAAGTTGAATATCAATAACTTTTAGTTAAATATAAGGTATGGAAAGGTTCGGACTGAATAGGATAAGTTCGGAGATACATCCAGCGCCGTCTCTTCTTCAGCGTCGATAGGAAGACTTTGACGTTCGGAAAATAGTAAAGTCGATAACATGGGGTTCTTGGTATCAGCAAGCACTATTAAGTTAAAGATATAGTTTAATACAGAGAAGTAACTCTGAGCTGGGACTCCCAGGATCCCATACAACCCCAAAGACTGCCGTAGCAATAATAATTCAAAACGTGGCTCCAGAGACTGAGAGAAACCACTTCTCAAGTGACGAACCTCTTGCTAAAAGGTGAGGAACAAATCAAAAGCTCCGGATCAGCCCTCGTGATCTGTAGCGGGGACCCTCAAAGCCGGTTACGACAGGGTTGCTACCGCGGTTTGTAGCGTAATCTGAACCGACTGAACATCTGTTAGCGTATTGTCTCCACCCGATACGTACACATGCTCCCTGGGCCCAAGCGAAGAAAATTTTTTTCGACTGTGCGGTATTGACCGAAATAAAAAAGCAAATTGATAAATCTATATGGCATTTTGGAGTAGATCTTGCATTTACATGTTGGATTTTAAGAGGAAGCTCACATGCTGGACATACCGGTTGATGATCTCTGAATTGAAGATTGTTTTGTGTCAATTAAGAGTGAAGTGTTCTGATTCTTGCCAATACTATCTGGCACCTTCTTGATAACTTTTTAGGGTTTCTGCACGTTATTCAGATCCTTGCAGAATTTTTTGCATTTCCATTTTTTCCATATCTCCTTCGTGATGTTTTTATAAGTCAGTGCAAGGTCTCTGCTTCCTCCTAAGTTAATGTCGTGCTAATCTCGAATAGTATCCGCTACATTTTTTACCATACTGTCCGCTCTTTCGTTTACCCGGTTTCCACTGTGAGCCCAGATCCATATTAAGGTGATTTCCTTGTTTCCATTTTTGTATTTCCATACGTAGTCCCTTATTAGATTCACACTTCTGTTACTTAATTTCGGATTTTTGATTGTGTTGATCGCGCTCAAGTTATCGGTAGCAATGACTTCCTTCTTGTCCAAACATCCCCTATATGTTCCATCGCCATTAATATTGCGTGAATTTCGCCACCCTCTATTGAAGTTTCCGGTCTGATTATCCGAAACCACTGCGCATCCCACTCCCCTCTTTGATTTTGATGCATCTGTTTAATACCATATATGATCATTGTACTTTCCCATTTTCTTCCATAAGTCATTACCTTTATCCACCAGCTTCTTCTTGTCTTTGATCAGATTCAGTGGGGTATCTACTGCTATTTCTCTTGTCCTCCAGGGAGGACATATTGCCTTTGTGTCCTGTTTGATCTTAGACGGAGTCAATTTTAATCATTTAGTGAGTAGATTAGATTTCGCGTAAAAGGTCAGGGGATCTTGTGAACCATTATTTATCTTCAGTTTAATGTGTGTAATCTGTTTCTGGATTGAGGGATTGGCTGATTCTCTAATTTTTGCTTCGAATGTGAGGATGGCTAGATTTCTTCTTACTTTTAGGGAGGTTTCATTAACTTCCACGTAGAGTCTCTCGATCGGGGATTGTTCAGTTGCATCCCGTAATTATTCTCATCACCTCATTTTATCAGGTTTTTTTAGTTGCGATTTTTTGGCTGTTTTGTAAATATGAGCACCGTAATCTATTTTTGAACATATCTATTTTTGAAAATAATATATGTCAGTTGAAATGTTTTCTGGTTGGCTCCCCAGATATTTTCTGCTTATCTTTTTAAGATAGCCAATCTCTTTTTTTTCTTTCAACGCAGAGATGACTTGTAACTTGAAGTTCAGTAACCAATCCCAAATCATTCCTAGGATTCGTGATTTTTATTGTGCTGTCAAAGACGTTTAGTAGTATTTTTACAAGTTTTTTTTTGTGATCACTATTGCTTTTCACCTTATTTTGTTTAAAGATGTAGCCATTCTTCCACACCCATTCTACTACTTTATTTATCGCATGTTGCGTATTTTTTCCCGTTGCCTCTATTAGTATTATGTCATCAGCGAAGACGTTGATTTCTATTGAAAAATACTTTCCGTCTCATCGTTTACCGCTGCTACGAACAATACCACGCTGATGCCTTGTGGATTCCGCTTTATCTGTTCTGACTGTTATATATATTTTATCCATAAAGTTTTTATACATATTCGAATAAGTTGCTGGCCAATCCATATTTAGCTCAGTTTTTTAAGTCATTTCGTTAATTGTTTTTTTCCCGTTGCCTCTATTAGTATTATGTCATCAGCGAAGACGTTGATTTCTATTGAAAAATACTTTCCGTCTCATCGTTTACCGCTGCTACGAACAATACCACGCTGATGCCTTGTGGATTCCGCTTTATCTGTTCTGACTGTTATATATATTTTATCCATAAAGTTTTTATACATATTCGAATAAGTTGCTGGCCAATCCATATTTAGCTCAGTTTTTTAAGTCATTTCGTTAATTGTTTTTTTCCCGTTGCCTCTATTAGTATTATGTCATCAGCGAAGACGTTGATTTCTATTGAAAAATACTTTCCGTCTCATCGTTTACCGCTGCTACGAACAATACCACGCTGATGCCTTGTGGATTCCGCTTTATCTGTTCTGACTGTTATATATATTTTATCCATAAAGTTTTTATACATATTCGAATAAGTTGCTGGCCAATCCATATTTAGCTCAGTTTTTTAAGTCATTTCGTTAATTGTTTTTTTCCCGTTGCCTCTATTAGTATTATGTCATCAGCGAAGACGTTGATTTCTATTGAAAAATACTTTCCGTCTCATCGTTTACCGCTGCTACGAACAATACCACGCTGATGCCTTGTGGATTCCGCTTTATCTGTTCTGACTGTTATATATATTTTATCCATAAAGTTTTTATACATATTCGAATAAGTTGCTGGCCAATCCATATTTAGCTCAGTTTTTTAAGTCATTTCGTTAATTGTCAGAACAATGCTGTAATACAGGGTGATCCAAAATTTTATTATTTTAAAGTATTAACTGCTTATTTTGGTTCATGAAAATACTTATTTTTATATTCGCAACCCAATTATGATTACAAAAATTTATGTGTACAGTAACGGGTAATTAAAGACATAACTTGTGCTTCATTCTTTTACCAGAAAATTTTTAAATCTATCCATAATTTTGAGATACATTTCAAACATTATCATCTAAACAGAGAGCTAAATACATTATAAACTAGTTGCTGTTTTTAAGTAGAATTTCTCCAGTTTTCCTTGGCCGTTCCCGTCACACACTCTTAACTCTGTCCACAAGTTTAATAATTGCTTTGTCTGCATGTGAACGTATATAAACTTTTCTTAGAAATTTTTCTCTTGCTTCATTCAGTTTTACTAATTTGATACGAATTGTCAATACAAAGATTTGTTCTTGGCAATTCATTAAGAATATAAACAATAAGAAAGAATTTATTTTGGATTATGTACTTACAAAATAGTACACTCTTCGTACGTTTGAAACATGACAATCATAAATACAACTTTCGGTTTTTAATATTTTCCGACTTCACGAAAATAGGTACGTACTTACGGATACCCTGTATTTGTTTTTCTGTTACTACGTGAACTGAATGGGTAGACTCGTATGCTGACAAGACACGCTTAATTCTCAATTCCTGGCCCATAAAAAAAACTGTAATTAGGTATAGATAAACATAAATTGACTTGCGACTTCACAAAAAATATTTACTTAGAATTTGGACGTCAGGTAATTGAGTACGTTATATGAAACGTACTTATAAAAAATAGCTATGAAATTAACCAAAATTAAAGGAACTTTTGAATTTCCAGTAGTCCTTTACTGAAGAAATAGAAAAGTTTGAAAATACCACCAAATATGGTATAAGGATTAACACGTTAATTCATAAATAAATATTTAAAAGAGCATAAAAATAAAATACTATGAAGAAACAATATGTACAGTAATTAGAAACACAAATAGATAATAAGAAACCTAAACACGAAATTGAGAAAATGTAATACGAATTACATTACGAAATGTAATGCACTGATATTAGGATGTAATATGTGTATAATTTAAATAAAAACATTAACATGGAATGTATATTTAATTTTAATCTGTTCAATTTGAAACGGAAATTAATAAATAAGGGAGAATTTTATATACAAGTAACTATTTCAATGAAGTGACGAGGCAGTAATTTATTTTGTTTAGCACTTGAGTGTTATCCATACTATAATTTTTTTTTGAGTAAGTGACTTTAAATTGAATCCTCTGTATGTGGTTAATTCCGAATCATAAAAATCAACTACACCGTCACAGATTTAGTTTGAAAGTATTTACCTTAAATTACTTAAGTACTATCTGGGATGCAGATGTATAGTGCTAAATTTTGATTTACTCAATGTCTTATAGTTAACTAAATCAAAGTGATGGAAGACAATGACACTGAACGTCATCAAAACGTCGCGCCTAGAACTTTTCACTGTTAGAAGCCCGAGTATACTTTAAAAGTCCTTGGAAGGTTCCTTTCTGCCTTTTGTCCACTATGATTTAGGAATCCTTATTTAACTTGAAGATATAACTGCAAAAAAAATTCTCGTAAAGTTTGTCATCAGTAATGTGGTACTCGCTTGAATGTCTTCATTATAATGAATTCATGGCGAATTTTACCCCGGTCGATTGGTACTAATTTTCCCAGACGGCATCTGAGTCACGAACTCTGTATAAGGCATGGCCATTTGTTTGTGGTGTCAACAGTATTAGCTTTACACCTAACTACGGTCCTTCAAATATCTCACTAGATTCTGACAAATCTTCGATTACATTTGAAACAGCTTCTTCACCAGAAATACTCAAAATAATAATTCAATATGCCAGATTCCTATTATATAAGAAACAAAAGTCTGTGCAAATGATGAACAAATGTAATTCGTCATATTTTATCTGGAGTCACGCCACGTTCGGAGGAATTCATTGTTACGTCACGGAGCGAGACCTTAACACTGGAGACGCAATCCAGGCCTGTGGAAGAAAAGAAAGTTGTTAGTGAAAGTGTTTACCAAGTATGATGTGTTCGTGTTCTTTGCGTAAGTGAGGCGTGCAGTTTGTGTAACAGTGTCCGTGTCACCCCCGCGACCTTCGCTCTGCGGCCGCAGTCACTCGTGAGTTACGAGAGAAAAATCTTTTTCTCTCCAGAAACGCACCAGTAGGCAGTAATCCGGCGTAAATTATATGCCATGCTCGATGATTAATCCCGACGTCTAACGAATCGTAGTTTCTTTTATATTTTACATCTCCCTTAAATTGTACTTGCAATAATCACTCACAGATTTAATTTATTATATTTAATAATTACAAATATTTCTTACTATACTAACTAGGTACCAGGCGTTACCAGGGTATTTATTTGTAAAAACCTGGAAAAGTATTTAATTCGACATTAATCTCTAAGCCGACACGTGATTAAACCGGCATCGAAAGCGACATTTTTTGAACATTTATGTTTTATATCCTCTACGCTATCTATGCCGAAGGAATGTTAATTTAATAATAACCGGTATGAATAAACTCTGTACCTTACTCGAGTCAAGAAAACTTGAGGAAATCAAAAATACTCCAGTACTCTAAGAACAGTCAGCGTTAAAAATTATTCCCGACCGATTAAGAGACTGCAATTCTCCCTACCCCACACATATCGGTGATTCCATTCATAGTCATCAGAGGCTGAAATTAGGCATTGACAGCTTCGAGAATGACACTACTAAACTCTATAAACTCGAATAATTTTCATTCGGCGCTAATTTTGACGATTTTGAATGTTTTAAAAATGTTACATTCTCCACACAACCCCTACCCCTCGGAATTTAATACCCGAACAGTTCAGGCCTTCAAAAATTTGAAATACTATTTTATTTCCAGCCAGACTACACCTATTTAAGGTAGGACAGCGGCGCTCTGTTCCTGTTTTGTATCCAAATAATTTTGATTATGTCACATTTCCTTACGTGCCTAATTTATATATAAATATAATTCTAAAACTTCTCAAATGTGAACTTTTTACTATAAGAATCAACTTAAATTCCACAATTTGGAATCTATACTTGTTACAAGAATATATATATATATATATATATATATAAACAGATTATTTCTTCAGTAAACATTTATTAATGAATTTTAACTATTCACAAATTTTTACTGAAACTGAGATATATAGATTGAGAAGCCAATATATACATATATTGTAATTTGATACGTCACTGAATAAAAATTATTATATTAATTTAAAGAAGCCAGGTGAAGGAAATAAAATTGTTTCATTTAAAAAGTTAAAAAGTAATGTGAAACGGGATTAAAAAACTCGTTATATTATTTCAACCATAGTTTCAGATTACTTTGTCCAAAAAAAATTGTGAGTATGTTTCATCTTCATGTAGTAACACAATTCTGGAAATAATTTTCAAACTAATTGTCTACACACTATTTCTTCTCCCGTCATCGGAAGGGCGTGGGAAACTTTTAGGTGCATGTCGTTAGGCTACCTTGCTCTCTGTTCCGCATCCCCCATTTCAAATCTCTTCCTACGCTATTAAAGAGAAGTTGCCACCTCGTAGCCTGTCACCAAAAAAAAAGTGATGTGGCAACGTTTAAAATGATAGATGCTACAATGTAGTGGACTGCCTCATCAGTCATCATGATTCACAGTTTAAAATATTCAAATGTCTGTATCTCGCTGAATTTTTATTTTTTAACAATATTTTTTTTGTACTGATATTGTAATGCGTCCTTTGCTTTCATGCACAATGTGATGGATTTTAGTAATTAACGACGTAGTACGAATTCAACGCCGAGATTATAAGATAGTGAAGTGAGTTATATTAATAAAAGCAGAGTATAGTGTTTTCTTATGAAGAAAGATTGAAGTGATTTTGAGAGGTTAAAGTGTAGGATGAATTTAAAACGAAGACGCAAATAAATTTTACGAGCAATAGGAGGAATACAAAAGGGATTTATACAACCATCAGATAAGACAAAATTATATTAACTTTCTTTAATTTTGTTCCTGTCACTAAATTTGATTTTGCCAAAATAAATTCCCCGCGAAAAAGGGTCTATGTTATTTAAATTGATTGAGTCAAATTTGCATTATTGTACTTACGACTTTTAATTGTTTGTAATTAATTATATGATGTATTATAAAGATACAGACTTTTTGACTCAACTGATTCAGATCTAATCAGTGAAGTGGGGAGGTTTCAGAAGAGTAGAGAACGGCGATCCGCTCCGGAACTGATTCTTTCGGTGTGGGGAAGCGCGCGCTCCGGTTCCGTTCACGGTTCACGAAGTCTTCGCTCTTTGACTTTAGACTTTCATTTAGAATCAGAAGAGCTAGTGTTTTTTTCTGCCAAGACAAATATCACTCACTCCATGGAGGGAATCAGTTCTCGAGAGAATCGCACATCTCTATATCTAACTGCTACATAAGGTGATGGTGGTTTTACTTAAAATAATAAAAAAAATACCATTCCCGTTATCTTCATTTCTATTGTAATGAAGATATGCTGTATTGATGGTAATAATAATTTGACTAGTTTTTAGCAGTATCACTTATTCTAATATATTGCTAGTAAACTTTAGGTTAAGAAGTATTCGGCGACACTGAAATGACGGCTATGCGCCTAACATTCGTGTCAGAAGGGAAACAGCTTTGCCGGGAGAACAGTAAAGAAAATAATAATTGCCTATATCTAAGCTTCTCATTACGATCTACTTTATATATCGATGAAGATATAATATTACCAAAGTAAATGTTCCAAATGTCGTATATAATTACTAATTCTGTTTCGAGACTTTCGGTACACAAATGAAGATAAAAATTGTATTATGGGAACCGAGGTTTTTATAATTTTGTTACTTATAACACTGCATTTGTAATACCAATTTAAAGGAAATAGTTTTTTTTTGCTGGTATATTATTTAATACACTTTGTGAACGTGTAATTATAGAAGGTAGAGAACGTATGGTAATAAAACTATAAAATTTATTTTTAATGATTTGAAAAATTTCTTTCTTATTGTCTTATGATTGCTTAAGATTATTTATAGCTAACGAGCTTTCATATGCTTTTCAGAGAAGATATGGAGAAAGTGAATATCAAATTCCATGATAACGGCACCGTAACATATCAACACAAGAAGATACTGCACTTTGTACCTGAACTGTCCGCTGACAAGGAACTTAAGTTAACTGTGCCAAATATACCTCTGTTGGTAAGATATCTTTTATAATTTTATTTAGTGTTTCTATTCTATTTTATCGCATTATGAAACACAACAGGGTGGAATCTTATAAAACTTTTTACTAATTCTATTTTCAGAATTGAATTTGTGAATTTAGAATTCATATTTCATTTACAAAAATTCTAATTTTCACCGGACTACATCAAAATTATATATTTAAGATTAATGACACCAGGAATATTACATCTGTTAATGCCATGACGTGTTTCCGAGGAAAATAAAATTCACACAATAAATATATAAGAAAGTTAATATTTTAATTGAAAAAAAAATAAGACGAGTATGGTTTGTGGAGACTCAAATATTCGTTCTATGTTCTGGAGATACGAGGATTTTATGGAGCGTTCCCGACCTCGCCCTGGAATGGCAGCAACTTTTTCTCTCATTTTGTAAATATTATATATGCCATTCTAAATTTCAGACAGAAATGAACTGAAACTGTACACAGTCTCTTAAATCAGTGTTGTTATAAATGATAAAATTAAATATCTTACACTCCTAAACTCTTCATTAAAGAAGGTTTTAAGTCGACCGACATTCAATGTCCACCACTAAGAAATGGGCGGCCTTGTTTAAACTTCGCTGTGAAAGTGTCCAAGATGAGCTTCGTTCAGGACGTCCAGAAATGGCAACCACACCAGAAATCATCAAGAAAAGAACACGATATCAATTTGAGGAAGATTCATGAAATTTATATTACTGGAGAGAGGTGAAAACAAAGCGTTGGTTTCATTATGTATGACGAAATGCACATGAAAATCATTCAAGGGTGCTACAAATGCTCACTACAGGTCAAAACCCGCAATAGATCTACGATTTCCCAACAGTTCTTAAAGCGTTTTATAAAAGCACGATTTTCAGCGTCAATAACTGGCATTTTTTTGAGAGGCGTATGTTTCGGGGTCGCAGACTGTGGGCATACGGTAAGAGTTGTCCGCTATTCTATTGGAATAGTCGGCCAGCTGCCTCCTAAACTGGTCAAGGTACGGAGAGGAGAAAGCTGCGACCCCCACAGCAAACCCCTCGCGCCATCGGAAGGGTGTGGGACAAGTACCAAATGCCTGACCTACCTGATGCAGGTTTTTATAGGGGGTTCCCTGCATCACTTATAGGCGAATTGCCGGGTAGGATCTTTAAACCATAGCCCGGGGGCCCTATTTAACCCTTGGCTACCTTGCTCTACTTTTCCACACACCCCTTTCACTCCTTTTCCTATGCTATAAGAGGGGAGTTGCCACTATGTGGATTACCCTATACATAGCCTGTCTACACCTTTACAAAAAAAATAAAAAAGCGTGATTTTCAGCGTCAATAATTGGAATTTAATAAAACACGAATTCACCATTTCACACCAGAATCGAAAAAACACTCCATACAGTTGGTTTACAGTTTTGAAGCAGGAAAATATTGTGCCATCGGCGAGAAAAGTTCTAGCGTCGGTATTTTTGGGATTCCAAATAGAATTCTGTTCATCGAATATCTTGAAAAGGATAAAGCAATAGCAGTTAAATATTATTCCAACCAAACTGGACGCATAATTCTTCTAAACACACTCGACTTACAGATAAAAATCTTTTTTCATTGAGCAATACACCAACTCACAAAAATGCATCTTTTTAATGAAAATAATGGATAGATTTCCACTATGAAGCGTAGGTGTATCCACTGTATTTCCTAGACTGCTCCTTCGGCCCTCAAGTAGGAATTTCGTCTGCAAATCGCTGTACTTCCAACACAATACTACAATGGTACTGGATACTTACTCGTATATTAATAGTTATTATGTTTAAATATATGACTGTTTATAAAACAAATTGTCAATTTAACTATTAGGTCTTAAACTCGGACATAATAAAGAATTATGTGAAACTTTCCCAAATCAGTTTCTATATTAATTAAAATGAAAAATTTACGTGTGATTGAAAATAATGAATAAGAAAGATAGTCAATTCAGACAAAAAAGTGATAATATAAATACCACACAACTTTTCTGGGATCCTTCTCCCTTTCCTCAGGTGCGAAGAAGACCGTAGAGCGACTGAATTGCACTTGTGAGTTGACAAAACTCAAAAGCGACGAAAACGCAACGACAATGGGAGCTGAAGGTTCAGCGTAATAATAAGGGATCATCGTTTTTTTTTTTTTTTTTTTTAGGGCAATAGGCTACTTGAGGGTAATCCACTTAGGGCAACTCCCCTTTAATAGCATAGGAAGGGATTTGAAAGGGGGGATGCGGAAGGGTAGAGGAAGGTAGCCAAGGGTTAACTAGGGCCCCCGGGCTATATTTTAAGGATCCTACCCGGCATTCGCCTAAAGGAATGCAGGGAAAACCTTAGAAAAACCTGCATCGGGTAGGTCGGGCATTGGGTACTTGTCCCACGCCCTTCCGATAGCGGGAGAGGAGTTTGCTGTGGGGACGCAGCTTACCACTCGCCATGCCTTGGCCTGTTTAGGAGGCAGCTGGCCGACTATTCCAATAGGAATAGCGGACAACTCTTGCCGTATGCCCAAGGTCTGCGACCCCGGAACATACACCTCTCAAAACTGACCGAGGTGCTATTTTCTGTTTATAATTCCTAAACAGGGGAATTAAACTGAAGGAGAAACGTACAGCCCTCTTAAAAATGTGGTCGCAATTTTCTTTTAGTATATATAAAGTTTATGTTACCGAAACATTTTAGAACGTGGGCTAAATTCATTTAAGTCAGGACTTCCAAATAAGACTTAAAAATTTATTTTTACTAAGATCAAGCTAGAACTACTTTCCTAAAAATCCTACAATTCGTATTATAAGGAAAGATTTAACTAGGATTTTATGGAAAGTCAGACACGAATTTGATAGGTGATTCCTCAAGAATCCTTTAGCGGAAAACTGGAACAAGAAATTTCGCAAGAAAAGCGTATCTAAGATAAAAATAACGGAGTTGTATTTGTGGAGAAAAAATTTGTGTCTTACTTGACGGTCAATGTTTTTTAACGCTATCCTCTCTGTTTTTGGAACTTGATTTAAAATTGGACGTTCTTTTTAAATTACGCAAATCTAGAAACTACCAAACATACTTGTATTCTAAAATATATTTTGTAAAACTTATTTATTTACTGCAGATTAGCGTTAGTCACATTTAACTGAAAACCGTGAGCAAAGATTACTTACTTCTGAAAAATTATTGAATATACTAGTTATTAATTATTTCTCAATGGCTAAATGTAATTATTAATATTTCAGACTCTGTCTACTCAGAGCAATGCCCTCCCACGTTTCGTTCGGATGGGATTGTCCTTGATGCTGCGTACGATGCGTATGCAACCATTCGTCAAAGTTACAGCGAACGAGCTTATCTTTGGCTACGACGACACGCTAATCACGCTTGCAAATAACTTCTTTCCAAAACACAAGCGTCCAATGAAGAAAATGGGCTTGCTTCTCACTGTGAGTATCTTTCGAAACTTTTCTTTTGATTATCTGTAGGAGTTTTATTATTCCTTTAATACACAATTCATATAAATATCAGACCTACTCAACAAATCGTCTTCCAATTAACTCCATATTTTTATTTAGATTTTAAATTCAACTGCTAATAGAATATATATATATATTTGAATATATATATATATATATATATATATATATATATATATATATTTATATTTATATATTTATATATTTATAAATATATATATTTATATATATATATATATATTTATATTTATATATTTATAAATATATATATTTATAAATATATATATATATATATATATATTTATATATATGTATATATATTGTAATAAACAAACTTTAAATTTAAATTGTAATCAAAACTTTTCAAGCCCACATTTGAATGCCAATTTTGTAATGAACAAAATTTTATATTGAAATTGAAATTATAGTAGATAAGTCAACATTATGGCGCCAAATTTAGTTTAAACAAAATTAAATTAAATTACAATTAACCGCTATGTCAGACATCAAAATGTAAAGTAAGTTGAGATTAAACAACTTTTCAAAATATAACAAAACTAATTAAATAAAAAAAATTATCTTTGTGGAAATTTTACAAATTATTGATATTGTTTTGCCACGGCTTTGATGACAAACTTAATTTTCAGGGCCGCCTGTCTGGTCTCCAATTAAGATAGTTACATAAAATGACAATTAAATTTTACGAAGCACCAATATCCCTAACTTAAATTATCATTTTATTTGAAATTATTGAAATCTTATATTTGACGATAATTATATTTACACTACTAGGTTTACAATTGAGAAAATTCTTTTTAGTTACTAAATATGTCTGGTCATCTGGGCTGGATCTCACTTAGCTCGATTTTTATCACATCACTAAGAGGCCATTTTTCACTGAATATATGGTATTTTCGTTTGCAAACTCTAAACACTTTCTGATAATAACTGTTGGTAGATTTGTTTAAACAATCACGGTTGATAGATTTGTTCTCTGTTCTCTAAAAATTTGGATAATTACTGGAACATGGCAACGGACAAAATCCAATTCCGAACTGCGACTTGCAACTCAATCTGAGTAATCTGAGTGTTATCCCAAAATTATTAGCTATTGGCTACGGCCGACTTGAAACTCCAGAACTGGCGACTTTTAATATACTATTCTCGGTTTCCAAAAACACTCTCGCTCTGTCGTGATCCCTGAAACTCTGCATCGGCCAAGTTCCATGCGTCTCAGTGCTGCCTCAGGCGCAATGCTCCTTGTAGTAAGCGATGGAATACAGGCTCTCTATTCTTGTCGACAATCCCTAAGTTTGTAAAATTTTATTATTTATAGGTAATTATTAAATAATTACCTATTCGTAATTACCACAATCTTGTGGTAATTAAAAATGTGTACTTATTTATTAAACAAATTTTACGATTTTCATTATCGGCGGCGTAAATATAAGGATTGTTTACAAGAATATGGAGGCTATAATGCTTACTTGCTAACGTTGCATTGTTGCCTCAGGCAGCACTTGGACGTACAGAACTTGAGATATTCACAGTTGCTTGGACCAGGAAGGCGAAAGCTGTTTTTTGTGGAGTCCCTGATTCATATTTGAGAAAGTGTAATTAGGCAGCAGAGACATATTATATTAAAGTCCCGGGTTTTGGAATTACGAGTCTGAAGTATTTTGTCTATTGGCATATTTATGCAATTATCAAAGTTTTAAAAACAACGTTATTAGCAGTTAAGAGCTGGAAGTGTTTTGTGTCGCAAAACTACGACATCCATTAAATTCAGTGAAATATGGCCTGTCTGTGATGTGTTTAACAAAAATGGAGTGAAATCGAGCCCAGACGAACAGCTAAGGGTAAAGTAAACAGAAAAGGAATTTTATTATTTGTAAACCTTATGTGTAAATATAATTATCGTCAGATTTCGTTTTTCAATAATTATTTAAGTCAGGAACATTTTGCATTGTAAGTTTTTAATTGTCATTTTGTAACATTATTTATTGGAGTCCCGATAGTCGGCCCTGAAATTAAGCCGTGGCACATTACCAACTTGTAAAAAAAATTCAATTGAGATCAAAATTTGTTTTTATTAAATTAATTTTGTGTTATAGTTTGAATTCTTGTTTTTCATTTAAAATCCTATATTTTCAATTTGTTCATTTAAAATCTAAATTAATAATTTGATTATTACATTTTGTCCTCCAACGTGAGGTTTATTTTAATTTAAAATCAACTTTTTGATCATTACATTTTGGTTCTCCAACGTGGGGCAAAACATTTAAAATCAACTATTTAAAAGTATTTATTACTATATATATATATATATATATATATATATATATATATATTATATATATGAAGAGAGAGGGGGGGGGGGGGAATATTGCGACGTATTCAACCTTTTGTACAACCAAAGTGTGCAAGGTTTGAGGTAAAGGAAATAATAGATTAATCAGATGATCGTCCCAACCTGCACGTGATAGGTACAGCTGTAAACTAGTATGTTTAAACATGTTACTTGTTAGTCTCTCGCAGAATTAAATGTCGTTTACTCCATAAAAGTACATTAATGTAATTAGAAAAATAAAATAAAACCGCCCTCATATTTTCTGAACTTCTATAATTTGAAATGAAAGATAATAAGCAAAGTTCCATACGTCACAAAATATTATTGAAATATAATTTCTAACTATATAGTAATGAATATTCGAAATTTACATTACTTTGATTGGATCCATAAATATATCGCCTGACTCATCACAATCTCTTGAACCATTAATCCAATTGCCGTGAAATATTGCACATAGACTCGTCGCATTATAAGGGGTTTTGAAATTCTGCAAAGTGACCGAAATTAATGCTGAATGCATAGATCCCTTTCCCTTCAACAATCAGTAGGGCCTAGGAAGTGGCTATTAAGAACTGCGCAGTGAATTTGAGATCTACGCGTTTATCTCCTGGGCAACTTTGCGTTGCCACTTATTGTGGTTCCAGGAATCGAATCAAAATTGTTTGCATATGTTCCAGTGTTTAGTTTTATCATATCGGGTTTGTAATGATATTTATAATTTCTATACTGTACTTATGCTTTTAAATATGTATAGATCAGTTAGTATTCTATAATTTCGTAGAGTGTATTTTTGGAGTGTAATCAATTGATTGTAACGCAACGTGTAGCGCAACGGAACGCTGAACGAAGTGTCAACCATCTTCACGGGACACACGGGCATGGACGAGTTCGGCTTGCTGAACCGGCTGAACGGTCTGGACCGACTCCCGTACTGGCCCGACGCGCCCTGCAACAGCATCAGCGCCTCCGAAGGCTCCTTCTTCCCTCCGCGGTACTTCACCAAGAGTGACGTGGTACACGTGTACGACAAGGACCTGTGCCGCGTGTTGCCGCTGCGCTACTCCGGGCCTGTGGCAAAGGACGGTATCGAAGCTGGTCTCTACGTGCCTCCGGACAACGTCTTCGAAGCCCCCGAGAGGAACCCCGACAACACCTGCTTCTGCCCCGCCGAAGACGGCTCGTGTCCTGAGAAGGGGCTGCAAAATATCAGCCCTTGCCAGTTCGGTGAGACCATTTTCATTCTTCACTGTTGTAGCCTACATAATTTTTTTAGTCATTACAATATTCTAGAACAAAGTATAACTTTTTTCGGCCGCAACGTGTGGGCAACCCACTTGTTAAAAAAATTTTCAACTCAATTTTTTTAATGGAAAAATATACGTCTGATTGAAAATAATGAATTAGAGAGATAGCCAATACAGACAAAAAAGGTAATATAAATACCACACAACGTTTCTGGGATCCTTGTGTCTTTCGTCAGGTGCTAAGAAGAGCCTAGAGAAACACAACTGTTGTCAACTGACCAGAGCAGTTGTGTTTCTCTAGGCTCCTCTTAGCACCTGACGAAAGGAACAAGGATTCCAGAAACGTTGTATAGTATTTATATTACCTTTTTTTGTCTGTATTGGCTATCTTATTCATTAATTTTTTATATATAATTGTAACATCCATACACCTGAAGCGGTCCCAATCGCGGACGGAAAGTTGGGTTAATAATTTAAATGTTTTCTGATAAAAGTCTGCTAAATTTATTATTTAACTCACAATATTCTAGTTAGGCAAAAGTAATGCCTTACAAAAATGTTGGATATTTAAGTATATGTATTTCGCTTCATAATGTGATGTTCGTCTGCGTGATTGTGATAGTTTTTTCACTGTATACTTTACAATTAATTATTTACGATTGATATATTTCAATTCAAGGTGCTTATAAATATTTTTCTTTTCGATAAAATTGTTGCTTATGAATCGAAGAAGTTAGTTAAGATTGTACGTAATATCATATTCCCAATAATTTTTACACCAAAGTATTGAAGAATTAAAAAAGTTATGTATTCTTCATATTCAGACGTAAACAACAATTTTAGATTAATATATCGTGCTTCAAATGCGTCGCATTCTTCTGTCAGCCTTATTTATATCTGGTCCGCCGATCACTCCAGTCCTCTCTGCTAAATCCTATATAAATGCCTCGGGCTAATCAAAAGTCTGTATAGCTCTTCTACCTCTTCCTATCGGCCGGGAAAATTTTATTTTGCATCATTTATTTATTGTTTGTGATTTAGGCTAATGTCACAAGAGCGTGATTTTGCGTACGGGGATTTTAACGGACGTAATGGACGCATTGGAAGGCCATTGGCCTGTCACATGAGCGCGTACGTGTGATTGAACGGAGCAATCCCCCGAACGTGACATAATTAGTCCGTGCAGCCCCCCACAGCGGACGTGGTCCTGTGCATCTGTGTGCTAATGGCAGTTGCCAGTTTGAACGGACAGGAATTCGATATTTTTCTGAAACGTGTCCATGTTCAATTTAAATAATTCTCATAATTCGCTATAAAGTATAGTAAAGTAAATTCGTGCCGGTTTTCTTTAGGACGTTAATTCTAAATGGAACAAACATCTTCCCCAATTTCTCCCATTTATATGCACTCCTATTATTCTTTCTGATTTAATTGAACAATTTTATCAATATAGTTGTTTAACAAAAATAGTTGGGGTCCTTACAGAGAAAGCAAGGAGAATGCATGATAAAAAAACTGTTACTGAAAGGATTAAATATTTAGGAAAATTGTGGATATTGGAAAATATAAGTTGAATATTAAATTCATTTCAAGTTAATATTTATGTAGATGCAATTCTCTGGAACAATTAAAAATTTTCTGCTGAAAAATAAAACGAGTTTTCAAGGCTTCATTGAAATTAAATGTAATAATTAGAAAAATTATTTACATATTGTCTTCCGACAGTACAAAAATGCAAAGTTTTCAATTAATATTTAAAACATTTATTTTTATTGAATAGTACCTTATAACCCTTTATTTTTATTCATTCCATAATGGTTAATGCAAAGGCTTGCAATATAAACCTCCTGGCTACGGGCCCCGTAGCAGACTGGGATATTGTTAACACGCTGTGGACCAGCGTTGTAATTATACGAGATTAGTCTCAGCAGTAACCTAACAAAGAAAACATAAAAAATTGAGGGAAAATATATACTAAGAAGCGGTGGAAAGACTCAAGACAGATATATACAAGCATGAAACATTCTTCAAGACAACCTGTCACTTGTTATTGGTGCATTGTCGTGATCAAACAACACTTTCTTTTTCGCAACTTTTTCTTAATTTCATCACTAAAAATCTGCAATAGGTTCGAATAATACTCATAGTTTTCCTTTTTGAAGGTTCCTTCGTCTCAGGTGAGAAGTGACGGACCCATGGTTATGAATCGATGCAAAAACTCAACGCTATTTCTGTGATAAATCACCAAATATTCGATTCAAATATCATCACGACGTCGATTTTGTTCCATTTTTAACAAAACGTGGAACCCAACATACACAATGCTTTATAATGTGCAAATTGTGAGCAAATATACGATGTATAGCACTTTTTGAAATGCTTACCTTGTTTGATAGCATTCAATCCAATACCATTTTCGTTACCATTTCAGACTTTGTCACTTAATTTGGCCGACCACTGCGATGTTCGTCTTGGCAACTCTTATGATCTCGTTTAAACTCTGCCACACAATACATTATTGTTGGAAACGAAGGAACAGATTCCCTCGGAGTAGACTTTTTTTTTTGGGGGGGGGGGATAACAGGCTACATGAGGGTAATCCACATAGTGGCAACTCCTTTAATAGCATAGAAAGGGATTTGAAAGGGGGGATGCGGAAGGGTAGAGGAAGGTAGCCAAGGGTTAACTAGGGCCCCCGGGCAATGGTTAGATTTTTGTTTTTTGGGTGTAGACAGGCTATGTATAGGGTAATTCACTGAGACCATTCACCATTTATCAAATAAACAATGTAGTGTCATCAAACTTTGAGCTTAAGGAGTCATTTTTAATCGGTAGTTCATTGGTTTCAAAATTTGTAATGGACAGAATCAGCTTTGTGAATTAAAACCGACTCGTGTTTGGACCTTCGAGCTTGGGAGAGAATAAAAATAAAACAAATAGGTTTAACGAACATATATTTAATAATAAATAATAGCGGTCAAGTCAGAGTATTTAACATGTTTCAAATGGTTAATAATTGGTTGACAAATCTCACGGGGAAGTAGCGATTCCCTTAATAAAACATTTATAATAGTGGAATATAATAATCGATAAGTCGACCTAAATATACAAGTTGCCAACGTGCGTCTTTTGGAGCTATTTCTTGATAAGGAGGAAGGCAAATAATTTCAGTTCAATTGTAAACTCAATTTTGTGTGCTCTTTCCTTGTCAGTTCGGCACGATATGGTTAATTGCCTAATTTAGTTTTTATAATTCATATTATAAATCGCAAAATTACGCTATTTTAGATGCTCCTGTCTACTTGTCGTTCCCGCATTTCTACAATGCGGATCCTGCACTTTTGGAAGCGGTGGAAGGACTCAAGCCAGATAAAAACAAGCATGAAACATTCTTTAAGATTCAACCTGTAAGTAGTTACGTTACTCCATTCAAATTTAATTATTTTAAAAGATGCTTGTTTGCTAATGATGTAAATCTCTGTATAATTAAAGACAATCTTAAATTAATTACTTTACATTCTTCTGTTTTCATCAGCAGTAATCTATCATAATTTAAATTCTTCTACCGAAATATTAAATTTAATCGTTAATAGAATGATACAATTTAATAGATTAAAAATGTAAGGGTGGATCGAAAAGTAATGCCTTTTGTGTCATAAAAAATTAATAACGGAATTAGTACATAATATAGCCTAAACTGTCCTCTACACAACACTACCGTTCAACATAGTTACCATGCATTTTTACAAATTTATACCATGGTTGGACACAGGCATCAAAACCAGTTTGGAAAAATGTCGTCGTCATTGAATTGAAGAAGGAAATCCACAGTCGAATGAAGAAAGTGTTTGGGGACGCTGTAACAGACATCATCAATGTGCGCCGTATGCTGAAGAAGTTTGGTAACATTGCAGATAAACCGAGCAGCGATCGGCCGATAGCATCTATCACAGTTACCAGTCGAGGACGTGCTGATGAAGTGATTCGAAGAAACTAACGCGTGAGAGTTCACGATGTTGTTGCTGCATTGAACGTCTCATATATATCTTCCCAAGCAATAATTGCTGACTTGTGATATCACAAAGTGTGCGCTAATTGGGTTTACAAAACAATTGTCTGTCGATTATTGGTGGAGGTGAGTGAAACTATGTGAAGAACGTCTGGACGCTTTTGAAGCGGATCATCAGGACTTATTCAAAAATTTGGCCACTGTATATCAGATCTGGGACTTCAATGAGGTTAAAACAGCTTTAAAATCATGGTTCAAGAAGAAAAAGCCTGAATTTTTCCAAAATTATTTTTATCCCGCGGTTCAAGGATTGCACAAATGTGAACAAATGCATGGTTATCAAATCATTTAAATAAAATATAAATATATGTCTAACCTGCATTCAAGTTTACTGATTCATATTACACTCTGTATAGTTACCAGTTTTCATATCGATATCGGCACCTTTGTGAAAATCTAATTTCATTTACGATTCAAAGCTTGTCCGATTGCTTCCTTCTTTTCGTGTGTCTTATGCTTTTTTAATCTAGTTCCACAAAATAAAAACGCTTATTTGTATCGAAAATTCATTAATACTCAATGAAATATGGTTTATTTTCATTCCGAAATGTTCAAATTTACTTGTAAATATTAATTGGGACCACTATTTCCAAATTTTGTTTTGTTCAGAACTAAGAATGAGCAAATTTAACGTTAATAATAAAAAATAGCCAGTTTCATTCATATACTGAAACTTAAAATATAGCACTTTGGTGTTGCGAATTATAAAGGAAAAACCAATGCAATACATTAAATTAAAATAAATTTAAGGAACATCGACATTGAAGGTGTATAATAATTTATCTTGATGATGAAATTTATTAAATAATGTGTAGCTAAAAAATTGTATTATTCCTAGGTATGAGGAAAAATTTTGATCAGACCGTGAATCGAACTCAGGTCCTCCACTTTCCGAGCGGGCCCTTAAACTATCCTTGTTGACTCCCGATTCGGCTAAACTAAATTAGAGAAAAAGTTGCCAAATACAGGTCTAATGAGAAATGTAGCACCGGATCGGGAGTTGACATGGGATAGCTCTATGGTAATTGCGTCCGCCAGGTTAGGCGGCTGTATTCTGCGTAGATGATCATCCGGGTGTACCGGAATGTAGTCTGCAGGAGAGACCACATTGCGCTCACCCGTAAATCTGGTCGCAGTGCTTCTAATCCCACGAGTGTGGGCAACAGACTCACTGCTTCCAGTATTTCAGTAGCCTCTCTATTACTAGCAGTCTACGGATGGCTTGAAGAGAGGCGTGGGTGAACGGTGGGTTAACAGTCAGTTGAGGTGTCGCCTCCATGAGATGGATGCTCAGGGTTGGTAGTATCCGAAACGAGACCCAGAGCAGACCACACGACGTTCACCACTTAAACTGATTACATTGCTTCCAATCCCATTCGTGACATGGTGAGTAGGAAGGAAGGGCGCGTGGTTCTCCTGGAGTTGTTTCTGAGAAGCTACCATCCTGTCTTTCCAGGAGGTGGTGGAGATTGACTCAAGGCGGTCGTCCAGTCTTATGAGGTGTGGAAGGTGTTGGTGACCCCAGCACTAACCGCACTCCGGGAGGATAAGATGTCCAGTGGTGTAGACTTGTCTCCACATCTTGGTTATCCAATGACGAAACCACCTGGCCATGATTCTCCTGTTGCTATATGAGGGAGAAAGCCGTAACTATGTGCCTGCCGACAAGTGACAATAGCCTTCGGGCAAGTGAATCTCCACCCTGAGGGGCGACCCTGAGCGTTGGGTTCGATTCCCAGTCCGGTCGACATTCTACCTCATACTTAGGAATAAACAACTAGCATGTCATTGGCCTGATCCTTAATATAGACTCACCTTAATCTTAAATTTGTATTATTAAAATGATATAAATTTAAATGTCGTAATATTTATATATCTTTTATGTTAAATGACTATTGTCGAAAGTTTCTTGAGAAATCCAAAATTTTAAAAGTTGTAACTAATGATATAAAATGATTATTTTTATAATTGACACACTTAATTTTTTGCAGTTCTAAATTTCAACTTATTTATTGTGTATTTTGCTTCTGACTAGAAACTTGGAGTTCCTGTGGAAGGAGAGGTTCGAGTTCAATTGAATCTAAGAGTGGAACGAGCCGTAAATATTCATTCAGTCAGCAACTTTCCTGACATTACATTCCCTATCATATGGGTTGAAGAGGTATGAAATTTGTGATAACCAGATATTTATTGATGACTATAATTATGAATTGCATTCTAGTATGTGACAGTAATTACTGATTACACTAACGGAAAATCTTATGATTGACTAATTAATATATTAAATTAATAATCACTATTATTTATTTAAAATGTAATGTAGTAAATGCAATTAAAATGAATGGCGCAGTTATTAATTATCTACTTCAAATTTGAAATAATTACTACCAGATACTTCATGCAAAATTGAAGACAATTTATTCACGTTTGGTTTTCAGATTAATTAAAAACATAGAAAATACAGAGAAAAACACGTATTTGAAGTAAAGCTTTGTGTGTTTCACAATAATCTGAATGCAGTTCATTTAATGCACGTATATACCTACAATTACAACCCGAGAATTACTAAATTGTAGTTCACTAAATGCATATACACATGTCCTTTAAGGACCAGACTAATACTATACTTTAGTTAGAAAACAGCGATGAATATGGACAGGTCTAGGACAAAATCTCGAAAGACGTGCAAATACTCGTTCTCCCGACGACATTATCCCGATTGATGTTTGTCCTACAGGTCATTATCCCACTTGTCGTTTACCTAACAGTTTAACGTCCTGATGGATCGTTTTCCAGAAAGCGTCAATTCCTAAATCGGGATATATCTAGGATAAAATACTTTGTATTATTATATGGTCCCTACACTTCGCCTGGAAGATGTCGAAACGTCGCGGTTTAATCTGTGTGTGACCCAGTTGGCAACCCGAGATATATTTTTTTCAATTCCTTTATTATTTATAAATTTTTATATATATCCACTTCCATCCAACTCCATTTGGAACGTGTTAAAACATCTAGAGTGACACTATGAATCTCGGCGACCACATAAACTATTAATTCGACGCCAATATACGCCATTTTAGAATATTTTTAAAATGTCATCCCGATGCACCCCTACTCACAGCAGTGCTAAAATTGTCTTACCTCCACAGTAATTGTTCCTTAATTGAAAGTGACATGTGTACCAAGTTTCGTTGAAATTGTTACGCGTTTTAATTACATAATTGACATAAGAATCATGGAAAAAATATAAAAAAAAATATAAAGTGTTCGTTTTATAGTACACTTTTTTTCGTAAAAGTTCGGCAAACGCGATTCCGTAAATTGACCCTTTCGGAGAAATCATTTCAACGAGTTAGTGACTTGCCGAGAAAACGTTAATCGGGAAAAAGACATGCTGGGAAAATGTTATTGGGTATAATGTCGACGGTAAAACTTGCATGGGGCAAGTGGCTTTCGGGCAAATGGCACGACTCCAGATGGTCAGTCGTTAACTCAGAATTAAAGGCCACTATACAATACGTTCAATAATGATAAATGTGACCAGTAGTTCTAATAAATTAATTTAAAATTTCACCTGCATGGAGATTGTAAAATGAGCCTCAAAGTTGAAAATGAATCTTTTTAAGTGCAGACTAATTCTTAGGGCATGTATATTCTTTTTGGGGGGTTCGGCAACACATATTTTTTTAATTTAATATAGGACGAGCTACGATAGAAATAAACTATCATCACTTTTCATACGCCTGTCCCCGCGGATAAAACAAATTTACATTAAATAACCTCCATTTTTATGTAATGAATTTTAATGTTCATATAATACCAGTTTCCAGTGATTATTTAAAAATATTCTTAAAGTTCAAGTAATTTTTTATGATTGATATGAAATAATTTATATGGTTGTTTGCTTATATCTAACATTATTATTGGTGAATTTAAACGAATTATTTGTAATTATTACTATTTGCAGTATAATAATTATTTCAATAGTCGGCAATTGACGAAATTCAACTATTAGTTTCACAAAGAAGTACTGTGACCGTGTGATTATTAAATTTAGTATTAATACAATTTGTTATTATACTGTTTGAAATTTTTTTAACTTGAACTAACTTTTCCTTTTATGGAAATGAACGATGAATGATGGGAAATATAAACTCTAATAATAATGAAATTGCATGTCTTAATGTTTCAGGGAATAGAAGAATTGACTCCAGTTATTAAGAGATGGGTTTTCCTCGCGACCACAGTCACTGACATCGCCGTTCCTATTCTCAACTATGGATTGATTGTAATAGGAGCTTCGATTCTGATTTATATTTTTGTGCGCGCTTACAAGAACGTGGTCTTCACGAGGGAAGCCATAGAGAAGGGCAAAGAAACGCTTCGAAGAGGAAGTAGTTTCATCGTGAATGGACAGCACAGACTGCTCATAGTAAGGGAGTCTTACACTTTGCTCAATAACATGAGTACAGATCCAGATCCAGATGCAGAGCCGGAAGTGTGACAGACACACGACTCTCACAGGAAACAAATAGTTTGCGCAACTTCGCAAGTTAGTGGGGATCGTCAAAACTAATAACTCATTTGTACCTGTTGAACGTACTTTATGAATTTGTTCTGTGATGAATAGGTAGTCAATCACGATTGAATATCTGAAACATGTGGATATTTACCTTGCATATTTATAATGCACTGTAATTGTTGCACGAATATCAGTTTGATAGTACAGCACTTAAAGACCCCTCTCATTTCCACGCACGCGGGATTAAGTGTTCGTGTAAAAGAAAACGACATTGAGACTGTGGACGTAAAAATTTGTATTTTTAATGTTTCTCAATTGTAAATTAAAATAATTTTCTATCATTGATGACTGTTTCAGTACGAAAAAGTGGCATTTTTATTTGCAGATATATTTTTGAATATGAGTGTTTGTGTAAATCTGTGTATGAATCTTATTTTAAAAGAAACATAAATAAGTCCACTTTAATATCAGTATTCCCAAGTCTGTAGCACTAAATAGGACATGTAAAGGAAATAAAAAGTATTTGTAATTTTTTGTGTGTGGACAGTACATTTAACTTATTACTAATGGTGATACATTCAAACATCTTTATCGTAATTTAGAACAAAATATAAAAACTTTGTTTTCAATTGTAAATTAAACTCTGATATATTCAATGGTATAACTCCATTGCCTGTGGTGTAGTAATTTAAATGTACACAGTCAAAATATTTAATTGCTCATTTTTCTGTATACTTCGTGTGCTGATAGTCCTACTATATATATTTTTGTCTGTTTAATTATAATAAGAGGAGCACTAACGAAGAAAAAGACTTGTTAGTTCAGTTACTCAAAACATAAAAATTTTATATATGTAATAATATGGGCATCTAATAATAACTATAATGTTTGTGTAAAATTTATATTATTAAGAATATTGTATAATATTAATCATAAACATAATATCACAATGAGTATAGTTGGGGTAATTGTCTCGACTAGCGCTGCTAGTAGTTACTACGTACCACTAACTTATTAGTGGCCATATACGTTACGAGCATTAGTCGCATATAAGAAATATACTCAGAGGATTAAAAACTAGAGAAACTCTGTAATATTGAAGAATGTTATAGGTATGTTCATAACCACGCAGAAGTCTCTCTCAGAATTTAAAGTAAATGTTTAATACAAATTATTTATGAAATGACTGAAATGAAAACGTCACTGTTTTATTTTATGTATGAGTTTTTAATCTGTGTGAAATATTAAACTTTCCGCCCAGATAGCATTTTTATTATTATATTGGGATTTTTTGAGAGAATCTTTATGGCATTTAAATGGAACGTAATTGTTCTCTAAATGAACTTAAAAGTATAAACATTTCATAATATATTATTTCGATTGTAGACACACTATGAGTGTTCCTTTTATATGGATTACTTTAAATGTGTATTATATCAAATTGTAATATGAAAATGTAACATATCAATTCTATTAAAATTGGAGAAACATATTTTGCAATTACTTGTTCTCAAATGACATTCATATTTCGGATCCTTGGTGTAAAATAGAAGAGAAAAAAATTAAGAATTGAAGCCTAATCAAATCCAAAGTTAAATATATTGACTTGAACTGATTTGTTTCCTTGACCTCCCCCTAAATTGCCATTACTTTAAAACCCAAAAGTATTCCCATTTATAGAAAACTAGCCGAGTCTCCTGCTTTGCCCAGGTATTTATTTAAATTAATATAAAACTAACCTCTAGGTAAGCATTTCATTTAACCAGCATCAAAACATTTACCCATTTATGTTTTCCTCCCCGACCTACCCCTCGGAATCTAGCTTCAAGTAAACCAGGATGATGACTGTGAGGAACTTAGTGAATAAAACAGCAGTCAGCTACGCAACGTTATTATTCATCAAGCAAATCATACATACACCAAAATAACCAATAATTATTCCAGAAATGGAAAATCAATGAAGTCTAATAAGTTCGACAATTCACAACATAGTCCCCACCCTGTCCTATTTCCAGGGGAATGACCAGCTGCATCGGTCTTGCCACTTCTTTTCCGTTTGGAGTGAAGGGAATGATGGTGCGCACGAGTCCACCTCTTCCTACCCGCAGTTCTTGGACTCTCGCCTTCCACACGTGTCATGGCTTCATGTCTTCATGAAGAAGAACTACGTCGCCTACTCATATTTTTGTTTTGTTCTTTGATTGCCGCACTTGATGGAAGTTCTGGATGAGCAGAAGATATTCTTTGCTCTAGCGCTTCTAGAAGATGTCTTCAATTTGCTGGCGCTTACTGAAAGTTTTCAGGCCTGATACTTCTGATGATTCTGGTCCCATTGGAAGTGAAGTGGACCGTTCTTACACAAAGAAATGATCTGGTGTCAGAACATCTCCATTGGCTTCATCTAATTCAGCGTGGCTGCAATACTGACGAAGACATTGTTCTTCATCAATTCACGCGCCCGCATGCCTTCCACAGGCATATTTTTGCACAGCCCATTATTCTCTCCCACCATCCTCTCCACAAAGCCTCACATTGGGAAATGAATTTCCACGTGACAGCGTGGGTCGAGAGAAAGTGGTGCGTTTTAGCTGATAAAATGGTCTGTTAAGAGGCGATTCACCAAATGAAAGGTCTGGTCATTATTGTTATATTTAGTGAAAGGCCACGTCTGCCAACGAAACTCTGTAGGGCCTGAATAAATCTGTCTGAAGGTGTCTATTAGGAGGTCGGTAATTTCCATAAAGGAAGAGTGGAGTCAGTATTGTGTTCTATGTTAGGTATGGTGAACTGGAGAGTGCGAAAGAGTTTAGCTGATGCATTACGGAAGGGTAGGATGCGTTTACGATTGTATTCGTAGTTCAGGTTGGCGCGTGATGGCCCTCATTGATTGCTTGCTTGATGAAATTGTCGATAGCAGTAAAAATAGTCATTGTGCAAAAATCTCTCTTGTTGGCACCAGACAAAGTTGTTCAGTTCCAAGTACCATACAAGCCGATTCTAGATCATCTTCTCTAGTGTCTTAGATAAGTGAGAGATGAGTGATATAGGTCTACAGCTACGTTTACATAAACTTTGGTGTTAACTCCAATATCATTGTTATTTTTTATTTCAGTGTATAACACAGTATGATTGGGCAGAATCTGCCATGTGTAACAACTCTATTTAATTCAATTTAATGTTTCATTTTGCTGCGTATTGCGGATTGCCTTTAATTTATATTCGGAATAACTTATTATGATAACTTGAATTTAATTTGACATTTTATTTCCCAAGATATAGCGTTGTAATTCAAGAACTTTGACATTTATTTTGGTGTACTTTTGGTATATTTTGTTTTTCATTATCAAGGGACCATTTCACGAGTAAAGTATTCAACTCGATTTGAGTATACCGTTTTTGTATATTAAAATAGGTCACTTTATTCCATGAACTTACATATTTGAAGTAGTTCTTTTAGTGTTAGTACTTCTACTTGGTGTTTAATTTACTTATAAGTAAGGAACAAAAAGTGTGCGGACGTAGCAATTGCGAGCGCTGACTCAGATATCAGAAGTTTGATTCTAGAAGAATTATTCATGCGGGATGTAAGGAGTGATCAGATTGATGGATTTGTCACGTTTTCCCGATTGTATCCTAAGGTTTGACTGGATTCGGGTGCAGATAGTGGACTCTGAATTTCGGAAGAGCATCTCGGAGAGGCACTAAATTTAATTTTGAAAAATAAACTTCCCATGATAAATTACTCTCACAGAAAAAGTCCATGTTTTTTATATTGTTTAAGCAAAATTATGTACTTTAGTTTTCATTCTTTGTAATTAAACATTTAAAATACATTTTATGATAAAGACTTTCTGATTCAGTACAAGAGAGTAGTTAACTGAGTGATTCAGTTAGGATCAGAAGAACTACCGCTCTTCTCTACCGCCTCAGAGCTCGCTCACTTCGTCCTTTGAATCAATTCCCGAGCGGATCGCCCATCTAGTGAGCAGTAAAATTCAGACTGATATATAATTTGCCGGTCTCTGCTGCCAAGGAGGACTACATACTTAAATTTGCGATGGACAATAAACAGAGTACTCACATTTTTCTTGAAGAATTTTGGTGTGTAACAAACATTTTTGATCAGAAATAAATGTAGAAGCAGTGCTTCCTAACAATAATTACTTCCGGTTACCCGTGTAGCAAAACAAATCGTATAGCTAGATCGTGTCGTTCACGAGTAAATGTGCTAACATTTATACCACGTGTTACCAATCGTTAATACTAATAGGGAGAGGAATTGTGTAGATACATAAAAAACCAATATTTTGTGATATTATAAACCAGAAACTTTATTTAGTTTCATTAACAACAATTTTATGATAAAATGGCTAGTTTTAAGTAAACAAAATTTTCATTGGACTAGTGAATTATGTGTATATATGTAAAAAGTGCTTATGTAAATTACCTTCGTAATTGTTCCAGAAAATTTGTCAGTAATAGTTAATTTCAGGTCCGTTAGAACCTAGCTTGCCTAATGGAGGATTAAGCTAAAGGAAGGTTTTGTCAGGAGAATGATATATTTTTATTTTAAAAGATAGTTTTATTTTTAAATTTCATAATTAGTTTAAGTAGCAAAAATAAAAGTGCTTACATAAACATAAAATCCAGAATTTGTGTAGATAAATACATTATTTTTTTATTTCATTCTCAGACTGATACCATATTTTAGCACCATACATTCACGTGTAAACATTTGAGCATTCCAAGTTAACTTTCATAAAAGTGGAAACTAATTTCACACTTCAAATTCACAGTAACTGGTCTCTCACAGCATCATATCCACTACTCTTCAATATTTAATGCACAAATAATTACCTATATAGTTACCTCTCCCCTTTCCTGTCCATCATTACTTTTACTTTTCAATAATCTTGTTTTGTGTCTGAAATAGGCTTCAAATCTTGCTTCTCCATATGCCTGAAATAGTAGGCCAATTAGGTTTGTTATGCAGACATTCAAAAATTGTTTGTTAGATTGAAGAATGTGACATGTACAAGTAACATAAATAAAACCACTGCAATTACAAATGGATGAAGTAATGAAAGAATGTGATATGTTGGAAAATGTACTTGGTTCACTTCATATTTTAGCTAAAGACAACTAAATCATTATTTAGATAAGCAATTTTTAAAACAAAATGTGCAGATTTTTCAAACCTGCATTAACCTAAATAATGTAATATTTTTATAAATTTATGTCAAAAAAACTATATTCTCACCCAATAATCAAATGTTATTTCTGATACACATGAATTAACCACACTCCACAATGCCCAAAAGAAGTGAGATGCTAGTACAAATGCATCTGCTTCATGAAGTAGTTGGTCAATTTCTTGCCTGCTTGGACTATATGAATCATTACCTTTGTGTATGGTTTTCAAATAGTTGATGATAAATTTTTCCTGAAACCAATTTATTAATTTAGAATAGTACATTGTTATTTAGATAATAAAGTTATTATTTAAAGCATAAAACCTATTAATTACATATAAAATATGAGATTGAATGATACCTGTTGTTCAATGGATGGAAAATTTTCTGGTGATAACCAAAAATATGGGTGGTCTTCATTACTATAGTCACAAGTCCACTCACAAAAGTGATTGGCAAAATCAAATCCTCTATAATTGTATGAGCAGTATTCAAAGTCAATAACAACTAATTGTGGTGTGCTATTTCCTTCCTTTAGCAAAACATTACCTTCCTGCACATCATTGTGACAAAAGACTACAGGAGATTCAACTGATATTAAATATGGCCTGTAGAAAATTAAATAAATTATTATACTTTTCAAAAATATTAGAGACCTATTTGTTGTATACAAGCTCTTGAGTTAGTGGGTTGCTAGTAACTTTATTAGGAAAACATTAACAGTGTATAACTAACTAACTTATCTACATTTGCTGATGACAAAACTCAAATACTGAATTCTCAAAAATGTAATTATGCTAGTCAGCTGTTTAAAAAACAGTAGTACTAACTATAAAAATACAATTAAATACACAACACAAACAAACTTTGAAAGTACATATATTTTTTAAAACTCAATCATTATCATCAACATTCTTGCTAATGTGTTAATAATTTCCAAAACAACAAATATGATAAAGTGAAATTATTTTTATGAAAATGAACATGATAAATTGGAGGATAAGGAAAGTGTATATGATATACAATGAGAAAGGTATGCATTTTATTGCCTATTTATGAGAAAAAAGAATGTGATATACTTACTTCAACCAACTAATTTCAAATTTAAGGTTAAATGAAGCAATCTTTTTAAGCATAACAACACGTGCAGTGTCTTGTGGGGTGTCAACCACATAATCATCAATAATTTTTAGCCACCTGCAACAATTAGTAAAATCAGTAATTGGAAAGTAAATAGTCACAAATACTCTAGTTTGACATATATGCCCAAAGGTTTAATATAACACAGAACTGTTAAATATTATAAATGCAGATGTTCCAATTCAGAAAAAAAATATTAAGTCAAATTAAAATTACATGCTATACTTAAAACTTGTGAACATACATATACACTCATTCAAGAGTGGCCTGGAAAGCTCTCTACCTATAAAAGAGAAATAATCTTTCCAATCTATATTTTACTTTTCAGTGTACTCTTCTTTTCAATCAACTATTCTACAACACTAGTATTTATTACAGCTGTGACTGAGTCTGAAGAAAATCTTGACCAAACAAGCTATTTTTAATAGAATCATGAATAGTAAATAATCACTTGTTGCTCAATCTGATGGATATGGTGAACGTGGATGCAATTCATGTTGTTCAGCAGAAAAAACTGAAGATGCATGATCGGATGCATCATCATGGACAAAATTAATTTTACTCTTGGTTAAATGTGGGAGTTGAACCTTATGGAATTTCTTCAATTTTCCTCATCTTGTGTAATATTTTCTGCTGATTCTTTTACCTCTCTGATATAGTCTATAAGAACCATACCATGAGCATCTCAAAACAAAATGCCCCAACCTTTTTCCTGTCACTAGAACAAATCACATTACTGGCAGAACTTCCACCAGAATGAACTCACTTTTTAAACTGTTACTACAATTCAGAGGTGTAATAACTAATCCATATTTCATCAACTGAAATGAAACTTAGTTGCATTGTGTTTAAATGAAACTAAACACTGTGGAGACATTTTAATTCAAATGAGTTTGTGGTCAATTTATTCCCATCAGAAATTGAAGTGTTAATTATTCTCCTGACAATATGTTTTTAAAATACATAGGTTTTTCAGAGTTTTCTACTTGCAATGACACCTTAGTTGAATTTTCCTAAACATTTTAAAGTAAATAGGCCTACTGCACATCTTTATTACTGCCATTGGTTGTAAGAAGATGTTGGGTTTGTTTATCTTCAGATAAATAAATTTGTGAATATTCATGATTTGTAGAAGAATTTTTAAATAATCAATTTCAGTACTTACCATTATTACAAATATAACACATAGTGCTGCCACACACCACACTACAACACAGACAGCAATTGCTTACATGCAAACACCGATCACTGGGCAAAAACTCCTGGATTGAGGAGCATGCAAAAAAGTGGAGCATGCAGAACTTATAAAACACTGACTATCAATATGACTGTTGCATATATGATGTGTGTTAAGCCACCAATTCACATGCAAATGTATGTTTTAATTTTAAATGACCTTTTGCTATCATTGTATTGTAATCAATTTAATGTCATCAGAATTATAACTGTGTAAACAATTGTTTTAGCTTGCTCCACAGATAAAAATATGAAGTATTAAGGTCAAGGGCACTTGCAGATCATGGAACCCCCTTGTCATGGTACATTTCAGCCAGTGTACTGCACACCAAATGTGACATATTTGTTCGATACCCGAATCATGCATAAGCCAATTGTTGTTCATTTGCAAAGCCATATTGTGTAGCAGGTCTGGTACAGTATTCTGAATAAAGTCCATATAGACAGTGCCTTCAAGACATGCTGGGATAACATATGGGCCTACTAGACAGTAACCTACAATTCCAGCCCACACATTTATCACAAAATTTTATTGATGTCTACCCAAATTATACCATTGAGGATCTCCATCTACTTGGTCACTTGGTTATGAAAATTTGTTACCCTATCTCTTCCAAATGTAGTCTTATCTGTAAAGAAGATAGAAGAGACAAATAACAGATTGGCAGTTTGTGAGCAGAAGCTCTTCTATTATGGATGATCAGCTGGTGGCATATTCTGCAAACATTGAGGATGAACCAAAGATTGAAGGCTTTCCCAGTGTATTTGTTGAAGAAAAAGTTCTTGGGTTTCCACCCGGGTAACACACCAATTGTAACACAACATTTCAACAACCAAATGCACTGCCGTCTTCTTCTAGGTGGTCGGGACACTTCACCTAGAAGATGACAGCAGTGCAGTGTTATAATTAATAACTATATATTTGTTGATCAAAGGCTTGATTATTTTAAATACAAATAAATATTAGTCTCCACTTACACATTGACATAAATTATAAATGTGTTATAATGTTTTTTCCTTCCAGTTATGATGTTTTATAAAATTATTTTATTAAAGTTATATTTAACAACTTATTTAATAGGTCATATGTCAGAGGATTTCTATAATATGTATTGGCATCATCTTAGCAGACTCATCAGCAAGTAAGAACTAATAACAATAAAATAAATAGTCCGTTGGTTAACCTTAGAACTTTAATAATTACCTTTCAATTGTTTTCCATAGCCAATGGGGCTCCTTGCTAATGGGAACATTCATCATGTGTATCTGAGCCATCTTCTCAGCTATTAGAGAACTTAATACTGGATCACTGAGTTCAGATGTTAATAAAGGCCTTGCCTGAAGTCAGACATAATTTAATTTGCTTTTTGTTTAAATACCCTATATAGAAAGTAGTTCACGGAACAACTCATATAGGCTGTAACATTTAAAATAAAACTTTTTAACACAAAAATAATTGCTCTTATTGAGAGCAGAATTATTTCCAGACAAATTTTGACCAATTAATAAGTGCACAACTACCAAAAAATTATATTACCAGGTTAACTAATTTCACACAGTTTTAGACATCAATATTTTAGGGCATGCTAATGATTAATTTGATATGAGTGGGCTATCCACTTTCTGAACCTATTTGAGATAATAGGGTTTTTAGTTTCTGTTTCACATTTGTGTTATCCTCTATCCCAGTGTTACCATATTGTGAGCATTGAATAAACTACACTCAGACCACTCTGAGATTGAGAAAATAGACACAGACTTCCATAAACATAGCTTTAGACAAAAAATGTAGGATAGTATTAACCACTTCAATTAATTGTGCTGATGATGTAATATATATAAATAGAGGAATAAAATATCCACCAAGGTATTAATGCACAAAATATTGGGACCAGACAAATAAGTGAGAAGAACATGCACAGAAATATACTCCATTTAATTGGTGTCATATCTGCCTTTTATAGCATATTTGAATTCCCTTAAAGTATACTAGAAAATAATTAAACAGAATTACTTACTGGAATGTATTCCTCAATTCGCCCTCCAGGAAAAACACCAAATAAACGAGGTCCTCTTTGACTTTCTGACAGTAATGTACATATTACAGATTCTGTAATAAGGCCTTCTAGAGCACGTTCACCATAAAGCTGGCCATAAATTCTCAACATTACTCGATCAGGCACTTCTTTAGTTGGCAAGTAATGTGAAGGTAGTGCAACAAGGTACAACAAATTGCTGAGGCCTCCACTGGAAATTTTAACTTTATTTCAATCAATAAAATAAAAATAATTTTTATTAATAAATAAATACACAATTATTCAGCATGAAATTACTTCATTCACAATATTCTATATATGAGATTCAAATGGAAGTATTCTGATTCTCTCATAGGGATTAAGAGATTACAAGAATAATTTGAACTTAATTAAAATAACCAAATAATTATTAATTATTTTGTAAAAAGTTAAAGAAATGTTAACTGATTATTACTTTGTGACAATTTTTATAACAATTTGGCTGATATTATAATTCTTTTGGTTCAAAATCATCTGTGGTGAAAGAATGTGCCAGAGAAAAACAAAGGAAGTTTGAAAAGCCAAATCTCTTAGCTGAATTATGTTATAAAAGTTTACACTGCAGTGGTATTCAACCAAATCTCATGACATACCTCTGACATCTTACTTTTATCTCAGACCACAGCAAGATCTTATCATTATAAATATTGTGCCTACTGACACATTTTCAGAAAATTTCTACTAGTTGATTCCACACCATTATTAAAAACATACCTCATAAAAATAACACCATAAAGTGAGGTCATAAGGAAAAAATCTATAAAGCAATGCAAAAATGGCAATAATGTTCTTTATAACATAATATCTGAAAAATATCATTTTACATTGTAGTACATATACTTCAAAGACTTGAATTCACTTTTATAACACTCTTCTTCCCCACTTTTCACACACACACACACAATCTCTCTCTTTCTCTCTCTGTCTCTCATGCAAACTCCCCCACACTCAATCCCTCCTCTCTCTCCAGACATATAAAAAGTGAAGGAGGATGTAGAAGCGATTTAACAGCCTTTGAATGTGGGATTATTGTTTACACTCAGAGCCATTTAGGGAGTATTATAAAAACAGCTGACTGAATGGAGTTTAACAAGACTGGAACAAGACAACAGAAAGGCAACTGAACTTAATCTAACATTGATAGCATGGATATTGAGAACATATCTGGTCTGTCTTCACAAGGCAGGAAAAACTAGAGACAATACAGAGATTGCAACATTTCTACCAATGGAAGGTATTGCCTTATCCTAAACAACACCTAATGCACGAAAAGCTATGATAGATAATTTTCAACTATCTAACAAAACTACTGATGTGACATGGTTGTTTCTGATCCTATCAATATTTATTTAGGACCAACAACATATATAACTGGGAGATGAGTCTGGGTTATAAAAATATTATGAGTTTTCTGTTATTTGTTCTGAGTAACATAACTTTAAAAGAAAACTTAAATATTCCATCTATGTTAAACTCAAAAGATCAGTTTCACAACCCAGAATAAATAATCTGGAAATCTGGAGTCATGTTCAATAATAAGAGGGCAAAGTTCAGGAAACCCTTAATAGAAAAGTGAACCTCACGGAAAACATCTACAACCAGGCAGAAATAGAACAGTCTGTTCACTCCTTTACTGCTGTCATACAGGACACAATATACAAAACCATACCATACCATACTTTGATTTCACACCAATTCAGGACAGTGCTTCCTGACAGGAAGGAGTTGATAACCCTAAGAAATAGACTTTACTCACCAAGAAAAGTGGCCGAGAAGGTCATTTTCCAAAGAATCTCCTACAAAATAGCAATATGGCTTTATAAATCAACATTCCACAACACTCCGGCTACTAAGATTAGTTTAACACACAAAATGAATGTACAAGGTGCATGGCAGCTGCTTTCCTTGATGTCAAACAGGCTATACTGGGCACTATATGATCAATTCTGACGTATGAAGGACCTAAGTGGGGCTATACAGCAAAGTCCAATGTATGCAACATCCAGGTTGTAAAAACATTTATCATGAAGTGAATATTCTGCCACTTATGAACAATAACAGAGAACATGATGTATGATTGTACAGCAAAACACAATTCTCACATAACACTATCATCAGACATCTGGATAACTATGGCCACAAATGCCCCGAACACTTCCTCATGTGTGTCTGATACTATTATAACTGACCACACTTCCTTATGGATTCTACACGATAAGCTCAGAAATCCAGGCATGATGCAGGAGACTAGGATTGGGGTCCATGATACCAAAGCCCAACTACTAACCTAATCCTTCCAATGCAACAAAATTGCACACAAGAGTGGTATCCTAGCTCCTGTGACCTTCAATATTGACTGAGATTTTTGGTAAGATAGAATTATCGGCACCTTTTTTCCTCTGGCCTACAGTCTTCATTCACATTCTCTTAGGATATGTTTTTGTGAATTACTATATTAAAGGGTATTAGGCCCTCAGGTTCAGGTACAAATACCTATTCCTTACATTCCAAGTTAAATTACTAACAGTATGTGCTTTTTAGGGGCACTGCCCTTAAGATATATTAATATAAAGTGTGCAAAATTTATTAAAACAGAAAAATATAATTTTTATCATTGCTATTTAAAAAAGCCAGGCCAACACAAACAAACAAGTGACTGGGAATACTCTAATTTCTGCGTTCAAATTATCTCACAATGATATGACCACAACTGTACACAACAAATTCTATACTTGAACAATTTTGAAATTTATAATATTATAGACATTGGTGTATGCCACAAAATATGTACACGTATATAAAGAACTAGCTGGTTACCCGAAGTTGACCAGGTATTTATTACATTAGTCCACAAAATGAGGTAATTCAACAGTAACAACACCTGATTTAACTGGCATTGACACAGTCAGTTTCTTTGACCATTAACCCCAACCTATTCCGATAGCTTCAAATTAACCAGGATGATGGCTGATGGTAACTTAACCGAGTCAAAATCCTCCTGATACATGAAATAAGTACTATATTACAGGCTAAAAAATACTCCAGTTACCTTCAGTGAGTCAAGAATATACGCAGCCCCTTAAAGAAGTGAAAATAGTCCCTATACCTCCCGCACCTTACGGGATGAACCAATACTCTCCGTTCCTTAAGGGATTAAAAATTACTGCCTTTATGTTAAGGAAGTCAAGCTACTCCCCGTACCGTATTTCTTATAAGTCAAAAGTCCCTGAACCTTGACAAAGAGAAAAATACTCCGGATACATTAAAGAAGCCAAAAATATACTCGGCACAATAAGGTCCCAAAGGACTACAAAATAATCATGGTATTTAATGCGAGGGGAAGGGGTATATTCCCCGTATCTTATGTTCCACAGTTCGAGAACATTTTTTATTATTTTTTGTTTTCATTCAATGTCATCTTGAGTATTTCCGGATATAATTGTACGTTTAATTCAATCGAAATGTTTCTCGCTTGGATCATTTCGTAACGCGAACTTCAAAATCTGTGCAGATTATTTTTGGTTATATTTTAACTATAATTTATTACAGTTTTATGCTAGGGTTTTACAACCCCCACAGTGTTGCCTCCGTGTTTTCAAGAATATGTATACCAAGTTTTGTTGACGACGCAGGCAACGTGGTGACAGCGGAGACAACGGAGCGGCTGAGACATCGACCGGTGGTGGAGACGAGCCTGGGCTGCGTCGAAGGCGAAGGCGACTGTGTCGGCTATAAGGAGACGGCGGCGGAGACGAATGACACAAGGTTGACGAGGAAAGATGACGGCGAATAAACATATAGGTGCGAGGAACACTTTACGATTTTTGTAGGTAAATTGCTGCATCATCTTCTATTAAATAGAATTGCCTGTATGTGTGTGTGTTCCACATACAAATCTACACCTGGGTAGCAAATTTTACCAAATTTCGTACACATGTTCTTTGCGACACAGAAAGAAACACTGTGGGGGGTAAAACACGTCTACCACCACCAGGGATGGAAATATTCAAACGTACTGATCGGCCGATATTTGAGTCAGATAAATACTTTTCTGGGTCAAAGAGATTGATAGTGTTTCTACCGAAGTAATCTGTGCATAATTTCAATCCATTACGGCATGGGAAAGGAGCGCCCTTAAAGGTGGGAGTGGAGGGGCGTTACAAGAAAATAACACGAAAACAACCGTGATTTGAATCAAACCCTGAGTTATGGATGACGCTGATTTTAATTATGACATTCAACTTGCAATTTAACTCCCACGGGCGGAGGTGGAAATTTTCAAACATGTTAAACTGCCTATATTCGCGTCGGATAAATATTTTTCGGGGTCAATCTGATTAATGCTACTTCTACCGATGTTGTTCGTGTATAATTTCAACCCCTTTCGGCATGGGAGAGGAGCACATTTAGGGGTAGGGCTCTAGGTGCGTTACATAAAAATAACGGGAGTCAACACGGTCAATAAACCCAGCTAATAATTAATAAATTTGAGGAATTATGAATCTAGTCGATATATACAAATCAGATGTACTACTTGGTACGGAATCGTAGACCCATAAAAATAAATGAAGCCGAAATTTGTAAAACCGGCTATAAAATATTTTGAAGGGACGGGTTGTATTGATTTGTTTTTTTGATATGCGCAGAAATTCAGAGTTCAACTCATATCATCCATCCAATAGCATGCTGTAATAGTTCAGTTATGATTTATTAGACAAAGGTGGGAAATGGTTAAGTTCCGGGCGTTTAAAATGAGTAGCCAGGGTGTCGGCTGCGGGACGTCAAAAACAAAAAGGAATTTGCAGAAACATCGATCAGTCTCGACCTGAAAATCCAAGGACAGAGCCACGGACGCTAAGCTCCGAGACAGTAAACAATTCGTCTCGCCAGGGGATAATCTATCCTGGGAAGTGATAGCGGTTGTTTAAGGAGGAAAGAGTCCGGGGAAAATATTCATTCCAGCTTAACTCGGCAAAGGTTGAAACTCGCCAAGTTATAGCCTTTATATTAAAATAAAGTTATTGCTGGGTTACAATCGTCACTCTCAACCGCCATCTCGACGAAGAACTTCGGTCGCAGTGAGGAGAATAATTTGTCGTCCATACATATCCACCGGCTCTAGGAAGCGAAAACAGCAAAGTAATTAAGGTCTGCAATCTGCTGGGACAGTAGATTCTCTCTCTGCTTTTGAACTAAGGTTCCCACAAGCCGAGGTACCTCGGCCTGTTTTGACAGGTGTACCTTGGGCATACAGTAATAATTGTCCGCTATTCCCATTGGAATAATCGGCCTGCTGCCTCCTAAACTGGTCCCGTCATCGGAAGTGCGTGGGGTATGCGTTATTCATAAAGGAAAATCTGTTTACGTAACTAACTAATAGTTATGTAATTTTTTGTATGCAGCACGGAAATTTTTCTTTTCATGTGTGGGACTAATTTTAATAATTGACTAGTTTGTTGATTTTGGTGTAAGTTAAGTGAAGCTAGTGAGTTGCAATATTACGATTTAGATTTTGTTTCTCTATTGGGTTATTAATGTTAAAGTAGAAAAAAAATTGTCTGTCCGGGATAGTAAATTTGAATTTGTTCGCTTAAGTATTGGATTTGTAAGTTTCGGTGAAAGTAATTACTGTAAAGGAAAGTTTTTCGAAGAGTTTATATTATTGCGAGCCGGAAAATTAATGGAAAATAGTTCCGAAGGTACAAATGAAGATTCAGATTGCAACGCGATAGTTTTATTATTGATATATATATATATTTCATTTTAATATAATTAGATATTAGCAAGGGTTGAGAGCTTGGCAAGCTGGAATTTGACCAGGCGCCGCCGTGGCGGATAGATAATCCGTTCGGTATGGACTTAGGCACGAAGGGTATAGACCCTCGGAAGTTAATTGGACTGTCGCACCGTGGGAAACGTCTCTCCAAAAATCCCAGAAATTGAATTAACACGTGACTGCCTGAACCAATCACATTTTTTGGTTCAGGAAAGCTTGATCCAAAGATGATCGAGACCATTGATGTTTCACATGCAGCGAAAGGGCTGTAAAGAAAGTGTAAAAAGACTCCTCGACGAACCGTCGCCAGGGACGGACGTACAGGCCCAAACTTGCAGCTTTCCAGAGAACTCGGAGAGAACGAGGGTGCCACATGATCACGGCCAAAGATGAACGCGAGGTAACTGCCAAGTGTCTCAATCCTTTGCGCGCCTGGAGGAATTACCTTAAACCATCGTTTAACTTGGGATTAAGGGATCGGATTGTTTTGCCCGGCTAGCTGAACATGCATAATTTGAATTTTTTTCATGTTCAGTTAAATAATTAATAAATTCTGGAAAATATCCCTTTACTTTATCATTTAATAAACCTACCACTACAAGATGTTGAGGGAGATTTGCGCAGAGGCATGTACTTAGTTCCCTGGAATTAAATGTGGGGTCTCAAATGGAAATGTTTCTAGAAGTTAGGAGTCGAGGAAGGAGAGAATATGAATGGCAGAAGGAACGATATACTGGAATGAGTATTACATATGACGCAGGAAAATAATTAAAGTAATAAAAATTAGCGGTAAGGAGTACGTCAGATGTCAAGAAACATGTAGGAATTTAAAAAGGACATACAAGGGTAAGTTTATAAGATAGTGGGTAACATGGAAATTGTAAAAATCAGTTTACAACAGTAGTTACACGATCAGAAGTCGGAACTTACAAACGAAATTAATCAGAGAAATCAAAGTGTGGATGAGAAATTTTCAATTGGAAACTCGGACCGAAGTAACCAGGACAGTGGCCAAAACGGTTAACGATGTACAAATATGGTTAGTTGAGAAAATGGGAAGCGCAGCTCAAGATTTGAGAGAGGAACTTTCCAGTAACTTCACGGACAGGGAGTGTACCTAGGAAAATGACATATCTGAAATTAGTTGTTGAAGCTAGTAGCTTGTAGGGCAGAACCGATACAAGGAACTTTTTGAGTAAGCCAGCAAATTAAAAGTATATTGGGGCTGTAAATTCGAATTCCTGGGAAAGTAGTCTATTGAACATGGGAATAGATATAGTTCTACCACGATTTCGCGAAGGAGGGGGCGTGCATCTTAGGAGGTACGTGCAGCAATTAGGACGACACTTCCTTATGAGACGTATCCCTGAGAGTTTCATGTATACTCTTTTAATGCAAGGACATGAAGGTCCAGTAATAAAATGAATAGAAACCACGATCCAAAGTCCCGAGAACTATGAGAAGGCTATGGCGATTATTTTGCAGAAATATTGTTGTAGGGAAAATAAGGTGAGGTCCTTCGGAAATTCTACGAGCATAACTATTAGACACCCGATGCCCGCTGCGGACTTAGTGAATGCAATAAGTAATCACTGCTCTGGCCATATTCATCCCCATTTAAAATCTGGGAAAAGCCCACCGTACAAGACGCAATCGTCTCCTTCAGCGGTTGTGACAATGTAAAGCAAAGAGACAGTCTGAGACAAGTCAAGGTCGCTCGCAGAGAACAGGCAGGAAATAGATATAACAGAAGACCATTCATGAGGCAGGAAAACAGAAACAATGACGGTACTAATGGCAATGTGGGACCTAGGTTTCCCTTTGGAAATTGTAGAATTAATAACGTGAAAGGAACAAGAGGTAGAAGTTAAACTAGATTCGGCAAACAAAAATCATTCGCTTTACTCTTAAAACCAAATATTCCTTCAGCCAGTCGATCCTTTCTCAACTGCACCATAATTCCTATCCAATGCTCGATTCAAAATTATCATGGAAACCTCATATAAACAACATTACCTCCAGAATCAATAACAAAATAAAACAACTTTTCCGTCTCTTCCCATGCCCCTTAGCCCAAAAATAGTCCTCTACCAATAATCTGCCCAGTATGGTCGTACTCATGTGTCATATGGGGATCTACCGCCTATTTCCTCCCCAACAAAATTCTCCGATTAATTTCAATTTCCCCCTGGTACCTTCGCAACTCAGTTATCCACAAACACCTTGAAATTCCCCTAATTTCTACCATTATTCATAAATCCATCAAGTCACTAATAAATAGCTCCATCAGCCACCCACTGAGTTCTCCTACAGCAACACACGCTCCCTCCTCCACAAATCGCAGACCCAAACGTAAACTCCCGATTGGCATCATCCTCCCCATAAATCACTCTGACATCACCTAACTACCGACCTACTGACACTACATACTCCCTCAACATTCGTTCCTCCCATAATACCCATGTCCTCCTTATTGAAAACACAAAGTTTCCCCGATACCCAGATCATTCCAAAGCAAAATGCCGGCAAGCAATCATTAATACATTATAATCAGCTCCTCAGCTTCCATCACCTCTAACTTGGAATGGCAATCTTCCAAGACCACAAGTTAAATATTTCGAAATTGTAAATACTGTAATCATATATTTGTCTATTATGAAAAAAGGACTAAGTTTTCTTAAAATGATAATAAAAAATTGACTGGTACAGTAACACCCAATTGCTCGGAAGGCATATTTTTCGATTGTAATTGATGGTCCTCAACCTTCCCGTGCCGATTTTCACGCTTGTTGTCGCTCAGGTCAAAATTGCCGTCTTTGACCCGACGAAACCAATCTCTGCACGTTGTTTCCGATAAAGCACTGACGCCATAGACCTTCACAAGTATTAGATGCGATTCGGCAGGCGATTTCTTCAAATTGATGCAGAAAATCAGAGCTTGCCATATATGCTCTTTTTTGGCAAAAAACTAGACATGATTACCAAAGGAAAAGCGAATGTTCTTGTATGGAATTGCTGATGTGCACTGACAAATTGTTGAAAAATGACTAACTCGTGAAAAAAGATTGTGTGTCGACACTCGCTTAATAAGTTCACTAACGGCATCTATGAGAAAACAGCGGATTTAATTCTTAATAATTACACCTGGTAACGTAACCAATTATATTCTCTTGGCCCTTTATCAGCAATTATTCGTAGAATTAAATTTTGTTTGTTATTAAATTACGATTGAAGAATAATAACGAGGTAAATTATTTATCTTTGAAAAATGAGTAATTTAAGTAGTATTTAACAAAACAATCAATTACATTAATTAATTATAATTCTTATTTATTTTAACATCTATTATTGGTATACCAAAATTTAGTTTCTTGTTACAAGTAAGCGATTCATGAATTGATTATTTGATTTTTGAAAAATATTGACATCTGATTTATTTTTAAATTAAAAAAATTAAATGTTATTAATTTAAAAAGGGGCCGGCAAAATCAAAATATAGACATGATTGAATGCTGTGCGAATGACTGTGTAATTACGGCTGAATGACAGATAATATTTGTGAATATTTCTAACGAATAAGACTAAGTTCATAATTTGTCAGTTGACATATTTGGGTAAAGTTGGAAAAAGGTATACAGGTTCAATTTTTATTTGATGTTGTAGATAAGGATTGGCACAATGCGAAATGGAGTTTCGATTGGCGCTAATCCTTATCTAGGAGCACCGTAATCAGTGTTGATGGAGGGCAGGGAGGGGAAGAGGGCGCACAGCGATGGCGATTACAAGTTTATATTGGTATATCATGATTATTTGACGAAGTTCGTCCGTTTTGCGACCATTAAAAACCAAGACAGCCGTAGAAGTGACATAGCACTTCGTTCATATTTTCCAGAATTTCCAGTTTCCAGTGACAATGCATTCGGATAATGATATAGTGTTCAGTAATCGAGTCTTGTGTGCTATGTGGAAGGACGTCAAGCCGCCTCACCATAATGAAACTCAAGGCTCAATCGAAAGGACCATAATGTACAAAATTTTATTTTGTTCGAATTAAAATAGGTAGAAATATGTTTTTTTTCTATATTGCCATCAGTGCATACCGATTGTCGACATTCACCGATGTAATTAAGAAATTATTATATTTGGTAAATATTTCGGACGCACATAAAGCATTTACTGGAGGATGTCGACATTTACAATCTTACACGAAAACATATACATTAATAACTCAACAACGGCCAACATATTGCAAAACTGGGATTATTGTACTCATATTCGATCGGGAAATAAAACGAACATACGAAATTATTGACCTATTAGTCTCATTTAGTAGTATGCAAAATCATGGAGAACTTCGCAAGTAGAATTGGCTCTATAATTATTTGCAAAGGCTTTCGACTTAGTTCCTCACCACAACTTATTCCAAAAGTAGGACGAGACGGATATTGACCAAAGAGTAATACTCTGGGTTCATGACAAATACGCTATAAAAAGTTTAAGTCGGGAAAGAAGCTTCGGAACTCGTATCTGTATCATCGGGAGTCCCACAGGGACCTGTCATTGACCCATGATTGTTTCTAATATTCATAAACGATTTATGAAATGGTAAAAATTCTAAGGTTCCCGATGACTGTGTAATCTACGGGAAAATAAGAATTGAGCAAGACGTAAGAGCCCTCCAAACTTAGAGAAATAAAATGAAAATTAATGGCAAAAGTAAAACGATTTATTTTAGTAAAATTAACCTAAAATGTGCCTTCGAATATAAAATAGAAGGGAAGAATTTGTAAATACCAAGAGACTTCTTTTATCAGAAAAGAAATCTGGGAGGAGCAGGTAAATTATGCAAACAAGCGTGGAATACTCTGCACTTTGTAATGAGATCTCTCAAAGAGGTAAATGAAAAATCCAAGGAAATGGCATATCTGTCATTACTACGCTCACTTATAGAATACGATGCAGCATTGTTTGTTTGTTTTTTGCATGTACGGTCTGGAGTTTGCAGATTCCACGTCGCTCTGTTTCGTGAAGTGATTTGTCCGTCGTTTGTGTTTCCTCCTAGTGTGCGTGTGTCTATTCTTTTATTCTTGAGGTGATGTGCAATTCTATGTTTTATGATAGTTAATTCTCGAATCATTAATTATTTACTAGTACGAATTGAATTTTTTTATTAGTCAGTAAATATTGTAGTATGTTAAATAATTATTATTTTTGTTATTATTAATATATAGTTACCTTACTTATGTTCGACAGGGAAATTTGTGTTCCCGAATTTTAGTATTTTTATGTTAACTTTTAATTATTTATAATTGTAGAATCCAATTATTATATTGTAATTTTACGTATGGACGTATCCTATTTCCTCATACGAGGACTAATGCAATAAAATAAATTGAATCGAATCATACTGTGATCCGTATAGGAAAATACAGATTTTTTTGTACAACTTAGCGTAAGCTAATTACATAAATTAATTCTCTATTACCTATTACCTATCACTATTTTTATTATTAACAATAAAAAATTAAAAAATACATTATACTCTTCGTATTCTTAACATTCTATCAAACATTGCGATTTTTTTAAAAATTCTTAGATTTAAATGACCAAGTATCATGGTATTATGCCTATGAACATCTAATTTTCTTTTTAAAAACTTTTATAAACTCTAATAAACAAACCTTTATCTATTTTATAAATAAAACTAACACATCGTACATAATCATTTAACAATTGTTATTTATTTAACGCTAGCTGGGTGACCGGCGTTGCCCATGTACTCATTTATATAAACCCGAAAAAGTATTTAATTCTGTATTAGTCTTTAGTCAAGAAGTGATTTAACCTAAATCTAACCGTTCCTAGTTCCGTACATACATTAGACCGATAGAGCATTAATTTTACAAAATACATTGAATTTTATTGCATTCCAACAAACATAGCTTCGAATTTCTTTACGAATAAAATACTTAAATATAGTCCTTGAGTATTGCAGGATATAATTATCTCTCAGTCTTCTGACATTACGAAAGATTAAATTGAAGAACTTCGCTAGATGCATAGTGTAAACATATAGTGTAAACATATTGTCGCCATATTAGAGTCACTAATATGGCACGAAAATTAACTTACATTTTCCGTAAGGATCGTAAAGTATTTAGAATTGTTTTTTATCATTCGATGAAATATTACTGGATAAAATTACACTTTTTTATGAATGAAAATATTCCTACTTTATTTAATTACAGAAAAAGGACTGCTTCCTCTGTTTCGTCGCGTAATAACGCCTTTTTCTCGCGTGACGGCATCGTATCAGGCGCGCAGTAATTTAACACAAAATGATCACGCTTTTAAATTATATTTATGCTAGGGTTTCTCACACCCACAGTACCGTTACCAAAGTTTTTAAGAATATGTGTACCAACTTTTGTTGCAATCTGTCCACGCGTTTAAATTAATATAGAATTTAACGTAAATACATACATACTGTAATATACATTTAGAGATCGTTAATTAAATAAAAGAATTATAAAAAATATTTATTTATTTTGTGGCAATAATTTAAAAACAATTTAAAATATTAAATTCTCAGGGTCTTCACTGGGTATGATAATGGGTACAACAATTTGATTTAAAAATCTTATTAACAAACAAATCACCTTTACCTAAACAATACGTCGATAGAAATAAACTAAAAAGAAAATAAATTAACTTGACAATTAAAATAGAAAGAAATCTGACTTCTATCTTTTGATTACGTTTACATAAATCATTATTTTGTATTTTGTTACTCACATCTGTCTAGTTGATTCCAGCATTCCTTTGGTTTCGAAAATTCACTATTGCGAGATTTTACACAGATTCCAAGATTCACAGATTTTACACTGATTCTAGTCAAAATTGATAGGATGTCAGGATTTCGGATGATCCTCCTTTTTGTCAGCTATCTGTTGACTGCTTGCCTTATATGACTTCTGCTTGCCTTATAAGAGTTCTGTGGTTTGTAGATTTGCTAGTCTTTTACCGCTTTGGACTTAAACTACAACTTTACTATTTCTGGCTGGCTATGGACGTAAAACTGCTTTTACTTAGCAAGTTTCGATGTAATGCTTCCGTAAATGTTTTACTTTGCCTTCAACTCACAAGTTTGTCTAATAATAATACATTAAACGACGGCTAGTCTCTGCTCTAGTATCACTTGTTCCGTCCTCCGAAATGTTCCGGCACCAATTGAACCGTCTCGAGTTTTAGCGCGTATACGCCATTTTCGACTTTTCGACAAAGGAAACAGAGCTGGGCTACATTGTCGCTTTGGAAACTCCTGCCGCTATAATGGATTTCTCAAACAATTAAAATTTTTTATGTTCAAACAATTAATGTCCTAATTAATTGGCATTACAATACATACATTCTTTTTTATTATATAGATAGATCTTAGTATACTTATTCTCATTCAAGATAGCTCTTTATCCTCTGGTCCATGTCACTTTAATTTATCTATTATATTTCTACTTATACCAAACAACAAAGAATTACAAAAACGAACTTGAACTTCTACTGACATAAATACTGTTTTCTGGTTATAAGGGACAAAATATTTCTTAGCCTACATACTACTCCCATCTTTTTTGCCGATTTCTTTCCAACATATGCTGCATATTCATTAAATTTTAACTCTCAAGCAATAATAAGACATGAATACTTAAAGTTTTTAACCGACTCTCCATTTTATTCCCCATATACATACATTTATTAAACTTAACTTATTGACACATAGCCAGTTTATATTTAAAAGCTCACAATTAATTTTATTTACAATGTTTTTACAATTTGTATCAGATATGTATGCCAGGGTATCATCAGCAAAATGTTGAATTTTTGCTTCCTTAACTACTTTTGGTAATTCATTAATATACAAAATTAATTTTTGCCTTTAGGAACCCCGAAATTAACTTCAGTTTAGAACATGCTGCATTAATTTTAGCGTATTGTTTTCTATCATTAAGTGATCTTTGATCCAACTCAAAGCTCTTCCTTTCACTCCATACTTGAACATTTTATCAATTAACTTATCTCTATAAACAGTCTCAAAAGCCCTCTTGAGGTCCAAGAATAAAGACAGTGTATCATTTACACTACTACAAGTTGCTCAAAAGTTTTTGTCGAATTCTTATATCTAAACCCTGACTGATAAACAGACCAAAAATTATTTTCATTTATATGTTCTTTCAATTTATAATAAATAATAGGCAAGACATTTACTGGACGAAAATCAGCCATTTGGAGCTTTACGGATTGGTCTGATACACGAGAATTCCATTGAATCCAGTTAACAAGAGATTTTGAGAAACATTAGAAAGGGCGCAGAAAATATATGAGCCTTCCATTGAGTTAAGAATTGCGCAATGCGGAAATTCTTACAGATAGGAGCTGGGAATGCGAACAAAAAAGTAAAGCTGCCAGGGTGGGATACGCTACAGTCAAGAAGGGAAAGAGCTACAAATTTATCAATTTTATAATTTTACTAATTTACTAGGTAGGAAAACTAATAATGTCAATTGACTATTATATTTGTCAACCATTATTAAATAACAATTTCTGAATCTTGTTAAGCTACCCCAAGTAGCGGACGTAAATTGAAACGCATCCTGTCATTGAGCAGCAGTACCAATATTTTCTCCAGAAAGTATAACTGATACCTGATCAATGATACCTCGATCGAAGTCCCTATCGAGTTACATGTCAACAAGCCTGGTGGCCGAACTATAGCCGGGGGCCGTGGTTCGTGGGGGGTGAGGGGGGGGGGGGTTCACGTAATAAATTTAACGCAAAGACCACTGTTAACTATTTGCGCCGTGATCAGAAAGCAATTCAGAATTTCTGTACCCAAATCGATTATTTCCATTTTTAGAGTAAGAGACTACATTAGGGTAATCCGCGTGGTAGCAACTTCCCTTTAATAGAATAGGAGTGCATTTGAAAGGGGGGGGGGGTAAGGTAGCCAAGGGCCCCGAGTTATGGTTTAAGGATCCTACCGGCATCCATCTAAAAGTGATGCAGGACAAACCCTAGAAAACCTGCGTCAGGTAGGTCGGGCATTTAGTACTTGTCCCGCGCCTTTCCGCCGTAAATGTGGTGTTAACAGATTGGATTTTTACAAATAATATAATTTATTTTAGCACTAAAAATGTTTTATGTATGTAGTGAAAATATTATAGAAGAATGCATCAAGATATGATCAATTTTCACACAATATCCATTCTTCCTTGAAGTCCTAAAATTAGGCCGTGAAGAACATGATTTATAAGTTGTAGGTTCAGGCCTGTAACAACAAATGTAGAAAGATCGCACTGACGGTTCCACCCGGGAAGCTCAGAGGTTAAGAGCACCACGTACAAAGTGGACGTCCTGGGATCGATTCCTCGTCCGGTCGAAATTTTTCAATCCTGATCTTTTGATAATAGGATTTTAATTTACCGTCACGAATATTTTCTGATTCAAGAAACTAAATTCTAGTTTTTGAATACAGCTTGCAGGAAAGTAATTATTTCTGCACAGGATAAATTTTTAACTGTAGGCCTATAGCACATTTGCATTCATTTAATTATTGCAAATATCTTAAACTTTTCTAGTTAACTAATTCATGTCCTGCTACGTCAGCCAAACCACATCAATATCATAAAATGTTCAAAACTTATTCGCTAAACTGAAATCCATCAAAAGGCTTCAGGGTGATATATAGGTGATAAATTAGTGTTCTTTTCCTAATTTTATTTCAGTTAACTTTATTAATTTATAGCTAGTTCGATTAGGTTACTGTGGTTTTAATTAGTTTTTAAAAACTATTAAAAATTGATCTGCAAAACCGTATGGGTTACGCAATAGTTAAAATATGTTATAGACGGAAAAAATAATTACTTATTTTCATTCAGTCATAAGACGTCTTCCGAAAAAGACTATTTCAAATAAACATTAAAATGCGACAAAATGAATACCACAAGCAAAAATCAATATTTAATAATAAGAAAGATATCCAAATACAGACAAAAGAAGTGATCATATAAATAACACACAACGTTTCTCGAAGCCTTGTACCTTTCTTCAGGTGCAGAAAAAGCACAGCTTTTTAGTTTTGTCAACGGCCTTTCTTCGCGTGCAGAAAAAGCACAGCTTTTGAGTTTTGTCAACGGACTAGTGCAGTTGTGTTGCCCTAAGCTCTTGCCTTTTTTCTGCACCTGAAGAAAGGAACAAGGCTCCCAGAAACGTTGTGTGGTATTTATATTATCACTTCTTTTGTCTGTATTTGGCTATCTTTCTCATCATTAATTTTCAATTAGACGTAAATTTTGTCATTTTAAAAATCAATACTCTTTTATTAGATTTTAAAAGCCATTTCTTGAGATTTAGGTATAGGATGTTACATAATCAAATTATATAGTTAGAAGGAATGTTGCCGACGTACGTTGACAGTTTTTATGTTTTCCTTTTCAAAATTATTACAGCTCTAGAAATTAACGATATCCACACTAGGCAACACCACAATACATTAAAACCCGTAAACGGTAGTACCAATTTAATCTGAAGAGAATTCTTCGATAATTCAAACAATAAATTGCAAACGTTATCTTCTAGATTAGACTACTTTTTAAGCTTTAAAGAACCAGCCAAGATAACTGAGATAATACGTACGGTCGTACACTTCGTTTACTGATAATATCTGGAATTACTATGTCTATAACAAAATTACTATTCTGTAATGAACCTATATTAATTTTTGCAATCACGAGTACTTGCATGTTTTGGATTACGTACACTTCAACAGTGCTAACCACTACTAAAAACTTGCGTATTTTCTTGGTAGCCTAGTTGTATTTCTGGGAAATGGGATAGACTGTAGTCTGGACGTTTATGGTATTATTACAATTGTAATAGACAGGTTGAATTGTTATTTTTGTCTATTGGGTATGTTACTGATTCTCAATCTTTTAAAATATTACTATATAGTTCATAAAAGATGCTTTTGATGAATTTAGTGAATGTATCTGCAGTCGTAGTGAAAAAGTGATTGTAAATGCAAATTACAATTCAAAAGTCCTGACATATATATCATTAAACATGATGTAGTCACGACGGACGCACTATGGAAATACTGCAACCTGCTATTTGTATTACTTTTGATCAATCAATTCTAAATTCTTGAATATAAAATATTGGAATTATGATTAAAAAAGAAAAATTATTATTAAAGAAGTTTATGTGATATAAGCATCTGATATTTATATATTTTTAATTAGAATAACAATGAACAGACAAAATGGAGTGATAAAATTACTACACAACGTTTCTGCAGTCCTTGTTCCTTTCGTCAGGTGATTCAAGGCCGCGAAAGCCGCAAGATCGGCACACTGCATAAACCAGGTGACAAACTTAGAATTGTCGGTGAAAAATTTACAAATACAAAGATATTACAGTTTTGTGATGTCACGACTTGTAGACTATTTCATGAATGTTTGTCCAACAATCTTAGTGCAGATAATTCGAAAAAAGTTATTTGATGAATACTTTGCATGTTGACAGAGTATGATGAATAATTTCCTCTTAGCGCTGTTAAAAGTTGTAAACAAACTTAATATTTGATTAAACTATTAAATTATTTAAGTGAACATACATGCTTCAATCTCACCTGACTTTGCTAATGATGAGCTCCTCAGCCGATACCTCCGACCATGGACCTCGGAGATATTCTCTACACAACCTATGGCTTTTTGTCCGAATATCTTCATTTTCTTGCATAACGGTATTGTCTTCTTCTTCTGAGCTGTTATCGCAAGATTTTGGCATATGCGAAGATTGTTCTTCGGTATAATCGTCAGGGCAAAACATTTTACTTTGCCTTTAAATTAGTATCTGATGAGAAATATATAGAGAAATGAATCCTTAGATTAATCAAAACTACTCTTTTCAAAATAAACCTTCGCAAACACATGAAGTTAAATTTATACGTCTACTTCCAATGTTCCACGTGCGTACTGAAATTTCGAATTTTGTATTTCAACCTGAAAACGTTTGCTGTCACTGTAATCAAATGCCTGGTGTGTGCATACTTCGTGCAGTTCGCGATAGCTACTAAGTCGTTATCTTCCGACTTGCGAATGTTGAATGTGATCGATACACACGACCAGACGGGTCCACTTACATAGCGCATGCGCATTGTTAGCACATGCTTAGCATAGCCCAGAGAGATTAGGAAGATAAAAAAATTATCTAGCATCAGAGGCGGCGAATTGTATGTTTAGTATTTATCTTTAAGACTCTACAATTTGAAGGATGTTTTGTAAATATTTGAACTTTAATAATTCTTATTTTCCTGCATTATGTAACAAACGATTCAGGGTATTTGAAGGAGGTATTTCGATTGTATGTCGTTTCAAGTAAATTACATTTATATTAATTAATATTTAACATCCAGCAGTTTCATGTATTTTTAAAACTATTAATACCGCTAGAAGGCCTGATTTATATTCGCATATCAATCAATAACCAATTATTTCCTCAACTGTGTTTTCAAACAATCTTACGATAGCATTGCGTATTTTAGGACGATGTAATGTTATTCATGCACTTTATCTCGTGTTTGTCGTAAACGTGATGTCACCTTACGACTTCAATGCTCAATTTATTACTCTTTCAAAGAGGGTACGAGCAGGAGCGGAGCCGGAGCACAGAAATTTGTACTGCTCCACTGCATATGTATTTTTTATATTCTACATAATCGAAGATTAAAATCACAATGGATAGTAATACTATCCCTGAAGAAATTGTGATGGTTTGTATGAGTATGACACCACTCATTATGTTCACATTAAATAACAAAGGACTGCTAGAGAAATAGCTCAGAAGATTGGTGTATCAACAAGGCAGGAAGCTGTTCGTCATTTAGTAATAAGTACAAAAGAGTCTGACAATTTTGGAATGAGAAAAACCAAAAAACTTAAATTAAAAAATTGGGGATATTGTCGATACTGAAGGAACACATAACTCTATTTGTGTGAAAAACAAAAACAAATTAAAGAAACTTTAAACCAATCTGAAATTGATGAAAGCCAGGTACTAATTATTTGTGTAGATAATGCACCGAACATGACAGATGCTGTAAATAAACTTGGCAAATCAACAGGCAACTACTAACGCTTGGTTAAGCGCCAGCAAATGATTAACTCTCACACCCAACCTAGACGACTAGAAAACAGACGTTCGAGGTGTCGTCCGTGATGCTGCTGCCCGGATAGTATCCTATGGAGTCCAGGTGCAGACCACACTCCGTCAACCATTAAAACTGGTCTCGGCGCTTCTAATCCCATGTAAGTGGGTAACAGTCTCGCTGTTTCCTGTAGTCAGGTGTGGTAGATGTAACATCGAACTGTTACTAGTCTCAGCAGGGGTAGGAGTCCCCCGAACACTAGTACTCTACGGAGGACTCACTGGTGGTGTGGCACGAGGAGAGGCGTGGGTGAACGGTGGGATAACAGTCATTTGAGGTGTCGCCTTCATGATCTGCTCATGGCTGGTAGTATCCGAGACGAGACTCACGGCAGACCACGCGGCGTTCATCCCTTAAACTGTCTGAACTGCTTTCAATCCTATGTACATGTGTAAAGGACTCATTGCTTTCATATTTGATGTGTGGGAGAGGTTGCGAAAGCACCGTGACTATTCTCGGTAGTGGGAAGAATCCTGCTGTCAATTGAACTCTGGTTGCGACACGTGGGAAGGTGAGGAGGAAGGGAATGCGCGTGGTTCTCGTGGGGGTCTTTCTGAGAAACTACCATCTTGTACTGCCAGGAGGTGGTGACGATTGAATCAAGGCGGTCATTCAGTCTTCTAGAGTGTGGAAGGTCCTGGTGACCCCAGCATCAACCGCACTCCGGGAGGCAAATGTGTCAAGTAGTGGGGACTTGTCTCCACCTCTTAGTTAACGGATGACGAAACCGCCAGGCCATAATTATCCTCATAGGAATAGCCCTAAATTGAGAGCCATTCTAGAAAACTAGAAAGTGACGACAAGTTAATGGCCTTCGGGCATGAAGCATCTCCACCCTGCGGGGCGACCCTGAGAACTCGTGCTAACGGAGCTATGTGCTCGGCCGACCAAAGTCGTCCCTCGAGCAATTTGGTACCTCGAGGTGCGTGGGTCCCTGGTCTATCTTCCAGGATCCCTATAGCCCAGCTGGGTGTGGTCTCTACACGTTGGAGTTGGACTCGACGGGGTATGTGGTTTCATGGGCAAAACTTTTCTTCTGGCCTCCCCTGGGTGAAGGATCCAGCCCGTCGGGATTTAGGAAACAAGATGTCCCCGTTTACTCCTTGGAAGGTTCGAAAAGGTCCGCAGGGAAGCAATCAATCAATCTAACACCCAACCTGTAATATAATAAATATAGATTACGAAGATGAATTTGAAAAATATTGTAAAGAATAGGAAATAGACTTCAAATTTACACTATACATAATAAAGATGAGGAAGACTGCAGTGAAATAGAAGTTGTGGAGCATTTAAAGGCAATGTATTCGAAGTCATTTAGCATTATCCGAAAAAGTATGCAGATTTCCTTTAGCCGTATCAACTTCTCAAACAAGTGTCGAGTGTCTATTTTTCGGATTAAGATTACTTTTAAGTGATAATATTATGTCAATGAAGGACAATTTGCTGTCTCACATTTTAATTACTGACATCAACGAATAATGTATATTATTTTTTAAAGAATTCCATATTTAAATTGTATTGCATTTTTGAATTATTTGATTGTAAAATTTTAGGTTGCATGTTATTGATAAATAAACATGTTTTTATGTGTACTTATACATTAAAGAAAAAATTAATGTAATTTCAATAATATTTTAACTGGAGCATGGAGCGGAGATGGAGCAAATACTTTTAGGTCGGAGCGGTGCAACTCAAAAACTGGCCGCTCAAAAGCCAAGTGTAAAGTGCAGGTCAAGTCGTTGTGCAAGTTCTTGTATGTGAATACGCAAGAAGTTGCATCAGTAGTGTAGGAGTCCGTCACAAGACGAAGTGCAAGTTCTTGCATGAATAGAAACCATTTCCTTGAAAGTTATTATGAATAAATTTTTGGCCCCAAAGTGTATGTAATTTTAATTTATTTTCATTATGAACATTTATTAAGTACATTTAAAAACATCCTGCATTATAATTCTTTTTAAAAATTACGCGGAATATATATTTTTTTCATAATGAAATAAATGGCCAATGAATTAGACGTATATGAAAATATAATTATCAATTATTAATATTACGTTTAATTCATAATTCATAGAAATTTATATCGTAAGATAGGTTGTTCATGCCTTGGATATAGTCCATAGGCAAAATTTTCACGCATAAAATAAAAGTATGATTTTATTTATAGATAATTTTATTTATAGATAATTGAAAGATTCTTTGTTTTATCCATAAATATTTGGAGCCTCTTTTGGCGTAAGTTTCAATTAAATCATAATAATTGATTAGATGATTATATTTAATACATTAAAACTAGACCCTCAACACTTTACATTCATGCATGATTTAATCTTTGCATATCAAGCGTATGGAACTATATACACAAGATTATTGCACTATTAATAAGATGTTGGTATTTCATTAAACTTTGTATTGTAACTGCACATCTAAACATTTCTCAGTTTATTTTCTCCATTTTCGAACCAACTGCAGAATTCACACGTTACAACTGCTACACATGATAATTTTTTGATGTTGCAGAAAAATAAATATTACTGTAACAAATAAAAATAGCTTAATTATATACGGCAGAGCACAAAGGGGGCACGGAGCACGCTCAGCACAGCTGTCCTCTGATCGCCATATTGGAACAAGAAATGTGACGTCACAAGTCACGACATGCAACTTGCACCTCTGTACTTTAAATACTATCTGCAAGAAATTGCACGGTAAAAAAGCATGCAAGTTCTTGCACTCGCTTGCGCTTACCAGTGTAAATTGCACTGCAAGTAATTGCAGCAACCACTGACTTGCTAGTGCCAGTGCTAGTGTAAAGCCAGCCTTAACGAACTGAGTATTGTCGTTTTTGACATTTCATCTTCTTCAGCAGTTTAGTGTTCTTGAAAAAAGGTGTTTCTCACCAAATGTGCACAAGGTACGTCAATGTTATTATTTAGCAAAGGAAAACGTTAAATGATTGAATCAATGGAAAACTTAACCATTTTTCAGTTTTTTATCAATTCAAATATTTCAAATTTATGATATTTTTTAAGTCTTTCTATTCAGAGTGATATTTTTCCTTCAAAAGCATTAATTTTATCTGTGCAGAATAATTAAGTTCTTTCCTGCATGCTCTTATCAATAGAGTTGTTAATTTGAAAAAGATAAGGCAGAAATGAAACTTTATTGCACCAAGAAAATCAGCAAATTATGATAATTGATTTATAAAGAAAGTAACAATCGTAGTGGCCAGTAAAAACCGTGGTCAGTCAGAATAAAGTGTCAGTCTACTATGTAATAATCTCATTTCACAATACGGGTGTGAAAAGGCGACGTACACATGACGCTGAGAAATAATAGGTTGAAGCAAATAGATTCCATGGCTTTGCGTTTTTGGTTGTTATTGCAAAATTGACGTGTGAAGGAAATTGGCTTCTACGGAACTGAAAAAGAAGACGGTCATCCTAACTAATGAGACCAAATCTGAAAATAAATGCCTTCTCATCTTAACGAGATCCAGTGAAGACCTTCGCTTTCAACATGCACACTACTATCGTTCACAACTGTATTCAAACGAGAGCACAGAAACACATATACAGTGGACGCCGCTTATTGTAATCACGATTAATGTTATAATTCGGTAAATGTAATCATTATTGTTCAGTCCCGTCCGGACTAATATTATAATATTAAGAAAATGTCGTTTATTGTGATAAGAATTAGTTTTATGTCCTCATTTTTTTAAAAGTCCAGCACACACTATCAAGAGGCGCTCATTAAAAACAACGCAGAAGAATCTGTGTACGTGCTCTTAGTAGAAAACCAACGTTAAACTTCTATTTTTGAGTCCTAATTGTAGTTTTTGTTTGTTTCGTGAAGCCGAGAGTTTCCATTCATTCGCAAAGTAAAACGTTTGCCTAAACGTAAAGACATATCAATTAACGATAATGTTTCGATTATTGAACGTTATGACAGTTTGCCAAAAATTAGTCAACGGGAACAGAAGAACTTACAGTGTAAGATAAATCGTGATGGTAAAGAACATTAAGATGAATCTGCTCTACAAAAGTGGTTCAATAATGTTCGTGAAACGATGCTCGTGTTGATGGTTCTCTGATGCGTCAGAAAGCAGAGGAGCTTGCTGAAGAATTTGTAGGAGCAAGGATGGTTTCATCGTTGGAAGAAAAGGGAAAACATTGTCTACAAACGAATGCAAGGTGAACAGAATGATGATGATCCGTCTGCTGCTGAGAGATGGTTAGAAGCGGAGTGACCAAACATTTTCTCTGATTTTTCTCCAGACTGTAGGTACAGTGCAGATGGAACTGGACTGTATTTCCGTGCTATACCTCAGCACACATTCTTGTTTAAGAATGAAAATGTTAAAGGCTGTATAAAAACCAGGGAACGCTTAACTGTTTTGTATTGCGCAAATATGTCTGGCGATAAAGAAAGATTGTTGGTGATTGGAAAAAGTAACAACTCACAATACTTTAAAGTGTTAAGTATTTTCCTGTTGATTATCATGCAAACTCCAACGCATGGATGACTCATTCCATATTTTAAGAATGGTAATTGAAATGGGAAAATAAGCTGACCCGAAAATTAGTTGATTATTGATTGACAACTGTGCAGCTTACAGAATTAATTGTGAATTAAATAACATTAGTGTTGTCCTACCGACCGATACACTACTTCAATATTACAGCCATGTGAACAGGGAATATTTCGAAATATGCCATAGGATGTGCTCAAGAATTCTTGAGAACATGGAAGACACTCAAGGGATGAGTGCTAATGATCTTGCTATGTAAACGAATGACATTTATTAACTATGTCGTGGTCAGCAAATTCAACACAGAACTGTTTTCGGCATGAAGGATTTTCCAAATAAGCATCACAAGGTGAAGAAATCCCATGCACTCAACCACCAAACGAATTTCAGGAATGGATGGCTGTCCAAAACTTCACTGCATCTGCTAGACAGACAGAAGGCCACATATGTAAAATAGTTACTTCGTCCTAGTCACAAAAACTGGGGTTAATGCTGATGGAGAATTGACACTCTGCACAGGTGTCACTCCTAAATCCAGAATGTGTCATGTAAGATGACAGTCTGCCAGTTGTCTCAGATGCCGACATCCTTAATGGGCTATCAAGCCAAGGAGTAGTAATACATGTGTAGAGCAGAAACTTACCTTTGTTCTTACAAATGAGGTCTCATATTATTGTGGCAGGTATAAATATGTTAGCCAGAAGATGAAGTCCATAGTAGAGAGAGGTGTGAGATGCAGTTTTTACTATAGTGTTCATGAAAATTTTGACAAGTTTAAAGGAACTATATTAAAATACAATATGTAATTAAACTTGGCTTGGATGTTATCAGGAGTATTGCTGTTCACTTTGGCAATACTGAAAATATGAAATTGTTGCTAACCTCAGCCAGTTTTGAGACTTTATTTTTCACCACTTCTAACTCTCATTATTCCAATGCAAGCTAAACATTTTTTATTTCATTAAACGACACTGAGAGTACTACGGTTCACCTCAGGAAACACATAATATGTGCACTTGATACTACTGTTAGTATTTTTTAATACATTAGCTGTAGCCCAATTGTGGAAGGAAATCAGGTATATTATGGGCCAGAACTCAGACCCAAAATGCTAATTACAGATCTGGTCAAAACTTTCAAAATTCCTCGCAACATTCCGATTTCAATTGGTGGGTAGGGTGAAGGGTAAGACTTCAATTTTTTTGCTATTTTGGGGAAAGCTATTTGAAATTCTAGGAGATAATTTTGCCTAAGATGCTAACCACTGCTGAGTTCAGCAAAAATGAAAATTCATGAAAGTTAGTTGATTCGTTTTTAATAACAAGCATAAATTGTTAGATAACAATTTAAAAATTGAAGCAAAAATGCAAGATATTTAGGTGGATGGAGCATTTAATTACAACCCAAACTAATTTATTAATCTCTTCACTGTGCATGGTTTGGTCAATGGACTTTTGGGTTTTCTTAATTAATTGTAATGAGTGTGAAATATACAGATGTGCATTTTTTATGTAAAAATGAAATGCTGTGGTAGAAGACTTTGAGTGAATTTCTATAACTCCATATAGATTGCTATAACAACTCTTTGGCCAGTTATACTTAAAAGTTCTGAAAGTTTCACTATGGAGACAAATTCATTAATTAGATTTGAAATGAATGAAGAGAACCACTACAGGGTGAAATAGGTGCTTCCCTGAATTAAATTTTTGAATTACCAGTTCTGAAGGAAGAGTGATTGACACAGTTTCAGTGAATATCTCCTTAGCATAGTTACAGTTGATGAAAAAATAAAACATTTTGTGCTTATTAGTAGACTTACATATCAGAAGAGGAAACATTTCCAACATAAAATGGGACAGAGACAAAAAACTAATCCTGATGCTAATACTTAATGAGTTGTCAGACTTGTGTTTAACTATTACTAAAATTCCATCACATGATAAAATAATAAAAATTATAATATTAAGCATGGGGTCTTTAGATAATTTTGAAGAACACATGTGGAAAGAATCATTTAACAAATTGAATGCAAATGACATATCCAAACTAAACTCACTCATTGCACATTTTGAAACTAATGTGCCACTACAAAACATAACAGAGACAAATTCAACTCCTAAAAATAAACTTACTCAGAACAACAGCAACTCTTTAGTGAAACACAAAAACAATATTAAGAATACAGTAAAATACCAAAGAACTATGTGTAATAGTAAAAAAATTGGCCTAGCAACAGACGTATGAGGGACAAAAATTTAATATAAATAAAAAATTGTGCTACAACATATTGAAAATTCAAACACTGATTTACAAGAGACAGAAAAAAATCAGTTAGCAATATGTACATATTTTGAGACAGTCATGGTAAAAAAATTTCTCTTCTTCTCAAAGAAGAGTAAAAAAAATTACATCTGGAATTATAGAAGTAGTTTTTTCACAGTTTAAGGTGCTTTAAAAATGTGAAACAGCCTGCATAAAGTTGAGGGAAGATTCTCAGTCTTAATTTCAGGCCCCAATAATGTTTAAAAAATGAAGCAAAGATTGTGAATGAAATAAAAACGACAATGAATATGCTGCTCAACGTTATAGTTATAATAGTAAATATTCCAAATAAGCATTATTTAATTCATATGTAAATTCAGAGATTCAGTAAACTAATAAAATATTAGAAAATATTGTGAACAAATTTAGTGAAATCAACTCTTACATAATAGTAATATTAACAAAATTATGTACACAAAAAATTATCAGTAGTTGAAATGGCTTGGAAATAAATATATTGCCAATGAATTATTTAAGGTCTGCCGTAAAATACTATATTAATCCTGTAGTTGAACAATGACACAATAATTCAATGGAAAATTCACAATTAAGAGTTCAGGAATGTACTCAATAACTTCATTCTCAGTGTTTTGTGAGTGGTGCCATGTTCCCCATATGTGTATCTTGCCTTGGATGCTTGAGAACACTTCCATGGTAATAAATTGATGTGCAATATTAATGCAGGACTGCAAGTCACTACAAAATTTATGAATAGTGAATTTTTGTGGATGGATAAGCCAAAAATATTATGAATATAACAGAATACAAGGTATGTGATCTTGCAAGTGACAATACACTCAACATAAGCATTATTTAATTCAGCCTATGGCTGTTTTTTGCTTTAATTAAATACACATTTACTTACTATGAACCAATAATTTAATGTTCTATCATCAGTACACATTTTCACATGATACACACTTGGTACATAACCATCTGGCCAGAACTATTACTTATGACAATTCCTCATGATGCACACTCTAACTCTCCTGACTCTGGAAAACATTCAATTCAACAGGTCAAACATGACTGGTGCCAACTTAACTTCTCTCTATTTTGATCTTTGAATATCATTCATAAGTACGTACACATATATACACACATCCATCCACACATACACCCATAAGCCTTTACTAATTTTACAAACTTTAATTTGGGTCATATTTCTATAAGGATACAAGAAGCTATAGTGGTACATGTAAATTTGTAAAAGACACCATTGACTGCAAAGAAACATCAAAATTTATACATTTAAATAACGAAAAGCAGTTCCAATCATTGATTTTTTTTAAAATCATTTAAATAGTATTGTAGTATTTACTGCATGTAGTAGTATTTACTGCATGCCAGATGGTGGCATGAATATTTTTCTATCTCAGCTATAAATATTATTAGATTGTCACATTCATTTTAACTTATAGTGTTTTTAGTGATCTAAGCAATGACTTTATTAGTGATAGCAAGACATAATCAGCCTTAAAAATGTTTTCCACTTCTAACAGTTGGTACTCAATATAAAAAATCCTACAAGAGTTAGTTGCAATTCTTCCACAGCATTAGATCAAATTGCAATATTACATGGTAAATATTCATTCTGTATACAGGCTTCTCTGATCATAAAACCCAAATAATAAGCATAAATTTGAATAAAAATTTTAAAAAACTCATTTAGATTTCTTTCAAATGGATTGTTTTATAAAAACAGAATACATATTTACATAGTAATACCAACTCAAGAAACTTTGATGGGAATGTACTTGAAGCATTCTGTGGATAGCAATTTTGCTATTTTTCATGAGATCTTCAAACAGTGTTTTGAGATAGCATTCCCTAAGACACTGAAAAGGGAAAACTGGAATTCTGAATGAAGATCCTAGACAACAAATAGTTAGAAAAGAACTGTTAACTTCTCCAGATTTATTTAAATTCTAACTGGCAAGATCTAATTCTAAAAAACTTCACACTACATCTATATTTCTATACCAAACAAAGTAATAATGAAAACTGAAGGGGTCAGAAAAAGAGAGACAGATAAATAATTCTTCAAACAAATCTAAAGTTATGTAGATTATTCTGAAAGAGACTACCAATTCTAAATCTGAATTTAAAAACATAACTTTAAATTTGAACAACAATAAATTACATGAACCACATATCATTTCACAAGTTCAATATTTAATCTACCACTATTTCCAAACCCTTGTTAACACTGCATATGGAAATGAACAAGATTAGATTAGATTTTATCATTTCTCTCAGTCCTCTACTGAGGAAATAAGACAAGTCAAATTGATATTACTTACAAATGATTGAATGAGATATACATAAATACCCTACATGTTTAAGACTATACATAAATGGTAATGTGAAGAATTTAAAGTGTACATATTTAAAATTACATGAAATAGGTTTAGGGAGAACATAAGGAATACTACATACGTAGATAAGAGAGAGTAAGTTAGGATTACTGCACATTACACAAGTAAGAAATCATAAATCTTATAAATAAAAAAGAGTGTATGTATGTTTGTTTGTATGTTTGTATGTTTGTATGTTTGTATGTTTGTTTGTTTGTATATTTGTATGTTCGTTATACAAATCTACACCGGTAGAGTAAATTTCACCAAATTTCGTACACGTGTTCTTTACGACCAGGAAACAAACACTGTCGGGGTGAGACATGTCTACCACCCCCAGAAGCGGGGGTGCACGGGGGTTGAAATATTTAAACAAGCTAAAACAGCCGATATTTTAGTCGGATAATAATTTTTAGGGGTCCAAGATATTTATGGTGTTTCTACCGATGTTTTCTGAATATAATTTTCATCCCCTACACCCTGGGAAAAGGGCACCCTTAGGGTTTGGGGTGGAGAATACAAATCTATACCGGTGGATCAAATTTCACCAAATCTCGTACACGTGTTTTTTGCGACCAGGAAAAAACACTGTCGGGGTGAGACGCGCCTACCACCCCCTGAAGCGGGGGTGGACGGGGGTGGAAATATTTGAACATGCTAAAACAGTCGATATTTCAGTCGGAGAAATATTTTTAGGGGTCAAAGATATTTATAGTCTTTTCACTGATGATATCTGAATATAATTTTCAACCTCTACACCCTGGGGAAAGAGCACCCCTAGCGTTTGGGGTGGAGAGTACAAATCTACACCGCTGGAGCAAATTTCACGAAATTTCGTACACAGGTTCTTTGCGACCAGGAAAACAACACTGTCGGGGTGAGACGCGTCTACCAACCCCAGAAGCGGGGGTGGACGGGGGTTGAAATACTTAAACATACTGAAACAGCAGGTATTAGATTTGGATAAATATTTTTGGGGTCAAAGATATTGATAGTGTTTCTACGGATGTTATCTGAATATAATATTCATCTCCTACGCCCTGGGAAAAGGGCACCCTTAGGGTTTGGGGTGGAGTTGCTTTACAGAAAAATAACGCGAATACAACCGAGTTTGGAGTCAAATCGAAGGTTATGTATGTCAGTGAGTATACTTCGGATAAATATTTTTAATTGCCCATTTAACCCGAAAGGGTGGGGGTTGGAAGGGGAGATAAATAGTCAGTTCTTGCGCGTTCTTGGAGGAGAATTACGTGAATACTATTTCAACGGATGTTGTTGAAAATATAAATCCCTTTAGACATTAGGGGTGAGCTTGCTTAGGGCTGGGGGTGAGAATTGTCTATTATTCTAAAACTGCCAAAATGTTATGTGTTTATGGGTATAGTGTTTCTACCGATGTGATATGAGTAAAAATTCAACCCTTTCCACCACGGGAAGGTAGCAGATTTAGGGGTGGTGTTGTTCATACTATTTTAACCGATGTTGTTTCCATTAATAACGACGTTTAATCAAAAGTAAAAGTGTTTCAGAACCATTACTTTTTATACTCTTTTAAAAAGTTTTTATATTATAAATTGTTATAAACATAATTTTACATTTATTCCGTAATTGAAGTTGTATTATTGAGAAGAAACAAAGCAACAAATAATCACGCACAAATACATGTAACAAAAACTCTACATCCTAACATAGTTTATAATTTAGTTTACGACAACTTCAATGAAAATATTATCCACGTAATCTACATTATTAGAACAATTTTTCTCAAACTCACGTGTTATTTGCGACCAGGAAACAAACACTGTCGGGGTGAGACGCGTCTACCACCCCCAGAAGCGGGGGTGGACGGGGGTTGAAATATTTAAACATGCTAAAACAGTCGATATTTCAGTCGGATAAATATTTTTAGGGGTCACAGATATTAATAGTGTTTCTACCGACTGTTGGGGTGAGACGCGTCTACCACCCCCAGAAGCAGGTCGGGATTATCAGTAGAGCACTTTTAGGTGTTGGGTGGAGGAACGCTGCAATAAAATAACGCGAATACAACTGAGATTGGAGTCAAATCCAAGGTTATGGATGTCGTCCAGTTCAATTATAGCATCAAATTGGCCATTTAGCCCCGAGGGGTGGGAGTGGATGGGATGGAAATTTTCTAACATGTTAAATAATTGATATTAGCGTGGAATAAATGAATGCCGGGACCATTGACGTTGATAGTATTTCTACCGATGTTGTTTGTAGGCATGATAGGGGTGGTGCTGGAGGGGATTTCCTTGAAAATAACGGTAAAACAACCTAGATTCGAGTCAAATCGAAGGTAATGGATGTCGCTGAATTTATTTATGACAATCTGGACAACGCGCGGGTATCGGCTGGGTTGGGATGAGTTGACCGGCTGTTTTTTGCGTCAATTAAATATATATCGGGATGAATTACAGTAATAAAATTTCCCTACATGTTCTCTGTGTATAATTTCAACCCCTTTCGGACTCATAAGGGTGCACCCTTAAGGATGGGCGTGAAGTAGCATTACATAAAAAGAAACCAGAAGCTATCGGGATTGTTACTGAGTTTAATTAATTTCCTTGAAAATAACGGTAAAACAACCGACATTCGAGTCAAATCGAAGGTAATGGATGTTGCTGAATTTATTTATTACAATCTGGACAACGCGCGGGTATCGGCTGGGTTGGGATGAGTTGACCGGCTTTTTTTTCGTAAATTAAATATATTTCGGGATGAATTAGATTAATAAAATTTCCCTACATGTTCTCTGTGTGTAATTTCAACCCCTTTCGGACTCGGAAGGGTGCACCCTTAAGGGTTTGCGTGGAAGTAGCATTACATAAAAAGAAACCAGAAACTATCAGGATTGTCACTGAGTTTAATTATGACATTAAACTTGACCGTTTAAGTCCCCGAAGCGGGAGTGGTCGGGGGTGAAAAATTTCAAACATGTTAAACGGTCGATATTTGCGATAATTATTTCCTGGGATTAATTACTTTGATAGTATTTATACCGATGTTGTTTGTGTATAATTTAACCCCTGTGAGGGGAGCAAGCTTAGGGGTGGGGTGGAGGTACGTTAAATAAAATCCCGCAAAAACAACCGAGAATCGAATCAATTCCGAGACTATGAATGTCGCTGAATCTAATTGTGACAACCTGGGTAACGCGACGGGTTTGGGAGGTGTTGGGCGGGGGAATAAATTTTCAGACAATGTAATCGGCCGATTTTTGCGTGGAATACATTCTTTTTCATTATCGCATATTTGTGGGGGTGGTCATCTTCTAACATGTAAAAACGGCCGATATATTTAGTCAATGACTTCATCCCCCTTCGGCATGGAAGGTGGGGCACATTTAGGGATAGGGTTCGAGGAGCTTTACATAAAAATAGCGCAAAAGTAACCAAAAATGGTTATAGATAAATGACATCTCGGGCAACGCCGGGCACCCAGCTATCTTATAAATAAAAAAGAGTGTATGTATGTTTGTATGTTTGTATATTTGTATGTTCGTTATACAAATCTACACCGGTAGAGCAAATTTCACCAAATTTCGTACACGTGTTCTTTACGACCAGGAAACAAACACTGTCGGGGTGAGACATGTCTACCACCCCCAGAAGCGGGGGTGCACAGGGGTTGAAATATTTAAACATGCTAAAACAGCCGATATTTTAGTCGGATAATAATTTTTAGGGGTCCAAGATATTTATGGTGTTTCTACCGATGTTTTCTGAATATAATTTTCATCCCCTACACCCTGGGAAAAGGGCACCCTTAGGGTTTGGGGTGGAGATGCTTTACAGAAAAATAACGCGAATACAACCGAGTTTGGATTCAAATCGAAGGTTATGGATGTCAGTGAGTTTACTTCGGATAAATATTTTTAATTGCCCATTTAACCCGAAAGGGTGGGGGTTGGAAGGGAAGATAAATAGTCAGTTCTTGCGCGTTCTTGGAGGTGAATTACGTGAATACTATTTCAACGGATGCTGTTGAAAATATAAATCCCTTTAGACATTAGTGGTGAGCTTGCTTAGGGCTGGGGGCGAGAATTGTCTATTATTCTAAAACTGCCAAAATGTTATGTGTTTATGGGTAAACTAGATTGATAGTGTTTCTACCGATGTGATATGAGTAAACCCTTTCCACCACGGGAAAGTAGCAGATTTAGGGGTGGTGTTGTTCATACTATTTTAACCGATGTTGTTTCCATTAATAACGACGTTTAATCAAAAATAAAAGTGTTTCAGAACCATTGCTTTTTATACTCTTTTAAAAAGTTTTTATATTGTCTTATAAATAAAAATGAGTGTATGTATGTATGTATGTTGTAAGTTTGTATATTTGTATGTTCGTTATACAAATCTACCCCGGAAGCGGGGGTGGAAATATTTAAACATGCTAAAACGGTCGATATTTCGGTCGGATAAATGTTTTTAGGGGTCACAGATATTGATAGTGTTTCTACCGACTGTTGGGGTGAGACGCGTCTACCACCCCCAGAAGCGGGTCGGGATTATCAGTAGAGCACTTTTAGGTGTTGGGTGGAGGAACGCTGCAATAAAATAACGCGAATACAACTGAGATTGGAGTCAAATCCAAGGTTATGGATGTCGTCCAGTTCAATTATAGCATCAAATTGGCCATTTAGCCCCGAGGGGCTGGAGTGGATGGGATGGAAATTTTCTAACATGTTAAATAATTGATATTAGCGTGGAATAAATGAATGCCGGGACCATTGACGTTGATAGTATTTCTACCGATGTTGTTTGTAGGCATGATAGGGGTGGTGCTGGAGGGGATTTCCTTGAAAATAACGGGAAAACAACCGAGATTCGAGTCAAATCGAAGGTAATGGATGTCCCTGAATTTATTTATGACAATCTGGACAACGCGCAGGTATCGTCTGGGTTGGGATTTGTTGACCGGCTGTTTTTTGCGTCGATTAAATATATTTCGGGATGAATTACATTAATAAAATTTCCCTACATGTTCTCTGTGTGTAATTTCAACCCCTTTCGGACTAGGAAGGGTGCACCCTTAAGGGTTTGCGTGGAAGTAGCATTAGATAAAAATAAACCAGAAACTATCAGGATTGTCACTGAGTTTAATTATGACATTAAACCTGACCGTTTAAGTCCCCGAAGCGGGAGTGGTCGGGGGTGAAAAATTTCAAACATGTTAAACGGTCGATATTTGCGATAATTATTTCCTGGGGTTAATTACTTTGATAGTATTTATACCGATGTTGTTTGTGTATAATTTAACCCGTGTGAGGGGAGCAAGCTTAGGGGTGGGGTGGAGGTACGTTAAATAAAATCCCGCAGAAACAACCGAGAATCGAATCAATTCCGAGACTATGAATGTCGCTGAATCTAATTGTGACAACCCTGGGGGGGTAACGCGACGGGTTTGGGAGTTGTTGGGCGAGGGAATAAATTTTCAGACAATGTAATCGGCCGATTTTTGCGTGGAATACATTCTTTTTCATTATCGCATATTTGTGGGGGTGGTCATCTTCTAACATGTAAAAACGGCCGATATATTTAGTCAATGACTTCATCCCCCTTCGGCATGGGAGGTGAGCACATTTAGGGATAGGGTTCGAGGAGCTTTACATAAAAATAGCGCAAATTGGAGTCTTATGGATGGTTATAGATAAATGACATCTCGGGCAACGCCGGGCACCCAGCTAGTAAATAAATAAATAAGGAATAAGAAATAATTGTAAGCTGAACTTCACTTCACTAATAGCACTAAGAAGTTTTCCAAACTGCACTGCACAAATAACACTCCCATTTGCATATCATCTTCTTGAACTTATGAGCCTTCAAAGTGTTGACGCCTCCGGAAGAATTTATCTGGCAGCTCTTCTCAGTGGCTGGAAATCTCGTGCGGACGACATCAAATAAACAATTGTGAAGTATCAGTTGGACATACAGACAATAAAGATTTATATTAGTATTCCATAAATTAACCAGTATCTTCTAGGGAACTAATGTGAGTTTGGCCCAGGCAGATTTACTAATTCGTTAACAAAGTAATACGCGCCGTTAATCAGCAGAGTTTTGCATTTCTTAATAAATACGCTGTAACTACTTACGCTTTTGATGCTAAGAGGAAGACAATTAAATAGCTTTATTCCTGAATAATGTACACTCTTTTCAAAAAGTGAGAAATGATGTTTGTTTGTCCGTAATTTCGCGCAGTTTCTGGTATTATATTAATGGAATTCCCCGTTGGTAACAAACAGACTTTGATTACGTTTTACGAATTTTATAGTTTCCAAAACGTATGCACTGGGTAACGTTAAAATTCCAAGAGAGGTCTACAACTTTCTCTGTAATTTTTGCCACATAATATTCGGATCGCATGTTTCAGTAGATTAAATAATTCCGCAGAGCGAGAAGAAACTCCCCATGTCGTAATTCCACAGCACATGTTTGGAAGTATGCATTTTTTCCGTTTTTGTAGTTAAAGTATCTACTTGTTGCATTACTAATCGAAGAGAATAACAAACGGAACTAAGTTTACTTGAGAGTACCTTAATATTTCATTCCATCGTAACTTTCCGTCAACTTGAACACCGAGAAATGTTGCATGATCAGTCGCTAATTCAGTGTTGTTGTTATCGGACGAAAACTGAACAAGTTTAGTTTTCTATAAGTTGAGAACCAATTTGTTTGCACTCAACCAGACGTTTAATGACTTCAGCGCACTTTCAACTTTCTAGTGTTTTTTCGTCGCTACCGGTTATTATTAAGTTCGTGTCATCGGCATAAAGAACTTATTCTACAAGTTTGATGCAATCTGGAAGGTCATTTATGTACGAAAGGAAAAGAAGAGGTCCAAGTATCGAGATATTTCACAAGATCAAATAGAAGTGATAGTTCCATATTCCAGCTCAATGTCACGGTTGAAGAAATTCAGGAAATAATATCTAACCTGAATTTCTCTTTCTCCTTTGGTATTGATGATGTTTCTAATATTCTACGACTAACCCATGGTGATGCAAAAAATCAGCTCGTATAATAGGCTTATATAATAAACTTCCAGCCAATCGCGCGTCGTAGGCTTAAATTAAGTACAAGATAGTTTTCACGGTATGTCTCTCCGTTTTCTGCGAATAACTTAATTGGGGTTTTATTCAACTTTCCACCAACACAGAGAAGATTGAGCAGGAGCCAATGGTTTCATTCGAAATATAGACCAGGGGCATAACTATTACGTACCGACATGACCGGCGCAAGGCTATCCGCCAAATCTTGGACGGACCGTCACCGTTCTGTGCGATTGACGGCCCATCCCTGCAAAATCATTTTGCCGGGGCCTTTAGTGGTAGTAACCACACTTATGGGACCCGAACTGAGATTATTGTGGAGCTTAACTCCGACACACCCGCGTATGAGGCGGAATCCATCCTCCGTCCCCCTCCCGACTCGAAGTGTGCCGTCGACTTGCTAAATGCAGGAATACGGCGCCCGGCACTGGCGGGGTACAGTACTCCAACTGGCGGAAGGCGGATCCCGGGGGCCATGTGCTGAGCGAGATAATTTGTCACTGTTGGTCGGAGTTCCGGGTCCCGTCGGCGTGGAAGGAGTCCCTTACAGTCCTTATCTACAAAGGAGGTAACCATGACGAGGTCACCAACTGGCGCCCCCTATCCCTCAGCTCAACGATTGCCAAACTGTACTCGAGCATATTGGCGGACCGTACCTCCAGTTGGTTTGTGAGGTGCGGTAAATTTGCACCGGAGCAGGTGGGCTTTCAGGAGGCTGAGGGATATATGGCGCACAACTTTCTTGTGCAGTCGGCTATTGATTTGCCACGCCGGAACGGGCGATAGGTCTGTTTGGCTTGGTTGGACATCTCCAACGCATTCGGTTCGATCCCGCGTGTTCGGGGTCCTCCGGGCGATGGGGATGCCCAACCTAGTTGTGGGCATTGTCGAGGAGATGTATGGCGGGTGCACGACAAGGGTGCGCGCCTCTGAAGGTTACACGGAGCCTGTGCGAATTGATGCGGGGGTGAAGCAAGAGTGCCCGCTTAGCCCGATCATATTCAAACTCGCGATCGAACCGGTCGTCAGGACTGCGGTCGCGGCTGCGGGAGTCAGCGGCTATGTGCTGTATGGACGCCCAACGTCTGTGCTAGCTTATGCTGATGACTTCGTTCTGCTGGCCCGCGACCCGCAGCAACTGCAGGCTCTGCTCGACCTAGTTGGTGAGGTGGCTGCGTGGGCTGGACTCCGCTTTAAATCAGCCAAGTGCGCCACGCTTTGTGTGATTGTAGGGGGCGACGGGTAGTTCGTGATGCCACCTTCCATATCCAGAGGGGTGTGCCGAAGGTTCTCGGAGACGGCGACTCCTACCGTTACCTCGCGGATAACGCTAATTTGGTGGCAGACACGTCAGGTTGAGAAGCGATTTAGTGTATAGACCAATCCATCCATCAAATGTCTACGGATGTACAGAGCTAGTATAACTGGCTAAAAGTGAGCGGAAAGCATATATTCAATGTGTATGCACCTAAGGAGCCTCAAACAATAATTTCGAGACGAAGATGGCTGCTGAAGCGGGGGGTAGGACTCCGCTCGTCATTGCGGGAGACTTCAATGCATGGTCCACGGCGTGGGGGAACAGAGAGACGAAACACCGAGGCCGAATACTACTCGATACAATTTGCTCGCTAAACCTGGTGCTCCTCAACATCGGAAGCACACCAACGTTCAGAGATAGCGGCAGGTAGTCGATTGCAGACCTCACCTTTGCGAGCAAAGATCTGGTGAGAAATGGTCTGAAGTGGGAAGTCAGCGAGCTTTACACTAACATCTACCACCAGGAAATAATAATCTGCACCATGTCGGCGAGGCATATGGGTGATGATGGGAAGGGAAACAATCATAGATGGTGCACCAGAGACTACGACAAAGAGTCCTTCAAGACTATGTCAGCAAGCCCCATGGAGTTTTGCGGCTCGCCGGGGGACATTGAAAAGCTGCTGAGCACCCACATCACTAAGGCTTTCCCATGCATATATGAAAAGGAATAAACCTCCAAACCGTCATAAACCGGTGTATTGGTGGAACGAGGAGGTAGCGGAACTGCGTAAGAGATGCAACCGAATCAGAAGATTGTGCTACATATATAGAGGACGACCTCCTGATCACGCAGCCATGGAGGAACAATTTAGGACGGACCGAAGGGAGCTTAAGAGGCACTCAAAAGCTAGTAAGCGCCGCTGTTGGAGAGAACTGTGTGATGAAGTGAACAAGGATCCTTGGGGCAAACCATACAGGATAGTGATGCACAAGATCAAATACCTGCACAAGACAGCACCTTCGTGTCCTATCTTGCTACGGACAATTGTAGAGAAGCTGTTCCCAAGACAAGGGCCAACAGTTAGTTCGACGATCAACGCAGACTGGCTGCCACCGCCAAAAACTCTGGAGGAGTTCAGGCGTGCGTGCAGTCGAGTCGGGGACAACATGGCACCTGGCCTCGACAGAAAACTAAATATTGCTCTCAAGGAGGCGATACAATCGAATAAAAACATCTTTCTGAGTGTATAATGCGGGTCTGAAAACAAGAAAATTTCCGGAATGCTGGAAGAGGCAAAAATTAGTACTATTGCTGACGGGGAAAGGTTCTCCAGACAACCCATCATCCTACCGGCCGATATGCCTCCCGGACACGATGGGGAAGATGATGGAGAGGAACTGTTTGGGCGACTAGAAGTGTTCTTAGAGGCAAATGGAGCTCTTTCTGACTCCCAATATGGATTCTGAAAGGCTAAATCGACGATAGACGCCATGAAGCGGGTCGTCGAGATTTCTAGAGAGGCCATCACTGGGAAAAGGTGGAAACGAGCAGCGATAAAATATAACACCGTCGTGTCATTGGTTGTTAGAAATGAATTCAATTCGGCGAGGTGGGGATCCATCCTAGACGGACCCAGGAAACTGAACGTCCCACCATATATTTGTGAAATAGTTACGAATTACGTTAAGTAAAGAACTCTAGAGTACTCAACTGACGGTAGAACAAGGGAATATAGAGTCACGAGCAAGGATCAGTGTTAAGTCCGCTACTGTGGAATGTATGTACGATGGCCTTCTCAGACTCTGCATGCCAGATGGGGTAAATACAGCTGGCTTTTTGAACGACGTCGCAATGATCTGAGTAGCCAAGACCACGGAAGAAATTGTGGAAAAGTACAATGGTGCAGTCGCGAGGATACGCAAGTGGCTGGAGAATGTGGGATAGCAGCTAGCAGATCATAAGACGGAGGCACTCCTCGTGGTGAGCAGTAAGCGCTCAGAGTCGATGTGACTTACAGTCGGCAACCTCTAATCTAAGGTGCACATCAGTTATCTTGGTGTATGGATTGACAACAGACTGCGGTTCAACATACATCTGTAGCGCTGCAGTGAGAAAGACCGGAAAATGACTTCGGCATTATCCCGCATAATGTCAAATGTTAACGGTCCGAAAGAGATTAAGAGAAGACTATTATCCAAAGCGGTGAAGGCAACTTTACTGTACGCAACACCGGTCTGGGTCAGGGCGATGGAGACGAACACAGACTACCGCACGAGTGTTCTCCGTGTATGCTGTGCCTACCGTACGGTATGGTACGCCGTATCGTAATAGCGGGCATACCATCAATCGAACTGCTGGTTAAAGAAAGGTCGAGAATCCACCTGAGATGCGCACAAAAACCAGAGAAGGCTCAAACAGCCATCAAACAGATAGCGACACAAGAAGACTGGAAAATTCGATGGGACGCCACCACAAAAGGAATGTGGAAATACCGCCTCATTCAAAACATAGAGAAGCGGAGTAAACGTGGACACGGAGAAGTGGGTTACTACACAACGCAATTTCTGAGCAGGCACGGGTGTTTCAGGGAGTACCTACATCGCTTTAGGTTGGAAGATAGCCCTGCCTGCCATGCCTGACCTGGATCTCCGGGGAGCGCAGAACATGTTTTTGACGCCTGTCCACGCTTCGTAGTAGAACGAACCAGGATCGCGACACTACTCGGCGAAACTCTGATTCCGGGGAATGCGGTGGACTGCATGTTGGAAAGTAAGGCCAACTGGAAAATAGTGACGCAGTTCATTTCTAGCACATTAAGGGCTAACAAAAATGTACTGTCCGGATCAAATAGGAGCGTAAAAGATAAATAGGTTTCTAGAGTTTAGCAGATAACATAGTAATGTAAATAGATACTTTAGACGTGCAAATAGATAAATGGGCGTGCTAGTGTCTAGCAGATCAAATAATAATGTAGATGGATAAAACAGGCGCGAACTTGGACAAACAGGTGTGTAAATAGATAAAATTGTTATGTAAATTTCAAAATATTTCTAATGAAAAACTGATAACGTTACCTATAAGAAAATCGCGATTAAGAAACTGAAACAACGAAAAATATTTTACTATATTAGGTAGAACAACATCAATTCACATACATTTGATTATATAATATATATTTGAACAACATAGTGGTTTTTTATTTTCTCTTAAATTGGCTATATAAATTGGTACATATAAAAAAATGATAAAATTAAGGATAAGTGACCTTTAGAGAGGACTATAATTAGGGCTAATGGTTGTGAGCAACATCTGGAAGACGGAATCCTAATGACATAATTACGGAAGGTTGTTGGACGATGTAATTATATTAAAAGGAAACGTTTAATTTAATTGATTGAGTGGCTCTCGGAGCGGGAGAACGGCAACATATCGTGTTTGTTTGGCGAATGTGGGAATGCAGAAAACTGTGAAAAACAAGGGAATGTTCGGGAGCCCGGATATAAATAAGAGGGCAGTTGGACAGTTAGGGGAGCGTCATTATCATTTCGTGTTGGAGAGGAGACGGACGTGTCAGCGGGGAGAGATCGTGGTGCAGGTCCGCAGGGGCGGACGCAGACCCAAGTTAAAGTGGCCGAAAAGAATTGTTACGAACAGTTGGGAGTTTGCAAAAAGGAGAGATCATCGGACGCTAGGCCAAGCTAGGTGGCCGAGAGGAATCATCAGTCAGCAGTCGTCAACAGTCGGTGGAGTTTCATCTTGGAGGTCTGTCTGCCAGCAGAGTGTGAGCGCAGCCTGATGCTTTTTAAGCCTGTATGAAGTGAGTGTGTGGACCAGAGAGCGTGTAAGTTTATTTTTCTGAATTAATAATTGTAAATTGTTAATAAAGGGTAAAAAGTGTCATACTTCGTCTCATTTCGTTTCATTTGTTTCACTCGTTTCAATCATTTCAATAATTTCATTTCGTTTTTCATTTATTGTAACTGTTTCTTTTTAATTGTAACATTTTGTTCCGTTTCCTTATCAACCAAGTAAAGACCTTGAGGGTACCGAGTCCAATTATTTAAAATGTATTCTAGGTAAATAAAATTGTTTTAATTTTATAAAATTTCATTATTTGTGTAATTGAAAATTGTGTTTTAATACATGATAATTGTTTGTTTAAATTGGTAGTTTATATTTTATTTGAGGTATTACATAAAATGGCTACCACAACGTGGGGCAAATTTCATTAATAAAAAATTTATTAGTGGTTATTATAATATATATATATATATATATATATATATATATATATATATTGTAATAAGTGATTTAAGACATTAATACTAGTTGTCTTGTCATGGGAATGTTGGAGATAAAATTTTTCACACGGCCGGTCATTGGGACCAAGTTTACGGCGACATGAAGTGGGTTTGCGAGAGACGCCTTGGCAGGTCATTTTCTGACCGTAGGGGTGAATGTGCTCGGACAAAGGTGACCGTGGCTGGTCACAGCTGTGGCGGATATAGAAAATTAGTCGGGTCCTGGACGGCGAAGGAGAAGCTGTGGGCCAGGGGACGGGACAGTTGTTACCCAACATTCGGCTCGTCGGCAAGCAGAGCCGGCGTCTTTGACCGGAGTAGTGTGGTGGAGACGAATCGCGTCCTGGAAGGCAGCAGAGTGGGCGTCATCAGTTCTTGGTGAATTGTAAGGGACGAACGCGTACGAGATTTTGGTGAGGAGGTTCTTGGAGGCGAGAACCGTGAATTGTGGAGCAAGTGTAGACCGTCGCGCCTATGTTTTTTAGCCGCTTCTCTGCGTGCGAGGATTTGGTCAGCCGACCGGCCAGGCACCTGAACCTGAACCTGGACGTCATCGGAAAAAACGCGTCACAGCACTCATTATTAGAGTATATAAAGCATACACCGCGACAAAGAGTACATTGTTAAGACGTACGCATTCAAAAATCTACGAGACGAACACAGTCAACGGGGAGAAGCGAAAGAGTTTAGTTGCAAGTTGGACGGCGGACAAATATACATCTACAGACGCTGCAGGTTGAAACAAGTAAAAGTTTCAACTCAGTGGTTTGTCTGCCACAAACAGTAACCTAATAAGTCATGCCGCAGTAAAAACTCAATAAGTAAAGAGACCGTCACCAATTTCACCGAGAGAAAGTTGGTAATAATCTGACTGACCATTAATTCGGAAGGAGTAGCCGTTTCCAGCTGAGAGAACCTAAAGTTTCGACAGTGTTTTGTAACCAATTTAAATTCAGTGATATCCCCAAAAACGTGTGCACAGAAAACCCCAAAATTGAGACCTGGTCGGCCGTAAGTAAAAGAACTCTAAATTTATTTGTAAACCATTTCATTAAGATACGTCAGATCGTTCTTCAATTATTTTCTTTTCTTCAATTATTTCTTTTCTTCAATTGTTTTGTTAGTTAATTTAAAATTCAATCTGTAATCTTAGTTTCATCCGCAACAAAATTCGTCGAGATTTAGACGAATTAAATTCAATAAAGGCTAAATGTAATTATAAATTATTGTAAATTCAATTCACCCATTTATCAAACTCAGTCGGTAGAGCATGAGATTCTAAATATTATTGTGTAATTTTTTATATTGTATTTAAAACTTTAATAAATTTTGTTTAATTCTTCAAATAAATATTTTTATTTAGCCACAGCCATTAGTCTTTAGTTATATTAAATTATTATAATATATATATATATATATATATATATATATGATTCTATTACTAAAGACGTGATTTAACCTACATATGAAGATAGCAGGCTAATTCCGTCAATCCCACCCGTGTCATTATAGGACCATAAATACTCCCGATACAAAACATATAAAAACAAATACTTATAGTACCTTAAGGAAGATAAAAATAATCCCCGAGCATTGAGACAGTCACAAATATTCTTGATACGCCAACATACTAAAAAATATACTCTAATAGAGTAACAGTAACCCTAATACAGCACAGTAACTAAATGACTACCCTCGAAAATTCATGCGTCTTGCCTGCGTGCTTCGACAAAATTTAGCAGGAAATTTAATTTTTTCTAGCCAGATTATATATCATAAAACGTTAAAATTTATAGGAGGAAATGGGTGTCCACAGAAGTTACAGCCTCTTTACCTTAAGGGTGTTAAAAATGCACCCGGTACCTTAAGGAAGGTGAAAACAGTTTCTTAAGATTACTCCTGAAATATCGTGTTAGTAATTATGCAGTCGCCGTATTCTAGCTTCCTGTTTGAAGTATTGCCTTCGTCGTTGTCTTTAATTAAATATGTCAATATTTTCCTATTTAACTTGTTCCGTCCCTTGCACACGCAAATTATCATTCTGATCTACTAAGTCATTGAAAACTTTCAAGAAATGATCCAAACCAGCCATTTTACTGAACAATTTTAACTTTATTTAAAGTAGTAGGAATAATCACAGTATTCTTAGAATCATTTCCTCTAAGACAATTGCTTATTAGGTACGTTTGATAAAAAATCTAATGTTAACTATTAAGTAATTTGGACAATAGAAATAAATGCAAATAAAATAATTTTTGAATTATTCTTAACACGGGCAATATATTTTGCGAGTTTTAAGGAATACATTCAACGTAGATGCCAAAATATAATTTTCTTGTATACTCTTAACCGTGTGGCTGAATTATGAAAAATATTGGAATATTATAATTATTTTCCTATGTAATATTTTGATTAAAAGACAAAATGACATTATGATGTAATGAGTTAAAATACCATGAAAATATAATTACCTACTTAAGGAATTATTCCTCAACATTTGAAGGACTTTCTACCAAATTTAAGGAAAATATATTAAAGGCAAATGACAAAACCTTTCCCTTGATTCTCCTTATTTATTTTGAAAGAAGGGTTCAATTAAGAACAATTATATCTAATATTTAATATAAGGACAAATTCATGACGTACTTAAAATGAAATATATATATATATATATATATATATATATATATATTGTAATGCATTAAATAATGTAATGCATTAAATTAGAGGCATTGGCTCGGAACAGCACACGAGTGGTGAAGAGAAAGCGTGTGAAAAATGATTAGGGGCTCTTTGAAGAAGCAAAAGACATTTATCTCCGACTAGGGAGACTTGCCGTCAGAAGCGTAACTTGGAAGGACGGTTTCTGTCGGAAGAAATTCGTCACGACGCACGTGTGGAGGGGTCAGAACTTAAGAGCGAACGAGATGTATGGGTCTTTGAAAGACATCGAGTTAGGATAAATGACCTGACAGTTGGCGTATTTGCTTGGGACAAGAAAGGAGGCCGTAACTTGAAAAGATCGGGAAACGGCGATTTGTTATAGGAAGTGCTGGTCAAACGGACAAGGGTAAATTGCAAAGTAATTGCAATGAGACGTGACGAAGGGCCTAGCAGCTGCAAGGGAAATTAGGGTCGCGCACTTGTAAAGCACGGGAAGGAAGGACTCCAGCGGCAAGAAAGTAAATCTCGTTAATGGGATGCTGTCACATTAACCATGGCGACGGACTTTTGAACCAGGAGAGGAACCGGGATGCTAGCAAGTATATAAAGAGAAATAGCCTATTGTTAAAGCAGTGTGGATTTGGACGTAAAGTGAGGAGGAGGAAAGAGGCAGTTTGGAGTTGGACATAGAGTCGAGAGTTAGTCGTGAGTGAGACGTGAGTCGGCAGTCAGTAATGAGTGTGGAGCCAGCGTGCGGTTTGGAATTAGACTTATAACACAGAGGAGGTGCGACCGGATACGACAACCGACGCCGACGAACTTCACAAGGAACATCTAGGAGACGTAACAATATATGGAAAACCAGGCAGCAGCGAACCAGAGGGATTGTGTTGGAATAAGTGTATGAACGTGTATGATATGAAGTGCGAATCTAAAGATACGAGCCCAAGAGACCTGAGAAACAGTAAGTGAGAATGAACAATATAATCAGATGTAAACGGTATTTAAAGGATAATCAGTCAGATTTCGTTCCCTTCTTTGTTATGCTAAAAATTAGAAGCAAGCTGTAAGTTAAGTCCGTTGATAAATTTAATAAATATTTGTTTTGTTTAATTAAAACATACATGTTGGGCCTTTTTCGATTCTGTCCCATTGTCAAGCCCAGGTAAAGACCCATGAGAAAAAGAGATCTTTTATAGTATTAAATTCTGATAAATGTAAATTTTTGATTAATAAATCTGTTTTGTTATAAAGTTTAATTTTTTGTTATTAGACGCCCGTATAGATTATTACGTTTTGGCGACCTCAACGTGAGGCACTGTTTATTAATTAATTGATTTAAAAAGAGGTTATTACGTTTTGGCACCACAACGTGGGGCAACCTCAATTGCTAAATAATTATCGGCATACTGTGATCATTACATATTGGCTACCACAACGTGGGGCAAATCATTGATAAATAAGCAAAGGAGTAAATAGCTGTTTATTACAATATATATATATATTGTAATATACAAACGGTTATCTTTTAATTTGCCCCATTTTGTGGTAGCCAAAATGTAATAATCAAATATGATAGGCTTTTAAATGAACAATTATTCATTTTTAAACCAAACAAAATTTTATTTAGCAATACTTGAAACAATTATACAATTTTAATAAAAAAACATATCTCATTCACTCCTTGGGTTTGATAACGGACAGAACATTAAACTTAATCAAAGAACCCAACATTTATCTTTAAATTAAAAAGAAATATTTATTCGTCTAGACATAGACGAAATTAATTATTGACGAACTTATTCTACAAGATTGATTCTAAATTTAAAGAGTTTATTTTATTAACACAAAAGAAAAGAACGATATCTGACTGTATCTTTTAATTTGGTTTACACATATTAATACCATGAAATTTTAACTTACGATTACTCAGGAAAATTTGGCTCCTTCGTACACACACACTTTATGTACTGGACGTTTTAAACACTAATTCTAACACACACTGTTGGTTTGACGAAAGCTGGTTCTCCGTTCGTGAAGGTCATATCACTTGATCGTGTTGAAAACTACTCGACGCTGGATGCAGTGTCCTGGTCTCCTACAATCGAAGACAGTGGTCTAATTTTGAGATTACAATAGATTAGACTTCAGCGTATTAAAAATGTCTATCGATGAATATTTGACTATTTCTCTCGCTCTGAAACTTATAACACCTTCTCCTCCCTTAAACGATGTCTGTCTTAGTCATTCTTCGGGGTCGCAGAATAACTAACTAGCAAGTCCTCCATTCTCGGTGCTCGCCGTACGCCTCCCTAACTCTAACTCCAACTCCAACTAACTTCTCAAAAGCTTATCTTCTGTTTATATACCACAGTCTCTTCCTTTTTCCTTTGTTCCAAAACTACGTCGCAACTGCCCGTTGACAGTTTCCTCCATTACCCCGAGATTTACATTATGCAGTTGCAGTTCCTTAGTTAGCAAACAGCTAGCTACTCTGTCTTGTCCCAAAGCCGGCCATCGAGACAGGACCCTCAATTACTTTGGACTTGTCTTCTCACCCCCACTCGCACGTGCACTGTTCTAAATTCTCCAGACCGCCCAAACTGCACCCTCAAGACCTAAGTAAACACGCTACCAAAATTGCACTTACAACCGTCCAAACCATTAATCAAAAACAATGCCTGCCGTAACAGATTTATTTTGCGACAGGCCAGCCGCATGTGCATTGCTCTGAATTCTCAAGACCAATCCTAAGTAAACACATTACAAAATTCCCCCCGACGGTCCAGACAATTAATCAGACACAAACAATGCCTCACCTTCAAGGCATTACAATATATATATTGCACATATTAATGTGATATTTTTGGATTTTTTCCTTTGTCTGCATCCTCTTGCCGCGTCGCATATTGTGTGGATGGCGTGGCCAAATATTTTTAAAGGCAGTTGTCATGTAGCCCTCGTAGGGGATAATGTTCAAACATTTGAGCGTAAAAGTATTGTAAATGAAATTTGTCTTCGAAAAGTAATGACCACTCCCTGGAGAAACGTACATATCTCATTGCTCGAGAAATAAATTGAATACAGAAAAATTGTTTTGGTAATTTCGTACTAAAAAATTACCTGGCGCCCTAAATAATTGTCGAAAGCGACAAAACAGTGGACGGGTCGGAGTTACAATATATATATAAATATATATATATATATATATATATATATATTGTGGTAATTAAAAAGAAACGTAATTAATTAATGAACAAGATTTTGGGACTTGCATTGTTGGCGGAGTAAACATAAGATTTGTGTACAAGAATATGGGGCTATAATGCTTGCTTGCTGTGTGCATTGTCGGAAACATTGCTGGACGCGCTGTATTGTGTTTCCGTGAGGCAAAGCAAGAGGTAGTCTGAAAACTGTGATATTCAGAACAAGTGAGTTTTTGGGAGAACATACGAGAATATGTTATGGAAATCTGGAGTGTGTTAAGAGTGCCGGTTTCCTGTCTGAAGTCTACAATTTTCAATCGTGGTCTGATGTTGCGAGAGACAACAGTTAATTAGATACTCAGGTATATCAATCTAATGTGCAGTAAATGCTGAGTACGTAACGAGAAAATAGCAAAACAACTAGTGTGCTCAAATACAGCGAGCGAGAAGTGTTGTATGTGGAAATAATAACCACAAGTAAATTCTGTGAAACATGGACTGTATATGAAAAGTGTTAAACAATAATTGAGTTTACGAGCCCCCTTCTTTTTCGCACAGAAAAACGATAAGGTAAATTAAAGAATTTATCATATATAAACCCAACAGTAAATGATATATATCGGCAGATTTCAATATTTCACTGATTGTTTAAATTAAGAATTTTCGCACTTTGTAAATTTTAATTGATGTCGCAAATATTCTTTATTGGAGGTCCGATAGTCAACCCTGAGATCAAGCCGCGGCATATTACCAATGTAATATAATTTCAATGATTATTATAATTTGGTTTTAATAATTTTTTTGTATATTTTAAACTCTGGTTTTTTATTTAAAAGCCAATCATTTTAATTTTAATTTTCTTATATAAAAGCTCAATTAATTATAATTATTATATTTTGGCACCTCAACGCGTGGCATGTTTTAACTTAGAATTAATCAATCATTTTGAATTACTACAATATATAATGAAAATGAAAATACTTACGACTTGTCTTTTTCTTATTTGGAATAGTGCGGGTGAAATGAAGGAAAACTCTTGAAATAATTATAAATATTGAAATTAATAAATAAGAAAATGAATCAATATATACCACGACGCATTAAATGTCTTTATTTCTTTCTTTTAAATAATGTTGCTGAGATGAAGGAATATCCTTCTACTAAATTGTTAATATTTGAATAATGTAGGGATATATTCAAAATAGAAATTAATATTCAGTCAATTGTTTTTTAATTTATTTCGAAAAGTGCGGTTAAAATGAAAAACAATCATATGCTTCATTATATATATATATATATATATATATATATATATATATATATGTTTGAGTAATTAAATATGAAAATAAAGGTATATAGATCAATATAGAAATTACAATATATTATATTACTATTTATTTTGAAAATAGAAGATTAAAGGAAGGAAAAGCCTGTGCTAAATTATAAATATTAGAACAGTAATTACAAAAACGTTACTAGAACCTGTGATAAATATTAAGAATTAAAGTCTATAAATATTTAGATTGAACGGCTCCAGTCTATAATTAAACTTATATCGATATAAATGAATTATGAATGGGGAGAGAAGTAATATTTGGACATCGATTAAACGTTAAAAATTTTATGTCTCTGACGATGTTTCTTAATATTTTGGAATTATTTTGTTAATAAAAACTCCATCGGAAAGGCGTAGGACAAGTATCAAAAGGCCCGACCTACCTGATGCAGGTTTTTCTAGGGTTTTTCCTGCATCACTTTAAGGTGAACTGCCGGGTAGGATCCTTCAACCATAGACCGGGGGCCCTAGTTAGCCCTTGGCTACCTTCCACCCCTTCCGCATCCCCCCTTCCAAATCCCACCATGTGGATTACCCTCATGTAGCCTGTGACCCTAAAGGGGAGTTGCCACCATGTGGATTATACTCATGTAGCCCGTTCCCCTAAAAGGAAAAAAAATGAAATAACGGGATAAAGTAAGCCTGCGAAAGAGTTCTCTCGCAGGTGAACCTTTACATAGAGTTCTGGCCTAGGCTACCTTTGGGGATGCCTTCACATCTCTCTGATTTTTTCAACTTAGGTTCCCACATGCCGAGGCACCTCGGCCTGTTTTGAGAGATGTATGATCCGGGATCACAGACCGTGGACATACGGTATAAGAGCTGTTCGCTGTTCCCATTGGAACAGTCGCCAGCTGGTACGGAGGTACGGAGAAGGGAATATGCGTCCCCACGGCAAACTCCTCTCCCGCTATCGGAAGGGGCGTGGGAAAAGTACGAAATGCCCGACCTACATGATGAAGGTTTTTCTAGGGTTTTCCCTGCATCACTTTAAGGTGAATGCCGGGTAGGATCCTTAAACTATAGTCCGGGGGCCCTAGTTAACCCTTGACTACCTTCCTCTACCCTTCCGCATCCCACCTTTCAAATCCCTTCCTATGCTATGAAAGGGGACTTGCCACTATGTGGATTACCCTCATGTAGCCTGTTACACTAAAAAAAAAATATAATTAAAAGAATTGGAAATAATGACACATAAATAAAGAGAACTATAACCAAGAGGGTTACATGAATTTTGAAATTACAATTTGATCGAAATTAGAAGCTCGAAAGGATATGGACAAAATATTATATTCTCCTTTCCAGTATTATTTTAATTTCTTTAATAGGTTTCATTACTATCGACATTTCTAAATTTTCTAAGTCTTCTACGCTGGATTCTGTGATTATCTTAAACTTTCGGAGAGTATTAGCCAGTATTGTCTTCATCAGCATCATTGCGTATCTGAAAACAAATGGCAATAAATAATTATGGGACGAGAAAGTGGTAATATCAGACACTTTTTTATTATTAAATGTGCAAGAAAAGGGATTTTGAAAAATCTATCAAATTTGATGATATAGTTTCATTACAAGAACCGTAAATTAAGACAACATATATTTACTAAGGAAAATGGCAAAATATTATTCAGAAAACTTATTTTTTAGTATAAAACTTTAAATGACAATACTTAATTTTATGGTTATGATTTTATGTATGGTAGTAGCTGTGTGGTTAGCGTTTACGGGTATTTATTTACTTTAAACAGACAAGGAATTAATTCGACAGTAATCTCTTGGTCAACATGGGATTTAATTGACATCGAAACAGTTACCATTAATTCCTTTATGCCCGTGTAATTGCATTAGTCCGGGAAATAAATTAATTCGGGAGTAATTTCATACTAATCACTTTATTTAACTGGCATCGAGGCTGTCACATATTTTTTACTATTAACACCGTGCTGGGAAAACCCCAATCTACGTCAATAGGGAGTTAGCTTAAAATGAACCGGGATGGTGGCTGACGGTAAATTAACCAAGTTCAGAATTCTCCTGGTACATTAAATAAGCACGATATCTTATGTCTAAAACGCCTGGTGCCTTAAGAGAGTAAAAATATCCCTAGTACTTTAATGGAGTTGAAAATACTCCTGGTACCTTAAGGAAGTGTAGAAGATACGCGGTACCATAAAGAAGTGAAAATAGTCCCTATAACTTAAGAGAGTTAAAAATAGACTCGGTTACTCCATTAAGGATTAATAATTACTTTCTGAATCATAAGTCAGTCATGATATTCCCCGTACCGTAAAGTCAAAATACTCCCGATATCGTAAAAGAAAGCAAAAATATTGCGTAACCTTAAGAGAGAAAAGATACTCCCGGTACATAAAGGAAGTCAAGAATAGTCTCGGTTCAATAAGATTATTAATATTCCCATTCCATTAAGCATGATAAAATCCTGGTACCGTAAGGGAGTCATTAGAACTCCCAATTCCTTAAAGGAGTCAAAAATACTCTCGTTAACTTAAGGAAGTCAAATATAATCCTGGAACGTTAAATGAATAAAACTTTTTATCTGTATTTCGTAAGTTAAACAATTTTTTAGGTATCATAAAGGAGTCACAAATAGTCCCTACAAATTAATGAAATAAAAAATTCCTCCCGATACCGTAATGGAGTAAACCTACATATAGAAAGTGCGCACCAACGGAAAATAATTTGCTTGCGTAAACAATGCTGTACACCAAGTAGCGGAAGGCACCGTTGGCGAGGCGGGGAGAATCTGAGACGGTCAGCCCAGATGTTAAGAGGACAGTCGCTCAGAGGACGGCAAAGAGGGATTATCGCAAAAAGTAACGGGACGGACGGAGAGGCGAGTTGGCGGATGATGGCCATTGACAACAACAACCAAGCGGGACCCGACAACTGGCTGGCAACGGCGGTTCCTGGATACCTGAAGAAAAAGAAGTGACACTGCCTGCTATTAACTGGAGACCACCGGCACATATGCGTGAGCAAATCCCGCGGTTAGCTTCCTTTACAATTTTTTAAAAAGATTTCAATTACCATTTCAAATTTAGTTTGTTCGATTTGCACCCCGAGACGTTAAGTTGGCTAATCTTATATTGTCACTATGTTGTCTGAATTGGCTATCTTTCTTATTGAAGAGACTTAAGTGTTCATCCAAACAAACTTGTAAAATATCTGTTAAACTCGGATGACGAAGAACCTACGCTCAAAAGGTTTAAGACTCTTGATTTTAAAAAAGATTCACGTCAACAAATACTCTACAAACTTCTATTTTTAATTTTGAAAAATTTTCAATTCAAAGTTTTACACCGTGACTTTTAATCTGTATGTCAAAACAATAACTAAATGTCTCTTTTCATGACAAAATATTAGTAATAAATAAAATTTAAGAAATTAGTGTCTGTATTTCCTTATTAAATCAATGAACTGCTCCATAACATTGCAATTGTTTAATGAATAAGAAAGACGGCCAATTCAGACAAAAAAGTAATAATATAAATAGCACACCACAACGTTTCTGGGATCCTTGTCCCTTTCCTCAGCTACACAACTGCACTCGTCAGTTGACAAAACTGTAAAGTAGTGTTGGGCATAATCTAATGACGAGACTTATAAAGGCTTAAGCGAATTATTCCTGCCGTAAGCCTTGATGTTAAGTTGCACACTGAATTTCTGCACAAATAGATTTTTCCACCTTTGTCTGTATTTCCTTGTAACTTTAAACCAAATAATCTTCAGGGTCACCGCAAGGAGGTTTGTAATCCCTGCGGTTACCTGAATAGTTATAAATAACTCCTTTAACAGGAAAATATCTAGTAAGGAATTAACCATCTGTGGTGTTTGTAAAATGAATTGACTATTTCCTGCAACGATCCACGCAACTTGTGATTATTAAATCATATCATCACTTATTTTGTCTGTATTTGGCTATCGTATCTTATTAATTATTTTCAATCAGACGTCAATTTTTTATTTAATTGTTTTCTTAACCCAGAGCAATCAAAGAGCAAAGAAGAAACCATGAGCGACACTTCTCCTATCTGAGCTTCTAAGAACAAATGACTTGCGATATCGCCGCGGGGGAAGGGGTTAAAACGTGCGAAAAATATAATGGCGAGTGAACTTTTTCTCGTGTTCTGCAGTTTCAAAGTTTATAAAGCTGTAGTATTAGGAGTGTTTAAATTCCTTATTTTGAGCAAGTATATGCAGAATAACTTTCGTACAGAATCATGGAATTCAGAATGATTCACAGTGAAATCATTGCAAACTCGTGGGATATGTTCGTCAGAAGTGGAGTGACCAACGATAAAATTGTGTAACCCGTGGAATGTATAATATAATTATTCGTGTTACGTCATCGTATAATTTTTTCGATCGGTTCGGCCAATTAAGATTGCTTTGGGTGTATTCGGCAATGGAATCATTATGACATCAACTCATTTTTTTTTCTGGGAAAGCAACTAAATTAATTAGAACGTCATCACATATTTTTTGCTAGAATAGCAACTAATAATTCATTATGACGTCATCACACGGTTCGTTTTGCTCAAAATAAGCAGATAATTCAGGTGAGTGACGTCATCACTTTGCATTTTTGGTGGGAATATGCCGGGGTTGGCAGCGCTGACGCCATACGACGTCAGTTGTGACGTATCAGCCGGCGAAAAAAAATTCAAGATCGCGGCGAGTTATGTTCAGTAAAGACGAGCCGTTAAATTGATATGTCTGCTTGCAAGGCGCAATATTTGGCATAAAATAAGTTAATGTATCAGAGCAAAATTATTAATAAATAAAAAATTCACATCAATGGAAACAAGATGTCCCAGTACCTAACATTACCACAAAATACCTTAATGGTTTCAAAAATACTCCCGGTAATTAAAAAAATAATGCATACCTTAAGAAAGTTGTGGGGACGAATATTCCGTGTCCCCACGCGAGCAAGAGGGTCCCGTTACGCGTCCCGTTAGGGGATGCAAACAATGCTCCCCACCAAGTAACGGGACCCTACCGAGCTCCTAAAGCGTGCACACGGAGAGCCCCATTCTTTTCCCGGCTCTCGCGCGACACATTACCTGTGCTTCCGGACAACGGCCAGAGTCGCACCACGTGGTGGAATAAAGTTTTAGTTTAGGAGACCAGGCTTATTACTCCCGGCTCCGGGAATCCTAACCCTGCACGAGTCTCTCCTATATTGGTGACCCCTACGATGGACATTTTGAACAACAAAATCGCCGAGCTACAGCAGGAGATCGCAAGGCTGAAGGAGGATCCACGTGGCCAACACCATGACGCAGCACAGGTCTGTAGGATCACACCGAAGCTGCCGGCTTTCTGGGCGGACAATACGGACGTCTGGTTCGCCCAGGCGGAAAGCCAATTCGCCATCGCCGGCATCACGCAGGACGCCACCAAGTTCAACCACATCGCAGCTCACCTCGAACAAAGATGGGCTGCGGAAGTCCAGGACATCCTCGTCAACCCGCCAGCAACAGGCAAGTACGAGTGTTTAAAGAAAGCGCTGATACAGAGACTTTCGCCCTCACAAGAGCGAAGAACTCGGCTTCTACTCAGCGAAGCCGAACTTGGCGACAGATCGCCGTCGCAGTTCCTGCGGTACCTCCGCAGCCTAGTACGGCCTACTCTAGTGTCGGACGATTTCCTGCGGACGTTGTGGATGCAGCGCCTGCCGGCCTACGTACAGGTCGCGGTCCAAAGTCATATAGACGCACCGCTCGCCACGGCCGCCCAAATCGCTGACAGGCTTATGGAGATTCCAACACCCGGTCTTCCACCGCACGTCCACGCTGCCAGCACGAGCTCACAGTCCACCAATCAGGCAGATGAACTCCACGGCCCATCAGCCCCTAGCCTCGAGCAGCGCCTGGAGGCGCTCACCGCGGAAGTCGCAGCCCTACGAGGCGAACGAAGGCCGCCAGCACGCCGCCAGCCGCCCGAACAACAGCGTGGCCGCCGCGACAACGCCAGCACCGGGAAATGCTGGTACCACAGACGGTTCGGTAGCCGGGCTCAACGCTGCGAACCCCCGTGCAGCTACACCCAGGGAAACGAGTAAGGCAGCCGGCTATTGCAGCTGCCGGCTGCCCATCCAGTGGACGCCGTCTCGTCGTTACGGACCACACCAGCGGACATGGGTTCCTAGTCGACACCGGTTCCGACTTGTGTTGCTTCCCGCGCAACCTACTCAAGGGCCAGCGCGCGGTCACCAACTACAAGCTCAGCGCCGCGAACAGCAGTACTATCAACACGTACGGCTGCCTACCCATGCGAATCGACCTGGGGCTGCACCGGGTGTTCGTATGGCGTTTCGTCATCGCGGACGTCGCGTTGCCAATAATCGGCGCTGATTTCCTGGCACACTTTGGACTTCTACCGGACTGTCGAAGCGGGCGCCTGCTCGACGGGACGACGGGCCGCGTCGTAAGCGCGAATAAGGACCGATCGCCGCAACCCAGCGTCAGGGTGCTGACGACGTGCTCGCCATACCAGGACCTCCTGAGCCGATTCCCGGAGCTCACGCGCCCGGCCGGCGCGCCCCGCGTTGTTCGTCACACCACGGTTCACCACATCCGGACGACGCCAGGACCCCCAGTTTCCTGTAGACCACGACGCCTGGCACCGGAGCGGCTCCACATCGCACGGGCAGAATTCGAGGCCATGCTCGCCGACGGGACCGCGCGACGATCGAAGAGCCCGTGGGCATCGCCGCTGCATCTCGTGCCTAAGAAGAAAGACGGAGAATGGCGCCCATGCGGTGATTATCGCGCGCTGAACGCGCGAACCGTCCCAGACAGGTATCCCGTTCGGCACGTACAGGACTTTGCTATGAGCCTTCGAGGAAGCAAAATATATTCTGTCCTCGACCTCGTTAAGGCATACACACAGATTCCGGTGCACACGACGGACATCCCGAAAACGGCCATAACCACGCCGTTCGGGATGTTCGAATTCCCGTTCATGACCTTTGGACTGAGAAATGCTGGACAAACGTTCCAGAGGTTTATGGACGAAGTGTTACAGGGGCTGGACTTCTGCTTCCCGTACATCGACGACATTCTAATCTACAGCGCGTCTCCAGAGCAACACCGGGAACACCTGCGAACCGTTTTCCGCCGATTGTCGCAGCACGGCATAATCGTCAACGTGGAAAAGAGCGTGCTGGGCCAGCAGGCCGTAACCTTCCTCGGCTACCACGTTTCCTCGGAAGGCGTAAGCGCCGTACCAGAACGTGTCGCCGCACTGCGCGATTTCCAGCGCCCATCCAACGCCAGAGGGCTCCGTCGCTTCTTGGGAATGATAAATTTCTATCGTCGTTTCCTTCCCAAGGCAGCGGCGCATCAAGCAGAGCTCCAGGAGGCTCTCTCAGGTCTCTGCGGCACCCACCCTGTGCCCTGGAACCCACTCAGTACAGCAGCCTTCGAGAAATGCAAGGCCTCGCTCGCCAACGCAACGATGCTGGCTCACCCGGACCCTACGGCACAGCTCGGGCTTTTCACCGACGCGTCGCAGAATGCAGTCGGCGCCAGCTTGCAGCAGCAAGTGGGAGGAGCGTGGCAACCGTTGGGTTTCTTCTCCCGGAAGCTGACGCCGCAGCAAACACAGTGGCCGGCATATTATCGGGAGCTACTCGCCATCTTTTTGGCGGTCCGGCATTTTCGTCACGCGTTGGAGGCTCAACACACAATAATATTTACTGACCATAAGCCCATATGTTTTGCCTATCAGCAGCAGAACGAGAGACTCCCGCCCGTTCAGAGGAACCACCTGACGTATATCTCGCAGTTCACCACGGACATTCGGCACGTCAATGGGTCCCAAAACATAGTCGCCGACGCGTTATCCCGCGTCGAAGCTTTGACAGCAGCCAATAGCCCGGTGGATCTCAGCCGCATCGCCCAGCAGCAAGCCGAGGACGACGAGCTACGCGAGCTGCTAGCCGGCAGCACAGCACTCCAGCTCCGCCACGTCGATGTCCCAGGACTCGACCTCCGGGTGTTATGTGATGTATCGACGGGTCGCCAACGCCTAGTCGTCCCAGCTCCAAGTCGCAGACAGGTATTCGACGCGGTCCACGGCCTGAGCCATCCCGGCACACGCGCTACCACGCGCCTGATTACGTCGCGTTTCGTTTGGCCCGGGGTTAAACGAGACATACGCGTATGGACTCGGGCGTGTTTGCAATGTCAGCGCGCGAAGATTACACGGCACGTCCACACGCCACTGGGAGACTTCACGACGCCGTCAGCTCGTTTCCGTCACATACACATTGACATCGTGGGTCCACTGCCGCCAGCAGGCTCTTACCGCTACCTCCTGACGGCGATCGACCGTGCATCGCGTTGGCCAGAAGCTTATCCACTGGAGCGAATCACCGCAGAAGATGTGGCCAACGCCCTGCTCCACGGCTGGATCTCGCGCTATGGCTGCCCAGAGCGTGTTACTACGGACCAAGGACGGCAGTTCGAGTCCGATCTTTTTCAGGCACTGGGGAAGTACACGGGCTGGCAGAGGTCCCGCACGACGCCGTACCACCCACAGGCTAACGGGCTAGTAGAACGGCTCCACAGGCAGCTGAAGGCAGCGATAATGTGCCATGAAGGCGCCTCCTGGCTCGACGCCCTCCCGGTCGTCATGCTCGGGATTCGTACCGCCTTCAAGGAGGACCTGCAGACATCAGCCGCCGAACTGGTGTTTGGAGAACCGCTACGTCTGCCCGGCGAATTCTTCACCGCAGAACCCGAGCTTGGCGACCCGACGTCACTCATCGAGCGGGTCCGCCAGGCAACAACAAACATACGGCCCACACCGGCTTCGCGACGCTCCCGACCAGGAAGCTTCGTGTTCAAGGAGTTGGCGACTTGCACCCATGCTTTTCTCCGTGACGACGGTATAAAGGCCTCCCTTTGTACGCCTTACACGGGACCCTACCGCATCGTCAGCAGGGACGAGAAAACCTGCGTGTTGCATACAAGTCGCGGAGAAACACGAGTTTCACTGGACAGGGTAAAACCGGCCTTCATGTTGCGCCCAGAGGAAGCAGTTGGGCCCCCCAGCGTAGCGCCGGCAGCCACGAACGACAGCCCGGTGGCACCACAGGCGACGTTCTCCACGCCAGCGCAAAGAGACTGGCCTCGCCCGCATCGCCTAGCAGCGCCGCCAACTCGCTCGGGTCGCCGGGCCCGTGCCCCGGACCGCTACTCGCCCACGCCGTAGAACATTTCGCACATTATTATTTTTTTTTGTAAATATTCTGTATATTGTTTTGTAAAAATTATGAACATATATATTTATTATGGTATTGTAATGCGACTCTGGCACAAAACGTATATCCTGACTCCGTCTCTTAACGGGTGGCTGGTGTGGGGACGAATATTCCGTGTCCCCACGCGAGCAAGAGGGTCCCGTTACGCGTCCCGTTAGGGGATGCAAACAATGCTCCCCACCAAGTAACGGGACCCTACCGAGCACCTACAGCGTGCACACGGAGAGCCCCATTCTTTTCCCGGCTCTCGCGCGACACATTACCTGTGCTTCCGGACAACGGCCAGAGTCGCACCACGTGGTGGAATAAAGTTTTAGTTTAGGAGACCAGGCTTATTACTCCCGGCTCCGGGAATCCTAACCCTGCACGAGTCTCTCCTATAAAAGTGAAATGTTTTCTCATTGATAATCAAATATTAAAATTATTCTCTCAGACTTTGCACATTTACAATAAAAAATATTTAATTATAGTGATATACACACATAAACAAAGAATTCTCACTTGAAATTATTCCCTACATATTTATAAAGCTCAACGTGAAGAAATAGTCGCCGTCATCCCAATCCAGACCTGCGGGAGAATTCTCTCGCAGGTAACCTGGGAGGGATATTCTCTCGCAGGTCGAACCTTTTAGGAGAAATACGAAGGGGCTACCTTTGGGGGTGCCTTTTCCTCTCCATTTTTGAACTAAGGTTCCCACAAGCCGAGGCACCACGGCCTGCTCTGAGAGGTGTATGTTCCGGGGTCACAGACCTTGGGCATACGGTAAGAGTTGTCTGCTATTCCCATTGGAATAGTCGGCCAGCTGCCTCCTAAACTGGTCGAGGCACGGAGAAGGGAATGCTGCGTCCCCACAGCAAACTCCTCTCCCGCTATCGGAAGGGCGTGGGACAAGTACACAATGCCCGACCTACCCGATGCAGGTTTTCCTAGGGTTTTCCCTGCATTTCTTTAGGCGAATGCCGGGTAGTATCCTTAAAATATAGCCCGGGGGCCCTAGTTAACCCTTGGCTACCTTCCTCTACCCTTCCACATCCCCCCTTTCAAATCCCTTCCTATGCTATAAAAGGGGAGTTGCCCAATGTGGATCACCCTCATGTAGCCTGTTGCCCTAAAATAATAATAATAAAAAAAATAGTCGCCGTATCGGAAGGCGAAAAAAAATGGTGACGAAAATTAGCTTTTCCCAAAGTTCGTTTTGGACGTTTCGATGCGCCTAGATCTTTCCACTCGGTTAGAAGCCCGATTATATTTTATTCATTCTTTCCACTGAGAAAACTGGACTTATTACATTTGGAATTGTTTTTATTATCGTTCTATGTCACTTGGAGAATTGCCGGATATAATTATATTTTCCATTCAATCAAAATATTTCTGGTTTAGTTCATTACGTAACAGGAACTTTTTTTTTAGTTGTGCAGTAACGTTCCATCCATCGTGCGCGCAAACTTTAAAAATCTGTAATGTGACATTACGGTCCCTGCGCGCACAGTAATCTTTTGCACACATTTCCCAATTTTTCAACTAAAACCTCCTCCATCTATATGGTGGGGGTTGTCACCATTGCACTGTTTTCATGCGGATTTTGTGTCTACCAAGTTTTGTTGCAATTTGACCATGCGTTTAGATGCGTATAAAGATTATAGAAACATTCATTGTTTTTTATTACATAGAGGATTGCCATAATAATATATTGGTCAGTATTTTTATGCAATTGGTAGGTACGAATAACCTTTCATAGGAGTAATAGTAGATTCTAAGATGATTCGGAAGTCGCGTTTATAGTAACTTCCGATATTGTAGACTGAAGTTTTTCCCGGTGTAGATAGTTGACGAAAATGAACTTGCGCAGTTGGAATCCCCAGAGAATTTTGATCGAATACTTGATCAAGAATAATTTAGAATCTGTTGACATCTGTTTGGTAGAATATTAAGAAAAATGGAAAACCACTTTTAGATAAATTCTTTATATTCCAATTTAATAATGGCGACATAGCATCTTACCTATCATAATATAAAGAAAATAGTAACATCTCACATATACGGTATCAAATGACGTTATTATAATATTCAATGAGGTTTATTGAGTTTGGTATTAACCTTGTAACTGGATAGACATAAAAATATTTTGTAAATGTATTAAATGATGAAAATACCATATTTTAAAATGGTAATAGTTCAGTGTGCTTAAAGGTCATGAATATATAATTAATGAATGTTTGAGACTTTTTATGGTTTGTATTCATATAAATTTTTATATTGAAATACAATTATTTCGTTATAAAAATTAATGAAATAAGGTTATTATCACGATTTAGTTATTTAAATCACGGGAAAAAAAATTCTTATGTGCAATAGAAAATTTTTATAAGCTACATGGTATGTATCATACTTAAAAATGCTATTACTTATAAAAAAATGGCACTTGTACCTGGATCCAATGCAACTTCTGTGACCAGCGCCGAAAGGAATAAAGCTGTATGGTACATTGACCGAATTTTGTCGCATAAATCTCATTGGATTGAAAACTTTTGGTTCAAAGTAAAGTTCCGGTAGCCTGTGAGTCAAATAAGGAATAGAAATCACAATTGTCCCTCTAGGAACCAGGTCATTATTGGGCCCCATTCTCACGTCGCTTGGCAGTTTGCGTGGAAGGAGTGACACAGGAGGGAAAAGCCGCAATGTCTCTTTCAGACAACTTTCCAGGACTCTCATATGCTTCAGATCCTCTGTGGTTACTTCTCTGTGAAGATTTTCGCCCGAGAATATTTCGTCTAGTTCTTTATGTGCTTTTTCCTGCCACCTCATGTTGAGTCCCAAAAGAGCCATTGCAAAACTCAAAGTTCTGCTGGTAGTTTCGAAACCGGCTACTAATAATGTTAGAGCCTAAAAATGAAAATAATCATTTATGAAACTCTCTCGAAAAATATTCGGCAAGCAATTGTTTGTAAAAATAGCATTAATTCTGTATCATATGTAGGGCGATTTAGATCTCACGTGGCGTCACTGTACGGAGTATTCACTATAAAAAAAATTTTAATCTTGAATGTAATAAATATCTTATTTTAAATTATTATCGAAATTAGGATGATTTTAGTATTTTATTATAGTTCAAGTAGAATTTGATAAAAATCACTATTCAATTGGGTGACGAATAACCCTTAGAGTTATGCGGAACACAACTTTATTTACACAAAGTATTACACAGACAAAGCATTTTACAGCGACGTGCGTTTTTACAGGGAGTTAAACAAAGGCTGACTTAAATAAAATAAAACTACAATGCAGCGACAGTAGTGGCGCGTCGACCCAAAGATGGCACGAGTTGCATGTTTATATTTCTAACACCCCGTCTCAAATCGTGCCGGAGATTGGTGGTGTGCCGTAAGGCAGGCCGCACACTGGAAGCGACGAAACTGTAGGCGACGATTTGCCTCGAGTCAAAACGTCGCAAGCTGTCTGAAGCAAAATGACTCGAGTCAAAACGTCTGAAGCAAAATGACTTGAGGCAAAATAGTCGCCGACAAAATGTTTCAAGCTATCTGAGACGGTTTCAGGCTGTTTCGAGCAACCAAACGCATTTAATATCAGTGAAGATGGAGCGTGACGACGAAATAGCTGTTATTATTTATTGTTATATGTTGTTGGAAGAAGACAAAAGTTCTCGAGATTTATGGGTACACCCAATTAATACTAAAAGAAATATAAACGGTTTCTTAACGAATTACGAGCGGACGAAAACAAATTTTTCAATTTCACAGTGTTGAGCTCCAAAAGTTTTGATTTTCTTTTTGATTTGATTGGTGAAAAAATAAGAAAGCAAGTCACTATTTTTCGTAGGTAATGTATTATTACATACACACATTGTTATTTTAACTTATTCTATTGCGGGAATATTATGAGTTCTGTAGCTTCTGCCTCTTCCTCGTCTGCAAGATTATTAACTAATTGTAATAATTTTACTTTAAAAGTTCTTTGCCGTCTTATTGAGAATTTTTCAATGTCCGGCAGCAGCCCTTTAAGAAAATGCATCATAGATAAATCGGGATCAGTGCACCTAAATTCTAGGAACTTTTGCATTGGCACTGCCAACATTTCTGCTGCAGTTTTTTTTCTTTCTTTAGTTGGGGGTCTGGAATCAAGAGAACTTGATGATTGTGTGTTCTCTAATAATAGCTACAGCTGCAGGCACGTCTTCTTCCTCGACTATATTGCCGACACTTTGGTGTTGGGATGTTAACAAAGAAATTCCGGGTTCTCGAAAATGCAATGCTGGTAAATGCAGAAAAAGCAAAAATAATCATTCTTGCCTGTTGTGTTCTTCACAACATGATTAGAGAAAAAGAGGGAAGCATGTCAGAAATTCAGAGAGAACTGTTTGCACTTGAGGAAGATGACATTGATCCTTCTCAAACAGTTTTCAGAGGATCCAATCCTGCCTATGGTATTCGAAACAGATACATGGATTTCTTTAAATACAACTATGGCAGCATAGTTTCATTTATATATATATATAAATATTCATTACTGTATTGGTGTTTACTTGACAAAGGAAGGCGAAAATGGATATTGATATATATATATATATATATATATATATATATTGTCAAGTAAACACCAATACAGTAATGAATATTTGGGGGCAAAGACAAGTTTAGGTTTCCCGCTATGTGCTGGGCGCATGCGCAGTGCTGTTTGACTCGCCAGGCAATGCGCCGAGTCATAATTCCGTCTGTCAGCGTCCGACACGACGAAACATGACTCGAGGTGTCTGGCTGTCACGAGGCGACGGTCGCGGACTGTCTCAAACCGTCGCAGACCGTCGCGCCGTGTCGGACGCGACAGTTTCGCCTGGTGTGCGCCCCTGGATAAGGAGCCTATGTATTTTCTTCCTCGAGTCGTCGTCCGACAAAATGACTCGTCGCGTCGCTTGCAGTGTGCGGCCGGCCTAAGTCCTAGACCCAACGAGCATTCCATATGCTTGACTCCTGGGAAAGGTTTCATGAGGATCTCAGCAAGCATTTACACCGTTTTGAATATACTGGAGCTTCAGGTCAATGTGTTTGGCTCCGTAATTGTCGTCATAGACCGTTCTGTCAGCGAGATCCTTGTATCCCAACTCCGAATGGAAATTTGACAAGTATATGGTGGTCTCCTTTCCAATGTCGGCAATGGCCATATGCTCTGCTTCTGTGGATGACAACGCAATATATTTATTATTCCGTGAATTATTTCCGTGAATCCGAAGAAACAGCAGCGCCAGAGAGAAGGAAGTTTAATCCAGTGTACGATCGCCTGTCCATCGTTCTCGATGAATGCCAACTTGTCGTCGTCAGTCCCTTCAAGGGAGCGGAGCACGCGCTTTGCGGCGACCCAGTGTTCATTCTGGTAGTAAGAGTTGAATTGGCTCAACGTGATGACTGCATGCATGATGTCCGGGCGAGTTCCCGTTGCGGTATACAACAATGCTCCAACCAATTCGCGATAAGGGTATAACGTAGCACCGCTTTCCCGACCCTCTGAATTTTTAATCAATTTTGTAGCAAAGGCTACATTTATAGCAAATGTCAACCTTTTTAAAGCGTCTGAGCACTTCTTCGATCTATCCGTTCTGTGAGGGGGAAATTCCAGTTTCAACTTGACGTATTTCAATACCCAGACAATATCTTGCTTGTCACAAGTCCTTAACTCTGAATGAATGAGCGAGTTTTGATTTGATCTTTACATCTCTGATGTGATCAGCAGAAAATATTAATATGTCATCCATGACATCCGATGCTGCGGAGAGTCTCATCTAGCATCGCATACCACTGACGACTGGCTTGAGATGGCATACTGGATTCTCTTTTTTCCCAACTTTTCAGCAGAGAAGGGGCTCTTTTTGTAATTTCAGAGTCCCCCTCTTGCTTAGTTATTCTCTTCAACATTATCGGTAGCCTCTCTGGTATCTCCATATAGATATCGGTGTCGATGTCCCCATTGAGACAGGAAGTTTCGGTAATTTTTTCCACAGGTAGGAACCTGTCTGAATCCGAATGGGCTATTTTTAACGCTGTATCAATTACTGTTTTGGAGTTACAGGCGTTTTTATGTATTTTCCTCAAATGTTAAAAAAAATTAAAATTTCTTCTTTTTCACACAGGTAGGTACCTGTCTGACCCCGAATAGATATCTCTCTTGGTTTGCGATAAAATGCGTAGTTTTGAGTATTACCTAGGTATAGAGGTTATAAATAGTCGAATCGCAATGTAAATGGAGAGAAAAACCTTTATCAGGGAGTTTTCAGAAAGATATCTTAACAATGTTAAAGATATCGATAAATTTATAATCACCTAAATTTAGCAGGAACAATTTCGTAAACATTTTAGTTATTCATCAGTTAGAAGTTCAAAAATATTTTAAATTTTCTCATAAATACGTCTCAAAGTACTGAAAATGAGAAAACGTGTTATGAAATCAGAATGCTGATACGAAGAAAACTTTTCGAATTATTTTTTGTATCGGGTTTTAAATTGGGCAATTTTTTTAAAAAAATATTCATATGATGTAGTTAAAAATTTCGGAATCTTTGTTTAAATTGTAATTTTGATTATAATAAAGTAAGTTTTTTTTAGATATCTCTCATGTCAATGCCAATGCTGTCAGTAATCGTAGAGATCCCAATATTAATAGATAAATTACCAAACTTACTATTTCATTAAAATATTTATTCGACGAGACATGAGACTTTTATTCAAGGCGTGGTTTTTATCAACATCACGTGGACAGAATTATAATGGTTGTAGCTGACCAGTTTCTCTGATCTCCAGTCGATACTGCTTCAAACACGAACCAACTTACACAATCAGTTGATTAAACGCGAAATGTGGGATCACAAGTCCAAGGTTTAAAGCAAACAACCTATAATATAATTAACAGACTTAGTTATTAAGACAAAAATGGCACATTCAACTTAGCTTACTTAAAACTTAAATCCGGACTCCGCACATCCTTCCGGGTAGAGGCTATTGCAACGGCGAAACACATCAGCAATCACTGCATCACCAAGGAATTCGGCATCAAGACTGAATTTTAATTGTGGACCGGCAAACGCCCACATCTCGGCTACATACAATGATTCAGGACCAATGCCTGCATCACCAAAGCATGCATTCCTGAATCAGCCAACTCAGATCCGATCGCCAAACCCTTAGCAGAGGTCGACGTCGAGCAAAATTCGGACATTGAATCTTCTTCATCTGGGGCAGACTCTACTCATCTCCAAGTAAAATGTTGCATAATTGGAAGGAGCGTTCCCGCTAACCAAGAAGACCCAGCGGATCGAAAAAAGTTCTGACAGGAAAGCCCGTGGGCCAGCAAACACTAAAACGTCATGTGTGAATATCCTGAACCGCTCAATAAGGACTCCCAGTCACGAACAGGAAGAATTTCACGATTGGCACGACGCAGAGCGGGTAATGACTGCAGGCGGTATTCTCCATCATGAAGCAACCACACGTCAGGATTCGGATGAATGGTAGGACGCGATCTATGTAGAGATGAAACGTCTTGTTCGAAATGGCAGTTTCGATTTCATTTCTAGACAAACACATTAAATGACGCCCGGTCTTAAGAAATAAATACAAACCACTAGTCAACGAAGGAAAGGTCATCACAGACGATGTAAACACATTGACCTGAGGCATCACTTCATTCGTCAAGTATTATAGGACAAGAATAAGAAGGCCGAGTATGTTCCAACAGAGAAAATGCTTGCTGACATTCTCACGAAGACCCTTGCAAGAACCAAGAATCAGCCACACCACCAATCTCCGGCACGATTTGAGAGAGGGTGTTAGAAAAATAAATATAAATATCCACCTCGTGTCATCTTTGAGTCGACGCGCCACTACTTCTGCTGCGTTGTTGCTATAATACTTTGTGAGTGTAAATAATGTTCTGTTCTACATAATTCTAACCGTTATTAGTCACCTGTTTCACTGTGATTTTTGTCAATTATTTTTATTAAATTTATCATTTCAAAAATGTTCATTTCTATAATACGTACCTCATCTTTAGTTTCTTCTGTTGATAGTGGGAGATTTCCTTCCGGCTTAAGAAATAATTCGATAAACGATTTACGTTTGGATAAACGACGCTCTGAATGTTTTCGTCTCTGAGATAATTTTCTTGTAATTATTTCGTGTGCAAGATTTTGAAAATCCTGTAACAAAAGCTATTTTACTTTATCCTCGACATATTGAAATTTTTGTATGCGATTATTGTTCAATAGTAACACTAAACAAATAATGCTAATTTTGAATAGAAAGTAAACTGTTTGTTGAAACCAAATTCAGGTCACATAAATTTATAAAACAATTACAATTTACAAATTCCTATAATTATAAGATACTTTTATATACTGACTCGTGTTATGTGATGACTGAACGTTATAATTACACACATTCCAATAAAAAATCACTAACCAAACAAAATAGTTAACACATGATATAATATAATATAACAGGTCGCAATAAATAATTTTACAACTCCAATTTTATTAGTTAATTATTTTTATTTATTTTGAACCAGGAATATTTAAGCCATTATCACCTACAAAAAAATTTCTTTCATAAAAATTTGCAATTTCTTAAATCTTATAAATATATAATTCGTCAATAATTTCTGTTCGGAATTGAAATTCCGCAATGGCGTGAAGTCATTGGTAGATGTCGTGTTTTCTATTGCCTAGATGGTATTTTTGCGGAAATAAAATCGAGAATACAGGAACAGATGAGATGAATGTAGCAGGTCAAAGACTAAGATACAGCAAGAAGAATTGCGAAAACGGTGAAATGTGAGGATAAGAAAACATGTATATGCAATGAAAATCTTTCCAACCTTAAGGAGAAAGAGTTTCATTACTGTTTAAAACGTTGGTTGTCTTAATTCTCTCTACTATACATTCTTTCTTCTTCTATTCCTAATATTTCTCTTGTTTCGCAATTCTTTTTGCTATATCTTCGTGACCCGCCACATCCATCCCATCTGTTTGTCTATTCTCGACTTTCTCTTCTTAAAAATACCATCTTGGCAATGGAAAACACATTAACAATGATTAAATTACTTCACATATAATGAAATACTGTTCAAAGTTTATAAAAAAATTAGTATTGGATTTCTAAAATAATTTATTGATACTGATTAAAAACCTGTGTGATTAAATTTCAAATTTACCAAATTGAAAATCAATCACACTAAATTTATAATCTTTATAACTAACTAATATAAATCATTCAAATGATAAGGATAAGATAATTCACTGAAGTTGATAGATAACAAGTAATTAATATTTACTAATTGAGAAAATCACTCATCCATCAATTAAGATGGAAATATTAAACCGAAATAAATATTTATGACACTTGTCTCTTAAAAATGTATCAATAGTACTTAAGGCAAACGAGAAAATAATCACCGAAAAAATAAAACCAAGTGAATAATTTACTCATTTAACTAAAAGACGCGATATTAATAAGTAGGATATTTATTAGTGGGAAAGACGGTGATTTTGAAACAGAGTAATTCAAGTTAGACTGTTTCCCTCCAAATGTTTCGTTTACGCACATTATTATTAATTAAGAACTCTGTGAATAATTTTTTCTCAACATTTCATACTTCTTGAATTTGGAACAGTTCTCGTCCTTCTTTCGTCAACTTGTATATGCAGTCTACGAGCAACCACGGTCTAGCAAATCGTCTCTCCATCAGCGTGATGAAACGGTTGTCATTGTCACTGAATATATGTTGCAGTTTTATGACGTTTTCATCATTCACTCCCATTAAAGTATCAAAGACTGCATTGATGGTTAAATTAGTTAGATATTTGTGTATGAACAAAGCCTCGCCGCATTTTTCTTCCATGTTTTTTACAAATGAACACGAATGCTTGTCAAATAATTCCACAAATTGTTCTAAAACCTGAAAGATTTATTCTGTGTAAGTATTAAGAATATCACATAACATTTAGTTTTTTTATAACAGTGCGATTAAAATTAGATATAGACTTGGCGTTTCTTCGCAGAACAGTAGAATGAATACACGACGATTATTCGGCAATGTTACTTGTCCGCCCTTCCTTTTTAACTGTTATGAATGGTGGATTAAATGTCACCATCCACGCGGGAAATAATAGTCAAGGATCATCTAATTCTAATCGCACTATGGATAAATACAAAATTTGGAATGGAAACTTACTAATTAATTAATTAATCAATAACTTTACAATCTATTAATGTTAATTTCTGGACAGAAACTGATATTTTGCACATAAATAAATGTCTCAATAAAACAAAAAAAATTGGTAAACTATTTTTATAATGGTTATATTAGCAAATATTGTATAGAGACTATATTAAAGTCTAAAAATAATTTGATAGATCAAATTCTTCATTAATTCGAAACATTCATTCGATTGGCAAAAGTTTACGAAGTTTTTTATATGCAGGTACTTTCTATTTGAGAATCATATTCCAAATGCTTCATATTAAAGCTAACATCACTGAGATTGACATACAAACTGATACTATGAAACCCAGCAATGGTTATCATCCCTTACTTATAGGCTAACCACTCATTGTTTTTACATTATCTTTGCGCTTAAGTTTTCTTTAGAGTTCTTCACCTGGTTTACGAGGTGAGTCGTTCGTGCAGTTCTTGCCTTTATCAATAACCTGACGAAAGCACCAAGGATTGCAAAAATATTGTGTGGTATTTATCACTTATTTTTTCTGTCATTTGTCTAATTCTTTATAATTAGCATAAATAATAATTAAGTTTTAGACTATATTTCGCATATACCAGTGAACTAAAGCAGAACATAAATGACACGTCAAAGTGGAATGGTAACTAAGAACTTTACTTACATTTCCTGAAAAAATGTACGGTTACGAGGAATAGAAGGAACAAATTTAAGAGGAAATATCTTTTTGTCGTTTCGATATAAATGTCCAGTCAGTTACAATCATCGTTAAGGTAAGTTGGTCAAACGATCTTATTAGTCAGTTCAATAATTTGCGAAAATGTTAAATATTATCCAGTGAATCAGGACCTTTGCCGAATGAGACTTCTTCTGGTCTTGGAACACTTCCACGTATTCGAAAGAGTTATGTCATTAACACGTTTCTCACATTTGAAAGTCTCTGTCAAAAGACTCATATGAAGCAAAAAATAAACAGTATATCAATATTCATTAAACATGTGAAACGTTTCCTATTAAATTTGCTCCCTCCATGACATAGTACGTACATGGACTACGAAGTCGTAAAAAAGCCACAGGAAATCTCTGAACCTTAATTCAGAACAGAACAAATAATATAAATATTGCTATTCTTACCATCATTTGTTCTTAGAATACATAATTAAACATGCTAGTTGGACCAAAGTCAAGAGATTAAGAACTAAAGGTCCATTCGGCAATATACTTAAATTCAAATAATTTTTTTTTAGAGTAACAGACTACATGAGGGTAATTCACATGGTGGCAACTCCACTTTAATATCATAGGAAGCGATTTAAGAGTGGGGATGGGGAATGGTAGAAGAAGGTAGCCAAGAGTTAACTAGGGACCTCGGGCTATAGTTTAAGGATCCAAACCGGCATTCGCCTAAGATTGATGCAGGGAAAACCCTAAAAATACTGTATCACGTAGGTCGGGAATTTGATACTTGTCCCGCGCCCATCCGATGGCGGGAGAGGGATTTGATGTGGGGGCGTAGCATTCCATTCTCCGTGCCATGAACAGTTTAGGAGGCAACTGGCCGACTACTCCAATACCGTGTGGCCAAGGTCTGTGACACCGGAACATACACCTCTCAAATCAGGCCGAGGTGCCTGCGCTTGTTGGAACCTTAGTTCAAAATACCAGAGAGAGGAGGAGGCATCCCCAAAGATAGCATCCACTAGAGCTCTCTGGGAAGGTCCACTTGCGAGAGAACAGCCCTCAGGCTTTCTTTGGGCATCCCCATATTTTTTTAAGGGTAATATACTGCATGAGAGTATTCCATGTGGCAGAAACGCCCTTTTAAAAGCATAGGAATGCATTTGAAATGGAGAATACGGAAGGGTAGAGGAATATTGTTTAACATAAAAGTAACAATTAAATGTAACTATATATGTGTATAATGCAAGAATTATTATAATTAATTTTTTGGGGTGTAGACAGGCTATGTATAGGGTAATCCACATAGTGGCTACTCCCCTCTTATAGCATAGGAAAGGGATTTGAAAGGGGGGATGTGGAATGGTGGAGGAAGGTAGCCATGGGTTAACTAGGACCCCCGAGCTATTGTTTAAGGATCCTACCCGGTATTCACCCAAAAGTGATGCAGGACAAACCGCAGAAAACCTGCATCAGGTAGGTCGGGCATTGGGTACTTGTCCCACGCCCTTATTATTGCGGGAGAGGGTTTTATTTAGCTGTGCAATGTAAATAATTGTAATTAATGTACGTAATTATTGAATAATAAATAAACTTAAAAACATTACATATCTTATATTTTTTAGGTGTGAATAAACCTGCTTGTGATACAGAAGGAAGCAAGTATATTTCTTATTTATTTTAAAAAGTATTGAAATACTGAAGAAAATTCTATAGTAAATAATAAATATTTATGTAAATCTCAGGTAAGGCAATAAAATGGCTATAATCAATTAATTAAAATCAGCGAGAATAACGAGATATATTTATTATACATGAAAATATGTATTATACGATTTTCTTATATTTTTTGAAAAAGCACCTGAAATGAATATAAATCGTATGGCAAATAATAAATATTTAAGTATTTTTATTCAAGAATTGTAAAAACTATTATTAGTTACTGTTTATTTTGGGCAGCGACTTAGAGGTCTGCGAAACCTATGCGGTGGGCAGCATTCAAATCGGTAGATTTCATTATTAGATTAGATTGATGCGAAGCATAGAGGTCTGCCCTGACATCACGGTACCTCTGACCTAGGCATAGCAACAGGACATGTTAATCACTTACTTAGAAACGGTAGACATTTTGGAATCATACGTCTTACTTATGTTCTGTTACGTTACACAAAAAAAAAAATCCGAAACATGGGGAACAGTACTGTGGGGGTGCGAAACCCTTAGCATAAAGATGGAATGAATAATTTTAAAATGGGATAATTTTGTGTTAATTACTGCGCGCCAAGAGACGTAATAGATACTTCGTTGGCACTGGAAAGAAATGAGACGTTTTGCGTTATAAAATATAATTCCTTTCTTCGTAATGAAGTAAAGCAGAAATATTTTAATTGAATAAAATATAATACTCCATCGAATGATAATAACAAAACAATAAGAAATACTTTACGTTCCTTCCGAAAAAGCGTTCGAAACTTATTTTTAATTCGCCATATTTAATTTTCCAATATGGCGACAATTTGTTTACATTCTGTGCTTAATTGCGAAATATTTATGATAACCGAGATTCTTTAAATTTCAGTGTATACAGCTGGCTATAAAGTACTATTATCCTGAAAAATATTCCAGGAGATGGATCAAGTCGAGTGTAACGTCACCAATGTGACGTCATACCCCTCAAACCCTACCCCTTATACTCCATTGGAAAATGAAGGGATATAGTTAGATATATAGTTAGAAATTTGCATTAAATCTTCATTTTTCATTTTGAGGCTGAAATCCATCGTTAAATTAGAAGTATTTAAATAGTCATAATTAACTTAATACTAAAATAATAAAAATAAAACGATATTATTATTCTTGGCAGACGTCAGTATATTACTTCGTCGTCACCGTTAGTATATAGGCGGGGCTCATGGACGGTGGGCGGGGCGTGGTTTCAAATACGTCTTTAGCCTATTAAAGTACCATAAAGAGGTACGGACGTTTGTACGTCTTTAGCCCAATAATACTCCATGTATTTGTTCAGTTAATCACTATCGTACGAAAGTTTGTTCGGAACTAGGAACATTCACATTTGAATTAAAATTTGACTTCGTCTAACGTATTTCTCTAAGCCGGTTCAAACACAAAAGTTACATATTCGGGAAGAGCCTTTGAAATTTAGATATATAAAATTTTTCAATTATGAACAGCTATGCAATGTAAATAACTTTCAGCAATTCTTTTCGGTTGGAAAGGTTATATATATCCAAATTTGTGGAGTATTTGGGAAATGTTGGTCCTGATGTATCTGCAGTACACACATACATGTTCCTAGATATAGGACAATTAAACTTAAACTTAAACTATAAGTGTAATTACTTTAATTGAGCCACACACAAATTATATATACGAGTGTACCAGTTTTTTTGTTACAAAATACTGTAGTTGTATCAATATTACAGGTCACCTTATAAAAATTTATTAAATAATAACAGTTCGTCACTGGGAATATTTTAATGTTATTTTTGAAGATTTTAAAGTCAGAACAATTTAAATTAGTGGAAGCTTATTATATAGTTTGTAACCAACTTTAATACACATTTCATATATATTATACTTCTCACAATTTCTGTGCATATCCTGGCACTGTTTTGCATTGTAAGTATGTATTTTATCGTTAAATGTGATGTGTTCTTTTCTTTTATAAGTAGCTTATAGTGAATAATATTGTTGAATAAATATATATTAGGTTGGCTCATGATCCCAATTTTTTATGAAGTAGGGCTTACAAATAGTTTTTGGATTAAGTTTGTTCATTGTTCCAATGACTCTCTTTTGAATTTTTAATATTTCTGTACCAGCAAAAAAATAGTCAAATACAGACAATAGAAATGATGATATATATCTTGACTGTATTTGACTATATTCCATATTATTCATTTTCAAAACAGATCTAAGTTTCTCATTTTTGTAATTAACTTGTCTGAAATGGGACACAGTCAAAATTATTTACTTATTTGGATAGGAAATAGAGACAGAGAGCAGATGACTTACCTTAGTCAATAATTGGTGTAGCCAGAAATAGAATTTCTAATTTTTGAGAGAATGAGTCCCCTTCTGCAGAACCATAAGAAAAGAAAATAACGCGAATTTAACCGAGATTGCAATCAAATCCGGGGTTAAGACAGCCCCAAAACGCGAGACACCCAGATAGTTGTTATAATATAAGTAAATAATAAATTAATTATCGAAAGAAGTCGGCGCAGGTAATTTATCGAATTTAGAATAAATTAATGGGTTATCGGATAATTTCCACGAATTTCAATACCACCACTCAAAATTGAAAACCCACTCGATGTCATTCTAATGTATTATATAAGAGTTGGGTATGACGCCAGTGGTGCTACTAAATATTTAGCACTATCAACAAGAATATAGATGGAAATTATCACATCATAATCGTAGTGGACTCATTTCGCCTGTCACATCAGTATAAATATGCAATAATTTCACTAAACAATTTCCTTGTTTTATCTCCTGTCATCCGCTATCGGAAAGGCGTGGGATAAATAAGCAACTGCCCGACCTACTTGATGCAGGGTTTCTAAGGGTTGTCCTGTGTCACTTCTAGGCGAATGCAGATTAAGATCCTTAAACTACAGCCCGGGGACCCTAGTTAACCCTTGGCTACCTTCCTCTACCGTTTCGCATCCTCCCTTTATAATCTCTAATTATGCTATTAAAGGGGAGTTGCCACTCCATGGATTACGCTCATGTAAATAAAAATCATGACAATATATTCGTATTTATGAATACAAATTTGGAAATGAAAAGAGAATATCATAATTTTAAGGGTAATTATTTTATAGGAAGCAGATGACCAAAAATTAGCCGTCGATATTGAAAAATGTAATACGTAATTATTCTGAAGCTGCAATCATGTAGTACAAGATAAGTATATATTTTTAGACAATATTTCGTAAAATATTAATATTACTAACATTTTAGATTATTTGGAATGATATTTTAACTATTAATAAAAATTATAAATTCAGTTTTTATAAATATTCCTTAAACGATCTACATTTTAATTTTAAGTGAGTACCTCAGTATGAAATGTTGGTGCTATAATACGATGATGTCTTTTCCATTTCTCCACCGATGCTGTTAGTAGGCCGTCGCCAATTACTTTACCCACAAAACTCGTGAACTCCGGTCCTCTATCTGCTACACTTCCTAAGTACTTTGATAAATCGGACGGAGAAACGACTACGACAATCGGTCGCAAACACCAGTAAACTCTGTACAAATAAATTAATTAACATCATAAAATATACAATAGAGAAATCCACTAGGTAATAAAATTGTTTCAACATTTTTTGTGTTTTATGGCTGACAATTTTGTTAAGGCGTTAAACAATCAAACACAAGTGAAAAATTCAATGCTCTTTACATTTTGAAATTGCATCAACGGTAAATTCAGCTTCTAAAATAAATAATTAGATTACAAAATGCATTAATATTTTATCAAATCATACGCGATTAATTTATTTATATATACATATATATATATATATATATATATATATATATATTGTAATAATTAAAAATATATTATAAATAATGGATGGGCCCTTTAAATGAAATACTATAAACTTTAAAGAACAAACAAAATTTATTGTGCCATATTTAATAACAATTATTAAATACACAAAATATTTGGGATCTCAGGGTCTTAAACTGGGTTTGATAAATGGCTGAATTTATACAATCAAAATTACATTTACCTTTTATGGAAATCAATACGTCTGAACATAGACGAAATTTGTTGCGGAAGAAATAATACTAAGGATTGAATTTAACAATTTCAATTTTTATCAAGAATTAACTATCTCATTTTATCGGTATTTAAATAATTAAAGAACGATCTGACTTTTATCTTTTAAAAGTGGTTTACAAATGATTTCAAAGTATTTCTCTACTTATGGCCGCCTAGGTCTCATTTTAGGTTTTTCGTGCACAAAATTTGGGGATATCACAGACTCTAAATGTAAACTAATTCTAATTGGCGTAGTTTGTTAGTTGGTCTAACACAATTTGGTAGGTTCTCGATGCTTTACTCCAACCTGGATTTGCAGATCTCGTAACTTTAGTTGAAAAGGTCCTTCATTGGTTTGTCTATGGCCAGCATGATGAATTTTCGCTCGACCACCGAATACAACATTAGTTACACTCTCTCCTTCCCGACTGAAGATTGCTTTACTTTTCAATATTTTAGAGCATGTTTGTAACTGGACCACATTCTTTCGTTCTGGCTGCCCAACTGTAAAGCTTTCGAACTGTTCGCTGTCCGCTGCCCAACTGTAAAACTTCGTCTCTTAGATTTTTGAGCGAGTAAACTCTCTCAACTGCCCAACAATGTTTTCTTTGCCTCGCCGGATTGTTGCGGCGTCCGCTCTATATCCACTAATAATGAGTCCTCTACAATCCAACTTTCCAATTAGAACAATTTCTTAATTACCAATTACTACAATATATATATATATATATATATATAGAACCATTACAAACGTTATTGTATCATATTTAGTAGGGTGATAAAAGCAGTAAAAGCGTGTATTTTCCAATTGTAAAATCTTTGACAATAACCCACCACCGCCCAACTTCTCCCACCTTAATCCACCCCCGCGGATTGCTTAGAATGTCATAAATAAACTCAGGGACATCCATTACATTCGATTTGAATAGAATGTCGGTTATATTAGCGTTATTTTCCGGTATCCCACCCCTAAGCATGATGTCACTCATGTCGCTAGGGGTTGAAATTTTACAAATATGAAATGGGTGGAAATATTATAAATGTAATTATCCGTTAAAAATATGTATTCCACGCAAATATCGTCCGTTTAACATGTTAAACCTTTTCCATACCCAGTTCACTCCTACTCTTGGGTGTTAGATGGCCAATTTAATATCATAATGAAACTCTGCGACATCCACAACCGTTGATTTGGTTGTATTCTCAGATTTATTCGCGTTATTTATTTTTTTACTCTCACCCCTAAGAGTGCTCCTTTCCCATCCTGTAAGGGATGAAACTATACTCATATAACATCCGTTGAAACACTATATCTTAGATACCTAAAATTATTTATCTGCCTAAATAAATGTTTCCACCTCCTACCGTAAGTGTGCTTCCCTCTCATGCCAAAAGGGGTTACATTTTACAAACAACATCGGTAGATTTATTATCAATGACACTGACCCCGACAATTAATTGTTTCAATTAATTGTATTTATCCTTTAAAAATATTTACTCCACGCAAATATCGATCGTTTAACAAGTTAGAAAAATTCAATCCCTGTCCACCCCATCAACTACCGCCCCTTGTGGTAAAATGGCCAATTGAATGCTGTAATTGAACTCGGCGACATCCATAACCACGGATTTGACTCCAGTCTCGGTTGTATTCGCGTTTTTTTTTATTGAAGCGTTCCCCCACCCCACCCCTAAAGGTGCTCTGCTGATAAGCCTGAAAGGGGTTGAAGATATACTCACAGAATGTGTAGAGGAATTGTATGAATCTCATTGATCCCGATAAATATTTCGTCGTTGCAAAAATCGGTAGATTAACATATTTGACAATTTCCACCCCCGACCACCCCCGTCGCTGGGAGGTTAATTGCTTGTTTAATGTCGTAATTAAACTCAGTGTTATACATAAATTTGGTTTTGACTCCAGTCTCGGTTGTATTCGAGTTAATTTATTGTAACATTCATCCATCCCAACCCCTAGGGTGCTTCTTTCTTATGCCGTAAATGTTGTAATTTTACTGGCATACATTGGTACAACACTATTAATCTTTTTTACCCGGAAAATATTTATCAGACTCAAATATGGGCCTTGATAGCATGTTTTAAGATTTCCACCCCCAACCACCCCCGCTTGGGGAACTTAAACGACAACTTGAATATCATACTATACTTAAACTCACTGACAACCATAACCCTGGATTTGAGTCCAATCTCGAGTGTGTTTGCGTTATTATTACATAAATCTTCTCCCCCCCCCTCCTTAAGAGTGCTTCCACTCCAATCCCGAAAGAGGTTATATTAAATACATGGAACATGTAGAGAAATATAATAAATCTCAGTGAACCTGAAAAATATTTATTCAACGCAAATATCGACTGCTTAATATGTTTGAAAATTTCAATCCCCGTCCATCCCCGCTTGAGAAAATTAAACTGTAAGTTAAATGTCATGATTAAACACAGTGACAAATATAACCCCGGATTCGACTCGAAACTCGAATGTGTTTGAGTAATTTCATGTAATGGCAGTCCACCCCCAACCTTTAAGGGTGCATCACTCCCATCCCTAAAGAAGTTGAAATTATACACATATAACCTGTAGTGAAATTATGTGAATGCTATTGATCCCGAATTATATTGATTCGACGAAAAAATCGGCCGGTTAGCATGTTTGAAAGCTTCTTTCCCCGCCCACCCCCTCTCATCACCAGTTTCTCAGATTGTTATAAATAGTCTCAGCGACATCCATATCCCCGATTTGACTCGAATCTCGGTTGATTTGGCGTTAATTATATGAAACGGCCCTCCACCACCACACATAAAGGTGCTCCCATCGCATGCCGAAAGAGTTTGAAAATATACACAAACAACATCAGTAGAAATACAATCAATATAATTTACATTTGCTCCACCGGTGTAGATTTGTATAAGGAACATACAAATATATATACAAACAAACAACAAACAAACAAACGCTTTTATTTATTTATTAGATAGATTAGATTATTTAACAAATCTCTAAGTCCTTTATGAGGGCTTTATAACATTAATATCAGTTGATTTGGAAATAAATATGCTTTTCGATAACCGGGCCGGGATAAAAATGGAATACTCTTCTTTAATTATATTATTTTATATAAACCGAAACACTGTGTTGGTTCACCAGCTATATTATTTTTTCTTTCTCCATACGGCAAAAAATTCTCTGTCAATATTAAGTCAGTGTATAAAAAAAATCATTAAAACATATATACAGAAATTTAAGTACATAAAAACACGGCCTTCAGTCTGAAAATTATAATGTTAAATAGTATCATTTAATTTTACGACGTTTCGTCCACTTTAAGGACCTCATCAGATTGGACAGTTTTTAATCTACAATTTAGAATTTAATAACATAAGCATTTATAAAATATTTTAATAACAAAAATTTGAGGACGAAGCGTAATAAAATTAGTTTTTGTTAAGAAACGTTATTATTTTATGAATCAGGGTCTTATAATTGTTTACTTACATTATTATAGGAATGTCATATTTTTTCATCATTATATAAAGAAATGATCACATTTAGTATTGTAATTACGTCCTTTGCACCGTTTCTAACAAAATATTTACAGATAGATAATTTACATTTATCTCTGAACCATTAATTCAGTTCATTACAGATTTATAGCGTCTGTCTAGTATTTTCTACCTCTCTTAAGTATAATAATATTCAATTCGGCAACTTTAATTTAATAATTGGATTTCGAAGAGTATGCTAATAAACAATTAATAAATTTGCATGCAATTTATATTTGAATTTTTTATTTGGATTTACCTAAAGTCAAGAAGAAATTTTCAAGGATTTAAAACAAAAACTGTGTATTTTTCTATTATTATCTCAATTTATAATTAAATATTTCTATTAAGAATATGAAGATCTTATGAAAACCTTTTATTTAGTAATAATAACATTTAAATTACTCAAATTATAACTTACTTTAATTCAGAGATATTTAATATGAGTTGATTTACATTTCGACACATATCAACAGCATAATATTCAATTGAATTTAGTAGGGGCTGGAAAATATTTTCAGGAGAAGGAGAAAAAACCACAATGATTGGATAAATTCATGTGAAAATAGTCTCAATTCTTTGACGATAATGTTACCACAATGTGGCTTCAATTACTTCCTCGAAAAATATAACGATACTATTTTCAAGAAAGCATTGTCTTCTCTGGATAAAAGAATCTCTTTATAAAGAGCCGAAAGAAACGGGGAACTAAGGTTTGAGTTTTTTCTGACTACGCGATAAAGTTATGATGGCTGAGAATTCTCTAAAAGAAGTTGAATCTGCAAATAACTTAGAGATTCAAGATGTATTTTACTCTTGGATGGATGTACTCTTATATAATTCTCTTGTTGAGCGGCTAATTACTTGCAGCATTGGAATAACAAGATCAATTATATGAAATAACAAACATGGTATTTAGTCTCCATATTTTTACGAATATGTAAATTATTTAACGTTTAAGAATTAATGAACTCATGTGTGGATTATAATTAATATACTGTCATTACTGTTGAAATTATAAAAACTAAGGCAAAGAATACTTTTTAATACTCTACATTTTTCAAAAATACGTAATTTACTAATATATATCAGTTTGAAACTTTAATACTAATACTGCAAACTTCCCCCAATATGAGATTTAATCTAAAAAATTCTCCAGCCCTACGCTCTCTTAAAAAATAAACGCCATTTATTGAATTTGGTATGAATTCATATATTCAATATGAAAGAGTTGTTAAACTTTGTGCAGCAAAAAATATTTCTATTCAAGAACAGAAGAAATTCTTTCCATAAATATGTTCTAAGGTATATTAAAGCGAATTCATTGTTTAAGAAAGAGGAATTCAAGTACAGTAATTCTGCTCACATGACTCAGTGTCAGTTGCTTTTTCTTGTACAGTTCAAGTCATCAAGTTAAACTGACAAAAATTATTGACAATTTAATATATATTCTCAAACCTCCACATTTTACTAAATACCAGTATACCTACAAATCTCAGTGATTTTTTAAATGATGAGCATTATACCATATTCGTCTTGTTCAGCTTAACACAAGTGAGGAAAATAGAACGTCCCAAACGTGCCATTTTTTATAAATCAAAAATCATCTGAAAGTAATACTTTATTAATTACAGAGAGATCGCCATGGTATTATTTATTAAAATTTATTTAATAAAAAACTGTTCATCAGTAAATAAAAATTAATTAACAGTTTTTACAACTTTTATTTGATGAAACTGTCACTTACATAATCTTATTCATCTTCGAATTATTATTAAAAGTTGTAGTTTAAACATAAAATTAAGTACACAATAATGAAATTGGTTTTCAAACCTCTATAATATGATTAATTATAAGATGGTCAAAATAATTTGTTATTTATTTTCAAGCTGATATATATATATATATATATATATATATTTAAATCTTATATACACTCTTCGTTATTATTAAAATTACCATCTTTTAAATTTTTTCCTTAGAGTACGTGGAACGTATTCCTCTTACAACATTCTTGTATGATTCCTATATTATTATAATAATTGGCTCATTGTTATTAAAATTTAACTTTTGTGAAGCTATTTTATATTGCACACATCCATATAATTTAATTCAATCCGTATGGAATAATGAATATGGTAACTTCAATTCACCATTGGCCCAGTTTTCAGAATTTGACAATAAATAATGAGTATAAGGGAGTTGAGAAAAAACTATTAATCGTAAAAGTGTTTTAAAGTGAACCTACATTAAAAAACGTATAATACAAATTGCGTTCCTTACACTTCTGCACTGAAATAAACTTTATGGCTAAGAGAGCCCTTCAAGATAGCTTTTAACTGTTCGCTACATTCCCCTTTATAGGTTGTTAGGTTATTGCATTCTGTAAAGTGTGTTCTTAATTTTCTCCGCAAGAGAACATTCCCCTAAATCCACAACTGGGAAACCATTTCACCTGTTCTATTTTACATTTAGTTGACAACTTCAATTTGAAGTCACCGGTTTCAAAATATTGAAGTTTAATCATTTCGGAATAGCAGTATTTTTTGCTACTGTGTAAGATCTAATATTAGCAATATTCCACAATATCTCGCATAATAATTATCTTATGTAGTAGTTCCTATATACACCAATAATATTAATTACACATAAATATTAGATATGTGGATGTGCCAGTGCTTCCCGAATATATCCGACAGTTAATTTTAGTACTGCATGGCTGCTTGTTTAATAAAAACTGTGAGAACCACTGCATTTACTAAAGTAAATCACAAATACATGCTATTAACTACAAGATAGAAAACGTGTAATAGAAGACCAAAAAGATGTGATCAGTCAAATAGAATTTGCTCATTAATTTTCCACTTCCAATACCATACATATAAAAATTAGGCTGTACCGCGGAACGGAAAATAATTAAAATAATTCTGTAGACTTAGCATATTCCGCTAAAATATTATATGGTATGAATGGAGTCTGTTCGTGATAAGGGTTTACTCCGATTTCGGAACTCCAGAGTAGTTCATAAATATTTGCAAATCTTTCATCATTATTCCAATTCTACTGCATTATGATGATTTATACTTAACTGTTTCAGACACGGATATAGATATCTCTATATAGTCGTTGAGTTTACACTTATTATTATTCATTTGGCTCTTTAACCTTATGTCATCTTTCATAAAATATTCCGGATTCTTTGAAAGTGATTTATAGTCATCGCAGTTATTCTTGTAATGTAGTATTAAGTATGCGAGGAATTTGGAGTAAGCAGTCGCAACTGCAAGCGAGGTGTCTCAATTCAGAGCGCTGACGCTTGCTTTTACTGATTCGCGAACTCCACATTCTTCAGCTGTGGAATATGGGTCAAGCCCAGATGTATTAAAACCTGAGGCACGACTCCTATAGTTTAGTTCATGTAATCTACTCAGACATAGTGGTTGGCTGATTCATGTTCTCAATCTTTGTAACTTCAATTTATTATTGATATTGACTGTACAATAAATAATAAATCCTTATTTCTACTATACTGGAGTTCAAGTCTGTCTCCCTGCAGCCAGTACTTTCTCGCAGTCCTGAAAGTTGAACTTAGCTCTAACACGACTCCACATACTGGAGAACTTTCTTTCCTATCGTCAATCCTTGACAACTATCCTTCTTGGAGGTGAACACCGCTCTACTGGATCTTCAAGTTCACCGCAGCACCGCAGCTCCGGCGAACTTCACCTCCTTCGTTCATTGTAATAAGAACAGCTACCGAGCTTATTGTTACATTCTCCTTCAGCCATACCTCAGTTTTCTTTCCCATGAGGAGTAGAAACATCCATGACCATGCTGGGATTCTAATCCGGGACCTCTGTGATGCCACAACAGATAGGCTGAGACTACAATAGGAATACTAAATATTTTATTCATTGCTGATAAACTATTATATATATATATATATATATATATATATATATTGTAATATTCAAAATAAAAACATATTTTATTTAATTAATTTGGATATATTCGTGCCACACGTTGTGGAAGCCATTATGTAATAGGACACATCTATTATTTAAAATCTTATAAAAACAAATTACAATTATAATGAAAAAGAAGATTTACTCGTTAATTAACAATGACGAAATTTACTTGTCGACGAAATTATACTAAAAGATGGATTTTACTTAACAAATTTTATCAAAGGAAGAGAACGAAATCTGACGTCTATCTTTTAATCCGGTTTACATAATGAGTTGTTTTATATTGGTACTCACGGCAGCATTCCAGGATACTTTTGACTTACGAAGCACTATGACGGGTTTTTGCACAGCTTCTACTAAAACTCATTGATTCTAAAATTAATATTTTTAGAACAATATCAGGAATCAGTAACCTCCTCTTCGTCTCTCCCTCATTCGGTTGACTCCTGCTAATTCTCTGTCTGTGCTTAGCAGGTTTTATAGTTCTGAGTGTGTGAATGTTTTATCTATGCTTTCCTGCAAGCTCGTTTCGATTCTCGCTCTCGCCTTTCGCTTTCGTCCTCGTCTCTCGGTAAGTGTTTCAATCTCCAAGTTCCAAAGGTTCTTTCACGACCACCCGATCGCTGAGGATTCGAAATACGGACTGAACTCTACCGTATCTTAATGTGAACTCCACTCTACCGTAACGTGATCTGCACTCTCTCATACCATAACGTGAACTGCTTCTCGTCTTGCAAATCCGAGCGCTGCATACGACATTTTTCAGGGCTTCCGACAAAGAAAACAATGCTCTGCTTCATTGTTGCTCTGTTATGTACCGCCGTAAGAATAGATTTCTCAAACAATTTATTTTTTTAATTGCTCAATTAATGCCTTAATTAATTGGCATTACAATATATATATATATATATATATATATATATATATATATATATATATTGACTGCGAATATTATTTTACCAGTACTTCGACGGACAACATTTTTTGCCTTCACACAGCGGTGATTCATTGTGGCATTATCTCCACGAAAGGTGATGCAGGGGATCTGACGAATATCACTTAGACAGTGACGAATAGCACTTAGACAGTGATATTCGTCAGATGAGATTTGAAGGTTGAGGAACAGTATGTGGCAAGATTCTGTCAACTTTGTCCAACAAATGCTTAATTTGGTTGATATCTGTTGATTATTAGTTGCAACCTAAGGTAGATAAAGTATTCTTCGTTCTGAAATCAACGAATACTTTGGCATAGCCCATTTTTTCGGAAGAAGCCATATCCTTTGTTATATGATAGGATGAACATTATAACCAACGATACTTTGTATGTTTTGATACTCTACCGTTGGTTCACACGAATTAAAGGGCCAAAATCATGCCAGCATTTCCATCATCTTGAAGCGATAAAGTCAAAAATTCTTGTTGTTTCGGTCAAATTTCGCATTTTGCATCTGATTGATGCAGTTAGAAATACGATCTATTGGATCACGACATGACTTTTTTGCCGAGGTTCGATTACCCTATCCATATTGTTCCCGTTCGAATTGTAGACGATTTTTTGAGCAGGTCTTCGGCTTCCATATCCAATCCGATGCCGTTTACGGCCAACAGCGCGTACAGTGATCATTAAGATCAGCTGTAATTTGCTGTACACTGTTACCATTTTGTTGTCTTACCGCTCTCCATTCTGCCCGTCCTTTGATTAGTCGCTGATTCAGACCCAGTTCCCCGGCTGACAGTACAATCGTAATAAAGGAATGATGATGATCATTTAACGAATACTCGCGTCAATGCCTCCGAGCGCCAGCAATCATCCCACGTTCAAATGCCGTTAAACCACATCGTTTACCCAAATTCCTGCGTGATTATGATTTTGCTTCAAATAATATCTCTAAATTTGATGTGGTCTTCATGATAAGTGCTAAAAAATTGATCTTCTTTATAGCAAAGATAGTTCCGTTTAGTACTCGTTCAAAAAATAAATAAATTACATTAAAGAATAGAAAAGAAATGGTTAACTTTGCTTACTTATGCTGAAAGGTTTCTTCTGATATAAACGTCGTAAATGCTCTTTTAGTTTACTTATATTAAAAAAGAGAAAAAGAACTATTATATAATAACGGATTCAGTACGTTTTCCGCTTCTATCCAAGATACTTGAAATGTCGAATCTATCAAAAAATATAAATTATAAAATAAAATTCTATTTTAAACCAACCGTCAAAATCACGAAGAAGAAATATTTTGATTGAATAAAAAGTAAAATTTTTTCAGTAATACTCCATCAAATAGTAATAAAAACCAATACGAAATACATTACCAACCTTGCTCAAAGTTAATTTGGAAATAAGAATTCTCGTCTCCATCTTTAATAACGCCAATATGGCGCCTTATAATACATTCAAATGTGGGTCGGTCAAGATTTATAAAATTTTAAATATAACGTATTGTTGTATCCTGTATAATATATCAGAAGACCATAAGATTTGTCTAACGTACGACTGCTGAATTATATGTTTGTAACTATAAAAGTATTCAAAATGAAGTAAAGAACTCCAAAAGTTTTTACGGTCGTTATTCAATTAATGCAATATCAGTCAAAGGTATGTACAGAAATAGGAACATTTATATTGAATTAAAAGTAAAATTAATTATACCTTACGCAACGTATTTCTATAAATTTGTATAAATATAAACAAATTATTGCATGCAATTTGTGTCGCGAAACAAAAATTTTAGGTTAGGATAGCAGTTTTTGTTTTCCATTTTTCATATCGACGTTCTAGATATAAAATTTATGAGAAATGAAGCAGAGCAAAAATATTTTGTTTGAATAATAAGTATAATTAAATCTAACAAACCCACATCGAATGATAAATAAAATTCATTATGAAAGGTTATACAATCCATGGAATTAAATTTATTTTAATTAACTTGACTTTTGACGTGGAATATTTCACGGGATCAGGGGCCAATATGTTGCCAAATTATATCTTGCAAAACGCACTGGAAGATACATAGAATTATGATAAAACAATACTTAAATGTTCAAAATTGATATTTTTCTATTGAAGACAGCGTATTTCGTAACGTTTTGCATAAATTTTATACAATGCCACCAACTGCAGATTGCTAAAACCACCAAGCAGTATATTTTCAAATGGAAAAATTATATATCTACAAATTTAATACTTGTTATATATAGTGTATGTATATCTATCTACATATAGATATAGCTTCTATTATATAAAATTGCATATACGGGTATGCATGTGTGTATACATGTGGGTATGTATATGGGTATTTTCCGCTTACAAATCTACACCCTCGAAGCAATTTCACCAAAGTTCGTACACGTGTTTTTTGCGACAGGGAAACAAACACTGTGTGGGTGTAACACGCCAACCATCCCCAGGAGCATGGGTGGACGGTGGTGGAAATCTTCAAACATGCTAAAATGTCCGATATTTGCGTTGCATAAATATTTTTCAGGGTTAATTCGATTTATAGTATTTCTACCCATGTGACTTTTATTAATTTTAACCCATTGTGGCACGAGGGTTGAACGCATTAAAGGGTGACGGTGGAGGAGGGTTACAAGTAAATAACGCTAAAAATACCGAGATTCGAGTCAAATCAAAGGTAATGGATGTCGCTGAGTTCATTTATGACAATCTGGGCAACGCGCAGTTGTAAGATGGCGTAGGAGGGGTTGGGCGGAGGGTAAAATAAGTTAACCGGCCGAATTTTGCATCGAATAAATATATTTCGGGAACAATGATATTCTAAAATTTCCCTACATGTTCTCCGTGTATAATTTCAACCCATTTCGGGCTTGAGATGGATGCGCCCTTAAAGTTAAGGGTAAACGGGCGTTACAAGAAAATAACAAGAATACAAGCGAGATTAGAGTCAAATCAATGGATTATGAATATAAATGAGTTTAATTATGACATTCGACTTAACGTTTAACATTCCCAACGTGGGGTTGGCGGGATTGTAAATTTTCAAACATGTTAACCGGTTGATGATCGTGTGGAATTAATCTTCGGCAGGATTTAATGGCAATGATAGTATTGCTGCTGGTGATGTTTGTGTTTTTTATTTTCTACTTCTTTCAGTATGAGACAGGAGGACGCCTAGGGTTGGGGGTAAAGGGGAGTTACAATAAAATAAATCAAAAACAAATGAGATTGACGTAAAATCCAAGGAAATGCATGTCGCTGTGTTTATTTATGACAACCTGAGCAACGTGTGGGATAGGGCGGAAGTGGAAGGGTGTAGCCGTGGTGGGCGAGGGTAGAAATTTTCTAACGTTTTAACCGGCCGACTTTTGCGGTGAATAAATATATTTCGGGAGGAATGTGATTAATAAAATTTCTCTACATGTTCTCCGTGTATAATTTCAAACACTTTTGGGCTTGGGAGTTGAGCACCCTTAAGGATGAGGGTGGTCGGGAGTTACAAAAAAATAATGCGAATAAAACTAAGATTATAGTCGAATCGAGGATTATTGATGTTGCTGAATTTAATTAAGACAATAAATTTGTGTTTTAACCTCCAGGAGCATTGGTGGACGGGGTTTGAAATTTTCAAACATATAAGCAGTAGATATTTGCGTCGATAAATATTTTCCTGGTTCACTAATATTTATAAAATGTCTCCACATGTTTCATATATGTAATATGAACCTCTTTCGGGGATTGGGAGGAGCACCCTTAGGAGTGAAGTTGTGTAGTTGATTTACATAAAAATAGCGCAAACACAATCGAGATTGGACTCAAATCCAGGGTTATGGTTGTCAGTGAGTTTAATTATGATATTCAAGTTGTTTAGTGCCTCAAGCGGGGGTTAATGGGGTGAATAACTTCAAACATGCTAACACGGCCGATAATTGAGTCGGATAAATATTTTCGGGGTAAAAGTGATTAATAGTGTTTGTACCAATGTATGTCAGTAAAATTTCAATACTATGGAATGGGAAACGAACACCGTAGGGTTGGGGGTGGAGGGGTATTACAAGAAAATAATGCGAATACAACCGAGATTGGAGTCAAACCAAAGGTTATGGACGCCGCCGTGTTCAATTATGACAATTCAATTAGCCATTTAACCCCAAGGTTGGGGTGGACGGGGTGGACGAGGATGGAATTTTTCTAACATGTTAAACGGTCTATTAAATAATTAATTGTCAAAGTCAATGTCATTGACAATATATCTACCGATGTTGATTGTAAAATTTAACCTTTTTCGGTATTAGAGGGAAGCAAACTTAGGAGAGATGCTAGAAACATTCAAACATGCTAAAACACCAGATATTTAGGCCGATAAACATTTTTGGGATCAAAGAGATAGATAGCAATTTAATTGATGTTATCTGAGTATAGTTTCAACCTCTTACATCATGGAAAAGGAGCACTCTTAGGGGTGAGGGTGGACAGGCATTATAAATAAATAACGCGAGTTAAACCAATATTACAGCCAACCCAGGTTTCTGGCTTCGAAAAATGTAATTATGATATTCAATTGCTCACTTAACCCCCGTGGACGGAAGAGGATGGGGTTGGAAAATTTCAAACTTATTAAAAGGTCTATATTAACGGAAAATAATTTTTTTCCAGCGTTACTTATTTTATAGTATTTATACCCTTTTTATGTTTGTACAACTTCAACCTCTTGCGACATGAGCGTGAAGAACGATTAAGGGACGGGATGGACGTGTGTTACAAGAAAATAACTTGAAAAACAACCAACATTCGAATAAGTCGAACGTAATTAATGTCGCCGAGTTCATTTATGATAATTTGGGCAACGCGCAGGTTTGGGCTGGACTAAGCTGGGAGGGGTTGGGTGGAGGTGAATGGGGAATAGAAATTATAAATGAATTTAAGCGGCTGAATTTTGCGACGATTACATATATTTATGGAACAATGAGATTATTGAAATTTCACTACACGTTCTCTGAGTTTAATTTGAGCTCACATAAGGGCTGGGGGTCAACGGGTGTTAAAAAAAAATAACGAGTTTAGAGTCAAATACAGGGTTATGAATGTCGCTGAGTTTAATTATGACATTTAATTTGTCATGTAACTCCCGAGGAGTGGCGGTTGTCGGGAGTGAAAATATTGAAATAATAAATCACGACCGATATTAGATTTGAATAATATTTTTCAGGGTTAATTAGATCTAAAGTAATTCTACCCAAGTCGTGTGTGTAAAAATTAAACCCCTTTTTCGGCATGAGGGGGTCCATGGTAAGGGGTGGGGGTGGAGGGCACTGACAAGAAAAAAACAAAATTCGAGTCAAATCGAAGGTAAAGGATGTCGCTGAATTTATTTATGACATTCTGGACAGCGCGCAAGGGGTGGGCTGAGGTGGTAGGATTGAGGCTGGTGTTAGAATTTTTAAAAACATGTTGACCGGTCGTTATTAAAAATATTTCTGGATCAATCACATTATTAAAATTTGTTTACATTTTCTCCGCGTATAATTTCAACCCCTTTTGTGATTGGGAATAGAGCTCCACTTAAGGGTGGGGGTGGAGTAAAATTACAATATAATGATGCAAAAAGAATCGACATTGGAGTCGAAATCACGGTCATCGATGTCAATGAGTTTAATTATTACATTCAACTAATCGTTTAACTCCCCCAAAGAAGGGTTGGCGGGGGTGTAAATGTTTAACAGTCGATTTTTGTAGGAAAAAAATATTTATCGAGGTCAATGTCATTGATAATATTTCTTCCGATTTAGTTTTTCATTTTAACCCCTTAAGGGACGTAAAAGATCACACTTAGGGGTGGGGGTTTGAGGAAAGTTACAAAAAATAACGTGAATAAATCCCAGATTGGAGTCAATTTCAAGTTATGGATTTCACTGAGTTTATTTATGACAACCTGGGTAACGTTAGGGGGTTGCCGGGGTACTTGGGGCTGGGCGGGGTTATAAAATGATCGATATTTGCGTGAAATAAATATTTTACGCTGTCAATGTCATTGATAGTATTTCTACCGGTTTTGTTTGTGTATAATTTCAACATCTTACGGCATGGTAGGGAATTACGCGAAGAGATGGAGGTGTGTTTCATAAAACTAACCTCAAAAAACGAGATTCGAGTCACTTGGCAACGTGGGCAATGCACGAGTTATGGTGGGGGTGTGAGGGGCCTCGCGGAGTTGGGTGCGGGAGGAAATTTTAAAACATTTTAAACCGTCGATATTTGCGTTTAATAATTATTTCCTGGGGTTAATGACTTTGATAGTATTTTTACCGATGTTGTTTGTGTACAATTTTAACCACTGTGAGGGGAGCAAGGTTAGCGGTTGGGGTGGAGGTACGTTGAATAAAAATAACGATAAAACAACCGAGATTCGAATCAATTCAGAGACTATGAATGTCGCTGAGTCTAATGTTAACAACTTTTGAAACGCGACGGGTTTGGGAGATTTTGGGCGGGAGTAGAAATTTCCAGACAATGTAATCGGTCGATTTTTGCGTGGAATATATACTTTTCGATTATGGCACATTTGTGGGTGTGGTCATCATCCAACATGTTATAAAGGCCGTTAAATTGGTCAATGAGTTCATCCTCCTTCGGCATCGTAGGTGAGCACATTTAGGGATTGGGTTCGAGGAGCGTTACATAAAAATAGCGCAATCGCAACCTAATATCTGGGATTATGAATATATGACATCTCGGGCAACGCCTGACACCCAGCTAGTATATAAATAAATCCCAAAGTACGCAATTTTTATATAATGGTAATGTTGTACATAATGAAGTCCTTAAGAATATTGATCAGTTTTAAATCGACACTGTGTTATATATCTGTCATCAACTTATAAATATATTTGAAACCCGTATTGCATAACTTTAGTTTTTATTTGTTAAACTTCCTGCCAACGGATTACCAAACTCGTTTCGAACATTTTTTTTATCTTTTTTATCCTACATCTACCAGCCGACTTTACTGTCATAGGTATTAATGAAAACTACCGATTGTAGTTTGCTATCCTGAATATTTATTCAGCCTCTCTTCTTATCTGTTTCCTCTAATACATAGGCTGAATGAAACAACAGATTAGACATGTTTTCTCGTCCCTGCTTTCACCCTCAAAATTAATCTCTCTAAATCAATGTATATAATAATCCCTATATCACATTAACTACTTTATACGCGTGAAAAACTTGGCATTTCTACGAAAATTCATCAAACGGCAAAACTCTTATGTGCTTCGGCAATTGTACGGCGAAAAATTATCAACCAGTGAATTTTCTTTTCAGCACATGCAGGAATTTCCCAATCTGACTCACCTGCTACGAAATTCACTCCAATGAAAAAGGTGGCACCCTACTGTATCGTAATCACATATCTCTTTCTCTTATCTTATTAGCTGACAGCATAAAGTGTAGTATGAATTCTGAGCCATAAATTTAATATCCGTTATTAATTATTATGCTTTTATATACAGTATTTACTTCACATTCTGGAGAAAATTTTTATTTATATCAACTAACCTAAGAGTAGGTAATTATCCGGTCCAAGGGTGTGAAATAAAGAAATTGCTCTTGAGCTAAAGATGAGAATGCGTATCATATCCCTAATCCGCTTATTGAAGTAAAAAAAAGGGGGTAAGAGAAATACGCACCAGTTGTATAAATCCCCCGTTTGCTCATAGTAGGCGTTTCCCATTATATTACGCTTTTAGGGAGAAAACAATCTTTTTTTATGAGGTTGTCATCTGCCTACAATGGTGAGCAATTTCATGCAACAAAATACATTTAATGCGAATGGAAGCTCTCATAGAGGTAGTTCATGAGGATTTTTAACTGTTAATTTCGAAATCAGCAATAATACTGGTAAACAAAGAGACATTAAGGAGTGGGAAGCGAATGATGAAGCTAAAAGATTTCTTGAACATTGCTTTAGATAGTCACGATCAAACGATTTTTCTTCTGTATAAAAGTTATACTTCTCCAATTCCTCAATTATTACACAAGACCATAATTTGTTAATGTTAGAAACAGCTGGGCGTGAGGAATATGGATTTTTTGCCCGTTTATATATAAATCCAACGGCAATATGAAGACGGGAAACTTGAGTGGCGTTACGTCGGTAATCCATTTAGGCAAAAACCGCATTCACTTTCGTTCCGGTTCAGATTTTTAATTTAATAAATTCCTGGGCAAAAGTATCTACGTTAAAATCTATAATTATTTCATAACTTATTTGACATTCCCCTTTGGTAACAATTAATTACGTTGTATAGTTATATCGCACTCTGTACAAGTAATATAATCGTATATATGTAACACAATTGAAAGAATATATCGCTTATATTTATAAAGAAATAATTATTTTATACGTCATAAAAATAATTTTTATTTTTACAAATAATTTCTTTCGCTAGATTTAGTAAGTGATATTTTATTGCACATTCATCAATGACTAACGTTACCTAGCAACACTTTCTCTCAAGTCGTCAGCGACAGACAACGAGCAGCATCGTAAGAAACATTTTAATTATGTTACGAAACCTGTTTCTTTCTTTTTTTTCTTGTTTCAGGAGCACTGAATCTCGGCCTGACGTAGAAACCACCATCTACATCCCTCCACAGCCGCGTCCCAAACCCGAACCTTTGTTCACCTTGGAGGAGATTTCCAGGTACGAGTTCCCCCTAATATTCCCCATCGATGACATCTTTGACGATGAAGACCAACTGTCTCGGGCTAACGTCGAACGAGACTTAGCTCCTCCACAGCACCGACCCAAACCCAAACCCTTGTTCACCTTGGAGGAGATTTCCAAATACGAGTTCCCCCTAATCTTCCCCATCGACGATATCTCCGACGTAGAATGCGACTTAGCTCCTCCACAGCCGAGCCGCGACTAGAAAATAAAAAAGCCCGAGACAGATCGTTACGCTAGAAACCCTTTCATGTTTAGGTTCGGTGACTTTAGTGACAGCGGTGACGAACGACGAACGACATTTGACAGTAGTGACGACTCGACCGACAACGACACTGACGACCGACATGACGCTGCAAAATTTTAAAGTTTTTGGACGTTGGTGTGTTTGCCACACTTCGCCAAACCGTTTTCAAATTAATTTCATCTCCTCCATTTCCGGGATAAAAATTTTAATGTTTAATATTTTGAAATTATAAACAAAAATTCGTGACATGATTTGAATTTATAACGATGCCTTGGCCACAAGTATGCTAAATTTGGTCCTTGCTTGGGTCTTTTATTATTAAACTGTGCCCGCAGAAAGAAAGGCGCAAGGATCGGAGTTTGCCGTTCAGTAAATCCTGGTAAGTACCAGCTTAAATTCTATCTACTAAGACTCTAGTACCGTGTATATTAAAGTAATAACACTCAAAAAATCGATAATTCCAGAATACGGCAACGATATGTGGCACAACATGGTTACATATCGGTGATGATAAACGTTATCCCATAGTGTCACAATGGACATGGCTGCCTGCATCCAACAAGTCAATGATGCCATGCTTCTTGAATTCTGATGGAGACTTTGGTCCCTACAACCACCAGAACACAATCCAAGTGAGACGAAGAAGAGCGCAGCTGGATCCACAACCAACAAATCTAATGCAGATTCCTTACTTCACCTTTCAACATCAGGAGATTTCAATGTCAATACCAATCGCTACTTCACTGCAGGCCAAAGGTGGACCAACGAAGTGGTCATAATAACAAGGCCAACTGGTGGATGTTTCTCACTCGCGTGGGCACATTACTGAGTTGGATGTGTATGAGATCCTGGTAACTACCAGTTTTCAGTCTCTCAGGGAGGATTCTAGTACAATATATAATTACTGTATTGTTAACTGACTTCAGTATTCTTTCAGAAATTGCAGACCCTCGCTGCACGACGACGGAGAATCACCGTGCATTGTTTCAACACGCTATGCTGGTCCTCCAAGATGTAGGACTTCTGTTGGGTCATCGTTGAAGACGATTCCTGCTGCTCGTGCAAATGCAGAAGTGGCATCATATTCTGAATAAACTGTTGTACAGATTACAAAACCGTTTCCTGCCATCGTCTTCAGTTCAATAACAGTTACTTATATTGTGTTAAAGTTAACAGCGGTGTGGGGATACAAATTTCAATCAATTGTGTACTAAATATTTAGTAATCTTTATATTCTAGATATAAAATAAATCTAGAAAATGATTAAAAGTTACAAGATAAAGATTATCGTAGTTATTTAAAAAGTAAAATTTATTTAATTCCGACTGATGCTGTACGAATCCAGACGCTTATACAAATAAAATACGTTTTTATTTTAATTTATAGAATCGAGTGGTCTTTTAAATTCTTGGCTGTCAATATATCGCTGAAACTATTAGTCTTTTGTTATATCGATCTGAAAGAATGTCTTTATCGTTATAAAAATGCCCGTTATAAAATTTTCAATATAACGTATTATTGTATCCTGTATAATATATCAGAAGATAATATGATTTGTCTAAGGTACGACTGCTGAATTATATGTTTGTAACTATAAAAGTATTCAAAATGACGTACGGAACTCCGAAAGTTTTTAAGGTCGTTATTCATTTAATGCATTCTCTGTCAAAGGTATTTACAGAAATAGGAACATTTAAATTGAATTAAAAATACAATTAATTGCACTTTACGCAACATATTTCTATAAATTTGTATAAATGTAAACAAATTATTGCGTGCAATTTGTGTCGAGAATCAAAAATTTTAGGTTAGGATAGCAGTATTTGTTTTCTAATTTTGGGAACGACGTTGAAGATGTACAATTACTGAGTAATGAAGTAAAGGAGGAATATTTTGATTGAATAATAAGTATACTTAAATCTACCACAACCAGTGATAAATGTAATTTATTATGAAAGGTTATACAATCCATTGCATTAATTTTCTATTAAATAACATTACTTTTGACGTATTTAATGGGATCAGGGGCCAATATGTTGCCAAATTATATCTTGCAATACGCACTGGAAGATACATAAAATTATGATAAAAACAATACTTAAATGTACAAAATTGATATTTTTCTATTAAAGACAGCGTATTTCGTAGTGTTTTGTATTAATTTTAAACAATGCTACCAACTGCAGACTGCTAAAACCACCAAATAGTTTATTTTCAGATGGATAAATTATATTTCTACAAATTTAATAATTGTTATAAATACTGTATGTATATCTATCTATATATAGATATAGCTTCTTTTATATAAAATTGCCTTATACGGGTATACATGTGGGTATGTATATGGGTATATTCCGCTTACAAATCTACACCCTCGAAGCAATTTCACCAAAGTTCGTACATGTTTTCTTTTGGACAGGGAAACAAACATTGTGCGGGTGTAACACGCCTACCATTACCAGGAGCATGGGAGGACGGTGGTGGAAATCTTCAAACATGCTAAAATGTCCGATATTTGCGTTGCATAAATATTTTTCAGGGTTAATTCGATTTATAGTATTTCTACCCATGTGATTTTTATTAATTTTAACCCATTGTGGCACGAGGGTTGAACGCATTAAAGGGTGACGGTGGAGGAGGGTTAAAAGTAAATAACGCTAAAAATACCGAGATTCGAGTCAAATCAAAGGTAATGGATGTCGCTGAGTTCATTTATGACAATCTGGGCAACGCGCAGTTGTAAGATGGCGTAGGAGAGGTTGGGCGGAGGGTAAAATAAGTTAAACGGCCGAATTTTGCAACGAATAAATATATTTCGGGAACAATGATATTCATAAAATTTCCCTACATGTTCCTCGTGTATAATTTCAACTTATTTCGGGCATGGGAGGGATGCGCCCTTAAGGTTAAGGGTGAACGGGCGTTACAAGAAAATAACGCGAATACAACCGAGATTAGAGTAAAATCAAAGGATTATGGATATAAATGAGTTTAATTATGACATTCGACTTACCGTTTAACATTCCTAACGTGGGGTTAGCGGGTTTGTAAATTTTCAAACATGTTACCGGTTGATGATCGTGTGGAATTAATCTTCGGCAGGCTTTAATGGCAATGATAGTATTGTTACTGGTGATGTTTGTGTATAATATCTACTCCTTTCAGTATGAGAGGGGAGGACGCCTAGGGTTGGGGGTAAAGGGGAGTTACAATAAAATATATAAAAAACAAACGAGATTGACGTAAAATCCAAGGAAATGCATGTCGCTGTGTTTATTTATGACAACCTGAGCAACGTGTGGGATAGGGCGGAAGTGGGAGGGTCTAGCCGTGGTGGGCGAGGGTAGAAATTTTCTGACGTTTTAACCGGCCGACTTTTGCGGTGAATAATTATATTTCGGGAACAATGTGATTAATAAAATTTCTCTACATGTTCTCTGTGTATAATTTCAAACAATTTTGGGCTTGGGAGTAGAGCACCCTTATGGATAGGGGTGGCCGGGAGTTACAAGAAAATAATGCGAATACAACCAAGATTATAGTCGAATCGAGGATTATTGATGTCACTGAATTTAATTAAGACAATAAATTTGTGTTTTAACCTCCAGGAGCATTGGTGGACGGGGTTTGAAATTTTCAAACATATAAGCAGTAGATATTTGCGTCGATAAATATTTTCCTGGTTCCCTAATATTTATAAAATGTCTCTACATGTTTCATATATGTAATATAAACCTCTTTCAAGGTATAGGAGGAGCACCCTTAGGAGCGGGGGTGGAGTTAATTTACATAAAAATAGCGCAAACACATTCGAGATTGCACTCAAATCCGGGGTTATGGTTGTCAGTGAGTTTAATTATGATATTCAAGTTGTTTAGTGCCTCAAGCGGGGGTGAATGGGGTGAATATCTTCAAACATGCTAACACGGCCGATAATTGAGTCGGATAAATATTTTCGAAGTAAAAGTGATTAATAGTGTTTGTACCAATGTATGTCAGTAAAATTTCAATTCTACGGAATGGGAAAGGAACACCGGAGGGTTGGGGTGGAGGGGTATTACAAGAAAATAACGAGAATACAACTGAGATTGGAGTCAAACCAAAGGTTATGGATGTCGCCGTGTTCAATTATGACAATTCAATTAGCCATTTAACCCCAAGGTTGGGGTGGATAGGGTGGACGGGGATGAAATATTTTTAACATGTTAAACGGTCAACATTTGTATTAAATATATAATTGTCGAGGTCAATAACATTGACAATATATCTACCGATGTTGATTGTAAAATTCAACCTTTTTCGGCATTAGAGGGAAGCACACTTAGGAAAGGAGCTGGAAACATTCAAACGGGCTAAAACAGCAGATATTTAGGCTGATAAACATTTTTGGGGTCAAAGTGATAGATAGTAATTTAATCGATGTTATCTGAGTATAGTGTCAACCCCTTACATCATGGAAAAGGAGCACTCTTAGGGGTGAGGGTGGACGGGCATTCTAAATAAATAACGCAAGTCAAACCAATATTACAGTCAAACCCAGGTTTCTGGGTTCGAAAAATGTAATTATGATATTCAATTGCTCACTTAACCACCGTTGGCGGAAGAGGATGAGGTTGGAAAATTTCAAACTTATTAAAAGGTCTATATTAACGGAAAATAATTTTTTTCCAGCGTTACTTATTATATAGTATATAGACCCTTTTTATGTTCGTACAATTTCAACCTCTTGCGACATGAGCGTGAAGAACGATTAAGGGACGGGATGGACGTGTGTTACAAGAAAATAACTTGAAAAACAACCAACATTCGAATAAGTCGAACGTAATTAATGTCGCCGAGTTCATTTATGATAATTTGGGCAAGGCGCAGGTTTGGGCTGGACTAAGCTGGGAGGGGTTGGGTGGAGGTGAATGGGGAATAGAAATTATAAATGAATTTAAGCGGCTGAATTTTGCGACGATTTCATATATTTATGGAACAATGAGATTATTAAAATTTCACTACACGTTCTCTGAGTTTAATTTGATTCCCTTTCGGGATTGAGAGTGAGCTCACATAAGGGCTGGGGGTCAACGGGTGTTAAAAAAAAATAACGAGTTTAGAGTCAAATACAGGGTTATGAATGTCGCTGAGTTTAATTATGACATTTAATTTGTCATGTAACTCCCGAGGAGTGGCGGTTGTCGGGAGTGAAAATATTTAAATAATAAATCACGACCGATATTAGATTTGAATAATATTTTTCAGGGTTAATTAGATCTAAAGTAATTCTACCCAAGTCGTGTGTGTAAAAATTAAACCCCTTTTTCGGCTTGAGGGGGTCCATGGTAAGGGGTGGGGGTAGAGGGCACTGACAAGAAAAAAACAAAATTCGAGTCAAATCGAAGGTAAAGGATGTCGCTGAATTTATTTATGACATTCTGGACAGCGCGCAAGGGGTGGGCTGAGGTGGTAGGATTGAGGCTGGTGTTAGAATTTTTAAAAACATGTTGACCGGTCGTTATTATACAAATAAAATACGTTTTTATTTTAATTTATAGAATCGAGTGGTCTTATAAATTCTTGGCTGTCAATATATCGCTGAAAGTTTTTGTCTTTTGTTATATCGATCTGAAAGAATGTCTTTATCGTTATAAAAATGCCATGTACCACCTTTCGATGTAGAACCTGTCATAGTTCGCTTCTCACAATTGCTGTTTTTGACAGAAAAACAACTTCTCTGTAGCGGTAAATATCTGTAAGCATATCTTACATTTAGAAGCTTTATTCGAAGAACCCAAAACTTAAAATTCATTTAAATTGACTTTTCTTTTGGCGGGCCATATAGGTAAAAAAGTATTTGTTGTCAGTAATAAGAGACATTTAATGTCATGGATAGAGCAAAACCCGTTAAATAAGTAAAAAAACTGATACTTGAAAATGAGTTGTGACGAGGTAAACAAAGAAATAGACCCAAGTTATAATCTATCAAAATTACATATTCTCGGCAAATATTTGTACCAAAGTTAAGAATATACATTAAGTTTTCACTGCCATACGAAATGCGGATGCAGCTAGCCCTTATAAGTATATTAGTCCCTTTTAAAAAGTATAACTGGTTGTCTTGTCACAAATTCATAACTAACAGAAAATGTCCATAATTTTCATTCTGAATAGTATATTCCAATTAATAATTATAAACATAAGGTAACATCAACAAAAAAGTGTTTTTTGGGATCTTGATATAGAAGTCGCTATCGACTGTACGATAATAGAGTCCATTGTCTAATAATAAACTTCCTGTGAAATAAAATTACATCTACTGCTATTAAACATTTTTCTGACAATGCAAAAGTTTACCCATCAGTGGAGATTATTACTTTATTCTCGACTTTTTAAATAATCCATTAACAAGTTACATGGTTTTGTTCACTTTCAGCCCGGCCGTGCAACGTTACACATCTAACCTTGCAACTAGCCGAGCACGATCTTGTTTACAATCTGCTACCGGTTATAGACAGCGACCCAGGCCGCTTAAACCGCAAGCTATCGGACCCGCTATTCATCGTTTTACATCGCAGAAGAAACCAACAGAAATCATTACAAATCATCGAGAATCACAACTACTACATCCAAGGGGTCACCCCCACACGACAAAGCATCGAGACTACACCATCTAAATGGACGTCGTAGACGACGTCACAGAAGATCAACACGCCGCCTCGTCCCACCACATCTTCAGTCTTCAATCTGCAACCAGGAAATCAGCTGCCCATCCAGAATCCGCACAGCAAGAACATCAAATCAGCAAAATACAGGACATCACCACATCGATCAACCAGCCGCCATCATGGACTTCTCCGACGACGATACAGTGAGTGCGTTAAGTGCCGAATCAACGGACTATCTTTCCACCCCTTTTCCCCCCACATCCAAATAAAAACAAAAAAGCGGAAAACCGCTAACAATCTATCCAGCCTCCATTCCACTAGTGCAAACTCGTCTTCCAAAACCATATCCAGCACACCATTCACCACCACTAAAAGGTTTGAACTGTTACAAAATCTTGACGACGAACCTACAATTAACCAAACCTCTATAGATACTCCCAAAAAACCACCTCCAATCTTCATCAATAATACAGACAATATAAACATAATGCTCCAACAAATGAAATCAATCTGTGCTTCGCCCTTTACCTACATCATGCAGGATCAAAAACTCAAACTAAAAACCAGCACCATCCCAGATTTTAGAAACGCCATAACCTATCTCCAAAATAACAACGCCGAATTTTAAAACTTTTCAAATAAAATCAGAGAGAAACCTCCGCGTTGTTCTGAGGGGCATACATCCAAAAGCCGACCAGAACATAATCATCTCAGAACTGAAAGCACCGGGATACTCCCCTGCACAACTCCTTCCAGTAAGGCACCCCATCACCAAAATTGAACTCCCCTTATTCTTTCTCGACCTTCTCCCCGACCCCAAGAACCACACCATTTACAACCTTACCCACCTATATCATTGCCAAATTAAAGTTGAACCTCCCAAACCAAAAAAATTCATCCCACAGTTCCTTCGATGCCAGAACTATGGTCATACAAAAAACTACTGCTTTAATCCTCCCCCCCCCCGCTGCGTGCGCTGTGATACCTACCAACCACCCACCAAATGCCCAATTCCAAAAACCACTCCACCCGTATGCATAAACTGCCGTGGTAACCATACGGCAAACTACAAAGGCTGCCCAATATTCAAATCTCTCCAATCATTCTACACAAAACCTATCACAACCAGTTTGCCTGCACTTCAAAAACCACAGCAACCACATCTCCTCAGTGCAAAAACTCCTCCCTCAACATCCCAAACTCCACAAAGCAACACTGGCGCTAAATCCTACGCCAATATCGTCAAACAAACTCACCCCACTTACACCCCAAGAATCCCACAAGAAACAAATGCTGACTCGCCTAACCAAAATAACCTTCTCTACTCCTTGTGTTCTAAAATAGACAACCTCATCTCCATCATCACACCTTTAATCCAATTCCTAACCACAATAATCGCCAAGCTAATGGACACCCAAAAATGACGCATCCTCTCCCACAATACCTTACCATATGCACTTGGAACGCCCGAGGAGCTACCAATAAATACCACGAAATTAACCTTTTCTTACAAAAAGCAACATCGACCTCCTGCTGTTAACCGAATCCAAACTCATCCCCACACAGCCTTACAACTTCCCAAATTATAAAACCTACAGAGCCGACCATCCCAGCTCCTCCAGAAAAGGCGGTTCTGCAGTACTAATCAAAAGCTCTATAAACCACAATTAACTGCCTTCCATAGCCCTTCCAGATCTGCAACTAACTCAAATAACACTCAACACAACCACTAACATCCACATTAACATCTCCTCATTCTACTCTGCTCCAGCCAACCAAATCACATCTGACACCTGGAAAAAGCTACTCTCCTCCTGCGTCTCTCCCTACATAATAGGAGGAGATTACAACGCTAAACACCCGAACTTCGGATCCAGAACTTCCAATACCAGAGGTAAAGACCTCAACTACATCCTATCCAAACTCCATTTCCAAATAATACATCCAACCGAACCAACTTACTACCCAGACAGCATCAAATCACCAGACATACTAGACTTCTTCATCTGCCACAAAACCACTCAATACCTTTCCAACCCACAAATACTCCATGAACTCAGTTCCGATCACCTACCAGTCATAGCACAGCTAAATCTATCCCTTCCTCCCAATACCACCAATCACAGACCCAATAACACATTCACTAACTGGATCCACTTCTCTCAAATAATAGAAAAACTAACAATCCTCAATATCCCACTGAAGATGCCCTCAGACATAGACTTAGCCCTTAATCATTTAGAATCTATCATCCTCGCCTCTGCCGCTATAGCCTCCCACAAAAGAACACCAAAACCCCACCCAAAAAACCCACACCAAAACCAAATTGAAAACCTACTCCAAGAGAAAAAATCTTTGCGAAAACAATGGTACTACACCAAAAATCCCACAGTCAAACGCCAATACAATGACGTCACCAGACAACTACAAAAACTTCTAAAAGACACCAGCGACTCCAAACATTACAACTACCTTCAACAACTCAACGCAACTGACAAATCACTATGGCAAAAAACTAAATATCTGACCAAAAAGAAAACTGACATTCCCCCACTTAAAAAAGACAACCAATGGCACACCACCCCCTCACAAAAAGCGAACATATTCGCCCAAATTTTGACCAACCAATTTTCCCCAAACTCCTCCTTTTACACCAATCACAATCACACCATAGCAACAAAACTCCAGCAGCCCCTACAACTATCCCCCCTCCCTAAACTTTTCACCCCTTCCCAAATCAAAACCGCAATAAAAAAACTAAAAAACAAAGCCTCCCCAGGACATTACCACATCACCAACCGCCATCTAAAACATCTCCCCAAAAAAACAATAATCCTAATCACCTATATCAACGCCATCCTCAGAACCACCTACTACCCAACCAAATGGAAACATGCTACCATAATCATGTTACCAAAACCCAACAAACCAAAATCCCACCCTGAAAATTACCGACCAATAAGTCTCCTTCCTACAATCTCCAAACTATTTGAAAAATTACTTCTCCCTCATCTAATCAACCAACTCTCCTTCCTAGTTCCTGACACACAATACGGTTTTCGTCCAAAACATTCCTGTTGCCATCAATTATACTCCCTCTCCAACCTCATAAACAACTCCTTCGAACAACGTAAATCCTGTATCACCACTTTTATTGACATAGAAAAAGCGTTCGACAAAATTCATCATCCTTCCCTTCTCTCAAAAATCAAAGATTACTTAAATGACACCCATTATAGAATACTCCTCAACTACCTCTCCAACAGAACCTTCTCCATCAAAATAAATAAGCACATCTCTCAACCCCACCCCATCGCTGCAGGAGTCCCCCAAGGAAGCGTCATTGCCCCCTTCCTATACAACATCTTCTCCCACGATATTCCACAACATCCCGCCACAAGCACAATCTTTTTCGCAGACGACATCGCCATCTCCTACCAAACTTCCTCTCTCACCTCCAATATCCAACCTCTTCAGTCAGCGCTCAGCCACCTAGAACACTGGTCCAAACAATGGCGAATCAGCATAAATCCCACCAAATCAGTAACCGTCCCATTCACACTATCCAAAAATCCTCCTACGCACATCCCCCTCTATCTAAACAACGCCGAAATACCCACAAAAACAGAAACCACCTACCTAGGACTCCTCTTCGATTCAAAACTCTCTTGGAAACCCCACATTAAACACCTCCTCTCTAAAATCAACCTTAAATTCAGAACTTTATATCCTCTCCTAAACAGAAAATCCCCACTCGCCCTCAACACAAAACGCCTAGTATATCTCTCCATAATTCAACCCACCTGGTCCTACGCCTCATCCATATGGGGAGCAACATCCAAAACCCATTCAGCCAAAATCCAAACCAAACAAAACATAATCCTTCGCACCATCACTAACTCTCCCTGGTACCTCAGAAATTCCATCATCCACCACAACATTAAACTTCCCCAAGTCAACTCAATAATCACCAAATCCGTAACCTCTTTAATCAAAAGCACCTTCAATCATCCCAACACCACGATCCAGCAATTCCATTGCAACCCTCCCCAACCCCCACACGCACGTCGTCTCAAGAGAAAACGCCCTATCGACCTCATCCTTCCCCCAGAACACTCCGGCACCTCCTAACCCACCCCATCCTCATACCCGCAGACCCCACCCACTCATTGAATCCATCCCATCATATTGAACAACACCAGCGAACCCTCATAACTCAACAAAGTATGCCCCTCAGACACCCAAAGTAAAATACAAGAAAAATTTGCAAAATTATGTTAATTGCTGGATTAACTTAAGTGCCAAGTTCCCAGGTTAATTATGTACATAATTTTAATTGTATATACTCTAATATTTTATGCAACAACAAATAATTGTAAGATAAAAGTTTTGTCTAATAAATCAAAAAAAAAATGGTTTTGTTGAATACGGTGCTGTATGTATGTTGTTTACATTCCTATGTTAGTATTCAGTTCTATCTGAATTCTTGTTATATTAATGTTCGGCGACAAAATCTGAATCCCGCAGAACAAAATTTTCGTCAGACTTGAATGAATAATGGATGTGTTTTGTTATTTTTACTGTCACAAGTTTGTTAATTTTCAATATGATGTGCAATAGTAATTGGGAGACTACTTCCAGAACAGCATTTAAAGAGATCGTTACTTCAGTAAATAAACCGCTTCAAATTTTCCTAGAATGAATATTTCTAAGTTCACTATATAATGGTAACTGTAGCGATTTGTTTTTGTTTCAATATATTATTCCTGTATCTGTAGCATAATTGCTTATTACTACTTAGTTTATGTTCGACAAATAAACCACTTTTTTTCCTTGAGGACTAACAGAAAATAAATCTAATTACACTTTCTGTAAATATTTTAATTCATTTTCTGTGTTATTTACTGAAATATATTTATTAATTGCTAATTATTCATTTCGTTTAAATCAAATTTAACTTATAATTCTTTTACATACCACGAATTATTAGATTAATATACAAATAAAAGCCTAAATAACTTAGTAACCGTCTTGTGTGATATTTCTTTGTCTCTTCTTGTGCAACTGAGTTCGTGAAAAATATAAAATAATAAATCTTATTTTTTATTTGCAAGCCTCATTCTATAATATTAATTACTTTTCCTGTTTCAGGTAATACATAGATGGTTATTAACTACCCGAACATAATCTTACATACCACATTCTGGATATTGACGGAAAGCGCTCATTTTGTCTGCCTTATCATCGATTTTCAAAATTATTTTTGATAATAAAGCGGCCTTTTCTTTCGATTAATATTTCTTCCCTGCTCTTCGCCGCATGATTCTAAACCAGGGAAGATGAAAATGAGGTTGCTGGATGGGGTTTATGACACACACTAATCAAGCACTGCAACTTCGTTTGTTTTTCCAAATCAAATTTCAATGCCAATGTACGAACACAGTGAGAAAAAAGTGAAACAGAACTTTCTTTTCTTTTTGTCGGTCCGTGGCACGTACTCGTGAAGTTTTCGAAGGCGGAATCTGGAAGGCAGTTGTGATGGCGGCGGAACACACTTCCGGCGCCTCACAGAGACATAATAGCTGCACCGGAAATGGGGAACCGGGACTGGTCCGCGCGCTGACGAGTGATAGCACGACGTGACGCGGGGATGGACCACAATCGATAACCTTGTTTCGGAAATGTTTTAACCTTTTTCGTGGATCGGACACAATACAATTTGTTACGTGATTATTCCCTAAAATATAGGCTAGTATTCACAGTTTCTATCAGAGATAAATTATAGAATTTACCTACTATTTACTACACTTTACGTAGATATCTCTACTGGTTTGGGATATAATGCGTAGTTATGATTAAACCTACGTATGGAGGTTAAAAGAAATCGAATTCCTATGCAAGTGGATAGAAGGAATATTTTAAGCGAGTTATCTTAGATATCAAGAATATTATAAAAACCTAATTGTAATTGTGTTTAAAATACTTGCTATACGAACAAAAAATTTCTTAGTAAAAATATGTTTCCGCAATAAAAAACGTAACATAAAAATTCGACTTGTAAATGGTCGGAAAGTGGTTTACAATGGCTGATATTTTAATCGTTTCCATTTATGTATATTGGATACTAGCCCAAGAATATTATAAAAACGAAAATGTAATTGTGCTTAAAATACGTGCTATCCGAATATATGATTTGTCCGTAAGTATATGTTTCCGAAAAAAAATACGTTATTTAAGAATTCGACTTGTAAATGGTCGGAAAGTGGTTTACGATGACTGATGTTTTAATCGTTTCCACTTATGTTCGATATTAGCCCAAGAATATTACAAAAACCAAAATGTAATTGTGTTTAAAATACGTGTTATCCAAATAAAAGATTTTAAGTTAATAAAAAAATTTAAATGCACACTCGGTGAAGTTGAAATAAAGCGTCGTTTTCATAAGCGTCCGTGCGAATAGCACCAATAAGTGATGATTTAATTAATGTTTACTTCAGTAGCTTTTTACGTAAGCCACATAATAATACATAATACATAATAATAAATTTTATATAATATAGACAATAGATTTTAAAATTTAATTCAATTTCAATTATATGAACCCTCAGTATAAACTTCTATAAATTTTCTTCTTATCTTTCATCAAACGCTATTTATGTAATAACGAGCGACTGAGTTATGTATAAGTATCAGAAAATAACAGTACTATTAAATTATACAATTTTAAATACTATTTTCCTAAGTTCAATGTTGAACAATTGATTATATTAAATTTAACAATATAAATCAATTTTTTAAAATTAATTGTTTAACTGACACAATTAAAAGAATATCATCAAGGGTTACATTGTAATCTTTACAAGGTACATCGAAAAACTGATCGTTATAACTGGATCCACCTGGCATTTATGATATTTAAATTCAGAAGCGTCACATTACGAACACTTGTATTGACATACAACGCGGCAACGGTAGTTCATTTGACCAATTTGTTCTTCGACTTATAATTATCAGAAAATAAGGATATAGATTTCGGCGTCTAATGGAAATAATGCAATATAAAAAGAAATGGACTCAGGTTCGGAATATCAATACAGTGTAAGATGCATGACGCAAAAATACTGAAAGACTGTATGGGAGACTGCCATATAAAAATTATTTGAGAGGATTTATATTGAAATGAAAATACAATACGACTGGTTTAAAATTTAATGGCGTTAATATTTTCGTATGTGTATATTCATTGCGTGTATGAACATATATGGCCAAATACCAGACTTCACAAGAATCTAAACTTTTCAAATACGACGTTGCCTCCACAGATATGTAGAACTTCTGAAACCTAAATAAAATACTTGAGAAGGTCCACAAAGACGTGGAAGAAACGTCGTATTTACAAAGTTCACATTCTTGTGAGATCTGTTATTTGGCCATATATGTTCATAATTAAAATATAATAATTAGATAAAATAACCAAATGGCAGTCAAAATTAAGTTTCTGGAAACTTTGATCCTTTCATCAGGTGATTGAAAACACGTGACACACCTGCACAATCCAGTTGACAAACTCAAAAGATGTTTCCAGAAACGTTGTGGGGTTTATATTTATATATGAACATAATATGTATATATGTACATAAATACATATATTATTGCATATCTTGTAATACAATTAGAAACTTTATTAAATTTGATTATTAACGGTTTTATGACATTTATTTTTCCCATTAATCGAATTCAATTATTCCTCTGAATAAGGTTTTTTTCCTGTTTTGGGCCAATTTTTTCTGAGTTTATTAAATTGCTTTTATTTAATAATTTTCTCGTATGCTTCATTTGTGTCATATTGGAAAGAATATATAATATTGTCCGCATGTTATTGCGTCAGAACCGAAAATGAATGGAACTTTAAAACTAATATAATATTAAAATGTATAAAAGTTCACAGAAATAAGTTCTTGCCACAATCAGTTGAAAAAACCTGGTTTTGTGGAGCAGTGGTTATACATCGCGCCTTAAAACGAATAAATTTCCCAGAAAATTTTAATCCTCCCATGAGATATATAAATGGTTCCCAGACGACCTATATAAATGTTCTACTTAGTCGATCTCCAGAAATAAATTTAATTCAGAGTTTTAGTAAGTTGTTTAACTTAATAAATTATTAAAAATTGGATGAAATAGTGAATTGCATAAATATCATAACTTCATTTTGTCTGTATTAAGCTTTTATAATTTATACAGACGTATTAAATTCTTTATTTTAATAAATTATTACATGGAATTTGTTTTGTTTTCTAAAACAATATTGCAGAATGAAGTTTACCATCCGAAATGTGGAAGCCTGCCAATTATGTTTTTACCTCCAGCCCAAATCCTGAATATTTACTTTTAAATTCAAAGTCGTTATTTGGCAGACAGTAATACCTGCCTTAAGATAATTAAATATTGTTCCCCAATTTGAGGAGTCAAATTCAAATAGGTTCTTCAAATTTATTAGAACAAATGCCCACTTGTGGTGACAAAAAAATAGTAAATGTTTGCGTTAATTATGCTGTTGAGAACACGTAACACTCCTAACTAAGAAATTAACATCATTTTTAAAAACTCAGACAGTCCGGTAATACATTTAAATTACATATATTCATAAATATTTATATCAATTCTTTTGTTACATGTCTCATTGTCCTTAATTTTAAATTCTATACTATTATTATTTAGCTACTACTGCGTATTTTCCCAGTGGCAGCTATATTTACAAAATGATATAACATAATACAACTTACAAAATATATAAGTAACCTAAAAGAACTTTCTTTGTAATATTTATTTTATTCACCTGAAGAGAAAACTGGATCCCCCGTGATTTCACTTCACTGAACTTAACTTCTCTTATTCTTTTTTATATAAATCACTTCACCGCTTACTGCTCTGATCAGATAAAAATTAATAAATTTAATAAGAAAATAAGCTCTTCTTATCATCTGACAAAAGGGACGAAGATACCAGAAACGTTGAGTGGTATTTATGTTATATTTTTGTCTGAACTGGCTATCTTTTTTTTTATTCATTATTTTCAATCAGACGTATTTTCAATCAGACGTATATATATATATATATATATATATTCCATGATTACTGCAATTTCCTTAGCATACGTCTAAACTGATCAGCGCTATGCGGAAAAGACGACTATTTCTGCAGGCAATGAATTACAGTTGCGAATACATCTATTGTAATAATCAACAGGTAGGCTTTAATTAAATGAAAAGATAATCAAAATTTAAAACATAAAATAAAAATTTATTATCAAATTGTGGCTTCAAACTCAAAAACAATTACAATCAAAATTTTTATATCTCAGGGCCTCTACTTGGTTTGATGATTAGGACACGAAAATGTAGAATTTGACTAATTAACATTTCAAAATATAATTTACCTAAAATAAAACAATAATTCAATCACTGAAAAGAAAACTAAAAGGAAGCGAACGAACGAAATCTGACTTTATCCTTTAATTAGCGTTTACAATATTATTCAAAATTATGTTACTTACGGACTGTCGGTCCGGTACCGGAACAATAACATTTTACTTCGTTCGGACACTTTTACACTTTAAATTTTTACTCATCAGGCTTGGTATTCACTGACTCTAATTAATACTTTTTAGTTTGCCAAATGGTGGTTCTCTGTTCGTTAAGGATATGTTATTCACTCGTTCCGACGATAATTGGGCGCTGGATGCAATTACTTGGTCTTCCAAAATTGAAACACTGGTCTAATTTGAGAATAGAAATCAGACTTCTGCACTCAAAATGTTTATCGATGAATATTTGGATGTTTTTATAACAAAATTGTTCTAACTGGTCCCGCTGTTCTACTACCGGTATCTGGGCTCTTTCTAAATACTTCATCCGCCCACAGCAATCTCTCGGCACCAACTCTATCCTAGCTGGCTGTAGATGTAAAAACTGACCTCCTTTTCTGGCTGGCTGTAGACGTAAACTGACTTAGACTTTCGTGAGCTCAAACGCTATTTTGACTTTTTGACAAAGCAGTCGAGCTCGCTTCTCCATTGTTGCTTTGTTCGATCAGACCGCTATAATGGATTTATCAAACAATTCAAATTTTATGTCCAAACAATTACTGGCGTAATTAATTGGCATATATATATAAATATATATATATATTGTAATGATCATAAATAAAAAGATTAATATTTATAAACAACAAACAATTTTATTGTAATTTTTGAACACTTATACAATTAAACAAATATAAAAAGGATCTCATTCTCTCAAAGGTCTTAACTGGGTTTGATAACGGCAGAACATTTAAACATAATTAAAGAACATATTATTTAGCTTTAATTTAAAAAGAAATATTTATTCGTCTAGACATAGACGAAATTAATTATTGACGAACTTATTCTACATGATTGATTTTAAATTTAAAGAGTTTATTTTATCAACACAAAAGAAAAGAACGATATCTGACTTTATCTTTTAATTCGGTTTACATATATGAATATCATGAAATTTTAACTTACGATTACTCAGGAAAATTTGGCTCGTTCGTACACACACACTTTATATACTGGCCGTTTTAAACACGAATTCTAATAAACACTGTTGGTTTGACTAAAGTTGGTTCTCCATTCGTTAAGGAAATATTATTTGCTCGTTCTGAAAATTATTAGACGCCGGATGCAGTGTCCTGGTCTCCTACAATCGAAGACAGTGGTCTAATTTGAGAACAGAATAGATTAGACTTCAGCATACAAAATGTTTATCGATGATTTTTGGCTATTTCTCATGCAGACTGCAACTTATAACACATTCTCCTCCCTTAAACGATGTCTCTCCTAATATCATCCTCCAGTCTCGGTGATTTCAGTACGACTCTCTCATACCCTTGTGGGGACGAATATTCCGTGTCCCCATGCGAGCAAGAGGGTCCCGTTACGCGTCCCGTTAGGGGATGCAAACAATGCTCCCCACCAAGTAACGGGACCCTACCGAGCACCTACAGCGTGCGCACGGAGGGCCCATTCTGTTCCCGGCTCTCGCGCGACACATTACCTGTGCTTCCGGACAACGGCCAGAGTCGCACCACGTGGTGGAATAAAGTCTTAGTTTAGGAGACCAGGCTTATTACTCCCGGCTCCGGGAATCCTAACCCTGCACGAGTCTCTCCTATATTGGTGACCCCTACGATGGACATTTTGAACAACAAAATCGCCGAGCTACAGCAGGAGATCGCAAGGCTGAAGGAGGATCCACGTGGTCAACACCATGACGCAGCACAGGTCTGTAGGATCACACCGAAGCTGCCGGCTTTCTGGGCGGACAATACGGACGTCTGGTTCGCCCAGGCGGAAAGCCAATTCGCCATCGCCGGCATCACGCAGGACGCCACCAAGTTCAACCACATCGCAGCTCACCTCGAACAAAGATGGGCTGCGGAAGTCCAGGACATCCTCGTCAACCCGCCAGCAACAGGCAAGTACGAGTGTTTAAAGAAAGCGCTGATACAGAGACTTTCGCCCTCACAAGAGCGAAGAACTCGGCTTCTACTCAGCGAAGCCGAACTTGGCGACAGATCGCCGTCGCAGTTCCTGCGGTACCTCCGCAGCCTAGTACGGCCTACTCTAGTGTCGGACGATTTCCTGCGGACGTTGTGGATGCAGCGCCTGCCGGCCTACGTACAGGTCGCGGTCCAAAGTCATATAGACGCACCGCTCGCCACGGCCGCCCAAATCGCTGACAGGCTTATGGAGATTCCAACACCCGGTCTTCCACCGCACGTCCACGCTGCCAGCACGAGCTCACAGTCCACCAATCAGGCAGATGAACTCCACGGCCCATCAGCCCCTAGCCTCGAGCAGCGCCTGGAGGCGCTCACCGCGGAAGTCGCAGCCCTACGAGGCGAACGAAGGCCGCCAGCACGCCGCCAGCCGCCCGAACAACAGCGTGGCCGCCGCGACAACGCCAGCACCGGGAAATGCTGGTACCACAGACGGTTCGGTAGCCGGGCTCAACGCTGCGAACCCCCGTGCAGCTACACCCAGGGAAACGAGTAAGGCAGCCGGCTATTGCAGCTGCCGGCTGCCCATCCAGTGGACGCCGTCTCGTCGTTAGGGACCACACCAGCGGACATGGGTTCCTAGTCGACACCGGTTCCGACTTATGTTGCTTCCCGCGCAACCTACTCAAGGGCCAGCGCGCAGTCACCAACTACAAGCTCAGCGCCGCGAACAGCAGTACTATCAACACGTACGGCTGCCTACCCATGCGAATCGACCTGGGGCTGCACCGGGTGTTCGTATGGCGTTTCGTCATCGCGGACGTCGCGTTGCCAATAATCGGCGCTGATTTCCTGGCACACTTTGGACTTCTACCGGACTGTCGAAGCGGGCGCCTGCTCGACGGGACGACGGGCCGCGTCGTAAGCGCGAATAAGGACCGATCGCCGCAACCCAGCGTCAGGGTGCTGACGACGTGCTCGCCATACCAGGACCTCCTGAGCCGATTCCCGGAGCTCACGCGCCCGGCCGGCGCGCCCCGCGTTGTTCGTCACACCACGGTTCACCACATCCGGACGACGCCAGGACCCCCAGTTTCCTGTAGACCACGACGCCTGGCACCGGAGCGGCTCCACATCGCACGGGCAGAATTCGAGGCCATGCTCGCCGACGGGACCGCGCGACGATCGAAGAGCCCGTGGGCATCGCCGCTGCATCTCGTGCCTAAGAAGAAAGACGGAGAATGGCGCCCATGCGGTGATTATCGCGCGCTGAACGCGCGAACCGTCCCAGACAGGTATCCCGTTCGGCACGTACAGGACTTTGCTATGAGCCTTCGAGGAAGCAAAATATATTCTGTCCTCGACCTCGTTAAGGCATACACACAGATTCCGGTGCACACGACGGACATCCCGAAAACGGCCATAACCACGCCGTTCGGGATGTTCGAATTCCCGTTCATGACCTTTGGACTAAGAAATGCTGGACAAACGTTCCAGAGGTTTATGGACGAAGTGTTACAGGGGCTGGACTTCTGCTTCCCGTACATCGACGACATTCTAATCTACAGCGCGTCTCCAGAGCAACACCGGGAACACCTGCGAACCGTTTTCCGCCGATTGTCGCAGCACGGCATAATCGTCAACGTGGAAAAGAGCGTGCTGGGCCAGCAGGCCGTAACCTTCCTCGGCTACCACGTTTCCTCGGAAGGCGTAAGCGCCGTACCAGAACGTGTCGCCACACTGCGCGATTTCCAGCGCCCATCCAACGCCAGAGGGCTCCGTCGCTTCTTGGGAATGATAAATTTCTATCGTCGTTTCCTTCCCAAGGCAGCGGCGCATCAAGCAGAGCTCCAGGAGGCTCTCTCAGGTCTCCGCGGCACCCACCCTGTGCCCTGGAACCCACTCAGTACAGCAGCCTTCGAGAAATGCAAGGCCTCGCTCGCCAACGCAACGATGCTGACTCACCCGGACCCTACGGCACAGCTCGGGCTTTTCACCGACGCGTCGCAGAATGCAGTCGGCGCCAGCTTGCAGCAGCAAGTGGGAGGAGCGTGGCAACCGTTGGGTTTCTTCTCCCGGAAGCTGACGCCGCAGCAAACACAGTGGCCGGCATATTATCGGGAGCTACTCGCCATCTTTTTGGCGGTCCGGCATTTTCGTCACGCGTTGGAGGCTCAACACACAATAATATTTACTGATCATAAGCCCATATGTTTTGCTTATCAGCAGCAGAACGAGAGACTCCCGCCCGTTCAGAGGAACCACCTGACGTACATCTCGCAGTTCACCACGGACATTCGGCACGTCAATGGGTCCCAAAACATAGTCGCCGACGCGTTATCCCGCGTCGAGGCTTTGACAGCAGCCAATAGCCCGGTGGATCTCAGCCGCATCGCCCAGCAGCAAGCCGAGGACGACGAGCTACGCGAGCTGCTAGCCGGCAGCACAGCACTCCAGCTCCGCCACGTCGATGTCCCAGGACTCGACCTCCGGGTGTTATGTGATGTATCGACGGGTCGCCAACGCCTAGTCGTCCCAGCTCCAAGTCGCAGACAGGTATTCGACGCGGTCCACGGCCTGAGCCATCCCGGCACACGCGCTACCACGCGCCTGATCACGTCGCGTTTCGTTTGGCCCGGGGTTAAACGAGACATACGCGTATGGACTCGGGCGTGTTTGCAATGTCAGCGCGCGAAGAATACACGGCACGTCCACACGCCACTGGGAGACTTCACGACGCCGTCAGCTCGTTTCCGTCACATACACATTGACATCGTGGGTCCACTGCCGCCAGCAGGCTCTTACCGATACCTCCTGACGGCGATCGACCGTGCATCGCGTTGGCCAGAAGCTTATCCACTGGAGCGAATCACCGCAGAAGATGTGGCCAACGCCCTGCTCCACGGCTGGATCTCGCGCTATGGCTGCCCAGAGCGTGTTACTACGGACCAAGGACGGCAGTTCGAGTCCGATCTTTTTCAGGCACTGGGGAAGTACACGGGCTGGCAGAGGTCCCGCACGACGCCGTACCACCCACAGGCTAACGGGCTAGTAGAACGGCTCCACAGGCAGCTGAAGGCAGCGATAATGTGCCATGAAGGCGCCTCCTGGCTCGACGCCCTCCCGGTCGTCATGCTCGGGATTCGTACCGCCTTCAAGGAGGACCTGCAGACATCAGCCGCCGAACTGGTGTTTGGAGAACCGCTACGTCTGCCCGGCGAATTCTTCACCGCAGAACCCGAGCTTGGCGACCCGACGTCACTCATCGAGCGGGTCCGCCAGGCAACAACAAACATACGGCCCACACCGGCTTCGCGACGCTCCCGACCAGGAAGCTTCGTGTTCAAGGAGTTGGCGACTTGCACCCATGCTTTTCTCCGTGACGACGGTATAAAGGCCTCCCTTTGTACGCCTTACACGGGACCCTACCGCATCGTCAGCAGGGACGAGAAAACCTGCGTGTTGCATACAAGTCGCGGAGAAACACGAGTTTCACTGGACAGGGTAAAACCGGCCTTCATGTTGCGCCCAGAGGAAGCAGTTGGGCCCCCCAGCATAGCGCCGGCAGCCACGAACGACAGCCCGGTGGCACCACAGGCGACGCTCTCCACGCCAGCGCAAAGAGACTGGCCTCGCCCGCATCGCCTAGCAGCGCCGCCAACTCGCTCGGGTCGCCGTGCCCGTGCCCCGGACCGCTACTCGCCCACGCCGTAGAACATTTCGCACATTATTATTTTTTTTGTAAATATTCTGTATATTGTTTTGTAAAAATTATGAACATATATATTTATTATGGTATTGTAATGCGACTCTGGCACAAAACGTATATCCTGACTCCGTCTCTTAACGGGTGGCTGGTGTGGGGACGAATATTCCGTGTCCCCATGCGAGCAAGAGGGTCCCGTTACGCGTCCCGTTAGGGGATGCAAACAATGCTCCCCACCAAGTAACGGGACCCTACCGAGCACCTACAGCGTGCGCACGGAGGGCCCATTCTGTTCCCGGCTCTCGCGCGACACATTACCTGTGCTTCCGGACAACGGCCAGAGTCGCACCACGTGGTGGAATAAAGTCTTAGTTTAGGAGACCAGGCTTATTACTCCCGGCTCCGGGAATCCTAACCCTGCACGAGTCTCTCCTATACCCTCCAGTCTCGGTGATTTCAGTACGACTCTCTCATATCCTCCAGTCTCGGTGATTTCAGTACGACTCTCTCATATCCTCCAGTCTTGGTGATTGCAATACGACTCTCTCATATCCTCCAGTCTCGGTGATTCCAGTACGACTCTCTCATATCCTCCAGTCTCGGTGATTTCAGTACTACTCTCTCATATCCTCCAGTCTTGGTGATTGCAGTACGACTCTCTCATATCCTCCAGTCTCGGTGATTGCAGTACGACTAACTCTCAAAAGCTTATCTCCTCCCTTATATACTCCCAGCCTTTTCCTTTGTCCATTGTTCGAAAACTTCGTCGAAAATGCCAGTTGACAGATTCTTCCATTATCCCGAGATTTATATTATGGAGCTGCAGTTCCGTAGTCAGCAAATGGCTAACTACTCTGTCATGTCAAAAGCCGACAATCGAGACACGACCCTCAATTACTTTGGACTTGTCTTTTGCACCCCCACACGCACGTGCATGGTTTCTCAAAGCCCACACACTCAGCGTTTCCAAGACGAGGAAATACTCAGTCCTAAGTAATCACGTTACAAAACTGCCCCTCCAACAGTCCAGACTATCCATCACAACCAATGCCTCATTTAACAGGCATTACAATATATTTATATATATTAACAAATGAATATTTGCCAATGTCTGTACATTTTGAAAGGGTGATCATTTTTTTAAGTGTAAGTGGTCGCTAAGAGATGACTTCTAATTCATAAACAATTATAATTATAAATGTCTGGCTCAGTAAGCAGTTACTCTCCGGATAACATTATCATTGGTCTTCAGTCTTGGGCAACACAATAAGGCAGAAGCAGCTATGTTTACATAAATGAAAATCAAAAACTATAACGAGAAGTTGACAGGAAAAGGACATTGAAAACGTTAGAATGATTGAGGATGATTTGAATGAACCAAGTATTAAGACCGCTTTTACTTATGTAACACTATTGTTTTTTGTCTCTGCTTTCCCCTCCAAATCAACCAGGTTTAGGGTACAACTTCAAATGGACTCTCCTACTTCTGCTGCTTGCAAATCACATCCATGGAACCGCGAGACATTGAAATTGTCACTTGAAAAACATATCTGAATGAATGAATTTTTAATAACGGACAATCTGAATTCCATGACAATAAAGTTATGAATCGCTATCTGTCCGCTGGATTTATCGCATTCCTCTGTTACTCGATAACCATCTACGCCAATCAACTTGCGTAAATTTTCCAAATATCCCCATTGAGGTTAATGATCTGGACGAATATATCGAGTCTCGTATTAGGAACACTTTTATACCGCTGTGTCGATTCTTTTCACGGTCTGAATGTGGTAACACAGATGGTGTTCAGATTTTGTGTCTTTAGTGAACGCATAATACCGTTTACAGCCCAGAATTTCAGAGTTTACTTGGCAGGAAGTTTGGCTTTTACGGTTATATACTTCTCTAAATTATGTCGTTATTTGGCGGGAACATCACCTTTCCAGGGCACGGATTATCACAATAATTTTATACAAATTTTACCAGCTACACTGATTTTTCATATTACAGGGTGCGGCATAAAGATCTCCCCGATTTAGTAAATCCATAGGTAAGGGTACGGTGGGGTTAGAGCAGTGGGGAATGAGCCAATAAATAGCTGTGTTCATGTCGTTTCTTGTTGACGACATTGTTTGTTGAGGAGTTTATTGTAAACTAGCTGGGTGTCCGGCGTTGCCATTACACTTATTGATATAAACCCGAAAATGTATTTAATTCTACATTAATCTTTAGTCAAGATGTGATTTAACCTAACCATGCAGAGAGAATGATAATGTTATCAACCCTCCATCTCCCTTCCCCCTTTGGGTGCCTATATAATATACATTTAATTTTATTGCATCAATGCCAAAAAAGATACCTTCGAATTTCTTTACGATTAGAATATTTAAATATACTCCTTGAGTACTGCAGGATATAATTGTCCCGCAGTCTTAAGACATAACGAAAGATTAAATTTATGAAATTGTTAGCTAGATTCACAATGTAAACGAATGGTGACCATATTGGAATCACTAATATGACACGAAAATTAACTTACATTTTCCGCAAGGATCGTAAAGTATTTAATTTTGTTTTTATTATCATTCGATGAAGTATTGCTAGATAAAATTATACTTTTTATTAAATGGAAATATTTATGCTTTATTTCATTACAGAAAAAGGAACTATTTCCTTTGTTCGTCGCGTAGTAACGTCTCTCTCTCTCTCTCTCTCTCTCTCTATCTATCTCTCTCTCATGGTCTCTGGGCGCGCAGTAATTTAAAACAAAATAACACAATTTTAAAATTGTAATCCTTTCAGCCTTTATGCTAGGGGTTTCTCACCCCACAGTACTGTTTCTCGAGTTTTGAAGAATGTGTGTTCCAATTTTTGTTGCAACCTGTCCACGCGTTTAATTTTGTATAGAAATTAACGTAAATACATACATACAAATATACATATTTTTTTTATTATATAGATAGATAGATTGCGGTTCACGCTTAATCGTCGTGATCCAGTTCCCGTTAAGAAAGACAATTCACAATTGGCTGTCAACAGGATCTGTATAAAAAAAGGAAATCTACTGGCCAACCTCGGACAGAAAGAGAACGTGGTGAATGCTCCGATAGAGCAATCTCCATGCCGTTCTGTGCGGAAACAAAGGTCGTAAAGTGGTGTGCAGTTTTTCAGTTTGGTGTGTGGGGTCAGTATTTTTTTGAAGAGGACAATGTTACTGTAATGGCGACCTATAATTGCTATTGTGCAATGCTACAGAATTTTTTTCCGGCCTAAATGGGACCGTCTCTTCGATGAGCATGGACATGAACATGTGTGGTTTCAACAAGATGGTGCAACAGTACACACATCTCGTCGTTCACTTAGCATTCTGAGGGAAATGTTTCCTGGACATGTTATTTCCTTACGGTGGTCGCCGCGCTCGCCATATTGGACCCCTTGCGATTTCTTTCTCTGAAGCTATCTCAAAGCCTGAGTATACAACCATCGTCTAAAAATTTTGGATGCTCTTAAAGTGACGATAATCTAGGATGTTGCCGACATTCCGCCAGAGATGACCCGTAAGGTTATGGAAAACGTCCGGGAGAGACTCCATCCAAGTTTCAACAGTAAAATCCGCCAATTTCGAGATGTTATATTTAAAACATTGCAATTTAAAACTAGATTATATGTGCTATTCATGAGTAACATAAAAATGTTTGTACCTTGCTTGGATTGCTTAATATTAGCTTCCCAAATCGGGGAGTATATAAAACTATGCTCATCAAATACTGATAAACAAAATTCCTTGTCTCTATAATTTCAATACGACGGTTAATATAGTAAATTCTATTAACCTATTAACGATTTCTTAAAACGACGTTGTCATCCTTCCAATAAAATTATTTATAAAACCCAAGCTAGTAATGTTGAAACTGTATATAAAATATTGTAGATTCTTTGTAAATTAAATTATGATCATCGTATGAAACATAACATAATTTCTATTATATATTTGAAACACAATATTGCCTCTTTGAGTAATGTCACTGTCAGATTTGACAAATATAGCAGCTCTGTAACTTCTTCAGATAACTCAGTGGGAAAATCTGTTATATCTAGTCCTTACAGGAATTATTACTTAATTAGGAGAATCCACGCCTGTATGCAGAATTCTCCGCTCTCATAACAAAAGGGTTTAAATTTGACAGCTAATTTTCATATTTTGGCTAATTACCTTACTTTTGAATCCAAGTTTCTTCTAATTATCTGAAATCTTCTAAAATGTCACTTAACATTTAGACCACTGATTAACACAGTCAGTAACAAATAATTCAATTATGTCCTAATGAATTGCAGATAATTTTAATCAAAGTTGAGTTTAAATTAAACTGCAAAGCATCATTATGAATTCCCCGCAATTAAATGGAAAATTTTCAAAACATAATTTTCTGAGCAAGATACAAAATTTCTGAATCTTAAAAGGAATTAATAGAAATAAGATATTTAACTATTGCTGTATATTAGTGGATTCGAATGGTAAACATTATTACTTATATATTAAATATACTCCATTAAAGGTTTCCTAAGATATGATAGCAATTACTAAACACCATTAAACGAAAGCATGGGGAAAAATTATAATTACTATGACAAAATGAATTACAGTTTATAATTCAGAACATGTTAACCAGTGTTTACCATTCCCCACCTAAGTCTTACTAATGCCCCTCTATGTAATATAAACATATTTTTTATATTCATAAATTGAATTATTAAGAGTCCTAATTACAGCCTGTGTATCACGATTCTTCAATAATAATAATTCAAAACTTATTAAATGCTTATTTCAAATTAAGATACAAACAATTTTTCCAATTGAATAAGTTAAATCATAGTTGCTAATTTTTTTTAACTCAATTCGAGCTTATTTTCTAATTGCAGCCCTGAGGAATTAAATTTCCCACATGTGGGCGTGGGACTCTCGTTGGGAAACACTGATATAAATTTAATTAATTGCCAAATATAATGATTAAATTCAAAATTTTTTTCACCCCCAACTCCTAGCGGCTGATCTACACAATAACCAGTATGGTAATTGTCAGAATTAAACTCAGTAACTTCCATAATACTAGGTTCAACACCAGTCTCCGTTGTTTACTCATTACTTTTATTTAACGGCATTTCCCCAACATCCACCTCCATCCCTACACTTAGGGGTGAACTACAAATATAACTGACGTAGTGAGTGTTAGAAATTAACCCACCAACTTCTATAGTCCTGGATTTGTCATTAAACTCGGTTGTTTCGAGTAAATTTTAGGTAACTCCCCTTATTCCTCTCCCTTAGATTGTGCCTTAAGCGGTTGAAATTATAAAATAAATACATATGGATAGAAACCATTAATAAAAAAGACCCATAAAAGTAATTAATCGATGATAACATCTGCCGTTTTAGCATGTTCTTAAATTTAACCCTTGTTCACCCATTGGGAGTGTCTTACCGCTTGGAAAACCCGTCAGAATCCTTCTCAGGGATTCCCTTAACTCACCAAAATTTCATCGGAATCGGATGAATGCTTTAGTAGCGGATAAGGGACACACAGACAGACATCTACATCCTTATTTTTAGGTAACAGGCTACATGAGGGTAATTCACATGGTGACAACACCCCTTTAATAACATAGGAAGGGATTTGAAAGGGGGGATGCGGAAGGTTGGAGGAAGGTAGCCAAGGGTTAACTAGGGTCCCTGGGCTATAGTTTAAGGATACTACCCGGCATTCGCCTAAAAATACTGCAGAGAAAACCTGCATCAGGTATGTCCCCCTACCCCTTTTCCATGCGGTGTTAATATCGCCGATGGCAAACTGTTATTTGAGCTGGTCTATAATACTGGTAATTAAATAGGAGTTAAAATTGTAATTTTTAGGTAGGTACATGTCACATGTACAGATACTATGTGGGGGCAAGGATTTGGAATGCTACGACTTTCAGGTTGGTTTTTAAGGTCATTTCATTTGAGGGAATGTTGGACAACTGCCTCCTAAACTTGTCCTTCATCACTTTTATGCGAATGCAGGGTAGGATCCTTAAATTATAGCCTGGGGCCTTAGTTAATCCTTGACTATCTTCCTCTACCCTTCCGCATACCCCCCCTCAAATCCCTTCCTATGCTATTAAAGGGTAGTTGCCACCATGTGGATTACACGCATGTAGCCTGTTGCCCCCCCCCCCCAAAAAAAAAAATTAGCGTCTCCGCGTAGCCGTTTTTGAACTAAGGTTCCCACAAGTCGAGGCACCTCGGCCTGTTCTGAGAGGTGTATGTTCCGGGGTCACAGACCTTGGGCATACGGTAAGAGTTGTCCGCTATTCCCATTGGAATAGTCGGCAAGCTGCCTTCTAAACTGACCGAGGCACGGAGAAGGGAATGCTGCGTCCCCACAGAAAACTCCTCTCCCGCTATCGGAAGGGCGTGGGACAAGTACCCAATGCCCGAACTACCTGATGCAGGTTTTTCTAGGGTTTTCCCTGCATTTCTTTAGGCGAATGCCGGGTAGGATCCTTAAAATATAGCCCGGGGGCCCTAGTTAACCCTTGTCTACCTTCCTCTACCCTTCCGCATCCCCCCCTTTCAAATCCCTTCCTATGCTATTAAAGGGGAAATGCCCAACGTGGATTACCCTCATGTAGCCTCTTGCCCTAAAAAAACAACATCTAACTACTCAAGCATCAGAAATGGCATCATTCCCTCATTCCAAACTTCCACACACTGGACTTAAGAATTCACTTCTATGCTAGTTCATGAAAATAATATTATCTACTACAACTTAAAATACCCGAGAAAAAATTTTTCCGATAAAGTTCCCTCCCACCTTGGAAATCTCTTGCGATTAACCCTGACATCTTCCTAAATGAGTTCTCCAAACAGCATTTCAGCCAAGACGAATGAACAAACAATTTTTTACAACTATGCCACTAATATAATGATGTTACTCATATCTTCACCGAAAAAAAATAGTGTAGCAGGCAGCGCTAACCTCTACGACAACCACTCCGCATTGACCTCCCTCAACTCTTCAGCCTACATACTAACCGCTGAAATATTCGTCATACCCATCGTAATTATTCTCGTATCAACATCAACCGAAAGAAAACACATAATATTCACTGATTCCCTCCCCTCCATAAAATCCATCTCACAGAAAGACGCCACAAACTAATTAATCTTGGAAATTCAAGAAATCTATCAGAAACTTACTTCAACCGGAAAAGAAGTTACAGTTTTCAACACGAAAACAACAAGAAAAACCAAGTTGTCATAGCTAGAATCAGAACCAAACGCTCCACGAAACCATGATCCACTTAATTACGAATAGTCCAGATTTAAATAATTCTTGTCACTGCCTTCTAGATGTCGAACCTCTGTGCTACATCTACATATGAAGATGACTTTTTTTATATACGAGGGTGAATCAAATATAAACAAGACTTATTTTTTTAAATATTTATTTTGATTTTAAACGCACAAACAATCATACTTTATTTTTCTACATAATCTCCTGATTTATAAACACATTTTACCCAGCGTATAGGTAATTTTTTAATTCCTTCCACGTAAAAAGAGTCAGGTCGTGTTTGTAGCCAATTGCGCACATATGCTTCAACCTCATTATCGCTGTGGAATTTTTGCCCTCCCAAAGCTTCCTTGAGAGGACCAAAGACATGGAAGTCGCAGGGAGACAGGTCTGGACTGTATGGAGGGTGTTCCAGTGTCTCCCAACCCAGTTGCTCCAATTTTTGTACGGTCAGGGCTGCTGTATTGGGGCGAGCATTGTCATGGAGGAGAATCACTTTTCTCATCGGAAGGTCTCGTGTTTTGCGGCGATATGCAAGTCTGACCTCAGTCAAAATTTGGCAGTAGTATGGCGCATTAATTGTTCTGCGCTCATGCAAAAAATCAAGATGCAGCAGGCCACGCTGGTCAAAAAAAACGGTAGCCAAAACCTTGCCAGCCGATAATTGTGACTTGGCTTTCACTGGTCCGCTTCTCCTTTCTTCCTCCACTCCATACTCGCTAGTTTCCACTCTGGGGTGTAGTGATGCACCCACGTTTCATCACAGGTGACAATGTGAGAAAGAAATTGTTCTCCTTCTTCCCGAAATCGTGCAAGAAGACACTCACACACTTGAAAACGATTCAGTTTCTGGTCAACTGTGAGAAGGCGAGGAACCCACCTGGCACACACCTTGCGATACCCAAGCTCCTCTGAGAGTATAGAGTAAGTGCTCCCATAACTTATTCCAACCTCAATTGCAATATCCGAAGTTGTTAGACGCCTATCACCTTCAACAAGTTGACGAACACTGTCGATGTTGCCCGCTGTAATGCTGGTGCGGGGTCTGCGGTCATGGCTCTCATTTTCAACACGTTCACGGCACTCCACGAACTGTTTATGCCAAGCAAACACTCTAGCTCGCGACAGCGTCTCTTCCTCGAACTGTGCAGTCAATCTTCTCAAGATTTCGGCTGGTTTTACACCTTTTGCAGCTAAAAACTTGATAACAATACGTTGCGCAATAGAGGGAGGTACCTCCTGCTCGGACATCGTAACGATGGACACTGAGCGAGTCTATGATGATGAGTCACGTGCTTCCCCCACTCCTGACAAACCAACCTAACAGCCAATAACAGCGGAACGTTCTTCCATCACTATTGCGCGCGCAGGTCCAAAAGTCTCGTTTATATTTGATTCACCCTCGTAGTTTACTCCTCACAAATTAGCCTTGAAATATAACTTCCGGGCTTCTATTTCTATTGTATTGTATTGTATTTGCAATACAATTTGCTTGTGTATGATGTGCCATTATGACCGTCACTATTTAATCATGCAGTTCAGGATCAAATTTCGTTGTTTGTTACGTCGTTCCACGGATTTAAATGTCTGCAATTTGCAAAACCTTTGGAGAAAGCAACGTGATACGCGAAGTCAGAATTATTGCTAATATATTAAATTTTCCCCAATATATGATGTAAATAATTTTAGTTATGATAAATAAACAGTTGAATTTGATGTACAGGTGAAATGTTAAATTGATTTTGGAAATTGAGATATTATTAATACTATAGAAGCTAAATTTGAAGTACAGAGTGAAATGAGCGAGCTTAGCGAAACAATAGAAAATAATAAAAAAACGAAATTGTAGATTGATCGGTGGATGTTGAGCTGTTAAGGTACGATGCAAGAGAAAATTTGCCTGTCATAAGGAGTGAGATACTCAGATCAAATATAAGCCCAACGTAATATGGAATTGGTAGAAGATCTATATGAATTATAAATCTTGTGTAGTATTAGTGATTAATATGAATACTTAATATTTCATTATTGATAAAAAGTTTACTAATAAATGTAGATTTTTATTGAAATACCTAAATGTACATCATATTCTGTGAAGGTTAAATTACTTGAAAATAGTATATGAATTATTCCATAATCACTTTGTGATCTAATTTACTCTATAATAGATTAATGTTAGCATAATTTTTAATATTTTACTTGTTTCAATTTTCATATACAACTCACTTGTTCATTTCTGAGACAAAGAGAGAGGTTACGTCATCTGATGACGTAGTTGCAGACCAAAATTTGCCCGTGTCTACATCGCAGCAAAAGCGGTACCGAATTGATTACTTAGACCTGCACTCGCACAAGAAGTAACTGGGAATTGGTATAAGTTTCTTATGTATCGGTGGCAAAATATAAATAAACCATCCTACAAAGTGTTTGGGTAATCAAATTTAATACCCTGACGGCAGTAAGTGAGATAAACTCATGCTCATTTAAATTTTTCTATTAAATAAAACAGAGTGTTTGTATGTATGTACATATCAGTCAACAACTTTTGAACCATTTATTTCAACACGAAAATAACAAGAAGAAACCAAGTTGTCATAACTAGAAGTGAATTCTTGTCACTACCTTCTAGAAGTGAAATAGACTCCATTCCGACCCCTAAAAACTAATTTCAGATTCTTAATAACCCATTAGCTAACAGTACGACATCACAAGAGCAAGCATCCTATCAAAATTCAGAGTTTGCGCCGGAAGGCTCTAAGTCGCTGACTTTGCAATTATTCGATCAATTAAAGCAGGAAAATTTAGAACTTAAAATGGAAATAAATCCAAATTTCGAAAATATTAAGCATAATCTCGTAGAATTTCGCGAAGAGGTAGAATGCAAACTTGATTAAATAATCGGGGAGGTGCGAACCGAAATTAAAGACATGCGCGAAGCAAATAAAAGTAACTGCAGCGAAATGGAGCAGAAAGTGCAGGAAACACGAAATGAGATGGACGAGAGACTTTCTACAATTCTGGAAGAAAGAGCTATTGAAATGCGCGCAATTGATCAGGATTGATGGCAACGCGCAGAATTGCGAAATGGGAGTGCAAATGGAGCAAGTCCGTAAACAACTTCATGAATCGTTTTCCTCAAGCACCAGAGAAGTACGCGAACAGATTAAGTCTTAAGAAAACGCGACATATGTCTCTGGATGTACGATAGAGGTTAATATAAAGTTCCGCGGAAATGGAGAGAAAAACCCTCGCCAATTTCTAAAAAGATTTTGAATTTTACTTCCGAGTAAAACGAATTCCGTCGGAAATGAAAACGTTAATTTTTAAAAGAAATTGTTAGCCGGAGAATCGCTGAATGGGTTGAAGCAATTTTTGAGACCTAGAATTATGAGTAAATATAAGGAGCTTTTATAAATAGATTTTGGGGTGTCGAAAATTAGACAGACGTTATCAAGGAGTTTATCAAGCCAAATATAGTAGTGCCACACAGTTTTCTATGAGCCAATAATTCATACGTCTTGGAAATAAGTATTTAGACAATCCTTTTAGCGAGGAATCAATGATAAAAATTGTTAGCAAGCACTTTGATTACGACACTGCGAAACATTTGTGCAGTCCGCAGATAAGCACTGTACATTAAGCAATGTAATTCCTTTATTTGAGTGAGCGCCTGTCGAGGAGCGACGATGGTCAACACTTCCGAGAAAGAAACCCGCAACCAAATAGAAATTATACTCCTTACAACCATGACGGAAACTTTATAGAAATAGGCAACAGGCCGCTGGCAAGAAAACAATGATTCAGATCGTAACTCATCGATTAGGAAAGAACAAGACAGACCGGAAAATTTAAACGGAAACCGGCCAGCGGAATAAATAATCTCTGCGACATCCATAACCCCGATTTGACTGGAATCTCGGTGGTTTTTACAAAAATTTAATGAAACGCGTTAATGGTGCTCCCCTCCCATGCCGAAAGCGGTTGAAATTATATACAAATTACATCGGTAGAAATACAATCAGTTTAATTAACCCTGAAAAATATTTATTCAACGGAAATATTGGCCGTGTTTGTATGTTCCAAAATTTCCATCCCCAAGGAACCCGTCGGCATGAAATCATATGTAACACTGCGATTATTCAAGGAGTAGACTATTTGGCGAGTGAGATGGATCTGATTAACGAGAAAAGTTATGGATACGGCGAACCGAAAAGAAAAACAGGTAGCTGCCGTAGATTTCAATTTTAATAATGGGCAGAAACTAGAAGCAATAATCGATACCGGGGCGTAATTTTCTTGTATAAGATTTGACGTTTCGGAACGACTAAAAGAGAACGGGGACGTTATTGCAGAATTACCCGAAAAAGCGAGAAAATCGTGAGACAAATATTCCTACGAATAAAATTAGATATCGGATACATCAAATAGAGGTCTCTTGTGGTTAAAACCTTAAATTTAGAACTCGTTGTGGGTGATCAACCAGTCGTTGATCGAATTGAGGACTAGTATCAATCTGGGAAATTCCAGAATTTCGTGAGTGTTTAAAGACTAAAATGGAGGCACAGAGACCCCATTTAATTTTAAAATAAAGGAGAGAAGGTTCGGAGAAGTGGATCAAATAGAGATTCAATTTATCGTAGGCAAAAACGAAAGTGTCACATTGAAATCACGTTAGTCCAGGAAGATGACGATAGATTAAGCGAAGGGAAAATAGAGGAAATTCCTAGCCAGATACATGATATAAAACCCGCGGAACTCCAACTGGAAAGGAGAACTGTACTTCCGCTTTAAAAAGCAGTTAATTCTCCCCAGAATCAGGATAACTTCGATTTACCAGCATTGTCACTAAGCTTAATAGAACGCATGCGGAAAATTGGGCTCTATTGCACAGTCTCCGCGTGTCGATTGCTGGACAGAAAATATTTGGTAAATTTGCTGAATTTATTTGACGGGCCATATGAAGTAATCCAAAACTTACAGAACAACGCGTGTAAAATCCGACCTGTCGAGGATGGGGGGGGGGGGACAACAGATGCATTTTCAATCTCTATCAGCTCATTCCTTTCAACCAGCGTCACTAATTGTCTTATGGTGCGCTTTTCGTTATCGTTATCGATTTGTACAAAATATTTTTTATAACTGTTAATTACTGCCTGGAAGCATGGGAATGTGGCTTGCCGGGGTCGAGCAGCAGACACAAGACAATGGCGGGGTGGGTTGGAAAATCCGCAAGTCCCGCAAGCTAGGTCAGGGTCGGCCAAGGAAGGGGTAGATGACCGGAAGGCTATGGCCCTAAAATAGATGGAAGAGGGTCACGTGTGCACAAGGACTAACCAGGAGAGAGGGTTTTGAGGAGGCAGAGAAAGAAGTCTGCGAACAAGAGAGTGGTCGAGAAGATGAATTTGGACAGTCGGTGAGAGCGGTCGAGATGATGAATTTGAACCACGGTGAGAGTAGAGAGATGAATTTGGACCGTCGGTGAGAGTGGTCAGGGAGATTTGATCCTGAAAGATTTTGGTTTTGCACGTGCGTCTCCGGTCATCTTCTGTGAATGCTGATGAGACAGATAGCCGCCAACGGGAGTCGACCCTGTCCGAGCTGCAGACCTGGTAAGTCGCGTTCCATGCTTCCGGGTATCGCGTCGGTTTGCCACGAGAAAAACCACGGTTAATCTTGAGAAAGGGAGGGGCTTACATGCATCCCTGGCAGGCTGGAGAGCTTTTCGTTTTTTATAAATTCTGAGAAAATGAATTATTGTTTTTTTTAATAACTAAATATTGCATTTCCCTTTCCTGCAAGAACAATTCTTGCAGGTGGCGCCCAACAAATAGTTAATTTAACCGTAAGCTCACCACAGTCTCGTGCATAAAACGCAGAGCAATCATAAATGATAAACAATCGTGTGAAAGTGAAAAATGAGAACTCAAAATACATGATAAGGAAAAGTCAATAAAGAAACTAATAAAGTGAAAGTGCGACGAAAGTGAGAATTGATGAGAGAGAGATCGTAATGATAGGTAGATGTAATGTTCACACAAATAAAACAAAGAACAATGTGAACATATGTTATGTTGTGTGTTTTCATTTTACAGCAGTAAAAACAAAAATATTTATATACAAGAATAATGTATAATGAAAACTCAAGCACAGCCGGTATCAAAATTTGTAAATATAAATTTATTAGCTTAAATGAGTCGGTGAAACATTTTTAAAGAAGGGTATAAAATAATGTGTAATATCCCATGTCCTCCAGTCCTATGTTTTATTATGCACAGTAAGTAGGTTTGCATTATATGTAATTTCACGTAAATAGTATTCATAGCATGGTTTAATTTTTCTTAGAGCTTTGGTGTTTCATATGTATTTGATATTTTGTATTTAGCGAATATTTTAGTGACATATTTGCGTTTGTAATGTGCTTAGCGAAATATTTATATTTAATAATGTAGTTGGAACAGAGACAAGGCATTAAGTAGCAACTTATTTGAAACGGAGAGAGATCTGCATACACGTGTTGAAAGGATCAATTATGTTACATCGCATGAAACCAATGAGCTAGGGACTTATGTAACACGTGAACTTTAATTTATTGCTTTTACTTTTTTTATCAGAATAAATTTGATTTTATTTTAACTTTATGCATTGGTTTTTTATAAGGGTAACAGGCTAATTTAGGCGAATGCCGGGTAGGATCCTTAAAATATAGCCCGGGGGCCCTAGTTAACCCTTGGCTACCTTCCTCTATCCTTCCACATCCCCATTTCAAATCCCTTCCTATGCTATTAAAGGGGAGTTGCCACCATGTGGATTACCGTCATGTAGTCTGTTACCTAAAAAAAATAAAAAAAATAATAGGAATTGTGTTTTACTTTTGGCGGCGCAACAAAGGCGAAGTTAAGAACTCCTGGCGCCCATAACCCTCTAATTAATTAGATTAATTGTTGTCAACTAAAATAAAATAAATACGCATCACAATATATATTCTCGAAAGCGGAAACACATCATGTATACAATTCAAATGAACCAATTCACGTACTGTGAGGGATTTTGTGCACATTAGTGTTAAATTTAATATCGGACGTTGTATGTTGGTTGACTGAGTTGTATTGTGGTTTTCCATACTGAACAATATTAGAGGAAAGGATCTTAAAATCCTTGCAATTAGCTAGAAAAAACGAAATCTTTGAATGTAATGCTAGATTGGGAGAAATGATCCGGTTTCATAGCCTATTATGTCTTCTGTATGACAATGTTTAAGGACTTAACAGAACGCCTGTGAATTGCCACATATGGTACAACTAATTCGAAAAAGTTGTAATATACATTTCATTGTCCTCTATAATGCGTAAGATATTTGACAAAACATTATACAATAAGGTACTCGAAGTACGAGATAATTACTTGAGTACCCTATATTACAGATTTTCTAATACTAAAAATGATACGTACCTAAATATTTTTCCGTAAGTGTCTCCCAATTGGCATACTGATCGAAACAACTTCACAGGATTGGAAAACAGTAATATATTTCCAAGTAAAGGTATAGGCGTTGGTCCAGGCAAATCATTTTTGAAGCGAAATAGTGTACACTTTAAGTAGTATAATACTATGAAAATTAAAGTTATAGTTATATATCCGCACATAGCTATCGAACAAAACGACTAACGACGTCTAACACTCCATTCTTGATATGGGACAAGACAACGTGAAAAAATTCATGTCCTTGAATTCATATCAGAACTTTTCGCATTTATCAAAATTACCGGCGATAAATTTTCGGTTCACATTTTTATGTTTATGTGACCGAAGTAGGTCACAGAAGTGACAGACGAATGTCAAATCCAATTGGAACTTTAACCGTTGACTCTGTTATTTTGTTTACACGGATGCAGAGAATTTACGTATAAGGATTTGCCACGTTACAGAAGTAAAACGTGTGATTCGCTCTTGACCGTTGACGAATTCTTCTTGACCGTGATAACCAGTTTGCCCATGTGGAACAATATTTTATCATAAGTGATATTTCCTGTTTTATGGCGTAACATTATCACCAAATTATTAGGTGATTATATTCAGTAATTATGATACAAGAAACATTTGGGCATTATTATGACGCTACAAAATAAGTACAAACGATAATAAAGCATGGAAAATTCTGAAAAGCTCTTTCCCTATGGAAAAATGTTTCCTGAGAACATTAATAATATTACTTTTCAACCAGAAGTAAATTTTTCATTTCACAATATCTGAGATTAAATGATTTTCAGATGATTCCATTGCAACGCAAATTAGCTTCTCGAGCGCATTGGGAAAGTTATTAGTGGGTGATCGCACGAAATCTCACCATGGCTATTGAGGACACTGTCGTACTTGACGAACTGCTTGTCAAAAGAGGTCGACTACGAACGCAATAGTTTTCACACGGCGATTCCGTGTCTGAAGCAGTCAGACTAGCCATGGGCGTCAGGCGGTCCGTTCACACGGCGAGTCACATCGTGAATAGGTCTGCGATTCACGAAATGAGTCGCTCGGGACCTGCGGCCTAGTCTAGTCTTTAAAGTCGGGTATGCGGCTGACGGACAATCGACAACAATGGGCTCGTTCAGAAGGCTAGTCTGTGCATCAGAGTCTCGCTGCTTTTTGTTAATTCTCATATTTTTAAAATTTTATTTATAAAATAATTTTATAAATAAGTATAAATAATATATAAATATTTCAATGATAAATTAAATAACCTTTATTAATCCTCAAATAAAATTATTTCAACAGGATTTTATCATGCCTCACTTTCCTCAGCGTATGGTATTCGTCTCACGTTTAATTTTTTTATATAAATAACAGAATAGGGCTCATAAAAAAGTAGAAAGCTCCTGTTTGACATTATTTTATTTGAGGACTAATAACGGTTTTTTAATTTTTTAACTTATTTGATCAAAAGATTTTATCCTGTGTTTTTATCAATATAAAAAATATAAAACTATTTGGAAATCCGTCCTTCGAACACGACTATGCTTGGATCTAATTTTTATACGTTATATAAGCAACTCATTGAAATGAAAACATAATATGCCTATTTTAAAATATAATAATTAGATAAATAAACCACAAATATAATACCCAATTATGACAATAATTTAAGTATTAAAAGATAAATATTCATACTAAAACACGTCAATGATTTTTACAACAAAAAGAAAGTACAGTATCATTCCATATTACTGCGGTTATTCAAACGTCATTTTACGCGAAACTACTGATGCTTTTGGAGTGTGTCCTTGGCAGATTATTTAAAACTTTCATCTGAGATGTAATAAAAGTTCATCCTTGCATCTGACCTGACTCGGGAGATAACAAATAAATTTTATTGCGTCGGTCACCTGGACATAGCGCAACTAACGGAGGATTATATATTTAAACAATATAAATTAACAAAATTAATTAGATTTAAATAGTAACAGTATATTAAATATTTATGTTATTCTGAATTATATGTAAATATATCTTTTGTATTGTATTGCTCTATTCGCGGATATATTAAATCATATAAAATTATGTAAAAAATTTAATCATACACCATTGCGCGAAAAAGTTTGGTATGGCGTGGGTGAGGGGGGTGACTGTGGCCTTACATTTTCGTACCGCCGACGTGTAAAGGAGACACGAGCTTGCAGATAGGATATATCCCGACTCCATGAAGCACGCCCACGTACTTCTCGTCCCCAAACCCGGAAAAGATCCTTCAAATCCCGATAGTTCTCGCCCATTATCCCTAACCTCAACCATCAGCAATATCCTGGAGAGGGTTATCGTACGGTGACTACACATATGGCTGGACGAACGCGCTCCTCTGGGCATGACGCAAGCAGGGTTCCGACCCGGCATTGACATAAACGACTAGATAGTGCCTTACAAGACGGGCAACAACAACTACGACCTTTGATATCCTCTGGATTGATGGGCTATAAAGGAAAATCCTAGAAACCAATTTCTCTATCCCGATATGCCGTTGGCTCTGTAATTTCCTTACAGGGCGAACGGCTCAAGTCAAAATTCGCAACACTCTCTCCCGACCCTACATCCTAGATGTCGACGTCCCTCAAGGCGCCGCCATATCCCCACTCCTCCACCTTCTGTACGTACGGGACACGCCATTAAAGACGACCGAACCACGGCTAGAACTACCACAATTTGGAGACGACATGGCTTACTGGGCTACAGCAAGGACGAGCAGAGACTCTGTTGCCCTAATGAACAAACAACTCGACGACATGCTGACGTGGCAGACAAGACACAATTCCTAGCAGTGCGAAAACGACACAACCCAGGCAGGAACGTCGTGGACCGGCACAAGGTCCGACTATAAATTAAATACCTCGGTATAACTCAGGACCGACGATTGACTCTTGACCCACACTACCGAAACATCGACAAGACTTCAAAAATGCGACTGTCAATACTACGGCTGCTAGGTGGCAGAGCGGGTTAGAGACGTGACGCTATACAAATTGCTTATGCGACCAGTAATACTGTTTTGTCACCCCCTCCTACTGACTGCCTCCCAAAAATCAATTTAAAAAATGAACGTAATTGAACGAAAAGCCCTCAGGACAGCCTACAAAGTGGCTCCACGGACGAGCAAAGAGACTCTCTACCACCAAGCAGCCAAAGAGATAATCCACTATCACAGACTGCCAAGAGACTACAAAGTACTACCACAGGCCATTATACCGACAGACCCTAAACAGAATTTTTGCCCCCGACACAAACCCAACCTACCACTACACCATGATAACCTTAAACAACATGAGACTTGACTAACAGACGAAAGACTAAATAATAGACAAAGACAAAACAAAAAAAACGCCGTAGTTGTATTTTTTCCTTCTCCCAAACCGGTTTCCTCCCTAAAAGAAAAAAAAACCTTTACAAACTTCCGACAATAGATATCACCAACCTCCACCTACCTCGCTAAAAAGAGGATCCTTTCTATCCTCCTCACACACAAAAAAAAAGAGGACTCCAAAACTCCTCGCCAAAAAAAAAATTACCTTGCAGGACTAACGAAGATCCTGATCCACGCAGAGCATTGACAAACACTCCGTCCACCTCCCCTTCCGGCATGATAAAGAGACACACAGCACTTGCGAGCTGTAGAGATCAATGTCCCTAATCAGCCAGCGTGTGTCAGTCACGACACTCGCTAATATCCAGAAGGGAGAGAGAGTGTAAAGGAGTCGTGACTCACAGACACAGAATCACCGTGTCAAAGGGGCCTAACAGTGCGTGCGGGAATCTGTCTCAAAGTATCAAATATCGATTCTGGTGGATTTCACTGTTGCTTGCTCTGCTTGAAACCCTTCTGAGTAGACCGTATATGCGGGTAGTCACAATATTGGACTACCTTCCTGGTACAACCGTCGAACTTTGTACCGCTGAGGGAATGGCAAGACAGTCAGTTGAATGAGAGTGTCCAAAAGGCTCGATCCTAGGGCCTGCGCTGGGGAACATAATTCCTCCAAGTTTTTGAGAAACGCCAGAAGTCACTATAGCAGTCGCCTACGCATAGTCTTAGAGGTACTTCCAGGGCCTATATTGAGGAAAAGGGGACGAAAGTTCTGGAAGTAATCAATGGATGTCACTGCCAGTCGATAAGACGCAAGCGATCGTTTTAGGAAGGTCGCTTGCCCGCCTACCAATCGTCAAAGACGGAGGCTCTGCCGTAGCCATAAAAGGGGAAGCTATGTACTTAGGCGTGCTGCTGGATGAGAAGTTACTGTAAGGCTATGGCAGAGCCTCCTTTCCAGAGAGCTCTGGCGGAGGCTACCTTTGGGGATGCCTTCACATCTTTCTGGTTTTTTGAACTAAGGTTCCCACATGCCGAGGCACCTTGGCCTGTTATGAGAGGTGTATGTTCCGGGGTCGCAGACCTTGGGAACGGTAAGAGTTGTCCGCTGTTCCCATTGAAATGGTCGGCCAGCTGCCTCCTAAACTAGACGAGGCACGGAGAAGCGAATGCTGCGTCCCCACAGCAAACTCCTCTCCCGCTATCGGAAGGGCGTGGGACAAGTATCCAATGCCCGAACTACCTGATGCAGGCTTTTCTAGGGTTTTCCCTGCAATACTTTTAGGCGAATGCCGGGTAAGATCCTTAAAATAGAGCCCGGGGGCCCTAGTTAACCCTTGGCTACCTTCCTCTAGCCTTCCGCATCCCCCCTTTAAAATCCCTTCCTATGCTATTAAAGGGGAGTTGCCACCATGTGGATTACCCTCATGTAGCCTGTTACCCTAATAAAAAGAGAATTTACTGTCTTACTCTAAGAATCGTGGCTTGAGCTTATTCATTATTTTAATGACTCTCTTTTGAATATCGAATATATCTAAACTGTGTGGTGGATTTCCACAAAATATTATGCCAAAAAGGCAGAGTGAAACGAAGCATTATATGTTGTCACCATTATTTGTTTACTAGTTTCCATTTCAAGATTCCTTAATAGGACGCACAGTCAGGATAGTTTGTTTCATAAAAAAATTTAATGTGAATGTCTCATTTTGGATAACATTGAAGATTGAGGTGTACTCATCCTGGTTTATTTCTTTTTTGTCAAGTTAAATTTCTGTTTCATTAGAGGTATTATGTGAAATGTAGAAATTCATGCAAACTCTTTTATAAGTTTAATAATAAGGTTGTTTGCCAAAACCGATTTGTGATTTCTCAACATATTATGATAAATATTCTTTAGTTCTTTGGAAAATCCACAGAGGTTAGCCACAGTCTGTAGTTATTCGTGTTGTTTCTTGTACCTTTCTTAAATAGTGGTGTGACTTGTGCAACTTTGAGGGAATCTGGAAATTTCCAGTTTTAAATGAAAGGTTAAAGACACTTGCCAAGCATCATCGCGTTCGAAGGACAAATATCCAGATAGTTTTATTTTTTTATCCATTCTAAACATTACTAACACACAGATATTATCGGAAATATTTATCGAAATTATAGATAAAGACGATTGATAAAAAAAAATTATAAAACCTTTACTAGTCCTCAAATAAAATAATATTTTTTTCCTCAATCATGTGGTGAATATAAATAAAAAATACGTTATTTATATAAAAGAAATTATACATGAGACGAATGCACACTGAGGAAACAGTGGCATAATATGTTTTAATACTTTGTAATTTTCTATATAAATAACAGATGAATATGGCCAAGGAAAAAGCCGAAAAATTTATTTTATTTCAGGACTAATAAAGGTTTCTTCATTTATCATTGAAATATTTATATTGTAATAAACAGATTAAAAAGGCGTCTAAATAATTAAAAAGAATGTTAAGGGAAACAATTAATCAATTTTATTCATGGAGTTAAAACACAATATATAAAATTACACAATAATATTTAGAATCTCAGGGTCTTTACTGGGTTTGATAAATGGGTGACTTGAATTTACAATAATTTATAATTACATTTAGCCTTTATTGAATTTAATTCGTCTAAACCTCGACGAATTTTGTTGCGGATAAAAATAAGATTACAGATTGAATTTTAAATTAACTAACAAAACAATTAAAGAAATGAATAATTAAAGAAAAGAAATAATTGAAGAACGATCTGACGTATCTTAAAGAAATGGTTTACAAATAAATTTTAGAGTTTTTTTACTTACGGCCGACCAGGTCTCAATTTTGGGGCTTTCTGTGCACACGTTTTTGGGGATATCACTGAATTTAAATTGGTTACAAAACACTGTCGAAACTTTAGGTTCTCAGCTGGAAACGGCTACTCCTTCCGAATTAATGGTCAGTCAGATTATTACCAACTTTCTCTCGATGACATTGGTGACGGTCTCTTTACTTATTGAGTATTTACTGCGGCATGACTTATTAGGTTACTGTTTGTGACTTGATTCTGGCTGGATATCTGCCTGCATATATGTATGCCGTCCAACCAACTAAACTGTTTCGCTTCTCCCCGTTGACTGCTGTTCGTCTCCTAGATTTTTGAATGCGTACGTCTCAACAATGGTTCTTTGGGTCTCACCGCCCGCTTTGTCGCGGTGTATGCTTTATATACTCTAATAATGAGTCCTTTACTTTGCAATTATAACAATGGATTAATTACTAATTACTACAATATATTTTGATGAATATCGTTGCGGAAGCGACTGAGCTCTGAGTGTGGCCCCGTACACAAATGTCCATGGCTGAAATACAGTGAAATGATTTCACGTGAAATTATGGAAGTCCAGTAGTGTCTTTGTCCCGGGTATCAACAAAGGCTCAGAACATTGCCCATGTCACGACTGTTCCGCTGCTCATGAGTATGTGGTTTAGTTGGATAGTATGAGTCAAACTTAAATGGAGTAGGGAAGAGGATGATATTCTAGAAAGGATAAAGAAAGAGTTCGAAGACTGTATTGATGAAATAACCTGATCATAAAGCTCCGTTTATGTTGCGCTGTGATGCCAGAAGGATGGGTGTTGGTGGTATATTGGGTTAGAAAGGTGTATGAGGAAATAAGGGAAATTAATGGATTTGTGAATCGCAATTTGAAGGGATATTAGCATAATTATACAATCACCGAATTGGAGCTCCTAACAATAATGTTTGTGGTAAGCAAATTAAAAAATTATGTAATTGGAATTTCCATAGCAGTATATTCAAACCATCAAGCACTGTCATTCTAACGTAAATGTAAGAAGTCACATGATCCACATGACTGGCACCGACAGAATATTCGGAAAGTGCGTGCACACACGCGGCGATTATTATCGAGGGAATAATTTATCGCTAAAGTCGCATACGCAGTAGTCTAGAGAGTGAATGAGTGTTAGTAACTTGAAGTGGCTCGGTGCCTCTAGCGATCAGCGCTAAATTTATCGCCAAATGCAACTAGTGACCTACGTAACCCAATGCATGTTTGCACACAGGGTGGTTTTTCTACCGCTGGAGTTATTTTCATTTTTGATTTGAATTTTCGAATGGAAAGGTTGTTTTAGGTCATCCTATCTTTCGTGTCCTTTTTTTTATATTTCAAATATGAATAATTTGGGTGACATCATAGATAATGAAATACGTATTACATTAATTCAATAAAGATCTGTGATATGGGATAAAACCCTGAAAATATTTCGCGTCATTCTGCCTCAACTCTTCAAGCAGCGTGCTAGACTCTACTCTTCGTTCATTTCGAACTAAAACTCAACTGAGAATAGTTTGACGATAATTTTACCGCCGCGATAATAACCGCTATATGTGTAATTCACCCTATATCTTCGAACGGCGACGATAATTTTAACACAGCGATAAAAATCGCTGTGTTTGTAGCGGACCTCATTGTAGTCCATACTGAATAACAATCGGCCGATAGTTTGCCAACTTTTTAGTCGGATGGTATTCGGTGAGCTTATCCAACTAAAAATTGGCCAGTCTATCGGCGACAACAATCGGTTCAGTGTGCGCACTCCCAATGAGTACTCATACTAACAAGCAGCCGACAAACTGTCGGCCGACTAAAAGTCGTAGTGAGCGGTGGCCCTTATGCGGAACAGAACTTTATTTACACAAAGTATTACACAGACAAAGCATTTTACAGCGACGTTCGTTTTTACAGAGAGTTAAACAAAGACTGACTTTAAATAAAGAAAACAACAACGGAGCAACAGTGGCGGCGTATCGACTCCAAAGATGTCACGAGTTGCATGTTTATATTTCTAACAATAGATTTGTTTTCAGTTTTTAAATTAAGGAAATTATTAAAACATTGCATTCTTTGGGGAGTGCAAGTATTATAAATGTGACTTCCAACTGTGAGGATCTCCTCGACGGTAATGTTTACTGTTATTACCTGTTTGACGTTATCGTTGTTAATAAGGGCTTCCTTTGGAGCATTCTTTGAGATATTTTATCGTAGTATCATGCTGTTTGTAACCTTGGATCCCTTACTTTCTGTCCGCTCTATTCTCGTAATACCAAATTTTCGATTATCATTACCGTCTAATCACTATATACGTACCTATTACCGATAAAAGACGTTAGTTTATAACGCTTCTTTTAAAAACGTTTTAATTGTAAGGAGTACGTTCAAAATCAAACTTGCATTATATAATTACTAACTTTTTATTTGCTTACATACATTACAATAAATTAAACATTTTATTACCATTTCTAAATGGCATTTATTTTTTCACAAGGATTTTTTCAAAAGAATTGTGAAAACATAACAGATTTTCTTAATAAATAAGGCAATAGGCTTAAATAATTAATATTTTAATTCATATTTTATGTAACTATTTTCATGTAAGGGGCTTTACCAAACATCCCTACATATAACTTATACTGTTGTCTGAGATTTCAGTCAACATTGCGCCTTTCTAATTGCACTAAAAGACCTTGTTTTGGAGTTGCCGAAATTGACACATCGCATTTAAGTATGTCATCCATTGTTGTAATAGGAGTTAGTGTAAATTTCCGTAACAATGTCGCTATAACAGTCTTCACCACCATAATGGCATATCTGGAACAAAAATTTGATTTTGTTACATAAAATAAATCTTTATAAGAAACAATCCGGTCTCACTGAAGTATTCTAAGATAAATAACTGACGTTTGTGGTTCATTAAAAGTGTCAGCGACAAGGCAGTGACGTTGTCTCAAAGGTATGCATATGCATCTCCTTTGCGATTAAATGCTTCAATTAAAAATCTGTAAACCGCGAATAATTGTTAACTGTAACAACAGTAACCGCACTTCACCTGTCGACGCCATGGAGACGTCGCGCAATTTGGCAGATCGAACGACCGAATTTAATTACTTTTGAATCGAGGTTATCTAATAAAACTAAAAACTTCAAAAAATCGATAATTCACCCTTACCACTCAAGATTTAGAAAATAAAATTTAACCCTAAAGCTTGTCAAATGAGCTGAGAAATCGATTGAATCAGAGATTTACATGTAATACAATAATTTTATGCTCCTTCAAGAGGTCTGACGTATCAATATATTTTTTATTTTAGCATATTGTCGTATTTCATATACAGGGTTGATGGTAAATTTGGAGGTACACACAACTTTAAAATGTAAAGAAGCTAACGTATTTAACTGTCAACTCTCATGGATAGGTAGTCTTTATGAAATTAGATTATTCGTACTCAATTACGTATTATAAACTAATTCAAACGTGAATCTGATATTGGAAATTGTAGCGTAAGACTTCTGAGCACTGTCAGCATATTATTTACTTTTATCTAGAATGTTTTTTTTAGGGCAACAGGCTACATGAGGGTAATCCACTTTGGGCAACTCCCCTTTAATAGCATTGGAAGGGATTGGAAACGGGGGATGCGGAAGGGTGGAGGAAGGTAGCCAAGGGTTACTAGGGCCCCCGGGCTATAGTTTAAGGTTCCTACCCGGCATTCGCCTAAAAGTAATGCAAGGGAAACCCTAGAAAAACCTGCATCAGGTAGGTCGGGCATTTGGTACTTGTCCCACGCCCTTCTGATAGCGGGAGAGGAGTTTGCTGAGGGGACGCAGCATTCCCTTCTCCGTGCCTCGACCAGTTTAGGAGGCAGCTGGCCGACTATTCCAAAGGGCCAACTCTTACCGTATGCCCAAGGTCTGCGACCCCGGAACATACACCTCTCAAAACAGACCGAGGTGCCTCGGCTTGTGGGAACCTTAGTTCAAAAACGGAGAAGAAAAGGCATACCCAAAGGTAGCCCCTTCGTATCTCTCCTAAAAGGTTCTGCCTGCGAGAGAAGTATAATTCTTCAAATATTAAATTCCTCCATTTCTTATTTCTGCTGAAAGTGACAAAATTATTAATTACACGTAATTACCTGGAACCAATACAATTTCTTGGACCTCCTCCGAAGGGCAGAAAACTATATGGAAGCCTCTCTACTGTTTCATCTGTTAGGAATCTTCCTGGATTATATTCGTGAGGCTTCGGAAACAAACTAGGCATCCGGTGAGTGAAGAATGGCACTGTTAAAACAATGGCTCCTTTTGGCACCGTAGCGTTGTCAGGCCCAAGCTTCATGTCAGTGTGTAATTTTCGGGGCAGTATGGGAACCACTGTATACAGCCGCAAAGTTTCCTTGATGCAGCTATCCAAGACTTTTAATTGGCTCAATTCTTGCACGCTGATGTCTCTACTACAGTTACTCTCACCCAGTACCTCATCCAACTCATTCTGCACAGCGTCTTGCCATTCTTTGTGGAGCGCGAGCATTACCAATGTGAGTCCCGCAGCTTTTGATGACGTCTCGAAACCAGCTGCTACTAGTGTAAAGGCCTGCAAAACAAAATTATGTTCAACAATCTATCTATCTATCTATATTAGGGGTCGTCAAACTATAGCTCGCGAGCTATGGGAACAGGGAAGTGTTTCTGATAGCTCGCGAAAAGTTATTACACAGAAGAGAGAATAAGGAATCACTCTCGTATCATCGTATGTATATATATATATATATATTAATTTGTGTTTTTATATTTTGAAATGAGTTGTGATGTCAGTAAAACTGTCTCTAACATTGTAAGGCACGAATATTACCAATAATTTTTCCCAGTTGCACGCAATTTTTGTACAATATCATCCACGGCCCGATATTTAAATTTACGTGATACACATTGTGAATATCGGGTCGTTGCATGCAATCTTTGATGTCTACGCCAGGTTGCCGCTCAGTTAAATTATTTAAGAAAATTAAAATTGTAATATTTTTGGTTACATTTGCACTTTTATAAATTTCTTATTTATTGTTTTAATTGGAAAATGAACTTATACTTATAATTTCTATATACTATATACTATAATTATAGTTTAATTACGAATAAGTCGCTCAAACAATTTCTTTGTCAACGGTTGTGTTCAACGAAATTAAAAAATCTGTCTTAGTAATAGTCTGTGTTGACTACACACTAACCTCTTCCTGAATTTCTTGCGGAGTTAGAGGCATCTCATCTCTAGAGTTGAGCACCAGGTCTATGAAGGCCTGTCGCTTGCTGTACTCGCATTGAACTGGTTCGTCACTTTCTGCTTCCCTCAGCCGCCGAAAAATAATGTCAGTGACGCATTGCACGTATCGCTGATTGAATAAAGTCACATTATATAACATTTACTAAATTTTAACAATATATTATAGACTTATGTATACATAAGTGATACAAATAACTGCAGTTGTGTGTATGACAACATGAGAAATATAATATTCTAGACACGAAGCACTAGAAAGTTTAATAAAACAAATAATTGGTTACTGATTGAAATATACGTATCATCATAGTGCAGTAATATTACAGTTGTTAATAATTTATGTAGAATAAAACATTAATCGAAGACAAATTACTGCGACAATCTATATTTAATTACGTTTTGCGTGTTCCAATATTGGTTTGGGAATTTTGGATAACTACCGCCTTAAGACTATAAGCTATGGTTACATAAATTAACAACTTTTATTACAAAATTTAGTCAAAATAATAACCACTGAATGTATATGGAAATTATTAATTACTTACACAATTTTAAATCAAAAGAAACAGCTGACATGAGAATGAGACGAAGTACGGACGCTGACTTAGCACGTTATGAAACGAGGATGTTTCCATAAGGGAGAACAATCCAACTAACTTTTCAAACATCTTCTGGAAGGAAGCTATCGGAAGGGCGTGGGACAAGTACCCAATGCCCGACCTACCTGATGCAGGTTTTTCTAGGGTTTTCCCTGCATTTCTTTAGGCGAATGCCAGGTAGGATCCTTAAAATATAGCCCGGGGGCCCTAGTTAACCATTGGCTACCTTCCTCTACCCTTCCGCATCCCCCCTTTCAAATCCCTTCCTATGCTATTAAAGGGGAGTTGCCACTATGTGGATTACCCTCATGTAGCCTGTTGCCCTAAAAAAAACAAATCAAATATGAATTTCATAATTATTTAAATTGTAACGGACTATGAAGCTTTCCAAATTTAATTAAATAAATAAGTGGGATTTATTATATATCTAATAATTCTAATTGACTGCTGATTTGGTTCGGAAGATAATTGTATGAATTAATTCCATAACGTTAAATGATTTGTAAATAGGTTAAAAATGGTTATTCTTGTTTATTTTCTTTAACTAATAATTATTGATTACGAAATACTTTATAGTAATTAGATAATTAGGTTTAATGATAGATTTTAACGTAAATACGGTAATTGAATTATTAATAATGCTAAAAACGACCTTTATATAGAAAAACAACAAAAAGAAACTTAAAGTAAATTTGAATTTTAAAATGGCAGACGTTTCGATGTTTCTCGTTTTTAAGTTTGTCTGTATAAAGGTGAGATACGAAGGGGCTACCTTTGGGGATGCCTTTTCCTCTCCGTTTTTGAACTAAGGTTCCCACAAGCAGAGGCAACTCGGCCTGTTCTGTGAGGTGTATGTTCCGGGGTCACAGACCTTGGGCATACGGTAAGATTTGTCCGCAATTCCCATTGGAATAGTCGGCCAGCTGCCTCCTAAACTGGTCGAGGTACGGAGAATGGAATGCTGCGTTCCCACAGCAATCTCCTCTCCCGCTATCGGAAGGGCGTGGGACAAGTACCCAATGCCCGACCTACCTGATGTAGGTTTTTCTAGGGTTATCCCTGCAGCATTTCTTTAGGCGAATGCCGGGTAGGATCCTTAAAATATAGCCCGGGAGCCCTAGTATCCCTTGGCTACCTTCTTCTACCCTTCCGCATCGCCCCTTTCAAATCCCTTCCTATGCTATTAAAGGGGAGTTGCCCAACGTGAATTACCCTCATGTAGCTTGTTGCCATAAAAAAAGTTGTTTTTACATGATTATTTTGTACATTATTTTATTGTTAATTGAATTATTAGTGACAATTATTTTAAGTTTGTGTTAAAGATGTGAAATTTTTATCGTAATGAAGTGAATTTGATGATCTTTTAAAGCCCTTACAGTATAGCGTGGTAGTTCCGAGAATGCTAGAGCCAAATCGGCGTAGAATTTGTCTGTCAGGTTTAAGTTAAAGATGGACGACAATTCGCAGACGTAAGTCAATCGGAAGTAACCTCGCGAAATTTGAATTTTGGTTTCTGATAGCTCCATAAATTTCAAATTTCAAATGGACATCCCTGATATTACTCATTTTGGGGATTATTTATTTGTTCTTCATGGAGCACATTATGCTTATTAGTGGTGAAAATATTATAAAGAGTGTATCACGAAGGCTGGTGATCAGTCTACTTAGTGCACGTATATGAAATAGGTATTAAGTTCGTCGATAGAACTACAAGGCTCTAAACGCATAACGACCTAGCCACAGCAGTTGTCCACTAGCGTTCTTTGCCCGAATAGCATCCGTCACCATTTGCCGCACCCTCACCTTACTATATCCGAGGATCAAGACATCAATACACTCAACCATATTCAGTGAATTTCTATTGAGTTAAATTAATTATTTTTCTTATTTGACGTGTAAATACAATTTTTATTTACATAAAAAGTGGACAGTTTAGTGTGAGATTATATTTATTAAAAGAGCTAATTTTAGATTAAAAATATTAATTCAAACTATTATCTTTATTTAGAGTATAATTTATGAACAAGGAATTGATAAAAAATTAAAAAATCATTTAATAACTTCACTATGAAAACTGTTAAAATTTCGATTTAATTAATTAACTATGATTAATTAAATGTTCATATACTGCATTACATAAATTTGAGTATTGAATTTTAGTAGAACTTAGTTAAATTAGAATTTTGAATAAATATAAGATTTCACAGCGTTGATGAATTCGAGGTAAATATTTATTAAATAAAATTAATTTAATTTTTATTATTTTAATTTTTTATATTTTGGATTTTAAAATTTTTAATTTAAAGCATTTTTAATATCAAGTCTAATTTTTTTTTAGTTTTAATTAAATTCTGTAGTAGAATTAATTTTTTTTACTTCTTTAACTTTCAAACTGATAAAAACCAAGGTAATTAAATCTATTTTAATTGTTTAGATTCATCCAATTAATATATGATGCGTGAATAATTTCATAAAATTTTGTATATTTCTCTTTCGTTCTGTCTTTCATTGTGTTTGGACTATAAATAATTCTGTAAAGTGTGTAGTACTATATAATAAGGAACAGTGAATTTATTATAGAAAAGAGAGTGTATATAAACGCACTTCCTTGAGTTCCATCATCTCTTTGCCGTCGCTTGTGAATCCGTAGAGAGTGTCTGAGAGCAGCCAGGGTCGCGTCACACGCCGCGTGAACAGCTTCAGGATCCGCGGAAGGATGGAGTGGTTCATTGCTTTGAAGGTCTGCATGGACTCGTCGCTGTCAGCTCCCATCACGGTCTCGTTCACTGTGGTGAAGGCCCATGTGGTCAACCAAGGCAACAAGTTCACTGGCATCCCACATTTCCTTTCAATTTTGCTAGCCAATATCTGAGACTGTTTGTTGAAACTGTATTGGAATTGTTCCAGAACCTGAAATCATTCAGTATTCAATATTAAAAACAGGCAGAATGAATATACAATGAACTATTTAATGTATTCAACTATATTGAGGATGTGTATCTGACTGTCTTCCCAGAATAAATTAATGGCTTCGCGTCATCTATGGAACTGGAAAAATTAACAGTTTTCTTAGAGATGGGAACTTTCGCCCAGAACAAATAATTTTTATATTTTGCTTGTGGTGACTTGGGACTATTAATATTTCAAGCCCATAGCTTCAACTTCCCTCTCATGACTCGCGACAGTTTTTTTTAAAAGTTTTTACAACTCTCAACTGCCAAATATACCCTCGTCTCCAAACTATCAACATTATTCGATACACATTTATTCTGCTTGCTCATATAAACATTATCAAACCCGCCTCTCAACTCCTAGTGACATTTATAACGTTCACAACATCTTCAAGACAACGATTCCTGTAAATATTGTAATGCCAATTAATTAGGCCAGTAATTGTTTGGACGTAAAATTTGAATTGTTTGAGAAATCCATTATAGCGGTCTGATCGAACAGAGCGACAATGAAAAGCGAGCTCACTTTGCTTTGTCGAAAAGTCAAAAATAGCGTATGCGCCCTAAAACTCGAGAGAACTAGGAGTCAGTTGGTGGCGGGACATTTCAGAGGACGGAACAAATAATACTAGAGCGGAGACTAGCCGTCGTTAATGTATTATTAAACAAAGTTGAGAATTTAAGACAAAGTAAAAACGTTCACGGAAGTATTACATCGTAAATATCGCTAAGTAAAAGCAGTTTACGACTACAGCCAGCCAGGAGAGTCTAAAAGAGTTTACGTCTACAGCCAGCCAGGAAAGGCAGTCAGCAGTTTACGTCTATAGCCAGCCGGAATAGTAAAGTTGCAGTTTAAGTCCAAAGCGGTAAAAGACTAACAAATCTACGAATCAGGATTCGTATAAGGCAAGCAGACATCAGATAGCTGACATTCAGGAGGACCATCCGAGTTCCTGGGAGCCTATCAGTTTTGACTTCAATAGTGTAAAATCTGTGAGTCGACATTTTAGAATCAGTGTATAATTTTGCAATAGTGTACTTCCGGAACGAAAAGAATGCTGGTACTAGCTGGTAACAAAACCAAACTAATGATTAATTGTAAACGAAATCTGACTTCTATCCTTTAATTACGTTTACATAAATCATTAATTTTGAATTTTGTTACTCACATCTGTCCAGTTGGTTCCAGCATTCTTTTTGTTTTCGGGAGTACATTATTGCAAAAAAATTTACACTGATTCTAATATTGGCTCACCGATTTTACACTCTTTAAGTCAACCTTGGTACGTTCCCAGGAACTCGGATGATCCTCCTTTTTGTCAGCTATCTGATAACTTATTGCCTTATATGAATTCTGTGATTCATAGATTTGCTAGTCTTTTTTACCGCTTGGGACTTAAACTGCAACTTTACCATTCCTGGCTGGCTACAGACGTAAAAACTGCACTCCTTTCCTGGCCGCTGATAGACGTAAAAGCTGCTAACTTAGCGATATTTACGGGATAATACTTGCGTGAATGTTTTTACTGTGTCTTAAATTCACAACTTTGTTTAATGATACATTAAACGACGGCTAGTCTCTGCTCTAGTATAATTTGTTCCGTCCTCCGAAATGTCCCGTCACCAACTAAAGTATCGTAGTCTCGAGGTTTAGCGCGCATACGCCATTTTGACTTTCCGGCAAAGTAACAGAGCCTATATATGTATATATATATTGTAGTCATTAAAAGGAAATTAATAATTAATAATTAAAAACACGGTAGACTTGAATTGTTATCGGAAAACAGACACAAATCACACACAAGAATGGACAATAATAAGCATTGTAGGACTGTTAGCGCGATGAGAACGTATAGAGCAGTTGGCGATCAAGAACGGCAGAAAACGGTCGTAATAGAAATAGAGGAGACCTTTTAGAAAGTATTGAAAAGTAAAGCTGTTAAGCAGAGGTAGAGTACAGCATTCACTCGGATAGTTCTGCGGAAAGATTTCGGAGTGTTCCATTTTATGCCAAATAATTTTGAAAAGTCTACGTGGGGAATTATCTGAAATACCGCAAATTGGCATAATTGCGGAATAAGTCGTCGTAAAGATATAGCCAACGCTTGCAAATCCAACAGTGAAGTTTAAATTCAGAGAAAAGAATGGCCTGTTTCTAGAAAATTGAATGTGTGCAAGTGTCGCTGAAAGAGTTAAAACTGCCCTGGTACCAGAAAAACTGTAAGTCATACCTAAATTAAATTATTGTTAACCTGTGATTAAAGATAAAATCGTCAGATTTCGAATTTCTTTTTAATAGTGTAAATAGTTGTGTATTGGAATAACTTTACAGTGATTTTATTGTAATACTTTTATTTATTTAAAGGCCCAGATAAAGACCCTGAGATTAAGAGTAAAAATTTTGTTTGTACGTAAAAAATGTTGTAAAAGGTCATCGAATATTTATTTGTAATTTGAAATCTGTGTGAAAAATTTCCATTATTTAAATTGATGCATTAACGTGGACATTATTAAAATAGTATGAATAACGTATGATTATTAGATTTTGGCGTCACCAACGTCAGGCTAATTCATGTAAATTGTTTTTAAAAAATGTATATATTATAATATATATATATATTGTAATAAACAGATTAAAAAGGCGTCTAAATAATTAAAAAGAATGTTAAGGGAAACAATTAATCAAAATTTATTAACAAATAATATAATATAAAATAATTACACAATAATATTTAAAATCTCAGGGTCTTTACTGGGTTTGATAAATGGGTGACTTGAATTTACGTTATGTAACAAAACAATTAAAGAAAAGAAATAATTAAAGAAAAGAAATAATTTAAGAACGATCTGACGTATCTTAAAGAAATGGTTTACAAATAAATTTTAGAGTTTTTTTACTTACGGCCGACCAGGTCTCAATTTTGGGGTTTTCTGTGCACACGTTTTTGGGGATATCACTGAATTTAAATTGGTTACAAAACACTTGTCGAAACTTGATGTTCTCGCAGCTGGAAACGGCTACTCCTTCCGAATTAATGGTCAGTCAGATTATTACCAACTTCCTCTCGATGACATCGGTGACGGTCTCTTTACTTATTGAGTTTTTTACTGCGGCAGGAAATTAGGTTACAGTTTGTGGCTTTACTTATTGAGAAACTTTCCTGCGACCTTTACTTGATCGAATTATATGTCCAAACTTTACTCGATGAAATTCTGTGTGCCACACCAACTAAACTCGTCTCTTCTCGTTGACTCAAACTGTACTCTTTCGCTCCTCGCCGTAGACTGTGTCTGTTCGTCTCGTAGAATTTTGAGTGCGTATATCTCAACAATGGTTCTATTGACTCGCCGCCCGCTTTGTCGCGGTGTACGCTTTATGTATTCTAATAATGAGTCCTTTACTTTGCAATTATAACAATGGATTAATTACTAATTACTACAATATATATATATATATATATATATATATATATATATATATATCATTTACTATTTTAAATTCATGATTATAAATCAGTAACTATGTTGGCACCACTGGCTATGTCTGTAAATATAAATTATATAATGTTGTAGCAATCAGTCCTCCTCTAAGCAAACCGCGAGTGCGAATGTGTGATCATTAACATAAAAGGAAATGAGTAAAAAAAATCCTAATTACTTTTTTTAATTTTCACTCTTTTGGCGCTGTAATTAATTGAATTATATAGAATTGATACACCACCAATTTAAGAACATTAAACAAGATTGCTTTACTTTCTCAACAATTTTATCTAACTATGCACGACACCCAAATGTAACATGTTATAATCACGTAGAGTCAACTGCAACTACTTCACAACACTGGATCGCCGTAAAACTTGTTCTCAACAATGAAAAATTCCAAATTTTGATATCCTTAAGTTTAAAATTATTTTTACTGAGCTTTCCTATTTTCATTACTGTTATTACTATCACTACTTCTAAATGAATACAATATTACAATTTCAGTAAATTTAAACAATGTTTTCCATCAATTCTTCTCTATCGTTTTACCATCATTGCACCTGTAAATTGCCAATTATAATTTGAAGAGCTGAATTTGAATATTTCCTAGAGGTAAATTTACTTATGGCTTTATTCAATCAAGAGCATTTGTTTTGACGGATTGAACAACGGCTGTTACATGCACTAAAAATTAATAATAGTTACAATATGCCTAGGTTAAAATTCTCTTTCTTATTAAACATCAGTTGGATTCGATATCGTGATCAAACCATCATTCAACATACTTTATCCTAACAACTATTAATGCAAAAAACAGAATTGAATATATGCGTGAAGAGATTAATAGCAGAAAAAGAAGAATGCTAACTACTCAGATGGAATCTAGAGGAATCATTTCTCTATCAAACTAAGGAGACAATTCACGTATAGTAAAGATCTTTATTTGTACTCGGTCTTCCGTTGTCATGAACCTATATGTGTTTGGACCTAACGCTTCATTAACTTTGAACGCTCCTTCATAAGTAGGTATTAATTTTGAAATTGTCATAGACTCTACATTGAACACTCTTAATTTTTTAATGGTGACTTGATCTATTATATTTTATTTTAATTTAAATTAAATTAAAGACTTGTTTCTTTGACCGAGAATTGACCGTTTTAGCAAGTTGATTCTTCGCGTTTTCTCTTTTTCTTCGTCAAAACCTAAATAATACCCATCATAAAATCTGATCACTTTCTTTATCGGAAGAGTAGTCCTCTCTCCCTCAATTACTCTATTGGTATAGCTCTAGGTCGTTTTTCCTTTCCAACACTAAATCTGCTTCGGATTCAAGTACACAGGCATTTTCTACTGTACCCTTCTTCTGCCGTGATAAATTATCTGGGGTTACGACAGTTTTTCTGCCGTCACTGCATTCTGATTCAAGTGTTCAGCTTCCACATCACCTTCTCCTTCATTTTCATGTATAAATCGACGTCGATACTGACAAACTGGGCTTGGACAATGTGTAAATTCTTCTCTTCCACCAGGTCAGTGCCATCCATCTTCATAGTGATTAAATCTATTATATTATCTTGCTACTTCTATATAATTATTGGCTTCGGTATTCTTCTCCTAAGTTTTTTATTAACTTTCTTCATATTGTCTCATGCATTGTCTTCAACAAATAATTCAACTTCAGCTCGGATGTACATAGTAATTGTGACTGGTGTTGAAATGTCTGCACAGCAAATAAATCATTCGACCCATGTAGATCGGTTTGTTTAAGAATCGATTCTTTGCCACATAATCATCTATAGAACTATTTTCCGTTCCAAAATATTACTCGTATCATATTAACTCTTTTATCTTCCATTATTTCGTCTCATCCCACGATGTGTTCAGAAATATCTTATTTACCTCTTGATCCAGGCAGATGTCCTTCCAGAAAGATAAATCCGGTATAAATAATTTAAATACAGCGATTCTATATTGCACTGGATTGTTTTTCACTTCCGCAACAACCTTTCTTTGTTGTGTAGCTCCTCTTCCACCGAAAGGTTTCACTTCAGAAATTTGCAGAATTTACTGTGTCATTGTTGGGATAACTACTGTTTACCTGAAGAGGCTACTGCCAATCTCTGATTTAATTCACGCGCTACCAATTCTTGCACATTTCGGCTGTTATCTGTAATCTCATTTGGATTTGCTTATGGTGCGCTTTTAGTATTCAGCTTGTGCATCAAGTATTTTTTAGGATTTGTCTACATTTCTTCCTGGAAGCATGAAAACGTGGCTTGCCGGTGCCGAGCAGCCGACAGAAGACAATGGCGGGGCAGATTAGGAAATTCCGCAGGCCCGCAAAAAAGGCCATGGTTGGCCAAGAAAGGGGTAGACGGCCGGAAAGATATGGCCCTAAAATAGAATGAAGTGGGTCACGTGTAGATAAGGACCAATGAGGAGATAGGGATTTTTGGGGACCGAGAGGGACATCTCTCGAGAGGAGTGCAGTCGGCGAACTCAATGAGATCGGTCTGGACCATCGAGGAGATCACTCTGGACCATCAGAGAGAGTCGGTGCTGTGCAATTTTGGTGTACACGTAGGGTCCCGGTCGTCTGCTGCTGCAGCTACATTCGCCAACGAGAGTCGACCCTATCCGAGCTGCAGATCTGGTAAATCGCATTCCACGTTTCCAGATAGCGCGTCGGTTTGCTACAAGCATTAACCACGGTTTATCCTGAGAAAGGGGGGGGGGGATGGACATGCATCCCTGGCTAGACTGGAGAGGTTCCGTTGTTGAGAATGTGTGGACGAATATGTAAGTGTTGTATAAAAGAAATTTTTGTTTGTTTCATTAGTTAAATATTTTATTTCATTCCTGCGTGAGAATAATTTCTAGCAGGTGCCGCCCAACAAATGTTATAATATTCTAAATTTACCCTATAAGTATAAAATCTATCTTCCTATGTACTGGTGATGTTACTCCACAGATACGTCCAAATTCTATTTTCAGTTCATTTACGATATATTCAACACCTGTGTCATCTGTGCCTGTTTGATTACTGCAGTGTCATTTCGCTCTTCTCATCCGCTAGCAAAACAACACGTCCCATTTCTTGTCACCAACTAATTTGATATTTCCCCTGTTCGATTTGGTAAACTCTGAATCAAGACGTTTTGCCACATCTCCATTCCTTCGATTCATATCAACCCAGCATCAAACCTTTCTTGTTGAATTTTTTTTTTGTTCATCCCGTTTTTACTGACCTATGCTTTGTTATTCCGACTGCTTCGCTTGATCATTAAAACGTCATTCATTATTTTTTTTTCTACTAATTTCTTATTTAGACTGCTGAACAGGCTTACATCAGAGAATTTCTATCCACCACTTCTCCATTAACTCATTCTTACTTTTTTTCCACTATAGGTAATTTGTTAGTCTTTATTCCTAATGAATATAATTGGTTTTTAGGGTAACAGGCTACATGAGGGCAATCCACATGGTGGCATTTACCCTTTAATAGAATAGGAAGGGATTTGAAATGGGGGGTGCGGAATGGTAGGGGAAGGTAGCCAAGGGTTAACTTGGGTCCCTGGGCTGTAGTTTAAGGATCCTACCCGGAAATACGCCTAAAAGTGATGCAGGACAAACCCTAGAAAACCTGCACCAGGTAGGTAGGGAATTGGGCACTTGTCCCACGCCCTTCTGATGGCGCGGGAGGTGTTTGCTGTGGGGACGCAGAATTCCCTTTTCCGTGCCTATACCAGTTTAGGAGGGAGCAGGCCGACTGTCCCAATGGAAACAGTGAACAACTCTTACCGTATGCCCAGGATCTGTGACCCCGGAACATTCGGTTCCTTGGCTCGTGGAAACCTTAGTTAAAAAACGGAGAAAGGAAAATACATCCCCAAAGGTATCACCCTCCGTCTCTCCTAAAACATTCTGCCTGCGAGAGAAAAGCCCTCGCAGACAGTTGATGATGAATATAGATGCATCGCGAAGAATTAATATAGGAGGCAGTTGCTAATTTTGGGACGTAACAGCAATTTGGCAGAGTCGTAAAAATGGTAAAAAATAGCTATGAGTCATGAGAGTTTGGGCGAGAAATATTAATGCTGAGAATTGAATTATGTGCTGAAATGTTTTGGGGAACATGAGTAATTCATCGTGTCTGATGTACCAGATAATCCTGTCATGAAGAAAGACGTCAATCACAGGTATTACAACTAGTGAAATAAATCGATTTTACGTATGTTATTTCACTTTCTGTAGCCAGTTCAGTGGTACGGACTATTCTGTGATATACAAATTACAATGTTAAACTTTGCTAAGCTTAACACTATTTTTCGACTAAAATTTTGGTTTTAATCACTTATAATTTAAGACTACTTTATAAGTCAAGACAGAATTATTAATAAGTCAGCAATTAGTCATAGATATTACAGACACGTATCACTTTAATCATTGCCAAAAGTTCTATTACGTGTGATTTCAATATTTACGAAATTAATAATGTATGAGGTTCAACATCTATAACTTTAACGTTTTGGCAATAAAAACTATGGTAAGGTAAATTAAGTAATTGTACTATGAACATTGACATGTGTTACTTAAACGGAGTTGTTCGCAGGACTCGGCTGACGCGATCGCAGAACGTTGTATCCTAAGTTACACATATTATTTAACAATATTAGACAAAATTATTTAACAGAATGAAGTGTACTGAATTAATTATTAATAAAAAATAGAGCAAATTTATATCAATTTAACAATACCCAATTTTAATTATTGGGCGTATATAAATGGGTCGGTCTACTGTAGTGGTCAGCGTCATTGCCTCGCATCACAGCTGTGGGAGAACGACACTCTGACCAGGTGTCATGGAAGATGACAGTCTGGCAGTCGTCTCGATAGGCCAGGGCCCTTTATGGTAAAACAAATATTGCTTTGCTTTTTTAATGGGAACAGAAGTGGCAAAAATTTAGGAATATTGTGTTCATTTTTTGTTAGATTTAGCATTAATACCTTGCGGCTCAAAAATATATATTAATTTTAAGCTGTATTTAAATGTTTATCTAATGTAGGTGAATGAGAGACTTACAGCAATAATTTGAACTCTTGCGTTTTAAGAATAAATTCATTTCCAATAAAAGTCACAAAATGCTCGCGATATTAAACACATTAGACCAAAGCAACACCAATTCAGGCATATTTGAATATTGCGAATAAATTGATAAAATCCTGTTTTCAACCAATAAAATAAATGTAAATTCAATTATAGTAAATTAAATAATTTCAGTAGAGTCTCGGTTAACCGAACCTAAAGGAGGTGAATCCGTTTAGGATAACATTTTATTCGGTTAAGCCATGAACATCTAATGCTACAGTATGTTGTATTGTAATTACAGTACGTATTTTTTAAAGGTTCTGAAGATTAAATGACTTCAGAAATCTCTTTGTAACCTATATTTATGTTTATTATTAAAGATAAAATTACATTTTTCGGATTTCATTTGTAGCATTTTAATTACTCATTCTTGGTCTGCAGATAATGTATCTCCACTTACATTCTATATCCGAATGCCGTTACTATTAGTAAATCTAACCACCAAGAGCTTATCGTTCCTCATCTAACAACTAGGCAAACATTTAGCTTTTTCTTGCAGCATCGGACCAGCCAGAGGCATGCTATTTTCAAATATAAAGAGCTTCACTTTTTTTTCAAAGTACACCTTTGAAACAGTAGATAGCTTCACATATCTGGGGTCAGTCGTAAAATCAGAAAATAAAATTGAGATAGATATTACAAATTGGATTAAGAATGCCAATAGATCATATAGAGCACTGTACCCCCTTCTGGGAAGCAAAAATTTAAGCAGCAAACTGAAAGTGATGCTATATAAAATAATGATCAAACCAGTAATTATGTATGGGAGTGAGGCATGGGTATTGACTGAGGCCAGAGGAGATTGAACGTGTGGGGAAGGAAAGTATTGAGAAAAATATATGGACCGGCGAAGGAAGGAAATTTATGGAGGATCAGAACAAATAAAGAAATAAGATTTTTGTATAAGGAACCGGATTTAGTAGCCTCAGTCAAATTGAGAATATTTGGATGGCACGTACAACAAATGGAGGATGAAAGATTACCAAAAAAGGCACTATCAGGACACCCTGGGGTCAAGAGATGGAGAGGACGGCCCCGGATGAGGTGGCTGGAAGATGCGGAGAAAGATTTAAGGACGGGCGGAGTCAGGAGGTGGCGTAGGCGGGCTGAGGACAGGGACGATTGGAGAAATATAATATGGAGTAAGAAAGCAAGATGATTTCACCCTCGAATTATTTCTGTACAGTACAGTGTTTTTTGGAATTGCGATTTTCGGAGGCGCTTCAGTTAACCCGGGTTACGGTTGACCCGAGTTCGGTTAATCTGGGTTGTATTGTATTTACAACACATCCTATCGATGATGTATTGTTTAAGATTGATAACTATTGTCGGGAAGTATATGTAACCACTAATCTCATTACGTCTAACGGAAATAAACGCTTAAGGATATCGGTTACTGAAGCCAAATTTTTTTTCACGAAACTTACGGTCTGAAAAAAAGTACCTCTGCCCATGAATTATCGTTTATCCTCATAGGGTAGCAACACTGAAAATTAAGGATAAGAATATCATTACTTTCTAAGTCAATTAGTTTACATTCATCATCATCGGTTCAACAACACACTGTGAGTCCTAGCGTCTAGCAGAAGTCGCCTACTGCCCCGTGCTTTATCCCACCAATCTCTTATTCCTATTCTCTTAGCATATTCCTTAGTCGGGAACTTCACTCAGGACCAGTCCGGCAAGGTATGTTATACACTTTCAAACAGCTGCGAATACGCTGAAGTATTGCACAAAATATTTCGGGCCAGACCGATAGTTGTAAACCGATTGTGCGACAACTCAATCCAAGCCACATTAAGTCAAATTTCTTCTGCAAACACAGCTGTTGCTGATTTGAACGTACCACTGTGAACAAAAAGTAAGGTGAATTTATGTATAAAATATTAATTCTTTATTTATTTTTCCAAATCAATTTCATCTCCTTCAAAGTAATCCCCGTACGTTAAAACGCACTTTTTCCAACGCTTTTTCCAGTCCTCGAAACAGTCGGAATAGTCTTTTTCCGGTATAGCCTTCAAGACTTTTTTCGATTCGATTTTTATCTCAATCGTGTCAAAACGGCGTCCCCGCATTGGCCTTTTTAGTTTGCTGAATAGCCAGAAGTCGCACGGAGCCAAATCAGGCGAATACGGTGGTTGCGGAACGATATGAGTCGAGTTTTTGGCAAAAAAGTCGCGAAGAACCAATGCAGTATGACATGGTGCATTTTCGTGATGAAGGAACCAAGAGTTGTTCGCCCATAATTCCGGCCGTTTCAGACGAATCTGCTTCACGCAAACGACGCATAACGCTAAAATAATATTATTTGTTGACATTTTGGCCCGGCAGAAGGAATTAATAGTGCACCACACCACGATAATCAAAAAAAAGAAAACTGTCAACACGACCTTGATTTTTGATCCACTTTGCCGTGGTCTTTTCAGTCTTGCTTCACCTTTTTCACGGTATTCGCCGGATTGGCCGGTGGTTTCAGGGTCGTATGCGTAAATCCAAGTCTCGTCTCCAGTAATGAAGCATTTCAAGTGGTCCTGATAGTCAGACAGCAAAGTTTCACACACATCAACGCGACGCTTCTTTTCCAAAGTATTGAGCGATTTTGGCACCAATCGAGACTTGACGCGTTTGAGGCACAAAACATTCTTCAAAATGGTTTGGGCTGAGCCAAATGATATTCCAACATTATCAGCGAGACCTCTAGTTGTCCATCGACAATTTTCAAGCACCAAATCTTTGATTTTTGGGACGTGCCCCTCGTTGATAGACGTTGATGATCGTCCAGAGCACGGTTCGTCTTCAACGCGTTCTCGGCCCTCTTTGAACTCGTTGTACCACTTATAAACGTTTTTTGTACCATAGTTTGATCACCAAAGACCTTCCGCAACATTTTCAACGTGTCCGCACAAGAATATTCGTTCCGCAAATAAAATTTGATGCAAGTTCTTAGTTCAACAAAATCACCCATTACAAAAATCGAAAAATTCACTTTTGGTTGTTTACAAAAACAAGTGTAACTCGGAGATAATTAAACCTTTTAACAAATTAGACGCTTGGAAAATATTATAGATAGTCCTACCAGCCTAAGAAAAAAAAATTACCTGCCTTCCTAATACCCGGGAGTTTCAAATGGCAATTTCACCTTACTTTTTTATCACAGTGGTATACGGGGACCCCATAAGTGCCCCATGCAAGCTCAAACCACTTGCGCTACAAACGTGTATGTGCAACATAATGTTTGCGCAAACATAGGTACATACACCTTCAAACATCTTGTGCTAACCTAATTTTATTTTGTAGTTTTTTCGAGAGAAGATGTCTCACACAGACGATTGTTATACGAATAAAAAAGGGGACTCATACTATAAAGGTGATTTTAGTACTGAAAAAATAATTACAGGGCAGATCGTGGAGTGGATTTCAGATGGAAAGCTACTTCCTTTGCAACAACTCCCAGGCCAAAATATCCATGTGCCTCCGAAAGAAATGCGTCTTAAATTTTCACACTACTTTCAAAGTGAGCAAGGTGCTGTTCCTTGGCTGGACAGTATAATCCGGAATAACTTCACAACGAACACTTTGTAAATAATAACATACACTTATTGTTTAAAATTGTACACATCTGCTTAGATGTTCAAAAATGGAAAGTAATCAAAATGTGTATGATTTATTTACATTGTATCTAACTAATTATCTATAATTTGTTGCTTTACTTATTTTTAAAAACATTTTGTAATTCCCTCAAAAAATCAATATCGTTAGAAAACCATAAATTAGATACGTAGACATCTTGTTTTCCTTTCCCAGATGTCATGCTATTCTTAGTTTTCTTTAATTCACTTCGTACGAAGAAGACTAATTTTGGTGCGCACCGAAGCCCTATCTGCTTTAGTAACTACACAAACTTCTCGTACGACAGTCTTATTTCTGTTTTATAACCTTCACATTTCACCTTCCACAGTCCAGGTAAATTGACGATCTTCTGTAAACTCCCTCCAATATCAATTGTTTTCTAAATTTATTGAAGTCGTCTAAGAGTAGGTAATAGTTTTTTAACACAGCAGAACGAAATTGAATTTTAGAAAACCAGGACTAGATTTTCAATCAGTCAAAGCCTGTCAAACAATGCCATAGGCTCAAACCGCTCGTCTAACACGGAAGTGTTGCGGAACATATTGTGTCAAACCGTTTGTCAAACTACTCAATCCAAGCCATACACAAATTGCTTACGCAAACAAGGCTTTTGCACAAATGGTTAGAGCATGTATGGGACTCTAAGAAAATCACCGCCAGACATAGCAGACTCAAGCCTACATTGTTGTCTAAGAAATACCCAAACGCAAATTCAACGGCAGACCGACCGCATTGTTGGTCGGGTTTGAACGCGAGGGTGTGCCCGATAGTGAAATAAATACCAGAAATAATTTCCCGAGCTGGTTAAACGTCTGATGACGTACGCAAAAAAATGATATAAGTAGGGGTATGTAGCGAAGGAAAAATACATGACTATAATGTTGAGTGAGTAAGCCAGTTGCTCTGGTCTTGGTAGGAATCTCTTCCTCCTTGGGATTTTCCTCTCTTGGCTTTAATCCAGGAATTTTAAAATAGGGTTATGATAAACCGTCACAAGTAGTCCGGATTTTCTATATGCTTCATAAGATGTACATCAATAGCATTATAATAATGACTAATACTCTTACGCGTGGATGAAATGTAGGTACGATGAGCCTGTGATGACGTTTCCATTTTTCTCCCGAGTTTGAGAAAAGACCATCCCCAAAAAGAATTCGAAGGAAGCCAGTGAGTTCTTCTCCTCTGTCCGTCACGGATCCCAAAACTTTTTTAATGTCATTGGGCTCCGTAACCACCACCACCAAGAAGGGACCGAGGTAGAACCTGAAAATCCAAAAATCATCAGAAGTGCAAAATATTTAAATAGTTTTCAACTATAATGTCTTTTATTTCTTTCATGAATTCAAATTAGAAACCAAGGCTGGAATAATCTGTTATATTTTCTATTACACATACATTTAGGTGATTACATGCAGCCAGTTTATTTTGGTTTACCATCTGTAACATTTTCTACCTTTGGTTGGTTGGTAAAAAATACATTGGCAGCACTGGTAGCGTGCTCAGATCGCGACACAGAGACATTGTTCTTGTAATGAAATCACATTTTATACAATTGTGTGTTTTTAATTGAACATTGTATTTACTAAAGGATCATTTTCTCAGTATGGCAGCAGTGCGTGGTTCATGTTGTGTTGAATTGAATGCTTATTTCAGTCTGTGCTAAAGTCGTAACCTGCATTTGTGTGATGTGTAACGTGTCGTATCGTTATGTCTGGACGAAATAAACTTTTGTGTTTGATCTCGAGTATTGTATTTTTGTGCATTGGAGAGTCGGAACATTTCCATTGTACGACGTATTTCAAAATAGAGGTTTCTTTGGGAAGTGTGACGAAATCGTCACGTGATCGCGTTGCAACAAGACTTCAAAAACTGAAATCGTAGGATAAATTTGATAGTCGCTCTTGATTCTGAGAGAAATATGTGGTTGAATTTGCTTGTCATTTTCCATCAACAATAGAAGCAAGCATCTAATGCTGCAAAAAATGAGCCTTTTGGTTTTTGGATGACACATTGAAAAATTAGATGGTTTGTACTGTAATTAGAACTTGTACGTGAAATTGGATGATTCTTCGCCGTTCGTGAAGTTTTTTGGACAATCTTTTTTCCATGTCTGTAATATATAAATATATTTGATGCTCACGCGGTAAATAACTCTGCATTGATGAACGTGCGAGAGCAGTTGTCGACCAGTATATGGGGTCAAAAGAAAGCGTGGGGGCTGTTCGAGACGGTTTTAATTGCCAGATAATGCTCATACCGACAATTAGGAACTATTTCATTTATGGAAAATCAGAACTGTGGAGAAACTAGAGCAGACAGATCGGAGAGCTTCATTCGGCTTCTGTCTGTGGAACAAGCTAGACGTGTTCTACGACGAACAGTTCAGCACAATTTCAGGAGAGACTATAGCAGCAACCCAGACGGTTACGGAACAAAAACCGTAAATACTGAACATTAAAACTCACGCAATCGCATCATACTTGGTACGGGGCCAACTGTTCCTTGGTTGTCTGAGTAGAAGTCTCCCAACAAATACTCAGTATTTACCCTGATAAAAAAAGCTCATGCTAGGCAAAAGTAAATTCCATGCTTTATCAAGTGAATAACTGTTTTGAGATAGACATTCATTCGTATGTGAAATTGAACCTTGACGTGTAAACTGTCTGTTAATTTAACTGCATTGTGTTTAGTCAAAATAATTAAATTTTGGTTTCTGATCAAATAAATTCATTTACTTTGTGTATCCTGTGTGCCATCCGTTTTTATTATAAATGATTCGAATGAAGCAACTGCTTTTATTTCAGATATTTTAAATGCAGAATATGATGATGATTTTTTATTTTTGGGATTCAGGTGTCACGAATTATATGGCCATCCACCGATAATGGTTTATCTGTTTGAACCTCTTTGCAAACCCAATTACAAATCGAACCGGCAACAAATATACGATGAGTACAGTTGTAGTAGGTACGATCAAGTTTGTTGCCGTAGTCAACAAAATCCATGTCCGATGGAAGATGTTTTTATGTAACCGACGTTGGAAGAAATCTTTTGTCTGTTAAAGAATTCTTGATAAGAATTACGATCTTAAAGCAATTCCATCGTGTGAAATAACGAAGGCAGGAGTTGTCGAGGCAAAATTTAGATATTTCGTTAGTAAATAGTAGGCATACAATTTAATGAAAACGTATTTTGATCGAGGTTCTGCTAACGAACTACAGAAAACGGTGAAATTACACAATGGTTGATATGCATAAGGGAAGATGAATGCGACGCTAAAACGGCGAAACTCTTGAGATGCAAAACAAATTCGTTTTAAAATTTAAATATAGAGCTTATAAGAACAAGAAAAACATTTTATATTTGTTGAATTAATTTTAAAAAAATTCAAAATAAAGAAAATAAGTAAGTTAAATCTAATTGTAATTATATTAAATGGTTTTATTTCAATGGAGAGGTACTTTGGCAACGAGGGATCGTGAGCATATAATTAAGAAACAAGATTGATTCTGAGTTAATATGTACGATATATAAAGTGGGGCATGTGTTCAAGATATAAAGAATTGGAGCTTGAATATGAATGTGTATAATATAAGATAGAGTTTGCAACATTGTTTGTTACCAGATTGATAATGTCCAAGTATTTTTATGACGCGAAGTGTAAGACGTATGTAGGATGCGTGACGCAGAGTGAACAATTCCATCGATGGGTGGTGTATTTGAAATAGTGATAGATATAATCGAATGACCATAATCGATCATTGCAAATCATTCGAAATGTCGATTATTCCGTACGTGAGCCTTATTTTTAATAGTTAAACTCTGAATTTCACTCAGTCTGTGATATTTATTAAATATTGCTTTTGAAAAAAAGGAAGATTAGAGACTGAAGTCAATTATATTTTGAATGACGAGAATTATACAGGCTTAAGCGAGCGAGCGATGAATGAATCATTGGATTATACCCATCACTAATGTGAAACTTCTACAGAGCATGATATTCATGTGTGAATAATCCTCACATATGTAAGTAAAATTATCGGCAATCTGTTCAAGTATGAGAATTAATTGTGTTTGAATTACAATTGTCCGGGATAGCGCGTACGCAGTCCCGACTACCAAAAATTATGCGCCCGAATTATCCACGTTAGGGATAATCGCAGGGGTCAGCCCATCCTCAGTGCAATGGACAAGCCTCACCCTGGAGGAACCACCTTCCTGATCATGGTAGTCTCTGCGCCAGGTAAGTATGCTACAATGCGCACAAACTCGACATTATATACCCAGATACCGCCGAACACACTGCGACTCACAACGCAATAAAAACTCACTCACACTCTGCACATGATTCATACCGTTCATTCGGCGAAAAACGCGAAATTAAAACTTAATCCCGCTCTTAATCCCAAACCCACATCCCTACAAAATACTTAATGAAATTTGAAATTAAATATCATTTGACCGCATGGTTCGGCAGAGAGGTACCTCTGCTGCCATGTTTATTAAAATCTATGAGCGTCAAAGTTCAGTTAGTATTTGTGATTCTTTACAGGGTTTCTTCTTTTTAAAAAATGAAGGCTGAACATTGGGTATGTTGATCCAAATGAATGGTTGGCAACGACTACGTAGATCCTGACGGAAATCACCTCAATAGTAGGGGGACGGAAAAACTGAGAAAGTCCATCGCCGAGGTAATGAAGCAACAAGTGGGGCGGCGTCGACTGCAACACAGTTAAAAATATTAGCAGCACAACCGACGACGACGTCAATTAGGACATCGATTGGAGTACGGGCCACGTCGTCCTCAGAGGCAGCAACGGCTACAGCAGAGGTGCCGACTACGAAAACATGGGAAAGTTGACAAGGTCGACGGCGCCAGCTATACAAGTGATAATTGAAAATGATAAGACATGTAAAAGGGGAATAGGTAAGTACAAAATCTCGACACTCATTTGCCCGATGCCCGTTTTCCCGACAACAATATCCAGATTGACGTTTGACTGACAGGACAAAATCCCGATTGTCATTTGCCTGATAGTACATTATCCCGATTGAAGTTTTCCCGACAGGTCATTTTACCGATGTGTCATTTTCCAGAAAGGTGGGTTTTTACAAAATAATGCTGAATATTAATATTTTTTGAAGAACCCTTTTAAATTAAGTTATTCATTAACTTGGTACACGTATCACTTAATATCCAGGAACAAACCCTGCGGAACTGAGATAACTCTAGTACCCGTATGGATGGGGTTAGAAGGCGGAGGCATTTTCAAAATACAAAATATGCGTTAACTGCCTATATTGGCGCCAAATAAATTGTATACTGGGTTTCTCAGATTCATAATACCACTCTCTATTTCCGGGCCAGCAATCGTCTACTGAAAGCATCCAAGAGAGCGGGTAAGCTATTACAGTCTTTACAAATATGAAAAATTATGAATTACAATGAACGAAAGGAATGAAGTTGTTTAGTACGACAATATAATAAAAATGAAAACTAGAATGGATTGAGAAAATAAGATGCAACCTTTACGATAAGATAATCTGTCAAATTCTAAAATATGTGTAACTAATGTTTAGAGTTAATTGATAATGTGATATAAATATATAAAATGTATAGTATAATTCGAAAAAAAATTAAAGATGTGTGATTGAAAAAAGATAAATAATAGAAATGTGGATGTAGATGTGTTAAAATAATTCTTATAAGAAATGTGAATAACAAATAATTTTAGTTAGTTCATAATGTAACCGTCTGATGGTGTGGCGGTAGGTACGCTCCCGAACAAACGAAATTTAAGTACATTTCTGTCCTTTCATTATTCAATCAAATTATTTATTGAAAAAAACTGCATAATGTAGCAATATGGAAACGTCAAAGTAATAAAAAATACAGATAATTAATATTCCATATTTGGGTTACATTGAAACACTTCATTTAATGAATACATGTCAATGTCAAAACAATCAGTTGCATCCGAACGTAGCAGTTAGCTAGAAAGTTGGGTAAAGTAGTTTAAAGGACTAGCATGTTTTAAAATTTGAAGTAATGAAGTAATATCATTAATTAACTTCTGACGACATGAAAGCTACAATGCAATTCCTGTGTTTATGTGTTTTTACAGATGAATATGAATATGAATTGTCGATAAATTGGACACTGTTTCAGGATTATTTGTTAATGTTCCTACATAAATCTAGTTTAAAGTCGTTATAAATTTCTGCTTTGTTTTTTGCTGGTGGATCACAACACTTCTATTTTACGTTACATATATTGTATATAGATTACATATTACTCATAAATAGAGAATTACAAATTCATTATCATATCTATATTCACAACATGAAAGAAATCATAAAATCTTAGCAGAAAAGTAATTAATAATGGCTTACTGGGTCACTAAAAATTTTCCAGTGGATCACTAAGTGTCCCCGTGTAATAGGTTGCCCCACTACTGATGTAAACATTACAAACTACCCTACTAATATTATGAGTGTTGTACAGCAAATTGTAGATAGCGCGGAGTGTTTCAGCGAGCAAAAATATAAAATCAGTCGTCAGGGAATTTTCCGTGTAGACAACCCATAATATTGAAAACATAAAAGTTTAAGAATCGTGATGAGAAAAATGATTTATTTACGAAGATAAAAAGGCGTCATGTGTTTAAGAGGTCAACAGTCGTGGTAGCACATACCAACAGTTTGTCAGAAGTCATCGAAATTAATGTTGAAGTAATTATATTTACATGACTTTTTAATTAATTACTTAGTCGAGGACGGAGATAATTTATGTATAATATAAAGAGCAAGGGGCCAAGGAAATATTCTTACAGTACATCATATTTTAAAGAGCTTGGAGCTGATCGATGAAACTTCAACTCTTCGTGTGTAAGAGGAAATTTCTGGTCTCATTTCTGTTACTTGTAAACTTTTTTCAATGGAAAATTTTATTCAATCCAATGCTAAAAATATGATCACTTATTTTTCCAATTATAAGAATAAAATTTTGTGTTTCATAATATCAAATGCTTTTCTGAGGTCCAGAAATATTCTTATCACTACTTCCTTTTGGTCAACTGCTATTTGGGCTTGATTTAAAAAGTTGAAAATTGCTTGAAACCATACTGAGAATTTGTTAATATGCTAGGTTTCTTAAGGATTTTTTTTATTCTTTTATACATGACTTTTCCAATATTTTATAGAAAACTGAGATGCATATATAATATGTAATGTCATTAGCATTGCCAATATTTGAGATACATTGTTATTGTAATCCATTAATTGTAAAACATTTATATCTCCATTGTTACTTTAAAGTCGACAATAACCTTAACAGCTATCTAAATACAAGTAATTCCGGTGGCTCCTTTAAAAATCAATTCACCAATCCTCATGTAATAATTGTAAGTTATGTTATATTGTTCTACATAATTATATTTTAAAGGTTCATATTTGTAAAAAAAAATTGTTTTCTTTTCTTTTAGATTTCGAATTGTAGTTTATTTGTATTATATTACGAATTTATATTTTATTTAAATTTTACACCTGAAGACGTCCCTAAATTTAGTATGGAACCGTTATGTTTATAATGTTTCAAATTGATCTTAATAAACGTTTTTTCATGCATACTCTGTCATGTTTACCGATAATACTAATATAATAATGTGTGGAAGAAATTGTGAAACTCTCCAACACAATATTGATATAAAAATGTCACATTTAAATGCACGGCTTATAGAAAATAAATTAATTTTGAACGCTAATACTACTACTGAAATAAACTTCCATAATATTCAAAACAAACATCCACATAAGGAATTTATAAAAATTGATCCAAAAGCTATTTCATTATCGAATAGTTGTGAATTCCTCATCTAGATGAGTGTTTTAATTGGAATATACTGTAATGAACATTTCTTTTAAATCGCGCCAGCCACGAAATTGAGCGGACGGTGACGAGACTCAAAGTCCAACCCATTCTGAGAAAATTGTGCGGGGTCACGAACCTTCGCCGCCATCCAGATGAACTCGGACGCTCCAGCACGACAGTTCAAGCAGTCTGCACCAGCTCGAACCACAACGGCACGGTATCGTCTATATTGTTGAAAATCCAAGTATCGTAATATCCCTCAAGTACCGCAGGTCCCTCAATTTATACTGTTTAATCACTTAACTAAATTTACTCATCTTACTTATATCAATAAATTTAATTTGCAATGTCGTAGGTAAAAAAAAATCCTGAGTGAGGGAGTCCATGTTTCGTTGTTTTGATTTTTATATGAAATCAATTTTATGTGGTTTATTTTCTCAGTAAATTATTATTTTAAATTAATTAAATATTTTTATTTATGTAACCCCGCCAAATCTAGAACCCTATAAATATTACGGAACATATTAAAATCTTGAATGTAAAATTAAGTAAATTATGCTTATACTGAGGGTCCTTTCAAGTCGAATAAGGAAAGACTAGTGACGCATGAAATATTTTGCCTATTTCCAATCCCAAATAAAATACGGAATTATCTTTTAGGGAAACACTTCCGAGGCTGTATCTACCTTCAGACTTCAAAAGAGAGCCATCAGAACGTTATGTACAATAAGTTGTAAAACCCCATGCAGGCCTCTGCTTAAAAGTGAAAAAAAATTACCTCTTGCGTGTACTTTCATTTATGAAACAGTCGTATTTGTGAAACTAAACCAAAAAACTGCTAGTGGTGACATGAAAAAGTGTTCTGAAGTACACCAACACAATACAATATTCATATTTCATAGACTCTCTAAACACTAGCCAATTATAAAAAGAGTTTCTTCACACTATGGAAAGTTGTAAAAAAATAATGCCCCAAAAGAAATAAAAATAATTAATCAGCAGTTGAAATTCAAAAGGGTACTGTAAGCATTTCTGCAGGATCACTGCTTTTAATCGGTAAATGAATATTTTTGAACATAAAAATAACAATTAAATGTAACTATATATGTGCATAATGCAAGAATTATTATAATTTTTTGGGGGTGTAGACAGGGTATGTAAAGGATAATCCACATAGTGGCAACTCCCCTCTTATAGCATAGGAAAGGGATTTGAAAGGGGGAATACGGAAGGTAGCAAGGTAGCCAAGGGTTAACTAGGGCCCCTGGGCTATAGTTTAAGGATCCTACCCGGAATTCGCCTAAAAGTAATGCAGGGAAAACCCTAGAAAAACCTGCATCAGGTAAGTCGGGCATTGGATACTTGTCCCACGCCCTTCCGATGGCGGGAGAGGAGTTTGCTGTGGAGTCGCAGCTTACCCCTCACCATGCCTTGGTCAGTTTAGGAGGCCGCTGGTGGACTATTCCAATAGGAATAGAGGACAACTCTTACGGTATGCCCAAGGTCTGCGACCCCGGAACATACACCTCTCAAAACATACCGAGGTGCCTCGGCATGTGGGAGCCTTAGTTAAAAAAAAAAAAAGAGAGAGTTGTGAAGGCATCCCCAAAGGTAGCCCCCGCCAGAACTCTCTGGGAAGGTTTACCTGCGAAAGAATCATCTCGCAGGGTTCCTTGTATTATAATTTAATGAATTTCCCAGTTGTGACTCTGAAATTATGGGTGTGTGTGTGAGAGAGTGAAAGTATTCTTGGTTCTAAGTATTCTGACTCATCAAAAATTTTTTCGTATAAGACCATCTAGACCAATAAATTGCTACTACTATTTAGATTATTTGTATCATTTTTACGTTCTGGCCGAATTATTTGATCTCATATGTAACATCTCGCTCATTAATTTAGAATAATACTTGCATTCTTAGTCACAAATTTTTATATTGCACCAATCTAAATTATGTTGTTATAAATAAATGTTTTTGGACACGACAGAATAATTTTTTATTTCATTGTCATTTTACCTTTGTTTCACTCATAACTCATTATAGACATTATTTATCAAATGTCTAAAGACAATTGTAAACGGATTTCAAAATCTGAATCAGATCTAAACACAATTGTAAACAGATTTCAAAATCAGAATCGGATTTTCTTCTGTGGGCTGACTTGACAGTCTTTACTTAATACATGTTTGTGTGTCACATAACTAAGCTATAGCTTCTAAAACTAGTCGTATACTTGCTTGACCATAATTCTCTGTTTACACTGCAGTAGTGGTAGTAGGTGAAGGTCGTCTTTATTCCGATTTAGAATAGTGTATCCTAAACAGGCTTGAGAGACAGCTGGTGTTTGTAACTCCTTGCGATGAATAACAATTACTATTTGCGTCCTTTCGATCGCGTTTCCACAATTTCAATACCGGTTTCAGCTATAAATACGCATTGAGATATTCCGGCGAAATGTCTAACAATCACTCTGAAATGATTTGCATTGTATGAACCTGTGAACTATTTTATAGTACTTAAATTCAATTTCACAAATAAACTAAATTCCATTCTTTTTCAAATTACATGATAATTTATAGGAAATTTAAGTTAAATAACCATTTGAATGAGAGTGCAGAATAATGTACTAAAAAATTAATATTGGGCAAATTAGAATTAAAACTAAATTTCGTATTATCAGAAAATATTTTTTAAATTAAATTATCATCAAAAAGAGTCATTTTAAACTATCATAAATTTAACGATGTTTTAGTACGATTAGAAAAGAATCAACTGTTCTGTACAATCAATCTCTACTCGTATTCAGGATTAATGGTGGAATCAGAGCTGCGACATTAGAGCCCGAGAACTAAGGACAGGCGCAGAAAAATGTAATTCAGTCTAAATGAATGTGAAAGCAAGCCGTAGTACTGGCACATAAATTGAAGTGTGTTGTAACATCATATAATGGACTATGCGTGCTACAGTTGAGACCACGGCAATTAGAGCCAAGTATGCTGAAAATTATATACATGTGCGAAACACAGTGAAAGACTAATTGTCTTTAAATCACTACTCAGATTAAATAGAACAAACTGAGCTGAATTATAGGTCAGGGATCTCTTCACCAACACTCAAGAACGTTTCAATTGAAAAATATACGTCTGTTTTGAAAATCATCTTCTAATAAATGAAGCAGATTTGTATGCTCGTTTGTATGTTTGTTCAACATATGTAAACCCGTGAAGCAAATTTCACCAAATTTCGTACAGGCGTTCTTTCAGACCAGGAAAGAAACACTGTCGGGGGAGAGACATGCCTATCACACACAGGAGCGGGGGTGGACAGGTGTAGAAATATTCAAACATGCTAAAATGGCCCATATTTGAGTCAAATAAATATTTTAGTGGTCAAAGAGATTATAGTGATTCTATCGATGTTATCTGAGTATAATTTCAACCCCTTACAGCATGGGAAAAGAGTACCCTTAGTAGTACGGGTGGAGGAGCGTTACTAGAAAATTACGCGAAAACAACTAAGATTGGAGTCTAATCGGGTTTATGGATGTCACTGTTTAATAATTACACTTATTAATTATTACAACCTGTTTTACGTGCGGGGAGGTAGAAACTTTCAAACAATGTAACCGGCCGATTTTTGCATCGAATAAATGTATTTCTGGATCAAAGAGATTCATAAAATGTCTCTACATATGATCTGTTTATAATTTCAACCTCTTTCGAGCTTGGAAGGGGAGCACCCTTAAAGGTGATGGTGGAGTGACATTACATAAAAATAACGCAAAAACAATCGAGATTGGAGTTGAATTCGAGGTCATGATTGTCACTGACTTTAATTGTAACATTCAACTAGCCGTTTAACTCCGCCTAGCGGGTGTGGTCGGGGATTGAAACTTTCAAACATGTTAAACGGTTGATATTTGTGTCGAATACATATTTTTCGGGGTCAATGACATTGATAATATTTCTACCGGTTTTGTTTGTGTATAATTTCAAACCCTTTCTGAATGGAAGGGGGCACGCTTAGTGGTGGGGGTGATGCGGCGTTTCAAGAAAATAACGCGAAAACAGCCGAGATTCCAGTCAAATCGGTTTTATCGATGTCGCTGAGTTTAATTATGACATGGTGTTCTACGCGCGGGAGTGGGAGGGGCAGGGTGGAGGTATAAATATAACATTCGGTCGAATAAATACTTTTTGTTTAACCCTTCAGTGGACATTTTCGAACATGCTTATACGGCAGATATATTCATCGAATGAAACTTTTTCGGGGTCAGTAAGGCATGAGGCTTGGGAGGTGAGCACATTTAGGGATAGGATCGAGTTGCGTTACATTAAAATAACGCAAAAGCAACCGATATTTGAGTCAAATCAGGGTTTGTGGATATATGGAAAACCAAGCTTAGCCGGGCCCCCAGCTATTAATAAGATAAAATAGCCCAATACAGACAAAAGAATTGATTATATAAATACCACACAACGTTTCTGTAAACCTGGTTCCTTTCTTAACAGTGAAGTTGTGTCGCTCTAGTCTCTTGTGTTTTTTTTAGTTTTCTTAACACCTGAAGAATGCAACCAAGTTTCCAGAAACGTTGTGTGGTATTTATATTGTCAATTCCTTTGTCTGTATTTGGCTATTTTATCTTATTACTCAAGAACATTTATTACTGGATAATTAAAGCTTTACGCGGCCGAACGATTGACGCACATATTGCATGTTCAAGTTTGAAGTTTATTCTGAAAATGATCGATAAAATTCATGGTATCTTTTTAGAAATAGTCATCTTAAGTATTTAAGTTTTTTATATGGCAGATATCACATATGATCCGGTCCATAATGTCTTGAATCAAGTTGTGCAAATAAAATGGTGGTTGCCGCGGTTGATGACTTCAGAGTCTTAGGTTGGTAATTTAAAAATCGTATTTAGAAATGTTGTAGCTTCCTCGAAATGATGTGTGTCATCGTTCTGTGACTGTCGACTACAAAATAATTTTGAGCAATACACTAACTACTACTACAGTGTATGGCAATAATACTGACAAAGATAAAAATAATTGATCGCAACGTCTACTAGCTTTTATAATTTCTACTGTATTTTTACTGTCTGTTATACGAGTCGTTAATTACTTGTGTTATTTTTCTTTACATGCGTTATTTGCGTTCTTTTAAAAGATAATCCAATCTATGGGTTATCAAAAGGAAAGTCTGGCATGTGTTTCATCAGTGACACAATGGGTGTCTGGAGGAGAAGAGGGGGGCTGATATGGCTTTAAACAGGATACTCGCTAGTTTAGTTCGAGACCAACCCATCATGATAACACCTGAGTAGCGTGATAGATGAGAAATAAAACATTGTAGTAATGTTTGATCGATTTTATCTTGATAAATTTCTTATATTCCTTAAATCATCTACAAAATTGTCAGAATAAAGCCGTAGAAAATATTACAAACTTCTCAATGATTTCTCAAATAATGTAAAAAAGGTTAAAAGAAAAAAATTGTCTTTCTTATTATTACTAATAGGTAAAATGGAGTTAACCATCAACTTTGGAGTGAACAGTTCAAGATACAAGTGAACATCGAGAGGTCAAAGAAATGTATTGAGAATAAAAAAAATCAGGATAGCGTAAAAATATCTAATATGTCTTATATTTATTAATATAAATTTTAAGAATACATGTAATATTTCGAAGGTACCGAACTAATACGCCAGTTTTGAAATATGATAATGTATCACGTTACAACACATAAATTTTATAGAATCAAATGAATTTAAGCAGAAAATAATAACGTTATAATTAATAAGGCAATAAATAATCAAAATAAAATACCCACGATTCAAACATTCTATTCACATTCAGGAAGAAATATTCAGAGCCATGAAGAGGATTCATGCGTGGACCTACTCGACGTAGCTATGCTTTGAAAGACATTCCAGGTGTCATACTGAATCTATAATTCAAACATTTAACCCATATCTACATGACTGTTTTTGAACGTTAATTACAATTATAAATCGTTTGCATTTAGATGTCTCTTTAATTGTTATTCGTTATAATAGATTCTTATAAGTTAAAGTCGCATAGTAATCTCACACACGCAAATACACGTCAACACACACATAAATAATTATTCTTAATTATAGTCTTTAACAATGCAGCTCTAAGTACTGATCATAATAAGGAAGATTACACGTTGGATTCGTATACCTCAAAATATTCAATGATTAGGCTTTATAAAACGAGTAAGCAAAAAGTAAGATTAAAAGCAAAGTGTGAATAAATTACACACTTAACATTTTAAGTTGTTTTGTTCTGGACAACATTAACGTTACTTCACAATTTAATTTTTATCATTTAAGTTACCTGAATATGCTTCCGTAATTGTCAATAATTTCCTGTGCTCGGCTGAGGATCTTTTTAGGGTTCAAAAAGAGCAATGTGTTTCCTAAGACAGGTAGCGGTGTCGGCCCAGGCAACTGCGTCTTGGGTTTAAGTATCTCCAAGATGACACACAACACGATCACCAAAGCTCCAACCACTAGCAGTAGCTGGAAGGGCAACATCGCGGCATCTAAGGCGGGGAACCGTCGTGCACAAGAGTTATAAGAAGTGGCGAGGTCGCTCACTTTACAATACTTGTTTCCTGAATTTTATATGGAGGACACCCTATTGTTTTATGAGACTGTCCAGTCGCGACATATCCTTTACGTTTCCTAAATGACTGGCAAAGAAATATATTCTTCGCTGAGAAACTGCACGAAGTTGTATTTGTTTAATATCCTATTAATTAACTTTTGTGTTCAACGTTTAGTATTAGTAATTGCGATTATCTCAAGCTGAACTTACTACGGTCATTTAATATTTAATTTTATAGACTATAATAATAAAAATTTCAATAAAAATACTACTTTATATCTATCACATTTAATTAATTTAAATGTGCTGTCAAATTTATAAATATAATTTGCATTCTACCTTTGAGTTTTCTATTCTTTTAACTGATAATTCCTTCAAAAGACATGTGCTTATATATATTGTGGTAATGTATTAGATCCAATATGAACACTCACTTGAATCTAAATTTTAACTTAATTTAAATTTATTTTATTGACAGGTTTAGACAAAAAATAAAGATTGTAATTAATTAATGTAAGTTATTAAAATATAAGTTACTCAAACTTACAACGAAATTTTATTGTTTCACAAATTTATAAAAGATGTTGCCATGGCTTTTATTTTATGAGACTCTTGGGTACATCTCAGGGTCGCTAAATCGGGCCTCATAAAAAGTTATAGACAATTTCATTGTATAATAATAAATATATAAAATAATAAAACAAACAAACAAAAGAAATATTTACATTTTAAAAGTTTTACAAATATATCTCCCTCAAAATATAACCAAACGAACTAGAAATCTGAAATTTGATGGTATCGAAAAATTATACTATATCTACAACTAGTTTATAAATTTAATTGATTTTACAGACCATTTTGTGAATAATTCTTATATTATCTAAATTTTATCACATTACACAATTAAAAATTTCTCTGTTTGAGCGACCAACCAAATACGTGATATCACTTATTCTTTACAAAGGCCATAACGTGCACAAAGTTGCACTCAATTTACGCAGAACAGTTCGGTCAACTCAACAAACCAAATTTCCACGTAAAAACGGACAATGAAGTCCTTTAGAATGTTTTACCAGATAAACCGGAAAGTTTTAAATCTCCGCTGATTTATATCCCTTTCATCAGCTTATGACAACTTTTCAAAACCATATTCTGTGACTTTACTTTTACTTTGCCATATTTCCGGTCAAACTGACTACCGGACACGTCTCCAACCTTTTCATCCACCATTGAGCAGCCAAGTCTTGGAGTCTAAGCTCCGCATAGTTTGAAGTCCACATGGAGACTCACAAACTCGATCAGCTCCCATCGGAGATTGAACATTTCGTCAAAGCTTTTAACATAAAACACACGCCGACGAAAACAATACAGACTGGAAACACTATAATTTCCGCATTCTTCGCTATGCTGATTGTTACTTACAATAGCCAGGCAAAAATATTAAACAAAAAAATGGAATAATTTAACCATTTTGAAATTTATACAATTATACTTGTTTCATGAATTTTATATGGAGGACAAACTAATGTGTTATGAGACTGTCTAGTAGCGAAATATCATTTACGTTTCCTAAATGACTCTGTGCTGAGAAACTGTACGAAGTTGTATTGGTTTAAAATCCTATTCATTAACTATATACGTATATATTGTAGTACATACAAATATGTAATTAATTAATAAATTTGTTCTTTCATTATTGGCGGCGTAACTCTGAGGCCAGAGCATTGTATTGTTTGGCGAGAATGCAGTTTCCAGTTTCCAGTTCGCAGTGGTTGTCAAATGTTGCGACGAGAGCAGAATGTAGTTAGTTGTTTGAATATTTAGATAGAGTTTTTACGCAGATGTCCAGTTGTCAAGTAAAACTAATAATGTGGTCACTCAGTTAAACCAGTTATTCAGATATTCAGAGAGAACAGATTCAGATACAGAAAGACATCGACTGTGTTACAAAGTGTTTGCAAACGATAAGAAAGTAGTATCGGTGCAAATGGCCTGATAGTGGAAAGTGTAGTAAATAAGAATAAAATTAATTAAAAAGCAAAGCAGGTGTGCATAGGTATGTAATTCAAACAAATTTTAATCTGTTAACCTTATATGCAAGTATCACTTGCCGTCATATTTCGATAACTTTAATAGAATTATATAACTTTCAGATTAGGAATAGTTGTTTTTATCGTAAATTAAAATTCATATTTTGTACTATCTTTATTAGAGGCCTGATAGGCGGCCCTGAAATTGAGTTCTCACAAAAGCCAAGGCATATTATTAAAATGTAAATTCAACAAAGACTAAATTTTAGTAAAAAAAATAAATTTGTTATCTTTTTAAATATTTGAATTAATTTCAACTTCATTCATTTTCTTTCCTACAGTAAAATAGTGAATACCACATAATTTGTACCCAACTTGGTGGTTTATTTCCCCTTAATTAAAGGTATTCATTACATATTTTGGCGCCACAACGTACTGGCATTCTAGCTTTAAAAATATTAACTATTTTTATTACTACTATATATATATATATATATATATATATATATATATATATATATATTGTAATAACCATCTCAGAAGGACAGGAAGTCTGTTCTTAATGTTTGTCAGATTTGTTGACAAACTGAGACTAGGGACCCTTGAGTGAGGTGTACATTGAAAATAATGATAAAATTATGTGTAAGTGACCTGTTAGCGGACGGAAGGACAGATAATTAGTGCAATTTTGGCAGCTTTTAGAAATAATTGTGTGACAGACGGAACCCTAAGAAAAACATCGTAACAGATAGACGACGCAATTAGATTAAAAGGAGACGTTTAATATAATTTATTGAGGGACTCTCAGAGCGGATGGACGATAACAGATGTTGTTGTTGGCGAACTTGTAATGCAAAAAACAGTGAAAAACAAGGCAATATTCCGGGAGCCTGGATATATAAATAAGAGAGAGATACAGGCGAAGTTAGTTAGTGTTGGTGGAATTGTAGAGGAGAGATAGATGATGTCGGTTGGGACAGAGAGCGTCCGCAGGGACGGACGCAAGTTAGAGTGTTGGCAGAGTTACAGTGTTGGTGGAGTTCGAGAGAGAGGGTTAGAGAGGATGTCGTCGTCAAGAGTGTTGGAGTTAGTATTTGTCGAGTTACAGTCAAGTTATAGAGGAAGTAAAGTCTGAGTCAAAGTCAGGAGCAGGAGACCGTCGAAAGAGAGAGATTTTAGCATTATCATTTTGTGCAGACTGGAAACGGACGCTGGGCCGAAAGTAATCAGCTGAACATCGGTCGTCAACAGTTGTGAGTTCATCGTGGAGGTTTGACTGCCATCAAAGTAGTTTGAATTCGTCATGAGGGTGACGTCGTCAACAGTGTGAGTGCAGCCTGGGGGACTTTTAAGCATATATGAAGTGAGTATGTGGACCCAAGAACGTGTAAGTCTATTTTCTGAATTTATAATTGTAAATTGTAATTAAAGGGTAGAAAGTCAGATTTCGTTACTTTCGTTTATTTCGTTTATTTCGTTTATTTTGTTAATTTCGTTTCATTTCATTTTTCATTTAAGTGTAACTGTATCTGTTTAATTGTAAATTTATGTTGTTTTCCTTATCAACCCAGTAAAGACCTTGAGGGTACCGAGTCCGATTATTTAAATGTATTTCATGAGAAATAAAATTGTTTTTCTGATTTTATAAAATTTCATTAAATTTGTATTAATTGTAAAAGTGTGGTAATATATTATATATGTTTGTTTAAAATCTGTGGTTATTATTTGAGTTATTAAATTTATTGGCTACCACAACGTGGGGCAAATTGCATAAATTGCATTAATCAGAATTTAATTATTAATAATTGTAATATATATAGTGATATTCACCAATGTTTCCTCGTATGCCATAATATTCTAACTTGATAAGTAATGCCTTAGAGATATCAACTATTATTCCAGCTACCTTCAATCCCCCATCCAATTAATTTTGAATAAAGTCGTACATTATGTGGATTATCCTTTATGGAAACCATGCGGGAAGGAACTTAAAATATTATATTTGCTTAATAAATTACGTAATTTGATACGTCGGATGGTGAAACTTTCTTGAATAACGGAATTATTTTCGCGATTTTCAGAGCTTCGGGATATATTCCAGTTTGAATACATATGTTAAATATGAATTGAAGTGGAAATGCGATGGAATCGACACACTATTTTTTCCATTTTGCTTGTTATGGCATATGTATCTTTGCTGCTTGGGAACACTTCAAGTTTCTAATTACTGTAATGATTTCATGTAAACATATAGGTTGAATAAATATACTATTTTGAACTACCGGAACGGAGTTCTGCAAGAATTTGAAGAAATCCTCGTCAATATACGCTGAGGTGTCTTTCACATGAACATTTAGGAAATACGAATTGAATTTGCAAACCGCTTCTCTACCAGAATGTGGATTTTCTTTGTGACTGACGATACCTTTTTGATTGCATTCCAAGTTGCTTTGATTTTATTATCAGCATTGCATTGCGACTGGAATTCTTAAGTTAAACTGCTGGGTGACAAAATATGTCCTAAAAACTCAAGCGAAGAACTGGCGAATGCTTTCCTTTGTCCGGTTCGCAGTCAAACCGGCTTTACGCAATCGTAGTAGCGCCTCCCTCACATGTATAAAATGATCAGTAAATCACAAGGTCATCCAGGTAATGAAATAAGTAGTTCAACTTATATCAGACAAAATGCTGTGTAACAGTTGAGTTCGGACTTGAGCTCCTGTAGCTTGTCCATGCGGACGTCGCGTAAAACGAAAAGAATTCAAATGTATCATAAAGGAGGTATAATAACGTCAATGAATTTTGATAGTACGTATAATTTAAGTCGAGAGTTGCAAAGTTCTTCGCATTAGCAAACGAATAAGTCTGGTAAAGGAATAGACTCGATATAGATTTTAGTGTTTAATACACGATAATCCACAACGTTTCTGTAATCTGCCACGATCTGGGGAACTAAAAGCACGGGAGAACTATATGACGAATTTCTTTGTTCTATGACGCGTTTCTGTAACATTTTATCCAATCTCTCCTTAAACCCAGCCAACTTTACTTGGGGGAACTTATATGGTGACAAACGGACAGGCTCAAAATTATTTTGTATTCTGAAAGGTTTGTCAAGCCCAACTTAATAGATAACACATCACGAAATTCCTTAATCAAATTATTGACCTTTTATACTTGAAAAACTGATAAATGTTACAGGAGAAACCGCGAATACCAGTCAAAATATAGCCTTGTTATTTTGCATCCTTTGAGGGAAAATCATGTCATCAGGCCGCACATAACACAACGGCAAGGACAATTTATTCTTTGGGGAAGTTAGCCTTCTTATTTGCGAAGTCCTATTGCAAAGTAGAAATTGAAATTAAATCGGCCCCAATTATGACTGGGAAGTTAAATTTAGCAACAACACAAAATTTGAAAGACCATGAAAGATAGTTTAATTTCACCTTGAGCATGATTTGTCATTGAACAGGGATTTGTTCTTCAGGAACGGAAACACAATTTGATGTATAAGTTACCGAAAAATGCTAAACTTTGTGGTAACCCTCTCATCTTTATTAATCTTTCTTCGTTGAAAAAAAAATATTAATATTTTTTGACCAATACTAGACAATATTTTTATTTATTTACGACAACGTTTCGGTACGTGTTTGTACGTTCTTCTGGTCTTACCGGCGGAGAAATTGTACAAAATAATTTTGTATTATCAAGAAGCACAATGAGTTTACAAAAGTGGTTGAACAAGAAATATTATACTATTAACACAATGAAACTAAGAAACACTCATCTAACTATCATAAATGTTAAAAACTATTTTCACGTCCTATTGAAAAAAACAACACAAACTTTAGAAGGCCTTATTTACAAGTACTCGCAAGTGCGATCGCAGCAGAACTGAAGAGGATTACCAACCCTCAATAGAATTGTCAAATACCGTTGGTATTTCCACTCTGTCTCTATGACCTTGGAACGTGTCCCGCAAACAAATTTGCGACCCTCCAATCATTAGAAATAACTAAACTAACATTTTCACCAAACAATTATACAAAAATGATATTAAAAAATTAAAATCAAGAATCAACACATTATAGCATTTTGCTAAATTTAATTATCATTATGTGAGTTGATGGTCTTCTCAGTCATTTTTATGTATATCATTTCAGACAAATTGCGTTTATAGAGGTTTTTCTCTATATCTAAAATCTCAACATCTTTCCAATCAAAATCATGGTTCTCCTCCAGTCTATGAGCACTGACCACATTGTGGTTCCAAGTTTTAAAGTTGCTTTTGTGTTCCTTAAGAATGTGGTTCCAAGTTTTAAAGTTGCTTTTGTGTTCCTTAAGTGTAATTTCCAAAGCGCGTTTTGTTTGTCCTTTATAACATTTATTACAATTAGGTTCACTACAATTAATTTTGTATAAAACATTATGTTGCTTTTCTTTATCAATTTTATCTTTGCCTTTTTCAATAAACTTGGTAAGATTATTGTTAATTTTGGAAATAATTTTTAAATCTAGCATAGCTATAAACCGTTTCAAGTTTTCGCTCACATAACTTGTGTGTAGTTTGTAGATAAGTGCCTCGGAAAAACTTCTAAAGTTTGTGTTGTTTTTTTCAATAGGATGTGAAAATAGTTTTTAACATTTAGCATATTTAGGTGACTGTTTCTTTGTTTCATTGTGTTATTCGTATAATATTTTCTGCTCAACCACTTTCAAAAATTCATTGTGCTTCTTGATAATACAAATCTATTTTGTACAATTTCTCCGCAGGAAAGACCTGATGAAGGTACAAACACGTACCGAAACGTTGACGTAAATAAATAAAAATATTGTCTGGCCTTGGTCAAAAACTGCTTTATTTGTTTTATATAAACTACATAAAAATACAATCTTTAAAATATTCATATTTTTAAACGGTGATTGCCAATCTTGTAGTTCTTTCGTCATCACCACGTCCTTTTTCTCAATCAGAGGCCCCAATTTTGTAAGCTAATATTCATAGTCATCCTTCGACATTCTGGTGAAGTTTTTAAATAGTAATTGTCAAGAAGTAATTAGCTGCTTAAAATATGAAGTGTTTCTCGTTTGTTTAAATAACTTCGAATCCAGGTTCTTCTCTCCTTTAATTACTTGAAATTTTGAACACAATTAATGTTTCCTGCGGACAAATTGTATAAAATAAATTTGTATTATCAAGAAGCCAATGAATTTAAAAACGTGGTTGAACACAAATTATTATACTATTAACACAAAGAAAATAAGAAACACCTAAATATGTTAAATGTAAAAACTATTTTCACATCCTACTGAAAAAGCACAAACTTTAGAAGTTTTCCGAGGCACTTATTCACAAACTACACACAAGTGCGGTCGCAGCAGTCTACAGTGTGTAGTTAGTGAATAAGTGCCTCGGAAAAACTTCAATAGGATGTGAAAATAGTTTTTAACATGGAGCATATTTAGGTGAGTGTTTCTTAGTTTCATTGTGTTAGTAGTATAAAAAATTTTTCTCAACCACTTTTAAAAATTATATTACAAATTATAATACAAATCTATTTTATACCATTTGTCCGCAGGAAAGACCTGATGAAGGTACAAACACGTACCGCAACGTTGTCGTAAAAAATAAATAAAAATATTGTCTGGTATTGGTTAAAAAACTGCATTAGATATTTAATAAAATTGTATATTATCTTTTATGTGAAAATTATTTATCATCTTTGTACTGAGAATATCTTTGTTTTATTATTCAAAGAAAATGAGTTTTGTAAGAAGTTGTTTGAACCAACATAATGATGCATGTCTACACAAATTCTTATTCACCTTAGTAATTACCCTCGCTCAAAGAGATACATTATTTAAAATTGTATTAGTTCATGATCATGTTGCAAATGTAAAAAAAATGTAAACTTGTTTGTGAAATAAAGGTTGCTAACATCCTCGTGAGTCCATTTTATACTGTTTTTTGCCATATTACTCTCAGCTAACTTTCACCTAATTGAAATTTTCTTGAATACCTGAGAGTACTCTCAGAGAGCGCTGAGAAAACGTTTACACTGCCGAGAATGAAGCAACAATGCAGCTCTCGGAGAGCTCCCCCTCCACTTTTGGCGAGAACCCTCGGTGGCCTTTACACTTGCGAATTTTTCTCTCGATAGAATATCTAGCACTCTCGAGAGTCAAAAACTCGCACTTGTAAACGCACCTTAACAGAAAGAGAAATTTGAGGCGAAGGTCTGCGAGGGCTATTCTCTCGCAGGCAGAACCTTGTAGGAGAGACACGAAGGGGCTACCTTTGGGGACCTTGGGCATACGGTAAGAGTTGTTCGCTATTCCCATTGGAATAGTCGGCCAGCTGCCTCCTAAACTGGTCGAGGCACGGAGAAGGGAATGCTGCGTCCCCACAGAAAACTCCTCTCCCGCTATCGGAAGGGCGTGGGACAAGTACCAAATGCCCGATCTACTTGATGCAGGTTTTTCTAGAGTTTTCCCTGCATTACTTTTAGGCGAATGCCGGTTAGGATCCTTCAACTATATCCCGGGGGCCCTAGTTAGCCCTTGGCTATCTTCCTCTACCCTTCCGCATCCCCCCTTTCAAATCCCTTTCTATGCTATTAAAGGGGATTTGTCACCATGTGGATTACCCTCAAGTGGCATGTTATCCTAAAAAAAAACGCACCTTAGCATTTTCTGGCCGCTCGACTTCCACCCAGGTCATTCATTCGTTCCGTTGCCTTCCTAATTCTTTAATTTTAAAGATACATCACATCCCAGGAACAGAAAATGCAGCGGCATATTTAGTGTGATGGTCCCCATGATGGCATGCCAAAGGTGATTATTTCAGCCGTTACCATTAAAATTAGGCATTCAGGGAACAGTTGTTTCGCGACACTAGTAACGACACAGAGTTGAGACCTAATACAGAAGTCATAGATGCCGTCGATGTTGCAAAAGATGAACGAAATAGGAAAATCCTAAAAACTAAGGATCGTTTTGTATTGAAAAGAAATCATAAGGCTAGAAATGAGTGGGTTTTATGCGCGCCGGAAGTATTGATAATGTACTGAGATTCCTGCACGACAATAACGAGTACCCCGGAACTTACAAGTTGAACACAATAACTCGGGGCTTAGTTCATTGGCGATATATGGAAAGAGATGCGAAGCGATTCGGTAAGACCTGCCATTTGTGACAAGTTTGCAAACACGAGTACAAATATTACGAAGGACCATTTCAGGCCGTCTTGCCGGAAACCAGTCATAATGCTCTGACATACATATTTGTGGTAGTGGACGCATTCACATAGCGTGGGCGGCTTTATGGATTCATTCATGCGTGCATGAATAAAATCACATCCCGGAACAGGAAAAACAGATTAAAATCCTTTCCGGCCCATTTTCACAATTTTATAAGACCTGTTGACGAAACAAACTAGAGGAAATTGGGATCCGACTATCATATTCAAGTATCCGCCATCCTCATACGTATGCTTTGGAACGACATATGAGACAATTAGGGTACTTTTTAGACTACTGTGTTACTAAAACCATAAAGAATGGTTGAATCAAGTAAAATGTTATTTTTTTTAGAGTAACTGGATACATGAGTGTATTCCGCATGGTGGCAACACCCCTTTAATAGCATAGGAAGGGATATGAATGGGGGATGCGGTTGGGTAGAAGAAGGATTAAATAGAGTTTAAAGATCCTACCCGGCATAGTCCTAATAGTGATGCAAGACAAAAAAGCTAGAGAACCTAGCATCAGGTAGGTCGGGTAGTAGGTACTATACCCATGCCTTTCCGATGGCAGGAGAGGGTTTGCTGTGGGGTGGCAGCATCCCTACTCCATGCCTTCACCAGTTTAGGAGGCCGAATGTTCCAGTGGGAGAAGCGGACAACTCTTACTGTAAGCCCAAGGTCTGCGACCCCGAAACAGAGAGGAGAAGGCATCCCCGTAGGTAGCCCTCTCCGTCTCTCCAGAAAGTGTGGCCACGAGATTTATATCTACAGAATTGCAGTCCGGTAAGCGAGTGAAATCCCATTCGAGGAAGTTGTAAATTTTCCCGAAACACAGCGTGCGCCAGAAATGAATGCTGCGGAGAATTGATATTTACTAAAATTTTAAAATAAATTCAATCGAAGTTTTATAGACAGAAGTTTACTAAGACATGAATATTACGACCTTTTCTAATCCGCATATAGATCTGACCGCAAATGGGACACAGTCAATGGTTCCGCGTTACATTCCTCCTCCAGAAGGTCTTTGAACAAATTTAACAGCTAAAGGTTGATGGGCTGACAATCGCACCTGTGCTCGTTCATTTTACCAGGACGATAAAGGACACTGTTGAAGATCATTGGAAGGTCGGACTTCAGAACCAGTTCTCCAGGTGCAAGTCCAGAAACCGCCTTAAGGCCACTGTTCATTATGCATGTGACATTCCAAATATTTGTACGTGGTTGAAGATCAAGAACTCGTGACAAAGGAATACAACGGAATTATACCGTATATTTAGTTTTATCTTCCAATTACCTTTAAAATTGTGCTTCAATATATGTTTCAGGAGGTCAGTTTTTAATTATATAGCTAAATCTCTTTCAATATGGGAAATGGTCTTCATATTATTCTTCATAAAACATTTATCTTTACCTGGTTCATGTTGACCATCATATATTACGTTATTTGTTTACTGATAATTCTAGGAATTTCCACGGTGTCCAGGAGATTGTGCGGTTGCGTCTCAGAAGTTAAATTTGTTACTCTTAACAAAAATTATTACTCTATTTCCGTTTTACTAAGCTGGATTTTTAAATTATTAACTTTATAATTTTAATTTACAAAAGTCAATCCCACATTTACTTTCTCCATCTCCGTCTGTAATTTGGATTTTGACTAAAAACTGTCTTTCTTTGTTATCCGACTTCCTTACTTACCGACATTCAAACGTGTAGATGTTTTTGTAAGCAAGTAGTCGTAATACATAATCACTCATGTTGCATGATAAATGCTGATAAAATAAAAAGCAACTTGTTATTAAAAAAGTTAATAGTAGCTGTAAGTAAATTACGCTTATGTACGTGGGTGAAGCGATTTGAGGTAGATAAGTGGCTATCAAATTCAACTCGTATTTCGTAAACGTTGATTCAGAAAGTTTTATCACCGACAATGACACAAAAATTACAGAGAAGTGTTTCCATATTTTTTTGCGGGGTTTCCCAAAGTGAGGCCTACGCAATTTGAATGTTTAGGAAGGCATTTCGAATTTTGTTTTAGGGTAACAGGCTACATGAGTGTGATCCACATGGTTGCAACTCCCCTTTAATAGCATAGGAAGGTATTTGAAACGGGGGGGGGGGGTGCGGAAGGGTAGAGGAAGGTAGCCAAGGGTTAACTAGGGCCCCAGGGCTGTAGTTTAAGGATCCTACCCGGCAATTCTCCTAAAAGTCATGCAGGACAAACCCTAGAAAACATGCATCAGGTAGGTTGGGCATTGGGTACTTGTCCCACGCCCTTCCGATAACGTGAGAGGAGTGAGCCCGTCTAGAATTTAAAAACCACTAGCTATGGTTTAACTTATACAAATAGAAAAATTGTTGGTATCTCAATTTGAAATAAACATTTGGTGCTTTCCATAGAGCAACACTTGAAAGATTGGAGTAATATAAATTACAATTTACTTCAATAGTATCGATTACTATGCCTAGTGAAGGAATAGTAAGTACTGCGTTGGACGATGCGCTATGTGGTTGTCTACTGTAGTCTAACGCCAACTCCGCATGTTAAATGAAATAAGAACTTAATTGAAATTGGGCTTTTTTAGAAAATAAAAAAATGTGTATATGTTACATAGGGGCGGCATTAAAAATACTTAGGTGGGGCATGGTAAGAACAAGGTTGGGAAACACTGGTTTAAGGAAATATTTTAAATAAGCAACTTCGTAGAAAATTAATATATACTAAATTTTAGAAACCTTAAAATAGGTTTTAGAAATTGGAAGTTTTTCAAATTAAAATTTACGTCGGATTGAAAATAATGAATAAGAAAGATAGCCAATTCAGACAAAAAAGTGATAATATAAATACCACACAACTTTTCTGGGATCCTTGTCCCTTAACTCAGGCGCGAAGAAAAGCCTAGAGCGACACAACTGCACTCGGCTTTTGAGTTTTGTCAACTGACAAGTGCAGTTGTGTCGCTCTAAGTTCTTCTTCACACCTGAGTTAAGGGACAAGGATCCCAGAAACGTTGTGTGGTATTTATATTATGAATTTTTTTGTCTGAATCGGCTATCTTTCTTATTCATTAAATAAATTATTGTTAGCAATATAAGCATACGACTAATGCCGCCTTAGGGCCGACGCACCACTACTGTCGCAGCATTGTTTCTTTCTTTCCTCGTGTCAGTCTTGATAGCTTTCTGTACAAACGCACGTCGTTGTACAAAACTTGTTTTTCTACGAAATACTTTGTGTGTGTGTGTAAAAAACGTTCTATTTTACATAACTCTAATGCCCGCTGTTATCTCTCACCAAGGTGGTCATCGAGGTCCTAGGCTCGATTCCAAATAAAGGTGGGTTGGTACGTGGACTGTAAAGAATTATTTTTGTGGGCTGGGTTTTTACTTTAAATCAAAACATATTATTGACCATTAAAGAAATTTTTATATAAGTATATTACAGTTAAGCATGAAAAACTCTTATCTCAGGCACCTGTGGTTTTTACATAGAAGATATCTCCTGCCCGTACCAAATAGGTACTGCTATTCTGTGTTGTGTTGCTTGTTGTAGCTCTCGTACCGACGTCTCCGTATCTCACAGCCGGCAGAACGTGTTAAGTGCAGTGATGACTTTAGTCAGGACCATTGCACGGCGTCGATTCAGGGGTTGACCACTGGCTAAGCTGGATTGATTGCTGGAAAGCCGTCGTACTAAATTGTGTGGCTTTGATGAACTCTTCACTAACAAATTGTGGCCCCTTTCTCACGACGATTCTGCCTCGGACTATATCAGAGACAACAACTTGAAAAAGTTTACAGCAGAACTCATGAGAGTTGTAGATCGGTGACACTTAAAACGTATGCACGTAACGCAATACGGAGCCTCTCATAATCACATCAACCAGCTGCGGTGAGCGCAGAACAACTGCCCCAGTTTCAGAAGCTTATCTCCGTTCCCTCCATTATAGCCTCCCATTCTTTTACTTTTTTCATTATTAGAAAACTTCGTCGAAATGTCAGTTTCACTTATTCTCCCCTTGTTACAAGAGTTATATCACGCAGCTGCATTTCCGTAGTCAACAATGGCCAACTATTCTGTCATGTTGAGGTCAACAATCGAGACAGGACACGAAAATTACTTGGATGGAAATATTTATCTCCTCCACCCCCACGCACGTGCACGATTTAGAATTCTCCGAACCACAGCAAACAACACTTCCAAGACAAAGCTTAACTAAACCAAAATACACGCGTTACAGTACAGCAAGTCTCGTACCATGGTCCACTTGTTCTTCCGGCAACGAAAAAGGATGTAGCTGTAGCGGCCTTTTCTGCACATGCGTATTATAAATTTGTATGCATTTACGATAAAATATAATAGGCATCCTTGGACGGCCAGGATGGGAGTTTATCGGAATGGAAAAAGACACATAAAACATCTATGCCGTAACAGAGATTTGAAGCAGGGAACGTGTTGCGACGCAGTGACGCTGACCACTACACCACAGGAGGTCGGGATTATAATTCTGTAAATGACGCAAAAAAAAACCGAAGTAAAGCAGAAAAATCTGGCCTGTATAATTTTTGCGTGATGTACACACAGGCAACGCAGCCTCTAAACTTTTTGCGTAATTTATATGCAAAATTATTAAAAATTAAGAGGCCCTAAAAAGAGGAAAAAATCGTCGTCGTATATTTAATTTTTTGTTAATAAATTTTCTGACTCAAGGCCATATATTTCTATACACAATATTTGTATTATTATTCATTTTTAAAATAATCTTTCTTCAGAAAGCCACATATTGGTAGGAAGAAGTCATTTTGATATTCTTGCACAAATTAAATAGTAAATTCATTGCTCCACCCCAATATGATAATTTAATTCAAACACAATCTTTATTTCCTTAACTAGAATTTCACTTTTTTTTCTGGCAACAAGCTATGGTAATCCTCATAGTGGCAACTCCCCTTTAATAGAAAAAGAAAAGAATTGATAGGGAAGATTCGGAAGGGTAGAGGAATGTAGTTAAGGGTACTCTAGAGCCCCCGGACTATAGTTTAAGGATTTTACCCGGCATTCGCCTAAAACTAATGCTGGCCAAACTTAAAAAACCAGCATCAGGTAGATCATTGGGTACTTGTCCCACGCCCTTCCGAGGTTTGCTATGGGGACTCACCTTTCTCCTCTCCGTGCCTTGACCAGTTTAGAAGGCAGCTGGCCGACTATTCCAATAGGAATAGTGGACAACTATTACCGTATGCCCAAAGTCTGCGACCCCGGAACATACACCTCTCAAAACAGGCCAAGGTACCTCGGCCTGTGGAAACCTTATTCAAAAACCAGAGAGATGTGAAGGCATCCCCAAAGGTAGCCTCCTCCAGAGCTCTCTGGGTAGGTTCACCTGCGAGATAATTATCTCAATGGCTTCCTTCTAGAATTTCACTTTTTTTAGGTAACAGGCTACTTGAGGGTAATCCACATGTTGGCAACTCCCCTTTAATAGCATAGGATAGGATTTGAAAGGGGTGATGTGGAAGGGTAGAGGAAGGTAGCCAAGGGTTAACTAGGGCCCCCGGGCTACATTTTAAGGGTCCTACCTGGTATTCGCCTAAAGAAATGCAGGACAAACCCTAAAAAAACCTGCATCAGGTAGGTCGGGCATTGAGTACTTGTTCCACGCCCTTCCGATAGTGGGAGAGGAGTTTGCTGTGGGCACGCAGCATTCCCTTCTCCGTGTCTCGACCAGTTTCGGAGACAGCTGGCCGATTATTCCAATGAAAATAGCGGACAACTCTTACCGTATGCCCAAGGTCTGTTACCGCCTGTTACACCTCTCAAAACAGGCCGAGGTGCCTCGGCATGTGGGAACTTTAGTTCAAAAACGGAGAGGAAAAGGCATTCCCAAAGGTAGCCCCTTCGTGTCTCTCCTACAAGGTTCTGCCTGCGAGAGAATATCCCTCGAATACCTCCTAGAATTTTACTAAAATAATTGTTTATAAACACAAAGTTACACGTAAATGAAGCGAGCAAGGCCGACCGATTTCAAGGAACACTCGTGAGGCCTCACATCTCGCTTCATGTCCCTTGGACTCGTGTTCCATAAACCACATCGGACTCGAGCGTTGGCTAGGCGAGGTAAAGCAACGCCACCTGTACTTAATTTGACTTAAGGTAAAATGCTACATCGGAGGTAGTAATGTAGTCTTCCTGTTGTGACGTCACACAAGCCTGTTGAGGCCTATTGTGTACAACGTGCATAAATGTTCTACATCAACAGCTGCATCTGATAATTGTACAGACATGATTATTGTACAATAACTGGAATGTGAAAATTCAATTTTATTAATATTTTTCTGTTTACTATTAAATATTTTGTTGAAGCTTCGAGCAATTAAAGTTGAATGTCGCATACGACATTGAGTCTCTATCTACAATGTTCCAATACTGCTAGGCGTGATATATCAATTCTTCCTTTTTGTGACAACATAAAAATGTAGAAATAATGGAGAAAAGTAGAAATCGTAATGCCGTCAAATTAGTATTAATATTTGTGTAAATTATTGTTTCTTTATTTCCAATTTATTTGAAATAAATATATATTGTAGTATACAAAATATTATATAAACAAAATGCCAACACGTTGTGGCGCAAATTATGTAGTATACAAAAGGGACTACTAACAAATATCCCACCACTTTGTGCGGGGGTGTGAGGGGCTTGGCGCAGTTGGGTGTGGGAATATATTTTCAAACATGTTAACCGGCCGATTTTTGCTTCGAATAAATATATTTCGGCATCAATGAGATTCATAAAATTTCTCTACATGTTCTCTGTGTATAATTTCAACCCCTTTCCGTCATGGGATGGGTGCACCCTTACGGGTGGGCGTGAAGTGGCATTACATTAAAAGAAAGCAGAAACCATTGAGATTGGAGTCGAATCCGGGGCTATAGTTGTCATTGAATTTAATTACGACATTAAACTTGCCGTTTAAATCCCTGAAGCGTGAGTGGTCGGGGGTGGAAATTTTCAAACATGTTAAACGGTCGATATTTGCGATAATTATTTCCTGGGATTAACTACTTTGTTAGTATTTATACCGATGCTGTTTGTGGATAATTTCAACCCCTGTGATGGGAGAAACCTTAGGGGTGTGGTGGAGGTACGTTAAATTAAAAAAACGCAAAAACAACCGAGATTCGAATCAATTCAGAGACTATGAATGTCACTGAGTCTAATTATTGTGACAACCTCGGTAACGTGACGGGTTTGGGAGTTGGAGGGCGGGGGTAGAAATTTTCAGACAATGTAATCGGCAGATTTTGCGTGAAATAAATACTTTTTGATTATTGCACATATTTGGGGGTGATCATCTTCTAACATGTAAAATCGACTGATATATTTGGTCAATGACTTCAACCCCTTTCGGCATGGGAGGTGAGCACATTTACGGATAGGGTTCGAGGACTGTTACATAAAAATAGCGCAAAAGCAACCGAAATCGGAGTAATATCGGGGGTTATAGATAAATGACGTCTCGGGCAACGCCGGCAACCCAGCTAGTACTTAAATAAAGGGGGACACATGAAGTCTGCAATCTGGGTAAAGATAGCACTAAGTTGTAATAATTGCTATTCAATATAATTGATTAATTTGATTTATGAAATAAAATAAATATTTAAATTTCATTAAATATTTCAAAATTTAATTAAGACATTAAGTTGCATTTCAAAGGTAAAAGAGTGAATAATTAAAGTTGTAAATTACATTAATAGGCTCTGAAACGTAATAAACTAAATTAATTAAAAGCCACCCTTTTGTTACCTACATGTAGCCTTCACTCTAAAAAGTTAGACGAATGCCGTTACGAAAAAAGCCTGTGAGGGCTATTCTCTCGCAGGAGAGACAGTGAGGGCTACCTTTGGGGTTGCCTTTTTCTCTCTTCGTTTTCGAAATAATGTTCCCACAAGCCGAGGCACGTCGGACTGTTTTGAGAGATGCATGATCCGGGGTCGCAGATCTTGGGCATACGGTAAGAGTTGTTCGCTGTTCCTATTTGAACAGTCGGCCAGCTGCCTCCTAAACCGGTCAAGGCACGGTGAGGAAAAGCTGCGACCCCAAAGCTAACCCCTCTCCCGCCATCGGAAGGGCGTGGGACAAGTACCAAATGCCCGATCTACTTGATGCAGGTTTTTCTAGGGTTTTCCCTGCATCACTTTTAGGCGAATTGCCGGGTAGGACCTTAAACCATAGCCCGGGGACCCTAGTTAACCCTTGGCTACCTTCCTCTACTCTTCCGCATCCCCCCTTTCAATTCCCTTTCCTATGCTATAAGTGGAGAGTTGCCACTATGTGGATTACCCTATACATAGCCTGTCTACACCTAAAAAAAATTCAAATTAAGTTACAAAGTTATTGTTAATATAGTATCTCAAAGGTTAATGAAGATAATAAAGAATGGATTTTAAACATTACTTAGTTTAAATGTGTAATTATGTGAAATTAATGTGTTAAAACCTACTAAACTGGTCAAGGCATGGAGAAGGGAATGCTGCGTCCCAACAGCAAACACCTATCATGCCATCGGAAGGCCGTGGGACAAGTATCCAATGCCCGGCTTAACTGATGAAGTTTTTTTAGGGTTTGTTCTGCATCACTTTAGGTGTATGTCGGGTAGGATCCTTAAACCATAGCCCGAGGGCCCTAGCAAACCCTTGCCTACCTTTCTCTACCATTCTGCATCCCCAATTTTAAATACCTTCATACATTACAAAAGGGGAGTTGCCAACTCATGGATTATCCTCTTGTAACCTGTTACTCTATAAAATATAGTGGAGGGGTTACGATTTTGGTCAGTAAAAGAGTTAATCTGTCTGTGGTGGTCGTCGAAGGAGAATGTCAACATTGGACGAAGTAGGCCAAGTAGTATTCTAGTTTGATTTTGAGTATTTGATGATTAATATAATTTGACGTTAGACAGTTCATCGGCCGATGGGAATTGAACGCTGCCAAGTTTGTTGGATGTTATATTAGGAAATCTTAACAGACTACGGTAAAAATGTCTCGTGATCTGTCCATTATTATGGTCACTGTAATACTGACCACATCTCCGGTCAAAACATCTTGGGATTTAAGCATTGGCGATAAGCATTGCTGATTGACTGGTGGCTGTAGGCGAAACTCTGGGGAGAAGATATGCTGCAAAACCAACATTAAGATGGTTGGAGAATAATGTAACGATCAAAGAGAATTGAAAGCATCAAACAACGGGAAATGTGCTATTATTCCTAACGAGGAGAAGATTCTCAGGGGCGGTAGAGCCGAGGGGTAAGAAAGTATATATCTGCGAATGGGTATTTAATGCGCATATCCACGATCGATTACTGTTGTTTACTCCGCACTTCTGATTTCTATTCCCTGCAAGTTAATAGGTTAGTTGTAACAAGTAATATTGAATACATTTTGTTTACAAGGGATTATGGAAAGAACTTGGCTATCTCCAGTTTGCGAGGGAAAGGAATTTGAGGGCTGGAAGATTGGGAGATGTTGGATGTTTTCTTACCGTATGCACAGGCAAAAAATTAAAGAACTGACTGTTCACTAGTTTCAGGAATCTAGAAGGAGGTGACTTTGCCTTTTTAAAAACGTGTTATGAGATCCGGGCAGATTAGTCAGAAAAGTTGATTCTGAAGAATTAGTCTAATCTGAGCAGTGATTCTTTAAAACGTTTAGTGCGACTAATTTAGTCTAAGAAATTAGTCTCAAAGGTCAGTCGAGACAAGTCGTCGAAATACAAATAGATAAAGGCAATACACGGAGTTTTTAGCCTGGTGGAATTAACAAGAAGCAGTCATTGTCTAGATGCTCCATACCGACCGACCCACCACCCACCACCTCGCCTGTCGGGTTTTCGAAGCGTTAGGAAACTCCCAAGGGGTGAAATTTAAAAAAACATGTAAAACCGGCCGATAATAGCGTCGATTAATTACTTTTAGGCGTCTATGTGATTAATAGTGTCTAGATGTTTTTTGTGTAGAATTTTTAACCCTTCATAGCACCAATAAAGGAGAGGGTGGAGGGGCGTTACATAAAATAACGCGAAACAACAGAGATAGGTGTAAAATCCAGGCTTATAGAAGCCAATGAGTTTAATTCTGACATTCACTACGTCAGTTAAGTTGTAGTTCAGCCTCTAGGTGTCGGGGTGACGTAAGAATTGGGTGAAAGGCCATTACAAAAATAAGAAAACAACGATTTTGTTATGGAATGGTTATGGAAGTCACTGAGATTAATTCTGACACTAATTATACAGGTTAAGATGTACTTCAGCTCTAGGAGTGGGGGGTGGAAGAGGGTGATACAAATTTCCGTTTACAATTTTAAATGCGTATACCAATTTCTACTAAACTTTATACACATATTACTTACTATCCAAGACCGAACATACCTTGCATCTCTAAAGGTGGGTTTGGAGGTAGTGGAATTTAGAAACATGCCTAAACGGCCATTATAAGCATTGAATAAAACGTTTCCGGGTCGCTTAATTTGATAGTGTCATTCTAGAATTTTTAAGTAACTAATTTAATCTCCAAAAAGCAAGGGAGGGAAGCATCCACCAGGTGGTGGTGGAAATAGTTTACATAAAAAATATTGCAAAAAATATAGATATTAGTGTCGATTCCGGGGTTATGGAAATCGCAGAGTTTTAATCTAGCATCAATTATGGTGGTTGTTGAAATTTTAACTTTGTCTTCGTGGAGGTGGAGAAAAGGTTACTTGGAGTAGTTTTGACCCTCTTAACTTACCGGGAATTTTTTTTGTTTCCTAACGGTAAGAGCTATATTTTAGTCTCTATTTAGTTGATGGTTGTATTTCTTTACTCCTTTAAAGAACCGGGAGTATTTTTAGACTTTATTAAGTTAGTGGATTTTTTATTTTATTTATTCGTCTTGATTTTTAGACATTTTTATTTAATGTGTTAGGATTGTTTCCGAATAAAGTCAGTCATCGTCGTGGTTTATTTGGACTTAGATACCCAAGGGTTAGGTCGGGGCGAGGAATGTGTATGGGCAAATGTTACAAACACTGGCGCTATTGATGCTGATTAAACTGAATGTTTACGAAGAGATTAGCGTCGAATAAATTCCTACTCCGGGAAAATTTAAATAAATATCCAGGCAACCCCAGGTATTGAGCTAGTATGTAATAAAAATCTATTACGAGGGATACATGCTTTCATTAATAAAATATTGTCCATGTTGCTCGGCATCTGCTAGTCACAGTCGAGTGAGTTAGATAGATTAGTGCACCTAAATGCAAACAGTCGATGTTTAAGATACAGAAAACTGACCAAGAAAATTAATTAAGCCTACTATCCCAATGACAACTGATCGGTTGCGCGGTGTATGGAAACTCAATGTCGTCAGGTGCAAATGTGTCATTCCCATGACAAGGAGGACAAGGTCTCGTGACAATGCTTTTTTCTCGAAATGAACTAGAGTGATGCTTGCCTAGACCTTGCGAGTTAGAGGATACTTCTTTTAATGAAGTAGTTGTAGCAAGGTTATGGTTCCAACTTAATATTACAAGTTTTTACGTAACTGGAAAATACGCGGAAGATAAACATCGAAGTAGAAAAACGTGATATTAGGCTTATACATATTTATTAAGTTTCGATTATGAAATTGTTTGGTGGTTAAAGAGAAACAATACAAATTTTGAAAATAGTATTTAGTATAGTTAAAATTTTACTCATTAAAAATTACCGCACGTCCTACCTCCTTAATAATATGGCAGATGTGTGAATCTTATTTAAAAAATTATCCTCTTGTTCTGTTTATTTCTCCGCTAAATTTTATAAAATGATATGTTTGTACATAATGGTTTATATTAACTGTGTTTTACTCTTTCTTCCAAAGTTTCATAGTCTACAATACTTTCTTGTATTTGTTCGGAATTCAAAATTATAAGGATCACGAAACATTAAAACACAATATTTGGCTTCTCTACAGAATTGTCATCAAACGAATTGGAAGAAAAGGATAAATTAAACCTGATAAAATTTTAATGTTAAAGTAATGTTAAAATCAAACCATTGCATAACAAAATGAATACTGGACATTCATTTGAAATAAAAATATTAATACGTTATTATTTAATCCCTAAAGAATAAAATTATGTTTGTAGTCCTTACTAGCATAAAAAATTTTCTACTAGTTTCGAAACCTTTTAATTTACTTTCTTGGCTTGAAAATTATGTTATGTAATTCAAATAAATTCATAAAGCTTTATTCAATCCTCAAATCATTCCTAAATTTTTAATTAACGAATATGGGGAAAAAATGTCGACCGGACCGGGAATCGAACACAGGACCTTGCACTTGCCGGGCGGCTGCTCGGCTTATTTTATTTATTATATTAATTTTTTTTACTTATAAATTTAAATATTTCTCTTTTTTTACTTCTGAGTCGCAATAAGAGAATTTATTGGGGTTGTATTTTCGCTTAAATGCTTCCGATTCTTCTTTATTTTCTGAAATGCCAAACATCCTGGCAATTTTAAAAACCAGTTTTGCCAGTTAACTTACCACGAGTTAAGATCCTTGAAGATATGTGGATAAAAACTCGTGACACGATTCTAGACCTGTGAGCTTGGCCCTTCGAAACTTTTCTCTAATTATAGGTTTAATATTATAGTATTTTAGCCGTGCAGATAAATTACAGTTCAGTCTGAGTTAGGCCCTTCGAAAGTTTTCTTTAATTATAGGTTTAATATTATAGTATTTTAGCGTGCAGATAAATTACAATACAGTATGTCCATAAAGTCATGGTGTACTTTTGACCGGTCATAGGAAATCAACGATTTCACGTGAAATCACCAAATGAAAGGAAAACTCTCTACGTTTTGTATATATTCAAAGCAGTTTGATGTGGCTTCCATTTTTTTTCCCTACACACTTCTCAGCGATTTTCAAGATCTTCCCACACACGATTAAACACGTCTGGTGTAACAGAGTGAATAACGTCTGTAATTCTCCGTTTTAAATTATTAATGTCGTTGATACGTACACATGTTGCTTCAAATAATCCGACAAGTAAAAGTCTAAGGGCGTCAGATCCATGGCCATGGCTGGACAGAACCCCTGCCTATCCACCGCTGAAGGAATATTCTATCTAGGAACTCACAAACAATGACAACATAGTGTGGAGGAGCGCAGTCATGTAGAAAGATGACAACTGGATACGGTGGCACTAAAATTTGAACATGCCAAGATAGTTGTTTGTTGTCACTGTCTGCTCCGCATAGAAAATTGCATGCATCCGGCCACACGACACGTTCACTTTAGGGGTGTTCCGTTCGTACTCAACGTAGGCACCAGGACTTTCGTATTCGGAGATTTATGGCGATGACAACTTGGAGAGTTTTCCTTTTATTTAGGTCAGATTTCACATGTATATCTTGTTTTGTTGCTTTCCTACGGCCAGTTAAAAACGCACCATGACTTTACGGATACACTGAATATATATTTTAACAGTTCAGTTTTAATCATTATAAAAAGGGTGAAAGTTCTCATATTCCGAGCGTTTAGGATGAGGAACCTGGGTGTAGGCGGCGGGCATGTGGTCAAAGACAAGGAATTTGCGGAAACGGCGGTCTGCCTAGACCTGATAATCCTAGAACAATTGCACGAACCCGCAGCGCAGACAGAGGAAAGCAAATAGTTATAGTTGATGGAAGGTGACAAGGGAAGAACCCAGGGGGAGAGAGAGGGAGGGCAAAGCCGAAACACGCGAAGCCCTGGAAGGCTTCATTATGAAACAACCTAGTGTTTTCTTGGCCACAAATATTTTTCGGGATTCCAATCGTCACCAGAGACCTATCGCGACGCAGAACTTCAGTTGAAGTGAGGAGAAGAAGCTGCCGTCCACCGCTAGCCGCTGGTACCATGATGCGAATTCTGAAAAATTTAAGGTCGGTAACCCACTGGGACGGTCGCGGGTTAAATTGCCGTTTTGACAATAATGCTGATATTTTTCAAAGCAGCCCCCGGATACCCTGAGAAATGGAATCTGATTAGAAAAGCCGTGGAGGAAATATTTTATATTCTGGAAATATGTAAGATTAATAAATTCTTAAAGCAAATTATTATTTTTTATTTGTCATTAATCATTTAGAACCTTTTAAATTAAATTACGTAGAGCAATCGTTACAATATTTATATATATATATATATATATATATATATTGTAGTAATTGGTAATTAAGGCATTGTTCTAATTGAAAAGTTGAATTGTAGAGGACTCATTATTAGTGGATATAGAGCGGACGCCGCAACAAACCGGCAAGGCAAAGAAAACATTGTTGGTCGGTCGAGAGGGTTTTTACGCGCTCAAAATTTACGAGACGAACAGTTCAGTCGGGCAGCAGACAGCGAATAGATCAGACGAAAAGTTTTACAGTCGGCAGTCAGAACGAAAGAATGTGGTCCAGTCACAAACATGCTTTCAAATATTAAAAAGTAAAGCAATATTCAGTCGGGAAAGAGACAGAGCAACTAGTGTGTATTCGGTGGTCGAGCGTAGATTCATCATGTTGGCCATAGACGAACCAATGAAGTCCATTTTCACTAAAGTCATGAGATCTACAAATCCAGGTTGCAGTAAAGCATCGAGAACCAACCAATTTGTGTTAAACCAACTAACAAACAACGCCAATTAGAGCCTGTGAACATTTAGAGTCTGCGAGTACTTAGAATCAGTGATGTCCCCAAAATTGTGCACGAAAAGCTAAAAAGAGACCTGGGCGGCCGTAAGTAGAGAAAAACTTCATAATCATTTGTAAACCGTGTTTAAAAGATAAAAGTCAGATCGTTCTTTAATTATTTAATTATTGATAAAATGAGATCCTTAATTCTTGATAAAATTAAAATTGTTTAAATTCAATCTTTAGTATTATTTCTTCCGCAACAAATTTCGTCTATGTTCAGACGCATTGATTTCCATAAAAAGTAAATGTAATTTTGATTATATAAATTCTGCCATTTATCAAAACCAGTTCAAGACCCTGAGATCCCGAATATTTTGTGTATTTTATACTTGTTTTAAAATTTTTAATAAATCTTGTTTAATAGTTTTCACCTAAGTTCTTTCATTTAGAAACGCCACATTCATATTATATTTAATTATTACAATATATAGTAATGATTAAACTTTACTAGACACACATAAAAAACCTTTATTACAAATCAAAAATACATTAAAAATAGTTTGAGCGCCAGCAGATAAAGTCTGCAAAAAATAATCTGGTGCGGAATATATATCTCTACTCCGCCCCCCCCCCTACTCGATGCAAAAAAATGAAAAAAGGGCAGTTCTGGCACCCGTGCACATGGTCAGTAAATGCCCCTTCAGCCGGTCCGCAGTTCCTTCAATTGGTTTTGCCGAGACCCTCTGAGGCCCGCGGACAAAGGGTGGGCACGCACTGCTTCCACTGCCTGATGTTATTCACTATATATATTTATTTATTGTAATACTAATTATAGGCCAGTAATGATTTTAATAATTGGATTGTTAGCGGTGCCAATTCTTCAAAGACAACAATGTGTCGCCGGGATTTGTTCGGCCGCGAAGGTTTTTTCTGAAACAGTCTGACTGATAATGTAGTAGGGAATGGAAGGCAAAATTGGAGAGAACTAACAGCGTGGCCTATGTACAAAATTCAACCGAGAAAGTTACAAGTTTTTAAATCTAAGTAAAAAGTTTGGACAGCTAGATACTTTGTAAAAACTGCAAAGAATAATTAAATATTTAGCGCCACATTAAGTTTCCTACGCGTACTGAGATCAACATTTTCCACATAAACACTATGTGTAACAGTATGCCTGGCGGATGATCCGGAGGTGCAGCAGATCCAGTTCCCGGAGGAAAGTTCAATAACTACGACCGTGTGTTTGACAATCAAGTGTAGAGTCAGTGACTCATGGCCATTTTAGTGTAAATTGTGTGTCCGAGCCGAGGAAACTAAGTCTGGTACCAGCCGAACATTTGGTAAGTAGAAACCAAGTTAATTGAGTTTTTAAACGATAGTTAAAAGTATTCGTCAGATTTTGTTGGTCTCATTTTGGTTTTGATTGTTAATTTATTAATTTATAAATTCTATGATTGTTCTTTACTTATCAAGCCCAGGTAAACGACCCTGAGAGAAGAGTTATAAAATTTCTAAACATTGAAACTTTAAATGTACTTAACCTCAGAGAAAATGTTATAAATTTCTATTAAATAATAAATGGCATCGTAAAGTTTAAAGTAGTAATTAATTCTTGATCCTTCCTGTTAAAATAAAATAAACTGTTCCAGAACGAATTATCAATTTGTTAAAACTGAAAATTGATTGTTTAAATAATTCAATAATTAATTTGTTTGTTAATTAATTGACGCTTTCTTTTTTATTCATACGTTTATTCATACAACGTGGGGCGATTTAATTAACCTTTTTATTTAATCATTACAATATATATATATATATATATATATATTGAAGATATCACTTTATGCAAATGGAAATAATCCATCACTTTGGGAACAAATTTTGTGGTATTCATAATGATAAATAAAATTACAAGAAGGAAATTGAAATTAAGCAATTACTATTTAAAACACACAAAAAAATATTTATTTTACAAATCTTAACTACGTTGATTTTACGTTTTAAAAAAATCCCTCGGCTTTTGTGAGAAATCTCAATTTTAGGGACGCTTATCGGGTCTCTACTAAATATATTAAAAAAATGAATTTTAATTTAAAACAAAAAAACTATTACTAATCTGAAAAGTTATCGAAATCTGACGGTAAATGATATTTACTTATAAGGTTTACAGATGAAAATTTGTTTTAATTACATACCATTTTGGTTTGGGCTGATCAGGTTTGTGCTCATGATTTGTTTAAATTTTTTAATTACAGCAGTTTTCACTAACTGGTCATTGCACTGATTCTACTTTTTTATCATTTGTCAAAAACTTTCGATGTCGTCTGTTTCGCTGAATCTCTAATTGTTTGCTGATCATAAACCGTTCTCTGACTAATTCCTTTTTACTGTTCACCTTCTGCTCTCTCTGGATATATGATTAAAAAATGCGTAGATTCTGCTTTCACAATATCTGACAACCACTGGGAACTGGCAACTCGCAACTAGAAATTGAGAACTGGAAAATGAGAACTGACAAAAACACACACAGAAGTCAGTTAAAATCCTGAACGTCTATATATGCCTTTTTGACAATATCTCGTAGCAAGCATTACCAGCTCTCCATTCTCGCCAAACAATTCAGTTATGTACAATGCCATTGCCTCAGAGTTATGCCGCCAATAATGATAGAAACAAATTTATTAATTAAATACATATTTTTAGGGTAACAGGCTAAATGACGGTAATCCACATGGTGGCAACTCCCCTTTAATAGCATAGGAAGGGATTTGAAAGGGGGGATGGGAAGTGTAGAGGAAGGTAGACAAGGGTTAACTAGGGCCCCGGGGCTATAGTTTAAGGATCCTACCCGGCATTCGCCATAAAGTGATGCAGGGAAAACCATAGAAAAACCTGAATCAGGTAGTTCGGGAATTTGGTACTTGTTTGACAGTATTTATACCGATATTGTGTGTGTAAAATTTCAACCCCTTTCGGCCAGAGATGGGAGCACGCTTAGACGTAGGGGTGGAGGTGAGTTACAAAAAAATAACGCGAAAACAACTGAGATTCGAGTCAAATCGTGTTTATATATGTCGTATAGGTTATTTGCGACATTCTGGGCAACGTGGGGTGGAGGGTAGGGGTAGGATCGGTTGTGCAGAGGTTGGTAGGAATTTTAAAACATGTTAATCGGCAGATTTTTGCTTTGAATATATATTTCTGGTTGAATAAGATTCACAAAAATTCTCTGCATGTTCACCGTGTGTAATTTCAATCCCCTTTCGGGATTGGAAAGGGAGCACCTTTAAGGGTGGGGGTGAAGTGGCATTACATAACAATAAAGCAAAAACAATTAAAACCGCCGATATATTCGTGAAAAAACTATTTCAACCCCTTTCGGCATGGGAGGTGAGCACATCGAGGTGCGTTACATAAATATAACGAAAGTAACCGGGTTTGGAGTCAAATCGGGGGTTGTGGATATATCCCGGGCAACGCCGAGTTTTATATATTTTTAATAATAGTACAAGCGGCGTTTCTTGGATATTTATTTATATAAGACCGGAAAAAGAATTAATTAAACACTAATATCTCGATCAAATTTAACCGGTATCGATAGTTCCTTTTTTGAACGGTTTACAACATTTTTCAGATAAATGCCGACTGACTCGAGACCTATACAGGCATAGTACCTTAAGAGAGTCAAACTATTGCGGGTGAAAAATATCCTGGTACGTAAGGCTTATTCCCGATACTGAAAAGAAAACAAAAACACTTCCAGTAACGTATATGCATAAATATACACCCGTACATTTATAGAGTCAAGAATACACCAGGAAACATAATTATAATACTATCAGTACCTTAATAGAGTCAAAAAATACTCCCAATAAGGGGATCAAAAGTACTTGTGACAATCAAACATACTCTCGGTATGTTAACGAAACCAATTTTTATAGTAGCTTAACTGAGTAAAAAATATACCTGGTAGGTCTACTTTATTACTCCTAGTAACGTAAATAAATCAAAAATACTCCCGGTAAATTTTCGTCAGTAAGGTCAAACTAGAGTCCCTCGAGGGCCATATTGTCATAATTGATTTAAAAAGGAGGCCGCACTATCTTCAATGATACATATAATTCCTTTCCATGCTGTAAGGGGTTGAAATTTTACTCAGATAACACGGTAGAACACTGTCAAATTCTTTGACCCCTAATAATGATAAAGAGATATGCTGAGAGAACGTAAAAAAGAATTTTTATTTATAGAGAGCTACAGATACATTCAAATATTCTATTTTAGCTGTTCTTGTAGTGGAGAAGACCGCTTTTAAATCGTTACTTTTAAGACGCTGAAGTGTATGAGTGAAAATACTGAAGAGAATGCGATCAATTATTGTACTAATTTCATTTACTAAAATAAGTGATCCTCGTATCTTATGGATTGAAAGGAGTGTCCATAAGGTCCCTGAAAACATCCATTTTCAATTAAAAGAGTAATTTTTGTGTCAGACATCTTTCCCGATTCTGAAAATGAATTAAGCTTTTCACAAGTCGTGTACTCTCAGATTTAATAATATTCGTACAAGCAATATCTTGATCATAAAAAACTTTTGCACATAATGTAATGCTGTATATCATTTCAGGTTCACATATTATCAATGTACGACATCGGAAGAAGCCTACTTTATAAGTTTACGAACAGGTAAATCACTACTCGCTATACGTTAGCCATTTGTCCACTTCGACACTGTGAAGTGCTTAATACCTTAGTGGGTCAAGGTGGATTGGTTCCGCTTCACCATATAAGACAAGACGTGAAATGCATAGACAAATTTATGACAGGAAATGAAAATGATTTATCGAAGGTGTCCAGCGTCTTTGTCAAACAAAGGTTAAGTACAAACAGAAACTACAGAAGAAATTTGTAGTACAAAGAGAAAAGTACAGATGACAAATCAAAATTTATGTAACAAAATAGTAGATACTGTTGAGACACTCCATATGCTGTTAGGTGTTTATAGTTTTGATGTTGCTTTAATATGCAACATTCAGAGTTGATTGTTTCTTTGTAGTTTGATTGACCAAAAACAAATTAAGGTATAACTTAATAGTATACAATGTTTAATTATCGGACTATAATTATGATTTATAAAGTTACCTTTATGTCCTTCAGGTCTTGTAATTAAATATCATTTAGTTTTCCGGTATAGCATAAACCACAATTTAACAATTAATTGCTAGCTTTGTTATTCAACATTACGTTAATTTAAATATTAAGACGATAATTCATAAATTTAGCCAGTCGATTGTTCCATTTGAAAATAACAAAAATATCATATTGATTAAACATTTAGTATAAGCGAATCCAAATAATGTACGTTGTTTCTTTTCTGAAAACGAATTCATATTTTTATTAAATATTTATATCTAAGTCATATATTTATAAATTTGCCGTCGAACTCAAAATGGTAGTTAAACAGGAACATATAGGTTACATATTATCGTTTTGAGGAATTGGAAAACAAAATAGTTTTATCTAATAACTTTTTTTAGGGCAACAGGCTACATGAGGGTAATCCCCTTTAATAGTATAGGAAGAGATTTTAAAGGCGGGACGCGGAAGGGTAGAGGATGGTAGCCAAGGGTTAACTAGGGCCCCCGGGCTATATTTTAAGGATCCTACCCGGAATTCGCCTAAAGAAATGCAGGGAAAACCCTAAAAAAACCTGCATCATGTAGGTCGGGCATTGGGTACTTGTCCCACGCCCTTACGATAGCGGGAGAGAAATTTGATGTGGGGACGCAGCATTCCCTTCTCCGTGCCTCCTCTAGTTTAGGAGGCAGCTGGCCGACTATTCCAAGGGAATAGCGGACGACTCTTACCGTATGCCCAAGGTCTGTGACCCCGGAACATACACCTCTCAGAACAGGCCGAGGTGCCTCGACTTGTGGGAACCTTAGTTAAAAAACGGAGAGAGGAAAAGGCATCCCCAAAGGTAGCCCCTTCGTATCTCTCCTACAAGGTTCTGCCTGCGAGAGAACATCCCTCGCAGGTATTAATAACTTATAATTCATGCAATTCTTTTGTAATACGGATGGTCCGAAAGAAACTTTGAGAATTCCGCGGTAATAGTGAGAATTACGAGACCAATCAGTTAATAAACTTTGTTTACTTCGCTTAAACGAGAATTGTAAGAAATTAAAGTACAGAATTGGTTATATTAAATTGGTGAACTGAACAATGATGAGGTGATTAATTTTGGTAACTGGAATAATACAATTAATATCAAATTATCAATGATAAGTAACAACTTTGAAACTAATTATCTCAAGACATTAATTTTCGGAGTCACGTATATCATTTTCTGCAGAATAATGGAAAGAGGAAACCCATGGGAAATCCAGAAATTTGTTGATAAATCCACGTTGTCAAATGTTAAATCATTGAAAATTTCAACAAAGTCATGTTTCGGTCAAGGAAAGTAAAACTAAACTTAATGGTAAAAAATCATAAAACATTTTAAATTCCCTACAAATATTAATGGTTTTTATCAGCTATTTAATAAATGTGATTTATGGAACGAATGTATTTTAATTTTTAAATAATGATGAAGTAAAACAAGTGTTTTTTTAAAGCGGAAGCCGTTTGTTTGGTTACTCAAAGAAAGCAGCATACAATAAACCCGCGGAGAAGAGAATAAGCCGTTAAAAAGGGTTACTGACAGCTTCAACTGACGACCTAAATTATTAGGCTATACAAATTGATTCCCAGAAACATCTGTTTCGCAGACAGGCCCACCAAAATTTCAGACATCTGGGAGAATTTCGTTTAAAAATAAATACGATAGATTTCCTTGGTTGTCATCTTGGCTGAGACCAACCAATGATATACAAATAAAATTAGCAGCGATTGATCAACTTGGAAATTTAGTGATCTCGTGAGTCGATATCGGAGGACAGCATCGAAGGTTATAGGCAGTCGGTTGGAAGTTCTGGAAAAGAGCAGTCGGTGACCAGCCACAGTCAAGGGAGTCGGGTCCTGCTTACGACCCGAGCTACAAATGATTCAACGTTAAGTTGGGAGTGCGAATCTTCTGTCCGTCACCAACCACTAATGGTCTACTTCGTCGCCGACGCCACTGCAGACCAGCCTTAGACCACACTTCACCAACCACAACAAATAGACATTCACCGGCACGGTATCGTGAATATTTTCTGTCTTCAAGTATCAAATGTCAGCCCTCAATTGTTGATTAAATTTAATTAAAATATATATGCTGTGGTTCACCCCCACGATATTCGTAAGGACCCTGATAGAAGGATATACTGCTAAGGTCATTAGCGACTTTGTACTATGTTGACTTTCTTTGTTGTACAACAAAAAAGTGAAGTTTCCTCAGTATGGAACCACATACACACAACATCCATGCCCAGGCCGGGATTGGAACCCGGGACCTCTGTGATACGAAGCTGTCTCGCTGACCCCTACACCACAGGAAGTCAGCTATAATATTTTGTTTCAGGATATTTTGAGTTTCCTTAATTCCCCCAAATTTATAAACGGAAATATTATTATATTTAGGTGCAAATAATTTACTTAATTCTTAATTTAAAAATTCACTATTTGTGTGAATTTAATATTAAATTCAAAATTTCTATTAGGCAGTGATTGTATAACTATATATCCTACATTATATAATCGTAATTGCTGAATTGTATCTACGAATCTGGACAAATGGCTAGCGATTAACAGTAACCCTATCGTTATATAAATATAATAAGGATCATGTGACGTAGCCAAAAGAATTGGAAAGGATAGTAAAGAGATAGAGGGGGGCAGATGATTTTCCTGAAAAAGCAGAAGCAGAAGAATAAGGTGTAGACAGGCTATGTAAAGGGTAATCCACATAGTGGCAACTATCCTCTTATAGCATAGGAAAGGGATTGAAAGGGGGGATGCGGAAAGGTAGTGCAAGGTAGCCAAGTGTTAACTAGGGTCCCCGAGCTATGGTTTAAGGATCCTACCCGGCAATTCACCTAAAAGTGATGCAGAGAAAACCTTACCTGAAAATGAAGATCGGACGGAATACGTAGTTCATGCGAGAGAGAGATGCAATTTATATATAAAAAAAATACAATTGTTTCGTTAAATAACATAAGATCTGTTAAAAGTATTTTGTTCACGGCAAGAAAAAATTACTGTTAATTTAAACTATAAACGAAAAGAATATCTGCAGATCTATATACCGATTTTAAAATTACATTTTTGGTACGTTTGTCTACACTATTGTTTAGAAATTTTTATCATAAATTAGACGAGGAAAAATCTGTTGTACGTCGTAAATGTATCAAAAAAGAAACAACGCTCAAAAGCGTTTTATTCCCGTCTGCATACAAGGTGTGTTTTTACTATATATATACATATATATATGAAATATAATTTTCGTCTTGAGATTATTTAACTGCTCAACAATAGGCTTTCTTATTGGATGATTCCTACAATATTATTTCAGGTATTAATATTTCTTTAGTTTTCTGATTTTCTAAAAGTAATTGTGTTCATACGTTATCACCTTTTGATAATAATGAGAATATTACACTGAAGTGAAGAAACGTTCCCATTTACTATCGTGCGACCTTATTTCAGCATTTGAAATATACAAATCGAATATGTATATTTCTGTTTTGCCATAATCTCGAAACGACAAACGAAAGCCAAAAGTTAAGACGACTGACAAGTAGCACAATTGTCAAGGTAAAGCTTGCATGCAAGTCGTTCACCAAAGAAATCATGTGTTTTGAAACAACTAATGCATATGCAAAAACGTGACTCGAATATATGAGTGGTAACAGCATTCATTTTCACCATTAAACTGCTTAAATGTTAAAAGGGAACAAAACATGAAACTTGACGTTGAAAGTAATGTCACAAATTTCAAAGGGTGAGCAATTAATTAGTAAACGTACCATTACACTCATGTGGATTCATTACTGTGGTGTCATCGTGTCACCCGTTCATAATTTTTGGAGAATAAAATATTAGCATTAACAACAGATACAAAATGGAGCAAGAATGGAAGACGGAATGTCTTAAACAAAACAGGACGCCGTGAAAGTGGATTCGGAGGCACAGGTTTTTGTCTCGATCGCGCAGCGAGTGGTCACTGGTCAAAAGCGCTGAAAAGGGTCAACGCAGATGGGGCAATTATTTGGGGTCATCAAGGGAGCCGTTTGTAAAACTGACTGGACGGTCGGAGAGACATGATCGACTTTGACAAGGTGCGTCTGGAGGCAGAACAAATATGCTGTTATGTTCATCGAGATGGTTGACGATTACAGAGCTTCAGATCAAATAAGCTCTGAAGGCGGCGGATTGAAACTGACCTGGAGGGAAACCGCGTGGCTAAAATAGACTGGACGATTGAGGATTTTCAGTCGGAGACAAAAGAAGAACTTTACGTAAACAAATTCCGTGATTGTATTTTCGAAATATATTTGTTAAGTCCCATTGTTGAGAGGGTCTCATTGTCGCCGGCTGGTTAGTTTTGGGAGACTCACTCCGCGCTTAGCCGCTGTCGAGTCGAGATGTATTGTTTCTGTTAATATACAGTCAAACCTTGGTAAGTGTTATATTGATTTGGAGAGTTACAAAATTTAATAAACTACACCAACACATTGGTCCTCCGCGCCAGATCGTTCCAACGAGATATTTTCTCTCGTGATATCCAATGGTGGGCGAGACAAAAGAACCTTCACTACTACAACGTACAACGTGTGTGTTTTCATCGACTACATACCGTGCTAACGTCTTCGCTTTGGACTTGGACATCCACAGAAGAGGCTCCACTTCGACAAATGGCGCGTCGTCACTATCGGGCTCTCGAAACAGCTTGTCATAATTGAAACTAAGGTCAGATCCTACCATAATTATCTTTCAGCCTAATCCTGCATGTAAGCCTCTGTCATTCTATTATAAGTATGTACGGGACGTGGATACAAAAGAAAAAACACTACTCGTAAAGAAACGTGGTAATTTTAAATCTGCACTTAAGCGTTTAGAAACTTACATTGATGAATTTCACATGCAGACATGTTTGATTTAGAAATAAAGCTAAATATATTGAAATAAAATTATATTCTATACCTATATTGTCAGGACAAATTAGAATATGAGGATGAAGATGATCATAGGGAAAAATTCATGGATAAACTAGATACAGTTCAGGCGAAGTATAGTAAAATCAGCTTCTAAAGGAAACCGTGATTCCAGCGAGGAATCATTTAATTACCCAAGAATTGCTGTCAGTTTGCCCACATTTTCAGGTCAATCAATGCACAAGAGTTTGTTAAATATCGTCATATTTTTTATTCTCTGATAAAGAGAAACATATCTCTTTCTATTGTGTAAAAGCTACATTGCATGCTTTCGTCGATTCAAGGTGAAGCCAAGCAATTGATACAGAATATATCAATTACGAATGATAACTTTGAAGTAACCTGGGAATCGTAATGCAATAGGTACTACAACGAACGTGTTATTGCCATGACGCATTTTTAAATCTTACTGTCCCTTCCAGTAGAGAACAAAAATGAATCGTGTTCCACTCTGAGATCAATCGTTAATCGGGTTAGACGTAATTTCAATCCAAGAGAAGCTTTGAAACTCGATGTACCTTTTCACGAAATAATGTTGCAACAATTTATTTTTAATAGCTAAAAATTTATAAAAAAGAATGATTTGGGAAACGAATATTTCCGACAAGGAATTCTGTACATTGGAAAAATTGTTAGAATTCTTGAAAACAGGTGTAGCGCATTGGAATTATTAGATTCTAACTGGAAATCAAAACCAATCAATTTAAGCATGGAAAATAAAACATAACTCAGTCAACAAATTTAAACTTGCTAGAAAAACACAGTTTTATTTTAATGTTTCTAACAAATGTTTATGTTGACTTGTATTTCAACAAATGAATATCACTATAAACTTAAATTTGTAAGAGAGAACAATTAATGTTACAACTGCTTCAGACTTTATGAAAGTAATCATAAGTGTTCGATGAAAATGTGCAGAAATTACTGCAATCGCGTTACTAACAAAAATTCACTATTTAGGCGTAATAATCCTTTTGACAGACAACAAATAGTACGGACACAAGCTCCAACAATGCAAACAGATCAAGCACAACCTCAGACAAACACATATTGGTAATTAAGCATTCTACAAATATACAAGAACTTCTTACTACCGCTATAATTAATATTAAGGAAAGAAAACAATAAAGAGAAAGTGGTATATAGTAAACTTGTTTAAGTTAGGTTAAAGAAAGGCCGAACTTTCATTAGGGGTCAGACATACATAATTCGGTTTGATCCTAGACTGACAGCTGTCGCAGTATATTAATTAATGAGTCATTAAAGAAAATAAAGAACTGTTGTTTAAGGATCTTACCCGGAATTTGCCTATAAGTGATTCAGGACAAAACCTAGAAAACCCTGCATTAGGTAGGTTGAGCAGTAGGTACTTGTCTCACGTCCTTCCGATGACGGGCGAGGGGTTTATTCCCTTCTGCTTGCCCCGACCAGTGTAGGAGGCAGCTGGCCGACTATACATGGGAATAACGGACAACTCTTGCCGCATTTGTGAACATACACCTCTCAAAACAGGCCGAGGTGCCACGGCTTGTGGGAACCTTAGTTCAAAAACTGAGAGAGGAAAAGGCATTCCCAAAGGTAGCCCTCTCCATCTCTTCAGAAAAGAACAGCTCTCGCAGGCTTAATGTTTTGGTTTATTATACATTTTGTTTTAGAGTAACAGGCTACATTTCCAGATGGTATATAGTAAACAAACAATTAATTCTCGTCATATAAAGAGAACTGTATTGTCTACTATCGCATCTACTTTTGATCCTTTAGGATTAGTCAGTCTAATTATTATTAATTATAAAATGTTTATGCAATAATTAGGGCAGAAAAATCTTCAGTGGGATGAAGAATTACAACAACCATTGTACAGTCAATGGTGTCAATTCAGCCAAGATGTATGTGGAATAAGTGAAATTAAAATTAATAGAAAAATATTATGTAACAAACCAACACACATGGGTTTTGTGACGCCAGTGAAGGAAGATATGGAGCATGTCTATATTTTTATATATGTTTCTTCAAATCAACCGAGTTCTGTTCCCTTGTTTGTTCAAAACATGGGTAGCTCCAATCAAGAAAATAAGTCTTCCAAGATTGGAATCATGCGGTGCGCTCAACTATACAAAAAGGTAAGTAAAGCAATTAAGTTGCTGATATATGAGAGATATTTTTGGACAGATTCATTCATTGCACTGGATTTGTTGTAATTCATCCAGATGGAAAGTTTTTTAGGCAACAGAGTTACAGAAGGTTACAAGAGGTAACTTCCTTATGTAATTGGAGACACGTACCTACAACAGATAATCCAGCAGATTTAATATCTAGAGGCGCTGCTACAACCATACTTCTCAATAATGAAATTTGGTGGAACGGACTGCAATTAATGAAATGTATTTTATATGAGCAACAACCTTATTTTAATAGAGAATATAAGTGACTACAACCTTCAGGTGTTACCCCAGGAAAAAGTTCGTTGAGTCATTAAATGTATTTCTAGATAAATTAAACTACTTGAGAGTTGGCGGTCGACTGCAAGAAAGACTTCTTCGTGCAGGACCACATCAATGAATCTCCTAACTGAGAATGAAATATTGGATTCCCTCAATAAAAATAACAGTGAAGGTATTCCTTCACAAGTGTTTAATTGGTTTCATGTTAACAGCTGCTGTTAAAAAGCAATGGGATCTCTACCTGCAGAAAGAGTACAGCCTGTTCGAGCATTCAGATACGTAAGGAATTGATCTTCAGGACCTATTTAAAGATCAAGAATTGTAAAGAATTATGTAGCTGTATTTATTTGTTTTATTACAAATGCTGTACATCTAGAATTCGTATACGATCTTAGTACAGTTGCAATTATTGCAGCTATCAGACGATTCAATGCAAGAAGAGGAAAACCATCTCAAATAAGGTCAGACAATGGTTCTAATTTCGTTGATGCAGCAAGAGAATTACGGGAAATTTGAGAACTTCTACAATCAAGTTCACATAAGGAAGAAATGCAATCCCATCTCGCTACTCAGAACTGTGCGTGAAACTTCTTCATTCCGGCACGTGCTCCACATTTTGGCGGGTTATGAAAAGCTGGTTTAAAGAGGATGAAATGTCACTTACGATGTGACTTATGTAAGAACATTGTTACAATACTATAACTACTTCACTTTCAGAGAAAGTCTTTCATGAATTCTAGACCCATATGTATACTTTCTGACCGTGCAAATCAATATTCCTGTCTCACTCCTGGTTATTTCCTCATCGGTGAACCGCTTAATAATATACCAGAAGTAGAATTGATGGATATACCATCTACCGGGCTGTCAGGGTATCAGATGATACAACAGTTTCCGCAACAAATTAGACAAATGGTCAACAGACTACCTTCAGTCCCTCCAACAACGAAATAAATGGAGCTCAACATCTGAAATCCCACTGTTTTATCTTGTGATTCTTCGTAAAGATCATATGATAGCATTTCAATGGAAATTAGGTGTTGTGTCGGCTATACATCCAGGAAGAAATAACGTGGTTAGAACAGTCACTGAAAAACTTTAAATGGACAACGTAAAAGACCTATAACAAAATTATGTAAAAGGGAGACTCACTCCACGGTCAGCCGCTGTAAAGTCAAGATGTATTATGTAAGTGTTATTAAACAGTCCATTAAAATTACTTAAAACTTTATAAGTTTTATTCATTTGGAGAGTTACAAAATTGAATGAACTACCTCAACAATAGCAATTGTCATTTTCATTCTACTTTGTTTCGCATTTACTCTGAGGTATTTCTTTATTTTTATAAGTGGGTAAATTGTTAATAATTTTTTCAATCACATTAATTTTGTGTTATTAAATTAAAATAGATTATATACAACCAACTTAATAAATTAAACTACCTACATTACTTTATAATCGTCTTAGACAAAAAATTAATTTATAACTATATTTACATTACAAATATATTTAAATTCAAATCATCAAACCCATTAAATAAATCATTTTTAATTGAGATTAAATTTGTGAGAATGAAATAAAAATAATTAAAGTAGTCATCTCCGGCTCAAAAGGACGATCAATCAGTATGCCTTTCTTCAAGTTCGACCAGAAATCCTTTTTCTGGAGTAATTGATATTGACACTTTGAGGTTATGGAGATCGTCGAATGATGAGTGAGAATAAACTTTAAATTTCCGTAGCAATGTAGATAGTGTGGTTTTTGCGAGCATCATAAAGTACCTAAAATGAAGAAATGTTTAATACATTAGTAATATGAAGTTATAAAATATATAATAATAAAATAAAATATGGATACGACACCAATTTATGTCAACCGTTCCCACCTCATCCCTTATGGATGCACCCACTACAAGACTGTTAGGGGTGTAGTTCACACTTCAACTACATTGATGCAACAGGGATACGGAAGTTTGCCCGACACACACTTGCCCGATGCACGTTTTCCCGACAACAATATCCCGATTGACGTTTCCCCGACAACATTAAATTCCACACTAAGAGCATCGACAGTGGCATTATGAACCTGAGCGACCCAGTAAACTATTTATTTGGGGCCAATATAGGCTGTTTTCGCATATTTTGTATTTTGAAAATGCAACCCCTTCTACCCCCACTCAAAAGAGTACTATTTATGGCTAATTCCACAGGGTTGTTCGTGGATCTTAAGTTATACGTGTACCATGTTTGGTTGAAATTGTTCCACGCATTAATGCTTAATTTACAAAAATTGTTCTACAAAATTAATATTATGCTTTATTTCGTAATAACTCACCTGTCGGGAAAACGTCAATCGGGATATTGTTGTCGGGAAAACGTGCGTAGGACAAGTGTGTGTCGGGATTTTGTATTATATCCAACACTGTTAATCTCAGAGATCCATAAAGCTCCTTATTCGATACTGGCGTTTTAGAGTTATTTTTGTCCCTTACCACAACTATTCCTGCTTATGCTAAGTATATATATATATGTCCCGAGGTAAAGGTATAAAAGCCTTGAAAAGTAAACACAGAAGTCATTCGAAAGGCGGTCAAGCGCCAGCCAGCCGGTCAGTCGAGTGTTAGTTTTGGGCTGAGCAGACTAAAGTGAGACATTCCGTCCAGGTGCGTCGTTGGTTTTTGCTTGTTGTTTTTGTATGAGTGTGAAGCCATCCTGGGGAATTTTCTGCGTTGTAGTTGATCCGACTAGTATCTTTTGAAGGACGTTGTTTTTGCATAGAGATTTAATATAACGAATCTCACTCGAGATTTAGATAAACTTGCCAAAGGGAGCTTAAATGCCACGGAATATGGTAATCCTGTAAATTGCCGTCTATGACAGCTCTGCCAACAAATCCAATCTCCTATGGTGGCTCTGGGAAATAAATTCAATCAATTTCCAAATAACCGAAGTTTGTACCGAGCATTAACAAACTACAAAGTTACAAGCAAACGTTGAGGTGTCCTGGATCACTTGAGAACGATTTTGACGTTCCAAGGTATTTGTTAAGTTTTAGTTGTGCATAATAATTAAGCTTAGATTTCTATAATAAACATCGTAAAACGTTCTATAGTTTTCTGTTTTTATTTTTGCAAATTCCTATATTCTATTGGAGGCCCTTAGGCGACCCTGATGTTAAGAACTCAAATAGCCGTGAAAATGGTAGTAATTGATTTTGTTTATTATTGTTTACTACATAATTTGGCGTCCCAACGTGCTGGAATTCTATTTTGTTGTTTTATATAATTTTACTAAATTTATTAGATGATTTCTTTTGTTTACTACAATATATATATATATATATATGTATGTATATATATATATATATTGTAGTAATTGGTAATTAAGACATTGTTCTAATTGGAAAGTTTGATTGTAGAGGACTCATTATTAGTGGATATAGAGCGGACGCCGCAACAATCCGGCGAGGCAAAGAAAACATTGTTGGGCAGTTGAGAGAGTGTACGCGCTCAAAATCTAAGAGACGAAGTTTTACAGTTGGGCATCGGACAGCGAACAGTTCGAAAGCTTTACAGTGCGGCAGTCAGAACGAAAGAATGTGGTTCAGTTACAAACATGCTCTCAAATATTGAAAAGTAAAGCAATCGTCAGTCGGGAAGGAGAGAGTGCAACTAATGTTATATTCGGTGGTCGAGCTAAAATTCATCATGCTGGCCATAGACAAACCAATGAAGGACCTTTTCAACTAAAGTTACGAGAACTGCAAATCCAGGTTGGAGTAAAGCATCGAGAACCTACCAAATTGTGTTAGACCAACTAACAAACTACGCCAATTAGAATTTGTTGACATTTAGAGTCTGTGAGTACTAGAATCAGTGATATCCCCAAATTTTGTGCACGAAAAACCTAAAATGAGATCTGGGCGGCCGTAAGTAGAGAAATACTTTAAAATAATTTGTAAACCACTTTTAAAAGATAAAAGTCAGATCGTTCTTTAATTATTTAAATATCGATAAAATGAGATCGTTAATTCTTGATAAATTTAAAACTGTTTAAATTCAATCTGTAGTATTATTTCTTCTACAACAAATTTCGTCTATGTTTCAGACGCATTAACTTCCATAAAAGGTAAATGTAATTTTGATTGTATAAATTCAGCCATTTATCAAACCCAGTTTAAGACCCTGAGATCCCAAATATTTTGTGTAAAATATAATTGTTTTTAAATTCGGCACAATAAATTTTGTTTGTTCTTTAAAGTTATTAGTGTATTTCATTTAAGCCACATTCATATATTATATTTTAATTATTACAATATATATAATAAGCTTATTACAATTCATGAGTGGAGATTAGTAAGGCATAATTTAAGAGAAAAACTAATAAAAAATGAAGTTTGACTGATTAATTTCTGAATGTTTGTTAATCTTAATCAGGGATGAGGCGGATTATTCTTATTATGCCAGATATTTTTCATTCTTTATGCATTTTTTATTTCCTTTTATTGAATAGTAGGCAGTGTCTAATACTTTTTGTTTCTAAAGTACATTTTGAGGGAATTTATATGCCAACAATTTTAATCGCAGTTAGACTGAAAATTATTTCTTATTCGCGTCTGTTGCACTGCGATGCGTTATGATCAAAAGTAAGTCGTTAATACATTTTTTTACTGGCCGGAGACAATCATTTTTAATTCCAAGCCGAATAACGAACATAAGCACTAGTGCGTTTCTCTTAAACTGCAAATAATTTTAGAGGTGATTAAAGCATACGATTTAACTGTAACTAGATCACGTAAATTGCCATCAAATTAATTTGACTGTAGTTTCGAACCGATTTATGTTGGAAGTGAAAGATATGCGATGTCTTTACAATTAAAATATTGATTTTATTCAATATATTCATATCTACAAACGATGAAAACTGAACATATCGGATAATAAATGCATCGCAGTGCCATGAAAATTCTAAAGCTAATTTTACTGCATTGTTTTTTTAGATAATAATAAATTACTATGCTTTGGACGTAATTAATTCAGAATTGATTGAATAGTACTTTAAGTAGTTGAAACTCGCGAAAAAAGGAATGGGCTTGATCAACCAGAATATAATTATAACGAAAATTTAATAAACCTATGCGTGGACGTTTTTTTGTATTTAAGTGTTTTTTCTTGTGACGTTTCTGCAGTAGTTCATAGATGGAATATTTAAGTTTCTAGGAGTCAAAACGTAGTCATTGACAAGCAAGGAATCTATATTAAACGGTTGTAAACATGTATTGTAAAAATATAACTTATTATTAAAATAAAATTTGTGAGCAATAATTAATTATTAATGAAATGTATGTCGTATATTTAGGACTACGAGCTACACAAACTCTTATTAACTACACCATACCTAGAACCGATGCAATTTCGTGGTCCCGTTCCAAAAGGGCAGTAGCTATGAGAGTGCCTTCCTGCTGCAGAGTCTGACATGAATCGGGAAGGATCGAACTTAAGAGGATTTGGAAAATACTTTTCTAGTCGATGAGTAAAATAGCACAATCCAATAACGATTGATCCTTTCGGGACGTTATCATTATCTGGTCCCAATTTCACGTCTGAATGTAGTTTTCGTGGCATTAGGGGCACTATGGGGAAAAGCCGAAGCGACTCCTTGATGCAACTTTCCAAAATTTTCATTTTGCCGAGGTCTTCAATACTGACAGGTCTGTGGTAGTCTTCCCCGGGGCCACCGAATATCTCGTCGAGTTCTTTGTGTACAGCATCTTGCCAATCCTGATTAAGTCCTAATAGATTCAACGTAAATCCCAAAGATTGCGATGTCGTTTCGAAACCAGCAGTTACCAACGTGTATGCCTGTGAAACAGAAATTATTACTATATTACACCATATAAAATTATTTTGGTAATAAAACTCAGACGTTTAGATCAAACTAAGCATTTATTTATGTTTCAGTTTCTACCGGAACAATCCAACCTCAAATGTTTTACAAGGTACCATTTTAAAATAAAGCGATTACAGAAGTATTCGGTTATTGGAATTGAAGACAGTCGACATGTAAGTTATGATTATTGCAATATTTTCCTTGACATGTATGGAATTTATTTATATTACACTTCAAGAATCGCAAACATATTGTCATTGAATTAACCGTGTGTTAGAACTGCTTACCGAATGCCATATTATGCAATCATTTTTAGGTATGAATATAATGATCTGGTATAAAAAGAACTGAATTTGTTAACATTTAGGAATTTACTTAAAAATACCAAGAAAATGTGCTTGAGATGCGAATGATGAATTTTATGGCAGTGTTCCGAAAGTGCGTTGCATCTCGTGAATTATTCCCACCTCACAGACAGTCGCTTCACTACTCGTTTATATATAAATAATTACAAAACTAGTTGTTCGCATTTCCCATTGGAACAGTCGGCCAGCTGCCTCCTAAACTGGTCGAGGCACGGAGAAGGGAATGCTGCAAACTTCCCTTCCGCTATCGGAAGGGCGTGGGACAAGTACCCAATGCCCGACCTACATGATGCAGGTTTTTCTAGAGTTTGTCTTGCATTACTTTAGGGGAATGACGGGTAGGATCCTTAAAATATAGCCCGGGGGCCCTAGTTAACCCTTGGCTACCTTCCTCTACCCTTCCACATCCCCTTTTTCAAATCCCTTCCTATGCTATTAAAGGGGAGTTGCCACCACGTGGATTATCCTTATGTAGCCGGTTACCCTAAAAAAAGTGACTCGTTCTCCTAATCTACTTCTTTATAAAGCTTTCATATTCTTCAGCCATTATTATCAGAAAAATTAATTGATTGCTATAGTTAAGAATAATGCTACAAATAGATACAAACAATGTTAAATTAACATAATTCATCGTAAATTATGAATTACAACAAACCCTACTGCATCTGCGTGGAAAGCTTCAAGGTCAAAACCAGAAAAAATATAATGTGCAGACAGCTAGGAGATAATATGGCAGAGAAAGCTTAGTCCACACTAGAGATGGGCGATCTGATCGAGAACTGGTTCAAAGAGCTACTTTCCTGTAGTGAGTGAACGTTGTTGACTCGGCAGAAAAGAGCGGCAGCTCTTCCGATCCCAAGTGAAATTCCTCAGAGCGGACCATCCGCGCGCGTCCCCCCTCTCGCTCTCTTCTGATCTCAATTGAATCACTCACTTTAAGAGCGCAATTGTCGGAACGAATCAAACACTCGAATTGATCGGTTGAGTCAAAAATTCTTTATCATTAAATAACATATCAAATATTTATTTACAAAGAACTAAAACTCGTAAGCACAGATTTTGCCCTTAAACAAATTTAAAAAAACATTGACCGTTGTTATGGGGAAATTATCGTGAGGAATTTATTGTGGAGAAATTAAATTTAGTGACATATGAATAAAATCTAGTAAGAGAAACTTAATATAATTTTGCCTTTACTTATTGTCGTAGAAATACGTTCTGTAATCCTCCTGTTGCTCGTAAATGTTATCCACGTCTTCTATCCAGGAGTTGTCCAATACTTATCACTTTATCCTCTCAAGGTCACTTCATTCTTTCTTCATACAAAACAACATACTCTGTTTTTATTAACATTCATAATTCACTTCACTTTCTTATGATCTCGGCATAGAATGCGGATCACGTCCTTAATTACTCCAATTATTCATGTTATTAATGCAAGCAAACGACGCATGAAAAATATCAGTAAAAAAATATTGAGAGAAAGTAATCATTGTGTCATTGAGATACAACCAGTTGAAATTTTTAACTTTCGAAGTTTTAAGGGTTAGGAGACACTTGCATTACATAACTAAATTAATTTTGAGAGGAACATTATTTCCAGAACTGTGTTCCTAAATGAAGGTAAACGGTACCGACAAATATTTTTTTTGGACATAGCAACGTTTAAACTACAGTTGAAAGAATATAATGAGAGTTTTTAAATCCCATTTCAGTTTGCCGTCTAACTTTCTAAGTTCTTCACCTGGCGTCTGTAATTTACTGTAATAATTTTTATTCAGTGGCATAACAATTAAAATATAAGTCTATATGTAAATAATGCTCGTATACATTACATATATTTGAAATAAGTTACAAATACTCGGATAGTCATGCTCTATGCACAAAACTTTGCTCCTCTTTAAAGAAATACCCGAATCAAATAGAACCTATTCTAAATTACTTAATTGTAAAAACGAAGTCCCTATAGTCATATATTTAATTTTTATAATTATTTCTTTATTTCAATAAGAAATTTAGTCAATCCAGACAAAAAAGTAATAATATAAACATGAAAATAATCTATTAACAGAAAGTTATCCACGTCATCTCTCTAGGAGTTGTCCTGTACTTACCAATATACTAGTGTGGTATTTATATTATCACTTTTTTGTCTGAATTGGCTAACTTTCTTATTCATTATTTTCAATCAGACGTAAATTTTTCCATTTTTCTTCTTTATATATTAATAATTACGAAAATATCGTATTTCTGTTAAAAAATTATAAAGATAAATTCACTGGAAAATAAAATGAAAATTCATGTAAACTAGGTAAGGTTCACATCGACTGAGTGAGTGGATTACTACCCAATCACGAAGAGGAGCGGTTTTACCCATCTCTAGTCCAACACTGGGATAAAATTTTTTTGGTAACATGTTGGCGTCATTGTTGCTACCCTGTATCCCATTAACAAGCAACAACGAGGTGTATACTCGTCAACGACAGCAATCATTAATGAATTTTTTTACTTGTTGCTTGTATCCCTGTTTTCCATTTCAGACGAAAAACATTGTTGGCAACATTTTGTGCATTCTCGAACTAACTGAGGTCGAAGGTAACCTGCGAGGGATTTTCTCTCGCAGGCAGAACCTTTTAGGAGAGATACAAAGGGGCTACATTTGGGTATGCCTTTTCCTAGGTGAACCTTCCCAGAGAGCTCTGGCGGGGACTACCTTTGGGTATGCCCTCACATCTCTCTGGTTTTTTTGAACTAAGGTTCCCACATGCCGAGGCACCGCGGTCTGTTTTGAGAGGTGTATGTTCCGGGGTCGCAGACCTTGGGCATACGGCAAGAGTTGTCCGCTATTCCCTTGGGAATAGTCGGCCAGCTGCCTCCTAAACTGGTCGAGGCACGGAGAAGGGAATGCTGCGTCCCCACAGCAAACTCCTCTCCCGCTATCGGAAGGGCGTCGGACAAGTACCCAATGCCCGACCTACCCGATGCAGGTTTTTCTAGGGTTTACCCTGCATTTCTTTAGGCGAATGCCGGGTAGGATCCTTAAACCATAGCCCGGGGGCCCTAGTAACCCTTGGCTACCTTCCTCTACCCTTCCGCATCCCCCCTTTCTAATCCCTTCCTATGCTATTAAAGGGGAGTTGCCCAATGTGGATCACCCTCATGTAGCCTGTTGCCCTAAAAAAAAAATGCCTTTTCCTCTCCGTTTTTGAACTAAGGTTCCCACAAGCCGAGGCATCTCGGCCTGTTATGAGAGGTGTATGTTCCGGGGTCACAGACCTTGGCCATAATGTAAGAGTTGTCCGCTATTCCTATTGGAATAGTCGGCCAGCTGCCTCCTAAACTGGTCAAGGCATGGCGAGGGGTAAGCTGCGACCCCACAGCATGCCACACTCCCGCCATCGGAAGGGCGTGGGACAAGTACCAAATGCCCGCCCTACCTGATGCTGGTTTTATAGGGTTTGTCCTACATTACTTTTAGGCGAATGCCGGGTAGGATCCTTAAACTATAGCCCGGGGGCCCTAGTTAACCCTTGGCTACCTTCCTCTACCCTTCGGCATCACCCCTTTCAAATCGCTTCCTATGTTATTAAAGGAGAGTTGCCACCATGTGGATTACCCTCGTGTAGCCTGTTACCTTAAAAAAAATAGCCTGAGGTGTTTTCTCGCACGTGAAGCTTTTGGAGAGACGGAGACGACAACCTTTGGGGATGCCATTTCCTCCCTCCGTTTTTGAACTAAGGTCCCATAAGCCGAGGCACCGCGGCCTGTTTTGAGAGATGTATGTTCCGGGGTCACAGACCTTGGACATACGGTAAGAGTTGTTCGCTGTTGCCATTGGAACAGTCGGCCAACTGCCTCCTCGAAGGTCGAGGCACGGAGAAGGGACTACTGCGTCCCCACAGCAAACCCTCTCTCCTGCCATCGGAAGTGCGTGGGAGAAGTTCCTATTACCCGACCTACCTGATGCAGGTTTTAATTGGCTTTGTCCTGCATCACTTTTAGGCGAATACCGGGTATGATCCTTAAACTATAGTCCGGGGGCCCAAGTTAGCCCTTAGCTATCTTCCTCTACCCTACCGCATCCCCCGTTTCAAATCCCTTCCTTGCTATTAAAGGGGAATTATCAACATGTGGATTACCGTCATGCATCCTCTTACTCTAAAAAATGCAAGCAGCTTTCTACTTTTTTAGGACGTAATAGAGTATTTCCTAAATATTCGGAAAACAGCAGGTAGCAAACCAAACACATTTTTAGTAATACGCCAATCGGTAATTAAATACTTTTTCGAGAGAACCTTTAGGGTATGTAACTGGAAAGGGTTTATTGAGATATTCTCTAATGCAAATGCGTCATCTCCTACTCCATCGTAAGGAATCTGCCTAATTTTTCTGTGATAAACATGTCGGTTTCGGAAGAGCTTCCTTCTTTTAACATTAATTCTAACATTAACTTGTCGCCATTGATTCTACTATATTTTAAAAACTAGCCGGGTGCCCGGCTTTGCCCGAGATGTCCCGATACACTCCAATTTCGGTTGCTTTTGCGCTATTTTTATGTAATGCTCCTCGATCACTATCCCTAAAAGTGCTCACCTCCCATGCTGAAGGTGTTTAAGTCACTGACCAAATATATTGGTCATTTTTACATGTTAGAAGATGACCACCCCCACAAATGTGCGATAATCAAAAAGTATTTATTGAACGCAAAAATCGACCAATTACATTGTCTGGAAATTTCTACCCCCGCACAACATGTTCCATACCCGTCGCGTTACCCAGGTTGTCACAATTAGACTCAGCGACATTCATAGTCTCTGAATTTATTCGAATCTCGGTTGTTTTAGCGTTATTTATATTTAACGTATCTCCATCCCAACCGCTAATCTTGCTCCCCTCACAGGGGTTGAAATTGTACACAAACAACATCGGTAAAAGTACTATCAAAGTCATTAACCACAGGAAATAATTATTTACTAATTATTTTAAAACAATTATTAAATTTGTAGACATATAATTTTTCCATCTGAAATTAAACTATTAGGTGGTTTTAGCAATCTGCAGTTGGTAGCATTGTATAAAATTAATGCAAAACATTACGAAATACGCTGTCTTCAATAAAAAAATATCAATTTTGAACATTTAAGTATTGTTTTTATCATAATTCTATGTATCTTCCAGTGCGTATTGCAAGATATAATTGGAAAACATATTGGTCCCTGATCCCGTTAAATATTCCACGTCAAAAGTCAAGTTATTTAAAAGAAAATTAATGCCATGGATTGTATAACCTTTCATAATAAATTATATTTATCACTCGATGTGGTATTGGTAGATTTAATTATACTTATTATTCAATCAAAATATTTTTGCTCAGCTTCATTTCTCAGAAATTGAACATCTAGAACGTCGTTCCCATAAATGGAAAACAAATACTGCTATCCTAACCCCAAATATTTGTTTCACGACACAAATTGCACGCAATTGTTTACATTTATACAAATTTATAGAAATACGTTGCGTAATGTACAATTAATTGTACTTTTAATTCAATTTAAATGTTCCTATTTCTGTACATACCTTTGATTGAGAGTGCATTAATTGAATAACGACCATAAAAACTTTCGGAGTTCCGTACGTCATTTTCAATACTTTTATAGTTACAAACATATAATTCAGCAGTCGTACCTTAGACAAATCTTATTATCTTCTGAAATATTATACAGGATACAATAGTACGTTATATTATGAAATTTTATAAATCTCGACCGACACACATTTGAATGTATTATAAGGCGCCATATTGGCTTTATCAAAGATAGCGGGATAATTAACTATTCCAAATTAACTTTGCGCAAGGATGGTAAAGTGTTTCGTATTGTTTTTTATTACTATTCGATGGAATAATACTGGAAAAAATTTTACTTTTTATTCAATCAAAATATTTCTGCTTTATTTCATTACGAAATACAGAACTATATTTAGGATGCGTCAATGTCTTGAAAACTTATGACGTCATCGTCTCGCGCAGTAATTTAACACTAATTCGCAACTTATTTCAATTATAATTATTTCCACGTTTATTCTAGGGGTTTCTCACCCCCACAGTACCGGTTCTCGATTTTGGCAGAATATATATACCAATTTTTGTTGAATTCTGTCCACGCGATAAAATTTGTATAAAGAACAACGTAAATACATACATACATACATACATACAAATATACATCCTTTTTTATTATATTTTAAAAATTCCGTCCGCCAACATCTTCTTTACTGAGGAATGGGCAGCTATTGCAATTAAAGCACACCACTTACAGCAGCTGCAATGACCAAGTTCACAACTGACTTTTGGTGTGGACGCGTAACATTATTGGCAACTAGTATCCAGATACATGTTTTAGTATCTCAACAATTTGTATCCCAGTGTGAACTAGACTTTAAAGAGAAGTTTGTGCCAGATTTCGCTCTTACATGTAAAAGGGTATGCCAGAAGTATGACAAAATAACTGTAGAATTTACAGCACCCTTTATGAGGAGAATCGGTGTTTTAATTGTCTTCCCATCATTCTGTTTACGATTTTACACGTTTTTAATTAGTATTATAAAGATATGAATACCAATACAAGTCGGATGACCCTTCATTCTCTTTTCCAACAACTGGAAAAGAAAAGACAGCGCAAAATGTTAGTCGTGAATCTGGCAATCGCTTCGGTTTCTGAGCCTGAATGGACTATACACTTATATCGCCCAAACTTTACCTATGTTTAGCTCCTGGATTATGAGTTTTCGCGTGCCTATATTCTTGATACACATGCAAATGCTTAACCCATGTGATTGCATTGTTAGCTAAATGTAATAAAATAGTACGTTAATACAATTGTATGATCGTATATTGCGTGTTGTTACGTCACAGAACACTACCATTTCGGCTGACGAACAATTAATGTAATAATGTATTAAAGAATATTTATGTTCAGGAATGACTCACTTCTTCTTGAATTTCTTTAGTGGAGAGTGGAAATTCTTCCCCGGAGTTCAAAATTAGGTCAATGAATGCCTGTCGTCTGGGGCTCTCGTAAACAGAGGTCTGTCTGGAACCTTCTTTCAGCCTCTTCAAAATAACTTCTGCAAATTCATTTTCCACCTCCTGTTGAAATTAATCTTTATACAGACACCAGAATTTTGTAAGCAACTTATTTTTATATATCTTGTAATTTTCATAGATATAAAAGATTAAATTAGATATAAAATAAAATAACATTTGTAAATATCTGTTTGTTTTTGCCTCATAAGGACAAAATTGTTATATACATTCTAAATAGGCAGTGGTCTGCATAACCTTGCACTTTATACGGGTACATGCATCATACTACAACGGATTAACCTATTATTGAAGTAATGCAGAGCTAAAATGTGTTTCTCAATATCACTAGGATCTAAGAAAGCTCCTAGGAGACCTACCTACTAAGTTAACCTACAATATATTTCGTGTAACATATCGTGCTCTAGTTCTAATTAGAAATTAGAATCATTAATCGTAAAGTAATACACATTAATTTAATTATGCATATTTTTATATTTCATTAAAATATAAATTTAATTTAAATTATAAACTTTGTACAACAGTCGTTTTAAAATAGTAAAAAAAATATTGTTATTTATATATTGTACTGGTTGAGTGATTGGCGTTGCCCGGGCATTTATTTGAATTACCCCGAAGTAGGAATTGATTCGACACTATTCTCTTGGTAAACATTTCATTTAAACAGCATCAATAGTGCCAGTGTTTGGAACATTTACTCATTTACGGTCCCCTCCCGACCTAATCTCTCGGCATCTAACTTCAAATAAACCAGGATAATGACTGGCGTTATTCGGAAGCTCTGTCTAAAAAATCACCCCGAACTAAAACAGTAAAAAATCCTCTCTACCTTAATAACGTCTAAACAAACTCCCGGTACTTTAGAGAAGTAATTAAATGCAACCATTAACTAAATAGAGACCAAAATATAGCTCTTAGGCTAAGAATATCAAAAATTTTCCCGGTAACTTAAGCGGGCCAAAAATACTCTGGGTAACCTTCTGCCAACCGCGTCCACCTCTACGAAGAGGAACATAAAATTTCATTAACCACCATGGATAATGCGAGAATGAAACTCAGCGACTCCTATAACCCCGCAATCGACACTAACCTCGGTCTTTTTTGCATGATTTTTTTATGTAAACCCCTTCCACCACAACTCTTACGTTAATAGTGCTTCACTCCCTTGCCGTTTGGGTTGAAATTAGACACTTAAAAATTCTAGAATGACACTGTCAAATTTAACGACCCAGAAACGTTATATTCGACAGTAATAATGGTCGTTTAGGAATGTTTTTAAATTCCACCACTCCTGGAGGCGGTATGTGATTTAACAACATCTCAGTGTTTGTTCCTGGATCGTAAGTAACATGTGTACAAAGTTTGGTAGAAATAGATCAACGCATTTAAGATTTATACGGAAAGTTGTTTCACCCCCTTGCACCGCAACTCCTAGGGGCTGAACTGCGTCTTAAACAGTATGATAAATGCCAGAATTAAACTCAGTGACTTCTATAATCCCAGATTCAATACCTGCATCAGTTGTTTTATTCATTACTCTTATGTGACGTCCTTTCAACCCTTCCACCCCCACCGCCACACATAGGGGCTGAACTACAACTTAACTGACACCGTGAATGTCAGAGTTAAACTCATTGACTGGATTTGACTCCAATCTCAGTTGTTTCGCGTTATTTTATGTAACACCCTTCGACCTCCTTCGTTATAGATACTTTAAGAGGTTGAAGTTATAAAATAAAAATCTCTTCATAGAAGGTGTTAATCATATAAACCCTGAAAAGTAATTAATCGACGCTATTATCGGCTGTTTTAGCATGTTTTTTAAATATCACCCCGTGGGAGTTGCCTCACGCTTCGAAAACCCGTCAGAAACCTTCGTGGGGGTGCGCACATCTCTTTCTGCACCATACATTTTTATGTATTGGATTTCTTTATTTTCACATAAGAGTTGTTAACACTAAATTTCGACGGTTCAAAGGTTTTACCAATTTTTCTGAAGTAAAATGTTTTGATTATGATTGGAATTAATCCATTTTTTTCTTAATTTGCAGTCTCGTACATTTTTATCCACCTTCTTTTCGCAATTACAATTCTACATATAGTATTTTGTATCAACCTTGATTACAATATGTTCGTAAAATTCGGAAAACTGTCATTGATTCTTATGTACAGGTACAGATATAAGAATACTAGTAACTGAAAATAAACACTTAAAATATATAAGCTTATAAAAATTATTGATAATTTTGGAAGAAAATTTTATATTTTTAATGTAAACATGTTTTAAATTTCGCACATTTCTGTGCCGTACTCACCCACTTCAGTTTTAAAAATTCTTTCCCTTCACTTGTCAACGCATAAAGCCTATCCGATAACAACCAAGGTCTTGCTACTCTCCGCGAGAAAAGATGGAAAATTCTAGCCAGCGTGGTTAACGAAACTTTCTTCATCTTACTAGTACATTCTTCAGGGTCGGCTCCCATCACCGTCTCCGTCACAGTTGAAAACGAGAACATCGTTAAATACGGAAGGATGTTGAACTGCTTGCCGCATTTTTTCGTTAATCGTGCTGCAAAATCTGCAGAATGTTGGTTAAAACTGTCCAAAAATGTTTCGAGGACCTACGACGAGCAGAGAAAATTCATTTCACTTATAAGTAAATATTAAGCAAGCTAACTTAAACATGTTTACAGTGCATAAATTAATGTTTAATTAGGTTCATGTTTCTGTGAAGAATAATTTTTCACTTACAATCGACATTTCTGCATACGCTTAAATCTCCAATAGATAATGTCTTAGATGTAGAAAATAAATATATTGTAATGAAAGGCAATTAAAAGAATTAATAATTAGACATTTGAAATAAATTGTTATCGGCGAACAAACAAGTACAATAATGGTTGAGAATATATGAGCAGGCAGGACATTGTTGTTGGAGCGCGCATAAGCTACGGGGCACAGGAGTCAGCCACAAAATCTTGTCGAAGTCAGTTAGCCACCAAACATTGATATATGCAGAAGGAGTGAAATTTTGTTGGACAGCCACAGGACATTGTGCAATCCAGAGTCTGGCAGTTGGTGGAGCACATTAGTAAAGGAGAGAATGAAGTCTTGATTTGGTCGTAATTCAAGACGAGAGCGACAATCTACATTTTGGCCGGAGACAATCGTGGAGCTCGAAGTAAAATCGGCGGATATCAGCGGGACGACAGTTTCGGAACAATTGTGTCTGGTGGTCAATACCGGAGCATTGCAAAATGAAGTAAAGTAAATTCATGGCCTGTAATGTGCACAAAGTGAAAAGTGTGTTATAAAACCCCTACAATTGCCTGGTACCGGTACAACAGTAAGTAAAGAGAGAAACATTTTAAATTTATGTCTGTAAACGTTAAATAAGGATAGTACATCGTCAGACTTCGAGTTCAATTTCATGTTCATTTATTTCGATCCATTTTGATTGAATTTTGAAGGTTTATAAAATTATTTGTTAATAGTGAATGGTAATTTTTTTTATTGTTTTTTATTTAAAAAGGTCCAATTAAAGACCCTGAGATGAGAGGAAAGGGCATTGTGTATAAAAAAAATTGAAGTAAAGTTTCAAAAAGTAAATTTTGTTATTATAAAATAAATAATTGTGCAGAATAAACCAATTGTTTAATAGAATTGAACCATTTTAATTATTTTCAAGATCCTTTCATTCAATAACTGCAGTAATTATGTCCATTTAATTGAATAATTAAGAAATTGTTTATTACATTTATGGTGTGCCAACGTGAGGCAAAATCATTTAAATTCATTCATTCGTTTCAATTAATAATAAATTAAAGATGTATATTACAATATATTTTCCAGTATCTGAAATTATTATGTAATTATAATCATATACTCCAATATTCAGTGAAGTAAATTCTGGAACTGCCGGCCTGCTGTGGTGTAGGGGCCAGCGTCACAAAGGTTCTGGGTTCGAATCACGGCACGGGCAAGGAGAATGTTTGTGCTCGTCCTGGTCACGAAATAGGGTTTAAGGCTGTGGGAGCATCAACACTCTGACCAGGTGTCACTCCTAAATCCAGAATGTGTCATGTAAGATGAAAGTCTGGCAGTTGTCGCGGTAGGCCAAGGCCCTTCGAGTTGTCGGGCCAAGGAGTAGTAGTAATTATAGTACTGACAGAAGTTAGTCATTTTTCTTTATTTACATTCACAAAGGGTCGAATCTTGCTTTAGTGGTCCTCAATTACAAATATTAAAATTGTTTACGACAAATAATAAGCAATTAGAGTAATGCTTTGCAAACGACACTAATTTTTTTACTCGACTAGTAATTTCTTTAATACACTGACAAGTATACTGTGGTTTCAAGAATAATATTTCACAGACACACATCGTTCTAAGAGAGTTTCATGTCTTTCTCAAATGATCTCTATGTCAGATAAGCCAAATTCTGTGCATTACACGCATTCTTTCAGATCAGTGCTTAAAATATCATTACAACAGGAAAAATATTAAGATAGTTTATATGAAACTTATCTGCCATATTGTTCTAATAACATAACTATTTAAAAGGAAATATAATATGCCTTTTTAAAATAATCAAAGTTCAACACTTTTGGTTTTTTATTTGTGAATAATTATTAGTTAAAATTGTCAAATGACAGACAAAATTAAGTCATGATACAAAGATTCTGTAAACTTTGTTCCGTTCGCCAGGTGATGAAAAATACAGGAGCCAGGAGTGACAGCCGCAAATACAGTTGACAAACTCAAAAGTGAAGAAAAACGCAACGAAAATGGGAAACTAGACGGGTTAGCTCAACAATAACATTTACATCATCAATTAATTTTGTTTATTATTTAGCTATTTGACCTAATTAACATAACTGTTTACTTTTGTCCCCAATATAAATTTAATCAAGCTAAGAACACTGAAAAGAGATGAAATACTCTTATCAAATATATATAAAGAACGCCTTACCTGTGGGTGAAACGTAGGTGCTATAACTTTGTGATGTCTCCGCCACTTTTCTCCTGAATTTGAGAAGAGTCCATCGCCAAGTGTCGTCTTCAGGAAACTGGTAAACTCATTGCCCCTATCGGTAGAACTTCCAAAAACTTTCTTAATATCATCCGGATCCGAAACAACGACAATTAAAAATGGTCCCAGATATATTCTAGATATAAAAAGAAAAAAAATAATTAAATATATATACTGTATTGAAGATATTTCATAGTAGAGTAAATTTCGGATATTATTTGCTTCATAATAATAATATGCGTTGTTGGGTGACATTTAAAATAACAGTTATCATTACGAACTTTCTTCACCTGCTTCACTAGTCTATTTTGCCTACTTTCATTCACATATGTGTTACGGTATTGCCAACTGGGGCAATTGTTCTTGTAGTGTGGATGTTTTCAAACTGCAAAATCGAGGCACTAGAATTATATCAGGTTCAGATGCTAAGGAAAGCTGCAGGCCGCTGTTCAAAAGACTTCATATTCTGACTCTACCTAGCGCTTACATATTAGAAATACTAAAATTTGTTATATGCAACATGAACCTTTTTGCAAGTAACGGGGACAATCATGGACGGCTACGACACAATGAACCGTTCAGTTCTTTGGTCTGACAAGCACAGCCTCAGGCTCTACGAGTCTAGCGTTCATTATTCCGGTATCGCACTATTTAACAGCCTTCCTGAACATGTAAAGAACATTAACAACTATAACTCATTCGTCAAGGAGCGTAAAACTTTTCTTGTAAATGGAAGTTATTACTCCGTACACGAATTTTTGAATCGCTCTCACATTCGTTGAAATGCGTTGCCTACAAAATTGCCGAATACGTAACAAATATGTAAATAGTTTGTCCAGTTTTCCCCTTTTGGTTCTGTTTTCCTGCCTCTGCTTTCTGTTTTAGTAAATATCCATGACGACATCCCTCCGTACCTAGCGACAGGAGATGAATACCAGAAAGTGATAAGTGTCGTGTGCGTGTTTCTTAAACATAGTGTGCATGAATGTGGTGACTGGACAAATGTGAACACATATGAATTTTATTAATTAATTATTATTACTATTAATATTAATTCTGTTTATATGTAATTTATATACTGTACATTTGTGACTAATCCTATTTCCACATTAGAGGGCTAATTGTGAATACTATCGCTGCCAGAAGCCTTTCGTGCAGTGGATTAGAGTAACTTCCGGTAACATGATCATAATTTTAGTCGACTGGAGGACGTGGAGAAAGTCGAAATTGTTACCTATGGCTTCCGGCTGAGTTAATAGGGCTTATAGGCAATTAGATTCGTCTCATTGATACCGACGTGGACGGTCCTGTTACAGCCGGTAGTCAGATTCAGCTCGAATTGGTCGCAGATCAAGGAGGTGGCATTACTACAGTTCCCGCACGATGATAACACAATTATTAGAGCTTCCTCAATAATTCACATGTCACGATTTAACGTTGATCGTCGTGAAGACTGCTACGATTAGACACCAATTCGAAAACTAACGAACTTGCGGGAGCGCGAGCGATATGAGGATATTCCCGTGTTCGATCAGAAAGTGGAGTCAGAGTTTATTGAAGCAGTAGAGAATTGCTTCCCTAGTCATTAAAGTATTAAGTAAATTATTTTAAATGTCTGAAAAGATCGTTAATTTACTAATATATTATTTATTGTATACTTTTCATTATATATATTATATTGTCTAAATCCGAAAGTAGTGTGTTAAATGTAGTTTTAAATTTCAGCATTTCTTATAAAATACGTTTTATTAAACTTTTTTCATTGTCTAAAATTTCCATATTACTCCTATCAAATTTATTATTTATATATAATTTATGTATATAACAATAGTATGGTTTAATTTCTTTATTGTTTTTGTTCTTTTAATCTAGTTTAAAGAGCACGTTTAGTTTGGCATATGTAACAATTATGTCGACCAAAATTAATTTAATGAATGACATTATTTTGTTTTTCTTCTTTAATTTTTTCATTACCTCCGATATAATTTGCAGTTTGTTATTTGTATGACCATAAAATTTAAACTTGTTTATATCCTTCCATTATTTCCCTTATTTCCTATGAAACAGTAATATCATAAATTACTTACGTAATTTTTTTTCTAGATTATTTTCAATTTCTTCAGTTTTTATTCTGTAAAAACTTTGTATTATATTTATGGTATTTAAATCTGCTTGATATATATTTATTTATGGTTTAATGCGATAGTATTATTAATTAACATATATTTTAAAATTCCTATTGTTTCTTTGCGGTTTTAAATATTTCGTTGTGGTCAACATGATTGTAGAAAATAGGGCAAACTAAACGTGCTCTTGAAACTAGATTAAAATAAGATAAAAACATTCAAAACCATTTTAAAAAAATTATAACGTTGTTACTTTACATAAATTAGAAGAAAGCCATGAATTTTATTCGAATAATGTGAAAATTTTAGGCATTGAACTAAATTTACTAAAACTTAATTTATCAAAAATAATGTATATCAAAACAACTTTTAACACATTAATTTCACATAATTATACCTTTAAACTAAGTAATGTTTAAAATCCATTCTATATTATCTTTATTAACCTTTGAGATACTATATTTACTATAACTTTGTAACTTAATTTTAATTTTTTTTGAGATGTCGACAGGCTATGTATAGGGTAATTCACATAGTGGCAACTCCCCTCTTATAGCATAGGAAAGTGATTTGAAAGGGGAGATGCGGAAGGGTAGAGGAAGGTACCCAAGGGTTAATTAGGGCCCCCGGGCTATGGTTTAAGGATCCTACCCGGCAATTCGCCTAAAAGTGATGCAGGGAAAACCCTAGAAAAACCTGCATCAGGTAGGTCGGGCATTTGGTACTTGTCCCACGCCCTTCCGATGGCGGCAGAGGGGTTAGCTTTGGGGTCGTAGCTTTTCCTCGCCGTGCCTTGACCGGTTTAGGAGGCAGCTGGCCGACTATTCCAATAGGAATAGCGGACAGCGGACAACTCTTACCGTATGCCCAAGGTCTGCGACCCCGGAACATACACCTCTCAAAACAGGCCGAGGTGCCTGGGCATGTGGGAACCTTAGTTCAAAAAATTAGAGGCTGAAGGCATCCCCAAAGGTAGCCTCCACCAGAGCTCTCTGGGAAGGTTCACCTGCGAGAGAATCCTCTCGTAGGCTTCCTTTGTGCTTAATTTGAAACAAATTTAGTTCACTTTATGATTGGTACATTTATTACTAAACTGCAAGAAATTTGATTTTAAAAATTTTATTACAGCAATATGAAAAAATATATACAACAAAATTGTAATTTGAAATATTGTACGACACTTAATTGTTACCGCAGTTAAATAACAACCAGATTAAAACGTAATGAAAATACAACTAAGTAAATAAACGTCGTAAAGGTGTTATATAAAATATTTTTAATGTCTGAAAAGATCGTTAATTTATTTAATATTATATTTTAATATTTTACATTTTATATACGTATATATATAGCCTCCTAAAAGTTGCCCGTCACTGATAAGACGCGTCATCTTTTGCAGTTTACCTGGAGGTTTCCAATGTCAATTCAGACAGCAACCTGTTTCCATTTACTTAAACACAAAAACTGGATAATTATTAGTGACCTTTAAGTTTGCATAATATTTCTTTCTTAGTCTTACAATTTCCGGGTTTGCTATTTTCTTCAACTCTGCGAACATAACCGTTCTTTATGTTCCACAAAATGTGATAACAGAAGAATGAACCTTGAAGTACTTCAACCAAACGTAAAATTGTACAAATTATGTTTGACAGCAATAAAATTATAGTTAAGCGAGAAAATGTATTTGTACAATGCACATCGACAGTTAGCTTCAGAAAGACTAAAAGTGTAGCTTATAGATCTTAAGTGCCACCTATTTTAAAGTATATTGTGGCTTGTAGGGATCAGTATATTAATAACTGACTATCATATACAATTGGTCTAAAAAGATCAGGGATTTGTTAATGTAATGGATTGAAGTAATGTGAAAAATTTTCTCATATTTTTATAAGTATATTGTGTTAGTAAATTAGTTTATTTTTTCAAGACAATGTAGTTAGATGTCTAGATAAGTGTAGAGCGTTGCATATAGATACAGGTATGAAAAATTTACTCCTGATTGAAAATTTATAGTAAGAAAGATGGACAAATACAGACAAAATAAGTGATAATATAAATACCACACAACGTTTATTGGATCCTTGTCCCTTTCTTCAGGTGCTAAGAAGAGTAAAAACAATGAAAATAATTACTATATATATGTTGGTGATAACTACGAAAGCGATAACAGACGTATCTGTTAAGTTAATTGACTAAAATAATTGACAATGTAAGCGTCATAAATCAGGCATAAGGTGAAACGTGGATAACCAGAATAATGGTACCCTCTGGTGCAGATCATTAGACGAAATGTATGGCCTTGCAGATCGTAAAAAAAATCGCCATATTGGGTGCCTCAATGCCTAACTATGAAACACGGTTCATTGTATAAAATAACGAAGAAAAAACGAAATACGCCAACTCTAAAATAGAAAAATGTAAATTTGGTGCAATGTCGTTAATTTTCAACAGCCCTCACTTTAGTCTTCACACATTTACATTCAAATATGAGAAATTATAATGATACACACTCATAACCAAATTTTTTCAACAATCTCACTGGAAATAGTTCGTCAGTTTTAGCACATTGAATATCAATTCTATTAAATTATAATGATTAAGAAATAATAGGTATTGTTTTTACCATTATTCTGTCTCCTCCAGTGCGTGTTGCAAGGCATAATTGGAAAAATCTTGTACCGCGGATAGTTAAATATGAATGTTGCCAAGGCTATAGGCTATTAGATAATCTTGTAAAAAATCGATTAATGCACGAATACTTCAGAAAAAAATGAAGCTCAGATTATACTAAAAATCTTAACAACACCAGGTTCCTTCTTCAGTGATTTGACTACTATGTCTTCGAAAGTTACAGCGCGGCAGGATTTACTCCGAACATCGAGAGTATATATATATATATATATATATATATATATATATATATATATATATATATATATATACTGTGATATAATTTTGCCTGTTTTTTAATTACTAGATAGTATTCAATCAACTCTACGATTTATAAACTTCAACAAATATTTTAATCAATTTTATTTCCCTTTGTCCACCATTACATCTCCCCACCAAAGATCTCCCTTCCTCAACAATCAAATGCAGAGACTCCACTATCACAAAAATCTCTTTTTTTCTTATACTCCAGCTAGTAGAAAAAGTTTAGAATTATCATAATTGACGTGCCCAATATATATATTGTAGTAATTGGTAATTAAGGCATTGTTCTAATTGAAAAGTTGAATTGTAGAGGACTCATTATTAGTGGATATAGAGCGGACGCCGCAACAACCCGGCGAGGCAAAGAAAGCATTGTTGATCGGTCGAGAGGGTTTTTACGCACTCAAAATTTACAAGACGAACAGTACAGTCGGGCAGCAGACAGCGAATAGATCAGACGAAAAGTTTTACAGTCGACAGTCAGAACGAAAGAATGTGGTCCAGTCACAAACATGCTTTCAAATATTAAAAAGTAAAGCAATATTCAGTCGGGAAGGGTACAGAGCAACTAGTGTGTATTCGGTGGTCGAGCGTAGATTCATCATGCTGGCCGTAGACAAACCAATGAAGTCCATTTCCAACTAAAGTCACGAGATCTACAAATCCAGGTTGCAGAAAAGCATCGAGAACCAACCAATTTGTGTTAAACCAACAAACAAACAACGCCAATTAGAGCCTGTGAACATTTAGAGTCTGTGAGTACTTAGAATCAGTGATGTCCCCAAAATTGTGCACGAAAAGCTAAAAAGAGACCTGGGCGGCCGTAAGTAGAGAAAAACTTTAAAATCATTTGTAAACCGTGTTTAAAAGATGAAAGTCAGATCGTTATTTAATTATTTAATTATCGATAAAATGAGATTCTTAATTCTTGATAAAATTAAAATAGTTTAAATTCAATCTTTAGTATTATTTCTTCCGCAACAAATTTCGTCTATGTTCAGACGCATTGATTTCCATAAAAAGTAAATGTAATTTTGATTATATAAATTCTGCCATTTATCAAACCCAGTTCAAGACCCTGAGATCACAAATATTTTGTGTATTTTATACTTGTTTTAAAATTGTTAATAAATCTTGTTTAATATTTTTCACTTAAGTACTTTCATTTAAAAACGCCACATTCATATTTTTTTTAATTATTACAATATAATGTACCTAGGTATCAATATTGACAGCAATATGTCATACTGGCCACACATCGAGAAAGCGGCGGACAAATCAGCGAAGATGACCACGTCCCTTAGCCAACACAAACGAGCAGAAACAGTATAAACGGCGATTACTCATGGCGACTATCCATACGGCTCTTCTGTACGGAGCTGAAATATGGGCACAAGCTCTGAGGAGGAAGAAGTATAGAAAGCGAATGGCAGCTGTGCAACGAAGAGGGGCCCTGAGGATCACATGCGCTTATCACACAGTATCCAATGCTGCCGTATTGGTGATAGCAGGGATAGCGCCCATTGACCTACTAGCCCTCGAGCGACAGGAGACGTGGCAGAATCAGAAAACCGTCGGAAGAAAGCTGGCTAAGGAGAAGCTGAAAATAATAAAGTACAGGAGTGGCAGAGAAGGTGGGAACAAGAATCAAATGGAAAATGGACCGCGAGGCTGATCACACGGTTGAAAGATTGGATTGACCGGAAACACGGAGAGGTAAACTATTACCTGACACAATTCCTAACGGGCCACGGGTACTTCCGCAAGTACCTCAATATGATAGGGAAAGTAGACAGTCCGAACTGTATGTATTGTGGAGGCATAGACAACACGGAACACACTTTCTTCGTATGCGATCGATGGCTGCAAGTGCGAAATCAATTGGAACACGAGCTTGACGAAAACACAGTAACACCGGAGACTATAATCCATACGACGTTGAAGGATGCCCACCTCTGAAATGCAGTGGCAGTGTATTCTGAAAGGATCCTCAGGATTAAGAAGCGCGATGACGACGAGCTACACCGACAAAAGGAATAACGAGAAGCCGTGAGGCAAATTAGAATCGACTCCGCCCTGAACTAATGCTAACGCGGTCCCGGGGCGGAAATCAAGTCGATTGGAAGGGGTTTCGTGGTTTTAGTGAGTAAGAGTCTCACACTACCCGAGAGGTGCGGACCCCTCTCCGGTGTCCATGAAGGATTTCCACTGTTATCCCTCTAATATATATAAATATATATATATAATGTATATAAACAAATATTTTTCAGTATAAAAAGTATTGTGGGCAAATGTAAAGAGAAAGATGATTCCAAGTTGAGAACACTTTCTGCTCTACAATACTATTCATTAATACCTTATAAGAAAGAGAAACTGCTGCATGTTGAACAAATGCAATAGAAAAAGTAACCAAAATGTGGAACATTAAAAGTTGTGGATGTTTCCATAGACTGTGCATGTATGAAATGATGACAGATATCATGTCAAACAGGTATTTCCTGTGAAGGTTGGGTTGTGGGGAATAACCTGCTGTAAATGGAGCAGGGATGCAAAACTTGTTATTAAAGTCTTGAGGCAAGGACATCCAGCTTTGTTTTGCTGAAATACTTTCACTAAAACTTGTTCTTGAATGAGCCCCTCACGCGTTTCGTGAAATTACAATGTTACCTTATTTCTTGAAGGTGCCTCTCACGCGATTCGTGAAATTACAATACGTTACCTTATTGGAATATTTTGCAACAACATGAAGATATCATGTTTTCACGATTGAACAGATCTCGATACTAGTTCCCGTAACTCCCTCCCTTTAAGAAAAAATTTAAATTTAAGGAAGCAAATAAATAAACGAGAACGTGAAGGTAACAATTTCGTATTTTGTGGATACTTTCCAACTCCATTTATCTAGAATGTAATTAAAGGAGAAAATCGATTAACTTCATTACATTGTTTTTAAAGTACTTAACTCTCTCTAGTAAAGATTTCACAATTTCCGGAGGATGGAACAAAGCTCTATTAAGAAATTAATCCTTCGCCACGTCTTTTCGTTGAGCGTTCTGTTTGATTTTAAATGTGTGTCCGTTTTTTTTATGAAATAAGTAACATTTCCTATGTGGTTCCTAATTTCATTTATGAGTAAGCATCATATTTCTTAGAACGATTATCCATTATTTTCTTTATCTTTAACTGTGCTGACTTACCTACTGTGCCACCGTTTCATTGTAGCCACAATTGGTTGCCTCATTCACTATCTATCTAAGGTATTTTTGTATTTGCTTTCAGTACACTGTTTTAAATTCTACATTTAACTCACATAAACGAGTGGCTTCACGTATGAATTGACATTTTATTTATGTGGGAACGATGCTTGCGTTCTCCCCTCGTGCTGCCATAAGGCGTTGAAATTTTGCAGACACAACATCGGTAGAAATACTATCAAACTCGCCCGCCTCCGCCCAGTCCTTCTCACCCCCCGCCAACCACCAACCAACCCCGCGCGTTGCCCAGGTTGTCATAAATAGTCTCAGTGACTTCCACAACCCCGATTTGATCGAATGTCGGTTGTACCCCCACCCCTAGAGGTCCTCGGCTACACATGCCGAAAGGTGTTGAAATCATACACAAAAAAACATTAATAGAAATACAACCAATATAATTAGCCCTGAAAAATATTTATTCAACGCAAATATCTGCCCCGTCCACCCTTGAACATTTTTCACTTAATTATTCCCTGAAATTCTTTAAATAGACTGAAACGTAATTCCTTTCATTTCAAGTAGTGAGTGATTAGAGGACTTGATAAATTACAAACGCCATAATTAGTATGAAGATTTCTCGGCTTAACGAAAAACCTGTTATGATTTTGAAATCTTACTCTTTATTAAAAGTAATGCAAATATTTCAACAATATTATAACAACACTTCTCAGTCATCAAAAATATCTGTTAAATAATCCTGGACTTCCTGCTTTATTTCTTCACTTGACTAAAACGAGTCTGGTAAGAAAGTCATCGGGGTTTTTCTGTTTTTCTTTTATTGTCATAGATGAACCTTACAGTGCATCCAACCAGGATAACATTACCTATGATGCAACTACTCGTATTATAGATGTCTTAATATTTAGAATTGAATAACATTTTAGAGCTTTCTTCATGAAAACACGATTAGATTGTTAATATTTTTTCTCAGTTTTGTAAATTGCGTAATTCTTCTCCTTCATCGCATTGTTTATCATTGCTGGTGAATAGGCAAAACCTGTCAACTTGTTTGACTTGATGTTTTTACCTTTCGAAATGAAATCTATAAGATTTTTTTTTTGTTTATGCCTTTTTTGATAGACAACTGAAAACAAGATAAAATCTTGTTGCATTAAATGAGCTCCAGACATTTGTACAAAATGAATTACTTCTCTGTATGCTTAAAACGATTTAAACTTAATACCGTCTAAGAGAATTTTCATAAAACGGTACTGGGCAAAGCTGTCCAACTTTTTGACTAGTAGGGGCGGACCTGTACGGAAGGAAAGTGTTTCGCGGGCGCTCTATTTCATTCTATGCTACTTTTACTACTACTACTACTACTACTACTACTGCTGCTGCTGCTGCTACTAACATCAACAAAATCGGTATAGTACATATAAAGTTAAGTCATTCCCTAATGGAAATACCGAAAAAACATTTAACGGATAACATTTTTAAATAGTAAAAATTGGCAAATTACAATTTTATATATATATATATATATATATATATATATATATGGAGGGGGTCAAGAAACGAGGCGACGGGAGCCGCGTTGATCAGGCCTAGTTTATGGTATTAAAATTAAGTTATTCCGCAAGTCTCTAGCCATTCATGTCATACAGTTTAATTTGCATCTGTTTTAGAATCTTTAAACAAAATAAGATAAACGTACTGAATAAAAAAAACTGAGATTTTTATTTTAAAAAATGCCGTTACTTGAAAGAATAAAAATCATTTTATTTATTATACATGCAGGGTAGACATAGTTAAATGTACTTTACACAATGTTATCTTTTTGAGAGTTACAATATTGTAAAGGATTTACGCTATATAATATTCCCTGAAATTGTCCAATATTGTCGCTTCTATTTTCAATTACTGATTTCATGTATCTTTAAATATATTGCACAGTTTTATTAATCACTTAGTACTTTACTATCAGGATGCGCATGTTTTATTATTTTATAAAACAGCTGTATTAACATTATTTTTTTAAAAAAGTAAATTGTTAGTAGATGAAAGGATTGAAGAAAGATTTGGAAAACAAAAATTACTCGCAATTATTATGACACACAAGCAAATAATGATGTACTTGGAAATACTAACATTATTCTAGAATCATAAATTCCACTTATATTAAATAAATATGACGGATTCCTGTAAAATACTCGTATGATAAATTACTTGCAATATATATATATATATATATATATATATATATATATATATATGTGGTTTATACGGTACCTGAATATGCCTCCATACTTTTGTTGAAGCTGTAGCCCGATTTTTTTCAGTTTCTTTGGATTAGTGAAAAGTAAAACGTTACCAATAAGAGGAAGAGGTGTCGGTCCATGAAGTTTCGTTTTCGGTCGGATTACTGTCAAAACCACACTCAATACCACAAAAAGTATACCTATTACGGACAAAACTTCCTGCAAGCCCACCATCTCCGCAACTACTGCTAAAACCCCTGCGTGCTTGAGGAAGGATATCTTGTTGGACCACTTGTTAATACTCAAGGCTGTTCAGACCCTGTTTCCACTTTTCTGATATTGTCAATGATATGTGTTCATGGCCATTTGTAGAAGAAAAATTCTCTGGTGACTTATTTATCTATGCTTTAAATTAATGCGTTACTGATACCTACCATTTCATTTTTACAAAAAAAATTAGTATTATATGTAAATTTAATCTTTATTACAATTGATTGATTGATTTCATTATTTTCTAAATTGGGCTTTATTTATCTTTCAGACTGTTTAGTACCGCAAGTATCAGTCGTAACTGATAATTTATTAATCGAAAATACTTCCCTGAACCTACTATTTGTAAGTTTTATTTTATTTGGCTAATATTTTTTATGAAAATCAGGTTTGAATTTTATTAGCAACCCTTGATAATATTCTTACAGCCAATTCATTATTATTTACTAGTTATATTGCCACACCTCGTAGAACCTCTTCTGCATATTTCTAATTTCTCTCTCCATCATGTAGTTTCCCCACTTTATGGAAACAAACGAAAGTGGTATTCGATCAGACATAAAGAATTACAAGACCAATCGCGTTTTTCTCTGCTCTGGCGAAAATTTTCGAAAGAATATTACACAAATTTCTCTTCGTGTACGTTAGGCCTCAAATCTTTAAAAACCAACACGGGTTTATGAAAGGAAGATCAACAGTAACTAATCTTACAAATTAAGTAGAACTCCTACATCAAAGCTTAGATACTGAGGCCAAGCACTCGGATTTCAAAAAAGCATTCGACACAGTCGATTATAAAATGTTAATAGAAAAATACACACATTGGGCCTTTCTGACAGCCTCATTAATCTTATTAGATCCTACTACCTTTAAGACAGGAAACAATACGTATGTTACAATGGTTTCCACTCAGAAAATTTCTTCACTCGTTCCGGTGTCCCTTAAGGATCTAATCTTGGACCATTGTTATCCACGTTATTCATAAAGGATATTGCCAAATACATTAATTCAAATCTTCTTCTTTATGCAGATGATCTCAAACTATACAGAAAAATAAAATCTAACGCTGACTGTGGAGCCCTTCAAGAAGATCTGAACAATATTTTTGCATGATAAGAAACAAATAAACTTTTCTTTAACTAAAAAAAATTGCGTATCATTTGCCTGAACACGAAAAAACAATTACTCCAAGTACAATTAAACAATGGCAACTAAACTATTAACTTCTGTAAACTCCGACTAAAGACTTTTTTTTAGGACAACAGGCTACATGAGGGTAATCCACTTTGGGCAACTCCCCTTTAATAGCATAGGAAGGGATTTGAAAGGGGGGATGTGGAAGGGTAGAGGAAGGTAGCCAAGGGCCCCCGGGCTATATTTTAAGGATCCTACCCGGCATTCGCCTAAAGAAATGCAGGGAAAACCCTAGAAAAACCTGCATCAGGTAGGTCGGGCATTGGGTACTTGTCCCCCTTCCGATAGCGGGAGAGGGGTTTGCTGTGGGGACGCAGAATTCCCTTCTCCGTGCCTCGACCAGTTTAGGAGGCAGCTGGCCGACTATTCCAATGGGAATAGCGGACAACTCCTACCGTATGCCCAAGGTCTGTGACCCCGGAACATACACCTCTCAGAGCAGGCCGAGGTCCCTCGGCTTGTGGGAACCTTAGTTCAAAAACGGTGAGGAAAAGGCATCCCCAAAGGTAGCCCCTTCGTATCTCTCCTAAAAGGTTCGACCTGCGAGAGAATATCCCTCGCAGGTTTTCTCTCCCGACTAAAGACTCAATTTCGGGGATCATATATACAAAAGCGAGTTATAGGGCTAATTGTTATAATAAGGTTGATGCGTCTATAAACAATTTAGAATTCCTATTTATCTTTAGTGATGCCAATATTAGAATATACCTCAATCTGGGATCATGTTTACAAGGCACAAATTCAAAATTTAGAGAGAATTCTGAAAGTATGCGACACACTTTAGACACTCCATGAGACAAGCTCCTAGAAAGATGCAATATAGAGAAGCTTTCAACCAGACGTGAGCGCACGTCAATACATTCCCTCTACAAGCTATGTAACGGTAAAATTGATGATAATACATTGTTATCCTATGTCAATTTTTGTGTATTATCGTTTACCAACAGTCTACCAGCAATTATTTTATATCACTAATATTAAATCCATAACCACCTCAAAGGCTCCAATGCACAGAATGACTTCCCTATACAATGAATTACCAACTTAAATAGATTTATTCTATTTAAATTCCCTATAAACCATTTCTTATCTATTCAAGAAGAACCAAGTATGGGTATGTATTTATAAAATTAGAATATCTAAATAAAATAAAGTTATAATATATAACAAAATTAATCTGACAAAAATAGTATAATTGTAAATATTATAATGTATAAACATACTATGAAAAATAGCTAATTTTTTGTATAAAACTGGAAAAAACCACATGGTAACTAAGTAATTGGACATACGTCTGTGTAGTATCTACAAATGTGTAATAAATAAAGCAAAGTGTTCGTTTGTATGATTGTATGTTTGTATATATACAAATCTACACCAGTGGAGAAAATTTCACCAAATTTCGTACGCGTGTTCTTTGCGACCAGGAAACAAACACTATCGTGGTGAGACAGGGGGTGGAGCAAGAGAGGACGGTGATGGAAAAATTCAAACGGAAAATTTGAGTCGGATAAATATTTTTATCAAAGAGGTTAATAATGTTCTACCGATGTCAACTGAGCATAATTTCAACCCCTTACAGCACGGGAAAGGAGCACCATTAGGGGTGGGGATGGACGGGCGTTACAATAAAATAATGCGAATACAACCTAGATCGGAGTCAAATCTGGGGTAATGGATGTCGGTGAGTTTAATTATGACATTCAATAGGCCATTTAACCCTCAGATGCGGCGGTGCACGGGGTGGAATTTTTCAAACAAGTAGTTGTTAGCGTGGAATAAATAATTGTCACTGACGTTGATAGTATTTCTACCTATGTTCTTTGTAAAATTTCAAAACCTTTCAGCATTAGAGGAGAGCACGCTTAGGGGTGGGGGTTAAAACATTCCAACATCCTAAAACAGCCTATATTTTAGGTGGATAAATTTTTTTGGGGGTCACAGAGATTGATAGTGTATCTACCGATATTATCTGAGTAAAATTTCAATCCCCTACTGCATGGGAAATGAGCACCCTTAAAGCAATGCGGGTACACATGCGTTACAAATAAATAACGAAATTTTGAAACATGAAATCACGGCCGATATTAGCGTTGAATAAATATTAGTTAATCAGATTTAAAATATTTCTACGCCTGTTATATGTGCTAAATTTCAACCTCTTCAGCTATGAGGGGAGAGCACCCTTATGGGTGGGGATGGACGGGCGTTACAAGAAAACAACCGAGATTCGAGTCAAATTGAAGGTAACGGATGACGCGGAGTTTATTTATGGCAGTCTGGGCAACGCGCGAGGTAAGGCGGGGCAGAGGTGGGCGGGGGTATAAATTTTCAAACACTTTAACCGGCCAACTTTTGCGTTGAATAAATATAATTCGGCAACAATGAAATTATTAAAATTTCTGTATATGTTCTCTGTGTATAATTTCAAACCCTTTCGGGCTTTGGAGGGGAGCACCCTTAAGGGTGAGGGTGAAGTTTCAATACATGAAAATAACGCAAAAGAATCGAGATTGGAGTCAAATCCAGTTTAATTAGGACATTCAATTGGCCAGTTACCCCAAGGGGAGTGAAAAAGTTGAAACATGAAATCAAGGTGAATATTTGCTTTTAATAAATATATTTCTGGGTTAATTGATACCTTTCGGTATGGAAATGGAAGAACGGGGAGGAGGGGATTTACAAAAAAATAACGCGATAACTGCAGATATTCGTGTGAAATTTGGGGTTACGAGTGACACGGAATTTATTTATATTAACCTGTCAAACGCGCGGAGGTGGGTGGGGCTGGACGGACGTGAGAGGGCGTAGAAATGTTCAAAAATGTTAATCAGCCGATATTAGCGTCGAATAAATATTTTTCGGGTTCAATGAGACTCATAATATTTTTAATATATTCTGCGAATAATTACAACCCCTATTGGTTTGGGGCGTGAGAACCATGAAGGGTAGGGTGTAGTTGCATTACATAAAAATAACGCAAGAAACTGAGATTGGAGTCCAATCCAGAGTTATGGATGTCACTGAGATTAATTACTACATTAAACTTGCTGTTTAACCCCCAAAAGCGGAGCTGAACGAGGGTGGAAGTTTTCAAACATGTTTATCGGACGATATTTTCGTCCAATAATTATATTTTGGTTCCATTTAAATTATAGTATTTCGTTAGAAATTCTCTGTGTATAATTACAGTCCCTATCGGCATGGGCGTGGAGCACGCTCAAGGGTGGAGTTTGGTGGAGCGTTATTCTATAATGCCTCTAATTACATACTAAGGCCAGCGGCCATGGAGCTGCCCTTGTACAAGGAGTAAGGAAGAAGGAGAAACTTATTAGATACGCTTCCAGAACGTTTAGTAAAGTGGAAATAAACACGATACGGATGGGTCATAAATAATATCTCTTTAGTATGACTTCATGGTTTTTGTTAGCTCAGGAAGGAAACTTTAGCAATGGACTTCCGACGCCAAAATTCCACACTCACCTGGTCCTGAAGTCACAACACGTGCAGGAGCAAATAAGAATTGCACGATCACTGCAAGCTACGAAAACAACTGGTCCGTTCACATCTTAGCGAAGACAGCTTATTCATTTCAACCGCTTCAGAATGAACGGCTGCCGGAATCGAAATCATCTGGTTCCAAACACTGAAATCAACGACGGATGCTCAATAAAATGAGGCTTCACTTGATCTGAAGATCAAAGAAATATGGACAACAGTTTCTCAGAAGTAAAAGTCCTAACGAGACGGAAGCAGCGGATTCGGTCAACTAGAGGACGCAAGTGAACTCCTTGGAAGCTGGACACACAAGCACTGAGGGTACAAGTGAACTGCGCGCAGGCTGAACGCACAATAACACTATAAGGTCGCAAGCTAAACACGTAAGAAATACACCTGGTCGTATGGTGAAGGCAATCCAAAATGAAACTCACGTGATGGCATGAACAGTTTTCATTTATCACTATTCTATCTGTGGACTGACCGGACTTCTGGACGGCTCGCCAGATGAGCTCTACGACTTCAGGACTGAAACGGTCCCAGCCGATAGAATAACTAGAATACCTTACGCAGGACCAACAACTCGATCAAGAGTGCAAACAGTAACACAGATAAAACAACGATGTTCTGATCCGTAAGCCGAAGCAGCACAGGTGTGGGTGGCCCCGTGCTAATTTCGGATTCATGTTCGAGTGTCGCTCATCGTAAAGATTTTAAATTATTTACTTCGTTTGTTACATTTCTGTTTATAGAAGTTTTTTATTGAAATTTTCTAATACTATAATATTCAATGACTGCATAAATAGTAAATTACTTCGAAGCAGAGTAGTAGTTCATTGTTTGTGACCCATGTGCAACTACAAATTTTGTTAAACGTTGACTTTAACCTCTCTACAAGCTACTTTATGTATTGAAATACTTCTAGTGAAAATATAATACTTGTAATTGAGTGTAGTATTTTTATAATATTGCAACAAATCTCGTTAACCCTTAAGTAGTCGCATGGGATGTTCAGGACCCCCAGTGTATTTGTAATCCGTCCATTCCGTAAGTAGTGTACATTGGTGCGGACGTATTTTTTCCGTCTGTATATAGGAAGCGATGTGCTGTGATCTGCAAACTTATCGGGCGAGGAGCGGCATCTGGGCCGCACGGTGGAACCGCTTCCGAGCCGTGGACAAGAGTAAGTAAGGAACGTACATATTGATTGCGTGCATTTATAAAGTTGGTTATAATTGATTTGCTTATAATTGGAGGGGTTGAACAAAATCCAGGCCCTGGATCAATGGAATAAAATGTCCAATATGTTAAATGTATAACGTGTAAGAAGAAATTGGTGAGCGGTCTTCTGTGTGGATATTGTGGCAGTTCCTACCACTTTAGCTGCCAGAAGATAAAGTGTGATTAATCGGAATAAGAAAGTAGGATATGTGAAAAGTGCTTAAGTTAGTGTTCCGTAATTACAAATCTTGAAAAACAGGTTACAGATTTTCAGTTAAAATTAGACGATGTCGAATCTCGATTAAAAGTTCTGAAAATGGAGAATGAACGATTAAAAAACTTTAATAAATATACAGACCAGAACCAAGTAAAACAAAAAATTCCTCGAATGTAATATTTGGGAACTCTATAGTGAGAGACACTGCTACAGTAGGTTTATCAGTAAACTGCTACCCAACCAGTTGGAGAAGGAAATGTATATCTGTGAACAGAAAATTTCAGAAATGACATAATACGGAATGATGTAGACCATATTATGAACAAATTCTTATCGGGCTTCCAGCCGGGTCACTTCGTCGCCAACACACGTTTCCATGGCTGTCCTAGCCATCTACTTGTGCGATAGAAACATGCAAATGGTTTAGTTGGAAGGATTAAGTTAATTGTTAGTTGTGGGTATCATGCACGTCGATCCATTTCTCGTCGTAGACTCCGAATCTCCGGACGCGTCCTGAAAAAAACGTAAGTAAGTGTTGTCAGATATTGTATTTTAAGACAATTAACCGCGTCCACCTCAACCACGTGTAACATAAAATTTCATAATCACCATGGTTAATGCGAGAATTAAACTACTCCTGTAGCCCAGGAATCGACACTAATATCGGTCTTTTAAGCATTAGTTTTATGTAAAACCCTTCCACCATCACCCGTACGGTAAAGGTGCTTCACTCCCTTGCGTTTTGGAGGTGAAATTAAAAATTTTAGAATGTAACTAAAATTAAGCGACCCTGAAAATGTTTTATTCGACGCTAATAATGACTGTTTAGAAATGTTTTTAAATGCCACACCCCATCCCCCACCCCTAGAAGTGGTAGGCATGTCTGTTCCTGGATCGTAAGTAATACGTGTATAAAGTTTAGTACTACTTGGTCTTGCATTTAAAATTGTAAACTGAAATTTTTTCCCCCTTTCCACCCTCCTTCCTAGGGGCTGAAGTACATCTTAACCAGTATAGAAATGTGAGAATTAAACTCGGTGACTTCCATATCCCCAGTCCCCATTGTTTACTCATTACTTTATGTAACACATTTCAGCCAATTCCTCCCCCACCCCCACATCTAGGGGTTGAACGACAACTTAACTGACATAGTGAACGTTAGAATTAAACTCATACATACCTAGAACCCAAGACTTAACACCAATATCAGTTGTTCGCATTTATTTTATGTAACGACCCTGCTCCTTTTCCTCATTTGTGCGTTAAATTATATATTAAAAACATTTGGCTAGAAACAATTAATTACATCAACCCCGAAAAGTAATTAATTGACGTTGATATCTGCCGTTTTAGTATGTTTTTAAATATAACCTCCGCTCACCCCTTAGGAGTTTCCTGTCGTTCGAAAACCCGACAGAAACCTTCGCGAGGTGTGCAAAACAACTCATAAAAGTTTTATCGCAATCGGATGAATAGTTTAGGAGAGCATGTGGGACACATAAACAGACTTTCTTTTATATATATATATATATATATATATATATATGTATATAATGATATATATATATACATAATGTAGTAATTGGTAATTAAGACATTGTTCTAATTGGAAAGTTGGATTGTAGAGGACTCATTATTAGAGGATATAGAGCGGACGCCGCAACAATTCGGCGAAGAAAAGAAAACATTGTTGAGGTTCTACGAGCTAAAAATCTACGAGACGAACGGACAGTCAGGCAATGAACGGCGAGGCATAAGACCAGCAAAGTTTTTGTACAAAAGTAATAGAGTCAGGCATAGAACAGCGAGGTGTAAAGACCAAAACTTTTCATATTATAAAAAGTTTTGCAGTCGGGCAGCGGACCGCAAATAGAACAGTTTGATAGCAGTTACAAACATGCATTAAAATATTGAAAAGTAAAGCAATCTTCAGTCGGGAAGGAAAGAGTGAAACTAATGTTGTAATCGGTGGCCGAGCATAAATTCAACCTGCTGGCCATAGACAAACCAATGAAGTACATTTCCAACTGAAGTCACGAGATCTGCAAATCCAGGTTGCAGCAAAGCATCGAGAATCTACCAGTTTGTGTTAGACCAACTAACAAACTACGTCAATTAGAATTTGTTGACATTTAGATTCTGTGAGTACTAGAATCAGTGATATCCCCAAATTTTGTGCACGAAAAACCTAAAATGAGACCTGGGTGGCCGTAAGTAGAAAAACTTTAAAATCATATTGTAAACCACTTTTAAAAGATAAAAGTCAGATCGTTCTTTAATTTTAATTATTTAATTATTACATTTAAATTCAATCTGTAGTGTTATTTCTTCCACAACAAAGTTCGTCTATGTTCCAACTATTGATTTCCCATATAAAGCAAAAATGTAATTGTTTTTTTTATTTGTTAAATTCAGCCATTGTAGTTTTTATTAATTATTACAAATTGGCGCAACAACGTGTGGCTCGATTTTTGATAAATAGGGCAGAATCATAATTAAAGAACGAAATCTGACTAACCTCTTTATTGGTGCAAGAAAGTATTTTAATGTGGATAGGATGTGCATGAAATTTTTGGAAATGAATTTTACGCGTGTGAAAGTTAGAGGATTATTGAAAAGAAAGAAAAATGATTAAATGTGCATTTAAAGTTAAAGATAATAGTTTAAGTTATTTTTTTTAAGTTAGATTTAATGTAGAGAAAATGGGTTCTAGAGTTAATAATTCCCAGAGACAGCTGGGAGGAGATAGTGGATATATGATGATATTAGAATTATTGAAAAAAAATATGGAAGAAAGTTAAAAAAGGAATAAAAATTTAGCAGAAATGGGTAAGTGTATAAATAAAAATTTAGCAGAGTTTAGAGCTGAAAATAATAAAAATTTAGCAGAAATGAGTGAAAAATGGGATAAAAATTTAGCAGAGTTTAGAGCAGATATAAAGAAAAATGTAGTAGATTTGGGTGCAAAATGGGAAAAATTGGATAAAAAGATGGATAAAGTTATGGAGGAAAATAACAAAAGCATAGCAGAATTAAAGACAGATGTAAGAGAATGGAGAAAAGAAAATAATGAGTGTTTTGATAAAGTTATTGAGAATATTAAAGTGGGCAGTGCAGAGATAAAATCTGATGGTGTAGAAAAAGTAAACAAGTATGATGTAAACATTGAAATTGAAATATGTGAAGTATCAAATAAAGTGGGGTTATTGGAGGTTAAAGGTAATGAAAATGTTGAAAAGAATTTAATTTTGTTGGAGCATAAGGCTGATGATGATAAAGGAGAGATTAATGGATTGAATATTGAAGGTGTCGATGAACAGAAAGATGAAATAGTGGGAGAAAGAGGTGAGACAGGGGCAGATGTTACTGAAGTAGAAAATTATGAAAGGATAGAAGAATTACAGAGAGGTGTTGTGAATCAAAAGATGATAGAAATGTTTGTTTACAAAGATGAAGTGGGAACAGCTGATGGGAGTATGGCAATGAAAACATTAAGAAATATGGAAATAAAATTTATGATGATAAAACAGATGGGATTGAAGAATTTAAAACAAGTGGTGGGATATATTGAATGTTATTTGAACATAGAATTTGGAAATAAGATTCTAACATTGGTGAATGAAGTAGGGGAAAAAGATGTAAACAAAGAACATCTGATCAAATGTAAACATGGAACAGCTGGAGAATTCTGGCAGAATGCAAGTCAAGGCATATTTGAATTTAGAGATACAGGATAGATTAAAGATTTTGATGTTAGAGAAGAGGGAGAGTGGCATGGTTGGAGAAGTTTAATGTGTAAATAGAGGAGAAGGTGTAGAAATAAGATGAAATAGTTTAAGATAAATTTTAAGAGATGTAAATTAATTGTTTGAAAAAGAGAAAAGTGGGCGTAGCATGTTAAGCTGTCACATGAGTGAATTTAATTTAAGTGTTGAAGCAGATGTTGTGATGATAATTGAACATAGGTTAATATGCAGAGAAAAAGGGGCGTGGCATGTTAAACTGTCACGTGGATGATTTTAAATTTTGTGTTGATGTAGAATATGTGATGTCTTAAGTAACATTTGTTGTGTAAAGAAAAGGGGGCACTTTGCTGCTGTCATGTGAGACATTGAAACATGGAAGGGGAGATGTAAACAAACGAACAGCTGACATCATCTGGAGAAAGTAGGTCAAAGCTTACTTCAGATTAAGAGACAGCATAGATGGTTAAGATGAATGTTAATTATAAAGTAAATGAATCTAAATTAAGTTAATTAATGATTATAAAAAAAATTTAATTTTTTAAAATTTTATTTTATGGCTTTAGTTTTAAGGAATGCACAATTAATTTCAAACCGTAATAAATTGTAGGATTTAGACCATTTGGATAATCAAACAAATAATAAGTTGCACCAATATTTGACGGGAATGTGTAAATCTTTTAAATGAATGGTAATTAGGTATAAGTTTCCGAGCGATCTGACAAATTAAGGCAAAATTGTAGAAGAAAGAAAAGAATAAAATTCAGTTTTCGAAAAGTAAAGTCCAGACATGTCCTTTCTCAAACGGAATTTGGGGCGTAATGTAGTGATTGGTAATTAAGACATTGTTCTAATTGTAAAGTTGGATTGTAGAGGACTCATTATTATTAGAGGATATAGAGCGGACGCCGCAACAATTCGGCGAAGAAAAGAAAACATTGTTGAGGTTCTACGCGCTAAAAATCTACGAGACGAACGGACAGTCAGGCAATGAACGGCGAGGCATAAGGACCAGAAAAGTTTTTGTACAAAAGTAATAGAGTCAGGCATAGAACAGCGAGGTGTAAAGACCAAAACTTTTCATATTATAAAAAGTTTTGCAGTCGGGCAGCGGACCGCAAATAGAACAGTTTGATAGCAGTTACAAACATGCAATAAAATATTGAAAAGTAAAGCAATCTTCATTCGGGAAGGAAAGAATGAAACTAATGTTGTAATCGGTGGCCGAGCATAAATTCAATCTGCTGGCCATAGACAAACCAATGAAGTACATTTCCAACTGAAGTCACGAGATCTGCAAATCCAGGATGCAGAAAAGCATCGAGAATCTACCAGTTTGTGTTAGACCAACTAACAAACTACGCCAATTAGAATTTGTTGTCATTTAGAGTCTGTGAGTACTAGAATCAGTGATATCCCCAAATTTTGTGCACGAAAAACCTAAAATGAGACCTGGGTGGCCGTAAGTAGAAAAACTTTAAAATCATATTGTAATCCACTTTTAAAAGATAAAAGTCAGATCGTTCTTTAATTTTAAATATTTAATTATCGATAAAATGAGATCGTTAATTCCTGATGAAATTTAAAACTGTTTAAATTCAATCTGCAGTGTTATTTATTCCACAACAAAGTTCGTCTATGTTTCAGACGCATTATCTTCCATAAAAGGTAAATATAAATTTTGATTGTATAAATTCAGCCATTAATCAAACCCAGTTTAAGACCCTGAGATCCCAAATATTATTGTGTATTTAAAATTGTTAATAAATTTGTTTAATTGTTTTCCCTAATAGTGCTTTTTGTTTTAAAGCGCACACATTATTTAATTATTACAATATATAATATATATATATATATATTGTAGTAATATACGCCGCAACAAACCGGTAATGCATAAAAAAAGTATTGTTGATCGGTCGAGAAGGATTTACGCGCTCAAAATTTACGAGACGAATGAACATTTGGGCAGCGGACAGCAAGTAGAACAGAGTAAAAGAACGAACAGTTGGGCAGTAAACAGCGAGATGTACAGATTAAAATTCTAATTCACGAAAACTTGAACAATCTTTGTCAGTCAGCAGTGAAGACTGAAAGGTCTAATTTAAAGAACGAGAAAGTGTTCCAGTAACCAGTACGCTGTTATATCAAAAATGCAGAAACTGAACTAGTCTTCAGTCAACAAGCAAAACCAATGAGGTGCATTTTCAACAAAAATCCACGAGATCTACAAATCCAGGTTGCAGTAAATCATCGAGAATCGACAAATTTATTTTAAACCAACTAACAATCTACGCTAATTAGAGTCTGTGAACATTTAGAGTCTGTGAGTACTTAGAATCAGTGATATCCCCAAAATTGTGCACGAAAAGTTAAAATGAGACCTGGGCTGCCGTAAGTAGAAAGAAAACTTTAAAATCATTGTAAACCACGTTTAAAAGATAAACGTCAGATCGTTCTTTAATTATCGATAAAATGATATTTTTAATTATTCAGATCATTCTTTATTTCTTGATAAAAATTGAAATTGTTTAAATTCAATCTTTGGTATTATTCCTTCAGCAACAAATGTCGTCTATGTTCAGACGCATAGATTCCCATATAAAGCAAATGTAATTTTTGTGATTTTGATTATATAAATTCTGCCATTATCAAACCCAGTTCAAGACCCTGAGATCCCAAATATTTTGTGATTTGAATACTTGTTTTAAAATTGTTAATAAATCTTGTTTAATAGTTTTCACGTAATAGTTCTTTTCATTTAAAAACGCCACATAATTCACATCTTGAATTATTGTCAAAAGATGCAAGCTATCGATATAAATTATTACAATATATATATATATATATATATATATATATATATATGTGTGTGTGTGTGTGTGTGTGTGTGTGTGTGTATTGTAATGATTAAACTGGTATCTAATTAATTTAACAAATTAATTAAACAAAATTATTTCCATGAATTTAACTCAATAGTTCGTTTATGAGACAATTATATTTACTTTTATTTAAAGTGAAGGATTGCAAATAATTACGACATTATTTGAACTTTACAAGACAATTTCAGTTGAAAATTACAACATTTTTCTATGAGATTAATTACATTTAAAGTTTTTCAATGTTTATAGGTTTTACAACTCTTTTTCTCAGGGTCATTTATCTGGGTATAATTAAGAATAACTATTATCATTCATTAGCCTAAATTTTTTTTTTTTTAAAAAAAATCAAATATTATTAATTATTATTATTTTCTAAAATATCAACTAATTTTATAAAATTTAAATCTATTTTCTAATCAAGAATCATTTAAACCTTGAATCTATCCTGTGTCTCTAAACTCAAATAAGCCTTGACCTATTTTCTTCCTGAAATTCTCCAGCTGTTCATGTTTACTTCCAACCAGCAGTTCTTTGCTTACATCCGATCACATGTTCTTTGTTTATATTCTCCTTCCCTCCTCCTCAATTTATCGACGTTAAACTTTCCTAACTTCAATATTTTGCTAATATTCAAACTCTTACTAACTTGCTTATACTTGTTAAACCCTAAATTTTATTCTGGCATTTCTTAATGCTTTCCCCGTACTACTCCCGTCAGCTACCCCCACTTCATGTTTGTAAACAAATCCTTCTATCTTATTTTGATATAAAATTCCTCCCTTAAATTCTTCTATTTCCTCATCACTTTTACTTCATCACCATTTTCCACTATCCTCCCAATATTTCATCCTTCCTTTTATCCCCCTCTTCACTACTTAACCCTTTAATCTCTCCTTCTTCAACATCAGCTTTATGCCTCTCCAAACTTTAACTCTTTTCCACCTTTTTCAATAACTACCACATACATTTTCCTTCCACCTATCTCTCTACTCCCTCATCAAGCTCTTATAAACAAACATTGTAGTACTGCCACGAAAATAGCAAGAAAAAAATATAGAAACGTTTTCGGTCACGAATGCCGCTCGCCTATCCGCAAAAATACTTATCAGTGATCCCCTATCACAAAATGAATAACACGAGAATCTAGAACCCCCGTATTTTAATCAAACAAAAAAACAAGCAATCCATGTTACAATGGTTTCCCTTTTTTAAACCTTCGAATGTTTTCATCATACCCTCTCTGGTTATAATTCATCAATATTCATTCAGGAAGAACAAGAAGAAATAGCTTAAACATGCCACGCCCCCCCTTCCTGCACAATAACCTATGTTTCCTCATTTAAATTTACATTTCTCAAAATTATCTTACCCTATTTTATCGTATTCCTAACCCTTCTCCTCCATTTACACACTAAACATCTCAAAGTCACTTTCAAATCATTCCAATGTGAATGAGCAATCATACAAAATTAAATTTACTCATGTGACAGCTTAAGCATGCCACGCCCCTTTTCTCTTACATCATAATCTTTTGTAAACCAAACACTGTAGCAACTGGCACGAAATTAACAAGAGACAAAAAAAATAAAGAAACGTTCTCTGTCACGAATGCCGCTCGCCTATCCGCAAAACACTTATCAGTGATCCCCTATCACAAATTGAATTAAGAGAGAACTTTGACCCCCCAGTATTTCAATGAAAATCACAAGAATACCATGCCATAATGGTCTTTCCTCCTAACTTTCTAACATCTGCTTCTTCCTTACCAAACTTTGGTTAGAATAGCATCAATATTCATTTTTGAAGAAAACAAGGAATAGCTTCAGTTTAAACAGAATAAGCACCTAATGATGACGAAGACCAAATTATAGAAAAGAAAATTATAATTTGTAGCAAAAAGGTTCCCTAGGTTTACTAGACCTATGATAGTTAAACACGACCATCCCTTCAGGTATAAGATTGAAGAAAACAGAGTATTGAAACATAAGAAAATACTTCTGTAGCGGGAGTAATCACGAATTCCACGCGTGTGATTAACAAAGCACGTTAACCCTCCTAATTATATAAATTTTTACATCTACCCAGTATCTCTGAACCCAAAAACGCTTTGACCTGCATTCTGCCAATATTCTCCGGCTGTTCCATATTTGCATCTTATCAGATGTTCATTATTTACATCTTTCTCCCCTCTATTCACTAATGTTAAAATCTTGTTTCCAAATTCTATGTTTAAATAACATTTGATACTTCACCTCCTAACTCCAAGACTCAACTCACACCTCCTAGCTCTCACACTCAACTAACTTCCAAAAATCTTCTCTTCTCTTTTTATATCACCGCCCCTTCTCTTTTCCTTTGTTCCCAAAACTACGTCGCAACTGCTCGTTGACAGTTTCTCCATTATCCCGAGATTTACATTCTGCAGTTGCTGTTCCTTAGCTAGAAAAATATCTAGCCGCTCTGCCTTGTCCCGATGCCGCCAATCGAGACAGGTCTAATTTGTCTTTGCACTTGTCTTCTTCCCTCACTCACACGTGCGCGTTTCTAAATTCTCCAGACCGCCCAAACTGCACCCTCAATTACTCTGGACTTGTCTTCTCACCCTCCCAAGAACTAAATAAACATATTACAGAATGTCTTATCCACTGTCCAGGCCATTATCCGAAACAATGCCTGCCTTAACAGATTTATCTTCGACAGGCCACCCGCGCGTGTGCCTTGCCCTGGCTTACAAATCCTAAGTACACATTGCCACTTCCTTTGACGGCCAAGACCATTAATCCGAAACAATGCATTTCCCTCAAGGCATTACAATATATATATTGTATTAATATTGTTTTAATTGATTTAGATGATTATAATATTTGTAAAAGAAGAAGAGTAAGGTTGGTTGCTAAGACACAGTTGTTTTTTTTGTGAAAGATCTTTGGGAGACGTGGCGCGGGATGAGTTTTTTCAAACGGTATGCATGCGATTGTTGTTTACTTGTGACTGGAGAACTAAAAAATTTTTCACTCCTGAGACGATGAAGGGAGTTCCATATTTCTGCTAAATATTACATATAAAGTAAAGCAGTAATTTTGATTTTGGTAATTTTTAGTAAAACATTATATCTCGCCCATCTGATAAAGTTATAAAATTCTGAGTTTCAAGGGGAGCGTGCATAAAGAAGAGTATTTTTAGAGTAATAGGCTACATGAGGTTAATCCACGTGGTGGCAACTCCCTTTTAATAACATAGAAAGGGATTTTAAAGGTAGGATGTGGAAGGGTAGAGGAAGGTAGTCAAGGGTTAACTGGGTCCCCCTACACGAAAACAGCCCTTATTCGCACAATTTTACGAATTAAGATTACACAGTATGTTGTGTGGCAGCGGACGCAACTACGCGCAAATTTTGCCCTAATATCCTACAGGCTTTAGATTTCTTGAAAACCAAGTAACTTTTCAACAGGGTACTTATTATGGGGTGGATTTACTTGGAGTGATAACCAAGAATGGAGTATTTGATAAAACTGTTTATAAATTCTTAGAAAGGATAAGATGTTTTACGGAGTTTGTATGATAAATTATATTCATCACAAATAAAGCCCCTCTCGATCACTCACACACGTGAACGGAAGAATTCTGGGTCCCTGCTGTTGGTCACGGATCCGTCGTCTCTGCATCAACTCCAGGCGGTGAAACTTGGGATGCCCTGGGTGTTGCTGGATTCTGACCTGTATCCAAGTTGTAAGGGCTACGGTTAAGCTACCGATCTATGTCGTCTGCGAAGAGCGTGCCTAAGTATCTACTTTTGCTCAAAAGAAAAATACATTAATATTGAGCGTCGATATATGTGGAACGTTATAAAATATATAATTTCTTCTGTTAATCGGACACAGATTTGGCGACGAGTTCCTCTCATCAACGTTCCGTTGAACTGCTTCTCCGAGGTACGTCTCTCACTGAAACTAACAGAATTTAGTTTTTTTTCGAATCAATTTTAATATTTTTGCTGGGACGTAGAATATCTTCACCAATAAAAATGTCTCTTTTACTCGGCGGGAAATAAATTGATCAACCGCGCATCCCCACAAGTACAATTGACAAGATATGGTTAATTACAGAGCTCTGCGACATTTTTTTCTGTATAATCAAGGGCGTTTCTTATGTAATTTTGTGGCCTGAGTGCGGGAAAAAGCTTAAAAAATTCCACTATGTTAGATTTTGTCGAAAACCCTTGATTTACTAGGTTAAGGCGCCGACTTTTTTTTTAAGGCAGCAGGCTACATGACGGTAATCCACGTTGGGCAACTCCCCTTTAATAGCATAGGAAGGGATTCGAAAGGCGGGATGCGGAAGGCTAGAGGAAGGTAGCCAATGGTTAACTAGGGCCCCCGGGCTATATTTTAAGGATCCTACCCGGCATTCGCCTAAAGAAATGCAGGGAAAACCCTAGAAAAACCTGCACCAGGTAGGTCGGGCATTGGGTACTTGTCCCACGCCTTCCGACAGCGGGTGAGGAGTTTGCTGTGGGGACGCAGCATTCCCTTCTCCGTGCCTCGACCAGTTTAGGAGGCAGCTGGCCGACTATTCCAATGGGAATAGCGGACAACTCTTACCGTATGCCCAAGGTATGTGACCACTGAACATACACTAAGGCGCTGACAAATAAAATGGACTTAAATAGTTTTCTTTTTTCATTCCAACTTATTCCAAAGTCAGGATTTATTCTAAAAACTATAAACTAAGATACAAATTAATATTATAAACTCTTATCAACAAAATATCTCCGCGTGTTAATCACGGAAGATGAGGAGAACGAAGACTAACTCAACTACTAAATTTGAGTGGAGCATCTGCGGAGACCTGAAAGACTCGGACAACAAGGCGGCTACACTAAATAACCCTGTTTTTTCTGTCAATGGGATAGCCATGCCAAAGCTCATCACTAGATCCAGAAGGTACTAAAAACGTCCTTGGTGGACCCCAAAATAATGCTTTTACCCACACTCCACATCAAACTTGAAATGATGAAGCAGTTTGCCAAAAGATGGTGATATGTTTGGGTATCTAACCAGAAAGTTTCCTGGGCTTTCCGAAGCAAACCTGCAGGAGTTTGTTTTGGTCGGTCCTGGCATTCGAAAGCATATGAAGGACGAAAACTTAGAAAACGTAATGGAAGATGTTGAGAAAACAGCTTGAAATTCTTTCAGAGAACTTGTAACAAAGTTTTTCTGAAACAAGAAAGATCCGAACTTTGAAAGAATCGTAGACAACGTGCTGAGTAGTTTCAAACACCTTGGATGATCAATGAGCTTAAAATTACATTTTTTACGCTCATCTGGCCTAGTTTCCAGTGCAGTGAGTGAAGAGAAAGGCGAGAGGTTTTCTAGGATATAAAGGAAATTTAGTGGAGATACCAAGAACGGTGGATTGTAAATATGATGGCCGACTACTTTTGCATGCTTCATAGAGAAGAGCCACATTACACATTAAAATAAATGAAAAAATATGACGTGATATAAATTTTTATTTAAAGATATACTATTTTCCTATATATTCCTGGTTTTGAAAATATTTTCGTTTCCACTTTGGGGTAAAACCTTGCATGAATAAGGGAAAAGCATCGCATTTTTGAATTCAGCACATCAGAAACTATAGGTTACACCCAAAACGTTACCAAAAAAATAAACAAGTGTCAACTTTCAGGGCTGAGTTATTTGTTTATGTAACTGGCGCCCAATAAAATGGCTAATCTCAATACAATCAAAATAATTAAAAGCTAATTATATGTGATTAAAATTGGACAATTAACTCGGCAGGCGATACGTGTTCATTACAACGCGAAAAGTTCTAGATAAAAAATATAACGAAAAATTCGTAGTTCTCAAATATAACTCTTAGCAAATGTATTAACTTACTTCATAAAGCAAAAATTTGGTTAGTTCGTTTCCGATTGTGATTTTTATGTATTTTACAGTTTAATGTTGTATTTTATTTTCGAATATGCAATGCACTCTAAACTCTTCAGAGTAATAAAAGAATTCTTTGGTATTAATGCTGTTTGACACGAGTAGGGCACCGTCCAGTGGCGGGTCTCCTTGATTTATACAGTGATGTCTTCCGGCCATAGTCTCTTCAATCTTCTCACTACGGGTTGTTGGAGGTAATATTCAGTTACTATATTTCTTCACTATCACAAGTAGATCACACCTTCTGGAAAGCTACTAAAAAATTTAAAAGACCTTTTATCCTAATACCACCTCTAAGAAACCCGACGGAAACTGGGCGAGATCAAATATTAATAATTTGAAGTAGAAAATGTTTTCTATTATAATTAAAATAATATCAAGTATATCGAGCTAATAATAATAATACAACAAAGAATATATTTTAAAGAAAAAATATTTATAATTATAATAACCACTATTTATTATGGGAATACTATTAACATCTGTGAAGACAAATAATACAAGTAATTAATAATCCGTATTACAGAGAGTAAAAGGTTTTAAAATACTGTCTGTTTAACGGGTCGATGATTACTTTCTCACAATATATTATACTATGAATTTTTTGTTTTCGATATTAAGGAATATCGATATTAGTCGACTTTTGTCATATTTACATTATCAGCTGTTTGTGACAATGCGGTGCTAACCTGGAATTCGTAAGACTTGAATTTGAGAGTAATATCAAGAACATAAATAAAATAAAATAAATAAATAAATTATTTTTATCGTCCGGATTGTATATTACATACACATAGCTTAGTACTTAATGTCACGTGTCTAATACTAGCTTATTACTTCTTATAGTTTTATTAAAATAATTAGAATTCACGTTTAGAGGAGGTAACTATGGCTGAAGATGGTGATAGTGAAGGAGTGACGGATTCTCCAAAAAGAGGTTAATATCAGTCAAATATGACGACCAAATTTATATTTTACTTTATTCTATAGCTATTAATAAATCATAGTTGTTGTTCTCTTTAATAATAATAAAAACAACTACTTCACGTCCAAATGTGTATTTTATGGTGATAAACATTTTTCAGGACCGACATTATCAACGAGTACTAGCAGTTTTGAAGCTCTTGATCCTCATGACCCTAATTTAAGTAGACTTGCTACTACTATGTTTCAAAAAACATCTGACTATCTTTATGGGGAATTAACTGCTACTCAGGTGAATTCTAATTTAAATATACTACTGTTAAATAATTATATTTGAACATGTATGTCTGATATTGCTAATTATTTTACATTAACTCTATTGTTTTCACTTGAGACTTTAATTCATAATTTGTTTGCATTTTATTACATGTACACACAATATAATAGCAAGTACAAATAAATTTTAATTGAAAAACAAGTGAAACTAGAATTAGTGATTCCTTAGTGGATACTATTTTATGCAGAGATTTATATTTCAATGTGAGTATAATTGTTTAATGATTATTAACTACAATGGACCAGCATTAGTGATAACACAATTAAATAACACGAGCCTGATTATGGTCCTCAAATCTTCCCTCTTACAGGAGCTTTTGATTTATATTAATATTCATCTGTAATTACATATAAGCAGAATTAAATATACGAGCTTAAGCAAACAATTGTGAGACGTATACATACCTGTATAATATAATGTTTGTCTTGATATGTTTATTACACGATAATTTTCAAGTTTCTTTGTTCTTGCTTCCTTGAGTTCAAATATATAATTTCATAAAATCTGGTTCTAATTTACTCTGTCCTTGGCCCATCTTCCTTGAATAAATGTAAGTTTATGGGAAGATTTCTCTGGCTTCCAAATAGAGTTATCATAATGATTAAAACTTGTAATATAGCTCTTAAATGATTCTTCTTCCCAGTATTTTAATTTTGCTTTGAGTTTATTACTTAAACAATTAAATGTAGTTTTATCAGCTGGCACATGGATTCTTCCTATTCGCTTGTCCACTACAAGTTTCTTAATTTATAATGGAATATGTATGACATCTTTCTTGCTGGCTATTAATTTTGGTGTGGTTTGTTGCACAACCTCTTGTAGTATTTTTATTATATTGTTTGTTGTTGCTTTGACTTTGCTTTGGTCTTTTTGGCTTACATGGAGATTAATATATTCATTTAGCGATACTGATCCCATTCAGTTCTTCAATTATGTAGCTTAGGTAAAAAATAATTATAGGACATGTGATGACTTTTGATTTGACTGGACAGGGGACAGATCATAATTTTATTCCACATTTACATAGAAGGAATAAATTCCACATAAAATAAACAAGTTTCATTTGTTTGTATCTGTTGACCAGTATGTAGGTTTACCTGCCGATAGTAGGGAAAAAACATGCTTATTTTGTTGGATAAGCTGGTTAAACATTATTTTGAATTCTTCTAAGAATTTGTTCAATAGTATGCTAATATTCTCAGTATTCTCATTTATATTCATTTTTGGATCATTTCTAATTTTTTCTGCATAACTTTTAATATTTTTATTTCTAAATATTTTCTGGCCTTATTAATGTTCTTTATCTGGTGATGATTCTGGTAAAATTCACAGCCTCTATAATTATCTGGATGACTGCCCCCACACGAAGCACATGTTGCTGGAGTGGTCTTGATTTTCTTGCAGCTAGATGTGCTGTGTTGTCTGCCACACTTAACACACACACACAGGGTCTGTTGCAGTAAGTTTTTGTGTGCTTGTAAAGTTGACACCACATATACTGAACTGTTTTTTACTTTTACTTGGATGTTCAGTTTGAACTATGCTATTCTGCAATTTTGTTATATTGTAAATATCTTTTTTGTTTGAAGAGGGTTTAAGATAAAAAAAAAGAGATTTAATTTTTTTTTGTGATGCATTGTTTAGTATTTCTTACCTGTCCAACTGCATGTCCTTGTTTTGTAAGTTAGCGTTTCATGTCATTGATATCAACTGAATGATGCAAATATTTGATTAGTACATGATAAGATCATTCTTCTTTGGCTGATAGGTATGGTGAATTATGTTACTTTCTCTTATATGTTTTGATCATTTTCTACATGCTTCAGGATCTCTGGCAGTAATTGTATTATCACCCATACTTTTTGTAGTGTTCTGTTCCTGTTCTAGCACATTTGTGAACTTTGTCTTCTTCTCTGGTAATATGTCTACTCCATAGACAAATATGGGTGGAGGTTTAGGAGTAGGTGCTCTCTTATCTTGCACAAGTGTTCATTTTGTTGACGAACTCCTAGCATGCTGTATCTATTGTTAAGTGTTAGCTTTACGGTAGGAGCTACCTTATTAATATTTTTGATTCCTTTTACTACTTGTGAAGAATGTTATTGGGTTTTATAGGAATTAACTTCATCATCACTAGTACTTGGCATTTTTGAATATTGGGAACTATGTTGCACCTCTTGTGGCGTATGGTTACTTTATGATTATTTGGTAATTTCTCTTGATTGTGTGGGTAATAGTAGCAGTTATTTGAAGACGTTGGTTGATTTCCACATTGAGGTACATACATTTGGGGTACTGTTTGGTTTGTTGATCAGGATGAACTAAAATGTAGCATTTGAGTGGTCACTGCTGCTTGCTCTTGTGAAAAATGAGGTTGTTGCATCAGGGCATAAATGTCACTATTAGTTACTAGTAAATAATTGATTGATTGTTTCACATAAATATCAAATGTAAGGCAACCTCTGGGTCATGTTATCTTCCACACACACAATTTTAAACTTAGAGTGCAGATACTGTCGACGTCCAGGTCTATACACTAGCTGAACAGCTCACTAGAGACACTAACACAGTTTGCCATTACATTTGTAAACACTAGGAGCTCACACCTGCACTGCTGGAAGAGTTAAAAGATGAACTACAATATTTTAAATGTGATGACACAATTATATGTGGGATTTCTGGACAACACATTTATTAACTGGCTGTGCATCACTACTTTGATCAAAGATTGTTTGCTTCTTTATTGATAATATATAAATGTTCCTTAAATTTTAATTTACTATCTACTATTACACTATTTAAAAGATTAACATATTATATAGTCTTACCCTTCAATCAGTACTAGTTTACTGCTATAATATTATAACAGCTCTTATCTTTACAGACAATTTATATATGTTTAGCTATGAACACATTTAACATTAATTTATTTACATATCAATAACAATGAACATTAATGAAATCTTCATTAACTTCTCTAACTAATCACTCTAATATCAAACTCCAAATAACCATCTTCTGTCATTTAATTTAAGCTTTCTCTATCTACTGCTTTAAAATCATCATTCTAGGTCCAGTACACAGTCACAGTACTTTCATTTACATCATTTTTCATCTTCAAATCTGCAAGGTATATCTGTGGAGTAATGTTCTCTATAACTACACTGATTTATATAAAAAACAATATTTTCTTTTACATGATTTTATAAATTCTAATTCTCTAAAAGTTAACACAGAGAATTAACTTTAGAGCAGGTACAGTACAAGAAATTTTTAATTTTTCTGGTAATTTACAACTGACAAAAGATAAATTAACTGTATTTGTGGCTTCAATACCAAGCCTTTCCTAATGCAGTTTCTTGATTTCCACTGAAAATGTATTCATATATTATTTGGGCTACTTCACTAATTAGGCGGAATGCCGGATGCCCATGATAACTTCTTGTATTTCTTTTATAATATTGTCAGTGCTGGTAAATACAAATTTATTAAGAATGTTCACTATTCTGACACCAGTTGTTCATTATTCTCAAACCTCATTGCTTTTATCTCTTTAAGTCTTCATGGAATTCATGTATTTAATGTCCACCAGATCCTCATAGGTTATTTTACATAACATTTTAAATATTTTATATGTATTCTCTTTCTGATTATATAACTATATCCACAAACCACCCAACAGCAATTATTGTTTGGTCAACAAATCAACTGATGTGTCATAGTACATTAAGAGGCAATGGATAATTTCACCCCTCAGTCTTTGATCTGCCTCCCAGAGCAGGCAATTTGGTCAGCTGATCAGGTCTGCCATTAACATCTGCTATTAAAAATCTCTCCCAGGGAATAGAATTAAGAAAAGCTTCTCAGGTTTCCACCTGGGTAATTGCAATGAACATGGACATTTCAATGGCTATCACTGCTATCTTCTTACAGGGTAATCTTGGTGAAAAGTGACGTTTCAACAGCTAGCATCTCATTTCTGTGCTGGGTGGAAACCTGAGAAGCTTTTCTTAATTACATTTGCTTTTGTTTGACCAGTTAATGAATAGAAAAATTGGATTGAGTATTTTGGTGACAGTGTATAGTCCTAGCACTCTAGGGCCTTGTCCCACAAATGTAATTCAATTATATATAAAAATTTTATAATTGGAAAGTAAAAAGATTATTAACTAAATTTTGTCGCAGCACACATGCAAAGTGCATTCAATTATGGTAAATATTTGAGGACAGTATTGCCTGGGGCTTCCACATGTCGCAAAGAAGTAACAAAGATTACCTGCTAAACAGTCTGGCAGAACTGGTGATATAGAGTCGAGTAGCTCCTTGCAACTAGCAATAAAATAATTTTGTCTTTAACTATTTGAATGCCAGACACAGGAGTGGCTAGGTCCAATCTAGCCCTCAACAAAAGAACAATTTTGGTGACCAGGCCATACATACAAGCTGACAATACTATCACTATGAGCACTTCTTTCCATACAATTTGCTGAAGACATCCACGAGGTTGGTCTTCTACAAGTTACAAGCCATCACCAAAGAGAGTATACATGCTAGCCATGGAAACATCTGATAATTGGTATTCTCCACCCCATTATGCGTAAACCATTCTCATCTAAGTGCAGTATTTACATTTTCTTTTTAATAGATCCATGTTTCCTGGGAGTAGCCATTAGATGCTACAGCCAAATATTCTTTTTGCTCTCAATAGTTCGGCCTGTTAGATAAATTTTGTTTCTTTTATATATATATATATATATATATATAGGTATGGAAAGTGAAGTGTGGTGTCACCATAAGAAACTGAAGGTTGTTTTAGGGGGCTCTCAGCCGTCTTCCTGAAGAAAATTTGAAAAACAACCTTTGGTTCCCTAAGGCTACACTGCACTTCACTGTCACCTGAAAGAATATATATATAAGTTTAATTTAAATATATATATAAATTTAATTTAAATATATATATATATATATATATATATATATATATATATATATATAAATTTAATTTAAATTTGTTATGTTCCAAATAAATTATTTTAGAATCAACATTTTTCTTAAATAATTAAAATCCCCTCTTAATTTTAAAGTAATGAGAGTAAGACACTACAGTACATTATTTGAAATATACACAGCAACATTTATTGAACACACAAATTAAACCTATGAATAAGTATACTTGTATTATCAAGATGGTATTGTATAAATACATAAATTATACCAAATGATGTTATGTTAACTATGCTTGAGAAGTATAAATTAATTAATTTATATATTATGTTATTATATTATAAAATATAAATTTCCTGTGTTAAAAGTATATTAATTCGATAAATAAATAGCCTAATAACAGACAGAAAAGTGCTAAATTAAATACCACATAACATTTCTACAATCCCTGTTGCTTTCATCAGGTGATTCAAAAACCACAAGAGCCATAAGAATGATACACCACAGAAACCAAGTGATGAACATTTTTCAAATCATCTAATGAAAGCAACAAAGATTGAAGAAACATTGTGAGGTATTTAATTTAGTACTGATGTTCATTTGTTATTTGGATGTTTATTTATCTAATTAAAAATTATATACTGACATCCTTTAGAAGCTGTTTGGATGTATGATTCAATGGTAATTTTGTTCAACAGGATGATTACAGACTTCTGGAATCTATGAATCGTGCTACAATTATAAAATATTCAGACATGAAAAAGATTGCTGGAAATGTAGCCAAAACTATGGCTGATTTAAATGAAAAGTGTAAGTTAGTGTAAAATCATTAAACTTTTATGCAGATATCTAAAAATGAGTACTCTGGCATTTATTCAGTATTTAGAAGAGTTTGGCTTTTTTCTTTGATACTTAAATTTTGTTATGAATTAGAATGTATTCTTAACTGAGTAGTCTTGGTTAAAGACAAATGCCTAATATATATTTCACAATTATTTAATCAAACACTTCAGGGTGTTTATGTGCATTCTGTTCTTGAAAATCAAATTATTAAATTAGTATTAACTGATGTGTTAAAAGTATTTCAGAACTATTGGGAGTGGCAACAGACTGTTTGGTTATATATAATCTTCTGATGAATAAAAATGTATGTATGTGTATACAAATTCAAATGTGTGGACCAATTTCAACCAAACTTTCTACACATTACTTAAAACCCATGTAATTGTACTGAGGAACTGAGATTTCCCTAAGGGTGGGGTGCAAGGGGATGGCATATTAAAAGTATGCAAAAACTGCTGATATTAGCATTGAATAAATAGTTTTTGTGATCACTGAAATTAATTGTGTTGCTCTCGATGAAGTTAATGTATAATTTCAACCCCTAATGGCATTGGAGGGGAACACCACAGGGGTGGTAGTGGAAGGGTGTGACAAAATAATGCCAAAAACAACTGTGATTGGTAGGAGATTTATAGAAGTCACTGAGTATAATTTAGATATTCACCTAGTCGATTTAGTTCACCTTCAGCAACTAGGGCTGGTCGTGGAAGAAGGTGACAAAAATAATGTGAAAATTAGATGTACCAATTCTAGTTTTGGAGCTTACTGAGTTGAATACTTACAAAGTAATACAGAATGTGTACATTTAATTGATTGTTAAGTATAATGATTAGATTAGCATTAAAAACATTCAAGTAAAAGTACTAGCACAAAATGTTTCATCTCTAATTTGGAGATTCATATTAGAAATTATTAGTAAATATTTATTATATTATGTATTTTCTTTTGTAGTCTTATTGCCTGATGAAGTCCCAAATTGGGGAAAAAAGGATGTGTGCTTCTATTTTTGTATGAATATTTTCAATGTTAATGTAATCATTGAACAAAAGCATTCATATTCATTATATTATTAACTGTCAAATAAAGTAACAAATTTAATACTTACATTTAATATGCCAGATAACTTTGAGTTCAGCCCCATCAACATAGATAGGGATGTGAAGGGGTTAATTATAAAATGTCCAAATGATACAAGATTTGTGTCAAATTTGAAATTCTGACCTCATCAACATGAATTTGGATTTAGGCAAAGGTTTGAGATGGTTAAACTGATCATATATTAATTCATAGTTTTGGTGAAACTTGTAATGCTGGCCCAAATTGCTATGCAGAGGGATCAAATGAGGTTAATTATAAAATATTTGAAATGACCAGAGATTGATGTTGAATTGATTCATTTTCTGCTAAAAAAATAAATGTGAGTATGTAAGCAACACCAGGCACCGAGCTAACTTATTTCAAGGAGTTGCTGAAGCTTATTAATGAATGTAATTCATCCATGCCTTTTGTATTGTTTCTAATAAAAAAAACAATTTTGTTTTGAAAAACCAACAGTTTTGAATTGTTTGTTTTCCAGATCAAAGCCTGCAACCCTATTTGGAGCAAATTGATCAAATTGAAGATAGTGTTACAAAATTGGAACAAGCTGCTTATAAATTAGATGTTTATTCTAAGCGACTTGAAGCAAAATTTAAGCATTTAGAGAAGAGATAGTTTCTGCATTTAACCTGTTACTTTTATCTCAAATATTTACTTCATATGTTAAATTAATATAATTGCTTGTTTGTGGAGATAGTGTGCCCTTTGTAGCATGACTCAAAATAAAGTTGGTTCATCTAAAGTCATAAATTTTAAAATTTGTTACATGTTTGAAAGTCTTATATTTTAAATTTAACTATGATAATTGTAATGTGTTTTCTTTGCTTAAAAGGGAATAAATAAGTTAACCAAACTATCAGACAGTATAAATACTACATTTTTCAGGTGTATTACTTCAAGGAATGCTTGGAATCATGTGCCTAAATTGATTCTTAATTTTTCCCTGAAAACAGAGGCTTTTTTGCTGTTTGAAATGTAAGATTTTTATTTCTTTGCAATGATGGAATATGTAAATAAATGTAATAATATGTAGACAAATGAATATTTAAATTAATGCTTATAATCACATTTTTATGCATGATTAAGGATTATTGTATATTTTTTCTGTACAAAACTGTTTTCCATCTGAACAGTTTTTTACTAATGAACATAAAAATACTATATAGATTAAGGTGATATTCAAATGGTGTGTTTGTGTGGTTATAGTTTGCACATTGTCAGCAAATGTTGGCAATTGTTTTTATTTCAGATCAACATTCTTGGAGTCAAATTCAAGATGATGTATTTGGAATTCAAATGTTCCCATTTATTAGACATGAAAGGCAGTTAATTACTACCATTAATATATATTTTCATGATACATTAGTACAATACTGCTCACAGTTATCATAATAACTATAGATATAAGCATAGCGTAGAATTATGTCTTAAATCATAATCAAAAATAAACAGTAATATTACACAAACTTTTATCTTGCTATCTCAAATCCAATCATAACAGTTAATTCTGGTAATTGGTGATATTTCATTTCATCATACAAAGTTGTATCCATGATGATTTTTTAGTTATGTGTTTGTATATATATATATATATAGTGGCTCATTGTAATATTCAGTGTTTTTATCGAAAACAGCATGGAAGAATATTTTCGGTCAAACTGTGAATTGCTAATACATAACATAGTATTGTGTAGCCGCATCATTATTTTTTAAAAAAGTAAGTAATAGTTTTAGTGTAATATTTTTATGTATTCTTAAACTAAAATCATTATGTAAATATAATTAAAGTGTCATGGCCATAAGTCAGAATTTACTAATTAAACTTTAAATTTATTACAATACTCAAAATATTTCTATGTTCAGGGACCTCTTCAGTTGTGTTTAAAAATAAATATAATGAAAAAGACAATAGTTGACATCCAAAAAAATTAATTTATTATTACATAATTAACAAAATATGAACTGAAATAATCCATTAAACAGAAAAATTTTGACTATTACAAACATCATCTGGAGTCTGAATGAGAGAAAACCCCAAACATATCACAAAACTTACATAGTTGTAACTGATTTTTTAACAATTTTTGTGGCTCCTGGCACATATATATGCTACTTTTATGTCAGGATTAAGGGCATTTTTACTAGTTATATTTGGTACACAAGTATACCATTTAGTCTCATAATGTGTTGACATTGTTTACACAATTTTTGCAGGCTGTTTCTTGATGAGTCACTGTAGTCACTTTAGTGGAGCACATGGACTGTGGCGTGTTGTAATATTCAGTGTTACGCAGTACAGAAATATTAGTATTTTGTGAGAAATTTTATATTTATGAAGTGTTTTATTCTGTTTTTTGAAGGTAAGAGCAGTAAAAATGTATAATTGCTACTTAGTTTTATTATTTCTTTTAATATAACAAGTATATATATGTTCCGTTATTCCTGGAAAGTGGTATATATGTGTACTATTAGTATTATTTACAGATATGAATATGAAAAGACCCGTTACAGTGAAAGCTACAGGAGATTGCATCAAATTTATTTTGGAGTTCTGTTGATAGTAATGAATCTGATGAATCACTGGATGTTAGTGATGACTATTACGTACATTCTGATGAATCTTGTTTTGAAAGTGATAATATAGAAATAAAAAATTTTGAAGAAGAAAATGGTAGGAGAAATGCAGTTCATGAAGGATCAAATAATAATTAATGATTTAGAAATTATTGTGGATACCTCAGATTCTTTTATCATCTTTGGGCATTGTGGCCATAATGTTCTCTTCAATTGCAAATTGCACCAAAACATGTTATATTGGTTCTGATGTTGAATGCTTGGAGGATACATTCCATAAATGTCGTCAGGATGGTGGAATGGAGCAGGCTCTCCACAGCAGTCAAAATCACCGCTGAGGTCTGCTGGTCTTTGGTTTGCCTAACTCGATGCTTCTCCCGATATATGTTAGCAGGGTTCCCAACGATGTTTCTGAAATGTTCAGGGAAGCGACCTCGTAAATGATGGTCCCCTTCAGCTGCAGGATGACGTGCGGTCGATTTCTCCGGGGTTCGAATTAGCGGGCCGTCCCTTTTGAAGGTTGATGATTGGATGCTTGGCGACCCAACGTCTCCAGGCTAGTACCGCGGTGCTTGTCGTCAATCTTGGGAAATGTAGGCATCACGACGTCTCGAACGTCATCAGCCAACTGGAGTAGAGCGGGGCGTTACCTCAGCTAAATAAAAGCTCCGATTCCACTAGGTTCCTAAAATCACTTGGAACTTCGGAAATCGTTCGGAGTTCCCGACCGAACGTAAAGTAGGCTTTCTTGTACTCTGGCATTCGGTGTGTTCATATAAACCGGATGACAGGCAGATTGGCCGGCCACTTGAAATGTTGCTATAAGGAACAGGCATAATCTTAGGCTGTTCTACACTGAACGTGGTGATATGGATTTAATCTATGCCGTTCTCAAGAAGATCAGTGGCCCGCAAAAGCGTTAATGACAACTTGCTCGTTGCATCAAATTTATTAGAATACAATCTGTAAAATCGATTTTATATATAAGCTTAAATGAAATGTTAAATTAATAAAAATCATGTTTCATTTTAGCCATGGAGCAAAGACTACTCCTCGAGCTTCCCGTAGGTTCATATTGCAGCAACCAATGAATTATTACACTGTCATTAAATTGATAGCTGTAACCAGTTTTTGTATTGTAAGATTCATCAATATTTTCTTGCTATTAACTTAATCATATGTTTATAAATCTTTATACTTCCTATACAAAACGTAAGAAATTCTAACTTCAGCAAATTGTTTGTTATTTCAAGTAGATATAATTGAAATTTCATCTAGAACTTATTTATTGTAGATCAAACTTGGAATTTTTACTTTGCCTTGTACGTATATTCTAGAAATTTTCAAGTTTGTCTGGAGAAACATTAATTTATATGCCCTAAACGGGAAAAGCAGAAATCTGTCTCAACTCCGCAATGAAAAACATCGCCTAAGCCATTTTGAATCATGCATTCGTTATTCTGGGATAAATTTGTACAATAGTCTTCTGAATAATCACATTACTAGCTGAAAGACTTCGTAGATAGGAAGGACAGATCCTATTTAATTAGAAACAGCTTGCTGGTATCCTATCAAGTTATGCTGTTATAATCTTCTAGAATTTAACTGCCGACTTATTTTATTTTTCATGCTCGACGGGAATCGAAGTGATGTTTGCTGCTGGAATCTCCATCGAATGAAAATTGAAGGTTAATTTATATATCATTTCTTTAATCACTGTTATTTTAGTATCATTAACGTTGCTTTAAATTATATAATATTTGTGTAAAGTGCTTTGTAATTCTAATATATTTTTTCTTTTCTTGTAATCTGACGTATCCTATTTCCTCGACCGAGGACTAATCGAATGAATAATAAATATTAATTATAAATCACTATCCAGAACAACACTTTTCCACATACAATCCAAGGTAATGCTTCTGCATACCAATTGTTATACGTATTGGGAACTAATATTGTAATATTTTTGCCTCACATTGCGGCGCATTTTATGTCAGATTTGCAGCAATATTGTGGTCCCATTGATGTAACATCTGTGGTTTTTTCTGTAAAGGCTTTAGTAATTATTAAATAATATTCATTTATTTACAATCTAAATTAAATGGAATGAAAGTAGATTTTTTTCAGGAATTTTTTGGGGAGGATAATGAATGTGGAAAAATTAATATAAAGTACTTAATTTAAAATTATTACGTAACGTGGTTCACTTTTAAATGTTTTCCAATGACAATAATTTATTTAAACTATCAACTGACTTATCTTAAATCGACAGTTGACAGAGTCAGGCTGGGAATAAATAATGTGTCTGTCAAATTTTTGAAGACTTCCGGACAGTAGACCTGAACGAAGTGACTACTGTCCTGAAGAAGTTGGCTCAGGTCCTCAAAACTTTGAAATACTATTTCTTCCCAGCCTGATTGGACCAACGGTTGATTTGAGGTAAGTCAATTGCTCTCTGCCCCTCTTTCCTATCCAAATGAATTAATAAGTATGTCATATATTCTCCGTGCTTTATTCTCCCAAAGATTTTACTTATACATTTGCTAATTTACATGAATTATTCTACCAAAAATTTCATAAAAGCTTGAGGATAAGTAAATATTTTAACAATGTTTTATTTTAGATTTTGTAATAATTTTTGGCAAATACTGAAGTATAGTAAAATAATATACAGAGACTGCACGTTTCAATAATGAAGCCAAGCACGTGATTTCATTTTATTTATTATTCATTGAGACACAATATATTTTCAGGCATCAAAATTTATGTTATGCCTGGATATAGGTCTAATGACAAATTCCATGGAAGCTTCATCAGTCAAATAATGCAATGTTTCAGATGCCCTGTAAAGAAAAAAAATGAAGTTAACATAACTATTTAAACAAGTTAAATAATAAACTATTGACCATAAACGTTCTTTTATATAATTGGTGATATTATTTTGAGTAAATGATAAGGAAAGCAGGGAACTTGATTCAAAAAGGAACGGATGGAAAGGACACAGGCATTTCAAACAGTAAATATATGTATAAAGAGTTCTCGGGTTTCCGGTCGGGTAACGTGATTTGAGCACAACGTTTCCATGACTGACACCGCCATCTTCGTCAGGTGAACTTATCTGCTCTATTTAACTTTAGGGAATCAGTTCAGGGCAAAGATACCCTTGAATAAAACTACCGTAAATTAATATTTACCAATAAAGTACATTCCGAAGAGTTCAGATAAAATTTGCAGAATTGCCAAAAAGCATAATTTCAAAGTCATGTTTTCTTCCGACAACATATTACGAGGCACTGCAGAACAAAACTTCAGGAAAACGAGAGACGCAACTTGTGTTTTATATTACGGAAAAACAGGAAGATTTTTACTACAGTGAATGAAAATAGAGTGCGCCTATAAAAAGTGGAAACTACAAAATCCAAAATGGCAGTACATGTATGAAACTAATTCCTATTTGAAACATTTTCACTGCTGTTGTGGTTGTCGCGGTGTCCCGGTTCAAACAAAATATTCTATTTCCTTTCAGCCAAGCCAAATAGTAGAAGATAGGAGAAAGTTTTGGTTTAGTTTAGATACCAATACGTTTGAGTAACTGATCACGAATTTCAAATTTGACAATAGAAATTTTGCCCGAAAAGCAAAATTTCTGAAATATTTGTGTAAACACATTTATTTTAGTTTTTTTTCTTTCAAAAATCTAGTGATTTATCGGATAAATTGAGTAAGCCTTAAATTAAAGAGTATAAAATTTTATTAAATTTATGTAGTTAAGTATTTCTACCCTATAAACGGCGCAGCCTCTAGATCTCCGTAAAGTTACACATTATAAACAAAGTGGTAAAAGAGGATTCTTAAAAAATAACTCGGAAGTGACCCATTTTTGTAAACGTTTACCTGAAATGAAGATTCAAATTCTAAATTTAAATTAATTGTACTTTGGATGTATTCGTACCTATATCCGTTACGGTCTGCCTCATAGTGGGTTACTCTGAAAATTCCTGGGGGTGATTCAAAAGCAAACTGACCTTTCACTTTACCATCTGGCGAACGTTCTTCTTCTCTAAAACTAAGACCTGAGAAATTTTAACCATCAATGTATTGAGATAACAGAGAAACAAGTATTAACTCAAAATAAATATTTTAATACATATGAAACATTATAAATATTTACAATAATTTAAGCTTTAAAAAATAACAAGCATTAACTGTTACAAAGTGCAAATACTAAAATTATTTTGTTAATATTTTGAAAAGTGTTTTTTTAAAATTTTTTGATAAAACTTTTATCCTAAGATTGTTTGTTGGTTACATATTGTAACGCGTGTATTTTAATTTAATTTTGTTTTATTTTCGGAAATGTTTGCTGTAGTTTGGAGGATTATTTTGTTTCCCAACTTGAGACGCCGACCTGTCGCGTCTCAGGTAGCCGCACGAGGCTATTTTAACCCCGAGATAGTGTACATCGTGGAACGGCAAACCTTTGGTTCGGCCCATGGAAAAATCCCATGCGGCTAGGAACAACAAAAGCCCGTGACGCTAAGGGCGGGAAAAACGTCCAGCTCCGGGGTAGGAAGAGATATTTTAGGACAGTTGGAATAAAGACGTTGAGGAGAGTGGTTGGAAAGACGTGGAACAGTTAGCGGAAGGACATTGAGGACAGTTGTTGGACAGACGTTGAAAGAGTTGTTAGACAGACGTGGCAAGAGGTGGAAGAAGAACTTTGTGGAGAGTGGTTGGAAGAACGTGGAAAGAGTTGGCAGAAAGAAGGGGATAACGTTTGGTGATAAGATCCCGTAGGGTACAAGTGTATGCCGCTGAATACTTGAGAACGAGACACTGAAGCCAGCTGCAGGATTCGAAGAGGAAAAAACCGGGACCTCCAACTACAGCGGACAACAGGAATAGACAGTGCGTATTTGGTGCGGGCAGCTAATCTCTGCAACGTAAATCCACAGGTGCCTGAGATCAGAGTTTTCGTGCTATACTAATAAAACAATTTTTAATTTTAATGGTCAATAATTTTTTTTTACTTTAATATAATAAAATACCCAGCCCAAGAAAATAATTAATTACAATATAGTTACAGTATTTACAAATTTAAAATATGTACATAATTTACATCGGAACATGGTAATTCGGTTAATCCAGTTATTAACCTAAATTTTGCAAATGTTTTTTCTTGTATCTTAATTTGCGTGTCTGACGGGCATACGTTGCTGGGATGTGAGGGTTCACTGGTGATGTTGAATTTGATGGGTTGGATGGAATGGGTGGGTTGGGTCTGCGTGTATGAAGATGGGATGGGTTAGGAGGCGCCAGAGTGTTCTGGGGGAAGGATGAGGTCGATAGGGCGTTTTCTCTTGAGACGACGTGTGTCTGGGGGTGGGGGAGGGTTGCTATGAAATTGCTGGATCGTGGTTGAAGGTGCTTTTGATTAGTGAGGTTACGAATTTTGTTATTAAGGAGTTGAATTTGGGAAATTTAATCTCGTGGTGGATGATGTAATTTATGAGGTACCAGGGTGATGGTGCAAAGGATTATGTTTTGTTTTGTTTGGATTTTGGTTGAATTGGTTTTGGCTGTTGCTCCCCATATGGATGAGGCGTAGGACCAGGTGGGTTGTATTATGGAGAGATATACTAGGCGTTTTGTGCTGAGAGTGAGTGGGGATTTTTTGTTTAGGAGGGGATATATAGTTCTGAATTTGAGGTTGATTTTGGAGAGGAGGTGTTTAATGTGCGGTTTCTATGAGAGTTTTGAATCGAAGAGGACTCTTAGGTAGGTGTTTTTTTGTGTGGGTATTTCTGCGTTGTTTAGATGGAGGGGTATCTGCGGAGGACGGTTTTTGGGTAGTGTGAATGGGACGGTTACTGATTTTGTGGGATTTATTCTGATTCGGCATTGTTGGACCAATTCTCTAAGTGCATGAGTGCTGACTGAAGAGGTTGGATATTGGAGGTGAGAGAGGAGGTTTGGTAGGAGATGGCAAAGTCGTCTGCGTAGAAGATTGTGCTAGTGGCGGGATGTTGTGGGATATCGTGGGAGAAGATGTTGTAGAGGAAGGTGGCAATGACGCTTCCTTGGGGGGGGGGGGACATGCAGCGTTGGGGTGGCGTTGGGAGATGTGATTATTTAGTTTGCTGGAGAAGGTTCTGTTGGAGAGGTAGTTGAGGAGTATTCTATGTGGGTGTCATTTAGGTAATCTTTGATTTTTGAAAGAAGGAAAGGTGATGAATTTTGTCGAAGGCTTTTTCAATGCCTATAAAAGTGGTGGTGCTGGTTTTTCGAAGGAGTTGTTTAGGAGGTTGGAGAGGGAGTATAAATGATGGAAGCAGGATTGTTTTGGGTGAAAACCATATTGTGTGTCGGAAACTAGGAAGGAGTGTTGAAAAGTGTTCTGTTTTTAGTTAATAAAGCAATGTATGCACTCTATTTGTTGTTAAGTAAATATGTGTTAAATTCTATTGTTACATCGATCATTTAAAGCTGAGGCCTCCAAACATTTTACCCTAGGGCCACACTGAGTCTCTAGGGCCAATACCTACCTAGCTCCTCTTACAATGCTGTGCATTACACATTGTTGCAACTACTCACGAGCATGATAAATGTATAGTAGTGGCATCTTTCTTAGCGTAGAGAACTGCAAGAAGGTGTACAGCATGTGGAGTTCTTTGGCACGCATTTTGCGAAACATAAAATATATGCAACTAATATCCGTAGCAAAACAGATGGTGGGATGCGGTGTCATAGAAACGTTCCGAAACATAATAACACACGTATTAAATTGTATTTAAAGTTATTGTTTAATAAAATGTTATACCTAGTATTGCACATTTATTGCGGACCGACTTTGACAAGCTACAAAAGTACAACATAAAAACGTAAATTATTCATTGCTTGTCGAAGTATACAATGCCTTCTTGTAACGAGTGTACGTGAAGTACTTTCGAGAATTTTTGAATATGGTGTACGCACAAAAGAGGAGCTTTACAAACACGGCAGACATCAGAGAGTTGGACAGTTGCAAAATTTGAATCCGGAACGACGAGTGCGATCTGAAAAGCGAAATATAGTGCGACTATTGAGTTTTATCACTATACTATCGAAGTGAAAATACAGCGTTTAATTGACTTTAATTTGTTTAAAAGTGCCTTAATGTAAATTAGTGAATTTTGAATTTAACAAAGTTAGTTGCCATTATTTTGATTTGAAGTTACGTCCCATTTCTGTGAAGTTTTATAAATACGGAAAATAAATGAAAGATAGATAGTCATTGAAGAAAATTGATAGAGTAATGCTTGTATAAATATTTTTTGATTGAATCAAGTAATTAAGCGATGTAATTTTTTTAAAAAAAATTGTTTAATAGCAATCTGAATCACATTCTGTGGGCTATTTTTGTTGCCTTAGAACTCATTTACATAATTGAATTCTATACTGTCCTGATGGGGTCCTCTCCAATGATTGGTCACCAGTTACCACGTTTTCAGGTCAATTGACCAGAATGTCTTCAGTCTTCTGTTGATTTTTTGTTCCAGAAATGGGTGTATAAGTGGGTTAGTCTTCATGGTGTTTCATTTCTCTCTCTCTTGAATTATATGTTTGATGTGCGGTATTCGTAGATCATGATATGGAGGTTAGGTTACTAACATGCTAAGGAGCATCAACCATGGCTCTGAGGATTCTCCACTGCGATTTTGAAATAAAATACAATGTAAATCATCATTATTCGACAAAACATTTATATAATTACTCAAAATTTTCAGTAAGTATACGGTAACAAAGCAAAAATAAATATTTGAAACGCAGGTTTAAACCGCAACAATTGTTTTAGAAACAAGAAGCAGAATCTCAAGCAAGTTTCCGTGTGGCTCATTCTATAGTAAAACATCGTAAACCATTTACTGACGGCGATTTATTTAAGGATTGCATTTGCAGAATAAATGTGCCCAGAAGCTAATTTATTTAAAAGTAATCACCGAGGCACCTCGTTTTGAGAGCAGTTCCGGGGTCGCAGACCTTGGGCATACGGTAAGAGTAGTTGGCTATTTCCCATTGGAATAGTCGTCGGCCAGCTGCCCCCTACACTGGTCGAGACACGGAGGAATGAAGGCTGCGTCCCCACAGAAAACCCCTCTCTCGTTATCGGTAGGGCGTGGGACAAGTACCCGACTTACCTGATGCAGGTTTTCTAGGGTTTGTCCTGTATCACTTTAAGGCAAATGCCTTAAACTACAGCCTGGAGACCCTAGTTAACCCTTGTCTACCTTCTTCTACCCTTCCGCATCCCCCCTTTCAAATCCCTATTAAAGGGGAATTGCCACTATGTAGATTACCTTAATGTAGCCTGTTACTCTAAAAAAATCGACACTTATTGTGGTTGTCTTGGGCACTGGATGCAGATACTGATCGGATGTTACTTTTTAAAAATAGTGAATTATATGAAGAGCTTCTTCACGTTCAAACCGTTCATGGAACGACTACCGAAGAAGATATTTTTGAAGAAGTTGAAAATCTTTAAAGATAAAATATCTTCAATGAAGTGCATGACTATTGCTTGTTGCAAAAACGGGTGGAGAAAATGAAGGTGTCGATGTTTTCGCATAAAAAATTACGTTGTTTGAAAACTATACATCGTACATTCATCAAGTCTTTGTGTGAAAAGTGCTTGGATATGTCAGAAATTATAATAAAGCCAGTCTGATACTTATATCAGATAACACGCTCAATCATTATCAAATAACCGAGTTTATTGAAGAAATTGGAGAAAATGACTTAACATTTTATAATTCGGTACGCTGGCTCAGTTGCGGAAAAGTTCTAACGCGAATTCTTGAGCTTCGATCAAAAACGAAATTTTCTTCAACGAAAGTAATCGTACTCCGGCTGAATTACAAAACAGTTAGCGGTTATGGAAGGTATCATTTTGTACATATTTAAATAAACAAATGAATGACCTTAATTTCAAATTACAAGGGTTACAGCTTCTGCCTATTTTATAAACTCATATTAATTCCTTTCTACAGAAAACTGTTTTTTTTTTCAATCTCATTGAAAAAAATACATTTATCGCCTTCTAATACATTCCAAACATTCTCAGAAAATTCAGACTACATTTCCGCAATTGAATCTTTGAGTGCTTTAAAAATAAATATTGAGTCGTTTTCCATGATGGTTGCAGTTGCAAACGATATTAAGATTTTTCAAAATCCTTTCAAAGCGGATATGGAAAATATTACCCCAGAACTTCAAATGTAAATGATTGATTTTACAGTGTAGCAATATTTTTTAAGACACACATTTAAAGTCATCATTGCTGGTCTCTTCCACGCACACACTTTAATACGTTGCATAAGTTTGCACCGCTTGCAGCAGTGTGTGAAGAAAATCAAAAATAAAATATACAAAAAATATTTACAGATCCAAATTATCTTATGAACATTTGCTGAATAATTTCAAGTTCAAATTATAGCTAAAAAATCTCATTAATCATGATTATGATGTTAAATTTCAGTTTGTATGTCATTTATTGTAAGTTTTTGGCATATATTTCACATCATTAATGTTCAATTTCATTATATATGCCAGTTATTTTTTCTAAATTGGTAGTTAAATAAAAACATCCGATTATTATTTACTTACATTTTAAATTTTACAATGCATTTAAAATAAATTATTTCTTTCCGGACACCGGACTTGTCCGCTGTTCGGGTTGGTTGTGCTCCCAGATTGTAGTTTGGATTTAAAGTAATGAATATTAAATAAAGTAGCCTATTTTGCTTGTTAATTTAAGACCCAGAAAAATAAGTATTAAATATTAAAACAAATGAAATGAATAATAAAAAAGAAACTAATTATTAGAGAAAATGTTACTAATTTACCTGGAAGCAATGAGGTTGCATTTTAATAATAGAACCATCGAAATTCGAATAACCTGCTTGGAACTGTGCAAAGCATAAAACAATTCAAATGAAGATAAACCACTTATAATAGGGAGATGTATATTTTTTTGTAATAATAATAAGATTTTTATTAATAAATTAAGGGAAGTGAAAATGAAATGGAATTAATATCTTAATAAGGGTATAATTTTGGGTATTTAGTTTAATCTGTAAAGCATTGCAGTGAAGTGAAGTGCATATAACTGTACGATGCAATTAAAGGTTTAATCTTTAATAACATTAAGCAAAAATGTTTATAGGTGAAATGGAAGCAATTTTTTTCTTTTCCGTGTTAGTCTACAGTTTGTATTATTTCATTATATGTATTTTAAATATTGCAAACGGGCTTTGAACGATGCAATTATATAAATTTATCTGTAGTATATATACTAACTAACTAGAAATAGAGATAATTACAAAATAGTATATAAGCCTGTTGTATAGTTAATAAAGCTAGTAAAAAAATTCTAAATTAGATGTAGGAGTGATTATGTATAATAAGCTTATCTTCTCTTTATAAAAATTAATTTAAACACAGTTATATTGCTATGGAAAGAAAATAATGTATTTTCGGTGAAATTGTTAATGAAGTCATGGTTAATTAATGTTATGTATTTGTTGTGATTGCTAATTTTCAATTAAAGAGTAAACGTATCAAGTTTATCTTTGAAATATGAGTTAAGGAACTTTATTTTTTAAAGTATTATATCTTACCTGTGTCATATCCAAAGTGATAAGAACCATCTGCATTTAGCATTTTGAAATGCACAGGAAATATCGTGGAAGGTATCGACACAGGCTTGTTGTAAGGCAGAGAAATCACTGAGGCGATCAACGCATGTGCCTGGGAAATAAACAATGGTTTGAATTAATATAAATTACTTCTCATATTAGTAATGCTTTAAAATATTTGAAACATGTATTTGTTCTGATACTAAATATGCTATGAAATGTTGCAACAATAGTTCTATTATTTCTTATAAAATAGATGATGATTGTTTTAAACTCTTATAGTTACGAAAATTTGTGGACTTTAAACTTTTTTGTAAAAAAAAATCCAGAATCTAGTTCTGCTTCGGTCATTTAATATTTTTCTGGTTAATGTTAAAGTAATAACAAAATAGTTCAAAGGTTTATTTTAGTGGCGATTCCTTGTGAGGAAATGATATTAAGTGCAGCCATCTTTTGCTAAGAATTTGTGATTCCCAAGAATCAAAGAATATTTACGCGTGCAGCAATATCTTAGATAATTATTATACAAAGAGTTATGTTGTTTATATATGTCTATAATAGGTATACATTTTTTTCTTCATTCAGAATTATAAAAAATTGATATATCCTTCATTTTTGTCACATTTATATGTCTTATTTTAGTTATTTGAAGTTATAGTGTTGTTATTGTTATACCTGGTTGGAATTATTATATTTTTGGTGATGGAACGAACTCTCAACTTTATAGTTGTTGATATTTTAAATCTTCTAAGTACTTTTACAGAGATATTTATAAAATAATTTTAATATTATGAATGATTAAACCCTTTTTTAATCTCAGTCACTTATTAAAAATTTTATTTCAATGTAAATTACATGAAAATGTTTCAGAATTTTATAATAGTCCGTCATTTTTAGGTTATTCTAACCATATTCATCTGTAAAATTATGAAGTACATAATTGGAATTAAATTATATGTATACCTATATTAATATATTATATCACAGAGATTTAATTATATTTTACATACCAGGTAATTTAATTAAAATATTAACTTAGGTCAATTTTTTCTGACAGATTTTACAGATGAGTATGGTTAGAATAACCGAAAACTCCTGACGGAATATTTTAAAATCCTGACATTTTGATGTAATTTGATGTAAATAAAATTATTTTATATCACTGTGATTAAAAAAAGGTTTTAATCATTTATAATATTAGTAATATAATACATATAGTCCTTTATCGTTTTTTATTTAATACTTTTTAAGTGAAAGGTAGGATACAATAGCTCAAGGAAATAATTTATAGATAAAAAAATTAAGATGTAGAAGAATTCCATCACGACAGTAAGTTTGTGGTAAGAGTGGTCTCACGGTTAATTGACGGGTTCGAACTCAGTCGACCATTTAGTTATTCTTCTTCTTGGAAAGATGGTTTCTTGTACGATCCCCGAGTTAGAGGTGTACTCAACCTATACTACAAAATGATGCTCTCATACAATATATTTGATTCACAGAATATTTGGTTACTTCAGAACACTTCTATGCTACTGTGGAACCGAAAACGGCAAAGTTTTATAAAAAGAAACACGTTCTCATTATTTCAGAAAGATATTAAAAGATAATTTTATTTAACCTCATATTGGTTTATAAAACAGGGTCACAAGAAATCGAAGGGTATTTTCAGCGCTAAAGTCGCGAGAAACAACGTAATGGAGAAAACAGAAACAAAAAAATCTTCCAGCAGTCGGATAAAATAAAGATAAGTAAATTATAAATAGTTATAAATTATTTGAATGTGAAACAGATTATTTATTCATTATTTCTATAATATAAACTAATATAAAGTTCGTGTCCGAACTTTTTATAAAATTATTAACATCAACGAGCAATGACATTTTCTGACATACAATTATATTTTTTGAAATAAACTACGAATGTCGCATAGAATGCGTTTTTAAAAATTAATTAATTTAATTTACACATGAAAAGTTTCACTCTCAGTTGTCTCACTCGCTCTAAAATGTAATTAGAAAGAAAAACAGGGTATTTTGCTTCCTAAACATCAAACAATGTGCTGTTTAGAGCATACTTTAGAAAATTTTAGTGCAAGATCAGGTTTTATTGTGTAGTGTTTGTATTAAATATAATGACTACAACAGATATGAAGTACAAGTACTCAAATTTCAAAAAGATGCATCTATCAGTAATTTAATTAGGGGAAGTCGGGGTTGCGGAAGCACTCTTCATGTTACGAAAGATATTCGCTAAAACTTGAAATACTTCCTATGATATAAACATGAATTTTTTTTTTTAAAAAAAAGACTTCATTACACATCATTCATTTAAATGATAAAAGATAGCGGATAATGAAACATTCACCAGATACAATAGTTTGGAAAGGACGGGAACGCAACACCAATTAGAATTAAATTATAATGAAGAAAATATAAAATCCATATGAAAATCTCACTGGCTTTTCTATGCTACTTCATTATCTTGTAACGTGGCGAATTGAAGTAACTTACGATAGTGAAGCGCAGAACTGAGGGATGCATCTCACTCGAGGGCTGAAAACTGACTGTTCACAGGCTTTGAGCAACGCCTTCTATTCAGCTCATCTGTAGCTTCGAAACTGAGTTGAAATCAGATAACTGAGGGACGTCTTCCTCGTATAATTATCTCAGTCCAGTTTGTGTTGCATTTTGACAGTGAGAACTATTGAAGGAAGGGTTTACTCACATTTTAAAAAAAGTTGAACTGTCAAGTCGTCAATTGTTGAACACACAAAAACACCTGCATTACATTAATATGCATTACATTAATATGAAAATTGACAATACCGTCAAAATATTGATAAATTAATTATCTGAATAAAAGACAGAATTAAAATACAGTATTAAAATTATGAATTTGAACTCCGGACAATCAAGGTGTTATTTTAAGTGTAAAATAGTTTATGTAAAATGCTATTTTCCCAGATTTATTTAATGATATCTCAGTATAATATTAAAGTTGCTTTCGTCAGGTAAATTACAAACTTTTCTTAGAGTAACATACATGAGGGTATTCCAAGTAGCAGCAACTCCCCTTTAATAGCATAGGAAGGGATTTGAAAGGCGGCACGCGGAAGGTAGTTAAGGGTTAACTACAGTCCCCGGGCTATAGTTTAAGTTTTTTATAATAGTGTCTAGCTCTTTGGTACGGACAAGTGTGAAGTCTGTACCCAATGCGGACATGCTTAGCAAGAAGTCCCGGGCACTTCTAGACACGGCATTTGCTTAAAAGTGATGCAGGAGAAACGCTAGAAAACCTGCTACAGGTAGATCGGGCATTTGGTTCTTCTCCCATGCCCATTCGAAGGACAAGAACATGGCGGATGTGATAACCACGAAAAGATGAGTGCAGTTGCGAAACAAGCGGAGGGAGCCCGCGTACGTCAGGGGCCCAGACGTCTCGACCTGTTGGCAAACATCTCGAGTAGAGGATCCGCACGTTGTTGACACGACTGGACCTGTCAACAATTTATCTATTGGCATGGCATCTACTCCTGGAAGAGAGGAAGGGGAAGATTCTGATGCGGAACCCTTGCAGTTGTTATAAGAACCCTAAACCCTTACCCTCATAACCAAGGATGAGTGGCGTGAAGGACTTATGACAGGATTGAGAAACATGTACACATCAGTCGGCTTTAAGGTTGGTCAATCGATACTCCAATAACTTAAGTCGTCGGAATGGAGCGAGAACTTCCCAGGTATCCTCGATTCAATTTACGACGATCTAATCGAATTCCTAAAGGCTACCCACGATCCGCTTATCGATGGGCAGGCACGACCTGATAACGTAAGAAAGAAAACAATAGAACGAAGGGGCATGCAGAGAGACTGTACAGATATTCACGCACGCAGGAGATCTTCAAGAAGTGCCCGGGACTTCTTGCTAAGCATGTCCGCATTGGATACAGACTTCAGACTTGTTCGTACCAAAGAGCTAGACAGGTGCTCTATATAAATGATTTTAGGAGACAAGAACTAGAACTAGAAAATCGAGGGAACAATAATAGGTCTTTATACGTTTCTCCTGATTGAATTCACAGAGGTCAGGAAGAGATTGGGTAGGATCAAAATGTTCGCATGTTCGGAGCAAGATGGTATCAAGAAAGCTGTGGAATCTGGCACTCGAAACGAATGGTCGTTAACGGGATTCTTCAATATGGTACTAGCGACTGGTCATCTGCCGACCAAATGGAATGAGAACCGGACTACACTCATAACGAAAGACGGGATAGACGCAAGCCAAGTAGTCGGCTACAGGCCGATCACGATCTCGTCCCTGCTCAGTGAGCTCTTCTGGGGAATCGCTGAACAACACTTGAGAATGTAATTGAAATAAACTCTAGGCAGAAGGGTTTTCTTTCGGAGGTAAGTTTCCAACAAAGAAACCGTCGATCAGCTACCCGACTGATGAAGACCGAGCCTGGGGGTGTGGGAACGGTGATGGACGTCGCTAAGACGCTCGACACAGTCCAACACATTGAAATATACAATTCCCACGAAATGGTCTTAGTCTATTTGATTGAGAGGGGCTTTACAGGATTGGTCAAACATGTAACCCACCCTACAGGGCCAATTGAACAGCATCTCCTGCGAGGCGTTAAGCAGGGATATCCTCTATCTGCCTTGCTCTTCAACAAAGTTCTTTAACCTGTGTTGGAGCGACTGGACAGCATGTCGGGTTTAAGGTTATCAGAAAATAATATTATCTCATGCCTGGCCTTATGGATGATATCGTCCGAGTGGCACCGAAATTTCATGTCCTTCTAGATACGACAGGGCTGCCATAGTATGTCACTGTCTTTAAACAAGTTATTTTCGTATAAGATAGTGCATACCAAAACCTCCTGGTATCTAGAAGACCACGGCATAATAAGGCAAGGGGAGAGAATCCGCGCTGTCACAATGGAGGATTGCCTAACATTCTTGGGTGTAAGGTTCTCCTTATGGTACAGCTTAAAGGTAAACCACATCATTGAACAAATTGCAGCTGCTCTTCAAAGGGTCGAACGTCTCGCCCTAAAGCCATATCAAATCCAATTTGGTCCCGGATACTGCTTTTTGGTATCTCCCTCATCAGCGAGATCTGTTTAATAACAGATCATCAAATGGTTTATGGACCTTCTGCAATCTATATGTTATCATATATTATTATGATTCAATGCTTCATTAGCGCGTTACCAGCCGCAGAAAGTTGTTAGTTAGCATAAGTGTTCTTCGCCGGATGCATGCGTGCCGTGACCTGATCCAAGAATTAGCTGATGAACTGCGGTTCGATGTTCTTGGTCTGCATGCTAAGAATTGGACTTCGCTCAGAGTGGGGATGGCTGATGACCGCCACACTTTGTACCGTTTCAATCATAGCACCCGAAATTTCTGTAACCGCATTGGTTATTTTTTGGATACGGTCACGACTTTTGGAGGGAAAAGAGACGCTTCGCGCTCTCTACCATGCTCGTTCAATTTAGGCTCATCTGAGGACTCGCTGGGGAATGGTCAACATAGTTCTCTATTTCATGAATCAACCTCAACCTCTATAATAAATATTTTTTAAAAAAAACTTATGTCTGAATGAATGAACCCTATCCATCGTTCCGCCTATTCTGGGAGAGTCATGCAATATTGACGCCGAACCTCCCTTTACCAAACTTTCCTATCATATTTGATGTCATCGTCCACAACGAGGAGTGAAATAGCCTCGCCATTGCACGAGCGCAGGGTTCAAGTCTGTCCTGTTCCTTAGGGGTGACAAGGTGGGGATATACTTTTTGCAAGACCCAAGCTCATTGAAGTTTTTGAGTTTTGTCCACTTGACTAGTGCAGTTGTGTCACTCTAGGCTCTTCTTAACACCTGAAGAATCGGACAAAGAGCCCAGGAACGTTATGTGGTATTTATATTATTACTTCTTTTGTCTGTATTTGGCTATATTTCTTATTATTAATTTTTAGTCAGACGTAAACTTTTCATTTTAAAATAACGATAAGTTGTACTTCAGCCCCTATATGTGGGAATGGGGGCAATGATTTCGTGAAATACCGTAACGCGTATTCTCATATACGCGTATAGCAATTTCAAGAAAACTTGGTACGTATACAAAGATTGAGGGAATAAGACGTCTCTAACATTCTTAGGGGTGAGGACGGAAACGGGTGTTACTTTTTTAAAAATGATAACGACAGATTTTAGCATTATATAAATCATTTTCAGGATCGTGGGATAAATATTGTCACTGTCAGTGAAGTAAATACAATTTTTCAACCCCTAAGGGTAACGCCATGGACCATCTCTAGAGGGGTAAGGGAGTTACACCACAGAAATACGAAAAAACCGATATTAGTATCTATTCCGTGGTTATGAGAGTTGCTAAGTATAAATATCACAATGACCATGTAGTTTTAGTTGATGTTCGGCGGAGCAGTGGGGTCAGAAGAGGTGAAACAAATTAATGCGAAAACGTCCAATATTGGTGTCTATTTAATTGTTTTTGAGCTCATTGACTAGGCTGCTTAAGTTAAAATATGCATTAGAGAGAGGTAAGGGTGAGGGTGATGGGAAGTGGCATTATTAAATATTACGTAAAGGACCGTTAAAACTTCGAATAAATTAGTATATGACGTTTTGTCAAGTTTTAATAATGGTACCACCATTTTTTCCTGCCACTGAGGGTGTTTCCTGGGAATATTTCATAATTAAACACTTACATCTCGTTATACACCGAATGGAACTGAGCAAGTGATTTAATAGGAACAAGAATGACAATGATGATCTCAACTACACTAAACGCTTTAGAAACTAATAAGGGTCATTTTGAACTATTTTTCCCTTCTCTTTCCGCTTCCTCCACATTAATTCCTAGGTGAACTGAACATAATCTTTATGGACGCGATGAATGACACTACCTAACTTACAGAACTCTAAACTCTGGTTTCAGCTCAGGTATTGGTCGTTGAAACATTTTAAAGTAGTCCTGTCTCACTCCTACTCAGATTTGTAACGCGTTGTACTTAAACTTAGCGTTATCAGAGTATCACAGTGAGGGATTGTCTGCGAGAGCTATTCTCTCGCAGGCAGAGAACCTCTTAGGAGAGATACGAAGGGGCTACCTATAGGTATGCCTTTTCCTCTCCGTTTTTGAACTAAGGTTCCCACAAGCCGAGGCACCTCGGCCTGTTCTGAGAGTTGTATGTTCCGGGGTCACAGACCTTGGGCATACGGTAAGAGTTGTTCGCTATTCCCATTGGAATAGTCGGCCTGCTGCCTCCTAAACTGGTTTAGGCACGGAGAAGGGAATGCTGCGTCCCAACAGCAAACTCCTCTCCCGCTATCGGAAGGGCGTGGGACAAGTACCAATGCCCGACCTACCCGATGCAGGTTTTCCTAGGGGTTTCCCTGCATTTATTTAGGCAAATGCCTGGTAGGATCCTTAAAATATAGCTCGGGGGCCCTAGTAACCCTTGGTTACCTTCCTTTACCCTTCCGCATCCCCCCTTTCAAATCCCTTCCTATGCTATTAAAGGGGAGTTGCCCAACGTGGATTACCTTAATGTAGCCTGTTGCCCTAAAAAAAAGTATCACAGTTGACTTTAGAGTTGAAAGTTCTCCAAGTTTAAAAATTATTTCTGGTACCCTAAAAATTGCACTTTCCACTACCATACCATTATCTCTATTGCAAATTTAAACTTAACCTGCCTAATCATATATTATTATTATAGTACGAAACCATGGTCTCCAAAAAGTTCCCTGTATATTAAGACTGAGAAGAATACTCCTGATACCTCTAAGACGGTCATAAATAATAAACAGTTCCTTGGTCACTTATAACATTGTATAAGTAACCCTTTCTCACTCCCATCGCATTTGTAAGTGATTCAACTTCAAGTTAACCAGTTTGGTGAATATCAGTAGGGGAATGACTTCCAAAGTCGAAATTTCGACACTGATCTCGGTTTTTTACCTACATTACCCCCTCCGTCCGTCTCCATTACGATAAGGGGTTGGAACCAGACTCAAAGTACATGGAAAGCTATACTTATTATCTAGTATTAGTAATATAGAAAACTACTTATTCGACATGAATATTGGTCGTTTACGCCTTTTTTTAAAAAAATTGCACCGATTCCACTTCTAGCGCTGCCATGGTAGTCCACCTTGAAGGCCCTGAACTTCAATTTAACCGACATCTAGAGTCTCATTGTTCATCTCGACGTTCTGAACGCTCATCGCCGAAAAATGAGGGTCGTCCGCGTTTGTTTCAGTCCGGTATTTGTGACTGAAGGTTGTGTTAAATATGCACATATTACTTCCCACGCTTTTCAATTTTTACCGAGTCGTCGCGTAACACAATGAGTTACGGCAAGGGTCGTCTTGCGGTGAACCAGTTAAGGCGACAACCAAATACGGAACACTGCGGGCGTCCTTGTCTCGTTGCTATGGCAACGCTGTCGCGGGATCGCGTCCCTTCGGCAGACGGTCTCTTAAGACTATGCTGGTAAACGAATGAATAGAACGGATTATTGTTCAACGTCTCACAATTTAATATAGTAAATTCAATGATTATAATGAATCATCGTAAGGTTACTAGTGTTAAAGTTAACAACAATTAGCGGTTAAAAATTTCAAGTAATTGTTGTCGACGACGTCATGGAAACTTTGTGAATTAATAAATATTTAACCCGGTTAGAATCCGTGAAGGTTTTATATATATATAATTTAGACCGGGAAAGTTATTCCTCTTAAAGTCGTATGTCAATATCCATAATTGGTGAATATGTTAAAAATAGATGTTGAGAAAGTAAAAAAAACTGAAATGTATATGCTACACTCATATTATTTGAGCATTAAATACTTTAATAGTAGGATACATCCTGTGTGCAAATATACCGGATATTTAAATTCTAATGTATTGTGAAAGTTTTCATTCAAGTTTGATAACGATAGTAACAATAAATATTGGATCAACTCCGTATTTAGCATATGATGTTAATCTTCAACAATGCTGTAACAAAACGACGAGAATTGCAGTAGGCCTACTGCTGCCAAGAAAAATCTGTATTATTTTCCAGGTACAAATAATATTTCTTAATTGTTCGTTTCTTATTACAGATCGTTTCGCATTAAATAATCAGGTTTACAGGTTACATGAAATAATTTTTTGTGTTTCCTTCCTACGATATTTATGTCAAAACCGCAAGTACTGTTTCTGAGACTAACTGTTAACTGTAAAACTAAATCGGATGCAATATCCAAGAATTGTAGACGTTGGTAGGTCACCTTCAGACTGGTTCACTTTGAAACCGCTTCAAGTGTCCCCTAACAATACGGATCAAGTTTTTGTTTATTTTCGGTTTTGTTCAGAACAAATCGATAGAGTTGTTTTCTGGTATTTACTTGCTATCTTATGTTGTATGCTGTTTGAAATTTTTTTATTTCTGATAGAAAATTTGACGTTCAGAAATTTACAATTATTCTGTTTTTAAAGATGGAATAGCGAGAATTCCTCCCATAAAAATCTTCGTGACTGCGTAACTATTTATTCTACTCATGTTTATCTCTCTGTACCACGATATAAATACAAAGCTATATCATTTGTTATTTATCAGTTAAAACCAACAGCAATTTTTATAGTTTTTTCATTGGTCAGACAAAAAAAAATTTAAAGTTTACAAATTACGATTAACCAACTTCTCTCCCACTTCTGATTCAGATGATAAACAACAGTTTATTGTGACCATTAAATTTAAAAATCATCCTGTTTATCTGAAATAACCTATAGTTTAGAAAATAAACTATTTAATATTAACGGGTATGTGTAGCGTTATTAATTCATATAATATGAGGCACATAACTATATAATTAATTTTTCCACTAATTTTTGTGTCTTTGTCTGCTTTGTAGAATCCCAATAGTTGAATAGACTCAAATATTATTAATCTCTACTTGGTTAACGTTTTAGAAATTTATGTGAGAAAAATTATTACAAAGCTCTTCTGTTCTAGAAATTAATAAATATACGTCTGAAGAGCCATCTAAAATAGTTTTGTCAAACATGTTGGGAATAAAATAACTTAAATAATGTACAATAGGTATATAAAATGAAAAAAATTACGTCTGATGAATTAGAAAGATAGCCAATACAGACACAACGTTTCTGGGATCCTTGTGCCTTTCGTCAGGTCCTAAGAAGAGCCTAGAGAAACACAACTGCACTGGTCAGTTGACAACACTCAAAAGCGTTTGAGTACATAAAAAGATACATAACTTTTATACGAATGAAGATGAAACTTTACGAAAAAGCATTACAATGAAATTAACACAATTCCGTAAGTTTTTAAGTCTAATAACGTTTAATAGATAACTGTATTTCCCTTATAAATTTAGGTTACAAAAATGGTCATAAGAGGAAGACGAGATAAGCTAAAATAATGCATTAAAACATTATAAAACGGATATTTGGTTCGATAACGGGTACCGTTGTAGAACCACAGTTTTTTTACTTTAGAAATACTTTCAGAAATAATCCGAATTTTTTTAATTAAGTGTTTCGAAAATTGAATCCTGTTCGAATACTTTTATTTTATAAATTCTCATGCCACCGAAAAAATACATTGCGTTAACATAATATTTCTGAGGCACTTAGTCGATCACTGTGCTTTATTAATCATTGTAATATTGTGTGATTAATTGCCTTTTCTTTTAGTGAGCATACTGTTTTCTCATATATGTGTTTCGAGACGTGGTTGATGACTCATTTCTACAAATTGATAACTGTAGTTTTTTCGATATTCTTGCCCCAGTAAACATTGTGTAATATAAGTAGGAAATATAAAGTATATATTACTTCTTCGCCCTCTGCACGTCTTGCAAGTTATTTCTTAACGTCTCGATCAAAGTGTGGCTCTTTTCGGAAATAATTCTCTTCAGAGGAGGATCACTCGAAAACAAATTAATTGTTGTCATATTTCAAATGATTTACTGAAGTAATGCTTTTATTTTGGGCCCTTCATATATCGTGCATCAAGTCAACTTCACACTCAACCGTTCAGAATGTCCATCAGAGTCCTTAAAAAATATAGAAATCCCACAATCAAACGAATTTCGCTCTCTGGATCTACATTTGGACAAGAAACTAACGTGGAAAAAACATATTAAAAAAAGGAAGGAATCCGACCTGCGACTGAGAAAAATGTACTGGGCACTGAGGAGAAAATCGTGTTCATCGCTTGAAAACAAAATCTTACTCTACAAAGCTATAATAAAACCAATTTGGACATATGGCATTGAGCTATGGGGCTGTCTTACAAATCCAACGTCAACACCATCCAACGATTTCAATCTAAAACACTCAGAATGCTTGTAAATGCACCTTGGTACGTCAGCAATCGAACATTACATACGATTATAATTTCATGGTATGTTGGCAGGGAAATATAACTTTATAAATAAAATAATTAAACCTACATGCCACAATAATATAAACTATTTTTAATATTAAGTATGTTAATGATCCGGTTTTTGTAGTGCATCTAATGGGCACAGATGAAATACGTGGTGGCAATTTTATCTTAGGTAAATACACAAATATATTAAGATTCTTACAATAATGCTTAATTCTAGTTTTTGGCCGATTAAATATTCAATTGTAGATGAGTGGAAATTCCATATGGCGGCAGAGACAGGTCCCAACCACAACTCCACAATGCAGTATAATATCCTTCAACATATGATCACTTATCTACAGCCAAGTACAATTTCATCAGTCACGTCGCAACTCTGTTGACTTCCCTTAGATGCTTTCAATCGCGTTCCTTGGCAAAAATTCTCTCTCAGTCCCTATTGCTTTCGAGTTTTGTGCGGTAAACATTTATGTGGTGGCAACATCCGGTTCAACCCATTTCTTACCTACTAATAAAATTCCCCGAAAGATAAAATAAATTGGGCAGACAAAATTGTTAGTTTTTCAATTGTTTGTTGAAAATTTGAGATAATCAAAGATTTTCCCTGTGTATATTCAGTATAAAAAGTTTTTCGCTAAGCTTAAATCTCAAGCAACGAAGTTTCGACGGCGTACTCTGCCATCTTTCTTAAGTGATGTGAGAAAGATGGCAGAGTACGACACCGAAAAGTCGTGTCTAAAGCTTACTTTCACCCGTTTTTTTTATTTTAATATACAGAAAAATTTGTAATCCGAAGATTTTACAATTGTGATACAATTTTGATGACGTTAACATGTTAAAATTAACTTGAAGAAATGTAGCCGGTTCTTGAGTGAGTAGTTGAGGAAGTGTGTGTGTGTGTGTGTGTTAATTTGCGGTGGTTGCCAGGTCAATTCGTAGTTTTCTTTTTCGCCTTCTGAGGGGTTTAGGCGGAGGAGGATGGGATTCAGTATTTGAGATAATGGGATTGAAATGATGGAGATTTCTATGACGGATTAGGGCGGTTTGAATTATAGTTTTTTTGGGTTGAGGGAATATTTAGGTCATTGTGGATTCTAGAGATAGTAACGTACCAGGGACAGTTGGTTATAAAGCGGAGCATTTTATTTTGCGGTATTTGAATTTTATTTATGTGGCTGGTGGCGGCCGAACCCCAGATATAACAGGCATTTCACCCGGGTGGAAACCAAAGAACGGTTTATCCAATATCAAAGTAATTTACAGCTTTAGTTAAAAACTCTTAAGCAGTTTTTCTGTAAAGTGAACAAAATTACTGTACAACCGGGTGAAATCAGATTTGGAACGTTTGCAATTTTGTCTCAACATGGTGGATGGCAGTTTGATATTGCTGAACGGAAAATCGTTTAATCGAATCGGTCAGACCTTTTTCTTGGAAAAGCGAACAAAATCAGACAAATTTAGATTACATTCGTTTCGGAACGCGTAATTCACAAAACGTATGGATTTACACGATTGTAAACCATGTTCAGATAAAATTATTATTTTATTTACATACATACACACAATTTTTGGTCGCGTGAAATGCGAAAAAATATTAAGATTAGATGCTTCAGAAAAAAATAAAATTGACGGATTTGCTTCACATTCTGGAGTATACGCGTATGCTATCCCGGAATATTCGTGACGACAGGCGATATCAGGAATATATTTTGAATCAAACACTTAGTTGGTTTGGGATGTATTCGCTGAATACCTGCTGGATTGAATCGATTCTCTTCTCATAGCGATTCTCTATATATTAAACAACTGTTATCCTCGTTACATGTACATATGAGAATATCGCTAACTTTTTATTATGAACCCTAGAATGCTGGGGAGCCCGATCACGCTCCTCTTTTCTATGATAATCCTCCTGCAATATAATTTCATTAACTTCATTGTGATTCGTATTTTTTTTTCCATAAACTGCTGTAAAGTCAGAAGAAAAAGCCTTGAAAATTTTTGCATTGTTTGGCACTCAAGGGGTTAAACCACATTAATATTTGTTTTTCAGCCATTTTGATGTAAGGAGCGGTGGTAAAATAGTTGCGTTTCAATTGCTTCGAAGAAAAAGGAGGTGTTTAAAGTTGAATGAAATAAAGCGTTTAGTTTAAGTTGCAATTTAATTACTATTTTTATTCAAAAATACAGAAAACGGTTTCAAAACATTTCAGTCCATCGGCGAGTTCGGGTGATACATTTCCTAGAAATTCTTAGTAGATCTTGACATGATTGAGGCCCATCGACGAGTACGGGTAGGAATAGGAGTAGGGCATCACGTACGGCATTGAGTGACCGACGAAGGGCAGGTGGGCGGCGGAGGGCAGCACCACGCTGCTCACGTCACGGCGCCTTCTCACACTCACGTCGGGGGCGGCGAGGGCGGCGCGGGCGGCTTTCTCCCACTCCATCATGAAAGCCTCCTTGGCTTTCTTCACCTGAGAAACATACATTTCCTTAAGTGAGTATCATGCCACGTATGAAAAAATTAATGAAATTTAAAATATGAATCTGATACGATAGGAGAGTGATGTTGTTCGAAGAAAGACGGGTATTGTTTACATATTCAGCGACGTGTTATTAGGTAGGCGAGAATGACGATATGATAAAAGACAGTAGTTCCAAAAATGAACGGCGGTGAATTTGTTATCATACAATTACTGTAGTAATTGCAGAAAAATTAAAGGCGGTTCGTGGTTACATGAAGAATTAGAAAAAATCGTTTAAACTTTGGAATAAAAGAACACGCAAACAGAGACCTTTATCGCAAATTAAGTTTTTAGTAAAGCGATGAATAGATTTATTCATTATCGTTCTTTATTCTTCGCTTCTTCGTATGCATGATTCCGAATAATAGAAAAATATGTGGCACAAAATATACATACAATTAACATAGGAAAAATAATGGCCATACGTTTACCGTATAATCGATGACTATGTGAAAAGTAAAACAATGAAAGTCAAAATTTTTAAAAGCAAAGAATTGTTATTTTTAATATATCTCAATAAATTTGATTCTAGATCGAAGATTTTCGTGGTGAATGTGTATAATAGGTAACTCTTGGGCTTCCACCCGGGTAATTATGGGCTTTGGCCACGACGTTTCAATGACTTCGTTGTCATCTTTATTATAACTTGATGATTAGTACATCATGTGATATATATGAAAGCGAAAGTTCTTGAAACGTCGTGGTCTAAGCCCATAATTACCCGGGTGGATGATTATTCAAATTTAGTTCTCGTAATAGAGTTCTATTGGAAATAATATAGGTCCAGACGCATTGGGATAAGAGAAGATCGAGACTCCGGCAAAATCATAAGTTGCTATCAAAGAAGCAATGAGACATATTACACATGAATATATGATGTTACGGTTAACATCATAAAAGTCGCCCATTTTACATTAGAGCGGAGAGGACTGAGTCGTCAATGTTAAAGTTATAGTGAGGAAGGCTACATATTGAAAGCAACTGTAAATAGTTATCAATGGTAGTGATATAATTCACAATACTTTACCTCAATAGTTTCCTCGACGGGTTTTGGCAACTCGTAACTCTTTTCCATGACTATTGGCATTTCGACCTTGAGGTCCTTCATCATGTTGATAGGATATTCAGTCTTGTATTCCTTCATCATGTGGATAGGATATTCAGCCTTGTATTCCTTCATCATGTAGGCTGGGAAATCGCTCTTGAACTCCTTGATCATGTGGACTGGGTTGTCGCTCTTGATTTCCTTAATGATGGGGATGCCAGTGGCGGGGAACATGTAAGGAGAATCGTGGATCGAATATGGGAAAGATTTAAGGCCATAGTGGGCAAGTCCCATGGGCCAGACTCCAGAGCCAATACCCAACGGGTAGGTGATTGGCCACTGAGGAGCGGAGCAGGCCACCGCGAGCAGGAAACTAAAACAAACCTGCAAAGAAAGCATGACAGCATTGTTGCTATGGTTCCAGTACAATCAAAATAATATTCAAGTAAGATGAACAATCATTTATTCCTTTTGTTCAAAATTAATTTTTTATTTATGAACAAGAATGCTTAACCAAAAGCTCGGGTCGAAATATTCGTGAAATTGAATTAATGAAATTTGATAGGAAAAAACAGAACAAGGAATGGGACCCGGAGCACTGCTAATTACGCAGCAGCGACATACAGGCCTGCATTTAAAAGAGAAAGAGAAGCCTCGTACGAATCTTGTGCCGACCGGGTAGTTCAGACGGTTACTGGGGTTGAATTCCCGGTTCTGTTATGTTTTCTATATCTCCATCTCCATACTTCTGCATTTAAGAAATTTTATACTCTATTTCAGCGGATTTCTTAATATTCTATATTCATAGTTCAAGTGATGGGTATAAATAATTATTTTACTTTCACGTATATAAAAATAATATCTCTTATTGAAACATTATTATAATTGGGATCAACTGCGATAAAAGTTCAGAAAGGAACACATACGTTTAGTCATAAGACAATAGCCGTTTCAAAGTGAAAAGACGTATATAAAAAATAATATCTCTGATCGAAACATTATTATTATTGGGATCAACTGAGATAAAAGTTCAGAAAGGAACACATACGTTTAGTCATAAGACAATATAATTTGTTAGAATAGCCGTTTCAAAGTGAAAAAGCCGACACTCACCAAGACCTTCATGATGCAGATGGCACGTCTGTGAAACCTGTGTGTCTTCTGATGTCCACTGGGTCACCAGAACAGTCTTATATACCACTCAGAGACTGTTTAGCAAATGCAAACACCCAGTTTAGGCGTGGTTTAACAACGCTTAAATTATAGTCTCATCTCTCTCTAAAAAGGATTCATGCATACTAAACCGTTTTGTTGATCCAGTTATCCGAGCCAAAACCACTTGTCGTATTGCCTGTTCTGCTGTTATCTTAGAGCAGCTGAATATTAGTTTTATATATGGAATGTTACCCTTGCCTTCTTTGCATTGCAGACGAGTTTGGAAATGTGACCTTTTCTATGTACAAAATTTGTGATACAAATTCCACAAATACATTAGTACTGAGAACAAGAAAAATGAATTACCAAACTATTTCTCCACAGTAAAGACGCGGATGTCACGATACATCACCCACGGAAATAGATTGGTATACGTCTTTGGTCAGTATTATTTTCAAATAAGAATATTACCAGTTCAGATCAATAAGGTAAAACTGAAGCATTCGACTTGAAAACTAAGAATTCGGTAAAGAATTTCCACTACATTACCACAAGGTGGGAATCAGTTCTGAAACAGAAAGCAAAAAAGTATGTATATGTGTATATATTACTGTTATTAAAGTTTCGAAGAAATATATGATTAATTTCATTGTTCGCGAAATACATTTTAGAAATTTGTGGATGTGTTTAAAATGTCCATATATTTCCACATGAAAATAGTTAACACACATTTCGATATCTTCTATTAAATAAAAATAAGACGTATGTAAGTATATATATGTTTCGCAAATTTCCCCAAATTTCGTACACTTATTTTTTGCAACAAAGAAACAAACACTGTCGGGATGAGCCCCGTCTAGCACCCCCAGTTACCGGAAACAGGGGTGGAACTATTCAAACATACTACAATGGCCGATATTTAAGTCGGATTTGTATTTATAGAGGAGAAGGAGATTAATAGTATTTCTACCGATGTTAACTGTGTATAATTTCAACCTCTTAAAACTCTTAAGGGTGGGGTGGAGAGGCGGTGCAAGAAAATAGCGCGAATACAACCGAGATTGTAGTCCGATAGAGGTTATGATTGTCGCTGAGTTCAATTATGACATTAAACTTGCCATTTAACCTCGGCGGCGGGACTGGACGGGGGTGGAAATCATAAAACATGCAAACACACCCGATATTTGTGTTGAATAAATTTTTATCATGGTTAATTAGATTGACAGTATTCCTATCGATGTTGTTTGTGTATATTTACAGCCCCTTCCGGTATGGGAAAGGAGCACAGTTGGGAGTGGGGGTGAAAGGGCGTTACAAGAAAATAACGTGAAAACAACCAATATTCCAGTCAAATCGGGGTTATGGATGTCGCTGAGTTTATTTATAACTTCCTTGACAACGCGCCGGGGTTAGCGACGGTGGGAGGGGCTGGGTGAAATTTTCTAACATGTTAACCGATCTATATTTGCGTAGAATAAATATTTATCGCTACATAATATTCGCTAAATAATATTTCTCTAGATGTTCCCTTGGTAGGAGAATACCCTTGGCGGTTGCATTTACCATAGTGGTTAAGATGTAGGATTGCGGGTGGAAGGGGGGGATTCAAATTTCTGTTTACAATATTAAATGCGTAGACCAAACTTTATACAAATGTTACTTACGATGCAGGAAAAAACACTGACGGGTTAAGACACATCAACCGCCTGTAAAGGTGGGAGTGGAATTTAAAATCATTCCTAAACGGCCATTAATTGCTTTGAATAAAACTATTTCGGTGTCGCTTAATTTATAGTGTAATTATAGGATTTTTACACGCCTTATTTCAATTCCATGGGAGGGCAGTACCCATTTTGGTCGTTGATTAAGCATGCTGCTTTATATTTTATGTTCCTCCGCGTGGAGGTGGACGTGGTTGACAAAAGGTTACCTGGGGTAGTTTTGACTCTCTGAAGTTACCGAGCAATTTTTTATTTTCTTAGGGTACGAGCTATATTTTGGTCTCTATTTAGTTATAGGTTGTATTTCTTTACTCCTGAATGAAGTTAGTCAGTAGTTTTAACTGTTTTGATTTTTGATTAGTCGTGATTTGTAGACTCTTATTTTTTGTAGTAGAAGAATTCCCGAATAGTGTCAGTCATCATCCTGGTTTATTTAAAGTTAGATGTCTAGTGCTTAGGTAGGGGAGGGGAACGTAAACGTGTAATTGTTGCAAACACTGACGCTATTGATGCTGGTTAATTGAAATAATTACTAAGAGGTTAATATCGAATCAATTCCTACTCTGGGTTAATTTAAATAAATACCCGGGCAACGTAGGGCACTCAGCTAGTATGATATAAATAGGATCTGACAATATATTGCCCATAATGCTTCTGGAAATAAATATTTATGGAATATGTTTTTAATGAATCTTTTTTACAATTACGTATTATAAATTTTACAATATAATATTGATCAAGTGTACTATGACACATAAACCAAAATAAAATCTTAACAAACCAGAATTATGCTATTGACTAGAGAACAAAATGTATGTAAATTCAGCTAAAAATTACTTTGTATTGAAGTATGTAAATAAGAAGGGCAATGAGTATTTTAAAGACTAATAAAATATGCCTCAATTAGCCTGCCACCATTATTTTTGAACCACTTGCATCACTTGTATTTATTTAAATCAGTGATTATTTTAATACTTTACTTTTCTTAAATTACCATTAATTACGCATGTTTTCCATTAGGTCATTGTTACATTACATTTTCATTTATTCCGGTGGAAGAAAGTAAAACATTTTATTAACGAGAATATCGTGTATTTGTATCTGATTTTATTGTTTAACCGTAAATTATTAACAATGAATTATTTATTAGTTGTTTTCAACATACGTAATTTAGTTGCATATGAATACAAATAATTTAATATAGACTGAGGCGTTGAAAAGGTAATTTAGTCGGATATGAACCAAAGTGTGAGTTAAAGGACCAATTGAAGAGTATGAAATATTTAACCATATTTGTAAAATATACAGAGAGCTCTGGCGGGGGCTACCTTTGGGGATGCTTTCACAACTCTCTGGTTTTTTTTGAACTAAGGTTCCCACATGCCGAGGCACCTCGGTCTATTTTGAGAGGTGTATGTTTCTGGGGTCACAGACATGGGCATACGAAAAGAGTTGTCCGCTATTCCTATTGGAATAGTCGGCCAGCTGCCTCCTAAACTGGCCAAGGCATGGCGAGGGTTAAGCTGCGACCCCACAACAAACCCCCCTCCCGCCATCGGAAGGGCGTGGGACAAGTACCAAATGCCCGACCTACCTGATGCAGGTTTTACAGGGTTTTTCCTGCATTACTTTTAGGCGAATGCCGGGTAGGATCCTTAAACTATAGCCCGGGGGCCCTAGTTAGTCCTTTGCTACCTTCCTCTACCCTTCGGCATCCCCCCTTTCAAATCCCTTTCCTATGCTACAAGGGGGAGTTGGCACTATGAAGATTACCCTATACATAGCCTGTCTACACCCCCAAAAAAAATGGAAAATATGAAAATGGAAAAGTATAATTGCAATTAAATATTAAAATAAATTCGCAAATGTGTCGAAAGGGAAACAAATTTAAATTCCATCAAAAGAAGCCAAATAATATATAATGTTTCACAACGCAACAAATTCATTATATAATAATGTATTATAGTAATTAGATAAATGAATAACAATTAAAAAGTAAGTAATAAAATAAGTACCGCATAACGTATCTGAAAGTCTTGTTGCTTTCGTCAGGTGACTCACAAAAAAACTCAGGAGCCATTAGAGCGACAATCAGGTGACGGACTGAAAGGGAAAGCTAAAACGAAGTTAAACGCAACAAAAATGTAAAAAAAAATTTTTTATTTTATTTATTTGTTTAGCAATCAGAATAATTTATAATTCTATGAGCTAAATTTCTAACGGCCAGATGTACTGGTAGCAATACTAGCAATATCAGGACGATATACAATGAAGAATTTTCCTGTAGAATTTAAAACATATGATAAAAAAAACTAGTACTTGAATTAATTCTCTTGGCCGCATCTTTTGTTCGTCACTAGTTCCAGGATTTGTTCTAGGAGCGGGTTAGGATGGTTTTCCAGTACTGCGTGGTGCTTGATGGCTTTCTTTCGGATGTCTTCCTGCACCGAAGGAACTTTAAGATCGGTATGCATAATTCAAGTCCGTAGGCCCATATTGGTTTGATGACTGCTTTGTATAACAGGATTTTCTTTTCTGTCGATAGCCGTGATTTTCTTCCTATCAGCCACTGTATTTCTTTTGTCTTGATCTCAACTTATTTTTCTTTTTTCTTATATGATATTTCTAAGTCAGTTTAGTATCTAAATGTAATCCTAGGCATGTTACTGTTTTTTATTGCGGAATCTGCATATTGTTTAGTGAGACTGTGGGCCAGGTTTCTTTGCGGAGAGTGAAGTTAATGTGCGCAGTTTTCTTATCGTTAACTTTTACTTTCCATTTTTTTAGCCATTCTTGTAGGTTGGTTAGGTAGTTTTGTGTAATATTTGAGGCTAAAAGGGGGTCCTCGTGGCAGGAGAGAATAACTGTATCGTCGGCGAATGTCCCCACTGTTACACAATGCGCCAGTGGTACGTCCGACGACTACGAGCCACACAGCAGAGGTCCAAGGACACTACCTTGGGGCACTCCACATTTTATCGGAAAGAAGTCGGAATTTTCTTCATTTACTTTAATTTGGAATTTTCTTTCGTTCAAATATGATTTTAGGAGGTTGAAGTATGCTGGTGGAAAAGTACACATGATTTAGTAAATTAATCCTGGATGTCAGACTTAATCAAAGGCTTTATTAATGTCAAGGAATGTTCCACTATAGTATTGTTTATTTTCAAATGCTTGATTTATGGTTTGGATGTATTGTACTCGCCTCACTCCCGGATGTGTCACTACCCTGAGGTATAGTATCAATTAGCATGTTAATTTCAGTGATGTTAGTTTTAATATGAAGCATTTCTGATTTAATTCTGAAATAATACCTGGTGTCAACATCTGACATATTATAATTTTGCCAATAAAATGAATGTTTCAAATTGACGGTATGTTTGACACTACTAATTGTTTATCAATGAGAAATTTGAAGAACAATCACAGCAAGAGGACTTGCTACATTAGATATGTATATATATATATATATATATATATATATATATATATATATATATATATATATATATATATATATATACCTTTTTGTATTGTTCAGTCCTCTGAAATTAACATTTTTATTTTAATATAAATTACCCCCATTTACAATTTACTCATGAACTGCCATTGTACAGTTCTCTTAATTTCCTTGATGTCACTGCATTTATTCACCCATTGGTTCGGAATACCTATTCAGGGCGAGTACTTAATTTCCTTGTATTACCCTTCTAATGCAAAAAAAAGCTATGGCACACAATCTTGTAGACAGAGCTATATTACTTTATAATGCCACAACATAAATATTGTCCGTAGCAATTTAATTTCTGGTGTGTACCTTATAAATTTTATTAACAGAAACGTATGCAATCGATTGAAAAAAATCAATACCATACTGATACTCGTACCCAATCACGTCAATCCAAAGTTTTTCTCGTTCTTTCTTATTACAAATTCTAACACCACAAGTTTGTCCAAATTTTTAAAGAATATTAAATATGCATTATTTACAAATTTATTAATACATTTCCCTACTTCAAAAAAAATCACAGCTCTTGTTTATATGCTGAGTTGCTTGATAAACTTTATTATTAATTGGATCATATTCCTATTAATCGCTAGTTGATGTAATTTCGTTAAGATTTGGTCGTATAGCTTCACTAAATCCTGTATTATTTCGGTTACGACAGAACCTGTGAGAAATTTTCTTTCACGACGGGCTTGAGAGGATGTGTGGGTTTCAAGTGGCGACGATAGACCCGCAGAAAAGTGGTGGGTTCGGGTTACGTTGCTGGCTCGGTCGAAACTCTGTTTGAACCGGTTTTGGAGGGATCCCTATACAAATCACGAGGTCTGATCTGAAGCTTTGATTCGTTTCCCGCCTTCCGCAAGTGGGTTTTCACTTGGGAGGGGGGTTTTCTCTCCAACTTCGTAGCCACTTTCAGTCATTATTTTTGATGCGATCATGTTGGAGTGAGGAGGATCCTTGGTACTTTATACTCAGTCTTGTTCTTTTTATATTAAACTTTATCTTTAGCTTCATATCGTTTTCTGTTTTATGTTAATCTCTTTGGACGATACCAAGAACCCCACGTTATCGACTTTCCTATTTTCCTATCCTAGAAGTCTTCGTTTCGACGCTGAAGGAGAAACGGCGCTGGATTTTCCTCCGACCCGATCATCCTCAGCCTGTTCATTTCCGTGACATAGCTAGAACTAAAATTCCGTTACATCCTTTTAATTTTGATCTCTAAGCTTTAGGAGGTACATAATATTCCTCCCACTGAACATACGTGACTTTTGTGGACACACAGCCAATTACGAAAGTTTAAGAAGCATGTCATGTTACATTTGTATTTCCCCATCTTATTTATATTTCTTGCACTCATTTTTAAAGACTGATACTTACATTCCTAGTCGAATAGCCTCCAAAACTGGTCATAGTACGGGGAGAGAAATTCTGCGACCCCATAGCAAACCCCTCTTCCGCTGTCGGTAGGGCGTGGCCGACCTACGTGATGCAGGTTTTTCTGGGGTTATTTTCCTGCACCACCTTTAGGCGAATTGCCGGATAGGATCCTTTAACTATTGCCCGGGGGTTCTAGTTAACGCTTGGCTACCTTGCTCTACCTTTCCGCATCCCCCCTTTTAATCCCTTTCCCGTACTATAAGAGGGGAGTGGCCAGAATGTGGATTATATATATATATATATATATATATATCTGTTTATATTATTCAATATTTATGTTCAACATTTAAATCTTTTAAGAATAAATGACATTAATTAGTATGAAAATAAATATACTATGGACTGAAAGGTTTTCGGCCTGTTAGAAAAAATGATAATTCATTTTTTTTTCAACATAATAACCTTCAGCATCCAGATGTGTTCCAGTGCCATTATTCCGTCTGCCAGAATTTCTGAAAAACAGCCCACAGCATACGCAATCAGTGGCAATCAATATAAGATTTTGTTAAATATTCCTCTGTGAAAGTAATTTTAGTTTATTAATTCTTAACCGTCTCTTTGGTCATTATATATTATTAATAACCAATGTGAAGTACAACATTGTAAATTATTTCAAGATGTTTGGCCTAATATTTGTATCAGTTAGGTTTCAATTTGCTGTGTTTTTACTTCGCACATCTTCCATTTCGAACCGTTTACGTCTTGCTTGACAATAGTGACCAGATGTTCCAATATTTGTAGATTGTATTTGGAGTACCGTACAAATATTTATGCAGCAGTTTGATTTTATCCACATTCCTTTTTTCATTTTTTGTACTTTTTCGTGTTTATGGCCATTCTTCTTATTTTATCTGTTAATTTCTGACAAATATGATTACCAATCCGAATCAATAAGTTTTTAATTCTGTGATTTGTTTCACGTTTAGATTATTCTATTGGATTGTTTTTAATGGCGGCTCGTGCGTTTGTGTTACGGCACATAAATTAATTTTTCTCAGTTTTAAGAAACTTCATTGTAATTGAGTTTTAACACTGCTTATCTCTGCTTAGATATCGAAGACTTTAAACTCCCCGCCTTGCGGAGTATAGCTCCTGGTAAAGCAGCCAACCGGACAACCAGAGTTATTCCAGCAATAGCTCAGGATCGGGCGCTCTATTGACAACTGCGCATGCGCAGCGCATCTTTCAGCCCCCCCCCCCTACCCCCTTGTGCCGTCCGCCAAAGCTCGACAAACTCATTCACTACATAGCCGTTCCGTGCAATGACAAAGGGGTGGCATAAGCAACTAAATCGAAATATTTCACTAATTAACAATCTTATATTATAATGCCAATTAATTAGACCATTAATTGTTTGGACATAAAATTTGAATTGCATGATAAATCCATTACAGCGGCAAGATCGAACAAAGCAACAATGGAAAAGCAAGCTCAGCCGCTTTTTGTTGAAAAGTCAAAATGGCGTTTTGCGCGCATGAAAGTCGAAGAGTTTACGTCTATAGCTAGCCAGGAAAGGAAGTAAGTTTTTTTTACTTCTACAGCCAGCTAGGATAGAGTTGGTGCTGAAAGATTGCTGTGGACGGATTGAGTTTTTCTGGTGATCAGCAAAGAGCGGAATAGTAAAGTTGACAGTTTAAGTCTATAGCAAGGAGCTAAAGAAAAGTCAGTTCGCTCCGAAAGAATAAACAGTTAAAATAAATCTTCAAGGAGATACGTTACAGTTTAAGTCCAAATCAGTAAAAGACTAATATATCTACGAATCATAGGATTCCGGTAAGGCAAGCAGACATCAGATAGCTGAAATTCAAGAGGATCATCCGAGTTCCTGGGAGCCTATCAATTTTCACTACAATAGTGTAAAATCTGTTAGTCGATGTTTAGAATCAGTGTATAATTTTGCAATAGTGTACTTCCGAAACCAAAAAGAATGCTGGTACTAGCTGGACAGTATGTAAGTAACAAAACCAAAACTAATGATTAATTGTAAACGCTAATTAAAGGATAAAGTCAGATTTCGTTCTCTTTTAATTGTCAATCAGTGTTAATTTCTTTACTTTTAAATTTCTTTCATTCTATCGACATATTGTTTAGGTAAATTGTAAACTGTTTTGTTAATAAGATTTTAAATCAATTTGTTGTGTTCATTATCAAACACAGTATAGGTTTTGAGAGAAATATCTCAAATTTTGTTTTAATTATCTTTATTGCCACAAAATAAAATAAAGATATTTTGTTTGTTAATTTTTGATTATCATTTCATTTAATAAAACGTCATATTTGATTATTACATAAGGCGCTTCAACGTGAGGCAAATTCTTTAAATTAATTAAAACTTCCATTATTGTTTATTACATAATGTCACCACAACGTGAGGCGAATTAAATTAAAAATTAAATTAAAAAGGCCTATAGTTATTTATTACATAAATGACTACCACAACGTGGGGCTCGAATTCTTCAAAAAAGCAAATTAATTAAATTAATTAACGCCTAATTGTTGTTTATTACAATATATATTATACATTTTATTATAATAAGCATCATTGTGCGAAAATCTATCGCACAACCCAACATACAAACTGCTCAGTGGCTTTTTCGGAAAATTAACTTTATTGAAAATATTTACCGAGGGAAAATTCTTTCCGGTTAGAAGTACTCAATTATTTCGCGTTTAAAAATGATGCACTATTGGAAATTATGTAGACAGAATTAAAAATGTAGCATATTACGTGTGGGGTCAGAATATTGGTAACGCTAGCACTCATGTAGTTTTATTAGTTACCCTCGTAAAAATGGTTCCTTGGGGTGGTGTAGCACAAACCTTAAAAAATCACGAGCCACCACTGATTTGTTTTATTTTGATTTATATTTACTGATTACTGGTTAGAATACTATGTCATTCCTGAATTTAATTAAAACTAATTTTGGAAACCGTGCCCTTTAAATTTGAATTTTGCCTACTTTTCCAAATAAATTAGTAAATTCCAGCACATTTACATAACATAAAACCAAAATAATTGAATAACCAATTTTTTAATTCCAGACTTAATTTCAAGTACAAGAATGAATAATATGAAATTTATTCATTACATGAATTTAATTTTTGATATTCAAAGATCTTCAAAGAATTTTTTTTTACTCCAATCCGTTAACTAAACTCTACTTTAAATTAAACTTGATCAAATTTAAGTTATTTTATTCAATTTAGCTTTATCTTTACTCTAGAAATCCGATAAAATTAGAGATAAGTTATTTAAAAATTTAAGTATTAAAGTTACGCCTTGACACGTTATCAAAATGGTATCTCAACGGAAAAAATTGTTTTCCTATTACCGCTCCAAAAAAACAACAATTCATTATTTTCTTAATGCCGAAATGGCATTATCGAAGTCTGCGATTGCCCAAGCTTTTCATTCGACGCTAATAATTTCAAATTTATAATTTCTTTAAAATGCTATCCCTTCCACTCACACTCATATAGCTGTGATGGATGTTTTACCCGTCAAGTAATTTTTCCGGATCGAAAGTAACATATATACATAATTTGGTAGAATTTTCTCCCGGTGATTAAGATTGTACACGGAAAATTCTTTCACCCCCACTCCTAGGGGCTAAAATACAACTTAATCGGGATATATTTAAACTCACTGTTTTTCATAACCCTGGATTCGCCACCAATCTCGGTTTTTTTCGTGTTAGTTTTATGTAACGCACCGCCATCCACACCTCTTAAGGACGGTCCCCACCCATGTCGAAGGTAATTGATACTATACAAAAACTACACTGGGAGAATTACTATAATCATTGACCTCGAATAGCAACATCAGTACAAAATTTGGTAGTTGCTACACGTGTTTAAGATTGAATGCAGATAATTGTATTTTACTAAGACCTCCACGCTTGAGTCTGAAATACAACGTAAACAACATGTTGAACTACAGACTTAAATTCAGCGAGTTCCATAACATCGGATTCGACACCAATCGGAGTTGTTTTCGAGTTAATTTTATGCAAGTGCCCTCCACCTCCCCTTAGAAGGGTGGTCTCCTCCAATATTGTAAGATATTAAAATTATACTCACAAAAAATCGGACGAAACTGTAATTTTCATTGAACCACCAAAATATTTATTTGACGCAAATATCGGCTGTTTTTGCATATTTTAAAATTTCTACCCCGTCCACTACCACTCCCATAGTGTTTGTTACCAGTTAAAACGGAACATATGTATAAAATTTGGTCGAATTTACTGCCTGCGTCAAACAATAAATGTTATTTATTATATTAGAGGTAGATTTTACAGAATTGTAAATTATTTTTACAATACTTTAAAACTATTCTTGCAGCGAATTCTTAGGGGTGTGGGGTGGAGAGCACTTACGTAAAATTGACTCGAAAACAACTGAGATTGATGTTGAATCAGGTGCTATGGATCTCGCTGCAGCAGCATTTTAGTTATTTTTCTTCAGTATTAGAAAATACGAAGTTGAAAGGTAAATTTTATCATCTGTTTGATAGTTGTAGAAATGAAGCGATCTTTACATTAACATTAAGAATTAATGACACATAATGACTGTCATTGCTTCGTTTATGGTCCTCATTGGCTATAGAAAATTTTCTGAATTTCTTGGATGACGTGATTTATTTTTTAAAGTGGTACATGTTACTTTTACCCGTCACTAGTGATCGCCTTTCCAGTATAACTATTTGTTACATTAATTTCTTTTTCGGTTCCTAATTTAAAGTCTACTCTTAAACACTTAAAGTAGTAGGTGAATTTGTTATTTTTATTTTTATTATTAAGGGCACCGTCCAGTGGCGGGTCTCCTGGATTTATTCAGTGATGTCTTCTCACTACGGTTTGTTGGAGGTAATTTCAGTTACTATATTTCTTCACTATCACCAGTAGATCACACCATTTGGAAAGCTACTAAAAATTTAAAAGATCTTTTATCCAAATACCACTTTTAAGAAAACCCGACGGAAACTGGGCGAGATCAAATATTAATAATTTGAAGTAGAAAATGTTTTCTATTATAATTAAAATAATATCAAGTATATCGAGCTAGTAATAATAATACACCAGCATGGAACATAGGATGTTGCGAATTCCCAATAATGAAGAGGTATTCGTAATAAATTAAATGCATAATCGGAAATTTTTGACTGCAGTCTTTTTATTGCAAGAATAAGAAGAATTAAGATGTTGAGAAAGAAGTTACATCAGGGCTTCGTTCGTAAATTTTTGTCCGTTGGGTATTGCCGGTTGATCAGAAGATGGTTGCTGGCATGTGCGTGTAGTAGGGATATCCAGTAGAGGCCAGCAGAGGGCTCTTGTAGATTCCGCTGTACATTCCACCGTAGGCTCCGCCGTAAACCTGGCTTGGAATACCGGCGTAGGAGGTTGGCACCACGAGGGGAGAGACGTCGCGGCGCCTCCTGACGCTGACTTCAGGGGTCACCGCGGCGGCGTGAGCTGCCTTCTGCCATTCGGTCATGAACACCTCCTTGGCTTGTTTAACCTAAAATACGAAGAAAAAAAGCAGAGTGATACGAACTGATCCGTCAATTCCCCTTTGATATGCGCCGAGAGCTGCTCTCACCTCAGGTGTGTCTTCGACGGGCTTCACTTCTTCGACGCTCTTGCCGAACCTGGGATAGACGAGAGGGACGGAGCCAGGCAGGACGACGCCCGAGGTGGGGACGGCGTACGTGAGAGGCGTGTGGAGGCCATAAGGAAACACGCCGGCGCCGACGCCAACGTTCAGGGGGTAGGTCAGCCCCACCTGGGGGTCGGCGTACACCACAGCCAGCAGAAAGCTCACAGCAACCTAAAAATAGTACAACATGGCTTCAAAGCTATGTTTCTCAAATAGTCAACTAAATATCATAATGCCACATAAAACCTAGGATTTAAGATAATGGATCGGTCACTTTGACAATCTCAGCTTCATTGTTTGTCTCATTATTTTAATTTTTGCTCACTGTAAACTTTTTCGACTGCATTTATATCTATCATCTAAGAAATTTCTTTAAAATGTTATGGGGTAAATGTGAAAGCTTTCTCAGATTTTTGTTTATTATATCCGAATACGTCAAAATAAACGTCCTTTCAACCTATGGCTAACAATATTCAAATCTAAATCACTTAAAATATTTTAATTACAGTTCAGAGCGAATAATCTGTGAAAGTAGTCTTAGATTAAATAATTGAACTTGACAGAAAATATTTTTAAAGAGGATGCGCCGGAATAATTGCTATTAATTAAAAGGATCTATCTGATTACAAATCTCGCGAAAAAGTCTCAAATTTTGAACGGGGGCAGAATATGCTTAAAGTTAATAGGTTCTCTGCTGAAAGAAAAATTATGTTAGTGAGCTACTTGATTAAGGGAATAGCCAAATATTCAGCTACAATCACATAATTAGATTTTTTACTAAAAAAATCGTTAAGCTATATTGAAACATACTCTTAACAAATTTTTTTTCTTAGAAGAAAGGTTTTTTTTATACAGCCTTCGCTGGTTCAGCTTGAATTACATAAATATGCCGTGACGAAGGCTAGGAAAAATAAGCCAGTTTTATCTTACCACAGCCCTCATGATGCAGACAAACACGCTACAATGCCAAGACGTCTTCTGACGATTATTTCGGGTTGCGAGCGGCTTATATAGGACATAACCGCCCCGACCTGTCCAATCGCGCCGTTGCTTGCGCGCAAAAAAGACGAGCTCATCCTGTTCCTCGCGAACGCGGCTACAGACATTAATCCAGCTCAAACTAATTTTTGACTGTTGCTAAGCAGGATAACTTTTCATTATACTCCCCTTCAACAAATCATTCCAACAGTATACCTTAATTTATGAAAACAAGTATTCGATTTAATTGGCTCGATAAGAAGAGGGTTCATCGAAATGGATTTTAGATCTTTTGTCTTTTCTTGCGTTTTGAATATAATTTTGTTTGTAAAAATTACAATAAAATCCAATTATAACTTTTTCATTTTTATTGTTTCATACCGTTACGTGAGGAGAGTTATTTTGCAATGTACGATATTTATTTGAGTCTTTTCTTTGAAACCTGTTTCTGTAGGTGTACTGTTCTGTAAACCTTTGCGCTGCCATAGGCACTTATAGCTTCAATTGTTCGTATAGGACGTCTGACAGTGACTTTTCCTTCGCAATATCTCAAAATTGCCTTATGTCAGAATTAATCTTGTGATTGATGCACTTGTAAGTTCTTCTCAACCTGAATTTAAATGTTCAATACGACTTTGTATCACACTTGAATCGTAAGTTAAAGAGACGATCCTTTTAATGAGTTTATTATACTATTTTATTTACACTTCTTTTGAATAATTCCACCAATCGGTTTATATTAAATGTACGTCAAAACCTTCAAAGAAGTGATAAATTTTAAGTAAATTCACTTTTTTGGAAGGATCTTAATTATATAGTAACTTTAAGGTAACTGAAAATACTGTATAGTGAATTATACGAAATAAATCTGTGCTATTAATGTATAAATTAAACATACAAAAATATAATACGTTTACATATGTCATTTTATTTACTTTTCGGGTATTTATTTATCCTAGTCTTATATTAGATCGAGAAACGAATTACTTCGACACTAACATGGATAATTTTGACCAATTTTACAACTTTTAACCCCCTCCCCCATACATCTCGACGCCCATATGGGTTAAACCTCAACTTAACAGGCAAGGGGAAATGCCAGTATTCAACTAAGCGAGTACAAAAACATGGGCCCAGCGTTTTAACATTATTTTTTGTCACCAGGTCCACCCCTACCTCTACGGGTACAGAAAGCCTCTTACTCCCACAGCATTTTTTTTATAAATTGTAAATCAGATAACTATTAGGTTGAAATTACTCCATACGTTTAAGAGTGAATGAAGAACAAGATTTTATCTATATAGATGTACAAGCTAGCAGAACAACAATAAACATTTCGAAGATTTATCTATATCGATGTATAAGTTTAGTTTCGGAAATAACAATTAACGGCTTGAATGAGAGGCATGTGGTGTTTAATCGACGAGTCATATAAATTGATCCTGTATATGACTCAGGTGTTTTATTGAAGCAGGTAAATTAAGATCGAAACTTATTATAATATCCGCAGTCCTTTGAGTGAAGTTAGTTGTGAGCTCACAGTGGACCGCAGTACAGAATTACGTTTGGCTTTCATGGAAGTCGTGTGACCATAGGCGATTATGTAATAATAGAAACGAAGAAAACATTAACAGATGAACTTCCTTTAATGCCCAATGTAGATCACCGTCATGTAGCCTGTTGCCCGAAAAAAAAAAGAATGCTGCGTCCCCACAGCAAACTCATCTCCCGCCATCGGAAGGGCGTGGGACAAGTACCCAATGCCCGACCTACCTGACGCAGGTTTTTCTAGGGTTTTCCCTGCATTTTTTTATGTGATGCCGGGTAGGAATCTTAAAATATATCCCGGGGGCCCTAGTTAAGCCTTGGTTACCTTTTTCTACCCTTCCGCATCCCCCCTTTCAAATCCCTTCCTATGCTATTAAAGGAGAGTTGCCACCATGTGGATTACCCTCAAGTAGCCTATTACCCTAAAAAAATGCTTTGGCTAGGATAAGCAAGAAATCATTATTTCAGATTGGTATGTGGAAAAACTATAATAACATTGGACTAATTTGACTTCGTGTAATAATGCCTTGGGAAAAATATCAAAGTCTGTTTCTGCCCGAGACATTGCAAACAGGTTCAGAAGTTACATAAGCCGGTTATTGAATCCATGTCATATAAAATGATAATTATATGCATACATATGTAAATATATTCCATCGTTACTTAACGATTTCAATAACTTGTTTATGATCACAACTATAATTACTTGAAATTTGAGTTATTCAGAAAAAAATTGCCTGAAAAAATAAGATTTGCTGTGATCGATTTTTTATTCAATGGGATTTCTACAGTTATCTCTTTAAATAATTTTTTTTATGTTACTTCTTACTACCGTAGACCTGTAAATTAGTTTTTCGTATTAGGTGAACTTTTTTGTCATTTTTTTTATATATAACATTAATATTATTAAGTATTAGAATTCTGCTGTCGTGAAGATCTGGTTGGTTAGAAGAAGCTTTACCTATTTTAAGTAGCTTATTGCACAAAGGTAAAGCTTTTTCTAACTAACCAGATCTTCACGACAGCAGAATCCTAAACTGAATCGTTACTTCAGTTCAATGACTAAAAGAGCACTCTACAATAAAATCTAGAGAATCCAATAAAACTATCATATACCTCATTCTATCTCTAAACATAATTATTCATTATATTTAAAAACGTCATATAAAATCCGCAGAATCGCAAATATAAATTGGATTCCTCTCTCCGTCCGCCCGTCTTACCAGGTGACGTTGTTACGCAGATTGGGAGTCTAGGGTTAATGTGAAGAAATCTCTTGAGGAAAATCGATGTTAAGTCTCAAAACACGTATTTCACTAAAGCACTTCCTCCTTCAAAGTCTAGACCCAGATGATCAAGATATTTTCGAGAAATATTTCTTCAATGTAATATTTCTCTACTTTCTTCAATGATAATTGAAAATACTTTACAAGAAACCCCTAACTAATTTTAATCTGATTCATATACGATTTATTAAATTTTTGGATTATATCTGCAATTTCAGTCACCATTATAAAAGCGAGAATTCAGCTCTTTATAGTGTTCTTTGATCACGAATAACGGCTTTTATCTAAATAAAAAAAAGTGAATTACTCAACTTATGAATAAGACGTACTATTACGAGTGAAAAGTGAGATGAATGAGTCAAATTAACCTGATAGTTATTAGTAAAAATCAAATATAATTTAATGCTGACGATATCTAAGAAAACACTACAGCAGACTCAGTCTACAATTGTTCATTATTATCAATATTAAAAATAATAAAAATATATTACACGACGAGGTAAATAAAATTGAATTTTTGGTAAATAATAGAAAAATAATACCAGAAGCTTTCAGTTTTTCAAATAATGATTTTTTTTAGATTACCTTCTCTTTGTTGAGGTATTGTGACAGTCGTGTTCTCTTTGGTTTTGAATAATACATTAGCAAGCAAATACCTTAATTTTTCTTAAAAATGTTAAAACACAATTTCAGTTCGTACAGAATCCTATGGAAGAAGAAGGTGTAGACAGGCTATGTATAGGGTAATCCACATAGTGGCAACTCCCCTCTTATAGCATAGGAAAGGGACTGAAAGGGGAGATGCGGAATGCTAGAGCAAGGTAGCCAATGGTTAACTAGGACCCCCGGGCTATGGTTTAAGGATCCTACCCGGCAATTCACCTAAAAATGTTGCAGGGAAAACCCTTGAAAAACATGCATCAGGTAGGTCGGGCAATTGGTACTTGTCCCACGCCCTTCCGATGGCGGGAGAGGGGTTTTCTGTGGGATCGCAGCTTTCCCCTCGTCGTGCTTTGACCAGTTTAGGAGGCAGCTGACCGACTATTCCAATAGGAATAGCGGACATCTCTTACCGTATGCCCAAGATCTGCGACCTCGGATCATACACGTGTCAACACAGATCGAGGTGCCTCGGCATGTGGGAACAAATGCCACAAGTATAAATACCCGAATGTAAATGAAGTGAGAGTAAGAAATCAGAATGAACTAACCCGTGAAAGACAGATCCTTTGCTAAGCGTCACAGAGCTATATCATGTTTTTTCTTGATAACGTTGTATTCTTAATGAGGTATTAATTCTTCTACGGATACATCTACGAACTTCAGAGAGTCAGTCCGGATCAGTGTTAGAATTCACGTCATAAAAACGAGCTCTTATTCTGAAAAGAGAAACGTCGTTATTGTATGTAGTTTATAAATTTTACATTATTTCTTCTTGTAGTTTAGGTGTATGACACTATATATATTAATTTAGTTTCTCTCTGAAGCTGCCTCACAGACTATCAGGAAGTATATTTCAAATAATAATATACTTTCTTTATTTTATCAGATTACAATGTCTTGCATATTTTATTGATATTTTTAATCATCATTTTTAATCCATAGGGCATTTTGCAATATACCTTTTATGTGCTGTAATACACAAGTAAGTTCACTTTTATAATAGTAATTTTACTCGGATAACACTGAATTACATCAAAACACTACGTCCCCGAGTTTGGCTTGTCTATTTGTTTCTGATCTTAAAATTCTATCAAATATAACAATTCTTCAACTTTTTCAATTTCATATCATCGATGGGTAAATTTACGTCTTTATAAATATTACATTTTAGTATACCTAATTGATTGAATTAAGGAGCCAATGTAGTTAAAGTAAGGTAGAATACATTCTGCAATATTGGGTTGTAATAGCGTTTAATAATTGAAATGGTATATATTGTAATCCTAATTAGAGGCCATTAGTGATTTGATGATTGGAAATTTGTGGTGGATTGTTATCGGCGAGAATATCAAAAGCAACAATGTAAGGTCGAGCCTTTGTCGGCAGCAGGTTTTCTAACACTCCAGTCCAACGGCGGCAGTTGCGGGAAGAAATTTGATCAAGTAAAGGTTGCGGACAGTAAATTCATTGAGAAAAAGTTATGGACATAAATTCATCGAGTAAAGTTTTCAATAAGCAAAGCCACGCATAAAAATTCAAATAGTAAAAAACCTGTTCGCAAATTTCATCGAGAACGAGTTTGAAAACAATATGGGTTAACCAATAGTTAGAACGAGAAATACAATATTTGCCGGCAAGAAAGAGATTTAATGCGTAGGATCACAGGAGCTGTACGGAGTAATCGTTCCAGTTGAGAGGTACTGAAGTTTTGACAGTGTTTTGTAATTAATTTAAATTCAGTGAAATTATGGCCTGTTAAATGTGAAATGTGTGAAGTGCATCTGAACCCAAAACGAAAGCCTGGTACCAGCAGAGACTGTAAGTAGAAAGAAATTTAATACAGGTTTGTAAACGATAAATAAGAATCAAATCGTCAGATTTCGGTTTCACGTTTATTTTATTGTTTAACTTTAATGTTGTAAAGAAAAATTTTGATTGTTTAATTTAAATGTAAAAAGGTTTGTTCTTTATTTAGAAGGCCCAAATAAACGACCCTGATATTAGAGTTAATAAAATCTGTAAAATTGAAAGAACACAAATGTACATAATGACGTCAAGAAATGTTAATTTTTTACTTGGAATAAATTAATTGTTTTGCGAAGTTTAAAATTTGGTAAATTATTTAAATCCTTTTCGTTTAAATGTAATAAAATAAAATTAATCCATTAATCAATTGCTTAAATTTTGTTAATATTCAATTCATTACAAATTGGCGTCATTAACGTATTCCCAATCATAGAATTCTTTTAATATTTGCTGTTTATTACATTTTGGCACCCTCAACGTGGAGCAAATTAATTATTAATTAATTTTAATTGTTTTATTTTAATTGTTACATGTTGCATATTACAATATATATATATATATATATATATATATATATATATTTATATATATATATTAATATTCACCAATGTTGTTATTAATGTAATTTTAAATTTGTCCAAGTATAAAGTTCATTTCGTAAAATAAAGGAATAATGTTTGGTATCGCTAAACAAGGGGAGAAGAGAGTGTTGCCAGACTTTTCTTGCTGCAATTTTGTATAATATTATATTGACGACGTAATAAATGGTTCGCTTGGTGTAGTGTGGAAGCCGGACTAAGTCAATTTCTCATCCTTGTGAAGGGGGTAAATTTCGTCAGTAAAAATGGTCAGTCTGGTCGTGTTCGAGGAGGAGAGATGTTGCCATACAAATTTTGAGTGAATTTATATGTAAAATAAATTTTCTATTTTAAAAAATTATTTAAGTATGATATTAATTAAATTTCAGTTTGATAATTTGAAACCATTCATTAAATTTTAAGAATTATTATCATCCTTTAGTAATTTGAAAATTTTATTAACTTTTTAAAAATTGTTTCAAATAAAGTATCATTAAAGAATCACACATTGAAAAATAAAATATAATTAAAATTTCTTTAAATAACTGAATGGTAATTAATACATTAAATTGCTTTTGAAAGTTAAATACAGTAAGGTATATATATATTGTAATAATCGATTAGATTTTATTAAATTATAGGAATAATTAACAACAGTGATTGAGCTTGAAAGGAATTTATTATCGTTGATAAATTTTACAATGTATAAAAACTATTTTTCATGCCGAATTTAATCCATTTAAATCAAATACTTTAATTTTCATTTATTACTTCGTCGAATCTCTTATCTCAGGGCCATAACTGGGTTTGATAATTACAAAAAAATCAATGTATAAACTGACAATTAACAATTCAAAATATAAAAAAATTAACCTCCTCTACCCTTTTAATTATCGTTTACAAGTTTATATCAAAGTTTTGGTTACTCACGGACCGTCTGTTTGGTACCAGATCTCTCTCTTGTATCTTGATAACTAACACACTAAAAAGCCTTTTTTTTTCACTGACTCTACTTCATTGCAATTTTAATACACACGCTTGAATTTCTCGTCCTCAGCTGGAACATCGGATGAGTCTCCCCTTTCTGGTCATCTGGCGGACACCGGATTCCTCAATGCGAAAATTGTTCCATCAGCGTGAAGCAACCTTTTGCTTCCCCGTTTGCAAATTGTTATTAAAATCTCTCCGTACAACTATTTGCTTGCTTTCATACAGGAACTCGCGATTTGCAATTTATATTTGCAGATACTGTTTGATACTGTATTATATCTCTCGTACGCAGATTTTATCCTCCTTCTGATACCATTGCCGATTCCAGACTTTTAGGTTTTCAGTTCACCACGTGAACTGTACTGTTCCGTTTCTCGCAGCCAACTGGATTCCTTATGCGCGCGATTTTCCCATTTCGGCTTTCAACAAAGAAACAGAGCTCGGCGCCATTGTCGCTTTGGAAGCTCCTTCCGCAAACAATTTAATTATATCCGCTACAATTCGATTTATAACAAAAGAAATTAATGGCCTAATTAATTGGCATTACAATATATATATATATATATATATATATATATATATATATATAAATGAATGTCTGTCTGTGTGTTCCTTATGCGTTCCTAAAGCATTAATCTCACGACCGCGAAGGTTTTTTGGAGCGTTAGGAAACTGGGCGTGAAATTAAAATATGCTAAAACGGCCGATATTAGCGTCCATTAATTACTTTACGGAGTCGCACCAATATGGGATGGGTAGGAGGGGCGTTACATAAAAATAACGCGAAACAACCGAGATTGGTGTCAAATCCAGGGTTATAGAATACAATGAGTTGAATTCTGACATTCACTTTGCCAGTTAAGTTGCACTTATCCTCTAGTAGTGGTGGTGGAAGAAGGTGAAACTAATACAATCTGAAATGCCTAGATCAATTTCTATCCAACTTTATACACGTGTTACTTACGATGCAGGAGCAAACACTGAGGGGTTAGGACACGCCTAACCGCTGGCAGAAGTGGGGGTGGAGTGGTGAAATTTAAAAATAGTACTAAACGCCATTATTAGCGTCGAATAACACGAGACCAGTCTGATTCAGTAAAGTACACAATTTGCGTCTGGAAGGTGGCTAAATAGTGATGTTACTCTGAGCGACGAGCAATCATCTGGAATAATGTTCCATGATATTACCTCTAAATCTGTCAATTACTGAGGCGATCAGCTGTGCCGAAAGTGTCATCACTATCTTACGTCACGCTGTGTCGCGAAGGAGAACTTCGATAAGTATCCATTGTAATGCCAATTAATTAACACATTAATTGCAAATTTGAAAATATAAATTGTTTGAGAAATATATTCTTACGGTGGTACATAACAGAGCAACAATGAAGCAGAGTATTGTTTCCTTTGTCGGAAGAGGTATGCGCGCTCAAAATTTGCGAGACGGTAGTTCAGTTGGCTGGAAGGTTTGCTCAAGTACAGGTCGCATTAACAGTTCACGTTATGATATGGCAGAAGGCAGGTCGCATTAAGAGTTCACGTTACGGTAGAGTGGAATTCACATTAAGATACAGTAGAGTTCAGTCCGCATTTTGGCTCCTCAGCGATCGGGTGGTCGTAAAAGAACTTTTGGATCTTGGAGATTAAACACGTAACGAGAGACGAGGACGAAAACGAAAGGTGAGAACGAGAATCGAAATAAACTTGCAGGAAAGCATAGACAAAACATTCACACAAGCAGAACTATAAAACCTGTTAAGCACAGACAGTTTTGGTGAACATAGCCAAGCAAAGAAGTAGCAGGAGGCAACCGAGTGAGGACGAGACGAAGAGGAGGTTCCTGGTTCCTGATTTTGATCTAAAAATATTAATTTTAGAATCAGTGAGTTTTAGCAGAAAGCTGTGCAAAAACCCGTCATAGTTCTTCGTAAGTCAAAAGTATCCTGGAATGCTGCCGTGAGTACCAATATAAAACAATTAATTATGTAAACCGGATTAAAAGATAGACGTCAGATTTCGTTTTCTTCCTTTGATAAAATTTGTTAAGTAGAATCCATCTTTTTAGTTTAATTTCGTTGACAAGTAAATTTCGTCTTAGTTAATTGACGAGTAAATCTTTCCTCTTTTAAATATAATTTGGTGTTGATAAGATTTCTAAATAAATGATTAGCCATTATCAAACCCAGTAATGACCCCGAGATAAATTATATTTGTAATTATTTGTGTAATTGTTTTAAAGTTTTAAAAATAAAGCCATTGTTTGTTAAAGTAAATAATAAATTCTTTTCATTTAAAAAGCAACTCCTTTTTTGTATTATTACACCATATTAAGTCAATTCGTTGGAGTGAATTATCGAGTTTTTTTATTCATCATATTATCAATTAATTGTGTTGGAAGGTATTTTAAAGTTGGAAGATTTTAAAATTTAATGCAAGGATTTTGGATAAAGTACAATTTAATTTCAATTTCAAATTTTGATTAAGAAGGTGTTCATGATAATTTGATTATTACATTTATTAACTGACATTTTTAAAATGATGAATATTAATAAAATTTGAATTAACAGGATTTTTTATTTTAACTATTTTAATTTTGATATAATTTATTATTATAATTCAGCGTTGAATATTAATGACACTTGGTAAATTTAGAAGTTGAATAAATTACGATATTTGTACCTTGGGGATTCAAAATACTTCAACGAATTAAATTAATTAAATTTTTATTATTTTAAAATTTTCAATTGAGGAAGTTATGAAATTATTATTTAATCATTTTGAATATTAATTTAAAATTTTGATCTCAATATAGATATTTTCCATGTTCCTTGATTTTAGGACTGCCACAAAAGAACATTAGTCTCATTGACATGGATTTCTTGAAATTTAATTTACGAAGTATATTAGACATGATTCATTTATTTATTATTTGGATAACTCGTTTTTTTAAAGAAGCGTTTTGATACTTTTGCAGTAATTCTCCTGTGCGTAAAATCTCAGTCCGCGTGTACACTCTGGTCAAGAAACGGATAAAACCAGTTGAATTAATGAAAATATATTTTAATTACTATTATTAATGTTTATAATTGTCGCATCGACATCGTGGTCATTGGCAACCCATACATTATTATTCACTATAGTTTACATAGAGTATTTATTTAGATAAGATTTGTTTTGATGCAGCATTCATTCCAATAATAAGCATAGAAACAAGCAGTTGAAAAAAATTGTTTACTGACTATTAAGTTTAACATAACTCTGAATGATAACAACAGAAAATATTGCAATTAATTTATACTTTCAGATAATGGCATACAATTTGGTGTTATTAGAAATATTATTCAGTATTATCAATGACATTTCAAATGTGAGTCACTAATTTTAAACCGTAAGAATAAATATTTTATAATAATTTAGATAATATTAAGTGCTACTGATATTTTTTATTCATTAAATGAATTATTTCTGAGCCTTACAGTATATATTTGGAAGTTCAAAATAACTGTGTAGTTCCGCTCTCATTTCTCCTCGGATAGAGTTTTTTTTGACTAAGTACCATGTTTTCTTCCGATATATTACAGTCATTTAAAAGTGTAGTTAGGTTTTTGTTTCTACAGCGTTGAGGACAAGGCTTTGCAGGTTGTGGAATGTTATCGGATCGGACTATTTATTGTTTCTAATTCGTACTTGTTTCTTGCGGCTTCTAGACTTTAGTTACAGTTACTGGGTTTACGTCGTACTGCTTGAGATTTTTTTTGCAACCTTCGTCTCATTTAGCTTTATTGTTATTTGATAATTGCGTCGAATTTGTTGATGAGGATTCTTTTTTTATGTTGATTAGTTGTTACTTTCTGTTTGTTTTCTGTAATTGGCTTTTGTTTCGGTGTTATGTTTTTTTCTTCTGTTTGAATTGTGGAATTTTCGCATTCTTCTGCGAAATGGCCGAATCTTCTACATACAAATCATTCTGAACTTAGTGTTGTTGTGGTTTCATAGAATTGATTCTATGTGTCAAAGATTGTTTTAGGAATAATTGTCTTCGGAAGCTGATGATATGTCCGAATCTTTTGTCTGTCGTCTTGGCCCTTAGATGAAGCGAATATCTCATATCTTCTACCTGCTTTGAGACTGCGTCATTGTGTAATATCGGACCAACTTTTGCTACTTTCACCATTAGTGGTCTTAAGTTAGTCTTTTGGTTGTTTACAGTCACAGCTCTATGGTTGTCTGAACTTGTGCATTGCCGAGGAAACCACAGAATCTACTATTTGCAATTTTCCAAATGAACTTACGTTTTAATGGGTATATATATTTCGCTATGGCGTCTAAATATGCATCCGTTGTAGTTTCGGGAATTTTTCAAGTTAGCTGTCTTGTCATGCTGTGATTCAAATGGCGTATGTTGCTATTCTTGGTGAATTTCTGGCACTCAAACTTGACACTGACTTTAAGGCTTATCGCACGATACGGTAAGGGACTGAGAGCAGCTTGACTGAAGGAGGAGGGAGGGTGGAGAGGTGTAGACAGGCTATGTATAGGGTAATCCACATAGTGGCAAATCCCCTCATATAGCATAGGAAAGGGATTTGAAAAGGGGGAAGCGGAAGGGTAGAGGAAGGTAGCCAAGGGTTAACTAGGGTCCACGGGCTTATGGTTAAAGATCCTAGCCGGCAAATCGCCTCAAAGTGGTGGAGGGAAAACCCTACAAAAACCTGCATTAGGAATGTTGGGCATTTGGTACTTGCCCCACGCTCTTCCAATGGCGGGAGAGGGATTTACTGTGGCATCTCAGCTTTCCCCTCGCCGTGTCTCGACCGGTTTAGGAGGCAGTTGGCCAACTATTCCAATAGGAAAGCGGACTACTCTTACCGTATGCCCAAGGTCTGCGACCCCGGAACGTACACCTCAAAACAGGCCGAGGTTCATCGGCATGTGGGAACCTTACTTTAAAAAAAAGCCCAGAGAGATGTGAAGGCATCCCCAAAGGTAGCCTCCTCCATAGCTCTCTGGGAAGATTCACCTACGACACGATTCTCTCGCAGGACTCCTTGGCAGAGTGATTTTTTAAGGGTAACAGGCTACATGAGGGTAAACCACATGGTGGCAACTCCCCTTTAATAGCATAGGAAGGGATCTGATTTTCTTTAAATATTTCAACACTCCATTCGCATTATTATTTTGTTCGCTCCAAGCTAAAGATAGTTGGGACAAGGATACCTCATTATAAAAAAAAAATTTTAGAGAAACGAAAAGAAAATTTTTTTCCATTACATTTTTCAATATAATCAATATTGGATGACAAAAATCCAATAACAGACAGTTAAAAAAACTAATTTATTAATTATTTATTAAATTACATGTTTCGATTCTGATGTGAATCCTCTTCAGGCTTTTAGTATGTTATCTTAGTTTGACGGCCAAAACATGTCGCAATTTAATAATTAATTAATAAATCACATTTTCAATTGGTTGTTATGGGTTGTTTATCAACAAATGTAACTACACTGACACATAACTTCTATATAATATAATAAATAATTATTGACGGGTATCAATTTTTCATGAAAGAGAATTTTGTTTTAGTGCAATCTGCTGTAAGCTGAAAGCCGTAGTTGCATAACGAAAATATTACGTCGGCCTTTTAGCATATTGCAGAGTTCTGCAAAACCACATGTTATTTCCCTCTAAAATCAAATCTGTCTGTCTCCAAATAAAATATTTTAAACAGTTCCAAACCAATGACTATTATAATGCAGATTAACAGACTAAAAAACAAAATAAATCCTCCAAATATATCTAAAATTATTTATTTAGCCTACGTCAATAAACATAGAAACATTAGGCCTCTGTAAGAACCATACTCATCTTTTGAAATACAAATTAATATACTAAAGTAGAGTATATTTAGGGTAACAGACTACATGAGGGTAATCCACATAGTGGCAACTCCCCTTTAATAGCATAGGAAGGGATTGAAAGGGGGATGCGGAAGTGTAGAGGAAGGTAGCCAATGTTTTTTAGATAACGGGCTACATGAGGGCAACTCCCCTTTAATGGCATAGGAAGTGATTTGAAAGGGGGGATGCGGAAGGGTAGAGGAAGGTAGCCAAGGGTTAACTAGGGCCCCTGGGCTATGGTTAAAGATCCTACCCGGTAATTCGCCTTAAAGTGATGCAGGGAAAACCCTAGAAAAACCTGCATCAGGTAGGTCGGGCATTTGGTACTTGTCCCACGCCCTTCCGATGGCGGGAGAGGGGTTAGATGTGGGGTCGCAGCTTTCCCCTCTCCGTGCCTTGTCCGGTTTAGGGGGCAGCTGGCCGACTATTCCAATAGGAATAGAAGAGAACTCTTACCGTATGCCCAAGGTCTGTGACCCCGGAACATACACCTCTCAAAACAGGCCGAGGTGCCTCGGCATGTGGGAACCTTAGTTTAAAAACACCAGAGAGATGTGAAGGCATCCCCAAAGGTAGCCTCCACCAGAACTCTCTGGGGCATAATATGCTGAAGGTAGCCAAGGACACCTGTATCAATAAATTAAAGTAGATACATAGTGTTATATAGAGTGCGAACTGAGAAAATACATAGATCATGTGGATAACAAACAGTTGGCATTGACGTAGGTTCAATAAATCATGTAAGCGAAATTTTACCGTCTTTATTTGCTTTTACTCTGTTAATATGTTATTTTACATAACTATATCAAGACTAAGTACGACTCGAAAATCGTCGTGGCAGAGATGGCTCAGTATCAAGATATTATTTGTTTGAATACAAAAATTTAAAAAAATTGCTTCCTTTCCTTTTTGAAAAATATAATCAATACATTAAACAATTAGTTATTGACGGACATGATGATATTGTCCCGTGTTTAAACGTATAAGCATTGTACAGTTGCTATGACGCTGGGCGATGAGAGAAAATTTAATATCTGGGATCATGAGCGTCGACAACTGAGAGGCAGGCGGTGTCGCCCTGCCGCAGCTGCTTGTTGTAGCCAGCGGAACCACAAACCCACTACATCCTATTGGGACATAAAACTAAGCCGAGTCGCTCAATCTACATGCTGCCAGACGCTCACCGCTCGCCGCTTCTATCGTGCCCGAAGCCTAAGAAATAAGAATATAGAGCTAGAAGATATGCTGTCCCTTCAGGAAAATAAAAGTGGACGTTCTGGCGTTAACCGAACACTAGAAAAATTAAATATAAGCAAATTCCTCAACGCTGGAATCATACGTCAGAATTTCGAATTTCAGAAGTTTGCCAATCAGTATAAATAAAGACCTGTTATTCATGCTATAAGCGTAGATTGTAAATCTGAATATAGTGCCGTTGATAACCGAGCAGAAATATAGTAATATTCTGCATTTATAGACAACTAGACACAGAAAATTAATGCTGAAAACAAACGTATTATAAGTAAGAAAAGCTTCTTGGGTTTCCATCAGGTGGTGATGTTACGAAGCGGCGTATCGAGGGCTATCACTACCATAGAAGACGATGGCTGTGATAGCTCTCTAAACGTCTCTTTTAAACAACATCACCCAAGTGGAAACATTTCTTAATGCAGTTCCCCGGGAAATTCTTCCATCTTTAGTAAACATTTCATAACTTCAGACGATTTTAATATCAACTTCCTAGAAAACTCCCTGAATAACTTTGTTCCTTTCTTCTTCTGAAATGTGCAGTTGGCTCTAGCCTCTTGTGTTTTTTAGTTTTCTAGCACCTGGATAAAAGAAGAAGGTTTACAGAAACGCCGTGTATTTGGCTATTCTATCTCATTATCATATACTGGGTTACCGAAAGCAATTAAGAAGTTCGTTACAATTTTTTTTAGAAATATTATATTTATTCAATAATTCATCAGTATTGGTATTTATAATTAACAATTATGAGGACTCAATAGCCGTGAAGAGGAAAATTTAAATGACCATTTGTGGGTGTTCGTAGTTTTGTTTGCAGTTGGTCTAATAACTATCAAGTACGCAGTTAGAACTTTCGAACCAAGATAAGATACAATAAAATTGGATGGAATTATCAACTTAACGCACTTATGTCTTTTATTAAACTTCCGCATAAAGTAAAATTTTGAAAGATTCGGTTTGCAAAACCCAAAGGGCACACGTTGCCCTGAAACACCCAAATATCAAACTGGTTCATTTTCATCGATAATTTTACAATTATTCTTTTCTGTGATGTAAGCCATGAAAATTCCAATAGCAATATTCTGTTTCAATATTAACTTTATAAGGATAACGTCAACGCAAAGCGCAGAAACTTGGCACTCATCTATAAGAGTGCAAATGGCAACAGGTTCGGGCAGATTGTTATTCCATATTAGATGACAGTGATTATGCGCCATTTCGGTGAACTTCATTCGCTTAGTGCCGTCACATGAACATCGGCGAACTCGTTTGTCGCTCTGTCCTTGGCCTTTTGGCCAAACACATTTCTAAACAATTATTATGCCGAAGTGTAGATATAACTGAATACAAAATAAATTTAGCGCTTTGTTTGGTAGTAGGATGAAAATATTCAGAGATGGCAATTATCACATTTGCCATTACTTAGAATGTTTTACTACATTATAGTCGGTATTCTAACTTGTAATCAGTGCAAAAAATTCTATATTATTTGAAAAACAATTCATATCATTTTAATTTGTGACGTTGTGTTACACTTTGGAGACAGTAACTTTTCTATTATCTTTTTTATTTTTCTGCGTGTATTACTTCATTATGAATGGATGTGCGAATTACTTCGTTAAATATGTTTCTACCAATAATGAAGTATTTTTACATTTTTAAAGTTAATAATTCATTATCAGATTCAACACAAAATATGACTTTTATAATGAGCCACGTCTGTATTTTACGTGCTTCTGAAACAATAACGTAGAATAACATTATCAAATTCAGTGATCCCGAAAACATTTTATTCAGTGCTAATAATAATAATAAATATGATTGTTTTTGAATACCACCTCTACATCCCCCGTCTCTAAAGGTGGTATCCCTCTGTGTTTGTTCCTGGATCGTAACATGTGAAAAAAGTTTGGTAGAAACGTCTCTACGCGTTTATAGTTGTCCACGGATATTTATTTTCCCCCTTCCACTTCCACTCCTAGTGGTTGAGCTACATCTTAACCAGTATAGTAAATGTCCGAATTAAACTCATTGACTTCCATAACCCCAGATTCAAAACTTGTCTCAGTTGTTTACTCTTTACTTTTATAATATTAAGTCCTTTCACCCACTTCTACCCCCACCCCCAAACCTAGGGGCTGAACTACAACTTAACTGACATAGTCAATGTCAGAATTAATCTCATTAACTTTTTTCGACACCAATCTCGGTCGTTTCGCGTATTTAGACTGTAACGCCTCTCCAATCTCTACCTTCCCATGTAAGGGGTTGAAATTGTACATGCAAACATCTGGTTAGCAACAATTAATCTCGTCGACTCAAAAATTTAATTATTCGATGCTAAAAATTGCCGTTTTAACATTATTTAAAATTTCACCCCCGTTCACCACTTGGTTGTTTCGTAACGCTTCGAAAGGCCGATAGAAACCTGCGCGGGGGTGCGCACAATTGACCAAAATTTCATCGCAATCGGAGGAATGATTTAAAAGCGCATAACGGTCAGTAAGACATATATATATATATATATTGTGGTAATTAAAAGGAAATCATTAATTAATAAACAAAAATTTGGACTCGCATTGTTAGCGACAGAAAACACACATGTTGTACACAAGAATGTGGCAATAATGCCATGTTTGAGATTATTGTAGGTTGTTGGCTCGCGAGAAGCGTTGAGTGCTTCAGTCGTCGAAGAAGTATTGCTGTGAACAGACTAAAAGTTAAATATCCAGAAAGTATCTGGATACATACAGTACAACATCTAAAACATTCAGAACAGTTCATTTATTTACAAATTGCAGTCTGCGAGATAAGTACGTAAATAGTCAACGCTAAACATTTAGAGCGCAGAGTCTAAACTATTTTATTTGTGATTTAGACCATTGTCTTCGATTGTGGAAGCCAGGCAACTGCATCCAGCAGTTAATTAAATACAGAACGAGTGAATAACATTTCCTAAATAAACATTGAAATATTTCGTCAAACTAAAAGTGTTATTAGAATCAGCCTGGCTATAAGCGCAATAAATGTGTGTTAAGAACGAGCCAATTTACCTGAGGACCAGAGACAGTAAGTTAAAATTTCACAGAACTATTTTTGTAAACTCATAAGTAAAGTTAATATCGTCAGATTTCGGATTTCGAATTTTGTTGAGAATTTAAAGTCATTTATAATTTTTTTTACATAGTAATAATACATTGATGAAGTAAGTCCATGATAGATGGATAAAATTTAATTATTAACAAGTATATTTTTATTAAAGGCCCAGTAAAGGACCCTGAGAAAGAGTAGAATTTTATTGTCAAATATTAATTACTAATGTAATTTGAAGTTAATTTCTACATAACTATTGTAAATTCATTTCGTAATTTCCGTAAATTAATTTTTTTGTGCGTTAATAAATTAATTTGTTTGTCTATTTTAAAATCTTGTTTAATATTATAACATCTTATCATTTTAATATATAAATTAATAAAAATTGACGCATTAACGTGGCGATTTAATTGGCTTTCACATGTAATCACCTCAACGTGTTACATATTTTAACTTTGTTTTTATTTAAATTTATTTCATTAGTGTTTAGCACAAATTGGCGTCTTCAACGTGTGGCTTTCTTTATAAATTCAAATTGTTTAATTGTCATGTTGCATTTAAATGGACGCTAGGATTACCACAATATATAGACAAATCATGACAGGTCGTTATCTGGATTAGCGCCGTTAAATTATTTTTTTCGTTGAGTTAATACATTTCCTTAGTACATAGTAACAGAATCAAATCACACATTATACAACCTCTTCACCAACTCCATTGTAAATTTCCGGCACGCATATTAGCAAAAATATCATTGGTTCGAAACACATAAGGAATACAATTTGCAATATTAGAGAGATTCTCACTTTTCATTACTAAAATAATGATTATAATTTATTTAAGTGAAAGTACGTAATACTATCTAGTTAATCAGGGATGTTATTAAAGTAATTTCATTATTTTCCCTCAGATATTATTTTCACTAGGACGTTTACAAACACGATTTTTTTTACAAATCAAACGACGGGGAAAACTTTGTGATAAACACAATGCATTGCAAGTTCTGCACCCCGAATTTTTTGTCTCTATAATAAGTAAGTGTTTAAATCAAGTGTAGGGTAACAATATACTTTTCTTAGTCCAGTGCCATATATAGTGCTATAATACTTTTATTTGAGTTATTTCCAAGCATACGTACAACAATAAATTTTCTCGAATGGGACAATGGAAAAAATCAATTTATCTAATTTTTTTCAGGCTGTAACTGTCATTACTCATGTATGCTACAATGTTTTACCCGAATAGACAATCAAGTTAAGAATCTTAGTATTTATTAAGAGAATGGTAGACGGAATTTTAAGGCGTTCCAGCGAACCAATGAAGCAGACGGCAGACCTTGTGGATAGCAACGGAGCTGGTCACACATAAATTACCCTCTCCACGGTCCTCCTGCTGCACATCGCAAATTCCATCCACATCTGGAATAAATATTGTCAATCACCAACAGAAAAATTAATAGATAAATTGAAAAATAATTCAACTACGCGCACAATTTGGTCTCCAACCTTGTGCGTACTTGTGTACGACATACGGAGACAACAAAGAAAGAGTAGGGAATTTACCTTCTTTGTTTTCGTTTTTGTCTGTCGATTCAAGATTGTGACGACTGACGAGTGTCGAGGACGCCGCACTGTGGTATATAAGCAAACCAGCGTCCTGGGAGTCGTCAGAAGACGCTCAACACTGCCTGAAGCTCTACTCATCTGCATCATGAAGGTGTTGGTAAGTGCTGCAACTAATAGGGCTCATATGATGGAAAACTATAAAAAAAAGGACAGATTACAAAATGAAGAATATTTTAGCTAAATGTAATAACCAATAATATTAGTAAAGCGGCCAAATCAAAATAATTTGTTCGGAATTCATATATTGATATTTTTACAAAACAACTTGATTTCGTATTTTTACAAATAACATCTTCAAAGTTATACGGCAAACTTATTTCAAATCTACTCAACTATTAGGTTGGTTTGGTTTTCAATAGAACTGTTTTAGGGATAATAATAAATGAAAAATTAATAAACATTAGTCAATTTTAAGTCAGAAAAAATAATTTATTAATTAAACCGCGTTTCATCGCTTATTTTGCGATCTCATCAGGTTCAAGTTTAAAAATACAAAAGAAACAAAACAGTTACAATGATTAGAACAACCTTTGAGAGACATTTGGCAGATAAAATAATATAAATGTTGTTAGACTTACAAAATTTTGATAGACAAGCTGCCGTGCCGAAACGATATACTTTTACTACGAAGATTAATGAGTAAACTCTATACATCAGTCATATAAAACAGCTATTAACATTAAAAATGATATTAACAATTTGAATCAAATTTATGACAGTTTGCTTATGTAATGTTTAATTTATATATTGTTATAATTTCAAATTAAAAAATGTTTCCATTGTAAACCGCACCCAACAATGCAAAATAATTTTTACTGGTCGTTCTCGTTTTAAATTGTACATTTCGGCCACGGCAGTCAGCATATCAAAATTTATATAGTTATCTGCCAAACGTAATAATACTATTCTAATCATTGTAATTCTTTTGTTCTTAGTTAGTTTTAAACTTTTACCTGATGAGGTCGCAAAATAAATGATGAAACGTTGTTTAATTTTACATTAATAAATTCTTTTTTCTGGCTTAAAATTGGCTGATATTTATTTGTTTATTAGTCTTCTCAAAAGTCAGAATATATATTTATATATATCATTATAATAATAAATGGTTGAATTACTGGTCTATATACGTAAAAAAGTAAAGTAATGTAATTACATTTAATTCGAAAATAATACGGGTAACATTTTATTAAGACTTGTAATAATGTGTGAAGTGTGTTTGATACTAAATCTCTATATATCCTTCTAAAATAACTCAAAAATATTATTAGTACGTTGTTATCCTCCTCAAAGCTAATTATAATATATTAATACAGTTCGCTGCGTAATAGAGTTAGTAACGCCACTAATACTGTTGCTTAAAAGTTTAAATATTTTTTAATGTTTATTGTTTTTATTACATAAAATTGTATTTAAATATTGAGCACAAAAAACTAGTCTCGTTACCTTTGGTTTCCTCCAGATGTATTAAAAGTTACATCTGTTGGACATCGACATCTGTTGTAAAGCATCATAACATCAATTTCAATATTTTATTGTTATATTTGTGTGTTTTGGACTTCTGAATATTTAATAAATAGTGAGATTAAGCTGGTTTGCGTTGTTTATCATGTATTGTGCTTGTTTGTGGTATAAATTTAAGTTATTTTAACTATTAATTTAATTGACAGCCTGGGGAAACGATTGATAAAAGTTTCTAAAAAAATTAATTTGTTTTTTTTAAAAAAAAAAAAGAAAAAGAAACATGAGCAGAAGAACCTAGTTATTTGTAATGTGTGAAATGCAAAATTTTCAATAGCACAAGTTGGATGTTTAATTCTTACATACCAGCACATATAATTACTGAGATATACGAGAAATCCTTCCAGGCTTCTTCAACTCTAAGCAAAGCCTTTACAACAAACTCGACAAGACTTGCCTCTAAAGAGCTTTTCCATAACATTAAATTAAGCCCTGACTTAAGCATCAAATCAAATGATTGCACTTACAGATTAATTAACGACTTCAATGATTCCAAAATTTCCACTTCAAGAACTAAAACTGAAGCTATTGTAGTAAATGTGAGTTATATTTATTATTTTGAAAAAAATTGTACGTCTACTGGAAGCCACAAACTACGATTCAATCACATTAGACTCTTCAAATTGGCAGGATGTTAAAATTATTCCGGTTGTAATACGATAATTTATTAGTAACGAAGTTATTAAAAGTAACTGGCAAAAATATATTTTAACAGAAGATGCATATAAATTGTCGATAATTGTAAGGTAACCGATAAGATGGCATATTTTTACGCTGACAATACAAACGCCTGATATGGTGGAAAATGGCGTAAATGAATAGTTAAAGTCTTTACTAAATTTTACAAAAAGTTTTATATCCGTGTGACAAAAGTTACAAATCTTAACAATTTTGCGCAAGTCAGAAAGAAAAAGTAACACTTTTGAGTTTACTACTAGAAATTCACCGAATATTTCAAGACTTGGATTAATATTTCTTATCACAACCTGAAAATACTTGCCCAAATTTGATAAAAAACATTTTTCGGAAATTCGAACAATGAAGCCTATATATATTACTTTAACAATACACTAGACATATTCAAATGATCATTTTAAAAACGGAAAAGTTCGAATCTACTGACGTTTACGGATTATATATAATGCTTCACGAGCAACATTTTACATAAATGAAAGTAAGATCAAAGAATTTATACACCAGGGAGCCAAACAGATGTTCATGAAACTTCGATAATCTGGTGAAATCGGTATGAAACAATTCAAAAGTGTTGTGATTTTTTTCCATGAAAACGGCATAAAATATTAAGATTTAAGGAAATATAGTTTTGTACATTCTCATAACTTTCAATTGGTTAATTTTAACCAAATACGAAACAGAAGAATCCTCAATTTTAATAATTAGAGATGTTTCTGAAATAAATAAAATTAACGCAGATGAAATAGTAACAATAAATAAAATACAAATGACTAAATTTAAAAATGCAGAATCGGTATTACAAAAAACGGATTGAAATGTTCCCAAATTTATTTTCAACGCACAATGAATGTTGAAATTTGATTACATTAATCGAGTATATATTTTGTTTATCTGGGACATCGTCAGTTGTAGAAAGAACATTGTCTCTGATGAATAATGTCTGGACAGTCAAAACTTTGCTGATTGAAAAATTAACACCGATAGTAATTGTAGCGGATTTTACAATTAATTCACAAAAACGTTTTGTTAAATCAAATTACAGTTGCTAAAAAATATGAAAAAACGAATCAGGAGCCAGCAGTAACTATAGATAAAAAATAATTCTTTTTAAAGTATTTAAATTTGGTAACAAAATAAATAAGTTTCGTAAAAAGAAATTGCACTTTTTATTAATTTTTCTTTACTGTTAGCGAGGTGTTGAGGCCTGAAGTAATTTATTAATAATGTTATTAATCACGTTAAATTATGTCGGCGCAGTTTGCGAACGAAAAAAGTACTATCAATAGATATTTAAATGAAGGAAAACTAAATTAATAATTCCCGTAATTTGTAAGCTTTTACACTTACTACAAAAAAAGAAATTCGTATCTTCATAAATTCTACCGCACAGTAAAATAAACAGAAGCATATTTACTCACATTAAAACACCTTCTGGATTATAGTTTTAATAAAATTAGTAGTTTCTACTATAACGATGTCGTCCAGGATCTTCAAAAACATTTGCTTTAGTGGGTATATAAATACAAAATTTTACCGCAACAAAAAAATGTGCCCGCCCCGAGGTAGGTCGCCCATACCACCCCCGCCACGCTACGCCACTGTATTACTTCATATGCAAATTTATAATACATTAAATTAAGAAGTACATACACTTTATAAGAACGATATTATTTGTGGATCTAATTTCAGAATCAATACACACCTGTTATTTTTACCATGCACATTATTTACTGATTCTATTTTCGTTGTCTATAAGGCATGCTTCTTTGTTATTACATTGCAACGCACAACCTGGATGCATTAGTCCCTTCCAATAATCGATATTGTCTAATACAAGTATATTTACTGTATAATTTTGGCATGATATTTACTCCAGTCTCCCGTTTAGTGTGTACTATTTACTACTTTATTTAGATTTTGACTCGCTAAAAGACCTTGTTGTCCGGGTATTTCTTTATATTAACCCGGAGTAGGAAATGATTAGACCAGAATCAATAGCGCCATTGTTTGGAACATTTACCTATTTACGGTCCTACCTCGACCTAACCCGTAGTAGTCATGTAACTCCAAATAAATCACAATGGTGACTGAAGTATCCCTAAACTCTCCTACTACATAAAATAAAGGATGAATTAAAACAGTAAAAACACTCGCTAAACTTGATAAAGTCTAAAACTACTCCTAGTACCTTAAAGGAGTAAAGATGCAACCATTAAGTAAATACAGAACAAAATATAGCTGGGACCCTAAGTAAATGTGTCGCCCGATCAAATCTACGCCGCGTATTTTCAACAGTGTCCAACTCCTTGAAGAGGAACATAAAATTTCATGAACCACCATGATTAATACGAGATTTCAACGCAGCGACTGCTATAACCCCAGAATAGAAACTAATATTGGTCTTTTTTTCATCATGTTTTATGAAAACCCCTTCCACCACCATCCGGACTATAGTAGTGTTTCCCTCCCTTGCCTTTTGGAGTTGAAACTAGAAATTTAAAAATTCTAGAATGACACTGTCAAACTAAGCGACTCCGGAAACATTTTATTCGAAGCTAATAATGGCCGTTTAGAAATGTTTCTCAATTCCACCCACACACCTGGAGGCGGTAGGTGTGTCTTAACCCATAGGTGTTTGTTGCTGGATCGTAAGTAACATGTGTATAAAGTTTGGTAGAAATTTCATCAGAATTAAACTCATTGACATCCATAACCCTGGATTTGACACTCATGCCGATTGTTTCGCGTTATTTTTATGTAACTCCCCTCCCTCCCCATTACTGCTGCTGACTTCCCGTTCCATAAAGGGTTAAATTATACACTAAACCATCAGAAGTAAAAACTATTAATCTCATAGAACCCGAAAACTAAATATTCGAGGGTAAAGAAGGCCCTTTTAGCCTGTTTTTAGATACATCCCCCACATATAGAGGCTGAAATATAACTTAACTGACGTAGTAAATGTCAGTATTAAACTTATTGACGTCTATAAAACTGGATTTGACACAAATTTCGGTTGTTTCGCGTTATTTTTATGTAACGCCCCTCCAGCGAAAAGAAATTAATCGACGCTAATATCGGCCGTTTTAGCATGTTTTTGAACTTACGTTTCGTAAACCCGACAGAAACATTTGTGGTGGTTCGCACATCAACTCTCAAAAGTTTATCGCAATCGGATGAATGGTTTAGGATTGCATAGGGAACACACGGACAGATATTCATTTTTATATGTAGAGTGATTTATATACATAATTTCCATGTATTTTCTTTTTTATGTCTGCCTTTTTGAGTGAAATACTGTAAGTTTATTATGGCCAATAGTAGGATGTCGCTTATTTAAATGTGGCAATGGAAAACTTCACTTACTTTTATGAATATATATTCGTGTTATTAAATTTGTGCTAGTGTGACCTTTATATAGCAAATTACAATCTTTTTATGGTATCACGTATACGAAAACCTTTAAAAAATTCTTGTAACGGAATTTATCTTTGTAGTCCAGTAGTCTATTCATCTTACCATGCAAAAGGTCGGTTAATTTATACTTTTTCCTACTTGTATAAGTTGAAGACAGTAGTGAAAAACCAAGTTTCCAAATTTAACCGTGGTCAGTCAAAATGAGGCACTTATCAACGTTTACAAAGACATATAATGCGTTGGAAAGAGAATTAAATTCTATACAATTTTATTTTATGACAAATTATTTTACGACAGGTTATTTTGAGGGATACCAGCAGTAAAAATATGACAAACTGCATTTTTAACGAAAAAATCCTGCATTTAAGGAATATCAGGAGTAACATTTTATGTTTTAACGTTAATTACAATAGAATGTTTTGTGATTTTGTTATTAGCGAAAAACTGAAAATATTTGTAAAATGTCGTGGTTTTTAGGTCACAGAAACTTTCCTCGTCATTTGTGTTGTGTCGTGCTGTAACCTCGGGGTATGTAGGAAAATCGGGTTTCTTTGTTTTCATCGGTTGATTTGGTGGTTGGATGGATGAAAGTTAGTTTCTTCATTCTGGTAATTAATTCCTCTTGGTTTAACTTTTGAGGTTTGTAGTTTTTATAAAATTCGCAGCCTTTGTAGTTGGATGGATGATTTTTTCCACAAAGGGAATTTTTTTTACATGAGGTTGAATTATGGCTACCCTCCCATTTAACACATCTGAATGGTCGTGTAAAGTATGATCTGGAGTGGCCGTAACATTGCAATATCATACATTGTGTAATGTTACTTTTTTGTGTGGGGATTCGACATTTATTTTCGTATGACCTATGAATTCTAACGTGTAGATAGATGTATTTATTATTATTTTCGGTTCCAAGTCTACGTAGAATAACATTAATGGCTGTTTGTTAAATCTGTAATTAACAGCTTTAACTCTGTTTATCGCGATCGGCTAGTATAATTTTTCCTCTAGACAAAATGAGAAATTGAAAACGGTAGTTAATAACTTTAAATATAAAATCTGTCAAGGAAGTTGAAAAATTAATTAATCTAAAAATGAAAAATAATATGTTAAAAACGGAGAGAAATCGTCAATGTTAACAACATTTTTTGTCAGTAACAATGTTAAGCAACAAATTATCTAGAGTTCGTAAAACTCAATTTGATCATGGAATGCAACGTTCAGTTCCTCATTGTCTGCACAGTTAAGCAGACTAGGACAGACTTGGTTGAGTTTAACATTAGAAAGTCAGTAATCTGAACTATTTTAACCGAATGAATTTATAAATCTTCAAGGGAGATATTGCAGACTCGATGACGTGACATTCCTTGGATACGAACTGCTCTAGAAACCTTGAAGTGACTGTAACTTTACGTTCGAAATAATTCGGTTCATTTAACAGAAAATAAAAGTTGGCTCCCGTTAGTCGAAGTAAATTCTGTCAATTTAGATTCTGAAACCCGAGCAACACGATTCTAATTAAATATAAACCGTTGCCAAGCAGCTTAAAATATACGGTACTCAAAACTGTTGTATCGGACATAAGTATTTGAAGGATAATATTTTACAGAGTGGACATATAGAGACGGTGAACATACACAAAACTAACGAAAAACTCTCTATTACGTTTTATTCACTTTCAGAAAAGGAACTAATTTTTTTTTGTGTGAGTAACAGGCTACATGAGGGTAATCCACATAGTGGAAACTCCCCTTTAATAGCATAGGAAGGGATTTGAAAGGGGGGATGCCGAAGGGTAGAGGAAGGTAGCCAAGGACTAACTAGGGCCCCCGGGCTATGGTATAAGGATCTTACCCGGCAATTCGCCTAAAAGTGATGCAGGGAAAACCCTAGAAAAACCTGCATCAGGTAGCTCGGGCATTGGGTTCTTGTCCCACGCTCATACGATGGCGGGTGAGGAGTTTTCTGTGGGGACGCAGCATTCTATTCTCCGTGCCTCGACCGGTTTAGGACGCAGCTGGCCGACTATTCCAATAGGAATAGCGGACAACTCTTACCGTATGCCCAAGGCCTGCGACCCCGGAACATACACCTCTCAAAACAGGCCGAGGTGCCTGGACATGTGGGAACCTTAGTTCAAAAACCAGAGAGATGTGAAGGCATTCCCAAAGGTAGCCTTCGCCAGAGCTCTCTGGGAAGGCTCACCTGCGAGAGGATTCTCTCGTAGACTTCCTTAAAAAAAGGAACTGAAGATCAGTGTAGGCTATATATTTGAGACAGAGAGAGAGACAGAGAGAGAGAAAGAGAGATTTTAAGAATATGCTGCTATATTTTCTAAATATAAATTTTCATAATATTAAGAATAATATGCTGCTACACTTGCTAAATACTTATGCTTAGATTGTTGCAAATGTTGACAGATAGCCGTGAGTGCGTTTCTGGCGGTGGCCTCCGCTGCGCCACAGTGGCCCATCACCTATCCCTGGGGTTTGGGCTCCAGAGTCTGGCCCTATGAAGTGTCTCCGTATGGGATGCCTCACCCTATCACCTACTCTCTCCCACAAACACTACCTTTAGTCATTGCCAAGGAGACTAAAAGCATCGAGATGCCCAAGCCAGTGGAAGATACTCCTGAGGTAACTATAAACTCATTCCAGATTTACCTTTGAGTTTTATGTCTATATCAATTATTTATAAGCGTATTTATATTATGTACAACTTAAATTGAATTAAAAACTGAGATTCGATTTTGCCTAAAATTTACACTTTGTAATTAAATTAATTATTTATTGCCTAAAAACTTTACTTTATACTGCATAATTGCTAATTTCATGTAGTGTACGTAAACAAAATTAATTATTTTGATGTAAAATTCAATGTGGAAATAATAAATATGTATATACTTACTATATTCCAACAATTATCATGAACAACACAGCCATTATAGCAGAAAAAAATTATTCATTAATTAAAACATAATATCATCTCAATACAACGTTCTTTTCACAATTTTCAGATAAATATTTTCTTTAGAGTAAAAGGCTACATGAGGGTAATCCCCGTGGTGACAACTCCTCTTTAATAGCATAGGAAGGAATTTGAAAGGAGGGGTTGGGGAAGGGTAGAGGAACATAGCCGAGGGTTAACTAGAGTTCTCTGGCTATAGTTTAAGCATCATACCCGGAATTCGCCTAAAAGTGATGCCTGACACACCCTAAAAGACCTGCATCAGGTAGGTCGGGCAATAGGTTCTTGTCCCACGCCGTTCCAATGCCGGGAGAGGGGTTTTCTGTGGGGACGCAGCACTCAGTGCCTTGACCAGTTTAGGAGGCAGCTGGCCGACTATAATAATGGGAATAGCAGACAACTCTAACCGTATGCCCAAGGTCTTCGAACCCAGAACATACACCTCTAAAAACATGCCGAGGTGCTTTGGTTTGTGTGAAATTTATATATATATATATATATATTGTAATGAGAGAACATTAAGTGCCTCAAACATTCTAAATTAAATATAATTCATTAAGAATTTGGAGCGCCTTCGACGGGACCGATACCACCAGGGGTTGCTGGGGTCTGAGTGACAGCGGCCGGCCTTTTGTTAGCAAAATTTACGACGGTCACTCCCACACGTCTGTTTTGGCCGGGATTTGCTATGCATCGGTGCGGGAAAGCGGGCGAATAGTAAAGTATAAAATGTAAAAAGTTATTGGGAGAGCTCGATGACGAGCGAATAGAAATAGAAAAAAGTCGAATCATTGTAGCTATGAGTAAAGTTAATACAGTAAAAATACATCGAAATAAATCAAAGTGTAGTGAATATATATCAAAAGCTGAGTAAAGTTTTTTTTTGTTTATGAAGAAATAATAAAGTGATCAGTGAGAAGTCTACCAGAGGTGAATAAGGTTTAGAAGCATCAAAGTGGAATTGCAACAGCGATAATCGGACAAAATATATGACAATTAAATTACTAAATAAATTTTCGTTATATTGCCACAAAGGATTTGCCATTATCTCCGCACGCAAAAATTATCCATGATGAGAATGGTCACTGTACATGTTTGAAATAGTTTTTATAGAAATTTTTAAATTTATATGTTTTCCTTTTCTTGCCCTGATTTTAATGAAAATATCTTACATAAATAAAAAAATTATAATCATTTATAATTTTTTTTTTTTGGGCAACAGGCTACATGAGGGTGATCCACTTTGGGCAACTCCCTTTAATAGCATAGGAAGGGATTTGAAAGGGCAGATTCGGAAGGGTAGAGGAAGGTAGCCAAGGGTTAACTAGGGCCCCCGGGCTATATTTTAAGGATTCTACCTGGCATTCGCCTAAAGAAATGCAGGGAAAACCCTAGAAAAACCTGCATCAGGTAGGTCGGGCATTGGGTACTTGTCCCACGCCCTTCCGATGACGGGACAGGAGTTTGCTGTGGGGACGCAGCTTACCCCTCGCCATGCCTTGGCCTGTTTAGGAGGCAGCTGGCCGACTATTCCAATAGGAATAGCGGACAACTCTTGCCGTATGCCCAAGGTCTGTGACCCCGGAACATACACCTCTCAAAACAGACCGAGGTGCCTCGGCATGTGAGAACCTTAGTTCAAAAAAAGCCAGAGAGATGTGAGAGCATCCCCAAAGGTAGCCCCCGCCAGAGCTCTCTGGGAAGGTTCACCTGCGAAATATCCTTTCGCAGGCTTACTTCCGGCATCATTTATAATAATTATAATAATTAAAACCTCAATATAAAATCATTTATATATATATTCACTGAGAGAGAGAGAGAGAGAGAGAGAGAGAGAGAGAGAGAGAGAGAGAGAGAGAGAGAGAGAGAGAGAGAGAGAGAGAGAGAGTAACAGAGAGTAACAGGCTACATAAAGGTAATCCACGTAATGGCAACTCCCCTTTAATAGCAAAGGAAGGAATTTGAAAGGGGGGATGCGGAAGGGAAGAGAAAGATTAACTAGGGCTCCCGGGCTATATTTTAAGGATCCTACCCGGCATTCACCTACAAGTTGATGCAGGACAAACCCCAGAAAACCTGTACCAGGTAGTCGGGCAATAGGTAGTTGTCCCACGCCGTTCCAATGACGGGACGCAGCAATCCCTTCTCCGAGCCTCGACCAGTTGGCTGATTGTTGCAATGGGAATAGCGAAGAACTCTTACCGTATGTCCAAGGATTGTGATTCCGGAATACACGCCTCTGAAAACAGGCGGAAGTATATTTATGTTTTTTTAAACACTTGGGTTTTTACTATTGGCCACAACGTATAAAAGTAGAAAAAAATTAAAGACCCGAACTTTTACGTGGTATACATAACTACTGGGCTAATGTTTAAGTAACCCGTACTTATGTCCGTCTCCCTCACACTTGTAACGTATTTAATATATTATGTCATTCTTTCGTAATATGTTCCCATTTGGTACAGTTACTACACTGAAATAAGGTAGGAAAGCTTTATGTTACGAAGTACTTTCTTCGCGGATTTATTCTAATTTAATACTATTTAAAACCTTTGAGAAATACATCAACGTGTGCTCATTTTATGCAGTATTTGAAATCTTAATTTTGATTATGCTTTTTCGACGGAATGGGTTATTTTTAGGTATCATTAATAATCTGGTAAACGCTAGATTTCAGGATAGTTTTTATCTAGGATTGTCATACTAAGTGTTATGCTTAAAACAATAACGGAGCTTTTCTACTGTCAGAAACATCAATTTAAATTACTTTCCATTTCGTTTTAGCATAATTTCCTCTTTAATTCATCTCTAATTCAACCATTACAGAATATTACCCCTTATTACATGAAGATGTAATTGTGTTCATCTGTTGCTTACACTATCTGATTTAGAAAAATAAATGGTGAAGGGAAGAGTTAGAACAAATTAAAGGGCACATTTAGTAAAGGAAGGAACAAAGGACACACCCACGTTTTTCAGCGAGGAATTCGTGCTTGCAAAGGCGATTAAGCCATTTAATTTTGACAAACATTTGAAAAGACCCAGGAAAGTTGAACAGTTGTTGCTATGTTTGCTCCTTTTTGCAGGTGAAAAGCGCCCGCGAGGCGTTTTTTATCGAGTTTGAGAAGCAGGCGCGTGCAGCCGCTCTCTCCTCCGATACCAACGTCAGGAAGCGTCGCGACGTCTCACCTCTGATGCCCACTCCTCACCTGGGAGGAATCCCTTATACGTACAGCACCGTGTACGGCAACCCTCACTTGTCTCCGTACAGCGGCGGCTACGAGTACCTTCCTGTGTCACCGCACATCAACACCAGGGTCTTCTGAACAACAATGCCGACATTGCACCACAATTCAAACAATGATGTTTATCCTCAAAAAAAATAATCTATGTATCTCAAGCAATAAAGCACTGCAGTCTGACAAATAAATTATAACATTTTTTAACTGTGTAAGGCCAAAGGAAAACTAATAGAAACAAAATATGAAAATGTATTATGGTATACACTTTTAATTAAAACAATATAGTGCCGGCAAGCTGAAGCCAAATTATGTAATATAAAATGAAACAAAGGAAGGAAATTTATGTTGAAATTAAACCAAAATTTTTAAATTCAATTGACAAATTTGATTTACGTTGACTTTATGTTTTTAAGTAAATGCCTCAGCTTTCATGGGAATCTATATTTCAGGGTCGCTTATAGGACCTCTAATAAAGAGGGTGATTTGAAATTTTCACCAAGTTACAAAAGCAAAAAAAGAATTTAATTTACAATAATAAAACTTCATACAAAGACTCTAACAACAATCCGCTCTCAAGAAACTAGATTTGATACAGAATGAAGCTTTGAGAGTAATTACAGGGTTTATGAGAACCACCCCGGTAGTTAGACTCCTTAACGAAGGAAAAGACATTCCTCTTGCATTCCGGAGAATAATAAGCACAATTAAGTACACATTAAAGTCCCTAAGCCAAATTCCATGAATGTGAGAGCACAATCGAGTCGACCCAACCTGAATTACGTTTACAACCTCAAACGTCCTCTTCCTTTTCATAATGCATCAGCCAAACTATTTCGCAGTCTCCAGTTCACCATCCCCAACATAGACCACAATACTACATCTAATCTCTCTCCATGGAAGTTTATCGACCTACTAATAGATACCTCATTGACCTTGATTCCCAAGAAGATCCTTAGGGCAAGTGCTACAGCTCACCTCGATGCGCTTATAAAGAAGCATGGAAACCCTACATTGGTTTACACAGATGCCTCAAAAACGGAAGTAGGCACTACCTGTGCGGTGATTCTTCCCAACTTCAACAAGAAAATAGCCATCCATAATTCTGCTTCTAGCACCACCGCTGAAACCTTCGTCATAGCAATGGCAGTTGAATACTGCCCGGAATCTTCCATCAACAGAATTATGATCCTAACACACCCTTTGCAATCATTAAAGCACTTACGAGACCCTAAAATAAGGAACGGCACCATCAGAGCTAACCTACATCTCTGCAGTTGGCGAGGGAAATCCGTGCAGCTGGTCTGGATACTGGCTCATGCGGGCATCGCAGGGAAAACGAGGAGGTGGACGCACTGGCGGCCACTGCACAAGAAGTTCTACCATTGTATGAAGCCCCAACCTGTATAGCCTCGGACATTCTAAATGAAGGTACAGGAAAAGTGGGGGGTAGCTGGCAGGACACGAGGAGAGGAGGAAATAACGGCTTCTTCCATCAGAACTTGCAAACATCAGCAGATCTGTGCTACCTCAACAACATCTCAAGAAAACAACAAATTATAGAACTTTGAACACCCAACTCACACACGAATATCTTTTTTCCAGAACAGATCAGCCCGCCTGTGGTGTATGTGATCAAGCCCTCACCATCCAGCATATTCTATTTGTATGCACAAAATATGAGGATATACGCAGGAGGACTTTAGCCGAGTTCTCTTGAGAAGACTTCTGCATACACACCACGGCGATCAAAGGCCTCCTGGAGTTCGTCTCCGACGCAAAACTGACATCCGCTATTTGAAACGTTGTTCACAATTGAAAATTTTCTGACCTGCTGTAACTTAATTATGTAAATACCTTTAGAGGGTTGCCAATAACCAACAGGTTGACGCGACCATAAATCAATTTAAAAAAAAACTATAGATATCTGACGGTAAATTTATATTTGTATAAAGGTTTACAGAAGGAAGTTTTTTTACGTACCCTTTTATTTTGAGCTGTCTGGTACCTTTTTGAGCACTCGTGATTTTAAATTTTTATAGAACAATATTTTTATTGGCAGGCCATACCACTGATTTAAAATTTTTCACTCGTTTTCGTAACACTTTGTTACTTATGGCAGCGATCACTGTTGACTGTTACGCATTTTAAATTACTTCGTATCTCGTAGCTTTCAATAGATTTCTCCTCAACTTTACTTCGACACAACCAAATGTTAGCGTGTTGCAGTTACGGGAGCGTCAATCTGCTCAAGGTCCCAACACACTCTGACTGACTGACTGTTCTCGTCAGGCACTCCAAACACACACTGCTCTCAGACTGCTAAAAGTTCTTAGCGTCTGATATACGCTTCTTCGACAATAATTCGTAGCACCCATTATAGTCTCTGCATTCTCGCGCCAAACATTGCTGTTATTTATAATGCTCGACAACAAAGTTACGCCGCAAATAATTAAAGAAACAATTTAAATAAAACACTTCATTACACATTGATAATCTCTACACAATAAAGGATATTATTTATAACATTACCGTATGTGGTACAGTATGAAAAACTAAACTCATATGAAATTTATGTATCTCTTCATAGTGCTAAACGACATTCGTGAAACAAGCGGAAAGTCTAATTAAATGAAAGGGGGCCGAAATAACAACATCGAAGCCTGAGGACCTCTTGTGAGTTATATTCTACAGTTTCAGTATTGTGTAACGCCACAAAAAATAATAATGAGCCGTTTATATAAAATATATACCTATCCTGCCATAACGGTATATATATATATATATATTGTAATGCCTGGTAAGTGAGGCATTGTTTCTGATTAGTGGTCTGGACTGTCGGAGGGAATTTGTAGCGTGTTTATTTAGGACTGGTCTTGAGAATTCGGAGTCGTGCATGTGCGGGTGGCCTGTCGCAAACTAAATCTGTTAAGTGAGGCATTGTTTCTGATAGATAGCCAGGACTGTCGGAGGGCAGTTTTGTAATGTGTTTATTTAGGACTGAGTATTTCTTCGTTTTGAAAAGCTGGGTGTGTGAGGGTGCAAAAAGATAAATTGTCCTGTCTCGATTGTCGGCTTTTTGACAAGACAGAGTAGTTAGCTATTTTCTAACTAAGGAACTGCAACTGCATAATATAAATCTCGGGATAATGGAAGAAACTGTCAACGGGCATTTGCGACGAAGTTTTGGAACACTGGAAAAAGGAAGAGACTGGTAGTATATAAGGGAGAGATAAGCTTTTGAGTGAAGTTAGTTAGAGTTAGTGAGTCGTACGGCGAGCACCGAGACTGGAGGATTTGTTAGTTAGTTATTCTCCGACCACCGAAGAATGACTAAGACAGACATCGTTTAAGGGAGGAGAATGTTCTATAAGTTGCAGTCTGCGAGAGAAATAGCAAAATATTCATCGATAAACATTTTGTATGCTGAAGTCTAATCTAGTCTAATCACAAAATTAGACCACTGTCTACGATTGTAGGAGCCCAGGACACTGCATTCAGCGTCGAGTAGTCTTCAAAACGAGCAAGTGATATGTCCTTCACGAACGGAGAACCAGCTTTCGTCAAACCAACAGTGTGTGTTAGAATCAGTGTTTAAAACGTCCAGTATATAAAGTGTGTGTGTACGAACGAGCCAAATTTTCCTGAGTAATCGTAAGTTGAAATTTCATGGTATATATATGTGTAAACCGAATTAAAAGAAACAGTCAGATATCGTTCTTTTCTTTTGTTTTGATAAAATAAATTCTTTAAATTTAAAATCAATCTTGTAGAATAAGTTCGTCGATAATTAATTTCGTCTATGTCTAGACGAATAAATATTTCTTTTTAATTTAAAGCTAAATTTTAGTTTCTTTGATTATTTAAAAGTTCTGCCGTTATCAAACCCAGTAAAGACCTTTGAGAGATTGAGATATGTTTTTTTTATTAAATTGTATAAGTGTTTCAAGTATTGTTAAATCAACTTTTGTTTGTTTTAAAGTTAATAATTGTTCATTTAAAATATTTAATTATTCCAATAAATATATAATATATATATATATATATATAATGTAATAAACAACATGGATTTATTTTAATTTATTTAATTTAATTTGCCCCAAGTTAAGGAAGCCATTTATTTAATTTGCGTTTACAATATAATTCATAGTTATGTTACTTACGGACCCGTCGGTCTGGTACCGGAACAATCAATTTTACCTCGTTCGGACGCTTTACACTCTTTAATATCAGGCCTTGTTTTTCACTTATTTTACACTTCACTTTAATATTTGGCAAGTTTGGCTGTATTCCGTTGATTGCTGCGCTCCATAATAATTTACCAATGTTATTCCGCAACAATTCCTCCACGAAGATTGTACAAAGTTCTATTTTTGACGAAACTGGTATTACTTTACAATATTCACGTTGCAATATCTCAGTGAATGTTTTACTCTGCTCAATTTTATAAAGACCGTTCTCTGCAACGTTTTCACCGTCAGCCGCTTCTATTCTCCAATGATTCACCAACTTCATTATACTATGCTCGACGATGTCTGACCTCTGTACAATCCAGACCACAACGACCAACTCTATGCTTTTTCGCGCGTAAAGGCCGTTTCGCGCTCTCATTAATAGGAACAGAGCTCACCACTCATTGTCGCTCGGATCGCTCTCGCTATAATACAAACTTTTCGTTAAACAATTCAAATTTATTTCAAATCAATTAATTGATTAATTAATTGGCATTACAATATATATATTGTAATAAACAGATTAAAATGGCGTCTAAATAAAATAAAAGATTATTAAAGGTGAACAATTAATCAAAATTTATTAACAAATAATATAATATAAAATAATTACACAATAGTATTTAGAATCTCAGGGTCTTTACTGGGTTTGATAAATGGGTGAAAATAATTTAAATTTACTAACAAAACAATTAAAGAAATGAAATAATTAAAGAAAAGAAAATAATTGAAGAACGATCTGACGTATCTTAATGAAATGGTTTACAAATAAATTTAGAGTTCTTTTACTTACGGCCGACCAGGTCTCAATTTTGGGGTTTTCTGTGCACACGTTTTTGGGGATATCACTGAATTTAAATTGGTTACAAAACACTTGTCGAAACTTGATGTACTCGCAGCTGGAAACTGGAACCTGCAACTCCTTCCGAATTAATGGTCAGTCAGATCATTAACAACTTCCTCTCGATGACATCGGTGACGGTCTCTTTACTTATTGAGTTTTTTACTGCGGCAGGAAATTATTAGGTTACTGCTTGTGGCTTTACTTATTGAGAAACTTTCCTGTAACCTTATTCGATGAATTACAGACTGAAAAAACTTTTTGTTCAATTTTAACTTGCAACCTTTCCGTTTCGCCTCTCCTCGCTGACTGTGTATGCCGTCCAACCAACTAAACTCGTCTCTCCTCGTTGACTCAAACTGTACTCTTTCGCTCCTCGCCGTAGACTGCCGTTCGTCTCGTAGAATTTCGAATGCGTACGTCTTAACAATGGTTCTTTTGTCTCGCCGCCCGCTTTGTCGCGGTGCACGCTTTATATAGTCTAATAATGAGTCCTTTACTTTGCAATTATAACAATGGATTAATTACTAATTACTACAATATATATATATATATATATATATATATATATATATATATATATATATGACAATACTTTTATCCTAAAAGTCGGTTTGCACGTTAAGACCGTCGGATATGCTAGTTTTTCGAAAGCACCAGTAGGAAACACGTCGAAATTTTTCAGTTTGTCAGAGTTCAGACGCATAAATCAGTGATATCCATGTCTCTGCTACTGCATTGATTAAATTAAATACTCCCTAAATTACTACAGCTTACTTAATTTTTCATGTTAAAAATTTCGGTCGAACATAATTTTCTCGACTAGATTTCTGTGTCGTATCAGAATTGGATGAATTAGGGTAGGCTACCGAGTATGATTTGAAGTATTCTAGGGTACCAAGAATGTGTTCGAGTCTCTCAACGCACCAGGAATATTTTTTTACTCTAAAAGTAGACTATTCGTTTTATATTTGGTTGGGAGTATTAATGCCTCTCTGAAAAGGTCCTGATGAAATTAGCATTCCACTTACATACGTACGTTAAATCAATTCTTGATTTAAGAGATTAATGTAGAATTATATACTTTTTAGGGGGTTATAATAATAAATACTCGGGCAACGCTGTTACCCAGCTAATATACAAAATATCACCCAACTTTGAGGAAAATAAAAAATAATTTAATGGATCTTCTAGAGTTGCAGTGTGCATTAAATAGTATACAATGTTAAGATTGTGATTGGAATTTTGAAGTCTCCAACCGCTGCCAATAGACGCATTCCTCCAGCGCTGTGTTGAGTCTAGTCCATTCCTGTAAGTCTGCTGATCCAGATTTGAAGAAACGCATCAGATCTCTTGTTTCAGCGGAGCACGCCTTTTGTACATCCTAGAATAATATTTCAGTTCTTTTAAGATTGATCTACACATTTCCTTCAGATAAGTTATATCGGCATTTATAGGAAATGAGTGTTGTCTGCATTTACTTACTTGGAACGGCAATCATAATCTATAGCTTAATATAACTCAATTATATTGTGGGTGAAGTTACACTAAAACAAAAGTGATTGAAGTGTTGAATATTTAGTTACATTAATGATCTTGAACAACAGACCGTAGGTAAATGAACGAAATGGTAGTATTTTTTTAATATAAGTTTTGTCTAATTTTTTTCCATAATACACTATGTGCTTCAAATGCAATTTCAGGAATAAACTTTATGATTCACGATTATACCAATTGTATTGAATTTCTTTCATCTGAGGTATATAAATATTTGGGTTATCCAGCTTCATATTTTGTCTGAGCTTAAAAAGGTTGCTAAACGTAAGGCGAAGAGACGGCATGACGTAATACAGGAATCATTGCTGAGGTAATGGCCACTCGATGACACACACACGTTTTTTTATAGCTTTGTTCCATAACGTTATTCTTAATCAGCAGTACCTTGTCGTTAATCAGATTGCTAACTCTAGTTAGCGCTTTGTCCATTTCGACTGGTTCGAGACTATTTTCTTTGTTATGTTCCTTTTTCTTGCGTTCGAAATTAGTTTGTTGAGATTGTTTGTTGGTGAGGCCCAGGCGTTCCAGAACTTTCTCGGAGATGACTATTATATTCCCTTCATTTTTTCTTCCTGCCTTGAGGGTTGAGAGCAATGAAAATTTTGAATTAATTCCTAGCTTTATAACAGAAGAAAAGTAATAGTTATTAATATGTTATAAATTTAGTTTCAAATATATTTATTTTTAATAATAAATTCATTAAAAATAAATATTTTTCTTTTATAATAACGTTGTTAATATTACAAACATAAAAGATAATTCAAAACTTTTAAAAATTATTTTCATTGCAAAGTTTTATCTTCAATGATTGAACTTGCTTGCATTATAAATGGGATATATCTTGTTGTGGGCTTTCTCTAAATTTTTTATTTAAAGTGGTAAATTTTAATATTACATTTGTTGGGCGCCACCTGCAAAGAATTTATTTTCTCGCAGGAAAGGATGAAAAATAAAATATTAACTTAATAAAAAAAACAAGTATTCATTCCATGGAAAGCCTGCGAGAGGATTCTCTCGCAGGTAACCTGCGAGGGTTGTTCTCTCGCAGGCAGAACCTTTTAGAAGTGATAAGAAAAGGCTACCTTTGGGTATGCCTTTTCCTCTCCGTTTTTGAACTAAGGTTCCCAGTGAGGTGTATGTTCCGGGGTCACAGACCTTGGGCATACGGTAAGAGTAGTTCGCTATTTCCATTGGAATAGTCGGCCATCTGCCTCCTAAACTGGTCGAGGCACGGAGAAGGGAATGCTGCGTCTCCACAGCAAGCTCCTCTCCCGCTATCGGAAGGGCGTGGGACAAGAACCCAATGCCCGAGCTACCTGATGCAGGTTTTTCTAGGGTTTTCCCTTGTCTTAAGAGATGTCCCTCTCGGTCCCCAAAAATCTCTATCTCCTCATTGGTCCTCATCGACACGTGACCCAAACTTCATTCTATTTGCCGACCATACCTACCCTTTTCTTGGCCGACCATGGCCTTGTTTGCGGGACCTGCAGATTTTCCTAATCCGTCCCGCCATTGTCTTCTGTCGGCTACTCGGCACCGGAAAGCCACATTTCCATGCTTCCAGGCAGAAATTTAGGCAAATCTTAAAAAATAGTTGATGTACAAGTTGAATACGAAAAGCGCACCATAATCGGTATTTGTTTCGTGCAATCAGTCTTGGCTATTTTCCAGGGTAAACATTTTTTATAATTATATTATAATAATAATATTCTTTATAAAACAAAATAACTTGTCAGCAAAACTATACATAGTTAAAAATTGAGATCTTTTTACCACATATACGCACCAATGTTGGTAATTAAATTACTTGTAATTATAAAATAGGTTTCCTAAAGATCATGTGATTTGAAAATCCGGCATGTAATGCGGGAAAAGTTATATTTACAAGTTCGCAGACATAATTTGTTAGTTTGAAGGGTTATTAAGATCATAATGTGAAAGCATGGTTTCTCATGGTTAGATATCCCATGTTCAATTATATTCTTATATACATTCGAAGAGACAGACCAGGGAAAAATCGTATAAAAATATTTATACTTTGTCCACACCGGTAAACTTAAACAGGTGTTACAAAAAGAGATAAATTGCTAATAGGGTGAAAAGTTAGAGGATGTGAGAGAAAAGACCTTACCGCTGTCTGTATCTTCCGTGCATAAGAATGTAATAATAGTGCCGTCACTCCAGCTTCTCTGCAATGGGGACATTCCTCGTGACTACAATGCTCCCCTCCAACTTCTCCCTGCTTCTACTGCGCAACTAACAATAGTTGCTATCTCTCTCGACCAACTACATGTTCTCTGATAGAAAGAAATATTTCTTTAACGATCATATTTATTAATAACAAGCCCGACGTTGCCCGAGATGTCGTTTATCCATAACCCCCGATTTGACGCCAATCTAGGTAGCTTTTGCGTTATTTTGATGTAATTCCACTACACCCCCACCCCTAATGGCAGTTCCCCTCCAAATCCTGAAAGAGTTTGAAATTATACACGGAGACCATATAGAGAAATTGGAATAATCTCATTGTTTCCGAAATATTCGACGCAAATTACGGCCTGTTAACTTATTTTAAATTTTCTACCCTCCGCCTACCTCCACCTAACCCCTCCCAACACAACCTACCCCCGCGCGTTGCTCATATTGTCATCAATGAATGCAGCGACATCCCTTACCTTCGATTTGACTCGAATATAGGTTGTTTTCCCATAGTTTAAATGTTTAAACTAACCTCACCCCCCTCATGCCATAAGTCTTTAATACTTTACACACATAACACGGATAGAAATACTATAAATCTAATTAACCTAGAAAAATATTTATTCCGTGCTAATATCGACCATTTTACATGTTTGAAAATTTCCACCCCGTCCATCCGGGGTTATATGGTTAATTGAATATTATACTTAAACTCAGCAAACATCCAAAACGCTGGACTTCACTGTAATCTTTGTTTTATTCGCGTTATTTATTTGTAACGCCCGTCCACCCTATCCCTAAGGGTGCTCCTTTCCCGTGTTGTAAGGGGTTGAGATTATACTCAGATAACATCGATTTAATTACTATCTATCTCTTTGATCCATAAAAATATTTATCTGCCTAAAATAAAGGTTTACCATGTTTAAATGTTTTACCATGTTTAAATATTTCCACCCCCACCCCTATGTGTACTCTCATGCCGAAAGGGGTTGATATTTTACAAACAAAATCGGTAGATATATTATAAACGTCATTGACCTCAACAATTATTTATTCCACGCAAATATCGACAATTTAACATGTTAGAAAAATTCTACCCCCGTGTAGCACCGCCCCTGGGGGTTAAATGGCCAATTTTATGTCATTATTATTAAACTCAGCTACATACATAAAACTGGATTTGACTCTAATCGAGATTGTATTAGTGTTATTTTCTTGTAACACGCGTCCACCCCCAACCCTAAGGGTGCTCCATTCCCATGATGAATGGGGTTGAAATTACGGTCAGATAACATAGATATATACACTATCGATCTCTTTGAACCCTAAAAATATTTATCAGACTGCGGCTGTTTTAACATGTTTGAATTTCTCCAACATGTCCACCCCCACTCCTGGGGTTGGTAGACGTGTCTCACCCCCACAGTGTTTGTTTCCTGGTCGCAAACAATACGTGTACGAAATTTGGTGAAATTTGCTCCACCAGTGTAGATTTGTATAAAGAACAAACACAGAAACAAATATACATACATTCATATATACAAACACTCTGTTTTAGTTATTAGATGAATGGCAGGAACTTTAGAAGAGCGAATATATATAACTTGGAACATGGACACTCAATATCAGAGTCAGGAGCATGTACGGTCATGAAAGGGAAAGTGCAATGGCCTCCTCTCAATACGGCTACAGCAGGACAAATCGCATTTCCTTGGATGAAGGCCAGCAGTTCTCGATTAACCACGGAACGATGCGGCCTTCTTAGTTGTGTGGAAGGATTGCATACCACTCCAGTTCTCAAATCTCTTTGCGAAACACTATTTCAGCATTTTTTAGTTCAGTACAAGAATGTGTTCAAGCTTGCTACTTCACTATCAAGATGCCCCAACAACAATTGGGCAATATGATTTGAAGATTATGAATACTGGAATAGATGGTTACATATTTGAACATTATGTTGATTAGATCAATAATAGCATCGGAAGTGATTTGAAAGTGGGGAAGCGCAAGGGGAGAGAAAGGTAGCCAAGGGTTAACTAGGGCCCCCGGGCGATATATTTTAAGGAACCTACCCGGCATTCGTCTAAAGAAATGCACGGAGAACCCTAGAAAAACCTGCATCACGTAGGTCGGGCATTGGGTACTTGTCCCACGCCCTTCCAATAGCGGAAGAGGAGTTTGCTGTGGGGACGCAGCATTCCCTTCTCCGTGCCTCGACAAGTTTAGGAACCAGCTGGCCGACTATTCCAATGGGAATAGCGGACAACTCTTACGGTATGCCCAAGGTCATGTATATATATTTTTATTATTGTTATTTTTTAGGGAAACAGGCTACATGAGGGTAATCCACTTTGGGCAACTCCCCTATAATAGCATAGGAACGAATTTGAAAGGGGGGATGCGGAAGGGTAGAGGAAGGTAGCCAAGGGTTAACTGGGACCCCCGGGCTATATTTTAAGGATCCTACCTGGCATTCGCCTAAATAAATGCAGAAAAAACCCTAGGAAAACCTGCATCAGGTAGGTCGGGCATTGGGTACTTGTCGCACGCCCTTCTGATTGCGGGAGAGATACAAATGCATTTAATCTTTATCGTCGAATAAAGAATAGCAACCTGCGAGAATTATTCTCTCGCAGGCAATACGTTCGAGGGAAGTTCTCTCGCAGGCAGAACCATGTAGGAGAGATACGAAAGGGCCACCTTTGGGGATGCCTTTTCCTTAATTGATGCGGATACCCAGAGAGCTCTGGCGGGGGCTACCTTTGGGGATGCTCTCACATCTCTCTGGTTTTTTTGAACTAAGGTTCCCACATGCCGAGGCACCTCGGTCTGTTTTGAGAGGTGTATGTTCCGGGGTCACAGACCTTGGGCATACGGCAAGAGTTGTCCGCTATTCCTATTGGAATAGTCGGCCAGCTGCCTCCTAAACTGGTCGAGGCACGGAGAAGGGAATGCTGCGTCCCCACAGAAAACTCCTCTCCCGCTATCGGAAGGGCGTGGGACAAGTACCCAATGCCCAACCTACCCGATGCAGGTTTTTCTAGGGTTTTCCCTGCATTTCTTTAGGCGAATGCCGGGTAGGATCCTTAAACCATAGCCCGGGGGCCCTAGCTAACCCTTGGCTACCTTCCTCTACCCTTCCGCATCCCCCCTTTCAATCCCTTCCTATGCTATTAAAGGGGAGTTGCCCAATGTGGATCACCCTCATGTAGCCTGTTGCCCTAAAAAAAAAAGAAAAAAAAAAGGATGCCTTTTCTTCTCTCCGTTTTTAACTAAGGTTCTCACAAGCCGAGGCACATCGGCCTGTTCTGAGGTGTGTATGTTCTGGGGTCGCAAACCTTGGGCATACGGTAAGAGTTGTTTGCTGTTTGCATTAGAACACTCGATCAGTTTCCTCCTAAACTGGTCGAGGTACGGAGAAGGTAATGTTGCGACCCCACAGCAAACTTTTCTCCCGCTATCGGAAGGGCGTGGGACAAGTACCAAATGCCGGACCGTAATGATGCAGGTTTTCTAGGGTTTGTCCTGCATTACATTAGGCGAATGCCGGGTAGGATCCTTAAAATATAGCCCGAAGGCCCTAGTTAACCCTTGGCTACCTTCGTCTACCCTTCCGCATCCTACCTTCGCAAATCCCTTCGTATGTTATTAGAGGGGAGTTGCCACCATGTGGATGATCCTTATGTAGTCTGTTACCCTAAAAAAAATCTTGATAAAATATTTACCAATATTTATGAATAATGCCATAAATTCAAAAATATATATATTATGTCAACGAGAGTGGCACTTAATTTCACTTTTATTATTTTCAGGCAATAACATTGTCATACTCACTAAAACTACCTATCGTTACATATAGTTTAATGATGAATTCGTTTATATGTACGACGAAAATGACTAAATAGGTATACAAGTCAAATCGAATATAAGAAATCTGATGACGTGTCTTTAAAATAATTGAAACTTCAGTTATCCAGAGAACAATTTTTTCTAAATGGAATAACGAAATGATGGAGCTGGGCAACACGTGGAATAAGATTTCATAACGTTTACCATGTTTTCATTCTAAATAGATATTCCAGTACTTTCCTTAACATAGAAAATTAGTGTATTTGTTTGGAAAAATAATTTTGCACCGATTTGTATGACATGTATATGAATAACATTAATCCGGCCGTAAATGTAAAAGATCTATATTTTGTATTCCCGAGTATTTTTACTGAGTAATGCCATGGAAGAAAGATTTTAATTGAAACGATATTAAAATAGAAACGAAAATGAACAATGTATAGTATGAATTAATAAAAACATCACAGTTATGTCAATGATAATGAAAGGTAACTAAAATATGATTGATTTTTTTATAGTTTAATCTTTTCGAGTATAAATTCCAATAATTCACTTTAGATTTGAAAATTTTGCATCTGTGCTTGTTCAGGTGAAAATTAGTTTCTTGCAGACTATCTAATAATGTGCCTAATTAATGTTACAAAATACAATATAACACTGTGTAATGCAAATGACGGACTCAACAAAGCTAAATTAAAAATATTGTAGCAATAGTTAATTAGGCCATTAATTGTTTGGACATAAAATTTGAATTGTTGGATAAATCTATTACAGCGGTCTGATCGAACAAAGCAACAATGGAGAAGCGAGCTCTGCTGCTTTGTCGAAAAGTCGAAATGGCGTTTGCGCGCACGAAAGTCTAGGTGAGTTTACGTTTACAGCCAGCCAGGAAAGGAGACACATTACAACAAATTTTTCACAGAGATACCTTGCAGTCTATTTCAAATCAATAAAAATAACAGTATAAGTCTACAAAGAATCTGCAAATCATCAGTTCCAGTAATAAGGCAAATTAGAACAATTTTACACTGAGGGGAAGACGACATCCGATAGCTGACCAAGGAGAGGTTCATCCAAGGCTCCGGAAATTTGTCTGCGTTCTATTCGCCGGTGAGCGTGTAAATTCTGTGAGAACTAGAATCTGTGTAAATAACGATTTGCATTTATCGTGTTGTGTAGGGGAAACAAAGAATGCTGGTACCAGACGGACAATGTGTGAGTAACCAAATTTTAATTATAATAACTGTGAACATTAACTAAAGGGTATAGTCAGATTTAGTTCCCTTTTATTTGTCAATCAAAGTTAATTTCTTTACTTTTAATTTCTTTCATTCTATCGACATATTGTTTAGGTAAATTGTAAACTGTTTTGTTAATAAGGTTTTAAATCTTTTTTTGCTTGTTCATTATCAAACCCAGTAAAGGCCCTGAGAGAACCGATCTCAAATTTTGTTTGTAATTATCTTTTATTCTTTGAAAGCCACAAAACTAAATAAATGTTAATTGTTCATAAGCTTTTCATTTATATTAACCCATCATATTTAATTATTACATTAAATAGCTACCACAACGTGAACAATTAAATTATTAACTGATTGTTTATTACAATATGTAGAATAAAATGCCAAGACCGAGAGCAATGAGAAGACATGACATGCTGTTTAACAGTGAGAATAGAGTAGCGGATAGAAAAAGTCTCTAAAATACGTATATTAGTAGTAATAAATTGAAATTCTAATATTTAATTCTGTCCCGGATTCTAAAATTATATCTACTATCTACCTGTGTGGAAAAAAAAATACATCCAGGTATCTCTAAACAGACTTATTCAAGCAGAGAAGGTTATGCCGCCGATTCTGATGTGAGCCGCACAATGGGAAATGGTCCTACGAAAACGCTAATGAGGTGGACGCTCTCACAATATCTGATGTGGTGGTAGTCTACCTATCAACAATCTGCTTTGTTGCCAGCCGAAACCAGTCCACCTTTTTTTACCTTTGATGTTTCCATGTGATCCTTTATGGAAAAAAAACTGGTTCCTCCAGGGTTGGGTATCTGACCTGCACAAGTCCAGAATGCAAATCTGTTACGAAATATTAACATTCGGTGCAAAGTTCTTTAACCTTTCCCAAAGGGAACTTGTTTCAGCGTTGTGACGTAATATATTTTATGATTCGTAAGAAATTAAAAGCGTAATATTTTAGTCTACCTGTGATCATTAAAGGATATGCCACTATACGTTTGAGGGGCTCAAACGCAAAGTGATCATTTATCGGATCAATGGATCTTATCTTCAAAACAAGTTCTGTATCCCTCAAATTACAGCAAATTTAAGAGACACAAAAAGGACTAAGAATATCTGGCACCTTGAACTGGTCGATAGAGAGTAAAAGTTTATTGGCCTTCATTTGCGCTGCTGGAGTCCGGTGTCTCTGGCTCTCGTCCAGGTAACCTTGACTTTGACTTTTCATATAAGACCATATTTATAGAGCTCGCTACACAAACACACACAAATTTAGCAACATTTATTTTACGTACATATTTTGTTTTGTGATGTCTCATGGGTTTTCCACCAATCGTGGGTAATCATTGATCGGACAACTTGAGATAAAAGTCCAAAATGTACATCATAAAGCCACGTCTCATTTTCAAGAAAGTACAATATTTTGCCAGGATATGTGGAACCTAATAAGCGAGATTAACATGGATACGATTTTTTTAAAATAATGGTGTGGGATGCTATGATTGCAGATATTGAGAGAAAATGCAAAAAACCTGGCTTAGAAAATAAATGTCAATGCAATTTGCTATAAAGCCAAAATTTAAGAAAGAACTCTAAATATTTGAAGAACAAAGAATAACTTAAATAGTTGGAAATTAACCATCGATTATAGGCTGTCCAGTACCAAATTCCAAAAATGGATGACTTTCTGAGCGATCTGTATAGTTCAAAGTTTTTTGTATATTAGATACATGAAAAGCGTTCTAGTAAATGAGAAAAGATAGAATATTCAGACGATTATTACTTACAAGGTTATTTATAGGTTTAAGTTGCCCGACCTACTTAATGCAGGTTTTTCTAGGCTTTTCCCTGCATCACTTTAAGGCGAATTGCCGGGTAGGATCCTTAAACCATAGCCCGGGGGCCCTAGTTAACACTTGGCTACCTTCCTCTGCCCTTCCACATCCCCCCTTTTAAATCCCTTCCTATGCTATTAAAGGGGAGTTGCCACCATGTGGCCTGTTACCTAAAAAACAAAATCGACCTGTATAACAGACCAAATTTTAACAGGTCTCCATGGTGTTACAATAAATTTTGAAATTATTGTCGTTATTGTAAAACATTAGGAATGAAATTTAGACACATTTTTAGGAAGACTGGAACAAAATAATTTGCACCTGATCAAGCACCAGTGCAAGTGCAAAATTTTCTGATCTAAAGTAAAGTATTGGAATTTATAGTTGAAAAGAATAAACTGTGATACGATCCATAGAGATCACTGCAAATCAAAATAGATGAATCGAAAACTAGGTCTTAATGATGAAAAACTGTCTCACATTTATAATAACATAAATAAACAAACGTCCTTGAGTCAAAATATTGTTTATTAACAAAAAATTAAATAAACCGACATTTCGTCTATTTTAGGACCTCTTCAAGTTTCATAATTTATGTAAGGTGGGAAGACCTTCACTCAATTTTTTTCTTTTCTTTTTTACGTAAACTATCTCAGTGCCCAGCGTTGCCCGGGTAATTATTTAAATTAGCTCGGAGTAAGAAATGATTGGACCCTATCTTCTTGGCAATCATTTCATTTAACTAGCATCAATAGCGCCAGTGTTTGAAACATTATGTATGCACAGTCCCCTCTCCGACATAACCTCTACACATCTAACTTCAACTGAACCAGAATGATGACTCACGGTACTCGGGAATTCTCCTACTACATAAAATAAAAGTGTCTAAAAATCGCGATTAATAAAAGGGTAAAAAATACTCACTAACTTAATAAAGTCTGAAACTGCTCCCAGTACATTAAATACATTCATAACTAAAGAGAAAATAAAAAAAATTCCCCGGTAGGTTAAGAGAGCCAAAAATAATATCGGTTACTTTGTCAACCCCCTCTACCTCCACGAAATTGAACATAAAATTTCATTAATCACCATTATTAATGCGAGAAATAAACTAAGCGACTGCTATAACCCCGGAATCAACATTAATATCGGTCGTATACATTACATTTCATTTAAACCTCTTCCACTACCACCCTTAATTGAAATTAGACACTTATAAAATCTAGAATGGCGCTATCAAAATGTTTTATTGCACGCAGATTATAATATAACAAATTATCTGTTGTTAGAGCTTTATTGATGGTTTGGATTTCGACATTGTTCTTTTCCGTTATTCGTAAGTGCCATAATTTCAAACACGACATTAATAAAAATGGTCTATGACGTATAAATTCGTTGTAAATTAAGTGATTCTGTTTCCAGATAACAATTACATTATTATATTTTATGTTATTTAAAAACAAAAAAAATTCCATTGTATTTTAAAATATTTCTATTTTCTTAAAAAAAGAGTACCGGCAATTGAATAAAATTTAGGAGATTAATTAATTTATTAACAGAATAGCAAAACCGATAAAAAAAATTTCTTACAAATAGTTTCAATAATTATATAATATATTTCTGCAGATATTTCAGAAATTTTAAAGGATTGGCTGGAAAAGTCTCAAGAAAATTAGAGTAAATTGTCCTTATAATGATTTATTATCATCAATATTTGGAATCTTTTCTGAAACGTTTGAAGAATACACGTATCACAAAATATAACGTTTTCATACATAAATACTTTTGGATGATCTTAGCGGATGAGCTAAACGTAAAAAGTAACCCTGCGTAATAACATAACATGTTAATTGAACAAACCGCGATACAGACATATTCTATTTAACAATAATAATTATTCATTAATATAATGTATTTACTTTTTTTCTATATAAGAAGATATTTTTATTGAAGAATTAAATACTTTAATATGACTGATGAATGATTAATTTTTCTTTTTGGTATTATCCCAAATTTTACTCATCAGTGCACAGTTTCAATAAGAATAATTCATCATTTTCATGATTTTTTGGAGAAATTTTGTAGTAAAATTCTTGTACACTTTAAGAATTTAGTAATACCATAGAACAGTTTTGGTGGTACGTGCCATCAACATACACATGCAGGATCTTCTGGTTTCCTATTAATCTTCTTAATTGATAATTTAGCTTTATGGCTATGCATATGACAATAAAAGAAATCTACACCGATATATTATTGATAAATAAAGCTATGGCTAAGATTGCTGTTCATTTACACCGCCAACGAGGTTGAGTCAAGTCGCAGACCTCGGGATGGATTTAGGCCCTAAACTTATATCTGAATTCAGTCCTTGATTTCAATAAATCACTCAAACAAATGCTGGAATGAAGTTGAACCGCCACGTAACTAAGCTCCCCCCCCCCCCAAACCCAGTGACACTCGTCCAAGTGGTTTGGACTTCTTGCAGTGAATTGCATAGCGGCATAAGTAATGTCGGATAGTGTTACAGTCCGTACCTTACTTAAAATATGTCCCGGTGGCTCCGATCCAAAGTGACAAAATTAAATGGATAAAGTTTTCTACTGGTGTAGAGAGATCTATCGGGTTGCGACACGGGGACAACACTCATCAACACAGGACGTTTCGACGATCTAACAGCTCTGTTATCATATTTCAGGCGAAGGTAATGTCTGTGGCATTCAGGTGGAAACCCGACAGATCTTTCTACAGCAATTACACTGGGAAAGCCTTCGGTCATTTATTTTTCCACTGGTGTATGTATTTCTGTCCTATGAGTTAATTACTATGAGGGTCGTTCAATAAGTAATGCCTCCTATTTTTTCTTCTCAAATAAGTTAGTTATCTGAAAATTTTGAATTTGACGCAACATTCTTATCCAAGCCACTGCAGTAACAACTTCCTAGGTCAACTGGTGGCAGCACTGTACCATCTCTCAAATTGACTGATTTGACGTACGTATTAGACAGCTAACTGTGATTGAATTCTTAAATGAGGAAGGTGAAACGTCCATTCGCATTTATGAAAGGTTGAAAAAATATGTATGGTGATGCAACAGTGGATGTCAGCACTGTTTGGCGATGGATTCGTCGCTGTAACTAAGCTGAAAGGCAAACAACATTGGCTGGCGAAAATCGAAGCGTCAGGCCGGTTACTGCAGTGACTCCATCGCAGTGGATTACATGTCCTTGTTAAAAGGTGGACAAAATCTGTGGAAGAGGATGGAGACTATATTCAAAAGTGAAAATTTAATCATTTATGTTGTGGGTTTATGCAGTGTAAATTGCCTTTAATAGTCTTGACAAAAAAAAGAGAAAAATAGGAGGCATTACTTATTGAACCACCCTCGTTTTAACAAAAGAAATACACGCAGCATAAAGTTGAAATGTAAATGAGCTGTGACACAAATACTGAAGAAACCAAGGCGACAAATGTTCTATCCTTTAATTTTCAATATCCTTATAGTAAATTGTTCTAGCGGTTATCTGAAATATAAAATTTCTGACTGTCCGTTTCCCATGCACATTAATTGGTGATACATGTTTTCGTGCTGTTTAGTTTCACCAAATGGAGTAAACATCCATCACCATTTTGTTACATGGGGTGGTATAGGGCATTTTACTCACCATGGTGGGAGGGAGGTCGAATAACCGGCTCCGCACAGGGCGTCTCCGCTGGTAATGTTGACGGTTGAATAACCGTCCGGACCAAGGTCACGGCGCGGCGTCGCCTAGCAACTGCACCTGACAATCCAGGAAAGCAAAGTACGAGACTTAACAACCCTCTTCTCCTTACAGTCTATTGCTGCACATAGCGATATGTAAAGCCGATATGGCAAGGGCAAAAAAGTACTAACGGAAAATAAAACAAAAATAACGATATGCTTCAATTTGCAAAGCTGTTAACTTAATGAACACTACTGAACAATGGGTACTTTCCTACCCAAATTTATTTTTGATTCCAACAGATATATATAATAATATTATAAATATAATAATAAAAATTATAATAATTCGAGACTGACGTTCAGAGTGAGCAATAAGCATGAGCAAATAATGGCAAATCAGTGATTAATGAATAATACCAGATGTATGATTGTGTTTATACATTCAACATAAAATATGAAACACATGGAGCAATTACAGTTAAACTTTGTATGCATAGCACGATGTAGGAAGAAACACCGAGGGTGTAGACACCCATAACCCTAGCAGCAATTGAGGTAGAAGAGGGATGCAGAAGCGAAACCTGGGTTTATGACGCGTGGGTATAATAAGGTATCCAAACGACACCAAAATTCCCTAAATTTCTTTTAAAAAATCGAAAAAAGCTTGTATATTTGTATGTATTTAGGTTAATCTCCATATAGATTTAAACGCGTGGATAGAATGCAAACAAAATTAGTACACATATTCTTCAAAACACTAAAAACGGTACTGTGAAGGTGAGTAATCTCTAGCATAAAGGTGGAAATAATTAAAGTTTAAAAATATGATCATTTAATTTTAAATGAGATCATGACGTAACGAGAGTGGGAGACGTTACTACGCTACGAACAAAGGAAATAGTTCCTTTTTCCATAATGAAATAAAGTAGAAATATTATCATTGAATAAAAAGTATAAGTTTTTCAGCAATAAATCGAATGATGATAAAAAACAATACGAAATACTTTACGATTCTTGCGGAAAATGTAAGTTAATTTTGGTCCATATTAGTGACTCCACTATTTGTTTGCTTTGTTAGTGTAGGTAAAAATTTCATCAATTTAATCTTTCGTAATGTCTGAAGACTGAGGAACAATTATATCCTGCAATACTCAAGGAGCATATTTAAGTATTCTATTCGTAAAAAATTCTAAGGTATGTTTTTTGGCATTGATGCAATAAATTTTTGTATTTCAATTAATGCTATATCGGTCGAAAGTATGTACGGAACTAGAAACATTTAAATTGAATTAAAAGTACAATTAATGTGCTTTATGGAACGTATTCTCTAAATTGGTATTAATATAAGAAATCTTTGAGGTTAAACAAAATATTCTATTAGGATAACAGAATTTCGTCTCATTAAATAGGATGTGAGTGATAATAAATCATCTAATTTATATTCAATATTTGGGAAGAACGTTTTAAGTGTACAATTTCTTACCTACTAATCATAAATTCTGTCGAATTATTTCCTAGTGAGATCGTTATAATTTCACATATTTGAATGTAAATGTGTCAAGTCTAAGGGAGTAATTCCAATTAAAAACTGTTGAGAATTAACAAAATTGCACAAAATTAATATTTTTCTATTGAAGAGTTGGTGTATTATTTTTTCATTTATTTTGTATTATGCTGCCAACGTCAGACACAAAAATCCGCCAATATATGATTATATTCATAAAGTAACCTTTATTTATTATTATTATTTATGGTTATTATAGTTGTTTACCATAAATGTACTGGAGTATCTTTTAGGCACTTAAAGTATAATATTCTTGACCGTAAAAATAATGCATACCCTATGGGGCGAGGATGTGAAATTTTTCAAGCATGTAAAATGACCGATATTTGCGTCGATAAAATACTTTTCGGGGTCAATGAGATTCATAGCATTTCTGGTGCTGTTTTCTGTACATGAATTTAACCCCTTATGTAATAATAGGGGAGGATTCTTCTGGGTAGTGGTGGGTGGGCTTACAAGAAAATAACTCTAAGTTTATGGATATTTGACTCAAATCCGGGGTTATGGATATCGCTGAATTTAGTTGTCATTCAACTTACCGTTTAATCCCCATGGGTGGGAGTGGTTGGGGTGGAAATTTATAAATGTTTAACCCCCGATATTTCCGAATTAATATTTATCGGGGTGAATGAGATTGACAGTATTACAACAGATGTTTATTGTTTATAATTTTAACCCCCTTTGGCATAGGAGGGCAGGACTCTTAGAAACGGAAAATAACGCGAAAGAACCGAGATTTGTTGGAGAAATCCAGGGTATAGATGTCACTAAGATTAATTACGACTTTCATCTTGCTGTTTAACCTCCGAGGGCAAGGGTGGAAGGGGATTTAAATTTAAATATGTTAAACGGCCGAAATTTTCGCCGAGAAAATATTGTTTAGGATCAAAGAGATTTATAGTATTTCTATTCCTGATTTTTATGTACAATTTCAACCCCTTTCGGCATGGGAAGCAAACAACTATAAGATAAAATCTTTGTATTTCAATTAATGCTATATCGGTCGAAAGTATGTACGGAACTAGAAACTATTAAGAACGGTACAAGAAAATAACTAGAATACTACCATGATTGGAGTCAAATCCTGGTTTATGGATGTCTTTGTGTTCTATTATGACATTCAACTTGCCGTTTAACTCCCAGGGGCGGGGGTGCATGGGGTTTGATATATTAAAACCTTTAAATGGCCGATATTTGCATAGAATATTTTTTCAGGGTCAAAGTGATTGATAGTATTTCTACCGATTTTGTTGGATTACAATGGCATGGGTAGGATTCAACTTTAGGAATAGGGGTGGAGGGACGTAACATAAGAATACCGCTAAAACAATCGCGATTGGAATCAAAATCAAGGTTATATATATGAGAATAATTATGAACACTCGGCCAACGCCGCGTACAGCTATTCTATATAATAAAAAAGGAAATATGTATGTCTGTATGTACGATAAACAGTATAAAAATATTAACAGGTGGACAGATTGCAACAAACCTTGGTATAAATATCTTCAAAACACAGGAAACGGTACTGTGTGGATGAGAATCCCCTAGAATAAGGATGGAAGGAATTATAATTTAAAAATATTATTATTGCGCGTGTGAAGACACGATGATGTCACAACACACGAGAGAGAGAGACGTTACTCCACTACAGAGAAATAGTTTCTTTGTTCGTAATGAAGGGAAGAAGATATATTTTGATTAATGAAAATGTATAAATATATACAGCAATACTCCATCAAATGATAATAAACACAATACGAAATATTATTCAATCCATGGAACTAATTTTCATTTAAATGGCTGACATGGCAAATACAACATTAACATGGAACAAGGTTTTGTCCAATTATATCTTGCAATACGCACTGGAATGAACTTAGAATGAAGGTAAAACATACCTAATAATTTTTAATCATTATAATCTAATAGATTAGATGTTAAATGTGCTAAAACTGACGAATTATTACACGTTAGATTCTTGAATAAATTTGGTTATGTCTGTATATCATTAAAATGTCACATTTCGTCGTGTGTATATGATTATAATTTCACTGATTGGAAATGTGTAAAGACTAAGGAAATAATTTCAAGTGAGAAGTGTTGAGAATTAACGACATCGCACAAAAGTTATATTTTTCTACAGGAATTTATTTTATACAGTGCTACCAACGTCATACAGAGAAACCGAACAAAGTGTATTTTCAATATATTGTTCTCGGAGTTCAACCGGGTTTTGCATAATTATATTAGAACGCAACGTTTCGACGACTAAAAGCTAGAAGATGACGACAGAGCTTTTAGTCGTCGAAACGTTGCGTTCTAATATAATTATGCAAAACCCGGTTGAACTCCGAGAACAATATATTGAACAGCTACACCGGGAAAGGTTTCAATCTTTGAAAGTGTATTTTGCCTCCTTTAAGTTATCTGGATAATGTATGGCTATATTCATGAAGGTTATGATTCTATACCGGAATATTTTTCACAGAATTAAGGGATCGTGAATATTTCTGACAGTAAAAAAACTGATCACCCTATGGGACGTGGGTGGACGAGGGTGAAATTTTTCAAATGTATTAAATGGGCGATATTTGCGTCGATTATAAAATTTTCGGAGCCAATGAGATAAATAGTGTTTAGCCGGATGTTGAATTTTTATAATTCCAACCCCTTTCGGCACTCCTTACGGTTGGGATTCGAGGGTCGATAAATAAAAATAAAACAAAACAACCAATATTGGAGTGGAATTCGGGGCTATGGATGTCACGGAATTAAATTATAGCATTAAATTACCGGTTAATCCCAGAGGGATCGGGAGGACGGGCGTAGGAATTTTGAAATACGCGTAAACGGCCGATACATTTGGGGGCCAATAAAATTGATAGTATGTCTACCGTTGTTGTTCGTGTACAATTCTCATTCTCAATATATGGGGGTGCATCCTTAGAGGTGGGAGTGGACCGGAGTTACAAGAAAATAACATGAATATAACCGAGATTGGAGTCAAATCCGGGGTCATGAACCTCGTTGAGTTTAATTATAACATTCAATTAGCCGTTTAACCACCATGAGCGGGGATGGATCCGGGTTGATATTTTCAACATGCTAAATTGGCCGATATTTGCGTCGATTAAATATTTTATGGGGTTAGTGAGATTGTTAGTGTTTCTCTATATGTTGTTTGGGTAAAATATCAGTATAGCCGTATGCTAGGGGCACTAGTTGAGGATTTTTCTCTTAAGTAACGCGGAAACAACCCAGACTGGAGTCTAATCCGGGGTTATGGATGTCGCTGAATTTAATAATGATGTTCTAAATGCCAGTTTAGTTGTAGTTAAGCCCCGTGGGAGTGGGGTAGAAGATGAAATAATGTTCATTGTACAATATTAAGAATGTATAGCGAATTCTGGCAATTTTTGTACAAATAATACATTTCGAAACAAACACAACACAGATAAAGTATTCCTATCGTATCTATAGAAATGGAGTTTGAACGGTTGACATTTTAAAAACATTTTAAATTACAGACATTATTTTTAACCTATTTTGTAGAGTACATTGAGTATTTTTCTGACTCTTAAGGTATGGGGACTATTTTTTACTATCTTAAGGTACTGGGAGATTTTTTATTCTATTACATTACAGAGACTCTTTTTGACTGTCTTAATGTAAAGGAACTAATTTTGCCTTACTTTAGTGAGTATTTTAGGTTCTATTAGCATACACGGAGTGGTTTTAGCTCTATTAAGGAACTAAAAGTAATTTTGACTCCTTTTTTACTATAATTAAGTATGGCAAATAATTTTAATTTTCGTAATGTACCGAGAATATTTTTCACACTATTGAGATATGTGAGGAAAATTTGTCTCGCATAGACGATAATATAATTAACTCGCTTAATGTATAAAGTCTTCTCGGGCTTCTAACCGAAGAAACAATTGCCTTTGCGACGTTTCGATGACGTTCCCCGCTTGTCGGAAAAATATAATTGTTTACTCTGTTAGAAGCCCGAGAAGATTTATTCATTCTCTACACCGAGAAAGACTACATTCTTCTCTGAATGTAGTTAGTGTATTTTTAACTGTTTTTGGGTAACGAAAATATTTTTTAAGAATATTTTGGATAAGTTTTGGTATTGGGAGTATTTATGGTTAACTAAAGGCACTGATAGGTTATTCCCTCAGCATAGATACGATAAATCACTTCTTGACTAATAGATTAATGTAGAATTAAATTCCTTGTTTAGTTTTATATAAATACGTACACGGGCAACGTCAGAAACACAGCTAGTCTGTTTAATAAAAAAAATATGTAAATTTGTTTCTACATTCGGTATAGAGATTTAAACGCGTACACAGATTTCGACCGAGAAACGGTACTGTGGGGTGAGAAACCCCTAGCATAAAAGAGGATGTTATTAGGTGTATAATTTCAACCCCTTTCGGTGTTGCAGAGGAAGACCCTTAGCGGTGGGGGTGGATGGGCGTTAAATAAAAATAGCGCGACAACAGCCAAGATTAAAGTCGAATCCGGGGGTTACGGATGTCGCTAAGTTTAATTATGACATTTAACAAATTGTTTAACTTCCAGGCTCGGACATGGACGGGGCTGGAAATTCGATGTTGTTTCAATCTCTTTTTGTATTGGAGGGGAGCACGCTTAGAGGTGGGGGAGGTGGGCGTAACAAAAAAACTGAGAATGGAGTCAAATCCGGGGTTACAGATATTACTTAGTTTAATTATTACAATCAACTAACCATTTAATCCTCAGGGGCGGGGATGGAACAGAGTAATGCGGAATTATGACTTTTTCGGGCTTATATGAATAAATACCAGGTCAACGTTGGGCAGCCAGCTATTATTAAATAATGTAAACAAAACATGTAATATTACTTTAATAAGACATTCTGACAATAAAGCTAACTATAATCACACATTTATGTGTATTTATCTAAATGTTATATTATAATAATACCAGTCATTATTTTTTCAAACTGTGTATTAAAATTGATGAGCCATTGTAACAAAAAATGCCATTTCCCAGTGGCTTTCTTTTAGTTTCACTGTATTTTTCTTGTAACTTAAATACGACAGAGTCTCCACATTACTACTCTGTTAGTTATCGGTAGATGTTGTCAGGTTTTCCATTACTTAGATGGTATTTTTGCGAATGGTGAATATTATGAGGGTACGGCCATTAGGTTTACCATGAATACGGAAAAAACTGAATCTGAATATACTGTATCCGAAATATCGAGTCTGCACTTGAAGGTACCTAGAAATATATATGGAGAAACATACGGAAGCCGTCTAACGTGCTGTAGTTATATGTTATGAGGACATCTTAGATCAGAAGATACATTTCAGCATTGTCAAAGACAATTCGGGACGAAACTCGATAACGTTTTTTTTAAATCCATAATTCATTTATATGTTATCTAGATTATAGCAGAGAAGGTTGCGTTCCGGAAATAAACGTTCAAGTTGAGTCTATTATAAAGTGTATTGAAAATAAAACAAGCGGTATTAAAACACAGAATCAGACAAATTTTTCATCGTAAACGCCATTTAAATTTGGAATACAATACTTACTCCGGTTTTTTAAATGTTTTCCATTGCCAGCCAAAATTAATAGAAAACATAAAATTAAGTATAACTATGAAAAACCGGTATAGTAATTGTTCGCTATAGCTTTTTACGGTATTAACTTTTTATATTACAATTCATTCGATTTATTACATACAGTCAATATCTATCGAATGATAATCAAAATCAATTCGAAATACTAACGATCCTTGCGGAACATCGCTTGTAAAGTTCATTTAGTTGTCATATTTGGAATTTTTTAATTCAGGAGAAGTTTTCACGAGCATCTTCTCGTAAGGGCCGTGGCTAAGTTGAGGATGGAAAAATGTCGTTATGAAAATGAATCGGAACCGGGCAGGCTCAACCCATTTTGTGTAACAAATCTGTAAAAATTCATAAATACAGATTACGTAATAGAAATACAAGTGAAGAAGTTTTCAGAAAATTTAAAAATGGATATAAAATTATGGATGATAAAGAAAGAAAGGAATGTGGAGAGTACAATACAATATATTGATTTGTTAAAATTCATTTTAAAATCTTGAAAATTCTGGTAATTTTTTAAAAAACAATATTTATTAAGCACACATTTTTCCAGTTTTGTTTTACTATGTATTAAATGTAAGACAATTGCCATTTTACTGAGCCCGTGGGAGTTACTTACGTTAAATTCTGAAATTCCTCCACATACTCATCCACTTTTCGATGTACTTCTAAACCCAGTTATAGAAAAAGTATCCGTCCCTTTCAAGAACAAAATTATGTTAAATTTTATACAAGCTTTTACAATATCATTTCAGGATGTAAGTTTATAGTTCTGTGAAAAATTCTTTATTTATTATAAATTCTACAAACTTTAGAAAAGTTTTGAAAAGGTCAGAAAATAGGGATGAAATGAATAATTACTATTTCATATTTTATTTTAGTCTAACATTTTGCTAATATAGTTTATTATAATATGTAATATTACCGAACTATATTCCATACAAATGGCATTCTTTCAATAAATCGTTTACAAACACCATAATTGCAACATATTCCATAACATAAATGCCATAAATCAATAGTTATCAACGAAATAAGAACCAATAACATCCACTATATTACAGACAATATTACTCAATCGAACATCCACAACTGCACAATTAGCCTACTGTGGATCTCGGCACGCAAGAACATCAAAGGTAACGAAGAGGCAGACAATCCCGCCAAACAGGTTCGATCCCATACATCAAACATATTAAAAAACATCTGCATCAATAAGGGCATCTGGCTAGAAACAAACTGAAAAAAGAATTGAACTTAAAGAGGAAAAATCAAAACTGTCCTATCGACAGTAGGAAACATAAACGATCTGAATACTACTGAAAACCTCTCAAGAAGGCAGCAGGTCGTGTTAACCCGTTTCACAATCTACCACACTAAATTCACCCATAGTTTTCTTTTTGGCAACATCCTTCCGCCTACTTGTCACTGCTTCAACAGAACCCAAACAATGTACCACATCACATTTTAATGCACCGTCTACAAGAAGCAAAGAGACAAAACCGTAGCAGACAATACCACCAACAAAGATCTAATTTCATCAAAATTAAAACCATAAAATAAAAAAACCCAAATTAATATATATGACAAAATATAAAACGTATTGTATGAAGATTACGAACATTTAACATTGTATGATAATTTCTTTGTCTCTGGTAATGTATTACTATAGTTAAAGTAAAGTAAAATAAAGAAAATAATAATAATAATAATTCAAAAATATCAGATAAATACCATGTCATAATATGCTTTCTTTTGTGGTTGTGATTTGCAACATTTGTATGGGGGTATCGTAAATCCCTGAATGATATGTTGTGCCACTGAATGTATTTTACTATCCGTGTAAGAATATCCTCCAAATTTTCAATACTCATACGGAAATAAGTAAAAAACTCAGGTTCATATTTTCTTAACTCCTCAAAATAAACATAGAATGCCTCCACATTTCTCTTTCATATCATTGGAAAAACCAATTGCATCATATTTTTTTTTTCGTTTTTCTAAAACATCTGTGAAGATAGCCACATACCGGCAACTTTCCTCTTATAGCATAGGAAATGGAATAAAAGGTGGGATGCGGAAACGTAGAGGAAGGTAGACAAGGTTTAACTAGGGCCCCCGGGTTACAGTTTAAGGAACATATTCGGCAATTCGCCTAAAAGTGATGCAGGGAAAACCCTAGAAAAACCTACAACAGTTAGGTCGGGCAGTTGGTACTTGTCCCACGCCCTTCCGATGGCGGGAGATGGGTTTGCTGTGGGATCGCTGCATTTCCCTCGCCGTCCCTTGACCGGTTTAGGAGGCAGCTGGTCGACTATTCCAATAGGAATAGCGGACAACTCTTACCGTATTCCCAAGGTCTGGGACCCCGGAACATACACCTCTCAAAACAGGCCGAGGTGTCTCGGCATGTGGGAACCTTAGTTGAAAAAACCAGACAGATGTGAAAGCATCCCCAAAGGTAGCCTCCGCCAGAGCTCTGTGGCAAGGTTCACCTGCGAGAGAATTCACTCGCAGGCTTGCTTTGATTCGCAGGTTACTTGGGAATAACGTATAACGCTCCATATTCATAAAATGTCTGAGAACGGAGAAGACCTGCGAGGGCTATTCTCTCGCAGGGGCTACCTTTGGGGAGCACCTCGGCCTGTTCTGAGAGGTGTATGTTCCGGGGTCACAGACCTTGGGCATACGGTAAGAGTTGTCCACTATTCCCATTGGAATAGTCAGCCAGCTGCCTCATAAACTGGTCGTGTCACGGAGAAGGGAATGCTGCGTCCCCACAGCAAACTCATCTCCCGCTATCGGAAGGGCGTGGGACAAGTACGCAATGCCCGACCTACCTGATGCAGGTTTTTCTAGGGTTTTCCCTGCATTTATTTAGGCTAATGCTATTGAAAACCCTCTAATTAAATAGACTGTTCCGCGTTGAATAATACCCCCCCCCCAAAAAACTCTATGTTTAAAAAAACAGATAACTGTAGAAACCTCCATATTTTCTGATTAAATTCGATAAAAACAAGAAATGTAGAAACACTATGACCATTTTTATTTTTGAAATTCGACCATGATAAAACTTGGAATTAACTTCAGTCATTAACCATACAGAACTTTTAACAAATGGGAAGCGTCCGATTTACTGTACCGTAATTCTCTTCCATGAAACGAATGTTATAAATGTGGAGATAACTGAATAATCAGCTGACCAGTATTCGATCTGGCTGTATTTCATGGGATAATCACTTCTTGACTTTGGGATTTGTGCTTTTAGATACAAATTATTATGCACAGAATATGCGAAACTATTATAAACTAGTAGATTTCCCAGAGTTGGCCGCGTATCCATTCACCCCTATTTTATTAGGCAATTCTTTAATTTCAAAGACATTTTGAATTTAATAATTAACCCCTGTTTACCCCTCCGCCTACCGTAACGCATGGTTTCATCAGCATCAGGAGTGTCGCTTTTTGTTACTGAACATTGTGACAGGATTATCCACATTTATTATTAAAATCAGGAACAACCAAGAACAAAACAATATCACGACGATCGTATACTCAGAATGTACATACAAATATGCCACAATATTCAAAACCACAAATTAACCCCAATTATTCACCCACTGTTCCCCACAAAATCGTTTAAATAAATAACAATTATTAATCAACTTAGGACAGATCAACGACAGTCTCGGTTATTTTGGACTTTGAATAAAATATCTATAAATATAAAATTAATAATAAAATAATTTTTGTCGAAGTGTAGTTTAAATTATTAATAAGGCAAAAACAGAACATTAATAATTGTAATTTAATTAATTTAATTTAGAAACGTGTATCTGTCCTTGTTGAATGTTAGGACTGTATTTACATTTGTTTTCACAAAAAATGAAACTTGCGTATGTGCTATTATGAAGTGATTTATTGACTGTTATAAATGCAGCATGCAACAATACAATAAAAAATCTGAAGACGGACTGAGACAAAACATAAACAACTTTCCAGAGAATATCTTGTGCTACAGATGCGCTACACCACACAAAGATATCAAGGCGTGATTACAATAAGTAATTAACAGTCCTTATGTGAACCCTCATCAGTGTTATAATAAATGTTTTAAACAAAGATTTTATAAGATTTTATAAGATTATATAAATTTTCCCAAATTTTCATTTACTTTCATCAGCCCTTGGACCATTGGACCATAGGTTTAGAAAATTGCGCATCATTAGGTCTGTGACGGGCTGCATTCTGATTACATTTAGGCGGCGCAAATAAGCTGAGCGTTTGACTGGCGTAAATTAAATAATATAATAAGTAATAATAAATAATAATAGAAAACAATTACCACAATGTATTATGCTAAATGTGAAACTAATTTAGAAAAAGATTAAACACCGATTTAACTGGCAGTATTTCATTTTTTGTGAAAACAAATGTAAATACAGTCCTAACATTCAACAAGGACAGATACACGTTTCTAAATTAAATTAATTAAATTACAATTATTAATGTTCTGTTTTTGCCTTATTAATAATTTAAACTACACTTCGACAAAAATTATTTTATTATTAATTTTATATTTATAGATATTTTATTCAAAGTCCAAAATAACCGAGACTGTCGTTGATCTGTCCTAAGTTGATTAATAATTGTTATTTATTTAAACGATTTTGTGGGGAACAGTGGGTGAATAATTGGGGTTAATTTGTGGTTTTGAATATTGTGGCATATTTGTATGTACATTCTGAGTATACGATCGTCGTGATATTGTTTTGTTCTTGGTTGTTCCTGATTTTAGTAATAAATGTGGATAATCCTGTCACAATGTTCAGTAACAAAAAGCGACACTCCTGATGCTGATGAAACCATGCGTTACGGTAGGCGGAGGGGTAAACAGGGGTTAATTATTAAATTCAAAATGTCTTTGAAATTAAAGAATTGCCTAATAAAATAGGGGTGAATGGATACGCGGCCAACTCTGGGAAATCTACTAGTTTATAATAGTTTCGCATATTCTGTGCATAATAATTTGTATCTAAAAGCACAAATCCCAAAGTCAAGAAGTGATTATCCCATGAAACACAGCCAGATCGAATACTGGTCAGCTGATTATTCAGTTATCTCCACATTTATAACATTCGTTTCATGGAAGAGAATTACGGTACAGTAAATCGGACGCTTCCCATTTGTTAAAAGTTCTGTATGGTTAATGACTGAAGTTAATTCCAAGTTTTATCATGGTCGAATTTCAAAAATAAAAATGGTCATAGTGTTTCTACATTTCTTGTTTTTATCGAATTTAATCAGAAAATATGGAGGTTTCTACAGTTATCTGTTTTTTTAAACATTGAATTTTTTGGGGGGGTATTATTCAACGCGGAACAGTCTATTTAATTAGAGGGTTTTCAATAGTTTCAATTTTTTCTAGCTTTTTGACGTTATTCGCAATCAGTACAGTCAACCCAATGAGATTGTATTTTGCTTGCTATATGTCGGATCAAAGAGTCGCAATATTGGACCGAAAGATATTCTTCAAATTATTTTGCTCTTTCTTCTGGGAATGATGCTTCGTTTTTAAAGTCCAGTACATCTAAATCCATCTTACCCCACAAACGTCGAGTATTTTTTTTCTCTACCTGTTGTGATCATTAGTGAAAAACCAAATTGTAACATACTTCCAACCGCTGCCGCGATGTAACATCCCGCTTGCCATCATGTAACACTCCACGACTGTGAACATGTAACATTCCAGCAGTTGGAAATGGGAAGTCCACCAACCGAGCTATACCTCCGTTAGCTCACCTGGCTACCGATCTAGAGGATAAAGGAAGAATTAAGAACAGGAAATAGGAAAGTCGGTAACGTGAGGGTTCGGGTTCAACTAATTGAACCTAGGCGTAGTGGTTGGTGTTTCGCTGCACTTCAGTCAAATAAGAGCTGATGAAGAATCAATAGATTTAATAGTTAGAAATAAAATAAAGTAAGTCAAACTGGCGGATAGCACCAGGAGCCACGGACCCGTCTGGAGGTTGGATCACGACTGACTTTTCCAAGAGCTCTGAACAATTCGAAGACTCCTTTCCCCCTCCCTGATGATTTTAAGTCTCCAATGAGAAGTACTCTTACAGGGTGGAGATTTCTGCTGACGTGTACATGTCTGCATAAAGTACTTAAAATGCTGACGTCCGTCTAGACGCAGCGTTATCACAGCTGCCTAGGCGGAAGGGGTGAAGACTTATGTGTTGTTGTTGTGTTTAGTTACTCGCTATATCTAAAGTGATGTCTTTAACTGCATCAGCGTTCTTGCGCCCTCTTAGGTCCGCTATGCTGAAGAGACGTTATGATAAGAGGGCACGTGTAGACTATTATATTACAAAATTTTACAATTCGAAAAGCCTCGGGAAAATTTCCTGTGGTCTAAAGGGAGGGATACAAATTTCCGTTTACACTCTTAAATTTGTAGACCAATATGTACCAAACTGTATATACATATTACGTGACACAATTACAGCCTCCTGGGATGGGGGTGTAATTTAAAAATATTCCTAAAAGTCCATTATTAGCGTCAAATCAAACGATTTTGATGTCGCAAATTTAATGGTGTAATTCTACAATTTTTAAATGTCGAATATAAACTAAAAAAGCAAAGGGAGGGAAGTACCCTGACTGGTCTGATGGTTTTGTAATGCGTTTACATATAAGGTAATGCAAAAAACACCGGTATTAGTGTCAATTCCGATGATTTAGGAGTTGTTGAGTTTAATTCTCCCATTATCCAGGGTCGTTAATGAAATTTTATGTTCCTCCACGTAGAGGTGAACGTGGTTGACTAAAGGTTACTCGGAGTAGTTTCGACCCTCTTAAGTTACTGGATATTTTTATTTTATTTTCCTAGGGTACCAGCTATATTTTGGTATCTATTTATTTAAAAGTTACATTTATTAATGTATTTTTAGAGTTTATTAAGTTTGCGAGAATTTTATGCTATTTTAATTCTGCTTGATTTATTAGGCAATTTTATGTAGTAGGAGAATGCCCGAATACAAACAGTAATCATAATGGTTCATTTGAAGTTAGATTCCTAGGGGTTAGGTCGGGGAGGGGAATGTATATGTGTAAATGTTCGAACACTCACGCTATTGATGCTGATTAAATGAAATGTTTACGAAGAGTTGAGTAAGAATCACCTCCAACTCCCGGTTAATTTAAATAAATACCCGGTCAACACCACGCAATCACACAGTTTTACATAAATATACTAAGTATTTACTTACGTTTTCTATTCCTTTACTTTCAGCTATTGTAGTAAGACTTCATTTGAATGTTGTTCAATGTTTCTAAATTGAAATTAAAATGTTTTATTCACAACTCGGAGGAGCACTTCTACATATGTATTATAGTGTTTTACTTACATGTAAAAGGAAAAATTGGGATTATTAGATCGCCCTGGATAATATTATGATTGCTATTGTGTCAGATGGGAAAGAAAAAGAATTATTTTTATTCGGAGTAATGAAACAGTATAATGTAATGAAAGATATATTTAATATATTATTATATGATTTTCGCGGTTTTAATATTACTGGATTGGAATCGAAGTCATATTTGGAAGAAGTTGGCACATCGTCAGCATCATCCTATGAAATTATATGTTAAAATGCTAATTTTTTTTAAAAAATACGTCTGATTGAAAATAATGCACAAGAAAGATAGCTAATAAAGACAAATAAATACCACACAACATTTCTGGGACCCTCAGGTGCGAAGAAAAGCCTATAGCGACACAGATGCCCATGGCAGTTGACAAAAAAAAATCCCAGAAACGTATGTAAATGATATGTTGTAATACAACATCGTACAGGAATAGTTATTTGTCATTTTATTACATACGTGAGTTGACGGAGGTGTGTTTCAATCCAATCGAAATGATTGATTATTCCAGTTGTTCGTCTTCTTCATCCTCCACAACTTGAGTTAGTTCAACCACATTTGCAAATGTGAGACCGCTGCAATTATTACAAATTTTATGAACACTTGAAACCGGCTTTTCCGCAGTTACAAGCACCAGTTCAGTCCTAACAAAAGCAAGAAATAACTTTGAGTAGTTAGTCAGATGCAGGGTCTCTATGGTCATTGAAACGGGCTCCGGACCGTGAGCCAGTCGTTCCCACCCCAACTCTTCCGGATTTTTTACATTTACCAACCACGTGTGTATTTGGTAATAACGCCGTTGAGAATGTTAGCACGCAGCATCTTTTGTTGTGGTAGCCTGGATGGATTTAATTTGCTTTTGTCGTAAACAGCTGATGTCTAGGTGCGATTATTTTTTTCAGGGTAACAGGCTACATGAGGGTAATCCACAATGGTGGAAACTCCCCTTTAATAGCATAGGAAGGGATTTGAAAGGGGGGATGTGGAAGGGTAGAGGAAGGTAGCCAAGATTTAACCCGGGCTGTAGTTTAAGGATACTACCCGGCATTCGCCTAAAAGTAATGCACGACAAACCCTAGAAAATCTGCATCAGGTAGGTCGGGCATTGGGTACTTGCTCCACGCCCTTCAGATAGCGGGAAAGGAGGTTGCTGTGTGGATGCAGCATTCCCTTCTCCGTACCTCGATCAGGTCAGGAGGCAGCTGGCCAACTGTTCCAATGGGAACAAAAAACAACTCTTATCCTATGCTTAAGGACTGTGACCCCGGAACATGCACCTCTCAAAACAAGCCAAGGTGCCTCGGCTTGTGGGAACCTTAGTTCAAAAATTGAGAGAGGAAAAGGCATCCCCAAATGTAGCCGCTTCCGTATCGCCTCCGAGGTTCTGCCTATGGGAGAATAGCCTTCCCTGACCGAAACGCTCAGTGCGTTTTTTTTGTGGAAGGGTAGAGGAAGGTAGCCTAGGGTTAACTAGGGCCTCCGGGCTATAGTTTAAGGATCCTACACGGCATTCGCCTTAAAGTGATGCAGGGAAAACCCTAGAAAAACCTTCATCAGGTAGGTCGGGCATTTGGCACTTGTCCCACGCCCTTCCGATGGCGGGAGAGGGGTTAGATGCAGGGTCGCAGCTTTCCCCTCTCCATACCTCTACCAGTTTAGGAGGCAGCTGGCTGACTGGTCCAATGGGAACAGAGAACAACTCTTACCGTATGCCCAAGGTCTGTGTCCCCGGAACTAACACCTCCCAAAACAGGCCGAGGTGCCTCGGCTTGTGGGAACCTTAGTTTTAAAACGGAGAGGAAAAGGCATCCCCAAAGGTAGCCCCTTCGTATTTCTCCTACAAGGTTTTACCTGCGAGAGAACATCGCTCGCTGGTATTGCCTGCGAGAGAATAGCCCTCGCAGATAGTTTTCTTCGTTCAGTACGTGTTTTTTTTATAGTTGTAAACAGGCTATGTATAGGGTAATCCACATAGTGGCAACTCCCCCTTATAGCTTAGGAAAGGGATTTGAAAGGGGGGATGCGGAAGGGTGGAGGAGCGATTGGTGAATAACTACTCGACGACTGCAGGTTACAACTCCGAGAAAATACTTTCTCCTGCTGTGGCATTTTATGGGAGGTGGCACCAGGCTTCATAAACACTTCGGTAATTTCGGTGCACCTTTCTGTTAAACAGTGAAACATTTTAACTTCCCTAGAGGAAGTTGTATCGCACGCCGTAAAACCATGTAAAAGTTAATATATAATTTCCCAAGATCCGTCATCAGAACAAGCAGTTATGCCTTCCAACAATCATTCCTTTGATTTTGAGAGAGCAACGGACCATCAGCATCCTCTTATATTCAAATTCAATCTTTTAGAAGTTGTAACAGCCGATCCTTACTGTTTTCTTTTCTCAAGAACTTGTCGTGAGCAACTGAATTTATTAAGTTACTATTGACGACTCTGTCAGATGACGAATGGATCTTCGAATGACGTAATATTTCTGAGGTTTCTGTTCCACTTCGTGCACGTTTAGATGTTTTTCCATCAAATATTGCTACAGTTTTTTTATCGGTAGTGTTTTTGTTTCTTCATGGAAAATGAATGATTATTCGTAATGTCAGAATGTGAAGCATCTCTGGGAATGCTGGTTTTCTGGGGTAAAGGAGATGTAAAATTCAGATTTGGTTCCTTTCCGCACTCCAATCCTGTACAATCGAACGGTGAAAATCAGACCATAAAATACAATAAAACATTATTATTAATACACAATTGAATTGTTCTTTCATTATATTACACGGTGTCTTTACTATGAATAATGAAAATTCAATTTATTCTCCAATATGACCATATAAATAATAATATAACCCGAATTTTTCTGTAGATACGTAGGTAAAACGCTTTTTAACACGTGTTTTTTTTTCGTGGCTGTGAATTAAACGTTTAAAATTTTAGAAAAGTAATAATAATAAAAATTACGTATGATTGAAAATAATAAATAAGAAAGTTAGCCTATTCAGACAAAAAAGTGATAATATAAATATCTCACACAAATTCTGGGATCCTTGTTCCTTTCTTTGGGTGCGAATAAAAGCCTAGATGAAAACGCAACGACATTGGGACAGCCGAAGGGAAAGCGTAACAATAAGGGAGCAACGACTATGGGAAAACAGAAGGTTTAGTGTAATAATAAGGGATCATTGCAGTTATTGAGTTTCATGGTGTCTGTTTGTACATTAATACCTGTGATGTTTGATTTAATGTGAAGCATCTCTGAAATGAGTCTGGAATTGTACCTGGTGTCATTGTCTAAAATCTTAGCATTTTGCCAATCAAACGTTTTGAATTGATGATATGTTTCGATATTGAGGATTTTTTATCAATTAGGAAGTTTGATATTACATATATGTTCTTTGATTCGTGTATTAAGGGAATGTTTTGTTTGCCCTATGTAGCAGGAATTACAATTACAGCAAGAGATTTTGTAAACAACACAATGTTTGCTGTTGGTGTCAAGTGGGTCCTTCTGGTTTTTTAATCAAGTAGGAAAGATAATTAGTGGATCTGTAAATTATGGATATTTGATATTCTTTGAATATTTGGAGAAATTTATGATGTATAAATTTGTAATAAGGAAGTACGAGAAAAAAATGGGCTTGAGTTGTTTGTGGACGTGAGACAGTAGGATATTGAATTTTGTTCAATCTGCTGTTTATGTGTTTAATAATAAAATTTAAAGGTACTCATTGTAGATTAAAATGTTTCGGACAATATTTAAGTTGAGTTGATGAATCTTTCAGTTGGAAAGTAATATAGCTCTGTCTTCAAGATTGAAACCTCTTTTGGTTTAGAGGAGGATCAGAAAGATAATTGAGAACATGTCCAGAGTATGTATGTTTTCTGAAGCAATTGGTGAGAATGTAAGTATTGTGAATGGATACAGTGACATCAAGGAAATTAAGAGAATGGTTAAATTCAAGTTCATGGGTGAATTGTTAGTTTGGATGATAATTATTGAAAGTATTGACTATAAGGTTGATTTGAGAGGTATTAACAATGTCATCTACATATCTGACGTATCAAAGAGGTTGGACAGGAAGTAGAGAAAGACAAGAATTTTCTAAATCTCTCATGACTATCTCAGCAAAAAAGAACTAAGGGGGCTTCCCATAGGAGAACCTTTGATTTGATGACAGTGAACCTGATTAAACTTGAAATAAGTGAAATTGAGGATTACATTTATAAAGCATAAAATTTCATGAAGTTGTATATGACTGAAAATGGACCATCTGTTTTTGAAACTGTTAATGACTAAATCATTGGGAACAGAGTTGTATAAGGAAACGACATCAAGATAAATAGAGTGATAATGAGCGACGGTGAGGTGCTTAATATTATCAATAAATTGATAAGAATTTTTAACAGAACAATGAATGGTTTTCTTCATGTTATGAATGTTGGAGTAAATGTTGTGTAAGGTAGAAGCAATAATAATTCTAAAATATAGGTCAGGTTTGTGTATTTGAGGAAGGGCATAAGCTCTGGAAATGTTGGTGGAGGTGATGAATGAGGAGTAAAATCTGGATAGTTCAATAAAATCTTTTTGCTTCCACTTCTTGAGAATGGTTTTTAGTTTGTCTATAACTGTATTGAGGCAGGTGGGTTTGCAAATTTTATAAGAGTTAGTGTCAGAAATAATTTGGTTAACGGTGTTTGTGTATTCATTACGGTCAAGAGCTACAGTGACAGAATCTTTGGCAGCGTGTTTCAAGAGTATGTTGGGCTGAGACTTCAAGAATTGTTTGGTTCTATGGTGGTTTTTATGAGATTGCTATGATAAAGAGGAAGGTGTTTTGTGGTTTAATGTTCTGAATTTTCAAGTAGTGTTTGAGTAATGTGATTCCTGATTTTATTGTGTTGCTGTGTTTGGAACAAATTTATATTAGTTTCGATGTGTTTTAAGAGAAGAATGGATTGAGAGTTGTCGATGGACGTGGTGGGTAGACTTAATTTGTTTCCAAGTGATACTACGTCAATAACATCCTTAGGAATAGTATGGTTACTGAGGTTTTTGAACGAATTGTCTTTGTAATTGCTGTGTGTGGAGTAATTGGGATAAGTTATTATCACTTTTTTGTCTGAACTGGCTTACGTTCTTATTCATTAGTATAAGTAATATTGAACAGTAATCAGATGAAGTCTTACTGCAATACCTGAAAATAAATGTGTAAAAAGACTAAGTAAATACTTAGTGTATTTATCTAAGATTAGTAGCTAAGAGACAAAAGAAAGAGATTGAAAGGAAGCGGGGGGGGGGTGCACCCCGGAAGCAAAATTATTGGCTTCATTATCTCATAGCCATATGTTCTCTTGGCCTACAAATATTTTACGGGATCTCAATCGTCACCCTTAGATGGTCATCACGACGCAGAACTTCAGTCGCAGTGAATAAAAGAAGTTAATCCTCATCGCTTGCCGCCGATCCCAGGGAAGCGAATTCAGCAAAATTTAAGGTCGGTAACCCACTGGGACGGTCGCGGGTTAAATTTCCGTTTTGCCAATTATGCTAATATTTTTCAAACTAGACCCCGAATTCCCTGAGAAAAAGAATCTCTGTTTATGAGAGCGTAGGAGTAATTATTGTATATTCTGGAAGTATGTAAGATTAATAAATTCTTAAAGGAAATTAAGTTTTTTTATTCGTCATAAATCATTGAGAATCCATTTAAATTACATAACGTTAGGAAAACCGTTACAATTTTGGGCACTAAAAATAAGAGGAGTTTGTAATTGTTTTAATTCAGTTGGAATAATTTCTTATTTCTTATTTTGCTTAAGACAACCAAAAATTTATTGGATGAACGGTATGTGCAGCCATATCGCACAAAAATTGAGCAGGTTTTGGAAGAAATATAATGTATTATTGTAGTGTGCATTTCTCTTCTAGCTTGATTTTGAGGAAACAGGGTCTGAACTTAGATGCTTTGATTTACTGTTTTCCAATACCGGCAGTTTTGTTTATTAATGTTTATATTTAATTACAATGAACTTCGACAAAAATAAAAAGTTAAAATTTGTAATACTCTGCAATATATTCCTGACAAATGCACAGGATAAATTAATACCTTTTGGTTTAAATTCCTCCATTAGGTGATATTATAAAGGTGCAATTAAGTAATTTTTAATATTACGCCGCTCCGACGTTCGTGATATTCCAACAAAGGATCTATTTTGAGAGTTGACGGACCAGGATTCTTATTCCGAGAAGGCCAACTTCACAGATTCCTCGGCCGCTAATGAAATTGCAAGTTCTGCTTACTGATTGAAAGTGGAACCCACCGCCTAATCGCAGATTCACTGTGATAGTGATACAGGTCACGCAATGCGAACATTAGGTAAAATAAACGTCAATCGGAATATCTTAACAATGTTTTACACAGAACTCAGGTTAAGCTCCCACGGATTGTTCTAATTATCCCAACCATGGCAGATTCCTCCTTAAGACCGACCATCTTCTATCATAAAACTCTGGCAGTTATTAATGTATCGATAAGGTAGCATGGAAAACTTCAAACGTTGCCAGTACCGATTAATAACTCTTTCATCATACAAAGAGAAGAATACCCAAATGTTAGCAGAATCAAAGCCTCGCAATTCTAAAAATATACAGAATAAAGCAGTGGCTTTTGAGACAGAAAATAAAACATGTGTTGTTTGTGGGAAGATACTGCATAAAATGTAACAATAATGATTGTAACTACCTTTGAGTCAATGAAACATTTTTTATTTTAATTTACTGGAATATATATATATATATATATATATATATACATATATATATATGTATATACATATATATATATATATATATATATATATATATATATATATATATTGTAATAACCACATAGTATCGCGTCGAAATAAAAAAGTAATATTTATAAACAACAAACAAATTTATTAACACAAGAAGAATTTACAATTGAATTTAATATTTTACTATTATAATAAGAAACTCTTGCTCTCATTGGTCTCTACTGGGTTTGACAACGGACAGAAGCGAACTATTAAAAAGACCCAACATTTAAGTTTTAAATTAAACAAAAGTATTTACTAAATTTATTAATGAACTTAACCTATAGATTGCTTCTAACTTTATTATCAAAAGAAGAGAACGACATCTGACTGTTATCCTTTAATAACGTTTACATCTGTTAATATTATGCATTCCAACTTAGGTTTCTCAGGTTTACTTCGACTCGTTCTAAAGACACTCACTTTATAGCCTTGACATTCACTCACTGACTCTAACACAATATCACTGGTTCGCCGTGACACTCCTTGACGTCGTTTGCTGCATCCAGGTCGCCTACCATCGAAGACAGGTCAAATTCTCCTACTCATACAGATAGAGCTTCTGTATTTTAAAAATGTTTATAGCTGTTATGGTTTTGCTGACTGATGCTGACTGTCGCTGACTGACTAACTGTCGAGGTTCACCGAATCCCTCTCCTACGCTGACTCTCGCTGACTGTCACTCGTTCCTCTCCCGCGATAACTCCAACTGTCCAACTGTCCACACAATAGGTTATTTCCCATATATATACCACTAGCCTCCTTGTTTTTCTCTTGATGCAAAATTTCGTCGCAACGGCGCGGTGACAGAATTCCATTACTGAAATTTATGTCCCGGTCGCTGGAGTCCTTCCGCCTTCCGAAACCCGACAATCGCGACAGGTCCAATTTGTCTTTGGACCTCTCCGCTCACAAGTGCGCGATACTAATTTCTCCAGATCCTAAGTCAACAAGTGCCTGGACCCTCATCATCCCAAGTAATTGCGCCATTTGACATGCTTGCAGCTGCAGTATTTCGCCCCCGCAATTACTCAGGACTTGTCGGCCTCACCCGGTTCGCACAAAATCTTTTCTTGCAAGTCCCAAGCAACTACGTCACTTGTCAGGTCATTCGTCAGAGACAATAGCATGCTCTAACATAGCCACTTTGGGGCCATCTGCTCGCCCACGTTCTGCGTTACGAATTCTTCACGCCGTTCCCCAAATCAATAAGTTACTGGACCCCCAATCACTCTTTAGACCTAATTGCCGCACCGTTACACTGTCTCTACAAATTACGGCTTCCTCTCTGCCGCTCACCAGCACTCATCCTAGATAAATGTCTTACCGCTCCGTCTTGTCACCTCGTGACAGGACCCGCGGTTCTTTTTCCCTCGCATTCTCTTTACGACATGTGCGCTGTTTTTAATCCAATGCATTATATTAAATGCATTACATTATATATATATTAGGGTAACAGGCGACATGAGGGTAATCCACATGGTGGCAACACCCTTTTAATAGTATAGGAAGGGATTAGAAAGGGGGGATGTGGAAGGGTAGTGGAAGGTAGCCAAGGGTTAACTATGGCTCCCGGGCTATAGTTTAAGGATCCTACCCGGCATTCGCCTAAAAGTAATGCAGGGAAACCACTAGAAAAACCTGCATGAGGAAGGTCGGGCATTGGGTACTTGTCCCACGCCCTTCCGATAGCGGGAGAAGAGTTTGCTGTAATGACGCAGCATTCCCTTCTCCGAGACTCGACCAGTTTATGAGGCAGCTGGCCGACTGTTCCAATTGGAACAGCGCTTACCGTATGCCCAAGGTCTGTGACCCCGGAACATACACCTCTCAAGACAGGCTGAAGTACTTCGGCTTGTAGGAACCTTAGTTCAAAAACGGAGAGAGGAAAAGGCACCCCCAAAGGTAGCCCCTTCCGTCTCTCCTACAAGGTTCTGCCTGCGAGAGAATAGCCCTCGCAGACTTCTCAATTCTCTTACTGGAATATTAGCCATCAGAAGTATATAATCAACATGTTCCATCAACTAACTTTATGGGAAATTTATCCAATGATGTTATTCCCCCTCGTGGAGTGAATATCACTGTTACAGGGATGTCGGGTTTCAGGGTAGGCGCTAGTTCATTAGGCTGAGCGTGGAATCGCAGGAAGTGATTGGTACATTTGTCTTGAACAGTTGCCTTTTGAAGTCTCAAATTACTAACATACCATGGGGCATTAACAATCGTTCTGAGGATTTTAGGCTGAAATCGTTGTATGATGATGTCGTATGATTTGCAAGAGCAATCCCAAAGTTCAATTCCATACGCCCATATTGACTTTATTATCATTTTGTGAAATGTGGATACGACGTTTGCGCGTTAGACTATTTTTGTTTATAATAATAAATACGACCTTCATAATGATAAACTTTAAATTGGAAAACAGTAATTTTATTATGTATTATATTTGTTACTTAATCCGATATACGTTTTCTTTCATTTTACTCTTGCGTATTTTGATTCAGACATGACATGACATGTATTAAATATAATCAGTAGTAGATTTTTCATAATGTACTTCGAATTTCTTTTGAATAGAAAGTTATTTGAGAAATAAATTTGTTTTTTATTCTGCGTGAGAAAATATTTGATACGCAACTTGGTTAGGTTCAGGGTGTTTTGGTGTTAAAAATATTTGAACTATGGGTTAAGTATTTGTAAGTACGTTAGATATATGTATGAATTTACATAGAACACATTTAATTTATGACATAACTAGCTAAGTAATCGGCGTTGCCCGAGTATTTAAATTAACCCGGAGTAGGAATTGATTCGATACTAATCGCTTGGTAAACATTACATTTAACCAGAACCAATAGCGCCAGTATTTTCCCTATTTACGGTCACATCCCCGACCTAACCCCTTGGCATCTAACTTCAAGTGTACCAGGATGATGACTGACGGTATTCGGTAACTCTCCTACTACATAAAATAAAAGTGTCGAAAAATCACGATTAATAAAAGGGTAAAAAATACTCGCTAACTTAATAAAGTCTTAAACTATTCCAGATACCTTAAAGGAGTAAATAAATGCACCCGTTAGCTAAGTAGAGACCGAAATATAGCCGGTACCCTAGGAAAAACAAAAATTACCTTAAAGAGGGTAAAAAGTACTCCGGATAACTTTTCTCAACTGAGTCCACATCCACGAAGCGGAATATAAAATTGCATCATCCAGCATGATTCATTCGAGAATTAAACTCAGCGACTCCTATAACCTCGGAATCGACTATAATTTCTGTCTTTTTTAAATTATTATTTATGTATACCCCTTCCACAACCACCCGAACCATAGTAGATCTTCCCTCCCTTGCCTTTTGGAGTTAAAATTAGACAACAAAAAATTGACGGTATTAAATTAAGCGATCCCAGAAACAATTTATTCGACGCTAATAATGGCCACCCGTATAGGTGGTAGGTGTGTCTTAATCCTTCAGCGTTTGTTCCTGGATCTTAAGTAACATGTGTATAAAGTTAGGTAGAAATTGATCTTCGAATTTAAGATTGTAAACGGAAATTTGTTTCAACCACTTACACCTCCACTCCTGGGGACTGTCCTACGGTTTAACAGTACGATAAATGCGATAATTAAATTCAGTGACATTTATAACCCTTCGTGCTGCTGACTTCTCATGCTGTAAGGGGTTGAAATTATACACTAAACCGTCTGAAGAAAAATATATTTATCTAATTGTCCACGAAAACTAAATATTCGAGTATAAAATCTGCCGTTTTAGAATGTTTTAAAATTATTCCCCCAAACCTACGGGCTGAAATGCAACTTAACTGACGGAGTGAATGCTAGAATTAAACTCATTGACGTCTATAATACAGGATTTGACACAAATACCGGTTGTTGCGCCTTATCCTCCAAAATGTATTATGGGTGATTTAAGGTATTGTAATTATGCACTACAAACATCTAGATAGAAACTATTAATCACATTAACCCCGATACACAACTAATAGACGCAAATATTGGCAGTTTTTGCATATTTTTAAATTTCACCCCTTGGGAGTTTTCAAACGACTCGAAAACCCAATAGTGACCTTCGCGGGGATGCGCACAACACATCACCAAAGATTCAACGCAATCGGATGAATGGTTTAGGAGCGCATAGGGGACACACATACACACAGACAGTCTCGCAGACATTCATTTTTATATAGAGGTAGATTTCACTTTATGATGGAATGTTCCACGTAAATTTTAAACAATTTCGATGAAATAGACGTTCCTCTTAAATCGGAAACTAACACTACGGAGGAAGAAATTTTGACTTACTGTGGACGCAGGGTGTATAATTAACTCTCTTATGGTAGTGCATGTATTTTTTTTACTGTTTTAGGGTACCGTGTATATTTTAAGTTACTTTGGGTACTAAGACTAGTTTTGACTCTCTCAACGAACACTCTAGGTTAAATAACTACGTAAGTAATGTAGAATACAATAATTTATCGGGTTTATATACGTTTCCGGAATAAGAAGGTTGTCTAATAAATATAACTGTCTGTATGTTTGTTTATTCATATCTGTGTATGTGCTGTACGCAATTAAACACCTGTTGAGCAAATTTGACCAAATTATGCACACGTGTTCCTTTCAAACCGGATCAAACACAGCAGTGATAGGACATTACTACTACCCCTAGAGACGGGGATAACCGGGTTGGAAATTTCCATTATACTAAACGTCAGATATTTGAGTGAAAAAAATATTTTTCAGGATTAACGAGAATGATAGTGTTCCTTCCTTAGTTGGTGGTTTATAATTTCAATCCCTTTCGGAATAGGATGGGACCATCTTTACGGATGAGGGTGAAGCGGCGTTTCATAAAAATTACGCGAAAACAACCGAGTTTGGTGTTGAATTCGCAGTTATGGATATCGCTGAGTTTATATTCAAATAGCCGGTAAAGTTTTACTTCAATCCCAAGAAGGTGGTGGAAGGGAAAAACAAAGTTCATTTTACAATTGTACATACTTGAAGCAATTTAGATCAAATTTTGTGCACAGTCTCCTTTCAAATATGAAAGAAACACTATGTGAGCAAGACATTACTTAAACCCTAAGGCGGTAGTTAACGGAGGTGGAAATTTTAAAACATGCATAATGTCGGTATTTGCGTCGAATAAATCATTTTCATGCTCACTGTGATTGATAGTGTTTTTCTCGATGATGTTTTTGGTATTGGAGGGTACAGTCTATGTGGAATTCTGTATTAAATTTATTACATGAAAAATCACTTTTCAAATAAAAGTCTGTCACTTTTATTTCGTTCACTTGATATACGTGTGGTTCGTCCAGTAGGGAAACTTTCTGCTAAGGGTAGATTACAAAGTAAAAAAGTGAGCAGATTTTCTAATATTTAAGAGAAAAAAATTAAAGGAAAAAAATGAATCTGTTTGCCTGAAGAAAAAATTGCAATCGTTCAGATTTGTTTTACTCTTGGCAATATACGTATAGTTCGTCTATCCAGTAGAGAAACTCCCACTTCAGGGTATATTACAAAGTAAAAATGTGAGCAGATTATTGCTTCTGACACCCAAGTGACAAAGCCTTGTATGTGCAATTGTATAGCGAAGACGCTTTACACATGAGGACTTACTTTTTGCACTAAAGTATACACAGACATAAAACACCGGCCAGGCCATTCCAGCGATGTAGCGATGCCGAGACCATAGCTTTCGCGCTGAAGGGACGTGGGCTTATGAAAGTCGCTGAGTTTAATTATTACATTCCACATGCCTCCAAGGAGTGAGGGGTGGAAGGGGAAAACAATGTTCCGCGCGCAGAGAAATTTACCAATCTTGTTCAGATGTTCCTTACGATACGAAACAAACAGTGGATCGTTAAAACATCTCTATCATCCATAGAGGTGGAGGTGCATTCTAACGACCTTCTAAATTTCAGGGAGTATTTCAGACCTTTAAAGTACCGGAATATTTTTAATTCTCTTAATGTACTACGAACTATTTGAGACTCTTTTAGGGTACCGGAAATATTTTTAAGGATACCGAGAGTACTTTTTATCCACTCAATTTAGTAGAATTATTTTTTTCCCCTTCTTAAGATAAAGAGTATATTTCTGATTCCCCTCATGTAATGAAAATATTTTTGAATCCCATAATTTATCGAATGTATTTTTGTCTGGCTAAAGGTACCAGTATTATGTTTTACTCTTTAAATAGCGAGAGTCTTATTTCTAGGGATTATTTTTTACTGTCTTAAGGTACCGGGAGTATTTTTAATTCTCATAAGGTACTGGGATAATTTTTTAACTTTATAAGGGTGGGTAGTGATTTTCAATGTCACGATATGTGTTCATAATATGGTGCAAGACAACTGTTGAATTGAGATAGATGACATTGGCTATGAATATGTCCAAAGAACATGTTTGTCACATATTGAATCAATCAAGATTTAGGCATGAGAAAACTGTCGACGCGTTGGGTGTCGCGCCGACCAAAAAAGTTTTCGAATGAACATTTCCAACGCTCTGTTCGCGCAGTTTTTGCGCCGATTAATTACTGTAGATGAAGGATAAAGTTTTCAGGGGAAGAAGATGGCGGTGCAAGTCATCGAAACGTTGTGGAAATTAAACGACGCTACCCGGTTGGAATCCAGAGAAAACTTTATCCAGCAGTTACACCGGGAAAACCTACGTTCCTTACTGTAAATGAAACTTGAATACACGATTTTACCCCATAAACAAAAAATACAGTAGACTGCGAAGTGGCTCCTAAATACAAAAACTGTTTTTTCAGCTGGGAAAGTGACTGCTTTCTGGGATAGTCTTGGAGTAATCTTAATCGATTATCTCAAAAAAGAACAACCATTACAAGCTGAAGACAGAAATTTGCCGGAAAAAATTTTTTTTTCACTAAGACAATGCGTTGTATCACATCTCAGGGGTTGTGAAAATTCACAAATTTCTGTTTGGACTGCTTGTCCACCCTCCTTACTCCCCAGATCTAGCCTTTAGGGTTGTTTTGTGTTACCTAAGCTAAAAAGCTAAAACGTTGCGCTTAGAGGACAGAGATTTTCGTCAAATGAGAAAACAATTATTTTTCAGAGAAAGACGCCGAGTATTATTTGGACGGGTTAATGAGATGTGACCATCACTGGAAGGAGTGTTGAGACTTACAAGGAGACTATGTAGAATAATAAAAATAAATATGAAGATAAAATGTCTTGTATCATATTTAGGTCAGAAAAATTTTAAGACTACCCACAATAAGTCTCCATTTGAAGCGAAAGCCATTGTCGTGACCATCGTAGATTTCAAAGAAATACTGGATCATCATTATATTGTTCGATCAAGTCCATGTCTACATTATATTTTCAAATTTATTAATAATAATTACAATTTCTTAATCTACTTTAATTTCCAAGTTTCACAGAATATTTCGGCCTTTCAATATAAATATAATTTAAACCATTGCATAATTATTTGAACTACAACAATAATTTTTTGAAAAATTTAATCATCAACCGAGGTGTAATTGGATTAATAACAACTCCGAGTTGAAATAAAAAATCTACACCTCTGAAAAAAACATTCTCGAATCGGTCGCGCCCGATTTATTTATGAGCCTGGACTCACCAAATCTGGGACACGGAAACGTGAGAATTTTGGAAAGAAGGCGTAATCACCCTTGGATAAAAATTTCCAAAACCTCAAGGATTAGGTTACAAATGGAGGGAGTAACAGATGTAAAATTGAAGGAACTCGGTTTGCCAAATAGCTCTCGGGATTACAATAATGTAGAGAAAAATTTGACAACTACGTATAGTAGGACAGTCTTAAATTAGCCTTGGAAACGAAACTATCAATTTAAATTATAATTTGGAAAAGAATACAGTTCAGAATTCAAACAGAAAGAGGGAAATGAATTACAGATTCCTGAAAGATCCATCAGAACCTGAAAATCCTGATTTTGACGCCTCCATTTTAAGTCATCGATTCAGCAAATAACCAGACATCGCGACGTCGTTTGCATCTAGAAACGAGACTGAACACCGTCAAAAGTATATACTTACAATATTCCGAAATTCTTTCCTACGCGGAAACCCTGAGATTATATTATACCATATTTTGAAAATTAAGTAATCAATTAGTAATATTGTGTAATATCATGACAAATTTATGTAAATATTTAAAAAATAAGATTTCGAGAAAACTTCAGTTTTAAAATAAATTTTTATGACCTATATGTATATATATTGTAATACTAATTAGAGGCCAGTAATGATTTTAATAATTGGATTGTTTAGCGGTACCAATTTCAAATACAACAATGTGTCGGCGGGCTTTGTCGTGGGTTACAAGCGCTTTCTGGAACGGCAGTCTGTCTGATATTGTAGCCGGGAGAGGAAATAAAATTTGGAGAAAACTAACACCGTGGCCTAGGTATAAAATTCAACCGAGAAAGTTACAAATTTTTAAATCCAATTATAAAGTTTTGACAGCGAGATACTTTGTAAGAAAGTGCAAAGAGTAATCAAATATTTGCGCCACATTAAGATTCCTACGTGTACTGAGATCAAAATTTTCCACATAAACACAATGTATAATAATATGTCTGGCTGATGATCCGGAGGTGCAGCAGATCCAGTTCCTGGAGGAAAATTCAGTAACTACGACCGTGTGTTTAACAATCAAGTGTAGAGTCAGTGATTCATGGTCTTTTGAGTGTAAATTGTGTGCCCAAAATTAGAAAACTAGGTCTGGTACCAGTCGAACATTTTTGTAAGTAGAAATCAAGTTAATTAAGTTTGTAAACGATAAATAAAGGTATTCGTCAGATTTCGTTCGTCACGTTTTGTTTTTGATTGTTAATTTCTTAATTTATAAATTCTATGATTGTTCTTTACTTACTTACTTACTGAGAGAAGAGTTATCAAATTTCTAAACATTGAAACTTTAAATGTACTTAACCTCAGAGAAAACGTTATAAATTTCTATTGAATAATAAATGGTATTTTAAAGTTCAAAGTAGTACTTATTTCTTGATTCTTTCTGTTAAAATAAAAATAAATTGTTTCAGAATTAATTATCAATTTAATAAAACTGAAAGTTAATTGTTTAAATAATTCAATAAAATTTGTTTATTCTTTTAATTAATTACTCTTATTTATTCATTACACGTCTGGCTTCCACAAAGTGTGGGAATTCATTTAATTAATAAAATTATTTATTACAATATATATTGTAGAATTCAACAATTTGTAATGTACATTTTATTTAAATTATTTCTTTAATATTCTTGTCGGCGTAATTATTGAGGCCAGAGTATTGTTTGGAGCAATAATGGAGAGACTGTAATGGTTGCTAGGGATCATTGTCGAAAAGCGTGCACACACAGAACTTTCGCGGAAAACAGTCAGTTTGTTGTGGGAGGTCGACGAGTGTGTTTTGGGAGTTTGAGGAGAGTAGTCTTGAGAGCATAAACGTTGATGTTAGTAGAGAAGTCGTTGTTGGGAATTTAACAAAATGATAGAGTGAATATAATTTTTGGAGACAAACCGAAGATTCTTGAAAATAATTAGGAATTCAGCAAAGTATAGGCTGAACAAAGACTGAATATATCCTCTTTTGGCATTAAAGGCATTTCTACAGCAAAACTGAGTGTGACAATACGTACGACAGTAAAGTTCGTGAACTTACAGCGGCGCAGGAATTTTGGTGCAGTGAAACGATATTTACAATCAGTGCTATGGCCTTTAATTAAAATGTTATTTTTTAAAATTTAAATAACTGTATAGTGCACAAACTGGTAGCAGAGCAGCTCTGAATAAAAATGTTATGTAGAAACCTGATTTTGTAAACCTTTAAGTAAATAATTTGCCTTCAGATTTCGATATATTTTTCTAGTTTTTGTGGTCGTTAGGTTCTTTTTATAAAATTTTGTTATTGTAGATTAAGTTCGTATTTTCTTTTGTAACTTTGGTGAAAATTGCAAACCACTATCTTTATTATTGGCCCTGTAGGCGGTCCTGGAGTTTTTGATTCTTATTAAAACTGAGTCATTTATTAAAAACATAAAATGTACAATATTCAATGTAAGTCGAAATTTTAATTAAATATTCTTTTTTTATCTGTTTAAAATTATTTCGGATTAATTTCAAGGTAAAATACTGATAACTTTCTTCCTTTGTTTCATTTATATTGAATACTACATAATTTGATTCTCTTACGTGGTGGGCTAATTTATTTAATTAGTTGTGTATATTACATAATTTTGCGTTCAAACGAGGTGGAACCTTTCTCGTAATAAAGTATAGGGAAAATTTTGTTTTAGTTCTGAGTTTAAATCTAACATTTACTCTGTCAGTTAAGTTGTAGTTCTGTCCCTAGAATTGGGGGCGCGGTAGGAACCGTCGGAGAATGCTATGGAAGCTGGGGTTATGGAACTCACTGAGTTTAATTCGGTCGAAGGGAGTCAAACAAATTTTTGTTTACAATCTTAAAATGCGTAAACCAATTTATATCAAACTTTTATACATTAGTTACTTATGATCCAGGTCAAACACTGAGGGATTAAGATACACCTATCGCCTCTAGGTGTGGGAGTGGAATTTAGAAACATTCCTAAACGGCCATTTCGCATAAAATGTTTCCGGGATAGCTTAATTTGAGTGTGCCACTGTACAATTTTTATGTGTTTAATTTTAACTTGAAAGGCAAGGGAAAGAAGAACTACAATACTGCGGGTGGTGGTGGAAGGGATTTACATAAATAATAATGTAAAAAAGACCGATATTAATGTCTATTCTGTGGTTATAGGAGTCGCTGAGTTTAATTCTCACATTAATCATGGTGGTTGAAGAGGAGTAGTTTTCACTTCTTAAGGTACCGGAATTATTTTCTTAGGGTACCCTCCATATTTTGGTCTCTTTTTAGTTAACAATTGTATTTCTTCACTCTTATAAGATATCCAGAGTAGTTTCAGACTTCATTAAGTTATGTAGTATTTTTACTGTTTTAATTCGTCGTTATTTTTTAGACCTTTCATTTTATGAAGTAGGAGGGTTCCAGAACACTTTCAGTCATTGTCGTGGATTATTTGAAATTAGATACCGAGGTGTTAGGTTTGGGGAGGGGACCGTAAATTGGTAAAACGCAGGCGCTATTGGTGCTGGTTAAAATTAAATGTTTACCTAGATGTTACTGTGGAAACAGTTACTACTTCTGGTTAAATATAATAAATACCCGGACACCGCCGCGCACTCACCTAGAATTGATATATATTAAACAAACCGCCAAAATAATTTTGTTACAATTTGTCAGAGTGTTTCTCTTGAGTAATTTTTTTATGCATCTCTCGCCGGGCCAACCATAATGAGGATTTATTATTGTTCCTGGGAATCACATATTTGCTGAAAATTGGTGGGTCTGATATGGTTCCTGTACCGCTTTAAAATATTCCAGACAATAACAATTTTGATGTTATGCAGCTTATTTTATCACACTCTAACATTTACCCCTGTGTCAATGTCCGTATTTTCAAACATTTTAACCTACAGATTTTTGAGTCGAATAAATATATTTGGGTATCAATGAGATTCATTAAGTTTCTCTACATGTTCTCTGTGTATAATTTCAACCCCTTTCGGACATTGCAGGGAAGCACCCTTGAGTGGACAGGCATTACATAAAAATAACGCAAAACCACAGACATTGGAGTCGAATCTGGGGTTATGGTAGTCACTAAGTTTATTTATGACATTCAACTTACCATTTAACTCCCCCAATCTGGAGTGATCAGATGGGAATTTTCAAAAACGTTAAACAGTCGATATTTCCGTGTAATAAATCTTTGTCGGGGTCAGAGACTTTGATAGTATTTCTACCGATGTTGTTTGTTTATCATTTATTCCTCATTCGGCATGGAAGGGGAGTACGCTTAGGGATGGGCCTTTCATAAAAGTAAATCAATAACAACACATAAGGTATAGTGAATACTCTTGACAGTAAAAAAACAGCACACTCTATGGGTGGACGAGAATGGAATTATTCAAACATGTATAAACGACCTATATTTGCATATATTTTTCCGGAGTTAATGATATATATAGTGTTTTGCCTGATCCTGATTCTCTATAATTCCAACCCCTTTCGGCATAGGAAGGGAGCAACCTTAGACGTGGAGCGCGAGGGGTGTTACATAAATCAAAACCCACCAAGATTTGAGTCCAGTTCGTGGTTATGGATGTAGCTGAGTTAAATTATAGCAATTAACTTACCAGTTAAGTTGTTATTCTACCCCTAAGGGTGGGGTGAAATGTGATAACATTGGGTTATGGTTGCATCCAAAACTGCACGCTTGGAGCTAATTTTACCTAATTTTATACACGTGTTTCTTTAGAACCAGGAACATACACTGGGGATTAAACACGACTACCACCCCAGGGTCGAGGGTAGTCGGGGTTGAAAATTTTTAAATATGGTAAAATAGTCGATATTTGCGTCGAATAAATTATTTTTGGGGTTAATGAGTTTTATAGTATTTCAACCCGTTCAAGCATAGGAGAGGAACACCCTTAGGTGGGAATGGAGGAGCGTTACATAAAAATAGCGCGAGAAAATCCGAGATTGTAGTCAAATTCGGGGTTATGGATGTCGCCGAGTTTCATTATGACAACGCGTGGGTGGTTTTGGGCGGTGGTGGGCGAGGATGGAAATTTTCAAACATGTTGAAACAGCCGAATATTTGCAGAAATAACGTTTCCTCGATGAGTTAGAATGCGATTCTACAGATATTTTGCTGTATAATTTCAACCCCTTTCGGCATGGGAGGTGAGTACATGTAGGGATGGGAATCGATATGATTTACATAAAAATAACGTAAATTCAACCACGATTGGAGTAAAATCTGGGGTGATGGATATACGACAAATCGGGAAACGCCAGGCACCCAGCTAGTTTAATAAATAAAATCGACTGTTTCTGTTTGTGTGTATGTATGTTCCACATACAAATATACACTTGTGGAGAAAATATGACAAAATTTCAACCCCTTCTTTGGAACCGGAAACATACGCTGTGGGGGTAACACACGTCTAACACCCCCAGGGAAAGGTTTGGACGGGATAGTAATTTTTAAACATACTAAAAGGGACGATAATTGCGTCGGATAAATATTGTCGGGGTCAATGAGATTGATAGCGTTTCTCTCGATGTTTTTTGAGTATAATTTCGACCTCTTTCAACATAAGAGAGGAAGGCCGTTAGAGGTGGGGGTGGAGGGACGTTATGTAAAAATAACGCAAAAACAACTGAGATTGGAGTCAAATCTGGGATTATAGATGACGCCGAGCTTAATTATGGCAACCCGGACAATTCCGGGCGCCCAGCTAGTAAGAAATAAATAAGAGGGAACAAAATTGTCATTTATTAATCGGCAGTAAGACACAAGTTAATAAAATCGTGTACTTGTGTATTGAATTACACTTGAAAATTTAGTTATAAACTATGCATTTGATATGAAATGAATCAATCTCAAACAATGCTTGAAAAATACTGGAATTAAAGTAATTATTTACTCCCAGAAAAATGCAAATGGTGTTACTGCATTTGGAGAAGCTGGTTTACCGACTACACAATCGTATATTTAAAAAGATGAATCTCTTTTATTAATAAATTTTGCATATCAAATTCCATTATTAATAATATTAATAACTATAGCAACTAACAGAAAGAGATTGTCAAACTGAATGGTTTTGGTTTTCTTCTTCGAAGTCTTGCAAAATGCTAGACATGAAGTTGGTGTATTATTATCTTGGAGTTAGAAACCTAATTTATTATCTCTCAGTTAGGCAAGCAGTGGGTCAGACGTTTATATGTCTGTTTCTCACAAATAAAACAGTTTTGTAAAACATTGTAATACGCAAACGATTTTGGTGTTCTGTTTACAATTTATTAATTTATTTAAATAAATATCTAATATCAAGTTAAAACTTCTAAAAAAGCTGTAAAAATTAATTTTACATAATAGGTAGCAAAACATATTATTGTTCGTCTCTGTAATAAATTATTTTTACTGAATCAATTTGGATATTAAATAATGAACTTAATACGGTCATTCAAATCGTATAATCTATTTTAACTTCTTATTTGTAAGAAAAATTCCTCACTGTGGGTTACGGTAGTATTTACTATTGTGTTGAATATGTGTAAAATTAAAACACAAATGAATTTTCCCTTACGATAGTAAAAACTAGTGAAAATTTCACAACTGATTTATTACCCTCTCGAGTGAGGTAACAGTACTTTAAATATGTCAGATAAAATATCAATTAATTTTAGTAGTCTTTCAAAGTGTTAAATCTATAAATTGTAAACGTTTTCTGCTCAATGCTTGCATAAAATGTATTGCTGTACATATTCTAAGTCATATACAGTGCAGGTTTAAACGGAATTGCATCATAAATATATTTGACACGTTTTTAGCCTTGCCATGGACAGCTGCTTTTCGTTGGTTGGTGTTTCCGAAAATAGGAAGTGAAAGCCCAGGTGCAGGTGAATGGTTCCCCACCACCCCTAGTGTTATAGTTCTCGCCTTGGGCATCGGCCGGTGGAGGCGCTGGTCTCGCAGTGATTAAGAGCGGTAGAGCCGCGCGTATGGGAAGGCATTCCAGCCGAAGCCTCAGCTGAGCCGCGAAGACGAAGACGAAGACGATGAAGACCGTCATACACCTGCTGCAGGTCAGTGCAAGCGCTATCTAGGGAAGCTTGCGCCATAACCGACTGCTTTTACGATCCTATTTACATTTAATTACTTGCCCCGCAGCTTACCAATCATATTTTAATTATAAATTATTAATTAATAATAATTAGAAGCGCCGTATGAGTATAACACCGGAAGTAGAGTGCCTTTAAAACACACATAAACCTTATCCATTCTGGCTGACACAACTTTCTATTTCAATGTTGAATCCACCGCTGCAATGAACAATTAAATATAAATCTTCATAAACATTTTTATTATAATCACCAATTTCAGTTATATTACATTGTTTATAGCCTTTCTGACATAATATAATACTTTATTATATATAAACACTAGATTCATACAATACCATTTCCGTCTATTTAGCTCAATTCAGCTGGTGGTTTCCTTACGCAGCAATTTGTTTCTCAAATGTTGACGCCCTCGTTTTGGAAAACCACGGAATCTATCATCCGTTAAGATCCTACATGTGAGAACGATACTTCCAAATAAAACACAACTCCAGTTACTCCAATTATCTCCCAGTTCACTCCGGGGTGCCTTAAGGGAGTGTGCTGGGACCGTTGGTCCACTTGATCTGTCATTGCGACCTGGCAACTTCATACAATACAACTCGTAGTGTACAAAAATGGGATTATTTAATTTTATTATTCATGTATTTCAATTTATTTAACGAAAGAAAACATCTTGATAAGTTAAAATACTTAGCTTCAGCCTGGCGAGACTCAATGCTAGCATCCCAGGTAGTCGCTAATAAGCCTGACCAAAACTAAATAATCTTTAGTCGCGAGATATTAGCACGTTCAGACAAGACGCTTGACCAGATTGGCGCCATCGTGGCCGAACCTTTCCACGAATTTGACTATTTGCACTCCGTAGGGGGTGTGATTAATTAAGATATCGAGATTTGTGGAGGAAAAAATCTAATACCCACTGGATAAAAAACAGTAGAATCCAAGGCCACGTGGGGGAAAATTTCGAAAAACCAAGGCGTAAAGGGAACTGGCAGAGCAATTGGCTTTTAGTTTAGGGAGAGTGGCTTTTTTGATGAAGTACTGAAGAAGGTAGTTCTATGATGTTATAGGTTACTTGAGATATTATAAATTAGCGTCTTTGTGATGTTATAAGTTACTTTTTGAGAAGTTATGAAGAAGTGAGGTTTTCGTCGAGGACGTTAGTTTTTTAGTTGACTTTTGAGTGGAAGACAGTTAGTTTTGTGGAACTTATAAAGAAGTTAAGGTTTTTTTAGAGGCAGTTAGTTTTCAGGTATCGGATGGTGATTAGGGTTTGGAGAGTGAATCTATCAAGAATATTCGGTCCTCAATAATATGTTTCCTGGTGCCTTTCCCTCTCCGGTGAGGGTTTACAATCAGTTAAGTGTTCTTAGAAAATTTAAAACACGATATAGAAAATAAATGAAAATAGTATGACATGATCGTCAAAGATCCGCCAACTGGAGCAATAAAACTCTTTCGACTGAGACATCTCGAAACGCTTGTTACCACGATCAGAATCAGCCTCTGGTGCTTTTAAAATGATCGGATACGCCTGTCACCAATATTTTTTTCTCTGACTCATTTCTCTGTCATTTATATCATTAAATCCCGATTGTCCATTCCGTTCATTGTATCGCTTCTGAATTAACATTATCCAAATCAAAGAACACCTGAAATATATGTGACCCCTGAATTAAAATAAATTAATTATATCTTCCATTTGCTGATGAAATAATGGTGGACCCGGTCAATGAGCTCCTGAATTTCTCTAAGCAATAATCTATCAACATTGTTGTCTAGTTTATTTCACATATCTTTCATGAATTGCATGTACGAATTAATATTATTGAATAGATACAAATTTACTCCTTCTTGGATTGGCATCATGTGGATGGACTGGGACTTCTGTTAAATTGCTATCAATTATCAATAATAATACACAACCTTTTATATGTTGAAATTAAGATTTCAAAACTGAAGTATCCGGCTAAACAATTCTTATAACAATTCGGAAGTAGATTCTGATAAATTTGTCGATTACTCACGTCTGTCGTCGCAAAGCACATTATTTCAGTATATCCTGATAGAAATATATTAAAATCACCAGTTAACAAAATTAGGTTTGACAATTAATCAAAATATCAAGACCATTAAAATTTGTTCCAATGAATTTCTTAATATCAATTAAAAATAAATTATAAGTCAGGTTTTTCGTTAACCAACTAACGTCACATCATTAGTGAGAGGCTGAAACAGCTGATATTTTTTTTCTATTTACGCTCGTGCATTCCAAGAATTGGATCGCCGATGAAGTCACTCCATCCAGGTCTTTGAAAGCAAATGGTGATGTGTACTGGCATATTTCCAAGATATGTAATATTTGACGTTTCATTACCACTTCAATATAAGTGACTTCCGCCTATGTATCAAAACATGTATATGGCTAAAATTTTGATGATAAAGATGATATATTTAACACTGGATTTGAGTAGAAAACATTTACAACTTACAAATATTACACTTTGAAAGACTGACAAAAATAAGTATGAAAATAATCAGTAAGATAAACTACAAATTAAATTAAATTTTGAACAACTAAATAAATTATTATAAAGATAAAGATAAATCTGTTGTTCCCCTTATATAACAAATTACTTCTAGTGCTGAACGTTTGTTGAATAAATTCTAATAACATTCTAAGGTTAGGTTATTTTGATTACAGCAACATTGTAATATGCAAACACTTTAGCTGACATTGTCTTTAAGAGTGACGTCACGGATGATTCTGCGTCGAAGGTAATAAGCTTGTATTTGACTTCAGCTAGTGCAAAGATCATTTTCACAGAAATTAAGCTATAAATACTCCTAAGTAATGAAACTTAAAGGAAATAAAATTATAACTAATAATCACAAAGATAATTTCGAGAAGAAAGCTATTTGCTGGGAGAATAATTTGACTGGGTTTGACACTTGGCTACTTTAACGTCGTTTATCAACAAAATTCTAGAAAATGATGGCTAACTATTTGAGAAATATTATTTTGGTCTTCTGTTTGTGGTGTTTTTATTTAACCCATATAAAATTCCCCATAGGTAACGTCATACTTCTTACATGTAATCTAGTAGTTTCAGTGACCACTATGACTGTCAACTTGCATGTTGGTCCTGGATTTAGAGATTTCTCCTTATTCATATCCTTGGTTACCTCGACCATGTTAAGTGAATATTAGACATAAGTCTTGATCGTCTTTTATGATTTAATACGAGAATTTGTCGGATTTGTTTCGCAACTAGGAGATACAAATCCGAATAACTTCATTATGAACTACACCCCCGTTTCAGTGGGACTATTTGTGAGTATCGAATGGTAGGGAAGGCTTCGAATTTGGATTTCTGTACAATTTTATTATCAATAAAAACAATTTATGACGTTATACAGACACTTTTTATTTTTTATATTATGACGATATTCCGGTACCTTTTTGTATCTTCTTCAGGTATTGTATAACGTCATAAATTGTTTTTAAAAATTCAAAACAGACGTTAAATTAAAACTTTTATTATCAATAATTGCACGTTTCTTTAGTGAATATATCAAGTGGGGCAATTTTATTAATTACACGAATTTCATGGACAATTACTATGAACAGATTCTCATTAATAGTCAAACCCGAGAGAATTTTATCCAGACTCTCATTAGTTTAATCTTTTATGTTATTAGAAAATTAGATTTTGTTTCATCTCCGAATTATTAGTCATTCATTTTTATTCCAGTAAAAGATGATATCTAATATTCTGCCTCAATAAAATGTGTGAGCATTGGCGAAATCTGCCAATCTGAAATAGTGGTAATTACAAAGATAGAGAGAACAAGTTCCATTCTAATATGATTTAAATGAATAGTAAGAAAAATAACCAAATACAAACAAATGATGTCATAATATAAATACCACACAACGTTTCTGGGATTTTTTTTCCCTTTATAAAGGCGCTAAGAAGAGCCTAGAGCGACACAACTGCTCTAGCCACTTGCCAAAGCTCATTTCAACATAATTTAATTCGTTATAATTAAACATTACAGTTTTATATCTTGCATAACATTTTCCAATATACAGATTGGTCTACCTTATCAATACCAAAGTTTACATCGGTGCCCGGTAGATTGGAACGAATTAATCCTTAAAGTACGCAATATTAGGCAGCATTTTCCAGTGAGGTATTTCCTTTTGTTCTCAAAAAAAATTATCAATTCCTATAAAAGTTTAATCAATATTTGCCATTGAATATTTTCCACGTATTATTTCGAATTTGAAGAGATATTTAGCAGACAATTTATACTCCGCCCAAGCCCTTTGGTCTAGTTCAAAATACAACAGCTAAGCTTATTTATAATTTTTCCTCAATTATTCCGGTATCCAAATAAATTATTAGCTGCAGCTTTACAACTGTTCAAGGGTCTTCAACTGCAGATTTCAATATACAACATTTTCTGCAAATTGCGGAGAAAGAGAATATTGTATCGCTGTAAGAGACTTAATTTTTATTTATTTACATTCTTTAAGGTCGTTTCAACTATATTAACAAGTTATTAGCGTCCACGAAATTATCATAAATTGTTACATGTTCGTAATATAAGTAGAATAGGTTTTAGATTTTGTTAAATACATTGATTATGATGAAAATTTTAGGGTTTTAAGTAAGGCTTCATTTGATGATATGACTTCTTTGATGGTGGTAGTTTCTCCGCAGGTTTGATCTGTTTACTTGTTGTAACCGGTGCATTCAGATATGATGTACTGTTTTGGGAAAGTTCAGATCCTTTATGGTTCGTATTCATGAGAGGTGTCTTTACTGGTGCAGATATTGTTGTTTCTTACCGTTGATGTTAGGGAACGAGCAAATTTGGCGAGATTGTGTGCCGGGATCTATAGTACGCTAATTGTGCAATGGTTGACGTTCGATTAGTTTTTTTTATTCCATTCTTCATCCGCGTGTTCTTGTATTTTAGTAGGGAAGTGTTGATGGGGATTTGATGAATTCTGCTGCTGAATTATGGTCTAGCATTGCTATTTTAATTTTTAAATATTTTTTTTCATGGAGAATGGAATTTCTTAGAGACGTTGAGTTATTTTCCTTGTTTCGATAATGTTTCATTACGTTAATGTATTTCCTGATGTGATGGCTGGCGGCTGCTTCTGTGTTGATTTGTTGTTGGTTTTCTTTTTTCTTTTGTAATCGTGTGATTTCTTTAGCTTCTATTAATATTCGTTATATAGGGGAGATTAGGAAGGCTACTGTAACTATTCGTAGTGCATTGTTATGCATGCCGTTTAACTTGTTGATGGCTTAATATGTTTGTCTGGCATAATCTAATTTAGGTTTAATGAACGCGTTGTATGTGATTTGTATTACATCCGTTATTTGATCGCCAACTGTTTGCGGCTAATGCTTTTAGTATATTTGATCTTTTGTTTCGATGGTGAGGTCGTGGATGTGGTTTTAGAATGTGAGCTTTGAGTCCCATATTAGTCCTAGTATTTTCTTACAAGACGAATAATTGATGTGTTATTTATGTATAAGGAAAACATTGTATATTTTCTGTTTCTTGTGAAGATGATGGATTTTCATTTGTCCGTGGAGAATGAGTATCCTATGTTTCTAGGTTGTTGATGGCCTGTTGCATCGGTTTGATTCTTCTATGTTGGTTTCTTCGTTTACTTATTAGTACAATATAGGCCGCAACGTTGAGCATTAATAAAAGGTTTAAAATAATGTGTATTAATTTTATTGATTTCTATTAGACGATCCCTGCACAATTCCGTTTGATAATATTTTTTCTTAGGATAATATGTTGTTGGCTTTTACTTGAATTGTTCTTTCAGAAATTAAGTTGATTATACAATTTAGTATGTTGCTTGATATTCCTATATTGGTTAGTTGTTTGATACGTTTCATCTCCAGGTTCTGTCGTAAGCTTTTGAGATCTCTAAACAGGAGAGGGGTGTGTGGTATTTGACGTTTAATGATTCATGGATATATTTGTTAGGGTGCGTTAATAGTGCAATTGCGGAATGATCTTTTATAAAATAATATTGCCTTGGATTTAGTATCGAGTTGTGTCCGACGTAACACATGATTCAAAAATATTGCTGATCGATTTTTCTGTAGTTAGTGACTAGTTCTGGTTTATAATGGATTTTTTCCAAATGCTAGTGATGCTTTGGGTGTCCAAGATTTAGTTTAATATGTTTTGAATATATATGGTTGCTACTGTGGGCAGGTTTTTTTATAAGAGTCTTGAGTATTTTTTCTGGACCTGCTGATGAATTTTTCAATTATTTGTTTAATTTCCGTTATGGTAATATAATCATTTAGCATGTATTTTCCAGTATATGTACGATTGTCTCGTTATCGACGTTCTTTGGTTTTTCTGAATTCTTTTGGGTTACTTTCAGTTCTCGAGAAATTTTCAAAGATATCTGCTAAACAGTCTGCAAAATTATCGCGATTTTCCCAATATGGTTGATTGAGTTATTGCTGTATTTCCCTCTAATGTCCCATAATAGAGATCAGAGTTCTTTTAAGTGGCGTTGAGAACTTAAGTTTACAATTTTGGAAGTCAATGTGTTCCTGTGTTTACATTCATATTTTTTCTGAATCGTTGTAATATATTTTCTTTTGTAATAAGTTACATTTTTTCTTTGTAGAAGCCTTTTTATTTCATTTTTTGGAGGTTATATTCCCACCATGGTTTTATTTATTATATTTTGTTGGCTTGGTGGTTTTAATTGATAACTCTGTTGCTTCTATTATGAATTTTTTAAATAGGTTTATGTCGTTTACTGTTGGAGTTGCTCAATTTTTACTTGTGGTATTCTAATAATTGCGTAATTTTTTAAAAATTTGTCCAGTTTTTGACTAGTTAACCGTCTGTGGTTATCATGGGGGGAGGGGGGATGCAGTAGTGTTTTTATCATTTCGGATATCTGTTTCTGTAATGATCGGAGTGTGGTCACTACCCCACAGTAAGTTTATTGCTGACCAAGAACATCGACCATAGATATAATGAGCAACATATCTAGGTGATAGGAAGATGAGTTTGATGAGCAGAAGTGAGTATAGTGTCCAGAGTTGAGGATAGACGCTTTGATTTTGGTTTTCAGTTCCTTCCTCCATATTTGCGCCGTTTTCAACCCATAGTTTATTATGGCTGTTGACGTCTCTTGAGCAGATGAAGAGTTTACCCAATGGTTTAGATGATTGTCTCTAGTTCGTTGACAGTGATCCTTTCTCTTGGTGGAAATATATGTATATATATACTGCATATTGATAGTTTTATGTTGAGGTGGTGTATGACTATGATGGGTTATATACTCGTGTTTGAGTTTTTTATTCTGATGCAGGTTGATACACCACCACTAGCATGTTGACATTGGGCCTAGATTGAGTGGTATTCGTTGTATCCAGATATTGATTATGTTCAGTTGTTTGAAGTAAGTTTATTGAATTGAGATGATTTCTGTGTTGTGTAGTTCAATGATTCTTTTTAGGGCACTTTTTCTTGGGTGAAAGCGATATTTTCATTTTACTCTGATTCTTGGATAGTTATGAGGAGGAGTCATTTTCTAACATGTAAGCTTTCATCTGATTTTATCAATTTATGTTGATAAGTCTCGGTCTGAATCGCATTCTCTGACTTGCTTTTTGATTTCTTTTATCAATCTAGTGATTTTGCTAAGGCATGTGTATGGAAAAATGTTGATCAGATCAGGAATCGAAGCCTTCCCGCTTATCGGGAGGATGCTCTGATCATTGAGCTAATCCCTAATCATGGTCAAATCCTTTTCAATTTAATCATAAGACGTTAAATACTGTATTCGTTCCACCGATACGTTAAATTTTTCACGAAAGTAGTTGTAGTCAGTGGGTAGAAGAGATAATGTTTTTAGAGTTACAGGCTTCATGGGGCCAATCCATGTGGTGGCAACTCCCGTTTCAGAGGAAGGGATTTTGAAAGAGGGGATTCGGAAGGGTAGAGGAAGGTAAACAAGGGTAACTATTAAACGTAATTGCATTTATTCAGTAAACTCTAACGAATCGGCCTTAAGACTTAAACACAGGACATTTATGCACCTGATGTATAAAATTGACTTATTTTTTAAAATTATTCAAAGTAAATCGAACAAGTTGCATTTATATTAACACATCAAGGAAGATTATAATCGTGTAGGCGCCTGGCTTATACACAGACTAGCAAACAGTTCTAAAATAATTTACGACTACGTATGAATGAATATGCGTAGGATTATCTAAGGTTTAATTACATAAAGTAATGAATATAATTACATATATTTGGGTCCTTTAAACATTCCATTTGATTGTCAGAGATATGAGCATCTTTTGGGGAATAATTTAAGACGTGTTAAATTATAAATAATGCACTATCTCTGTGTAAAGAATGAACAACATTTTCTCGGGTATCTAACCCAGCAAAAAAGTGTATCCGCGACGTTTCGATGACGTTCCCTGTCAGCGTCATCGAAGTGTCACTGGATCAATTATTCACTCGGTTAGAAACCTGAGAAAATTTAATTCGTGTTAAATGATGCCTGTTTATTACAGTATTTCCTATTATTTCGTCCCTGTATGTTTCGGGTAAGCTGCTACGAGTCTTTTCCCAATACGATTTAAAACATCTAATTTTACTTATTTAACAAAATTAATCCAGAAACGTTTCACAAAATATGTCAAAGCTCTTTCCAAGGATTTTAAGAAAAAATTAGGAATCGTCTCGTGGAAATAATGTAATGGTAATTCTTTGCACCTTGGCGGTCAAGGTCTGCGTGCCTTCGTGACTTGCCCGTGGCTTGCCATTAACTCACTCACGACTATCTCAAGAGTGCTGGTGCGGGACGAAACCAATTCATATCCCATTAGGGAAACACGGACACACTGTAATCACTGCTCGTCGTTGATATTTGCCGACCAAACATGTGAAGACATTCATGATGACTCAGAAAAGTAGCGTAGGAGAACTAATGTGTTCAAAGCTGAAGGATCATTGGCCACATAACTTAAAAGTACACGGTCTTAGTCATCTGCGTAATCAATTATAATATCTGAACCTGCATGGAAATATGACAAGCAAGAATTATAATTTATCTTGCAGTATAATAAATTAAAAGTGAATGTTACATTTTGTAGCAGAAGACTGATAAAGATGTATACTGGGGCCGTTAATTAATTTTTTGACAGTATTTATAATCCGTAAAATTTTCTGGTAAATTAAAATTATCGGAATACAATAAACATCAAATGTCAATTTTTTGTTATGAAAATTTTCAACTTCAGATTAACAATTCGATGTAATACAGGATAACAGACGTCGTTGTTTTAATATGAATTTTGACAAAACACTTATCGATTTTATTATACTCAGTTTAATTAAGGAGCATTTCTTAAAGTTATTTAATTTATTAAGGCTCCAAAGCTTTTTGACAATTACGTGTAATTAATTGCTAATTTTTAGAGTAACAGGCTACTACATGAGGATAATCAACGTGGTGGCAACTCCCCTTTAGTAACATAGGAAAGGATTTGGAAGGGGGGATGCGGAAGTGTAGAGGCAGCCAAGGGTTAACTAGGGCCCCCGGGCTATGATGAAAGATCCTACCCGGCATTCGCCTAAAAGTAATGCAGGACAAACCCTAGAAAAACTGCATCAGGTAGGTCGTGTATTGGGAACTTGTCCCACGCCCTTCCGATGGCACGACAGGGGTTTGCTGTGGGAACGTAGCACTCCATTCTCCAAGCCTCGATCAGTTTAGGAGGCAGCTGGCCGAGTGTTCTAATGGGAACAGCGAACAACTCTTACTGTTTGCCCAAGGTCTGTGACCCCAGAACATACACCTCTCAAAACAAGCCGAGGTGTCTCGGCTTGTGGGAACTTTGGTTCAAAAACGGAGAGAGGAGAAGGCATCCCCAAAGGTAGCCCCTCCGTCTCTCCTACAAGGTTCTGTCTACGAGAGAACATCCCTCGCAGGATCTTTTTTTAAGGTGTAGACAGGCTATGAATTGGGTAATCCACATAGTGACAACTCCCCTCTTATACCATGGGAAAGGGATTTGAAAGGGGGCATGCGGAAGGGTAGAGGAAGGTAGCCAAGGGTTAACTAGGTCTCCCGGGCTATGTTTTAAGGATCCTACCCGGCATTCGCCTAAAAGTGATGCAAGAGAAACCATAGAAAACCTTTAGCAGGTAGGTCGGGTACTTCTCCCACGCCATTCCGATGGCGGGAGAGGGATTTGCTGTGAGGACGCTGCATTCCCTTCTCCGTGCCTCGACCAGTTTAGGAGGCCGCTGGCCGACTGTTCCAATGCGAACAGAGAAAAAGTCTTACCGTATGCCCAAGGTCTCCGACAGTAGAACATACACCTCTTAAAACATGTCGAGAGGCCTCGGCTTGTGGGAACCTTAGAGAGAGGGAAAGGCATCCCCGTCTCTCCAGAAAGTATCTGCAGGCGAGAGAACAGATCTCACGGACTTCCTTGATAATAATTAACTGCTTAAAAATATGTTTCATTTTATCCTTGTTTAAAATAATGTGTGATTGCGTGATGAAACTGTTTTGTAGTAAATCATAAAATATTGTCAATACACAAAGCATTTAATCCGTTTCCTGCCCCTCTATGAAAACGGTTCAAAGATTTGGTTCAGAAATGCTCACTGACGGTCTAAAAGCTCTTCGAATCTTTAAGAGAGAAAAATATAAAAGGAAAAAAATGAAGCTGTTTGCCTGAAAAAAAAAGGGACAAGGATCCGAGAAACGGTGTGTATTATTTATATTATCACTTTTTTGTCTGACTTTCTTATTCATTATTTTCAATCAGACGTAATTTTTTTCAGTGATTAATAGTTTAGTTTGATAATATGTCAAGTTATTAATAATATATGTTAAGGTAATGTTTTTGGAAAGATAAGAGAGTGTCTACCTTTTATGACCAAATAAAAAGATAAAACAAGCAAATAAAATCTCATCATCTGATTTAATTGTTGCCTATATTTGTAACACCAAATATCAAAGGAAAATAGAGTATATATAGTATCGGAGGGGACTGAAAAGCGGGATGCAGAAAAGTAGAGCAAGGTAGCTATGTGTAACTATAGTCTCCGGGATGTAGTTTTAAGGATCATACTCGGCAATTCACCTAAATGAGATGCAGCGGAAATCCCTATAAAACTAGCATCAGGTAGGTCGGGTGTTTGGTACTTGTCCCGCACCTTTCCGATGACTAGATATGGGTTTGCTGTGGGGACGCAGCATTCCCTTCACCGTGCCTCGGCCATTTTAGGGGGCAGCTGGCCGACTGTTCTGGTAGGAACAGTGATAAACTCTTACCGTCTGTGACCCCGGAACATACACTTCTAGAAACAATGGCATCGGTTTGAGGGAACCTTAGTTCACAAGCATAGAGAAAAATCATCCCCGAAGGTAACCTTCTCCGTCTCTCCAGAAAGGCGAGAGCTGAGGGCAGCTCCTACAGGCTTCTTTATTCGAGCTGGTTCTGGTTTTTTTAGAGTGACAGGATACATCAGAGTAATCCACGTGCATGCAACTCCTCTTAATAGAATAGGAAGGGATTTGAAAGAGAGGTGTGTGTGTGTGTGGGTGGGTGGGGGAGTTATGAATTACAATAAATGTGAACAAGTTATTTACTGTTGTATAGATAATTAGATAAAAATATCCATTTTTTCAGGATGTGTGCGTAATTTTGAACAAAATCTCAATTATAAAATGTTATTCGACCTTTAATACAAACAATAATAAAATTTGATGACCATTCAGTCAAAAATAAAATTTATAAAAATGTTAGAAAATAAATATGAAAGCATTAATTTCTTTTAAAAAATTAATTTATTAAAAGACGTTCTTGGCTCGCTGAGGGCTACTTAACAACATATCATTTCACTCTCAGCTTATAACACGGTTACTGCGAACACGCTTACGATAAGAAGTTGCGCACATACTTTCCACCGATAGTGAATCAATTGAACAGCTATAAAGTACATTGAATTTTATTTCATCAATCCCAACAATCATACTTCCAAATTTCTTTACGAATAGAGTACTTGAATATACTCCTGGAGTATTGCAGTATATAATTGTCCCTCAGTCTTCAGCCATTACGAAACATTAAACTGATGAAATTGTTAGCGAGATTCATAATGTAAACAAATGGTCGCCATATTGAAGTCATTAAATTGGCGCGAAAATGAATTTTTTTTCCGCAAGGATCGTAATATATTTTGTATTAATTTTTTTATCATTCGATGGAGTATTGCTGGATAAAATTATACTTTTTATTTACTGAAAATATTTCTGCTTTATTTCATTAGGGAATAAGGAAGTATTTCCTTTGTTCGTCGCGTAGTAACGTCTTTCTCTCGAGTGACGTCATGGTCTGTTGGCGCATAGTAATTTAACACAAAATTACCATTTTTTTAAATCATATTTATTTTTACATTTATGCTAGGTGTTTCTCACCCCCAAAGTACCGTTTCTCTAATTTTGAAGAATAAGTGTACAATTTTTTGTTGCAGTCAGTGCACGCGTTATATTTGTATAGAAATTAACGTAAGTACATACATACAAATATACATCCTTTTTTATTATATAGATTTCAAATTTTATTATTGTTTGAAGAAAGTCGTTACTCCGGGACTACTCGGTACACAAATTTTGCTTTGAACCATTTAGACTTTGAAAAACCAGCTCTCTGCATTGTTTCCACATCTTATTTCGTCTCCTCTTTATTAACTCGGAAGGATTGTCATCGAATGTTTCTTGCAGTTTCTTTGGCAGCTTTATACCCGCTAACATGTATGACCAATTAAATTAACCCTCTCATTTTATCTTATTTCTACAATTGTTGCAAGTGTTATGCGTGCTTCTCCGAGGCTGTGTAACAAGCCTGCAGCGACTCTTGGACAAGGTGAGGGCCAAAGAGAACGAGTCTGCTCGGCCAGCCCACTGACCTTCACATTGACTTTGAAGACACAAACGCGAGGTCATGACCGTGGACTAGTTTCCTTGGCTCTCAGAGGGCTACTTACCATATCATTTCACTCTCAGCTTATAACAGGTTTACTGGGCGCTTACGATAAAATATTTTCGGTATTTTAAGAACAGCATTTTGTTAGGTTGGGATACTTGTCATATAAAGCTTCAATTTCTCTGGGAGCCGGGGATCACCGACGTGACGAGAAACCAGTGTAAACCGAAAGGATAACACAGCTGATCAGTAAAATTAATAAAATCGTTACACAACGACAAACGGATCACCGACGTGACGAGAAACCAGTGTAAACAGAAAGGATAACACAGCTGATCAGTTGCACAACAAATTATGGGAGGTAGTATTTTGCTAAAAAATAATGGCTAAAGGGAAAGTCTTCGTTTATTAATAAAATTTTCAAATTAAAAAAACACCCGATAAAGAAAGGACCAGGAAACCGTACGGAAATATTATATTTGCGCGCATTTGCCATTTAACAAAAACTCCTTACTGGTTCTGCTATGGGAAATCATTTTTTTCCTTTTTAGGCTGAAATACTATTGAGACGTATGGAAGTTTTATGTATTTACTAATTACATTTCAACCAATATTTCAGATATATAGATGATATATTTAGCCATGGCCAAAATTGACTTTAACATTTACTTAATATTTTTAATAATTACCATCCTAAATCAGTCTCATAACATTTTGGATGTTTTGGTCATAGTTTTAACCAATAATTTATTTACTAATTTTTATAAAAAATCCACACATTTAGGAGGAACCATTAGTTATTCACCCATTTTTTCACACAAAAATGTTATTCTTTTTATAAATTCATGCTCATTACAAATTTATCTACAAACTAGCTGGGTGCTCGGCATTTAATGCTATTTATTTATATAATCCCGAAAAAAGTATTTAATCTGACATTAATTTATTAGTCAAGAAGTGATTTAAGATAATTATACATATATATTCTGACTGCTGAAACAGCTTAGAAATAAACAACTACCAATTTGAAGTCTGAAAAATATATTTATTTATGGAAAATTAAACTGCGTTTCGTCGCTAACTTTGCATACTTTAAGATAAGCGTGCCATAGCTTCTTCATATACTTTCAGAATGCAAGAAATAATTCCGGTATCATTGAGAAAAAAAATGCTTAAGAGAACCAAAATTATTTGCCATACCTTAAGAGAAACAAAAATAGTCTATGACAGTTAAAATTACTTTAGGTTCCTTAAAACAGTTAAAAACACTCCCGGTAGGTTAACAGAATGAAAAATACGGTACTTTAAGAAGGACAAAAATAGTCTTCAAGTCTCCCCTACCTTAAGAGACTCAGAAATACTCCTAATACCTTAAAAGAGTGAACAATAATCTCCGTACCTTAAGAGACATAAAAATACTCTCGACTTTAAAAGTGTCAAAGTGCGAATCAGAAATATTTTCATTAGGTGAAGAGAATCACATATATACCGTTTAACCAAAATTGGGAAAAAATGCGTCTGTTACCTTGAGCGTGTCTAAAGTACTCTTGGTACCGTAAGAATAATAAATATATATTCCGTGTACCCTAAATGAGTCTAAATTACTCTTAGTACCTTTAGAAGTTGCTAAATATCTCGATTATTAAAGTGTCAAAAATACCCCCCGTAATTTAGATTGTCTTCCATCCTCAACCTATATTGGTGAAAAGGGTGTTTTACCGGTCCAGTGCTTATTTCGTACCTTAAGTAACACGTGTACAAAATTTGGTTGAATTTACTGCACGTGTTTCAGATTGTAATCAGAACATTGTTTCCTCGTCTACCCCCCCACCCACTTCTAGGGGCTAAAGTACACGGTGAATGACATAATTAAACTCTGAAACATCTCTAACTCCGGATTCAACAATAATCTCGGTTGTTTTCGCGTTATTTTACGTTACGCGTCTCCACACCAATCCCTAAGGATTGTCCCCTCATGTGTCGAAAGGGGGTGAAATTTTACACAAATAACATAGGGATAATCCTGTCAGCCTCACTGACCCCGAAAAATATTTTTATGCACAAGTTTGGGCTTTTGCATCTTTAAAATATCGACCCCATCTTTCCCCACCCTCACGGTAGTACTAGTGTCATAAATCCACAGTATTTGTTTCCGGTTCGATAGGGACACGTGTACAATATCATAGGTCTGTGACAATTTTTTTTGTGTATAATGAAGGGTGCTTCTTATGGCGGTACGTAAAAGTAAACACCGGATTGCCTAGATTAAGGCGCACGACAATAGAATGGATTGAAATAGTTTTTTCTTCCATTCCAATGTCAGGATTTATTTATAAAAGCTAGAAGGTAAGAGACAAATTAATATAAGAAACGCTTGGCTACAAAATTACTCAACATGTGAAGTGGAAAGTGAGGAGAACATGAAAAGTGAGGAGAACGGAGACTAACTCAACTACAAGGAATTTGAGTGGACTATATGCGGCGATCTCGAAGACATTTATATGATACTCGGACAACAAGGCGGCTTCACTAAATACCACTGTTTTGTCTGTAAATAGGATAGCTGTGCCAAATCCCATCACTAGATCCAGAAGGAATGGCCAACTAAATGTAGGAGAAAAAAACGTCCACTTCGAGTCTTTGGCGGATCCCAAAATAATGCTTTTACCTCCCACATCAAACTTGAAATGATGAAGCAGTTTGTCAAGACATTGCCAAAATATTTTGATGTGTTTAGGTATCTTACCAGCAAATTTTCTGAGCTTTTCGAAGCAAAGTTAGAGGAGGGTGCTTTGGTTGGTCCTGACATTCGAAAACATATGAAGGACGAAAACTTAGAAAAAGTAATGAAATTCCTTCAGGGAAGTTGTAACAAAGTTTTATAGATTGAAGATACCAAGGACTGTGGAATGTATATATTGGCCGACTAGTGTTGGATGCGACGTACAAGCTTGGTTTTTTCGCGTTACTTTTGTGTAACATACCATCATAAATGTGCACCACCCCATGCCGAAAGGGGTTCAAATTATACTCAAAGAACATGCAGAGATACAGTTTCAATCACATTGACAATTAAATATATTTATTCGGCGGAAATACCGGGCGTTTTAACATGTTTGAAAATTTACACCCCCGCCCCTGGGTGTGGTATTCGCGTCTTAACCCGAGAGAGTTTGTTTCCAGTTTGTAAGATACATGTATACAAAAATTTTTCGAAATTTCTCTGCGTGTTTATGATTGTAGGTGGAGCATTGTTTTCCCCTTCCTTGTAGGGGTTGGAGTACAACTTAATATATTTTCAGTGTTCTACAGTGAAATCGAATTGTTGTAGAAATATCATACACCTCAGAAACTGTTGACTTTGTGTATCGCACATCTGTAGAAAGAGGAGGGTTTAGTGGTCTGTTCTGTTACTTATTTTATGGTATAAATGGTAACATTGTAAAATCCATATTACAGCTAACCTTAACTTTTTTCATGTGGTATTGGAATTCGACACCACGCAATGTTAATTTATCCTTAACGTCGAGTTGATACACTTAAACGAAAATCTAAGCTACTTGTTTGGTCATTGAAATTAGGGTGGCTAATAGTTTTAAGAAAAGTTGCCTTCATTCTAGTGAAGGCCAATTGGTTAAAATATTCCAGATCAACTTTACATTATTTTTTACAAATTCGAGTAAAGGATGGGTGGAAAAAGCAGCGTTAGGGAAAGTTTCTGGAACGATGCCCGACCTACCTGATGCAGGTTTATGTATGGTTTCCCCTGCATTACTTTTGGAGAATGCCGGGTAGGATCCTTAAACTATAGCCCGGGGGCCCTAGTTAACCCTTGGTTACCTTCCTCTACCCTTCCATACCCCCCTTTCAAATCCCTTCCTATGCTATTAAAGGGAAGTTGCCACCATGTATGTGGATTACCCTCATGTAGCCAGTTACCTAAAAAAGAAGAAAAAAAAGAAAAGAAAAAAGAAAGACTAAACCTAATAATTGTTTCTGTTTTCGTAGTAGATATGTTTTTTTCTAACTTACGACGATATTATTGCGCTTCAAAATATCTAATATATGAATTTTTTTTCAATAGTTTCAGACTACGCCAATATATTTTTGGTAGTCGGGACGGATCGTAATTTGCCAATACAACGATGTAAAGTTTTTTTTGTGTACAACTTTCCCCATAAAAGTCTTCAGATGATCAACGGAAGGTGGCCTATCATATTGTGGTAGAGCATCTAAACACTCGTGTATCTTTCCGTTCGTTTATGTAACTTAAATAGTGGGTGCGTGCCTTTCTTATTATATCAGCTTGTATTATCTCGTCGATAGTCCGATATATTGCTGATTTATAAGCCAATGGGATATAGTACTATATCAAAATACAGTTTGAGCAGCTGGCGGCGTCGTCTTCCGTCGTCTGGTCCAGCCATCGTAACGCTGATGTCTCACTTGACTCTCAGCCTCAGACGAAGATCTTCAAAAGCGTAATTCTGCAAAGGGTGCTGGACGAAGTTGGAAATAAATTCACCAAAATGATAAAGTATGTCCAGGAACCCGGCAACGCCTTTAGTGCTAGTAGGAGAAAACAATTTGGGAAGTGCTAAGGTCCTATCAGGATTAATCGAAACTAACGAAAAATCAATAATATGCCTTAAAAATTTTACCTCTGAGGTAAGAAATTTAAACTTGAACAGTTGTTCTGTAAGACCGGTCGAGGGTAAAAGTTTGAAAATCTGGCTCAGAAATACCACGTGGGACTTAGAATCGGGGAAGTAAACTCTTAGATCATGTAGATAATTAAATTCAAATGAGAATTTAATGTCTTCAAAAAATTTTAAAAGACGTGTGATTACTCGCATACCTATTGGAATACCAAAGGGGACCTTACATAACTCGTAAAAACCCAGGGTGTAACAAACGCGGTGTATTTCCGACAACATTCTTTCATCGGTATCTGATGGTATGCATCAATGAGATATAAAATTGTGAAAAGAAACCAATGGGAAGACGTAAGCACGCCTGGTATGTGGCTCGATTCATTTGTATCTTTCGATTCAGGTGAAGGTAACTAGTGGGACGAAAATGATATTTCCGTTTGGGCACATGGTGGGGGGGGGGGATGTAATCGGTGAGCTATAGCTAAATAAGTGAAAGGTCTAACAATTTTCTAAGCTAACATTTGCTGTATCTTATTTTGTAACGTAATCAACTTTGGAGGAAATCGACGGTAGGGAGAACACCGAAGCGGAACCGGATCGAACAACGAAATTTTATATTCTAGAATTTTTCATTCTCATAGTCGGTCCGTGAAAACACACGGGAACTGGTTTATTATCACCTCTTGTAACTGAGTTACTTGCGGCAGTGGTAAGTGGGACAAAGATCTTGCACCACCGCCGGGTAGGTAATCGTAAATAAGTGGTGCAAATCCTCCGCGAAATCATGAAACGAAAAGTTTTCTGAATTTTTGGTTGTGACAAAACTAATTGAAAAAGAGGGACAAGAGGAAAACGTAAAATCCAGGAAAGCGGTAGTGTATAAAATGAAATCCATTTCCATAATGCAAGGATAAAGGAGACTAATAGCAACATAAAACTCTCAATCGCAATGAAGTGTCACGTGGTTCACCAAATCCAAGTCCCAAGCTCGTACTTTCAAAACTGAGAACACTGTTTTTGAGAATCGTGAAACCTATTGAAGTCTTTTTATTGGAGCCACTCCACTTGGAGTACGTGACGACGAACAATATTTTTTTAGAGGATACGTGATACTAAGGAATTTCTCTAAGGAAACTTCTAGTGAGGATGGAATCGCTTAGCAGGAGTTTTCAGGCTACGCCCTAGAAGAAGTAGAATCAAATTGAAGTTAGTTTTTTTACAAGTTGGAATGAAGAACAAAAATAAAACAGTTACATATTTACAGGAATACGAATTAGATAGAGTCTAAACCGGGGCTGATGCAATTGTTCAGAATGTGCAGCTCTCTCGTTCCGAGGCTCTCGACAGGAGGTTTTGCTCAACACTTCACCACGAACCATTGCCCCCGGCTCCAAGGAGGGAGACAGCTGATGACCAATCGGCTAATTGTATCAGGACAGAGCTTCACGCTTTGCCAAGCAAAGTCTGTCCACCGAACGTGTTGACATGTAACTCGATAAGAGTTTACCTCCTTGAGAATGGTCAATGGCAGGATTCGTATCAATTAATATTCGCTCCTTGGTAGCTTGGCAAGTCTCTGAATATCGTGTTTAATTATGGTTTACAAATAAAATTTCAATTAAATTGTTAGTTTTCCTACATAGTAATGATTAACAATATAAAATCCCCAATATATTCCTTCTAAAATTACTACACTCCCATTCTACATTACAGGAGCTTACAGATGTAAAGAAGCAAATGATAATGGCCGTTTATTTCAAAAGGTGAACTGTTGGCAGAGAAGCAGAATTTAAATAATTGGATTTCAGGATTTAAGCTATGGAAGAAAATAAACCAAGTAGCTTCCACCACCGTAACTGAAGGGCCGTCACAGCGAGGTACTGGATGTTAATCAGTATCGAGGGCAGAACGACCTATGAGGGAGACGAGAGATGGTTTGTCACATTAGATTGATTGTTTCAAGGTTGGAAAAGTAGTAGTACTATCGTCACCCGGTGATTGGGGAATGACAGAGGAAGGGGATTCCACCGCGTAAGCGTATTTTTGCTTTTTGAGACAACCAGGTCTTAAATAACGCTTCCTACAAAGGCAATAAGTGGGGCGCTGGTAGAGGCAATTATATATCTTTAGTTTTTAATATTAAAAAACCTATATTGGAGTCGAATCCGCGGTTATGGATGTCGCTTAGTTTAATTACGATATTCAACTTGTCGGTTAAGTTGTACTTCTACCCCTATGATTTGGGGTGGAAGGGGAAAACATTGTGTGTATGTACCACATACAAATCTACACCCGTGGACTAAATTTGACCATATTTATAATAGGAAGCAAAAATTGTGGAGGAAAGTCTCGACTACCACCTCCAAGGGAGGACTGCCGATATTTACATCGAATAAATATCTTACGGGCTCAGTAAGATTGATAGTGATTCTCCAGATTTAGTTTGTGTATATTTTCTCTCCCTTTATATACTAGAGGGGAGCACCCTTAGAGTGGGAGTGATGGGGCGAAACACAAAAATAACGCGAAAACAACCAATATTGTAATAGAAATACGGGGTTATGGATGTAGCTGAGTTTAAATATGGCATTCAACTTTCCGGTTAAGTTGTACTTCCACCCCTATGAGTGGGGGTGAAAGGAGAAAACAATGCGTGTATGTTCCGCATACAGATGTAAATCATAATTGAGAATTGTTTTTAATTATAAATACTTTCGGCATGATAGGGGAGCACATTTACGAACGGAGGGGATTTTCATAAAATGACGCAAAACGACTAACATTGGAGTTAAATACGGGGTTATGGAGGTCACTGCGTTTAATTATGACAACCCGGGAAACGTCGGGAACCTAGGAGTATTATATGTAATACATGATAAAGTATTATATTCAACTCATTTTCAAGCGTGTAATATGAAAGTAATGAATTCGGTAGTGACATAAGGTTACAGACAGTAATTGAAGAATTCTTGATACTATATTGTTACATTATAAAGCTAAGGGGTATTTTCTTTAGGAGTGCGTAGTTGTAGTCCTTCGATATTCCTTTTATGTTAGTGCATTCAAAAACACAAACATTCTGGTAATCCAGCGATTCCTATTAAGGAATTACACATTTACGTTAGTTTTGATCCCGTAATTCTACTTACAAGATGACGAAGATGTTTACATTAAATATAAGCAAAGACAGAAGATTAAACCCATTTTTCTGAAACTATTATACAATTTCCTTGGTCTAAACATTTAGAAATATTTAGAGAAAGTATATGTTGTACAAGTGAGTATTGGTACTAACTTCTTTTGGAGCTGATTTTAAGTCTATGTCCTAGGTTGCAGTATGATTTTAATTTAATGAACCGGCTTTAGAGAATGCAGAGTATCGAGATCATGGATGTAGCATTTTTTGTTGTTGTTTTTTTAATTCAGTTATGTATTGTCAGATAATAGAATTTTTCTTTGTGCAGTTGGTGGCTGCGATGGGTTTGGTGGGTGCTGACCCGCAGCAGGGTCTGCCCTATCCCTTGCACGTGACCCGTCTCGCACCCGACTCCGTGTCTCCTCATGTCCACGTGCAGCATCCTGGGCTTCGCATCGAACAGGGCATCCTGAAGAATATTGGTGCGGAGGAGGCAGAGCAGGAGCAGGAGACGTCGCAGTTCCATTCGCAGGACAACAGCGGCCGTTCCATGTTCGGTTACGTGCTACCCGGACAAGTGCGCATCGAGGCCCGAAAGCCCGACGGTTCCGTGCGAGGGTCTTACAGCTACCTCGATCCAACGGGACGCGCTGTCAAGGTATACTGAAGGTTCTCCATATACGTAATGATCGTTGTTTAAATGGTTGGGATCATTGCATTAACCATTAAGCGTGTGCGCCATTTGTGTTTGACACAGAATACGTTAGACAGCTATCAGGAATACTCTGCCCAATGGTAACTATTCCCTAAAAGCAGTGACTCGGCACCGCAAGTGCCATGGTGCGCCCGCTTAACGGTCAACATCAGAGAGACATGGAAATATATGGCTTGTTACTTATTTATGGTTACGAATGAAATCCACTAATGGTCGTATATTTTATCAGTAAATTTATAGAAAATAAATGTTAATGGGATACTTATCGTTGGTTGGAACCTATCTGACTACGGAACGTTGGATTGGAATCGTTACGGAGAGAACATATACACATGTTGGATACGACACAAAATTAGGCAGGGTAAAATTATGGAAAAACTGACAAGAAAAAAATACGGTTACGTTTTTCAGCATGTTAATATTTGAGTTAAAAATGGAGGTTAGGATAAAGTTAAAAACCTTACAAACCCTACTAATTATATTTCTAAATCTAGCTAAGCAATCAAAGCACTTTTGTAAACGAATACTGAATCTGAGCACGAACTTGCGGCACAACGACAAATTCGTTAATTGTATCCCCTATTAGAAAACGACATTACATTATTACACTATCACAATATAGTTACCTTAAAAGTTTTATCGGATTTGTAACAACTATATAGTTGGTAGTATGAGATCTACAATGATGGAGCAAAAACTCGACGAGGCACATACTACACATAATTACATGTGTGTACACTTCACCTCACGACACACGTTCCACATGTCTTCACCAGTATTTCCCTATGTTCATTACAGCAGCAATGATTTGTTCCTTCATTTCTTGCATTGTTGTGGATAGTGGGGATACATAAATGATTTCCTTCACTGTCCCCCTCAGGACGAATCACATGGATTGGAGGTGTTGTTTATGTCAATGGATTTTTGTTCGTTTGGCCTCCTCATGTCTCCTGATCTCACGATATGAAGATCCATTTGGGTGTATGCAGTGTGATCAAGAGGGAACAAATTAAATGTATGAGATATGTATCTAAAACGTGATGATTTTGTGTGTGTGTGTGTGTGTGTGTATGTTTTGAATAACATGAATTTTTTGGCCAAACCTGTGTAAACACAACGTAATCCCATAATAATTTTAAATTAAACAGCAGCGAATACATCAGTCATCGTAAAAAAATATTATTATCAAGAGAATTAAATTATTAATTGAATCTATATCGTAGTTATTCATAATACTAAATAATACAAAATGAATTGAATGTCACCTGATGCAGGTTTTCTAGAGTTTGTCCTGCCCTTGGCTACTTCCTCTACCCTTCCACATCCCCCTTTCAAATCCCTTTCTATGCTATTAAAGGGCAGTTGCCACCATGTAGATTACCCTCATGTAGCTTATTGCTCTAAAAAAAATATTTAAGAAAATATAATTTCCGATTATAATTTGTCTTCAAAATAAAAGCCACACAATAACTGTACGTAACTTTGCATTTAACTAAAAAGCAATTTGACCATATATATATATATATATATATATATATATATATATATATATATCGTAGCCGCTCCGCTACCCTCCTTGCGTTTTTTCGTTGATTATTCATGTTTGGGCGCCGGGTAATTTTTTGGGAGAAAATCACCAAAACAACTTTTTAATCTTTCATAATTTTATTTAATCGAACATGAGACGTAGGTCAACTTCAAGGCGTGGTTTATCAATCTTTGTAATCTATTTGGAGCACGTCCATCCTCGGTCGAGTCCAGTCTGGAACTGACCATTACGATTCTCCCCTTGGCCGGCCTAAAATAACATCGCATTTCCGGCACCTGCATAAACACAACCACTGCAGTCACCCCGCCAAGGGCGCTCGACCGTACCTCGCAACAATCATGTTACAATATATATATATATATATATATATATATATATATATTATAGGTCTTGAAATAAAGCCCTGTATCATTAATCATTATATGAACATCAATATTGTCACTTCCACTCGATCGTAATGGTTTTCTCCACTACGTATCGACAGAAATGATATACGGTCCTCTTCAATGTGACGATGTTATTTATCGTATTTTAAATTTTATATATTAATTGTTATGGGCGCCACCTACATATAACGTAGGAAAATTAACAACTGGAACACAGTCGTGTTCAGGACCACCTAAGAGCATAAGGGGAGTGCTGTCACTTGTTCCAGAGTTTGATTATTAAAAGAAAGGGGTTGAAATTAATTGACAAATTTTGCGATAAAAAGCTATAATCGGCAGCTGTAGTTTAATTTAGTGATCTTGGAACTCATAGATGTGTACACAAATAAACCTTAAATTTTAATTATAACTGCAGAGTTCTTATCAACTACGGCCGGATTATACTTGAGGAAGTTTCGTAAAAACGTGACCACAGATTTTGAATACTTGTGGAATTTAACCAGAAACTTCTGTCAACTCTTACACCAGTTGGGAGGAAGTGATTAATATGATTTTCACTCTTTACTCCGTGCCAGTTGTGGTTAATTGCTGTTTGCGTTGATCGAAGTTCTCGATAGGCAGAGTTCCAGTGTTCCTCGTCACGTTCCCAGCAACACCAACTCGTTGTTTCTCCTGTACGCTCCTAATGGTGCTCCCAAATGTTCTAGCTCCAAAACCTTCCACAATTGTCCACCTTTGTCCCCCTTCTCTCCATAAACTTTCGGCCGGTCCCATCACTCACTCAACCCTCAAATGTTTTGTCTAGTCACAGTGTAACATCTCAGATTAACATTAAGCTAAATTTATACAGTAATAATAATTACAATTATTCCGAACGAAGTGATGAAGTGATTATATATAATACATTATGTCATTATGCATAATATTTTTGTCACTATATTTTTCTTACACAATAATTTTGATGCAGGTACAGTATTGGGACGATGGAAAAGGATTCCACGTCGCAGGCAACAATCTTCCTATCGCCTACAATGCTCTTCCTCAACCAGTTCAAGAGACACCAGAGGTTCAGGCTGCTCGTGAAGAACACATGCGCCTTTATCAGCAGACTCTTCTTCGTCATCTAGAACTGCAGCAACTCCAGGCTATCAACGCCCCGAAGCAAGAGTCTCCCAGCAACCTTGATCCAGAAGGGATCTCAGTCGATAGTGATAGGGTGAATATTCCTCCAATAGTACTTGACGAGGATGGGAAAGAGCTGACCCGTTACCCAAACCTACAGTTTTCACCTGCTCTGTACGATCCTTCACATATTCACGACGCCACACGTGACGCTGTAATAGTGGAAACGCCGGATGAGCATAGCGCATCAGTCAAGAATACAGAAGAACAACGGGTAACATATGTTGGGGGTAAACCGATCCATAAATTCCTCACAGAAAAATTGTACGTTGTCAAAAATCCACAGTTTGTACAGGGTGGGAACTTGCAGCAATCGCTTTACTCTACTACGCCAATTGAATATTCCTTTGACCAAACAAAAGAAGTTAAAAATATCGAAAAACTTTTAGCATCGGGAGAAGCTAAACAAAAGTCGAATACATACCCAATTGGGGTAATTCCCAATACCGGAAATTTGGGTACCTTCTTTCTTAAACCAACTCAGTTACATGAAACGTCAAAAGACGTTATAGCTAATGTTATGAGAAGCAACATTTTCCCGCACCCTCCTCTAACTGGATATTTTGAAAATAGCAAGGAAGCAATAGCACTTGATAATTTCGTAGGTAGAAGCGGTAATTCTAGGGCACTAGAAGATCACGTTGTTTCTAATACTGCGAAGGAGGAAACCATTTCATCAAAGATATCATCACCCTTTGGACCAATTAAGGACAGTCCTCATGAAACTCTGTCAGAAGTTAAGGCCCATGCTAAAGACGTAGTTGAATTGAAAGAAGGCGTAAACGGAGAGGATCAGGGTGTGGTGATACAAACACCATCGAAGACGGTTGTTGCTTTGAAGGACGGGAAAGCTGAAACCTACAGCGCACTGTACGATCCCAGGGTAGCCAAAAGTCATTCGACAGATGCTGCTCCTCATCCGGAAAACGAAGGTGGCTTCATTTACGCTTTTCACCATCCTGTAATTCCAGTTGTCGTTCATGCCAACCTTGATTCTGCAGAAGATTCCCAATTTGAAACGGAAAAGATTCGCCAACGCATTCAGCCCAGCATTTCTCAAAAGGCGACGTTCTATGGTGCTATCCCAGTGGATGCCGTTCACGACGTCCAAGTTCACCCGTTTCAGAAGGGGGCGTTCAAGGACCACCAGACTCTTCCTCTTTATGTAGAACATGTCTCTAGTTAGTCAACAATCTCCTCCAATTCCGACCCTATAATGATTATGATCATCCGGTACGAAATATAACTTATTAACATTGGAATGATATAAAAATTAAGAAACTTTATTTGATAATTCAGTACTAAATAACCTTTCATAGACTGTACAGCAAAATAATGACTAAAAATTATTGTGTTTTTGAGTACAGGAACAATTTGTGATATTTAAGTTTTAAGTAAGATGCACTCGTTGCACACACAAAAATCTTTTCTTGGAAAAGAACTTTGATGTGATAGTAAGAACATAATTATACAAAATCGTAAGAACTGTTTGATATATAGCTGGATACTTCTGATACACATAAATAATATGAACAAACTGCCACTATGTAGTTTCCTAAGAACATTCTGGAATTATTCTTAAATTCGATATATATTAGGGATTAAAGTTCTATATTTTTAATATGAATTTATAATAGAAACGATATTTTGCATATTCCTTTATACTGAAGTGATTTTAGTTTTATGACAGGAATATTTTAGTACATATACATATATAAAACATAATATTAAAAATTATATGTGAAGTACAGATTGATTTATATTCTACAATGTAATGATAAAGGAGTTAATGTAATTATTAAAAGTTATAAATCTATTTCAGTACAGTTATTTTGAGAATGCTATATGTTAAATTACATAATTTGTACATCTCTTATAGATGCTAAGGAATAAATTAATATCAAGAGTAAAATAATATAAAATTTTGTTAATACAGAATGTTTTAAATCGAGCTTTTTACACATACAATTATAATTTTAGTACTACCTATTTATAAGATGTAAGTATCATGGTTCCGGTTCAACAACCACGTGGATACCGTCACATAATGTTTGTGATATTTGTCAAAAAAGTTGTGTTATTTTGCGGAAAAATGGTAAATAATTATGTTGTTTTTAAGTAAATATTCTATAATTTTAATCATGAATATAATAAACTTGAAGAAAATATGGAGTAATATGTATAATTCTGTGAATGCTGATTTTTCTTTCCAAGTAAATAAATGAATTTCGTAGATTTAATACTATAAATAAGTTAGTACAAACAAAAAATTATTCTATATATTTCTTATTTTCAAGAATTTTCGTTGATGTTTCAGAATCCTTTATCATTTTAGTTGATCTAATAGATATAGTTGCCTGTTTATTAATTGTATTGCACTGCTAACTTCCTACGTTAACATGTTCTGAAATTGATGGTGATTTGTCCGACAAAATTTTCAGTTTCACAAATATTTATCCAGCCAAGTTCATTAAAACTTTCATGAACACCAAACTGTAATTTGAAACTAATATTTAAATTATGAATGATATATTTCTTAGTTGTATTACCCAAATACGAAAAAAAAATATTAGTATGACTATTTCCGTGTCTGGTTAACTGATAAATGAAATTGAAATTTAGTAGTATACAGACAATAAAGTAAAACACTCAAAAACACGTTTCTTCTGACATTGCATAACTCATCGTGTGTACTAAATACTTATGAACAGTTCTGCGCTGGAGACCCACCCTCCTATACTTCGTGGAACTTACAATGGAATAATGATGAGAAAAATGACCAGAAAAAAACTATAATTTGTCGTTAATAAATGTCTCTGATTCAACTAGCATATATATGACTGTTAATAGTTAGTCATGATGGCGTCCTATCTTTTAAGGATCACTCATCTCATTCGCTCACACATTCATAGTTACATTTATTCATAATTTTTCTGCTTCTTTGTATAATAAATATATGACGTACAATAATGTAAATTCATTGGCACGGTAAAGCGTAAGTTTTTTGAGCTGGAAGATCGACAGGCGTCGGTTCCTGTTTACCTTATTTTCAGGGTCGTAACGTTCTAGTGATGAGACTAGCGCATTACTGGCGTCGTGCCCGCTGCGGTAGAATCTGTCAGATTCGGAGAACCCTCTCCCACAGGTCAACTCCTGACATTTTCCTTACTGTGACGTTAGATATCCTTGGCGACAGGTGAGGACCCCTTCGTAGGCACCATCTCTCCAGAACAAAGAATTTCTTCAGGTAGGTGTCTGCAATGGTTGCCCACGGAGTACAGGCGTACTCGATGACAGGACGGATGAGGGACATACAATAGTCCCACTCTCGGCTACAGTTTTGACTTAGGAGTAAAAATGGGATATTGCAGGCTTAACCATGACGTGGTATCTTCACTTTAGCCTTGTATCCAGTGTAACCCCCAGGTACTTGACCTTTGTGATCCATGGGACAAACTCCCCAAAGAGTCAGAGAACGACTTTCCTGTCCTCAGTCATCTCCTGGTGTTCATCAGCGTCTGACTCTTCGTGGCGTTGATCTTGACCCTCCAGTTGGTAGCTTAACGTTGAATCTTCTATAGGGCCGTGATCAGGCGTGCACCCATAAGTCTAGTTTCACACTTAACCAACAACAGTTTAAACTGCATATAAGCCGGCCACTGCTCCTTGCTGGCTTTCGTCACATACAGTCGGTCGTCGGCCCGACTTGCCTTTAGTCATTCTACGAATATGGAGGGTGATAAGTTATTCCTTTGCATAGTCTGGTATAGATGTTTTTAAAAACTAAAAAAATTAATGATACAATGGGGTTGTCCAATGATTATGAAAAGAGACATGTTTGGGGGATTGTATGTTCTCTTTGAGGAGTTGAGAAAATTTTTAATTATTTTCGTACGGGTATTGAAAATTACGACGATCGTCGTACGCGGATAGAAAAATCCATTCAAAGCCACAACACATCATTCAGGGAATGTGCAAATCACAAATACAAATGTTGCAAATCACAATCGCAAAAAAACGTAATTTATATTTATCTGATATTTATTTATCATAATAAAATATATTTACAAAACGTGAGACGTAAAATAAAACATAAAATAAAAATTCAACCATCATTTCATCCCTACTTTTCAAATGGATTCTACAATTTTAAGAAAAATAAATACCAAGATCCGACTGTTTAGTGGACACTCAATGTCAATTCCAAACAGAATTTTAATCTAGAATGTGTAAAAAAATGGAGGATTTTTCGCATTATAAACTTTCATCCTTAATTGATATTGTAAAGGCTTGAAAAGTTTTACATAACTGGGTTTAGAAGTATGAGAAGTGGATGAGTATATGGAGGAATTTCAGAAAATAACGTAAGAAACGCGATGATGATTACTTTTTTCTCTTACGGTTTCAGTAAAATTTCATTTGTCTTACAATTAATATATGAGTAAACGAAACTGGAAAAATGTGTGCTTAATAAATATATTTTTTGGAACTACCAGATTTTCCAAGCTGTTAAAATTAGTTTTAACAAAATCAATATAGGTATTGTATTGTACTCCCCATTTTGCGTTGTTTCTTTATCATCCAGATTTTCATATCCATTTCTTAATTCTCTGGAAACGTGTTCCCAATAATTTATATTCTGTAATCTGTATTTATGTATTTCTCTAGTTTTGTGGAACAAAACGAGCCGATCATGTATTAAATTTATAAGTATTTGTACATCCTCCGTGATGATAATGGAAAAATATAAGTACAAAAATATTTTACTTAAAGAACGCATATGATGAACCAGGATGAATGTAGACTAGACATTAATCGGGCCGGGTAGATGTGAAACGCTGCATAACTTAATCACCCTCTAGGCTGGCGCACTTGGACTCTGCAGTAGGAGAACCTGGGCCCTAGACGACGGCCTGACTGTCGCCTGCAGGCGTCTATGCCAACATTCTCTGACCGCGGTTACAATTCTAAACAGAGAAACTGACTCCAAATTGAATTAAATGTTTCTCAACTTTCTCCACGATCTATTCTTTTACAAATATTACCAATTACAATAAAAACGTATAAATTATTAAAAAACACGGACAGGTACAGGTATTAAATCTCTGTCGTCTACATTAGTTACGTGACATCTGTTTATACAATAAATTTAAAAATTATTACCGGAAGTAAAAACGTATTTATACAAAAGTTAATTTTTCTGAGAAAACTACATACATCAAAATGTGAAGTGTGTTCAAAAAGTAACGGGAATTTTATTATTTCGCGGGTTGTATTAGCCATATCGGATGTATAGTCCGTTTTCAGCTGTTAAAAAAGTTAATTGTGTTTTTTTTCTAATCGACCATTATTTATTTGTTAAAAAAATTGATGAAATTACATTAAATTTTCCTAACAGAATGGAATAAAGTGTATGTTATATAGCTTCACTAACTTTCTTTATTAATTCAGTTACCACACACCTATGAGAAATTTCTTTCAATTCTGTGTTGGGAGGATGTGTGGGTTTCAAGTGGCGACGCTCGATCCGCAGAAAAATGGCGGTTTCGGGTTACCGTGCTGCCTTCGTCAAAACTCTGTTTGAACCGGGTTTGGAGGGGCCCCTGAACAGATCACGTGGTCTGGTCTGAAACTTTGATTCGTTCCCCGCCTTCTGCAAGTGGGTTTTTCACTTGGGAGGGGGTTATTCTCTCCAACTTCGGAGCCACTCTTAGTATTCATTCTTGCTACAGCCATCTTCGAGTGAGGGAGGCTCCTGGATTCTTATACTCTGTCTTGTCTTTTTATATTAAACTTTATCTTTAACTTCATAGCGCTTTCTGATTCTTGTTCTTCTCTCTAAGGTACTTATATATTAAGAACCCCACGATATCGATTTTCCTATTTTCCTTTCCTGAAGTCTTCGTTTCGACACTGAAGAAGAAACGGCGCTGGATATTCTTCCGACATGACTTTTCCCAACTTAACTTGAACTAAAATTCCGTTACATCCTTCTTATTTTGATGTCTAAGTTTTAGCAAGTACACAATATCACATGTAGCAATGTTTTAGATATGTTAAATATCACTTTGGTGAGTTTACTATGAGTATAAGAGTTTTCAAGAAGGTCGTGAAAGCATTGAAGATGACGAGCGCTCTGGACGCCCCAGCACATCATCAACGTGGTAAAAGTGATAGAAATGATTATGAACAATCGCTGAATCACAATCAGAGAAGTCGCTGATGATTGCATATGAAATTGACTTATTTCTTAAATTTTTATTATTTCTCTTGCGTACAGATGAATTTTGTTGGTCATATCAATACTTATATTGTTTTTACGTAATTGTAAAAATATAAGGCTGCAATATATAAACAAACATTAAAAAATCAGCAGTAACTAAATTTATTAAAGTTGTTAGTATTTTAAATTATGAATGGATTATTTTTTTTGTTTTTGATGTATTATTTAATAACAATATGTATTTTCCAATATATCATCCTGTGTATTGCTTAAAATTATTGACCCTCGGTTAACAGATAAAACTGATAAAAATCCTTTAGTAAGCGATGCTCCTGACTGACAGAAGCTATAATATAACCAAACAAGGGCTGCAAGCACAACTACAGAATACTGACAGTCCGTGAGACTGATGAATATATTTTCTTTGCAAGTGAACTTATTAAGTAAAAAAGAAAAGAAATAGTTAAATTAATTAAACATATTATAATGAATAACATCGGTAAGTGGCCGCCCTTTGTCCGCGGGCCTGAGAGGGAATTAATTAAAAGTGCACGTGTGCCCGAGAGGCCCCAAGAAGCCAAAGGGTACGTGGCCGTTTATTTTTGCATCGTTTGGGGGTGCATAGTAAGGATATAAACTCCGCACCCAGCTGTGACGAAAAAAAGTTTTGGAGTGTGGACGTCCATCGCGTGGAGGCCGAAGAAGGAGATTGTGGGCTGCTACAAAACCAGTGATCCGCTGCTAGTCGGCTGATGCTACGAGATAAAGTAAGGGTCACTATTAATGTAAAGTGCCTTCAGACGTTAAATATTTTTTTACACAGTACGGAACTAAGCTCTGTTTGTGAATAGAAACCAAGCTGCCCACATTACCTTGTAGAGAAGGAGTATTTCATTAACAAAGCCGGAGCTAATTATCGTTAATTTTTTTGCAGACTATATGTGTATATCTGCTGGCGCCCAATAAATTTTTTTAATGTATTTTAAATTTTTATGTAATAAAGTTTTTTTTATATACGGTAATAAGTCTAATTCATTACAATATATATAAACGAAAAATAATAAATATTTTAAGATGTCAAATTAACAGGGTATGAAACGTCTGTCAGAAAAGTTTGTTCAAGATTATTGATCTTAGAACAAAAACAGCGGCGAACAGATGCTGCTCAGGAGTCGCTAAATGACATAAAAAACGGATCAGAACTACTGAAAAGTGTTACTACAGGCTATAAGACATGGGTTTACCGATATGATGTCGTCCCAGTGGAGGTATTCTGGATCGCCAAGACCGAAAAATGCTAGTCAATAGCGGTCGAATGTGAAGCTTTTAGCTACCAACTAGACGGTCAAGATCAACGCCACGAAGAGTCAGAAACTCGTTCTCCGACTCTTTGTGTGGTGTTTAACTGACCACTTTGGATTCTGGTTGGATTTTAATGAATAGATATTATATTGGTTTTAATTCAGTTTAACTTAACATGGTCGAAGCACAATAGATCAGGTAGAAACGCAATTATTTTACAAGGAATCAGAACGAAGACCACTAGATTCCAGTTTCAACGGAAGAGCTACGAGGAATTCTTCAAAAGTTGCCGGCCAACAAAGCATCAGTATACGACTGACTGTCCAACATCCTCCACCGCAACCCACCGGAGACAGTAGAGTACATCAGGGACATCTTTAACGCTGACAACGGAGATTCCCACGCCATGGAGGCATGCTGTAAGCGTCGCCATCCCGACAGGACAGGAAGTACCCGAACAAATACAGGCCGATTTGCCTCTTGCCGACGCTCTCTAAAGTTTTCGACAATCTGTTTCGGTAAGATTACAGACAGTTATTCAGGGTACATCTACTACAGTAGTCTTTTAATGGAAAACTGACAGCCTCTAAACTAGCCTGCAAAAATTGTTTCTAGTGGGACTTTTGCTCCTAAAACTCTGAATATTGTGCTTAATTATACAAACCTTTACATATTTTCAGATATGTACTCGTTCTATCTCCTTGTTTTTGTGAAATATCGGTCGGTTTAAAATTCCAGATTAATATTTCCAGGACTTTGAACAATACCTTTTACTAACGAAAATTAATGTTCTCTTTCGTTATATTCGCAATTGGATATTGAATAAAGGAATGTAATATAGTGCCCGGTTTATTATTAGATTTCTGGAATACTCTAGGGTTAAATATGCGCAATCTGTTGAGAAATATTCTTTTACGGGTACAGTTCATATGAAGCCCGTTAGGCTATTAAATATATTTAATTTTGTCGACGGCCATGGACACGCCGATTCTCGAGGGCGGTGTGACGATGAGAAGCAGGGTCGTCATGTCTCGCAAGCAGACTCACCAAGATCTTCTAACTATAGCCCGGGTCTCGAATGAACTCTTGACTACCTTGCAATAAACCATTAAATCTCTTCCTATGACGTAATGAATGATTGTTTTATTGAGGTTGTCATTATTATAAATAATTAAAGCTTTTGACGAATATAAAATATTTTAATTAAAATAAATGCAATTAAAGGGAAAAAACATAAATGTTAACGATATATTGAGAATTACCGAAAATACACTAATTTTTCTAGTAGTCGTCAGTCTCATCCTCAACGCCATAATATTACCGCAACTGGTCCGGGGTTATACAGCCAGCAAAATAGGTGTATTTACGGCCATTCTCAATGGATTATTAAAGCGTGATTATGCGTTGGAAACAGAATTAAATTCTCTAAAACCATTACTTTATGACAAATTATTGTACGGCCAACCATTTTGGAGATATCAGCACCAGAAATGTGGCAAAATGCATCCTTTTCGAAAATGACGTGAAATATCGTAAATTTACTAACGATTTCTACCACTTCGTTCGACTGAATGTCGTAATCACATATTCCATTGGATGTAGAATTTTATGCTCTACAATTTATTAGAAGTCAACAGTATTTTAATGTGTAATGAATATGTTTAAATAGTAACGAAGAGATTTAATTGCTTTAATGAATTTGCGGTTTGATTAAACGTAAATTAATTGTCTGTTTTTATCTATTTTTTTAAATGTAATTAGGCATTACATAATTTCATAATACTTTTTAAATGTTCATGATTGAAATTTCCAAAAGTGAAGAGGTCCTAATCCAAGGAAGAACCGCAACGCCTCATTAAATAATTTTTTTCAAAATTAATGTTGTCTTATTAACTGCCGAATTAATTTTATTTCTGACTTAATGGCCATCAAATTGTATTACATTATATTCAGTTTCGTTTATTAATGTTAGTTGTCTTGACTTAATGTACATTTTATTTTTTTAATGCCTTAAACTAATATATACCGACCAATATATATCCGACTAATATATATCTCTCACAGGTAATCCTTCCCAGAAAGCTTCGTAGAGGGCTACCTTTGAGGATGCCTTCTCCTCTTTCTGGTTTTTTGAACTAAGGTTCCCACAAACCGAGGCACGTCGGCCTGTTTTGAGAGGTGTATGTTCCGGGGTCGCAGACCTTGGGCATACGGTAAAAGTTGTCTGCTGTTCCCATTGAAACGGCACGCTGCTTCGTAAACGACGTACGGAGAAGGGAATTCTGCACCCCCACAGGAAACCCTCTGCCGCCATCGGAAGGGCGTGGGCCAAGTACCAAATGCCCGACCAACCTGATGCAGGTTTCTCTAGGGTTTGTCCTGCATCACTTTTAGGCGAAATGCAGGGAAGGATCCTTAAAATACAGCCCAGGGGCTCCTAGTTAACCCTTGGCTACATTCCTCTACCCTTCCGCACCCGCCTCCCTCCTTTCAAATTCCTTCCTATGCTATTAAAGTGGAGTTGCCACTACGTGGATTTAGCTTGCTTTTCTTTAAAAAATCTTTCTGTCGACAATGCGAAACGTCTGCCTCCCGATTTAAGTTGTTTGGTAAGTCGTTTATAAATATTAGAAAGAGTAGTCGCCCAATAACTCGGCCTGGATGGGCTCCCGACGTTATAAAACCTGTATAGGAAATTGGTTCCCTATTTTACACTCATTACTATATGTACCATAACAATTTCTCCACCCGGAGTACAGTTCTTTTTCGTTTAATTTAACCAATAGGATAAAGTATGAGAACTAAATCAAAGGATTTGGCTAAGACTATGATTAACCCACCTGCTCTACCCCCACTATCTACGTCATCATTTACCCCCAGATAAAAACATCATTTGACTTTTCCAGGAGAACCCTTCCAGAAATGCAGGTTGACGTCACAAAATCACTCTTTTCTGTTGAGTTGAGATTGGGCGTAGGCTGATATTAGATGCTCTATTATTTTTAACGCCTGTCCGTTTACCTAATTTGTAAATAGGCATTACTATTCCAGATTTCCAATCAGTTAGAAGCGACGTCGAAAATTCTTATTGAATACTGAAATATTGCTTCCCCTCAATGTTTTAATATTCTTTTACCATGACTTTACTTTCTTAATTTACGGATCTAATTTCGTAAAGTCTACAATGTTTCGTAAAATTTTGTGCTAGATGATTTTCTAATTTTCAACTCGAGGTTTTAATATGTAACGCGTGTCTACGTGTTTTTATATTAGATATTTATTTAATATATAATGTATAATATAAACTCAGAATATAGTCTATATCAAAGGTGCATCTTTGAACATGTCAAAGATGATTGTTGATTGAGGGGCGCTTTGGAGATTGTATCTTTGGCTAGAATGTATTGTTTGGTGTTGCTGTGGATATAAAGGAATAAATAATTGGAAAACTTTACTGAATCTTGGGGAATTTTTGCAGAGGTTAAAAAATTTTTTATTGTAAAATTATAAATCTTTACAAATAATATGGAGCAATGATTTAAATTCAAAGAAATTATTAATAAATTGGTTCGTTCATAAAAAGGAAAAGGTTTTCGGCTTTCTCTGTCAACCAAGCATGTAGCTAACTTTAATCTTATTTTAAATGATTTTTTACTCATTTGTATTTAGGCGACGGTTGTCGGTGGCTGAGGAGGAACCTATAGATCCGCCCAGCTACTTCCGTTAGCTAATAACATGCATGACGATGTGTTTTATTCAAAATAATATTTTCCTGTGTCGTTTAAAAATAGAATTTATTAGCATTAATTACATTGTATATGTAAATAAACACACGTAGAAAGAGTTTTCTTAGTACGATGTTGCCCTTGTAAGACATTGCAAGATCAGTGGAGCCTCTTTTAATGATCTTCCACTCGGATAGGCGTGACACAGCCCATTTCATCTCTTTTGTGATGACCGTGACGATGCACAACGTTGTTTGACAACGGCGTCAACTACTGCTGCCAGGTTTATTTACGAAAATCTAACTCCAAATAAACTTTACAGGTGACTTATACTAATTAACCAATGGCAGGTTAATGAGGTTTTTGTAGTAGTTCTCGTTTTTAAAGAAAGCTGTGGTTACAGTGGCAAAAAATGAGAAACAAAATTTCTTTTATAATCCGATCTAGTTTATCATTGCTAATATTCTAATACACAGCTAAGACTACACGGTAAAATACAGTAAGATACGAGAATGTTACGTTTCCGCAATACAAAATACATTATTTTTCTACAAAAGAATTAAAACTGAATTCACGGGAGATTTGGATTGCATAATTACATATCTCAACATTCCTCAATTCATGTAAGCGACGAATGAAAAGAATGTAATATCATAGACGCATAATGATTGAAAATGATGATATATTTGTTGTTAAAACATCTTTACAACTTTAATTTTTATTTTTCCTATTTTATTATTTAAAAGTTATTGCTTTATGATTTATTGGACAAAATATATTCATACTATAATAAATGATTCTTGGTTTATCAGCAGGGTAAAAGTTTTGTTATATTACTGTTTCCGCTCTTATCATGAACGACGTCTGATTTTGACTGTAATTACATTTACTTATGCTTTGGTCCAGAAGGCTTCAGCTAATTAATAAATTAATAAATATTTATGAGAGAAGGCATATTTTATGTTAATTTTAGAAATGTAGAAATGCATTTTAATACCATTAACTACTTGGTATATGCAGAATATTTCTTTTAGTACGATGTGACCCTTGTAAGAAGACATTACTAGAGCAATGGACACTCCTGTAATGAGCTTCCATTCAGAGAGGCGATGTTAAAAGATGCAAATATTAAGATCTATCTACGGTCTACCGTGGTAATTCAACATCCGTATGGTCTAATCGAAAACGTATCGTTTACCACGATTCACTACCACCGTCGAAAGGAGGGTAGCGGAGCGGCTACACAATATTTATATTGTTTTTACGTAATTGTAAAAAAATAAGGCTGAAATATATAAACAAACATTAAAAATCAGCAGTAACTAAATTTATTAACGTTGTTAGTATTTTAAATTATGAATGGATTATTTTTTTTGTTTTTGATGTATTATTTAATAACAATATGTATTTTCCAATATATTTGTTAATTTTTTGCAAACTATATATATATTTGCAGGCGCCCAATAATTTTTTTTATGATTTTTTTTTGTGTTTTTATGTAATAAAGTTTGTTATGTATGGTAATAAAGTCTAATAATTACAGTATACACAAAAAATTAATTTGCCAAGATGCCGTGTAATAAAAAAAATTAAACAAACTCTGATTAATGTATTTATTTTTCCAAAAATGTAATTATTTATATTATGATATTATGTATATATTTTCACAAAAGTAGAATATTAACAAATCAATACATAACTGCATTTTTAAACAATTATATTTAATGCACTCTGCAACTGTTTATCTATCTGGCATTTAACGGATGTTGGTTTCCAAAATTAGTCTCAATATTTTATGATTATCATTCTAAAGAATATTGTGATACACGAAAATTAAAATTTTTTTATAGTAGATTTTCTTTAACAAATATTTTGATTAAAATGGTAGGTTTTAATAAAAGCAGACTGCAAATGCATGTATTAATTTTGTGTCTAAAATGCGTATGTTAAATGTCTGTATAAAGATTCAAAATTATTGATTCAGAAATTTGATCAGTAACGGAATAATTAGCTTTAGGTCCCCTGGATCTATCGCGACTAATCGCGTTACTTTAGGGCACGCGACTAACGGTGCGTAAATTAACATATTTAACTTTAAACGATTTTATTGTGTTTATTTACTTATATCTCAGCTTAAATTAACTGTTCTTGTAACGTTCGTATTAAATTTAATAGAAAATAGGAGATATTAGGTTTACTATTCAACTTATTTGCTGCTTTCTGTAGGCAATAAAGACAAAATGCCGTCTATAAGGACGCGTTGCAGTCCTTCTTCTTGACTTCCTTCTCCTTGTGAGTTGCCGGAAAACCACGATCCAATGTACTCTATAGCTTGGCTTATTGTGTCTGGAATATTTATTTCGATGGGCAAGAAGCTGTCCAAAGCGTTAAAGAAAATCCTCGCACTCTCTTGCGGAGGGATTTGGAACTTCGTACCGGACTGGTACGAGTGTAGTTCAGTCAGTTGACCGGTAGATGATCCGCCGGAGCCATAACTGAAATCAAAATCAAACTGTCAAATAAATTATTTTCGCATGATATATTTGCAGCATTCTGACGATAAATTAAGATCTCAAAACGGCAAGGATGGAATCTGTCGCATCACGCAAAATTTATTCCGTAAGAAAGAAATATTTGAAGACTGCTTATTTAATGCCAGTTTAATAATAAGAAAATTAGCCAAATACAAACAAGAGAAGTTTTGAGTTTTGTCAAAAGAATTGTGCAGTTGTGTCGCTCTAGACTGTAGGTTTCTAGAAGCTGAAGAAAGGAGTGAAGTTTCCAGAAACGTTGTGTAGTATTTATATCATCACTTCTTTTGCTTGAATTTTGTATATTTTTCTTGTTAATAATTTTCAATAACAGACGTAAATTTTTAAGTTTAATGTTAGTCTTGTTTATATTTTTGAATTGTGTTTCCAAGTGAATAGTTATGTTTCACTAGTCCCTATTATACTTATTTGTATGAAAAACATCTTGTTTTGAAGTCACATCTCAGATATAATTTGTTCTCAAATTCTGTTCATTAATTGTATTTCTAAATGTTCTTTCATTTTTTTTAGGGCAACAGGCTACATGAGGGTAATCCACATTAGCAACTCCCCTTTAATAGCATAGGAAGGGATTAGAAAGGGGGGATGCGGAAGGGTAGAGGAAGGTAGCCAAGGGTTACTAGGGCCCCCGGGCAATATTTTAAGGATCCTACCCGGCATTCGCCTAAAGAAATGCAGGGAAAACCCTAGAAAAACCTGCATCAGGTAGGTCGGACATTGGGTACTTGTCCCACGCCCTTCCGATAGCGGGAGAGGAGTTTGCTGTGGGGACGCAGCATTCCATTATCCGCGCCTCGACCAGTTTAGGAGGCAGCTGGCCGACTATTCCAATGAGAATAGCGAACTACTCTTACCGTATGCCCAAGGTCTGTGACCCCAAAATATACACCTCTCAGAACAGGCCGAGGTGCCTCGGCTCGTGGGAACCTTAGTTCAAAAACGGACAGGAAAAGGCATCCCCAAAGGTAGCCCCTTCGTGTCTCTCCTACAAGGAGAGAACATCCCTCGCAGATTACCTACGAGAGAGTCTTTTTTTTTGTGTTTAGACAGGCTATGTATAGGGTAATCCACATCCCCTCTTATAGCATAGGAAAGGGATTTGAAAGGGGGGATGCGGAAGGGTGGAGAATGGTAGCCAAGGGTAACTAGGGCCCCCGGGCTATGGTTTGAGGATCCTACCCGGCATTCGCCTAAAAGAAATGCAGGAAAAACCCTAGAAAAACTTGCATCAGGTAGGTCGGGCATTGGGTACTTTTCCCCTTCCGATAGCTGGAGAGGAGTTTGCTGTGGGGACGCAGCATTCCCTTCTCCGTGCCTCGACCAGTTTAGGAGGCAGCTGGCACTCTATTCCAATGGGAATAGAGGAGAACTCTTATCGTATGCCAAAAGTCTGAGACCCCGGAACATACACCTCTCAAAACAGGCCGAGGAGCCTCGGCTTGTGGGAACCTTAGTTCAAAAACGGAGAGGAAAAGGTATCCCCTTAGGTAGCCCTTTCGTATCTCTCCTACAAGGTTCTGCCTACGAGAGAACATCCCTCGCAGGTTACCTGCGAGAGAATCCTCTCGCAGGCTTCTGAAAGAGAGTCCCTTCGAAGAAATGTCATTTGTCACTAATTTATCCTGATTTAGTTGCGAGGGATCTTGAATCACATCGATAAAACGTAAAAAAGTAAGGTATTAAATTCCATCGATAATTTGAATACATTTTGAACAAAATCAAGATGAATAATATTACCAACATTTTTAAAAATTGCCATCATAAAGTTTTATGTGGAAAATAATAATAAAATTATTGTAATATATGTCTTTGGGAAGTTAAACTACAATGACATTGGTTAAATTCATTAGTTCCAGAAGCAAAAGTAATTAGGCCTAATTTTACATTTTCATAAATATGGAAGTAATAATAACAAGAAATATGTAAGGATGATAAAAATGTTCAATATATACTTAAACAATTAAATTGTTCCGTTATGTGGAACTTTAATAAAGCTTTTAACATTATTTTTTATCGTGACAAACTACATTAAGAAAATCATTATAAAAGGTAAACATAAAAGTCTAACGGAAAAACAACATATGTGGCATGTATGAAATTATATAATGCTATGGACTCAAAGATCCCAAGGACCATTATTAGAGATTACCAGATATCCTCTAAATCATTCATAAATATATTGTAATCTTTTTACTCCCACTTAAATGATAAAACGGCAAAAAGTATTCAGAAGCAAACGGCTCCTCGTAATAAAAAGACTATGACTATAGTACAGTGGAATATGCAACAGTCGCAGTTTCAAACAAGTTAATGTTAATGAATTATCCAATTATGTGATAAATGATTCACAAATGTGGAACTCTTCAAATGTAAATGTAAGAAACCCACATTAGAAATGTAATATTAATCTCCATCTGTGTAAGTAAATAATTATCCAATGAACATAAAATCGTGTAACACTAAAAGTGAAAAAATATTTACAATATTTGCAGATTTTTTCCCTACATAACATGTAAAATTTTTAAACTGTTCAATTTGATATCTATTATTGGAATCAATGTTGTATCACAGCAAAACTTATATAAATAAGCACTATTTGTAATTTATTTATGAGTCGCCAATGAGCAAGTTGTCGACGCGACCATTTAAATAAAAAAATTGTACATAAAATTAGTTCTAGAAACCTCTATTCACGGCGCAATTCTAAAAAAAATTATATTTATTGTTGATGAGGTAGCCCCGATTAAACTAAATCCTTCTAATTAAGTTAATAAGGCTAACTGGTTTACAATTGGTATTCGAATACCGCGGGATAAATTCTGCTTTTTGAACAAATACAATAATCACTCCGCATCCCCTGAATTACTTAACTATATCAAAACTTACAGACGTAATTACAAGAGAGTGACGGTAGCCGGGGAAAAAAAATCAAGTCACATAGCAAATTCTGATAATAAATCCAAAGCAACTTGAAAATCATCAAAAACGTAGAGGGTAAAGCTATTGGCTATCACTAATAATTTACACTTGCAGACCAGAGTGGAGCCTTTTCGACTAGAGAAGCCGTTTGAAAATTCAATTATTATTTCGTAAATGTTGCTAACCTTCATGTGAAAGACACCTCAGTTTATATTGAGGATTTCTTCAAATTCTTGCAGAACTCTGTTCTGGTAGTTCATAATAGTACTTTTATTCAACCAATATGTACAGATGAAATCATTACAGTCATACGAAACTTGAAGTGTTCCCAAGCAGCAGATATATATGGCATAACAAATATATTGAAACTGGAATATTACCCGACGTTCTCAAAACAGGTTCACCATCCGACGTATCAATTTATAGGCACATTTCTTTACTTCCTACTTTTACCAAAATTTTTGAAAAAAATTATTCACATTAAATTACTAAATTTATTGAGCAAATATATTTTAAGTTCCTGCCAGCATGCTTACTTAAAGTATAATACATGCAATGTACGACCTTATTCCAATATCAATGGATGAGAGATTGAAGATAGCTGGAATATTTGATGATCTGTTTAAGCCATTAGACACGGTTGACTATGAAATTTTACGTGGAAAGTTATAATATTATGGCGTTTGCGGAAACGCCTTACTTCTCATAAAATCATATCTTAAAAATCAAAAACCAAAGATGGTCATTAATTTATTTGATTGGGAATTAATTACTTGCGGTGTTCATCAAGGCTCAATTCTTCGGCCTTTACTTTTCATTCGTTAAATTAATGATCTTCCAAGATTTGTATATCCTCTTAAATCATTCCTGTATGCAGATTTTATATATGTAGTGATTGCAGACGTAAATGTTGACAATCTTGTTAGAAACGTAAACATCACTCTGGACAAAGTAAATGAGTGCTTTAACGTTAATAAATTATCACTACATCTATATAAGACTGTAATGAATTATTTTTGTGGGCTGGGTTTTTACGTTAAATCAAAATAAATATTTGACCAATAAAGGAATTTTATATTTTATTAAAGTTAAACATGAAAACTCTTATCTCAGGCACCTGTGGTTTTTACATAGAAGAGATCTGCTGCCCGTACCAAATGCGTACTGCTATTCTGTGTTGTGTTCCTGCTGTAGCTCTCGTACCGACGTCTCCGTATCTCACAGCCGGAAGAACGGGTTAAGTGCAGTTTTGACTCAGGGGTTGATTGCTGGCTAATGCGTCGGCCTCCGGGATTGAATTCTGGAAGCCGTCGTACTAAATTGTGTGGTGCTATTCTGTGAATTCTTCACTAACCAATTGTGGCCCATTCCTCACGACGATTCTGCCTCGAACTATCTCAGAGACAACAACTTTACGGAGCCTTTCTTAATCACATCCACCAGCTTCGGTGAGCGCAGAACAACTGTCCAGTTTCAAAAGCTTATCTCCGTCCCCTCCATTATATCCTCCCATTCTTTTATTTTTTCATTGTTAGAAAACTTCGTCGAAATGCCAGTTGACTGATTGTTCCATTGTCACAATATTTATAGCACGCAGCTGCAGTTCCGTAGTCAACAATGGCTAACTACAATCGAGACAGGACACGAAATTACTTGGATGGAAATTTTTATCTCCTCCAGTCCCACGCACGTGCACGGTTTCGAATTCTCAAGACCACAGCAAACAACACTTCCGAGACAAAGAAAAACTTAAACCTAAATACACGCGTTACAAGACTAAGTTCGTCCAGTTCTCATCGGATTGACAATTTCTCGGCTTATGAATCTTTTGTGGGTCTTCAGATTGACAGTAAATTAAAGTGGATTCACCATACAGATCTGCTTGCTGGGAAACTATGTCTAAGAACATTAATTCAACATTTTGACGTCAACACAACTAAAATGGTTTACTTCGCGAATTTTCATTTCCCATGTGTTATGGCATTGCTCCAGGAGCATTGATATATTCAAGGAGCAAAAGCGTGCCATCAGAATAGTTTCTAATACGGAAAATAAATCCAGTTCTAAAACGTTTTTCAATGGTCTGCGAATATTAATTCTTTCCAGCGTGTTTTCACGAAATTTTAAAGTTCGTAATGTGGAACATGAATCTGTTTGAAAGAAATGGAGAGTTTCACGATTACGAAATCGCTCAGGTCTAAAACCGGACAAGCTTCACCTGGTAGGGTATCAGAGAAGTATTCACCAGTCAGGGATAGTTTTATAAAATAGTCATCCTACAAATGAACAATAATAACGACAAGAGTTTTGGGATTCAGTGTAAAAATATTCCACTGAAAGGCGCCTCTATTTTACTAAGTACAGGAGTTTCTTGATCGTTCCCCTAATTATTCATTACTTTTTGTTTGTACTGCAAAAGTGTTGAATGTGTTACTCTTAAAATTACTTATCTCGTAACTTGCTTAGTCTCTGTTGGTCCTTTCTGCCCTTTTCTGTTTTTGTTTCATGTACGGCCTAGAGTTTCTAAGAAAGGGCAGATTCATCGTCATTCTGTTTCGTATAGTGACTTGTCCGTCGTTTGTATTTGTTTCCTCCGAGTGTACCTGTGTCAGGTTTTGTGTTTATTCTTGTGTGATGTGTAATTACATATTTTATGATGTTAATTCTCTAAATATTTTTTAACCTACTGCGTTTTGAATTTGTTTGATTACTGTAAATTAATATTATACCCTAAGTAACGTTAAAGATATTTTATTTTTATTAGTATATTTAAGTTATGTTGGACAGGGAATTTTTATTGATTTTTTGTTGACTTCTAATTGCTATTAATTGGAGCACCACATAATTATATTGTAATCTGAGGTAATGACGTGTCCTATTTCCTCATACGAGGCCTAATGGAATAAATCCAATCAAATAACCCTATTTCGGTATTCGTTGTAACGTCATAGAAAAGATATAGCTTAAACTTCTAAGAACATTATCATCGTGTATGTTTAGTATTCTACTCCTAATTAGAATAATTAATCATTCCCATATTACTTGTAATGCTCACTCTGCTTTATTATTATTATATTTATCTATCCCGTCTAACCTATCTCTCAGACTTTTACTATTGTTAGGCAGCGTCGTTAGTATTTTTCCATGCGATACGTTCCAATTTCTCCTCATCGATCAGTATACAAACGAGTATTTTCCCACATCCGCGAGGAGATATCTTTATTTACTTTTAAAACAGAGGTCACTTTTACTAACATAATTTTGTAGGCTTGAAGGATAGTTTACTTCAATGCAGGCAGAATGATTAATATGAATTTTAATCAAAGCACAAATCCTGACTTTCTTTCTCCGTTCTGAAAGCGATTCCCATGTTCGAGGTCTGATTTCCAAAGTTCTACGACATACTTCTGCTACCCTAGCCTGAACAGTATGCAAGGTCTCAATCCGTTCGCTTATGTACGGATCTCAACAAACCGCCGGACAATACCTATTAATTCTTACGTCACTAGGAGGAGATTGAGAGGAACCAAATCAAACGCTTTATATAAAAAAGTCACTACTGCGTCTAATATTCTTCCCTTGTCTCATCTGAATATTTTCTATTTAATAATAAATGTGTTGGAAAATATTAAATAACTAAAAAAAATTCTGCTGTTCCATATTTACATGCTCTTTCTGAAGAAAGCAACATCAAATTAATTTTTTATGCGTTATTAACGCTTTAATTGTTGTTGCGATAAAATTTTAATTTCTAACGTATAAGGTTAACAATAAAAATACATCCATTCATTCGGCGCCCTTAACGAAGAGACGGAAGAATTGATTCCCTAGTCAAACAATGTTTGATTTAATGAGAGAAAAATTATACGGTTAATTAACCGTTAACGTTTTCAACCTTTAAATTTCGTAGTGTATAAAATTAATCGTCCTCTGAAATCATAAATGAATATTATTTATAGCTCATTTGTTCTAAATAGCGTTATTAAATTTTACGGTAATGTTACAAGAAATAAAAACTGGTTTCATAGATGACTGAACGTTTGCTTATTAAATTTCGGTAGATTCCTTTAAGAATTATAGGCGCAACAGGTTTCTGAGGTACTTGTGAGAGGCTCATTTGAAATATTTTGGCAAACAGTCGCTAATCGACACCCACAAAAATAACAAGTTTGTAATCCTTGCAGATCTCTATTAATTTACCGAATTTCCTCGCAGTGGTTACGAATGTATTCTGTAATAAGTTATTTGAGTTACTTGCACACTACGGATGTAAGATTCACTGGTGTGTAGTTATACGTTTCCAAAATTAATTAAGATTTAAAAAAGGGTACAACTATTGCTTCCCTTCAGGTATCAGGCACGTCCGTTTAATTTACTGAAACTTACTAAAATAGAAGTTTATGACCCTTGCTTAAATAAACTGTGGTTTAATGTTTTAATTAAAAGTTCAAACATATCTAATTATAATAAATAATATATCAAAATATATTGAAATTTAATTAACTAAGATTTAAATAATTTAGTAATATAATAATTGAGATCATATATTAACTGACATGCAGGTATAAACTTTTTATTTATATTTTTTAAATGTAGAATGTACAAATTCAACATTTATGAGTATTACTTAACACAAATTTTAGGGTTGTGTAAGAATATGTCGTTTTAGAGTAGATTTTCGAGTATGTCATAATTAGACAAACAAATTTATTCAAGTAAACAGAATATGAAATTAAATATGGTCTGACTTCTCTTGGCAAGTTTTTACAATTGTTGCTACGTTTTAAAAAAATTAGATCACCACAATATTTGCCTTCCAAGTTTCCAGTTACAATAGTTTTTATTGACGAGATATTGAAAACTAAATTAATTTAGTTATATCGCGAAAAAAAATTGGTTTATACAGTTTTTCCACTAATTTAGGTTTGTAAGTCGAACAATATCATATTGAACTAGTTTTTGGGATAAAGTATCATTAATTAGAGTGTGTATAAGGATTGTCGATTTATTTACGAACCTGTTGGCATAAGTTGATTGTTCAGATGGTAAGGTCCGATAACATTCAAGAAGACAAAGTAAGAGAAACAGGCGCCAGGTGCACAGTGTTAACTCCATCACTAAATCACTAACTGGAAGAAGTCACGAAGACAAGCCCCCAGAGGAATGTTCCTATATGCCGAAGCACGGAACAGCAAACAGCAGCGAATAACGGACCGCCGTCTCTCCAACGCCAGGGTCATGACGCCAATTACTTGGAATAACCCTCACAAGTACCAGCACAAACGTCAGGAAATTTCGTACACTTGTTCATTCTCATTTAAATGTCTGTTGTGTCTATATATAATTCTTAAAGGAATCTACCGAAATTTTATAAGCATACGTTCAGTCATCTGTGAAACCAGTTTTTATTTCTTGTAACATTATCGTAAAATTTAATAAGGCTATTTAGTACAAATGAGTTATAAATATTATTCATGTATGATTTAAGAGGGCGATTAATTTTATACACTTCAAAATTTAAATATTTAAAACGTTAACGATTAATTAATAGTATAATTCTTCTCTCATTAATTCAAGCATTGTTTCGACTAGAGAATCAATTCTTCCTTCTCGGCGTTAAGGGCGTCGAACAAATGGATGTATTTTTATTGTTAAGCATATACATTAGAAATTAAAATTTTATCGCAACAACAATTAAATCGTTAGTAACACATACTACATTATTTTGTTGTTGATTTCTTAAGAAACTGCATGTAAATATGAAACAGCAATTTTTTGTAAGTTATTTAATATTTGAAAACACATTTATTAATTAATAGAATAAATATACGTATTTATTAGGAATTACGCATAACGAATCATCTTTTTTAGCCATAGAGGAGGAGTATTTCATTGAAAACAACTTACGGGTTAATTAGTACTGGAGGTATTCCTCATAGAACAATTATATTTAAAACAGCCGATATTTGCGACGAATAAATATTTTACGGGATCAAGAAAACTCATAGCGTTTCTCCTTATGTTGTTTGTGTATAATTTCTACCCCATATTCAGTATTCAGTGGGAGAACCCTTAGGAGGGGCTTTACATAAAAATAACGGGAAAAAACACTGAGATTGAAGTGAAATCCGGAGTTATGTATGTCGCTGAGTTTAATTAGGAGAACCCGGGAAACGCCGGGCACCTAGAAAGTTCGTATTATAATATAATTAAAATTTGAACCTAGAATTTACTTAATCTAAACAAGAATAGAAAAAAAGTACAGAAAATTTGAATATACATGGTTTTACTATTAATATATTTATTATTAATTACTATTAATATATTTCGTAACTTTTCGCCAAAAATAGCTGATATGTAATGTTCCAAAGCAGTAAATTATAGTTTGTTTACTATCATTTTAATTACAACCGAGTATAGTAAAAATTTACGACTTACATACGTGTTTGCGCTTGTCTTAAAAGGTACTGACCAATATTTTTGCCATTTTAAACGCGTTGAAGATGTTCGAAAATATTTTGAGTGAGTCGATGTGAATGTTTTTTGAAAATGGAAAAAATCCAGGTGTCAATATTTGATTTTGCCGGTGACGCATACGCAAATCAAAGACGAGTTTGACGCTGCTTACGGAGACTCTGAACCATTATTTAGCACTGTGATATTGAATTTGAGCAGCTGAATTTTTACGTGGCCGTACCAACATAGGAGACGATGAACGTTCGTGACTGCAACCACTAACGATAACATCGCTAAAGTCTACCAATTTGTGTTAGACAACCGTAGAATTAAAGTGAGAGAGATGGCTGAGGCTATGAATATATCCAAAGAAAGTATTTGTCACAAACTAAATAAAAAATTAGGCATGAGAAAGCCGTCAGCGCGTTGGTTGCCGCGTTGATCACGTTAGACTGAAAGCGTGTTCGAATAAAAATGTCCAACATTTTTATGACGCCATAAATGAGAGTTTAATTTTTTTCGATGAAACTTAGGTGTCAATGTTCACCAGAAAGTAAAACAGTGGACTGCAAAGTGGCAATCGGCTCCAAAAAATGAAGAACTGTTTTTCTGGATGCGAAAGTGATGGCGACTGTTTTCTGGGATAATCATGGAGTTATCTTAATCGATTAGCTCAAAACAGAAAACCCGTTACAGGATCATACTATTCATCATTACATGACAAATAAAGGCGGAAAAACGGCCACAGAAAATGAAATTGTTTCACCAAGACAATGCGCCGTCTCACACCTGTGTGGTGAAAATCCATGAATTACAGCTTGAACTACTTGCCCACCCTCCTTACTTACCAGATCGAACGTCTTAAGCTAAAAGTTGCGCTCGTAGGACAGATATTTTCGTCAAATGACCTTCGTAAACAATTATTTTAGCGAGTACTATTTAAGAGGTTAAAGAGAGAGGTGTGTGGGAGAAGGGTGTAGATTTTCAAGGAGACTATGTAAAAACTTAATTTGAAGAACTATTATTGTATCTTTATTTGGTCAGATACTTTTCAGACCGCCGTCGTGCACCTCTTCCCCCACCAGAGTGACCGATAATTGGTCCTCTAGGCACGGCAGATCCTGGCTAGCTGGGCCCGCAACTACACTCAGATGATACCAATATAATTGCGTGAATTTTAACGGAATAGGATCGTGATATTCCCAGGCATTTAGATTATACTCGAAAAAATTGTACCAAGTATTTAAAAGAAGCATAAACCTCAAGTATGCTTCATAAACGCTCCAATTGTATGGATAATTATACCTGATTTTAATTAACATAGCAGGTATACTTTTAGTTACATTTGATCTGGTTATCTGTGATAAACATCCAATTGTTTAATTAAATAATTAAACGCTCCAATTGTATGGATATGTTGGAACTTATACCTGATTTTAATTAACACAGTAGGTATACTTTTAGTTCCATGTGATCTGGTTATCTGTGATAAACAACCAATTGTTTAATTAAATAATTTTTATTTTTATTACTCTAAAAACGTATAATTTATTATAGTTTATGATAAAATTTCACCTGTAATATTTCTGAACGTAGAACAATGTAGTACCTGATTGTCAGCGATTGGATACCTTCTGGCTTAAAAGTAACGCATAGATTTTTTAAAGTGCATACATTAAACGAATGTATTTTAAAAAAGTATTAAATATTGTTTTCTTCAGTTTTCCAGAAATACTGACAAAATCTGCGGATATGTAATGTCACACAAAAAGTTGATTAATTCATTAAGCGGAAACCAATCCTCATTATTAATGTGTTTTATTGTGTATTTGACTCTGCGATTTTAATAATACACATAATAAAGAAAGTTGGTTTATGATTAATGATTGTATTGAGATCTACGGATATATCAACCTTAAGATATGCAACGATTGGTTTTTTAACCTTAAGATGTGTTTATTATGGCTGTAATAGTTTGACCAACATGAGCACTCTTCTACTGTGGCTTTAGTAATTCTACAGTATTGATCTTTAACGTATTTGAAAATTTTCAGTAGTAATCTTTACTATTGCTAAATTAATCAAGTACTCTCTCAAGCTCTAATCATCTTTTTAATTTTTCAATAATGTGTAAGTCACTTTTAGTCGATGCAATATATATGTAATTTCGAGATCTCCCAATGTATTCATTATACAGGAAATTTATAGTATTTTTTAAGCTGTCTGACATGCTATAACATATGAAGATAGGATTTGAATGTCTGAATTCCTAACAGAGTTGCAGAATGAAATAATAGTTCTGGGATGGTTGAGTTGATAACAGCAACAAAGAGCCGAGGGAAGGTTTGCAAAGGTCGAAAAGGTGGAACAACGTTTCGAACAGTAACAAACTCTGTAAGTCTTCAAGAACACTGTAAAGTATTTGTATAGACAGTTGGCTCTCTGAACCTTCGTATCTAAATCAGGAGGAGTTCAGTTTAACATTAATGAGATGTATGAATTGAGCGTGGCAGAATTTGTTAAGAGCAATCAACGGACAAGAATTATGTCTGCGTAGTAATTAAATATTTAAGTTAGGGGAAATGAGCGTCTGTGGAAAACAAAGCCGTTCTGAATCAGTGCCGAATACAGTTTAATTTTTTGCTTCAAGAAAATAACAAACGCTCTGAAGCTGTTTCCCAACGTAGGGCCCACGTCACACCCCACCGTGCGGCAATTTGAAAGTTCGGGGGGGGGGGGGCAATTCGAAAATGAGCTCACCACGAATTTAAAAACCGCTAGCTATGACTTAAATTATACAAAAGGAAGAATTGTTGCTATCTGAATTTGAAATAAGCATTTCGCAAGTTATCGATTACTACGCCTAGTGAAGGAATAATACGTAATGTGTAGTTCTACTGTAGTCCAGCGCCAACTCCGCGTGTTAAATGAAATAAGAACTTTATTTCGTACGAAAGCTCAAATGGGCAAAAGGTTTTTCGTTCTAAGAGTAAAAAAAAATATTATCTTGTTTAAGTAAAGAATTATTACCATAGAAGGACTGTGATACACAAGTTGAAATTAGGCTTCTTTAGAAAAAATTCAATTTTTAATATAAAAATGTTTTTTATGTTATATAACGAGCGGAGGGGGGGGGGGAATTTGAAATACTTAGGTGGGGCATGGTAAGAAAAGGTTTAGAAACACTGCTCTAGAGATTTACAGCAATGGATTTATTATAAATTTGGGTACGAACTGAAGTAATCGTCCAGTATTTTCAATTTAAAATATCTTTACAACTATTTTAGTTACTTAAGGGGCAAAAATTTTATTTCTGTATGTTTGGAGTTCACTTGTTTTGTGAAATACTTTGTATGAGAAAATATTAATCGTTAATTTCGATCAAATTAATTAAGAATTCTTTCCTCAATAATTCAAAACACGCATGGAAATTTAGCTCCAATTTAGATTTTAATTGCTGCAGCTTCTACCCTTTTGTCTTGAAGTGGTGCCATGCCAATTTTTCATACTATCAAATGGTAACATTCAGATGTCGCAAATTTATGCTCACTGCTCAAGATAAACCGATGATCATACTGTGATAAATTAAATAGAAACACATTTGAACCAAGTGAATACCATCAGAAAGAACAACGTCTAGAAAGGTGAGAAATTTTTTTGGCTTTGTCAGTCATGTATATATAATTTAGTCTCCTTTAGGGTCACGAAGATGAATGTTGGTGTTGTACAACGAATGAATATATACAGGCGAACGTCGGTTTATGCTGCGTCCCCACAGCAAACTCCTCTCCCGCTATCGGAAGGGTGTGGGACAAGTACCCAATGCCCGACCTACCTGATGCAGGTTTTTCTAGGGTTTGTCCTGCATTACTTAAACCATAGCCCGGGGGCCCTAGTTAAACCTTTGCTACCATTCCGCATCCCGCATCCCACCTTTCAAATCCCTTCCTATGCTGTTAAAGGGGAGTTGCCACCATGTGGATTACCCTCATGTAGCCTGTTACCTAAAAAAAGTTTAATAAATAAAACGTTTCCGTGTAAATGATGCGTTGAGAAATGTTTAGGGTAACAAAGATGTCTTTAACACATTGACTTTACCTTTATGACTGGCACAGGTCGCGTCGGCGCCGTAGAAGTTACCCATTATTTAAACTTGTAAAGTGCGTGACGCAATGTTACAATAGGAACATTATATATTGTAAAGCCAATTAATTAGGCCATTAATTGTTTGGACGTAAAATTTGAATTGTTTGAGAAATCCATTATAGCGGTCAGATCGAACAAAGGAACAATGAGAGAAGCGAGCTCACTTTGCTTTGTCGAAAAGTAAAAAATGGCGTATGCGCGCTAAAACTCGACAGAACTAGGAGTCAATTTGCGAAAAAACATGGTGAGGAGCAGGACAAGTAATATAACTGTTAGCGGAGAAAGATTGTTAGGAGCTGATGGCGGAAAGACATTATGAGCAGCAGAACAAATAATACTAGAGCAGAGCCTAGCCGTCGTTAATGTATTATTAAACAAATTTAAGACAAAGTAAAAACATTCACGGAAGTTTTACCTCGTAAATATCGCTAAATAAAAGCAGTTTACGTCTATAGCCAGCCAGGAATAGTAAAGTTGATAGTTTAAGTCTACAGCAAGGAGGTAAAGAAAAGTTAGTTCGCTCCGAAAAGAATAAACAGTTAAAATAAATCGTCTAGGAGATACGTTGCAGTTTACGTCCAATGCAGTAAAAGAATAATAAATCTACGAATCATAGGGTTCCTGTAAGGCAAGCAGACATCAAATATCAGAGATTCCGGAGGATCATCCGAATTCCTGGGAGCCTATCAGTTTTGATTTTAATAGTAAAAAATCTTTGAGTCGAAATTTCAGAATCAGTGTAAAAGTTTGCCATAGTGTATTTCCGAAACCAAAAAGAATGCTGGTACCAGCTGGACACTACGTAAGTAACAAAACAAAACTAATGATTATTTGTAAACGTAATTAAAGGATAGAGTCAGATTTCGTTTTCTTTTAATTGTCAATCAGATTTAATTTTTTTACTTTTAAATTTATTTTATTCTAGCGACATATTGTTTAGGTTAATTGTAAACTGTTTGTTAAGGAGATTTTTTTAAATCAATTTGTTGTGTCCAGTGAAGGCTCTGAGAAATTAATATTTTAAATTGCAATTGTTTTTGAGTTAGAAGCCACAAAGCGAAAATAAATAATTTTATGTATTAAATTTTATTAATTCTTTTATTTAATTAAAGTTCAATTGTTGATTATTACAATATATATATATATTATTTCAAACTTTACTTGTTCAACCACCATCGAAATTTTCGTAGATTTCCTTTAATGATAAACTGCCCAAAGTTGTCCTTACTTCTTTACTGTCCTTATCCGCCGTTTTCTATTTGATGTCGAAAATGTTTCCCCTCGGGTGGCTGTCGTCTTCTTGACCATAGAATCAGAACGTCGTAGCGGGATCGGATGCCTTGAGCACACAGGCAGGTTACTCCCAGCGGTTGAACCCTGGCAGGTCGTTGGCCACGCAGGCGGACCAGTTACCGAGGAAATACTACCTCTAGCTCTGCTCTGCCCTTTCAAGGACAGGCCAAGCCACAGTCACATTCGCAATAATCTGATACGGTTCTAAATTCAGAAAGAACACTGCCTCGATCGGGTCGATAAAATAAACTGGTCGTTCTTCAATATATATTGAGCTATAATCGGACTTTATCCCGACGGTCGCTCAAATCACCCTGTGGTATAAATACTGCAAGTAGATGGTGAAAATCCACAGAATAGATATTTAAAGGTAAAATAACGACACTACGTTTTACCTTGTGTAATGAAAACTTTTAAACGTTACCAATTTACGATACATGGTCACATTACCGAAAAATCTTTGGATTTCTCACCTTTATTACTCCCGTTCTTCAATCCCTGCAATATGTGAAAAATATACTGCTTCAACTAATTACATGAAATTCGTCTGTCGATTAGCGACTTTTCAATACTATTTATTTTTTCAACAACAATGAATGAAACATTTTCGTCTATTATGAAAAATTCTTAATAAGAAGTTTACCCAAATACAGACAAAAGAAGTGATGATATAAATACCGCATAACGGTTCTGGAAGCCTTGTTCCTTTCTTCTAAGAAAACTAAAAAACACAAGAGCCAAGAACGACAGAACAGTACAATTCAGTCGCCTTTGAGTTTTGTCAAGTGTCTGGTTTAGTTGTCTCTGATAGACTCTGGTGTTATTTAGCACCTGAAGAAAGGGACAAGGCTTCCAGCTATGTTGAGTGGTATTTAATCATCACTTGTTTTGTCTAACCGTGTCAGAGATTTATACTATACCATCCGACAAAGATCTTGACAACAACGATTATACACACTCAAATAATGAAATATATTGAAATTTGAAAGGTAAATCGTAAATCTACGATTCATTATAATTGGCACAAATATTTCACTATAATCAACAGTGACTACCGAGGATATTTGTGTACGTTATTTTTTATAGGGCCTCAGAATAAAAAACAAAATACCAGTTTTCGCCCCTTTTGGCTTGTGGAAAGTTACACTAACCATGATTTTTGGCTTCTTGATATTTGTGTACGTTATTTTTTATAGGGCCTCAGAATAAAAAACAAAATACCAGTTTTCGCCCCTTTTGGCTTGTGGAAAGTTACACTAACCATGATTTTTGGCTTCTTGATATTTGTGTACGTTATTTTTTATAGGGCCTCAGAATAAAAAACAAAATACCAGATTTCGCCCCTTTTGGCTTGTGGAAAGTTACACTAACCATGATTTTTGGCTTCTTGACATAGATCAGTGGTCGCCAAACTCGCCAGTATCGGGAGCTGCTTGGCGAGATTCAAGATTTAATTATTACGAAAGATAGACCATCTAGACAAAAATGGTAATATAAATACTGTTTCTGGGATCCTTGTGCCTTTCGTCAGGTGCTAAGAAGAGCCTAGAGCGACTCAACTGCACTTATCAATTGACAAAACTCAAAAGAGACCAAAACGCAACGACACTGGGAGAGCCGAAGGGTTAGCGTAACAATAAGGGAGCAACGACAATGGGAAAACAGAAGGTTCAGAGCGTAATAATAGGGATCATAGCAATTATTGAGTTTCATAGTGTCTGTTTGTACATTAATAGCTGTGATGTTTGACTTATTGTGAACCATCTCTGAAATGAGTCTAGAATTGTACCTGGTGTCAATGTCTAAAATCTTAACATTTTGTCAATCAAATGTAGGCCTACGTTTAGAATTGATGATATGTTTGAATACTGCAGATTGTTTATCAATTAGGAAGTTTTATAGTAGATATATGTTCCTTGATACGTGTATTAAGGGAACGTTTTGATTGCCCTATGTAGCAGGAATTACAATTAGAACAAGAGATTTTGTAAAACACACAATGTATGTTGTAGATGTCAAGTGGGTCCTTGTGGTTTTTAATCAAGTGGATCTGTAAATCATTTATATTTGATATTATTTGAATATTTGGAGTAATTTATGATGTAGAAATTTGTAATAAGGGAGTACGAGAAGAAATTTGGCTTAAGGGACGAGTTACAATAGGATATTGGATTTTGTTCAGTCTTCTGTTTATGTGTTCAATAATAAAATTTAAAGGGTACTCATTGGAGAGTAAAATGTTTCGGACAATATTTAAGTTGTGTTGATGGATCTTGGAGTAAGAAAGTAATATAGCTATGTCTACAAGACTGTATACCATAGCTCTCTTTTGGTTAGGAGGATGATCAGACGTAAATTTTTTCATTTAAGATTTAAGTTGAAAAATGGTTCGTTTCAAATTTTACAATTTTTTATTTTACAACATTGTAGAGATTACAAATATGTAATTAATTAATTAATTGTTTCTGTAATTATTGGCGGCGTAACTCTGAGGCCAGAGCATTGTAAATAACTGTATTGTTTGGCGAGAATGGTTACTGAGAGGTATTGTCAAAAGGCACATAAAGACGCAATCAGAACTATAGCGGAATCTAGTCTCCAGTTCCCTGTTTGTTGGCAGATGTTGAGACAGCGGAACGTAACTAGTTACCAGTTACTCACTTATATTCAGAGAAGTGTGTGTGTGTTTGGGAGTCACGCCGATAGACCAATTACACGAATATTCAAACAGTGTGTGTGTTTGGAGGTTCTGACAACAGAGTCAATGTGCAATCAGTTAGTTCCGCAGATAGCGAATTACTCTGACATTCAGAGAGCAGATCTTCAAACAATTAGATATTCAGAAAGGCGCCGAAAATTTTCCAAAGTGTTTGAAAAGTGATAAATGAGTAGAATCAGTGCTATGGCTTGTCAGTAAAATAGTGTTCTAGATAAAAAAAATTAAAACAAATCACGTATGCACAAACCTGAGCAGCTAAAACAAAATGGTATGTACTTAAAACAAATTTTCATCTGTAATCCTTATAAGTAAGTATAATTTACTATCAGAATTCGATAACTTCACTATAATTATATAACTTTTCAGATTAGTAATAGTTTTTTAAATTAATTTTTTTCTACTATATTTTTAGAGGCCTGATAAGCAGCCCTAAAATTGAGATTTCTCACAAAAGTCGTGGGATTAATTTAAAATGTAAAACCAACGAAGTTAAAATTTGTAAAATAAATATTTTTTGTTTGTTATCTTTTAGAAAGAAATTGTTTAATTCCAATTTCCTTCTTGTAATTTTTATTTTATTATTAATTATAATCAATATTATTTAATTATTTTAATTTATCAATTTTGTTGTTAATTAAAATTATTTTTTCCTACTGTATTGATTAGTGGCTTAATAAGCGGCCCTGAAATTGAGATTATCATAAAAGCTGAGGCATTAATATTAAAATTTAAATCAACGAAGACTAAATTTGTAAAATAAATATTTTTTTTGTTATCCTTTTAAAAAAGTAATTGTATAATTTCAATTTCCTTTCTTTATTACTTTAATATTTTGAATAAAACATTATTTGTTTGCCTCTAACGTGTTGGTATTTTATTTATATAATACTTTTGATCATTATATAATTTGGCACTCCAACGTAAATTTTGGATACTACTGTATTTGAACGCCAAGGTACGGATTATTTCCATTTGCATAAAGTGTTTGCTACATAATTTGGCGCTACAACGTACTGGCAATTTCCTTCTTGTAATTTTATAAAGTACAATTTTGAATATTACATAATTTGGCTCTCCAACTTGGATTTTTTATTAATTAATTTGAATATTTATTAGAATGTCTTCAATAAAATTTATTCTTTCAATTTTTTCACCCTACTTAATATTTTAAATTCTAGAAATTCCAAAATTAAATTGACAACAGAATAACATAATTGAAAAAAATTAATTCAATTGAATAGCAAGTATCACTTTCTCTGTCTATGTCTGGTGGAGACTTAGTCACTGCCATTCGGACGCAATTAACGAGGTGATTGTCAGTCTTTAAGCTTCTGGATCAGTTTTTTTTAAAAAAATTCATGTTCGAAAAAGCATATTCGAACCGTTAGCTTGATCTGAAAAAAGTCTTCACTCTCAGTGCAACTCGGAGCAACGCTGAATATTTTTATTGGTAGGAGTGGCCATATTTGATCCGTTAGAAATGATTTTAGAATCAAATCTATTAATTCCAGTTCCAAGTACTGACTCGTCTTCGTTAAATTGTTCAGTCACGCAGGCAGAAAATTCTGCTTTCACTTGTAACAAAGGTGTTGCAGTAAATTGTGCGACTTTTAAGTCCTGAAAGCTGAGATGAAATTTCTGTCTCAAATCGGATAAACTTCTGACACCTTTCTCGTCAAAAAGGGTTGAAAAATATCTGTGTTTTTCAAGTTGCTTCTTCAAGATACGAAATTTTTTGACTTCTCAGTTCCTAAAGTTTGTCTCCCAAAGCTGCAATTTAGCTGAAATTGATATTATGTCTGATATCATTTCCACTAAGTCATTTTCCTTCCCATGCAATTTAGTACATTCATAGTCTTGATACAAACAAAGCACAAAATTATTAACTATGATGACTGATAATGACGGGGATAACTTATTTTGTCTAATAACCTGGCATAGATAATAACGTAACACAGTGCTGAAATAATTCCATTGGAAAAGAAAACCAGTTAATTAGATTTCAAACCATATATTATTTCTTTTATGAACAAGCTATATATTCAACCATCGTTTGTACTTCAAATAATTTATAAGTATTACGCACGATATTTACGCTTATTTAATTTTTAAATCTGTTGTTTCGACTGTATTAGGTTCATTTCGGGGTACGGAAAGTCATAATTGGGAAGTGTAGCGTAGGTTTGTAATTATATATACGAGTCGATGTGACATTAGAACCACGTCGTGATTTACGACGTGACTGAAGAAAATTATTTTTTAGAGTCACAGGCTACATGAGGGTTATTCGCTTTTATGGCTACTCCCCTTTAATAGCATAGGAATGGAAGGAAAGGGGGGATGTAGAAGGCAGAGCAAGGTAGGCAAGGGTTCACTAGGGCCCCCTGGCTTTAATTTAAGGATCTTACTCGGCATTCGCCTAAAGATGATGCAGGGAAAACCGTAGAGAAACCAGGAATGTTGGGCATTTGGTCCTTGTCCCACGCCCTTCCGATATCAAAAATTTGGTCTGCTATGGGAATCGCAGTATACCAAACTCCTTGGCTCGGCCGAATTTGAAGGGCAGTTGACCGACTGGTGCAATAGGATCAGCAAACAACTCTTACCGTATGCCCAACGTCTGCGACCCCGGAACATACACCCCTCAAAACCAGACATGGGATGCTTATTTTGATATTCCAATTGCAGGAATAAGGAAAATCCTGAACAGGAAGTTATCCCGCCCAATTCCTATGATATGTCGTGTCCGAAGTCAAAATAAGATGGCGCTGAGACGGCTAAATGGGGTGAGAAGAACGATAGCAAATTCGAGAATAGTCAAATGACGTGATCGATGAGAAGTCTGGACGATGCAAATCTCCACACTCCTCCCAGCGATGGTCACATCCCATACAGTACGTCTTTAACTGCAAAATACTTCGTTACGAAGGTTATGGCCTCCTCCTTTGATGAAAATCTCTGTCCTCCGAGCGCAACTTTTAGCTTAGGGAACACGAAAAGTCACTTGGGTTAAATCTGGTAAGAAGGAGGGTGGTCAAGCAGTTCAAACTGCAATTCATGGATTGTCGCCATGGAAACCGCTGAAGTGGGAGACGGCTCATTATCTTGGTGAAACTTTTTTTCTGCAATCCTGTTTGTCAAGTAATGATGCTCCTGTAACGTTTTTTTCCCCCTTTTTGAGGTAATCTAATAAGATAACTCCATGACTATCCCAAAAATCAGTCGTCATTACTTTCCCAGATTTTTCATTTTTTGGAGCCGATTCCCACTTTGCTGTCGACTGTTATAAATGTATTTTTCTTTCTGGTATACAATGGTACCTACATATTATCTAAAATAATTTAACTAATTTATTGCGCTTAAACTGAGCCAAAGAAGCGTTGGAAATATTCATTCAAAAATTATTTTGGTCTAATGTGATCAACGCGGCACTCAACGGGTGGACTGTTTTCTCATGCCTAAATCTTGATTCAATATGTTACAAACACGTTCTTTGGACATATTCATAACGTCTGCTACCTCTCTCACTGTATTTCGACGGTTTTGCAGCAGGTATAGAATTTGAGCGATGTTAGTGGTTGCAGTCGCGAACGTTCATCGACTCCCAAGCTCCCACGGCCATGTTAAAATTTTCAGCTGCCCAAAATTTCACGTTGGTAAATGATGGTGCAGTGTCCGCGTACACAGTGTCCAACTCGTCTTTTATTTGTTAACAACTTATATTTAATTTGTATTTCTTCGACGAGGAAGAGTATAAGACGACACCGACGGACACTGTCTACATTACCTCATTTAAAATCGTTTGCACTGTCTCTTTACATTTTACCTGTGCGACAGAAAATCCTCACTATGTTTTACGTTTTGACGGCCATTTTGTAATTACTTTTGGATATATTGAAGGAATTTCCCGTCCTGGAGTAGCTCTGAGACTCCTATGACCGTGGATTCGACATCAATCTCGTTTTTTATCCCATTTTTGCCACCATCTTACATCCCCGCCCGTGCCGTTCAGGTCTATACTACCTACATCGAGAGTGACGCTACTAGTCTCATCGATTTGTAAAAGTTTTTATTTGACGCTCATATCTGTTGTTTTCGAATCCTTGCGCTAAAGGGTCAAATCACCGATATTTTGATAATTTCTCCTGCTCTAATTTTACATAAAGCCTGTCTAAAATATTTACTATTTCAACTAGAATATTTTATCTATTTATTATTTAATTTTTAAAAGAATATTATTTTCTTAAAAAAAAATTTTCTTTGCATATGTAATATATATGACATATATATTAGGTCTGCCTTGTGGGCACTAAGGAACTTCTGAGTAAGCCTCAGAAACAAAGCTTCTTTGTGGTTACTCACGTTCTCGGAGTAAGCATCAATAAACAAAATACTTGTAAGCATTTAAGAATTTCCAACTCGGCAGCAAAGATAATTTAGACCCATGTGTCCTGCTGAGTCTGGGGCTGCTTGAATACAATGAAGCTATTGTGAACATATGTATAAAAGGGCCAGACTTCTCTGATGGAAGCAAGTCTGTATCTTACTTCAACGTGGTGCGTATGCCACTCTGTCTTCTGTTTTCATGTTATTGACTTAGCTCTAGGCTGTAGACTAAGATTAATAAAACTTCTTTATTATTCTAATGGACTAAAGCCTCATGTTATTTCTCTAAGCCTTTAAGCTATTATAGAGTGCGACTTAGCGCGCACTCCGGACCCAAGTTACAATTTCTTCCTAAATATCTCTGTTAGCGAGACCAGGAGAAATTCGATTATTAAATGGTGGCAGCGGAATTTTAAACATTAAATGGTGGCAGCGGAAATTTTAAACATTACATGGTGGCAGTGGTGGGATAGAATAGCTCAATTTCCATCCATTGGCAGTGAGAGAATAACTACAGGTGTTCAGGAAGGCACGCCTGATCAACGTTTCTTCTTGGACTAAGGTTCGTAAGATTGTGGCTCTTTAGAAACTGCGTTATTGATACCCGAGGGAGATTTGCGTGTTCAGTCTTTGGAGCAGCCGTTGCCGCAGACGGAATTCGGTAGTGAGAAGATCTCACGAGTACTTCCCGACTGCAACTCCAATCTTACCCTACATCGTTCGTCACCAGAGTGACGCATCTATCTTCTATCTATTCTTCACGGCCTTTCCGTCTTCACGTCAACTTTACTCTTCACGACGCCGGACGACTTTCGACGCCCGACGACGCGATTGTCTTCGCTTCTCAGAACGACTTCCGACGACTCTACACTTCACGTCAACTCTACTCTTCACGACGCCGGACGACTTTCGACGCCGACGACGTGATTGTCTTCGCTTTTCAACAAGACTTCCGACGACTCTACACTTCACAACGTCTCTACTCTTCCGACGACTCTACACTTCACGCCGTCTCTACTCGTCACGACGCCTGAAGACGCCGAAGCAGCCGTCTCTTCCCATCACGACTTCTGACGCCGAAGCAGCCGTCGTTCCGTAGCACGACAACGCAGAGAGATAGCTGAAACTTTCTATTTCCTTTCCGGTAAGTCCAGTCCCATAAAGCAGAATAATGTCTAATGAACGCTCAGACGAAGTAGGCAATGATGATGATTTATATATTTCTGTGACTCAAGCAATTAAGTTAATTCCTAAAAATTTTGATGGTAATCCTAAGGAACTTTCCGAATTTTTAGAAGGAGCAGAAGCCGCCAATGAATTTGTTAATCTTAATAAGAGACCGCTTTTACTAAAATTCATAGAATCTAAAATTACGGGAGACGCGAAATCAAAATTGTTGGCTAGAACAGAACGGGATTCTTGGCAGAAAGTTAAAAATATTTTGGAAGAAAATTATTTGGTTAGGAGAACTCTCGAATATTACGCTGGAATCTTGTTTAATTCTAAACAAACTCCGCAAGAGAATGTTGCTCAATGGGGTTCAAAAATTGATTCAATTGCTATACATTTAAGACGCGAAGCTAAAACACGTATGGAAAAATTAAGTGCAGAAATTAATGATCAATTTATTAATGGTGGTATGTTTATTATTAGTGAACTTTTAAAGGGAACTTTCATAGCAGGTTTAAATGATGATAGAGTAAAATACATGGTAAAAACCAAAGGCGAAGGTGAACCATTAGCGCAGCTTGTAGAAACAGCTATAGTGGAAGAATCGAATATTAGATCTCAAAAATTCAAAGGTAGTGAAAAAGGTTCATTTCTATCACACGGTGCAGTGCGAAAAGGAATTCAGTATCCAGGGATTGTAAAAGGGGAACCACAAATAAAAAGAGAAGTAAACACTATGGATAATATTCAATGCTTTAAATGTAAAAAGTTTGGACATAAGGCGCATACTTGTAGATCCCAATCTCGATCGGAAAACTCGCATTAGGCTTCTCTAACAGCCGGGGAAAGTCTAATCGCGGAGGCTGTACGAAAGAGGTGCGAAGCGCGGACACAATTGTCACATTCCAAGGTAGGACTTGTGACGTAGTCACAGATAGTGACGTGATCGCAACTCGAGAGGAAGTTGACGATGCAGCAAGCATCGCCCAGGTGGAGGCTGATGACTTGATTAATGTTAAAGACGTATGTAACGTCTTAAGCGTAGTTCAAGGGAAACTCGTGCAGACAGGTTCTTATGGGCATCCAAGGGAGATAGCCGTGGCTCATATGGGAGTACCAGATGGGTTGAAGGGCAATAGTAAATTGTCAAATGAAAACGATAAGATTTTCATTCATAAAGAATCCTGTGTTAATGTTGTTGCACACGAGAAGAAACTCGGTGTAAGGGAAATGTGTCCTGGGAGTAGGAATTGTCACTGTGATGTAAACCACCTGACTTGTAAATTACAAGAAAATGAAATTAATTCTTATGAATTAGAAATAGAATGTCCTCAATTAAAGAAAGGTTTTGGAAAAGCTTTGATAGATACTGGAGCTCAAATATGTTTAGTGCGAGAGAGTGCATTAAAATCGAGTATTGTTCCAAAAAACTCTGAAATAATTATAAGTGGCATTAATGGAGATAAAGTAAGAACTAAGGGTATAGTTCAAATTAAATTCTCTTCCTTAGAAGTAGATAAAGTTACTGACTATCACGTAATTGATAAATTACCGCGTGATCTAGATTTAATATTAGGAAGGAATTGGCTTTTATCGAATGGTTATGTGTTGGCAAAGAAATATGTAATATCACCCTATAGCGAAAAACTAGTAGAATTTCCTACGGCAGAAAAAGGTTTAAGATTTGTAGAAAAACAAATGATAGACAATGATGTATATTGCGCAACAGGTTTAGTAAATTGTGTTAACAATTCATTTCCATGTTTAGTTGTAAACTTAAGTGATAAAAATATTATAATAAGTAAGATACCTAAATTGGTGAAACCTCCCACACAGTTGAAAGTTAATGAAAATAATTCGTGTAAGCAGAATTTTAAACGAATCCAATTATTACATGAGAACTTAAGGTTAGGGCATATTGTGGAAGGTGCCTCAGAAATTAAAAGAATTTGTGAAGAATTCATAGATGTATTTAAATTACCTGGAGATCCTTTAACTACAACTACAGCAGCAGTTCACACCATTCCAACTCCAACGATACCTAGTGGTAGAGCAATCACTTTAAAAAATTATAGACTACCCGAAAGTCAGCGCGTAGAAATTAATAGGCAAATAGATCAAATGTTAGATGAAGGTATTATATCTCATAGTAGAAGTCCATGGAATTTTCCTCTTATTGTTGTCCAAAAGAAAATGGATGCCTCTGGAAAAAGAAAATGGAGGATTTGTATAGACTTTAGAAAATTAAATGATGTCAGTATTGGCGATAATTATCCATTACCTAACATTCAGGATATATTAGATAGAATAGGAAGAGCTAGATATTTTTCATCGTTAGACTGTGCAAGCGGATATCTTCAAGTCCCGATTGCGGAACAAGATAAATGTAAAACAGCTTTTAGCACAATGACCGGGCATTATTATTATAATCGTATGCCGTATGGCTTGAGATCGGCTCCCGCGACTTTTCAAAGGATGATAAACGGGGTATTACAAGAATCCATAGGGGAAAGATGTTTTGTTTATATGGATGACATCTTAATTTTAGGTGAAAATTTAATGGAGCATAATAGAAAATTAAGAGAAGTATTAGGACATTTACGCAAACATAGATTACAACTAGAACCAGATAAGTGTGAGTTTTTGAAACCTGAATTAACATTTTTAGGTCATATTGTAACCAAAGATGGTGTAAAACCAGACCCTAATAAAGTATCTGCTGTAAGTAAATTTCCTGTACCAAAGAATTCTAAAGATATAAAAAGTTTTCTTGGTTTAGCTTCTTATTATCGGAAATTCATTGAGAAATTTAGTGATATAGCACGACCTCTAACAAATTTATTAAAGAAAGAAGTCGACTGGAAATGGACAAAGTTAGAACAAAATAGCTTCGAAGTACTTAAACAGAAACTGACAGAAGCACCCGTGTTGCAGTATCCTGATTTCACAAAATCATTCTCTCTAATTACAGATGCAAGTGGTTATGCTTTGGGCGCGATATTATCACAGGGTAAAGTAGGGCAAGATAAACCTGTTTCTTTTGCAAGTCGAACATTAAATGGAGCAGAAATAAGATATAGCACTGTTGAAAAAGAATGTTTGGCAATAGTGTGAGCTTGTAAACATTATAGACCGTATCTACTAGGAAAGAAATTCACAATTGTGACCGATCACAAAGGTTTGACTTGGATATTCAATGTAAAAGATCCCAGTTCTAGATTACTCCGCTGGAGATTACTTTTAGAAGAATATGATTATGAAATAAAGTATAGGCCTGGTAAAAAGAATAGTAATGCAGACAGCTTAAGTCGTTATCCAGTAGAATGTCTTCCAATATGCGAAGAAAATCTAACGCAAGATCAAAGATTAAAAATTATTAAAGAGTTACACGAATGTCCAATTGGTGGTCATCAAGGTGTTAATAGAACAGTTGAAAGAATTAAATTATATAGAACATGGCAGGGAATAGAAAGTGAAGTTTCGGAATATATTAAAAACTGTAAAGTATGTCAAATGAATAAAGAATTAAACCACAAGGTTAAACAACCTTTGGAAATTACAGATACACAAGAACTACCGTGGTTAAAAATATATTTAGATATTGTTGGTCCACTCCCATTAAGTGAAAATGGAAATAAATTTATACTTACTTGTCAAGACAATTTAAGTAAATATATTGTAGCAGTTCCTTTGAAGTCACAGACTGTAAAAGACGTGACAGAATCTTTTGTAAATTCAATTATTTTAATATTCGGCATTCCTTTATATATTGTTACCGATCAAGGTACAAACTTCATGTCAGAAGTATTTAAAAGATTATGTAAACTTTTCAAAATAGAGAAAATAAATACAACTGCGTATCATCCGGAATCTAACGGAAGTTTAGAAAGATCTCATAAATCATTGATTACTTATTTGAGATGTTTTTGTAAATCATCTGATTGGGACAGATGGATTCAATTTGCTGCATTTACTTATAACACAACACCTCACACAATTACAAAATATACACCGTACGAAGTATTGTTCGGTAGGAAGTGTAACTTACCAGGAATTTTACAGTTTAGACCTAAACCTTTATATAATTATGATGATATAGTGTTAGCTATTAAGAACAAAATGCAAACTTGTCAAACTGTAGCAAAAGATAGGTTAGAAAAGTTTAAAGCAAGCCAACAGGATAAAGTTAAATCAAATAAAGTAGACTTTAAGGTGAATGACCTTGTTTTGTTGAGGGAAGAAGCAAGACATAAGTTAGATCCATTGTTTACGGGACCATTCGAAGTCAAAGAAATGAAGTATCCAAATGCAATAATTCAGAGAATAGGTAAAAGAAACCTCCAAGAAGTACATACAAATAGACTTAAACAGTATTTTTATGTATTGCAGGACGATAAAGAGGATGGAAGCCAACAAGCTTATAATGATGATGGTGATGATGGTGGTGGTGACAATAACTAGGAATAAAGTAGTAGATGCACAGAGTGTTGAACAATTCAATTCTGGCCCAGGATTATACTTTGATGAAGTAGGTACGATGTCATTGTATCCTATTAAATGGAAAGTAGTAAGTTATATTAATCTAGAGTCAACTTGGGAACTATGGAAACATACTAATAAGATGAACAGTATATTAGCAAAATTTTGTGATGAACAAAAAGGTTTTGATTGGTATCTACTCACAGATTGTGGAGCATTTCAACAATATGCTGAAACTAAATTTCATTATGTAAATAATTTAAAAGATTCAGTAGAAAGATACACGATTAGTCCAAGTGTAAATTCATTTTCTAAATTCAAGAGACTAAAACGTGGCGTTCTTAACTTCATAGGTGATGTGTCTAGAATTCTGTTTGGGACACTAAGTCAAAAAGATGCTGATAATTATAACGAACAAATTTCCAATTTGGAAAAACAACAAGCTGAATTTTTACATATTGCAACAGAGCAAATGACTGTAATTAAATCTACAATTAATTCAGTAAACTTAACAATACAGAGAATTAATAATAATGAAAATATGTTAAGAGATAGCTTAATTAAATTATCCGACGATACCAATGTTAAATTACTAACCTATGAAAATCAATTTAAGATAGTTACTCTAATTAATGAAAAGATTAGAATTATACAGAGGGGTATAGATGAATGTCAACATTCGTTAGAAATAATCTTAGATGCACTTGTCCATTTGGAAGCTGGAATATTGCAACCTCAGTTAATTGTATTAGAGAAAGTTAAAGACCTATTGCTTAGCCAGAAATTGCCTACTGGACTGGATTTTCCAAATTTTCCATATGCAGAACTTCAAACACTTATAACACCTCATGCTAATGTAAACACTCAAAATCTGGTTTAAATATTAGAGATACCATTACTCTCACCTACTATTTATCAAGTGTATAGAATAACACCATTTCCAATTCCTAAAAGTTCCAATCTTTATGTGTTTATTAATTCAAACAAAGAGTACATTTTCAGTGACCCAGTTAGACAACACTTTGGAAAACTGTCAGTGAGTGAATTATCCAATTGTATGCATCCTAACGAGTTAAAGTATGTGTGTAGGGAGAATATTCCGATTTACACGTATGTACCTACTTTAGATTGTGAAGCAACATTGTTACACCCATCCACAACAATTATTCCTGAAGATTGTGATGTAAGAATTATAAAGTTGAAAGAAACATTTTTTATTCCATTATATATGAGTAACCAGTGGCTATATGTAGCCCCGAAACAAGATAAATTAACTGTATTGTGCAAAGACGAAACTAAGCAACTAGTATTCAACAATTTTGGGAAAATTATTTTAAATCCAGAATGTAAAGCATTTTCCTCCTATGTTACTCTGTATGCATCAGCAAGCGTAACAGTCAAGGTGACTATTTACCTAATATACCAATCATAAATGAATGTTGTGAGAAAAATATGGAAATGAGTGACTATGAAAAGATTAAACTTGATGTCCCTCTAGTAAACATCATGACATCCTCTGAGGATTTAAGATTAGCTAGTATTAAGGTGAATGAAGTTAATGAGTTAATAAATAAAGAAAAACAAAAAGATTATAATAAATATTTTTTACATGTATCAGCATTTAGTGGTGGTTCTATACTTATTGTAATTTTTATTTCATGTTCATGTTGTTGTTGTTGTAATAGTAAATGTAGAAATTTTATGTTTTGGCTTTGGGAAAAGTTTTTTCCAAGAAAATGCTGGAAGGAAACATCAGAACATCTATGTGTTAATATATTCAATATGCCAAGCCAAGGGAGGGTTGTATACCATCAACCAACCAAAGAAAATAAAAGTTCACCTTCCATATCAGTAGATTCCATTCCTTCTCCTGATATAGCAGATAATATAGAAGATGCTTCTATTGCTAATAGAACCAGAAGTAGAATGAAAAAGTCATTCTTTAGGTAATATTGAAATTCATATGCAATTAATACTGTAATTTAAATTGTATTTCAATTAGTGTTAGAATTTTATAGTATTTTATGTTTCTCCATATTTGTGAATATGTGCTTAAATTCTGAACTTGTGGTGTCAGAATTTTTTTTGACAAAGGAGGTGTAATATATATGACATATATATTAGGTCTGCCTTGTGGGCACTAAGGAACTTCTGAGTAAGCCTCAGAAACAAAGCTTCTTTGTGGTTACTCACGTTCTCGGAGTAAGCATCAATAAACAAAATACTTGTAAGCATTTAAGAATTTCCAACTCGGCAGCAAAGATAATTTAGACCCATGTGTCCTGCTGAGTCTGGGGCTGCTTGAATACAATGAAGCTATTGTGAACATATGTATAAAAGGGCCAGACTTCTCTGATGGAAGCAAGTCTGTATCTTACTTCAACGTGGTGCGTATGCCACTCTGTCTTCTGTTTTCATGTTATTGACTTAGCTCTAGGCTGTAGACTAAGATTAATAAAACTTCTTTATTATTCTAATGGACTAAAGCCTCATGTTATTTCTCTAAGCCTTTAAGCTATTATAGAGTGCGACTTAGCGCGCACTCCGGACCCAAGTTACAATTTCTTCCTAAATATCTCTGTTAGCGAGACCAGGAGAAATTCGATTATTAAATGGTGGCAGCGGAATTTTAAACATTAAATGGTGGCAGCGGAAATTTTAAACATTACACATATAAGTTTTATAATAATGATAAATTAAAGTAGACGTTTTGGGAATGTATGCTAGAAATACACGCTGGGACAAAAAAATTAATTTATTACATTACATTTGGCATTTTCTCTAAACAAGCGAAATGTGTGTTGAGCGTACATTTCTACCCGGCATTCACAGTGCTGTTTTTGTTTTTCTATTGGTCCTCGCAGGACCCCGCCTTTGATGTATTTTGGGTTTGGTTCTGATATTTCCAAGTTTTTTCCCAGATATCTCAAAAACTTGGCGCGTAATTGCTGAGTAATTCATTCCTTCGGGCTGTATTTCAAGGAGAGTCGTCTACGAAACTAAGTGTTGTTGTCTTATCACATGTCCTGCTGCAATCATCAGCGTGAAGACTGCAAAGTGCCATCTGATATTAATTTCGTTTTTAAAACTCAATACCTTAATTTTATCACTTTTCGCAAAACATCAACGTAAACATAATATTTCACTTTTTTTTTTAATTTCAGAAATATTATACGCATTAATATATAAAACAGGACAATAATAAACATTGATTCAAAATTAATTTTTTTCATCGTGATAGAGAAGTTGGTGCTTTAAACAGAATGTGGCATATTTATATGGAAACTACAATGTTATAATAATGCAATTTTCAGCTTGTTTCCGCTGAATATGACTAACTATGTTAACATATAATAATAATGTTTATTTTAGTGATATTGAAACATAAAAACGCCCTTCGCAATGATAAATTACTGAAAACTTAGTTTTCAAGACTTTACTATAGTCTCAATTTCTGTTTGAGATTATTATAATAATTTTAATATTTTTTATAGGTATTCTGAGTCATATTGCCTCTTATTTGGAAATAGGTTTTGTATTATGTAAACTGAATTTATGATAGTTAATTTCATGGAAGGAATTATAGTTCAATCAATCAAACATCACAAACATCAAATTTCTTCCAAATAATTTTTTTTTTATATTTTATAAAAATATGATGTTATACAATTCATTCAACATCGTATTCATTGTAGCAATACTCAATAAATGTTTATAATTTTTACGATGTCATAAAGTTGTTTATTTATTAGTCCTAGTGGGAGACATACGCCGACAATAAAATATTTGACTATCTTTATGATTTATTACAATAGCATTTGTCAGTATTAAATTTTTCGAAAGCTTTTAAGCAACATTTTGTAATTGTATAATTAGTAAAAAACTTTTGCGTCAAATGTGTCTCAAATACAGAGAATATTTCCCCAAAACATTAAGAAATTCTAATAAAATGTCAGAAAAAATTGTCTTTCGCTTTCTCTACGTTCACTAAATTTCCCGTAAGTGCCAGGAAAAATATCCCAGGCAACATTTAAAAAATACTGTTAAAATATGTACCTTTACACAGAATTAATTTATTAATATAACGAATCTTACATTAAAATTGACTAAGTTGGATTGCTATAATATTATAAATCAGTATTTAGAGATATAATTACCCTTTAGAAATCTGTCCATATCCGTTCTTGCTTGGTTTATGACGTAATAACGTTCCGATTAATGGGAAAATTTGTACCAAACCATAGTAACAGAACACACGAAATTGCGTTATGAGTGTATTGATTAGAATTAATGAAATTTGATTTGTCAGGAATTAAGCCTCAAAGGCTATAATTCAGATGTTTTAGTCAATTTCTTATTTCAAGGGATAAAAATTAAGATAACTAATTCTTTACTGGATATAGAGAAGTGTAAGAAATACACGCAGGCAAGTCTGTTCACTGAAAACGTCAACTGAATTTACCTTGTATACATGTTAAATGTTCCGAAATTATTTTCATAACAGTCTCGTACAGACGAGAATGATTACGTACTTATAAGTTTTGAACATTTTTAGTTTTAGCCCATAAAGTTAATTAATACTAATTTTAATTTACACAAAACATCACAGTTGTACAACTATTGGATCAAATAAATGTACAAACATTGTAAAATTCCTATCAACGCAATTCATGTCTTTACTAATAATTCGAAAACAAGTTTCACAAATATAGAAAGATATTTTATAGCTGAATTTTAGTGAAATAAAAAAATTATATCCTCGACATGTGTTGCAAGGTTACTACATCAAAAATACATGTAAATCGTAAATATTTGTTGGCGAAAGATATAGGTCACTGAATTTATTCATGAAAACTAATTAATAAGATTGGCTTATTATTCAAATTATATTAAAATATTTAAACCAAATGATTAGAAATAGAAAAATGATGGACAAGAATTGTATGAATGAAAATCCGTCAAAAATGACGTTTGGTAATTGAGGAAACCATTAAAATGATTTGGAAAATTAAGATAATCTCAAAACGTATCTGCAGTGGTTGATTAATTTGATAGTGAATGGATTTCATATAGTTTACATTTATTGAAAATGATACGTCTGATTGTGTTTTGTCAACTGACAAGTGTAGTTGTGTCCCTCACGGCTCTTCTTTGCACCTGACGAAAGGAACAGGGATCCCAGAAACGTTGAGTGGTATTTATATTGTAATTTTTTGTCTGAATTGGCTAACTTTCTTATTCATTACATTTATTTACTTCAAATACTATATATTTCGTCTTTAATTGTGCTCATTTTTCGTTGTCATGAATGTTAATTATTTTAAATTACTCAGTTTAACGAATAATTTAATGTATAATGCTATTTTTCAACCAATATCAGGAAAACTGCATTATTTATTAAATATAAATAGACGTAAAAATACATTATTTAAAATAATTTAATGTATTTTATTTCGTAAAGGAAAATTCAATGTCAAAATTCGAAAATTATTTCTATTCATATGTTGTTATTCCACGAGAACAGTATGAGAAAGAAGTTTCTATTCGTACTGTAAAAATTGATCTTATAAGGGCATTATGTGAGAGTCAGTCGTAGTAGTTTAAGGAAATGACATAGCTCATGCAAATATGAAAAGGATTAAGTCTTACTTTAATCACCATAAATTAAATCACGACATAAAGCAATATCCGTTTAGTGAGATATAATTATGATGAGGCTAGTCGTAGTCGAAGCGATAATTCATAGATATAGAATGCAGTCAGAATCATAATATATCTCGTGCTCTGAAACAAGTGTGGATGATATAGTTACACGTATCTCTAGAATTTTGTTATAAATGGGAATTAAATCTTCGTAATACGATAACAGTCTTGTACATCCGCTGCACTAGTTGCATTCATGCCAATCTTCTTTAGCTCCTGTAGTAGTTAATGTTTCTTTGTTGCTGATTGAACCTTGGTTGAATGGGATAGTTGAATTTATTTCTGGTGGGAGGGTCGTAGCGGTAGCCGACGCCTTGGCTGTCGTAGTCGACGCCGCCGGAGGCCGCGCTGTTGTCTACGGACGGCGAGGGTGGCTGCTGTGGCTGCTGTTGCTGAGTGGACGTGGATGTGGCACTGGCAGCTCCTGCTGTAGTGCTCGTGGTCGGGCTTGTGCTTGTGCTTGCAGCAGTGGTACTGGTAGTGGTAGAGGGTGATTCCGTTGTTGTTAAAGGTCGAGCGCTGGCGCTCGTGGCATCAGAACCGTCGGGGATCGTTGTGGCCGGAGTGGGTGGCAGCTGTGGTAATGGTATCAGATGCGGGTAATTGTAGTGAGAAAAGTAATTTTGCACTCGTTGTACGAGAGCCTCTACCCGGGGTGGGAACTGAGTAAACAGAATCTTCAATGGGGCTCCTGCTGCGTATGGAACTATCACTGGAGAGAGTGCATAAATCGATGAGTGGTGCGTAGGGTTAAATAATGGCTGGACCTGAAGCACTGGTATTCTGAAATAAAAACATAAACTTTTGTCATGTCATTGGTCTCATATTTAATAAACAGTTGAGTACTTTGTAAGTATATTGTGGTACCCTATTATCTTCTACATGAATTATATCTTGAATCTACATTTAAACTTAATTTAAATTTAATTAATTGACAGGCTTCGACAATATAAGAGATGTAATTAGTTAATATAAATTATGAAATTCTATCACAACGGAAGTTTTGTTGTTTTATTAATTTATAAAATATTTTATCCACGGCTTTTATTTTATGAAACTCTTGTGTATTACTTAGGGTCTCTTCATCGGGCCTCATAAAAAGTTATAAACAATTGCATTGACTGTATGAAATAATCAATAAAACAAACAAAAGGATGAATTTAAATTAATTTTTAAAAGTTGTACTAAGATATATCCACCAAAATGTAAACAAAAAGAACATCAATTCTGAAATTTGACGGTATAGAACAATTATACTATTTTTACATCTAGTTTATAAATTTAAATGATTTTACACACCATTTTGTGAATAATCCTTATATTATCCTAATTTTATCACATTACACAATTCAAACTTTATCCATTTGATCAAACAACGTAATATGTGATATCACTTATTCTTAAAAAAAACAATGTGTAGGCCTACTAAGCTGCACACATTGGCGCAGAACAGTTAAATCAGCACAACAAATCCCTCGCACACAACAGAAGATCCTTGCATGTGATTTACATTTCGGCTAACAGTAATAATATCTACAGCAAATATCAGTCAGATTCAATTCTCAATCAATTGTACCGCTGAAATCAACCAAATTTTCAAATAAAAAAAACCTATTCGTTTGCTTCGTTAAATATCTAGAAAGTGGTTAACCAACCCCATGAACGCCAGCAACCTCGATAATCTATCTTTCACACGTTGACTGAAACTAACAGAGTCTTCTCGCCAAGGTGACCTCCTTTCTGTGACTTGTACATGTAGACTGTCCATACTGCTTGTCATCACAAACACCGGCGCGTTTGTTGCCGACAACAAAAGAGGCTGGAAAAATTTCTATCTCCGCATTCTTGCGCCACTCTGACTGTTACTTACAATGATATAGCCTCAATATTACACAACAAATGGAATAATTTACAATTTCGAAATTTATACAAGTATAGACATTGATGACAATATATATACATACATATATATATATATATATATATATATATATATATATATATATATATATATTGTAATATTATATTATTAATAATAAAAAATGTCAACACGTTGGGATCAAATTATGTGGCATTCGAATTTCGAAGAAGGGAAAAATCATTTATAGGATTTATCTTTGAATTAAACAATTTAAAAATTAAAATATTCATAACAAATTTCGATTTACTTTAATTTTTGTACATTATTTTTAAAAAATATCACAGCTTTTAATGAGATTCAAAACTTCTGTGCAGCTTGCAGGGCCTCTAATAAATTACAGTGATTTGCAATTACCACCAAAAGAGTTACATAAAAATTACTAATTAAATCTACAAAAACATATATAAAAATCTAACAAATCTAGAGAAATATGACGGTAATTATATTGGATGAAATTCTCTCGGGATTCCAGCCGGGTAAGATTGTCAAATGCTCGCGACGTTTCGCCAGAAGAGGAATGTTATCGAAACGTCGCGAGCATTCGACAATCTTACCCGGCTGGAATCCCGAGAGAATTTCATCCAACATTTACACCGGGAAAACCTACGTTTGACTATTGGTAATTATATTTATATAAAAGTTTACAATATAAAGGTTCCACATACCAATTTATTTGGAGCTGCTTTGGTACCGTATGAAATGTGCACTTCTTTACTTTAAAAGAAAATATTTAATCAACAGGCCATAACACTAATTATTATATTGTTTCACATCACTAAATTCGGGCGCCTCTCTAACAAGTGTTCACGAACTTTACGTCTTCCTACTTATTATCGCACAGCTTTACTGTAGAAGTACGTTAATGCGAATCGTTGAATGTGCTATTTTCAACCTTTATTCAGCATAGACTATGCAGATCTCCTAATTATTTAGTCACGAAACTCCTCGGCTGGTCTCGAAAACTAGACTCGCACTCCATGACCACACTGGTCAAGCTCTCAAAACACTCTGAGTGTTTACGAGTGTTTCTGTGAGTATTACATACGCTTTACCGACAATAATAGAGTAGTAGCCTTTTCGGTCTCTGCTTACGTGCGCCACACTGACTGTTCTTTACAATGATCTGACCTCAAAATTACGCCGACAATACCACTAAGGAAAATTATTAAAGAAAACTTTCATTACACATTGATAATCTCTATAATATATTGTAATGCCAATTAATTAATCAATTAATTGTTTTGAAATAAACTTGAATTGTTTAGCGAAAAGTGTGTATTATAGCGAGAGCGATCCGAGCGACAATGAGTGGTGAGCTCTGTTCCTATTATTTAGAGCGCGGAACGGCGTTTAGGCGCGCTAAAGCATAGTTAGTTGTTCGTTGTGGTCTGGATTGTACAGAGGTCAGACATCGTCGAGCATAGTATAATAAAGTGGGTGAATCATTGGAGAATAGAAGCGGCCGACGGTGAAAACGTTGCAGAGAACGGTCTTCATAAAATTGAGCAGAGTAAAACATTCACCGAGATATTGCAACGTGAATATTGTAAAGTAATACCAGTTTCGTCAAAATAGAACTTTGTACAATCTTCGTGGAGGAATTGTTGCGGAATAACATTGGTAAATTATTGTGGAGCGGAGCAATTAACGGAATACAGCCAATCTTGCCAAATTTTAAAGTGAAGTAGAATCAGTGAAAACCAAGGCCTGATATTAAATAATTAAAGAGTGTTAAAGTGTCCGAACGAGGTAAAATTGATTGTTCTGGTACCAGACCGACGGTCCGTAAGTAACATAATTATGAATAATATTGTAAACGCAAATTAAAGGATAAAGTCAGATTTCGTTCTCTTTTAAATTGTCAATCAGAGTTAATTTATTTACTTTTTAATTTCTTTCATTCTATCGATATATTGTTTAGGTAAATTGTGAACTGTTTTGTTAACAAGATTTTAAATCATTTTTTTGTGCCCATTATCGAACCCAGTAGAAGCCCTGAGAGGACAGATCTCAAATTTTGTTTGTAATTATCTTTTATTGCCACAAAATCAAATAAATATTTTTTTTGTTAATTGTTAATAAGTTTTCATTTAAATTAACGCCATCGATTTGATTATTACATAAATGGCTTCCACAACGTGGGGAAAATTAACTAAATAAAGGCTCATATTTCATTATTACAAAATATATATGTACATATATATAGTGGTAATTAAATGGCAATTAAAAGGCAATTAATTAATAATTAAAAACATTTTGGACTTGAATTGTTAGCGGAAAAAACACAGAAATTACACACAAGAATGAATAATAAGAGGTCTAAAGTATTGTAGGACTGTTGGCGCGCTGAAGGGAACATGTCAGTCGGCGATGAAGGACTGCAGAAAGCGGTCGTTATAGAAAGATACCAGACGGCGTCAAAACTATTAAAAAGTAAAGTTGTTAAATTGAAGCAGAGTGCAGCATTCACCCGAATATTGCTGCGCAAATATTTCGGAGTGTTCCAGTATATGCCAAATAATTGTGGAAAGTCTACGTGGAGGTGTTAGTTGAAGTACCACAAATTGGCATTATTGCAGAATAAGTCGTCTTCGAGATATAGCCAACACTTGCTAAACCAACAGTGAGGAGTACGGTCAGTGAAAAGAATGGCCTGTTTTTAGAAAGTTTAGTGTGTGTAAGTGTTGCTGAAAGAGTTAAAATTGCCCTGGTACTAGAGAAACTGTAATTTGATTGTTTAAATAAATAAATAATTTTTTTATATTTTTTGGGGGGTAACAGGCTACATGAGGGTAATCCACGTTGGGCAACTCCCCTTTAATAGCATAGGAAGGGATTTGAAAGGGGGGATGCGGAAGGGTTGAGGAAGGTAGCCAAGGGTTAACTAGGGCCCCCGGGCTATATTTTAAGGATCTTACCTGGCATTCGCCTAAAGAAACGCAGGGAAAACCCTAGAATAACCTGCATCAGGTAGGTCGGGCATTGGGTACTTGTCCCACGCCCTTCCGATAGCGGGAGAGGAGTTTTCTGTGGGGACGCAGAATTCCTTTCTACGTGCCTCGACCAGTTTAGGAGGCAGCTGGCCGACTATTCCAATGGGAATAGCAGACAACTCTTACCGTATGCCCAAGGTCTGTGACCCCGGAACATACACCTCTCAGAACAGGCCGTGGTGCCTCGGCTTATGGGAACCTTAGTTCAAAAACGGAGAGGAAAAGGCATCCCCAAAGGTAGCCCCTAAATAACTTTTCTTCAGTTAAAGGCCCAGTTAAAGACCCTGACAGAGAAAGTAAACATTTTTGATTGTACGTGGTAAATTTTGTAAAAATTAAATGAATAACTAATTTTGTAACTTGAAATCTTTGTGCATCTAATAAAATAATGTGTTTGTTTAGTTAACTAAAAATCTTATTTATTAACATCCTTTAATTTAAAAGTTAAATTAGTTAAATTGATGCATTAACGTGGATAACTATTATGCAACTTGTTTTTTAAGTGGTATATTACAAATTGGCTTCACCAACGTGGGTTATTGTGTTTATTTAATTAATATTGATTTTGTATATACTGATAAGATAAAAATAGCCATATAACACACAAACTGAAGTGATAATATAAATATTATAAGTAATAGGCATGCCGTATATATATATATTTCATTTAATTTTGTCTCTTATTTTTTAAAAATCAAATTGAGATACTTTTAACACAGATGTATTAGATTTCATTTCCTATAAAAATGAATGTATGTTTGCTTGTTCCGTTTTCGTTCCTATACAATTCATGAAACTTTGGTGAGTTGAGCGAACGCCCGCGATGGGTTTCTGTCCGCCTCTCGAAGCGTTAGGCTCCTTCCTTCCCCCCCGAGGGTGAACGGGAGTGGATATTTTAAAACGTACAAAAAACGCCCTATATTTGGGTAGAATAAATATTTTTGGCTGTCAATAAGATTAATAGTTTTTCTCCCAATGTTATTTGAGTATAATTTAACCCTTTTCGCCAAGGGAGTGGAGCACCTTCGAATTCCCCATATATATTTCGGATTATTTTCTTCTTTCAAACTTAAATAAATAGCTCGATGGTAAAATATTTTCCAACAATGAAGAAGTGGAGTCTAAAGGCTGATGGCTATTTTGAGGATCTCGATGGTTCCCACTTGAAACAGGGTATCGAAAAGGAGACTCTGTTGAGAAATATCAAATATTTGATGAACAGGAACTACGATCTGTTCGTTTATTATTTTAAGAAGTAAAAATAAAACTATTTTTTCTCCTGTCTGGAAATACGGAGTCTCAAGCGCAACATACGTCCCAGTAATTTGATCAATAACGCCATATATGAGCAAACAGCGGTTTAAAGCTTCTAGAACTGGTAAATATATTTTCTCGAAAAGCTTGTATGTTTTATTTTTTAGATCGCGTTCTTTGGGACAGCCCTTGTACGTCAATTCTTAGAATTACTTTCACAGCGTCAATTATCTAAAATAAATTACCTCGCAGTTGTGCATGAATTCAATTCGATAGTTGGTAGTTGTTGTTACTACAGAATAATCGCGTTTTTGTTCTCCTTATATACGAACCACATGTAGAAGCATAATTACTTGATCTAACGAAACGTATACACTACCAATTGGTAAGTGCACTTTAAAGCGTTTTTAATTTATTACATTTCTATTACAGGTGCAGCGGGCATATAAAACGCTCAAGCCGAATATTTGCAACCAAATTACATCCATTCACCATCAAACATCTCTAGTATTAGCTAAATACACTTTAAAATATTTGCATCCATTTAGTCATAATCCAAACTTCATTCTTTCCATGAAATGTTTTATACATTTCTTTATTAATATATTTTCCCTCTATAGTCTTTCATCTGAATATATTGGATGCCCTTTGTAAACTTGTAATTGAACCCCAACCCATTTCATAATTTTCCTTCTTGCCATGCGTAGTCAAGACAGATTTGGAGTACTCTTTCAGTTTGTTTTCATGAATTATTTTTTCTAAGAACAGTTCTTTATGACTGATGCACAATTTGAAACATTTTTAACAGTTTACACAATATATCCCATTGCTTTTTATCCATTAGTTTTATCCGGTCCTTCATATTAATTGCATATCTATTTTGATTACAGATTTCATTTCCAACCTAGTAGCATTAATCCTATGATCACGAATAACTTTCCCAAACGTTTGACATAATTTGATACATTATACTAATCCTTTTAGAATCAAACTCATTAAATTCCTAATTTTTATAGCATCCATGCGTACGATATGTTTATTGTGTCAAACTAAGTGTTAATTGATTCACTCGGATTGAAACAACTCTCAGTGGGATGCATGAGTCTGAAATAAATATACTGACTCACCATCAACTTAAATTATTTTCAGAAATATTCAATTGAAAGTACGAAGGTCAATAGGGAATAAGACGGATGAGGAATACATCAGCTCTAGATAAAATTGCCCTTATTCTCTCAAGTGTCAATTTTTTAAATGAATATACGTATGTAACGTAAGTCTTGCAATCTGTACTGAAAAGAAACAGGAAGTTTTGCAAACGATTAAGTAAAAGAGATGAGTATTTACGATACTTGTAGCATAAAACCTGTCAATGGTGGAGATCAAAGTGAATAATAAATCCCCTTTAAATCATCACCGAAAGTAAATCATAAAAACTAAGTTCAAATAAACCTGCGGAATGCAATCTGCGTTTTAAAGAACATTGAAAGCACGAGCAATAATATTTTAATAAAGATAAAATGCGAGGTGTGGGCTGAGTCGCTGGTTATATGGTCATCTTCAGAACACAAGCAACAGCTGATAGGATGATGCGCAATTTAATGGGGACTTGCGACGTGACCCACAAAGAAATGCGAGTTCAAGCGTTTCCAGAACAGAATAGTGCCTCTTTGGGGGCGTTGCTGATTTTATTGGAATCTATGGCATTTCTAAGTTTAAAATGGTGTTTGAAAAAACATTTTTTATTGTATTGAATAGTAAAAATAAGATACGTTTCTATAAATGTAAGTGCGACTTGTTTTAAAAGCGTGGCCACAGAATATAAAAATGAACATATTCAAACATATTTATTAACTTGCGGGCAATTAACAATACGAACGAGCGTAATGAATAAGAAAGATAGACAATTCAGACAAAAAGGTAATATAAATACTACACAACTTTTCTGGGATCCTTGCCCCTCTCATCAGGTGCCTAGAAGAGCCTAGAGAAACACAACTCAAAAGCTTTTCGAATGTTGTCAATTGACGAAAGGGACAAGGATCCCAGAAAAGTTGTGCGATATTTATATTACCTTTTTGTCTGAATTTGCTATCTTTCTTATTCATTATGTTCAATCAGACGTAATTATTTTCATTTTAGAAACGAGCGTAGTGGTAACAAATTCGAGTGACGCAGTGAAGGACAAAGAGGCATCCTGAGATCATAAGCGACCAAGAGGGCGGATATTTGTTTAGGGTAACATGGGAGTGCTGAATACATTATAAAGACTAACAGAATGAAAGCAACCAAGCTCAGGAATGAGATGGGGAGTATGTAAATGCTGTGAAAGTGAAAGTAGTAGTGGTGACATCTTGAGATGCATATAATTATACATATATACGTACAGATGCACACGTTCGTGTGTGTGCATATATTATCGGAGAATGAGAATGTGCATATTTTTGGTGGTCGGAATGTTTACAAATAATTTCACTACTAGTACTACAATATTATAAATTTTACTTAATCATCTTGTCTTGTCTAAATAATCATTTTCACGGAAAATAATTTATTTATTGAGTTTATCTATATAATAAAAAATGTATATTTGTATGTATGTATGTATTTAAGTTATTCTCTATACATATTTAAGCGCGTTTACAGATTGCAAAAGAATTGGTACACATATCTTCTAACAACGATAAACGGTACTGTGGGGGTGAGAAACCTGTATCATAAAGTTGGAAAGAATAAAAAATGTTTTCTGTTAAATTACTACGCGTCAAGAAATCATGAACTCATAGCACACGCAAGGATGAGACGTTACTACGCGACGATACTGCACAAAAAAGTAAATAGTTCTGTTTCTTGTAATGAAATAAAGCAGAAATATTTTGATTGAATAAAAACTATAATTTTATCCAGCAATACTCATCGAATGATAATAAAAAACAATACGAAAAATTATACGATCTGTGGAACTAATTTTCTTTTAAATAACCTGACTTTTAAATGACTCACATGGCGTAAATACGGCACGTACCTTGATTTTGCCCAATTTTGTATGTACGGGAGAAGAAATAGAATGATGGTAAATTCAATACCTAATATTTGTTGAGCATTATAATTTAATAGATTTTTAATGTGCGAAAACTGACGAATTATTTCAAGTGAGATTATTGAAAATTTTTAGTTATTTGTGTATATCATTATAATTCCCCTTTTTGGATGTAAGTCTGTAAAGAATGAATACCCGTGCAACGCTGGCCACCGAGCTAATAGAATAATAAATTTACGGTTTATTAATTCATGAATCACGAAAACCGAGGAATACGGTGAATTAAATGGTGAAATTGAATCCGAATTAAATTGTCATATTCACTTTATTTAAATTGTGAACTAATCCCTACTTTTACATAGTTAACCATTCATTACCTTTCTTCAACAGCCTAAAAACATATTTATTACTTGTCACTGATCTGAAATAGTGTGACGTTTTACTTCATTTTTAATTTGCTCTCCTTTTTTGTATCGGCAGAGAAATACATTTGCATTTTAATTCACCATTCGTTACTATAAAAATAATTAGAAACGCAATGATGGTAATGGATATGTTGTTGTTTAACACAAGGATTATTTGAGATCCTATTCTTAATAAATACAATTATTTTAGTGATCAGAGATAACCACAACATACCCTTGCACTGGAACCGGCACACTGGAGAAGGAATATGGGGCTCCAACATCTACAGACCCACTGGCTTGAATTCCTGTCACCGCCAGTAACAGAAGCACGACGAGGCACTGCCAACAGAATGCAAGTGACAAAAGCGGAAGTGAATTGAATGATAATGCGAGAAATCGCAGGATTGCAATTATATAATCATTTGAACTCGTAATTATAGGCGTCTATGTATTTTAACTACGTCATCAGTTTTATAAAAGAGATAAAATTTCTTTAGAACTACCCCAACAAAAAATTAAAATTGTCTTTTATGATTGTCATCTATTTTCATAAAAGATAATTTACTAAAGGTAAAAAAAAACACTTCAGCAATATATTAAACATTTTTTCCATTGGTATATTCCCATTAAGCCAATCGTTTCTCAACCTGTTTAAAAAGGCGTACCTACTATTTTTGAGTTATGTTTTTCACATAATTTCTGACCGCAACTTCTCATGTTAGTAAACGTTTATAACATATTTTGTATGCGATAAAAATAGGCTTCTTTTTTCCCATGGCTTCAAATCCTAATCGCTTTTTTTTTACTTTTGCTAGGCCCTCGTATTTCAAATTTTGTGACATTACTGTGAAGTTTTACCAACTCTATACTATAAGAATCCCATGATAAACCTTTAACTCTCGAGTGTGGGACGAACAAACTCTTGATATTTTCGCCTTACATTAAAATGGACTTTTATCTCTGTCACTTTTCTGATGCACGATTTGCTCAGTCTTCTTATTTAAATTTGAAATAAATTAAATTCCTAGATGTTTACAACTAGTAACTTGGCGCACTTGCATCTCATTTATTTAATCAACCATATTTCAGAAAATAATTTATAAATTTTTCAGTGCTTTTGCTACTTATCTTAATTTTATTTATGTTTGCCCATTCAGTACATATTGAAGTTGAACCACATTTGGCACGTTATTTTTATAAAATAAAATATTACAACTTAAAATTTTGTCTGCTTTACAGAAACCACTTGTCTCCTTTCACGTCCATTCCAATTTGCTCTTTTTTCCGTTTCTTTCATTGACTATTACACGATTATACAAAGCTTCACTGTGTTACAACACCAAGGCAATAAAAAGCTTGCAAATGATTTTGGTGTCCAATATTCGTTAATTTAATTAAATACGCAGATTCAATATTTTAATTCAAATCAGCTATTGAATACAAAGAAGGTAAGTCGCTATCTATTATACTCGTACAGTACGAAGCCCATTATCATGCAATAAGTTTTTTTATCAGCTCCCAGATTTCAACCAATAATGTATAAATAATAAATAAAAGAACGAAAAAAACTTTTACTTGGGCAATCAGATTTCCTCAACAATTTCATGTTCACCATACCGTCATCACAAATGAGAAAAGAAATCATTTATTGCGAATGTTTTGACAAATGTAATTCATTTTTGCAGACCATCTGTCGTTGTAATTTTATTTAATACTCGTGTAAAGAAATATGTTGTAATAATGAAAAACAAATAACGTAAATAATCGAGAAAATCCTCTACTTTAAGTTAAACTATATTATAACTGATGTATGTTTTCTGAATTATTACACATTATTATGTCAAGGAATATGAAACATTATAAAATATATTTTAACAGTTTTTTTATATACTTTACCACAAAACAAGATTTTCCTTGACATTCGGTTGTCTCCAAATTTTAGTTCATATCTTCTACTCTTTAATAACTTTGCTACACTCGGCATTTAAAGCAATCCTCCTAATATATCACAATTAATTGAGAATAGAGCCAGTTATTGGTAAGAAATGTGTTTGCTTCTTCTAGGTTTTCGTTGTGTGAACAGTACCTGAGGTGGAGAGCGGAGCATCCTGACGGCTTGAGCCCTTCAGTGCGCTGGTGACGAGTGAGACCCAACGACCCCAATTCCCTCGACTTATACCGGTCAGCGGTCAGCTGGTGTTTCCATTCAGAAATGCTGCTCGCGTGCTGCGCTTGCCGGCTCTTCCGACAGGAACAACGTCGTATTTTGGACACCTTTGGATGCTGCGTTGTCTGGTACGCTTTAAATTACTTGGCTTCCCAAATCGCAATTATATTTGATGAACTTTTAATATTTCCAATAGGCTGGCAGTTCAACGCCCTCTCTCTATGTGTAAATGACGATAAATTGAATTTACAGAATACAGGCTGTAGAAAATATAATCCCATGACCGGTTTGTGTTGACGAGGAGTTACAAGTATAGATGTTCCCGAAATAATAACTCAACTTACATAATTTAAACCGAAAAGCTGTTGCTCAGAGAAAGGTGTTACAGATGGAGTTCAGGGAAAAATTACGTAATCGTAATAAAATTACTTCGAATGTTTCTTTGACCCTCCACAATAGTTTCTTGTATGTGTGTGAAGTCTCTGACCGTTGAACTGTTACCTGTCACAGTTTGGAAACAAAATAATTGATATTGCACATACTCTGCTTCCTTATATACACACGAACGAATGGGGAACAACGATTTATTCAAGGTCTAAATCGTATCTTACAGTCAGTCTCGACTCCTATACTCCATATTTTTTGGCTAATTCGGCACTATTCTAAATAGTCAATAGTTTCTTCCACGATTTACGTAATAATAATAATATTATTGTTTTGAAAAGCATGTGAAGTGAGGTGACAGGAATTTGATGCCTTATGTTGAGGAAATATTTCGGAGTGGATTAATACACACCCCTTTTATATGTACTCCAACAGTTAGCGCTGTTGATGTTAGTATTGAATTGAATCAAAACTTAGTTGTGTTTTGAAATAGATTATGAAAATTCAAGAGCAATTGAAATATATTATGTATGCTAAAATACAAATATATGTTTATAAAGTGTACTCAAATATTTTTTATATATATTTTACTAGCTGGGTGACTTCCCTCCATATGGGAATGAAAACATTGTTAACGTTATCCTTTGGTATTAAGATTTATCTACATTGATACTATAGGACTATGCTCTTTAACGCGTTACTAATATCTAAGTAATTGTTCAGTTTATTCGAATTGATTGTCTACCAATAAATTCCAGTTAAAAATTAAAAATGAATTGGATGTCTCCAATTTATCAGAGAACAATAATTCAGCCGTTTTTAATAAATCGAAAAACAAAACCGTCAAATAAGTAAAAATAAAGTTTTTAAACTATTGTTATTTAGTCTCACATTGGCAGATAGCCGTATGATGTTACTAAATACCTTCTTATCGTAACGACAGTAGAGATTCATCAAAGCAAATAAATTCAAAATTTTCGAATGTCATTAATTTTATCTACAGACTGCTAAAATCAGTGTTATACCACTAAAACCTTGTTAAGAATCTGTCTATGCCCATATGAAATTTCGTCGAAATAGATTTTTAGTGCTGATGAAAATTTAATACCAATTTTAAATTTTAAAATTTTAAAATTTTTATGTCATACGTGAATCAATGAAGAATTAGATAATTATGTGATGAAAATGTTTAGAAATGCAATGTGCTTCTCTGCAAACATTATCCTTTTATTGTGCAATTCTTCCAAATATTTTACGATTTTCCCGTCTGCACGTGAGGCAATTATTGCTGAAACATACTGTGACTTGTATTTATTCACAGATAATTTTGGTTTACTTTTGTCTGTTTTATTACGCTATTAATTTTAAATATATACAGACGTGTACATATTTTTAATTAGGGCTACAATTTTTTGTTAAAAAATAACTGGATTATTTAATTTTGCAGTGTAACAATTCGATTGCTAAACATTTAGTTTTCGTAATTGTGTGATTGTTTATTAATTATGTGTGGAAATTTCTGCGTTGGTTTTTGGAACAATTAATACTTATTTTAATTCCGTATAGTTGGCATTCGTGATTTTTATTCGACTTTTGTAAATAAATGAGTTCACAGCGATTCCGAATTAGTTTCCAGTCTCTCCTAGATTATATTAATTGTAAGTACTGATGTAATTAAGATAGTTGAGATGTCATATCTCTGCTGCTTACTAGTTCGAAATAGGTTTAAAAATTTCAAATCACAATCTTATAATGTAATATACTGGTTTATGACATTATTATTGGACATGGTGGGAAACAAAGTACTTGAAAATGACACAATCGATTAGAAATTCTTTATAGACCTCAGTGCATCTAGTCTTTAACTTCCTAAGATTTTAGATTGATCAGTGAACCAATCTTTTTAGTCGATTATACAATACAAAACCCTTTTCAAAATAGTTCCCTTGAATTTTTGGCCGTGATTGTCATGACAACAATAGAAAGTTCTTAACCAATACTCTTGTATTTGCGTTCACGTATACAGAGGAAACACGATTGCTACTCTCTCCGGAAGGCAATGAAGCCGCCTATGACATCATCACTTTCGTTTTCTTTTGGCAATGGATACCTTATCTCCTCTGTCCAATATTCAACGCTATATAAATAGGCCGAACGGAGGTACTACTTCTACTAGTGTCGATTGCGCCGAGTGTGGAACATCTCTGACGTGCCTAACCTGACGAGAACAGTAGACTATACTAAAAGTGAAATTCATAAATAAGAGACGAGAAATACAGAAAGAAGTTAGTTTAATATCCCACTAAGATCATAATTCAATAACCAGTGATCACTTTATCTGAATTTGAGAACGTATTAGTGTATATCATTTGACTATACGAGGTCTACTAAAAATGTAACAAAAAATTTTTTTTTAGAAAACTTACTTTTTTTCTCAATAAAGTATCCTACCTTGGCTATACACTTGGCCCAGTGAGTTTCCAATTTTCTCAAACCATCACAAAAATAGATTTTGTCCTACTCTGCAAAATACTCCGTCACGGCCGCGATCACTTCATCATTTGATGAAAATTTCTTCCCACCAAGCAAAATTTTAAAGTTCGGGAACTAGAAGAAGTCACATGGTGCTACGTCTGGTGAAAAGGGCTGAGAAACCAATTCGAATCCAGTCGTACACTTTCGCCATTGAGACTGCTGCTGTGTGCGTTGGTGCATTATCCTGGAAAAACAACACTTTCATGCACGCCAATTTTGGGCGTTTTTCGAACAGCACCCGTTTCGAACGATCCAACAGAGCAGCATAATAGAAACCGTTATCGTTGTGCTCATTTCCAAAAAATCTATACATATTATACTATGAGAATCCCAAAAGACAGTGGGCATCACCTTTCCAGTTGTCAAAACGGTTTTCGCCTTTTTCGGTGCTCTTTCCCCTGCTTTGGTCCCATATTTTGTTGCTGTTTTTTGGTCTCTGGACTGTAGTGTTGGATACAATTTTCATCGACGATTACGGATCTGCGAAAAACGTCTTGTGGGTTACGCCTAAACATATCATGCGTTGCAATGTTTTTCCGTATCCATTTTTGGTTCAGTGTCAACAGTCGCGGCATCCATCGTGCCCAGAGATTTCTCATGGCCAGTTTTTCATGGAAGTTGAGAAGCCTACGGCATCTGATACCTCACGGACTTTTAATCTTCGATCTTCCATTTCGATATTGTGTACTTTTTCGATGTTTTCAAGAGTGGTTATCTTCATTGGGCGGCCGGAGCGAGTTTAATCTTCTGTGCTTCTGCGACCTCGTTTAAACTCATTAATCCAGAAGTAAATGATCTTCAATGCTCGTGTAGAGTCAGAATGAACTTCATCCAATTTGGTTTTGATTTATGCATCTGTCCAACTCTTCAACTAGAACTGTTAAATCTAGCGCGAAATTAGTATTTTTCCAATTGTTCTGCCTGACTACACATCTAACAACAATAATCTACAATAACAACTATAAATAAATAAAATATACACACAACAAACTACGACTGGCATATGTTTAAAAATTTTACGAATATATTTGAAAATAATAGTATTTTCTTACAATTCACTGTGCTCTAACGATAGCTTTTTCTTTCTGTCTCACTCTCTGAGCAGTTAATCGATTTATTTTCTTTGTGTTTTTTCTTCAATACTAGAATTTACTTGCCGTTTTCAAAAAACAGTGCATTCACAATTTCGTCACAATTGCCACTGGAATACACGCCGAATTATTTCCCTTACTAAATTCAAGATCTGTATCAACCTTACTTTATCAGAGTGAAACCAAATTGATCAGAAATTACACACAAGACATTCCTGAATTCTGACATTGCGTTCTGTAATATAAGAATATAATATTTGTTCTTTGATTATATACAGATTAATAATGAAATGTAGAATATAAATGTTTATATGATGAAAAATTCAGTAAACACTTGTGTCAGGTCATACAACTTATGTGCCAAAGACGTATTTTTATTACAGTGCATAAATAATTAGATTGTTTTTAGCTTCTATAGAAATTAAATGTATTCACTTCAGTACAGTTTCTGCACTATTTTTCACGGAATATTAATTTGGTATTGTGCAGTTTATGTGGGATTCGGAATGACTTAAACTTAGAATATATTACGTACGTTACCTTTCTAGAAAGTACTGAGTTACGATTGATCGGTTATAATTTAGTTGTTGATTAGAGCGCGATATCAATTACATGTTTACTCTGTTACCGAATATATAATATATTACAGCTCAGTTCAATCGGGAGGTATCGTTGAAATGCATGCAAGATCGCAATGTTATATGGCAGCACTTGTTATCCCCGCGCTACTTACATAACACGTTTTCTCATCATATTATAATAAAACAATTCTTCGAATATTTCAGGACCCTTGAGGAATTTTTACGAAGAATAAAAAATCATTTACCGATATTTACATAGAGAGGTTAGTATGATATATTTCATTTTACTTAAAGAACATTTTCGTCTCTATTTCTCTTTTGTCTGAAATTATTGATATTAGTAAAGTTGGTAATTACAGACAAAGAAAATTGAAGATGACGATATGATATGATGATGCATTAAATAAAACAATATATTATACACTAAGTAGAGAATAACATTAAAAGAAAAATATAATATACAATGTAGTAATTAATGAAATAGCAAGCGTCGTAGTAATAGCTAATCAAATTCACATGCAGCATTCGTAATATAATTAAATTAAAAATTAATTCTATAATTCACGTTAATAACAGCAATATAAGTTTGGTGAAATATAAAATATTTGCATTTAAACGTTTTTTACAAGCATTATATCAAAAACGTTCTGCACAAACCCATAATTCATTTGTTGCGCTAAAATTTTGTTAGTCTCTTTCTCTGTATAAAAATGAATGTCTGACTGTCTGTGTGTCCCCTATGCGATCGCAGACCATTCATTCGATTACGATGAAAGTTTGGTGAGTTGTTTTGAGCCCGCAAGCGAAGGTTTCTGTCGGTATTTCGAAGGTTTGAATGGGGGTTAAATATAAAAACATGGTAAAACGGGCGATATTGGTGTCGATTTATTATTTTTATGGGTTAATGTGATTAATAGTTTTATCCATATGTGTTTCACCCCTTTAAAGCACCAATAAAGGAGAGGCTGGAAGGACTTAAAAAATAACGCTAAAAACCCGACATTGGTGTAAAATCCAGGCTTATAGATGTCATAGAGTTTAGTTCTGACATTCACTATTTCAGTTACCTTATAGTTTAGCTGTGGGTTAAAGTTCGTTACATAAAGTAATGAGTAAACAACGGAGACTGGTATTGAACCTGGGGTTATGGAAGTCATTGAGATTAATTATGATATTTAGCATACTGGCTAAGATGTAGTTCAGTCTATAGTAGTGGGATGAAATAAATTTCCGTTTACAATCTTAAATGTGTTTACCAATTTCAACCACACACACATAATATTTTTATTCATTTTATACACATACTAGTTACGTTCCAGGAACAAACTCTGAAGGCTGAAGTCAGACCTATCGCGTTTATGGGTGGGGTGGAGATGGTGGCATTTAAAAAAATTCCTAAACGGAAATTATAAGCGTCTAATTAAACGTTTCCGGGATCGCTTTGATAGTGTCCTTCTAAAATTTGTAAGAGTCTAATTTCAACTGCAAAAGGTAAGGGAGGAAAGCACTGCACATAGTGCGGTGGTGTTGGAAGGGGTATAAATAAAAAAACCATTAAAAAAAACCGATATTATTGGCGATTCCGGTGTTATAGGAGTCGCTGCATTTAAATCTCGCATTAACCATAATTGTTCATGAAATTTTATGTTACACTTCTTGAAGGTGAACGCGGTTGAAAAAAGGTTACCCGGAGTAGTTTTAAACCCAAGTTACCAGGAAATTTTTGATTTTCTTAGGGTAACAGCTATATTTTTGTCTCTAGTTTGTTAAAGATTTATTTTTCTACGCATTTAAGGTACAGGGAGTAGTTTTAGACTTTATTACGTTACCGAGTACTTTTTTACAGTTTTAATTCGTCGTGATTTTTAGACACTTTTGATGTATGTACTAGGATAGTTTCCGAATAACTTCGTGGTCTATTTGGAGTTAGGTCGGGGAGGGGACCGTAAATAGGTAAATGTTCCAAACATTGTCGCTATTGATGCTGGTTAAATGAAATGTTTAGTGTGGAATAAATTCCTACTCCGGGTACTTCAATATATACGCTGAACACTCAGCTAGTTATAGAATATTTTGTATAATTTCTCTTGGAATACTACATATGAGAGTGACGGAAAAATGTACGACACCGAGCATTGAAGGAGGGGGGAGGGAGGCGATGGGAAAACAGTAGTCAAAATAATTATTTCTCAAGAATATGAAATATTTTATCAATATTCGGATAATAGTAATAGCCAGTCACAGGACTAAAAATTATACGTGAGTACATTTCGCACACATTGGATGTGTTGTGTGTAGCAGTATATTTAAATATTTGGGATTTCTTTCTTTCTTATGTGTTATCATTTCAAATCTCATTAAAAATGTCACATTTGGTCGGAAACAGTGCCGCTTCGAGCAATGAAGCGATGATGAACAGTAAATATTGAAAAGGGAATCTCACTACAGTCACACAACATTTATTCATTGTTATTACAGAATTTTTCTTTAATAATGCGATATTGACATAATAAAAGTAAACTAAGGAGTTGTAATGTTTACGTCATAAATATCGCTAATATAAGTTATTCATTGTGCATTTCCTCTCTTGTTTGAATAATTACGTTAACATACTCTGGCGGTGCCACGATCCTCCCTGACGGTAATGGCGCTACCTAATCCTGAACTATGATTGGATAGAACTATACCCTTACTGTAGGAAAACCTCCATCCACAAAATCGTCTACGTTATTTCAATGAATCACTTCCCTAGCATCTTCAACTGGAAGAAAGGAGAGTACCACAAGAGCACGTAGTAAAAAAAGATATAAAATAACAAATAAAAAGTAGTTATAACTACTCCCAAATATTTCCACTTAACACACACTAACACAAAACATAACCTGTAAAGGGGCCGTTTTTCGCCTTTTTTTCGCTATATCTATACGAAATAAAATACTAAACAATGTGCTTTTCAACAAGTTTACCACAGTTTACCACTCCATAAGATAGAACAAAACTATTTCTGAACAGGGCCACAGGTCCTACAACAGCAGGGACTTCGTTCCAATAACGACAATATACCTTTTTTTTGGAGTAACAGGCTACATGAGGGTAATCCCCGTGGTGGCAACTCCCCTTTAATAGCGTAGGAAGGGATTTGAAATGGGGAATGCGGAAGGGTAGAGGAACTTAGCCAAGGACTAACTTTGGCTTCCGGGCTATAGTTTAAGGATCCCATTTGGGCATTCGCCTAAAAGTGATGCAGGGCAAACACTAGAAAACCTGCATCAGGTTGTTTGGGCTCTTTTGAACTTGTCCCAAGCCCTTAGTCTGCACTCGGGATGCCGGAACAACGCGAGGATCGTCTCGTTTGGTGTAAAGTATTGATGTCTGATTCGGTCAGGGAAGCCCAGAATTGCGTTTGGTTTTTCTACCAATTGTTTCATGTCTGATGTATTTAATGTAATTACTTTTGTTTAATTAATTGATTATTCTCTTAATCTACCATTTTTTAGTTAGCGTACTGCTTTACCTGGGATTAGCGCGTGTAAACTGATAAGTTTTATTAATTTTTCGAGGAATTAAGTCAACATTTAACTATTATTTAGGAAAAAATACAAAACATTGTAGTTTAAAAATTGAACAACTTTTAATTCATTCGTTCCAATACTACGTAGGTAACTTGAGCATATTAATAAAATTTATAAGGACAAGCACTGTGATTAATTTTCCCATCTTTTCTCTTCCTACCTTACGTTAGAGGTTCATAAACTGTTATAAAAGTTTAAAATCGGAATTTGGAGATTGGCTCAGTATTCTAATTGCTTTATATTATTTTTCTAAATGTATAATGCTTGTTTTTGTTGAGAAATATACACAAGACTAGATTTACGGGTTATCTTGATTCTTACAACGATTTCCGTCACTATACGTTACCCTAGAAATGACACCACTCAATAATGAAGATTGCGATCTGTAAAAAGAAGGACTAAAACAGGCGCTGCATCGCCGTGCCTATAGTGCAAAAAGAACTCGTAGGTGGAAATTTACGCAGCACTGCTCTATAACGTATTCAGTCGTACGGTTAACGTTATTCCAGATCATTTATTCTCTTTTTTATATATATTTATATTTTCATATAATTTACTATATCTTTGACTTTCACCCGACTTTTCAAAATATAATCTAGTGCTGTGATAATGGAGGAAAACGTTTTTTCCTTTCACACTATATACTTCATTATCAAATATAACAGTAATGCTTCCATGATTAAGTAGAATATTAAAAATTATATAGAATTTTATTTTGTTCATCAAGGTACGAGCAACTAGAATATAGTGATTACAAAGTACTTGAGACTAAATATGTGCTATTGATGCTTTCAAATGAATAAATTTAATTAATAATAAACCTTTGTTTCTTTCCATGAACCGCGCAAACATATTTTTTGTTGTTGAAAAGTGATTTTTGATAGTAGACAGACCTCTACGGAAAGCTGAGGAAATATTTTCAGTGTGGGCCGCCTAATTTCTTGAATATAAATTTTGCTACATTTGTTGAAAGCATATTTTGCCACTTTTGTAAGGAATACTGTTATCTGATGAATTGTATTGAATTTAATTGTATTTTAGTTCCAGTTTTCTTATTTATGAACGCATACATATAATGAATTCTGAATGTTTTTTTCTTTTTCCTCTTTTTTCTTCTTATTTAAAGAAATGCATGTTTATACTTAACTCATAAGCGGTTAAATACGTCAATTACGCGGGTTTCTAGATTTGATCTTCATAGTTCTTAGAGGTAGTTCTTTTATCCTTTGTTTAGTGCTTTATTTGTTTTTCAGTCAAATTACATCATAACATTATTTATTGCAGCATTGAAATCGTCTTTTGGTTTGGAACTATTTTCTACGTCATATTCTTTAGTTCATATTGTATGGAAATTCATGTTTTATTTCTTAACTGACATTACAGTATCATAGCGAGGACTCTTAATACAAACATCTGTGCTAATATTAGTAATGTCGGACAATTCATATAATAATAACTTCCTATTATATTTCTTTAGAAGTAAATTATTCATCTGTCGTTTAATTTTCCCAATTGTCTTCAACAACCAATCTAAATTGTTATTAAACTAAATAGTTAAGATAGTTTAGTTATTAAACGATTAATTATGATTTTCTTCATACACATAGAAATTCGAACATATGATTAACATGCCATTAAACTGGGTCTATAAACTTTTAGCGCCGATCGTTAAAATGCAAATGTATGCATGTTTTAATATATTTAAAAAAATTCAAATATATAATATCATAAAAGTGTATCCACCAAAACATTTTTATCTCAGTTATTGTTCGGGAAACAATAACGTCATCGGTTATCAATAAAAATTTAATCTTCCAGATGACGGTCTACCAATTTACAATATTTTGCGATAATAATTATTTTTAACTGCTGCATAAATCAACATTTTAAATTGACAAAATACGTCATCGACTACTTATAATCTGTCCAGAAAATAGACCCCTTACTTAGGATATCGTATTCTGTTAACGCTTCTGAACTCATTACATTGATTTATGGTACGTCTGATGGGTTGAATTATAAAGAATTTATTTCTATTTTATCCAATTATCTCGCCACAGACAGTAGTAATCTGGGTATTTTATTCTCTATCGTTGTGTTAGTCTTGAGGCGAGTCTGATAATAACTTCGTATTATTGATGCTAGCCAACGGTTTAAAACACTTCACACAGCTGAATGACGCTACAAATTAAATGAAACAAAAATTTATTCGCCTCATCTGTTATTATTTCAGATTCTACACAGTAAGAAACATAAAGTAAGCTCGAGGATCAAGGATACGGTAATTGTAGTAAAGTTATTTTAGTGAACATATTTTTATTAATAAAATACATTTCAAATACTAACATTCTTATAAAAATCTTTTAAATCGATTTAAATAAATAAAGTTCCTATTACGGAGTTAAAGAAAGCAATTTAGAAATTGGACGTTCCATATTATTTCTTCGTCAATTATTGCAATTTTTGATTACTTTAGTTGTGGTTCTTGAACTGGCGCCTGAGTTTGGCAGCGGCAAATAGGAACGATGAGGCAGGTCACGCATTGTAGGCGAGGTATGCTCCCTTTTGGGGACGGAGCCCCATCAAATACTGCTTGTATGCTTGTGAGGCGGCGGGAGCCACCGCAATTCCTCCGGGACCGCCTCCGGCGGCGCCTCCAGCTACGGCGGTGGCGGAAGGCGAAGACACTGCCAATCCTCCGGGACCCACCACCGCGGTTCCTACGGGGGCGGCGGCAGCCACGCCTCCGGGACCGGCCAGGGCGATGGCCTGGGGCTTGACCTGGGCCACGCTGGGACCTGGAGGATCTGCACCCACCACGGCGTCACTGTCCTCGGAGGGCTCGGAAGAGGACGGAGCCTCCACCGTCGAAGACTCAGCGTTGTCTCTGAATCCTTGCTGACTGTACCTGCACCAAAAGTGTGATGGAAATTAAAGTTTTCATGGAGGAACTTAATGGGTCAGTACAGGCTTTTAAAATAGAATAGGTTTGGTTTTAGTTCTGGCAAATGGAACTGGCAAAATTATCATCCCATAACCATCTATCTCTAAACTGATAAACCGTATTTCATATGATCGGGAGCCTTGGTTGAACGACGTATTTGAATCAACATCTTGAGATTAAAATGTGCATTCAAAGTGCTCCGTAATGTCTCCACTAGTTTTGGAAACACAGCAAAGTTATGTCAGCAATGATACATGTGTTTCTATCATAAAATCATTTGTAGAGGTTTTTATGAATCATTCCATTTAATTTGCTGAAGACGATGATTAATATTTGCAATATTACTTCATCTTTGCCTACCTAACTTTTTTAAATACCACATGCAAGAAATAATTGAAAAACGTCGATTCAAGTGTCATCGTATCATAGTAAATGAATTTCAAATATAAGTATCATTCAGTATCTCCTGTGCATTATAATGTTAAAAATTTTGTAGAAATAACTTCCTTTGCTCCAACAACAGTGAATGCGAAAGCTAAATAATTCGATACTGTGTAAAATTTATTTAATCATGTAATCTATTTGTAATTGCGTGGCAATTATAGGTACGAGCGCTAATAACTAAAAATAATTAATTATTTATAAATAAATTGAATTTTAAAGTATATCTCTGAACTGTATTTCATGAATACAAAACCTTAAAACACCAGAGGAGAAACTTTTACTGATTGTGTCCTTCAAATACACGAAAATCTGTCTCTAAAATCTAATTTGAGTGATATTCAATTGTAAGAAAACTTATTTGTCAATATCTGTATTTTATGTTAATATATTTAATGACGTTAGATATTAGTGAATTTGAAGATGCAATTATATATTCATCAACGTCAGTTGTTTGGTAAGTAAAACTAATGGCGATGTTATTAAATGAAATTCAACCGTTCAAAAATATAGTTACTGAATGAAACTCAATCAATGAAATATTAATTAAACAAGGAAAACCGTTTAAGTAGCAAGAGTTTTTCACTTCAACATTAATAAAACATTATAACATTATTTTCTGGGATACTTAATTTTGTAGGAGATAAAAGTCACGATTCAATTAACATTTTTATAAAATGTTTGTATATTTACTTTAACTTCATTTTGAAACTTTAAAAAGCTTATTCTGTGTGATTGTTTGCTCATTCGATCAGAGAATTAAATGCATAATATTTTGGTTACTTCCGAAAGTAAAAGCTAATTCCGACTATTGAGTTGGCGATTGGTAGTTTAAAATATTTTTACTATTTCTCATATTAGTATCATTAGTTTTCAATAATATTTTACTGATATTGAACATATCACTAGACAGGCATTTTATGCAAACTGACAACACGAGTCCTTTGTCATAAATTATACATTAATTAAATTAATTCATGATACTTCTGATCAATATTTTCTTATAAGCATTATTTCATTAATGCACATTGATGTGAAAATGTAATGCCTTTCATTGGAAATAACAAACACCTCAAACGACATACAGCTACTGTTACAAACAAGTGAAATTATTAGAAAACAAAAGTAGTAGACACCTTTGAAATCCTGTCGAAGAGGGAACTTGGACCTTTTCTGGCTGCGGTTTACCGCCCAAGTGAGGTGCTCCTCCGCTGAGAACTCCCCCACCGGTTCCAATGTGTTGTACTCCCAGGCGTCGCAGGAGGTCGTAGTTGCCATAGTTTCCGAAAAACTGAGGTTGTCCTAGAAGAACGAATTTTTGGCCAGGCTTGGGCGATTGGATTCCGTCGTCCAGATCTTCAAGTTTAGCTGGCGCAACCTCTGGTGATTCAACAGGCTGTAGAACAAATTTAATACTAATTACTAATTACGATAGTTTTCTGCTACTATAACTAAATATTTTAATTCTAATTGTACAAATATAAACCTTATTGATAAATTCTGCAAGGATAATAATTATTACATGTACAAATTTCTACGAAATATTTATATAAACTTTCTTAGTTGGATAATATTAAAAATATTTATGAACCTCATAGGACCTTACATACCTACATCATCTCTTCTAATTAATTCTTTAGTAGTTCCTGTTCTCATAATAGAATGGCGTAGATAATCTTATCTTCGTCTTCTTAGAAACAAAATTAACTATGAGTGTACATCCCGCATACATATGCAACCGGAGGGAGGCGGGGAAGTATTCAACAAAATTTATCACACTTGTGCCTTTCGAACCACAAACAAACACTGTGGGAGTAAGATACTGCTACCACACACAGGGGCGAGGGTGAACGGGGATGGAAATTTTCAAACACGTTAAACGGCCGATTTTTGAGCCGAATAAATATTTTTCAGGGTCAATGAGGTTGATCGTATTTCTCACGATTTGTATTGTGTACAATTTCAACTCCTTTCGGCATGGGAGCACCCTTAGGGTTGGTGTTACATAAAAATCACACAAAAACAAGCGCGATTGGAATTATATCCGGGCTTATGGATGCTGCTGAGTTTTAATGACAAACCGGGCAACGTCGGTCACCCATCTAGTGCAATAAATAAGAGAACGACTTGGTTTAATAATTAGTAAAGTGCCATGAAACAAAACAACGTATATAGAAATAATTATAAACAATATTATTTATTGGCTTATGTATACGAATGAATGGGCGTTGGTAATTAAATGCGATTATATATATATATATATATATATATATATATATATATATATGTGTGTGTGTGTGTGTGTGTGTGTGTGTGTATTCATAATAAGAATATAACGTAAAAGTAAGAAATAGTACTAGAAATATTTGACATATGTACTTATGACTGATCTGCAAGACGTTCAATTCAAAACATACTGACGTTGTACATAAATTTGATTTTGAAAATATAATTGAAGATTGAAGTATTTTATTTGTGTTTATAGCAGGCAAGAAAATAGGTTAGAAATTTACCTATAAAGAAATTCCATATCATATTTGTTTGAATGGTCGATTTTAATGAAAGACTCGTTGCGGCATCCTTTTATTATATTTATTTTCAGCGTCTAGATCCATTTAGACGTGTTGCAGTCTGGCGTTAACGTCTGTGGAATAAATTTTTCGATCGCATTTAATGGTCCACCTCCAAACCAGAAATACCTGTTCCTATCCGTACGTCGGCAGTTTGCCTGCAGCACTCAGCGCTTATCGTTACCATCATATGATATATGTTCTTCCGATTACTCCAGGTGTAAATTTGTAATATTGACAATAAGGTCTGCAGCTCGCCCGACTAAATGTCCATAGATATTGGCGATTTCTCAGCCAGTGAAAAACTGATGCCCCAAGACAATACGCTACGCAATAATAATTCATAAAATATGTATCGCATTCTAGCTGTAGTTTCACTTTGACACGTTCTTATCCCAGCAACGCCCACACACAAACATGTTATTGTTCTTAAGCATAATTCATAGTTAAATAAGTTGCAAAATTTAAGTTAAATTTTTTTAAATTCACCAGCTCCGGAAACAGGATACTTTTGAATTGACCTATTCAAACTGTTTTTATATGAATCCTGCGTAATGGTCACATAACAAAAATTAACAGAAACCGTAACTATCGGTCAATGGCAAAGAAATTTGCATAAATTCGGTGATTTGATTCGTCGTTCATTTCGAAATTACAATGTTTTATTATCCATTAAGAGTGTTTGACAATACAAGCAATAATTAAAATAATTGCATAACTTTTCAATTTGAAACAATGTTAGTAAATTTACATATTACGGTTCGAAATACTGAAACAATTATTAACTAATATTAATTAAAATTAAATTATTTTTGGAAGTAAAAGATGAAAATTTAATTATTTCCATGAAAAACTGTTTATAAACTGCATTGAATCCTGTTTTTTTTTCGGTTATTCAGTTTAGAATATGACAATAATATTGTTTAACAAGCAGTTCTCAGGATCCCTTCAAACATTTTTTTAAATATAAATATTGTTACTGATGTCTTCTGGAGGAAGATTTAGCAACCTACTTTGATAAGAACAAGATTAGTGGTGCTTATAAAGTTCGTATTAGGATAGGTTACTTTATGAGTTACAATAACATATTTTATAATTATAATATTAAAGAGAGTAAAATAAATTTAGATTTATTTCATCGTAAATATTAGTATATAGTTAATAAATAAATAAACAAATAATTATTATATTTCGAATCATTCAAATACAATTTTCACTTGGAAATAGAGAGTCCTCCATTCGACATGAATATGAAGTCCTTTGTTAAAAGTTCCGAGAAAACATTTTTAAACCTATCGCCAAAAAATTTCTCTCGCATTTATTTGTTTACTTTCAAATGTAACTCTCGAGGATCAAGCGGGGTAAATGTTTCTGATAACATACAATTCGCCAAAAAGCTCCGCCTTTTTTAATATTATTTTTAGTCGCTTCAACAACTGTGGTCATTAATGACTTTACGAATTTCACTAGTCGGGGGACTTACGGACATTTATGCCGGCGCCGAGATTCGAACCCCGGACCTCCGTGATTCGAGGTAGCCACAGCAGGTAGACCCACCATTGTTGTCAGGTTATATTTGGGACTAATTTACCGGGAGCACCTTGGCTCCTAATTTGTTTTTTTATTTATGTATTGCGTAAGCCATTCATGAGGCGATTTTACCTTAACCTTTATAAAGTTTATCTCGTTTTGTATTATTATGTAAAATAAATCTAACTTCGTTATTTTTTTGATGAGTAAATAACGAGATTATAAATTTTACCGAAGGTTATTATTATTAATTAATAATTTTATCTTATAGTATAATTAAGAATAAATTAACAAAGCAATGTGTACCTTGGGCTCCTCCGGATTGGCTGGTGCTGGGTTAAGGAAGGGAAATGATGGAATGTAAGCTCCAAGGATGCTCAGAATTCCAGTCTCCTCCTCTGGCTTGCTTGCACCCTCTTCTGGTTTCTCTGCTTCTTCCCTCGAAACGAAGCCAGACAAGCTGCCAGGGCCTCCGACATACACGTACGGCACACCAGAGGCTACACTAAATATAAAGGCGATTTTGAGTATTCGATCTAACTATATAAACTGATTGTCCGGCGTTGCCAAAATATTTAGTTATTTTAAACTATATAAATAATTAATTAGTTATTAATCTCTGGTCATATCTCATATTTAATAATTACACCATTTTCCAGTCACCGCGTATCAACTGAGTCTCAATACTTCACTTAACCCATATTGGAAGTCTCACTTGCATTTCAACGACACCGAAAACTGTAGATTAGAAACAAATATGAGCCATTTAGGACCATTTTCACTTACCCCATCATTCATCCTAATGAGGGATGAATGACAACTTAACCGAAATGATGAATGTTACTATTCAACAAAGATAACTGTAAACTTCTACATCAATCTCGAAACATGTGGTCATTTTTAATTAACATTTACCCACGAAAACATTGGAATCGACACCAATCTCGGAAGTTTCCGCATTATTTATCGCCCACCTTCCACCCCACCCCTCAGGGATGCTCACATCTCGTTCTCTTAGTGGTTGAAATTAGACGAACTACATAGAGAGTGACATTCTTAGTTTTGGTAGTTTCTCATTTTGTAAGTGCCATAGGTCCATACTCCAGCACCAACGAGTTCAAGGGTGTCTTAACTCCACAGTGTTTGTACCCAGACAGTTGATTGGATGGCATTGATGTCTGGACCTTAGGTATGCATTCTTACAGAATTTCCGTAAGACAGACGTATATCCTACGTACCGATGTTCTCAAGATTTGATGATTGTACGAAAGAACAAATAAATTGGACATATTGGAGGTGATTACGGCAATGCTGTCAAAAGCATTGCATAATTTTTCAGATAATTATCAATTATTTTTCTTATTAGATTGACGCTGATTAAAAACAATGGTGATCGAAAAATAATAATTTTTTATTAATTAGATGCATGTGTGTGTGTTTTTTTGCTTCGTATTTGCTATTAAACGTGTGGAGTAATTTCAACCAAATTTGTTACGCGCGTGACTTACAATCAGAAAAACAGTTGGAGTAAGAAACTCGTAGGATCGCTAGGAGTGGGAGAGGTAAGTGGGAAACTTAAAAAACAATGTAATTCCAACCTATATTAGAGTCGCATCAATAGTTTTTGAAATCCTAACGGCGTGAAAGGGGGGACTCTGAAGGAGTAGGGAGTGACGAAAAATTAATGCGAAAACAACTGAAATAGGGGTCTACCATTGGTTTATTTCACGTTTAATGTCAGGTCAGTGCGAAAATAGTGAAACTCCCTACGTTAGTTAATAGGAAGTTCCTTTGCCACCTGAGTTACGAAAGGTTGAAAAAAATGTCCAAAATGCCTTATATTAGTGTCGATTTCATAAAGTCGGTTGACGCAGAGTGGAACGGAGAGGTTCCTGTTACCCGTGAAGTCAGAGTTCAGAAATTAGTCTAGCATCAATTCCTTTCCATGTACAATACGATCATGTAGTACTAGTACTGTAAAAAATATTAATTGATATTAATTTTTAACAATCGCCGTGAAAGTTCTCAGGATAAAATAAATTTTGCATCAATGAAGAAAAATCAGAAGTGTCAGAGCAAATAATTATCATCAAATGTTACAGATTATCTACCAACGAAGAGGGTGGGATATATAGCATAATAAATTTAAGTATAATAATATGGCCTCGTGCACATTGTGGCTGAGTATAAAATGGACAGTTTAGCGCATACCCTTGACACTTGAGAATAATAATTTGTAATATTGTACTATTTCCCGTATAAGTATGTTAATATTTCATGAAAAAAAAACATTTGAATGATAGCAGTTGAGAATAAACATTATATGTGGAAAAGTTATTTTAGTTACTCTTTATTGCATACAAATCAGAGAGAATGTGTAATTTTTGTACATTATGACGTAACATTATTTCAATGTGTAATACATCAGATATAGACAGTATTTTCTGCGTTTATTAAACTTTAAATTTTGAATCTAGAGAGTGAGAATGCACTGTTTTAGTTTGGACTACACATGTGAAGGAAAAATTAAATTGAGGCGACTCGTAGTCCTGTGGCAACAAGAATTTGTAACAGTGCGGAGACTCGAAAATATGTTTATAAGGACTTTATTAAAGAAACAGTAGCGACATCTATATTTGGTATCTGTTGTGAAAGAATTACTTTTAAATATGGTATAATATTAATCTGGTGTTCCATTGCTTGATTATGAGAATTAATAAGTAAAGAGGAAAATTACATCCATTGGAAAGAAGGAAGTGATCTACCGACGTTTCGAGCAGGAAAGATACGTGATCGTCTTCAGAGAGTAAGGAGCATTTTCTGACTGCATGGCCACCCTTAAAGACATGTAACTATTCGATTGAACCTTGTCGCCGCATACTACAGGCTGCTGATTGCTGTCTGACTTCTTCAGAAAGTGACAGTTTTCGTATAATTTCACAACACAAGTAGCCAATTGGGTGATGCGGAACTTGGATTATAGTAAATTCAATACTCAGATTGCAATTTATAATAAACATGTGTTCCAGAATTGTTTTTAAAACATGCCCTCACAATAAATCTCTGTGGAACATCAAATTAAGGTTGGTGAAAGAAAAGCACTATAGAACGGTTCGTACAGAATATGACCGAGTAATAAATGGTGATGTCTTATAATTTCTATTTCTGTATAGTGATTAAATGAAAAAGAAAGCACTGGTATCAATGAGTGACAGTAAGGAAAGAAAAGAAAGCATAATATTAGAAATATGATACATATTTCAGAATATAGAACAAGAAACTAAAGTCTATACAGGTTATATATAGGAAAATCCACGTAGTGGCCACTCTCCTCTAATAGCTTAGGAAAGGGATGGGGAAAGATATCGAAAGGTGCCCAAGGGTTAACTAAGGTTCTCGGGCTGTAGTTTTAAGGATCATACATAGCAATTTGCTTAAACGTTTAGCAGGGAAACCTTAGAAATCCTTACATCAGAATGTTAAAGAAAGGTTACATATAGGATAATCCAGGCATTGGCCACTCCCCTCTTATACCGTAGGAAAGAGAAAATCCTAAAAAAAACTTGCACTTTTTTTGGAGTAACAGGTTTTTTCTTCAGATTGCGGGAAATGGATTTTCTGTGCATTCCCTTCTCCGTACCTCGACCTGTTTAGGAGGCAGCTGGCCAACTATTCCAATAGGAATAGAGGACAACTCTTATCGTATGCTCAAGGTTTGCGATCCCGGAGCACAAAACTCTCAAAATGGGCATCGATTTCGGGAATCTTAGTTAAAAAACAAGAGAGAGAAGGTAGCCTCCTACCGTCTCTGCAGGAAGTATCCACCTTTCGTACGTAACAATGCGGTCCGAAATAGAAGGTTGTACCACTTATTTATTCCGAGAAAGATGGCTATTTTGTGCCTTCACTAGGCGAACGCATGGCTCCATTTGTTGTAATAGAGGATAGGGTTGTGTCAGGAATAAGGAATCGACCGGTGAGTTACACATGTCAGAAACAATGATCTTAGAAAATTAAAAAATTGAGTTTACAGCAGGCGTGTGTCTGAAATTATAATATGCGAACTATCAACAATTTAATATCCGTTAGAATATTTTAATCGATTTTTAAAGGTAATTAGTCATTTGATCTGTAATGACCACAGGTTTGCAACGAAAATGCATCTATTCGATTGCAAGCCAAATAAAGGGCTTGAATCGGAAAATGGCATTGAAAATAGAAAAAAGTATTTTTATTATTTCAAATTCGTTTGAGTTCGAAATATTTTGATTCACATTCAGTATATAAAAAGAATTTATTCTTAAAAATTTAATCTGTATATTTTACATTTGAGTTGATTAAAAAGAGTAAAACGTATAACGTGGCCGTTTGAAACAGGTGGAAGGTCCATTGACCTGTTCCTTGTTTGTGTAGTTCTGAAAGGCTGGGATGTGTTTTAGTTTGCTGTATAGTTGGTTTGCTATGTCGGGGAATGTCGGGGTAGGATTGTAGATGTTATTGGGGAAGGCGGTTGTGGAGTATATGATAAAGGTACCTGTCAGGAGCTGCCTGAGTGCTCATGGGTGTTTCAACAGTGAGAAAATTTCGAAAATATAACTGTGGTTTGAACAATAGTATGGCAGTGTTTGTAGAGATCTGTGGAATATTCGTATGCATGAGCAATGCTTAAGGTATTAAAGGTGTAAGATAGGGAAGTTGAATATCAACAATTGAAATAGCAATAAAGATTTTGCGCGTTGAGAAATGAAGAATTGAGTAGGAAGAGTTTTTTTTTTACCTGGCGAGGTTGGCGGTGCTACCCTGCGGGACAAGGAGCAGGCTGGCCGAAGGCGGCAGAGCGGGGCTGTAGTAGGCCACTGCTGGGGACGCGGACGCACCTTGCAGCCGCAGGCACGCAGCCAACACGACAGCCACAGCCAAGGTCACGAGCTGCAACAGCGGACAATGACACAAGACGCCTACTGCCACGCAACCACGTCACTTTCTCTCATTCACTAGCAATGTGCATAGTTTTGATGTTTCATATAGGCATTTCCTTAGACACAACCGTTTCAGAAAAGTTTCATACCTTCAAAAATAAATTATAAATATAATTCTCAAGAGTTCATGCCACGCAAATGTTGACGATAATAGCATTTAGACGGCAAGCTCCGCCTTGTTCGTCGACATGATGAGCTTGACGTCGAAACGTTCTTATTTCAAACATTATCCGGGATCAAATGCGAGAATTATATTTAGAATAAATTCACACCTCTCTAATTCGATGCTAACTATAACAATAAGTACTAGTATAAAATAAATGGTTCCACTGTAAAATACGTCACGTATGGTTAACAAAAGTCTTGACTGCTTACAGATTTTAATTCTACAGCGGAGAAATTGAACATAGTTAAATAAATTGAATAGAATTCTCGAATAGTCTTTCTCCACATTCTTCGTCACTACTGATCTCTTACTCAGGCCATGATTACAGACTACTCGTCTTATGTGATGATCCAACAAATTAACAGAACTGAATCCACATTAATAAAATTTGTCGGACAAATTGCTTAAATGACCAGGAAAATTATAAAAAAGGACTAAATATATAACTAATAAATATATATTGTAGTATACACAAGATTAATTAAATAAATAAAGGAAGGAAGTTTAAATTAAATTAAATATTTAAAAAGATAATAAAAATTATTTATTTTTCAAATTTGGTCTTAGTTGATTTTACATTTTAAGTTAATGCCTCAGCTTTTATGAGAAATCTTAATTTCAGGGCCGCTTATCGAGTCTCTAATAAAGACAGTAAAAAATGAATTTTAACTTACAAATCTGAAAAGTTATATAAATCTGGCGGTAAACAATATTTACGTAAATTTAAATTTAAGTTCAAAAGTTTGTATTAAATAATATTTTTACTTTAACGTTTATTTGGAGTCGTATTAAGACCTACGTCTTTAGCGAATATACATTTACACAATTTTATATTTTTGTTGAATGAGTCATATTCTAAATTAAAGTTTTGCAAACATTATACAACCGTTTCATGAGTTGTTTTCTGTTTTCCCTACGAAGTGGTAACCCCTCATGTAACAACATATTGAATTATGAATAATTACACATTCGGGATCAGAATTAAATTATGTATCAGACGTTCCAAATTCCATTAGAGGGATACATATTGTCAGACGTAGTCGTTTGGATTTGTAACGATCACGTTATTATACATTTATTTTTAACAGTTTTGTCAATCGATAATACAAACTAATATTACCAATAAGATTAGAAAATTTACCGGTGAGTTCAACAACGGTCAATGAAGACACTATCAGAAAACAGGATCAAGAAGAAAGCCGAAGTCTATTGCTGCGGTGGTGAAATTGAGAAAAGTGTAATAATAATTAATGGAAATTATTCGAATGTTGCGTAATATCTGCTAGGTCCTAAATAATACTATTGCGATATTGTTACTCAAATCTTCAAAATATGTTGTAAGTTTTTTTGGTACAAATCAACTTTAATGCTTCACCACGATTTTTTTCATAAAAGTTTTGTGTTTGTCGTTTAAGAAGCTTGAGACATGCACCACATGCACACACCCAGTCGCTGTCGTCTCACCTGACGCATGTTGGTTGTGGAGATCGGGGAGCGAGTGTCGTCCAAAGAAGCGGCGCCCTCTTTATAAGCGCTGGGCTGGACCTGGCTTGTTTGCTGACTTGGCCGGCTGGTGGCATTGACACGCACTCGCTCCTGCCACGCCACGCCCCGCCCTCAAGCGCGGCGCCGTTGCGACAGCGTCGCGGTGCCCTCACGCCTGACGCCTGACGTATACCAACTTGCACCACCGAAAAGTATTAAAAATTAGACAACAACTTTGGAATATAAATCAATAAATCAGTTTGTCATACCGCACCACAAATAAACACACTTATAAATTTCATTTTATTCTCGCAACGCGTCGTCTAATTGTACATTCACGTGGAGAACAACAGTGAATTTAAATCTCTGGTAAGGTAGATTGAGATACTGAACACGACTTAAAGTAATACAATAAGGAGGCATTTATACAGATTCAAATAATCACTGCTTGTCGTGTCATTCAAAAGAATTCAGGGAATTAAAATTAGAAATAATGGCAGGGGACACTAATCTACAATTATTATCTGAAACGTTCGATATGAACAAACTTTGGGATTGTTAACAAAGTTAAATATTTCTAATACGTATGTCCAAGCGATATTCAGAAATTTAAGAACTTTTGAATATGTCCCACAACTTTACATGCAATCAGTTCCGATCGGAACTATCACTGTTCGATTTTCTACTTCCATACAATTGTTACACATTCCTCAGTTCCCTATATTTGAGAAAAGGCACATCATTTGAAAACATATATTTCAATTATTCGTTCCTTTTGGGCAGTAAAATACAATAATCTTGTTGTGTCTATATAGAATATTACTTTATTAGCAGTGAAAAAAATAGAATTTCTCATGTGTTATTTTGAATCGATATCGTTTGAATCATCCACAAATAAAATTCATTCTATTAATAGATTGTATTGACAAAAAAAGTACTTGATACAAAAAAATAACTACTTAACAACATACTAAACCCAATCTCATATCATTTTTTACCCTCTCGGTTTTTTACTTTGACCCCAAATTTTGAGTTCCTCTGATATTAAAGGATACCTCAGATATTTTTACGTGTCGGTAAAGTGAAAATGTAGAGCGACGACAAACTGATTAAATGAAATATTTACGTCTGATTTAAAATAATTAATAATAAAAGTAGACAATTCAGACAAAATGGTGATAATATAAATACCACGTTTCTGGGTTTCTTGTCCCTTTCGTCAGGCGCGAAGAAGAGCCTAGAGCGACACAACTGCACTTCAAAACTTGAGTTTTGTCAACTTAGTGCAGTTGCTATCCTTCGCACCTGACGAAAGGAACAAGGATCCCAGAAACGTGGCATTAATATTATCACTTTTTTGTCTGAATTGGCTATCTTTATTATTGAAACCGATTAAATAATAGATATTTTAATTTTATTTTTCAGGTACTCATTTCCAAAGTTAGTGTGCATAATTTAAATTTTTATTTATATTTGTAATTTTTTTATAATTATTTGCAACTGCCACCGAGTATAAGTCAATTGAAAAACCAATAAAATCATTCAATTGATAATTATGTCTCGTTAAATTATTAAATTCACAAATATTCCCATTAGACTTAGTTTTATGCATTTTTGCATGAAAATTGTTATATAGATACTTATCGATTTACTCTGATAGTATCATATATTTATCGGTTATATAATATAGATTTAGTAAATTTTAATAATTTTCCTGGCCATTTACGTAATTTCTTCGATAAATTTGATTATTATGGATTCAGTTCGGATAATCATGGATGAAGATGGATCATCACATAAGACGAGTAGTCTGTAATCATGGCCTCAGTACGAGATCAGTAGTGAGGAAGAATTGGGAGAAAGACTATTCGAGAATTCTATTCAATTTATTCAACTATGTTTAATGCAACAATAATGTTTGTGACCTTTATTTAATTAAATTAAATGAAAATATCAGGCGTGACAAATAATGAAGGCGTTAAAAGGAATCGAAGTGAGGTGAACAAATTGAAAGGAAGCCTGCGAGAGGATTTCTCGCAGGTGAACCTTCCCAGAGAGCTCTGGCGGGGGCTACCTTTGGGGATGCTCTCACATCTCTCTGGTTTTTTTGAACTAAGGTTCCCACATGCCGAGGCACCTTGGTCTGTTTTGAGAGGTGTATGTTCCGGGGTCGCAGACCTTGGGCATACGGCAAGAGCTGTCCGCTATTCCTATTGGAATAGTCGGCCAGCTGCCTCCTAAACAGGCCAAGGCATGGCGAGGGGTAAGCTGCGTCCCCACAGCAAACTCCTCTCCCGCTATCGGAAGGGCGTGGGACAAGTACCCAATGCCCGACCTACCCGATGCAGGTTTTTCTAGGGTTTTCCCTGCATTTCTTTAGGCGAATGCCGGGTAGGATCCTTAAACCATAGCCCGGGGGCCCTAGTTAACCCTTGGCTACCTTCCTCTACCCTTCCGCATCCCCCCTTTCAATCCCTTCCTATGCTATTAAAGGGGAGTTGCCCAATGTGGATCACCCTCATGTAGCCTGTTGCCCTAAAAAAAAAAAGTGAACAAATTGATATGGCTTATTTATTCCATTAGTCCTCGTATGAGGAAGTAGGATACATCATTACATAATATTACAATATAATTATTGGATTCTACAATTAATAACAATCAGAAGTTAACATAAACAAATAAAATTCAAGAACACAAATTTCCCTGACTAACATTAATAATATATTTTTTAACGTTACTTAGGTTATAATTTCATAATTACAGTATTCAAACAAATGTAATACACAGAAGGTAATATTTAGTGAATTAACTCATAAAATATGGAATTACACATCACACAAGAGTAAACACTAAACCTATCACACGCGCACTAGGACGAAGTACGAACTTAAACGACGGAAAAGTCACTACAGTTAACAGAATGACGAGAAATCTGCCCTTCCGCAGAAACTCCAGGCTCCTAAATAAAACAAGACCTGAGCAATTTATAGTCTCATAATCGTGAGAAATAAAATAGCAGAAAAGCCCAACGGACACTAAGCAAGTTATGAAATAAGTAATTTCAAGAGCTCCACATTCAACACTTTTGTAGTATAAATAATTAACTTTTACGGTAACGATCAAGAAACTCCTGTACTGAGTGAAACACAGCTGCCTTTCAGTGAAATATTTTTATACTGAATTCCAAAACTCTTGTAGTTATTATTGTTCTTTACATCTGGACGAAGACGATTGTATAAAACAATCCCTGAATGGTGAATACTTCTCTGGTAGAGAGCAAAGATCGTAGACCTGAGCGATTTCTAGTCTCATAATCGTGAGAATCGACATTCTTTTGAAAAAGATTCATGTTCCTCATTACGAACTTCAAAATTTCGTGAATAAACACTCTGGGTAGAGTTAATATTCACAAACTTGTAAAAAACGGTTTACAACTAGATTTATAATCTGTATTAGAAAGTATTCTAATGGCACGCTTTTGCTTCTTGTATCGCTCCTGGAGCAATGCCATAACACATAAGGGAATGAAAATACGCAATGTAAACCATCTTCGTTGTGTTGAAATCAACATTTGTATTAATGTTCTTAGATTATAACAAGCCGAACTGAGTTTCCCCTCAAGCAGATCTGTAAGATGAGTCCACTTCAATTTCCTATCAATCTTAAGACCCACAAAAGGCTCATCAGCCGAGAACTGGACGAACTTAGTCTTATCTAGATTTAGTCATAATTTATTAACGTTAAACCACACATTTAGTTTGTCCAAAGTGATGTTTACGTTTCTAACAAGATTATCATCATTTTCATCTGCAATCACTACATATGTAACATCCGAGTAGAGAATTGATTTAAGAGCATGTAAGAATCCTTGAAGATCATTAATATAAACAATGAAAAGTAAAGTCCGAAGAATTGAGCCTTGAAGAATACCGCAAGTAATTAATTCCCAATCAGATGAATAAATGCCCAACTTTTTTTTAAGATATGATTTTAGGAAGTAAGGCGTTTCCTCGAACGCCATAATATTATAACTTTCCAAGTAAAATTTCATGGTCAACAACGTCGAAAGCCTTAAGGAGATCAGTTAATATTCCAGCTACTTTCAATCCTTCATACAATGAATTCTGAATATTTTGAATAAAGTCGTACATTGCACTGTTTTTGGATTTTATTTTAAGGAAACAATGCTGGGAGGAACTTATAATATTGTATTTGCTCAAGAAATTATGTAATTAATGTGAATAATTTTTTTCAAAAATTTGGGAAAAAATAGGAAGTAGACAAATGGGCCTATAGTTTTATATGTTGGATGGCGAACCTTTGCTTGAATAAGGGGATTTCTTTCGCGAGCATCGGGAAATATTCCAGTTTCAATAATTTGTTAAATATGAATTTAAGTGGAAATGCGATGGTTCTGCAAACTTGTTATTCCGCATCTACTGCTGTAACGTAATGATTTCAACTATACATATAGTTTGAACAAATATACTATTTTTAACTACTGGAACAGATTTATGCAAGAATTTGAAGAAATTGTTCTCATTTTACTGTAGCGCGTACATTTTGAAAAAAATTGTTACATGTTTCGATCAATAAGCTATTAAACTTATCAAAGATTGGCTATTGATAAAAGAACCTGGCGACCAATAACTGACGAATCTTATTATTCGTATACGTATGCTGGACTCAGAAATTATTCTTCATAACGGAAAAATAGAGTCGACAGTCGCAGCCGGGTAGACGCCTGGATAACAGACGGTCGAGTTGTCGTCTTGGATGTTGCTCCCCGAATAGTATCCGACGTAGGGAGCAGGTGCAGACCACACGCCCTCTACCCTTAAAACTGGTCTCGGAGTTTCTAAATCCACGCATTTGGGTAACAGTCTCGCTGTTTCCAGTAGTCAGGTGTGGTAGATGTATACGAGAGTAACAGCGAACTGTTACTAGTCTCAATTGGGGGAGGAGTCTCCCAAAAACTAGTACTCTTTGGAGGACTCTCTGATGGTACTGCATGAGGAGAAGGTGAACCGTGGGATAACAGTCAATTAATGTGTGGCCCAGGAGCTGCTCGTGGCTGGTAGTATCCGAGACCAGACCCAGGGCAGACCACACGGCGTTCATCCCTTAAACTGTCTGCACCTACGAGGGTAGGTCAAAAATCTTCGAAAAGACACCAGTAGCAGTTCGCGCTACACGGTAGTGTGCGATTCTTACCCACTAAGAAACACCTTCCTTTCCATCGATAACCAATTATTGCTTCCTACTTAACTGCAGTTAAGTATTACTTTGTAGGAAGCGGTCTTAGCTGTGGCTCTTCCTCCTATTATGGACTATTCTCCTTTTCAACTTTGCGTAGCTCCTTTATAACCATAGCGGCGTGTTTTCTGATCGCCTTCCACTTGTCTGCTGACTCCAACATCCGAGAAACCAGATTGGCAGGTGTTATATCAATCTTTACTTAGTCTCTAATAATATTTATTAGATTTTCAGAATGAGGGCATTTGAAAAAACCGAGTTCAACGTCTTTCTCCTCCTTACCACAGTTCAAGCACATGGGTCTGTCCACTATCTTGAACCAATAGAGATATTTACGAAAACATCCATGCCCTGTCATCATTCGAGTAAGATAATAATCTATTTCTCCATTTTTTCTCCTTGTCCGTGTTGGATGCCAGGAATGAAGCGGTGCGTCCATCGTCCCTTTGAGGACTCTATCCACCGACGTTGTCACTCTGTTAATGATACCCTTCCTGTGTTTCATATTCCTTCTGATTTCTTGCGGAATTCCTCAGCCAAGAGGTCCAGTGGCGCCATTCCTGCTAGAACACATGCTGCATCATCGGAAACGGTACGAAAGGAGCATATAACGTCTGCCCATATGGAAGCGCCATAGACAAATATCGACCTCACCACTTGATCCACTGGTTCCACCAGTGTTCGGCATTAACCTCGTGATGGCAGCGCAGACTTTTGCTGCTTTTTCATCCACCTTTTCAAGATGAAGCATAAATGTTAATTTGTCATCAAGTTCAACGCCCAGATAGCTAGCGACGGTTGTGACGTCAATGACTAGGGTGATAGTTTCCCTGACCTTTCTGCTCGAGATCAGAGCTGCTTCCGTCGTATCTCCAGCAATCTGGAGGCCTACTGAGAACATCCATTCCGATATTGTCCTCACGGTTCTGTTACAAGTTTGGGCCACCTAGGCAAGGTGATTGGCGACCACAACCACCGCAATGTCATCTGCAAAACCCACAATCTTAACTCCTTTGACATGTTGAATCGAAGAACCCCGTCGAACATTACATTCCACAGGATGGGGCCGAGGACTGAACCCTGTGGTACTCTTCTTGTGATGTTGTGATATCTACGACCTTCTTCCGTGTCGTAGTTTAATGTTCTATCACTAAGGTAGTTGCCAATAATTCTCGTAATGTACGTCGGAAACTCCTTTCTGTTGAGTGCGTCAAGAATTAAGCTCCACCTTACAGAGTTAAATGCATTCTTTATATCTAAGGTCACTACCGCACAGAATTTCTTTGAACCCCTTCTCCACCTCTTAACCACTATGGTTTGCTGTCCACGACTGTTCTTATCGCGTCAATTGTTGACTGTGTTTTTCTAAAAGCGTACATATAAGAAACTCTCCCAATCCAACTTTCTAACGTGGACTCCAGTCTGTCACAGATGATCCTCTCTAAGATCTATCCTGCTGTGTCCAGAATATTTAGCGGACGATATGATGAGGGTTCACCTAGCTGTTATTTGGCTTCGAGAGAAGTACTAATTTCTGTTTCTTCCTACGTTGTGGGAAGATTACTTCTTGAAGACAGGCACTATAGGTTTCTAGGAATATGTTCGGGCGGACGCTTAAAGCAGTTTTTAAAGTCAAGTTCGTAATTCCCTCAAGACAATGTGCTTTGTTATTACCAATTCTAGCACAGGCTTTGAGCAACTCTTCCCTAGTAATTGGCTAAACTGTGCTATCTTCTTGTGAATTTCTGTGATCCTCACGATCCTCGTGCAGTCGGGGAAAAAGCGTTTACTATTTTCAGCAGACGAATTGGTCAAGAGAGCGACTGGTAGCTCTTAAACTTTCCCATGATGATCTTGTAGGGCCTACCCCAGGGGTCGTCATTGACCTCTTTGCACAGCTCGTTCATACATCGCCTTTTGCTGCACTGCTTCCAAACCTATATACGTAGGTAACGGACTCAGTGCTTTCAGATCTCATGTGTGAGAGAGGCTGTGACTATTCTCCGTAGTGGGAGGAATCCTGCTGACAATATAGCTCTGGTAGAGAGGCCTTTACGCGGGCTTTCTGAGAAGCTACCATTGTGTCCGGCCAGGAGGTGGCGAATATTGACTCAAGGCGGTCGTCAAGTCTTCTGGGATGTGGAAGGTGTTAGTGACCTCGGCATCAACCGCACTCCGGTTGACTGAGGTTTGGACCTGTGTCCAACTCTTAGTAATCCGATGACGAAACCGCCAGGCCATAATTCTCCTCATAACAAAAGCCTGTTGCAATGTGAGGGAGATAGCCTCCCTGAAAAACTAGAGTTTTAAAGGTCTTCAGGCAAGTGCATCTCCATCTTGCGGGGCAATCCTGAGCACTCGTGCTACTGGAGGTATATATGTATTGTAATAAACAAATGATATCGCGTTTAATTAAAAGAAATGATTAATGAAATTAATAATATTTAAAGTTTTCTATTATTATTTATTAAAAATGCACATTATTAGCCCTATATTTGTCCGCCGGTACCATGGGGGGGGGGTGTCTGCGAGGGCTATTCTCTCAGAGGCAGTACCTGCGAGGGATGTTGTCTCGCAGGCAGTACCTCGTAGGGGAGACAGGAAGGGGCTACCTTAGGGGATGCCTTTTCCTCTCTCCGTTTTTGAACTAAGGTTCCCACAAGCCGAGGCACCTCGTCCTGTTTCGAGAGCTGTATGTTCCGGGGTCACAGACCTTGGGCGTACGGTAAGAGTTGTTCTCTGTTCCCATTGCAACAGTCGGCCAGCTGCCTCCTAAACTGGTCGAGGTACGGAGAAGGGAATTCTGCGTCCCCACAGCTAACTCTTCCTCCGCTATCGGAAGGGCGTGGGACAAGTACCCAATGCCCGACCTACCTGATGCAGGTTTTTCTAGGGTTTTCCCTGCATTACATTTAGGTGAATGCCGGGTAGGATCCTTAAACTATAGCACGGGGGCCCTATTTAACCCTTGGCTACCTTCCTCTACCCTTCCGCATCCCCCCTTTCAAATCCCTTCCTATGCTATTAAAGGGGAGTTGCCACCATGTGGATTAGCTCAAGTATCCTGTTACCCTAAAAAAAAAAATCAATGTCTATAATTGTTTAAATTTCTAAATTGTTAAATTACTCCATTTTGTTGTATAATATTGAGGTCATATCATTAGTCCGCATGGCGAGAATTGCGAAAATTGTTTATTGCAATATATTGTAATACTAATTAGAGGCAAGTAATAATTTTAATAATTGGATTGTTAGCGGTACCATTCCTTCAAAGACAACAATTTGTCGGCGGGCTTAGTTAGGCCGCGAAAGTTTCTTCTGAAACAGTCTTTCTGAAATTGTAGCCGGGAGAGGAAGCATAATTTTAGAGTAACTAACAGCGTGGCCCTGAGTATAAAATTAAACCGAGAAAGTTACAAGTTTTTAAATCCAAGTATAAAGTTTGGACAACGAGATACTTTGTAAAAACTGCAAAGAATAATCAAATATTTAGTACCACATTAAGACTCCTACGCGTATTGAGATCAACATTTTCCACATAAAGACAATGTGTATTTTTATGTATGGCTGATGATCCGGAGCTGCAGCAGATCCAGTTCCCGGAGGAAAATTCAATAACTACGACCGTGTGTTTGACAATCAAGTGTAGAGTCAGTGATTCATGGCCTTTTTAGTGTAAATTTTGTGTCCGAGCCGAGGAAACTAAGTCTGGTACCAGCCGAACATTTTTGTAAGTAGAAACCAAGTTAATTAAGTTTGTAAACGATAGTTAAAGGTATTCGTCAGATTTCGTTCCTCTCATTTTGGTTTTGATTGTTATTTACTTAATTTATAAATTCTATGATAGTTCTTTACTTATCAACCCCAGGTAATCCTTAATAATTCATTAAATATATATACATTGTAATGCCTTGAGGGAAAGGCATTGTTTCAGATTAATGGTCTTGGCTGTCAGAGGAAATTGTAATGTTTACTTGGGGTAGGTCATGAGAATTCAGAGCAAAGGCACATGCAGGGTGGCCTGTCGCAAGATAAATCTGTTGAGGCGGGCATTGTTCTGATTAATGGCCTGAACAGTGGCGTGTTGACTTAGGATAATGGAGGAAGCAGTTTGGGCGGTCTGGAGAATTTAGAAACGCAGATGTGTGAGTGCGGGGGTGAGAATACAAGTGCTAAGTAATTACGGGTCCTGCCTCGATATGACATGACAGAGGAGCTAGCAATTTGCTAAGGAACTGCAGCTGCATAACGTAATTCTCGGGAGGAAACTGTCAACGGGCAGTTGCGACATAGTTTTGGGAACAAAGGAAAAGAGAAGGGACGGTGATAAAGAGAATATAAGATTTTGGAAGTGAGTTGAGTTTTGGAGCTAGGAGGTGAAGTAGAGTCTTGGAGTCAAGAGGGAGGTGAGAGTTGTGGAGGCGTACGGCGAGCACCGAGTATGGAGAAATTTTGCAGCCTGCGAGAGAAATAGCAAAATTATTCAAAATTGTATGCAGAAGTTCAATATGTTGTAATATCAAAATTTGACCACTGTCTTCGATGGTAGGAGACCAGGACACAGCATCCAGCGTCGAGTAGTTTCACCACGAGCAAGTGGGATGTCCTTCACCGAGTATGGAGAATCAGCTATCGTCGAACCAATAATATGTGTTAGAGTCAGTGTTTAAACGTCCAGTCTATAAAGTGTGTGTGTAATGAACGAGCCAAATGTTCCTGAGTAATCGTAAGTTGAAATTTCATGGTATTAATATGTGTAAACGGAATTAAAAGATACAGTCAGATATCGTTCTTTTCTTTTGTGTTAATAAAATAAACTCTTTTAAATTTAGAATCAATCTGGTAGATTAAGTTCCTTAATTAGTTTCGTCGATGTCTAGACGATTAAATATTTCTGTTTAATTTAAAGATAAATGTTGGGCTCTTCGATTATTTAAGTGTTCTGTCCGTTATCAAACCCAGTAAAGACCCGTGAGAGAAAGAGATATATGTTTTTATTAAATTGTATAATAATGTTTCAAGAATTGATAAATAAATGTTGTTTGTTTTAAAGTCTATAATTTTTCATTTAAAAGCCCATCATATTTAATTATTACATTTTTACCACAATGTGGGGCAAATTAAACGTAGCACAGTGGTTATTACAATATATTGTAAGAAACAAATTAAATATTGCAATTAAAACTCACGTTGTGGTGTCAAATTAATGTAATAATTTATTTAAAGAAATGATGCCTTAAAATGTAATGGTAAACTAAAAATGTAACCACGATGTGGATGATAATTGTTTAAATTCAATTAGAAATCATTTATTTATTCCATTAAACTTTTAAATATAAAACATTTAATAAAAATTTCTGTTTAGTTTGGATTCTGTATATAAATTTTTACATAATTGCCACACTGGTTAGTGAAATTCTTAATTCTTCAGGGCCGTTTATTGGGCCTCTGATAGATACTGTAATTCGCAATTATAACCAAATAAAATATAAAACCAAATGTTACAAAAATAATTAATTAAATTTTAGAAGAGAAATGTTAACAAAAAATCTAACGAAATCGGAAATCCAGATAAATCAAAAGAAATGTGACGGTGCGCAATTTTTATATAAGTTTTACAATAAAACATTTTTTACATACCACATCATCTGAGCTGCTCTGATAACACACTTCAATGATTATTTAAAAGTATTTTATTTAACAGGTTATGGTATTCATGTTCGCAACCAAAATCAACACAATAACCACATTTCCACTGATAATGAAGTCTTATAGAATGTTGATCAGTTTTAAATCTCCGCTGGGTTAGATCTCTCTCATTAACTTATAAACACTTTTCAAAACCTTACTCCATTTTTTAATTTTCTTTGCTAAATTTCCGGCTAATTGACCACCGGACACGTCTCCAACATTGGTTACAGAAATTTTGCATCCTACATCTACCAGACGATTGTACTTTACTGTCCTGGATATTAATGCAGCCTTTCGACTTTAAGGTTTCACTTAATATGCAGCCTCAACACTTTACTGTTTCCTTTAATACATTGGTTGCGACCACCACTGGCCAATACCCCACAACAGTCTGCCACGACCACCATCAGTCGGCTTTCGTTACGAACTGCTTGTTTTCTAGTCAAAGCTTTCAATCTCAAAATATGCAGCCAATAATATATCTCCAGCACTCAACATTCTCACGCAACGCTGACTGTTGTCTACAATGCATGCGCCATAATTATTATGCCAACAATACAAATATTTAAGAAAATAAAAAATTCCTTTCATTACACATTAGTGGACACTATATTATATTATATATATATATATATATATATGTATATATAATACCAGTAAATACTGTCAGAGTTTTTTGACTTCTTTTCTGTATTATTTCATAAAATAAAAGAAGATATGACATGATGACAATAAAATCTTCAACTTGCAATAATAAATGTGAACCGAAAAATTGACACACGTTGACTTAGTGGAGAGTCTAATTTGTATTAATTTTATTGAAATTTCGTCCCAATCGATATGAGGTATTTATATGAATATTTTGTACTTTTTATGGAACAAATATTTGATAGTTTTATTTCAAGATTCCGAAAGATTGTTAACTTTGTATAATTGATACTCGTTTCTGCAATTAAAACATAGTATTGTCTTGTTAAGTATTTATTTGTGAACCAAACTATGTTCCAGGTACTTTTAAATTTTATGTTAATTTAATTCACTTATAAATATTAAATATTATTAGTTGAACCATAAATATATTGAGTCATTCATTAATTTCTGCAATAAAGATGAATGATAGGTATCTAGTTAAACCAAAGAGTTTTTTCAGTGTTCAATTAAATGCGAGTTACGTGCATAAATATAATAAAATAATAATGTCTTATTAATAATAGACACCGAGTTTATGTGTATAAATTCTGGCTAGTAATGTGCCTAATAATTCTTTATTAAAAAACTTATACTTAGTGTTACATACAATTATTATAAAATATTTACTGTGGTAATCATTTAGAGTTGGCAGAAGAGATATTCTAAACATTAATTGCTTTCGTTAAACTGGTTGAACAGCTTTCTATAGGTGTCCTCTGTCAGTGTGTGTTTAAATAATAGTAGTTCCACTATTTAATGGTAATAATGAAATTTTGAATTAAAAGAAGTCAATATAACAAAAATGCTAATACGTGATTTCAATATATGTAGACCACCCAAGTGAACAAGTTAAAATAACTGTTGCTTGTTCTTCGATTATTAAACGAGCCTCGTAGGTAACAAATTTAAGTGAACAAAGGAATTTATTATATCAATGTATAATTATAATATCATGTTTGTCCTCCAGAACTTAATTGTAATTACACACCAGCGGTTAATTAATAAATAAATTAGTACGCAATATCAGTAGGTTACATTTACTGGCAACGAAAAAATAATGCTCTCAAGAATTGTAACCAATTAGATATTCGGAAAATATAATAAAATGTTTCATAATAATTTAATTTTCAAAGTCATAGTGAAACGCAATGTCTATAAATTAAACTTTCATGATTCATAAAGTAGCCATTCAAATCCTGACCCTATTACATTGCGTTTTAACTGACTGAACTTGATGTACGGCACTTAGGCGCAAAACGTATAAATGTCTGATAAATTATGCGTATTTTTAATTAAAATGTTTATTATTCCTTGAATTTCATCTGCAGCTAATCGAAAGTTCATAAAAAATTATTGCATTAATATGCAATTTGTCTTTCTTAACCTGAACAATAAAATGGTAAGTACTGAAAAATGTTGACTACGTAGTGCAAAAATTGAATCATTTGAGTTGTCGGCAAATGTAACTAGATATAATTATTTATATTTACAAACGTTTAATACACAGTAATGTGCTGTTTGGTGGTGCTATTTTACCTTTTCCCCGCGTCGGAATTTATAGCATTAACGATACCTATTGAGGGGTATATGTAATTAGGACCAGAGAGAGCACCATAGAATTCCCCCACGCCTGGAGGCACGCCACCGTCTGCGCTGTACCGAAACTGGGAAAGGACGGAAGGGATTCGAGCAACTATTGGCTGATCTCCTTGCTGCCGACGCCCTCGAAAGTCTTCTAGAAACTATGTTTGGTAAGACTCCAGGTTGAGTTAGACGAACTGTCCTTTCATGTTGGTTGGACATCGCTAGGCCGCTATGACCCTGAAAGAAAGGTAAACAGGAACCGACCTTAGTCGATCTTCCTGTAAAGTATCATCAAAATTCCACTCTCTTACATTATAATTGTAATTTATTAAATACACTTACAAGTCCTTTTACAGCTTATACGTTATTATTATCAAATATTCATATTTTTACATATATTTATTTATTTACAAACTAATATCCACCTAATCCACAGCAATTATAAGGAGAGGAGAACGTCGGCAGGCAGAAGAAGCAGTAGGCGAAGAAGCAGCAGCAACAGCGGTAATAGTGCGAATGAATGAGAGTATGAATGAGTGTGTGATTTCAATTTTCTGGAAGCCGTATTGGCATTTGCAAATGTTATGTATGAATGTGTAAACCAAACGATGACATTTTAGTAATGACAAAATATTAGTATGTTATTAGTATTCGTCCTTGCGGAGCAGATTCCATGAGGAAGGAAGTCCGACCACTAGACGAGGAGCCAGGACCACCAGTTAGATGTGCTGAAGGCACCATAAAGAAAACATATGGTTGCGGTATCTACGGAGGAAACAGTAACGACGACAGTAAAAAGATGAGCTCAAAAAAGTTGGCTATTCATTAAAAAAGAAGAAAGCACCAGGCTCAGAAGGAATACCGACCGAGGTCCTGAAAGTAATAATAACGACATATCCAAAGATACTACTAAAAGCTTATAACATCTACTTGGAAGAAATAATGTTCCCACGGGAGAGAAGAAACAAAAACTAACACTCTTCAGGAAACCAAACAAGTTCTGCACAGTCCTTCCGGCTACAGGCCTATTTGCCTCATGGACAATATGGATAAATTTCTTGACGTTATTATAAGCATTAACCTTCGAACATAGGGTTTTAAAGAAAATATCCCGAAACAATAAAGGTCTTTACATAAGGAAGTTTAGTGCGACCTATTCTAGAGTGTGGAAAAGCTTGTTGGTATCCGTACAGTAATGAGCACATTCAGGCACTGGACAAAATTTCGAAAATAATCATTTAGATTATCTTATACACTATAAATGAGTTAGAGACTTTGACAAACAGAAGGAAACAAGCTAGACTTTGTGTATTATGTAAACACTTTGCTGTTACATCCCACTTACTTACTTTGATAGATATAAAATGAAACCATTAGCAGAATTTAAATCATACATATTTAAAATTAATACTGAAATTAGTGAATGGAAATAAAAAAGTATGAATTATTTAATTAACAATCAGAAATAAAAAGTGAGACTCGTTTTTGTGGAACAGACCCGGAACAATTTTCATAAAAACATTTGGCCTACCGTAGAGTGACTGATATCTCGGCAATTAGCATCGGAATGAAAAAGTAGAGGAAGGGTGGAAGTATTTATATTCAATAGATGGATGTAGGCGGACTAACGTAAGCTACTCTCTCTGATGAATAAAAGAGCCTCATTACTGTAGGAAACGTTGGAGTAAATCCCTAGTTATTTCTTACCCAATTTTTTTTATGTTTTATTTACAGACGCATCAACTTCTCAGGTCCTTAGAGACTCATTATTGGTACTGATATTTGCCTTGCCTGGGGACTAATTCATGCCCTCGCCGGGATTCGAACCAGATACCTCCGTGATGCGAGGCAGTCACGCTGAACCCTACACCACAGAGTTCGGCTCCCGCTATCTTATGCGAAACAAAAATATGTTCATTAAATGAAGATAATCAGAAATATTCCCTGTAGCCTAAGAAGGACAAAATAAGAAACTCAATTTCAACAAATAAACTTCTACATAATACAGCACTACACCTCTACATTTCAAAAGTTGAACGTAGCCAAAAAAAAATGTCGAAATATCTCACCATCATTTCTACACGTTTCATTGTGATCTATAAGTTTAGAAAACTTTAACATGCAATGGTCTTCAAGGTGTTCCAAATTTGTTCTAAAATTATGTTGAACACATTGTATGTCATTTAACTTTTTTGTAGCACTATATATTAGATGCGTGAGTTATTATGGTTTTTGATTAGGAAATACCGGTATAGAATTGAAAAATTAGTTATTTTATATCATTAACATATTTCAACATAGCCTTACTGTTGCAAATATAACATAATTTACTGTTGATTGAGTTATTATCCATAAGATCGAAAAAAATTGTCTCTACAGCCTAATCCATTTCTTATTATAAGAAACATTAACAGTTATATTTCAAAATATTCCTTTTCCCACATCATTTTTGTATGTTGGTAGCGTTAATACAGCATGAATTCAGAATGTTTCTCAGATTGTACGTCTAATTTACTTTTAAGATTAAAATAATATTGAACGCGAACTGGCAGAAAAATCAATTTTAAATGTCAATCATCTTGGTTGACGGGACTGAGATACTTTTTTCCCTGTCCTTAATTGAAAAAACATTAGCATTACAGGAAACAGAAACGGCAACATTAAAAGTTACCGTAAGATTAGACACATATTTTTTATGATAACGTGAATTAACAATTTATATGCTATGTGACTCTCCAAACTCAAATTTATGAAAAAGGAAAGGCATTAATTCTCTAATCTTTTAGTCATTTTAAATATTTAATTTTTCAGTCTGGCAACAGTATTGACAAGGATCATCAAAGTTGATCGAAACGTCTACACATTTCAAATTATATTATTTAAAATTAATTTATGTTTTTTCTGTTTTGTCTGTTATATGGGTTGTTAATTTCTTGTATTTTTGTGTTACAGACAGTTATTTTGTTTCAAATTGTTCACTATTAATCCCTTCTCATTCCGACGTTAAGGACTGGACGTGATTCAACCGATATTTGGAGTGTCATCGAAAACAACGGATTCCACGCTAATAACACAATTTTGGACAGTTATTTTACCGCCACTATGCCTCACCAATGGTAATTAAGATTGAGCATCAAATTAACCCTCATTATCAAAAATAATATTCAAAATACCGCCCCTAAGAAATAATGACATCAGCTACAATCACGACCACTTAGGCAATTTTATTATCGGCAGCTGGCCGACTATTCGAATAGGAATAGCGGACAACTCTTACCGTATGCCCAAGGTCTGCGACCCCGGAACATACACCTCTCAAAACAGGCTGAGGTGCGTCGGCATGTGGGAACCTTAGCTCAGAAAGCAAAGAGATGTGTAGGCATCCCCAAAGGTAGCCTCCGCCAGAGCTCTCTTGTCTTATTCTTTTACTCTTTTTTTTAGGGTAACAGACTACATGAGGGTAATTCAAATGGTGGCAACTCACCTTTAATAGCATAGGAAGGGATTTGAAAGGGGTTACTAGGGCCCCCGGGCTATGGTTTAAGGATACTACCCGGCATTCGCCTAAAAGTAATGCAGGGAAAACCCTAGAAAAACCTGCATCAGGTAGGTCGGGCATTGGGTACTTGTCCCACGCCGTTCCGATAGCGGGAGAAGAGTTTGCTTTGGGGACGCAGTATTCCCTTCTCGGTGCCTTGTCGAAATTTCTTTATTCTTACATAATCATGTGCTTTATTTCGCCAATCATATCTCTAAATTATTTAATGATTTTTTACATTTTATGTGTTTACGCTTCAGACACGTAGCTTAATTATGTTTTAATTCGGCAGCAAATTTCTTAACTGTCGATATCGACGAAGTTAGTTTTAAGAGTTTTTTCGCTATTTTAATAAATTTATTTGTTATCAGTTTGTTGTACAATAACATTTACTTCAATTCGATACTCAGTTTTATGAAAATTAATAAGTACAGACAGCAGAAGCATTTTTCGAAAGCATTAAAATTCAGGCTGCGGTTAAGAAATGAAACTACTAATAATTTTTTACAAACGATAACATTTTTCTAAAAACTGACTTGGACACGCAATATTTACATTCCTTTCATCGACGTCTACATATCCCAGCGTCGGTGAATGAAAGCGGGGTGTTAACAGCTCTAGACTCTAACCTTCGCCGAGTATCCTGGTCCCTGCTCAGCAGCGGGGTTCGTGGGCCTGCGGCCGCTCCCGTTGTCTCCACACGTACAAACACGGGAAATTACAAGCCACGTTTTTCCAATTACTTGGTTTGATACACTTTTCATACAACCGTCTGCTCAAACCAGAACTTTCTATCAATAATCTTCTTTTCGTTCCACGCCAAAAACTCTCTTCTACCATTTGTTACGGTCCAAAGGCCCTCAAAGGCCGTGCCCTCTCGAAAGCAAGCACGGTCAAGCATGAGGGTCTACCACTTTCTACACCCCCTCAGTTAATAACTAATTTGGAACACAAGGAATGGGAACTTGTGTTTAATCCGCACCTGATTTGTTTTCAGCTAAAGTTAGGTGGTTGAAGGCCTCCATGAGATAGAATACTGCTCTTGTGCGACAGCAACATGCATATTGTTTGGTTGGGAGGATTAAGTTAGTAGTTTGTTGTGGTTATCATGCACGTCGATCCTCTTCTCGTCGTAGATTCCGGATCTCCGTACACGTCGTGAAAAACCCGTAAGCATGCGTGGTCAACCCTGAAAATTTCCGACCAATAAGTCTCCGTCCTACAATCTCCAAACTATTTGAAATATTACTTCTCCCTCATTTAATCAACCAACTCTCCTTCCTAGTTCCTGACACACAATACGGTTTTCGCCCAAAACGTTCCTGCTTCCATCAATTATACTCCCTCTCCAACCTCGTAAACAACTCCTTCGAACAATGCAAATCCTGTATCACCACTTTTATTGACATAGAAAAAGCGTTCGACAAAATTCATCACCCTTCCCTTCTCTCAAAAATCAGAGATCACTTAAATGACACCCATTATAGAATACTCCTCAACTACCTCTCCAACAGAACCTTCTCCATCAAAATAAATAACCACATCTCCCAACCCCACCCCATCGCTGCAGGAGTCCCCCAAGGAAGCGTCATTGCCCCCTTCCTATACAACATCTTCTCCCACGATATTCCACAACATCCCGCCACAAGCACAATCTTTTTCGCAGACGACATCGCCATCTCCTACCAAACCTCCTCTGTCACCTCCAATATCCAACCTCTTCAGTCAGCGCTCAACCACCTAGAACACTGATCCAACAAATGGCTAATCAGCATAAATCCCACCAAATCAGTAACCGTCCCATTCACACTATCCAAAAATCGTCCTCCGCACATCCCCCTCTATCTAAACAACGCCGAAGTACTCACAAAAACAGAAACCACCTACCTAGGACTCCTCTTCGATTCAAAATTCTTTTGGAAACCCCACATTAAACACCTCCTCTCTAAAATTAACCTTAAATTCAGAACTTTATATCCTCTCCTAAACAGAAAATCCCCACTCACACTCAGCACAAAACGCCTAGTATATCTCTCCATATACGCCTCATCCATATGGGGCGCAACAGCCAAAACCCATTCAGCCAAAATCCAAACCAAACATAATCCTTCGCACCATCACTAACTCTCTCTGGTACCTCAGAAATTCCATCATCCACCACAACATTAAACTTCCCCAAGTTAACTCAATAATCACCAAATCCGTAACCTCATTAATCAAAAGCACCTTCAGCCATCCTAACACCACGATCCAGCAATTCCATAGCAACCCTCCCCCGCCACTACACTCACGTCGCCTCAAGAGAAAACGCCCTATCGACCTCAGAACACTCTGGCACCACCTAACTCACCCCATTCTCATACCCGCAAACCTCACCCACCAATTCCATCCATCCCATCAAATTCAACATCACCAGCGAACCCTTATAACCCAACCATGTATGCCCCTCAGATACCCAAATTAAAGTACAAGAAAAATTTGCAAAATTACGTTAATTGCTGGATTAACATAAGTGCCAAGTTCCCAGGTTAATTATGCACAGGATTTTTATTGTATATACTGTAATCTTTATGTAACAACAAATAATCTTGAGATAAAAGTTTTGTCCAATAAAAAATAAATAAAAAATGTGCTGATCAAATATTTTGTTTTAAGACTGTCGTGGGGGGTCGGGATGGAGCGAACTTTCCTATTTATATGTCGTTTTTCCCATTTAGGGGTTAACCTCCATACGCCCAGGGCTCTGTCGCAACACGTACCTTTTACCTGGAGCAGCCCAACCACTTTCTTTTCTTTGTCGGAAACAACCCGCTGACCATTGACCTCAACCCCTGACTTTTTCTGGGTGTTCAAAACAAATAAGGACTGTCAGCCCGCACGGAAATATGTGCAAAATGTATGTACAGTTTCTTTTTTCATGAAGAACATATTTAAGGAAAATATTTCCGTGAATAAATCAATTAAACTTTATACAAACATAAAAACACAATTATTTTATTGAAAATTATTGAAACAAAAAATAACAAAGCATAAAACTCAATATATAAATTCCTATTGCAGTCAACTTTTCTTCAAATAAAATTCAAATTCAATTTTACTGCATTAGTTCACAGGAGTGATGAACAATATTTTCATATAATTACTACTTATTAATCAATTAATCAATATTTTCCTAATATTAACTTTGTTAACTGTTTTTTCATTTCTTGGAATATAACATTTGTAAATATTAATTCCT